>JASXTE010000013.1:0-2746666 GCA_030280995.1 Hemileia vastatrix | reverse complement strand
TGTTAATCATTTAAAATATTTAATTGTGTATCCACATCAAGGTGCACTTGGATGTGGGTAAGGTATCAGGGGATCAGCTAATCAATTGGCTGGGTGATACCAATTTTTTTTATAATTATTCATTTCATATTATTTCATTTAGTTCAGTTACATTTTATTTTTAAATTTTCTTATGATTAGTATTTTAGTAGGATAAGGTACTGTTTTTAAAAAAAAATTTTTTTCTGAAATTATTTTTTATTAATTGTTTTATGTTTCTAATCTTTTTACAGGAGCTCATTGTCTGGATGATGAAGCTTTGGGAGGCTGGTCTGGATTATGATTCAGCTTTTTTTTTGGGGGGTTGTGGGAAGCACTGTGTTCTTTGAAGTGCATCCTGCTTGAAAGATTATATGGATTATAATGGGCAGGAATGGGTTTAGATGGAAGTTCAGAGGAGGAAGAAGAAGAAGCAGGAATGGAGTGCTGGAAAGTGTGCTTTATGATCCTAGACATCTTCCAGTGGTCGTCTCAACAGGTGCTTTCTCAGGGATTTTTCAAAGTCATTCAAAGGTCCATGGAGGGCAAAGGCTTTCAGCATGTTGAAACACATGGTGCTTAGGTGTTGTTTCATGTCTCCATAATTCAGGGTCAAAGAAGTTTCTAGAGGTTGGCCAACTCCAATAATAGCTTCAGGAGGAGGGGTGCCAACTAGAAAAGAAGAATTGGATCAGTAATTATTTTTGTTGAAGAAATGGGATGAATTAATTTGGTACTTACAGATTGGAAGCTCATCAAATTTGTAAGCAGCCGGAATTTGGATGTCTGAAGAATTTGGAATGGTCATAGTAGCTGGATCAATTAGAGAAAGATATGGATTCTCTTGGTCTTCCTCAGAAAGATTTTGAGAATGTGAACTAGGAGGCTGATATTCCTGGGGCCAAGTTGGAGCAATGGGACTGTTGTTGTTGTTGTGGTGGATATTTCTAATGGATTCAGCTGGAGGCGGTGCTGGTGATGGTGTACCTGGGTTGTTAAAAGATGGGGCAGGAGAGGTTGATTTGGAAGCAAATTGATCTCTTCTGGATGGAGCTTTTGAGGGAATGGAACTTTCAGAAGAATAATTGGCTGACAGAGGAGAGGTGTAGTTTAGTTGTCTTAACTGGGGACGAAGTTGTTGCCTTGGTGCAGTGTTGGGTGCTCTGGTTTCTTCCTGGGATCCTCTGGCAGGTCTCCTAGAAGTTTGGGAAATTTTGGAGTTTTTGGACCTTGTAAGGGTTGGCTGCATTGCTCTGGGAGCAGTGGGAGGTAATTGCGTGGAGTTGTTCTCGTTGATTGGTTGAATTTGGCTGTTTTCTGGTTGTTTTTGGAGGTTTTGAGCCTGATTTTCTCTGTCTAGTGAGGCAGGCGGGCCGCCTGGACGCGGTCTAGAAGCCTAGGAGTTGATTTTGAAGCTTTGGAGCTAATTTAGCAGAGATAATAGTAGTTTCTTGGGAAGCTAAGGCTGGTCTTTTGGGAAGAGTTTGGGAAGCTGAGCTTCTGGATCTTCTGGAAGGCACTGAAGATAAAGAGGAAGAGGAAGGACCAAGTTCTGGGGATCTGGTAGGGGATCTGGAGAGGTATTTATGAGAAGGTGAAGGAGGAGGAGTAGGGTAGTTGACATCTCTGTCACATTTCTTCTATTTTGAGTAGCAAGAATCACAAGCCCTGTTGTAGAATTTGGCTTCAGGAGTTGGAAGAGTGAATGTGCAAGGTCTGCACATGTGGATGCACTGTTTGCAGGCATAGTCCTTGGGAGCAGTGAAGCAAGGAAGAGTAGAGGGGTCAACATCAGGGGATCCAGCCATGATCTGTGGTGAGAAAAGATGATGGAAAGAGATAAGAAGGAGATTTTGTCAGTGATGGGTAGATGATGAAGTGAAGGCAGATGTTTGGCAGGTTGGCTGTGGGCGTATTGCATGAAATTGGCTGAGTCTTTTTTTATGCGAATTTTATTTCACTCCTCTATGACTCTAAACTGGAATTTCTATAGTCCATCAAGACTTTAAACTGAAAATTATGTCAGTCCTCCAAGACTTTAAACTGGCTGGTTTCAATATTTTGTCAAGAGTTAGTCCATTGTGGCATTCCAAATCTGGGTAGGCTACTTAGGTGATAATTTGATTGGACCTTAGTTGGAAGAAAATAATGGTGTTAGCAGGTGTTAATTTGGTTGAAGGGAGTTAACTGGAGTTTTTTTTGGGTGGATTTATGGTGATTTTTGGAGGATTTATGGTGATTTTTTGGAGGATTTATGGTGTTTTGGAATGGATATATGTTGGTATTTCTATTGTTATTTGATGGTTTCATGAATTGGGTATTGGTTTTACTGGATTTTCTAGGGCTCTCTTGGTATTTTTGGTGGATGCAGTGTGCTCATGGAGTAGCCATTTTTTTCCAGTGCGCCCCGGTGTGCTCCAGTTTGCTCCGGTGATTTTCCGGTGCAAAAGCAAAGTGTACTGGAAAAATTCTGTCATTGTGGAAAATTTTGGTTATGGTGAAAAGATTAACTCACTCTGGAAAAATTAGCTCATTATAGCAAAATTTTCTCACAATGGGAAAGTCTTATCACCAGTGCAAAGTTTGGTCACTGCAGAAAAGTCTGGGCACTGTGGTAAAGTTTGGTCACTATAGGAAAGTCTGATCACCAGTGCAAAGTTTGGTCACTTCAGAAAAGTCTGGGCACTGTGGTAAAGTTTGGTCACTGTAGAAAAGTCTGATCACCAGTGCAAAGTTTTGTCACTGCAGAAAAGTTTGGCTATTGTGGCAAAATTTGGTTAGAATTTATCATGCTTGTTAGATCAATAGATTATTGTAGATCCTATGCATGTAAGGTATTGTTGGAAAGTTCTGGAGGAGGAGAATCAGATAGAAGGAGGAGAATCTTAGTCTGCTACATGTTTTTTTTCTTTTAGTTTCGATAATAAGGGACTTTTTTGATAATTAACAATATTTAACATATAACAACAATTATAATAAAAAAAATCAACATATAGGGTACCATTGGGGAGCTCTCATCCTTGGTGACTCAAATTTATTTCTTTTCTTATAAAATTTATAATATAAAAAATAGAATAAAGAAAAATCTTTAATTTTGGTGGGAAACTGGGTAAATCTGGGGCAGACCTTTAATAAGGCACCTTTGAACAGATCATCCCAAGGGTAGTTTCTAGGGTACTTTACTGTACTTTTCAGTCTCTGCGGTAAGTGTTGCAGCTTTTTCTAAGTATTTGCTGTGACTAGTATCAGTGCAATCTGGTATTAGGTATTTGTTTTGGAGGTGTAATCATTTATTGAACTTTTTTTTTCTATATTATAGGTTTCCAACACTTTCAAAGTCTTTCTCTCAGATTTTAAACTTATCTAACTCTTCAAGCTGATCTTCAAGCTTAGTTAATTGAATCTTACATTTACTTAGAGGGACAGGGATTTCTTTTTGTTTTTCCAACTCCCTTGGTTTCTGCCTGCAGCAAGGTGACTGTAGGAGTCTACTCTACACCGTCAAGACTTTAAACTGAACACTGGTATAGTCCCCCAAGACTTTAAACTGAGGATTGTTGTTGGTTCAATCCCCCAAGACTATAAACTGAGGCATGGGTTTTGATGCTGGAGTTAGTTTTGAAATACTGGTGAAGGGTATCCACAGGGGGAGCCTCCAAATTTAGCAAAGGCAATTTTGGGGTTATTGATGGGCTGGCAGCTCTATGCACAATTACACCAGAATGTTAGTTTTTTTCTCTGTGTCTTAATGTGGTTGATCTCTGGTTCTGGGTTTATGAGTTAGGTTTTTGAGTCCCCCAAGACTTTAAACTGAGGGTTTTTGAGTCCCCCAAGACTATAAAATAAGGATGGTCCTCCAAGACTTAAAACTGAGGGTTGTTTGTGGTTACATCCTATAGAGGGTGTGGTCGATTTTTCTTTTCAGAATCAAACTCAAGTACTAGTGGAATTACAGAGGGAATCAAGAGATAAAATGAAGTGTTCAGAATTAGCCTTGAACTGGCGAATGAGGTGTCTTCTGTTCTCAATGTCCTGTGTATCTCTAGCAGGAGTTGATTGGAAGTAGTGAAGCAGAAGTTGTTTCTGTTGAGATATGTGTTGTTGGAGCTTGGCCTTGATAGTGGGCAAGTGATTTGGTGTTGGTGGTGCAATGGATCCTACATTGTTATCATCTTTATCAGAAGATGGAGGAACTGAGAAGTCATCATTTTTAAAGTTGAAGGAAGAAATGAAAGCTCTTTACCATCAGATGGAACTGGGACCATGGAACTTGTTGTTTTATGGGTTGTGACACTCTTCTGGGAAGGGTGAAGCTTTTTGATTAATCTGGGTATCATGATGGATGGCCTAGATCTTATGGTGCTGGTAGAAGATGGACCAGGTTGAGGTGGAGGTGAATCTGTTGCAGAAGATAATGGGCCAGGTCTGTAGCAGGGCTTCTTTCTAGATTGGCAGACATTGCAGGACGTTCTGTATGGATGGACAGGTGGTGTCATGGCGCAGATTAGATTATTGTCAATGCAGTATTTGCAAGGACCAATTTCAGAGGCATGTTTAGGAAGAAGGTTGAACATGGTGGTTTGATGAAGAAAGAATGTGGACATTCTTAATTGGAGGGAGGATGTGGTCTTCCAACATTGGAAGGGGCCCTTTGTTGTGCGATTTGGCATTGTTTGGGCATGTCTTAATTGACATCTGTTAAGGAATTAAGGATTTTACTGGTTTATTCCGTGGATATTGGTTCTGGGGGTATGTGGGTACTATCATTGGATAGCCCTGGTTTTTTTCTATATTTTATGTCTTGGAGACATTTTTCATATTCTAAGTTTTAAGGGGTCATTTCCTCATTTTTCATTTAAAAAGATAGCTGTTTAATTTTGTTTTTCGTGTTTTACAGGCTAACCTTAAGTCTTAGGGTTAAGTGCTTAGTACCATTGGATAGAGATAATTTTTCTCTATATTTCATGCCTCAATGTTGTTATAGTGAAATTCTGTGTTTTAAAGGTTTTAGTAGTTGTAGTTAGTTTTTCTAAGTAGATTAGGTGTTTTTATTGGTTTTCTGGCTTCAGGGAGGCCGTGCCGCTTCAGGCGGCACCTCTGACGTCGGGCCGCCCGCCTGCCTCTGTTTTATAAGGTTGGGGAGAGCTTCTGGAGGGTTTTTTATGCAATTTGGTGGGTACAGGCGCCAAATTGGTGGGTGTGCATGGGCTCTTAGACAGTGGTCTGTGTGTACATAGTGAATAAGACAGTTTGGGGGCAACCTTAATCATCATACAACCATCTGGAGGTGATATCATTGTTCCTCACTCATTTTTCACGGTTTTCTGGCCACAATTGGCTGTGTTTGTTGCAAGTGAGTTCTTCATTTAACTTAACTTTGGCAACTGTTTTCTCTGTTATAGTCTTTCAAGCTATAGCAAGTATTATTGCTGTCTCTGGTGTGGATTTGCAGCCTAAATCAAGTATCTTTTCTGTCTCTGGTGTGGAAATTGGTCTACATTTTAGTTCTTTGGTCTGGTAGTCTGTCTGAGGACTACTTTCTTGGCTCATCAAGCAGTTAAGTGTACTGGGAAAGGGGCTTTTGGTAAACAGGAACCAATTTACTTTAGCAGGCAAATCTCACTTATCTTTCTAAAGGGACAGGGGATTTTCCTTCTGGTTTTACTCCAACTCCCTTGGTCAAGGCCTATAGCTAGCACTATAGGATTGTCTACACCGGGTAAGTCTAGTAGCCTGGCTGACACTCCCTCACTCTAAAAAAACAATGAAAAAAAATGATATGATTTTTTCTTTTTATACTTTTTTAGTAGAGTAGGAAGGTTAGATTTCTCCTTCCCAGGTATCCAAGAAACATATTCAGATGATTTATTCTTAAATCTCAATAAGTATTCTTTACCTTTTTCATCAGTTACTATTCTGTCATTCAGAATTTTTTCAATATCTGCTGTTTCAGTGATTTCATTTAGAGTTTTTTTTGGTCTTCCCCACCTTTTTGAAGATATATGAAAATACATTGAAACATGTGACTCTTGTCAGAAATATAAAAGATTAACTGGGAAGAGAGCTGGGTGTTACAACAAAAAGAGCAGCCAAAAGCTCCATGGTAAATTTTAAACATGGATTTTGTCACTGGCTTGCCATTAGCAGGAAAAGAAAGTTTCAATTCTTGCTGGGTAATAGTAGATAGATTAACAAAAATGTGTAAATCTATCCCTACCCATAAAGAGGTATCTGCAAAAGACTTGGCATTACTATGGTGGACTTGAATGATGAATTCTGATGGGTTCCCCAAAGAAATAACCTCTGACAGAGACCCTAAATTTACCTCAGAGTTCTGGACATTTTTGATGGAAGTATCAGGTTGTCAATTAAAATTGTCTACAGCACACCATCCACAAACTGATGGGCTAGCTGAAAGAATGATACAAACTCTTGAAGAAATGATCAGAAGATATTGTGCCTTTGGATTAGAATACAAAGACAATGAGAAATTCACACATGACTGGGTAACATTTCTCCTGGCCTTGAACTAGCTTATAATAGCACAACTCATTCTGTAACAGAGAAAAAACAATTTGAACTCTGGCTAAGATACATACCAAATACCCCAGTAAATTATTTAAATAAATAACCAAGGTTAGATATACACCCTGGTACTAAATCCTTTATTCATATGCAACAAATGTGTAGAAAGCATGCAGAGGAATGCGTCCAAAAAGCATTTGAATATGAAAAGAAAAGGTGGGATAAATCTCATAAAGAATTTGAATTCAAAAAAGGAGATGAAGTCCTAATTTTAACACTACATTTTAAATTACAAGGTAATGTTAAATTAAAGGATCCCTTTGTAGGACCTTATTTAGTAAGCAAAATGGTTGGTAATAATTTTGTGGAAGTCATATTATATGCCCCATATGATAGGAAACATCCAGTTTTTCCTATCTCATTATTGAAACCTTACCATGCAAATGATCCTGACTAATTTCCAAAAATAAGGGGAAGGCCTAAAAAGAAACCTGAAGAAATTGTTGAAAAAGCAGATATTGAAAAAATACTAATGAAAAAAATCCTTACTAAAGAGAAAGAACTGAGTATTTGTTAAGATTTAAGGGGAAATCAAATTAATTTGATAAATGGATACCTGAAAAAGAAATTTCAAACCTATCCTCCCTTCTTTAAAATTTAAAAAAAAATAATTTCTGTTCAACCATCTGAGGGGTTAAAAAACCAATATTCATAATATTTTATTATGTTTTATTTCATTAAAGAATTAATCTTTAATGATAGAGAATTTTCTGAATACCTAAAAAATAACATAAATAAATTAAGTGTATAACTTATCATTTTTTTTATTATTTTTTTTGGGTGGGCGAGTGTCAGCCTGGATATCCCCAGGACTGAGTATAAAGTACTTCTGAGTTATTTTAAACACATGGACTACACATGGGAGCAATAAATTAGAGTACACAAATAGTATACATAAGTAAAATTATGATAATATAAGAAATATGCCATTATAACACCTTATATACATGCATATATCCACCTTTTATAAGTCATATGTACTTAATATTAAGTTGAAATATGTTAGGGTAAACTTAAGAACCTAAATATAAGGCTACATAATCTTTAAGTAGACTTAAAGCTGTTCTTTTCATTGTTTTATGTAAAAAATAAGAAATGCACTTTATATCACTTAAAAGTTGATTATATGCGCTGTAGACAATCCTATAGTACTAGCTATAGGCCCTGACCAAGGGAGTTGAAGAAAAACCAAAGAGAAAATCCCCTGTCCCTTTAGAAAAAGAAGTGAGATTTACCTGCTACAGTAAATTGGTTCCTGTTTACCAAAAGCCCCTTTTCCAATACACTTGACTGCTTGATGAGCCAAGAAAGTAGTCCTCAGACAGACTACCAGACCATAGAACTGAAATGTAGACCAATGTCCACACCAGAGATAGCAAAGTTACTTGATGTAGGCTGCAAATCCACACCAGAGACAGCAATAATACTTGCTATAGCTTGCAAGACTATAACAGAGAAAACAGTTGCCAAAGTTAAGTTAAATGAAGAACTCACTTGCAACAAACACAGCCAAATTGTGGCCAGAAAACAGTGAAAACTGAGTGAGGAACAATGATATCACCTCCAGATGGTTGTATGATGATTAAGGTTGCCCCAAACTGTCTTATTCACTATCTACACACAGACCACTATCTAAGAGCCCATGCGCACCCACCAATCTGGCGCCTGTACCTGCCAAATTGCATAAAAAACCCTCCAGAAGCGCTCCCCAGCCTTCTAAAACAGAGGCGGGCGGGCCACCTGAAGCGGCACGGCCTCCCTGAAGCCAGAGAACCACTAAAAACACCCAATCTACTTAGAAAAACTAACTACAACTACTAAAACCTTTAAAACACAGAATTTCACTATAACAAAATTTGACATGAAATATAGAGAAAAATTAGCTCTATCCAACAGTACTAAGCACTTAATCCTAAGACTTAAGGTTAGCCCGTAAAACAAGAAAAACAAAATTAAACAGCTATCTTTTAAAATGAAAAACTAGTAAATGACCCTTTAAAACTTAGAATATGAAAAATTTCCAAGGGACATAAAATATAGAGAAAAAAAAGGGCTATCCAATGATAGTACCCACATACACGCAGACCCAATATTCACTGAATTAAACCCTGAAAAATACCTAATTCCTTAACAGATGTCAATTAAGACATGCATAAACAATGCCAAATCACACAACAAAGGCCCCTGCCAATTTCGGAAGACCACATCATCCCTCCAATTAAGAATGTCCACATTCTTTCTTCATTTAACCACCATTTTCAACCTTCTTCCCAAATCTGCCTCTGAAATGGGTCCTTGCCAATACTGCATCAACAATAATCTAATCTGCACCATGACACCACCTGTCCATCCATACAGAACGTCCTGCGATGTCTGTCAATCTAGAAAGAAGACCTGCCACAGACCTGGTCCACTATCTTCCACAACAGATTCACCTCCACCTCAACCTGGCCCATCTTCTACCAGCACCAATAGATCCAGGCCATCCATCCTGATACCCAGATTAATCAAAAATCTTCACCCTTCCCAGAAGAGTGCCACAACCCATAAAACAACAAGTTTCACCATCCCTGGTCCATCTGATAGTAATGAACTTTCATTTCTTCCTTCAACTTTAAAACTGATGACTTCTCGGTTCCTCCATCTTCTGATAGTGATGATAAAAATGTGGGATCCATTGCACCACCAACATTAAACCACTTGCCTACCATCAAGGCCAAGTTTCAACAACACACATCTCAACAGAAATAACTTCTGCTTCACTACTTCCAATCCACTCCTGCTAGAGATCCACAGGACATTGAGAACAGAAGACACCTCATTCACCAGTTCAAGGCTAATTTTGAACACTTCATTTCATCTCTTGATTCCCTCTGTAATTCCACTAGTACTTGAGTTTGATTCAGAAAAGAAAAATTGACCACACCCTCTATAAGATGTAACCACAAACAACCCTCAGTTTTAAGTCTTGGGGGACCATCCTCATTTTATAGTCTTGGGGGACTCAAAAACCCTCAGTTTAAAGTCTTGGGGGACTCAAAAACCTAAATAATAAACCCAGAACCAGAGATCAACCACATTAAGACACAGAGAGAAAACTAACATTCTGGGGTAATTGTGAATAGAGCTGCCAGCCCATCAATTACCCGCAAACTTGCCTTTGCTAAATTTGGAGGCTCCCCCTGTGGATACCCTCCACCAATCTTTCAAACCCAACACCAAGAAAAACACACATTCCTCAGTTTATACTCTTGGGGGACTAACACAACAACAATCCTCAGTTTAAAGTCTTGGGGGACTATCCTTGAAACCATAAATTTTCAGTTTAAAGTCTTGATGGACTAATAAAATTTCCAGTTTAGAGTCATAGAGGACTGTCAGAATCTTGCATAAATCTGACCCAGCCAATTTCATGCAATACACCCACAGCTAGACCCACAAAGCATCCGCCTTCACTTCATCTTCTACTCATCACTGACAAAATTCTTCTCTTATCATTCTCATCATCTTTACACCACAGATCATGTCTGGAACCCCTGCTGTTGACCCCTCTACTCTTCCTTGCTTCACTGCTCCCAGGGACTATTCCTGAAAACAGTGCATCCACATGTGCAGACCTTGCACATTCACACTTCCAAATCCAGAAGCCAAATTCTACAAAAGGGCTTGTGACTTTTTCTATTCCAAAAAAAAGAAATGTGACAGAGATGCCCACTATCCTATCCCTCTGCCTTCTCCTTCTCACAAATACATTTCCAGATCCCCTACCAGGTCTCCAGAACTTGGTCCATCCTCTTCCTCTCTATCTTCAGCTCCTTCCAGAAGATCCAGAAGCTCAGCTTCCCGCACTCTTCCCAAAAGACCATCCTTAGCTTCTCATGAAACTGCTTTTATCACTGCTTAATTAGCTCCAAATGCTTCAAAATCAACCCCTAGGCTTCTAGACCGCATCCAGGCGGCCCGCCCGCCTCACCAAAAAGTGAAAACCAGGGCCAAAACCTCCAAAAACGGCCAAATAACAGCCAAATTCAATCAATCAATGAAAACAACTCTACACAATCACATCCTACTGCCCCCAGAGCAATGAAATCAACTCTTTCAAAGTCCAAAAGGGCCAAAATTTCCCGAATATCTAAAAGACCTGCCAAAGGACTCCAGGAAGAAAACAGAACACCCAGCACTGCACCAAGACCACAACTTCGTCCCCAATCAAGGCAACGCAACTACACCTCTCCTCTGTCAGCCAACTATTCTTCTGACAGTTCCATTCCTTAAAAACCTCCATCCAGAAGAGATCCATCTGCTTCCAAATTGCCCTCTCCTGCTCCATCTTTCAACCATCCTGGTACTCCATCACCAGTACCTCCTCCAACTTAACCAAGCAGAAATATTAACCACAACAAAAACAACAACAACAACAACAACCCTGCTGCTATAACTAGGCCCCAGGAACATAAGCATCAAAGTTCACCTTCTCAGGATCCTTCAGAGGAAGACCATGAGAATCCATATCTTCCCCTAGTTGATCCACCCACAATGACCATAACAAAATCGTCAGAGATCCAAATCCCAGCTGCTTACAGATTTGATGAGCTTCAAATCTGTAAGTACCAAATTAATTATTCCATTTCTTCAACAAAAATAATTACTGATCCAATTCTTCTTGTCTAGTTGGCACCCCTCCTCATGAAACTATTATTGGATTTGGCCACTCTCTAGAAACTTCTTTGACCCTGGATTATGGAGACATGAAACAACACCTAAGCACCATGTGTTCCAACATGCTGAAAGACTTTGCCCTCCATGGACCTTTGAATGACTTTGAAAAATCCCTGAGAAAGCGCCTACTGGACGACCACTGGAAGATGTCTAGGATCATTAAGCACACCTTCCAGCACTCCATTCCTGCCTCTTCTTCTTCCTCCTCTGAACTTCCATCCAAACCCATTCCTGACCTTTATAACCCATATAATCTCTCTAGCAGGATGCACTTCAAAGAACACCGTGCTATCCACAACCCCAACAAAAACAAAAATGACATCATAATCCAGACCAGCCTCCAGAAGCTTCATCATCCAGACAATGAGTTCCTTCAAAAGATTAGAAACATAATAATAAAATAATGCAACAAAATAATTTCAGATTTTTTTTTTTTTAAAAAAAAACAGTGAATTCTACTAAACTACTAATCATAAAAAAATTTAAAAATAAAATGTAAATGGATTAAATAAAATAATATGAAATAAATGATTATATAAAAAAAATGGTATCCCCCAGCCAATTGATGAGCTGATCCCCTGATACCTTACACCATGCAATATGGGGGGCGGACTTGCTAGCAAGTCCGCAACCTTGAACCCTAATTCATATCTTTTTGAGCACACATTGAGGAAGTGATGAAACCATCATGAAGAAGTATTGAATTTACTTTGAACACACCTTGAAGCTCATGTGAACACAAATGGGGCTACAAGGGCTGGAAAGGCTGGAGAGAGGGGTGAGGAAGGGTGTATGGGGTAGCGAAAAGGTTGGGAAAGAGTTGGAAGGGAAGATTAAGGGTTCCGAGGCATTTTAAATGAAGAAAAGGGTCTGGGAGAGGTTGAGAGGGGTGAAATGGGGATCAAAAGAGGATGGCATACAATGGGGCTGGGAGGATAGCGAAAGGCATGCGAAGGGAAGACAAGCATGTGTTGATAGAATTGAAAGGGATGGAGATTGGTGCAAACAGAGTGTGAAAATAGGAGGATGAACTCTGTTCTTCGGGCGAAGAACAGAGTTCACTTCCATAAAATATTAGCTGAAACATAGTTTTCAATTCTGTAAAAACAGTTGTAAGTAATAGAAAAAGTCACTGATTTTTTTTATATGTAATCTGAAATTTTTTAATAAAATTATTGTATTTAAGAATTGCAATATTGTCAATCAATTTTTATTGATCAAATTAATTTAATAAAGTATTATTTTAATAAGCTGTTTCAAAAAATACTTTGCATTGAGTAGACTCATGGAATGATTTTTTCTGGCTTCCATTCAGTTATCCTCACACTTTCACTATGTTTTCAATATAGATCCATTGTTATTTGTGTGATACTTCAAGTGAAAGTTCAGTATTACTTCAGTCTGAGTTCCATCTGATTTCCATCTGACTTCAAGTTGCGGACTTGCTAGCAAGTCCTCCCCCTATATTGCGTGGTGTTACCCACATCCAAGTGCACCTTGATGTGGATACACAATAAAATATTTTAAATGATTAACAATAAAACTTAGAAATTAAAGAAGATAATAAAAATAATGAAACACAGAATTAAATGAAATACAATAAAAAAGAAAATAGCATTGCATGGCCAATTGATGAGCCTTTCCCCACCAATGCTTACCCACATCCAGGTGACCCATATGTGGTAACACCCTATATTTTTTTGATTTTATAATTTTAAACAACCCCCATAAAAAAATTAAAAGAAAAAAAAAGATAAAAAAAGAAAATAATCTAAAACCACAATCTAGCAAAAAAATAACTACAAAATAAAAGACAGTCCAGCCCCATAGATGGTCCAGTAAGAGAAAGTCCAGTTCATAGAAATGATCACTGGGTGGGTTCCCTCCAATAAGTAAAAATGATGGGAGACCACCAGTGATCCACCGCCAATCCATAAGAGCCAAAGATAAAGAAGCCAGTCTCAAACCAGTTTAAAGTCATAGTGGACTTAAACCTGAATAATAAACAACAGAACTAGAATTCAACTAGGAAAAACAAAACACATGAGACAGAAATTCTGGGGTAACTGTTCTACAGAGCAGCCAGTTCATCAGTTCCCCCCACACTTGCCACAATAAAATCTAGAAGCCCCCCCTGGGTACCTTCTAACAAACAAAACACAGCATCCAACACAATAAGCCAAAACCAATAAAAGTGAAGAGTCCGGCACTTGAAAACAAAATGAATTTCCAGTTCAAAGTCATAGAGGACTAAAACCTGTGAAAGGAATACAATACTAGGCTTCAACCAAATTAAGAGAAAGGGTTGGAAACAGACAATCTGGGGTAACTGTTGATAGAGCAGCCAGCCCATCAGTCACCCCCACACTTGCCAAGGCAAAATCTAGAGACCCCACCCATGGGTACCCTCTAACAAAAGTTTCCAACAAACAGATGCATAGCATCACCACAAAAAAACCCAAAATTAAAGAATGGTCCGTAGTTTATCCTCATTGTGGAGTCAATCTTCTTCATGTCTAGTGCCTCTGGGATAAAATCTCTTCACCTGGTCTGCAGCCACTTTCTTTTTCAAGACTGCACCATCCAACTCTTCCAAAACATAAGACCCTCCAGACGCCTGAAATCTGACTCTGTAAGGTCCGTTCCATCTGTCAGCAAACATTTTTCCCCACTGACTCTCCAAACTTCTATTATACACCAAAACCAAACAACCAGGTTTTAAAGGACTCCTGAGTCTATGAGCCAACTTCTTGTCCCAGTACCTGACTGATTGATTCCTAACTAATTTTCATCATTCTAGAGTATGCCCTCTGTTGACATTCCTCTTTACATTCCAACTGTTGCATCCTGGCGCAGAGCAAATCTTCTGTTGAGCGCACCTCATCCCAATCAATTCCAAGATAAGAGACAGCTTCCAAGTCCACAGGTACAACAGCTTTCTGACCTAACATTAATTCATAAGGAGAATAGCCAGTTTTCCTCTTTACAGTGACCCTATCAGCAAATAACACCAAGGGTAAATAATTCCTCCACTTTTCAGCACTATCCCCACACATCTTTACCAAAGCATTCTTGATAACTTTATGGCCTCTTTCAACCATGCCTTCAGCTTCAGGATAATAAGGTGTAGCCACTCTAACTTTAGAACCAACACTTGCCACAGCTTCTTTAAATTCGGCACCAAACTCTGGCCCGCCATCAACAGTCACCAATTTCATCAACCCATACCTATAAATTCACTCCTTCATCAAAAACTCTGCCACATTCTTGGTGGTCAAATTAACCAGAGGCACTTCCTCAACCCAACCAGAAAAATCATCCCTGTCAACAATTAAGTATTTATACCTGCCCTCTTTAATATGGACAGCATCCAGACTGACTCTTCCAAAAACAGTTGTTTCACCAGTAGCACGGCCGACCTCTTTTGGTTTCAAGTGGCTCCTTCTTTGAAATTCTTCACAAGATTGAACCCAACCCTGAACAGCCAAATTCATACCTGGCCACCAAAATCTGGCTGCTACTCTTCTATAAGTCTCCCCAAAGCCTTTATGACCAAGTTCTTCATGCAAAGACTTCAACACAACTTGTGAACCCTTCCTTTGAGTCACCACAACTTGAGGATTAGGATGTCTCCTTTTCATCAGCCTTCTTCCTGACAGATAGAAGCCAGGACTCTTCTTCTTGATTGCCAAGCAAGTATCATCATCACAACTATCTGGCCTCTCCAAGGTCTACAGATATTCCACCATAATAAAATAAAACCCAGACTGACCCCAGGTCTCATCTTCAAAATCCAACAAAACAACATCTAAGGGTACGACCCTGTCATCAAAATCACCAGCGTGAACATGAGCCAACTGACCAGCCCAACCAGGACACCAATCCTTAAATTTTGGCATGTCCTTCCACTGAATCTTATGAGAATCCAGTTCACTAACAAAAACACCCTTCTCCAATTTTGAGCCATCCTAAACAACAACTCCCTCTTCATCAACAAAAACATCCTGATCACCAGAATCAAGATCAGATCCAGCCAGTTTAGCCTCTTGGGGGAGGTCAGAACAATCATCCAGTTTAGCCTCATGGGGGAGGAAAGAAAAATCTTCAGCACCCTTTGTGCTGGCCCTAACCACTGGAACATCTTCATCAAACTCTTCAGAATCAGAATCCTCATCTGTAGGCGGCCTCTTTGATAATCTATCAGGAATCGTAAAAGTTTTGCCCGGTTTGTGTACCAGGTCAAAAGAAAAATGCTGAATAAATGCCACCCACCTAGTCATCGGCGCATTTGGAAGACTAGGTGTATTGATCATCTGAACCAAAGATTTTGCATCCACCTGCAGCTCAAAATGCTGCCCCCACAAAACTGTCTGTAGCTTCTTCAAAATTTTTGATACGCCACAAACTCCAACTTAGGCTGAGAATACATAGATTCCACCTCATTAAACACCACAGACTCATACCTTACTGGTCTGACCCTCCCAGTCTTATCTTCCTGAGACAAAACAGAACCAGCAGCAATATAGCTTGAGTCTACTGCCAGATAAATTTTTCCAGCATCAACGCCATAATCCAACTTGTGAAGAATAATATCTTCACCAACCACCTTCTTCAACTTCTGAAAATCCTCTTCACACTCTTCAGTCCATTCCCAGTCTGCATCTTTCCTGGTCAGCCTCTTTAAAAGTGAATCCAACAAAGAAAAATCCTTAATGAAAATCCTGACATAAACACACACACCCAAAAACCCCCTGACTTCAGTGGTATTTTTAGGCCTTGGCCATGACTGAATTTTATCAACCTTTTTCTTTGCCATAATCCTTCCCTCTTTACATACCACATGATCCAGAATTTCCAAAGCAGGAACTCAACAGCAGAAGTTTGACCCTGAAATGGTCAGACCAGCCTCTTCAATCCTAAACAACACTCTCTCTAGAGTGATTTCATATTCCCAGACAAACCTCCTTATACCTGGGTTCTCCGCTAAAACCTCATTATTATAATCAGTGGATGGTCCTTTAATTCCACCATCATCAATGAAAATACCAGCATGAGTAGGGACCTAATCCTGAAAAATCCAAGCCATTTGTGCTTGATAAACTGCCACTGAACTTGTTTCTCCTTGAGGCAACCTAGTGAGCTGAAATCTTCCCGAAGGAGTCTCAAATTATGTGAGAGGCCTTGAATCCGTGTGAAGCTCCCTCTCATCATAACCACCCATAATATCTCCCAAACCATAACAAACCCTTCCAGCAAAAGCTTCAACAAAGTCCTCTGCACTCGGTGGCATACCAGCGTCCCTGATAGTGACTCTATTCAAGGCTCTAAGATCATGGACCACCCGCAATTTTCCATTCTGCTTCTTTACACAGAACACCGGACTTGAGTAACTAGAAGTCAATTGTTCATACAACCCAGTCCTGACTCTTTCCATAAAAATATCTACAAAATCCTCTCTGATAGCAACTGGAATCGAAACAGGTTTGATTTGCAAAGGTTCATGACAGACCACAGGAATCAAGTAAGGTTATCCATAAGAGTGCTTCAATACACCACTTTCCTCTTCAACAAATGCCACAGCTCTCTCCCTCAGCACAATAACGCGCAACAACAACTTCTTTTCTTCTTCTGACAACCACCCATCAGGACCAAAATTAACAACCTCAAACCTCTCCGCAGTCACTCTAGCCATCTCTACAAATTTGGGAGGATTCTTCACCAAAGGAGTACAGTACGGATCTCTTGACAAAGGCGGGTTCAAACCCACAGGCATAAGCTCATTGACAGGCCTAATCTTCTGCGCCACCTTTTTATATTTTGCCGCTCCACCTTCAACTTGAGGGATCTTCAGGACATCTTCACCAACAGACCTGGAAAAAAAACCAAGGGTTTCCCCATTGCTCACATGTGTGGCCAAGGTTATGTTTTTGAAAGGTGTAGAAGAAACCCTAGCAGTGCACAATTGGGAGGACTTACTTTTAGACCCCAATCTCACCACTCCACAGCTTTTCTGCAATCCCAAATCTTCATCTCCACTTCCATCTTCTAAATTTTCAAATCTTGATTCATCATCAGAATCAACTCTTCTTAAATATTGCAGTTTATCCTCTTGCTGGAGGCCCAAAAATAGATCTTGATGATCTTCCTTCTTCAATATCTTCTGCAGTTTAACCTCATGCTGGAGGCCCAAAAATAGATCTTGTCGATATTCACAAAAATATTTTGAATCTTATTCTTCATTATCTTCAGATTTTTTTCTTGATTTTATTGAATTATTTTGAAATTTTTATTTTATTTTCATGAGTTTTCTTCTGACCTACAAAAATAACCAGGGGTTTCCCCAATACTCACAGGTGTGGCCCAGGTAATGTTTTTGAAAGGTGTAGAGGAAACCCTAGTGGTGCACAATTTGGAGGACTTACTTTTAGACCCCAATCTCACTGCCCCAAAACTTTCCCGCATATCTTTCAATAAAGATATATAACCAATCTTCTTTTTTGAACTTGAATTAAAAATAATTAAAATTATTGAAAGAGAACAGAGACTTTATAAAAAATTTGATGAATACTTGAAGAGAAGAGAAAAATTAAAAAGAGAAAGTTGAAAATCCACTTGGTATATCTCCAAGGGAGCTGACCTACTACAACCTGGGATTTCCTCACCTTGGGGAGAGGTTGTAGCACTTGGGTGATCAGCCCTCATCACTCTAAAAAAGACAGACTCTCAATAGAGCCTGAGACACACTCCAAAAAACCGGAGGCAGCACCCACTTCCTTCCTTCTCCTGCAACAATACATACACTGGCACATTGAAGATAAGCCTGGCCTGGTCTCCCAACCATCCTCTCCAGGGGATGATAACCTCATGTGAAGTCTTCTTTCATCTTCACCATTAAACTCCAAACTGATTCCCAATTCATATTGATAGCCAATTCTTGCCTGGAAATCCATCAAGAATGGCCCACCCAAAACTGCTTTTACATTACCTTTAACAATGTAAAAATGAACCTTCCCTGAGGCTCCACCAACATCTAACTTCATAAATTCGGAAGTTCCGACAAATTCAGTGACATGGCCACCAATCCCTCTCAAGTTTCCACCAATACCAGTTTTGATGGGGAGGCCCAAATGAGTTGCCTCAAACAAGGAAATCAGGTTTATCTGAGAACCTGAATCCACCAATGCCCTTGCCTCCCTGCCATTCAGAGTGACATTGATATATCCAAGAGGAGCAAAAAAATAATTTTCCAACCCCTCACCAAACTTTTCAGCAGAATCACAAATGTATTCCACCTCCCCAGAAGACACGCTTCTCCTGGTCAACAATTTCTTTCGCCTATCAGCCAACCCCAGACAGATAGCATACAACTCCCCATAAGATAGGGAGACCTGACCCTGATTCATTCTTTCCAGAACAGAGTCCATAACATTGGATTGACCAGAAACTACTGGCTTCTCAAAGTGAGCCCTTGGATTCACTACCTTGGTCCTAGAATTCTCCTGAGGACCAGCACCACCGACAGATTTACCATCCACAGGAGCCAAACCTGATCCCTAACCAGACCCTCTAACTCCAGCAGGCTTTGGCAATGAGGCCAAAGGGACATCATCCTTCGAGTCAGAATCAACATCGATGGGCATTGGCTCACCATTCATTTCCAGTGCGCCAAAACTAGGGGGCCCATATTAGCGATCCCCTTCTGCATCTTGTACAGCTCCTCTTTGCTGTACTTCCTCCTAGCTGCACCCAGCTTAGGATCCCCTTTAGATGCCTTAGGCTTTGGTTGGGCCTGAGAGCTACTCTTTGGCCTTCCCACCTTACCTGCCTCTACATCATAAACACCAGCCAAGCATTCACCACATGACTGTCCCCCACAAGAGTACAATTCAAACCACAAAAGGAAGCAGAAAAATTGTCAGCCTAAATATCCTTAGGACTGAGTATTTCTTATGCTTAAAATAAGATAACCTTAACTAGATTAAGCTCATATCTTAAAAATAAGGTTAAAATAATAATATATATTATTTTATTATATATATATATAATTATTATTCTATTATATAATTTATAATAGTTTAAATAGCTTATCCATGGCCTAATAATACTTATTAAGGTGTTAATGGAGTCATAATATACTTATCTTAAGTGATATGAAGTAATTATTGACATACATAAGCTTATATGTATACATAAATCTCATATTCAGTGAAATATGCAGTATATTATGTATATTTAGGTATATAAGTGGGTTTTAGCCCCTTAATAGCCTATAACCTTTGTTTTTCTGCTTATTTTAGGTCATATGGACGAAATCAGTGGACTCACAACGCCTACAGAAGCATAGACACCTATATCAGGCGCATACACCCAGTTTGGACAACTAAAATTACTTCCTTGGATGGTTATTCACGGATTTATGGGTTGGAAAGATGTTTCTGGGTTAATGTGGATGCTTGGGGATGTTATTGGGGGCTTGGACATTTTATTTGTTTCCTTTATATGCTTTTAGTTTCATTAAATCTCTTTTTGATCTTTTATTTTACCTGTTTCTTTATGGTATCCGCTTTTATCTGGGATTTCTATTTATGGTATGACTCTGTGTTATTATTAATAGTGATGGAGGGTCCTTACTGGAGGTCTGGGTGTTGAAACTGCTTGAAGTGGACGCCATGGGGAGGTGATGGGCCCTCACAGTGCTGTAATTGCCGGGGATAGCAGTGACATCATCTGGATTGAAGGTCTGTGCACTCCAGTGGATTTGGGCATAAGTAAGGAGGGATTTTGACGGTTTATTATCATCATTCAATTACTACACTTCAAATAAACATTACACTAAAATTATTAACATTCAGAAATATATTATAAGCCCTTATAAATTGATATTATCTTTATAAAAGCTATAACTATATTTTACTCTTCTATTTTCCACCACTAGCACGCATTTAAATCCAAGTATTGTGAGTTTAATTTGAGTATAACTATTTTATTAGTCTTCCCCTGAGGTTTAATCACTAAATCATTTATTAATAAGTAGTAGGACCATAAAATAAAACTATTATATCATACTTATATACTAGACTGTACTGACAATTGGGGGTCTTTCCTTATATTTTACTTATTATTTAGTATAAGCCTTGGGACGTGATTTTTACCTTAGTACAACTCAAAATTAACCAAATATTTGGGTCTGCGGCATATTAGTGGGTCATCATAGCTCATTGATTGCGGAAAAGAACCCTTATAATAATTGTACTAATTTTTTATTATAAAAATTAGATATTTACAGTAGTAACTGTACCCAATATAAACCCAATTTCACTTGGTATTTGGACACCAATATAACACCCAATAAAATTGGTATTTGGCTAAAGCTTGGTAAGCTAATTATTCACCCTTATAGAGGTCTAGTTAAACTTATTATTATATTTTTAACAGATTTTTTCGAATTTTTCTTATATTTTATTTAAATAAATAAAGATATAAATTCAGGGTAAGCTCCATTGCTTTTTTATTAGTAATATAATTACTAATATCTTTTGTCTACTAATTCCACAGAGTTTTTTCCTTTTGTAGACGTAAAATATTGTTATTCTGAACAATATGAGTGCTCCTCAGTATAGTGTAAGTGAACAGCCTGCTTATAATACCAGGTCTAAAGCTAATAAAAACTTTCCAGGACATCACCATGGAGGGACAACAGTACCCCCAACCAGAAAGCATGAGTATAGAGGAAAAGGACGCCCTCTTAAAAAAGATAACTATCAAAAAGACGTCTCCTCCTCTTCAGGATCAACTGTCCCATCTGGCCAAACAGGTTCTGAAGCTAGAGGAATCAAAATCTCTCATGTTCAAAGAAGTAGAGCAGTTGCAAAACAATTGCTAGGTGGGATTTCAGCAGATGAATCAGGCAATGGCAGAATTAAAGGGAGGCCAGCCCAGTCAATCAAATCAGCAACCCCCTATCCAAGGAGGGTCCACTCACTCCCAGGAGAAAATCCTGGTAGACAAATGGAAATGGGACTGGTTTCACCAACAGTGGACAAGCCACAGTTGCAACAGGGATCCACCCCCTCATCTGACTTCCTCAGCTCACCCTTACCAGGGAAAAAAGCGCCAAAAATCAGGACTGGCAACCATCCCTTGGTAAGTAACTTACCCTCTCAGATTAGACATAATACTGATAATTACAATGTAGGTAATTCTATTGATGTTAAATCTGTACAAAAAATAGAGGAGGATTTAAGAAATTTAGGTTTTAGAGTAGATACACCTGACTTGTCTTTTGTCCATAATAACAGTACTATATACAATGATAATACAGTTAATCCTCAGTTGCAACCACCTACTAGTGAGATGAGAAGTTCACAGGAGAGTGAGAGAATTGAAAAGGAGGACATGGAATATTTTAACAATAATCCAACTGTCCATAGAATTGTTTCAGCATTGTGGAATAGAATGACTGATTGTGAGGAACAGACAGTTAAGCTCACTAGTGATACAATTTCATCCTTAACATTGAACATTTCTCAATTAGCAACACGTAATAAAGAATTAGAGAAAGAACATTTGTCTCTAACTCTTAAATATGATTCATTAAGTAATAAATATAATGACCTTTCAAACAAATTTTGTGAGTTAGAAAAATTATATGAAACACACTTATTAAAGACTGAATCAAGAACAAAGTTATCTTTTGCACAGACAAATCAAAGTGTCTCTGAGCTGCTACAAAGATTAACTAAAGTTGAGATTGAAACTGCCAATCTACTAATGAACCAGGATAATCATAAGTATAATCAATATAATAATAATCCTTTCATTGGCAAAAGTGAATCTCATTCCTTCCCTATACCACCACAATTGAAACCATCTGGTGGTAGTGTCAAATCTGAAAATGTAAGTCACAAATCCGTGCAGGAAGAAATACAAGACCATTTATCAAAAGTAAATGAGTTGTTGAATTTACCTAAGATTAGTGAGATAAAATCCAATCAGAAGAACTGGCCTAAAATAGATCAGTACCCAACTTATGATGGGGAAGCCAGCTCTGATTGGCAACATTTTATTCAAAGAATTGACAACTTGAAATTCTCATATAAGTTACCAGATGAAGAGATAACATCAAAATTAATTTCTTTATTTAAGGATGTTGCTTTATTATGGTTTGAAGCTGTCTTAAGTGAGGGTAGAGACTACTCTTGGGCTGAATGGAAACAACTTATTGAAAAACAATTTGGAGGTTCTAAATTCAGGCTTACTCAGCAGAGACTGTATGAGAAGACTAGGTATAATCCGTTGAATGGTGACAAACCTATGGTATTTTTAATGAATTTAAACAAAATATTAAAAGCCATTGAGCCTCATATGGATTTTAACTTATGGAAAGATAAGATAATATACAAATTACCTATATCTGTCAGAGACATTGTTGTAGCTAGAACATTAAATGTTACTGAATATTCTGACTTTATTAATATTTGCAATGAAATATTATTAAACCATAAGTATGAATCAAAGTATTCCACTTATAAACAAAATGTTGAACCTGAAAAAACTCAGAATTCAAAAACACTTCAGGAGAAGCAGAAAACACCTACTGCACCTGTAGTACCTAAAAAGTATGAAACAAATACTTGTTATAAGTGTAACAAACCTTGGGTAAAAGGTCACAAATGTGAGAAAAATATAAATATTGTTGAAAATCAACGTGAATCTGAAACTGAAACTGAACAAAGTAAAGAATCAAGTGATTATGACAGCAATATCTCATATAGTGATGAAAATGAAGTCTGTATGTTGGAAGATGATTTGTCCATCTTTGAAAATCCAATATTAAATATGGACTCAAATGAATCTTTAATGAATTTTGAGGATGCTGAAATCATTAAGGATATACAAGCTGATAACTTTAGAATGACACCTATCACGGTTCCAGCTATCATTTCTGGTGAAAATGTTAATATAGTATTGGACACAGGAGCTGCTGGTTCAGTTGTTTCCACTAATACATTACAGAAAATTGATAGTGAATATAAGTTTAAGCTTGAACCACTTCAGAATAAAAATTGGAGAGGTTTTGGATCAGTACTACACCCCATTGGTAAATACAAAGCTGCTAATTTCTTTCAACACCAACATGGTTATGTAAGGGTAACTTGTGACTTTGTAGTAATGGATAATACAAATTGTAGTAACTGTTTTATCATTGGAAATGATATTCTGACTAAATTTGGTGTAAAATTAGATCCTGCTAATAACAATTTTACAATTGGCCTGAATGGTAAAAGGAAATTTAAAATAAATTCTTTTAACACAGTCTTACACATTGAGTCAGTAACAAATTCCCCGTCTAAAGGAAGAGAATCCAATGAGATGGAACTTCTGGAAACAGAAATTTCAAAAGCATCATTTGGCACTCAGATAAGTGAAACTGAGAAATATAATATTTTGGAATTAATTAAAGCTTTTCCAATGGCTTTTGCACATGGTACAAATGAACTTGGCCTTGTAAAAGATCATGAAATGAAAATTAGTTTAACCTGTGACATGGATAATATTCCTGCTAGTCTTAAAAAGAAACCATACCCTGCTTCACCAATGAAGAGGAAAGACATAGAGGATAATATTAAGATGTTATTAAAAATGAACATTCTTGAGAAGGTTGAAACTACACCAAAATATTGTGTAATATCACCAGTGCTGATTTCTTATGAACAAGATAAAGCAAGACTGTGCGGTGATTATAGAGCATTAAATACATTTACAGTAGATGATATTTATCCCTTTCCAAGGATTGCCTCTATACATGCTACCCTTAAAGGTGCTAAATATATAAGTTGCCTAGATGGAAATAAAGGGTACCATCAAATTCCTGTTGAAAAGAATTCACAGAACTTTTTGTTGATAACAACACACATGGGAATTTATAAGTATGTCAGGATGCCATTTGGACCAAAGAATGCTCCATCAGTATTTCAAAAGTTAATGGATATAACATTCCATAATGAAATGATAGAGGGATGGTTAATGGTATACATTGATGACATCATAGTGTTCTCTAAAACTTTTGATGAACACTTAATCCATTTAAGGAAAGTATTTCAGAAAATGGATGAAATAAAAATGACCCTTGCATTGAAAAAATGTAAATTTGGGTTTGAATCTTTAAAAGTGCTTGGTCATATTGTATCTGGCTTACAAATATGTGTAGACCAAAATAAAGTGGCTGCAATAAAGAATATTGGCATTCCTCAAAATGTGAAGGATGTACAATCTTTTCTTGGAATGTGTGGTTATTATAGACAATATATAAAAAACTACCAATCAATTGCTGCACCACTGACCACACTGATAAAGAAATCAGAAGCTTTCATTTGGAATAATGAAAGACAACAAGCTTTTAATAAGTTGAAAGAATGTTTAATGACAGCTCCTATCTTGGGATTACCAGATTTCCAATTACCTTTTGTATTATATACAGATGCAAGTTTTATTGGACTGGGTGCTGCTTTGCATCAAAAACAACTTATTGAAGGTAAAATGTCAGAAGTAGTAATCTGCTATATTTCACGTACTCTGAGAAGTGGTGAATTAAAATATGGTGCTACTCAACTTGAATGTTTGGCAGTAGTATGGGCTCTGGAAAAGCTACATTATTACCTTGAAGACCAAAAATTTGAGTTAATAACTGACTGTAGTGCAGTTAAGTCACTCTTAAACATGAAAACTCCTAATAGACACATGTTTAGATGGCAATTAGCTGTACAAGAATACAGAGGACGGATGACTATTACACATAGAGCAGGAACCTTGCACTCTAATGTAGATCTGTTATCTAGAGTACCTCTGCCTAATAATGATGATAATCCTGCTTATGTTCCTGAGTCAGAGATTATTAACATTTATGGCATTTATATTGTAGATCTTGAGGATGAATTTATGCAATCAATTCTTGATAATTATAATTCAGATCCTGCATTAAGCAAATTAACTACAATATTAAATGATCCATCTAATGCTTCAATGAATGTTTTAATAAAAACATTACCAGATAAGTATAAAGAGGCATTAGAGAAAGGAAAATTTTCCATTGAGGATGGTTTTATATATTACAGGAAAAAATTAAGTAATGTAATTGTAATTCCCCCTTCAATGAAGGAGTTAATGTTAAGTATATGTCATGATGATATATTAGCAGGTCATTTTGACTACCATAAAACATTAACCAGAGTAAAAAACACAGCTTGGTGGATTAACATGTCTGAGGATGTTCAGAAATATGTTGAAACATGTGATTCTTGTCAAAAATCTAAAAGATTAACAGGAAAAAGAGCTGGTTTATTACAACAAATTGAGCAACCAAAAGCTCCATGGGAAATCATTAACATGGACTTTGTAACAGGTTTGCCAATAGCAGGGCATAAGAGTTATAACTCCTGCTGGGTAATTGTAGATAGATTTACAAAGATGTGTAAATTTATTCCTACCCACAAAGAGGTTTCTGCAAAGGACTTAGCTTTTTTATGGTGGACACAAATGTTAAAATAGGCAGGTTTCCCCAAAGCAATAGTTTCTGACAGAGATCCTAAATTTACTTCTGAGTTCTGGACGTCACTTATGGATGTTTCAGGGTGTCAATTAAAACTTTCTACAGCACACCATCCACAAACTGATGGGCTAGCAGAAAGAATGATACAAACATTAGAAGATATGATAAGAAGATACTGTGCTTTTGGTCTTAATTTTAAAGACAATGACAAATTCACGCATGATTGGGTAACCCTTATCCCAGGTTTAGAATTTGCATATAATAGTACAGTACATTCTGTCACTGGCAAAAAGCCATTTGAGTTATGGTTGGGTTATGTACCTAATACCCCTGCTAAAACTCTTAATAAGTTACCTAGATTGGATATTCATCCAGGTACTAAATCTTTTCTTCAGATGCAAGAACTATGCAGAAAACATGCTCAAGAATGTATAAATAAGGCTTTTGAGTATGAAAAGAAAAGATGGGATAAAGCCCATAAAGAACAAATGTTCAAAGAGGGTGATGAAGTCCTTATTTCAACGCTACATTTCAATTTAAATGGTAATGTTAAATTGAAGGATCCATTCATTGGACCATTTGTAGTTAAAAAGATGGTTGGTAATAATGCTGTTGAGGTTATTCTATATGCACCTTATGATAGAAAACATCCAGTATTTCCTATTTCTCTTATAAAACCATACCATTCTAATGATACTGCTCTCTTTCCAAGAAGATCACGAAGGCATAAACAGCAACCTGAAGAAATAATGGAAAAAGCAGAAATTGAAAAGATACTTAAAAAGAGACACCTTACAAAAGAAAAGGGAGTTGAGTATCTACTAAGATTTAAAAATAAATCAAGTGAATATGACCAGTGGATTCCAGAAAATGAAATCTCTGATCTTAAAAATCTCTTGAAAAAATTTAAATCTAAATAATACTGTTCATTCAGTATATGTATTATAAAAATTATTTTTTATGTTTTTATTTCATTCCTTAAGATTAATTAAAATGTCTTAACATTTTTTTATTGTTTTTTTTGGGGTGAGGGAGTGTCAGCCTAAATATCCTTAGGACTGAGTATTTCTTATGCTTAAAATAAGATAACCTTAACTAGATTAAGCTTATATCTTAAAAATAAGGTTAAAATAATAATATATATTATTTTATTATATATATATATAATTATTATTCTATTATATAATTTATAATAGTTTAAATAGCTTATCCATGGCCTAATAATACTTATTAAGGTGTTAATGGAGTCATAATATACTTATCTTAAGTGATATGAAGTAATTATTGACATACATAAGCTTATATGTATACATAAATCTCATATTCAGTGAAATATGCAGTATATTATGTATATTTAGGTATATAAGTGGGTTTTAGCCCCTTTATAGCCTATAACCTTTGTTTTTCTGCTTATTTTAGGTCATATGGACGAAATCAGTGGACTCACAACGCCTACAGAAGCATAGACACCTATATCAGGCGCATACACCCAGTTTGGACAACTAAAATTACTTCCTTGGATGGTTATTCACGGATTTATGGGTTGGAAAGATGTTTCTGGGTTAATGTGGATGCTTGGGGATGTTATTGGGGGCTTGGAAATTTTATTTGTTTCCTTTATATGCTTTTAGTTTCATTAAATCTCTTTTTGATCTTTTATTTTACCTGTTTCTTTATGGTATCCGCTTTTATCTGGGATTTCTATTTATGGTATGACTCTGTGTTATTATTAATAGTGATGGAGGGTCCTTACTGGACGTCTGGGTGTTGAAACTGCTTGAAGTGGACGCCATGGGGAGGTGATGGGCCCTCACAGTGCTGTAATTGCCGGGGATAGCAGTGACATCATCTGGATTGAAGGTCTGTGCACTCCAGTGGATTTGGGTATAAGTAAGGAGGGATTTTGACGGTTTATTATCATCATTCAATTACTACACTTCAAATAAACATTACACTACAATTATTAACATTCAGAAATATATTATAAAGCCCTTATAAATTGATATTATCTTTATAAAAGCTATAACTATATTTTACTCTTCTATTTTCCACCACTAGCACGCATTTAAATCCAAGTATTGTGAGTTTAATTTGAGTATAACTATTTTATTAGTCTTCCCCTGAGGTTTAATCACTAAATCATTTATTAATAAGTAGTAGGACCATAAAATAAAACTATTATATCATACTTATATACTAGACTGTACTGACAAAAATAGACCTTATTAACCTCCTTTCCCTTGCCCTTGAAATCCTCATTCTCCTTAGCAGAAGACTTTCCCTGATCAGGAATCTCCTCAAACCTCGGCCTCCTCTGATTGAGACCTCCCATCCTCCTGACCAAATCCACAGGAGCCTACCCCTCACTGGGCTTCACAAAAGAACCATCAGGGAACTTAAAAACACTGCCATCAAACTCCACTTTTCCTTCAGACACCTCTCTGTTCAATGCCCAACAATCATTGGACCTTTGCCCCCTCCTACTGCAATAAGAGCAAACCCAAGGATCACTCCTACAAGCCCTCCTTTCAAAATCTCTAGGCTAAGAAGGTGCCTTACTAACCTTCTTAGCCTCCTGAACAAAAATGTGCAGCTGCTTTGTGAGATCAGCCAACTGCTCCACCATTGGGTCCCTCTCCTGTTTTGGAACCTTCACCAAATTCTCCTCCTCCTTCTTCTACCTAACTTCCTCATCAGCCAAAGCCTCACTGACTTTGCTGACACACTTGGCACACCCTTCCTGATAGGTGTCCACAGCCAATAACTTCAAATGGGCCTCAACAGCCTCCTTCACCTTATCCAAGGTAGCCAACTTCTGATCCCCATTAGAAAGAATTTTCATCAATTCCTTTCTTGAAAACTCCTTCAACACATCCATCCTGACATCTCTAGCCAGGGAAGACCAAAAAACATCTTTGGAAGCATTTTCATGTGCCAGCTCCTCCACTTCCACCAAATATTCCACCACAGGATCAAACTGTAGCAGAAACTTCCTGTAACTGTGTAAGTTACAAACACCACCATAAGATCGCCATTCACTGAAAACCTTGTTCAGATCCACAATAGTGAGCCTGACACCCCATCTATCAATCATCTCCCTACACAGCAGCTTCCAATTCCTCTTCTTGTAGCCAGACGTGGTCACAATCTCCTTCTCCACTGCCCTATCACCAATGAAGAAAATAATCTGCTTCACCATGTCCAGGTATGAAGCACCATCCACACCAGCAGCAGTTTCACACTTCTCCAGAAACAACTTTACATCTTCACCATTAAACTTGGTACCATCCCAAGTTTTAATCCTAACACATTCCCTAACTATCACAGCAGGAGGAGCATCTCCCCCACTGACAGTCACCACAGGAATAGCAGAACCAGAAGCCATTCTTCCAGTCCAAAACACCAAAAAGAGCCAACCAAAGAAAACAGAGATTCCAAAGAACTAGCAGGTTCTACCCCACGTTGGGGGCCAGAAATGTAGACAATCCTATAGTACTAGCTATAGGCCTTGACCAAGGGAGTTGGAGAAAAACCAGAGAAAAAATCCCCTGTCCCTTTAGAAAAGAAGTGAGATTTACCTGCTACAGTAAATTGGTTCCTGTTTACCAAAAGCCCCTTTTCCAATACACTTGACTGCTTGATGAGCCAAGAAATTAGGCACCAGACAGACTACCAGACCAAAAAACTGAAATGTAGACCAATGTCCACACCAGAGACAGCAAAGATACTTGATGTAGGCTGCAAATCCACACCAGAGACAGCAATAATACTTGCTATAGCTTGCAAGACTATAACAGAGAAAACAGTTGCCAAAGTTAAGTTAAATGAAGAACTCACTTGCAACAAACACAGCCAATTGTGGCCAGAAAACAGTGAAAACTGAGTGAGGAACAATGATATCACCTCCAGATGGTTGTATGATGATTAAGGTTGCCCCAAACTGTCTTATTCACTATCTACACACAGACCACTATCTAAGAGCCCATGCGCACCCACCAATCTGGCGCCTGTACCTGCCAAATTGCATAAAAAACCCTCCAGAAGCACTTCCCAGCCTTCTAAAACAGAGGCGGGCAGGTCGCCCGACGTCGGAGGTGCCGCCTGAAGTGGAGCAGCCTCCCTGAAGCCAGAGAACCACTAAAAACACCCAATCTACTTAGAAAAGCTAACTACAACTACTAAAACCTTTAAAACACGGAATTTCACTATAACAACATTGGGACATGAAATATAGAGAAAAATTAGCTCTATCCAACGGTACTTAGCACTTAAACCTAAGACTTAAGGTTAGCCCGTAAAACACGAAAAACAAAATTAAACAGCTATCTTTAAAAATGAAAAAAACTAGTAAATGACCCTTTAAAACTTAGAATATGAAAAATGTCCACAAGACATAAAATATAGATAAAAACCAGGGCTATCCAATAATAGTACCCACATACCGTCAGACCCAATATCCACGGAATAAAACCCGAAAAATACCTAATTCCTTAACAGATGTCAATTAAGACATGCATAAACAACGCCAAATCACACAACAAAGGCCCCTGCCAATGTTGGAAGACCACAGCGCTATAAACTAATTATTATTAAAAGTTTGCTTTGACAGATGAATTTTTCTTAATAAGGGCTATTGATTTGGCTATTTAAATGCATAAAAATAACACTTTTCAAATTTGGTGTTTTTTATGCCAGAAATGGCTTCTATGTACTGGCCACATACTGCCTGCATTTTTACCATGTGAATAGCTTCATTTTTAGCAAATTTAGATTTTTCACACTATAATTACCCCAAATTCTACGCCCACTGTGGGGAAAAATGCTAAAATAAGTGACAGGTGCTTATTTGGTGTCCTAATTTTATTATAAGTGCATTGACCTTGTTATATGCACTAATTTCTTTAATAACCTCAATCTTGGAACTTTTATTCACTACCACACTTAAATTAGCCTAAATTTTCAAAGGATTTACCCATGCAAGAGCCTACCAAGGACTGCATGTAGTTACACCACATCTCACGCCCTTTTTTGGGTTTCTAAGTGGTATCTCAGTCAATATTGGGTATTTTTGAATGGGGATTTTGCATAGTATATATTCAGGATTAGCCCCAAAATTTCTGCTTTTAATCCCTCTTATTATTGAGTAATTATTAACCTTAATTTTCACTTTTTAGTCTTTTATCTTAATGTATAATACACATATACCCTCTTTTTTGCTTATTCTTTAATATTGATAGATTATCCCTATTACTACAGGATTTTGGCAGGTGATATCATTCTAATTATGTTATGGGTCACTCTGTATGTTACTGGGAATGTGTATTAGCTGGAATGAGGCGTCATTAGCTGTGTATAGATCTGGTAAATTAAGGGGTTCACTGGGGAAGTTATTGTGTATAAAAGGAGGTAGTTTTTGGTCTTGTTTTCTACATTATTTATCATTACAATTAAACATATAACCAATACAATTACAATACATATCAAAAGTACTTATAAAGTCTTTGAATAGTATCTTAATCTATTAAATATATTTTTCTACCATTTATAAGATTGTAAGCCATATATAATTAGTGAGATTAAAATTACTGAGACCCTTATATTTAATTATATTTTAATACTTATGGGATTTTTACTAAAATATTCATATAGGACCATTAAAATCTTCTAGACACTGACCATTCAAGCTAGTTCAGGTCTTTGTACTTTACCTCAGCCTGACAAGAGCAGTCATTCCAGCCAGAAGTAGGATTGCCTAGGGCACCACATTATGCAGGTCCCTTAGGGTAATTGACTATTACCGTAAATGGTAAGCGGATTAAAGCTTTAGTGGATACAGGTTCACAAATCAATGTGGTTTCAGTGGATGATGCTGTGGAGATAGATTTTCCTGTGAAGATGGTGAAGGAACTGTCGCAGGAATTGGTTGAGGTAGGTTACCTGTAATAGGTGTAGTAGAGTATGTACCCACTAGGGTTGTGGGAGAAACAATGTGTTCTTCCAACATTGGCAGAGCCCTTTGTTGGTCTATTTTGCATTGTTTTGATATTTCTTAAAAGGCACTGTTTAATAATTGGGTGTTATTCAGGAATTATTCAGCAAATATTGGGACTACAGTGATGTGGCTACTACCATTGGATAGCCCCAGGTTTTCTCTATATATTATGTCTTGTTGAAATTTTTCAGACTTTAAGTATTAAGGGGTTATTTCCTCATTTTTCATTTAAACAGATACCTGTCTAATTTTGTTTTTCATGTTTTATGGTATGGTAAGGTAAACTCTTACAGTCGCCTTGCTGTAAGCAGAATCCGGAGGAGATATGTGGATTTAGCTGAAAACCCCGTCCTTCCAATAAAAATAACAAAGTAGGTGTTCTAAATCACTAAGCTAACCAATCTACTTATACCTGATTGATAAAAATAATGAAACTCTAAAATAATTAACGCTTATTGAGATTTAAAGAAAGTGGCTGTTGAGAAAGAAATACTGATAACAAAAATTAAGGTGTACCAGTGAAAGATCTGTAAAGATTGACTTTTATGTTTTTATAATAATTTGAATTTTTATGAGACAGCAATAATCAAGTCCCAGCGATGAAGACCTTTCTAAAGATACCCTGTAAGAAGTGTGTTTTAAATTGTTGAATTGTATTTCTAAAATGTTATGTAAAAATAATAATGTTATAAGGGTATTACAAGTTATTTTAATTTGTTGAGTAATAAAAAAAATGAGACTGTGGTGGTTAAAGATTAAGCTGTATGATGTGTCCCCCCTCTCAATTTCGAGTTTGAGAGGCGCTTAAGTATTCCTAGTCACGTGCCTAAGTTTTCCCCTCCAGAGCTCTCCCAGAGTCAATCCGGAGCCCATACGGAGTCAGAACAGAGTCCGTACGGAGTCAAAGCAGAGTTAAAACGGAGTCCAAGCGGACTCAATTAGAACCTTTAAAACTATAACAAAAAATCTAAAAAAATTACACATGATAGAGCCACTTCCCCTTTCCATTCCAAACTACTTTTCGTAGTCTGCGCAGCTCTAATCACCCCGTGAAAATTCATCAAAGTTAAGTAATTTCTAAAAACGTAAATATTTCTATAAAACTTTAAAATTCATTTAAAAATATAATAAAAATAGTAAAAATTCTGGGAAAATTTCCCAAGGTTCTTGAGTGACTCGACTTGATACTTATAAACTCTTCAGACCGTAAAAATAAGTTTTCTCCGTAAAATAAATTGTTTTTGTGTAGGCATTTGCTCTTGACCAATTTCTTCATATTTAAAACTCAATTAAATTAAATAAAACCCTTTTATAAAAAATAATAACCTCATTCTTGCATGCCATAATAACTCCATTTATGTACTTAGGTGCCATACTAAACTTTAGGCTACCACATCCTCCCTCCAATTGAGAATGTCCCCATTCTTAAAACTTTGCATAAGTGGTTGAGCAATTCCATAAGAATTGTCTTTTCTTATAAAATAATTTGATAAATTTGTTTTAGCTGGTCTTCTTTTAATTCTTTATAATAAAAATGTTGTCTCTTCTTCTCTGGCTTGATATAACATAAAATAAAATAATATAAATCTTGTGATGATTCCACTACTGAGAGCAAGGTTTGAATCCCTTCAGACTCCCATATACCAGTCTTCCTTCTTGTCACAGCATTGAGAGAGTGGATCTTCCTATGAGCCGAATACTCCTGATTCCAACCTCATAGGGCCCCCCACTGAGCCGAATTCTATGATTCCAATCTCGCTATAAGGTCCTCCAAGCTTCAAACCAAAAATGGCCTAACAATGAGGCATTAAAAAAAATCATTCCCTAAAATCCAACTACCATCCTAACTTCTGATTCCTTCATCACAGTTTTCAAACTTTGCTATACAGCAAACCCATAAAATACTTTTTCCAGGCTTCCAATAATAGTATTAACTTTAGACCATGTTAAAGCGCCACAAATTTCACCTAATTAACCATTATGCTTTTCTTAGTATCATCAACACCTAAAATTTTAACCTCCTAAAGCTTATCAGCACCCAATCCCAGAAATAATTGAATAACCAGTTTAGAGTCTTAGTGGACAGTGTTAAATTAAAAGATTGAATTGAGTTATCCAAACAAGATTGAAATTCCAGTTTAAAGTCTTGGTGGACTAAACATATAATTGATTTCCAGTTTATGGTCTTGGTGGACCAAAGATCGTTTAGGTGCATAAATAACTTGATAAATTCCTAAGTAAGGCCTAGGCTTGACCAAAGATTGAATAAATTTGATAATCCAGTTTAATGTCATAGTGGAAGAAACATTTGATCGACAAGTAATCCAGTATAAGGCCATTGTGGACCAATGAATGTTGAATTATCCTGCAGATATTAATTTTCCAGTTTAAAGTCATAGTGGACTTAAACAATGAATGAACTGCCAGTTTGAAGTCATGGTGGACCAAACATTTAATCAATAAGAAATCCAGTTTAAGGTCATGGTGGACCCAACAGCTTGATAATAGTCCAGTTTAGGGTCTTGGTGGACCTAAAATTTGATAACACTCCAGTTTAAGGTCTTGGTGGACCTAACATTTGATTTATATAAAAAAAATCCGTCTCCGAAAATATCCATAAAATCTTAATCATCCTTGAAATTCAGTTTAAAGTCTTTAAAATTAGCCAGTTTAAAGTCTTGGAGGACTAAAAGCTCCAAAATTTGTATAAAACCTTAAGAAAAGTCTTGAACAGTAGCCAGTTTAAAGTCTTGGAGGACTAACAGCTCCAAAATAGGTATAAAAAACCTTAAAGAACGTCTTGAAAAGTAGCCAGTTTAACGTCTTGGAGGACTAACAGATATCTTGAAGTAAAATCCCATTGGTATTGAGTTCCCCTAGACCCTGTTTCCTGGCTAAACTAAATGAATAAAATAAAAAGAATGAAGACTGAAAAATAAACTAAGAAATAAAATAATTTTGATTTAATTAATTATTATTATTATTTTTTTATTTTTTTATTTTTTTTATTTATTTTTTCTTTATTTATTTTTTTATTTTTTATTTTTATTTTTTTTTACCATTTAAAATAAAAGATTTTTTTTTTGATTTTTAAAAAAAATAGTTTTGAAATAAAAGTTAAAATTTAATTTTTTTAAAGAAAGATAAACAAATGTGAAAAGAAAGATAAAAAAAGTAATAAAAATTTTTAAAATAAAATTTTAAAAGATGCCCCCCGGCCATTTGATGAGCCGTACCCTCGACATCATACCCACATCCAAGTGCAACTTGATGTGGTTAAACAATTTTGAGAAATTGAAAAGAAAAGAAAATAAATGAAAGTTTTTAGAAGATAATTTTTATAATGATGATCACTGGGTGGGCTCCCTCCAATTTATAAAAATGATTAGAGACCACCAGTGAGCATCACCTTTACAATAATTCATAATATATATTAAAGAAAAGAAATCACAATCTATCATAAAAAAATCAAAAACAAAATTAAATAAAAAAAATCTTGAATCTGGCATTGAGAACGGTGTCTCTTGATTCGTTCCAGTTTATAGTCTTAGTGGACTTCCTATAATTAAAAGACAAAGCCAGGATTCAACTAGAAACAGGGAAAATTTTGGAAACGAACATTATGGGGTAATTGTGTATAGAGCAGCCAGCCCATCAATTACCCCCACACTTGCCAATATTAAATTAAGAAGGTTCCCCTGTGAAAACTTCCTCCAATAAATTTTAAAAATTTTCTCCAACACTATCTTCACCCATATTTTAAGAATTTTAAATTTTTGAAAATTTCAAAGAAGGTCTTTTTAAATTTCGTTAAGTTTCATCATAGTTTCGTCGCCCATATACAGTGTAACGATAGTAAATTATTTTTGATAAAAAAAAAGAAGATAGTTTATCCTCGTTGCGGAGGTATGAATTTAATAAAAGTCATTAAAATTGTAGTTTATCCTCATTTCAGAGTTAGACTTCGGCACTCCTGGTGCCTCTAGGATAGAACCGTTTCACTTGATCGGCTGCTACCCTCTTCTTTAATTCTACTCCATCCAACTCTTCTAGCACATATGAACCGCCGGAAACTTGCTCCTTGATTTTATACGGTCCATTCCACCTATCTGCAAACATCTTTCCCCACTGACTTTCCAAACTCCTATTATACACCAGGACCATATCTCCTGGGTTCAAAGGTTTCCTTAATCGATGTGCCAACCGCTCATCCCAATATCTGACTGATTGATTTCGGATCTTCATCATCCGCGAATATGCCTTTTCTAAATATTCTTCTTTCTTTTCTAGCTGGATCATTCTTGCACACAATAATTCTTCAGTAGTTTTGACCGTGTCCCAGTCAACTCCAAGATATGATTCAGCTTCTAAATCAACCGGTAAAACTGCTTTCTGTCCAAAAACAAGTTCATAAGGTGAAAATCCGGTCGTCCTTTTGGCAGTGATTCGATCAGCAAATAAAACTAAAGGTAAATAGTGCCTCCACTTTTTGGCACTTGTCCCACACATTTTAACTAAAGCATCCTTGATAACTTGATGCCCTCTTTCCACCATGCCTTCAGCTTCAGGATAATATGGGGTTGCTACCCTAACCTTTGATCCAACTTTCAATATGGCCTCTTTAAACTCTGTCCCAAATTCAGGACCTCCATCTACCGTTACCAACTTCATCACCCCATACCTATATACCCAATTATTCAAAAAAAAATTCTGCCACATTTTTGGCAGTTAAATTAATAAGAGGCGCTGCCTCTACCCAACCAGATAAATCATCTCTGGCCACAATTAAATATTTATACCGTCCCTCTTTTATATGAACGGCATCTAAACTAACTCTTCCTAAGAGCGTATATTCACCGGTCGCGCGTCCAGGTTCTTTTGGCCTTAAATAACTTTGTCTTTGACATTCTTCGCATGACTGAACCCACTGTTTAACAGCCATCTTCATGCCAGGCCACCAAAATCGATCAGAAATTCTTCTAAAAGTTTCTCCAACGCCTCTATGCCCAAGATCTTCATGCAGTGATTTCAAAACTAATTCTTACCCCTTCTCTTGAGTTATAACTACTTGAGGATTTGGATACCTTCTCCTCATTAAACGTCGACCAGATAGGTAAAACGTAGATGACTTCCTCTTGATAGCCACCCATTCATCGTCTTCACAATCTTCTGGCCTCTCTAAAGTCAACAAATATTTGACTAACAAAAAATAAAAACCAGTCTGACCCCAGACTTCATCTTGAAAATCGATTAATATAACATCAATAGGGACTTCTCTATCACCAATATAACCTGCACATGAATGAGCCAATAATCTTTGACCCCTAAATAAATCTTTAATCGAGCCATGTCAACATTTTTCTTCTGAACATTTGGATCCTTCGTAAACCGTATTTGAAAATACCTCTTTCTCTTTATCCACCCTTTTATTTAAATTCTCTAATTCTCCAACATATACACCATTCCTTAATTTACTACTATCCCACACTACCAATCCATCTTCCTCTACATACACCACATCTTCTTCTACCTCCTTTCTACCAAATTTATCTACACCTTTTCCAACATCTTTATTAACATAAAAACTATTTTCCAGTTTATCCTCTTGTTGGAGGTCATAATCATAATCTAAACACAATAATCCTGCCAGTTTAACCTCATGGGGGAGGTATGGAAAGTCTTCAGCTCCTTTAGTGCTGGCTTTGATAATAGGTATATCTTCATCAAACTCTTCTGAGTCTGAATCTTCTTCAGTGGGTGGTCTCCTTGATAAACCATCTGGCATAGTAAAAGTTTAGCCAGGCTTATGAACTAAATCAAACAAAAAATGTTGAATAAAAGCTACCCATCTCGTCATGGGTGCGTTCGGTAAACTTGGGGAATTAATCATCTGGATTAACGATTTCGCATCCACTTGCAACTCAAAATGTTGCCCCCACAAAATATGCTGAAGTTTCTTCAGTATTTTCGCCACACCACATAATTCCAATTTTGGTTGAGAATATCTTGATTCAACCTCAGTAAATACTACAGATTCATACCTAACTGGCCTGATGTAACCAGCTTTATCCATCTGAGACAAAACCGCCCCAGCTGCAACCTGACTTGAATCAACTGCTAAATAAATTCTGCCAGCATTTTTTCCATAATCCAACTTGTGCAGGACTAAATCCTTCCCCACAGCCTCCTTCAACTTCACAAACGCCTTCTCACACTCTTCATCCCACTCCCAGTCTGCATCCTTTCTCGTTAACCGTCTCAATGGAGCTGCCAATGAAGAAAAGTCCTTGATAAACATTCTAACATATACGCAAACACCTAAAAACCCTCTGACTTCGGTCGTATTCTTGGGTCTTGGCCAGGACTGAATTTTGTTAACTTTCTTCTTGGACATAATCCTACCCTCTCTACATACCACATGGCCTAATATTTCTAAGGCTGGCACACAACATGAAAATTTTGAACCTGAAATAGTTAAGCCAGCCTCTTCAATTCGAAACAAGATTCTTTCTAATGTAATTGCAAACTCCCAAATGAATTTGCGTATCCCGGGATTCTCTTCCAACACCTGGTTATCATAGTCGGTTGTTGGTCCCTTAATTCCTCCATCATCTATAAAGATTCCAGCATATTGTGGAATTTCATCTTGAAGGATCCAAGCCATCTGAGCTTGATAAACTGCAACCGAATTTGTTGCACCTTGAGGTAATCTTGTTAACTGTAAATGTCCTAGTGGCGTATCGAATGTAGTGAGAGGCCTTGAGTCCGGATGTAACTCTCTCTCATCATATCCACCCATAATATCTCCCAAACCATAGCACACTCTCCCTGCAAACGCTTCAACAAACTCCTCAGCACTAGGTGGTATCCCAGCATCCTTTATTGTAACCCTATTTAATTCCCTAAGATCATGAACAACTCTAAGCCTGCCATTCGGTTTCTTGATACAAAATACCGGACTAGAATAACTTGACGTTGATTGCTCATACAGTCCAGTGCATATCCGTTCTCTGACAACTTCGATATAAGCTTCTTTCAATGCAGCCGGAATAGGAATCGGTTTCTGCTGCCACGGTTCATGACATACCACAGGAATCTTGTAAGGCTCCCCATAGGAATGCTTCAACACACCCCTCTCCTCTTCTACAAAAGCAATGGCCTTCTCTCGCTTGACCATCACATCCAACAACAACTTCTTCTCTTCTCCAGACAACCAACCATCAGGTCCAAAATTAACAACACCCAGTCTCTCAAAAGTGATTCTTGACGTCTCAGAAAATTCAGGCGGATTCTTTACCAAGGGACTTTCATAAGGATCTCTTGATAACCTTGGTCTTCTCAAGGGTGGATTTAATTCAGCAGGTAGCGGTTCATTAATAGGTCGAAATTTATTTGCTACTTTCTTATATTTGGCTGCGTCCACATCTAAATAAACTTGAGGTAAAACATTGCCATTAAAACTTTCATTAAATGAATCTTCTTCATCGTCAGAATTGGAATAAGAAAAATTAGAAAAATATTTTATTTCATTTTTAAATTTTACCCTTTTCTCCTTTCCCTCGTCTAATTTATAAACAGATTTTTCAACACCTTTGCTTCCCTTATCCAACAGTAAATCACCCGTAAAGAAAGTTGGCAGTTTAACCTCTTGCTGGAGAACCGGAATTGAATTTTCACAAAAATTATTTTTTTGTGTTTTAATTATACCGAGATTTTTTATTTGATTTTGATGAGATAATTGCAGTTTACCCTCTTGCTGGAAGTCCAAAATAGAAGGAGATAATTGCAGTTTAACCTCTTGCTGGAGGCCCCGAATAACATTTTCACATAAGTTATTTTTTTGTGTTTTACTTATACTGAGATTTTTAATCGAGTTTTGATGTAATTTTTGCAGTTTACCCTCTTGCTGGAGGTCCATAATAGAAGGAGATACTTGCAGTTTAACCTCTTGCTGGAGGTCCGGAATAACATTTTCACATAAATTATTTTTTTGTGTTTTAATTATACCAAGATTTTTAATCGTATTTTGATAAGATTTTTGCAGTTTAACCTCTTGCTGGAGGTCCATAATAGAAGGAGATACTTGCAGTTTAACCTCTTGCTGGAGGTCCATAAACATACCCTTCCAATTTTTATCCAACCTAATTTGGCCCATTTTGCCTTTTTCACCGTTTTTAAATTTAATAGAAAAATCGGGTAAATCCAATAAACATATAGAAAAGTGCATAACATATTTGCACTCCAAAGTAATATTAACAGAAAATAATTGAGAATCCACTTGAATTATCTCCAAGTGAGCTGACCTATTGCAATCCGGGATCTCATCCTGAGGAGAGATTACAACATTAGAGCAATCAGCCCCTGCTACCCCAAAAAATGAGGGCATTCATCCCTTTCCAACAAACATAATTCACCAGAAGCCGTCCGTTTTATATGCCGCTTCTTGGTGCAAACACAACACTGGCACAGAGTAGTAATCCCTGGCTGTGTTTCCCAACCTTCATCTCCAGGAGGTGCTAACCGCATATGTAACCTCCGCATATCTTCACCAGTGATCTCCAAACTAATCCCCATGCCAGGTTGATACCCTATCCTGGCCTCAAAATCCATCAAAAAAGGACCACCAAGAACAGTTTTGACTGCTCCTCTGGCCACATAAAAGTGAACCTTACCAACAGATCCACCAATGCCTAACCTGACATGCTCAGCTGTACCCATCAGCTCTGTTGCATGCCCTCCAATACCTCTGAGGTTTCCCCCAGTTCCACTTTTAATTGGCAAGCCTATACTCGTTGCTTGCTCCAATGAAATTAAATTAATTTGAGACCCTGAATCGACCAAGGCCTTTACTTCTTTACCGTTAAGAGTTACCACCAGGTAACCCAGGGGAGCGGAAAAATGTGTATTTACATCTTCCCCAAACTTTTCAGCATTTTCACAAATATATTCCACCTCTCCAGTGGAAACCCGACGCCTCGTCAAATGCTTCTTTTGCTTTTCAGCAAGCGCCAGACTAATCGTAAATAACTCCCCCAAAGATAAGGGAATCTGAAGTTGATTCACCCTATTCAAAACTGCGTCCATCGCATTAGCTTGACCAGAAACTACTGGCCGCTCATACTGGACCTTTGATTTAACAACCTTGGCCCTGGGTACCTCTTGAGGTCCAACCGAGCCATCTTCACCCCCCATTATAACATCTTCACTTTCTATAACCCTTACTCCGTCACCAGCTTCTTGCACTAATCCTGATCCATCGCTAGTCCTTCTTACACCCTCCATTGGGATGGGACCGCTAAAACTTGGTCTGGGTAGAGACGCCAACGGTACGTCCTCCTCAGAATCCAAATCATCCTCTGGCATAGGCTCACCATTTAAATCAAACTTGCCATAACTAGGGGGCCCCATATCAGCAATCCCCTTCTGCATTTTATATAATTTGTCCTTAGAGTAAGGGTTCAATTTGTTGGCGGCAGTTTGAGCACTAGAATTCTTGTCCTTAGAGTAAGGGTTCACTTTGTTATTGGCCTTGCCAGGATTAGCCCTCAATTGGCTCTGAATGCTACTTTTCGCCTTAGTAGCAGCTGCTCTTCTAGCAGCATTAACATCATATTCGCCAGCCATACAGCTACCCTCCACCTGGGCAACCGTTGCCAGCTCTAAACCTCCAAAAGAAGTAGAAAATGTGGCTTTACTGACCTCTTTCTCCTTGCCCTTGTCAGCTTTACCACCATTACCATTACCATTTTTGCCACTCTTGGCATTAACATCTTCATCCGTCACCTCTTCAAATCTGGCTCTCCTTTCAGCCGTTAAACTTCTTCTGACCAAATCAGAAGGAGACTGTCCATCACTGGGCTTGATGAATGAACCATCGGGAAATTTATAAACTTTACCATCGAATAAAACTCGCCCAGCATCCATATCCTTATCAAGAGCAAAACAAACTGTTGCTCTGTGACCCCTCCTATTACAATAGGAGCACACCTTTGGCTCATCGTAGCCACCTCTATATCCATTACCACCATTCCCACCATTTCTCCCATTGCCTGGGAAGCGGTTACCGTTGTTATTGCCATTATAATTTCGACGTTCATAACCTCTAGACTGATAAGAAGTTGACGTCGACGAAGAAGCGATTGGGGCCTTGTTGGCCTTCTGGGTTTCTTGAACAAATATTTTTAATTGTTTAGTTAAATCGGCCAGGTGATCGACCATCTTATTATCTACATTACCCTCAACTTTAGCAGCAGGTAATCCCATTTGAGCCTTCTTGGCCTCCTGGGCTTTGACCATAATATCGTTATTTTCGGCCAAAACTTCACTAACCTTGCTAACATATTGAGTGCATGACTCTTGATATTTGTCCAACGCCAATAACTTTAGATGGGCTTGAATGTTGTCCTTGATAACCTCCAGAGCCGGCAGTTTCTGCTCACCATTAGGCAGTTCCTTCATCAAATCTTTTCTTGAAAGATCCTTCAAGACATCCATACGAATATCCCTGCTGCATGCTGACCAAAACAAATCTTTTGCTTGGTTCTCATGCACTAACTCGTCCACCAGTATGAGATATTCCACCACTTCATCAAACTGAACACAGAGCTTTTTGAAGTCAGCCATAGAAGAAACACCACCTTTTGCTTGCCAGTCTCCAACAATTTTATTGAGGTCCATCATAGTAAACCTAACACCCCATCTATCAACCATAGCTTTAGAAAGCTTAACCCAATCCTTGTCCTTGAATGCCTGCATAGCAATAACCTCTTTTTCCACCTCCCTATCAGCAATAAAAAACCTAACTTGCTTCACCATATCCACATGGGAAGCACCATCAACAGCAGCAGCAGCTTCATACCTGCTAATGAACCATTTAACCTCCTCCCCATCAAACTTTGGGCCATCCCAAGAAACAATTCTAACTGAGGGAGTAAGAGGGTTAGAAGATCCAGAAGCAACAGCAGAAGAAGACATCCCAATAAGTAATGAAAAGCATTAACAATCGATAAAATAACAAGCCTCTTGCAGGCCAATAACAAAAATCCAATTAGAGTTCCAGAAAATATGCCTCTTGCAGGCTAATAACGTTCTTGATCCAAGTAAGTCTTTAAAGAAAGCTAGAGAATTCAAAACCCCACGTTGGGCGCCAACTATGGTAAGGTAAACTCTTACAGTCGCCTTGCTGTAAGCAGAATCCGGAGGAGATATGTGGATTTAGCTGAAAACCCCGTCCTTCCAATAAAAATAACAAAGTAGGTGTTCTAAATCACTAAGCTAACCAATCTACTTATACCTGATTGATAAAAATAATGAAACTCTAAAATAATTAACGCTTATTGAGATTTAAAGAAAGTGGCTGTTGAGAAAGAAATACTGATAACAACAATTAAGGTGTACCAGTGAAAGATCTGTAAAGATTAACTTTTATGTTTTTATAATAATTTGAATTTTTATGAGACAGCAATAATCAAGTCCCAGCGATGAAGACCTTTCTAAAGATACCCTGTAAGAAGTGTGTTTTAAATTGTTGAATTGTATTTCTAAAATGTTATGTAAAAATAATAATGTTATAAGGGTATTACAAGTTATTTTAATTTGTTGAGTAATAAAAAAAATGAGACTGTGGTGGTTAAAGATTAAGCTGTATGATGTGTCCTCCCTCTCAATTTCGAGTTTGAGAGGCGCTTAAGTATTCCTAGTCACGTGCCTAAGTTTTCCCCTCCAGAGCTCTCCCAGAGTCGATCTGGAGCCCATACGGAGTCAAAGCAGAGTTAAAACGGAGTCCAAGCGGACTCAATTAGAACCTTTAAAACTATAACAAAAAATCTAGAAAAATTACACATGATAGAGCCACTTCCCCTTTCCATTCCAAACTACTTTTCGTAGTCTGCGCAGCTCTAATCACCCCGTGAAAATTCATCAAAGTTAAGTAATTTCTAAAAACGTAAATATTTCTATAAAACTTTAAAATTCATTTAAAAATATAATAAAAATAGTAAAAATTCTGGGAAAATTTCCCAAGGTTCTTGAGTGACTCGACTTGATACTTATAAACTCTTCAGACCGTAAAAATAAGTTTTCTCCGTAAAATAAATTGTTTTTGCGTAGGCATTTGCTCTTGACCAATTTCTTCATATTTAAAACTCAATTAAATTAAATAAAACCCTTTTATAAAAAATAATAACCTCATTCTTGCATGCCATAATAACTCCATTTATGTACTTAGGTGCCATACTAAACTTTAGGCTACCACAACGGGCTAACCTTAAGTCTTAGGGTTAAGCTCATAGTACTGTTAGAATGAGCTTATTTTGCTCTACATTTTATTTCACAATTTTGTTATAGCCTAATTTTGGGTTTTAAGGGTTTCAGTAGTTATAGTAGATTTTTCTAAGTATTTTGGGTATTTTTGGAGGTTTTTGTTGGTTTTATGGCTTCAGGGTGGTCCAGCTGCCTCAAGCGGGCCTCCTGATGTTGGGCAGACAGCCCGCCTTGGTGCTAGAGGGCTGGGAAGCGTTTCTAGAGAGGTTTTATGCAATTTGGAAGTTAAGAACGCCATTTTTGTTGGTGTGCATGGGATCTTAGATAGTGGTCTGTATTTATATAGTGATTAAGACAGTTTAGGGAAACTTTAATTATCATAGAACCATCCTGAGGTGATATCCTTGTTCCTCATTCAGTTTTCACTGTTTTTTGGCCACAATTGGCTGTGTTTGTTCCAAGGTGAGTTCTTCATTTAGCTTAACTTGGCAACTAGTTTCTCTGGTATAGTCTTGCAAGCTATATCAAGTATTATTTCTGTATCTGGTGTGGATTTGAAACCTAAATCAAGTGTCATTGCTTTCTCTGGTGTGGAAATTGGTCTACATTTTAGTTCTTGGGTTTAGTAGTCTGTTTGGAGACAACATTCTTGGCTGGTCAGGCAGTCAAGTGTGTTGGAAAAGGGGCTTAGCAAACAGGTTCAAATTTACTGTAGCAGGTAAATCTTACTTTATTTTTCTAAAGGGAAAGGGGTTTTTTTCTCCAGTTTTACTCCAACTCCCTTGGTCAAGGCCTATAGCTAGCACCATAGTTTTGTCTACATTTATGGTGTCAAAAGTGAGGTATGAACCTGCTTCTTTTTTGGAATCTATGTTGTCTTTGGTTGGCCCTTTTTGGTGATTTTGGTCTGGAATTATGGCTTCTGGTTCTTCTATTTCTGTGGTGACTGTCAGTGGGGGGGAAGGTCCTCCTACTGTGATTGTTATGGAGGTTGTTAGGATTAAAACTTGGGATGGTACCAAGTTTAATGGTGAAGATGTGAAGTTGTTTCTGGAGAAGTGTGAAACTGCTGCTGGTGTGGATGGTTCTTCTTACCTGGAAATGGTGAAGCAGATTATTTTCTTTATTGGTGATAGGGCAGTGGAGAAGGAGGTTGTGGCCATTCCTGGCTAGAAGAAGAGGGACTGGAAGTTATTGTGTAGGGAGATGGTGGATAGATGAGGTGTCAGGTTCACTATGGTAGATCTGAACAAGGTTGTCAGTGAATGGCAGTCTTATGGTGGTGTTGGTAACTTGCACAGTTACAGGAAGTTTCTGCTACAGTTTGATCCTCTGGTGGAATATTTGGTGGAAGTGGAGGAGCTGGCACTTGAAAATGCTTCCAAGGATTTTTTTCGGTCTGCCCTGGCTGGAGATGTCGGGATGGTTGTGTTGAAAGAGATGTCAAGGAAGGACTTGATGAAGACTCTTTCTAATGAGGATCAGAAGCTGCCTGCCTTGGAAAAGGTGAAGGAGACTGTGGAGGCCCATTTGAAGTTATTGGCTATGGACACGTATCATGAGGGGTGTGCTAAATATGTCAGCAAAGTCAGTGAGGCTTTGGCTGAAGAGGAGATTAGAGTGAAGAAGGAAAAGAAGAATATGGTGAAGGTTCCCAAACAGGAGTGGGACCCAGTGGTGGAGCAGTTGGCTGATCTGACAAAACAGCTACATATTTTTGTTCAGGATGCTAAGAAGACCAATAAGGCTCCTTCTCAGCCTAGAGATTTTGAAAGGAGGGCTTGTAGGAGAGATCCTTGGGTCTGTCTTATTTCAGCAGGAGGGGGCTCAATTCCAATGATTGTTTGGCTCTGAAAAGATATGTGTCAGAGGGAAAGGTCGAGTTTGATGGCAGGGTGTTCCAGTTCCCTGATGGTTCATTTTTGAATCCCAGTGAGGGGCAGGCTCCTGTTGATTTGGTCAGGAGCAGGAGTAGTCTCAATCAGAGGAGACCAAGGTTTGAGGAGATTCCTGATCAGGGGAAGTCATTTGGTAAGGAAGATGATGACATGAAGGGAAAAGGGAAGGAGGCTAATAAGGTCTCTTTTTATACGTCCTTTGGTGGGTTGGGATTTTATTCTTGTGGTGGTCAGTCAAGTGGGGAATTTTTGGCTGGAGTTTATGATGTAGAAGCGGGAAAGGTGAGAAAGCCTAAGAGAAGTTCTCAGGCCCAACCAAAGCCTAAGGCTTCAAAGGTGGATCCTAAGCTGAGTGCAGCTAGGAAAAAATACAGAAAAGAGGAGCTGTACAAGATGCAGAACGGGATTTCTGATATGATCCCCCCTAGTTTTGGTGCATTGGACATGAATGGTGAGCCAATACCTATGGAGTGGGATTCTTACTCTGAGGAGGATGTCCCTTTGGCTTCATTGCTAAAGCCTGCTGCAGTTAGAGGTTCTGATGAGAAGTCTGGTTTGATTCCTGTTGATGGAAAATCTTTTGGTGTTTCTGGTCCTCAATAATCTTCTAGGACCAAGGTAGTGAAGCCAAGGACTCACTTTGAGAGGCCAGTAGTTTCTGGCCAATCTAATGTTATGGAATCTGTGGTGGAAAGGATGAATCAGGGTCAGGTTTCCCTCACTTATGGGGAATCATATGCTATCAGTCCTGGGTTGACTGATAGATTAAAGAAGTTGTTAACTAGAAGAAGGGTTTCTTCTGGGGAGGTAGAATATATTTGTGATTCTTCTGAAAAGTTTGGAGAGGGGTTGGAAACTCATTTTTATGCTCCTCTGGGTTATGTCAACGTCACTCTGAATGGCAGGGAGGCTAGGGAATCGGTGAATTCAGATTCTTAGATTAACCTGATTTCTTTTTTTGAGGCTACTCATTTGGGTCTCCCCATCAAGACAGGAATTTGTGGGAATTTGAGAGGGATTGGTGGCCATGTCACTGAATTAGTTGGAAAATCTGAATTTCTGAAGTCGGATGTTGGTGGAGCCCCAGGGAAGGTTCATTTTTACATTGCTAAAGGTAATGTAAAAGCTGTTTTGGGTGGGCCATTCTTGATGGATTTCCAGGCAAGAATTGGTCTTCAATTCGATATGGTAATCAATTTGGAGTTGAATGGTGAAGACAAAGGAAGACTTCACATGAGGTTTTCATCACCTGGAGATGATGGTTGGGAGACCAGGACTGGTTTGCCTTCCATGTGTCAATGCATGGATTGTTGTAGGAGAAGAAGAGAAGTGATTGCTGCCTCTGGTTCTTTGGAGTGTGGCTCAGGCTCTAGTGAGAGTCTGTCTTTTTTAGAGTAAAGAGTGCTGATTGCCCTTTTGAAGCAACCTCATCCCAAGATGAGGAAATCCAAGGTTGTAGCAGGTCAGCTCCCTTAGATATATACCAAGTGTATTTTCAACTTTCTGTTTTGAATATTTCTCTTCTCTTCAATTATTCTTCAATTTTTTTATCAAGTATCTGTTCTCTCTCAAGATTTTCTATTAATTTTTATTCAAGCTTAAAAAAGAGGATGGGCTATATATCTTTATTGAAAGAAATGCAGAAATGCTGTGGAGTGGTGAGATTAGGTTCTACAAGTAAGTCCTCCCAATTGAGCACCGCTAGGATTTCTTCTACACCTTTTAAAAACATTACCTTGGCCCCGTCTGTGAGCATTGGAGGAACCCCTGGTTATTTTTATAGGAAGGAAGAAGACTCGAGAAAAGAAAATAAAAATTTCAAGATAATTCAAGAAAATCAAGAAAAAAAACTGAAGATAATCAAGAAAGAAGAAAAGAATTATTTTTGTTAAGATCATCAAGATCAATTTTTGGGCTTCCAGAAAGAGGTTATACTGCACAAATTTTTGATGAATGAAGATTGTCAAGATCAAGTTTTGGGGCTCCCGCATGAGGATAAACTGCACAATTTTAGAAGATGTTATTAAGATGATGAATCAAGATTTGAAGTTTTGGAAGATGGAAGTGAGGATGAAGATGTGGGATTGCTATAAAGTTTTGGAGTGGTGAGATCAAGGAGTAAAAGTAATTCATCCAAAATGTGCACTGCCAGGGTTTCTTCTACACCTTTCAAAAACATTACCTTGGCCACAAATGTGAGCAATGGGGAAACCCTTTGTTTTTTTTCCAGGTCTGGTGGAGAAGATGGCCTGAAGATCCCTCAAGTTGATGGTGGAGCCTCAAAGTACAAGAAGGTGTTGCAGAAGATTAGGCGTTTCAATAAGCCTATATCTTTAGGTTTGAATCCTCCTTTGATGAGACCTCTGTTTTAAAAAGATCTGTACTGTACTCCTCTGGTGAAGAATCCTCCTGATTTTGAGGAAACTGCTATGGTGATGATGGAAAGGTTGAAGGATGTAAATTTTGGTCCTGATGGTTGGTTGTCTGATGAGGAAATAAAGTTGTTGTTGCACATTATTGTGCTGAGGTAGAAGGCATTAGCGTTTGTTTAAGAAGAAAGGGGTGTGTTGAAACACTCTTATGGGGAACCTTACTTTATTCCAGTGGGTTTTCATGAACCTTGGCAAATCAAACCTATTCCAATTCCTGTTTCTATCCGGGATGATTTTGTGGATATTTTTAGGGAAAGAGACAGGATAGGATTATATAAAAAATCAACTTCTAGTTACTTAAGTCCAAGTTTCTGTGTTAAAAAGCAGAATGGGAAGCTGAGGGTGGTACATGATCTCAGAGCCCTGAATATAGTTACTATCAAGGATGCTGAGATTCCACCAAGTGCAGAGGACTTTGTGGAAGCTTTATCTGGTAGGGTGTGTTATGGTTGGGTGATATTATGGGTGGTTATGATGAAAGGGAACTTAACACTGATTCAGGGCCTCTCACAAGGTTTGAGACTGCTCACTAGGTTTCCTCAAGGAGCAACTAATTCAGTAGCAGTATATCAAGCACAAATGGCTTGGATTTTACAGGATGAGGTTCCTACTCATGCTGGTATTTCTATTGATGACGGTGGAATTAAAGGACCCTCCATTCATTTTGGAAATGAGGTGCTGAAGGAGAAACCAGGTATAAGGAGGTTTGTTTGGGAATAAGCAATTACTCTTGAGAGAGTATTTTTTATAATTGAAAAGGCTGTTTTGACCATTTCTTGGTCTATTTTTTGTTGTTGTGTTCCTGCTCTGGAAATTTTGGGTCTGTGGTATGCAAATAAGGAAGGATTATGGCAAAGAAGAAGGTTAATAAAATTCAGTCATGGCCAAGAACTAAAAATACTACTGAAGATAGGGGATTTTTGGGAGTTTTTGTGTATGTCAGGATTTTCATTAAAGATTTTTCTTTGTTGGCTTTACCTTTAAGGAGGCTGACCATGAGAGATGCAGAGTGGGAATGGACTAAAGAGTTTGAAAGGGCCTTTCAGAAGTTAAAGAAGGTGGTGGGTGAAGATATTATTCTTCACAAGTTGGATTATGGAAGGAAAGCTGGAAAAATTTATCCAGCTGTGGACCCAAGTTATATTGCTTCTGGTGCTGTTTTGTCTCAGGAAAATAAATCTGGGAAGGTCAGCCCAGTAAGGTATGAGTCTTTGGTGTTTAATGAGATGGAATCTAGGTATTCTCAGCCAAAGTTGGAATTGTGTGATGTAGCAAAAATTTTGAAGAAGCTACAAACTGTATTGTGGAGGCAGAATTTTGAGCTGCATGTGGATGCCAAATTGTAAGAGCGACTGATTGTTCATTGTATTTCTATTTTTCTTTTTATATTTTCTAGTAGTATAGTTATAGAGTTAGATGTTGCTATACACGTGTCAATAGTTACATGTGCCTTTTGATGGCGTTCTTTTACTTTGCTACTCAATCTTATCTATTCCTGTTGAGCGAGATGTTCACTTATATACTTGGCTCTGTTTTTTCTTTTTGCCGGTCTTTTGTGTCTTGCTCAATATTGTTTATTTTTCCTTATTTAGGTAACAGCAGCAAAGACCAAGTATAAGGGCAGATCATTTATTAACCACTGCTTCAATTTATTATTTACAAAGGTTTTCTCAGGTTATGGGCCCAGTGTCCAAGTGAATGTCATCTAGCAATTCATTTACTTTCCCATCACCAGCTCTGTCGAACCTTTCAGAAAACTCTTCATCCAGTTTTGATACTGCCCAACCCAATTCACCTTTAGCAATGGATCCTACTTCTGAAACCTCGGGTGATACTCTCCGCAACATTCCAGTTCTTAGTGTGAATAATTTCCACGAATGGAAAATTAGGATGAGAGCTCTCCTCACCTATCAGGATCTCAAAAACTTAGTCTTTGGCCTTGAATCACCGCCGTCACAAGATGCTGCTCAAAATGTCAAATTAGAATTTCAGAAGAGGGCTGACAAAGCCACAAACATTCTTATATCAAAGCTTGATGCAGCTAACATTGCTGCCTTTGTTACTGAAGATGATATGGAAAAACCCTGGCAAATTTGGACAAAGCTTACAAATCAGTATGCTGCCGCTGACGCCTCAAACCGTGCCTCAATTTTTGCTCGTTATCATGACTTTAAATGTCAAGAAGGGAATCTTATGGGTTTTGTTAACGATCTCAGAACTCAAATAAATGAACTGGGATCAGTAGGAGTTTCAGTCGAAAGTGAGAATGAGGCTCATCGACTCTTAAGACAGCTCCCGGATTGTTACTCAACTCACAAAGCATTAATTTTACATGCTTGCGAAGTAACACAAACTCACTTATCAGTTTCAAATCTCTTATCACGATTGGCACAATTGTCTTCCGAAATTGAATCAGAAAATTCTTCGACCTCCCACTCTGCCCTATTAAATAAAACTAAGTCTAATCAAAGACTGAAATGGGAATATTGTTGTGACGTAAAACATAATCCAAAAGCAAAACATTCTGAAGAAGATTGCTTTCAACTATATCCTGGAAAACAAAAGAACAGGAATGCTACAAGTACTTCAAAAACTGAAAGCAATGCTCATGCTAATATCAGTTGTGGTCCGGCCAAGATTTTTCAGGCAAATATCTCTAAATATGCCTCAAAACATTTGATTTTCGACAGTGGTGCTACAGTCCACATGATTAAGCAACGTTCACATTTCAAATCCTATTGCCGTTTTCGCTGACCAATCAAACTTGGGAATGGGTCAATCATCTATAGTCTTTGAAAAGGATCTGTTAACTTAATAACTCCAAGAGAAGTTATAACATTAACTGATTGCCTACACGTTCCTCAAATTAGTCAAAACTTGATTGGAATCAGACCTTTCATTTCTCATGGCTGTACTCAACAAGTCGATGCTAATGGACATATGACCATTAGTAAATTAAATGAAGTTATACTAGATGGAAAATGGGATGACTCTGAGGGTCTCATAGTTTTAAACACAGATTTTGGTCAGCTTCATATTTCTCCGCTAAAATCTTTTGTTGCATCAAATTCACGAAACCTTTGGCATTACAGATTAGGACACTCAAATTCGCAATATTTAAATAAGCTTCAATCTAAAATTGGATTCAAGTTCTCAGGTGTCCTTGATTTTTGTGAGCCCTGTGTAAAGGCAAAGCATTCTCATAGTCCTTTTACAGGTGTAGTGCCTAGAGGAAGTCGATTTTTAGAGTATCTACATTGCGACCTTAGTGGAAAGATTACCCCATCATCTTGTGGAGGGGCATCATTTTACTTCAAAATAACTGATTCATATACTTCCTATCGTTTTGTATTCCTTTTATCTAATAAATCTGATACCTTCAATGTTTTTCTACAATTTAAAACTCAAATTGAAAATATATCAAATCTTAAAATTGGGAATTTTGTTTGTGATGGAGGAACTGAATTTATTAATAAAAATTTTAAAGACTTGAGCATTAAAGATGGTTTTAAAATGATTGTCACCTCACCTTATACGCCACAACAAAATCCAATTGCAGAACGGGGTAACAGAATAACGACTGAAATGGCTAAAGCAATGCTCTTTCATGACAAATTGCCTATCAAATTCTGGGGAGAAGCCATTAACACTGCGGTATACATTGAGAATAGATTACCCTCGGCATCCATTAATTATGAGACACCTTATAATATGAGATTTGGTCGTAATCCTAAAATTGATCATTTAAAAGTTTTTGGATGCACTGCTTTTGCTTTGATAGATAAATCCAGACGAGGTGGTAAATTTCTTCCTAACTCAGTTAAATGTTTCTTTCTTGGTTATGCTGAAGATATTATGTCGTATTGTTTACTTCGACTTGATAATCACTCAATTATTTATTCGCACAACGTTGTTTTTGATGAATTAACATTACCAATTCAAGATCTATCAGCTGATTATCAAATGTACAACATTTTTGTGGAAGATGCTATTACAACAATTTCAAACTCTCTTGATCCACAAGCATCTGATTTAACCCCTTCAGGAGATACCCAAGAACCAGATAACGAAGAATGTGCAACCGTAAATAAATTTCGGGACTATCAATGGACCCCTAATATTGCACCAAAGGACATCAGCTCATCCATCAATACTGGCAATATAATCACTACAGGTCGTCAAAGAGTTCCACGAAAGTTAAATACTGCCATAGAAATTAAGAACTATTTAGTTTCAACAAAATCAATAAACTCACATTCACTACATGACGATATACCGGAAATTTATCCCTCTGACCCGTTGACTTATTTTGAAGCAATCAATAGGAGAGATGGTGACTCATGGATTGAGGCTATTGATCGGGAATTAAAAATGATAAAAGATCAAGGAGTTTATGAAATTGTAGAAAAGCCAATAAATATGCTGACAATAGGCTCAATATGGGTTTTCAAAATAAAAAGAGATGCTGACGGAAATATTCAAAAATATAAGGCCGGTATTTGTGCTAGAGGCTGCTCTCAAAAAGCTGGTGTCAACTACTTCTAAACATTTGCTCCCACTGGACGTCTTACAACATTGCGTGTTCTCATCAGTCTTGCTACACGAGAAGACTGGGACTTCATTCAAATGGATGTTAAAGGAGCTTTCCTTTATGGCAAACCCGATGAAGAGGTCTTCATGAATATCCCATTAGGTATGGAGAAACCAACTAATTTCAAAAATCCTGTTCTGTTATTAAAACGATCATTATATGGCCTGAAGCAAGCCTCGAGATGTTGGTATACGGAGTTAATCAATTTCTTCACCTCACTTAACTTCTACCCCTCTGCTGCTGACCCTTGCTTATTTATTCATGAAAGTTCAACACACCCATGCTATGTTCATGTTCATGTGGATGATTTGTCAATTCTTGGCAACAACATTTCATGTTTTAAAGATGCAATCTGCTCGAAGTTTGACATGGAGGACTTGGGTGATGCGAAGTTCATACTAGGGATGAGAGTAACAAGAAATCACTCAGCTGGCACCTTATCATTGTGTCAAGATCAAGAGATTAAAGATTTGCTTGCATCTTACGATATGTTGGATTGTAAACCTTTGAATACACCAATGCAAATGAACACCCAATTATTGCCAGCTACTGAAGACGAACTTAATAAATTCTCTCAACTAAACATAAATTATCGTCGAGCAGTAGGAAGACTCAATTATATTACACAAGCAACACGACCAGATATTGCATTCATTAATAGTCAGCTTGCTCAACATCTGAACTCTCCTGGCATCAAGCATTGGATAGCTTTCAAGAGAGTACTGTGTTATCTTAAAGGAACTATAGAACTATCTCTCTCCTTACATTCTAATCCTACATTTGTCAATGAAGGACATTACAGATACTCACTCCCAACAGGTTATGCTAATGCTGATTGGGCAGGGTGTCAAGTTACTCTTCGTTCAACCACAGGATACGTTTTCATCATCAATGGTACTGCAAGAAACAACCCACAGTTGCTCTCAGTACAACGGAAGCAGAATCTAAAGCAAAAGTTGATGCAGGGCAGGAAGCCATATGGATGCAGACTCTATTCAGTGATCTTGGTTTCAATTGTAAATCATCTTCGAAATTGTTTTCCGATAATCAGGGCTGTATCGCATTGTGTAAAAATCCTATGTTTCACGCTAGGACCAAACATGTAGAGATACAATTTCATTGGATAAGAGAACAAGTAATGACTGGGAAAATCGATCTTCAATACACCCCCTCAACTGACATTATTGCAGATATTTTCACCAAGGCTCTTAGTAAAGAGAAATTCAAAATTTTTGTAAAGAAAATTGGCTTGGAAGATATGATTGGTAGCAAGGAGGGGTGTAAGAACGACTGATTGTTCATTTTATTTCTATTTTTCTTTTTATATTTTCTACTAGTATAGTTATAGAGTTAGATGTTGCTATACACATGTCAATAGTTACATGTGCATTTTGATGGCGTTCTTTTACTTTGCTACTCAATCTTATCTATTCCTGTTGAGCGAGATGTTCACTTATATACTGGGCTCTGTTTGTTCTTTTTGCCAGTCTTTTGTGTCTCGCTCAATATTATTTATTTTTCCTTATTTAGGTAACAGCAGCAAAGACCAAGTATAAGGGCAGATCATTTATTAACAACTGCTTCAATTTATTATTTAAAAAGGTTTTCTCATAAATCTCTGGTTCAAATGATCAACACACCTAGTCTTCCAAATGCTCCAATGACTAGGCGGGTGGCGTTTATTCAACATTTTTCTTTTGAACTGATGCACAAACCAGGTAAATCTATTACAATGCCAGATGGATTATCAAGAAGACCGCCCACAGATGAAGATTCTGATTCTTAAGAATTTGAAGATGTCCCAGTTGTTAGGGCCAGCACAAAAGGTGCTGAAGATTTTTCTCACCTCCCCAATGAGGTTGAACTGGATGATTGTTCTCTCCTCCCACAAGAGGTTAAACTGGCTGGTCCTGATCTTGAATCTCGTTATCAGGATATTTTGTGTTGATGAAGATGGGGCTGTTGTTTGGGATGGCTCAAATCTGGAAAATGGTGTTTTTGTTAGTGAACTGGATTCTCATAATATTCAGTGGAAGGGAAAGGATATACCAAAAGTTAGGGATTGGTGTCAGCCTAGATATCCCTAGGACTGAGTATTTATTATGCTTAAAATAAGATAACCTTAATTAAATTAATCTTATATCTTAAAAATAAGGTTAAAACAATTATATATATGATTATAATACATATATATATAATAATTACACTATTATATAACTTATAGTAGTTTAAATAGCTTATCCATAGCCTAATAATACTTATTAAGGTGTTAATAGAGTCATAATATACTTATCTTAAGTGATATTAAGTAATTATGGACATACATAATCTTAAATGTATACATAAAGCTCATATTCAGTGAAATATGCAGTATATTATGTATATTTAGGTCTATAAGTGGGTTTTAGCCTCTTAATAGCCTATAACCTTTGTTTTTCTGCTTATCTTATGTCATATGGCGAAATCAGTGGATTCACAACGCCTACAGAAGCATAGACATCTATGTCAGGCGCATACACTTAGTTTGGACAACTTAATCTGCTTAGATGGATATTCACAGATTTATGGGCTGGGAGGTCATTGCTGGGTTAATGTGGATGCTTGGGGATGTTATTGGGGGCTTGGACACTTCATTTATTTCCTTTATATGCTTTGGGTTTCATTAAATCTCTTTTGGATTACTTATTTTACCTGTTTCTTTATGATATCCGCTTTCATCTGGATTTTCTATTTATGGTATAGGTCTGTGTTATCATTAATTGTGATGGAGGGTCCTTACTGGAGGTATGGGTGTTGAATCTGCTGGAAGTGGAAGCCATGGGGAGGTGATGGGCCCTCACAGTGCTGTAATTGCTGGGGATAGCAGTGACATCATCTGGATTGAAGGTCTGTGCACTCCAGGGGATTTGGGTATAAGTAAGGAGGGATTTTGACAGTTATTTATCATCATTCAGTTACTACAATTCAAATAAACATTATAACACAATTATTATTATTCAGAAATATATTATAAAGCCATTATAAATTGATATTATCTTTATATAAGCTATAACTATATTTTATTCATCTATTTTCCACCACTAGCACACATTTAAATCCAAGTATTGTGAGTTTTATTTGAGTATAACTATTTTATTAGTCTTCCCCTGAGTTTTAATCACTAAATAATTTATCAATAAGTAGTAGGACCATAAATAAATACTATTATATCATGCTTAAACACTAGACTATACTGACAATAGGGGGTCTTTCCTTAATTATTGTTGATTATTTAGTATAAGCCTTAGGACATGATTTTTACTTAGTATAGCTCAAAAACAACCAAATATTTAGGTCTGCTGCATATTAGTGGGTCATCATAGCTCAGTGATTGCGGAAAAGAATCTTTATAATAATTGTACTAATTTTTTATCATAAAAATAAGGTATTTACAGTAGTAACTTTACCCAATATAAACCCAATTTCACTTGGTATTTGGACACCAATATAACACCCAATTAAATTGGTATTTGGTTAAAGCTTGGTAAGCTAATAATTCACCCTTATAAAGGTCTAGTTAAACTTATTATTATATTTTTAACAGATTTTTTTGAATTTTTTTTATATTTTATTTAAATAAATAAAGATATAAATTCAGTGTAAGCTCCATTGCTTTTTTATTAGTAATAACATTGCTAATAACTTTTGCCTACTAATTCCATAGATTTTTTCCTTTCAGTGGATGTGATATATTGTAATTCTTAACAATATGAGTTCTACTCAGGACAGTGTAAGTGAAAAGCCTGCTTATAATACCTGGTATAAAGCTAACAAGAACTATCCAGGACATAACCATGGAGGGTCAGCAATACTCCCAGGCAGAGAACATGAGCATAGAGGAAAAAGACGCCCTTTTAAAAAAGATAACTATTAAAAATACGTCTCCTCCTCTTCAGGATCAACTGTCCCACTTGGCCAAACAGGTTCTGAAGTTGGAAGAATCCAAGTCACTCATGTTCAAAGAGGTAGAGCAATTACAGAACAATTTCAAGGTAGGGTTTCAGAAAATGAATCAGGCACTGGAAGAGCTAAAGGGAGGCCAGCAAAGTCAGCCAAGTTAGCAACCCCCTATCCCAGGAGGGTCAACTCACTCCCAGGAGAAAATACTGGTAGACAAATGGAAGTGGGACTGGTTCCATCAACAATGGACCAGCCACAGCTGCAACAGGGATCCACCACCCCTCAGACTTCCTCAGTTCACCCCTACAAAGGAAAAAAGCACCAAAAATCAGGACTGGCATCTATTCCATGGTAAGTAGATTACCCTCTCAGATTGAACACAATACTGACAATTACAATATAGGTAATCCTATTGATGTTAAATCTGTGCAGAAAATAGAGGAGGATTTAAGAAATTTAGGTTTTGATGTAGATACACCTGACTTGTCTTTTGTCCACAATAACAGTACTATTCATAATGATAATACAGTTAATCCTCAGTTGACACCACCTACTAGTGAGATGAGAAGTTCACAGGAGAGTGAGAGAATTGAAAAGGAAGACATGGAGTATTTTAACAATAATCCAACTGTCCATAGAATTGTTTCAGCATTGTGGAATATAATGACTGATTGTGAGGAAAAGACAGTTAAGCTCACTAGTGATACAATTTAATCCTTGACATTAAATATTTCTCAACTGGAAACACGTAATAAAGAATTAGAGAAAGAACATTTGTCTCTAACTCTTAAATATGATTCATTGAGTAACAAATATAGTGAACTTTCAAACAAATTCTGTGAGTTGGAAAAATTGCATGAAGCACACTTGTTAAAAACTGAATCAAAAACTAAGTTATCTTTTGCCCAGACAAATCAAAGTGTCTCTGAGCTACTACAAAGATTAACTAAAGTTGAGATTGAAACTGCCAATCTACTAATGAACCAGTAAAATCATAAGTATAGTCAATATAATAATAATCCTTTCATTGGCAAAAGTGAATCTCATTCCTTCCCTGTACCACCACAACTTAAACCATCTGGTGGTAGTGTCAAATCTGAAAATGTAAGTCACAAATCTGTACAGGAGGAAATACAAGACCATTTATCAAAAGTAAATGAGTTATTGAATTTACCTAAGATTAGTGAGATAAAATCCAATCAGAAGAACTGGTCTAATATAGATCAGTACCCAACTTATGATGGGGAAGCCAGCTCTGATTGGAAACATTTTATTCAAAGAATTGACAACTTGAAATTCTCATATAAGTTACCAGATGAAGAAATAACATCAAAATTTATTTATTTATTTAAGGATGTTGCTTTATAATGGTTTGAAGATGTATTGAGTGAGGGTAAAGATTACTCTAGGGCTGAATGGAAACAACTTATTGAAAGACAATTTGGAGGTTCTAAATTCAGGCTTACTCAGCAGAGACTTTATGAGAAGACTAGGTATAATCCATTGAATGGTGACAAACCTACGGTATTTTTAATGAATTTAAATAAAATATTAAAAGCCATCGAGCCTCATATGGATTTTAACTTATGGAATGATAAGATAATATATAAATTAACTATATCTATCAGAGACATTGTTGTAGCTAGAACATTAAATGTTACTGAATATTCTGATTTTATTAATATTTGCAATGAAATATTATTAAACCATAAGTATGAATCAAGGTATTCAACAAAATGTTTAACCTGTAAAAGTTCAAAATTCAAAAACACTTCAGGAGAAGCAGAAAAAACCTACTGCACCTGTAGTTCCTAAAAAGTATGAAACAAATACTTGTTATAAGTGTAACAAACCTTGGGTAAAAGATCACAAATGTGAGAAAAACATAAATGTTGTTGAAAATCAACGTGAATCTGAAACTGAAACTAAAAATAGTAAAGAATCAAGTGATTATGACAGCAATATCTCATATAGTGATGAAAATGAAGTCTGTATGTTGGAAGATGATTTGTCCATCTTTGAAAATCCAATATTAAATATGAACTCAAATGAATCTTTAATGAATTTTGAGGATGCTGAAATCATTAAGGATATACAAGCTGATAGATTTAGAATGACACCTATCACCGTTCCAGCTATCATTTCTGGTGAAAATGTTAATATAGTACTGGAAACAGGAGCTGCTGGTTCTGTTGTTTCCACTAATACATTACATAAAATTGATAGTGAATATAAGTCTAAGCTTGAACCACTTCAAAGTAAAAATTGGAGAGGTTTTGGATCAGTTCTACACCCCGTTGGTAAATACAAAGCTGCTGTTTCCTTTAAAAATCAACATGGTTATGTAAGGGTAACTTGTGACTTTGTAGTAATGGATAATACTAACTGTAGTAACTGTTTTATCATTGGAAATGATATTCTGACTAAATTTGGTGTGAAATTAGACCCTGCTAATAACAATTTTACAATTGGCATGAATGGTAAAAGGAAATTTAAAATAAATTCTTTTAACACAGTCTTATACATTGAGTCAGTAACAAATTCTCCGTGCAAAGGAAGAGAATCCAATGAGATGGAACTTCTGGAAACAGAATTTTCTAAAGCATCATTAGGCACTCAGATAAGTGAAGCTGAGAAAAATAATATTTTGGACTTAATTAAAGTATTTCCAATGGCTTTTGCACATGGTAGAAATGAACTTGGCCTTGTAAAAGATCATGAGATGAAAATTAGTTTAACCTGTGATATGGATAATATTCCTGCTAGTCTTAAAAAGAAACCATACCCTGCTTCACCAATGAAGAGGAAAGACATAGAGGATAATATTAAGATTTTATTAAACATGAAAATTCTTGAGAAGGTTGAAACTACACCAAAATATTGTGTAATATCACCAGTGCTAATTTCTTATGAGCAAGATAAAGCAAGACTGTGCGGTGATTATTGAGCATTAAATACATTTACAGTAGATGATATTTATCCCTTGCCAAGGATTGCCTCTATACATGCTACCCTTAAAGGTGCTAAGTATATAAGTTGCCTAGATGGAAATAAAGGGTGCCATAAAATTCCTGTTGAAAAGAATTCACAGAACTTTTTGTTGATTACAAAACACATGGGAATTTATAAATATGTCAGAATGCCATTTGGACCAAAAAATGCTCCATCAGTATTTCAGAAGTTAATGGATATAACATTCCATAATGAAATGATTAAAGGATGGTTAATGGTATACATTGATGACAACATAATGTTCTCTAAAACTTATGATGAACACTTAGTTCATTTAAAGAAGGTATTTCAGAAAATGGATGAAATAAAAATGACCCTTTCATTGAAAAAATGTAAATTTGGGTTTGAATCTTTAAAAGTGCTTGGTCATATTGTATCTGGCTTACAAATATGTGTAGACCAAAATAAAGTGGCTGCAATAAAGAATATTGGCATTCCTTAAAATTTAAAGGATGTACAATCTTTTCTTGGAATGTGTGGTTATTATAGAAAATATATAAAAAACTACCAATCAATTGCTGCACCATTGACCACACTGATAAAGAAATCAGAAGCTTTCATTTGGGATAATGAAAGACAACAGGCTTTTGATAAGTTGAAAGAATGTTTAATGACAGCTCCTATCTTGGGATTACCAGATTTCCAATTACCTTTTGTATTATATACAGATGCAAGTTTTATTGGTCTGGGTGCTGCTTTGCATCAAAAAAACTTATTGAAGGAAAAATGTCAGAAGTAGTAATCTGCTAAATTTCACGTACTCTGAGAAGTAGTGAATTGAAATATGGTGCTACTCAACTTGAATGTTTGGCAGTAGTATGGGCTCTTGAAAAGCTACATTATTACCTTGAAGACCAAAAATTTGAGTTAATAACTGACTGTAGTGCAGTAAAATCAATCTTAAACATGAAAACTCCTAATAGACACATGTTTAGATGGCAATTAGCTGTACAAGAATACAGAGGACGGATGACTATTACACATAGAGCAGGAACCTTGCACTCTAATGTAGATCTGTTATCTAGACTACCTCTTCCTAATAATGATGATAATACTACTTATGTTCCTGTGTCAGAGATTATTAACATTTATGGCATTTATATTGTAGATCTTGAGGATGAATTTATGCAATCAATTCTTGATAATTATGATTCAGATCCTGACTTGAGTAAACTCACTACAATATTAAATGATCCATCTAATGCTTCAATGAATGTTTCAATAAAAACATTACCAAATAAGTATAAAGAGGCATTAGAAAAAGGAAAATTTTCCATTGAAGATGGTTTTATATATTACAGGAAAAAATTAAGTAATGTAATTGTAATTCTGCCTTCAATGAAGGAGTTAATGTTAAGTATATGTCATGATGATATATTAGCAGGTCATTTTGACTTCCATAAAACATTAACCAGAGTAAAAAACACAGCTTGGTGGATTAACATGTCTGATGATGTTCAAAAATATGCTGAGACGTGTGATTCTTGTCAAAAATCTAAAAGATTAACAGGAAAAAGAGCTGATTTATTACAACAAATTGAGCAACCCAAAGCTCCATAGGAAATAGTTAACATGGACTTTGTAACAGATTTGCCAATAGCAGGACATAAGAGTTATAACTCCTGCTGGGTAGTTGTTGATAGATTTACAAAAATGTGTAAATTAATTCCTACTCATAAAGAGGTTTCTGAAAAGGACTTAGATTTTTTATGGTGGACACAAATGTTAAATATAGCAGGTTTCCCCAAAGCAATAGTTTCTGACAGAGATCCTAAATTTACCTCTGAGTTCTGGAGATCACTTATGGATGTTTCAGGCTGTAAATTAAAACTTTCTACAGCACACCATCCACAAACTGATAGACTAGCAGAAAGAATGATACAAACTTTAGAAGATATGATAAGAAGATACTGTGCTTTTGGTCTTAATTTTAAAGACAATGACAAATTCACACATGATTGGGTAACCCTTATCCCAGGTTTAGAATTTGCATACAATAGTACAATACATTCTGTCACTGGCAAGAAGCCATTTGAGTTATGGTTGGGTTATGTAACTAATACCCCTGCTAAAACTCTTAATAAATTACCTAGATTGGATATCCATCCATGTACTAAGTCTTTTCTTCAAATGCAAGAATTATGCAGAAAACATGCTCAAGAATGTATAAATAAGGCATTTGAGTAGGAGAAGAAAGGATGGGATAAAGCCGATAAAGAAAAAATGTTCAAAGAGGGTGATGAAGTCCTTATTTCTACACTACATTTCAATTTGAATGGTAATGTTAAATTGAAGGATCCATTAATTGGACCATTTGTAGTGAAAAAGATGGTTGGTAAAAATGCTGTTGAGGTTATTCTATATGCACCATATGATAGAAAACATCCAGTATTTGCTATATCTCTTATAAAACCATATCATTCTAATGATACTGCTCTATTTCCAAGAAGATCAGGAGGCATAAACAGCAACCTGAAGAAATAGTTGAAAAAGCAGAAATTGAAAAGATACTTAAAAAGAGACACCTTACAAAAGAAAAGGGAGTTGAGTATCTATTAAGATTTAAAAATAAATCAAGTGAATATGACCAGTGGATTCCAGAAAATGAAATCTCTGATCTTAAAAATCTCTTGAAAAAATTTAAATCAAAATAATACTGTTTATTCAGTATATGTATTAAAGAAAATTTTAAAAATTATTTTTCTATTTCACTCCTTACTATTAATTAAAATGTCTTAACATTTTTTTATTATTTATTTGGGTGAGGGAGTGTCAACCTAGATATCCCTAGGACTGAGTATTTCTTATTCTTAAAATAAGATAACCTTAAGTAAATTAAGCTTATATCTTAAAAATAAGGTTAAAACAATTATATATATGATTATAATACATATATATATAATAATTACACTATTATATAACTTATAGTAGTTTAAATAGCTTATTCATAGCCTAATAATACTAATTAAGGTGTCAATGGAGTCATAATATACTTATCTTAAGTGATATTAAGTAATTATGGACATACATAAGCTTAAATGTATACATAAAGCTCATATTCAGTGAAATATGCAGTATATTATGTATATTTAGGTCTATAAGTGGGTATCAGCCTCTTAATAGCCTATAACCTTTGTTTTTCAGCTTATTTTAGGTCATATGGACGAAATCAGTGGACTCACAACGCCTACAGAAGCATAGACATCTATATCAGGCGCATACACTCAGTTTGTACAACTTAATCTGCTTCCTTAGATGGATATTCACAGATTTATGCGTTGGGAGGTCATTGCTAGGTTAATGTGGATGCTTGGGGATTTTATTGGGGGCTTGGACACTTCATTTTTTTCCTTTATATGCTTTGGGTTTTATTAAATCTCTTTTGGATTACTTATTTTACCTGTTTCTTTATGGTATCCGCTTTCATCTGGATTTTCTATTTATGGTATAGGTCTGTGTTATCATTAATTGTGATGGAGGGTCCTTACTGGAGGTCTGGGTGTTGAATCTGCTTGAAGTGGAAGCCATGGGGAGGTGATGGGCCCTCACAGTGCTGTAATTGCTGGGGATAGCAGTGACATCATCTGTATTGAAGGTCTGTGCACTCTAGGGGATTCGGGTATAAGTAAGGAGGGATTTTGATGGTTATTTATCATCATTCAATTACTACAATTCAAATAAACATTATAACACAATAATAATTATTCAGAAATATATTATAATGCCATTATAAATTGATATTATCTTTATATAAGCTATAACTATATTTTATTTATCTATTTTCCACCACTAGCACGCATTTAAATCCAATGGGAGATTCTACATATTTCATAATCTTATTAAATAAAATTAAAAAAAATATGAAAAGTATTAGTTTTACAATAAATAAATTGATATTTGAAAGCAAAAAGAGGAATAAAAAAGTAAAATAAAAGTGATTAAATATGAAATTAAACATTCAAATAAAATTTCTGCCATCAAAGATAATTTGAGTTTTCAGACCAAATTTGAACCACCAGTTCTAGATTTGGAATATTTCTTCTTTTTTCTTAAAATTAATAAAAGTGTCCTCCTGAGGTTTTTCAAAAATTCAGGAGGATAGTATAGCAGTATAAAGCTACTTCTTGTGCGATGATTGAGCAAAAATTCATTTTAACCTCTATTGAGTAAATTTATCCCATCTGACTGCATGCAACCAAAAGAGTCCAGCACAAGCTCAGCTGAAATTGTGCTGGACACTTTTATGATAAAGAGTAGCTAGGGTGCAAGTCTTCTTCAGTTAATCTTATATTAATTTTAAAGATGTCTATAGGTATTTGATCTTTCTGTGTCATCCATATTTATTATTTGATTAGTTTTTAGTCACCATTATATTATTAATGTTTTTAGTATAGCAAAAACATGTGTAATGAATGTACACTGGGTGATTTTACAATTTTAATAATATAATATAATAAATGTAAAAAAATGTGAAAGTTGTCAGTTTTACCAAAATAAAATTGTTATTTAAAAGCTAAAGGATAAATAAAAGGGTAAGATTAAAATTAAATTGATCGAACATGAAATAAAGATATTAAGTATAATTTCTGCTATCATGAGCCAGTAGAGGCTTCAGAAAAAATGGGCACCATCATAGATTAACATGGATCAAATTTACATTTTACCAAAGGAAAAAATTGTCTACCTTGGGTTTGGACAAACTTCCATGGGACAATTTGTCCATATAAAACTACTTTCAGCACAATGATGGAGTGATAATTCAGTCTCATTTCCATAAAAAGAATTGATTGCGTCTGACGGCATGCAACTAAAAGTGTCCAGCATAAGTTTGGCCAAACTTGTGCTGGACACTTTTATCATGAAGAGTAGCCAGGGTGCAAGTCATTTTAAATCATCTAAAATTTCTTATAAAAATTTCCACTGTTATTAAATCTTTGTTCCTCACTCATATTTATCAATTCATTAATTTTTTGTCACCATTATATTATTAATATTATCAGTATAGCAAAAACTTGTGTGCCAAATGAATACTGGGTGATGTTACACCTTTTATAATAATATTAAATAAAGGTAAAAAAATATGAAAATGATTTATTTTACAAAAAATAAACTTCTATCTAAAAGCAATATGAGAGGAATAAAGTAAAATAAAAGAAATAAAAGATGAAAATTAAAATCCAAGTTAAATTATAGCCATAAACAGAAAAAAGAGATGTTGCATCAAATTAGCACAATCAGGGCTAAACTTGCATTAATTTTTCTTTTTTGTAAAAATAAAAAAAAAATCCACTTGAGCTTTACCAAAACTTCAGCATTAAAATTTTGCCCTATCAAACTACTTCTAGTGTAATTTTATATCAAAAATTTATCTTCATTTCCATAGAGAGAATTGCTCCCATCTGACTGCACCTGACCATAAGTGTTCAGCACAAGTTTGGCCAAACTTGTGCTGGAAACTTTTATGATGGAGAGTAGCTAGGGTAGAATTTTTCTTCAGTTCATCTAGTATTTCTTACAAACATGTCTACTGGTATTTTATATTTGTTCCTCACTGATTAATATCATTTGATTAATTTTTGGTTGCCATTATATTATTAATTTTATAAGTATAGAAAAAACTCATGTGCCAAATGCAAACCAGGTGATGTTATGCCATTTATAATATTATTAAATAAATGTATAAAAATATGAAAATAGTTTATTTTAAAAATTATTAATTGATATCCAAAAGCAATATTAGGAATAAAAAATTAAGTTAAAGGGATCAAATATGAAAAAAGAAAACAAAGAATATTCCTACTATCAAAGGCCAGTAGAGGTGTTGAAGCAAATGAGAGCCATCAGGGATAAATTGTACTTAATCGACTTTTTTTTAAAGATAAAAAATTGTGCACCTGTGGTTTGGATGAAATCTAGGTAAAAAATTTGGCTATGTAAAAGTACTTCTAGTGAAGTTTTTTATCAAATAATTTTTTTCATTGCCATAGCGAGAATTGATCTCATATGACTGCAACTGACCAAAAGTGTCCAGCACAAGTTCGGCCTAACTTGTGCTGGACACTTTTTTGATGGTGAGTATCTAGGGTGCAGCTCTTCTTCAGTGCAACTGGTATTTTTTTAAAACATATCCACTGGTATTTGATCTTTCTGTTTTATTAATATTTTATCATTTGATCAATTTTTTTTTACCAGTATATTATTATTTTTATTAGTATAGCAAAAAAACATGTGCCAAATGCTTACAGGGTGATGTTAAACCTTTAATAATTTTATTAAATACAGGTAAAAAATTATGAAAATGATTTGTTTTACATAAAATTAATTGATATCTAAAAGAAAAAAAAGGGATAAAAAGAAATAGGTTGAATAATAGGGATTTTATATGAAATTCAAAGTTCAAGCTAAATGCCTACTTTCAAGGCTCAGAAGAGGTGTTGGATAAAATGGGCATCATCAGCAATAAAATTGTACTTGATTTGATTTTTTAAAAAACTAAATGAAGTTTTCAACTGATTTTTTTCCAATATTTAGTTGGAAACTTTGTTTATATAAAATTACTTCCAGTACCATGATTGACCAAATTAAATCCTCATTTCCATATGCAGAATTGATCCCATATGGCTGGACCAGGCCAAAGGTGTCAACCACAAGTTTGAGAATTCTTCTGGTGGACACTTTTATGATAGACAGTAGTAGGGTTCAAGTCTTCTTTAGTTAATCTAGTATTCCTCATAAACATTTCCAACTTATTTTTGGCCAAAAATCAGGTGGAAAGTTTGTCCATATAAAATTACTTCTAATGCCATGTTTGACTAAAAATTGATTCTCATTGCCATATAGAGAGTTGATCCCATATGACTGGATCTGGTAAAAGTGTCACCAAAATTTTTGATAAACTTAAGTTTGAAAATTTTATGATGGAAAGTAATTGCAAGTCTTCTTCATTTCATCAAGTAATCCTCATAAAAATTTCCACCTGTATTTTGACCAAACTTCAGGTGGACACTTTGGCCATATTAAACTAATTCTAGTTCCATGTTGATAAAAAACTGTTACTTATTGCCATATATAGATATTAAACCCATCAGACTGTGCCTTTCCAAAGTGTCTACCTGAATTATGGCTAAACCTCAGTTGGTGTCACCGGACGACCTACACACAAGGTCGAGGATGTTCCTGAAAGTGAGATGAGGGCTTTAGAAGTTTCTTCAAAGCACAGAGGAATGATTCGAGGAAATGGTTCAAAGGTCACTCGAAGTAAGAGCTACAGGTTCGAGGTTTGTTCGAGAAGAATTATAGACTAGTTTCAAAGGTAATAGTAATTCTTAAAATCTCACAAAGGGTTGGAAACTCAATAATCAAAGATTTAGGATTTAGAAATGAATATTGAGAAAATAAAAGAAAGATACAATAACAATGATTTTAACTTTAAAGGTTTACCACTATTAATGTAAATACGATATTATAATTTAATTCTAAGGAAATATTGAACCAAATACCCAACCCCTTTTATATCCTTTGTTCCTCCTCGCATTGACCTCCCTTCCATCGCACCATTCCCATTCCATTGACCATTACTAACATACACTTAGACCCTCTTCACTAAATATCCGTCCATGCTCAATTTACCCCTTTTTAATTAATTAAAAAAACTTTAATGAAAACTACTACTGTACTATTTCATTGAACCTAGCGCTGTGCGTCACTTATTGAAAAGGACTAAGGCACCCTATTGGGAGATTGACTAATTTAGATTTAGAGTTTAGGCTAGCACAGTTAAATAGTAAGTACACAAAGGAAAATTGCAGTTGCTATGGAGAATTGCTTTCTGCGCTTCGAGTATAGATTTAGGACTCGATATTATTGATTTAATGAGCTGCTTTCGCCTCGAGTGTCACGTGGCGCGTGACAGATGCCCGGGTATAAGAATTGGGAACTCCGTTGAGCTTGAGCCATCTTCCCACACTAGTTTTCCTTCTTCTAATAATTTTTTCCTCACTTATTAATTTCTCTTTTTTATAATGAACTGCCCCACTCCCACACCTACGCCTCCACACCCTAAAGCGGATGGGGGAATGATCACTTGACAGTTTTCACAAACTTACACGGCTTGTGAAAGCATGAAGTATTTCTGTGTTGATAGTACGGCGACTCGAGGCCCTTGCCAGAAATGCGAGTTTTTCCGTTGGCGACGAGTGGCGTGCTATGCATTGAGGAAGAACGCAGAGATCGAAAAGCGATTTACCAAGACCAAGTTTTGGGTAATCCCTAAAACAAAAGAGGTGGTCGAAGACATTTGGGATGTCTTGATTGAAGATGAACAATCAGTGGGGAAAATGATAAGGAATTAAATAACGAGATCTCAACCTGGGTAACCCAGGACACGAGTTTGAAGCGAGGTGTTGAGGAAGAGGTCGACGAGTTGGTGGAGGAAGATGAAGATGAAGTCCCTGTTCCAGGGCGGGCACCCAAGAAAAGACGGGTGGTCATCAAAGACGACGAGGAGGAGAGAGAGGCAGAGGTCGAAGTGGCGCCAAGGTTTTTTTTAGAACCTGACCCCATCTTCAAGGTAAGTTTTAATTGTTATTTTTTAAGGATGAAGTTACTGATGAGTTATTTTTAGACATCGAATACCCTTGAAGAGCCGATTGGGGAGCCTGCGCCGGTTATACCAACTGAGGCAAACCCTCCGGCCACGGAAGTAGTTGAAGAGCCTGAAGACACCCTGGACCAGGTGTGGTCGAAGAAACCTTGTCAAGGTCGACGAGTAAGGTTCACGGAAGAATTATGTGGGGAGGTCGACACAATTATCGACGTGGCAGAGGAGCTCTTGGAGATGGGAGAGGTGGTTCCGGTAGGAGAGGAGGAGTTATTTGAGAAATGCAGGAAGGAGATAAGGGTAGTTTTGGAGAAAATGAAAAGATTGGTTCAAGAGAAATTAAAAGAAAAGATTTGAAATGAAAAAGAGATGTAAAGAAGTAGAAAAAAAATTTGTATTTTAGTTTTATTTTATTTTATTTTATTTTATTTTTTTATTGTAGGTGAATATTATTAATTTTATAAGATTTGGGAGAGAGAGAAAAAGAAAGAAGAAGTTTAAAATAAAAAATTTTAGAATTTGAAAGAAGAAATTTAAAGAAAGAAAAAGGTTGTTTAATTGAAGGAAGTTTTAATGTTTTTAAAAGGAAAATTTTATGTGAGAAAAGAGAGAGAAAAAGAAATGGTTTTGTGATTGAGATGAGTTTGTTAAATTAAGGATTTAATGAAAGAATTTTTTTTTTCTTTTTTTTTTTTTTTAAAAAGAAATTTTAGTTGAAAAGAGAGGAAGAAGAAAGAAAAGAAAAAAACAGAATTTAGAATTTAAGAGAATTTGAAAAGAAGAATTATTTGTTTAAAAGAATTATTATAGGGAGATTTAGAGGTTGAAGTTAAGTTTGAGGAAATGGTCTTGTCGTACAAGATTTGATGATTCGAAGGAAAGAAAGTTTTTAAAGAGAGAATAAATTTTTAGAAAAGAAATTTTTAAAGAGAATTTTAAATTTAAGAAAAGAATGTATTTAGAGAATTGAAAAAGAAAAGAAAGAAAATATTTAGAGAGATTTAAGAGTTTTTTTTTTTTTTTTTGAGTTTATTTTATTATTTATGTTTATTCTATTTATTTTATTTTATTTTATTTTTGTTTTATTATTTATGTTTATTCTATATATTTTATTTTATTTTATTTAATTTTAATTTTGATTTTACTTTTAGTTGGTTTTGGAGAAAATTTTATAGAAGGAGAGGAAAAAAAAAAAGAAGAGAGAAAAAAGAAAAGAAACAAGGCTAAGAAATTTAAGAGGTGTTTTAGATTTTTTTATGAGAGAAAGAAAGAAAGAAAAAAGAAAAAGAAAATTTAAAATAAAAGAAATTTAAAGGTTTTGGTTTTAAAGGGTATTTAAAATGAAAAGATTTTAGGAGTTCAGGGGCGTTAGAAACATTGATGGCTGGTTCCCAGGATGTTTTGTCTGAGTCATTGAGGAAGCCTTCCCATTCCAGGAGGTATTGGAGTTTCCCCTTGCGTATTCTTGAATCAAGGATACGACTTACTTCCCACTCTAGATGATCTTCTACTTCGACCGGTTCCGGAGGGGGTTGGTTCTTGCCCGGGTATGTTTCTCAAACCAGTATCAGGAGAGATACATGGAAAACAGGGTGAATCGCCTGCCATTTAGGAGGTAACTTGAGTCGAAATGCAGTTTTAGAGACTTCAGAGTCGATTTCGAATGGTCCCAAGCGCTTTTCAGCCAGTTTCTTTGATGGTCGTGTTGTTCGAATGTTTCGTGCGTCGAGCCATACTTTGTTGCCCGGTTTAAAGGAAGGAGCAGATTGTCAATGTTTGTTGGCCTGTTCCTTGTATCTTCGAATCGCTGATTCCAAATTTGTTTTAAGTTCTTCTTGAAGTCGTGATATAGTTTGAAGATAATGTTCCGCAGGATGATTAGTTCCTACATGGATTGAGTTGAATAAAGGATGTCGTCCATAAATGGTTTCGAAGGGAGATTGTCGTGTCGAAGAATGAGTTGAGTTATTATAAGCAAATTCGGCCAATGGTAACCATGTGGTCCAATCGTCTTGTTGATAACTGACATACATTCGAAGATATTGTTCAAGGATTTGGTTAACTCTTTCTGTTTGACCATTGGTTTCAGGGTGATAGGCCGTGGAGAGATTCCTTGTGATATTGAGTTGTCGACACAGTTGGGTCCAGAATGTGGATACAAACAATGAGCCTCTATCTGAAATAATATCATTTGGTAAGCCGTGTTTAGAAAATACATATTCTAGAAACAATTTTTACAAATCTTCTGCTGTAGCAGTAGTAGTGGTTTTAATGAAAATAGACATTTTTGAAAATCTATCTACTATTACTAATATAGCATCAAAATCATTAGACATAGGAAGTTGAGAAATGAAATCCATCGATAAAGATTCCCAAGGTTTAGAGGGAATAGGAAGTGGTTGAAGCAACCCATGCTTCTGGTGACGGGAAGCCTTATTCCTATTACATTAGTAACAAGCTTTTATATAGGCCTTGATTTCCCTGGACATACCTGGCCAGAAGAAATCCCTCGCTATTAACTGGTAGGTTTTATCAACCCCAAAATGACCAGCTAATGGAGAATCATGTTGACTGTTGAAAATCCATAATTTTATCTCATTGTTGTCGGGTATGACTACTATACCTTCGAAGACTAATAGACCTGATTCAATACTAAATCTTTTGGCCCCTTGCTTCGAGAGTATTTTGTCTTTTAACCCTAAACAATATTCGTCCTTCGACTGAGCCTCGAGGATGTTGGATAGTGGATTTCTAAAAGATTGAATTGTCATCAAATTAAGTTGATGAGTCGTTAACATTGATTCGTTGAAGATTGATTGCACATTTGCTGGGTTCTTGTCAGCAAATGCGTCCCCCCGCTGTGGGTAAACGTCGTCCCAACGTGACAAGATATCTGGGACAATGCAGTTTTTTCCTGGGCGATAGAAAATAGAGAAAGAAAATTCAGACAAAAATTCAGCCCACCTGGCTTGATGCCTGTTTAACACTTTAGAAGACATGAAGTATTTTAAAGCATTATGATCTGTTAAGATTTGGAAAGGACTATCTAGGCTGAGAAGAAAAGAGCTCCATTTTTTAAGACAATGGATAATAGCTAAAAGCTCTTTGTCATGAATTTCATAATTTAATTCTGCGGCTATGAGTTTGCGTGACTCAAAAGAAACAGGATGAAACAAATTTGTTTCAGGATTTAATTGGGAGATGACCCCTGCAATAGCATAATCTCTCGCATCTGTCTCAAATATTGTCGAGGCAGAAGGATCATAATGTCAAAGAATTGGGGCTGTGGTGAACGCCGTTTTTAGTGCTTTGAATTCCTTTTGTGCTGTAGAAGTAAAAACAAAAGGAATGTCTTTTTTAAGAAGAGAAGTAAGATTGGAAATAGTTTTAGAGTAATCTTTAATAAATCTTCTATAGAAGTTTGCAAAACCCAAAAATCCTTGGAGTGATTTCATGTTTCTGGGCTCAAGCCATTACAGGATTTTCTGGGCTTTCTTGTCATCCATGACTAAACCGTCAGTGGACAACGTAAAACCCAAAAAATCAATTGATTTTAGGTGGAATTTCGCATTTGTTATGCTTGGCGTAGAGACCATGATATTGAAGACGATTTAGGACCTGTCGAACATGATGAATATGTTCATCTAGTGTTTTCAAGAATATTAAAATATCATCTAAATAGACCACTACAAATTGTTCAACAACATCTTGAAAGATATCATTAACAAAAGTTTGAAAAGTTGAAGGTGCATTACATAATCCAAAAGGCATAACTAAATATTCAAAACTACCAAATCTAGTGCGCATTGCAGTCAGTGGTTCATGACCTTCTGCAATGCGAATCAGATTGTAAGCGCCTCTAAGATCAATTTTAGGAAAGAAATCAGCACCATTGAAAAGGGTAAGAAGTAATGACATAGGAGGAACGGGATATGCATTCTTCTTTGTGACTGTGTTGAGCTTTCTATAGTCAACACACAACCTAAGACTACCATCCTTCTTTTTTACAAAGAGGACAGGGGAGCCAGTTGGAGATTTACTGGCTCTGATGAAACCTTTGGCTACATTCTCTGAAATGTAGTCTCGAAGAACTTGAGATTCGTCCTTCGATAAGGAATAGACAGGACCTGCTGGAGGTACTGGGCCTATTAACTCTATTTGATGGTCATAGGGTCGATGAGGTGGTAACTTATCGGCCTTGCAGATTGAGAAAACATTGAGGAAGTCGTGGTAGATTTCCGGTAGAGTTAATTTAATGGCTTCAACGTTGATTTGGTCGTCCTCTTCATCTTCGAGAGAATCTGTCGAGGGGATACCTGTATTGAGAGAGCAGAATTCGATTACTTCAAGGCAATTTAAATCCTCTTCGAGTGAAGTCATTGAGCTAGAAGGGTTACCCAATTGCTCATTTAGAGAAGGATCAGATGCTTGCAAGTCATCTGGCAGAGACTTGTCCTCTATCAGGACGTTGTCAGGCGGGTTGTTTAACTCCCTATTGACCTGCATTGAAGAATCAGAAATATACTTAGATCGTGGGGTGATCAATCCCTTAGTCCTATCAATTTCGGGATTCCAATGCGTTAAAAAGTCATGGCCAAGAATGGTATAGTCTATCCTTGGGGCGTCCAAGACTGATAATTCCCACTTGAAGGGGGGAAAGTTCGGAAAGTTGAAAACCCATAAAACCTTCTTACTTACCCAATATTTGGGTTCCTCTGATTCAACCAAATAGATTGGAGTTTGATCGATATCTGTAAATGTTAGTTGAAGATTTTCGGCAAAAAATAAACTAACAAAAGAAATTGAAGCTCCATAGTCTATAAGACAACTGAAGGGGATATCCTCCTTAAAAAGAATGAATCTCAAGCGGTTTAAGGCAACTCCAGTCCTTAAGACATGGAGGTTCTGTGCACTGGGAGAGATAAGATAGTTTGCTTTGCACACAAGCAAACTATCTACTAGTTTTTTGACTTCGAACTAGTACCTTCTCTTTCCTTCAACTTTACACAGTCTTCCAACTTGTGCTTACCCCAACAATACATACATAACCCATTATCTGCTCGTCTCTTCCTCTCAGCTTCTTTAAGTTCCCCTTTAGGATCCAGTACTTTGCTGATATCGCCTGGGGTCGAGCCTTTTGGTCGAGGTTTATCCTTTCCCTTATTGGGTTTGGATTGAGTCAAGGAGGATTTATTTGGTCGTGGGTGTAAAGAAGGTCCCGATTTAAAATTTAGGCCTTGAGATTTGTTGGCATATGGACGATGTTGAAGTCGTCCTTGATAAACGCCATCAAGTTCGAGGGTTCGATCCATTAAATCCGTTAAAGTAGTCATCTTCTGACCGTGAAGATTTAATTGATCTAGAATCCTCGAAGGAAGTCCTTTCTTGAAATGATACTTAAGGGCAGCATCATTCCAACCTACTCAAGTTTGAAGTGCTCTGAAGTTTGAGATATATTCAGAGGCTTTACCATTATCACTCATGCGAAGAAAATCAAGTTCAATTTCCGCGTTGTCCGTTTCATTAGGGTCCCCAAACAATGTAAAAAGTTGGTCTTCGAAGTTTTCCCAATTATTGATAAGTAAGTGGGTTTCTGTCGAAGAAAGCATGAGTAGATAAGGTTTGAACCATCTTGCTGCTTTCCCGGCTAGGAATGAAGAAGCGTAAACAACCTTTGATCGGTCGCTGTTAAAGGTTCGAGGGTCATTATGGAAAAGTAGCTTGCAGGTTTGCAAGAAGGGTCGCAATCTGTCAGGGTGATCTCCGTCGAATTTGTCAGGAGATTTCATAGAAGGAGTTTTGAACTTAGATCCCTCTGAAGTCGTTGGATTTGAAAGGGTTTTCATAAAAAGTCTCATGAAATCTTCCAGAGAGTTAGATGGTCCAGGTTCTGAGGATTGGCCAGAAGGGTGATTGGCAGGGGCGGATGGTGCCTCGTGTACTGTATCCTCTCCTTCTTCTTCATCACTAGAATCCTCAAAATCTTGTGGGATGTCTTCTACAGATTGAACTGAATGTTGCCATTCCCTAAGGTCGAGTGGTTCCAAAGAGTGAGTGCGGGAAACAGACCTTGTGGCTGTTGGCCTGCCTCTAGTGCGAGCTCTAGTAGTAGCGCCCGTAGGAGGAGTGCGTTGAACTGGTGCCATTTAAAATTTTGAAACACATAAAAGGACGTAGTAGTGCAAAGAATGAGAACTACGGAGAATTAAATTATACTGTCACCGGACAACCTATGCACAAGGTTGAGGATGTTCCTGAAAGTGAGATGAGGGCTTTAGAAATTTCTTTGAAGCACAGAGGAATGATTTGAGGAAATGGTTCAAAGGTCACTCGAAGTAAGAGCTACAGGTTCGAGGTTCGTTCGAGAAGAATTATAGACTAGTTTCAAATGTAACAGTAATTCTTAAAATCTCACGAAGGGTTGGAAACTCAATAATCAAAGATTTAGGATTTAGAAATGAATATTGAGAAAATAAAAGAAAGATACAATAACAATGATTTTAACTTTAAAGGTTTACCACTATTAACGTAAATACAATATTATAATTTAATTCTAAGGAATTATCGAACCAAATACCCAACCCCTTTTATATCCTTTTTTCCTCCTCGCATTGACCTCCCTTCCATCGCACCATTCCCATTCCATTGACCATTACTAACATACACTTTGACCCTCTTCGCTAAATATCTGTCCATGCTCAATTTACCCCTTTTTAATTAATTAACAAAACTTTAATGAAAACTACTACTGTACTATTTCGTTGAACCTAGCGCTGTGTGTCGCTTATTGAAAAGGACTAAGGCACCCTATTGGGAGATTGACTAATTTAGATTTAGAGTTTAGGCTAGCGCAGTTAAATAGTAAGTACACAAAGGAAAATTGCAGTTGCTATGGAGAATTGCTTTCTGTGCTTCGAGTATAGATTTAGGACTCAATATTATTGATTTAATGAGCTGCTTTAGCCTCGAGTGTCACGTGGCGCGTGACAGTTGGACACTTTTATGATGCAGAGTAGCTAGGGCAAAAGTATTTTCAGTTAATTTGGTATTCATAATAAATTTATCCTCCTGAAGTTTAGCCTAACTTCAGGTGGACAATTTCGGAAAGCACAAGTTATTCACTATCCATCAAAAAAGTCTTCACCAAAATTTTGTCTAAACTTGTGGTGGACCCCTTTGATCAGCCAAATTCAGATGAGATCAACTCTTTAGATGGAAATGAGGATGATGTTTTGGTCAATCATGGAAATAGAAGTAGTTTGATGTGGCCAAATTATCCCCCTGAAGGTCAGACAAACCTCACATGGACACTTTTTAGCAGGGAGTAACTGAGAAAAATCCATTTATCAGAAGGAAAATCTTTTATTGGATAGATGCCAAGGTTTCATACTTGTGTATTATTGTCAGTATTAATTTTGAAAGTGTCTGTCCAAGCAATTTCATTTCCCATCAAGACACATTTTGTTTTAAATGTTTCAAACTGCGTGATACAGTATTAAGGTGTCACATAGTATAATTAAGTTATATTAAGTGCCCTCCTATGATGCCTAAATTTATAATTTAATATCCTACATAATAATTTTTTTTATATAAATTCATCAATATTTTATTTTATTATCAAATTTAATAGAGCAAGTATCCTGAATTATTATATATGCATAAGCTTAGGTTAGATCAATTTGTGCTCAATTTGTGCTCATCAGAGGACCAAAATCAAGTTCTGGATGATCAACTTGTGCATAATTTGGAATCAGTTGATATTCTGTCTATAATCAATCTGAGAATAAATGTAAATCTAACTCTAATTTACTTATGTTTATAAAAGTATTCATAAACCTGGCATAATTAAGGGACACTCTAAATTTCAAGAGAGGGGATTGCTAGCAATTCACCTCTAGATTTCCCTTGGTGTTTTGGCCTTAAATTATTTAGTCTTTGACATTCTTTGCATGACTGAACCCACTGTTTAACAGCCATCTTCATGCCAGGCCACCAAAATCGATCAGAAATTCTTCTAAACATTTCTCCAACATCTCTATGCCCAAGATCTTCATGCAGTGATTTCAAAACCAATTCTTTCCCCTTCTGTTGAGTTATAAATACTTGAGGATTTGGATCCCTTCTCCTCATTAAATGTCAACCAGATGGGTAAAACGTAGATGACTTCCTCTTGATAACCACCCATTCATCGTCTTCACAATCTTCTGGCCTCTCTAAAGTCAACAAATATTTGACTAACAATAAGATAAAAACCAATCTGACCCCAGACTTCATCTTGAAAATCGATTAATATAACATCAATAGGGACTTCTCTATCACCAATATCACCTGCAAATGAATGAGCCAATAAGCATTGCCCCTAAATAAATCTTCAGTCGAGCTATGTCGACATTTTTCTTCTGAACCTTTGGATTCTTTGTAAACCGTATTTGAAAATACCTCTTTCTCTTTATCCAACTTTTTATTTAAATTCTCTAATTCTTAAACATATACACCTTTCCTTAACTTACTACTATCCCACACTACCAATCCATTTTCATCTACATACACCCCATCTTCTTCTACCTCCTTTCTACCAAATCTATCTACACCTTTTCCCACATCTTTATTAACATAAAAACTATTTTTCAGTTTATCCTCTTGGTGGAGGTCATCATAACCATAATATTAACACAAATGTCCTGCCAGTTTAACCTCATAGGGAAGGTATGGAAAGTCTTCAGCTCCTTTAGTGCTGGCTTTGATAATAGGTATATCTTCATTGAACTCTGTTGAATCTGAATCTTCTTCAGTGGCTGGTCTCCTTGATAAACCATCTGGCATAGTAATAGTCTCGCCAGGCTTAAGAACTAAATGAAACAAAAATGTTGAATAAAAGCTACCCATCTCGTCATGGGTGCATTTGGTAGACTTGGGGAATTGATCATCTGGATTAACAATTTTGCATCCACTTGCAACTCAAAATGTTGCACCCACAAAATATGCTGAAGTTTCTTCAGTATTTTTGCCACACCACATAATTCCAATTTTGGTTGAGAATATCTTGATTCGACCTCAATAAGTACTACAGATTCATACCTAACTGGCCTGATGTAACCAGCTTTATCCATCTGAGACAAAACCGCCCCAGCTCCAACCTGACTTGAATCAACTGCTAAATAAATTCTACCAGAATCTTTTCCATAATCCAACTTGTGCAGGACTAAATCTTTCCCCACAACCTCCTTCAACTTCACAATTGCCTTCTCACACTCTTCATTCCACTCTCAGTCTGCATCCTTTCTCGTTAACCGTCTCAATGGAGCTGCCAATGAAGAAAAGTCCTTGATAAACATTCTAACATATAGACAAATGCCTAAAAAACCTCTGACTTTGGTCGTATTCTTGGGTCTTGGCCAGGACTGAATTTTGTTAATTTTCTTCTTGGACATAATCCTACCCTCTCTACATACCACATGGCCTAATATTTCTATGGCTGGAACACAACATGAAAATTTTGAACCTGAGATAGTTAAACCAGCCTCTTCAATTTGAAACAAGATTCTTTCTAAATTAATTGCAAACTCCCAAATGAATTTGCATATCCCGGGATTCTCTTCCAACGCCCGGTTATCATAGTTGGTTGTTGGTCCCTTAATTCCTACATCAACTATAAAGATTCCAGCATATTGTGGAATTTCATCTTGAAGGATCCAAGCCATCTGGGGTTGATAAAATGCAACCAAATTTGTTGCTCCTTGAGGTAATCTTGTTAACTGTAAACGTCCTAGTGGCGTATCGAATGTAGTGAGAGGCCTTGAGTCCAGAGGTAACTCTCTCTCATCATATCCACCCATAATATCTCCCAAACCATAACACACTCTCCCTGCAAGCGCTTCAATAAACTCCTCAGCACTAGGCGGTATCCCAGAATCCTTTATTGTAACCCTATTTATTTCCCTAAGATCATGAACAACTCTAAGCTTGCCATTCGGTTTCTTGATACAAAATACCGGACTAGAATAACTTGATGTTGATTGCTCATACAGTCCAGTGCGTATCCGTTCTCTGACAACTTCAATATAGGCTTCTTTTAATGCAGCCGGAATAGGAATTGGTTTCTGCTGCCATGGTTCATGACATACCACAGGAATCTTGTAAGGCTCCCCATAGGAATGCTTCAACACACCCCTCTCCTCTTCTACAAAAGCAATGGCCTTCTCTCTCTTGACCATCACATCCAACAACAAATTCTTCTCTTCTCCAGACAACCAACCATCAGATACAAAATTAACAACACCCAGTCTCTCAAAAGTTATTCTTGACGTCTCAAAAAATTCAGGCGGATTCTTTACCAAGGGACTTTCATAAGGATCTCTTGATAACCTTGGTCTTCTCAAGGGTGGATTTAATTCGGCAGGTAGCGGTTCATTAATAGGTCGAACTTTATTTTCTAATTTCTTATATTTGGCTGCGTCCACATATAAATAAACTTGAGGTAAAACATTTACTTTTATTTTGCCATTAAAATTTCATCATCAGAATAGGAATAAGAAAAATTAGAAAAATATTTTATTTCATTTTTAAATTTTACCCTTTTCTCCTTTCCCTTGTCTAATTTATAAACAGATTTTCCAACACCTTTGCTTCCCTTATCCAACAGTAAATCACCTGTAAAGAAAGTTGGCAGTTTAACCTCTTGCTGGAGGACCGGAATTGAATTTTCACAAAGATTATTTTTTTGTGTTTTAATTATACTGAGATTTTTTATTGGGTTTTGTTGTGATTTTTGCAGTTTACCCTCTTGCTGGAGGTCCGGAATTGAATTTTCACAAAAATTATTTTTTTGTGTTTTAATTATACTGAGATTTTTTTTTGGGTTTTGATGTGATTTTTGCAGTTTACCCTCTTGCTGGAGGTCATAAAACATACCCTTCCAATTTTTATCCAACCTAATTTGGCCCATTTTGCCTTTTTCACCATTTTTAAATTTAATAGAAAAACAGGGTAAATCCAATAAACATATAGAAAAGTCCAAAATGTATTTGCACTACAAAGTAATATTAACAGAAAATTATTGAGAATCCACTTGAATTATCTCCAAGTGAGCTGACCTATTGCAATCCGGGATCTCATCCTGAGGAGAGATTACAAAATTAGAGTGATCAGCCCCTGCTACCCCAAAAAATGAGGGCTTTCATCCCTTTCCAACAAACATAATTCACTAGAAGCCGCCCTTTTTATATGCTGCTTCTTGGTGCAGACACAACACTGTCACAGAGTATTAATCCGTGGCCGTGTTTCCCAACCTTCATCTCCATGAGGTGCTAACCGCATATGTAACCTCCGCATATCTTAACCAGTGATTTCTAAACTAATCCCCATACCAGCTTGATACCCTATCCTGGCCTCAAAATCCATCAAAAAAGGACCACCAAGAACAGTTTTGACTGCTCCTCTGGACACATAAAAGTGAACCCTACCAACAGATCCACCAATGCCTAACCTGACATGCTCAGCTGTGCCCATCAGCTCTGTCGCATGCCCTCCAATGTCTCTGAGGTTTCCCCCAGTTCCACTTTTAATTGCCAATCCTATACTCGTTTCTTGCTCCAATGAAATTAAATTAATTTGAGACCCTGAATTGACAAGGCCTTTACTTCTTTACCGTTAAGAGTTACCACCAGGTAACCCAGGGGAGCGGAAAAATGCGTATCTACATCTTCCTAAAACTTTTCAACAATTTCAAAAATATATTGCACCTCTCCAGTGGAAACCCAATGCCTCGTCAAATTCTTCTTTTGCTTTTCAGAAAGCGCCGAACTAATCGTAAATAACTCCACCAAAGATAAGGGAATCTGCAGTTGATTCACCCTATTCAAAACTACGTCCATCGCATTAGCTTCACCAGAAACTACTGGCCGCTCATACTGGACCTTTGATTTATCAACCTTGGCCCTGGGTACCTCTTGAGATCCAACCGAGCCATCTTCACTTTCTATAACCCTAACTCCGTCACCAGCTTCTTGCACTAATCCTCATCCCTCGCTAGTCATTCTTACACCATCCATTGGGATGGGACCGCTAAAACTTAGTCTGGGTAGAGATGCCAACGGTGCGTCCTCCTCAGAATCGGAATCATCCTCTGGCATAGGCTCACCATTTAAATCAAACTTACATAACTAGGGGGCCCCATATCAGCAATCCCCTTCTGCATTCTATATAATTTGTCCTTAGAGTAATGGTTCAATTTGTTGGAAGCAGTTTGAGCACTAGAATGTTTGTCCTTAGAGAAAGGGTTCACTTTTTTATTGGCCTTGCCAGGATTAGCCCTCAGTTGGCTTTGAATGCTACTCTTTGCCTTAGTAGCAGCTGCTTATCTAGCAGCATTAACATCATATTTGCCAGCCATACAACTACCCTCCACTTGGGAAACCGTTGCCAGCTCTAAACCTCCAAAAGAAGTAGAAAATGTGGCTTTACTGACCTCTTTCTCTTTAACTTTTTCAGCTTTCCCACCATTACCATTACCATTTTTTCCACCCTTGGCATTAACATCTTCATCATTTATCTCTTCAAATCTGGCTCTCCTTTCAGCCGTTAAATTTCTTCTGACCAAATCAGAAGGAGACTGTCCATCACTGGGCTTGATGAACAAACCATCAGGAAATTTATAAACTTTACCATCAAATATAACTCTCCCAGCATCCATATCCTTATTAAGAGCAAAAATAACTGTTGCTCTGTGCCCCCTCCTATTACAATAGGAGCACACCTTTGGCTCATCGTAGCCACCTCTATAACTACTACCACCATTATTACCATTTCCCCTATTGCCTGAGAAGCAGTTACTGTTATTATTTCCATTATAATTTTGACGTTTGTCCCTCTAGATTGATAAGAAGTTGATGTCAATGAAGAAGTGATTAGGGCCTTATTGGCCTTCTGAGTCTCTTGAACAAATATTTTTAACTGTTTTGTTAAATTGGCCAAGTTATTGACCATCTTATTATCCACATTAGCCTCAACTTTTTTAGCCAGTAGTCCCATTTGAGCCTTCTTGGACTCCTGAGCTTTGACCATGATATTGTTATTCTCAGCCAAAACTTCACTAACCTTGCTAACATATTGAGTGCATGACTCCTGATATTTGTCCAACGGCAATAACTTTAGATGGGCTTGAATGTTCTCTTTGATAAACTCCAGAGCCGGCATTTTCTGCTCACCATTAGGCAGTTCCTTCATCAAATCTTTTGTTGAAAGATCCTTCAAGACATCCATTCGAATATCCCTGCTGCATGCTGACCAAAACAAATCTTTTGCTTGATTCTCATGCACTAACTCTTCCACCAGAATGAGATATTCAACTACTTCATCAAACTAAACACACAGCTTTTTGAAGTCTGCCATAGAAGAGACTCCACCTTTTTCTTGCCAGTCTCCCAGAATTTTATTGAGGTCCAACATAGTAAACCTAACACCCCATCTATCAACCATAGCTTTAGAAAGCTTAACCCAATCCTTGTCCTTAAATGCCTGCATAGCAATAACCTCTTTTTCCACCTCCCTATCAGCAATAAAAAACCAAACTTGCTTTACCATATCCAAATGAGAAGCACCATCAACAGCAGCAGCAGCTTCATACCTGCTAATGAACCGTTTAACCTCCTCCCCATTAAACTTTGGGCCATCCCAAGAAACAATCCTAACAGAGGGAGTAAGAGTTTGAGGAGATCCAGAAGCAGCAGAAGAAGACATCTCAATAAGTAAAGAAAAGCGTTAAAACCGATAAAATAATCAAGCCTCTTGCAGGCTAATAACAAAGATAGATTAGAGTTCAAAAGAATAAGCCTCTTGCAGGCTATTAACAAAGACCTTGACCCAAAAAATTCCTAGAAAAGCTAGAGACTTCAAACCCCACGTTGGGCGCCAACTATGGTATGGTCAACTCTTACAGTCACCTTGCTGTAAGCAGAATCCGGAGGAGATATGTTGATTTAGTGGAAAACCCTGTCCTTCCAACAAAAATAACAAAGTAGGTGTTCTAAATCACTAAGCTACCTAGTCTATTTAGATCTGATGTAATATAATATTATGAAACTCTGAAATATTTAACGCTTATTGAGATTTAAATAAAGTTGCTGTTTAGAAAGAAATACCGATTACAACAATTAAGGTGTACCAGTGAAAGATCTGAAAAGATTGACTTTTATGTTTTTTTTACTAATTTGAATTTTTATGAGACAGCAATAATCAAGTCCCAGTGATGAAGACCTTTCTAAAGATACCCTGTATGAAGTGTGATTTAAATTGTTGAGTAGTATTTCTAAAATGTTATATATAACAATAAAGTTATAAGGGTATTACAATTTTATTTAATTTGTTGAGTAATAAAAAATGAGACCGTGGTGGTTAAAGATTAAGCTGTTTCATTTCTGTATGTTCCCAATTTCGAGTCTGAGAGGCTCTTAAGTATACCTAGTCACGTTCCTAAGATACTTCTCCAGAACTCAGCCGGAGCCCGTCCGGACCTCCGGACTCAATTAGAACCTTAAACCTATAATAAAAAAAAAACTAGAAAGATTACAAATGATAGAGCTACTTCCCTTTTACATTCCCACTAATTTTCGTAGTCTGCGCAGCTCTAATCACCCCGTGAAAATTTGTCAAAGTTAAGTAATTTCTAAAAATGTAAATATTTCTATAAATCTTTAAAATTCATTTAAAAATATAAGAAAAATAGTGAAAATTCCGGGAAATTCTCCCAAGGTTCTTAAGTGACTCAACTTAATACTCATAAACTTTTCAGACCATAAAAATAAGTTTTCTCTGTAAAATAAATTGTTTTTGCGTAGGCATTTGCTTTTGACCAATTTCTTCATATTTAAAAGTCAAATAAATTAAATAAAACCCTTTTTAAAATATTAAAATCGTCAATATTTACAACTTAATAACTCCATTTATGTATTTAGGTGCTGTACTAAACTTTAGGCCACCACACTGAATACTCAGAGAATAATTGCTCATTCAAAAGTGGGAGATATTGGGGACAGGGAGGTTCCTTTGGATGTTATATTATTGGATTTTTCTGATGAAATTTGGGGCCAGACTTGGTTTTATTTTTTAATGGTGAAATATTTGTTGTCTCTGGGAAAACCAGAAGAATGTGATGAAGCTGAAGGGGTGGCTATCAAAAAAAAGTCACCTGGTTTTTATTTGTCTGGTAGAAGGTTGATGAAAAGAAGACATCCGAATCATCAAGTTGTTTTATCTCAAAGAAAAGGTCAAGAATTGGTGATGAAATCATTTCATAAAGATTTAGGGAATAGGGGCTTTGGAGAAACTTATAAGCCGATTGCTGATAGATTTTGGTGGACTGGAATGAAGATGGCTGTTAGATCTTGGGTTCAGTCATGTGAATAATGTCAGAGAAGAAGTTATTTAAGGCCAAAAGAACCTGAAAATACTACTGGTTAAAATACTATCTTTGGACGGGTTAGTTTGGATGCTGTTCACATCAAGGAAGGTAAATATAAGTACTTGATTGTGGCAAGGGATGATTTGTCTGGTTGGGTTGAGGCTGTCCCTCTTATTAGTTTATCTGCTAAAAATGTAGCAGAATTTTTGATGAAGGAATGGGTGTATAGGAATGGTGTTATGAAGTTGGTAACTGTTGATGGCCGCTCCGAGTTTGGTGCAGACTTCAAGGAAGCTGTTTCAAAAATTGGCTCAAAGGTTAGGGTAGTGACCCCATATTATCCTGAAGAAGAAGGAATGGTTGAAAGGGGGCATCAAATTATTAAGGATTCTTTGGTTAAAATGTGTGGAAAAAGTGCTGAAAACTGGAGGCATTATTTACCCCTTGTTTTATTTGCTGACAGGATTACCACCAAGAGGACAACTGGTTATTCTTGTTATGAATTAGTTTTGATCAGAAAGCGGTTTTACAGGTTGATCTTGAAGCTGAATCTTATCTTGGTGTTGATTGGGATATAGTCAAAACTACTGAAGATTTGCTCTGTGCTAGAATGCAACAGTTAGAAAAGAAGGAGGAATATTTGGAGAATGCATACAATAGGATGATCAAGATCAGGGATCAGTCTGTCAGGTATTGGGATCAAAGGTTGGCTCATAGACTCAGGAAGCCTTTGAGGCCTGATGATATGGTGTTGGTGTATAATAGGAGTTTGGAAAGTCAGTGGGGGAAAATGTTTGCTGATAGATGGAATGGACCATATAGGATTAGAGAACAGGTTTCTGGTGGTTCATATGTTTTGGAAGAACTGGATGGTGTTTTCTTAAAGAAGAGGGTAGCTGCTGATCAAGTGAAGAAGTTTTACCCTAGGGACACAAAGAGTGCTGAAGTTTGACTCTAAAATGAGGATAAACTACAACATCAATCTTTTTGGAAATCTCACAGTCTTTTGAAAAATCAATCATTACTTCAATTTTTAAAATTTTATTATGTGGTGAAAATATGAGGGGAAAACAAATTTTGTTAGGAGTGTTCACAGGGGAACCTTCTAGATTTTATATTGTCAAGTTTGGTGGTAATTGATGAGATGGCAGCTCTATTCACAATTACCCCATAATGTTTGTTTCCAACCCATCTCTGTTTCTAGTTGAATCTTGGCTTTATTTTTTGTTATATAGGTAGTCCTCTATGACTATAAACTGGAACCTTACGTCAACACAGCACAATCTTTTGGAAGTCTGGATTCAAGAATTTTGTTTTGTTTCATTTTTTTTTGTTGTATTGGGGTGGATGATCACTTGTGGTCTCCAATAAATTTTACAAATTGGAGGGAGCCCACCCAGTGATCATTAGTTTGTTTTCTTGATTTTTATTAAATTATCATTTTTCAAATCTTCAAATATTCATGATTTTTAATTTTAAAAAAATATATATATATATATATATATGTATTTTCAAAATTTAATTTTAAAAAAAAATTATTATTTTCAAAAATAATTTGTTTTCAAAAATTTCATTTTATGTTATATTTTTAATTTTGCTTTCCTGTGTATCCACAATCAAGGTGCACTTGGATGTGGGTATGATGTCAGGGGTTTGGCTCATCCAAATGGCTGGTGGACATCTTTTATTTTTTTATTTATCTTTAATTTTATTTATCTTTTTCCTTTAATTATATATTTATTTTATTTATTCTGCTAGTCCATCAAGACTTAAAACTGAAATTCTTTTCAAGATCATTTATGATTGGTCCTAAACTTCAAGACCGTGGAAAACTGAAGATATCAATAAAACTAGGAATTATAATGTTCAAGATTTGAGGAGGATTTCTTTTAGTTAGAAGTGTTCATTGGGGAACCTTCTAGATTTTATATTGGCAAGTTTGGGGGTAATTGATGAGTTGTCAACTCTATACACAATTACCCCACAAAGTTTGTTTATATGCTTTATAGTTTATAGATTGATCTCTAGCATTTGTTTTGTGATGCAGGTGGAAGTCCTCTAAGACTATAAACTGGTGATTTTTGCGCTTGATGACTCAAGAAAACTCAAGTGGAGGTTTTTTTTGGAAATTGGAGGACCTCATGGTGATGTCCAGATCATTGAAGTTCTGGCTCAGTGGAGATGAAAGCCCACTCTCTTAATTTTCTTTTTTGTTGAAGGTGAATGGTAGAGGAGTTTGGAGGACCTCATGGCAGTGTCTAGATCATTGCAGTTCTAGCTCAGTAGGGTTTAAAGCCTACTCTTTCATATTCAGCGGATTTAAGCATCAAAAATCAAGTGGAGTCAACTTTAGAAGCAAAATCTTTATTGAAATGATGGTGGAAAAGTTTTTTATGTTATTCAGAATGGAATGGGGACATTTCATATTGGAGGGAGGATGTGGCATTCCGAATCTGGGTAGGCTACTTAGGTGAAAATTTGATTGGACCTTGGTTGGAAGAAAATCATGGTGTTAGCAGGTGTTAATTTGGTTAAAGGAAGTTAACTGGAGTTTTTTTTGGGTGGATTTATGGTGATTTTTAGAGGATTTATGGTGATTTTTTGGAGGATTTATGGTGTTTTGGAATGGATATATTTTGGTATTCCTATTGTTATTTGATGGTTTCATGGATTGGGTATTGGTTTTACTGGATTTTATAGGGCTCTCTTGGTATTTTTGGTGGATGCAGTGTGCTCATAGAGTAGCCATTTTTTTCCGGTGTGCTCCGGTGCACTCTGGTTCACTCTGGTGATTTTCCGGTGCTAAAGCGAAGTGTACAGGAAAAACTCTGTCATTGTGGAAAAGTTTGGTTATGGTGAAAAGATTAACTCACTTTGGCCAAATTAGCTCATTATGGAAAAAAGAGCTCATTGTGGAAAGATTTTCTCACAATGGGAAAGTCTGATCACCAGTGCAAAGTTTGGTCACTGCAGAAAAGTCTGGGCACTGTGGTAAAGTTTGGTCACTGTAGGAGTCTGCTCTACAACATTATAGGAACTAGGATACAAGAATAAAATAAAATAAGAAGAAGATTTTTTTTTTTAGTATTCTTCATCATCAAAGATTGGGACGCAGAAAGCCCAGTCATTAACAGCCTCTTGCATGTGTCATTGCACGGTAGTAATAAGCTGTGTATGTTGATTATACTTGGCCTGAGCAGAGACAGGGATGGCCTCAAGAAATTCCACAATGGCAGTGAACATGTTGTTCATTCAACACAAGGTTGCGTTGTATGGAGCGCAGGAAATTTGCTCTGTGAACTCCTAGTTTTGAGCTATGGAGGGCTCTTCCTCGTTGTCAAGCGGAAAGGTATCAATGGTCGAATCATCCCGGATGATGGAATCTTCAACAGGTTGCATAGTAGTCCAGTCAGGAGTTGGCGTATGAGGTATGTAACCTGGAATAGCAGCGGCATCTCAGGTGGGATCATCTTCCAGACCTGGAAGGAATAGAGGGAAATTTGAAAGAGGAGGCCTCTGAGCGTAAGGAGTGGCTGGTGTATCCTACAAAGGAAAAGAAGGATATCAAAGTTAGGTTAGAAGAGGAAAAAGAAGAAAAAGGAACTTATAGTATGAATACTCTCTTCTGAGAAGAGTGATCTAGGAATTGAAGTGACACTACTGGGAGTAGGCACTTGGAAACCAACCTTGACACATTTGTTGTTAGGAGAAGTAGAAGGTGCAGGCATGGGATGTTTGAAGGACATCTGACTCATCATGTCAGTGGTTGAGGCATTCGGATCTAAAATTGCAATGGTGGGGGTCCCATTGTAGCTACATTTCTTTTTGCAACTATTGAAAAAATTGCATGACTAGGAAGAAAGAGAAATGGAAGTTAGTGATGATAGGATGAAAGGAAAGGAAGAAAAATGAAGGGAAGCTTACATAAAATTGAGTGTTGCCATGGCAGGCTTTTGAAAAGTGGAAGGGGGATATGCCATTTTCAATGCAGCAGGTGCATCTTGTCCTACTCATCAGAGTAGTGACTAGTGTCATGGGAGGAGCAACAGGGGGCTGCATGCGCACAAATTGTTGAATAGTGTCCATGAAATTGGTGGTATTCTTGGTATTAATGGTCTTAGTTTGTGTGTTCATTATTTAGAAGATAAAAGGGTATACAAGAATATGAGAAGGTATAAGAAGTAAGAGATTAAGATTATGATAATTTATTAAAAAGTAGAGAAGAAGTTGGAAGATGGAGGAAGGAAACACTGCAAGGCGCAGGATATTTATAGGCTCCTTGGGACAGTCGCAAGTAGAGGGAAGATGTGGTATGCCTCTTGCAGGTAGTCTACTTTTTGGACCAATCAGATTGTGTGTTTCAAAGAAAAAAGGGGAAATCATAGCGCAGAAGATAGCCCTATTATAACTATGTAATTGTGTGTCAGAAGAACAAATGAAAAAAGGGAAGCGCAGAAGAAGGTTTAGGGTCTGTGCGCTCAGATTTTGGAGCAAGATGTGCCGCACAAATGGAATTGTCTGCTATCAGCTTAGGGGTGCCAACGCTAAACATTATGGATTTGGATTTTCCAATAATTGTGAATTATACGTTAAGGAAAGAATTATGGCTCAAGGAAAACCTTAAGTACAGAGTATACTGCACCATGGCTAGTGTGGTAAATTACTGAAATAGGTACTGTAAGTTGCAGAGGCTAATTAGTTAAGTGGATTGTCAAAACTATGGACTTAGCAATGAAGAAAGGAGAATGGGGACTTAATCACAAAACTACCCAAGAGTAGAAGAGGCAAGGTTAAGCACTAAAAGGTGTCAATGTGTGATGTAGCACTGAAACAATGCAAGGTACAGTTATAAGTGCACATGTGAAACATGAGTAAAGCAAGTTAATACTAGTATTAGTAGGCATTGGATATTTTTAGGCGCTGTAGCTGTTACAAGCGGTGTAGACGATCCTATAGTACTAGTTATAGGCCTTGACCAAGGGTGTTGGAGTAAAACCAGAAAGAAAAACCCCTGTCCCTTTAGAAAAACAAGCGAGATTTACCTGCTACAGTAAATTGGTTCCTGTTCACCAAAAGCCCCTTTTTAAAATACACTTGAATGCTTGATCAGTCAAGAAAGTAGTCTCCAGACAGACTACCAAACCAAAGAAATTAATTGTAGACTAATGTCCACACCAGAGAAAGCAATAATACTTGATGTATGTTGCAAATCTACTCCAGAGACAGCAATAATACTTGATGTAGGTTGCAAATCCACACCAGAGACAGCAATAATACTTGATATAGCTTGCAAGACTACACCAGAGAAAACAGTTGCTAAGTTAAGTTAAATGAAGAACTCACTTGCAACAAACACAGCCAAATTTTGGCCAGAAAGCTTTGAAAACTGAGTGAGGAACAAGGATTTCAACTCCGGATGTTGTATGATAATTAGAGTTGCCCCAAACTGTCTTATTCACTATATACACACAGACTACTAATTAAGAGCCCATGAACACCCACAAAACTGGCGTTCCTGACTGTCAAATTGCATAAAACCTCCCTAGAAGCGCTTCCCAGCCCTCTAGCACTGAGGCGGGAAGTCCTCTCAACACCGGGAAGCCCACCTGAAGCGGCCTAACCACCCTGAAGACAGAAAACCACCAAAAAACACCCAAACTACTTAGAAAATTCACCTACAACTACTAAAACCCTTAAAACACATAATTAATCTATAACAACATCGGGAGATGAAATTTAGAGAAAATTCCGCACATTCCAACGGTACTAAGCACTTAACCCTAAGACTTAAGGTTAGCCCGTAAAACACAAAAAACAAAATTCAACAGCAATCTTTTAAAATAAAAAGTGAGAAATTATCCCCCAAATACTTAAGCTATGAAAAATGTCTACAAGACTTAAAATATAAAGAGAAACTGAAGCTATCCAATGGTAGTATCCAGATCCCTGTAGTCCCAATATTAGCTACGTAATTCCAGAAAAATACCTAATTATTTAGACAATGCCATTTAAGGCATACCAAAACAACAACAAATAAACAAACAAAGGGCTCCACCAATGTTGGAAGACCACATCCTCTCTCCAATAGAGAATATTTACATTCTTCTTACCACAACCACCATGTTCAGCTTTCTCTCCAAATCTGCTACTGTCATGGGCCCCTGCCAATACTGCATTGACAATAATCTTATCTGTTTCATTTTGCCACCAGTTCATCCCTACAGAACCTCCTGTGATTCCTGCCACTCTAGAAAAAATACTTGCTTCAGACCTGGTCCATTTTCCTCTGCAACTTCTTCTCCTTCTCCTCAACCTGATCCACCTTCCACCAGTACCAAAAGATCCAGGCCATCTATCCTGATTGTCATGCGCCACGTGACACTTGAGGCAAAAGCAGCTCATTAAATCAATAATAAGGGGCTCAAATCCATACTCGAAGCACAGAAAGCAATTCTCCGTAGCAACTGATACATTCTTTGTGTACTTGCTATTCAACCGCGCTAGTCTAAACTATAAATCTAAATTAGTCAATTTCACAATAGTGTGTCTTAGTCTTTTTCTCAATAAGCAACGCACAGCGCAATAATCAATATAATAGTAAATTAAAAGGTTTATGAAATGTCTGTGGGTTATTAAGGGGTAGTGAGCATGGACGGAATGGTTAGTGAAGGATTAAGGGGTTAATGGAAGTTAGTGAGGAGGGTCCAGGTGTAATGGATATATTTTAAATGGTTTGTGGTGTGCGGAATAGTGGATGGGTATGAGGTCAATGCGAGGAGAAGTAAAGGATATAAAAAGGGTTGGGTTTTTGGTTCAATATTCCTTAGAATTAAATTATAAAAAGTATTTATAGTTAATAGTGGTAAAACTCTAAAGTGAAAATCATTATTATTGTATCTTTCTTTCATTTCTCAAGAATCATTTCTAAATCCTAAATCTTGATTGTTGAGTTTCCAAACCTTTGTGAGATTTTAAGAATTTTAATATTACCTTTCAAACTATATTAGGATTCTTCTCAAACATATCTCGAAGCAGTAGATCTTCCTTTGAGTCATCTTCTTATCACTTCCTTGAACCATCCCTCTGTGCTTCAAAGAAGTATCTAAACCTTTTGTCTCACTTGCATGAACATCCTCAACCTTGTGCGTAGGTCATCCGGTGACAGTATAATATAATTCTCCGTAGTTCTCATTTTTTGCACTACTATGTCCCTTTACAGGTGTTTTCTCCAAATCCTTAAAATGGCACCTGTTCAAATCACTCCTCCTACAGGCACTACTACTAGAGCTCAAGCCAGAGGAAGGCCAACAGCCACACAGCCTGTGTCCTGCACTCACTCCTTGGAGCCACTCAACCTTAGGGAACTGCAACATTCAGTCCAATCTGTAGAAGACACCCCACAAGATTTTGATGATTCTAGTGATGATGAAGAAGGAGAGGATACAATGCATGAGGCACCATCCGCCCCTGCTAACCACACTTCTGGTCACCCTTCAGAGCCTGGACCATCTAATTCGCTGGAAGATTTCATGAGACTTTTCATGAAGACTCTTTCAACTTCAACATCTTCAGAGGGATCTAAGTTCAAAACTCCCTCTATGAAATCTCCTGATAAATTTGATGGAGAACATCCAGACAGATTGTGGCCCTTCTTGAAAACCTGCAAGCTCCTGTTCCATAATGACCCTCGAACCTTCAATAACAACAGATCGAAGGTTGTTTATGCTTCTTCATTTCTGGCCGGAAAAGCAGCAAGATTGTTCGAACCTTATCTTCTCATGCTCTCTTCAACCAAAACCCATTTACTTATTAATAATTGGGAAAAGTTCAAAGACCAACTCTTCACGTTGTTCAGTGACCCTAATGAAACTGATAATGCAGAAGTTGAACTTGATTTTCTTCACATGAGTGATAATGGTAAAGCCTCTGAATATATCTCGAACTTCAGAGCGCTTCAAACTCGAGTAGGTTGGAATGATGCTGCTCTCAAGTATCATTTCAAAAAGGGACTTCCTTCAAGGATTCTGGATCAATTAAATCTTCATGGTCAGAAAATGACTACTTTAAAAGATTCAATGGATCCAACCCTCGAACTTGATGGCTTTTACCAAGGATGACTGCAACATTGTCAATATGCCAACAAATCTCAAGGACTAAATTTTAAGTCAGGACCTTCTTCTCACCCACAAACAACTCAATCCAAACCCAACAAGGGTAAGGACAAACCTCTACCAAAAAGCTCGACCCCAGGTGATATCAGCAAAGTACTGGATCCTAAAGGGGAACTTAAAGAAGCTGAGAGGAAGAGGCGAGCAGATAATGGGTTATGTATGAATTGTGGGGGTAAGCACAAGCTGGAAGATTGTGTAAAATTGAAGGAAAGAGAAGGTAATAGTTCAAATTAAAAAAACTAGTAGATATTTTACTTGTGTGCAAAGCAAACTATCTTATCTCTCCCATTGCACAGAACCTCCATGTCTTAAGGACTGGAGTTGCCTTAAACCGCTTGAGATTCATTCTTTTTAAGGAGGATACCCCTTTCTGTTGTCTTATAGACTCTGGAGCTTCAATTTCTTTTTTCAGTTTATCTTTTTCCGAGAAGTTACAGCTGACATTTACAGATATCAATCAAACTCCAATTTACTTGGTCAAATTGGAGGAACCCATATATTGGGTTAGTAAGAAAGTTTTATGAGTTTTCAACTTTCCGAATTTCCCCCCTTCAAGTGGGAATTATCAGTCTTGGACGCCCCAAGGATGGATAATACCACTCTTGGCCATGACTTTTTAATGCATTGGAATCCTGAAATTGATTGGACGCGGGGATTGATCACCCCACGGACTAAGTAAATTTCTGATTCTTCAATGCATGTCAATAGGGAATTAAACAACCTGCCTGACAACGTCCTGCTAGAGGACAAATCTCTGCCAGATGACTTGCTAGCATCTGATCTTTCTTTAAATGAGCAATTGGCTAACCCTTCTAGCTCAATGACTTCACTTGAAGAGGATTTAAATTGCCTCAAAGTAGTCAAATTATGCTCTCTCAATTCTGGTCTTCCCTCAACAGATTCTCTTGTAGATGATGAGGACAACCAAATTGACGTTGAAGCCATTAAATCGACTCTACCAGAAATCTATCATGATTTCCTCAATGTTTTTTCAATCCGCAAGGCCGATAAGTTACCACGTCATCGACCCTACAACCATCAGATAGAGTTAATAGGTCCTGTCTATTCCTTGTCGAAGGACAAAGCTCAAGTTCTTCAAGACTACATTGCAGATAATGTAGCCAAAGGTTTCATAAGAGCCAGTAAATCTCCAACCGGCTCCCCTGTTCTCTTTGTAAAAAAGAAGGATGGTAGTCTTAGGTTGTGTGTTGACTATAGAAAGCTCAACACAGTCACTAAGAAGAATGCATATCCTGTTCCTCCTATGTCATTTCTTCTTACCCTTTTTAATGGTGCTAATTTCTTTTCTAAAATTGATCTTAGAGGCGCTTACAATCTTATTTGCATTGCGGAAGGTCATGAACCACTGACTGCAATGCGCACTAGATTTGGTAGTTTTGAATATTTAGTTATGCCTTTTGGATTGTGTAACGCACAATCTACTTTTCAAACTTTTTTCAATGACATCTTTCAAGATTTTGTCAAACCATTTGTTGTCGTCTATTTAGATGATATTTAAATTTTCTCGAAGACACTAGATGAACATATTCATTATTTTTGACAGGTTTTAAATCAACTTCGAGATCACGGTCTCTACGCCAAGCATAATAAATGGAAATTCCATCTTAAATCTATTGATTTTTTGGGTTTTACATTATCCACTGATTGTTTAGTCATGGACGACAAAAAAGTTCAAAAGGTCCTTGAATGTCCTGAGCCCAAATCCGTTAAATCCCTCCTGTGATTTTTGGGTTTTGCAAATTTCTATAGAAGATTTATTAAAGATTACTCTAAAACTATTTCCAATCTTACTTCTCTTCTTAGAAAAGATATTCCTTTTGTTTTTACTTCTACAGCATGAAAGGAATTCGAAGCATTGAAGATGGTGCTCACCACAGCTTAATTCTTTGACACTTTGATCCTTCTGCTTTGACAATAGTCGAGATGGATGCGAGTGATTATGCTATCGCAGGGGTCATTTCTAAATTGAATCCAGAAACAAAACTGTTTCATCCTGTTGCTTTTGAGTCACATAAACTCATTGCAGCAGAATTAAATTATGAAATTCATGACAAAGAGCTTTTAGCTATTATTCATTGTCTTAAAAAATGGTGCTCTTTTCTTCTCAGCTTAGATAGTCCTTTTCAAATTTTAACAGACCATAATGCTTTGAAATACTTTATGTCTTCCAAAGTGTTAACCAGGCGTCAAGCCAGGTGGGCTGAATTTATGTCTGAATTTCCTTTTTCTATTTCCTATCGCCCAGGTAAGAACTGCATTGTCCCAGATATCTTGTCACGTTGGGACGACATTTACCCACAGCGGGGGGACGCATTTGCCGACAAAAACCCAGAAGATGTGAAATCAATCTTCAACAAATCAATGTTAACGACTCATTAACTTAATTCAATGACAATTCAATCCTTTCAAAATCCACTATCCAACATCCTCAAAGCTCAGTCAAAGGACAATTATTATTTAGGGTTAAATGAAAAAATACTCTCGAAGCAAGGGGCCAAAAGATTTAGTATTGAATCAGGTCTATTAGTCTTCGAAGGTAGAGTAGTCATACTGGACAACAATGAGATAAAATTTTGGATTTTCAATAGTCGACATGATTCTCCATTAGCTGGTCATTTTGGGGTTGATAAAACCTACCAGTTAATAGCAAGGGATTTCTTCTGGCCAGGTATGACCAGGGAAATCAAGGCCTATATAAAAGCTTGTTACAAATAAAATAGGAATAAGGCTCCCCGTCACCGGAAGTATCGGTTGCTTCAACCACTTCCTATTCCCTCTAAACCTTGGGAATCTTTATCAATGGATTTTATTTCTCAACTTCCTCTTTCTAATAATTTTGATGCTATATTAGTAATAATAGATAGATTTTCAAAAATGTCAATTTTTTTAAAACCACTACTACTGCTACAGCAGAAGATTTGTCAAATTTTCTAGAATATGTATTTTCCAAACACGGCTTACCTAATGATATTATTTCAGATAGAGGCTCATTGTTTGTATCCACATTCTGGACTCAACTGTGTTGACAACTCAATATCACGAGGAACCTCTCCACAGCCTATCATCCTGAAGCCAATTGGCAAACAGAAAGGGTCAACCAAATCCTTGAACAATACCTTTGAATGTATGTCAGTTACCAACAAGACGATTGGACCACATGGTTACCATTGGCCAAATTTGCTTATAATAACTTGACTCATTCTTTGACACAACAATCTCCTTTTGAAACTGTTTATGGAAGACATCCTTGATTCAATTCAATCCATGTAGGAACTAATCATCCCTGGGAACATTATCTTCCAACCATATCAAGACTCCAAGAGGAACTTAAATCAAATTTGGAATTAGCAGTTCAAAGGTACAAGGAACAGGCCAACAAACATCGAAAAACTGCTCCTTCTTTTAAACCAGGCGACAAGGTATGGCTTGACGCATGAAACATTGGAACAACTCGACCATCAAAGAAACTGGCTGAAAAACGCTTGGGGCCATTTTAAATTGACTCTGAAGTCTCTAAAACTGCATTTCGACTCAAGCAACCTCCTAAATGGCAGGCTATTCACCCTGTTTTTCACATATCTCTCCTGGAACTGGCTCGAGAAACATACCCGGGAAAGAACCAACCTCCTCCGGAACCGGTCAAAGTAGAAGACCATCTAGAGTGGGAAGTAAGCCGTATCCTTGATTCAAGAATGCGCAAGGGGAAACTTCAATACCTAGTGTAATGGGAAGGCTTCCTTGATGACTCAGACAAAACATCCTGGGAACCAACCATCAATGTTTCTAACGCCCCTGAACTCCTAAAATCGTTTCATCTTAAATATCCTTTAAAACCAAAACCTTAAAACTCTCTTTTACTTTTTTTTTCTTTCTTTCTCTTTTTTTTCTTCTTTCTTTTTTTCTCTGTTCATTTTTTTTTCTTTTAAAATCTAAAACATCTTTACTTCTAAAAAAAAATTCTTTTGTTTTCTTCTTTATTTTTTTTCTTTTCAAAATTTTTCAACTTTCTTTAAAAAAAAATAAAATAAATTAAAATAAAATAAAAATAAAATAAAATAAAAGTAAGAATAAAATTAAATTAAAATAAAAAAAAATAAAACAAATAAAAATAAAAAAAAATTTCTTCTCAATTTTCTATATACATTCTTTCTATAAAATTTTCTTTTCCTCAAACTATCAAAATTCTTCACAAACATTACACGACCATCTTTCTCGAACTTCACTTTAACTTTTAAATAACTCTTTAAAAATTCTTTGAAACAAATTACTTCTTTCAAAATCCTCTTAAAACTTTTATTTCTTCTTTTCCTTTTCTTTCTTTTCTTTTTTCAAATAACTAAAATACCTCAAATCTTCAATTAACAAACTAAAATGAAAATTTTTTTTCTTTTCATTAAATTTTCTTTACAACAAATTTTTTTCAATCAACTATTTTTTTTTCTTCTTCTTCTTTCTTCTCTCATTCAAACATCTTCTTTCAAAATTTAAAACAAAATTTCTATTTAAATTTTTTTTCTGTCTTTTCTTAGTTCTTATTTCTCTCAAAATCTTATAAAAATAAATATTAAAATTCTAAATAAAATAACAAAATAAAATAACTAAATACAAATTGTTTCTACATTCCTTTTTCTTCTTTTCTCTTTTCATTTTAAATTTTCTCTTTTATCTTCTCCCAAACCAATCCCTTCATCTTCTCCAAAATTTTCCTTATCTCTTTTCTACATTTTTCAAAATTCTCTTCCTCTCCTACCGGAATCAATTCCCCAAGTTCAAGTAGCTCCTTGGCTACGTCGAAGGAAGCGGCATCAATGATTTTATCAATCTTTCCACTCAAGTATTCAATAATTTTTGCTCATTGAACCTGACAAGGCTTCTTCAACCATACTTGATTGAGGGTTTCTTCGTTTTCCTCCCTGGAGGTAACAGTTGGTAACCTATCCTCCACCAACACTACCACTTCTACAGCAGTGGGTTCCACAAGGGTTGCTTCCACATTTGAAGCTTCCGCCATAGGGACTTCGATGATGACGTCTGAATTCTAAAACAGGATCATCAGTAATTAAATTTATGAATTATAAAAAAGTGAACTTACTTCAAAGATTGGGTCAGCCTCCAAAAATAATTTAGGAGTGACCTTCTCTGCCACCTCCCTCTCCTCTTCCTCATCTTCAATGACCACCCGTCGTTTCTTTGGGGTTTTCCTCAAGATGGGAATTTCTTCTTCCTCCTCAACCAATTCGTTGACTTCCTCTTTGACGGCCTGCCTCTTGCTCGCAGCCCTAGTCACCCAGGTTGTCACATCATCCTCAACTTCCTCCTCATTCTCCCCCACCAATTGATCGTCCCCAATTGACACATCCCAATTTTTCTCAACTACTTCCTTTGTTTTGGGGATCACCCAATACTTTGTCTTAGTAAACCGACTCTCAATGTCGGAATTCTTTGCTAAGGCGTCACATGCCACCCTTCTTCATTGGAAAAACTCGCACTTCTGGCAAGGCCCTCATGTCGCCGTGCTCTCCATGCAAAAATACTCCATTGACTTGCAGGCCGTGCAAGCCTTTGAAAATTGTTGTGTAACAACACCTCTATCTGCTTTAGGGTGTGGAGGCGTGGGAGTTGGTGTAGGGAAATCTGCCATAGTGAGTTAAAAAATAATAATAATAATAATTAAATAAAGAGGAAGGAAAATTAGTGTGGGAAATATGTCTTACGCTCAACGGAGCTTGCGTTCTTATACCTGGGCATCTGTCACGTGCCACATGACACTTGAGGCAAAAGCAGCTCATTAAATCAATAATAAGGGGCTCAAATCCATACTCGAAGCTCAGAAAGCAATTCTCCATAGCAACTGCGACTTTCCTTTGTGAACTCGCTATTCAACCGCGCTAGTCTTAACTCTAAATCTAAATTAGTCAATTTCTCAATAGTGTGTCTTAGTCTCTTTCTCAATAAGCAACGCACAGCGCAATAATCAATATAATAGTAAATTAAAAGGTTTATGAAATGTCTGTGGGTTATTAAGGGGTAGTGAGCATGGACAGAACGGTTAGTGAAGGATTAAGGGGTTAATGGATGTTAGTGAGGAGGGTTCAGGTGTAATGGATATATTTTAAATGGTTTGTGGTGTGTGGAATAATGGATGGGTATAAGGTCAATGCGAGGAAGAGTAAAGGATATAAAAAGGGTTGGGTTTTTGGTTCGATATTCCTTAGAATTAAATTATAAAACGTATTTATAGTTAATAGTGGTAAAACTTTAAAGTGAAAATCATTATTATTGTATCTTTCTTTTATTTCTCAAGAATAATTTCTAAATCCTAAATCTTGATTGTTGAGTTTCCAAGCCTTTGTGAGATTGTAAGAATTTTAATATTACCTTTCAAACTATATTAGGATTCTTCTCAAACATATCTCGAAGCAGTAGATCTTCCTTTGAGTCATCTTCGAATCACTTCCTCATACCATCCCTCTGTGCTTCAGAGAAGTATCTAAACCTTTCATCTCACTTGCAGGAACATCCTCAACCTTGTGCGTAGGTCATCTGGTGAGACTGATCCCCATACTGGTCCACAAATTACACCCTCCAAAAAAGAGTGCCCACACCACTACTACCGCTAGCTCTACCATCCCTGGTCCTTCTGATGGTAAGCACAAAACTTCTTCATACTGAATTCTAATCTGACAAATTTCCAGCTCCTTTTCCTCCTGAAAGCAAAGATGACAATGTGGGAACCATTGAAACACCACCACCTAACCCATTGCCCACCATTAAGGACAAATTTCAACAACATTCTTCTCAACAGAAGCATCACTTACCAAACTACTTCCAATCAACTCCTTCTAGGGACCCACAGGATCTTGAGAAAAGGAAGATCCTCATACACCAATTCAAAGCCAATGCTGAACATTTTGTCTCATCTCTTGATTCTCTTCTGCCTCCTGACTCTTGATTAATCTCTTGACTTAGAAATAAAAAAATATTGACCTCTTAAGACTTCCTGAATGCGGCCAATCATCATAAAAAATCCTCAGTTTAAATTCTTGGGGGACCAATCCTCACTTTTAAGTCTTGGGGGACTAACAGCCCTCATTTTATAGTCTTGGGGGACTCAAAAACACTCAGTTATAGATTTGGGAGACTCAAAACCTAAATCAAAAAGACAGAACCAGAGATCAAAATATTTAAGACCCAAATAAAAAAACTAACATTCTGGGGTAACTGTTCTACAGAGCTCATCAGTTACCCCCACACTGCCTTAACAAAATTCAGAATCTACCCCTTGGATGCCCTCTTCCAGAATCACACCAACTCCCATTATCAGTTTATAGTCCTGAAGGACTCAAACATTAAACCCTCCTCAGTTTATAGTCTTGGGGGACTGTATCATTCCTCAGTTTAAATTCTTGATGGACTTCCCAGTGTTCAGTTTAAAGTCTTGGCAGACTGTCCAGTAGTTTTCAGTTTAAAGTCTTGACAGACTATGAAGTAGTTTTCAGTTTAAAGTCTTGATGGAATATCCAGTAGTTTTCAGTTTAAAGTCTTGACAGACTATCCAGTAGTTTTCAGTTTAAAGTCTTGACAGAATATTGCATAGCAAAGGTGGCTCCACCTTCATGCACAATGCTCTTCAGCCAACCTGCTTAACTTCCACTCTTTCTTCACCATCTACACATCACTGATAAATCTGTTTTTTCATCTCTCTTATTTCCACTATTGCTCTTTCACAGGTTATGGCTGGATCACCAATTTTTGACCCCTTAGACCTTCCCTGCTTCACTTCTTCTAAGGACTACACTTGCAAAAAGTGCATACACATGTGCAGACCTTGCACATTGACTCTTCCTACTTCCCTGGTCAAATTCTATAACAGGGCCTGTGATTCTTGCAATTCCAAAAAGAAAAGGTGTGAAAGAGATTCCAACTACCCAATAGCTCCACCTTTACCTTCACAAAAATATATATCTAGGTCACCTACCAGGTCACCAGAGCTTGGACCTGCTTCTTTTTCTTTTGCTCCTTCCAGAAGATCACACTGTTCTACTCCCAAGACCATGCCTAAAAGACCAGCTTTATCTTCCCAAGATTCTGCTTTCCTCTCAGAAACTTCAGCGAAAATGGTGTCAAATTCAGCTCCTAGGCTGCTGTACCGCTTCCAGGAGCTCTCCTGTCTTTGGGTGGCCCGCCCTCCTTGTCAGAAAACAAAAAAAATGCTCAGAACATTCAAATTCAATCAGAAAACAACCAAAATTGTCCATCCAACACCAATAACTCAACACCCCAACCTTCTAATGCTCCCAGAGCAATGCGTACCGCCACCTTTTCCTCTTCTATCACAACCAGAAACTCCAACATCTCCATAAAGCTTCCCAAAGGACCCACTACAAACACCAGAACAGCCAACACTCTTTCTAAATGCAAAACTCCTGTTACTTCAGGAGAAAACAACTTCACCTCTTCTCTGGCTGCAAATTATTCCTCTGATACTTCTTTTTCTTCTGGATCTTTATCTAGCAGATCCAAACCAGCCACCAGATTTCCATCTCCTGGTCCTTCCCTTAATCAACCTGGCACTCCTCCCCCAGCATCTACCAAACCTGTACCAACAATAATATAAACAATGACAACAACAACAGCCCTGCTGCTGCAACCATGTCACAGGAACCTCCTTCTTCTCTTTCATCTTCTCAAAACCATTCAGAGGATGACCCCAAAAATCCATACCTCCAACTTTTGGACCCTTTTACAATACCTATTAAAAATTCTTCAGCCGTCCAGATTCTGGCTGCATACAAATTTGAGGATCTCCCAATCTGTAAGTCCCAAAATAAAATAACAAAATTCAATTTCTTCAACAGAGAGTAATTATTGGACCAATTCTTCTGTTTTTAGTTGGAACCCTGCCTCCTACAACTGCTTTTGGGAGTGGCCAACCCTTAGAAACAACTTTGATGCTGGATTACGCTGATATGAAACAACACTGTAGCATGATGTGTTCCAAAATTCTTAAAGCATTTTCTCTCCATGGTCTGTTGAATGATTTTTAGAAGAATCTGAGAAAAAAACTCCTTGATGACCACTGGAAGATGTCTCAAATTATCAATCACACTTTACACCACTCAATTCCTGTTTCTTCTTCTTCTTCCCACAGTTTACCTTCAGACCCAGTTCCTGACCACTATAACCCACATACTTTCTCCAGCCGCCAGCACTACAAAGAACACAGTACTTCCTCTAATCCAATCAAGAAACAAAATTGCCAACACTATCCTGACCAACCGCCAGAGGCCTCTTCATCCTGTCATTAAATAAAAGAATTTTTAAAAAATTTACTAATTAGAAAAAATAATAACAACTAATAGATATATAAAAAAATTTTTTATTTAATTTGATTTCTATTTTATTTTCATTTTTTTATCTAATAAACTACCAAAATACTAAAAAAAAATTAAAAATAAAATAAAATGAAATGAATAAAATAATATGAACTAAATAATTATTACAAATGGTATCCCCCAGCCAATTGATATGCTGATCCCTTGATACCTTACCCACATCTAAGTGCACCTTGATTTGTATACACAATTAAATATTTTAAATTATTTATGATAAAAGAATTAGAAATTAAAGAAAATAATAAAAAGTGAAACATAGAAATAAATGAAAAAAATAAAAAATAATAAAGAAAATATCATTGCCCAGCCATTTAATGAGCCTTTCCCCACCAATGCTTGCCCACATCCAGGTGACCCTGATGTGGTGACACCATAATTTTGTTATTTTTCCCTCTTTACATCCTAATAAACCCCATAAAAATTAAAAGAAAAAAAGATAAAAAAGAAAATAATCTAAAACTACTATCTAACACAACCATAAACACAAAATTCAGAAAAAAAAGAAAAATAAAAAGCCCAATCCAAAGAAATGATCAATGGGTGGGCTCCCTCCAATAAGTAAAAATGATGGGAGACCACCAGTGATCTGCCTCCACTCCAAGAAAACAAAGAAGCCAGTCCAAAGCCAGTTTAAAGTCATAGTGGAATAGAAAACCTGAATAACAAAAACCAGAACTAGGATTTAACTAGTACAAACAAAATACTTTAAACAGACATTATAGAGTAACTGTTCTACCAAGCAGCCAGCTCATCAGTTACCCCCACACTTTCCAAAATAAAATATAGAAGCTTCCCTCCAAGGTACCTTCTAACAAAAACACAACATCCAACATGAAATCAAAACCAATGATCATAAAGAGTCTGGAAGTTGAAGACCAAAAGAAATTTCCAGTTTAAAGTCATAGAAGACTAAAACCTGTGAAATAAAACCAATACTAGGGTTCAACCAAATTATGAGAAGGGGTTGGAAACAGAAAATCTGGGGTAACTGTTGATAGAGCAGCTAGCCCATAAGTCACCCCCACACTTGCCAAGGAAATATCTAGAAGCCCCACCCATGGGTACCTTCTAACAACAAGTTTCTGTCAAACAGATGCACAGAATCACCACAAAAAATCCAAAATTAAGAATGGTCCATAGTTTATCCTCATCGCGGAGTCAATTTTCTTCACTTCTTGTGCCTCTAGGGTAAAATCTCTTCACCTGATCTGCAGCCACTCACTTCCTTAAGACTGAACCATAAAACTCTTCCAACACATAAGACCCTCCAGAAACCTGAGATCTAACTCTGTAAGGTCCGTTCAATCTTTCAGCAAAAATCATTCCCCACTGACTCTCCAAACTTCTATTATACACCAAAACCAAACAACCAGTTTACAAGGGATTATTGAGTCTATGAGCCAAATTCTTGTCCAACTATCTGATTGATTGATTTCTTATCTTTATCATTCTAGAGTATGCCTTCTCTTGACTTTCCTCTCTACATTCCAACTGTTGCATCCTGGCACAGAGCAAATATTCTGTAGAACACACATCATCCCAGTCAATTCCAAGATAAGAGACAGCTTCTAAATCCACTGGTAAAACAGCCTTCTGACCAAACATTAATTCATATGGAGAATAGCCAGTTGTCCTATTCACAGTGACCCTATCAGCAAATAATACCAAGAGTAAATAATGCCTCCATTTTTCAGCACTATCTCCACACATCTTCACTAAATAATTATTGATAACTTGATGGCCTCTTTCAACCATGCCTTCAGCTTCAGGATAATAAGGTGTAGCAACTCTAACTTTAGAACCAATACTTGCCACAGCTTCTTTGAATTCAGCTCCAAACTCTGGCCCTTTGTCAACAGTCACCAAATTCATCAACCCATATCTAAATATACATTCTTTTTTCAAAAACTCTGCCACATTCTTGGCAGTCAAATTAACCAGAGGTGCTGCCTCCACCCAACCAGACAAATCATCCCTGGAAACAATCAAGTATCTATAACTGCCCTCTTTAAGATGGAAAGCATCTAAACTGACTCTTCAAAACACAGTTGATTCACCAGTAGCACAGCCAGCCTCTTTAGGTTTCAAGTGACTTCTTTGTTGACATTCTTATCAAGATTGAACCCAACCCTGCACAGCCAACTTCATACCTGGCCACCAAAATCTGTCTGCTACTCTTCTATAAGTCTCCCCAAAGCCTCTATGACCAACTTCCTCATGCAAAGACTTCAACACCAACTCTTGACCCTTCTTCTGAAACACCACATCTTGAGGATTTGATTGTCTCCTCATCATCAACCTACTTCCTGACACATAGAATCTAGGACTTTTCTTCTTTATTGACAGCCAAGTATTATCATCACAAATATCTGGCCTCTCCAAGGTCAACATATATTCAACCAAAATAAAATAAAACCCAGTCTGACTCCAGGTCTCATCTTCAAAATCCAAAAATACAACATCCAAGGGTACACCCCTATCATCAAAATAACCAGTGTACACATGAGAAACACAACCAGCCCATCCAGGACACCAATATCTAAACTTTGGTAAATCCCTTCCCTTCCACAGAATCTTATGAGAATCCGTTTCAATAACAAAAAAACCATTTTACAGATTTGAGCCATCCCAAACAACAGCCCCATCTTCATCAACAAAAACATCCTGATTATTAGAAATAAGATCAGAACCATCCAGTTTATCCTATTCACAGAGGAGAGAACAATCATCTAGTTTAGCCTCATGGGGGAGGAAAGAACAATCTTCAGCACCCTTTGTGGTGGCTCTAACAACTGGGACATCTTCTTCAAACTCTTAAGGATCAGAATCTTCATCTGCAGGTAGTCTTCTTGACAATCTATCTGGTATGTAAAAGTTTTACCTGGCTTGTGCACCAGGTCAAAAGCAAAATATTGAATGAACGCCACCCACCTAGTCATTGGAGCATTTGAAAGACTAGGTGTGTTAATCTTTTGAACCAGAGATTTAGTGTCCACCTGCAGCTCAAAATTCTGCCCCCACAAAACAATTTTTAGCTTCTTCAAGATTTTTGCTTCACTACACAATTCCAAATTTGGCTGAGAGTACCTAGATTCCACCTCATTAAGAGCCATAGACTTGTACCTTACTGGCCTGACCTTCCCAGCTCTATCTTCCTGAGACAAAACAGCACCTGTAGCAATATAACTTGAATCCACCTCCAGATAAATTTTTCCAGATCTCTACCATAATCCAACTTGTGAAGAATAATATCTTCACCCACCACCTTCTTCAACTTCTGAAAAGCCTCTTCCCACTCTGCAACTTTCCTGGTCAACCTCCTTAAAGGTGAAGCCAACAAAGAAAAATCTTTAATGAAAATCTTAACATACACACAAACTTCCAAACATCCTCTAACTTCAGTAGTATTTTTAGGCCTTAGCCATGACTGAATTTTATTAACCTTCTTCTTTGCTGTAATCCTCCCTTCTTTGCATACCACATGCCCAAGAATTTCCAGAGCCGTAACCCAAAAACAAAACTTTGACCCAGAAATGGTCAAGCAAACCTCTTCAATTCTAAACAATACTCTCTCTAGAGTAATTGAATATTCCCAAAAAAACCTCCTTATACCTGGGTTTTCTTTCAGCACTTCATTTCCATAATCAGTGGAGAGTCCTTTAATTCAACCTTCATCAATAAAAATACCAGTATGAGTAGGGACCTCATCCTGTAAAATCCAAGCCATTTGTGTTTGATAAACTGCTACTGAATTAGTTTCTCCTTGAGGCAACCTAGTGAGCTGAAATCTCCCCAGAGGAGTCTCAAATGTTGTGAGTGGCCGTGAATTAGTGTGAAGTTCCCTTTCATCATAACCACCTATTATATCACCCAAACCATAACACACCCTTCCAGCAAAGGCTTCCACAAAGTCTTCTTCACTTGGAGGCATTCCTGCATCCTTGATAGTAACTCTATTCAGTTATCTAATATCATGTACCATCCTGAGCTTCCACTCTGCTTTTTAACACAGAAAGCTGGACTTGAGTAGCTATAATTTGATTGTTCATACAATTCAGTCCTGAATCTTTCCCTAACAATCTCCACAAAATCATCCTGGATAGCAACAGGAATTGAAATAGGTTTGATTTGCCAAGGTTCATGACAAACCACAGGAATAAAGTAAGGTTCCCCATAAGAGTGTTTAACACCCCCTTTTCCTCTTCAACAAATGCCATGGCCTTCTCCCTCAAAATAATAACGTGCAAAAACAACTTCTTTTCCTCCTCTGACAACCAAACTTCACGACTAAAATTAACAACCTTCAATCTTTCCATTAGCACTCTAGCAGTTTCCTCAAAATCAGGAGGATTCTTCACCAGAGGACTACAGTATGGATCTCTTGACAACATAGGTCTCTTCAATGGAGGATTCAAACCTACAGGCATAGGCTCATTGACAAGCCTAACCTTCTGTGCCACCATCTTGTACTTTGCGGCTCTACCATCAACTTGAGGGATCTTCAGGACGTCTTCTCCACCAGACCTGGAACAAAACCAAGGGTTTCCCCATTGCTCACATGTGTGTCCAAGCTAATGCTTTTGAAAGGTGTAGAAGAAACCCTAGCAGTGCACAACTTGGAGGACTTACTTTTACTCCCCAATCTCACCACTCCAAAGCTTTTCTGCAATCGCACATCTTCATCTTCACTTCCATCTACCAAAACTTCAAATCTTGATTCATCATCTGAATTACATCTTCTATTATTGTGCAGCTTATCCTCATGCAGAAGGTGGAAAACAAGATCTTGCTGATCTTCATTCTTCAAAAATTTGTGCAGTTTAACTTTTTGCTGGAGGCTTAAAAATTGATCTTCATGATCTCCACAAAAATAATTTTTGTCTTCTTTTTTTCATTTTCTTCAAATTTTTTTCTTGACTTTCTTGAATTATCTTGAAATTTTTATTTTATTTTCTTGCCTTTTCTTCTTGCCTAAAAAAATAACCAGGGGTTCCCCCAATGCTCATAGATGTGGCCAAGGTAATATTTTTGAAAGGTGTAGAAGAAACCCTAGAGGTGAAAAATTGGGAGGACTATCTTTTAGACCCTAATCTCACCACTCCACATATTTTCAGCATATCTTTCAATAATGATATATAACCCATCTTCCTTTTTGAAATTGAATTAAAATTAATAGAAAACCTTGAGAAAGAACAGAGACATAATAAAAAACTTGAAGAATACTTGCAGAGAAGAGAAACATTAAAAAGAGAAAGTTGAAAATATACTTGGTATATCTCCAAGGGAGCTGACCTACTATATCCTGAGATTTCCTCATCTTGTGGAGAGGTTGTAGCACTTGGGGGATCAGCAATCATCATTCTAAAAAAGACAGACTCTCACTAGAGCCTGAGCCACACTCCAAAAATCCAGAGGCGGAAGCCACTTCTTTTTTTCTCTTGCAACAATCCATGCATTGACACATTGACCACAAACCAGGCATGGTTTCCCAACCATCATTTCCAGGATATGACAACCTCATGTGAAGCCTCCTCTTGTCTTCACCAGTCAACTGCAAACTAATCCCAATGTCAAATTGGTAATCAATTCTTTCTTGAAAATCCATCAAGAATGGCCCACCCAAAACAGCTTTAACATTGCCTTTAGCAATGTAAAAATGAGCCTTTCTGGAGGCTCCACTAAAATCCAACTTCACGAATTCAGAGCCTACAATCAACTTCGTTACATGATCACATATAACTCTCAAATTTCCACCAATACCAATTTTGATGGGGAGGCCCAAATGAGTTGCCTCAAACAAGGAAATCAGATTAATCTGAGAACCTGAATCTGTCAATGCCCTAGCCTCCCTGCCATTCAGGGTGAAGTTTACATGTCCCAGAGGAGCAGAAAAATGAGTTTCCAACCCCTCTCCAAACTTCTCATCAGAATCACATATGTATTCTATTTCCCCAGAAGACACTCTTCTTCTGTTCAACAACTTCTTTTGTCTATCAGCCAATCCAGGACTGTTAGCATATAACTCCCCATAAGTAAGGGAAACCTGTCCCTGGTTCATCCTCTCCAGAACAGAGTCCATACTATTAGATTGGCCAGAAACTCTTAGCCTCTCAAAGTGAGCCCTTGGCTTCACTACCTTGGTCCTAGAATTTTCCTGAGGCCAAAACCACCAACATATTTTCCATCTACAGGAATAAATCCAGATCCCTCACCAGAACCTCTAACTCCAGTGGACCTTGGAAATTAAGCCAACAGAACCTCCTCCTCAGAGTCAGAATCCACATCCATAGGCATTGGCTCACCATTCATGTCCAATGCACCAAAGCTAGGGGGGCCCATATTAGCAATCCTCTTCTGCATCTTGTACAGCTCTTCCTTGCTGTACTTCCTCCTAGCTTCACCCAGCTTAGTATATACCTTAGAAGCCTTAGGCTTTGGTTGGTCCTGAGAGCTTCTCTTTGGCCTTCCCACCTTCCCTGCCTCTACATCATAGACATCAGCCTAGCATTAACCAATTGACTGTCTGCCACAAGAATATAGTTCCAACCCACCAAAGGAAGTAGAAAAAGAGACTTTATTCACCTCCTTTCCTTTTCCCTTGAGGTCATCATCTTACTTAATACAAGACTTTCCCTGATCAGGAATCTCCTCAAACCTTGGCCTCCTCTGATTGAGACCAGCCCTTCTCCTGACCATATCAACAGGAGCCTTCCCCTCACTGGGCTTCACAAATTGACCATCAAGGAACTTAAATACACTGCGGTCAAACTCCACCTTGCTCTCTGAAACATCTCTGTTCAGAGCCCAATCCGCAATAAGAGCAACCCCAAGGATCACTCCTACCAGCCCGCCTGTCAAAATCTCTGGGCTGAGGAGGAGCCTTATTGGCCTTCTTAGCCTCCTGTACAAAAATGTGTAGCTGTTTTGTCAGGTTAGCTAGCTGTTCCACCATTGGGTCCCTCTCCTGTTTAGGAACCTTCACCATATTCTTTTCTTACTTCTCCACTCTGCTCTCCTCTTCAGCCAAAGCCTCACTGACTTTGCTGACATACTTGGCGCACCCCAATTGATATGTGTCCACCGCCAATAACTTCAAATATACCTCCACCTCCTCCTTCACCTTGACCAAGGCAGGCAACTTCTGGTCCCCATTAGAAAGAGTCTTCATCAAGTCTTTCCTTGATAACTCCTTCAACACATCCATCCTGACATCTCTAGCCAGGGAGGACCAAAAAACATATTTGGCAGCATTTTCATGTGCCATCTCCTTGACTTCCACCAAGTATTCCACCACAGGATCAAACTGTAGTAGAAACTTTCTGTAAATATGTAAGTTACCAACACCTCCAAAAGACTTCCATTTACTGAAAACCTTATTCAGATCCACCATATTGAACCTGAAACGGCATATATCTACCATTTCCCTACACAGTAGCTTCCAATCCCTCTTCTTGTAGCCAGACATGGCCTCAACCTCCTTCTCCACCGCTCTATCTCTGATGAAGAAGATAATTTGCTTCATCATGTCTAGGTAGGAAGCACCATCTTCACCAGCAGCAGTTTCATACTTTTCCAGAAACCACTTAGGTCAGCTAATGGATGAAATCAGTTCATCAACTATTCTTGGATTCCCCGCCGATCCCGGTCGCTTTTTCATGCCTGAAGACTGGAAAGGATATCCTATTAGCTTTCACCCTGATACTGAATAGCCCACTAGCGCTTTTCCTTATTAGCCTCCTCTGTCCATTCTCCCTTTACATATTCTTCATATATTTTTCATGCTATGCATTCAAATAATCTTTTTAGACATGGCACTATTTTATTACACCTGTCTTCCACACTATAGAGTGCCTAACTTTCCTCCCTCTACTTTCTTTAAAAGACTGTAAACCCTAAAAAAATTCATAAATAAACCTTTATATCATAAAACTTTACCATCTTTACTGCAATACAGCAATATACCATGTAAAATAAGAATTGAACTGTAGAGCGCTCCATCTATAAATCACTATTCCACTCCAGGTTAGTTAACCCATCAGCTAAATACCCAGCATCTTTTGCGTTTACATGATACACATCTCCTTTAATCCAATTACCTATTTTGTCATGTCCCCTCAAACGATAAAAATATAAGATTTCATTTTCCTCTACACCCTCATCTAAGCGCTTATGCCAGTTTCCTGTTCAGCCATAGTCTGCCTAACTTCCAGTTAGCGCCCTCTATCCATCACAACTGTGTCAAAGCCTCCTGTGATTCCTCTTAGAAAAAGAAAACTTAACATAACTTGTTAGTTTAACCTCTTCCCGGAGGTATTATTCTGGTAGTTTTTCCTCATTCCGGAGGTTATCTTGTATCACTGGAACACCCTTGGGTTGAATCTCTTGATCTGATCTGCAGCCACATGTCGCTTCTACTCAGTACCATCCAATTCCTCCAGTTATCTGCTTTCTTATCCTATATGGACCATTCCATCTTTCAGAAAACATCTTGCCCCATTGGCTTTCTAAACTTCTATTATAAACCAAAACTGAATCTCCCGGGTTCAATGGCTTTCTTAACCTATGCGCTAAGCGCTCATGCCAATATTTAACCGACTTTTCCCAGATCTGCATCATTCTTTCATACGCCTTCTCCATAAACTCGTCTTTCCTTTCAAGCTGCGCTACCCTTGCTAGAATTAAATCTTCAGTTGAGCGCACTTGATCCCAGTCACATCCTAGAAATGATCCAGCCTCCATATCAATAGGTAATACCACCCTTTGACCAAACATCAGTTCATACGGTGAAAACCCTGTTGTCCTTTTAACTGAAATCCTGTCCGCAAACAAAACTAATGGCAAGTAGTTCTTCCACTTTGCCCCATTATTTCCACATACTTTAACTAGCGCATCTATTATAACTTGATGCCCTCTTTCTACCATTCCCTCTGCTTCAGGATAATATGGTTTTGCAACTCATAACTTTGTGCCAATAAATTTTACTACCTCTTGGAATTCTCCAGAAAATTCAGTGCCACCATCTACAGTTACCATCTTCATTACCCCATACCTGTAAATCCATTCTTTCTTCAAAAATTCAGCTACATTACTTGCCTTGAGATTTACCAACGGCGCTGCTACAATCCATCCTGATAGATTATCCCTGGCTACTACCAAGTATTCAAAGTGTCCTTCTTTTATATGGACTGCATCTAAACTGACCCTACCAAAAACAGTATCTTCGCTCGTCGCTCTACCTTTCTCTTTTGGCTTTCTTTAACTCCTGTGCTGACATTCAGGACAAGATTTAACCCAATCTCTTACTTCATTTTTCATATTGGGCCACTAGAATCTTTCCCTAACTCTGCGATATGTCTCATCTTGACCTCAATGTCCTAAATTCTCATGTTACTCCCTAATTATCTTCTCCTTCCCTTCCCTAGTTTGAACAACTAACTGGGGAGACAAAGCTCGATTCTTCCATAACTTCCCATTTTTAATAAAATAACCTTTAGCGTGCTTCTTAATATTGCACCAACCCTTTTTATTGCAAAAATCTGGTCAACTACTACCTTCCAAATATAACCTTAACAACTCTACTCCTTCATCAGTAGATGCGTCATCTTCAGAATACTCCCCTTCTTCGAGATGAGTACTACTGTCTTGACTTCCCTTTGAATCATCTTCATCATCTGACTCTTCCACTACCTTGCCTTGCGCACTTCTTGTCGCTACATTAGCTTCAGTGTCCCCTAAATCCAGTTGCAGACTACCCTTGCTACAAACATCCTTTGCATTGTCAATATCTATTTTTATGTCTTTACAGACCTTCCACATTACTAGTTTATTGTCATCACCGACAATACTGCCTGCTAGTTTATTGTCATCGTGGACGTTGTGGTGGCCTAAAGTTTAGTACGGAACCTAAATACTTAAATTGAGTTATTACATTGTAAAGATTGACAATTTTAATATTTTAAAAAGGGTTTTATTTAATTTATTTGAGTTTTAAATATGAAGAAATTGGTCAAAAGCAGATGCCTACTCAAAAACAATTTATTTTACGGGGAAAACTTATTTTTACGGTCTGAAAAATTTATAAGTATCAAGTCGAGTCACTGGAGAGCCTTGGAAAATTTCCCAGAATTTTCACTATTTTTCTTATATTTTTAAATGAATTTTAAAGATTTATAGAAATATTTACATTTTTAGAAATTACTTAAATTTGACGAATTAACACAGGGTAATTAGAGCTGCGCAGACTAGGAAAATTAGTTGCAAATGTAAAGGGGAAGTGGCCCTATCATGTGTAATTTTTCCAGATTTTTTATTATAGTTTTAAGGTTCTAATTGAGTCCGGAGGTCCGTACGAGCTCCGGATGGGCTCTGGCTGAGTTCTGGAGAAGTATCTTAGGCACATGAATAGGTATACTTAAGAGCCTCTCAGACTCAAAGTTGGGCATCAGACAGATCATACAGCTTAATCTTTAACCACAACAGTCTCATTTTTTTTTTTACTCAACAAATTAAATAAAAATGTAATACCCTTATATTTTTATATTTTATATATAACATTTTAGAAATACTACTCGACAATTTAAATCACTCTTCATACAGGGTATCTTTAGAAAGGCCTTCATCACTGGGACTTGATCATTGCTGTCTCATAAAAAATTCAAATTATTATAAAAACATAAAAGTCAATCTTTTCAGATTTTTCACTGGTACACCTTAATTGTTGTTATCAGTATTTCTTCTCAACAGCCACTTTTATTTAAATCTCAATAAGCATTAAATATCTCAGAGTTTCATAATATTATATTACATCAGATCTAAATAGACTGGGTAGCTTAGCAATTTAGAACACCTACTTTGTTATTTTTGTTGGAAGGATGGGGTTTTCCACTAAATCCACACATCTCCTCCGGATTCTGCTTACAGAAAGGTGACTGTAAGAATTTACCATACCACAGTTGGAGCCCAACGTGGGGTTCAAAATCTCTACCTTTTTCTAGGAATTTTTTGGGTCAAGGTCTTTTTTAATAGCCTGCAAGAGGCTTATTCTTTGGAACTCTAATTGATCTTTGTTATTAGCCTGCAAGAGGCTTGTTTATTTTAACGGTTTTAACGCTTTTCTTTACTTATTGAGATGTCTTCTGCTGCTTCTTCTGCATCTCCTCACAATCTTACTCCCTCTGTTAGGATTGTTTCTTGGGATGACCCAAAGTTTAATGGGGAGGAGGTTAAATGGTTCATTAGCAGGTATGAAGCTGCTGCTGCTCTTGATGGTGCTTCTCATTTGGATATGGTGAAGCAAATTAGGTTTTTTATTGCTGATAGGGAGGTGGAAAAAGAGGTTATTGCTATGCAGGCACTTAAGGACAAGGATTGGGTTAAGCTTTCTAAAGCTATGGTTGATAGATGGGGTGTTAGGTTTACTATGTTGGACCTCAATAAAATTGTTTGAGACTGGCAAGCAGAGGGTGGAGTTTCTTCTATAGCAGACTTAAAAAAGCTGTGTGTTCAGTTTGATGAAGTAGTTGAATATCTCATACTGGTGGACCAGTTTGTGCATGAGAATCAGGCAAAAGATTTGTTTAGGTCAGCATGCAGCAGGGATATTTGAATGGACATCTTGAAGGATCTTTCAAGAAAATATTTGATGAAGGAACTGCCTAATGGTGAGCAGAAACTGCTGGCTCTGGAGGTTATCAAAGAGAACATTCATGCCCATCTCAAGCTGTTAGCATTGGACAAAAATCAAGAGTCCTGCACTCAATATGTTAGCAAGGTTAGCAAATTTTTGGCCAAAAACAGCAATATTATGGTCAAAGCCCAGGAGGCCAAGAAGGCACAAATGGGATTATTTGCTGCTAAAGTGGAGGGAAATGTAGATAATAAGATGGCCGATCACTTGGCCTATTTAAAGAAACAGTTAAAAATATTTGTTCAAGAGACTCAGAAGGCCAATAAGGCCCCAATCGCTTCTTCATCGACGTCGACTTCATATCAATCTAGAGGCTATAAACGTCAAAATTATAATGGCAATAATAACGGTAACCGCTTCTCAGGCAATAGGGGAAATGGTAATAATGGTGGTAGTAGTTATAGAGGTGGCTACAATGAGCCAAAGGTGTGCTCCTATTGTAATAGGAGGGGGCACAGAGCAACAGTTATTTTTGCTCTTGATAAGGATATTGATGCTGGGCGAGTTTTATTTGAAGGTAAAGTTTATAAATTTCCTGATGGTTTGTTCATCAAGCCCAGTGATGGACAGTCTCCTTCTGATTTGGTCAGAAGAAATTTAACGGCTGAAAGGAGAGCCAGATTTGAAGAGATAAATGATGAAGATGTTAATGCCAAGGGTGGCAAAAATGGTAATGGTAATGGTGGAAAATCTGAGAAAGGTAAAGAGAAAGAGGTCAGTAAAGCCACATTTTCTACTTCTTTTGGAGGTTTAGATCTGGCAATGGTTGCCCAAGTGGAGGGTAGCTGTATGGCTGGCAAATACAATGTTAATGCTGCTAGAAGAGCAGCTGCTACTAAGGCGAAGAGTAGCATTCAAAGCCAACTGAGGGCTTATCCTGGAAAGGCCAATAACAAAGTGAAACCTTACTCTAAGGACAAAAATTCTAGTTCTCAAACTGCCACCAACAAATTGAACCCTTACTCTAAGGACAAATTATATAAAATGCAGAAGGGGATCGCTGATATGGGGCCCCCTAGTTATTGTAAGTTTGATTTAAATGGTGATCCTATGCCAGAGGATGATTCGGATTCTGAGGAGGATGTACTGTTGGCGTCTCTACCCAGACCAAGTTTTAGCGGTCCCATCCCAATGGAGGGTGTAAGAAGGACTAGCAATGGATCAGGATTAATTCAAGAAGCTGGTGATGGAGTTAGGGTTATAGAAAGTGAAGATGTTATAATGGGGGGTGAAGATGGCTTGGTTGGACCTCAAGAGGTACCCAGGGCCAAGGTTGTTAAATCAAAGGTCCAGTATGAGAGGCCAGTAGTTTCTGGTCAAGCTAATGCGATGGACGTAGTTTTGAATAGGGTGAATCAACTGCAGATTCCCTTATCTTTAGGGGAGTTATTTATGATTAGTCTGGCGCTTTCTGAAAAGCAAAAGAAGCATTTGACAAGGTGTCGCCTTTCCACTGGAGAGGTGGAATATATTTGTGAAAATGTTGAAAAGTTTGGGGAAGATGTAGATACACATTTTTCCGCTTTCCTGGGTTACTTGGTGGTAACTCTTAACAGTAAAGAAGTAAAGGCCTTGGTCAATTCAGGGTCTCAAATTAATTTAATTTCATTGGAGCAAGTGACAAGTATAGGCTTGCCAATTAAAAGTGGAACTGGAAGAGACCTCAGAGGCATTGGATGGCATGCAACAGAGCTGATGGGTACAGCTGAGTATGTCAGGTTAGGCATTGGTGGATCTGTTGGTAAGGTTCACTTTTAAGGGGCCAGAGGAGCAGTCAAAACTGTTCTTGGTGGTCCTTTTTTTGATGGATTTTGAGGCCAGGATAGGGTATCAAGCTGGCATGGGGATTAGTTTGGAGATCACTGGTGAAGATATGCGGAGGTTACATATGCGGTTAGCACCTCCTGGAGATGAAGGTTGGGAAACATGGCCAGGGATAACTACACTGTGCCAGTGTTGTGTTTGCACCAAGAAGCGGCGTATAAAACGGACGGCTTCTGGTGAATTCTGTTTGTTGGAAAGGGATGAAGGCCCTCATTTTTTGGTGTAGCGGGGGCTGATCACTCTAATTTTGTAATCTCTCCTCAGGATGAGATCCCGGATTGCAATAGGTCAGCTCAATTGGAGATAATTCAAGTGGATTCTCAATTATTTTCTGTTAATATTACTTTGGAGTGCAAATACGTTTTGGACTTTCTTATATGTTTATTGGATTTACCCTGTTTTTCTATTAAATTTAAAAATGGTGAAAAAGGCAAAATAGGCCATCTTAGGTTGGATAAAAATTGGAAGGGTATGTTTTATGACCTCCACCAAGAGGATAAACTGGAAAATAGTTTTTATGTTAATAAAGGTGTTGGAAAAGGTGTAGATAAATTTGCTAGAAAGGAGGTAGAAGGAGATTAGGTGTATGTAGATGAAGATGGATTGGTAGTGTGGGATAGTAGTAAGTTAAGGAATGGTGTATATGCTGGGGAATTAGAGAATTTAAATGAAAAGGTGGATAAAGAGAAAGAGGTATTTTCAAATATGGTTTACGAAGGATCCAAAGGTCCAGAAGAAAAATTTCGTCATAGCTTGATTAAAGATTTATTTAGGGGACAACCCTTATTGGCTCATTCATGTGCAGGTGATATTGGTGATAGAGAAGTCCCTATTGATGTTATATTAATCAATTTTCAAGATGAAGTCTGGGGTCAGACTGGTTTTCATTTTTTGTTAGTCAAATATTTGTTGACTTTAGAGAGGCCAGAAGATTGTGAAGACGATGAATGGGTGGCTATCAAGAGGAAGTCATCTACGTTTTACCTATCTGGTCAACGTTTAATGAGGAGAAGGTATCCAAATCCTCAAGTAGTTATTACTCAAAAGAAGGGGCAAGAGTTAGTTTTGAGATCACAGCATGAAAATCTCGGGCATAGAGGCGTTGGAGAAACCTTTAGAAGAATTTCTGATCAATTTTGGTGGCCTGGCATGAAGTTGGCTGCTAAACAGTGGGTTCAGTCATGCGAAGAATGTCAAAGACGAAGTTATTTAAGGCCAAAAGAACCTGGACGCGCTACTGGAGAAAATACACTCTTTGGGAGAGTCAGTTTTGATGTCGTTCATATCAAATAGGGACGGTATAAATATTTAATTGTAGCCAGAGACAGCTTATCTGGTTGGGTAGAGGCAGCGCCTCTCATTATTTTGACTGCTAAAAATGTGGCAGAATTTTTGTTAAATAATTGGGTGTATTGATATGGAGTGATGAAATTGGTGATGGTAGATCGAGATCCTGAATTTGGGACTGAGTTTATTGAGGCTGTATCTAAAATTGGATCAAGGTTAGGGTAGCAACCCCATATTATCCTGAAGCTGAAGGCATGGTTGAAATAGGGCATCAAGTTATTAAGGATGCTTTAGTTAAAATGTGTGGGACAAGTGCCAAAAAGTGGAGGCACTATTTACCTTTAGTTTTATTTGCTGATCAAATCACTGCCAAAAGGACGACCGTATTTTCACCTTATGAACTTTTTTTTGGACAGAAAGCAGTTTTACCGGTTGATTTAGAAGCTGAATCATATCTTGGAGTTGACTGGGACACGGTCAAAACTACTGAAGAATTATTGTGTGCAAGAATGATCCAGCTAGAAAAGAAAGAAGAATATTTAGAAAAGGCATATTCGGGGATGATGAAGATCCGAAATCAATCAGTTAGATATTGGGATGAGTGGTTGGCACATCAATTAAGGAAACCTTTGAGCCCAGGAGATATGGTCTTGGTGTATAATAGGATTTTGGAAAGTCAGTGGGGAAAGATGTTTGCAGATAGGTGGAATGGACCGTATAAAATCAAGGAGCAAGTTTCTGGAGGTTCATATGTGTTAGAAGAGTTGGATGGAGTTGAATTGAAGAAGAGGGTAGCAGCCAATCAAGTGAAACAGTTCTATCCTAGAGGCACCAGGAGTGCCAAATTTTCCCTCCGCAATGAGGATAAACTATAATATCAATGAAATTTTATGGATCCCTCCGCAACGAGGATAAACTATGACATTTATCAAATTTTATTAACCTCAACAACAATGATAAACTATCATCTTTTTATCAAAATACTTTACTGTTGTTACAATGCATATTGGCAACAAAACTGTGATGAAACTTAACAAAATGCAAGAAAACCTTCTTTGAAATTTTCAAAATTTAAAATTCTTAAAATATGGGTGAAGATAGTGTTGGAAAATTTTAAAAATTTATTGGAAGAAGTTTTCACAGGGGAACCTTCTTAATTTAATATTGGCAAGTGTGGGGGTAATTGATGGGCTGGCTGCTCTATACACAATTACCCCATAATGTTTGTTTCCAAAATTTTCCCTGTTTCTAGTTGAATCCTGGCTTTGTCTTTTAATTATAGGAAGTCCACTAAGACTATAAACTGGAACGAATCAAGAGACACCGCTCTCAACGCCGAATTCAAAATTTTTATTTATTTATATATTTTGATTTTGATTTTTTTATGTTAGATTTTGATTTCCTTCCTTTAAATATATATTATGAATTATTGCAAAGGTGATGCTCACTGGTGGTCTCTAATCATTTTTATAAATTGGAGAGAGCCCACCCAGTGATCATCATTATAAAATTATCTTCCAAAAAAAAAAAAAAAAAACTTTCATTTATTTTCATTTATTTTCAATTTCTCAAATTGTGTAACCATATCAAGTTGCACTTAGATGTGGGAATGATGTCGAGGGTACGGCTCATTAAATGGCTGGGGGGCATCTTTTAAAATTTTATTTTGAATTTTTTTTATTATTATTACTTTTTTTATCTTTCTTTACAAAATTAAATTTTAACTTTTATTTCAAAACTATCTTTTCTAAAATCTTTTATTTTAAATTAAAAACAAATTAAAATTAAATAAAAATAAAATAAAAATAAAAAATAAAATAAAAATAAAATAAATAAAAATAATAAAATGAAAAAAAATTGATTAATTAAATCAAAATTATTATTATATTTCTTAGTTTTATTTTTTAGTCTTTACTCTTTTTAGTTTTATTCATTTAGTTTTGACAGGAAACAGGGTCTAGTGGAACTCAATACCTATGGGATTTTACTTCAAGACATCTGTTAGTCCTCCAAGACTTTAAACTGGCTATTTTTCAAGACTTTCATTAAGGATAAATTTCTTTATCTTGACATCTGTTAGTCCTCCAAGACTTTAAACTGGCTATTTTTCAAGACTTTCATTAAGGATAAATTTCTTTATCTTGACATGTGTTAGTCCTCCAAGACTTTAAACTGGCTAATTTTTAAGACTGTCATTAAAGATTTTATATTGGAGCTGTTAGTCCTTCAAGACTTTAAACTGAATTTCAAGGATGTTTAAGATTTTATGGATATTTTTGGAGACGGATTTTTTTTTTATCGATCAAATTTCAGGTCCACAAAGACCTTAAACTGGAGTGTTATAGGTCCACCAAGACCTTAAAATGGACTATTATCAAGTTGTTGGGTCCACCATGACCTTAAACTTGATTTCTTGTCGATCAAATGTTTTTTCCACTATGACATTAAACTGGATTATCAAGTTTGTTCAATCTTTGGTCAATCCTAGGCCTTATTTAGGAATATTTCAAGTTATTTATGCACTTAAACAATCTTTGGTCCACCAAGACCATAAACTGGCAATCAATTATATGTTTGGTCCACCAAGAATTTAAACTGGAATTTCAATCTTGTTTGGATAACTCAATTCAATCTTTTAATTTATCACTGGCTATTCAATCATTTCTGGAATTGGGTGCTTATAAGCTTTAGGAGGTTAAAATTTTAGGTGGTGATGATGCTAAGGAAAGCATAATGGTTAATTAGGTGATATTTGTGGCGCTTTAACATGGTCTAAAATTAATATTATTATTATTGGAAGCCTGTCAAAAAAATTTTATGGGTTTTCTGCATAGCAAAGTTTAAAAATTGTGATGAAGGAATCAGAAGTTAGGATGGTAGTTGGATTTTAGCGAATGATTTTTTTTAGTGCCTCATTGTTAGGCCATTTTTGGTGTGAAGCTTGGAGGACCTAATGGCGAGATTGGAATCATAGAATTCGGCTAAGTGGGGGCCCTATGAGATTGGAATCAGGAGTATTCGTCTCATTAGGAAGATCCACACTCTCAATGCTGTGACATGAAGGAAGACTGGTTAATGGGAGTCTGAAGGGATTCAAACCTTGCTCTCAGTAGTGGAATCATCACAAGATTTATTTTATTTTATGTTATATCAAGCCAGAGAAGAAGGAAACAACGTTTATATTATCAAAGTTAAAGAAGACCAGCTAAAACAAATTTATCAAATTAATTTATTATAAAAGATAATTCTTTTGGAATTGTTCAACATCATTATCAAAGCCTTGAGTTAAGAGTCTTCTTTTCATGAGATCTTCATGGTTATTAGCTGGAGTTTCTTGAAAATAGGCCAGCCTTTTTTGTTTCAATTCATCATTAAAGTCAAGAAAAATATAGCAATGAAAATTTGGGTAATGATTAATATAGTCCGTCTTCACTTTGCCAACGTCATCTGTGTTGGTTATTTCGACAGCTAGAAGTTCAAGTATTTTAAAAATTATTATGTTTATTCAGATTATATTTTTAAAAAAAAGTTTTAGTAAGATAATAGGGTCTTACATTTGGAGCCAGGAAACATGGTCTCAGCAAAATTGGTTAGGGGCACTGGCGTTATAGGATTAGGATCTTGTGAAGGCAAAATTAGGCCGGGATCCACTGATGAAGATTGAACTTTTGACAATGAAGCCGTTTTTGATCTAATACGTTTAAAGAAGACAGGAATTTTAGATCGCTTTTTAGAGGTTGTAGGATCAGGGAGAGCTGCTGGTCCAAGATAAACATTTGTTCTTGAAGGAGCTATTGGCCGGTTACATTTGACTTTCTTAACACGGCATAGGTCGCAGGCGGTTCTGCCAGGGAGATCAGGATTGGACATTAAGCAAGGTACCTGGTAGCGAGCACAGAGTTCACATGGAGCAAAAAGTTCTTTGAAATACATTTTGGATGGAGATGAATTTTAATTTGATTGAAAGAAGATGGTGGTTGAAGGTTAAAGATGAATATTGTGTTCAATCACTTATGCAAAGTTTAAAGAATGAGGACATTCTCAATTGGAGGGAGGATGTGGTGGCCTAAAGTTTAGTACGGCACCTAAATACGTAAATGGAGTTATTAAGTTGTAAATATTGACGATGTTAATTTTTTAAAAATGGTTTTATTTAATTTATTTGAGTTTTAAATATGAAGAAATTGGTCAAAAGCAAATGCCTACGCAAAAACAATTTATTTTATGGATAAAACTTATTTTTACAGTCTGAAAAATTTATAAGTATCAAGTTGAGTCACTTAAGAACCTTGGGAAAATTTCAAGAATTTTCACTATTTTTATTATATTTTTAAATTAATTTTAAAGATTTATAGAAATATTTACGTTTTTAGAAATTACTTAAATTTGACGAATTTTCACAGGGTTATTAGAGCTGCGCAGACTAGGAAAATTAGTTGCGAATGTAAAGGGGAAGTGGACCTATCATTTGTAATTTTTCCAGATATTTTATTATAGTTTTAAGGTTCTAATTGAGTCCGGAGGTCCGTACGAGCTCCAGATGGGCTCTGGCTGAGTTCTGGAGAAGTATCTTAGGCACATGAATAGGTATACTTAAGAGCCTCTCAGACTCAAAATTGGGCATCAGACAGATCATAAAGCTTAATCTTTAACCACCACAGTCTCATTTTTTTTATTACTCAACAAATTAAATAAAATTGTAATACCCTTATAACTTTATATTTTATATATAACATTTTAAAAATACTACTCAACAATTTAAATCACTCTTCATACAGGGTATCTTTAGAAAGGTCCTCATCACTGGGACTTGATTATTGCTGTCTCATAAAAAATTAAAATTATTATAAAAACATAAAAGTCAATCTTTTCAGATCTTTCACTGGTACACCTTAATTGTTGTTATCAGTATTTCTTTCTCAACAGCCACTTTTATTTGGATCTCAATAAGCATTAAATATTTAAGAGTTTCATAATATTATATTACATAAGATCTAAATAGACTGGGTAGCTTAGCAATTTAGAACACCTACTTTGTTATTTTTGTTGGAAGGACGGGGTTTTCAACTAAATCCACACATCTCCTCCGGATTCTGCTTACAACAAGGCAACTGTAAGAGTTTACCATACCATAATGTTACTTTTAAATCTTTCATAACAATAATCTATCCAATTTACCCATTTCTTATCTTCTTCCAATTCTTCCTCTTCTGAGTCTTCTTCACACAGCGGTCTTCTTGACAATGAATCCGGCATAGTGAACTATTTTACCGGTTTATGGACTAAATCGAAAGAAAACAAATTAATCTGCACTACCCACCTCATCATGGGCGCTATGGTAAGGTAAACTCTTACAGTCGCCTTGCTGTAAGCAGAATCCGGAGGAGATGTGTGGATTTAGTGGAAAACCCAGTCCTTCCAATAAAATAACAAAATGAGAATTCTAAATCACTAAGCTAACCAATCTACTTGGATCTGATTGATAAAAAAATAAGGAAACTCTAAAATATTTAACGCTATGGTAAGGTAAACTCTTACAGTCGCCTTGCTGTAAGCAGAATCCGGAGGAGATGTGTGGATTTAGCTGAAAACCCCGTCCTTCCAATAAAATAACAAAATGGGAATTATAAATCACTAAGCTAACCAATCTACTTGGATCTGATTGATAAAAATAATGAAACTCTAAAATATTTAACGCTTATTGAGATTTAAATAAAAGTGGCTGTTGATAAAGAAATACTGAATACAACAATTAAGGTGTACCAGTGAAAGATCTGAAAAGATTGACTTTTATGTTTTTATAATAATTTAAATTTTTATGAGACAGCAATAATCAAGTCCCAGTGGCGAAGACCTTTCTAAAGATACCCTGTATGAAGTGTGATTTAAATTGTTGAGTAGTATTTCTAAAATGTTATATATAAAATATTAAGTTATAAGGGTATTATAAATTTATTTAATTTGTTGAGTAATAAAAAATGAGACCGTGGTGGTTAATGATTAAGCTGTATGATCTCTCCCCCCTCTCAATTTCGAGTTTGAGAGGCGCTTAAGTATTCCCAGTCACGTGCCTAAGTTTTCCCCTCCAGAGCTCTCCCAGAGTCAATCCGGAGTCCGTACAGAGTCCGTATGGAGCCGAAGCGGAGTCCGTACGGAGTCAAAACGGAGTCCAAACGGAGTCCGTCCGGACTCAATTAGAACCTTTAAAACTATAATAAAAATCTAGAAAAATTACACATAATAGAGCCAATTTACCTTTACATTCCAAACTAATTTTCGTAGTCTGCGCAACTCTAATCACCCCGTGAAAATTCATCAAAGTTAAGTAATTTCTAAAAACGTAAATATTTCTATAAAACTTTAAAATTCATTTAAAAATATAAGTAAAATAGTAAAAATTCTGGGAAAATTTCCCAAGGTTCTTGAGTGACTCGACTTGATACTTATAAATTTTTCAGTCCGTAAAAATAAGTTTTCTCCGTAAAATAAATTGTTTTCGCGTAGGCATTTGCTCTTGACCAATTTCTTCATATTTAAAACTCAAATAAATTAAATAAAACCCTTTTATAAAAAAATAATAACGTCAATCTTGCACGCCGTAATAACTCCATTTACGTACTTAGGTGCCATACTAAACTTTAGGCTACCACATTCTCCCTCCAATTGAGAATGTCCCCATTCGTAAAACTTTGCATAAGTGGTCGAACAATTCCAAAAGAAAGATCTTTTCTAATAAAATAATTTGATAAATTTGTTTTAGCTGGTCTTCTTTTAATTCTTTATAATAAAAACGTTGTTTCTTCTTCTCTGGCTTGATATAACATAAAATAAAATAAATCTTGTGATGATTCCACTACGAGAGCAAGGTTTGAATCCCTTCAGACTCCCATTAACCAGTCTTCCTTCTTGTCACAGCATTGAGAGAGTGGATCTTCCTATAAGCCAAATACTCCTGATTCCAACCTCATAGGGCCCCCCACTGAGCCGAATTCTATGATTCCAATCTCGCCATAAGGTCCTCCAAGCTTCACACCAAAAAAAATGGCCTAACAATGAGGCACTAAAAAAAATCATTCCCTAAAATCCAACTACCATCCTAACTTCTGATTCCTTCATCACAATTTTCAAACTTTGCTATGCAGCAAACCCATAAAATACTTTTGCCAGGCTTCCAATAATAATATTAACTTTAGACCATGTTAAAGCGCCACAAATTTCACCTAATTAACTATTATGCTTTCCTTAGCATCATCACCACCTAAAATTTTAACCTCCTAAAGCTTATCAGCACCCAATTCCAGAAATAATTGAATAACCAGTTTAGAGGCTTAGTGGACAGTGATAAATTAAAAGATTGAATTGAGTTATCCAAACAAGATTGACATTCCAGTTTAAAGTCTTGGTGGACCAAACATATAATTGATTGCCAGTTTATGGTCTTGGTGGACCAAAGATCGTTTAAGTGCATAAATATCTTGAAATATTCCTAAATAAGGCCTAGGCTTGACCAAATATTGAATAAATTTGATAATCCAGTTTAATGTCATAGTGGACCATACATTTGATTGACAAGAAATCCAGTTTAAGGTCATGGTGGACCCAACAGCTTGATAACAGTCCAGTTTAGGGTCTTGGTGGACCTAACAACTTCATAATAGTCCAATTTAAGGTCTTGGTGGACCTAACATTTTGATTTATATATAAAAAAAATCTGTCTCCGGAAATATCCATAAAATCTTGATCATCCTTGAAATTCAGTTTAAAGTCTTGAAGGACTAACAGCTCTAATATAAAATCTTTAATGAAAGTTTTGAAAATTAGCCAGTTTAAAGTCTTGGAGGACTAACAGATCCAAAATATGTGTAAAAAAAAACCTTAAAGAACGTCTTGAAGAGTAGCCAGTTTAAAGTCTTGGAGGACTAACAGCTCCAAAATTCGTAAAAAAAAAAAAAAAACTTAAAGAACGTCTTGAACAGTAGCCAGTTTAAAGTCTTGGAGGACTAACAGATGTCTTGAAGAAAAATCCCATAGGTATTGAGTTCCCCTAGACCCTGTTTCCTGTCTAAACTAAATGAATAAAACTAAAAAAAAAAGAATGAAGACTGAAAAATAAAACTAAGAAATATAATAATAATTTTGATTTAATTATTTTTTTTATTTTTTTTTTTATTTATTTTTATTTATTTATTTTTTATTTATTTTTTTTAAATTATTTTATTTTTATTTATTTATTTTTAATTTTATTTATTTATTTATTTATTTATTTTTTATATTTTATTTATTATTTTTATTTTATTTTTTTTTAAATTTAAAATAAAAGATTTTAGAAAAGATAGTTTTGAAATAAAAGTTAAAATTTAATTTTTAAAGAAAGATAAACGAGTGTGAAAAGAAAGATAAAAAAAGTAATAAAAAAGAGTTATCAAAATTGAAATTTTTAAAAGATGCCCCCCGGCCATTTGATGAGCCATACCCTCGACATCATACCCACATCCAAGTGCAACTTGATGTGGTTACACAATTTTGAGAAATTGAAAAGAAAATAAAATAAATGAAAGTTTTAGAAGATAATTTTATAATGATCATCACTGGGTGGTCTCCCTCCAATTTATAAAAATAATTAGAGACCACCACTGAGCATCACCTTTACAATAATTCATAATATATATTAAAGAAAAGAAATCACAATCTAACATAAAAAAATCAAAAAGCAAAATAAAATAAAAAGAATCTTGAATCCGGCGTTGAGAGGGTGCCTCTTGATTCGTTCCAGTTTATAGTCTTAGTGGACTTTTTAAAATTAAAAGACAAAGCCAGGATTCAACTAGAAAAAGTGAAAATTTTGGAAACAAACATTATGGGGTAATTGTGTATAGAGCAGCCAGCCCATCAATTACCCCCACACTTGCCAACATTAAATTAAGAAGGTTCCGCTGTGAACACTTCTTCCTATAAATTTTTTAAAATTTTCCAACACTATCTTCACCCATATTTTAAGAATTTTAAATTTTGAAAATTTTAAAAGAAGGTTTTCTCGCATTTCGTTATGTTTCATCACAGTTTCGTCGCCCAAACGCAGTGTAACGACAGTAAAGTATTTTGATAAAAAGAAAATAGTTTATCCTCCTTGCCGAGGTATAAATTTAATAAAAGTCATTAAAATTGTAGTTTATCCTCATTTCAGAGTTATCCATAAAATTTCGTAGATATCATAGTTTATCCTTGTTTTGGAGGAATAAATTTAATAAAAGTCATTAAAATTGTAGTTTATCCTCCTTTCGGAGTTATCAATAAAATTTCGTAGATATCGTAGTTTATCCTATTGCGGAGGAAAAAATTTAATAAAAGTCATTAAAATTGTATTTTATCCTCATTTCGGAGTTATCCATAAAATTTCGTAGATATCATAGTTTATCCTCCTTGTGGAGGTATAAATTTAATAAAAGTTATTAAAATTGTAGTTTATCCTCACTTCGGAGTTATAAACTTAATAAAAGTTATTAAAATTGTAGTTTATCCTCATTTCGGAGTTAGACTTCGGCACTCCTGGTGCCTCTAGGATAGAACCGTTTCACTTGATCGGCCGCTACCCTCTTCTTCAATACTACTCCATCCAACTCTTCTAGCACATATGAACCGCCGGAAACTTGCTCCTTGATTTTATACGGTCCATTCCACCTATCTGCAAACATCTTTCCCCACTGACTTTCCAAACTCCTATTATACACCAAGACCATATCTCCTGGATTCAAAGGTTTCCTTAATCAATGTGCCAACTACTCATCCCAATATCTAACTGATTGATTTCGGATCTTCATCATCCCCGAATATGCCTTTTCTAAATATTCTTCTTTCTTTTCTAGCTGGATCATTCTTGCACACAATAATTCTTCAGTAGTTTTGACCGTGTCCCAGTCAACTCCAAGATATGATTCAGCTTCTAAATCAACCGGTAAAACTGCTTTCTGTCCAAAAACAAGTTCATAAGGTGAAAATCCGGTCGTCCTTTTAGCAGTGATTCGATCAGCAAATATAACTAAAGGTAAATAGTGCCTCCACATTTCGGCACTTGTCCCACACATTTTAGCTAAAGCATCCTTGATAACTTGATGCCCTCTTTCAACAATGCCTTCAGCTTCAGGATAATATGGGGTTGCTACCCTAACCTTTGATCCAACTTTCAATACGGCTTCTTTAAACTCTGTCCCAAATTCAGGACCTCCATCTACTGTTGTGGTAGCCTAAAGTTTAGTATGGCACTTAAGTACTTAAATGGCGTTATTAAGGCGTGCAAGATTGGTGTTATTATTTTTTAAAAAAGGGTTTTATTTAATTTATTTGAGTTTTAAATATGAAGAAATTAGTCAAGAGCAAATGCCTACGCGAAAACAATTTATTTTACGGAGAAAACTTATTTTTTACGGTCTGAAAAATTTATAAGTATCAAGTCGAGTCACTCAAGAACCTTGGGAAATTTTCCTAGAATTTTTACTATTTTTCTTATATTTTTAAATGAATTTTAAAGTTTTATAGAAATATTTATGTTTTTAGAAATTACTTAACTTTGATGAATTTTCACGGGGTGGTTAAAGCTTCGCAGACTACGAAAATTAGTTTGGAATGTAAAGGGGAAGTGGCTCTATTATGTGTAATTTTTCTAGATTTTTTATTATAGTTTTAAAGGTTCTAATTGAGTCCGGACGGACTCCGTTTGGACTCCGTACGGACTCCGCTTCGGCTCCGTACAGACTCCGGATTTACTCTGGGAGAGCTCTGGAGGGGAAAACTTAGGCACGTGACTGGGAATACTTAAGCGCCTCTCAAACTCGAAATTGAGAGGGGGGGGACTCATCATACAGCTTAATCATTAACCAGCACGGTCTCATTTTTTATTACTCAACAAATTAAATAAATTTGTAATACCCTTATAACTTTATATTTTATATATAACATTTTAGAAATACTACTCAACAATTTAAATCACACTTCATACAGGGTATCTTTAGAAAGGTCTTCATCACTGGGACTTGATTATTGCTGTCTCATAAAAATTCAAAATATTATAAAAACATAAAAGTCAATCTCTTCAGATCTTTCACTGGTACACCTTAATTGTTGTATTCAGTATTTCTTTATCAACAGCCACTCTTATTTAAATCTCAATAAGCGTTAAATATTTTAGAGTTTCATTATATTTTATCAATCAGATCCAAGTAGATTGGTTAGCTTAGTGATTTAGAATTCTCATTTTGTTATTTTATTGGAAGGACGGGGTTTTCAGCTAAATCCACACATCTCCTCCAGATTCTGCTTACAGCAAGGCGACTGTAAGAGTTTACCTTACCATAGTTGGCACAACGTGGGGTTTGAAATCTCTAGCTTTTTCTAGGACTTACTTGGATCTAGGACTTTCTTAGCCTGCAAGAGGCTTATTCTCTGGAACTCTAATTGGATTTTTGTTATTGGCCTGCAAGAGGCTTGTTATTTTAACAGTTGTTAACGCTTTTTTTATGTTTTGGGATGTCTTCTACTATTGGAACTGCTGTGTTGGCTGCTGGTGTACCTGTTAGGGCATCAGTAAGGATTGTATCTTGGGTTGGGCCCAAGTTTTCTGGAGATGATTTAAAAGGATTTTTACATAGGTATGAAACTGCAGCAGCGATGGATGGTGCTTTACCTTTGGATATGGTGAAGCAGATTAGGTTCTTTATTTTGGACAGAGAGGTGTAAAAGGAGGTTATTTCTATGGATGGTTATAAAGATCAAGATTGGAGAAAGCTCAAGATGGAAATGGAAAAAAGGTGGCCAAAAGTTTATTCATTGGAGGATCTAAAGGATATAGCTAGGAAATGGGAATCAAAAGGTGGTGTAATATCTCTGCATCAGTATCATCAGTTTATGGTTGAATTCCAGGAAGTTCTGGATTATTTGTTGGAGTATGAAATTTTATTTCATGATAATGCGGCAAAGTATGTTTATTGGGGTGCCATGGGGGAAAAGGTTAAGAAAGATGTTTTAATGGTGCTTATTAAAGAAAATTTAATGAAGGATCTTCCAGACGGAGAAACTAGGATTCCTGGTATCGAGGTGCTAAAGAAGGTTATTTTGGAACATCTGGATACTCATAACTCTGTTGATTTGGACTCTGGAGAAGACACTGAGGTCGCTCAAGAGATAGAAGAGGATGGTGTAAAAGAACTAGTTACTGATGAAATTTTGGATTCAGCCATTCCTGAAGATTTTGGCCAGCCTGAAGATATTATTTTTGTTGACTCTTCTGTTTGGAAAGAAGAGGTTTCTGAAGATGAAGATATTATTGTCACTGATGAAGAAAATTTGGACCTTTTATAGGACAAATTCTGGGAATTTATTTTTGGGTTTTATGCAATCGGTGGATAAGCCCTTGGGGCAAAATTATGGATTATCTCCAGGGGATATCAAGAATTTAATTCCTCCGAAATGAGGATAAACTACCTAAACTGGGCTGAAATTTTCTTTTATCGTTATGTCTTCAATTTATTCAGGACTCAAATTATTATGGATGCCCTCATTTTTTGGGGTAGCGGGGGCTGATCACTCTAATGTTGTAATCTCTCCTCAGGATGAGATCCCGGATTGAAATATGTCAGCTCACTTGGAGATAATTCAAGTGGATTCTCAATTATTTTCTGTTAATATTACTTTGGAGTGCAAATACATTTTGGACTTTTCTATATGTTTATTGGATTTACCCGGTTTTTCTATTAAATTTAAAAATGGTGAAAAAGGCAAAATGGGCCAAATTAGGTTGGATAAAAATTGGAAGGGTATGTTTATGGACCTCCAGCAAGAGGTTAAACTGCAAGTATCTCCTTCAATTCTGGACCTCCAGCAAGAGGGTAAACTGCGAAAATCTTATCAAAATCCGATTAAAAATCTCAGTATAATTAAAACACAAAAAAATAATTTTTGTGAAAATTCAATTCCGGTTCTCCAGCAATAGGTTAAACTGCCAACTTTCTTTATGGGTGATTTACTGTTGGATAAGGGAAGCAAAGGTGTTGGAAAATCTGTTTATAAATTAGACGAGGGAAAGGAGAAAAGGGTAAAATTTAAAAATGAAATAAAATATTTTCTAATTTTTCATATTCAGATTCTGACGATGAAGAAGATTTATTTGACGAAATTTTAAATGGCAAATCAAAAGTAAATGTTTTACCTCAAGGTTATTTAGATTTGGAGGCGGCCAAATATAAGAAAGTAGCAAATAAAGTTCGACCTATTAATGAACCGCTACCTGCCGAATTAAATCCACCCTTGAGAAGACCAAGGTTATCAAGAGATCCTTATGAAAGTCCCTTGGTAAAGAATCCGCCTGAATTTTCTGAGACGTCAAGAATCACTTTTGAGAGACTGGGTGTTGTTAATTTTGGACCTGATGGTTGGTTGTCTGGAGAAGAGAAGAAGTTGTTGTTGGATGTGATGGTCAAGCGAGAGAAGGCCATTGCTTTTGTAGAAGAGGAGAGGGGTGTGTTGAAGCATTCCTATGGGGAGCCTTACAAGATTCCTGTGGTATGTCATGAACCGTGGCAGCAGAAACCAATTCCTATTCCGGCTGCATTAAAAGAAGCCTATATTGAAGTGGTCAGATAACGGATACACACTGGACTGTATGAGCAATCAACGTCAAGTTATTCTAGTCCAGTATTTCGTATCAAGAAACCGAATGGCAAGCTTAGAGTTGTTCATGATCTTAGGGAATTAAATAGGGTTACAATAAAGGATGCTGGGATACCACCTAGTGCTGAGCAGTTTGTTGAAGCGTTTGCAGGGAGAGTGTGTTATGGATTGGGAGATATTATGGGTGGATATGATGAGAGAGAGTTACATCTGGACTCAAGGCCTCTCACTACATTTGATACGCCACATGGACGATTACAGTTAACAAGATTACCTCAAGGAGCAACAAATTTAGTTGCAGTTTATCAAGCTCAGATGGCTTGGATCCTTCAAGACAAAATTCCACAATATGCTGGAATCTTTATAGATGATGGAGGAATTAAGGGACCAACAACTGACTATGATAACCAGGTGTTGGAAGAGAATCCCAGGATACGCAAATTCATTTTGGAGTTTGCAATTACATTAGAAAGAATCTTGTTTCGAATTGAAGAGGCTGGTTTAACTATTTCCGGTTTAAAATTTTCATGTTGTGTGCCAGCCTTGGAAATATTAGGCCATGTGGTATGTAGAGAGGGTAGGATTATGTCCAAGAAGAAAGTTAATAAAATTCAGTCCTGGCCAAGACCCAAGAATACGACCGAAGTTAGAGGGTTTTTAGGCGTTTGTGTATATGTTAGAATGTTTATCAAGGACTTTTCTTCATTGGCAGCTCCATTGAGACGGTTAACGAGAAAGGATTCAGACTGGGAGTGGGATGAAGAGTGTGAGAAGGCGTTTGTGAAGTTGAAGGAGGTTGTAGGGAAGGATTTAGTCCTGCACAAGTTGGATTATGGAAAAGATGCTGGCAGAATTTATTTAGCAGTAGATTCAAGTCAGGTTGCAGCTGGGGCGGTTTTGTCTCAGATGGATAAAGCTGGTTACATCAGGCCAGTTAGGTATGAATCTGTAGTATTTACTGAGGTCGAATCAAGATATTCTCAACCAAAATTGGAATTATGTGGTGTGGCAAAAATACTGAAGAAACTTCAGCGTATTTTGTGGGGGCAACATTTTGAGTTGCAAGTGGATGCAAAATCATTAATCCAGATGATTAATTCCCCAAGTTTACCAAACGCACCCATGACGAGATGGGTAGCTTTTATTCAACATTTTTCGTTTGATTTAGTTCATAAGCCTGGCAAAACTTTTACTATGCCAGATGGTTTATCGAGGAGACCACCAACGGAAGAAGATTCAGACTCAGAAGAGTTCGATGAAGATATACCTATTATCAAAGCCAGCACTAAAGGAGCTGAAGACTTTCCATACCTCCCCCATGAGGTTAAACTGGCAGGACTATTGTGTTTAGATTATGGTGATGATGACCTCCACCAAGAGGATAAACTGGAAAATAGTTTTTATGTTAATAAAGGTGTTGGAAAAGGTGTAGATAAATTCGGCAGAGAGGAGATAGAAGAAGATGTGGTGTATGTAGAGGAAGATGGATTGGTAGTGTGGGATAGTAGTAAATTAAGGAATGGTGTATATGTTGGAGAATTAGAGAATTTAAATAAAAAGGTGGATAAAGAGAAAGAGGTATTTTCAAATACGGTTTACAAAGGATCCAAAGGTTCAGATGAAAAACGTCGACATAGCTCGATTAAAGATTAATTTAGGGGTCAACGATTATTGGCTCATTCATGTGCAGGTGATATTGGTGATAGAGAAGTCCCTATTGATGTTATATTAATCAATTTTCAAGATGAAGTCTGGGGTCAGACTGGTTTTTATTTTTTGTTAGTCAAATATTTGTTGACTTTAGAGAGGCCAGAAGATTGTGAAGACAATGAATGGGTGGCTATCAAGAGGAAGTCATCTACGTTTTACCTATCTGGTCAACGTTTAATGAGGAGAAGGTATCCAAATCCTCAAGTAGTTATAACTCAACAGAAGGGGCAAGAATTAGTTTTGAAATCACTGCATGAAGATCTCGGGCATAGAGGCGTTGGAGAAACATTTAGAAGAATTTCTGATCGATTTTGGTGGCCTGGCATGAAGATGGCTGTTAAACAGGGGGTTCAGTCATGCGAAGAATGTCAAAGACGAAGTTATTTAAGGTCAAAAGAACCTGGACGCGCGACTGGTGAATATACGCTCTTTGGAAGAGTCAGTTTAGATGCCGTTCATATAAAAGAGGGATGGTATAAATATTTAATTGTGGCCAGAGATGATTTATCTGGTTGGGTAGAGGCAGCGCCTCTTATTAATTTAACTGCCAAAAATGTGGCAGAATTTTTTTTGAATAATTGGGTATATAGATATGGGGTGATGAAGTTGGTGACGGTAGATGGAGGTCCTGAATTTGGGACAGAGTTTAAAGAGGCCGTATTGAAAGTTGGATCAAAGGTTAGGGTAGCAACCCCATATTATCCTGAAGCTGAAGGCATGGTTGAAAGAGGGCATCAAGTTATCAAGGATGCTTTAGTTAAAATGTGTGAGACAAGTGCCGAAAAGTGGAGGCACTATTTACCTTTAGTTATATTTGCTGATCGAATCACTGCCAAAAGGACGACCAGATTTTCACCTTATGAACTTGTTTTTGGACAGAAAGCAGTTTTACCGGTTGATTTAGAAGCTGAATCATATCTTGGAGTTGACTGGGACACGGTCAAAACTACTGAAGAATTATTGTGTGCAAGAATGATCCAGCTAGAAAAGAAAGAAGAATATTTAGAAAAGACATATTCACGGATGATGAAGATCAGAAACCAATCAGTTAGATATTGGGATGAGCGGTTGGCACATTGATTAAGGAAACCTTTGAATCCAGGAGATATGGTCTTGGTGTATAATAGGAGTTTGGAAAGTCAGTGGGGAAAGATGTTTGCAGATAGGTGGAATGGACCGTATAAAATCAAGGAGCAAGTTTCCGGCGGTTCATATGTGCTAGAAGAGTTGGATGGAGTAGTATTGAAGAAGAGGGTAGCGGCCGATCAAGTGAAACGGTTCTATCCTAGAGGCACCAGGAGTGCCGAAGTCTAACTCCGAGATGAGGATAAACTACAATTTTAACGACTTTTATTAAATTTATTCCACCGCAACGAGGATAAACTATGATATCTACAAAATTTTATGGATTCCTCCGCAATGAGGATAAACTATGATGTTTATAAATCTCTTATCGACCTCCGCAACGAGGATAAACTATCTTCTTTTTTATCAAAATACTTTACTGTCGTTACACTGCTTATGGGCGACAAAACTGTGATGAAACATAACAAAATGCGAGAAAACCTTCTTTGAAAATTTTCAAAATTCAAAATTCTTAAAAATATGGGTGAAGATAGTGTTGGAAAATTTTAAAAATTTATTGGAAGAAGTGTTCACAGGGGAACCTTCTTAATTTAATATTGGCAAGTGTGGGGGTAATTGATGGGCTGGCTGCTCTATACAAAATTACCCCAAAATGTTTGTTTCCAAAATTTTCCCTGTTTCTAGTTGAATCCTGGCTTTGTCTTTTAATTTTATGAAGTCCACTAAGACTATAAACTGGAACGAATCAAGAGACACCGCTCTCAACGCCGGATTCAAGATTCTTTTTATTTTATTTTGCTTTTTGATTTTTTATGTTAGATTGTGATTTCTTTTCTTTAATATATGTTATGAATTATTGTAAAGGTGATGCTCACTGGTGGTCTCTAATTATTTTTATAAATTGGAGGGAGCCCACCCAGTGATCATCATTATAAAATTATCTTCTAAAAACTTTCATTTATTTTCTTTTCTTTTCAATTTCTTAAAATTGTGTAACCACATCAAGTTGCACTTGGATGTGGGTATGATGTCGAGGGTACGGCTTATCAAATGGCCGGGGGGCATCTTTTAAAAATTTTAATTTTGATAATTCTTTTTTATTACTTTTTTCATCATTCTTTTCACACTCGTTCATCTTTCTTTAAAAATTAAATTTTAACTTTTATTTCAAAACTATCTTTTCTAAAATCTTTTATTTTAAATTCAAAAAATAAAATAAAATAAAAAAATAAAAAAATAAATAAATAAAAAATAAATATAAAAAAATAAAAAATAAAAATAAAAAAAATAAATATATAAAAAAAAAATTAAAAATAAATAAATAAATAAAAAAAATAATAAAAAAAAAATAATAAAAAAAATAAAAAATAAAAAATAATAATAATAAAAAAAATAAAAATAAAAATAAAAAATATAATTAATTAATTAAATCAAAATTATTATTATAATTCTTAGTTTTATTTTTCAGTCTTCATTCTTTTTTTTAGTTTTATTAAATTAGTTTAGACAGGAAACAGGGTCTAGGGGAACTCAATACCTATGGGATTTTACTTCAAGACATCTGTTAGTCCTCCAAGACTTTAAACTGGCTACTTTTCAAGACGTTCTTTAAGGGTTTTTTTTATACATATTTTGGATCTGTTAGTCCTCCAAGACTTTAAACTGGCTACTTTTCAAGACTTTCCTTTAGTCCTCCAAGACTTTAAACTGGCTACTGTTCAAGACATTCATTAAGTTTTTTTTATACAAATTTTGGAGCTGTTAGTCCTCCAAGACTTTAAACTGGCTACTGTTCAAGACGTTCTTTAAGGTTTTTTTTATACGTATTTTGGATCTGTTAGTCCTCCAAGACTTTAAACTGGCTAATTTTCAAAACTTTCATTAAAGATTTTATATTGGAGCTATTAGTCCTTCAAGACTTTAAACTGAATTTCAAGGATGATCAAGATTTTATGGATATTTCCGGAGACAGATTTTTTTTTATATATAAATCAAAATGTTAGATCCACCAATACCTTAAACTGGACTATTATGAAGTTGTTAGGTCCACCAAGACCCTAAACTGGACTATTATCAAGCTGTTGGGTCCACCATGAACTTAAACTAGATTTCTTGTCAATCAAATGTTTGGTCCACTATGACATTAAACTGGATTATCAAATTTATTCAATCTTTGGTCAAGCCTAGGCCTTATTTAGGAATATTTCAAGATATTTATGCACTTAAACGATCTTTGGTCCACCAAGACCATAAACTGGCAATCAATTATATGTTTGGTCCACCAAGACTTTAAACTGGAATGTCAATCTTGTTTGGATAACTCAATTCAATCTTTTAATTTATCACTGTCCATTAAGACTCTAAACTGGTTATTCAATTATTTCTGGAATTGGGTGCTGATAAGCTTTAGGAGGTTAAAATTTTAGGTGGTGATGATGCTAAAGAAAGCATAATGGTTAATTAGGTGAAATTTGTGGCGCTTTAACATGGTCTAAAGTTAATATTATTATTGGAAGCCTGGAAAAATTATTTTATGGGTTTGCTGTATAGCAAAGTTTGAAAATTGTGATGAAGGAATCAGAAGTTAGGATGGTAGTTGGATTTTAGGGAATGATTTTTTTTAGTGCCTCATAGTTAGGCCATTTTTTTTGGTGTGAAGCTTGGAGGACCTTATGGCGAGATTGGAATCATAGAATTCGGCTCAGTGGGGGGCCCTATGAGGTTAGAATCAGGAGTATTCGGCTCATAGGAAGATCCACTCTCTCAATGCTGTGACAAGAAGGAAGATTGGTTAATGGGAGTCTGAAGGGATTCAAACCTTGCTCTCGTAGTGGAATCATCAAAAGATTTATTTTATTTTATTTTATGTTATATTAAGCCAGAGAAGAAGAAACAAAGTTTTTATTTTAAAGAATTAAAAGAATACCAGCTAAAACAAATTTATCAAATTATTTTATTAGAAAAGATAATTCTTTTGGAATTGCTTCGACCACTTTTGCAAAGTTTTACGAATGGGGACATTCTCAATTGGAGGGAGGATGTGGTAGCCTAAAGTTTAGTATGGCACTTAAGTACTTAAATGGCGTTAATACGGCGTGCAAGATTGGTGTTATTATTTTTTTAAAAAGGGTTTTATTTAATTTATTTGAGTTTTAAATATGAAGAAATTAGTCAAGAGCAAATGCCTACGCGAAAACAATTTATTTTACGGAGAAAACTTATTTTTTACGGTCTGAAAAATTTATAAGTATCAAGTAGAGTCACTCAAAAACCTTGAGAAATTTTCCTAGAATTTTTACTATTTTTCTTATATTTTTAAATGAATTTTAAAGTTTTATAGAAATATTTATGTTTTTAGAAATTACTTAACTTTGATGAATTTTCACGGAGTAATTAAGCTGCGCAGACTACGAAAATTAGTTTGGAATGTAAAGGGGAAGTGGCTCTATTATGTGTAATTTTTCTAGATTTTTTATTATAGTTTTAAAGGTTCTAATTGAGTCCAGACGGACTCCGTTTGGACTCCGCTTTGACTCCGTTTTGACTCCGTACGGACTCCGTTCGGACTCCGTTTCGACTCTGTACGGACTCCGGATTGACTCTGGGAGAGCTCTGGAGGGGAAAACTTAGGCACGTGACTGGGAATACTTAAGCACCTCTCAAACTCGAAATTGAGAGGGGGGGACTCATCATAAAGCTTAATCATTAACCACCACAGTCTCATTTTTTATTACTCAACAAATTAAATAAATTTGTAATACCCTTATAACTTTATATTTTATATATAACATTTTAGAAATACTACTCAACAATTTAAATCACACATCATACAGGGTATCTTTAGAAAGGTCTTCATCACTGGGACTTGATTATTGCTGTCTCATAAAAATTCAAAATATTATAAAAACATAAAAGTCAATCTTTACAGATCTTTCACTGGTACACCTTAATTGTTGTATTCAGTATTTCTTTATCAACAGCCACTCTTATTTAAATCTCTATAAGTGTTAAATATTTTAGAGTTTCATTATTTTTATCAATCAGATCCAAGTAGATTGGTTAGCTTAGTGATTTAGAATTCCCATTTTGTTATTTTATTGGAAGGACGGGGTTTTCAGCTAAATCCACACATCTCCTCTGGATTCTTCTTACAGCAAGGCGGCTGTAAGAGTTTACCTTATCATACCGTCACCAACTTCATCACCCCATACCTATATACCCAATTATTCAAAAAAAATTCTGCCAAATTTTTGGCAGTTAAATTAATAAGAGGCGCTGCCTTTACCCAACCAGATAAATCATCTCTGGCCACAATAAAATATTTATAACGTCCCTCTTTTATATGAACGGCATCTAAACTGACTCTTCCAAAGAGCGTATATTCACCAGTCGCGCGTCCAGGTTCTTTTGGCCTTAAATAACTTTGTCTTTGACATTCTTCGCATGACTGAACCCACTGTTTAACAGCCAACTTCATGCCAGGCCACCAGAATCGATCAGAGATTCTTCTAAACGTTTCTCCAACGCCTCTATGCCCAAGATCTTCATGCAGTGATTTCAAAACTAATTCTTGCCCCTTCTGTTGAGTTATAACTACTTGAGGATTTGGATACCTTCTCCTCATTAAACGTCCACCAGATAGGTAAAATGTAGATGACTTCCTCTTGATAGCCACCCATTCATCGTCTTCACAATCTTCTGGCCTCTCTAAAGTCAAAAAATATTTGACTAACAAAAAATAAAAACCAGTCTGACCCCAGACTTCATCTTGAAAATTGATTAATATAACATCAATAGGGACTTCTCTATCACCAATATCACCTGCACATGAATGAGCCAATAATCGTTGACCCCTAAATTAATCTTTAATTGAGCTATGTCAAAGTTTTTCATCTGAACCTTTGGATCCTTCATAAACTGTATTTGAAAATACCTCTTTCTCTTTATCCACCTTTTTATTTAAATTCTCTAATTCTCCAACATATACACCATTCCTTAATTTACTACTACCCCACACTACCAATCCATCTTCCTCTACATACACCACATCTTCTTCTATCTCCTCTCTGCCGAATTTATCTACACCTTTTCCAACACCTCTATTAACATAAAAACTATTTTCCAGTTTATCCTCTTGGTGGAGGTCATCATCACCATAATCTAAACACAATAGTCCTGCCATTTTAACCTCATGGGGGAGGTATGGAAAGTCTTCAGCTCCTTTAGTGCTGGCTTTGATAATAGGTATATCTTCATCGAACTCTTCTGAGTCTGAATCTTCTTCCGTTGGTGGTCTCCTCGATAAACCATCTGGCATAGTAAAAGTTTTTCCAGGCTTATGAACTAAATCGAACGAAAAATGTTGAATAAAAGCTACCCATCTCGTCATGGGTGCGTTTGGTAAACTTGGGGAATTAATCATCTGGATTAATGATTTTGCATCCACTTGCAACTCAAAATGTTGCCCCCACAAAATATGCTGAAGTTTCTTCAGTATTTTTGCCACACCACATAATTCCAATTTTGGTTGAGAATATCTTGATTCGACCTCAGTAAATACTACAGATTCATACCTAACTGGCCTGATGTAACCAGCTTTATCCATCTGAGACAAAACCGCCCCAGCTGCAACCTGACTTGAATCTACTGCTAAATAAATTCTGCCAGCATCTTTTCCATAATCCAACTTGTGCAGGACTAAATCCTTCCCTACAACCTCCTTCAACTTCACAAACGCCTTCTCACACTCTTCATCCCACTCCCAGTCTGAATCCTTTCTCGTTAACCGTCTCAATGGAGCTGCCAATGAAGAAAAGTCCTTGATAAACATTCTAACATATACACAAACGCCTAAAAACCCTCTAACTTCGGTCGTATTCTTGGGTCTTGGCCAGGACTGAATTTTGTTAACTTTCTTCTTGGACATAATCCTACCCTCTCTACATACCACATGGCCTAATATTTCTAAGGCTGGAACACAACATGAAAATTTTGAACCTGAAATAGTTAAACCAGCCTCTTCAATTCGAAACAAGATTCTTTCTAATGTATTTGCAAACTCCCAAATGAATTTGCGTATCCTGGGATTCTCTTCCAACACCTGGTTATCATAGTCGGTTTTTGGTCCCTTAATTCCTCCATCATCTATAAAGATTCCAGCATATTGTGGAATTTTGTCTTGAAGGATCCAAGACATCTGAGCTTGATAAACTGCAACTGAATTTGTTGCTCCTTGAGGTAATCTTGTTAACTGTAAATGTCCAAGTGGCGTATCAAATGTAGTGAGAGGCCTTGAGTCCGGATGTAACTCTCTCTCATCATATCCACCCATAATAACTCCCAATCCATAACACACTCTCCCTGCAAACGCTTCGACAAACTCCTCAGCACTAGGTGGTATCCCAGCATCCTTTATTGTAACCCTATTTAATTCCCTAAGATCATGAACAACTCTAAGCTTGCCATTCGGTTTCTTGATACAAAATACCGGACTAGAATAACTTGATGTTTATTGCTCATACAGTCCAGTGCGTATCCGTTCTCTGACAACTTCAATATAGGCTTCTTTTAATGCAGCTGGAATAGGAATTGGTTTCTGCTGCCACGGTTCATGACATACCACAGGAATCTTGTAAGGCTCCCCATAGGAATGCTTCAACACACCCCTCCCCTCTTCTACAAAAGCAATGGCCTTCTCTCGCTTGACCATCACATCCAACAACAACTTCTTCTCTTCTCCAGAAAACCAACCATTAGGTCCAAAATTAACAACACCCAGTCTCTCAAAAGTGATTCTTGACATCTTAGAAAATTCAGGCGGATTCTTTACCAAGGGACTTTTATAAGGATCTCTTGATAACCTTGGTCTTCTCAAGGGTGGATTTAATTCGGCAGGTAGCGGTTCATTAATAAGTCGAACTTTATTTGCTACTTTCTTATATTTGGCCGCCTCCACATCTAAATAAGCTTGAGGTAAAACATTTACATTTGATTCTCCATTTAAAATTTCATCAAATAAATCTTCTTCATCGTCAGAATCTGAATAAGAAAAATTAGAAAATATTTTATTTCATTTTTAAATTTTACACTTTTCTCATTTCCCTCGTCTAATTTATAAACAGATTTTCCAACACCTTTGCTTCCCTTATCCAACAGTAAATCACCCGTAAAGAAAGTTGGCAGTTTATCATCTTGCTGGAGAACCGGAATTGAATTTTCACAAAAATTATTTTTTTGTGTTTTGATTATACTGAGATTTTTAATCGGATTTTGATAAGATTTTTGCAGTTTACCCTCTTGCTGGAGGTCCATAATAAAAGGAGATACTTGCAGTTTAACCTCTTGCTGGAGGTCCGGAAACATACCCTTCCAATTTTTATCCAACCTAATTTGGCCCATTTTGCCTTTTTCACCATTTTTAAATTTAATAGAAAAACCAGGTAAATCCAATAAACATATAGAAAAGTCCATAACGTATTTGCACTCCAAAGTAATATTAACAGAAAATAATTGAGAATTCACTTGAATTATCTCCAAGTGAGCTGACCTATTGCAATCCGGGATCTCATCCTGGGGAAAGATTACAACATTAGAGTGATCAGCCCCTGCTACCCCAAAAAATAAGGGCCTTCATCCCTTTCCAACGAACATAATTTACCAGAAGCCGTCCATTTTATATGCCGCTTCTTGGTGCAAACACAACACTGGCACAGAGTAGTAATCCCTGGCCGTGTTTCCCAACCTTCATCTCCAGGAGGCGCTAACCGCATATGTAACCTCCGCATATCTTCACCAGTGATCTCCAAACTAATCCCCATGCCAGCTTGATACCCTATCCTGGCCTCAAAATCCATCAAAAAAGGACCACCAAGAACAGTTTTGACTGCTCCTCTGGCCACATAAAAGTGAACCTTACCAACAGATCCACCAATGCCTAACCTGACATGCTCAGCTGTACCCATCAGCTCTGTTGCATGCCCTCCAATACCTCTGAGGTTTCCCAAGTCCCACTTTTAATTGGCAAGCCTATACTCGTCGCTTGCTCCAATAAAATTAAATTAATTTGAGACCCTGAATCGACCAAGGCCTTTACTTCTTTACCGTTAAGAGTTACCACCAGGTAACCCAGGGGAGCGGAAAAATGCGTATCTACATCTTCCCCAAACTTTTCAGCATTTTCACAAATATATTCCACCTCTCCAGTGGAAACCCAACGCCTCGTCAAATGCTTCTTTTGCTTTTCAGCAAGTGCCGGACTAATCGTAAATAACTCCCCCAAAGATAAGGGAATCTGCAGTTGATTCACCCTATTCAAAACTGCGTCCATCGCATTAGCTTGGCCAGAAACTACTGGCCGCTCATACTGGACCTTTGATTTAACAACCTTGGCCCTGGGTACCTCTTGAGGTCCAACCGAGCCATCTTCACCCCCAATTATAACATCTTCACTTTCTATAACCCTAACTCCGTCACCAGCTTCTTGCACTAATCCTGATCCATCGCTAGTCCTTCTTACACCCTCCATTGGGATGGGACCGCTAAAACTTGGTCTGGGTAGAGACGCCAACGGTACGTCCTCCTCAGAATCTGAATCATCCTCTGGCATAGGCTCACCATTTAAATCAAACTTGCCATAACTAGGGGGCCCCATATCAGCAATCCCCTTCTGCATTTTATATAATTCGTCCTTAGAGTAAGGGTTCAATTTGTTGGCGGCAGTTTGAGCACTAGAATTCTTGTCCTTAGAGTAAGGGTTCACTTTGTTATTGGCCTTTCCAGGATTAGCCCTCAATTGGCTCTGAATGCTACTCTTTGCCTTAGTAGCAGCTTCTCTTCTAGCAGCATTAACATCGTATTCGCCAGCCATACAGCTACCCTCCACCTGGGCAACCGTCGCCAGCTCTAAACCACCAAAGGAAGTAGAAAATGTGGCTTTACTGACCTCTTTCTCTTTGCCCTTGTCAGCTTTACCACCATTACCATTACCATTTTTGCCACCCTTGGCATTAAGATCTTCATCCGTCACCTCTTCAAATCTGGCTCTCCTTTCAGCCGTTAAACTTCTTCTGACCAAATCAGAAGGAGACTGTCCATCACTGAGCTTGATGAACGAACCGTCCGGAAATTTATAAACTTTACCATCAAATAAAACTCGCCCAGCATCCATATCCTTATCAAGAGGAAAACAAACTGTTGCTCTGTGCCCCCTCCTATTACAATAGGAGCACACCTTTGGCTCATCGTAGCCACCTCTATAACTATTACTACCACCATTCCCACCATTTCTCCCATTTCCTGGGAAGCGGTTACCATTATTATTGCCATTATAATTTTGACGTTCATAACCTCTGGACTGATAAGAAGTCGACGTCAATGAAGAAGCAATTGGGGCATTGTTGGCCTTCTGAGTCTCTTGAACAAATATTTTTAATTGTTTTGTTAAATCGGCCAAGTGATCGACCATCTTCTTATCTACATTGCCCTCAACTTTAGCAGCAGGTAATTCCATTTGTGCCTTCTTGGCCTCCTGGGCTTTGACCATAATATCGTTGTTTTCGGCCAAAACTTCGCTAACCTTGCTAACATATTGAGTGCATGACTCTTGATATTTGTCCAACGCCAATAACTTTAGATGGGCTTGAATGTTGTCCTTGACAACCTCCAGAGCCGGCAATTTCTGCTCACCATTGGGCAGTTCCTTCATTAGGTCCTTTCTTGAGAGATCCTTCAAGACGTCCATTCAAATATCCCTGCTGCATGCTTACCAAAACAATTCTTTTGCTTGATTCTCATGCACTAACTTATCAACCAAAATAAGATATTCAACTACTTCATCAAACTGAACACAAAGTTTTTTGAAGTCTGCAATTGAAGAAACACCACCCTTAGCTTGCCAGTCACCAACAATTTTATTGAGGTCCATCATAGTAAACCTAACACCCCATCTATCAACCATAGCTTTAGAAAGCTTTACCCAATCCTTGTCCTTGAATGCCTGCATAGCAATAACCTCTTTTTCCACCTCCCTATCAGCAATAAAAAACCTAACTTGTTTCACCATATCCACATGAGAAGCACCATCAACAGCAGCAGCAGCTTCATACCTGCTAATGAACCATTTAACCTCCTCCCCATCAAACTTTGGGCCATCCCAAGAAACAATTCTAACTGAGGGAGTAAGAGGGTTAGAAGATCCCGAAGCAACAGCAGAAGAAGACATCCCAATAAGTAATGAAAAGCGTTAACAATCGATAAAATAACAAGCCTCTTGCAGGCCAATAACAAAAATCCAATTAGAGTTCCAGAAAATAAGCCTCTTGCAGGCTAATAACGTTCTTGATCCAAGTAAGTCTTTAAAGAAAGCTAGAGAATTCTATCCCCACGTTGGGCGCCAACTATGGTAAGGTAAACTCTTACAGTCGCCTTGCTGTAAGCAGAATCCGGAGGAGATGTGTGGATTTAGCTGAAAACCCCGTCCTTCCAATAAAATAACAAAATGGGAATTCTAAATCACTAAGCTAACCAATCTACTTGGATCTGATTGATAAAAATAATGAAACTCTAAAATATTTAAAGCTTATTGAGATTTAAATAAAAGTGGCTGTTGATAAAGAAATACTGAATACAACAATTAAGGTGTACCAGTGAAAGATCTGAAAAGATTGACTTTTATGTTTTTATAATAATTTAAATTTTTATGAGACAGCAATAATCAAGTCCCAGTTGCGAAGACCTTTCTAAAGATACCCTGTATGATGTGTGATTTAAATTGTTGAGTAGTATTTCTAAAATGTTATATATAAAATATAAAGTTATAAGGGTATTATAAATTTATTTAATTTGTTGAGTAATAAAAAATGAGACCGTGGTGGTTAATGATTAAGCTGTATGATCTCTCCCCCCTCTCAATTTCGAGTTTGAGAGGCACTTAAGTATTCCCAGTCACATGCCTAAGTTTTCCCCTCCAGAGCTCTCCCAGAGTCAATCCGGAGTCCGTACGGAGTCGAAACGGAGTCGAAATGGAGTCCGTCCGGACTCAATTAGAACCTTTAAAACTATAATAAAAAATCTAGAAAAATTACACATAATAGAGCCACTTTCCCTTTACATTCCAAACTAATTTTCGTAGTCTGCGCAGCTTTAATCACCCCGTGAAAATTCATCAAAGTTAAGTAATTTCTAAAAACGTAAATATTTCTATAAAACTTTAAAATTCATTTAAAAATATAAGAAAAATAGTAAAAATTCTGGGAAAATTTCCCAAGGTTCTTGAGTGACTCGACTTGGTACTTATAAATTTTTCAGTCCGTAAAAATAAGTTTTCTCCGTAAAATAAATTGTTTTCGCGTAGGCATTTGCTCTTGACCAATTTCTTCATATTTAAGACTCAAATAAATTAAATAAAACCCTTTTATAAAAAAAATAATAACACCAATCTTGCACGCCGTTATAACTCCATTTACATACTTAGGTGCCATACTAAACTTTAGGCTACCACAACGCTTATTGAGATTTAAATAAAAGTGGCTGTTGATAAAGAAATACTGAATACAACAATTAAGGTGTACCAGTGAAAGATCTGAAAAGATTGACTTTTATGTTTTTATAATAATTTGAGTTTTTATGAGACAGCAATAATCAAGTCCCAGTGGTGAAGACCTTTCTAAAGATACCCTGTATGAAGTGTGAGTTAAATTGTTGAGTAGTATTTCTAAAATGTTATATATAAATATAAAGTTATAAGGGTATTACAAATTTATTTAATTTGTTGAGTAATAAAAAAATGAGACTGTGGTGGTTAATGATTAAGCTGTATGATCTATCCCCCCTCTCAATTTCGAGTTTGAGAGGCACTTAAGTATTCCTAGTCACGTGCCTAAGTTTTCCCCTCCAGAGCTCACCCAGAGTTAATCCGGAGCCCGTACAGAGTCCGTAAGGAGCCGAAGCGGAGTCCGTACGGAGTCGAAGCAGAGTCCGTACGGAGTCCGAACGGAGTTGAAGCGGAGTGCAAATGGAGTCAAGCGGACTCAATTAGAAACTTTAAAACTATAATAAAAAATATAGAAAAATTACACATGATAGAGCCACTTCCCCTTTACATTTCAAACTAATTTTCGTAGTCTGCGCAGCTCTAATGACCCTGTGAAAATTCATCAAAGTTAAATATTTTCTAAAAATGAAAATATTTCTATAAAACTTTAAAATTTATTTAAAAATATAAGAAAAATAGTAAAAGTTCTGGGAAAATTTCCCAAGGCTCTTGAGTGACTCCACTTGATACTTATAAATTTTTCAGACCGTAAAAATAAGTTTTCTCCGTAAAATAAATTATTTTTTGCGTAGGCATTTGCTTCCAACTAATTTCTTAATATTTAAAACTCAAATAAATTAAATAAAACCCTTTTATAAAAAAATAATAGCGCCAATCTTGCACGCTGTAATAACTCCATTTAAGTACTTAAGTGCCATACTAAACTTTAGGCTACCACAGCGCATCTGGTAAACTCAGGCTACTAATCATTTGCACCAACAATAGCGCATCAACCTGCAGCTCAAAATGCTGCCCCCAAAGCATCCATTTTAGCTTCTTAAAAATCTTTGCTATTCCACATAACTCCAACTTGGACTGAGAGTACCTGGACTCCACTTTGGTAAAAGTCTTAGACTCATAAAGTGCAGGTCTATCATTACCTTCCTCATCCTCCTGCATCAAAACTGTGCCCACCGCAGACACACTATAATCTACTGCTAGAGTAATTTTCCCAGTGCCTGGTCCATACTCCAATTTCTTCAAAAGAATTTCTTTCCCTACAATCCTTTTCAATAACACAAATGACTCCTTTTATTCCTCCGTCCAATCCCATACAACATCTTTTCTTGTTAAGCGCCGTAAAGGTGAAGACAACATAGCAAAATCTCAAATAAACATTCTTACATATGTACAGATGCCTAAAAACCCTCTAACTTCCTTAGTATTTCTTTGTCTTGGCCACGTAAGTACCTTATTCCTCTGTTTTCAGAAATGATTCTCCCTTCCTTGCATACCACATGTCCCACTATATCTAGCGCTGGAACACAACAAGCAAATTTGGACCCAGAAATCATTAATCCTGCCTCCTCTATCCTAAATAGCACTCTTTCCAGAGTAATTGCATATTCCCAAAAAAACTTTCTAATACGTGGATTCTCATCTAACACTTCCCCATCATAATCACTGGCTGGTCCTTTTATACCACCATCATCAATGAAAATTCCCACATGTTCTGGAATTCCATCCTGCAATATCCACATCATCTGTGCTTGATATACCGCCACAGAATTTGTTGCGCCTTGCGGTAACCTTGTCAACCTGAAGCGCCCCAGTGGTGCTTCAAACACCGTCATGGGTCTGGATGATTCTTCCAATTTGCGCTCATCGTATCCTGCCATAATATCACCTAATCCATAACATGCATGTCCCCCAAAAGAATCCACAAACTCCTCTGGCGTTGGTGCCATCCCTGCATCCTTTACTGTAACCGTGTTCATCTCCCTAAGATCATGAAAAACCCTTAATTTACCATTATATTTAACAACGCAAAACACTGGACTTGAATATCTAGACATAGACTGTTCATACAAGCCAGAATTTAACCTTCCCCTAATTAATTCCGTATACTCTTCTCTTATGGCCGCTGGTATTGGAAAAGCCTTCTTCTGCCACGGCACATGAGGTATAACTGGAACAATATAAGGTTTACCATAAGAGTGTTTCAACAAACCTCTTTCCTCCTCTGAAAACGCAATAGCATTTTCCCTAAGAACCATAACATGTAACAACAACTTCTTTTCTTCCTGCGATAACCAATACTCTGGTCCAAAATTAACCATCTGAAGCCTTTCCATCGTAATCATACTAGTAGACACAAAATCAGGCGGAAACTTTGTTAAAGTGGTATCATAAGGATTCCTAGACAGCGCTGGGCTCTGCAAAGGAGGATTCAAATCAGGCATTGCTACATTCACTGGTTTAACCTTAAAAGCTACTGGTTTATACTTTGATGCAAAACAGCTCTTGCTGCTTCCTTCATTAATTAAAAAAAACCCTTTCTAATATAACTACAGGTTTCACCTAAATCCTGTTTTTGTCTTTTCTTTTTAATATAAACATAACAATATCTGTAATCAAAGAAATTAAAAAGCTTAGGTATAATACATTCTACAGTAGTATTCCCAAGATACCTATGAAGTACCACTTTATGTATCTCTTGTTGTTTGACTGACTGGTTACTATCCAGGTTCCTCTCATCCTGGGAGATAGTAACACCTAAAATGCCACTCCCTAATGAAAATGTTGGTGCCTTCCTGGAGGTCGCCCTATCTTGTCATCTGAGACTTCCTCATAAAATTCTCTTTCTTTCTCTAACCACACAGCTCCAGAGTACTTAGTTTCCCAGCCACAATCCTTGGGCGCTACTAAGACTGCTGTTACTGGAGCACCATCATCACCCATAATCCTTATTCCAATAGTCTTATTCAAACAATAAGCTATAGTTGCAGAATAATCCATTAAAAATGGCGTGCCTAAAACTGGTTTTACTACACCCATTGGTACATAAAAATGTATATCCTTTGTTGCTCCCGCAACTCTAGTGCGTACATACTCTGCTACACCTATAACAGGTAACCTACCTCAACCAACTCCTGTGACAGTGCCTTCACTGTCTTTAACAGGAAGACCTAACTCCACTGCATCATCCACTGACACCACGTTGATTTGTGAACCTGTATCCACTAACGCTTTAATTTGCTTACCATTTACAGTAATTGTTAAATACCCTAAGGGTCCTGCATAATGTGGTGCCCTAGGTATTCCAACAACTGGCTGAAATGACTGCTGTTCCTCATCAAACTCAGTGCAATTAGCAATCCTTTGCTTCCTGCACTTATCCACAATTCCATTCGCTACATCTGGCACTACTGCTGTCAGCATCCCCAATAGAACAGAGACTGTAGTCTTCAAACATTGCGCAACTAAATTTCCGCCGCTTTAGGAAAATCAGAGTGAACCCGGCGCTGCATTCTCCATTTAGGTTGAGTTGCCTTTGCACCAGATTTTTCTCTTCCAGGTGGGTTCTTTGGAGTATTGTGCCTTGCTCCTGGAATTCCTTCAGCAGGTACCGCTCTTTGCTGTACTACCTCTGACTCTTCCAACATTGCCGTTCAATCTTCTACCTGGTGATCCATGCCGTAACCACCTGGTTCCATACCATCCATTTTAACATCCTCAATAGGTGCAGGTGTATTCTCTCTAATAGTATACCCTACTTCCTCCATATCCTCTGGATTCACATACCTAGCGCCAGTCCTTCTTGGCCTAGTAACTGTAGGTGGGGCCATTTTCTTGTGCTTTGCTGCAAACATCTCTTAATGCACTGCGGTGAGTGGCACTTCAACTGCTCCCTCTTTTACTTTAAAATCCAGCACTGCGCAAGTAACTGCAAAATTGACTGACTTTGCATCCTTGCCTTTTTCTTTAATTTCAGGCTCTTTGCCCTTGTTTGACCTGCCTTCCATAGACTTTCTATCAATATGATAGATGACCATGGCTTGCATCCCTCGATCCTTGTCTTTAACAAGATTAGTTCCATCTTCCAACATAAGTGTAGTCCCGTCCTCATAAACTACCTTTTCTTCTTTATCCCTTTGAAGCGCATTACACCTCATCCTAGTATGCCCCTCTTTATTACAATAATAGCACACCATAGCAGAAAAACGCGAAGGTTGAGGAAAACTCTTGGGCATAAACAGTTCGTTCGCCTTTTCCACTTCAATTATCTTTTTCTCCAACTCATCAATCCTTTCCATAACTGAATCTGGCTCCTTAGTGAAAACTTTAACTTTAGGTGACGACATCTGAGGAGGCGATTGTACACCAGACACATCTTCATTCATCTTCTCATTATCCAAAGCAACCTTAGCTGTGTGACGCTCAACTTGACACAACTTCATTTCAGCTTCCACTGCTGTTTCTACTTATTCTAATCCAGGGTACTTATAATTTCCGTCCCTTTTTTTAACCAGTTTTCCTTCGTTATCCAATTGCCTTTTTGCCCAGTCTTCAACTTCTGGCACTAACGCTTCACAAAACCAAGGTAAAGACACATTAGCATCACTAAAATCTTCATTAATAACTAAATATTCCACTATCCGGTCAAATTCTTCCCTAAAAATTTTAATTTCCTTAGGGTCTCAAACACCCCCTTTAACTTTGACCCTTTTTACCAAGATATCCAGGTCCTTCATTGTATACCTAGTTTCCTCGGTAACATTTGGCCATCTCTTAAGCATCTGTTTTTTAGGGCTGGCCAATCTTGCTCTTAATGCCCTTTTAGATCCTCTAAATTGTCTTTGCACTTATTAGTTACAAAAAATAGTACTTGACGCACCATATTGTATTCAGTCGCTCCATGAACTTCAGCTGCCTGTTCAAACCTGTGTAAAAACTTCTTGGTATTAATACCCACAAAACGCAAGCCTTCATCTTTACACCTAATTATTGTAGTTACCGTATTTGGAAATGATGTCAAAGAATTGGGTGATTTAACCCTCTCCTGACATCCCCTAGATGTAGTCGCAGTAGGATCCATTCCCAAAATATAAAATCAAAACAGAGATCACAAAAACACACACTTGGTAATTAAAGCTGAATATATTCACGATAAAGCCCTACGCAATCTTCTAATAATGGCTTATTGATCCACTCGTTGTAGACCTTACAACTCTTCCACTGAAGCGCCGGCTTGATTACGTCCTCTTGACGAAACCCTAAAAAACCAAACAATCTAATTAAAAATACTAGTTACAATTATGCCACTGTTGGGAAACCAATTGTAGACTGTTCTTAAGTACTAAACAGTAGACAAAATGCGAGATGGGTTGGTTCTCCTCTTCAATTTCTAAAAAGAAGCGCCTTCCATTCTTATTTTTAAAGACAGCACAATAATGTGTAACACTAATATTTGATTAGAAAGTTTATAAGATGAGAGATGATTTTTAGAGATCAGGAAAACAAGTATCACTATCTGGATATTTCTATTCTTAATAAGCGCTAATATCCACAGCTACTCCCTCTTGAAGTACTCTCTTTGAATATGTCTTATTATAGCAATGAAATAACTCTAATAATAGTCAATCCTACTATATCTATATATTCTCTCTATGTTGCGCTCTTTCACTATGCTATATGAAATACACACACAGATGCTCAAATGATAAAAGACTCAGAAAATATCTCTAATTCACTATTCTATTTTACTTATGTATATATATCTCTTCTCTTTGAAAAAGACTCTCTATCTTTATCAAATAGTCCTCCTTTTTATATTTTTCCAATACTCAAGACACAGTTCCCTAGTGGATCTTCAGCGCTGGCTCTAGCACCATATTAGTAAAACAATAGCTTATCTATTAGTAAACTACGTACACTGCTTGTAACAACTACGGCACCTAAAAAATACCCTATTATTACTAAGGCTGTTATTAACTTGTTTCACTCATACTCCACATATGCGTTTTTGACTATACCTTTGTTTTTGTTTCAGCACTATTTTCAGTTTTGACCCATTCTAACACTGATCCTAGCTGCCTTGAATCTTGGGTAGTTTTGTGATTGAGTCCCCACTCTCCTTTCTTTAATACTAAGTTCATAGTCCTGACAATTCGCTTAACTAGTTAGCCCCCCTTATTACCTGTTTCAGTAAGTTACCTGAATAGCCGCGGTACAGTATACTATGCACTTGAGTCATCCTTAAGTCATAACTCTTTTCTTAATGCATAACACATAATTATTGGAAAGTCCAAATCCATATTTTTTAGCACTTTATGGTCCTAAATCAATAACACACCATTCCCCATTGTGCGGCACATCTCGCTACAAAATCTAAGTGCACAGACCCTTAATCCTTTTTCCGCGCTTCCATTTCTTTTGTTCTTTGAAAAACACAAATACTTATTAAATTTTAGCACTTCCTACTGCGCTAACTTCCTTTGTTCTTCCTGGACTACGTGCACTGATTGGTCTAAAATTATGATACCTGCAAGGCGCGTACCACACCATAAACCCCACATTAGGCACCAGAAATGTAGACAATCCTAAATTATTAGCTATTGGCCTTGACCAAGGGAGTTGGAGTAAATCCAGAAAGAAAAACCCCTGTCCCTTTAGAAAAACAAGTGAGATTTACCTGCTACAGTAAATTGGTTCCTGTTTACCAAAAGCCCTTTTTCCAAATACACTTGATTGCTTGATCAGTCAAGAAAGTAGTCTTCAGACAGACTACCAAATAAAAGAACTGAAATGTAGACTAATGTCCACACCAGTGAAAGCAATAATACTTGATGTAGGTTGCAAATCCACACCAGAGGCAGCAATAATAATTGATGTAGGTTTCAAATCCACACCAGAGTCAGAAATAATACTTGATGTAGGTTGCAAATCCACACCAGAGACAGCAATAATACTTGCTATAGCTTGCAAGACTATAACAGAGAAAACAGTTGCCAAAGTTAAGTTAAATGAAGAACTCACTTTGGAACAAACACAGCCAATTGTGGCCAAAAACCAGTGAAAACTGAGTGAGGAACAAGGATATCACCTACGGATGGTTGTATGATAATTAGAGTTGCCCCAAACTGTCTTTTTCACTATATACACACAGACTACTAAGAGCCCATGCACACCCACAAATTTGGCATTCCTGGCCGTTGAATTGCATAAAACCTCCCTAGAAACGCTTCCCAGCCCTCTAGCACTGAGGCGGGTGGTACACCTGATGTCGGGAAGCCTGCCTGAAGCGGCCTGACCACCCTGGAGCCAGAAAACCACAAAAAACACCCAAAATACTTAGAAAGATCATCTAAAACTACTAAAACCCTTAAAACACATAATTATGCTATAACATCATTGTGACTTGAAATGTAGAGAAAATTCCACACATTCTAAAGGTACTAAGAACTTAACCCTAAGACTTAAGGTTAGCCTGTAAAACACGAAAAACAAAATTCAACAGAAATCTTTTAAAATGAAAAATCAGAAATTATCCCCAAAATACTTAAGCTATGAAAAATGTCTACAATACTTAAAATATAAAGAAACACTGGAGCTATCCAATGGTAGTATCCAGATCCCCATAGTCCCAATATTTGCTGCGTAATTCAAGAAAAACACCTAATTATTCAAACAATTCCATTGAAGGCATCCCAAAACAACACCAAATAAACCAACAAAGGGCTCTGCCAATGTTGGAAGACCACAACATGTGGCCAAGGTAATGTTTTTGAAGGGTGTAGAAGAAAACCTAGAGGTTCAAAATCAGGAGGACTTACATTTAGACCCCAATCTCACCACTTTAAAGCTTTTCATCATATCTTTCAATCAAGATATGTAACAAATCTTCTTTCTTGTACATGAAAAAAAATAATTGATAATCTTGATAGAGAAAAGAGACTTGATAAATAATTTTCAGAATACTTGGGGAGAAGAGAAAGATTAAAAATAGAAAGTTAAATATCCACTTGGTATATCTACAAGGGAACTGACCTACTACAACCTGGGATTTCCTCATCTTGGGGCAATGTTGTAGCACTAGGGTTATCAGCCCTCATTACTTTAAAAAAGACAGACCCTACTAGATCCTGAGCCACACTCCAAAAACCAGTGGCAGCACCCACTTTTCTTCTTTTCCTGAAACAATCCATACACTGGCACATTGATGAAAGGCCAGGCCTGATCCCCCAATCATCCTATTCTGGGGATGATAACCCCATGTGAAGCCTTCTTTCATTGTTTCCAGTCAGCTCCAAACTTATTCCCACATCAAACTGATAACCAATTCTTCCTTGAAAATCCATCAAAATGGTCGAAAAACACTTCTTTCACTGCCCCCTTGACAATGTAAAAATTAATCTTCCTTTAGGCTCCACCAACATCTAATTTGTAAAATTCAGATGTTCCTGCCAATGCAGTCACATGGCCACCAATCCCTCTAAAATTTCCACCAATGCCAGTCTTTATGGGGTGGCCCAAATGAGTAGCCTCATACAAAGAAATCAGGTTAATCTGAGAACCTGAATCCAGCAATCCCATAGCCTCCCTACCATTCAGAATTACATTTATATAACACAGAGGAGCAGAAAATTGAGTTTCCAGCCCTTCACCAAACCTTGCAGAAGAATAACATATATATTCCACCTCCCCAGAAGAAAAAATTCTTCTGGTAAACCACTTCTTTTGTCTATCAACCAACCATGGACTAATAGCATACAACTCCCCATAAGTAAGGGATACCTGAGCTTGATTTATCCTATCCAACACATAGTCCATAAAATTAACTTTTCCAGAAACAGCTGGCCTCTCAAAGTGAGCTCTTGGCTTCACCACCTTAGTCCTAGAAGATTTGTGAGGACCAGAACCAACAACAGATTTACCTTCAACAGGAATCATACCAGATCTGTCACCAGACCCTCTAACTCAAGAAGGATTTGGAAATGAAGCAAAAGGGACATCCTCCTCAGAGTGAGAATCAGCCTCCATAGGCATTGTCTCACAATTCATGTCCAATGCTTCAAAAGTAGGGGGGACCATATCAGCATACCCTTCTTCATTTTATAATGCTCCACTTTGCTGTACTTCTTCACAAAACACCTAAAGAAGATGTGAATGAGACTCTATTAGCCTCTTTAAATTTTCTTTTTCGATCATATCCACCTTTATTGGAAGAGGAAGCCTCATTTGGCAACTCTTGAAGCCTTGGCCTCCTTGATTTGTCATTATGTCTCCTCCACACCAAGTCCACTGGAGCCTGACCATCATTAGTCTTAAAAAAAGAACCATCGGCGAACTTAAACATTTCCCCATAAAATTCCACCTTATCTTCAGAAACATCTCTATTCAGTTCTCAACAATAATTGGACTTGTGTCCCTTCCTGCTACATGAAGAGCAGACCCAAGAATCACTTCTAACAGCCCTCCTTTCAAAATTCCTAGGCTGAGAAGAAGCCCTATTGGCCTTCTGAGCCTCCTGAGAAAAAATATGTAGCTTTTTTTTCAGATCAATCTACTTCTCTACCACTGGATCAACTTCTTTAGGCTTCTCAGGAACCATCTCCTTGTTCACACTCTACTTCTTCTTCCTTGAATCCTCCACATCTTCATCAAAGGCTTCACTGATCTTGCTAACACACTTGGTGCTAGCTTCTTGGAAAGAATCTAGTGACAATAGTCTGAGGTGGTCTTCCAAAAACTCCTTCAACACAGAAAGAGAAGACAACTTCTGGTTTCCAATGGGAAGAGCCTTCATTTTGTCCTTCCTTGCAAATTCCTGAAACACATAAATTCTGACCTCTCTTGCCAGGGAAGACCAAAAAATATTCCCTGCAGAGTCAGTACTTTCCATTTCTTTCATATCCACCAAGTAATTCACCACTGGCTCTAACTGAGCCACAAACTTCCTAGAGGAGTGAAGATTATCCACCCCACCATAATATTGTAATTCACTTGCAATCATATTAAAATACATCATAGAGTACCTGGATCACCACCTGTCTTTCATCTGCAGGCAAAACTTTTTCAAATCCTTTCTCCTATAGCCCTTTATAGCAGCAACCTCCCTCATCAGAGCCCTGTGACCAATGTAGCAGATGACTTGCTTCACCATGTCCAAGTGAAAAGCACCATCCATATTCCAAGAAGCTTCAAACAGATCCAGATACAACTTCACATCTTTCTTCATAAACATAGGCCCCTTCCAGGACTTGATATTGAAAGAGGCCCTTAAAGAAACAGGATGATTAAAATCCTCAGCAGCACCAGCAGTGTCACTGCCAATACTAGGGAAAAAGGGTCCAGAGGCCATGGTCCAATAGAGTCAGAAACCCAATTTCTAACCAAAGAAGAGAGTCCAACAGTAACAGATAGTCCAAAAAGCTAAAAAATCCTCACATCACATTTGAAACCAGAAATTTAGACAATCCTATATTACTAGCTATAGGCCTTGACCAAGGGAGTTGGAGAAAACCAGAGTGAAAATCCCCTGTCCCTTTGAGAAATACCAGGTGATATTAATTTGCTACAGCAAAATTGAGACTGTTACTATACCATTTATAAATAATTATTGAATGCTTAAAAAGTCAAGATATTATCCTAGATGACTGAGAAATAAAGAATAACTGATTGTAGAAAGATCTGCACTGGAAAACCAAAACACTGTTCACTTGTTGCACAGAAAACAGCAATAATACTTGATGCAGGTTGCAAAGCTACACCAGACAAACCAGTTTCCAAAGTAGATTTTAATGAATAACTCACCATGCAACAAACACAGCCAATTATGGCCAAAAGAAAGTGAAAAAATAGTAAGAAATAGTTATCTAATTACCATATTGTTTTATGATATTTAAAGTTGCCCCAAACTGTCTTACTCAGTACGTACACACAGACCCCCATCTAAACATCTATGCTAAAGAAACCAGTTTGGCGCTTCTGCCAGCTAAATTTCATAAAAACCCTATATAAGCACTCCCCAAAATTCTATAGTAGAGGCATGCAGCCTTCCTCAAGGTGGCCAGGCCCCCTGAAGCCAGAAAACCACTAAAAACAACTAAAAACCTAGAAAACAGCAAAAAACACCTTAAACCTAAAAATATACTAAAAAATCACAAGAAATAAAACGTAGAGAAAATCCAGGGCTATCAAATGGTACTAAGAACTTAACCCTAAGACTTGAGGTTAGGTCAGAAAATGCAAAAAACAAAATTAATCAGTTATATTAAAAAATGAAAAGTGACCAAAAGAGCCCTTAAAACTTTAAATATAAAAATATCATTAAAAAATAAAAAATAGTGAAAAGACATGGCTATTCAATGCTAAGTTCCTTGTCCTTGTAGCTCTAATATTCAGCTAGTGAGTCCATAAAAATACCATAAACAGAAATCAATGCCATTTAAGACATCACCAAACCATACAAAACTACACAAAAAAGGCCCCAGCCAATCTTTGATGAGCACAATGCAAATTGAAACTTAAAGTAAAATTCAACCTTTTTAGTCCATAATCCAGTTCATAAATCAATATTAAAAGCACAGAAGCAAAATTTAAATAGCAACTGCATTTCCCTTTGTGTGCCTTGATTTGACTGCACTAGTAACTGAGCTATCTTAATGTTATATTCTAAATTGGTCAATCATATACTTATATTTTTCAATATTAAACAAATTTTCTGCCTATTATTGCTATTGTCAACAGTATATTCTCAATGTGGGTTATTTTGTATCTAAGGGTAATTAAGGGTCTGTGAGTAAGGGAAGACATTATGGGTAAAGTATCTATGGGTAATATTGGAGGGTCTGTGATAGGGTAATGATGGTTTATTAAAGTGGTCAATTCAAGGTGGAGCTATCTATATAATTGGTTGGATTTGTCTAATTTTCCTTAAATTTATTTATAATACTGTTTTGATATTAGTTGAAATTTTATAAGACTGATATCTTTTCCTATCTTTCTTAATAATCAATTTTAATCATTCTTTAATTTCTGAATATTTCTTTGATTTTTAAGTTCTTACCCTTAGTGATATAATCTGAATAATTAGTTTCACTCTTAATTTACATTAGTATTCACCTCAAACCGATCTCAAAGTAGTATTAATTTCTTTTTGACATATCTTGGAATTACTTACTTGAATTATTACTCTGTGCTTCACATTAGATCCAATTCATTTTAAAATCTCACTTACTCAGAAACACCCTCAACCCTGTGTGTGGGCCATCCAGTGAGAGCAGTAAAGGGATATTAAGAGATTTGGAAGAGGGTTTATACATTAGTTTAAAGGTTTTGTAGAACTATAGGATAGAAGTGGTGGAAGGTCTAGCAGTCAAATAAGTCCTGGAGGGAATGGATCTCAATAATTTCTAGCTCATTAAAAGTATTTAGAACACACAAATTTTCTAGCTTACAAAAAGAATCCCCCTGCTTAGAAAGTTAGTAATAATTACTTCTGGTGAAGAGGAAAACTTAACAGATATAATAAAATATCTATCAATACTTGGAGATCCCAGTTATGAAGTGGTAGCAAGAAGAGTGAAGCTCTGTTTTCCAGTTAATTTTTGATTGTGACTCTTTTCAAAAGAAACAGGCACTCACTGGAAAGAACCAAAAATTCTTTTATGTTAGGTCCAAGACATATCTAGAGTTAGCCTCTACATTCAACCTGACTGAGATTTTCCTCTTGAACTTCTTTTGTAATCTGATTCTACATTGAATGAAAAAGAATTTTCCAGGGCACAGAGTAGTCACCTCCACCTGTTAAATGCACATCATATAGAATGGAGTTCCAGGAACCAGCTTGAAGTTAGTAAGTCATCATTTACTGCAGAGTATGTTGCAACTTTTAATGGGATGAAAGATGCACTTTAGATTTACAACTTGTTTAAAGACCTTTTACTCAATATCACACCCATCAGAATATTCTGTGACAATAAATGCACTATAGGGAATGCAATTGACAACCAAGAAAACAATAGAATATTAAATCTAGAAAGAGCTTTTTATGTTTTAAATAAAGAGCTATTCCTTAAAATGCAACAGTAGAGTTGTTCCCCTCTGCTAAAATGTGCACTTTTATCCTAAATAAAGCACAGGGACCATCTCTCACACTCTTTAAAAGAAAAGAAGTGTGTTTAGTGTAGCTTAGAATAGTAATAGTATTTATAAAATCTTTCTTTATATATTTCATTAATATTTATTCTTCCTTTTATTAGTTTTTTTTACCTTCTCTTCAATATTTTTTTCTTTATATAGCCTGATTATAGAATTAAGAAAAATCCTGGAATTTGGAATATAAATGATGGGTATTGTAGGGGGGGAATTAGTAAAACTACTATTGGAAGGGTGTAGACATGTTTAGTAACTGAGAAAGTATGACTTTATGTACTAAAAATTGATTTACTTAGTTATTGTATAAGACTTTTTACCAAGCCACCCTTTTTTCTTTGGTTACTTACTGGTGCTCTACTGGTTTAGTCAGAATAAAATCTCTAAGTACAGTGCCCCACCTGAAGTCTTTAAATGTTTTCTTAATTTACCTCACTCAATATTTCCAAGATAAAAAATTTTTTATTCTGATGCAAAAGCATATTTCTAATCAATAGAACATACTAAAATAACAAAATAACTGAAATAACATGTAGGAAAATTCAAAATCTAAAGGTAAATGTTTTTAGCTACACCTAGGAATTTTTCCAGACAGTTGGAATACTTGCCTAAAAATAGCCTTACATCACAGAATTTCTTCTCAAAAGTAAAATTTAAAAAAAAGTTATTGAAAAAGATAATAAATTTTTGGGTTGATATCGCATAAGTGCCATGGCTCACAAATTTTTCAATAAATCCAAGGGAATAATCAAATTTCATTTCAAGTTATTCTTGAAAAGCAGGGATGATGCAAAAAACTATTTGTAATAGAAATATAAGTGTTTGTAGGCTGATATGAGATAGAATAAGGCTTGGATGAGTGTGGGTAAGCTAACAAAAGTATATTTGCATGCATGGAAGAATTTTAAATTTTTTTCATGTAAGAAAAAGGCTTGGGTTTGATATATGAAACTTTGATAAAGGTTATGGAAGGAAATTTCAGTGTGAAATATGCAAAATGCATAAGAATGCTGTTTTCAGACATTTGGTAGGCCTCTATACAGTGGGTGGAAGGGTATCATTGTCACATTTCAAATTAAAATAGCTCTCACATGAAAATTCAAAATGACATCAAAAATGGTATTCTAGTGAAGTAGACCACCCTTATTCATTACCCATCAATAAATACTAAAGGAAAATTATTTTATTTTATATTTATTGCTTTTAAAAAATGAAATTGTTGCCATTTGAAAACTAGTGAGGTGAGGGAAACCATACCTTCACTATTAGATAGCCCCTTCTTGATAAAATCAAATTTAAAAGAAAGAATGTTGAAAAAGAAATAAAATTGAAGTGAATTAATTAAAGAAAAATAGGTGTAAATGGCAGGGAATCTACCATATGCATCTTCCCAGTGCATGTTTGGAAGTGTTTCAGCACTCTTCAAGGGATGAAGATTTGAAAAAATTGATGTTGCAATGAGGTGAGGGGAGCAGATAATGATTTGATACTTATTTTTTTGCTTCAAGTACTTCTCTTCTTTTAATTAATTGTGTTCTTTTGGGCGTGGGAAACTATTTGGAAGATCAATAAAAAGTTGAAGTTGATGCATGAGGGAAAAATTGAATAATTTTCATTAGCCCGAAAATCTGTCAGTTTTACAATTAATGAAAAACAGAGCTTATGAGATAAAAGAGAAAAATGTTAAGAGAAAAAGTAAACCATTATCAAGCATATTGGAGAGATAATGGTTGACTAAAGGAAAGATGAAGATGTTGCAGAAATAAAAATTACACATAAAGGTGATGATGATACCATTCTGCCCACTGTACAATTGGTAGAAATCTGTATATGCCACTTACTGTTTGGCTAATAATACTTCCTCATATGATCTAAATTTTTATATATGATCAATTTAGAGGCCTAGATTTATAATATCATATCAAAAGTGAAAATAAACAGTACTTTATTCATAATTATGAATTTTGCAGAAGAGTTGGAATGTGACCTTAACAAATAGTTGCTGTAGCAAATTGAGACTAGGACCATTGAAAAGAGAGGATGAAATATAGTCATACTCAAAAAGAAATGATTGAAAAAAAATATTTTTGGCAAAAATAAGTGACATTCTTTGAACCTTTTTGGTATATTTATTTGTAAATCTACCAAAGTACCAAAAAAGGTCCAAAGAATGTCATGTATGGTCACATTTCAAATAATCAAAAAAAATTCAATATTTTAATAAAAAGTACTGTTTTTTTCACTTTTTGATATGATATTGTGAATCTAGGCCTCTAAATTGATCATACAAAGTATTTTAGGTCATTTGAGTAAATATTATTGGCCAAACAGTAAGTGGCTTATACATATTTCTAACCACTGTATATTGATTTTTTTTTTCATTGGAGAAACTAGAAGTTGCAGTTGAATTGAATTACCAAATTAGGAATGAGGGGTGTACTTCCTAACAATGAAGGGCCTTCGATAAATCCTCAATATGATTGGGTCTTATTGTCAAGAGCTTTTTGGTTTGGAAGTCAAAAATGCGGCCATTTTTAAAAATTATCATAAAGAAAAAATGATTGAAAGTAGTGCACGACTGATGTGATATTTGAACTCCACATAGTTAAAAGTACTAAAATGAACTCTTGGTTCATGGTTATAACGTTTTGTGTTTGATATTCAGACCAAAATGAAAAATGGGCAGAGCACCTGCCCAGCCACTGTTCAAGGGAAATCTAATACAAACATTGCTGGAACACAGCAATAAGAAAGAGATGCTGCTAACTTGAAGGACCCTATTTACCTAAGAGAAGAAGTTGAAAATAAAAGAAAGCATAAGGAAGGTTATTGGCAGGGTAACAAAAACATTTTGTCGTGTGAAATCATTTCTGATACTGTTTTTAGAAGTTTTTTAGCTACGATGTACCAGAAGTAAATACACGTCGTGCACACCAAATGCCACTTATTTCTTAGAACCTGGTGGAGTAAGTGTCCCATAATAGGCTGCGTCATCATCTTGGTTACACAATTGGCATTCTGGTTTGAAAAGAAATGCATTTAGTATTCAACATTAAATCCAGTGTTACATTTATAAAGGAAGAAAGGAAGCTACTTACTAACGAAAGATTTCATAGAGTGGCATTGAAAAAATAAGTTGTTATGTCCCAAACACTCTGAGGTTTTGAATTGTGCATATCAGTTTCACTTTACGTAATATCTAAATGTCAAAGTGCAAACTGCAAGAACTTACGATTGGCGGTTAAGTTGTGGAAAGTGTATGCAACGCACTCCATATCTATTGGATTGGCTCGCTCATTTACAAAGCCAAGACCTGTCGTTGAGTTCATATAAGGTTTGCATCCTTGTCCGACTCCTTTAGGATTATCTGTATGTTAATTTTGGTGGAAATGGAAACGTCAGAAATTTTGATCCTAGATTCTAGCTGTCAATTTTTTAAACTTACTACCATCCGTTGGACACAATTTACAAGTATTCGGTGAGGTGAATCTGTTACACTCTGTAATGAGACAGGGAATTGTTTTTAAGAAATCAAATTTTCTTAGCAGCTGATTTTTAGTGGGGACTTACGGAACATTGAACCTTTGGGTTGGAAGAAATTCAAGCATTCTACGTTGCGGTCATATTTTGGTGCGGCGGTTACAATCAATGGTAGTAAGCAAAATAATGCAAGTTGGATAGCGGATTGCAGTGTGGTCATCTTTTTAGTGGGATGAAAGACCCTTTATTACCAACAGCCAAGAAAAAATTTACTTTGAAGCGCTCAACTGGATGTATGGAATTAAATTGAAGTAGAAGTTTAAGGCGGATCAAACAATCAGGTATTTCACTTCCTCTAAATAGTCTAGTTGACCCAATCAACAACTTAATATCCTTAAGAATTAGTAAGAAGTAAACAGAAGTGGTTGGAAGACCTTTCATGTATGTGATTTCATCATGTGGTTGAAACACATCGTGAATCACTTCATAGACACTACCAAATTTGCTTTAAAGATTTTTATATATTTATTATGCAAGCGTTACACAACTTTTACGCATTTTTACGTCTTGTAGCGTAAAGAGCGGTGTTGATAGTGACATTGCATGTTGCTGAATTTCTGTGAGAATATATAGTACAGCCAACTCAAAAGAGCATGGGGAAAATGTCAAGAATTTATTGCAACTTTTTGCGCCCCTTGATATTTTTTGATGGGCGCACCCTCAGCAAACCATCGTTCACATTGTCTAATTTACTTCGTGCTCCCAGCTATAGACAAGAAAAAAAAGTTGATACAAAATCGCGGCTGCACCCTCCCTGCCCATCCATATTTTTTAAAGCTTCTCACTTTCTAGAAACTTGAGGCCAAATTTTCCATAGTAACTAAGTGATAAGAAGTGTTAACTTATCTATCCTTCGGATTTAAGAAAATTCACATACATTCACCAGTAAAAAAAATCTGGCACCTCCTAGCAGGTTCTTACCCCTTTACAATTAATGTTCGTTTCGTCTTGGGGCGCAACAATGGCGCAACGATTACGCAAAAGTTATGTAACAATTGTTTTTGGCACTTAAAGATCCTAGGTGGGTCTTAAGTGCAAAAAACAATTGTTTCGTAACTGTTGCGTAATTGTTGCACCCCATAGCAAAACAAACATGTGCTGTAGTGTCACTACGCACTAAGTTAGATATCCCCGATAGGGATATTCTAGGGAGGGATTGTTGACACAGCATCAGCTGGACTCCAGCACTACGCACCAAGTAAGATATACCTCATGGGAATATCCAGCGCGAGTTGGGGATAACTTAGGGAGGGACATAAGGTCAGAAAAATAAATGTAAGAAAAGTAAGTGCAAGAAATTTAACTGCGATAAAAGTAAGTGTAAGCAAAATCATTTTTTTGAGAAAAAAAAAATAAAAACAAAAATTCCGATGGTTGCAAGATATTTTTCATACACTTACTAGGGGGTGTGGAGAATGATGCCTTTGCAGAACCAAGGAAAGTACTCCGAAGGGACCGGAAGCTAGACTATATAAATAATGAGAGCCTAGCTAAGTACCTAATAATGGTGAAATCATAACAGGGGGTACCAAAGTTAGAGGCCTAATTTTTTTAAAGGTCTTTCAAAGCCTAAAAATAAAGCTACAAACTTAAAATTCATCATTACTAAGAATATGTGTTTGGGGTAGGATATGTCATATATAAAAAATATTCATGGCTGATTTGGTGAGAAAAAAGAAATTTTGAAAAAGGAGATTTCTAACTTTGATACCCCCTAATAGGGGGTATCAAAGTTGACCGATCCGCAATAAGGGATCAGGAATTTTTTTCCCAGGATCAGGCATTATTAATTTTAGAAGATTCTTATCCACTAGCCCTGGGGCTAGTGGATAAGGAATGCACAATAATTCATTATCCTGCCTCTTATACCCCAATTTCCATTCCTAATTACTGATCCCAAACTCATCACATCCATGATAAATTTTTAAGAAAGTCACATGACTAATAATTGCTGATGCCATCCTTAAGTCTTTCCTCACTTTATGCTACTTAATGTTGGTTGCAAACACATAAAGTTTTTTTCTATCTACACACCCCACCTGCACATTTGGCGGTGAATTCTCACTTCCCTCATCATGTAAACCTTCCATTGACAACTATGAAACACCTCTCTACTAGGCAGCTACTTCACTCAACTATGAATGCTATCACTTTACTTTTAGTTCTTTACTATAAAACAGACTCAGATTTGGAAGATTCTTTAGCCTATATGTCTTTTCTTTCCAAAAAGTGTTACATAAACCCAAGGGGGCCAAATCTTCATGATCCCAGATATGATCTCCACTCCATTCTCAACATTCCTCAACTAAAATTCACTCAACTATTCTGAAATTCTCCTGATTTTTTCTTCAAACTTTATCAACTCATCTCCAAACATACTATATTTCATAATGATTCTCAAAATAAACAGTGTGATCCTGCTATTCAACTTGCTGTTGTGCTATGTTGCTTTGGCTAAAATGGAAATGGTGCTGCTGTAAGAAATTTAGAAAATATCTTTACCAAAAGATATGGGACAGTGATATTATACAACAAGAGCTGTATGATTGAAATCCTTTCCCTCAAGTCTCAAACACTTGCTTGGCCAACTCCATACAGTGACTTGATTCCTCTCAAGTAATGCCAGCTGAAGGTTTCCCTGGATGTGTAGGATTTGTTGATGGTACAACTATACCTTTGAATCAAAAGCCTGCTTATGATGGAAGCCATTATTTTGATTGCAAAAAAAGGTTTCTTCAAAATGTTCTCCACTTTCACATCTTTCATAAACTGAATTTTTACCTTCTTTTTAGATACTTTATTGCTGTTTAACTTGTATGTGATGTCAATAAAAAATTTATTGCTTTTCATAGCGCCTGTCCCGGCTCTTGTTATTACTCTTCTGTCTTCCAAAGAATGAGGATTTCTCAAACTCCTGACTAATACTTTGACAGATCTCAGTACCTCCTTGCAGACTCAGCATATGCTAGTGGAAAGAGAATTATACCTGCTTTCTGTGGTGCAACTATAGAAAATGACCCCAAAACCACCTTGAATTATCACCTTTCCCAATCAAGAGTATGGATTGAACACACTATTGGGATTTTAAAGGGAAGACTTTCTATTCTCTGGGAGCTCAGAATCTAATTTCAAAAAAAAAATGGAAATCAAAGCTGCAAATCATTCAATAATGACTTGTGTTATACTCCACAATATCTTAGCTGATTTAAAGGATGAGTGGAATGATCTTTATGAAGAAGAGAATCCTGAACCAGCACCAACTCTCCCCTCCCTTGAATCACAAAAAATTCATTAAACCGGCATATGCTCTGTCATTATGCCTATTCCTCTTCAAAATTTCTCTTCACCACCCTTTTAAATTATTTTTTTCCTCTTTCCCAATTTTCAACTTCCTTGTTTTTTTCACTTTTGTTATTTTCATGTTCCATCTTTTAGTCACTTGTGTTGGTTATTTGTTTTTGCATAAATAAAATTTTGATTTTGCTTTCAATTCACTTTTTTGGATGTCTCATTTGTTTCATTTCATCAGCTCAACATGAAATTGCATATTTTCTGCAATTGCATAATTTTTCACTGTTTCATTTTTTCATTCATCCCTCATATCCATTTCCTCCTCACCTCAAACATCTGTCAAATATTTTCAATTCCTTTTTTTTCTCATCTCATCTCTCCAGGTAAGTAATTTTTTTCTTATTTTTGATTTTTTTACTTGCTAATAATTTATTTTCTCTGGTTTTTTTTGTCCTTTTTTTTCTTTATTTTTTGTCCTGTAAGTGCTTTTTTGGTTTTCAAGGTTAGACTAATTGTCAGCCTAGGTATCTCCAGGACTGAGTAATTCTTATTTTTAAAATAAGATAACTATAATTACATTAAGCTTGTTACTTAAAAAGATGGTTAAAATACTTATATATATTGTTATAATACATATATATATAATTATTACACTATTATATAACTTATAGTAGTTTAAATAGCTTATCCATAGCCTAATAATACTTATTAAGGTGTTAATAGAGTTATAATATACTTATCTTAAGTGATTTTAAGTAATTATAGACATACATAAGCTTATATGTATACATAAATCTCATATTAAGTGAAATATGTAGACATATTATGTATATTTAGGTCTATAAGTGAGTTTTAACCTCTTAATAGCCTATAAAAATTTTTTCTACTTATTTTAAGTCATATGGAACTATTCAGTGGACTTACAACACCTACACAAGGATATACACCTATGTCAGGCACATATATCTAGTTTGGACAACTTAATCTGCTTCCATGGATGGATTTTCACAGATTGATGAGTTTGGAAATGATTACTGGGTTAATATTGATGCTTTGTGAAGTTATTGGGAGCTTGGAAAGTTAATTTGGCTCCTTTATATGCTTTGTGTTTCATTATATACTCTATCTATGAGTTATTATACCTGTTTCCTTATGGTATCTGCTTTTATCTGGTTATTCTATTTATGGTATGGGTCTGTGGTATCATTAATTGTGATGGAGGGTCTTTACTAGATGTCTAGGTGTTGAAACTGCTTGAATTAGAAGTCATGGGGAGGTGATGGGCCCTCAAAGTGCTTTAATTGTCAGGGATAGCAGTGACATTATCTGGATTGAAGGTCTGTGCACTCCAGTGGATTTTGGTATAAGTAAGGGAGGATTTGATGGGTTATTGGACATCACTTGCTTACTAGATGTTAAAACAACACTATAACATAATTATTATTATATATAAATATATTATAAAGCAGTTATAAATTGATATTATCTTTATATAAGCTATAACTATATTTTATTGATCTTTTTTCCACCACTAGCACGCATAAAAATCCAAGTATTGTGAGTTTAATTGAAAATAACTATTTTTTTAGTCTTCCCCTGAGGTTTAATTACTAAATAATTTATCAGTAAGTAGTTGGACCATTAATATTCACTATTAAATCATACTTAGATACTAGCACACACTGACAAATACCATCCATCTTTTTTACTACAAATGGTCCAATGAATGGATCCTTTGATTTAACATTACCATTTAAATTGAAATTTAGTGTATAAATAAGGAATTCATCACCCTCTTGGAACATTTGCTCTTTATGGGATCTGTCTCATATTTTTTTTCATACTAAAATGCCTTATTTATACATTCTTGAGCATGCTTTCTGCATAATTCTTGCATCTGAAGAAAATATTTCAAGCCTGGATGGATATCAAATCTAGGTAATTTATTAAGAGTTTTAGCAGGGGTATTAGGTACATAACCCAAAAATAACTCAAATGGCTTTTTTCAAGTGACAGAATGTACTGTACTATTGTATGCAAACTCTTAACCTGAGATAAGGGTTACCCAATTATGTGTGAATTTTTCATTGTCTTTAAAGTCAAGACAAAAAGAACAATATCTTCTTATCATATCTTCTAAGGTTTGTATCATTCTTTCTGCTAGCCCATCAGTTTGAAAATGGTGTGTTGTAGAAAGTTTTAATTGACACCCTGAAACATCCATAAGTGATTCCCAGAAATCAGAAGTAAATTTAGGATCTCTGTCTGAGACTATTATTTGAGGAATTCTGCTATATTTATCATTTGTGTCAACCATAGAAAATCTAAGTCCTTTGCAGAAACCTCTTTGTGGGTAGGAATAAATTTACAAATTTTTATAAATCTATCTACAATTACTTAGCAGGAGTTATAACTCTTATACCATGCTACTCTCATGCCCTGCTATCGGCAAATCTGTTACAAAATTCCTTGTTAACTATTTCCTATGGAGAATTTGGTTGCTCAAGTTTTTGTAATAAACCAGCTCTTTTGCCCATTAATCTTTTATATTTTTGACAAGAATCACATGTCTCAACATATTTTTTAACATAATCAAACAAGTTAATCTACCAAGCTGTATTTTAAACTCTGGTTAATGTTTTATGGAAGTCAATATGACCTGCTAATATACCATCATGAAATATGCTTAACATTAAATACTTCATTGAAAGGGGAATTAAAATTACATTTCTTAATTTCTTCCTGTAATATATAAAACCATCCTCAATGGAAAATTTTCCTTTTTTAAATGCTTCATTATACTTATGTGGCAATGTTTTTATTAAAACACTCATTGAAGCATTAGATGGATCATTTAATATTTTTTAAGCTTACTCAAGTCAGGATCTGAAGCATAATTATCAAGAATTGATTGCGTAAATTAATCCTGAAGATATACAATATAAATTACATAAATTTTAATAATCTCTATTTCAGGAACATAAGCAGGATTATCATCATTATTTGGTAGAGGTACTCTAGATACCAGATCTACATTAGAGTGTAATGTTCCTTCTCTATGTTTAATAGTCATCCGTCCTCTGTATTCTTGTACAGCTAATTGCCATCTAAACATATGTCTATTAGCATTTTTCATGTTTAAGAGTGACTTAACTGAACTACAGTCATTTATTAACTCAAATTTTTGGTCTTCAAGGTAATAAGGTAGCTTCTCAAGAGCCCATACTACTTCCAAACATTCAAGTTGAGTAGCACCATTTTTCAATTTACTACTTCTTAGAGTACATGAAATATAGCAAATTATTACTTCTGAAATCTTCCCTTCAATAAGTTTTTTTTGATGCAAAGCAGCACTCAGACCAATAAAACTTGCATCTGTGTACAATACAAAAGGGAATTTGAAATTTGGTAATCACAAGATAGGAGCTGTCATCAAACATTCTTTAAAATTATAAAAAGCTTATTGTCTTTCATTATTCAAAATGAAAGCTTCTGATTTCTTTATCAGTGTTTTCATTGGTGCAGAAATTAATTTGTAGTTCTTTATATATTGTCTATAATAACCACACATACCAAGAAAAGATTTTACATTCTCTATATTTTAAGGGATTCCAATATTCTTGATTGCAGCCACCTTATTTTGGTCTACACGTATTTGTAAGGCAGATACAATATGACCAAGCAATTCTAAAGACTCAAACCCAAATTTACATTTTTTCAATTCAAGGGTCATTTTTATTTCATTCATCTTTTTAAATACCTTCTTTGAATAGATTAAGTGTTCATCATATGTCTTAGAGAACACTATAATTTCATCAATGTATACCATTAACCATCCCTCAATCATTACATTATGGAATGTTATATCCATTAACCTCTGAAATACTGAAGGACATTTTTTAATCCAAATGGCATACTGACATATTTATATATTCCAATATGTGTTGTTATCAAAAAAAATTCTGTAAATTCATTTCTACAGGAATCTGATGGTACCCTTTATTTCTATCTAGGAAACTTATATACTTAACACCTTTAAGGGTTACATGTATAGTGGCAATCCTGGTAACGGTGTGGTCTTCCAACATTGGCAGGGGCCTTTGTTGAGTGTTTTGGCGCTGTTTGTGCATGTCTTAATTGAAATCTGTTGAAGAATTCGGTATTTTTCTGGTTTTATTCCATGGATATTGGGACTGTGGGTATGTGGGTACTATCATTGGATGGCCCTGGTTTTTCTATATATTTTATGTTGTGATAATATTTTTCATATTCTAAGTTTTAAGGGGTCATTTCTTCATTCTTCAGTTACAAAGATAGCTGTTTAATTTTGTTTTTTGTGTTTTACGGCTAACCTTGAGTCTTAGGGTTAAGTACTTAGTACCATTGGATAGGGCTAATTTAGCTCTATATTTCATGTCTCAATGTTGTTATAGTGTAATTCCTTGTTTTAAGGGTTTTAGTAGTTGTATTTAATTTTTCTAAGTAGATTAGGTGTTTTTATAAATTTTCTGGCTTCAGGGAGGCCGGGCCACTTCAGGTGGCACCTCCAACGTCGGGCGTCCCGCCCGCCTCTGTTTCAGAAGGTTAAGGAGCGCTTCTGGAGGGTTTTTATTCAATTCGGCGGGTACAGGCACCAAATTTTTGGGTGTGCATGGGATCTTAGATAGTGGTCTGTGTGTACATAGTGAATAAGACAGTTTAAGGCAACCTTAATCATCATACAACCATCCGGAGGTGATATCATTGTTCCTCACTCAGTTTTCACTGTTCTTTGGCCAAAATTGGCTGTGTTTGTTGCAAGTTTAGTTCTTAATTTAACTCATCTTTGGCAACTGTTTTCTCTGGTGTAGTCTTGCAAGCTATATCAAGTATTATTGCTGTCTCTGGTGTGGATTTGCAGCCTACATCAAATATCTTTGCTTTCTCTGGTGTGGAAATTGGTCTAAATTTCAGTTCTTTGGTCTGGTAGTCTGTCTGAGGACTACTTTCTTGGCTCATCAAGCAGTCAAGTGTTTTGAAAAAGGGGCTTTAGCAAATAGGAACCAACTTACTTTAGCAAGTAAATCTCACTCTATTTTTTCTAAAGGGACAGGGGATTTTCTCTCTGGTTTTTTCTCCAACTCCCTTGGTCAAGGCCTATAGCTAGCACTATAGGATTGTCTACATTTCTGGTGCCCATTGTGGGGTAGAACTTGCTAGTTCTTTGGAATCTATGTTTTCTTTAGTTGGCTCTTTTTGGTGTTTTGGAATGGAAGAATGGCTTCTGGTTCTGCTATTCCTGTGGTGACTGTCAGTGGGGGGATGGTCCTTCTGCTGTGATGGTTAGGGAGTGATTTAGGATTAAAACTTGGGATGATACCAAGTTTAATGGGGAAGATGTGAAGTGGTTTCCAGAGAAGTATGAAACTGCTGCTGGAGTGGATAGTGCTTCTTACCTGGAAATGGTGAAGCAGATTATTTTCTTCATTGGTGATAGGGCAGTGGAGACGGAGGTTGTGGCCATGCCTGGCTACAAGAAGAGGGATTAGAAATTGTTGTGTAGGGAGATGGTGGATAGATGGGGTGTCAGGTTCACTATGGTGGATCTGAAAAAGGTTGTCAGTGAATGTCAATCTTATGGTGGTGTTGGTAACTTGCATAGTTACAGAAATTTTCTGCTACAGTTTGATCCTGTGGTGGAATATTTGGTGGAAGTGGGGGAGCTGGCACATGAAAATGCTGCCAAGGATGTTTTTTGGTCTGCCCTGGCTAGAGATGTCAGGATGGATGTGTTGAAGGAGCTTTCAAGGAAGGACTTGATGAAGACTCTTTCTAATGGGAACAAGAATTTTCCTGCCTTAAACAAGGTGAAGGAGGCTGTGGAGGCCCATTTGAATTTATTGGCTGTGGACACCTATCAGGAGGGGTGGTCCAAATATGTCAGCAAAGTCAGTGAGGCTTTGGCTGAAGAGGAGGTTAGAGTGAAAAATGAGGAGAAGAATATGTTGCAGTTTCCCAAACAGGAGAGGGACCCAGTGGTGGAGCAGTTGGATTATCTCACAAAGCAGCTGCATATTTTTGTTCAGGAGGCTAAGAAGGTCAATAAGGCACCTTCTCAACCTAGAAATTTTGATAGGAGGGCTGGTAGGAGTGATCCTTCGGTCTGCTCTTATTGCAGCAGGAGGGGGAACAGGTCCAATGATTGTTGGTCATTGAACAGGGATGTGTCTGAAGGAAAGGTGAAATTTGATGGCAGGGTTTTCAAGTTCCCTGACGGTTCATTTGTAAAGTCCAGTGAAGGACAGGCTCCTGTTGATTTGGTCAGGAGAAGAAGTTCTTTTAATCAAAGGAGGCCTAGGCTTGAGGAGATTCCTGATCAGAGGAAGTCTTCTGGTAAGGAAGATGATGATGTCAAGGAAAAGGGGAAGAAGTTTAATAAGGTCTCTTTTTCTACTTCCTTTGGTGGCTTAGAGTTGTAATCTTGTGGTAGACAGTCAAGTGGTGAATGCTTGGCTGGTGTGTATGATGTGGAAGAAGGAAAGGTGGGAAGGCCTAAGAGCAGTTCTCAGGCACAACCAAAGCCAAATTCTTCAAAGGTGGATCCTAAGCTGATTGCAGCTAGGAAGAAGTACAGCAAAGAGGAGCTGTACAAGATGCAGAAAAGTATGGCTGACATGGGCCCCCCTAGTTTTGGTGCATTGGACATTAATGGTGAGCCAATGCCAATGGAGGTTAATTCTGACTCTGAGGAGGATATCCCTTTGACTTCATTGCCAAAGCCTTCTGTATTTAGAGGTTCTGATGAGGGATCTGGTTTGGTTCCTGTTAATGGTAAATCTGTTGGTGGTGCTGGTCCTCAAGAAGCTCCTAGGACCAAGGTAGTGAAGCAAAGAGCTAACTTTGAGAGGCCAGTAGTTTCTGGTCAAGTTAATGTTATGGACTCTGTCCTGGAAAGGATGAATCAGGGTCAGGTTTCCCTATCTTATGGGGAATTGTATGCTATCAGTCCAGGGTTGGCTGATAGACAGAAAAATTTGTTTACCAGGAGAAGAGTTTTCTTCTGGGGAGGTGAAATACATCTGTGATTCTGGGAAAAGTTTGGTGAGGGACTGGAACCACATTTTTCTGCTCCTCTGGGATATTTCAATGTCTTTCTGAATGGCAGGGAGGCATGGGCATTGGTGGATTCAGGTTCTCAGATAAACCTGATTTCCTTGTTTGAGGCAACTCATTTGGGCCTCCCCATCAAAACTGGTATTCGTGGGAATTTGAGAGGTATTGGTGGCCATATCACTGAATTAGTTAGAACTTCAGAGTTTGTGAAGATAGATGTTGTCAGAGCCTCAGGGAAGGTTCATTTTTACATTGCTAAATGTAATGTTAAAGCAGTTTTAGGCAGGCCATTATTTATGGATTTTCAGGCAAGAATTGGTTATCAATTTGACTTGGAAATCAGCTTGGAGTTGACTGGTGAAGACAAAATTAGACTTTACATGAGGTTATCATCCCCCGGAGAGGATGGTTGGGAGACCAGGCCTGGTTTATCTTCAATGAGCCAGTGCATGGATGGTTGCAGGAGAAGGAAAGAAGTTGGTGCCGCCTCTTGCTTTTATGGAGTGTGGCTCAGGCTCTATTGAGAGTCTGTCTTTTTAAGAGCAATAAGGGCTGATCACCCAAGTGCTACAACCTCTCCCCAAGATAAGGAAATCCCAGGTTGTAGTAGGTCATATCTCTTGGAGATATACCAAGTGAATTTTCAAACTTCTCTTTTTAATGTTTCTCTTCTCTGCAAGTATTCTTCAAGCTTTTTATCAAGTCTCTGTTCTCTCTCAAGATTCTTAATTAACTTTAATTCAAGCTCAAGGAAGAAGATTGGTTATATATCTTTATTGAAAGATATGCGGAAAATTTTTGGAGTGGTGAGAATGGGGTCTAAAAGTAAGTCCTCCCAATTGTGCACCACTAGGGCTTCTTCTACACCTTTCAAAAACATTACCTGGGCCACACCTGTGAGCATTGGGGATACCCCTGTTTATTTTTGTAGTTCAGAAGAAAACTCAAGAAAAGAAGAAAAAATTTCAAGATAATTCAAGAAAATTAAGAAAAAATCTGAAGATAATGAAGAAAGAAGATCATCAAGATCAATTTTTGGGCCACCAGCATGAGGTTAAACTGCACAAAATTATGAAGAAAGAAGATCATCAAGATTAATTTTTGGGCCTCCAGCATGGGGATAAACTGCACAATTTCAAAAGAGTTGATTCTGAAGATGAATCAAGATTTTAAGATTTGGAAGACGGAAGTGAAGATGAAGATTTGGTATTGCGGAAAAATTTTGGAGTGGTGAGATTGGGGTCTAAAAGTAAGTCTTCCCAATTGTGCACCGCTAGGGTTTCTTCTACACCTTTCAAAAACATTACCTTGGCCATGCATGTGAGAAATGGGGAAACCCTTGGTTTTTGTTCTTGGTCTGGTGGTGAAGATTTCTTGAAGATCCCTCAAGTTGAAGGTGGAGCGGCAAAGTATAAGAAGGTAGCACAGAAGATTAGGCCTGTCAATGAGCCTATTCCTGTGGGTTTGAATCCGCCCTTGAAGAGACCTCCTTTGTCAAGAGATCTGTACTTAACTCCTTTGGTGAAGAATCCTCCAGAATTTGTAGAGACAGCTAGGGTGACTTTGGAAAGGTTGAAAGTTTTTAATTTTGGTACTGATGGGTGGTTGTCTGAAGAAGAAAAGAAGTTGTTGTTGCGTGTTATTGTGCTAAGGGAAAAAGCTGTGGCTTTTGTTGAGGAGGAAAGGGGTGTGTTGAAGCACACTTATGGGGAACCTTACTTGATTCCTGTGGTTTGTCATGAACCTTGGCATATCAAACCTATTCCAATTCCAGCTGCTATCAGAGAGGATTTTGTGGAGATTGTTAGGGAAAGAGTCAGGACTGGGTTATACAAACAATCAACATCCAGTTACTCAAGTCCGGTTTTCTATTTAAAGAAGGAGAATGGAAAGTTGAGGGTGGTTCATGATCTTAGAGCCTTGAATAGAGTCACTATCAAGGACACTGGTATGCCACCAAGTGCAGAAGATTTTTTTGAAGCTTTTGCTGGAAGGGTGTGTTATGGTTTGGGTGATATTATGGGTGGTTATGATGAGTGGCAACTTCATAGAGATTCAAGGCCTCTCACAACTTTTGAGACTCCTTTGGGAAGATTTCAACTCACTATGTTGCCTCAAGGAGCAACTAATTCAGTGGCGGTATATCAAGCACATATGGCTTGGATTTTGCATGATGAGGTTCCTACTCATGCTGGTATTTTTATTGATGATGGTGGAATTAAAGGACCATCCACTGACTATGATAATGAGGTGTTAGCGGAGACCCTGGAATAAGGAGGCTTGTTTTGGAATATGCAATAACTCTAGAAAGAGTTTTGTTTAGGATTGAAGAGGAAGGTTTGACCATTTCAGGGTCAAAATTCTGTTGTTGTGTTCCTGCTTTGGAAATTCTGGGTCATGTGGTATGTAAAGAGGGAAGTATTATGGCGAAGAAGAAGATTAATAAAATCCAGTCATGGCCAAGGCCTAAAAATACCACTGAAGTCAGGGTATTTTTGTGTGTATGTGTATATGTCAGGATTTTTATTAAGGATTTTTCTTTGTTGGATTCACCTTTAAGGAGGTTGACCAGGAAAGATGCAGATTGGGAATGGACTGAAGAGTGTGAAGAGGCTTTTCAGAAGTTGAAAAGGGTTGTTGGTGAAGATATTGTTCTTCATAAGTTGGATTATGGCGTTGGTGCTGGAAAAATTTATCTGGAAGTGGACTCAAGCTATACTGCTGCTGGTGCTGTTTTGTCTCAGGAGGATAAGACTGGAAGGGTCAGGCCATTAAGATATGAGTCTGTGGTGTTTAATGAGGTGGAATCTAGGTATTCACAACCTAAATTTGAATTTTGTGGTGTAGCAAAAATTTTAAAGAAGCAAAAGACTCTTCTGTGGGGGCAGCATTTTGAGCTGCAGGTGGATGCAAAATCTTTAGTTCAGATTATCAATACACCTAGTCTTCCAAATGCTCCAATGACTAGGTGGGTGGCGTTTATTCAACATTTTTCTTTTGACCTGGTGCACAAGCTAGGTAAAACTTTTACAATGACAGATGGATTGTCAAGAAGACCGCCCACAGATGAAGATTCTGAGGCTGAAGAGTTTGATGAAGATGTTCCAGTGGTTAGGGCCAGCACTGAGGGTGCTGAAGATTTTTCTGACCTCCCCCAAGAGGCTAAACTGGCTGGATCTGATCTTGATTCTGGTGATCAGGATGTTTTTGTTGATGAAGATGGAGTTGTTTTTTGGGAAAGCTCAAATTTGGAAAAGGATGTTTTTGTTAGTGAACTGGATTTGCACAAGGTTCAGTCAAGAGAGAAGGACATGCCAAAATTTAAGGATTGGTGTCCTGTTTGGGCTGGTCAATTGGCTCATGTTCACACTGGTGATTTTGATGACAGAACTGTACCCTTGGATGTTGTTTTGTTGGATTTTGAAGATGAGACGTGTGGTCAGTCTGGGTTTTATTTTATTTTGGTAGAATATCTGTTGACCTTGGAGAGGCCAGATAGTTGTGATGATGATACTTGGTTGGCAATTAAGAAGAAGAGTCCTGGATTTTATGTGTCAGGAAGAAGGTTGATGAGGAGGAGGCATCCTAATCCTCAAGTTGTGGTGACTCAGAAGAAGGGTCAAGAAGTTGTGTTGAAGTCTTTGCATGAAGACCTTGGTCATAGAGGCTTTGGGGAGACTTATAGAAGAGTAGCTGACAGATTTTGGTGGCCAGGTATGAAGTTGGCTGTTCAGGGTTGGGTTCAATCTTGGGAAGAATGTCAAAGAAGAAGTCACTTGAAACCTAAAGAGGTTGGCTGTGTTACTGGTGAAACAACTGTTTTTGGAAGGGTCAGTCTGGATGCTGTCCATATTAAAGAGGGCAGGTATAAATACTTAATTGTTGCCAGGGATGATTTGTCTAGTTGGGTTGAGGCAGTGCCTCTGGTTAATTTGACTGCCAAGAATGTGGCAGAGTTTTTGAAGAAGGAGTGGATTTATAGGTATGGGTTGATGAAGTTGGTGACTGTTGATGGCAGGCCAGAGTTTGGTGCCAAATTTAAAGAAGCGTCGGCTTGTGTTGGTTCTAAAGTTAGAGTGGCTACACCTTATTATCTTGAAGCTGAAGGCATGGTTGAAAGAGGCCATCAAGTTATCAAGAATGCTTTGGTAAAGATGTGTGGGGATAGTGCTGAAAAGTGGAGGCATTATTTACCCTTGGTGTTATTTCCTGATAGGGTCACTGTGAGGAGGACAACTGGCTATTCTCCTTACAAGTTAATGTTTGGTCAGAAAGCTGTTCTACCAGTGGACTTGGAAACTGTCTCTTATCTTGGAATTGATTGGGATGATGTGCACTCAACAGAAGAATTGCTCTGTGCCAGGATGCAAAAGTTGGAATGTAGAGAGGAATGTCAAGAGAAGGCATACTCTAGAATGATGAGTATTAGAAATCAATCAGTCAGGTACTGAACAAGAAGTTGGCTCATAGACTCAGGAATCCCTTGAAACCTTGTTATTTGGTTTTGGTGTATAATAGAAGTTTGGAGAGTCATTGGGGAAAGATGTTTTCTGAGAGATGGAATGGACCTTACAGAGTCAGATCTCAGGCCTCTGGAGGTTCTTATGTTTTGGAAGAGTTGGATGGTGCAGTCTTGAAAAAGAGAGTGGCTACAGACCAGGTGAAGAGGTTCTATCCCGGAGGCACTAGGCATGAAGAAGATTGACTCTGCAATGAGGATAAACTATGGAACAGTCTTTGAATTTTGGATTTTTGGTGTTACAGAGCAAATTTTGTGTTGAAAATATTTGTTAGAAGGTACCCATGGGTAGCACTTCTAGATTTGATCTTGGCAAGTGTAGGGGTAACTGATGGGCTGGCTGCTCTGTAGAACAGTTACCCCAGATTGTCTGTCTCCAACCCTTTCTCTTAATTTGGTTGAACCCTAGTATTGGTTTCTTTTCACAGGTTCTAGTCCTCTATGACTTTAAACTTGAAATTACTTTGGTCTTCAAGTGCCGGACTCTTCACTCTTATTGGTTTTGGCTTTTTGTGTTGGATGTTGTGTTTTTGTTAGAAGGCACCCAGGGGGGCTTCTAGATTTTATTTTGGCAAGTGTGGGGGTAACTGATGAGCTGGCTGCTCTGTAGAAAAGTTAACCCAGAATGTCTGTCTCAAGTCTTTTGTTTGTCCCAGTTGAATTCTAGTTCTGTTGTTTATTATTCAGGTTTCAAGTCCACTATGACTTTAAACTGGTTTGGGACTGGCTTCTTTATCTTTGGTTCTTTTAGATTGGGGGCGGATCACTGGTGGTCTCTCATCATTTTTACTTATTGGAGGGAGCCCACCCAGTGATCATTTCTATGGACCAGACTTTTCTCTTACTTGACCAACTATGGAGCTGGACTGTCTTTGATTTTTTAGTTATGTTTTTGCTAGATAGTAGTTTCAGATTGTTTTCTTTTTTTTTCTCTTTTTTCTTTTAATTTTCTTGTGGGGGTTGTTAAAATTATAAAATTAAAAAAAATAGGATGTTGCCACATCAGGGTCACCTGGATGTGGGCAAAAATTGGTGGGGAAAGGCTCATCAATTGGCCGGGAAATTCTATTTTATCATTTTAGTTTATTTTATTTTTTATTTTCATTAATTTCATTTTTTATTTTTTTATTCTCATTATTACCCTTAATTTATGTTTCTTATTTCAAATTTTTTAAATTTTTTAAGGTGTATCTACATCAAGGTGTACTTGGATGTGGGCAAGGTATCAGGGGATCAGCTCATCAATTGGCTGGGGGATACCATTTGTATTATTTTTTATCTTTTATTTTATTTCATTTATTGTTATTTTATTTTATTTATCAATTTTTAATTTTAGTATTTTAGTAGATTTAAAAAAATATTTATATATTAGAATTTAAAGTTATTAATTGTTTTTTATTATTTATTTATTATTATGTTTCTAATATTTTTGAAGGAGCTAATTGTCTAGATGATGAAGCTTCTGGAGGCTGGTCTGGATTATGATGTTATTTTTGTTTTTTATTGGTGTTGTGGGAAGCACTGTGATCTTTGAAGTGCATCCTGCTGGAGAGACTATATGAATTGTAATTGGCAGGAATTGGATTAGAGGGAAGTTCAGAGGAGGAAGAAGAAGAGGCAGGAATGGAGTGCTGGAAGGTGTGCTTAATGATCCTAGACATCTTCCAGTGGTTGTCCAACAGGTGCTTTCACAGCGATTTTTCAAAGTCATTCAAAGGTCCATGGAGGGCAAAGGCTTTTAGAATGTTTGAACACATGGTGCTGAGGTGTTGTTTCATGTCTCCATAATCCAGGGTCAAAGAAGTTTCTAGAGGTCAGCCAACTCAAATAGTAGATTCAGGAGGAGGGGTGCCAACTAGACAAGAAGAATTGGATCAGTAATTATTTTTGTTGAATAAATTGGATGAATTAATGTGGTACTTACAGATTGGAAGCTCATCAAATTTGTAAGCAGCCAGAATTTGGACTTCTGAAGACTTTGGAATGGTCATACTAGGTGGATCAATCAGGGAAAGATATGGATTCTCTTGGTCTTCCTCTGAAAGTTTTTGAGAAGGTGAACTAAGAGACTGATTTTCCTGGGGCCTAGTTGGAGAAGCAGGTCTATTGTTGCTGTTGTTAATATTTCTGTTTGATTCAGTTGGATGAGGTGCTGGTGATGGAGTACCAGGATTGTTATAAGATGGAGCAGGAGAGGGTGATTTGGAAGCAGATTGATCTCTTCTGGATGGAGCTTTTGAGGGAATGGAACTGTAAGAAGAATAGTTGGCTGACAGAGGAGAGGTGTGGTTTTGTTGTCTTAACTGGAGACAAATTTGTTGCTTTGATGTGGTGTTGGGTGCTGTGGTTTCTTCCTGGGGTCCTCTGGCAGGTCTCCTAGAAGTTTGGGAAATTTTGGAGTTTTTGGACCTTGGAAGGGTTGGCTGCATTGCTCTGGGAGCAGTGGGAGGTAATTGTGTGGAGTTGTTTTCGTTGATTGGATAAATTTGGATGTTTTCTGGTTGTTTTTGGAGGTTTTGAGCATGATTTTCACTTTCTAGTGAGGCAGGCGGGCCGCCCGACGTAGGGCGTGCCAACTGAACGTGGTCTAGAAGTCAAGGAGCTGATTTTGAAGCTTTTGTAGCTAATTTAGCAGAGATAAAAGCTGTTTCTTGGGAAGCTAAGGCTGGTCTTTTGGGAAGAGTTCTGGAAGCTGAGATCCTAGATCTTCTGGATGGTGTGGAGGATAAAGAGGAAGAGGCTGGAGCAAGCTCTAGTATAGTAAGGTAAACTCTTACAGTCGCCTTGCTGTAAGCAGAATCCGGAGGAGATGTGTGGACTTAGCTGAAAACCCCGTCCTTCCAATAAAAATAACAAAATGGGAATTCTAAATCACTAAGCTAACCAGTCTACTTGGATCTGATTGATAAATATAATGAAGCTCTAAGATAATTAATGCTTATTGAGATTTAAAGAAAGTGGCTGTTGATAAAGAAATACTGATAACAACAATTAAGGTGTACCAGTGAAAGATCTGAAAAGATTGAATTTTATGTTTTTATAATAATTTGAATTTTTATGAGACAGCAATAATCAAGTCCCAGCGATGAAGACCTTTCTAAAGATACCCTGTATGAAGTGTGATTTAAATTGTTGAGTAGTATTTCTAAAATGTTATATAAAATTTAAAGTTATAAGGGTATGACAATTTTATTTAATTTTTTGAGTAATAAAAAATGAGACCGTGGTGGTTAATGATTAAGCTGTATGATCTATCCCCCTTCTCAATTTTGAGTTTGAGAGGCGCTTAAGTATTCCTAGTCACGTGCCTAAGTTTTCCCCTCCAGAGCTCTCCCAGAGTCAATCCGGAGCCCGTGCGGAGTCCGTACGGAGTCCGTACGGAGTCAATGAAAACCTTTAAAACTATAATAAAAAATCTAGAAAAACTACACATAATAGAGCTACTTCACCTTTTTATTCTAAACTATTTTTCGTAGTTTGCGCAGCTCTAATCACCCCTTGAAAATTAATCAAAGTTAAGTAATTTCTAAAAACGTAAATATTTCTATAATAATTTAAAATTCATTTGAAAATATAAGAAAAATAGTAAAAATTCAGGGAAAATTTCCCAAGGTTCTTGAGTCACTCGACTTGATACTTATAAACTTTTCAGACCGTAAAAATAAGTTTTCTCTGTAAAATAAATTGTTTTCGCGTAGGCATTTGCTCTTGACCAATTTCTTCATATTTAAAACTCAAATAAATTAAATAAAACCCTTTTATAAAAAAATAATAACACCAATCTTGCACGCCGTAATAACTCCATTTACGTACTTAGGTGGCATACTAGACTTTAGTCTACCACATCCTCCCTCCAATTGAGAATGTCCCCATTTGTAAAACTTTGCATAAGTGGTTGAGCAATTCCAAAAGAATTATCTTTTCTAATTAATTAATTTGATAAATTTGTTTTAGCTGGTCTTCTTTTAATTCTTTATAATAAAAACATTGTTTCTTCTTCTCTGGCTTGATATAACATAAAATAAAATAAATCTTGTGATGATTCCACTACTGAGAGCAAGGTTTGAATCCCTTCAGACTCCCATATACCAGTCTTCCTTCTTGTCACAGAATTGAGAGAGTGGATCTTTCTATGAGCCGAATACTCCTGATTCCAACCTCATAGGGCCCCCCACTGAGCCGAATTCTATGATTGCAATCTCGCCATAAGGTCCTCCAAGCTTCACACCAAAAAAAAGGCCTAACTATGAGGCACTAAAAAAAATCATTCCCTAAAATCCAACTACCATCCTAACTTCTGATTCCTTCATCACAATTTTCAAACTTTGCTATGCAGAAAACCCATAAAATACTTTTTCCAGGCTTCCAATAATAATATTAACTTTAGACCATGTTAAAGCGCCACAAATTTCACCTAATTAACCATTATGCTTTCTTTAGCATCATCACCACCTAAAATTTTAACCTCCTAAAGCTTATCAGCACCCAATTCCAGAAATAATTGAATAACCAAATTAGAGTCTTAGTGGAAAGTGATAAATTAAAAGATTGAATTGAGTTATCCAATCAAGATTGACATTTTAGTTTAAAGTCTTGGTGGACCAAACATATAATCAATTGCCAGTTTATGGTCTTGGTGGACCAAAGATTGTTTAAGTGCATAAATAACTTGAAATGTTCCTAAATAAGGCCTAGGCTTGACCAAAGATTGAATAAATTTGATAATCCAGTTTAATGTCATTGTCAGCCTGTATATCTCCAGGACTGAGTAAAAAGTAATTATAAGTTATGTTAAACACATGAACTATACATGGGAATAATAAATAAGAGTACACAAATAGTATACATAAGTAAAATTATGATAATACACAAAAAATGTCATTATAACACCTTATATACACGCATATATCCACCTTTTATAGGTCTTATGTACTTAATATTAAGTTGGAATATGTTAGGGTAATCTTAAGAACCTTAAGTATAAGGCTACATAATTTTTAAGTACACTTAAAGCTGTTATATTCATTGTTTTATGCAAAAAACAAGAAATGCGCTTTATTTCACTTAAAAGTTGACTATATGCGCTATAAAATTGAGAATATCAAAATTGCGCTTTGACAGATCAATTGGGCTCATTTAGAACTATTGATTTGGCTATTTAAATGCATAAAAATAACACTTTTCAAATTTGGTGTTTTTTATGCCAGAAATGGCTTCTGTGTACTGGCCACATACTGCCTGCTTTTTTCCCGTGTGAATAGCTTCATTTTTAGCAAAGTTAGCTTTTTCACACTATAATTACCCCACATTCTACGCCCACTGTGGGGAAACACACTAAAATAGGTGACAGGCGCTTATTTAGTGTCCTAGCTTAATTAATAATGCATTGACCTTGTTTATATGCACTAATTTCATTAATAACCTCACTCTTGGCACTTTATTTCATCACCACGCTTAAATTCGCCTAATTTTAGTCAAGGATTTACCTGTGAAAGCGCCTGCCAAGAACTTCATGTAGTTACCCCACATCTCACGCTCTTTTTTAAGTTTTTGGGTGGTTTCTCAGTCAATTTTGGTTATTTTTGAATGGGAATTTCACGTAGTATAATGTCAGGATTAGCCCCATTATTTCTACAGTCAATCCCCCTTATTATTAAGCTATTATTAACCTTAAAAAGTCTCCTTTAGTCTTTAATATTATTGTTTTATACGCATATACTCTCTTTTTGTCTTTTTCTTTAATTTTGATGGATTTCTCTTATTATTACAGGATTTTGGCGGTTGTTACTCTTCTAATTATGTCATGGGTTACTGGGAATGTTGATGGGCATGTCTATTAATTGTTTAGAGGCGTCATTAACTGTGTATTGGGTGGTACATCAAGGGAATCATTGGGGAGCTCAGTGTGTATAAAAGGAGGAGGTTTTTGGGTTGTATTTCTTCATTCTTTATCATTACAATTTAACCAATATAACCAAACCAATTACAATACATATCAATTAGTACTTTTATAAGACTTTTGAATAGTATCTGAATTTATATAATCTATTTTTCTACCAACTATAAAGATTGTAAGCCATATATAAGAATAGTGAGAATTATATTACTGAGATCTTTATATTTGATTTTATTTTACAACTTAGTGGATTAAATCTACAGTATTCATATAGGACCATTAAAATCTTCTAGACAACTGACTATTCAAGCTAGTTCACATCCTTGTACTTGACCTTAGCCTGAAAATTGGGGACCTTTCCTCAAGAATTCTGTTATAATCCTGTAAGTGAAATTTTCAAAAGAAGGTGCACGTAAATAATATCCCTATAGAAATATTTGGATAATTAAAACAGGTTGGGGTCACTTATATAGTGATTTCAGAAAAAGAAGCCCTGTTATATAATAAAATTGTGATATTGAATCAACAATTTTACCACTAATTTAACATATAATTGTTATTAGTGGGTCTGTCAATAGACCAATTAAATTTGTGATCTTTGCAGATAAAATTTTTACCACTAATTTAACATAAAATTGTTCTTAGTGGGAGTCTGTCAATAGACCAATTAAATTTGTGATCTTTGCAAATGATAACCAATTAAACTGATTAATTGTTTTCTTTTTACAGGACTCTTAATCCCTTTTCTATTGGTTTGTAAAATTCATTTATATTTAAAAAAGAATCTTGCTGACAGTTGTTTTTCTTTTTTAATATAAAAACACGGCTACATATTGTAGACCAGTTAAATTAAGTGACCACATAAAAAGCATATTTGACTTTTGGCACTTAAAGATTCACTTCATACCAAAAAGTAAGCAATTAAATTGTCTTCAGTGGTATTAATAAATACTGATTAAACTCCTTTTTGAAGTTTTTCATATCTCAAACTTTCAATTCTTTAGAATTCCACGTAAAAATGTGTGACAACAATGACATTGTAAGTAATAAGGCAAAACCTTATAACTTAAGAACTAGAGCTGAAAGACCTGTTACAGGACATCCAAATGGAGGGTCAAGAATCACCAGTAACAATAAACAACACCCCACCAATGTCCATGGAGGAAAAGGAAAAGCTCTTAAAAAAATGTCAATAAAGAAGTCCAAAAACACCTTACAAGAGCAAATTCACTCCCTCTCAACCCTACTGAATACACTAACAATAAGAGTAAACAATATGTTAGACCAGATCAACAATTTGGAGAAAAGGGCGGCACACGGCTTTATAGAAGTCAACCAGGCTCTAGTGGATATAAGGTCTCATCAACAACCAGTGGCACCAAATACCACAGCAACACCTCCAGTCCCAGAAGAGGACAAAAAGATAACTGTAAGCAAATGGAAGTGGGATTGGTATGCCCAAAACTACAACAGTCCTCCTCAACAGGGATCCAGCAGTCACCCTTACAGGGGAAAGCCAAGGAGAGGCAGGGGAAATGGAATAAGACCCTGGTAAGTCATCCATCTTCTCAAGATCAATTATATAATCCTAACAATGAATTACTTATAGGTAATGAAATTGATAGAGAGTTATTGGATATAATTGATAAGGATTTAAAAAATTATTCATTTGAAAATAACATGTTAGACTTGTCATTACATGAGGATAATGTACATAGTTTTATTGATCACCAGGAAAATACTATTAATATAAAAATGGAATCAAATGAATTAAAAATTGACCCTGATGATGAATCTTCTGAATTGGAAACAGAAAAAATTGAATATTTTCTGAAAGAAAATCCAATGGAATCAAAAATAATTAGTAAATTATTATTTAGAATTGAAAAATTGGAAGAATTCTCTAGAGAGTCCAACAATAATACAGAAAGTGTATTATTAAACATCACACAATCATTGAGTACAACAGCCAATAAGTTAAAAGTTATTGAGAATTCAAATAATGAATTGATCAATGAAAACAAAAGATTAAATTCTGAGATTAAAAATTTAGAAATTAAATTAGAACATTCTCAGAATATTATGGCCACCATAGAGGGACGTGTAAAATTGTCTTTTTCAAATGTAAATGATACTTTAACTCATGTACCTGTAATAAAAGATAGGTTACAAAGAGTAGAAATTGAAGTAGCTAACATTTTGAAAAATACTGAAACAATAAAGGATAATACCTCTTATGTAGAAAGAGTACCAGTTTTTATAAAACACTCTGATGATAAACCAATGATGGAACATGAACATAGTGTCATGGGCTCTGAGAATATAAAATCAGTAAAAGATGAAATTAATGATCATCTTTCTAAAGTGAGTGAATTACTCAATATTCCTCAGGTTAGGGAAGCTAAAACTAGCCAAAAGAACTGGCCTAAGTTAGATCAGTACCCTTCTTTTGACGGGGATTCAAAATCTGATTGGCAACAATTCATACAAAGAATTGATAACTTAAAATTTTCATATAAATTACCTGATGAAGAAATTACTTCAAAGTTAATATCTTTATTTACAGATGTGGCCTTATTATGGTTTGAATCTGTATTGAGTGAGGGAATTAATTACTCCTGGAATGAATGGAAGGCACTAATTGAAAGGCAATTTGGTGGCCCAAAATTTAGAATCACTCAACAAAGACTGTATGAAAGGGCCAGATATAATCCAAATGCTGGAGATAAACCCATGGTCTTCTTAATGAATTTAATAAAAATCATGAAAGCTATGGATCCAAAAATGGATTATGAAGAGTGGAAAGAAAAAATAATATACAAGTTGCCTATATCAGTTAGAGACATTATTGTAGCTAGAACTGAGACTGTCAGAGACACCTCTAGATTCATTAATATATGCAATGAGATATTATTAAACCACAAGTATGAAACCAAGTATAGTAATTACAGACAAAGTGTTGACGTGGTAAAACCTACTACAAGTAAGTTACCAGTGGAAAAGAAAAAACCTTCAGCTCCCCTTGTCCCTAAGAGACAAGAAAATAACACTTGTTACAAATGTAATGAACCTTGAGTTAAAGGTCACACGTGTAAGAAAAGAATAAATGTTATTGAAACCTCACAAACTTCTGAACCTAGTAATCATGAAGATGAGAATGTGGAATCCAGTGAGGATTGCAAGAGTAACATATCTTACAGTGATGATGAAAATGAGATATTTGTATTAGAACAGGATATAATGTTCCTGAATGATGCTATACCTCATACAGACACATCTTTAACTTCCATAGAGGAAGCTGAAATAATTAAAGATGTATCTCATGACACTTACAAAATAACACCTATCAGAGCACCTATTATCATATGTGGAAAAGAAATGAATGCCATTCTTGACACTGGGGCTGCAGGTAGTGTAGTTTCACTTAATGCATTAAGGAAACTTGATAGTAAGTACCAGGAAAAACTAGAACCTGTTCAGACAAAGAACTGGAGGGTTTTGGTTCAGTATTAAATCCAATTGGCAAATACAAAACTGCTGTATTCTTTAAATATAATAATGGATATGTTAGAGCAGTTTGTGAATTTGTATTAATGGATAATAATAACTGTAGTGATTGGTTTATTATTGGCAATGATTTATTGACAAAATTTGGCATTAAACTAGATCCTGCAAACAGTTGTTTCACCATAGGGGTGAATGGTAAAAGGAAATTCAAAATATGTTCTGAAAATTCAGTATATTCCATTTCTCCTAGAGAAGAACAACTGCAAGGTGGAAGAACCACAAATGAAGTGGATGAATTGGAAAATGAAATCCAAAAAGCCTCTTTCAGTCCTCAACTCTCAAAAATTGAACAAGAAGACATTTTGAGATTGATTAAATCATATCCTATGGCATTTGCTCATGGATCAAATGAACTAGGATTGGTCAAAGACCATGAGATGAAAATCTCTTTAAGCTGTGATCTGGATAATATTCCTGGCAGCTTAAAAAAGAAACCTTACCCAGCATCTCCTGCAAAAAGGAAAGATATTGAAGACAATATAAAATTGTTATTGGAAATGGGTATTGTTGAAAAAGTGGACACAACACCTAAGTATTGTGTCATTTCACCAGTATTAATCTCTTATGAAAAAGATAAGGCAAGATTATGCGGTGATTATAGAGCTCTGAATACATATACAGTAGATGATATTTACCATCTACCAAGGATAGCTTCTATCCATGCTACTTTACAAGGAGCAAAATATATTTCCTGTCTGGATGGGAACAAGGGTTACCACCAGATTCCTGTGGAAAGAAATTCTCAAAATTACTTATTAATAACCACACATATGGGTATATATAAGTATGTGAGAATGCCATTTGGTCCAAAGAATGCCCCTTCAGTCTTCCAAAAATTGATGGATAGTGTTTTTCATCAGGAAATGGTTGAAGGATGGCTATTGGTCTATATTGATGACATCATAGTGTTTTCAAAAACATATGATGAACATTTAAATCACCTGAAAAGAGTCTTTCAAAAAATGGATGAAATTAATATGACTATTGCATTAAAGAAATGTAAGTTTGGATTTCAATCCTTGAAAGTACTTGGACATGTTGTATCTGGATTACAAATTTGTGTTGACCAGAATAAAGTGGCAGCAATTAAAAACATTGGGATACCTAAAAATGTAAAAGGGGTTCAAAGTTTTTTGGGTATGTGTGGATATTATAGACAATATATTAAAAATTACCAATCCATTGCAGCCCCTTTAACAACATTAATCAGGAAGAATGAAGCTTTCATTTGGAATAATGAAAGACAACACGCCTTTAATAAATTAAAGGAATGTTTAATGTCAGCTCCAATATTGGGACTGCCAGATTTCACCCTACCTTTTATTTTGTACACTGATGCAAGTTTCATAGGTTTGGGTGCTGCTTTACAGCAGAAACAGATAATAAATGGAAAATTATCTGAAGTAGTTATCTGTTATATATCCAGAACCTTAAGAAAAACAGAATTAAGGTATGGTGCCACACATCTAGAATGTTTAGCCGTGGTGTGGGCTTTGGAGAAACTTCATTACTATCTGGAAGACCAGAAGTTTGAACTTATAACAGATTGCAGTGCAGTTAAATCATTACTAAACATGAAAACACCTAATAGGCACATGTTTAGATGGCAACTAGCTGTACAAGAGTACAGAGGAAGAATGACAATCACTCACAGAGCAGGAACATTGCATTCAAATGTGGATTTATTATACAGAAGTCCTTTGCCAAATGATGCTGACAACCCAGCTTATGTACCTGAAAATGAGGTTATACATATATTTGGGATTTATATAGTGGATTTAGAAGAAGAGTTTATGCAAACTATATTGGAAAATTATTCATCTGATAAAGATTTTTCTAAACTATCCACCATTCTTAATGATCCAACAAATGCCTCCATGAGTGCATTAATTAAAACCTTGCCTCCAAAGTATAAAAATGCGTTGAAAAAGGTAAACTATCAATTGAAGATGGATATATATATTACAGGAAAAAGTTAAGCAATGTAATAGTAATACCACCTTCTATGAAAGAGTTAATGTTGAGTACTTGTCATGATGACATCTTAGCTGGTCATTTTGATTTTAAAAAAACATTAACCAGAGTTAAAAATACAGCCTGGTGGATAAACATGAAAGAGGATGTACATAAATACATTGAAACATGTGACTCTTGTCAGAAATCTGAGAGATTAACTGGGAAGAGAGCTGGGTTGTTACAACAAATAGAGCAGCCAAAAGCTCCATGGGAAATTATAAACATGGATTTTGTAACTGGCTTGCCATTAGCAGGAAAAGAAAGTTTCAATTCTTGCTGGGTAATAGTGGATAGATTAACGAAAATGTGTAAGTTTATCCCTACCCATAAAGAGGTATCTGCTAAAGACTTGGCGTTACTATGGTGGACTCAGATGATGAATACTGCTGGGTTCCCCAAAGCCATAATCTCTGACAGACACCACGCAATATGGGGGGCGGACTTGCTAGCGAGTCCGCAACCTTGGACCCAAACTCACCACAGATTGAGCACACATTGAGCTATTGATAAAGGAACCATACAATCAGGGATGAACACCACTCAGCAGAACAGTTTTAGGTGGGTGTCCAAGTAGAGTTCAGCATGAGTTCAGTATGAGTTCAGTCTGAGTTCCATCTGAGTTCAGGTTGAGGACTTGCTAGCAAGTCCACCCCCTATATTGCGTAGTGAGAGATCCTAAATTTACTTCAGAGTTCTGGACATCTTTGATGGAAGTATCAGGTTGTCAATTAAAATTGTCTACAGCACACCATCCACAAACTGATGGGCTCGCTGAGAGGATGATACAAACTCTAGAAGACATGTTCAGAAGATATTGTGCCTTTGGATTAGAATACAAAGACAATGAGAAATTCACACATGACTGGGTAACATTAATTCCTGACCTTGAATTTTCTTATAACAGCACAACTCATTCTGTAACAGAGAAGAAACCATTTGAACTCTGGCTGGGATATGTACCAAATACCCCAGTAAATCATTTAAATAAACTACCAAGGTTGGATATACACCCTGGCACTAAATCCTTTATTCATATGCAACAAATGTGTAGAAAGCATGCAGAAGAATGCATCCAAAAATCATTTGAATATGAAAAGAAAAGGTGGGACAAATGTCATAAAGAATTTGAATTTAAAAAGGGAGATGAAGTCCTCATATCAACACTACATTTTAACTTACAAGGTAATGTTAAATTAAAGGATCCCTTTGTAGGACCTTTTGTAGTAAATAAAATGGTTGGTAATAATGCAGTGGAAGTCATATTATATGCTCCATATGATAGGAAACATCCAGTTTTCCCTATCTCATTATTGAAACCTTACCATGCAAATGATCCTGACTTATTTCCAAAAAGAAGGGGAAGGCCTAAAAATCAACCTGAAGAAATTGTGGAAAAAGCAGAGATTGAAAAAATACTCAAGAAAAGAATCCTTTCTAAAGGAAAAGGAACTGAGTATTTACTAAGATTTAAAGGGAAATCAAATGAATTTGATAAATGGATACCTGAAAAAGAAATTTCTAATTTATCCACCCTTCTTAAAAAATTTAAACAGAAATAAATTTCTGTTCAACAAGCTGAGGGGTTAAAAAACCAGTACTCATAATATTTTATTATGTTTTATTTCTTTAAAGTTGAAATCTTTAATGCTACAGATTTATTCTGAATACCTGAAAATTACAAATTAATAAAATAAAATGTATAACTTATCATTTTTTTTATTGTTTTTTTGGGTGGGAGAGTGTCAGCCTGTATATCTCCAGGACTGAGTAAAAAGTAATTATAAGTTATGTTAAACACATGAACTATACATGGGAATAATAAATAAGAGTACACAAATAGTATACATAAGTAAAATTATGATAATACACAAAAAATGCCATTATAACACCTTATATACACGCATATATCCACCTTTTATAGGTCTTATGTACTTAATATTAAGTTGGAATATGTTAGGGTAATCTTAAGAACCTTAAGTATAAGGCTACATAATTTTTAAGTACACTTAAAGCTGTTATATTCATTGTTTTATGCAAAAAACAAGAAATGCGCTTTATTTCACTTAAAAGTTGACTATATGCGCTATAAAATTGAGAATATCAAAATTGCGCTTTGACAGATCAATTGGGCTCATTTAGAACTATTGATTTGGCTATTTAAATGCATAAAAATAACACTTTTCAAATTTGGTGTTTTTTATGCCAGAAATGGCTTCTATGTACTGGCCACATACTGCCTGCTTTTTTCCTGTGTGAATAGCTTCATTTTTAGCAAAGTTAGCTTTTTCACACTATAATTACCCCACATTCTACGCCCACTGTGGGGAAACACACTAAAATAGGTGACAGGCGCTTATTTAGTGTCCTAGCTTAATTAATAATGCATTGACCTTGTTTATATGCACTAATTTCATTAATAACCTCACTCCTGGCACTTTATTTCATCACCACGCATAAATTCGCCTAATTTTAGTCAAGGATTTACCTGTGAAAGCACCTGCCAAGAACTGCATGTAGTTACCCCACATCTCACGCTCTTTTTTAAGTTTTTGGGTGGTTTCTCAGTCAATTTTGGTTATTTTTGAATGGGAATTTCACGTAGTATAATGTCAGGATTAGCCCCATTATTTCTAAAGTCAATCCCCCTTATTATTAAGCTATTATTAACCTTAAAAAGTCTCCTTTAGTCTTTAATATTATTGTTTTATACGCATATACTCTCTGTTTGTCTTTTTCTTTAATTTTGATGGATTTCTCTTATTATTACAGGATTTTGGCGGTTGTTACTCTTCTAATTATGTCATGGGTTACTGGGAATGTTGATGGGCATGTCTATTAATTGTTTAGAGGCGTCATTAACTGTGTATTGGGTGGTACATCAAGGGAATCATTGGGGAGCTCAGTGTGTATAAAAGGAGGAGGTTTCTGGGTTGTATTTCTTCATTCTTTATCATTACAATTTAACCAATATAAACAAACCAATTACAATACATATCAATTAGTACTCTTATAAGACTTTTGAATAGTATCTGAATTTATATAATCTATTTTTCTACCAACTATAAAGATTGTAAGCCATATATAAGAATAGTGAGAATTATATTACTGAGACCTTTATATTTGATTATATTTTACAACTTAGTGGATTAAATCTACAGTATTCATATAGGACCATTAAAATCTTCTAGACAACTGACTATTCAAGCTAGTTCACGTCCTTGTACTTGACCTTAGCCTGACAGTCATAGTGGACCAAACATTTGATTGACAAGTAATCCAGTATAAGGCCATAGTGGACCCATGAATGTTTGAATTATCCTGCAGATATTAATTTTCCAGTTTAATGTCATAGTGGACTAAAACAATAAATGAACTACCAGTTTAAAGTCATGGTGGACCAAACATTTGATCAATAAGAAATCCAGTTTAAGGTCATGGTGGACCCAACAGCTTGATAACTGTCCAGTTTAAGGTCTTGGTGTACCTAACATTGATAACACTCCAGTTTAAGGTCTTGGTGGACCTAACATTTGTTTGATAAAAAAAATAAAAAAAATCCGTCTCCAAAAATATCCATAAAATCTTGAACATCCTTGAAATTCAGTTTAAAGTCTTGAAGGACTAACAGCTCCAATATAAAATCTTTAATGAAAGTTTTTAAAATTAGCCAGTTTAAATTCTTGGAGGAGTAACAGCTTCAAAATTTGTATAAAAACCTTAAGGAAAGTCTTGAACAGTAGCCAGTTTAAAGTCTTGGAGGACTAACAGCTCCAAAATTTGTATAAAAAACCTTAAGGAAAGTCTTGAACAGTAGCCAGTTTAAAGTCTTGGAGGACTAACATCTCCAAAATTTGTATTAAAAAAAAACCTTAAGGAAAGTCTTGAAAAGTAGCCAGTTTAAAGTCTTGGAGGACTAACAGATGTCTTGAAGTAAAATCCCATAGGTATTGAGTTCCCCTAGACCCTGTTTCCTGTCTAAACTAAATGAATAAAACTAAAAAAAAGAATGAAAACTGAAAAATAAAACTAAGAATTATAAAAATAATTTTGATTTAATTAATTAATTATTATTTTTTTTATTTTTTTTCTTTTTTTTTATTTTTTTTTTATTTTTATTTTATTATTATTTTTTTTATTTTTTTTTATTTTTTAATTTTTATTTTTATTTTTATTTTTATTATTTTATTTTTATTTATTTATTTTTAATTTTATTTATTTATTATTTATTTTATTTTTTTTATATTTATTTTATTTTATTTTTTTTTATTTTATTTTATTTTTTTTTTTTTAAATTTAAAATGAAAGATTTTAGAAAAGATTGTTTTGAAATAAAAGTTAAAATTTAATTTTTAAAGAAAGATAAACGAGTGTGAAAAGAAAGATAAAAAAAGTAATAAAAAAGAATTATCATAATTAAAATTTTTAAAAGATGCCCCCCGGCCATTTGATGAGCCGTACCCTCGACATCATACCCACATCCAAGTGCAACTTGATGTGGTTACACAATTTTGAGAAATTGAAAAGAAAGAAAATAAATGAAAAGTTTTTTTAGAAGATAATTTTTATAATTATGATCACTGGGTGGGCTCCCTCCAATTTATAAAAATGATAAGAGACCACCAGTGAGCATCACCTTTACAATAATTCATAATATATATTAAAGAAAAGAAATCACAATCTAACATAAAAAAAATCAAAAACAAAATAAAATAAAAGAATCTTGAATCCAGCGTTGAGAGCGGTGTCTCTTGATTGGTTCCAGTTTATAGTCTTAGTGGACTTCCTATGATTAAAAGACAAAGACAGGATTCAACTAGAAACAGGGAAAATTTTGGAAACGAACATTATGGGGTAATTGTGTATAGAGCAGCCAGCCCATCAATTACCCCCACACTTGCCAATATTAAATTAAGAAGGTTCCCCTGTGAACACTTCTTCCAATAAATTTTTAAAATTTTCCAACACTATCTTCACCCATATTTTAAGAATTTTGAATTTTGAAAATTTTCAAAGAAGGTTTTCTCGCATTTCGTTATGTTTCATCACAGTTTCGTCGCCCATAAGCAGTGTAAGGTCAGTAAAGTATTTTGATAAAAAGAAGATAGTTTATCTTTGTTGCCGAGGTCAATAAAATTTAATAAATGTCATAGTTTATCCTCGTTGCGGAGGAATCCATAAAACTTCATTGATATTATAGTTTATCCTCGTTGCGGAGGAATAAATTTAATAAAAGTCATTAAAATTGTTGTTTATCCTCATTTCGGAGTTAGACTTTGGCACTCCTGGTGCCTCTAGGATAGAACCGTTTCACTTGATTGGCCACTACCCTCTTCTTAAATACTACTCAATCCAACTCTTCTAACACATATCAACCGCCGGAAACTTGCTCCTTGATTTTATACAGTCCATTCCACCTATCTGCAAACATCTTTCCCCACTGACTTTCCAAACTCCTATTATAAACCAAGACCATATCTCCTGGATTCAAAGGTTTCCTTAATCGATGTGCCAACCGCTCATCCCAATATCTAACTGATTGGTTTCTGATCTTCATCATCCGTGAATATGCCTTTTCTAAATATTCTTCTTTCTTTTCTAGCTGCATCATTCTTGCACACAATAATTCTTCAGTAGTTTTGACCATGTCCCAGTCAACTCCAAGATATGATTCAGCTTCTAAATCAACAGGTAAAACTGCTTTCTGTCCAAAAACAAGTTCATAAGGTGAAAATCCGGTCGTCCTTTTGGCAGTGATTCGATCAGCAAATAAAAATAAAGGTAAATAGTGCCTCCACTTTTCGGCACTTGTCCCACACATTTTAACTAAAGCATCCTTGATAACTTGATGCCCTCTTTCAACCATTCCTTCAGCTTCAGGATAATATGGGGTTGCTACCCTAACCTTTGATCCAACTTTCAATACGGCCTCTTTAAACTCTGTCCCAAATTCAGGACCTCCATTTACTGTCACCAATTTCATCACTCCATATCGATACACCCAATTATTTAACAAAAATTCTGCCACATTTTTGGCAGTCAAATTATTAAGAGGCGCTGCCTCTACCCAACCAGATAAGTAGTCTCTGGCTACAATTAAATATTTATACCGTCCCTCTTTTATATGAATGGCATCTAAACTAACTCTTCCAAAGAGCGTATATTCACCGGTCGCGCGTCCAGGTTCTTTTGGCCTTAAATAACTTTGTCTTTGACATTCTTCGCATGACTGAACCCACTGTTTAACAGCCATCTTCATTCCAGGCCACCAAAATCGATCAGAAATTCTTCTAAACCTTTCTCCAATGTCTCTATGCCCGAGATCTTCATGCAGTGATTTCAAAACTAATTCTTGCCCCTTCTGTTGAGTTATAACTACTTGAGGTTTTGGATACCTTCTCCTCATTAAACGTCCACCGGATAGGTAAAACGTAGGTGAATTCCTCTTGATAGCCACCCATTCATCTTCTTCACAATCTTCTGGCCTCTCTAAAGTCAACAAATATTTGACTAACAAAAAATAAAAACCAGTCTGACCCCAGACTTCATCTTGAAAATCAATTAATATAACATCAATAGGGACTTCTCTATCACCAATATCACCTGCACATGAATGAGCCAATAATCGTTGACCCCTAAATAAATCTTTAATCGAGCTATGTCGACGTTTTTCATCTGAACCTTTGGATCCTTCGTAAACCGTATTTGAAAATACCTCTTTCTCTTTATCCACCTTTTTATTTAAATTCTCTAATTCTCCAACATATACACCATTCCTTAACTTACTACTATCCCACACTACCAATCCATCTTCCTCTACATACACCACATCTTCTTCTACCTCCTTTCTACCAAATTTATCTACACCTTTTCCAACACCTTTATTAACATAAAAACTATTTTCCAGTTTATCCTCTTGGTGGAGGTCATCATCACCATAATCTAAACACAATATTCCTGCCAGTTTAACCTCATGGGGGAGGTATGGAAAGTCTTCAGCTCCTTTAGTGCTGGCTTTGATAATAGGTATATCTTCATCGAACTCTTCTGAGTCTGAATCTTCTTCAGTGGGTGGTCTCCTCGATAAACCATCTGGCATAGTAAAAGTCTTGCCAGGCTTATGAACTAAATCAAACAAAAAATGTTGAATAAAAGCTACCCATCTCGTCATGGGTGCGTTCGGTAAACTTGGGGAATTAATCATCTGGATTAACGATTTTGCATCCACTTGAAACTCAAAATGTTGCCCCCTCAAAATATGCTGAAGTTTCTTTAGTATTTTTGCCACACCACATAATTCCAATTTTGGTTGAGAATATCTTGATTCGACTTCAGTAAATACTACAGATTCATACCTAACAGGCCTGATGTAAACAGCTTTATCCATCTGAGACAAAACCGCCCCAGCTGCAACCTGACTTGAATCTACTGCTAAATAAATTCTGCCAGCATCTTTTCCATAATCCAACTTGTGCAGGACTAAATCCTTCCCTACAAGCTCCTTCAACTTCACAAACGCCTTCTCACACTCTTCATCCCACTCCCAGTCTGCATCCTTTCTCGTTAACCGTCTCAATGGAGCTGCCAATGAAGAAAAGTCCTTGATAAACATTCTAAAATATACACAAACGCCTAAAAACCCTCTAACTTTGGTCGTATTCTTGGGTCTTGGCCAGGACTGAATTTTGTTTACTTTCTTCTTGGACATAATCCTACCCTTTCTACATACCACATGGCCTAATATTTCTAAGGCTGGAACATAACATGAAAATTTTGAACCTGAAATAGTTAAACTAGCCTCTTCAATTCAAAACAAGATTCTTTCTAATGTAATTGCAAACTTTCAAATGAATTTGCGTATCCCGGGATTCTCTTCCAACACCTGGTTATCATAGTCGGTTGTTGGTCCCTTAATTCCTCCATCATCTATAAAGATTCCAGAATATTGTGGAATTTCGTCTTGAAGGATCCAAGCCATCTGGGCTTGATAAACTGCAACCGAATTTGTTGCTCCTTGAGGTAATCTTGTTAACTGTAAACGTCCAAGTAGCATATCGAATGTAGAGAGAGGCCTTGAGTCTGGATGTAACTCTCTCTCCTCATATCCACCCATAATATCTCCCAATCCATAACACACTCTCCCTGCAAACGCTTCATCAAACTCCTCAGCACTAGGCGGTATCCCAGCATCCTTTATTTTAACCCTATTTAATTCCCTAAGATCATGAAAAACTCTAAGCTTGCAATTCGGTTTCTTGATACAAAATACCGGACTAGAATAACTTGATGTTGATTGCTCATACAGTCCAGTGCGTATCCATTATCTGACCACTTCAATATAGGCTTCTTTTAATGCAGCCGGAATAGGAATTGGTTTCTGCTGCCACGGTTCATGACATACCACAGGAATCTTGTAAGGCTCCCCATAGGAATGCTTCAACACACCCCTCTCCTCTTTTACAAAAGCAATGGCCTTCTCTCGCTTGACCATCACATCCAACAACAACTTCTTCTCTTCTCCAGACAACCAACCATCAGGTCCAAAATTAACAACACCCAGTCTCTCAAAAGTGATTCTTGATGTCTCAGAAAATTCAGGCGGATTCTTTACCAAGGGACTTTCATAAGGATCTCTTGATAACCTTGGTCTTCTCAAGGGTGGATTCAATTCAGCAGGTAGAAGTTCATTAATTGGTCTAACTTTATTTGCTACTTTCTTATATTTGGCTGCGTCCACATCTAAATAAACTTGAGGTAAAACATTTACTTTTGTATCGCCATTAAAACTTTCATCAAATGAATCTTCTTCATCGCCAGAATCGTAATAAGAAAAATTAGAAAAATATTTTATTTCATTTTTAAATTTTACCCTTTTCTCCTTTCCCTTGTCTAATTTATAAACAGATTTCCCAACACCTTTGCTTCCCTTATCCAACAGTAAATTGCCCGTAAAGAAAGTTGGCAGTTTAAACTCTTGCTGGAGAACCGGAATTGAATTTTCACAAAAATTATTTTTTTGAGTTTTAATTATACTGAGATTTTTTATCGGATTTTGATAAGATTTTTGCAGTTTACCCTCTTGCTGGAGGTCCAAAATAGAAGGAGATACTTTCAGTTTAACCTCTTGCTGGAGGTCAGGAATAACATTTTCACATAAATCATTTTTTTGAGTTTTAATTATACCAAGATTTTTTATTGGATTTTGATATGATTTTTGCAGTTTACCCTCTTGCTGGAGGTCCAAAATAGAAGGAGATAATTGCAGTTTAACCTCTTGCTGGAGTTCTGGAATAACATTTTCACATAAATTATTTTTTTGTGTTTTACTTATACTGAGATTTTTAATCGAGTTTCGATGTAATATTTGCAGTTTACCCTCTTGCTGGAAGTCCAGAATAGAAGGAGATAATTGCAGTTTAACCTCTTGATGGAGGTCATAAAACATACCCTTCCAATTTTTATCCAACCTAATTTGGCCAATTTTGCCTTTTTCACCATTTTTAAATTTAATAGAAAAACAGGGTAAATCCAATAAACATATAGAAAAGTCCAAAACGTATTTGCACTCCAAAGTAATATTAACAGAAAATAATTGAGAATCCACTTGAATTATCTCCAAGTGAGCTGACCTATTGCAATCAGGGATCTCATCCTGAGGAGAGATTACAACATTAGAGTGATCAGCCCCCGCTACACCAAAAAATGAGGGCCTTCATCCCTTTCCAACAAACAGAATTCACCAGAAGCCGTCCGTTTTATATGCCGCTTCTTGGTGCAAACACAACACTGGCACAGATTAGTAATCCCTTGCCGTGTTTCTCAACCTTCATCTCCTGGAGGCGCTAACCGCATATGTAACCTCCGCATATCTTCACCAGTGATCTCCAAACTAATCCCCATGCCAGCTTGATACCCTATCCTGGCTTCAAAATCCATCAAAAAAGGACCCCCAAGAACAGTTTTGACTGCTCCTCTGGCCACATAAAAGTGAACCTTACCAACAGATCCACCAATGCCTAACCTGACATGCTCAGCTGTGCCCATCAGCTCTGTTGCATGCCCTCCAATACCTTTGAGGTTTCCACCAGTCCCATTTTTCATTGGCAAGCCTATACTCGTCGCTTGCTCCAATAAAATTAAATTAATTTGAGACCCTGAATGGACCAAGGCCTTTACTTCTTTACCGTTAAGAGTTACCACCAGGTAACCCAGGGGAGTGGAAAAATGCGTATCTACATCTTCCCCAAACTTTTCAGCATTCTCACAAATATATTCCACCTCTCCAGTGGAAACCTGACGCCTCGTCAAATGCTTCTTTTGCTTTTCAACAAGCGCCTGACTAATCGTAAATAACTCCCCCAAAGATAAGGGAATCTGCAGTTGATTCACCCTATTAAAAACTGCGTCCATTGCATTAGCCTGACCAGAAACTACTGGCCGCTCATACTGGACCTTTGATTTTACAACCTTGGCCCTGGGTACCTCTTGAGGTCCAACCGAGGCATCTTCACCCCCCATTATAACATCTTCACTTTCTATAACCCTAACTCCATCACCAGATTCTTGCACTAATCCTGATCCATCACTAGTCCTTCTTACTCCCTCCATTGGGATGGGACCGCTAAAACTTGGTCTGGGTAGAGACGCCAACGGTGTGGTCTTCCAACATTGGCAGGGGCCTTTGTTGTGTGATTTGGCGCTGTTTGTGCATGTCTTAATTGACATCTGTTAAGGAATTTGGTATTTTTCTGGTTTTATTCCGTGGATATTGGGTCTGCGGGTATGTGGGTACTATCATTGGATAGCCCTGGTTTTTCTCTATATTTTATGTCTTGAAGACATTTTTCATATTCTGAGTTTTAAGGGGTCATTTCCTCATTTTTCATTTATAAAAGATTGCTGTTTAATTTTGTTTTTCGTGTTTTACAGGCTAACCTTAAGTCTTAGGGTTAAGTGCTTAGTACCGTTGGATAGAGCTAATCTTTCTCTATATTTCATGTCTCAATGTTGTTATAGTGAAATTCCGTGTTTTAAAGGTCTTAGTAGTTGTAGCTAATTTTTCTAAGTAGATTAGTTGTTTTTGTTGGTTTTCTGGCTTCAGGGAGGCCGGGCCGCTTCAGGCGGCACCTCCGACGTCGGGCGGCCCGCCCGCCTCTGTTTTAGGAGGTTGGGGAGCGCTCCAGGAGGGTTTTTTATGCAATCTGGCAGGTACAGGCGCCAGATTTGTGGGTGCGCATGGGCTCTTAGTTAGTGGTCTGTGTGTACATAGTGAATAAGACAGTTTGGGGCAACCTTAATCATCATACATCCATCCGGAGATGATATCATTGTTCCTCACTCAGTTTTCACTGTTTTCTGGCCACAATTGGCTGTGTTTGTTGCAAGTGAGTTCTTCATTTAACTTAAATTTGGCAACTGTTTTCTCTGTTATAGTCTTGCAAGCTATAGCAAGTATTATTGCTGTCTCTGGTGTGGATTTGCAGCCTACATCAAGTATTTTTGCTGTCTCTGGTGTGGACTTTGTTCTACATTTCAGTTCTTTGGTCTGGTAGTCTATCTGGGGACTACTTTCTTGGCTCATCAAGCAGTCAAGTGTGTTAAATAGGAGCTTTAGCAAAACAGGAACCAACTTACTTTAGCAAGTAAATCTCACTCTATTTTTCTAAAGGGACAGGGGATTTTCTCTCTGGTTTTTCTCAAACTCCCTTGGTCAAGGCCTATAGCTAGTACTATAGGATTGTCTACATTTCTGGCGCCCAACGTGGGGTGGAACTTGCTAGTTCTTTGGAATCTCTGTTGATCTAGGCTACTCTCTTTGGTGGATCTCCTTTGGTGGATTTTGAATTTGGTGCTATATCTCTTTGTGGTTGGTCTAGGAGTCTTCTTTTCTGTTGGTTTTGGTCCCTCCTAGGTCTGTAAGGCTACTGGGGGGGACTTTGGCTACCTTTGGTGGAGATTGGAGGCTGTAACTGGGAGTTGCTAGGATGGTTAGGATTCAGTCTTGGGATGGTTCAAGGTTTTTGGGGGAGGATGCAAAGGGGCTTTTGGATAGGTTTGAGGTTGCTGCTGAGATTGATGGGGCCTCACTGTTGGACATGGTTAGGCAAGTAATCTTTTTCATTGGTAATAGGGAGGTGGAGAAGGAAGTTTCTGGTATGGCAGGATATAGGAGTCAGGACTGGGGAAAGTTGAAGATTGAAATGGTTAAAAGGTGGCCCACTACTTTCTCAATGGTGGATCTTCATGGGATTGCTAGGAAGTGGGAATTGAAAGGTGGTGTAACCTCTTTTTCTCATTATGGGGAATTTATGGAGGAGTTTGGGGAGGCTCTGGATTATCTGGTATATAATGATATATTACCACATGAAGATGGGGCCAAGTATGTATTTTGGAGTGGCATGGATAGGAATGTAAAGGTGGAGGTTATGGAGATTCTTTTCAAGGCTGACTTGATGAAGACTCTTCCAAATGGGGAAAATAGGATTCCTGGTATGGCTGTTTTGAAGGATGTTATTTTGGGATATTTGGATGGTATGAAGGATAGGGATGTGGAATCTGGAGAGGAAATCCTGTTGGAAAGAGAGGTTCAGGAGACTGTGGTGGAAATTTCAGCTTCTAGGGAGGTGTTGGAGCCATCAATTTCGGAAGATGGGGACTCTGATGATGTTTGTGAAACTAATTTTTCTTTTCCAAAGGATTCCATAGGATCTCAGGAATGTGCTTCACTGGATGTTTTGGAAATGTACACACTGGAGGATCAGTGTATTTCCTCAAGTTTGGGTGAATTATGTGGGAAGGAGGACTTGTCTGGTCATGAAGAAGGATTTTGGGATATTCAGAAGGAATCTGTGGTGGATGAATGGTTGTTGAGGGATGATTATTTTTCTTTCTCAAGTTCAGATAATGGCTTATTGGAGGAGAATGTATCAGTTGAATTTTTGGATGCACAGAAAGATTCTGTCTTGGATCTTTTTCTCATAGAGGAAGATTATTTTCAGGTGGTTCCCTAAAGATCTGAAGGTCTCTGCTTGGAGGAGGATTTTTATTTTGATGTTATGGATGTTATTCTGGAGGATTTTGCAGATTCTAAGCAAGATTCCTGTAGGGAAGGGGAAAATTGTGATGTTTTGGATGTCACTGGTATGGAGGTTGATTTTAAAGATGTGGCAGAGGTTCCAGATGTTTCACAGGATGGAGAATTTATTGATTCTGGTAATGTGAACTATGGAAGACTCAGTGTATGGAGGAGGATGGAAGATTTGTTTGGAGGTCTGATGTTGGGATATCAGAATTGGAAGAGGAGCTTAGGGGGTTCAGGCCCTAGGGGCAAACTTATTGGTTTCAACCTTGGGATTTCAAGAATCTGATTCCTCCGAAATGAGGATAAACTACTTAATTTGTTTTGGTTTTTCTTAATTTGGCCTCTATGTATTTGGTCAGGATTCGTTTTGTTTTGTCCAATTCTTTTCATTCTCTCTGGTTCAAGTCTCTATATAAAAGAGGGAGGCCGGGCCGCTTCAGGCAGCACTTCCGAAGTCGGGCGGCCCGCCCGTAATGAAAAAAAAAAAAAAAAATCTTAGTATAATGAAGATGGAAGAAAAGAAAAATTCAAGTGAAGATGGGTATTTTATTTAAAAGAAGATGAAGATAAAAATGAAGATTATTGGTTTTATTTCACCTCCAGCATGAGGTTAAACTGCAAAATTTTATTTCTAAATTGGATTTTTTTGGATTTCAAGAATTTTAATGATTTTTTAATGGTTGTGGTTTTTTATGGGAGAAGATTTGTGTTGGAAAATCCTTTTTGTTAGAAGGTACCCAGGGGTGGGGCTTCTAGATTTGATCTTGGCAAGTGTAGGGGTGACTGATGGGCTGACTGCTCTATCAACAGTTACCCCAGATTGTCTGTTTCCAACCCTTTATCTTAATTTGGTTGAACCCTAGTATTGGTTTCTTTTCACAGGTTTTAGTCCTCTATGACTTTAAACTGGAATTTCCTCTGGTTGTCAAGTGCTGGACTCTTCACTGTTTATTGGTTTTGGTTTTTTTGTGTTGAACGTTGTGTTTTTGTTAGAAGGTACCCAGGGGGGGCTTCTAGATTTTATTTTGGCAAGTGTGGGGGTAACTGATGAGCTGGCTGCTCTGTAGAACAGTTAACCCAGAATGTCTGTCTCAAGTCTTTTGTTTTTCCTAGTTGAATTCTAGTTCTGTTGTTTATTATTCAGGTTTTGAGTCCGCTATGACTTTAAACTGGTTTGGGAATGGCTTCTTTATCTTTGGTTCTTTCATATTGGTGGTGGATCACTGGTGGTCTCCCATCATTTTTACTTATTGGAGGGAGCCCACCCAGTGATCATTTCTATGGACCAGCCTTCCCTTATTGGATCATCTATGGAGCTGGACGTTCTTTGATTTTACAGTTATGTTTTTGCTAGATAGTAGTTTTAGATTATTTTCTTTTTTCTCTTTTTTTCTTTTAATTTTTTATGGGGGTTGTTTAGAATTATAAAATCAAAAATATAGGGTGTTACCATATCAGGGTCACCTGGATGTGGGCAAGCATTGGTGGGGAAAGGCTCATCAATTGGCCGGGCAATGCTATTTTATTTTTATTTATTATTTATTTCATGTGTTTCTGTGTTTCATTATTTTTTATTATTTTCTGAATTTCCAAATTTTGAATTTTGTTTTCTGATTAATCATTTAAAAGATTTAATTGTGTATCCACATCAAGGTGCACTTGGATGTGGGTAAGGTATCAGGGGTTCAGCTCATCAATTGGCTGGGGGATACCATTTGTATTATTTTTTATATTTTATATTTTATTTTATTTCATTTATTTTATTTCATTTCATTTTAGTTATTAATTTTTAATTTTAGTATATTAGTAGATACAATATAAAAAAAAAAAAAAAAAATTAATTTTTTTATATTATTATTTTGTTTCTAATCTTTTTGCAGGAGCTCATTGTCTGGATGATGAAGCTTCTGGAGGCTGGTCCGGATTGTGATGACGTTTTTGTTTTTTGTTGGGATTGTGGGAAGCACTGTGTTCTTTGAAGCGCATCCTGCTGGAGAGATTATAGGGATTGTAATGATCAGGGATCGGATTAGAGGGAAGTTCAGAGGAGGAAGAAGAAGAGGCAGTAATGGAGTGCTAGAGGGTGTGTATAATGATCCTAGACATTTTCCAGTGGTCGTCCAGTAGGCGCTTTCTCAAGGATTTTTCAAAGTCATTCAAGGGTCCATGAAGGGCAAAGGCTTTTAGCATATTGGAACACATGGTGCTTAGGTGTTTCTTCATGTCTCCATAATCCAGGGTCAAAGAAGTTTCAAGAGTTTGGCCAACTCCAATAATAGATTCAGGAGGAGGGGTGCCAACTAGACATGAAGAATTGGATCAGTAATTATTTTTGTTGAAGAAATGGAATAATTAATTTGGTACTTACAGATTGAAAGCTCATCAAATCTGTAAGCAGCTGGGATTTGGATCTCTGACGATTTTGTTATGGTCATTGTGGGTGGATCAACTAGGGAAAGATATGGATTCTCATGGTCTTCCTCTGAAGGATCCTGAGAAGGTGAACTTGGATGCTGATGTTCCTGGGGCCTAGTTGGAGCAGTGAGATTGTTGTTGTTGTTGTGGTTGTTATTTCTGTTGGATTCAGCTGGAGGAGGTGCTGGTGATGGAGTACCAGGGTTGTTAAAGGATGGAGCAGGAGAGGGGGATTTGGTAGCAGACTGCTCTTTTCTGGATGGAGAATTTGAAGGGATGGAACTGTCAGAAGAGTAGTTGGCTGACAGAGGAGAGGTGTAGTTTCTTTGTCTTAGTTGGGGACGAAGTTGTTGTTGTGGAGCAGTGTGTATTGTTCTGGTTTCTTCTTGGGGTTCTCTGGAAGTTCTCCTAGAAATCTGGGAAATTTTGGTGCTTTTGGATTTTGGAAGGGTGGATTGCATTGCTCTGGGAGCAGTAGGAGGTAGTTGGGTCGAGTTGTTGTTGTTATCTGGATGAATTTGGCTATTTTCTGGCCGTTTTTGGAGGTTTTGGCCCTGATTTTCGCTGTTTGGTGAGGCGGGCGGGCCGCCCGACGTCGGCCGGGCCGCCTGGACGCGGTCTAGAAGCCTAGGGGTTGATTTTGAAGATTTTGGAGATAATTTAGCAGTGATAAAAGCAGTTTCTTGAGAAGCTAAGGCTGGTCTTTTTGGAAGAGTGCAGGAAGCTGAGCTTCTGGATCTTCTGGAAGGAGCTGAAGATAGAGAGGAAGAGGATGGACCAAGTTCTGGAGACCTGGTAGGGGATCTGGAGATGTACTTGTGAGAAGGAGAAGGCGGAGGAATAGGATAGTGGGCATCTCTTTCACATTTCTTTTTTTTGGAATAGCAGGAGTCACAAGCCCTGTTGTAGAATTTGGCTTCTGGATTTGGAAGAGTGAATGTGCAAGGTCTGCACATGTGTATGCACTGTTTGCAGGCATAGCCCCTTGGAGCAGTGAAGCAAGGAAGAGTAGAGGAGTCAACAGCAGGGGATCCAGACATGAATTGTGGTGTGAAAGGTGATGAAAAGGATAAGAGAAGATTTTGTCAGTGATGAGTAGAAGATATAGTGAAGGTGGAAGCTCCATGGGTCTGGCTGTGTGTGTATTGCATGAAATTGGCTGGGTCAGATTCATGCAAGATTCTGTCAGTCCTCTATGACTCTAAACTGGAAAATTTATAAGTCCTCCAAGACTTTAAACTGGCTGGTTTCAAGATTTTATTAAGAAGTAGTCTGTCAAGACTTTAAACTGAACACTGTGTTAGTCCCCCAAGACTTTAAACTGAGGGTTGTAAGTCCCCCAAGATTATAAACTGAGGGAAAGGTTTCTGTTGTTGGAGTTGTTTTGAAAGATTGGTGGAGGGTATCCTTGAACTGGTGAATGAGGTGTCTTCTGTTCTCAATGTCCTGTGGATCTCTAGCAGGAGTGGATTGGAAATAGTGAAGCAGAAGTTGTTTCTGTTGAGATGTGTGTTGTTGGAACTTGGCCTTGATAGTGGGCAAGTGCTTTGGTGTTGGTGGTGCAATGGATCCTACATTGTTTTCATCACTATCAGAAGAGGAAGGAACTGAGAAGTCATCAGTTTTAAAGTTGAAGGAAGGAATGAATGTTCTTTACCATCAGATGGACCAGGGATGGGGGAACTAGTTGCTTTATGGGTTGTGGCACTCTTCTGGGAAGGGTGGAGCTTTTTGATTAATCTGGGTATCAGGATGGATGGCCTAGATCTTTTGGTGCTGGCAGAAGAAGGACCAGGTTGAGGCGGAGGTGAATCTGTTGTAGAAGAAAGTGGACCAGGTCTGTGGCAGGTTTTCTTTCTGGAGTGACAGACATTGCAGGACGTTCTGTATGGATGAACAGGTGGTGTTATGGCGCAGATTAAATTATTATTGATGCAGTATTGGCAGGGGCCCATTTCAGAGGCAGATTTGGAAAGGAGGTTAAACATGGTGGTTGGATGAAGAAAGAATGCGGACATTCTCAATTGGAGGGAGGATGTGGTCTTCAAACATTGGCAGGGGCCTTTGTTGTGTGATTTGGCGCTGTTTGTGCATGTCTTAATTGACATCTGTTAAGGAATTTGGTATTTTTCTGGTTTTATTCTGTGGATATTGGGTCTGCGGGTATTTGGGTGCCATTATTGGATAGCCCTGGTTTTTCTCTATATTTTATGTCTTGTAGACATTTTTCATATTCTGAGTTTTAAGGGGTCATTTCCTCATTTTTCATTTATAAAAGATTGCTGTTTAATTTTGTTTTTCGTGTTTTACGGGCTAAACTTAAGTCTTAGGGTTAAGTGCTTAGTACCGTTGGATAGAGCTAATTTTTCTCTATATTTCATGTCTCAATGTTGTTATAGTGAAATTCCGTGTTTTAAAGGTTTTAGTAGTTGTAGCTAATTTTTCTAAGTAGATTAGTGGTTTTTGTTGGTTTTCTGGCTTCAGGGAGGCCGGGCCGCTTCAGGCGGCACCTCCAACGTCGGGCGGCCCGCCCGCCTCTGTTTTAGGAGGTTGGGGAGCGCTCCAGGAGGGTTTTTTATGCAATATGGCAGGTACAGGCGCCAGATTGGTGGGTGCGCATGGGCTCTTAGTTAGTGGTCTGTGTGTACATAGTGAATAAGACAGTTTGGGGCAACCTTAATCATCATACAACCATCCGGAGGTGATATCATTGTTCCTCACTCAGTTTTCACTGTTTTCTGGCCACAATTGGCTGTGTTTGTTGCAAGTGAGTTCTTCATTTAACTTAACTTTGGCAACTCTTTTCTATCTTATAGTCTTGCAAGCTATAGCAAGTATTATTGCTGTCCCTGGTGTGGATTTGCAGCCTACATCAAGTATTTTTGCTCTCTCTGGTGTGGACTTTGTTCTACATTTCAGTTCTTTGGTCTGGTAGTCTATCTGGGGACTACTTTCTTGGCTCATCAAGCAGTCAAGTGTGTTAAATAGGAGCTTTAGAAAAACAGGAACCAACTTACTTTAGCAAGTAAATCTAACTCTATTTTTCTAAAGGGACAGGGGATTTTCTCTCTGGTTTTTCTCCAACTCCCTTGGTCAAGGCCTATAGCTAGTACTATAGGATTGTCTACAACGGTACATCCTCCTCAGAATCCGAATCATCCTCTGGCATAGGCTCACCATTTAAATCAAACTTGCCATAACTAGGCGGCCCCATATCAGCAATCCCCTTCTGCATTTTATATTATTCATCCTTAGAGTAAGGGTTCAATTTGTTGGCGGCAGTTTGAGCACTAGAATTCTTGTCCTTAGAGTAAGGGTTCACTTTGTTATTGGCCTTGCCAGGATTAGCCCTCAATTGGCTCTGAATGCTACTCTTTGCCTTAGTAGCAGCTGCTCTTCTAGCAGCATTAACATTGTATTCACCAGCCATACAGCTACCCTCCACCTAGGCAACCGTCACCAGCTCTAAACCTCCAAAAGAAGTAGAAAATGTGGCTTTACTGACCTCTTTCTCTTTACCTTTGTCAGCTTTTCCACCATTACCATTACCATTTTTGCCACCCTTGGCATTAACATCTTCATCCGTCACCTCTTCAAATCTGGCTCTCCTTTCAGCCGTTGAACTTCTTCTGACCAAATCAGAAGGAGACTGTCCATCACTGGGCTTGATGAACGAACCATCAGGAAATTTATAAACTTTACCATCAAATAAAACTCGCCCAGCATCCATATCCTTATCAATAGTAAAAGAAACTGTTGCTCTGTGCCCCCTCCTATTACAATAGGAGCACACCTTTGGCTCATCGTAGCCACCTCTATATCCATTACCACCATTACCACCATTTCTCCCATTGCCTGGGAAGCGGTTACCATTATTATTGCCATTATAATTTTGACGTTCACAACCTCTGGACTGATAAGAAGTCGACGTCGACAAAGAAGCGATTGGGGCCTTGTTAGTCTTCTGGGTTTCTTGAACAAATATTTTTAATTGCTTCGTTAAATCAGCCAAGTGATTGACCATCTTATTATCTACATTGCCCTCAACTTTAGCAGCAGATAATCCCATTTGAGCCTTCTTGGCCTCCTGGGCTTTGACCATAATATCGTTGTTTTCGGCCAAAACTTTGCTAACCTTGCTAACATATTGAGTGCAGGACTCTTGATATTTGTCCAATGCTAACAACTTGAGATGGGCCTGAATGTTCTCTTTGATAACCTCCAGAGCGGGCAGTTCCTTCATAAAATCTTTTCTTGAAAGATCCTTCAAGACATCCATACGAATATCCCTGCTGCATGCTGTCCAAAACAAATCTTTTGCCTGGTTCTCATGCACTAACTCGTCCACCAGTATGAGATATTCCACCACTTCATCAAACTGAACACAGAGTTTTTTGAAGTCAGCCATAGAAGAAACTCCACCTTTTGCTTGCCAGTCTCCAACAATTTTATTGAGGTCCATCATAGTAAACCTAACACCCCATCTATCAACCATAGCTTTAGAAAGCTTAACCCAATCCTTGTCCTTAAATGCCTGCATAGCAATAACCTCTTTTTCCACCTATCTATCAGCAATAAAAAATCTAACTTGCTTCACCATGTCCACATGAGAAGCACCATCAACAGCAGCAGCAGCTTCATACCTGCTAATGAACCATTTAACCTCCTCCCCATCAAACTTTGGGCCATCCCAAGAAACAATTCTAACTGAGGGAGTAAGAGGGTTAGAAGATCCAGAAGCAACAGCAGAAGAAGACATCCCAATAAGTAATGAAAAGCGTTAACAATTGATAAAATAACAAGCCTCTTGCAGGCCAATAACAAAAATCCAATTAGAGTTCCAGAAAATATGCCTCTTGCAGGCTAAGAACGGTCTTGATCCAAGTAAGTCTTTAAAGAAAGCTAGAGAAATCGAACCCCACTTTGGGCGACAACTACGGTAAGGTAAACTCTTACAGTCGCCTTGCTGTAAGCAGAATCCCGAGGAGATGTGTGGATTTAGCTGAAAACCCTGTCCTTCCATAAAGATAACAAAATGGGAATTCTAAATCACTAAGCTAACCAATCTACTTGGATCTGCTTGATAAAAATAATGAAACTCTAAGATAATTAATGCTTATTGAGATTTAAAGAAAGTGGCTGTTGATAAAAGAAATACTGATAACAACAATTAAGGTGTACCAGTGAAAGATCTGAAAAGATTGAATTTTATATTTTTATAATAATTTGAATTTTTATGAGACAGCAATAATCAAGTCCCAGCGATGAAGACCTTTCTAAAGATACCCTGTATGAAGTGTGATTTAAATTGTTGAGTAGTATTTCTAAAATGTTATATAAAATTTAAAGTTATAAGGGTATTACAATTTTATTTAATTTGTTGAGTAATAAAAAATAAGACCGTGGTGGTTAATGATTAAGCTGTATGATCTATCCCCATTCTCAATTTTGAGTTTGAGAGGCACTTAAGTATTCCTAGTCATGTGCCTAAGTTTTTCCCTCCAGAGCTCTCCCAGAGTCAATCTGGAGGCCGTATGGAGTCCGTACGGAGTCAATTAAAACCTTTAAACCTATTATAAAAAATCTAGAAAAATTACACATAATAGTGCTACTTCTTTTTTACATTCCAAACTAATTTTCGTAGTCTGCGCAGCTCTAATCACCCCGTGAAAATTCATCAAAGTTAAGTAATTTATAAAAATGTAAATATTTCAATAATACTTTAAAATTCATTTAAAAATATAAGAAAAATAGTAAAAATTCAGGGAAAATTTCCCAAGGTTCTTGAGTAACTTGACTTGATACTTATAAATTTTTGAGACCGTAAAAATAAGTTTTCTCCGTAAAATAAATTGTTTTCGCATAGGCATTTGCTCTTGACCAATTTCTTCATATTTAAAACTCAAATAAATTAAATAAAACCCTTTTATAAAAAAAATAATAACACCAATCTTGCACACTGTAATTACTACAATTACGTACTTAGGTGCCATACTAAACTTTAGGCTACCACACTGGGTATCTGGTAGGGAATCTAGAGAGGTATTTATGAGAAGGTGAAGGAAGAGGAATAGGGTAGTTGGCATCTCTGTCACATTTATTCTTTTTGGAGTAGCAAGAATCACAAGCCCTGTTGTAGAATTCGGCTTCAGGAGTTGGAAGAGTGAATGTGCAAGGTCTGCACATGTGGATGCACTGTTTCCACGCATATTCCTTGGGAGCAGTGAAGAAAGGAAGAGTAGAGGGGTCAACATCAGGGGATTCAGCCATGATCTGTGGTGAGAAAATATGATGGAAAGAGATAAGAAGGAGATTTTTGTCAGTGATGGGTAGATGATGAAGTGAAGGTGCAAGTTCCGCAGGTTGGCTGTAGGTGTGTTCTGTATGAAATTGGGTGCGTCTATTTTATGCAAAACTCTGCAAGTCCTCCAAGACTTTAAACTGGCTGGTTTCAAGACTTTATCAAGATTAGTCCGTCAAGACTTTAAACTGAACACTGTGTTAGTCCCCCATGACTTTAAACTGAGGATTGTTTGATGGTGTAGTCCCCCAAGACTATAAACTGAGGAATGGGTTTGAAAGATTGGAAGAGGGTATCCACAGGGGGAGCCTCTGAATTTAGCATTGGCAAGTTTGGGGGTAATTGATGGGCTGGTAGCTCTATTCACAATTACCCCAGAATGTTAGTTTTTTCTCTGTGTCTTTATGTGGTTGATCTCTGGTTCTGGGTTTATGATTTAGGTTTTTGAGTCCCCCAAGATATTAAACTGCGGGTTTTTGAGTCCCCCAAGACTATAAAATGAGGATGGTTTCCCAAGACTTAAAACTGAAGGTTGTTTTGTGGTTACATCCTATAGAGGGTGTGGTCAATTTTTCTTTTCTGAGTCAAACTCAAGTACTAGTGGAATTACAAAGGGAATCAAGAGATGAAATGAAGTGTTCAGAATTAGCCTTGAACTGGTGAATGAGGTGTTTTCTGTTCTCAATGTCCTGGGGATCTCTAGCAGGAGTGGATTGGAAGTAGTTTAGCAGAAGGTGTTTCTGTTGAGATGTGTGTTGTTGGAACTTGGCCTTAATTGTGGGCAAGTGGTTTGCTGATGTTGGTTCAATGGATCCTACATTGTTATCATCACTGTAAGAAGATGGAGGAACTGAGAAGTCATCAGTTTTATAGAGTGGGAAGAAGGAATGAAAGTTTTTACCATCAGATGGACCAGGGATGGTGAATATTGTTGTTTTATGGGTTGTGGCACTCTTCTGGGAAGGGTTAGCTTTTTGATTAATCTGGGTATCAGGATGGATGGCCTAGATCTTTTGGTGCTGGTAGAAGATGGACTAGATTGAGGTGGAGGTGAAGCAGTTGCAGAAGATAATGGATCAGTTCTGTAGCAGGACTTCTTTCTAAATTGGAAGAAATTACAGGACGTTCTGTATGGATGGACAGGAGGTGTGATGGTACAGATTAGATTATTGTCAATGCAGTATTGGCAAGGACCCATTTCAGATGCAGATTTGGGAAGAAGGTTGAACATGGTGGTTTAATGAAGAAAGAATGTGGACATTCTTAATAGGAGGGAGGATTTGGTCTTCCAAAATTGTCAGGGGTCTTTATTGTGTGATTTGGCACTGTTTGTGCAGGTCTTAATTGACATCTGTAGAGGAATTGGGTATTTTTCTGGTTTTATTCCGTGGATATTAGGTCTGTGGGTGTGTGGGTAATATCATTGGATAGCCCCAGTTTTTCTATATATTTCATGTCTTGATAATATTTTTCATATTCTAAGTTTTAAGGGGTCATTTCCTCATTCTTCAGTTACAAAGATAGCTGTTTAATTTTGTTTTTTGTGTTTTACGGCTAATCTTGAGTCTTAGGGTTAAGTACTTAGTACCATTGGATAGGGCTAATTTAGCTCTATAATTCATGTCTTAATGTTGTTATAGTGAAATTCCATGTTTTAAAGGTTTTAGTAGTTGTAGCTAATTTTTCTAAGTAGATTAGGTGTTTTTATTGGTTTTCTGGCTTCAGGGAGGCCGGGCCGCTTCAGGCGGAGCCACTGACGTCGGGCAGCCTGCCCACCTCTGTTTTAGAAGGTTGGGGAGCACTTCTGGAGGGTTTTTATTCAATTTGGCGGGTACAGGCGCCAAATTTGTGGGTGTGCATGGGCTCTTAGATAGTGGTCTGTGTGTACATAGTGAATAAGACAGTTTGGGGCAACCTTAATTATCATAAAACCATCCAGAGGTGATATCCTGGTTCCTCACTCAGTTTTCACTGTTTTTTGGCCACAATTGGCTGTGTTTTTTGCAAGGTTAGTTCTTCATTTAACTCAACTTTGGCAACTGTTTTCTCTGGTGTAGTCTTGCAAGCTATATCAAGTATTATTTCTGTCTCTGGTGTGGATTTGCAACCTACATCAAGTATCATTGCTTTCTCTGGTGTGGAAATTGGTCTACATTTCAGTTCTTTGGATTGGTAGTCTGTCTGGGGACTACTTTCTTGGCTCATCAAGCAGTCAAGTGTCTTGAAAAAGGGGGTTTAGCAAACAGGAACCAACTTACTTTAGTAAGTAAATATCACTCTTTTTTTCTAAAGGGACAGGGGATTTTCTCTCTGGTTTTTCTCCAACTCCCTTGGTCAAGGCCTATAGCTAGTACTATAGGATTGTCTACATTTCTGACGCCCAACGTGGGGTAGAACTTGCTAGTTCTTTGGAATCTCTGTTTTCTTTGGTTGGCTCTTTTTGGTGTTTTGGTCTGGAGGAATGGCTTCTGGTTCCTCTATTCCTGTGGTGACTGTCAGTGGGGGAGATGGTCCTCCTGCTGTGATGGTCAAGTAGTGTGTGAGGATTAAAACTTGGGATGGTACCAAGTTTAATGTGGAGGATTTCAAGTGGTTTCTGGAGAAGTATGAAACTGCTGCTGGAGTGGATGGTGCTTCTTACCTGGACATGGTGAAGCATATTATCTTCTTCATTGGTGATAGGGCAGTGGAGATGGAGATTGTGGCCATGTCTGGCTACAAGAAGAGGGATTGGAAGTTATTGTGTAGGGAGATGGGAGATAGATGGGGTGTCATGTTCACTATGGTGGATCTGAACAAGGTTGTCAGTGAATGGAAATTTTATGGTAGTGTTGGTAACTTGCATAGTTACAGGAATTTTCTGCTACAGTTTGATTCTGTGGTGGAATATTTGGTGGAAGTGGAGGAGCTGGCACATGAAAATGCTTCCAAGGATGTTTTTTGGTCTGCCCTGGCTAGAGATGTCAGGATGGATGTGTTGAAGGAGCTTTCAAGAAAGGACTTGATGAAGACTCTTTCTAGTGGGGACCAGAAGTTTCCTGCCTTGGATAAGGTGAAGGAGGCTGTTGAGGCCCATTTGAAGTTATTGTCTGTGGACACCTATCAGGATGGGTGTGCCAAATATTTCAGCAAAGTCAGTGAGGCTTTGGCTGAAGAGAAGTTAGGGTGAAGAAGGAGGAGAAGAATTTGGTGCAGGTTCCCAAACAGGAGAGAGACCCAGTGGTGGAGCAGTTGGCTGATCTCACAAAGCAGCTGCATATTTTTTCCAGCAGGCTAAGAAGGTCAATAAGGCACCTTCTCAGCGTAGAGATTTTGATAGTAGGGATGGTAGGAGTGATCCTTAAGTCTGCTTATATTGCAGCAGAAGGGGGAACAGGTCCAATTATTGTTATGCATTGAGCAGAGATGTGTCTGAAGGAAAGGTGGTATTTGATGGCAGGGTTTTTAAGTTCCCTGACAGTTCATTTGTGAAGCCCAGTGAGGGGCAGGCTCCTTTTTATTTGGTCAGGAGAAGGGTTGGTCTCAATCAAAGGAGACCAAGGTTTGAGGAGATTCCTGATCAGGGGAAGTCTTGTGGTAAGGAGAATGATGATGTCAAGGGAAAGGGAAAGGAGGTCAATAAGGTCTCTTTTTCCACTTCCTTTAGTGGTTTGGAGTTGTATTCCTGTGGTGGACAGTAAAGTGGAGAATTTTTGGCTGGTGTTTATGATGTGGAAGCAGGGAAGATGGGAAGGCCTAAGAGCAGTTCTCAGGCCCAACCAAAGCCAAATTCTTCAAAGGTGGATCCTAAGATGAGTTCAGCTAGGAAGAGGTACAGCAAAGAGGAGCTGTACAAGATGCAGAAAAGTATGGCTGACATGGGCCCCACTAGTTTTGGTGCATTGGACATGAATTGTGAGCCAATGACAATGGAGGTTGATTCTGAATCTGAGGAGGATGTCCCTTTGGCTTCATTGCCAAAGCCTTCTGTAGTTAGAGGTTCTGGCGAGGGATCTGGCTTGGTTCCTGTTAATGGTAAATCTGTTGGTGGTGCTGGTCCTCAAGAAGCTTTTAGAAGCAAGGTAGTGAAGCCAAGGGCTCACTTTGAGGGGCCAGTATTTTCTGGTCAAGTTAATGTTATGGACTCTGTCCTGGAAATGTTGAATCAGGGTCAGGTTTCCCTTACTTATGGGGAATTGTATGCTATCAGTCCAGGGTTTGCTGATAGACAGAAAAAGTTGTTGACCAGGAGAAGAGTTTCTTCTGGGGAGGTGGAATACATCTTTTATTCTGCGGAAATGTTTTGTGAGGGGTTGGAAACTCATTTTCTGCTCCTCTGGGATATGTCAATGTCACTCTGAATGGTAGGGAGGCAAGGGCATTGGTGGATTCAGGTTCTCAGATAAACCTGATTTCTTTTTTTGAGGCAACTCATTTGGGCCTCCCCATCAAAACTGGTATTGGTGTGAATTTGAGAGGGATCAGTGGCCATGTCACTGAATTGGTTTGAACTTCTGAGTTTGTGAAGTTAGATGTTGGTGGATCCTCAGGGGAGGTTCATTTTTATATTGCTAAGGGAACAGTTAAAGCTGTTTTGTGTGGGCCATTCTTGATGGATTTTCAGGCAAGGATTGGTTATCAATTTGATTTGGGAATCAGTTTGGAGTTGACTGGTGAAGATGAAAGGAGACTTCACATAAGGTTATAATCCCCTGGAGAGGATGGTTGGGAGACCAGGCCTGGTTTATCTTCAATGTGCCAGTGCATGGATTGTTGCAGGAGAAGGAAAGAAGTGGGTGCTGCCTCTGGTTTTTTGGAGTGTGGCTCAGGCTCTATTGAGAGTCTGTCTTTTTAAGAGTAATGAGGGCTGATCACCCTAGTGCTACAACCTCTCCCCAAGATGAGGAAATCCCAGGTTGTAGTAGGTCAGCTCCCTTGGAGATATACTAAGTGGATTTTCAGCTTTCTCTTTTTAATTTTTCTCTGCTCTGCAAGTATTCATCAAGTTTTTTATCAAGTCTCTGTTCTCTCTCAAGATTTTCAAATATTTTTAATTCAAGCTCAAGGAAGAAGATTGGTTATATATCTTTATTGAAAGATATGCGGAAAAGTTTTGGGTGGTGAGATTGGGGTCTAAAAGTAAGTCCTCCCAATTGTGCACCACAAGGGTTTCCTCTACACCTTTCGAAAACATTACCTGGGCCACACCTGTGAGCATTGGGGAAACCCCTGGTTATTTCTGTAGGTCAGAAGAAAAATCAAGAAAAGAATATAAAAATTTCAAGATAATTCAAGAAAATCAAGAAAAAAAACTGAAGATAATGAAAAAAGAAGATTCAAAATATTTTTGTGAAGATTGTCAAGAGCAATTTTTGGGCCTCCAGCATGAGGTTAAACTGCAGAAAATTATAAAGAAAGAAGATCATCAAGATCAATCTTTGGGCCTACATCATGAGGTTAAACTGCACAATTTTAAAAGAGTTGATTCTGAAGATGAATCAAGATTTGAAGATTTAGAAGACAGAAGTGAAGATTAAGATTTGGAATTGCGGAAAATTTTTGGAGTTGTGAGATTGGGGTCTAAAAGTAAGTCCTCCCAATTGTGCACCACTTGGGTTTCTTCTACACCTTTTAAAAACATTACCTTGGCCATGCATGTGAACAATGGGGAAACCCTTGGTTTTTGTTCCAGGTCTGGTGGTGAAGATTTCCTGAAGATCCCTCAAGTTGAAGGTGGAGCGGCAAATTATAAGAAGGTAGCACGGAAGATTAGGCCTGTCAATGAGCCTATGCCTGTGGGTTTGAATCCGCCCTTGAAGAGACCTCCTTTTTCAAGAGATATGTACTGTACTCCTTTGGTGAAGAATCCTCCAGAATTTGTAGAGACAGCTAGGTTGACTGTGGAAAGGTTGAAAGTTGTTCATTTTGGTCCTGATGGGTGGTTGTCTAAAGAAGAAAAGAATTTGTTGTTGCATGTTATTGTGCTAAGGGAAGAAGCTGTGGCTTTTGCAGAGGAGGAAAGGGGTGTGTTGAAGCACTCTTATGGGGAACCTTACTTGATTCCTGTGGTTTGTCATGAAACTTGGCAAATCAAACCTATTCCAATTCCAGCTGCTATCAGAGAGGATTTTGTGGAGATTGTTAGGGAAAGAGTCAGGACTGGGTTATACGAGCAATCGACATCCAGTTACTCAAGTCCGGTCTTCTGTGTAAAGAAGCAGAATGGAAATTTGAGGGTGGTTCATGATCTTAGAGCCTTGAATAGAGTCACTATCAAGGACACTGGTATGCCACCAAGTGCAGAGGATTTTGTTGAAGCTTTTGCTGGAAGGGTGTGTTATGGTTTGGGTGCTTTTATGGGTGGTTATGATGAGAGGGAAATTTATACGGATTCAAGGCCTCTCACAACTTTTGAGACTCCTTTAGGAAGATTTCAACTAACTAGGTTGCCTCAAGGAGCAACTAATTCAGTGGCGGTATATCAAGCACATATGGCTTGGGTTTTGCAGGATGAGGTTCCTACTCATGCTGGTATTTTTATTGATGATGGTGGAATTAAAGGACCATCCACTGATTATGATAAAGAAGTGTTAGCGGAGAACCCTGGCATAAGGAGTTTTTTTTTGGGAATATGCAATAACTCTAGAGAGTGTGTTTTTTAGGATTTAAGAGGCTGGTTTCACCGTTTCAGGGTCAAAATTTTGTTGTTGTGTTCCTGCTTTGGAAATTCTGGGTCATTTGGTATGTAAAGAGTGAAGTATTATGGCGAAGAAGAAGATTAATAAAATCCAGTCATGGCCAAGGCCTAAAAATACTACTGAAGTAAGGGGATCTTTGGGTGTATGTGTATATGTCAGGATTTTTATTTGTTGGTTTCACCTTTAAGGAGGTTGACCAGGAAAGATGCAGATTGGGAATGGACTGAAGAGTGTGAAGAGGCTTTTCAGAAGTTGAAAAGGGTTGATGGTGAAGATATTGTTCAAAATAATTTGGATTATGGCGTTGGTGCTGGAAAAATTTATCTGGAAGTGGACTCAAGCTATATTGCTGCTGGTGCTGTTTTGTCTCAGGAGGATAAGACTGGGAGGGTCAGGCCAGTAAGATATGAGTCTGTGGTGCTTAATGAGGTGGAATCTAGGTATTATCAACCTAAATTGGAATTGTGTGGTGTAGCAAAAACTTTAAGGAAGCTACAGACTGTTTTGTGTGGCAGCATTTTGAGCTGCAGGTGGATGCAAAATCTCTAGTTCAGATGATCAATACACCTAGTCTTCCAAATGCTCCAATGACTAGGTGGGTGGCATTAATTCAACATTTTTCTTTTGAACTGGTACACAAACCAGGCAAAAAGTTTACAATGCCTGATGGATTATCAAGGAGGCCACCTACAGCTGAAGACTCTGAGGCTGTAGAGTTTGATGAAGATTTTCCAGTGGTTAGGGCCAGCACTAAGGGTTCTGAAGATTTTTCTGACCTCCCCCAAGAGGCTAAACTGGCTGGATCTTATTTTGATTCTGGTGATCGGGATGTTTTTGTTGATGATGATGGAGTTGTTGCTTGGGACAGCTCAAATATGGAAAAGGGTGTTTTTGTTAGTGAACTGGATTCTCACAAGGTTCAGTGGGAAGAGAAGGACGTGCCAAAATTTAAGGATTGGTGTCCTGGTTGGGCTACTCAATTGGCTCATGTGCACACTGGTGATTTTGATGACAGAACTGTACCCTTGGATGTTGTTTTTTTGGATTTTGAAGATGAGACCTGGGGTCAATCTGGGTTTTATTTTATTTTGGTGGAATATCTGTTGACCTTGGAGTGGCCAGATAGTTGTGATGATGATACTTGGTTGGCAATTAAGAAGAAGAGTCCTGGATTTTATGTGTCAGGAAGAAGGTTGATGCGGAGGAGGTATCCTAATCCTCACGTTGTGGTGACTCAGAAGAAGGGTCAAGAAGTTGTGTTGAAGTCTTTGCATGAAGACCTTGGTCATAGAGGCTTTGGGGAGACTTATAGAAGAGTAGCTGACAGATTTTGGTGGCCAGGTATGAAGTTGGCTGTGAAGGGTTGGGTTCAATCTTGTGAAGAATGTCAAAGAAGAATTCATATGAAAACTAAAGAGGTCGGCCATGCTACTGGTGAAACAACTGTTTTTGGGAGAGTCAGTCTGGATGCTGTCCATATTAAAGAGGGCAGGTATAAATACTTAATTGTTTCCAGGGATGATTTGTCTAGATGGGTTGAGGCAGTGCCTCTGGTTAATTTGACCGCCAAGAATGTGGCAGAGTTTTTGAAGAAGGAGTGGATTTATAGGTATGGGTTGATGAAGTTGGTGACTGTTGATGGCGGGCCAGAGTTTGGTGCCAAATTTAAAAAATCTGTGGCTAGTGTTGGTTCTAAAGTTAGAGTGGCTACCCCTTATTATCCTGAAGCTGAAGGCATGGTTGAAAGAGGCCATCAAGTTATCAAGAATGCTTTGGTAAAGATGTGTGGAGATAGTGCTGAGAAGTGGAGGCATTATTTACCGTTGGTGTTATTTGCTGATAGGGTCACTGTGAGGAGGACAACTGGCTATTCTCCTTACAAGTTAATTTTTGGTCAGAAAGCTGTGCTACCAGTGGACTTGGAAGCTGTCTCTTATCTTGGAATTGATTGGGATGAGGTGTACTCAACAGAAGAATTGATCTGTGCCAGGATGCAACAGTTGGATTGTAGAGATATGTCAAGAGAAAGCATACTCTAGAATGATGAAGATTAGGAATCAGTCAGTCAGATACTGGGACAAGAAGTTGGCTCATAGACTCAGGAATCCCTTGAAGCCTGGTTGTTTTGGTTTTGGTTTATAATAGAAGTTTGGAGAGTCAGTGGGGAAAAATGTTTGCCGACAGATGGAACGGACCTTACAGAGTCAGATCTCAGGCGTCTGGATGATCTTATTTTTTGGAAGAGTTGGATGGTGCAATCTTAAAGAAGAGAGTGGCTGCAGACCAGGTGAAGAGGTTCTTTCCCAGAGGCACTAGACATGAAGAAGATTGACTCCGCAATGAGGATAAACTATGGAACGTTCTTTAAATTTTGGAATTTTTGAGGTTGCAGAGCAACTTTTGTGTTGGAAATTTTTTTTTAGAAGGTACCCATGGGTGGGGCTTCTAGATTTGATCTTGGCAAGTGTAGGAGTAACTGATGGGCTGGCTGCTCTGTAGAAAAGTTACTCCAGATTGTCTGTTTCCAACCCTTTCTCTTAATTTGGTTGAACCCTAGTATTGGTTTCTTTTCACAGGTTCTAGTCCTCTATGACTTTAAACTGGAAATTCCTTTTGTTTTCAAGTGCTGGACTCTTCACTCTTATTGGTTTTGGTTTATTGTGTTGGATGTTTTGTTTTTGTTAGAAGGTACCAAGGGGGGGCTTTTAGATTTTATTTTGGCAAGTGTGGGGGTAACTGATGAGCTGGCTGCTCGGGAGAACAGTTACCCCAGAATGTCTGTCTCAAGTCTTTTGTTTTTCCTAGTTGAAATTTAGTTCTGTTGTTTATTATTCAGGTTTCAAGTCCACTATGACTTTAAACTGGTTTGGGACTGGCTTCTTTATCTTTGGTTTTTTTTTGGGTTGGTGGTGGATCACTGGTGGTCTCCTATAATTTTTACATATTCGAGGGAGCCCACCCAGTGATAGCTTCTATGGACTGGACTTTCTCTTACTGTACCTTCTCTTAATCTGGACCATCCATGGAGCTGGACTTTCTTTGATTTTTTTATTTAACTGTCTTTGATTTTGTAGTTATGTTTTTGCTAGATAGTAGTTTCAAATTATTTTATTTTTTCTCTTTTTTTCTTTTAATTTTTTATGGGGGTTGTTTAAATTATAAAATCACAAATATAGGGTGTTACCACATCAGGGTCACCTGGATGTGGGCAAGCATTGGTAGGGAAAGGCTCATCAATTGGCTGGGCAATGCTATTTTATCATTTTATTTTATTTTATTTTTATTTTCATTAATTTCATTTTTTTTATTATTTTCTTATTCTCATTATTACTTTTAATTTATGTTTCTTATGTCAAATCATTTAAATTATTTAAGGTGTATCCACATCAAGGTGCACTTGGATGTGGGCAAGGTATCAGGGGATCAGCTCATCAATTTGCTGGGGATACCATTTGTGTTATTTTTTTATCTTTTATTTTATTTTATTTATTTTTATTTTATTTATCAATATTTAATTTTAATATGTTAGTAGATTGTAAAAAAAAAAATAGAATTTATAATTATTAATTTTTATTATTATTTATTTATTACTATGTTTTTTAGTCTTTTTGCACAAGCTCATTGTCTGGATGATGAAGTTTCTGGAGGCTGCTCTGGATTATGAAGTCATTTTTGTTTTTTGTTGGGGTTGTGGGAAGCACTGTGTTCTTTGAAGTGCATCCTGCTGGAGAGATTATATGGATTATAATGGGCAGGAATGGGTTTGCATGGAAGTTCAGAAGAGTAAGAAGAAGAGGCAGGAATGGATTGTTGGTTAATGATCCTAGACATCTTCCAGTGGTCATCCAATAGTTGTTTCCTCAAGCTTTTCTCAAAGTCATTTAATGGTCCATGGAGGGAAAAGGCTTTCAGCATGTTTGAACACATGGTGCTGAGGTGTTGTTTCATGTCTCCATAATCAAGGGTGAAAGAAGTTTCTAGAAGTTGGCCAACTCCAATAGTAGACTCAGGAGGAGGGGTGCCAACTAGACAAGAAGAATTGGATCAGTAATTATTTTTGTTGAAGAAATTGGATGAATTAATGTGGTACTTACAGATTGGAAGCTCATCAAATTTGTAAGCGGCCGGAATTCGGACTTCTGAAGATTTTGGAATCGTGATAGTAGGTGCATCAATCAGGGAAAGATATGGATTCTCTTGGTCTTCCTCTGAAAGTTTTTTTTGAAGGTGAAGTAGGAGGCTGATGTTCATGGGGCCTAGTTGGAGTAGCAGGCCTGTTGTTTCTGGTGTTATTATTTCTGTTTGATTCATTTGGATGAGGTGCTGGTGATGGAGTACCAGGGTACTTATAAGATGGGGCAGGAGAGGGTGATCTGGAAGCGGATTGATCTCTTCTGGATGAAGCTTTTGAAGGAATGGAACTGTCAGTATAGTCTAGTATATAAGTATGATATAATAGTATTATTTTATGGTCCTACTACTTATTAATAAATGATTTAGTGATTAAACCTCAGGGGAAGACTAATAGAATAGTTATACTCAAATAAAACTCACAATACTTGGATTTAAATGCGTGCTAGTGGTGGAAAATAGAAGAATAAAATATAGTTATAGCTTTTATAAATATGATATCAATTTATAAGGGCTTTATAATATATTTCTGAATACTAATAATTGTATTGTAGTGTTTGTTTGAAGTGTAGTAATTGAAATGATGATAATAAACCGTCAAAATCCCTCCTTACTTATACCCAAATCCACTGGAGTGCACAGACCTTCAATCCAGATGATGTCACTGCTATCCCCGGCAATGACAGCACTGTGAGGGCCCATCACCTCCCCATGGCGTCCACTTCAAGCAGTTTCAACACCCAGACCTCCAGTAAGGACCCTCCATCACTATTAATAATAACACAGAGTCATACCATAAATAGAAATCCCAGATAAAAGCGGATACCATAAAGAAACAGGTAAAATAAAAGATCAAAAAGAGATTTAATGAAACTAAAAGCATATAAAGGAAACAAATAAAATGTCCAAGCCCCCAATAACATCCCCAAGCATCCACATTAACCCAGAAACATCTTTCCAGCCCATAAATCCGTGAATAACCATCCAAGGAAGTAATTTTAGTTGTCCAAACTGGGTGTATGCGCCTGATATAGGTGTCTATGCTTCTGTAGGCGTTGTGAGTCCACTGATTTCGTCCATATGACCTAAAATAAGCAGATAAACAAAGGTTATAGGCTATTAAGGGGCTAAAACCCACTTATATACCTAAATATACATAATATACTGCATATTTCACTGAATATGAGATTTATGTATACATATAAGCTTATGTATGTCAATAATTACTTCATATCACTTAAGATAAGTATATTATGACTCCATTAACACCTTAATAAATATTATTAGGCCATGGATAAGCTATTTAAACTATTATAAATTATATAATAGAATAATAATTATATATATATATAATAAAATAATATATATTATTATTTTAACCTTATTTTTAAGATATAAGCTTAATCTAGTTAAGGTTATCTTATTTTAAGCATAAGAAATACTCAGTCCTAAGAATATTTAGGCTGACAGGAACTGTAAGAAGAATATTTGGCTGACAGAGGAGAGGTGTAGTTATGTTGCCTTAACTGGGGGAAAAGTTGTTGCTTTGGTGTGGTGTTGGGTGCTCTGTTTCTTTCCTGGGGTCCTCTGGCAGGTCTTCTAGAAGTTTGGGAAATTTGGGAGTTTTTAGACCTTGGAGAGGTTGGCTGCATTGCTCTGGGAGTAGTGGGAGGTGGTTGCGTGGAGTTATTTTTGTTGATTGAAGGAATTCGGCTGTTTTCTGGTTGTTTTTGGAGGTTTGGAGCCTGATTTTCACTGTCTAGTGAGGCGGCCAGGCAGCCTGGACCTGGTCTAGAAGCCTAGGAGCTAATTTGGCAGAGATAAAAGCTGTTTCTTGGGAAGTTAAAGAAGGCCTTTTTGGGAGAGTTCTGGAAACTGAGTTCTGCAATCTTCTGGATGGTGCTGAAGATAAAGATGAAGAGGCTGGACCAAGCTCTGGGGATCTGGTAGGGGACCTGGAGAGGTATTTATGAGAAGGTGAAGGAGGAGGGATAGGGTAGTTGGCATCTCTGTCACATTTCTTCTTTTTGGAATAGCAAGAATCACAGGCCCTGTTGTAGAATTTGGCTTCAGGAGTTGGAAGAGTGAATGTGCAAGGTCTGAACATGTGGATGCACTGCTTGCAGGCATAGTCCTTGGGAGAAGTGAAGCAAGGAAGATTAGAGGGGTCAACATGAGGGGATCCAGCCTTGATCTGTGGTGAGAAAATATGATGGGAAGAGATAAGAAGGAGATCTTCGTCAGTGATGGGTAGATGATGAAGTGAAGGTGGAAGTTCAGCAGGTTGGCTTTAGGTGTATTCTGTATGAAATTGGCTGCATCGATTTTATGCAAAATTCTACTAGTCCATCAAGACTTTAAACTGAACACTTTGTTAGTCCCCCAAGACTTTAAACTGAGGATTGTTTGATGGTGTAGTCCCCCAAGACTATAAACTGAAGAATGGGTTTGAAAGATTTGCAGAGGGTATCCATAGGGGGAGCCTCTGAAGTTAGCATTCACAAGTTTGGGGGTAATTGATGGGCCGGCAGCTCTATTCACAATTACCCCAGAATGTTAGTTTTTTCTCTGTGTCTTTATGTGGTTTATCTCTGGTTCTGGGTTTATGATTTAGGTTTTTGAGTCCCCCAAGACCTTAAAATGAGGGTTTTTGAGTCCCCCAAGACTATAAAATGAGGATGGTCCCCCAAGACTTAAAACTGAGGGTTGTTTGTGGTTACATCCTATAGAGTGTGTGGTCAATTTTTTTTTCTGAATCAAACTCAAGAACTAGCTGAATTACAAAGGGAATCAAGAGATGAATTGAAGTGTTCAGAATTAGCCTTGAACTGGTGAATGAGGTGTCTTCTGTTCTCAATGTCCTGGGGATCTCTAGCAGGAGTGGATTGGAAGTAGTTTAGCAGAAGGTGTTTCTGTTGAGATGTGTGTTGTTGGAAATTTGCCTTAATTGTGGGCAAGTGGTTTGGTGATGTTGGTTCAATGGATCCTACATTGTTATCATCACTGTCAGAAGATGAAGGAGCTGAGAAGTCATCAGTTTTATAAAGTGAAAAGAAGAAATGGAAGTTTTACCATCAGATGGACCAGGGATGGCGGAACTTGTTGTTTTAGTGGTTTTCGCACTCTTCTGGGAAGAGTGTAGTTTTTTTATTAATCTGGGAATTAAGATAGATGGCCTAAATCTTTTGGTGCTGGTAGAAGATGGACCAGGTTGAGGTGGAGGTGAAGCTGTTGAAGAAGATAATGGACCAGGTCTGTAGCATGTCTTCTTTCTGGATTGGCAGACATCGCAGGACGTTCTGTTTGGATGGACGGGTGGTGTGATGGTGCAGATTAGATTATTTTCAATGCAGTATTGGCAAGGACCCATTTCAGAGGTAGATTTGGGAAGAAGGTTGAACATGGTGGTTTGATGAAGAAAGAATATAAACATTCTGAATTGGAGGGAGGATTTGGTCTTCCAACATTTGCAGTGGCCTTTGTTGTGTGTTTTGGTGCTGTTTGTGAATGTCTTAATTGACATCTGTTGAAGAATTGGGTATTTTTCTGGTTTTATTCCGTGGATATTGGGACTGCAGGTATGTGGGTACTATCATTGGATAGCCCCAGTTTTTCTATATATTTCATGTCATGTTAATATTTTTTTATTCTAAGTTTTAAGGGGTCATTTCCTCATTCTTCAGTTACAAAGATAGCTGTTTAATTTTTTTTTTGTGTTTTACGGGCTAACCTTGAGTCTTAGGGTTAAGTACTTAGTACTTTTGGATAGGGCTAATTTAGTTCTATATTTCATTACTCAATGTTGTTATAGTGTAATTCCGTGTTTTAAGGGTTTTAGTAGTTGTAGTTAATTTTTCTAAGTAGATTAGGTGTTTTTATTGGTTTTCTGGCTTCAGGGAGGCCGGGCCGCATCAGGAGGCACTTCTGATGTCAGGTGGCCCACCCGCTTCTGTTTTAGAAGGTTGGGTAGCGCTTCTGGAGGGTTTTTATTCAATTTGGCTGGTACAGGCGCCAAATTCATTGGTGTGTGTGTACATAGTGAATAAGACAGTTTGGTGCAACTTTAACTATCATACAACCATCCAGAGGTGATATCCTTGTTCCTCACTCAGTTTTCACTGTTTTTAGCCACAATTGGCTGTGTTTGTTGCAAGGCTAGTTCTTTATTTAACTCAACTTTGGCAACTGTTTTCTCTGGTGTAGTCTTGCAAGCGATATCAAATATTATTGCTGTATCTGGTGTGGATTTGCAACCTACATCAAGTATCATTGCTTTCTCTGGTGTGGACATTGTTCTAAATTTCAGTACTTTGATTTGGTAGTCTGTCTGGGACCACTTTCTTGGCTCATCAAGCAGTCAAGTGTGTTGAAAAAGGGGCTTTAACAAACAGGAACCAACTTACTTTAGCAAGTAAATCTCACTCTTTTTTTCTAAAGGGACAGGGGATTTTCTCTCTGGTTTTTCTCCAACTCCCTTGGTCAAGGCCTTTAGCTAGTACTATAGGATTGTCTACAACAGATAAATATCATCTACTGTAAATGTATTTAACTCTATATAATCACCGCATAGTCTTGCTTTATCTTGTTCATAAGAAATTAGAGCTGGTGATATTACACAATATTTTGGAGTAGTTTCAACCTTCTCAAGAATGTTCATTTTTAGTAACATCTTAATATTTTCCTCTATGTCCTTCATCTTCATTGGTGAAGCAGGGTATGGTTTTTTTAAGACTAGCAGAAATATAATCCATATCATAGGTTACACTAATTTTCATCACATGATCTTTTGCAAGGCCAAGTTCATAGGTACCATGTGCAAAAGCCATTCACCACAAAAAATCTGGGGATGAACTGCTAGCAATCCCCTTTCTTTGAACTCCAGAGTTTCTCTTATTATTCCAGGGTTATTTTCACTTTATAACAATATACAAAATTGTAATGGAAGTACATTTATTCTCAGATTGATTATAGACATAATATAAAACGATTCCAAATTATGCACAAGTTGATCCTCCAAAACTTGATTTTGGTCCTCTGTTGAGCACAAATTGAGCACAAATTGATCTAACCTAAGCTTATTCATATGTAATAATTAAGGATACTTGCTCTATTAAATTTGATAATAAAATATAATATTGATGAATTTATATAAAAAATAATTGTTATGTAAGATACTAAATTATAAATTTAGGCATCATAGGAGGGCACTTAATAGAACTTAATTATACTATCTGACACCTTAATACTGTATCACACAGTTTGAAACATTTAAAACAAAATGTATCATGATGGGAAATGAACCTGCTTGGACAGACACTTTCAAAATTAATACTGACCATAATACACAAATATGAAACCTTGGCATCTATCCATTAAGATTTTCCTTCTGATAAATGGATTTTTCTCAGTTACTCTGTTTTAAAAAGTGTCCTTATGAGGTTTTTCTGACCTTCTGGGGGATAATTTGGCCACATCAAACTACTTCTATTTCCATGATTAACCAAAATATCATCCTCATTTCCATCTAAAGATTTTATCTCATCTGACTGTGGCTGATTAAAGCTGTCCACCACAAGTTTAGCCAAAAAAATTTTGAACACTTTTTTGATGGATAGTGACTAACTGGTGTTTTCCAAAATTGTCCACCTGAATTTAGGCTAAACTTCAGGAGGATAAATTTATTATGAATACCAAATTAACTGAAGAATACTTTTGCCCTAGCTACTCTTCATCATAAAAGTGTCCAACTGAGGTTTAGCCATTATTCAGGCAGACACTTTTGGAAATGAACAGTCTGATGGGTTTAATATCTATATATGGCAATAAGTATGTGTTTTTTATCAACATGGAACTAGAATTAATTTAATATGGCCAAAGTGTCCCCCTGAATTTTGGCCAAAATACAGGTGGAAATTTTTATGAGGATTACTTGATGAAATGAAGAAGACTTGCAATTTCTTTCCATCATAAAATTTTCAAACTTAAGTTTATCAAAAATTGTGGTGACACTTTTTCCAGATCCAGTCATATGGGATCAGCTCTCTATATGGCAATGAGAATCAATTTTTTAGTCAATCATGGCATTAGAATTAATTTTATATGGAAAAACTTTCCACCTGATTTTTGGCCAAAAATAAGTTGGAAAAGTTTATGAGGAATACTAGATTAACTAAAGAAGACTTGCACCCTACTACTGTCCATCATAAAAGTGTCCAACAGAAGAATTTTCAAACTTGTCGTTGACACCTTTGGCCTGCTCCAGTCATATGGGATCAATTCTGCATATGGAAATGAGGATGTAATTTGGTCAATCATGGTACTAGAAGTAATTTGATATGGACAAAGTTTTCACTAAATATCAGAAAAAAATCAGTTGAAAACTTCATTTAGTTTTTCAAAAAATCAAATAAAGTACAATTTTATTCCTGATGGTGCCCATTTTATCCAACACCTCTTCTTACCTTGAAAGTAAGCATTTAGCTTGAATTTTTAATTTCATATAATATCCATTTTATTCAACCTATTTCTTTTTATCACTTTTTTTCTCATAGATATTAATTAATTTTATGTAAAACAAATCATTTTCATAATTTTTTACCTGTATTTAAGAAAATTATTAAAGGTTTAACATCACCCTGTAAGCATTTGGCACATGTTTCTTGCTATACTAATAAAAATAATAATATACTGGTGACAAAAAATTGATCAAATGATAAAATATTAATAAAACAGAAAGATCAAATACCAGTGGATATTTTTTAAAAAAATGCTAGTTGCACTGAAGAAGACCTGCACCCTAGATACTCACCATCAAAATAGTGTCCAGCACAAGTTTGGCCAAACTTGTTCTTGACACTTTTGGTCAGGTGCAGTCATATGAGATCAATTCTCTCTATGGCAATGAAAAAAATTATTTGATAAAAAACTTCACTCGAAGTAGTTTTATATAGTCAAATTTTCCACCTAGAGTTCATCCAAACCACAGGTGCACAATTTTTTTTCTTTAGAAAAAAGTAAATTAAGTACAATTTATCACTGATGGCTCTCATTTGCTACAACACCTCTACTGGCCTTTGATAGTAGAATATTACTTGGATTTCTTTTTTCATATTTCATCCCTTTAACTTATTTTTTTATTCCTCATATTGCTTTTGGATATCAATTAATAATTTTTAAAATAAATTATTTTCATATTTTAATACATTTATTTAATAATATTATAAATGGTGTAACATCACCTGGTATGCATTTGGCACATGAGTTTTTTCTATACTTATAAAATTAATAATATAATGGTGACCAAAAATTAATCAAATGATATTTATGAGTAAGGCACAAAGATAAAAATACCAGTAGACATGTTTGTAAGAAATACTAGATGAACTGAAGAAAAATTCTACCCCAGCTACTCTTCATCATAAAAGTGTCCAGCACAAGTTTTGCCAAACTTGTGCTGGACACTTTTGGTCAGGTGCATTCAGATGGGAGATATTCTCTCTAGAGAAATGAAGATAAATTTTTGATAAATAATTACACTAGAAGTAGTTTGATATGGAAAAATTGTCATCCTGAAGTTTTGGTAAAGCTCAAGTGGATTTTTCTTTTATTTTTACAAAAAAGAAAATTTAGTGCAAGTTTAGCCCTGATTGTGCTAATTTGATTCAACATCTCTTTTGTCTGTTTATGGCAGGAATTTAACTTGTATTTTAATTTTCATCTTTTATTTCTTTTATTTTACTTTATTCTTCTCATATTGCTTTTGGATAGAAGTTTATTTTTTGTAAAATAAATCATTTTAATATTTTTTTACCTTTATTTAATAATATTATAAAAGGTGTAACATCACCCAGTATTAATTTGGAACACAAGTTTTTGCTATACTGATAATATTAATAATAGAATGATGACAAAAAATTAATCAATTGATAAATATGAGTGAGGCACAAAGATTGAATAACAGTGGAAATGTTTATAAGAAATTCCAGATGATTTAAAATGTTTTGCACCCTGGCTACTCTCCATGATAAAAGTCTCTAGCACAATTTTGGCCAAACTTGTGCTGGAAACTTTTGGTTGCATGCATTCAGAGGTAATTAATTCTTTTTATGTAAATGAGACTGAATTATCACTCCATCATTGCTCTGAAAGTAGTTTTATATGGACAAATTGTCCCCTTGAAGTTTTTCCAAACCTAACGTAGACAATTTTTTACTTTAGTAAAAATTAAATTTTATCCATGTTAATCTATGATGGTGCCCATTTTTTCTGAAGCCTCTACTGGCTGATGATAACAGAAATTATACTTAATATCTTTATTTCATGTTTGATCACTTTAATTTTAATTTTATACTTTTTTTTATCCTTTAGATTTGAAATATCAATTTTATTTTGGTAAAACTAATAATTTTCAAATTTTTTTACATTTGTTATATAATATTATTAAAGTTGTAAAATCACCCAGTGTACATTCAGTACACATGTTTTTGCTATACTAAAAATATTAATAATATAATGCTTACTAAAAATCAATCAAATAATAAATATGGATGACACAGAAAGATCAAATACCCATACACATTTTTAAAAGGAATACAAGATTAACTGAAGAAGTCTTGAATTCTAGCTACTTTCCATCATAAAAGTGTCCAGCACAAGTTCAGCTGAGCTTGTGCTGGACACTTTTGGTTGCATGCAGTCAGATGGGATAAATTTACTCAATGGAAGTTAAAATGAATTTTTGCTTATTCATTGCACAAAAAGTAGTTTTATACTGCTATACTATCCTCCTGATTCTTTGGAAAACCTTAGGTGGACACGTTTATTAACTTAAAAAAAATTAAAATACATTCCAAATCTAGAGCTGGCGGTGTGGACAATCCTATAGTACTAGCTATAGGCCTTGACCAAGGGAGTTGGAGAAAAACCAGAGAGAAAATCCCCTGTCCCTATAAAAAAATAAGTGAGATTTACCTGCTACAGTAAATTGGTTCCTGTTTTACTAAAGACCCTTTTCCAATCGACTTGACTGCTTGATGAGCCAAGAAAGTAGTCACCAGACAGACTACCAGACCAAAGAACTGAAATGTAGACCAATTTCCGCACCAGAGACAGCAAAGATACTTGATGTAGGCTGAAAATCCACACCAGAGACAGTAATAATACTTGATATAGCTTGCAAGACTATAACAGAGAAAGCAGTTTCCAAAGTTAAGTTAAATGAAGAACTCACTTGCAACAAACACAACCAATTGTGGCCAGAAAACAGTGAAAACTGAGTGAGGAACAATGATATCACCTCCGGATGGTTGTATGATGATTAAGGCTGCCCCAAACTCTCTTATTCACTATATACACACAGACCACTATCTAAGAGCCCATGGGCACCCACCAATTTGGCGCCTGTACCCGCCAAATTGCATAAAAAACCCTCCAGAAGTGCTCCCTAACCTTCTAAGACAAAGGCCGGCAGGCCGCCTGACGTCGGAGGTGCCGCCTGAAGCAGCACCGCCTCCCTGAATCCAGAGAAACACTAAAAACACCCAATCTACTTAGAAAAACTAACTACAACTACTAAAACCTTTAAAACACGGAATTTCACTATAAAAACATTGAGACATGAAATATAGAGAAAAATTAGCTCTATCCAACGGTAATAATTACTTAACCTAAGACTTAAGGTTAGTCCATAAAACACAAAAAACAAAATTAAACAGCTATCTTTTTAAATGAAAAATGAGGAAATGACCCCTTAAAACCTAGAATATGAAAAATGTCTTCAAGAAATAAAATATAGAGAAAAACGGGGCTATCCAATGATAGTACCCACATACCCGCAGACCCAATATCCACAGAATAAAACCAGAAAAATACCTAATTCCTTAACAGATGTCAATTAAGACATGCATAAACAAGCCAAATCATGCAACAAAGGCCCCTGCCAATGTTGGAAGACCACAGCGGTGAAAATTTGGTCTGAAAAATCAAATTATCTTTGATGGCAAAAATTTTATTTGAATGTTTAATTTCATATTTAATCACTTTTATTTTACTTTTTTATTCCTCTTTTGCTTTCAAATATCAATTTATTTATTTTAAAACTAATACTTTTCATATTTTTTTACTTTTTTTCAATAAGATTATTAAATATGTAGCATCTCCTAGTATGCATTTGGCTTACAAGTTTTTTCAATACTAATAACGTTATTAGTATAATGGTGAAAAACAATGAATCAAATAATAAATATGAATGACACAGAAAGATCATATACAAGTGAATTTTTATATAAGGAATACCTGATGAACTGAAGAAGACCTGCACCCTAGATACTCACCATCATAAAAGTGTCCAGCATAAGTTTGGCCAAACTTGTGCTGGACACTTTTGGTTGCATGCAGTCAGATGGGATAAATTTACTCTATGGAAATGAAAATGACATTTTGCTCAATCATTGCACAATAAGTAGTTTGATATTTACAAAATGTCCTCCTGAAAATTTTTCAAACCTCATCAGGACACTTTATTTGCTTAGCATAAACGAAAATATAGTCCAAGTTTAGCCCTGGTGGTGCACATTTGATCTAACACCTCTACTTGTTATTGATAGTGGAAATTTTCCTTAGATTTTTTTTCTTATTTTATCCCTTTTATTTTACTTTTTTATTGCTCATATTTCTTTGGATATCAATTTTTAATTTTTAACATAAATAATTTTCATACTGTTATACCTTTATTTAATAATAATATTTGATTAAAGGTGGAACACCACCTGGTATGCATTTTTCACACAAGTTATTACTATAGTAATAACATTAATCATATAATGATGACAAAAAATAAATCAAATGGTAAATTTAAAACACACAAAAAGATCAAATACAAGTGGAAATGTTTATAAGAAATCCCTTTTGAGTTTAAGAAGATTTGCTGTATGCCTACTCTCAATTATAAAAATGTCCAGCACAAGTTTGGCCAAAATTGTGCTGGACACTTTTGATTGCATGAAGTCATATGAGATAAATTCTCCCTATGGAAGTGAAAATGATATTTCACTCAATTATTGAGGTAAAGAATTTTTAATATTGTAAAATTGTCCTCTGGAAGTCTGTCCAAACCACAGGTCAAAATTTGTTAGATATACATAAAAGTAAATTTAGACCAAGTCTTGACCTAGGGGTCCATAACTGTCCCAACACCACTTCTGGCTCTTGATAGTAAAAATTTTACTTGTATTTTTTATTTTGTATTTGATCCCATTTATTTTCATTTTACTTTTCTATTACTCTTTTTAATTTTAAATATCAATTTATTTTTTTTAAAGCTAAGCATATTCATATTTTATTAACTTTATATAATAATATTATTAAAGGTTTAACATTACCGATTTTGCATTTGGCATGCAGATTTTTGCTATACTAGAAACATCAATAATATATATGGTGACAAAAAATTAATTATAAGATGAATATGAATGACAAAAAAAGATAAAAAACCAATAGAAATGTGAAAAACAAATAACTGATGTGCTGAGGAACACTTCCACCCTAGCTACTCTCCATCATAAAAGTGTCCAGAACAATTTTAGCTGAACTTGTTTTGGACACTTTTTTTCAGGTGCAGTCAGATGGGATCAATTCTCTCTGTGGAAATGAAATTAAAAAAAATGCTAAATAATTACATTAGAAGTAGTTTGGTATGGCTGAAATATCCACCTTAAGTTTTTCCAACCTCTGGTGAAAAAAATTTTATCTTTAAAAAAAATTAAATTTTGTCAAATTTAGCCCTGATGCCACCCATTTGTTTCAACACCCCTACTGGCTCTTGAAGGCAGTAATTTTACTTGAAGTTTTCTTTTTCATATTTGATCTCTTTTACTTTACTTTTCTATCACTCATTTTAAATTTGGATATTAATTTATAATTTTCAAAAAAAAATCATTTTCATATTTTTTTAACATTTTTTATAAATATTATAAAAGGTGTAATATAACATGACTTGCATTTATCGCACAAGTTTTCTCTATACTTATAAAATCAATAATATTTTAATGACAAAAAATTAATCAGATAATAAAACATGAACAACATAGAAAGATCAAATACTAGTGTACATGTTTTAAAAAAATAACAGTTGCACTGAAGAAGACCTGCACCCTAGCTACTCTCCATCATAAAAGTGTCCAGCACAAGTTCGGCTAAACTTGTGCTGGACACTTTTGGTCAGGTGCAGTCAGATGGGATCAATTCTCTCTATGGAAATGAAAAAAATTATTTGATAAGAAACTTCACTAGATGTAGTTTGATATAGCTGAATTTTCCACCTAGAGTTCATCAAAACCATAGGTACGCAATTTTTTATATTTAAAAAACAGTCAATTTAGTACAATTTATCCCTGATGGCTCTCATTTGCTTCAACATCTCTACTGGCCTTTGATATTAGGAATAATACTTGAATTTCTTTTTTCATATTTCATCCCTTTAACTTGATTTTTTATTCCTCATATTACTTTTGGATATCAATTAATAATTTTTGAAATAAATTATTTTAATATTTTTATACATTTATTAAATAATATTATAAAAGGTGTAACATCACTCAGTATGCATTTAGCACATGATTTATTGCTATACTTATAAAATTAATAATATAATTAAGACAAAAATTTAATCAAACAATATATATGAGTGAGGCACAAAGATAAAATACCAGTAGACATGTTTATGAGAAATACAAGATGAAGGAACTGAAGAAAAAATACACCCAAGCTACTCTCCATCATAATAGTGTCCAGCACAAGTTCAGCCGAACTTGTGCTGGACACTTTTGGTCACATGCGGTCAGATGGGATCAATTCTCTTTATGGCAACAAAAAAACTTTTATATCAAACTTCACTACAAGTAGTTTTGTTTAGCTGAATCATCCACCTGTTGTTCTTCCTGACCTCAGGTGTATAATTTTTTATCTTTAAAAAAAATTTCACTTATTATAATTTAGCCCTGATGGCTCCCATTTGTTTCAACACTTCTACTGGCTCTTGAGAGTAAGAGTTTTACCAGTATTTTGTTTTTCACAATTGATCTCTTTGAGACTAATTTAACTATTTTATTTCTCTTTTTTTAAATATCTATTTAAATTATTGTAAAGCTAATCATTTTCATATTTTTTTACTTTTATTTCATAATATTATAAAAGGCATAACATCACCTGGTATGAATTTGGCACATGAGTTTTTTCTATACTTATAATATTAATAATATAATGGTGACAATAAATTAATCAAATGATATATATGAGTGAGGCACAAAGATAAAATACCAATGGACAAGTTTATAAGAAATACCAGATTAACTGAAGAAAAAATCTACCCTAGCTACTTTCTGTCATAAATGTGTCAAGCACTAGTTTGGCCGAGCTTGTGCTGGATACTTTTGGTCACATGCAGTCTGTTATGATCAATTCTCTATCAATAATTGCACTAGAAGTTGTTTGATATGTCCAAATGGTTCTGCTGAAGTTTTGTTAAACCTCAGGTTGGCACTTTTTTGTTTTTCAAAAAAGCAATTATAGTCCAAGTTTAGCCTCACTGGTGGGCATTTTCTCCAACATGTCTACTTGCTTTTGATGGCAGTAATTTTATTTTAATTTTTTATTTAATATTTGATCCCTTTAATTTTTTCTTTTTATTCCTCATATTGCTTTTGTATATCCATTCATTTTTCGTAAACAAATCATTTTCATATTTTTTTAACTTTATTTAATAATCTTATAAAAGGTGTATTATCACCCGGTATGCATTTGGTACACATGTTTTTGCTATACTTATAATATTAATAACAATGGTGACAAAAAATTATTCAAATGATAAATATGAGTGAGGCACAAAGATCAAATACCTGTGGACATGTGTATAAGAAATACCAGATGAACTGAAGAAAAATTCCACCCTAGCTACTCTCCATCATAAAAGTGTCCAGCACAAGCTTGGCCAAACTTTTGCTAGACACTTTTGGTCAAATGCAGTCTGATGTGATCAATTCTCTCTATTGCAATGAAAATGAATTTTTCTTTAATAATTGCACTAGAAGGTGTTTGATATGGCCAAATGGTTCTTCTGAAGTTTTGTTAAACCTCAGGTTGGCACCTTTTTTGTTTTTCAAAAAAGAAATTATAGTCCAAGTTTAGTGCCACTGGTGGGCGTTCACCCCATCATATTTACTTGCTCTTGATGGCAGGAATTTTACTTTTATTTTTTATTTTATATTTGATCCCTTTAATTTTACCTTTTATCCCTCATATTGCTTTTGTATATCAATTTATTTTTTGTAAAACAAATCATTTTCATATTTTTTTACCTTTATTTAATAATATTATAAAAGGTGTAAGATCACCTGGTATGCATTTGGTACACAAGTTTTTGCTATACTTATAATATTAATAACATAATGGTGACAAAAAATCAATCAAATGATAAATATGAGTGAGGTACAAAGGTCAAATACCAATGAATCATTAGTTCTTTTTAATATTATAAATTTTTTGATTAAATAAAGGAGTAATAATGAATTATATTTTTCATCCACAATTCCACTCTAATGATTCCCACTGCACAAAAAGGGTTCACTCAGTCTTCCTTTACTGCTTGTGCATATATTTTATTGCCCACAGTACTACAATTTTTTGTGGTGATTATCCCACATCTGATTCAGGAATATTTTTAAACAATATAAGTTTTTTTTACAAAAGACCTTATCATATCCAATATCCCACAAAAAATACAACCTGTTTTTGTATTAAAACCCGTTAATTATTAAGAAATTGTTAAAATAATTAGATTAGACCCTGGCACAGCTAGATCTATACCAAACGACCTAAAGTCTTTTCAATATTTAAAACATACTAAATTATGGGCACCAACCATAATTCAGCACTTCTCATTTGCTCTGCCACAAAATGAGTGCATGTAGCATTTTTCTAATGTCAGACTGTTTTTCTTCCTTCCCTCACACCTTTAGTGCAGAAAGAAAATTTAGTATGAGTTTTGGTCAAGTTGGTTTGCCAGTGTTATTTGTATGCAATATGAATTCATATTGCATATTTCTACTTATGCATAAAATATACTCATTAAGCATCATTTTTTTGCATTTTTCAATCATAATGCACATTTATGCATATGCATATGCATATTCATTATACATAGGAATATGCATATTAATATATTTTATTCAAATACATATATGCACCTTTTTTTTGCATATTCAATATGCATATTTTTATTGCATATTCAATTATCATATTTTTATGCATATTCAATATGCATATTTTTAATGCATATTCACTATGCATATTTTTTATACATATTTATTCTTCATAGTCATTATGCATACACTTTGGATAGGCATTTCACATCAATTTTTAACATGCAATAAGTATCCACCATGCAAATTCAAATGCATATGCATCTATATCAAATTCACAACATATATTCAAGTTTAATATTTGAATATTAAGGTATGCTAAGTGATGTTGTTCAACCTTTTGCCAAACCTAAGATTAACTGATGTTCAATGTGGTTCCTAAGCTCTGCTCAAGGAGGGATTGTTCTGGATTCAATCTGTGACAGTTTATTTTTTCAATGTTTTTTCATCCAATTTAAAAAAATATTTCTGAAAGTTTCAGGATGGTTTCCCAACAGTTTCCTGATAAATTCCTGATAGATTCAAATAGAGGGAACTGCTAGTAGTTCACCCCCAGATTTCCTGCGGTGATTGGAAATGCTTTAATTAAGTCAAAAATATTTGCTTTCTCAGCTTCACTTATCTGAGTGCCAAATGATGCTTTTAAAATTTCTGTTTCCAGAAGTTCCATTTCACTGGATTATCTTCCTTTGCACTGAATATTTATCACTGACTCAATGTGTAAGACTGTGTTAAAAGAATTTATTTTAAATTTCCTTTTACCATTCCTGCCAATTGTAAAATTGTTATTAGCAGGGTTTAATTTTACACCAAACTTAGTCAGAATATCATTTCCAATGATAAAACAGCTACTAAAATTAGTATTATCTATTACTACAAAGTCACAAGTTACTATAATATAACCATGTTGATGTTTAAAGAAAACAGAAGCTTTATATCTACCAATTAGGTGTAGCACTGATCCAGAACCTCTCCAATTTTTACTTTGAAGGGGTTCAAGATTTGTCTTATACTCAAAATCAATTCTCTGTAATGTATTTGTAGAAACAACAGAACCAGCAGCTCCTGTGTCCAATACTATATTTACATTTTCACCTGAAATGATAGCTGGAACTGTAATAGGTGTCATCTTTAAGTTATCAGCTTGTATATCCTTAATGATTTCAGCATCCTCAAAATTCATTAAAGATTCCTATGAGTTCATATTTGATATTGGATTTTCAAAGATGAAAAAATCATTTTCCAACATACAGACTTCATTTTCATCAATATATGAGATATTACTGTCATAATTACCTGAATCTTAACTTTTTTTCTGTTTCATTTTCAGATTCATGTTGATTTTCAACAATATTTATATTTTTCTCACAGTTGTGACCTTTAAACCAAGGCTTATTACACTTATACCAAGTATTAGTCTCATACTTTTTAGGTACTACAGGTGCAGTAGATTTTTTCTGCGTTTTGTGAAGTGTTTTTGAATTTTTATTTTTCACAGGTTCATTATTTTGTTTATAAGTGGTGTACCTTGCTTCATACTTATGGTTTAATAATATTTCATTATAAATATTAATAAATTCAGAATAATAATTAACCATTTTTGTTCTAGCTACGACAATGTCTCTAACAGATATAGGTAATTTATATATTATCTTATCTTTCCATAAGGTAAAATCCATGTTTGGCTCAATGGCTTTTAATATTTTATTTAAATTCATTAAAAATACAATAGGTTTGTCACCACTCAACAAATTATACTTAGTTTTCTCATATAATCTTTTCTGACTGAGCCTGAATTTAGAACCCCTGAATTGTTTTTCAATAAGTTGCTTCCATTCAGCCCAATAGTAATCTTTAACCTCACTCAATACAGCGTTGAATGATAATAAAGCAATATTCTTAAATATAGAAATTTTTTTAAATGTTATTTCTTCATCTAGTAACTTATATGATAATTTTAAGTTTTCAATTCTTTTAATAAAATGTTGCCAATCAGAGCTGGTTTCCCCATCATTAGTTGGGTACTGATCAATAATTGGCAGTTCTTTTGATTGGATTTTGTTTCACTAATATTAGGTAAATTCAATAACTCATGCACTCTGGATAAATGATCTTGTAATTCCTCACCACACAATATGGGGGGTGGGCTTGCTAGCAAGTCCGCAACCTTGAACCCTAATTCATATATTTTTGAGCCCACATTGAATTAGTGATGAAACCACTAAGAAAAAATTTTTACAATCTGGTGAACTCAATATGAATACAACTTGAACATTTAATGAAGCATAGGTAATAATACTTTGAACAAATCTTGAGATATGAAGAATGAGATTTTTTAACAGAAATTTTAATACAGTGCAGACCACACACAAATAAATCGGAAAAATACATATTTTAAACTATTTAAGCAGTTTCTTTGCAATTTTTTAAAAAAAGAACACCAATGTATAGATCCGGAAAGATACCATCTGAAATTATTATATAAGTGTCTTTGGCCAGAATTACGTGGAGAAACTACAATTTCAAATATGTCAATTTTTTCATGAAAGGTTATTTTGTGCATTTATATTATTTATTGTATTATTTTCAATAATTGAAAAAATTATATGTTTATTTGATGACTAGATAATATTGAATATTATAAATCATTAAAATATCTAAAAAGGTGCAAATTAAAAAAATGTTAAGACATTTTAATTAAAAGTAAGGAGTTAATAGAGAAATTTTAAAATTTTCTATGATACATATACTGAATAAACAGTATTATTTTGATTTAAATTTTTTCAAGAGATTTTTATGATCAGAGATTTCATTTTCTGGAATCCGCTGGTCATATTCACTTGATTTATTTTTAAATCTTAATAGATACTCAACTCCCTTTTCTTTAGTAAGGTGTCTCTTTTTAAGTATCTTTTCAATTTCTCCCTTTTCAACTATTTCTTCAGTTTGCTGTTTAAGCCTTCCTGATCTTCTTGGAAATAGAGCAGTATCATAAGAATGGTATGGTTTTATAAGAGAAATAGGAAATACTGGATGTTTTCTATCATATGTTGCATATAGAATAACATCAAGAGCATTTTTACCAACCATCTTTTTAACTACAAATGGTCCAATAAATGGATCTTTCAATTTAACATTACCATTTAAATTGAAATGTAGTGTAGAAATAAGGACTTCATCACCTACTTTGAACATTTGTTCTTTATGGGCTTTATCCCACCTTTTCTTCTCATACTCAAATGCCTTATTTATACATTCTTGAGAATGTTTTCTGCATAATTCTTGCATCTGAAGAAAAGATTTTGTACCTTTATGGATATCTAATCTAGGTAATTTATTAAGAGTTTTGGCAGGGGTATTAGGTACATAACCCAATCATAACTCAAATGGCTTTTTACACGTGACAGAATGCACTTTACTATTGTATGCAAATTCTAAACCTAGGATAAGAGTTACCCAATCAGGCGTGAATTGTCATTGTCTTTAAAGTTAAGACCAAAAGCACAATATCTTCTTATCATATCTTCCAAAGTTTGTATCATTCTTTCTGCTAGCCCATCAGTTTGTGGATGGTGTTCTGTAGAAAGTTTTAATTGAAACCCTGAAACATCCATAAGTGATGTCCAGAATTCAGAAGTAAATTTAGGATCTCTTTCAGAAACTATTGCTTAGGGAAAAACTGCTATATTTAAAATTTGTGTCCACCATAAAAAAGCTAAGTCCTTTGCAGAAAACTCTTTGTGGGTAGGAATAAATTTACACATCTTTGTAAATCTATCTACAATTACCTAGCAGGAGTTATAATTCTTATGCCCTGCTATTGGTAAACCTGTTACAAAGTCCATGTAATTTATTTCCCATGGAGCTTTTGGTTGCTCAATTTTTGTAATAAACAAGCTCTTTTGCCTGTCAATCTTTTAGATTTGTGACAAGAATCACATGTCTCAACATATTTTTGAACATCCTCAGACATTTTAATCCACCAAGCTATGTTTTTTACTCTGGTTAATGTTTTATGGAAGTCAAAATGACCTTCTCATATATCATCATGACATATACTTAAAATTTACTCTTTCAATGAAGGCAGAATTACAATTACATTACTTAATTTTTTCCTGTAATATATAAAACCATCCTCAATGGAAAATTTTATTTTTTATAATGCCTCTTTATACATATTTGGTAATGTTTTTATTAAAACATTCATTGAAGCATTAGACGGATCATTTAATATTGTAGTGACTTTACTCAAGTCAGGATCTGAAGCATACATGTCAAGAATTTATTGCATAAATTCATCCTCAAGATCTACAATATAAATTCCATAAATTTTAATAATCTCTGATTCAGGAACATAAGCAGGATTATCATCATTTTTAGGCAGAGGTACTCTAGATAAAAAATCTACATTAGAGTGTAAGGTTCCTACTCTATGTGAAATAGTCATCCATCCTCTGTATTTTTGTACAGCTAATTGCCATCTAAACATGTGTCTATTAGGAGTTTTCATGTTTAAGAGTGACTTAACTGCACTACAGTCAGTTACAAACTCAAATTTTTGGTCTTCAAGGTAATAATGTAGCTTCTCAAGAGCCCATACTACTGCCAAACATTCAAGTTGAGTATCACCATATTTCAATTCACTACTTCTTAGAGTACATGAAATATAGCAAATTAATACTTCTGAAATTTTTCCTTCAATAAGTTGTTTTTGATACAAAGCAGCACCCAGACCAATAAAACTTGCATCTGCATACAATAAAAAAGTTAATTAGAAATCTGGTAATCTCAAGATAGGAGCTTTCATTAAACATTCTTTCAACTTATCAAAAGCCTTTTGTCTTTCATTATTCCAAATGAAAGCTTCTAATTTCATTATCAGTGTGGTCAATGGTGCAGCAATTAATTGGTAGTTTTTTTATATATTGTCTATAATAACCACACATATCAAGAAAAGATTGTACATCCTTTACATTTTTAGGAATGCCAATATTCTTTATTGAAGCCACCTTATTTTGGTCTACACATATCTGTAAGCCAGATACAATATGACCAAGAACTTTTAAAGACTCAAACCCAAATTTACATTTTTTCAATTCAAGGGTCATTTTTATTTCATCCATTTTCTGAAATACATTCTTCAAATGGATTAAGTGTTCATCATATGTCTTAGAGAAAACTAGGATGTCATCAATGTATACCATTAACCATCCCTAAATCATTTCATTTTGGAATGTTATATCCATTAACTTCTGAAATACTGATGGAGCATTTTTTGGTCCAAATGGCATCCTGATATATTTATAAATTCCCATGTGTGTTGTTATCAACAAAAAGTTCTGTGAATTCTATTTAACAGGAATTTGATGGTACCCTTCATTTCCATCTAGGCAACTTATATACTTAGCACCTTTAAGGGTAGATGTATAGAAACAATTCTTGGAAAGGGATAAATATCATCTACTGTAAATGTATTTAATGCTCTATAATCAGGGCACAGTCTTTCTTTATCTTGTTCATAAGAAATTAGCACTGGTGATATTACACAATACTTTGGTGTAGTTTCAACCTTCTCAAGAATGTTCATTTTTAGTAACATCTTAATATTTTCCTCTATGTCTTTCATCTTCATTGGTGAAGCAGGGTATGGTTTCTTTTTAAGACTAGTAGGAATATTATCCATATCACAGGTTAAAGTAATCTTCATTTCATGATCTTTTACAAGGCTAGGTTCATTTTTACCATGTGCAAGAGCCATTGGAAATGCTTTAATTAAGTCTGAAATATTATTTTTCTCAGATTCACTTATCTGAGTGCCAAAAGATTCTTTGGAAATTTCTGTTTCCAGAAGCTCCATCTCATTGGATTCTCTTCCTTTGCAGGGAATATTTTTTACTGACTCAATGTGTAAGACTGTGTTAAAAAAATTTATTTTAAATTTCCTTTTACCATTCCTGCCAATTGTAAAATTGTTATTAGCAGGGTTTAATTTACACCAAACTTAGTCAGAATATCATTTCCAATGATAAAACAGTTACTACAGTTAATATTATCCATTAGTACAAAGTCACAAGTTACTCTTACATAACCATGTTGATGTTTAAAGAAATAAGCTGCTTTGTATTTAACAATGGGGTGTAGTTATGATCCAAAACCTCTCTAATTTTTACTTTTATGGGGCTCAAGCTAAGACTTATATTTGCTATCAATTTTCTTTAATGTATTAGTAGAAATTACAGAACCAGCGGCTCCTGTGTCCAACACTATATTAACCTTTTCACCAGAAATGATAGCTGGAACCGTGATACCTGTCATTCTAAAGTTATCAGCTTTTATATCTTTAATGATTTCAGAATCCTCAAAATTAAATAAATATTCATTTGAGTCCATATTTAATATTGGATTTACAAAGATGGAAAAATCATCTTTCAACATACAGACTTCATTTTTATCACTATATGAGATATTGCTGTAATAATCACTTGATTCTTTACTTTTTCAGTTTCATTTTCAGATTCACTTTGATTTTAAACAATATTTATATTCTTCTCACATTTGTGACCTTAAACCCAAGGTTTGTTACACTTATAACAAGTATTTGTTTCATACTTTTTTGGTACTACAGGTGCAGAAGGTTTTTTCTGCTTCTCCTGAAGTGTTTTTGAATTCTGATTTTTAACAGGTTAAATATTTTGTTTATAAGTGGAATAAATTGCTTCATACTTATGGTTTATTAATATTTCATTTCAAATATTAATAAAGTCAGAATATTCAGTAACATTAATTGTTCTATCTGCAACAATGTCTCTGACAGAGATAGGTAATTTATATATTATCTTATCCTTCCATAAGTTAAAATCCATGTTAGGCTCAATGGCTTTTAATTTTTTATTTAAATTCATTAAAAATACCATAGCTTTGTCATCATTCAACGGATTATACCTAGTTTTCTCATAAAGTCTCTGCTGAGTGAGCCTGAGTTTAGAACATTTAAATTGTTTTCAATTAGTTGTTTCCATTCAGCGCAAGAGTAATATTTACCCTTATTCAAAACAGCTTCAAACCATAATAAAGCAACATCCTTAAATAAAGAAATTAATTTTGATATTATTTCTTCATCTGTTAACTTATATGAGAATTTCAAAATGTCAATTCTTTGGATAAAATTTTGCCAATCAGAGCTAGCTTTCCCATCATAAGTTGGGTACTGAGTTATATTAGGTTAGTTTTTCTGATTGGATTTTATTTCACTAATCTTAGGTAAATTAAATAACTCATATACTCTTGATAAATTATCTTGTGTTTCCTCCTGCTCGGATTTGTGACTTACATTTTCAGATTTGACACTACCACCAGATGTTTTTTTAGTTGTGGTGGTATAGGGAAGGAATGAGATTCACTTTTGCCAATGAAAGGATTATTATTATACTGAGTATACTTATGATTATCCTGGTTCATTAGTAGATTGGCAGTTTCAATCTCAACTTTAGTCAATCTTTGTAGCAGCTCAGAGACTTTGATTTGTCTGGGCAAAATATACCTTAGTTCTAGACTCAGTTTTCAATAAATGTGCTTCATACTGTTTTTCCAACTCACACAATTTTTTTGAAAGTTCACTATATTTATTACTCAATGAATCATATTTAAGAGTTAGAGACAAATTTTCATTCTCTAATTCTTTATTACATGTTTCTAGTTGAGAAATGTTCAATGTTAACAATGAAATTTTATCACTTGTGAGCTTAACTGTCTGTTCCTCACAATCAGTTATTCTATTCCACAATGCTGAAACAATTCTATGGATAGTTGGATTATTGTTAAAATATTCCATGTCTTCCTTCTCAATTCTCTCACTCTCTTGTGAACTTCTCATCTCACTAATAATTGGTGAAAACTGAGGATTAACTGTATTATAAATAGTACTGTTATTATTGAAAAAAGACAAGTCAGGTGTATTTACATCAAAATCTAATTTTCTTAAGTCCTCCTCTATTTTCTGCACAGATTTGACATCAATAATATTACCTACATTGTAAATATCAGTATTGTGTTTGATCTGAGAGGGTAATCTACTTACCACTGGATTTTTGTGAGCCCTGATTTTTGGCACCTTTGTTTTCCCTTGTAGAGGTGAACTGAGGATGTCTGATGAGGAGGAGGATCCTTGTTGCAGTTATGACTGGACCATTATTGATGGAACCAATCCCACTTCCATTTGTCTACCAGTATTTTCTCCTGGGAGTGATGTGACCCTCTTGGAGTAGGGGGTTTCTGACATGGCTGGTCTCCCTTTAGCTCTGCCAGTGATTGGTTCATCTTCTGGAATCCTACCTTGCAATTGTTCTGCAATTGCTCTACCTCCTTGAGCATGAGAGACTTTGATTCCTCCAACTTCAGGAACTTTTTTGCAAGATGGGATAGTTGATCCTACAGAGAAGGAGACGTCTTTTTTATGGTAATATTTTTAAGAAGGTGTCTTTCTCCTCTATACTCATTTGCTCTTCCTGGGGGTATGACTGACCCTCCATGGTTATGTCCTGGAGCAATGTTTTTGTTAGCTTTATACCTGGTATTATAAGCATGCTTTTCACTTACATTTTCCTGAGGAGCACTCATATTGATAAGAATAACAATATATCATGTCTAAAGAAAGGAAAACCTATTGGAATTAGTAGATTAAAAGTATTAGCAATGTTATTACTAATAAAAAAGCACTGGAGCATACCCTGAAATTAAATCTTTATTTATTTAAATAAAATGTAAGAAAAATTCATAAAAATCTGTTAAAAATAAAACAATAAGTTTTACTAGACCTTAATAAGGGTGAATTAATAGCTTACCAGGCTTTAACCAAATACCAATTTAATTGGGTGTTATATTGGTGACCCAATACCAAGTGAAATTGGGTTTATACTGGGTACAGTTACTACTGTAAATACCTAATTTTTATTATTAAAAATTAGTAAAATTATTTTAAGGGTTCTTTTTCGCAATCACTGAGCTATGATGACCCACTATTGTGAATCAGACCCAAATATTAGGCTTGTTTTGAGCTATACTAAAGTAAAAATCATGTCCTAAGGCTTATACTAAAAAATCAATAATAATCAAGGAAAGACCCTCAATTGTCAGTGTATCTATTATATAAGTATGATTTAATATGATTTATCAATGGTCCTACTACTTATTGCCAAATTATATAGTGATTAAACCTCAGGGGAAGACTAATAAAATAGTTATAATCAAATAAAACTCCCAATATTTGGATTTAAATGTGTGCTAGTGGTGGAAAATAGATAAATAGAATATAGTTATATTGTCAGCCAGGCTATTCCAGGAGTTCAGTAAATGATATGTTAACTTATAGAACCTGAAAGAGGGCGTAGTAATTGTATTTAATGTATTTAAATTAATATTTTATTGCATAATAAAATTATATAAGTATCTTATTACATATAAGTGTTATATTAATTTTATTGTTTATATAAATTTTTATACATTTAAATTAAACATAATATATTTTATATTCTACAAATAATGGCGCATTTTTATGTATTTAATAATTATAAATTTATATTTAATTAATTAAAAACATATATTATAATTATAAGTGTAAAATTGACTTATAATATAATTAAATTAATTATTTACATTTATATATTAAATAACATCTTTCATATAGTATTAAACAATAATTAATGGCGCTTCTTTTGACCCTTAATTGTGTCAGGAAGAAAATTAAATAAATTATAATACTTATTTTATAAAATAGTATTATAATTTCTCAAATTAAATTAATTGATTGTTTCAGTTATACTAGTATTTAATTACATAAGTGAAAACAATTAAATAATATAAATTTACGCTGAATTAAATTGATTGCATACATTTTTGTGTCAAAAAAATTTATTTGTTTCACTTAGAAATGCTGAAAACGGATTGTAATACTTGTTTTGATTTGTTTTTCCCATAGTTCTTAGATCACATGGTTGTTTAGTTACTTATGATTTTATATTAACTGATTTGGGGAATTTGGGATGGGAATTTTACATTCTTAATTGGGATACTTATTATTTTTCATATATTTTTCTCTTAATTACTATGTTACAAATGTCTTCTTTTATCTTCTTGTTTTACTTCATTACTCTTTTGTATATAGTCATTTGTAGCGCTTCAGAGGACCTGTCGGTCAGTTGTCTAGAAGAGGGAACAAAAAGGGGAAGAAAGAGAGAAGGACAAGGAGAAAAGGATGTTTGAGAAATAAAAGAAATAAAATATAATAAAATTATTTAATTTATTGAAGAGGAGCAACGACCAATTTTCTTGAGTGGTGACAAAAGTGAGGTTTTAATTAAATAATACTATTATTCTGATGTAAGAGCTATGCGCAGCAGACACTGTTATCACTATCAGACTTAAAGCAACCTTTCAATTGTTATATAGAATTTTAATTAGAATTTTATTACTAATAAAAAGAATATAAACGTAATGTAAAAAGTGTATTTAATTTGTTGAGTGTATAATAAGTGATGAGGCTACAGGGGATTATCCAAGGCCTTTTTATAGGCAAGGGGTCCTCTGAAGCGCCACTACATTGGTAAATACAAGAGTCATAATAAGCTGAAACAAGAAAATAAAAGAATAAGTGAAACATAACAATTAAGAGAAAAATATGAAACAAGTAATTAAAAACCCCAATTAAGAATCCAATTTTCCCACAATTAATTCCCAAATCAGTAAGTAGAAATATTGAATAACTAAACAAGCCTGGGACATAGGGACTATAAGAAAAATAATTCAAAACAGATTGTGCTGTCTGATTTAAGGATTTTTAAGTGAAACAAAAAATATTTTGACGCAACAATATATGTAACTAATCTCAATTTAGTATAAATTAATTAATTCTTCTTCCTGACACAATTAAGGGTCAAAAGAAGCTTTATTAATTATTGTTTAATATTATATGAAAGGTGTTATTTAATATATGAATTTAAATAATTAATTTAATTATATTATAAGTCAATTTTACACTTATAATTATAATATATGTTTTTAATTAATTAAATATAAATTTATAATTATTAAATACATAGAAATGAGCCATTATTTGTAGAATATAAAATATATTATGTTTAATTTAAATGTATAAAAATTTATATAAACAATAAAATTAATATAACACTTATATGTAATAAGATACTTATATAGTTTTATTATGCAATAAAATATTAATTTATACACATTAAATACAATTCTTAAGCCCTCTTTCAGGTCTTATAAGTTAACATATCATTTACTGGACTCCTGGAATAGCCTGGCTGACACTCCCTTACTCTAAAAAAAACAATAAAAAAAATGTTAAGATTTTTTCTTTTTGTACTTTTTCAACAGAGTAGGCAGATTTGAAATCTCCTTGCCAGGTATCCATGCATCATGTTCAGATAATTTGTTCTCATATCTCAATAAATATTCAGTACCTCTTTCAGAAGTGATAATTCTATCATTGAGAATTTTATCAATTTCTGCTGTTTCTGTGACTTCCTGAGGGTTTTTCTTAGGTCTTACCCTTCTTTTGGGAAATAAGTCACTGTTGGAAGTATAAGGCTTAAGCAAAGAAATGGGAAAAACAGGATGTTTCCTATCATATGGAGAATACAATACAACTTCTACTGCATTATCACCAACCATTCTTTTAACAACAAATGGTCCTACAAAAGGATCTTTTAATTTGTGGTTACCTTGTAAATTGAAATGGACAGTAGAGATCAACACTTCATCACCCTTGTTAAATGTGTATTCTTTATGGGATTTATCCCATCTTTTCTTTTCATATTCAAATGCTTTATCAATACAGCTCTGAGCATGTTTTCTACATAGCTGTTGCATTTGCATGAAAGATTTTACACCAGGGTGTAGTTCCAACTTAGGTAATTTATTATTGAGAATCTGAGCAGGAGTATGTGTGACTGAGTAGTACCTCATTTTTTTGATTAATGAAAGAAGAATTTTCCCTTACATGCTCAGTTCTAGCCACAATCAAATCTCTAAGAGAATTTGGTAATTTTTACAAACTTTTATCTCTCCAAATATCATAATCCATCTTTGGATCAATTGCTCTTAGGATTTTTGTTATTTTCATAAGAAAAACAATGGGCTTTTCAACAGAGGAGGACACATATCTAGTATTCTCATACAGTCTTTGCTGAGCTAACCTGAATTTTGAACCACCAAACTGATTCTCATTCAAGGATTTCCAATTATTCCATGTATAATGATTGTTATCTAAAAGAACATATTCATACTACATCAAGGCTAAATTGGAAAATAAAGAAATTAGCTTAGAAAAAATTCCTCATCAGGAAGTTTATAAGATCTCTTTAAATTATCAATCCTTTCGATAAAGTGTTGCCAATCAGAAGAAGAATCACCATCAAAGGTAGGATATTGGTCCAATTTAGGCCAATTTGTCTGACTACTGGAATGGCCCATTTTCTGGTTTGAATTATTCATTATTAATAATTCCTGAAGTTTAGCCAGGTGTTCAAAAATTTCATTATTTACAGAACCAGCCGGTACATGACCATCACAAGATTTTTTGCTAGTAGCAAAACATTTGACAGACTCATTTTCAGATTTTTTAATGGCTGAAATATGAGGAAGAAAAGAGGAACTCTGTTCAGGTTCTTTTTCTTTATTTCTATGCAGCTTATGGGCAGCATTCTCACTTATACCATGATTATTGATGGTCAAGGTTGAAATTTTTTCCTGCAGGTCAGACACATAGTTTCTTATCCTTTGAATTTCAGACATCTGGTCATTTATTTTTGCAAGAGATAAAACATTTCTGTCCTCAAAAACTGTGTGTTTGGTACTCAGTGCATGGAAATCATTCTTTAGCTTTTTAAACTCATTTTGTAGAGATTTTATTTCATTTTTTAATGAATAATTTTCTTCAATAAGGGGTTTCAATTCACTCAAGGTCTTATGTAGACTGATATTTCTATCTGAGATAGCTCTATGGTCACTCCTTATTTGCTTTTGTTGACTAAGAACAATATTTAAAGTGTCTTTGATTTTATAATAAGCTGTATCTTGTACAGAAGAACTTACCTTACAATGCAAGTGAAAATTATTTAATCTATCACTCTCATGTATTAACACATCTCTTAAATTTTTGTCTTTCACAACATTAAAATCAAGGGTATCTCTCAATATTTCTTCAGAAGTTTTCTCAATTAAGGTATAGACTTCAGGGGAAATAGAATCATTCTTAATTTCAAGAGAAGGATTAATTAAAGAAGTAGAAGTTAAATGTAAAGGTTCATCAAATGAAAATTTTCTAATTACATAAATAGGGCTACTAGTTACAGGAAGCTTTCTTTTAACAGGTTTAACTGTTCTTTCACCATGTTCAATAATATTACCTGTAGAAGAAGTCTTATTTGAAAACATACCAAAGTGACTATCAACCAAATTACTTACCATGGCAGAGGAGGAAACTTCCCCTGAGACTGGGTTTGGGATTGTGCTTGGGCCTTCTTTCTCCTGCCTTGTTGGTAGGGATGAGGAGGTGGATGGAAAATGGGTGTTCTGGATGGGCCAGGCTGATGAGGATGAGGATGTTGCACATTCTACTGGTAGTGACTCATTAGATAATCCCATTTCCATTTCTCTACTTCCATAGTATTTGGATTTTGGATGGAGGAGCTGGGTGGCTGTGAAGGTTGAGCCTGAAACTGAGGCTGATTGGGAGGCAACTGAGGAGGGGCCTGGGCCTGATTTTGGTTCCTGAGTTCATGAACTTGATCCCACAAGGTGTCTACTTTTGCTTTGTAACTCATGTTTTCTGTCTTCAGCTCTTTTATATGACTGGACAGGTTGCTGATTTGTTGTGGTAGAGGAAGATTTTTTATTTTGAATCCTTTTGGAAGACCTTCTTGAGGTACTAGAGGCTTTCCTTCCTTCTGTGGTGCTGGGGGAAGGGGGTTTGGTTTATTTACTTCTCCTGTCATTTCCACATCCTGAAGTATGTGAATTTTTCTTGTTAACATAAGATTTTTTATGTTCAACTTTAGAAGAACTCACAGTATCAGCATCATAGTCAATTTCAATCTCATCCTCTTGCATGTTATCCATATTTTCAGACAAATTGTTGGACATAATAGTGGGAAGATTAATTAACTCTTAAAAAAAATCAATTAAAATCAGTTAATAATTTGCTCCAAATAAAAAAAAAATTTTACTTATTAAATTATATAAAAAAATTTTTAATATAAAGTTATATTTTAAATAAAATTTAATAAAATGGCTGCAAAGTTAAATTGGGAATAAACAATCAAGTTAATTCAACCAATTAATTAAATTACCAATACTAAATATGGCAATATATTTAGGACTAAGCACAAAGTACTTTTAAGTCAACCAAAATTAACAATAATTAATAATAAAAAAAATTAATTTAATAATTCAATTTGTATTAATAATAATGTTAATTCTTCTAGGACTAAGAGGATTTAACACTCTATAAGGGTCAGCTAGGAAAAAAAATTTAAATAATTGAACACTTACACTCAGTGAATCAGCAATTAAGCCACAATCACTGTTATTGCAGTAAAAATATATTTATATGAGTGAGAGGTGCATAGGTGAATTTACTATAGTGATCGAAAAATCACTTCAAAATAATATATGATTTAATATAATATAAAACTAATATATCAAACCCAAGTTTGAAACACGGTTGCGGCAAAAGTTTATTTTTTGCTAGGTGGTCCGTGCGTTAGTCGTTTGTCCCCAGGCTCGATCGTTGTCATCCTTTGAAAAGGCCTCCAGTTGTCGGTCAGTCGTCTAGAAGAGGGAAGAAAAAGGGGAAGAAAGAGAGAAGGACAAGGAGAAAAGGATTTTTGAGAAATAAAAGAAATAAAATATAATAAAATTATTTAATTTATTGAAGAGGAGCAACGACGAATTTTCTTGAGAGGTGACAAAAGTGAGGTTTTAATTAAATAATACTATTATTATGATGTAAGAGCTATGCGCAGAAGACACTGTGATCACTATCAGACTTAAAGCAACCTTTCAATTGTTATATAGAATTTTAATTAGAATTTTATTACTAATAAAAAGAATATAAACGTAATGTAAAAAGTGTATTTAATTTGTTGAGTGTATAATAAGTGATGAGGCTACAGGGGATTATCCAAGGCCTTTTTATAGGCAAGGGGTCCTCTGAAGCGCCACTAAATTGGTAAATACAAGAGTCATAATAAGCTGAAACAAGAAAATAAAAGAATAAGTGAAACATAACAATTTAGAGAAAAATATGAAACATGTAATTAAAAACCCCAATTAAGAATCCAATTTTCCCACAATTAATTCCCAAATCAGTAAGTAAAAATAGTGAATAACTAAAAAAGCCTGGGACATAGGGACTATGAGAAAAATAATTCAAAACAGATTGTACAGTCTGATTTAAGGATTTTTAAGTGAAACAGAAAATATTTTGACGCAACAATATATGTAATTATTCTCAATTTAGTATAAATTAATTAATTGTTTTTCCTGACACAATTAAGGGTCAAAAGAAGCGTCATTAATTATTGTTTAATATTATATGAAAGGTGTTATTTAATATATGAATTTAAATAATTAATTTAATTATATTATAAGTCAATTTTACACTTATAATTATAATATATGTTTTTAATTAATTAGATATAAATTTATAATTATTAAATACATAAAAATTAGCCATTATTTGTAGAATATAAAATATATTATGTTTAATATAAATGTATAAAAATTTATATAAACAATAAAATTAATATAACACTTATATGAAATAAGATACTTAAATAATTTTATTATGCAATAAAATATTAATTTATATACATTAAATACAATTCTTACGCCCTCTTTCAGGTCTTAAAGTTAACATATCATTTACTGGACTCCTGGAATAGCCTGGCTGACAGGACCCATTGCCTATAAAAGGGCCTTGGATAATCCCCTGTAGAAGCATCACTTACTATACACTCAACAAATTAAATACACTTTTACATTAAATTTATATTCTTTTTATTAGTAATAAAATTCTAATTAAAATTCTATATAACAATTGAAAGGTTGCTTTAAGTCTGATAGTGATCACAGTGTCTGCTGCGCATAGCCCTTACATTAGAATAATAATATTATTTAATAAGAACCTCACTTTTGTCACCTCTCAAGAAAAACGCCGTTGATTCTCCTCAATAAATTAAATAATTTTTATAATTTTTATTTCTTTTATTACCCATAATCCTATCCTCCTTCTCCTCTTCTACTTCTTCCCATTTTTCTTCCTCTCTTCTAGACGACTGACCAACAACTGGGGACCTTTCCTAAAAGACGATGACGATCGAGCCTGGCAACAATCGACAAATGCACGGACCACCTAACAAAAAATAAACTTTTGGCACAACTGTGTTTCAATCTTGGGTTCGATATATTAGGTTTATATTATATTAATTCATATATTATTTTGAAGTGATTTTTCAATCACTATAGTAAGTTCACCTTTGCACCTCTCACTCATATTACTATATTTTTACTGTAATAACAGTGATTGTGGCTTAATTGCTGATTCACTGAGTGTAAGTTTTCATTTATTAAATTTTTTTTTTCCTAGTTGACTATTATAGAGTGTTAAATCCTCTTAGTCCTAGAAGAATTAACATTATTATTAATAAAAATTGATTTATTAAATTAATTTTTTTTATTATTAATTATTGTTAGTTTTGGTTGACTTAAATAGTACTTTGTGCTTAGTCCCATATATATTTTACCATATTTAATATTGGTAATTTAATTATTGGTTAAAGCAACTTAATTGTTTATTCCCAATTTTTTCTTTGCAGTCCATTTTATTAAATTATTTTTTATAAATATTACTTTATATTAAAAAAAATTTTTTTTTTTGGAGCAAATTATTAACTGATTTTAATTAATTTTTTTAAGAATTAATTAATCTTCCCACTATTATGTCCAACAATTTGGCTGAAAAAATGGATAACATGCAAGTGGATGAAATTGAAATTGATTATGATGCTGATACTGTGAGTTCTTCTAAAGTTGAACATAAAAAATCTTATGCTAACAAGAAAAATTCACATAATTCAGGATGTGGAAATGACAGGAAATGTAAACAAATCAAACCCCCTTCCCCCAGCACAACAGAAGGAAGTAAAGCCTCTACTACCTCAAGAAGGTCTTCCAAAAGGATTCAAAATAAAAAAGCTTCCTCTGCCCCAACAAACAGCAATCTGTCTAGTCATATCAAAGAGCTGAAGACAGAAAACATGAGTTACAAAGCAAAAGTAGACACCTTGTGGGATCAATTTCAGGAACTCAGGAACGAAAATCAGGCCCAGGCCCCTCCTCAGTTGCCTCCCAATCAGCCTCAGTTTCAGGCTCAACCTTCACAGCCACCCAGCTCCTCCATCCAAAATCCAAATACTATGGAAGTAGAGCAATGGAAATGGGATTATCTAATGAGTCACTACCAGTAGAATGTGCAACATCCTCATCCTCATCAGCCTGGCCCATCCAGAACACCCATTTTCCATCCACCTCCTCATCCCTACCAACAAGGCAGGAGAAAGAAGGCCCAAGCACAATCCCAAACCCAGTCTCAGGGGAAGTTTCCTCCTCTGCCATGGTAAGTAATTTGGTTGATAGTCACTTTGGTATGTTTTCAAATAAGACTTCTTCTACAGGTAATATTATTGAACATGGTGAAAGAACAGTTAAACCTGTTAAAAGAAAGCTTCCTGTAACTAGTAGCCCTATTTATGTAATTAGAAAATTTTCATTTGATGAACCTTTACATTTAACTTCTACTTCTTTAATTAATCCTTCTCTTGCAATTAAGAATGATTCTATTTCCCCTGAAGTCTATACCTTAATTGAGAAAACTTCTGAAGAAATATTGAGAGATACCCTTGATTTTAATGTTGTGAAAGACAAAAATTTAAGAGATGTGTTAATACATGAGAGTGATAGATTAAATAATTTTCACTTGCATTGTAAGGTAAGTTCTTCTGTACAAGATACAGCTTATTATAAAATCAAAGACACTTTAAATATTGTTCTTAGTCAACAAAAGCAAATAAGGAGTGACCATAGAGCTATCTCAGATAGAAATATCAGTCTACATAAGACCTTGAGTGAATTGAAACCCCTTATTGAAGAAAATTATTCATTAAAAAATGAAATAAAATCTCTACAAAATGAGTTTAAAAAGCTAAAGAATGATTTCCATGCACTGAGTACCAAACACACAGTTTCTGAGGACAGAAATGATTTATCTCTTGCAAAAATAAATGACCAGATGTCTGAAATTCCAAGGATAAGAAACTATGTGTCTGACCTGCAGGAAAAAATTTCAACCTTGACCATCAATAATCATGGTATAAGTGAGAATGCTGCCCATAAGCTGCATAGAAATAAAGAAAAAGAACCTGAACAGAGTTCCTCTTTTCTTCCTCATATTTCAGCCATTAAAAAAGCTGACAATGAGTCTGTCAAATCTTTTGCTACTAGAAAAAAATCTTGTGATGGTCATGTACTGGCTGGTTCTGTAAATTATGAAATTTCTGAACACCTGGCTAAACTTCAGGAATTATTAATAATGAATAATTCAAACCAGAAAATGGACCATGCCAGTAGTCAGAAGAATTGGCCTAAATTGGACCAATATCCTACCTTTGATAGTGATTCTTCTTCTGATTGGCAACACTTTATCGAAAGGATTGATAATTTAAAGAGATCTTATAAACTTCCTGATGAGGAATTTTTTCTAAGCTAATTTCTTTATTTTCCAATGTAGCCTTGATGTAGTATGAATATGTTCTTTTAGATAACAATCATTATTCATGGAATAATTGGAAATCCTTGAATGAGAATCATTTTGGTGGTTCAAAATTCAGGTTAGCTCAGCAAAGACTGTATGAGAATACTAGATATGTGTCCTCCTCTGTTGAAAAGCCCATTGTTTTTCTTATGAAAATAACAAAAATCCTAAGAGCAATTGATCCAAAGATGGATTATGATATTTGGAGAGATAAAAGTTTGTAAAAATTACCAAATTCTCTTAGAGATTTGATTGTGGCTAGAACTGAGCATGTAAGGGAAAATTCTTCTTTCATTAATCAAAAAAATGAGGTACTACTCAGTCACACATACTCCTGCTCAGATTCTCAATAATAAATTACCTAAGTTGGAACTACACCCTGGTGTAAAATCTTTCATGCAAATGCAACAGCTATGTAGAAAACATGCTCAGAGCTGTATTGATAAAGCATTTGAATATGAAAAGAAAAAATGGGATAAATCCCATAAAGAATACACATTTAACAAGGGTGATGAAGTGTTGATCTCTACTGTCCATTTCAATTTACAAGGTAACCACAAATTAAAAGATCCTTTTATAGGACCATTTGTTGTTAAAAGAATGGTTGGTGATAATGCAGTAGAAGGTGTATTGTATTCTCCATATGATAGGAAACATCCTGTTTTTCCCATTTCTTTGCTTAAGCCTTATACTTCCAACAGTGACTTATTTCCCAAAAGAAGGGGAAGACCTAAGAAAAACCCTCAGGAAGTCAGAGAAACAGCAGAAATTGATAAAATTCTCAATGATAGAATTATCACTTCTGAAAGAGGTACTGAATATTTATTGAGATATAAGAACAAATTATCTGAACATGATGCATGGATACCTGGCAAGGAGATTTCAAATCTGCCTACTCTGTTGAAAAAGTACAAAAAGAAAAAATCTTAGCATTTTTTTTTATTGTTTTTTTAGAGTGAGGAGGTGTCAGCCAGGCTATTCCAGGAGCCAAGTAAATGATATGTTAACTTATAGAACCTGAAAGAGGGCGTAGGAATTGTATTTAATGTATATAAATTAATATTTTATTGCATAATAAAATTATATAAGTATCTTATTACATATAAGTGTTATATTAATTTTATTGTTTATATAAATTTTTATACATTTAAATTAAACATAATATATTTTATATTCTAAAAATAATGGCGCATTTTTATGTATTTAATAATTATAAATTTATATTTAATTAATTAAAAACATATATTATAATTATAAGTGTAAAATTGACTTATAATATAATTAAATTGATTATTTACATTTATATATTAAATAACATCTTTCATATAGTATTAAACAATAATTAATGGCGCTTCTTTTGACCCTTAATTGTGTCAGGAAGAAAATTAAATAAATTATAATACTTATTTTATAAAATAGTATTATTATTTCTCAAATTAAATTAATTGATTGTTTCAGTTATACTAGTATTTAATTACATAAGTGAAAACAATTAAATAATATAAATTTACACTGAATTAAATTGATTTCACACCTTGTTGTGTCCAAACATGTTATTTGTTTCACTTAGAAATGCTGAAAACGGATTGTAATACTTGTTTTGATTTGTTTTTCCCATAGTTCTTAGAACACATGGTTGTATAGTTACTTATTATTTTATATTAACTGATTTGGGGAATTTGGGATGGGAATTTTACATTCTTAATTGGGATACTTATTATTTTTTGTATATTTTTCTCTTAATTACTATGTTACAAATGTCTTCTTTTATCTTCTTGTTTTACTTCATTACTCTTTTGTATATAGTCATTTGTAGCGCTTCAGAGGACCCATTGCCTATAAAAGGGCCTTGGATAATCCCCTGTAGAAGCATCACTTACTATACACTCAACAAATTAAATACACTTTTACATTACGTTTATATTCTTTTTATTAGTAATAAAATTCTAATTAAAATGCTATATAACAATTGAAAGGTTGCTTTAAGTCTGATAGTGATCACAGTGTCTGCCGCGCATAGCCCTTACATTAGAATAATAATATTATTTAATAAGAACCTCACTTTTTTCACCTCTCAAGAAAAACACTGTTGATTCTCCTCAATAAATTAAATAAATTTTTTAAATTTTATTTCTTTTATTACCCATAATCCTTTCCTCCTTCTCCTCTTCTACTTCTTCCTATTTTTCTTCCTCTCTTCTAGACGACTGACCAACATATATCTTATATAATGATAATATCAATTTATATAGGCTTTATAATATATTTCTAAATGATAATAATTGTATTATTTTTTTTATTTAAATTGTAGTAAGTAAGTGATGTTTAATAACCACCAAAATCCACTGGAGTGCACAGACCTTCAATCCAGATGATGTCACTGATATCCCCAGAAATTACAGCACTGTGAGGGCCCATCACCTCCCCATGGCTTCCACTTCAAGCAGATTCAACACCCAGACCTCCAGTATGGACCCTCCATCAAAATTAATGATAACACATACCCATACCATAAATAGAAAATCCAGATAAAAGCGGATACCATAAAGAAAAAGGATAAATAACTCATCCAAAGAGAATATAATGAAACCCAAAGCATATAGAGGAAACAAATGAAATGTACAAGCCCCCAATAACACCCACAAGCATCCATATTAACCCATCAATGACCTCCCAACCCATAAATCCGTGAATATCCATCCAAGGAAGCAGATTAAGTTGTCCAAACTGAGTGTATGCGCCTGAAATAGGTGTATATGCTTCTTTAGGCGTTATGAGTCCACTGAATATGTTCATATGACCTAAAATAAGCAGAAAAACAAAGTTTATAGGCTATTAAGAGGCTAAAACCCACTTATATACCTAAATATACATGCTATACTGCATATTTCACTGAATATGAGATTTATGTATACATATAAGCTTATGTATGTCAATAATTACTTAATATCACTTAAGATAAATATATTATGACTCCATTAACACCTTAATAAGTATTATTAGGCTATGGATAAGCTATTTAAACTACTAAAAGTTATATAATAGTGTAATAATTATATATATATGTAAAATAATCATATATATTATTATTTTAACCTTATTTTTAAGATATAAGCTTAATGTAATTAATGTTATCTTATTTTAAGTATAATAAATACTCAGTCCTAGGGATATCTAGGCTGACATGTTTTTTATATAATTGGATGGATTTGGTTTGAAATTCCTTTGAATTAAATTATAATATTGTTGTGATAGTAGTTAAGTTAATATAAAGCTATTACTTTTTCCTACCTTTATTAATAATCAATTCCATTTTATATCTTAAAACTTCCTAAATCCTTATATTTGTTAAGTTCTAACTCTTCATGAGATTAGTCAGAATATTTAGTGTCATTTTAAATTACATTATTATTTACCTTGAACTTATCTCAAAGCAGTATTTATTTATCTTTGACTTATCTTTCAGCAACTCCCTTGAAGTATTCCTCTGTGCTTCAAAGGAGGCTCAATTATCTCTTCCAATCTCACTTACTCAGGAACACCCTTAATCTTGTGCGTAGGCTTTTGGGTGAAAACCCCCAATTTTTAGAGCTCAAAAGCAGATAGTTGAAACAGGAGATTAGGTGTGCGTTGGATTCAATTTTCAGTGAGACAATAGCTATTGTTTGGTGACATGTTTATAATGTTGATTTTGGGTAGTTTTAGGTGTAAAATTGATGGGCAGTTGTGAAAGGCTCTGGGATTAAATTTTATTAGGCTAAAACAGCAATTGTCTGAGTCAAATAAAAGAGACTCAAGTTAGTTCTCACAAACATATGAAATAAAGATATGCCACCACCACTGTTATAGATAAATAAGTAAATAAAAGAAAAATAATTAAATTAATAAAAAGAGTCAACTGTCTAAAGACAGGGAAAAATAAAATATAGAGAAACAAGATTATTCATTGCATCATGAAGTGCACACTAACATATATGAATAAGTACCTGAGTAAAATAGATGAGAGTCGAGTTAGATCACACAAAAATAAGAAATAAAGATATGAAGCCACAACTGTTGGAGATAAATAAATAAATAAGAGAGAAATAAGTAAATCAATAAAGTCTAAAGATAGGTAAAGATAAAAGAGAGAGAAACGAGATGAAAATAGTAAGATGAACAGCCTTCCCTTTTATGTTGAGTTGGGAGACATACAATAGATGGATCAGGTACAGAAACAAACTTAGGAATGAATATATATATATATATAATACTTATAGATTATTAAATAATGATTAGTAATAGTTGAAGGAACCAGAAAAATAATCTAATAAATTTCATGACTTGGCAGAAAACAGGGAGGAAAGAATATTTTTGATGAGATGGAGTGTTTTCTTAGAGTTGGGATATTTGCAGTTGGAGGTGAAAAATTTGCTTATCACACTTTAAGGCCTGTTTCTCAAGGGCTGTAGACAAGAGAGATTCAACTTGCGAGATTGTTAAGTGAGTGGATGGAAACGGAGTATTTTGGATCGAAGAAGCATCTATCATGGGGTGGTGAGGAAGTAATTTTAAGTATTGAAAATGAAATGATGGTTATTGCACAAGAGTGAAGATTCAAAGTAAAATTAAAGAAGGAGAATTTTACCTTTTTAAAGGGTGGAATGGCAGGCAAAGTGGACATTAAGAAAATGAGGCCATGAGGAACCATGGCGCCTGCCATCCCATTAATGTGCAAAAGGGTATGGAAGAACTCAATGAACATGGATAGTTCCAGAGAGTGAGAAATAGCAGGTCAGCCGATTGGGACTTGAGATATTTGTGAGGGGGCGGGGTTTTCTGGGCGAATCCTGCGGGTGATGAATAATCGAAATCCTCAGGACTTTGCACGTGGTTTACTTTGTGCGTAGTGGAAACTAAATAAAATAGAATAAAATAAAGTAAAATAAAAACATGGTAGCCATTTTCATTGGATTCGTTACTTTATTTAAGAGTGATGTTTTTACCAAAAATGAATCATACTGTTTTATGTGGAAGCAATGAATTTACATTTCCGTAGTTTTATTCCTCTTTAATGCCTCATTCGGAATTGATTTGTCCGGATAAAAAGTGATCACTGCTTCTCACTGCAACACATGTTTGTTTCGCCATGGGGCACAAAAATTACACAACAGTTACGAAACAATTGTTTTTTTCACTTAAGACCCACCTAAAACCTTCAAGTACCAAAAATAATTGTTACACAGCTGTTGCGTAATCGTTGCGCCATTGTTGCGCCCCAAGACAAAACGAACATTTATTGTATTGTCTTCTGCTCACTTAATTTAACGATGACTACTAAAATTGATATCTTCAAGTCCCCTTTTGTTAAATACTAAGATGATGCTAGAACTTATGACCTATTGGGTATTCTCAATCAGTGCGGATGTCTACCCACGCAAATAAATACCATTCCGTTTACCCATGTATTGTTTTTAAAAGTTGAAGCTGCTACCGCTTTATTAAATGGGCTGAAGATTCAATCGAATGCGGTATAGCACTCTATTTGTATGAGGACCCTAGAAACAAGAAACTCTGTAAACGAACGCAAGAGGCCCATGATGTACCTACAACTCTTTAGATCATTGGTCCGTCCGAAATATTTAAAAGGTGCGTGAAAGTGTCCAGATTTAATCACCACGATATCCTCTATATACAGATCAATTCACCATTTTTCAACTCTTATTAACTATTCTACAACATCACTCTAGGTACGTTTAGTCAAGCGTATCATAGCAGACTTGTCTACTTATTTTAACTCTGTGACATCGGTTATAAAAGGTCTTATAGTTCACCAAAAAGATGAAGATAAGAAAACCGGCTTTTCTCCTTGGATTATCTTGCTTATTACCATTGGTTCTAACCGCTGCCCCACCAAAATTTGACGTTGCGGCAGAATGTGTTAATTTTTTCCAACCTAAAGGCGACTCAATGTTCCGTAAGTTCCTAGTTAAAATATTGATGTTAGAAATTTTGAAATCTGGAAAATAATTATCTGGCTCATTACAGAATGCAATAATGACATTGATGCGCACAGCTGCAAATCGTGTCCGGTGGATGGCAGTAAGTTCGACAAGTTAAACCTAAAGTCAAAGTACCATAATTTTTGAATTACCAATTTTCTCAAACATTAACTTATAGATAATCCTAAAGGTTTTGGTATTGAGTGTAAACCTTATCTGGATTCAAAGCAAGGGACAGGTAACGTAGATGATAAAGCCACCCCAAAGGATATGGAATGCGCTACATACAGTTTCCTGGATGCAACACGCAACCGTAAGTTCTTTCTATTCGCACAGTGACGTTTTGATATCACCTAAGGTGACGCTGACACGCATAAACCAAATCTTAGAGTGTTTGGGTCAAGACAACTTATTTTATCAATGCAAATCTATGAAAACTCACGTTAGTAAGTAAAATTCCCTCCTCTGCAATCAATGTGATTATTCATTTAAACTTCGACTAAAAATGTGTGTTTCTTTCATAATAGAATGTAAGCAGTGTAATAAAGATGATGCCATAGCCATTTACAGCAACCTTACCCCGCCGGTACAAAAGCAATGATCATGATAATGCGGGTCGAAATCGGATTGCTAAATTCAAATTATGTTACAATTTCAAAGTTTTTTCTTTGTGTTTTATCAGTAAATAAAATGATTTTTGATATTAAAATACGGGATAATTAGATCCTTGTGACTATGACAAAAAATAAGAAAAGTGCCCGCTGATTTGTAAATATGGGGTTTATAACTAAAAAAGCAGACAATGATTAAATGAGTTAGTATTTAATACTAAATTGGATAAAATATGTCAACCTTCAAATTACTTTACCTATAAAGGACTGCACACGGAGAAAAAAAAGTAGTTTGCCCGCAGACATACCGGTTCTAACATACTGGCTGTATTTTTTCCCTATGCATAAAATTGTATTCAACTTTAAGTTTCATCACGATTTAACACTGTAAATCAGGTGATTTTGCTACTCAATACATCGCAATAAGTCCATATTCCTTGATGGATCTTGACACATGCTACCACGATGTACACGTTGACGTGTTGCTTTCGCCTCTGCCTGCCAATACTGCCCCCTCCCTCACGCTCCCACAAGATCCGCCCTCCCATCCTCCACCCCCTTCAGTCACTGTCCCACCAGGAACATACCCTGCCCCCAAGAAGGGACAGTATGTTTCCCCTCCTCCATCCCCTACAAGAGGTCCCAGTGAAAACACAGTTGACTCCCTCATGGAAGCTGCTGCCACCCATCCAGAACTCTTCTTCACTGAATCTCAGGTATGCTCCCCTCTACTCCCCCAAAAAATCCCAATCCTCCAGTAAATAACTCCCTCCAAGACTGTATCTATAATCCCCTCAACCCATGCTTTGGCCCAGGCCTCTCAGCCGCTCCCCCTCAACGCCTCTGTAGTCCACCTCACAAGATTAGTAGGCCAAGAAAACTCGGACGACACCCTTTAACTCATGACCTGCCTCAAAAAACTGATTGGCACTTTTAAGGACCCCCCATGAAAAGGGTCAAAGATATCAGTGCACACCTTCACCATGGCTGACATCAGAGCCCTTTCAGACACCATCCTACCCCACATGAAAAATACCATATTCCAACATTTTCCCTGTCACGCGCCACGTGACACTTGAGGCGAAATTAACTCAATAAATCAATAATATCAAGTCCTAAATCTATACTCGAAGCGCAGAAAAGCAATTCTCCATAGCAACTGCGATTTTCCTTTGTGTACTTACTATTTAACTGCGCTAGCCTAAACTCTAAATCTAAATTAGTCAATCTCCCAATAGGGTACCTTAGTCCTTTTCAATAAGCGACGCACAGCGCTAGGATCAATGAAATAGTATAGTAGTAGTTTTTTTCATTAGAGTTTTTGTTCATTAATTAAAAGGGGTAAATTGAGCATGGACGGATATTTAGTGGAGAGGGTCTAAGTGTATGTTAGTAATGGTCAATGGAATGGGAATGCTGTGATGGAAGGGAGGTCAATGCGAGGAGGAACAAAGGATATAAAAGGAGTTGGGTATTTGGTTCGATATTCCTTAGAATTAAATTATAATATCGTATTTACATTAATAGTGGTAAATCCTTAAAAGTTAAATCATTGTTATTGTACCTTTCTTTTACTTTCTCAATATTCATTTCTAAATCCTAAATCTTTGATTATTAAGTTTCCAACCCTTCGTGAGATTTTAAGAATTATTATTACCTTGGAACTAGTTTATAATTCTTCTCAAACAAACCTCGAACCTATAGCTATTACTTCGAGTAACCTTCGAATCATTTCCTCGAATCATTCCTCTGTGCTTCGAAGAAGTTTCTAAAATCCCTCATCTCACTTACAGGAACATCCTCGACCTTGTGCGTAGGTCGTCCGGTGACAGTATAATTTAATTCTCCGTAGTTCTCATTCTTTGCACTACTACGTCTTTTTAGGTGCTTCTAAAATTTTAAATGGCACCTGTTCAACGCACTCCTCCTACGGGCGCTACTACTAGAGCTCGCGCTAGAGGCAGGCCAACAGCCACAAGGTCTGTTTCTCGCACTCACTCTTTGGAACCACTCGACCTTAGGGAACGGCAACATTCAGTTCAATCTGTAAAAGACATTCCACAAGATTTTGAGGATTCTAGTGATGAAGAAGAAGGGGAGGATACAATGCATGAGGCACCATCCGCCCCTGCAAATCACCCTTCTGGCCAATCCTCAGAACCGGGACCATCTAACTCTCTGGAAGATTTCATGAGACTTTTTATGAAAACCCTTTCAAATCCAATGTCTTCAGAGGGATCTAAGTTCAAAACTCCTTCTATGAAATCTCCTGACAAATTCGACGGAGATCACCCCTACAGATTGCGACCCTTCTTGCAAACCTGCAAGCTACTGTTCCATAATGACCCTCAAACCTTTAACAGCGACCGATCAAAGGTTGTTTACGCTTCTTCATTCCTAGCCGGGAAAGCAGCACGATGGTTCGAACCTTATCTACTCATGCTTTCTTTGACAGAAACCCACTTACTTATCAATAATTGGGAAAAGTTTGAAGACCAACTTTTTACGTTGTTTGGGGACCCTAATGAAACGGACAACGCAGAAATTGAACTTGATTTTCTTCGCATGAGTGATAATGGTAAAGCCTCTGAATATATCTCAAACTTCAGAGCACTTCAAACTCGAGTAGGTTGGAATGATGCTGCCCTTAAGTATCATTTCACGAAAGGACTTCCTTCAAGGATTCTGGATCAATTAAATCTTCACGGTCAGAAGATGACTACTTTAACGGACTTAATGGATCGAACCCTCAACCTTGACGGCGCTTATCAAGGACGACTTCAACATCGTCGATATGCCAACAAATCTCAAGGCCTAAATTTTAAATCGGGACCTTCTTCACACCCACGACCAAATCAATCCTCCTCGACTCAATCCAAACCCAATAAGGGAAAGGATAAACCTCGACCAAAAGGCTCAACCCCAGGCGATATCAGCAAAGTACTGGATCCTAAAGGGGAACTTAAAGAAGCTGAGAGGAAGAGAAGAGCAGATAATGGGTTATGTATGTATTGTGGGGGTAAGCACAAGTTGGAAGACTGTGTAAAGTTGAAGGAAAGAGAAGGTACTAGTTCGAAGTCAAAAAACTAGTAGATAGTTTACTTGTGTGCAAAGCAAACTATCTTATCTCTCCCAGTGCACAGAACCTCCATGTCTTAAGGACTGGAGTTGCCTTAAACCGCTTGAGATTCATTCTTTTTAAGGAGGATATCCCCTTCAGTTGTCTTATAGACTCTGGAGCTTCAATTTCTTTTGTTAGTTTATCTTTTGCCGAGAAGCTTCAACTAACATTTACAGATATCGATCGAACTCCCATCTATTTGGTCGAATCAGAGGAACCCAAATATTGGGTAAGTAAGAAAGTTTTATGGGTTTTCAACTTTCCGAATTTCCCCCCCTTCGAGTGGGAATTATCAGTCTTGGACGCCCCAAGGATGGACGATACCATTCTTGGCCATGACTTTTTAACGCATTGGAATCCCAAAATTGATTGGACTAGGGGATTGATCATCCCACGCTCTAAGTATATTTCTGATTCTTCAATGCAGGTCAATAGGGAGTTAAACAACCCGCCTGACAACGTCCTGCTAGAGGACAAATCTCTTCCAGATGACTTGCAAGCATCTGTACCTTCTTTAAATGAGCAATTGGCTAACCCTTCTAGCTCGATGACTTCACTCGAAGAGGATTTAAATTGCCTCGAAGTAATCGAATTATGCTCTCTCAATACAGGTATCACCTCGACAGATTCTCTCAAAGATGAAGAGGACAACCAAATAAACGTTGAAGCCATCAAATCAACTCTACCGGAAATCTACCATGATTTCCTCGATGTTTTCTCAATCCACAAGGCCTATAAGTTACCACCTCATCGACCCTACGACCATCAAATAGAGTTAATAGGCCCAGTACCTCCGGCAGGTCCTGTCTATTCTTTATCGAAGGACGAATCTCAAGTTCTTCGAGACTACATTGCAGAGAATGTAGCCAAAGGTTTCATCAGAGCCAGTAAATCTCCAACCGGCTCCCCTGTCCTCTTTGTAAAAAAGAAGGACGGTAGTCTTAGGTTGTGTGTTGACTATAGAAAGCTCAACACAGTCACAAAGAAGAATTCATATCCTGTTCCTCCTATGTCATTACTTCTTACCCTTTTCAATGGTGCTAATTTCTTTTCTAAAATTGATCTTAGAGGCGCTTACAATCTTATTCGCATTGCGGAAGGTCATGAACCACTGACTGCAATGCGCACTAGATTTGGTAGTTTTGAATATTTAGTTATGCCTTTTGGATTATGTAAGGCACCTTCAACTTTTCAAACTTTTGTTAATGATATCTTTCAAGATGTTGTTGAACAATTTGTAGTTGTCTATTTAGATGATATTTTAATATTCTCGAAAACACTGGATGAACATATTCATCATGTTCGACAGGTCCTAAATCGTCTTCGAGATCATGGTCTCTACGCCAAGCATAATAAATGCGAATTCAACCTCAAATCAATTGATTTTTTGGGTTTTACGTTGTCCACTGACGGTTTAGTCATGGATGACAAAAAAGTCCAGAAAATCCTGGAATGGCCTGAGCCCAAAAACATTAAATCACTCCAAGGATTTTTGGGTTTTGCAAACTTCTATAGAAGATTTATTAAAGATTACTCTAAAACTATTTCCAATCTTACTTCTCTTCTTAGAAAAGATATTCCTTTTGTTTTTACTTCTACAGCACGAAAGGAATTCGAAGCACTAAAAACGGCGTTCACCACAGCCCCAATTCTTCGACATTTTGATCCTTCGGCCTCGACAATAGTTGAGACAGATGCAAGCGATTATGCTATTGCAGGGGTCATCTCCCAATTAAATCCTGAAACAAATTTGTTTCATCCTGTTGCTTTTGAGTCACGCAAACTCATAGCTGCGGAATTAAATTATGAAATTCATGACAAAGAGCTTTTAGCTATTATCCATTGTCTTAAAAAATGGCGTTCTTTTCTTCTCAGCCTAGATGGTCCTTTTCAAATTTTAACAGATCATAATGCTTTGAAATACTTCATGTCTTCTAAAGTGTTAACCAGGAGTCAAGCCAGATGGGCTGAATTTTTGTCTGAATTTTCTTTCTCTATTTCCTATCGCCCAGGAAAAAACTGCATTGTCCCAGATATCTTGTCACGTCGGGACGACATTTACCCACAGCGGGGGGACGCATTTGCTGACAAGAACCCAGCAAATGTGCAATCAATCTTCAACGAATCAATGTTAACGACTCATCAACTTAATTCGATAACAATTCAATCTTTTCGAAATCCACTATCCAACATCCTCGAAGCTCAGTCGAAGGACGATTATTGTTTAGGGTTAAAAGACAAAATACTCTCGAAGCAAGGGGCCAAAAGATTTAGTATTGAATCAGGTCTATTAGTCTTCGAAGGTAGAGTAGTCATACCCTACAACAATGAGATAAAATTATGGATTTTCAACAGTCGACATGATTCTCCGTTAGCTGGTCATTTTGGGGTTGATAAAACCTACCAGTTAATAGCGAGGGATTTCTTCTGGCCAGGTATGACCAAGGAAATCAAGGCCTATATAAAAGCTTGTTACGAATGTAATAGGAATAAGGCTCCCCGTCACCGGAAGCATGGGCTGCTTCAACCACTTCCTATTCCCTCTAAACCTTGGGAATCTTTATCGATGGATTTCATTTCTCAACTTCCTATTTCTAATGATTTTGATGCTATATTAGTAATAGTAGATAGATTTTCAAAAATGTCTATTTTTATTAAAACCAATACTACTGCTACAGCAGAAGATTTGTCAAAATTGTTTCTAGAATATGTATTTTCTAAACACGGCTTACCAAATGATATTATTTCAGATAGAGGCTCATTGTTTGTATCCACATTCTGGACCCAACTGTGTCGACAACTCAATATCACAAGGAATCTCTCCACGGCCTATCACCCTGAAACTGATGGTCAAACAGAAAGAGTTAACCAAATCCTCGAACAATATCTTCGAATGTATGTCAGTTACCAACAAGACAATTGGACCACATGGCTACCATTGGCCGAATTTGCTTATAATAACTCGACTCATTCTTTGACACGACAATCTCCCTTCGAAACCATTTATGGACAACATCCTCGATTCAACTCAATTCATGTAGGAACTAATCATCCTGCGGAACATTATCTTCAAACTATATCACGACTCCAAGAAGAACTTAAAACAAATTTGGAATCAGCGATTCGAAGATACAAGGAACAGGCGGACAAACATCGACAATCTGCTCCTTCCTTTAAACCAGGCGACAAAGTATGGCTCGATGCACGAAACATCCGAACAACAAGACCATCAAAGAAACTGGCTGAAAAGCGCTTGGGACCGTTCGAAATCGACTCTGAAGTCTCTAAAACTGCATTTCGACTCAAGTTACCTCCTAAATGGCAGGCGATTCACCCTGTTTTCCATGTATCTCTCCTGGAACTGGCTCGAGAAATATACCCGGGCAAGAACCAACCCCCTCCGGAACCAGTCGAAGTAGAAGATCATCTAGAGTGGGAAGTAAGTCGTATCCTTGATTCAAGAATACGCAAGGGGAAACTTCAATACCTCGTGGAATGGGAAGGCTTCCTCAATGACTCAGACAAAACATCCTGGGAACCAGCCATCAATGTTTCTAACGCTCCTGAACTTCTAAAATCTTTTCATTCGAAATATCCTTTAAAACCAAAACCTTAAAATTTCTTTATCTAAAATTTTCTTTTCTTTTTCTTTCTTTCTTTAAAATCTAAAACACCTCTTAAATTTTTTTTAGCCTTGTTTTCTTCTTTCTCTCTTCTTTTCTTTCTATGAAATTTCCTCCAAAACCAACTAAAATTAAAATCAAAATTAAAATTAAATACAATAAATTAAATTAAATTAAAATCAAAATTAAAATTAAATACAATAAAATAAAATAAAATAAAATCAAAATTAAAATTAAATAAAATAAAATAAATAGAATAAAACATAAATAATAAAATAAAAAAAAATAAATCTCTCTAAATATTTTCTTTCTTTTCTTTTCAATTCTTTAAATACATTCTTTTCTTAAATTTAAAATTCTCTTTAAAAATTTCTCTTCCAAAAAATTTTTTTCTCTCTTTTAAAAACTTTCTTTCGTTCGAATAATCAAATTTTGTACGACACGACCATTTCCTCGAAGTTAACTTCAACCCCTGAATCTCCCTATAATAATTCTTTGAAACAAATAAATCTTCTTTTCAATTCTCTTAAATTCTAAATTCTGTTTTTTTTTTTCTTTCTTCTTCCTCTCTTTTCAACTAAAATTTCTTAAAAAAAAATAAAATAAAATAAAATTTTAAAAATCCTCAATTTAACAAACTCATCTCAATCACAAAACCATTTCTTTTTTTTTCTCCCTTTTTTCTTACATAAAAATTTTCCTTTTTAAAACACTAAAACTTCCTTCAATTAAAACAACCTTTTTTTTTCTTTCTTTAAAATTACTCTTTCAAATTCTAAAATTTTTTTATTTGAAACTTCTTTTTTCTTTTTTTTTTTTTCTTTTCTTTTCTTTTTCTCTCTCTCTCAAATCTTATAAAATTAAAAACATTCACCTACAATAAAAAAAAAAATAATAATACTAATAATAAATAAAATAAAAATAAAATAAAATTAAAATACAATTTTTTTTTCTCTACTTCTTTACATGTCCTTTTCTTTTCAAATCTTTTCTTTTAACTTCTCTCAAACCAATCTTTTCATTTTCTCCAAAACTACCCTTATTTCCTTCCTGCATTTCTCAAATACCTCCTCCTCTCCTACCGGAACCACCTCTCCCATCTCCAATAGCTCCTCTGCCACGTCGAAGGAAGCAGCGTCAATAATAGCGTCAACCTCCCCACATAGTTCTTCCGCAAACCTTACTCGTCGACCTTGACGAGGTTTCTTCGACCACACCTGGTCCAGGGTGTCTTCGGGCTCTTCAACTACTTCCGTGGCTGGAGGGTTTGCCTCAGTTGGTATAACCGGCGCAGGCTCCGCAATCGGCTCTTCCAGGTTATTTGATGTCTAAAACAAGACTCATCAGTAACTTCATCCTTGAAATAAAACAATTAAAATTTACCTCGAAGATGGGATCAGGCTCCAGAAATAACCTGGGCGCCACTTCGACTTCTGCCTCCCTCTCTTCCTCATCGTCCTCGATGACCACCCGTCGTTTCTTGGGTGCCCGCCCTGGAACAGGGACTTCATCTTCATCCTCCTCCACCAATTCGTTGACCTCTTCCTCGACACCTCGCTTCGAACTCGTGGCCTGGGTTACCCAGGTTGAGATCTCGTTGTTCATCTCCTTATCATTTTCCCCCACCAATTGTTCATCTTCGATCGAGACATCCCAAATGTCTTCAACCACCTCTTTGGTCTTCTGAACTACCCAAAATTTTGTTTTTGTAAATCGTTTTTCGATTTCCGCGTTCTTTGTCAACGCATCGCACGCCACTCGCCGCCAACGGCAAAACTCGCATTTCTGGTGAGGGCCTTGAGTCGCCGTACTTTCGACACAGAAATATTCCATGCTTTCACAAGCCGTGCAAGTCTGTGAAAACTGTCGTGTGATTATTCCCCCATCCCCTTTAGGGTGTGGAGGCGTGGGTGTGGGAGTAGGGCAGTTCATTATAAAATAAATAATTGAGAGATGAGGGAAAAAAGTATTAGACAAGGGAAATTAGTGTGGGAAGATGGCTCAAGCTCAACGGAGTTCGCATTTTTTATACCCGGGCATCTGTCATGCGCCACGTGACACTCGAGGCGAAATTAACTCAATAAATCAATAATATCAAGTCCTAAATCTATACTCAAAGCGCAGAAAAGCAATTCTCCATAGCAACTGCGATTTTCCTTTGTGTACTTACTATTTAACTGCGCTAGCCTAAACTCTAAATCTAAATTAGTCAATCTCCCAATAGGGTACCTTAGTCCTTTTCAATAAGCAACGCACAGCGCTAGGATCAACGAAATAGTATAGTAGTAGTTTTTTTCATTAAAGTTTTTGTTAATTAATTAAAAGGGGTAAATTGAGCATGGACGGATATTTAGTGGAGAGGGTCTAAGTGTATGTTAGTAATGGTCAATGGAATGGGAATGCTGCGATGGAAGGGAGGTCAATGCGAGGAGGAACAAAGGATATAAAAGGAGTTGGGTATTTGGTTCGATATTCCTTAGAATTAAATTATAATATCGTATTTACATTAATAGTGGTAAATCCTTAAAAGTTAAATCATTGTTATTGTATCTTTCTTTTACTTTCTCAATATTCATTTCTAAATCCTAAATCTTTGATTATTGAGTTTCCAACCCTTCGTGAGATTTTAAGAATTATTATTACCTTGGAACTAGTTTATAATTCTTCTCGAACAAACCTCAAACCTATAGCTATTACTTTGAGTAACCTTCGAGTCATTTCCTCGAATCATTCCTCTGTGCTTCGAAGAAGTTTCTAAAATCCCTCATCTCACTTACAGGAACATCCTCGACCTTGTGCGTAGGTCGTCCGGTGACATTCCCCCTCCTCCCCCTCAGACCTCTGACTTTATCCCCTCCACTCTTGCCTCAATGAACAAGAAGATTGATCAAATCTTGGAAGGCATGAATAACCCCACCATTCTCCTCCCCTCACCTCTCCCTGCACGTCAATCCTTTTCCCAAGAAGCCTCTGCCATAATTGCCCCTCCAAAGGTCCAACATAACTGTAATGCCCAACTATCACCACCACCCATGCCTTTTATCACACTTAAACAACTTGAACCTACTTCACCAGTTCTTACTAAATATAGCAACACACAAATTTCCACCTTCATCAACAATTGAATCTTATCCCAAAAAATCTCACATAAAAATGCAGCAGCACCAATCTGCATAAGAATTGTATTACACCATTATTCAAATGATATCAGACTAACCATACACTCAGAGGAAAACAAGAATATCTTGATAGATTCTTGGAAGAAGTGGATCCCTCACCCAGAATCCTTCTCACCAACTCCAAACTCCACCACAATCTATGGTCAGATCCTAATAAACACACAACTAATCATCCTGAAGCAACCAATCTCCATAACTCAACAATGGAACTGAATATGACTTTAATCTCACAACCTGGAGTTTCAACATTTTGCAACACTAGAAATTTAATTCATTAATAGATCTAGTATTTTCTAATGATAAATCAAAACCTTTTAATTAAATTTGTCATTGACAGGGACAGAAACAAGTTGTACCTCTCTTACCATTTCTCAATCAACTCAACTATCCTTATCAACACTACTCCCCCTCTTCCCCGAGGCCATTATATAAACTGGAACAAGTTTGATAAGTGTTCCCTCCTTCCCCCCCCAGATTGATCTGGCTACTTAACACCTTACCTCGTCTCTTATCAAACTGATGGATGATTTTTTTCTGCTGCAGCAGCCCAGCACATTATGCCATGCCTGGTGGAATTGGAGTGTCCTGGATCCCCTCAAGCAAACTTTTTATCAGGCCCAGCATCAACTAAAATTCTCCCAGGCTCCCCACCTTGTAGCTGAGTTCAAAGCAGAATGAAAACTATTCTGAGCAAAAATAAATTTCCTAAATAAACAACATTTTCAACATTTTCTTGCAACACTCACACCTCACATTCTCCACAAAACAGCTAAGTACTCAAAATATCTCTCCTCCCGACAAACTAACCCCCCCTCTTTTTGACCAGGATGGTAACCCCATCTTGGAAAACTTTGAAAATGCTAAAATCCTGTTTGATGGTACATCACACTTTGTGAGAACAGCCGACGATCCCACTGCAACATTGCGCCGACGTTTCAGAGAAGTTCAAAAAATGAAATCCTGCAACGTTGGCTGATATTTTCCCATGGTAACTAGTGGTTTTTTTTCCATATTACAGACTGCATTTCAATTCCACCTACCCTGCATCTTAATGCATTTGACCCAGCATCTCCATACAGCTGTGATGGTAATGGTATAATCACAATATATTTCAATATGTTGTATATACTATATGTAAATATAGGCTCTTATGTAGTTGAGTACTTAAGCAATACATATTTCTATCTTATACACACGCATACCCCTTATCATTCCTTACCACCTGTGACTTAGACCTCCCCACCGAGATGGACAAAATCAAACATGAAGCTGATAACCTGCTGCTTTGTCAATGCTCACATTGTAGCAAATTCAAAACACTCGACACAGACGGTAATGAAGTCATAGGATGCTATGTACACCGCAAAACTAGAGCAAAACACTGTAAAAATGAGCACAATGTCATTGATTCTTTCCAAAAGCTCACCTTATTGTCACCAAAAATGATAACAAACGCTGCCGAGAATTCTACTTCTTCAGGACATGAGAGTTTCTCTACATCTGAGGATACAAAAATTATTAACAACTCTTCTATCACCCTAAGTATTCACTTTTTAATTTAATTGGAACCTTTTAACTTTCACTTACGAAATTCTTTCTCACTATAGGCTTTATTTTCACATTTATTAGCTGGCTACATCTCTCATGTGGCATAAGTCACACTAAAATCAACTTCATAATCCTATGAATCATATATATTGTTAGAAGATTCCATTGATTTCCACCAGATGAAGACTTGGAATTTCAAACACCAAAAGATGTCCGCACAATCATAAATAAACAAAAAATAAATCCTAAAACCAAAAAATTTATTTGCTGCCCAAAATGTTATTTTCTATACTATCCTGATACTGCACCTAATGAATGTGGCTACCAATATAAACAATCTCCAGTTTGTAATGAAAAGCTATTTCAAAATGGTCCCCCCATCTCTGAATATCCCGACTTGTTTCTTGGCCAATCATCTCTTGCTCTAGAAAATGAAAACAATACACCTTCAAGAAGGCCTAAAAGATATTTTGTGATGCAAGACATTAATGACTGGCTCAGTTGGTTTCTTGGGTTACTGGATGTGGAAGTTGAAATTGAAAAGTGGGCTAACTTGATGGCTGAACCAATAGATGGGAAAGTTAGCAATTATCTGCAATCTAATGCGTATAAAAATCTTATGGATACTGTATCGGATACTGTATCTGCTAATAGCAAAAAAAATACTCACCTCAATCTAGCTTTTTCACTTTTTGTTGATTGGTATAACCCCTATGGAAATAAAATGGCAGGAAAGCAAGTATCAGTGGGTCTCATGGCAATGCAGTGTTTAAATCTTCCACCTTTGATGCGCTTCAAGAGTCAGTATACTTATCTTGCTGGGATAATTCCCGCACCTAATCAACCAGACATGGTGACAATCAGTAACATTATTCAACCATTAGTTGATACATTGCTTGAACTGGAACGAGGCGTTAATATTAAAACTGACCAGTTTCAACATGGACGAACTGTGACCATTAAATTGGCGTCTTTGGTTGGTGATATAGTTGCAACTCATAAAGTTGGCGGGTTCGCTTCTCATTCATCATCACATTTTTGTTAAAGGATGTTGAAGAAATAGACTGTTAAATATTATTATAATTATTGTGGCGTCTATGTTATTTGCTTAATCCATGATTATGTGTCGATGTTGATAAAGTATATATTTATTTTCTGATCGATCAGTTAGTATGTACTTGTATGATGTTGGTATATATAGTCATGACTCAGTACTCATGTCTCTATCCAATACATTTATTTTACAACGAACAATACTTACTGATCTTCTTGGTTTTTCTCTTATCTCTTTATTTTATATCGCACTTAAACGGCATTACTTATATACGAACTGAATACGTGGCTTGATCATTCACTGGGACAGGTGATTGATAAAACCTATCACTCAGGTATTCAGCTCGTGGCATATAACTAATAGTGTTTATTGCACATTAAATAAAGGTTGGATCATTGATAGATTAAAAGTCTGAATAGACTACTATATGTCCACGACAGCTGGAGATATACCCACATCACCAACTTCATCACACGCTGGAACTGATAATACAACTACGCCGTCTAACTATCAACCAGCAACTGAATCTCATACCCAACCGCAGAAAAACATGCCATATACCTACTCCGCCATGACCGATCAATCCTCAGACAAACTTCTTAAAGTTCCTATACTCACAAGTGGAAACGTCTCTCTGTGGAAGTCAATGATTGAGTTTTATTTCAAATCTTTGGATCTTCTACATCATATTAATTCTGCTACGAAACCAAATGATGCAAGTCCAACTGATTGGAGAAGGGGAGAAGCCAAATCACGTCTAATACTGATTAATGCAGTTAACCCTAGAGATTCATTGTTGGTGTCAAAAGCTGATTCGACTTATGCTGCCTATCATAAAATCTTAACTGATTACGGTGAGGGTAATGCATCTACGGTTTCTGTTTTACTCGATCAACTCGTTTATCTGAAATGGGATGGGATATCTTCTTTGAGGGAACATCTGTCTAAATTTGAAGAAATCGAGAATTTATTGACGGACAGTGCCTCAAGTGATACAGAGCTAGTTATCTCATCAAAAATCAGGGCAATGATTCTTGTAAAAAGTGTTCATCATGAGTCTATGATTGGTATTACGCAAAATCTTTTTCAGAATTTCAAAAAACTCACGCTTGAAAATATTTATGAGAATATGAAATCTGAAGCGAATCATAGACAGAGAGAAACAGATTATATAGAAAGTACAACTGCGATGAAAGCCGAACAGCAGAAGAAAAAAGTTAAGCCAAGATCATCATCACCGGCTAAAAAAGAGAAAAAACATTTGAAGTGTCGACTTGGGCATACTGGTCATACAGATGAAAATTGCATTACACAGTTGAGAGAACAACTTAAAAAATTGAAAGTTTCATCGAACGATAGTGCAAAACCTGCTGAGGAGTTAACTGAATCCGCGTCACTTGTGTAAATTGATGGTCTTGAGGAGTCTGCATATATGACTAACTCTGAAAAAGATGGGACTGGATTTGTTTTAGATTCAGGTGCAACATGTCATATGGTTAATGATAAGAGGATACTTACGAATATCACGAAACTTGTTACACCTGCAAAAATCAATACTGCTGGAACTCAAGTTTTGACTGCATACTTCAGTGGCAATCTTCTTATTGCAAACTCACTGGTCCTTCGAAATGTACTCTTCGTGAAAAATCTGTCGACTAATTTAATTTCTGTAAACAAATTAAATCGTCTAGGTTTCTCTATCAATTTTGCACCAGATATTACGAGAATTTTTGATTCTAACAACACTTTAGTTGCTAAATTTTTGCATAAAGGACAAAGGCAAAATCTGTGGTATGCTAGTCAAACTGCCTATATAACCTCCTCTCCTAAACTGACACTAAGTCATTGGCATACACGTTTAGGACATCTGAACACCAAGACTCTTAAGCATTTTCTCAACTCAAGAAAAATCAATTTTATTGACGAACATCTTGATTGCATCACATGTGCTAAAGGAAAAATTGTTAAACGTCCCTTTTTATCTGTTTTTCCTACCTCTACAATACCTTTGTTCAGGATCCACTCGGACGTGTTTGGACCAATTGATCCTCCTACTCTTGGTGGTTGCAGATATATTTTAACGTTCATTGATGATTGTACGAGATATTCAACAATTTTTTTGATGAAATCTAAATCAGATGTTTTTGTCAATTTTCTTAAATATCAACATGACATTGAAAATAAGTTGGAAAGAAAAATTAAATATCTAAAGTGTGATAGGGGTGGTGAATATGGTTTAGGACAATTTGTCAAGCATTTGAATGATTGTGGTATTACTCGAGAGCAGGCTCCTGCCAGAACCCCTCAACACAACTCTGTTGCTGAAAGGTTCAATAAAACACTCATCGATAAAGTTTGTACTGTCTTAATTGATTCCGAGTGTCCAGCTGAGCTGTGGGGTGAATGTGCTATGAGTTGCAATACACTTTTAAATTTGTTACCTCACTCCAAATTGAAATTTTGTGCGCCAAAAGAAAAGCTTAACTCTTTTATACCCGGTCATGGAAGTCACTCCATTGATTATGACTTCATAAAACGTTTTGGCTCTCTTGCTATTAGACTAAATGACAAAGAAATTCACTCAAGCAAACTTCAGTCTAGGGGTGTTGAATGTGCTGTTGTCGGTTTTGAACCAAACTCAAAAAGTTATCGTCTTTATGATAGAAAGCGAGGAAAAATAATTATTTCTAGAAACATCAAATGTTTTGAATCCAAAAATTATCTTTGCAAGAACTCCACCAAAATTCATGTTCCCGACTATACTTTTCTTCCTCTTTCTACTGAAATTACTCTGTCTAAGGAATCTAATTCTTCTTCTGCACCTTTTTCTATCACACCAGTGATCTCATCTAGTAATGATGTCCCTTCTGATCCTGTTCCACCTCCTGTCCCGGGGAGTGAACAGGACTCATGCAGTGACAGAGCCAATGAATCACAAACTTCACGGCAACGTCTGAAAATTACCATGCATAGAAATACTCCTTAACTAACTGCTGATGTTTCACCAAGTGATGAAAATGATTCGGAGGTATCTGGATCTCATACTCAAAATAGTAGACCTATTCGTATCAGAAAGATGCCTTCTTACTATGGTTTTGCTGCCACTTTTACACCCGATAATCCGACCTATAAGCAAGCTTTGAATAGTCCTGATGCTGAATTGTGGCGAGAAGCTATGGATGAAGAGTTTGAGTCTCTCTGTGAACATCAAGTTGGTGATCTTGTGAAAAAATCCAAGGATATGAAAGTTATTGGAGGAACTTGGGTTCTTACTAAAAAACGTGATGAATTGGGTCGAGTGACTAGGTATAAAGCTAGGTGGGTGGCACTGGGTAATCTTCAGAAAGCCGGTATAGACTATGGTGAGACATACGCATCGGTGGGAAGGACTGAAACATTTTGGTTGCTAATCTCTCTTGCTGCGGCCAAAAATTGGCACATCTCACAATTCGACATTTCAACTGCATTTCTTCATGGTGTCATGAAGGATGATGTATTTGTTACTCAAGTTAAAGGGTATGAGATTGGTGGTAAAGATAAGGTGTGGAAATTACGAAAATCACTTTATGGAACAGGTCAAGCTCCTCGACAATGGAAAGAACGTTTTGTTGAAATCATAACTAAATTACAGTTTATTGAAGCGGAAGGAGATGAATCACTATTTATTTTTCGTGATAAAAATGATTTTATCTTTGTTCATCTACATGTTGATGATGGTCTTGTGTTTTCCAACTCAACTTCTTGTGTTAAAACATTTCATCAAAATCTCTGTGAACATTTCAAAGTCAAATGGACTGATAATCCCACTTATCATCTTGGTATCAAAGTTTTTTATCACAACAACTTTATTTCTCTCACACAAGAATCTTACATTTACGAATTGGCTAAGCGTTTTAGTGTGTTTAATAGTGTTCGGCTATCTACACCTTTACCAGTCACATATTTTCCTGTTGATCCTTCTCCTGAGGAGACTAAGGAGGGTAAGAATCATCCATATCAGGAGCTGATTGGTTCCTTAAATTATCTTGCTGTTTCTACCCGTCCAGATATTAGTCATTCCCTAAACGCTTTGTCTAAATACAATTCTAATCATTCTCCATCTCATTGGCATCTGGCTCTAAAACTCCTGCAATATGTTGTAACCAATAGAAATGTTGGTATTAAATTTCCAAGAAATACCAATGATATTGTTCTTACATCTTTCAGCGATGCTGACTATGCTAATTGCAAATCAACGAGATGCTCTATCACTGGCTATGTTATACTGCTTAATGGTGGACCAATCTCTTGGCAAAGCCGTCGTCAAAAAGCAGTCTCTTTATCCACCTCCGAAGCCGAGTATATAGCTATGTGTGACTGTGCAAAGACGTTAATCTGGCTTTCAAAACTGTTCTTTTCTTTGAATGAAAATATTTCTCCGCCATTAATATTATCCAGTATTAATGCTCCTGAATTGTTTTGTGACAATGAGGGTGCAATATTCTTGACAAAAGAAGCTCAAATTAATGAACGATCAAAGCACATTGACGTCCGATACCATTGGTTGTGGAAAAAGGTTCGACGTCATGAACTATGTGTTAAATATTGTCCAACTACTGATATGTTAGCTGATATGTTCACTAAACAACAACCTCGCAATCGCTTTGATAAGGACAAAAATGCTCTAAATTTGATCATGTATGAAGCAGGGGGGGTGTTAAAGGATGTTGAAGAAATAGACTGTTAAATATTATTATAATTATTGTGGCATCTATGTTATTTGCTTAATCCATGATTATGTGTAGATGTTGATAAAGTATATATTTATTTTCTGATCGATCAGTTAGTATGTACTTGTATGATGTTGGTATATATAGTCATGACTCAGTACTCATGTCTCTATCCAATACATTTATTTTACAACGAACAATACTTACTGATCTTCTTGGTTTTTCTCTTATCTCTTTATTTTATATCGCACTTAAACGGCATTACTTATATACGAACTGAATACGTGGCTTGATCATTCACTGGGACAGGTGATTGATAAAACCTATCACTCAGGTATTCAGCTCGTGGCATATAACTAATAGTGTTTATTGCACATTAAATAAAGGTGATTGATAAAACCTATCACTCAGGTATTCAGCTCGTGGCATATAACTAATAGTGTTTATTGCACATTAAATAAAGGTTGGATCATTGATAATTTTTGCTCATGGTGCAATATAAAAAAGTCAGATATTAGTAGAATAAATGTTGGCGAGATAAGAGAAAGGGAAGACACAATTTTCATTTCTCAACGGTGGAAAGAAGCACTTACCTCAATTGAACAGTCAAGAATGGTTTGAGCAACAGGAGTCCGATGGTCAGAACTGAATTTCCTGGACTACTGGGATCCAAGTAACTCAATTGTTCTTGGAATACTTCATAACTGGTATGAAGGTGTTCTTAGTCACCACTTTAAAGATTTCTGGGGCTATAAACCTAAAAAGAAAATTATGAAACGGAATCAAGTAGATGGGTCAGCCAGTGATGATGAGACAAGTTGTAGCAACACAAGTAGCTCAAGAGAAATAAAAAAAGGAACTTACAGCAAAAGAAGACAAGAAATGTTATTACAGGCAATAAATCAGGTGGTAGTTCCTAGTTGTGTAGATTCATTGCCAAAAGGAGTAGGAATACCGAAAAATGGGAAGTTGAAAGCAAGTGAATGGATGGTTTTATTTTCGATTTATTTGCCGTTAGCATGGGTTGACACAATAATAGATGGAATGGACATAGAGGGTCAGTTAATTGAAGAGAGATTTCAAATTGAAAACTTCTGTGCCCTGGTTGAATGCACAAAGATTGTTAGCTCAAAGCAAGTATCGGAAGATTTGATAAAGATATTTAAAAAGAAGTATAGCAAATATATCAAAACATTGTCAGCTCTATGTGATAAATCAATTATCCAACCAAATCACCATTATGCTTGGCACATACCTCAACAGTTTGAATGGTGGGGGCCCCTTATCAACATGTCTGAATTCTATGGTGAACAACTTGTGGGCACACTTCAAAAAATAAAGATAAATAAGAAAAAAGGTTAGCATTAATTGATTTTTAATTAAAAAGAAAGAAACTTACTTTACCTTTATTTAATAAATAGATGAGATGTCAATCACAATAATGAATAAATTTTGTCAGTTGCAAAGACTCAGGGGAAAGAAGTCACTAAATGTTGTGAAGGATCAAGTAAATAGAATGGAAACTAAAAGAGAAAAAAAACCACTGGATGATGAGCTTTATGACAAGGTATACTATTATTTAAAACAAGATCAGCCTGAACTACGTCATTATTCCAACTGGCCACACAATGAAGGCACTAAAATATTTAGTCGTTGGGGACATGAAATTCAGTCAATTAAACTCAAAAATAGCAGCCTTATTTCAAAAAAAAAAAACCAAATAACTTGTGTGAAGCTTATATTGAAGGAGAATGGAAGTTTACAAAAGTGGTAAATATTTTGAGTTTGGATGGAGATGTCGAAAGCCCAGTAGTTTGTGTTAGTATTTTAGATGAGGTGGATGATAATGAAAATCTCAGTGAAATATTCAAGTTATTGGGAGTTTATCGAAGGGCCTTCCCTAAAAATGGAGAGTTAAAGATTGTCAGTAGAAAAATGATTAAAAGTCCATTAGCTTATTGCATCTTGAATCAGTACAGGTTGGGTCTAAAAAGTCAGTCTATTTTGTTGTGCCCATTGGCCAAATATATTTCATCTAATTCAACTTTAATACTTGATGATCCTATGGAAATAGATCTATATGACTAGCTTTAAAGAAACAATGATCACTTTTGTTATACATAATAATTGATATGAAATTGTAATGAAAAAACTGGTGCTATTATCTTGTAAATTTTTTGAGCCATAGTATAAAGGGAGAATTGAGAAAAAAAGTATTATAACAAAAAATTATATATAGCAGTTGATAAAAATTGGCACAATAGCATATCTAAAATATTTTTGAGAGATAACATATCGTAACAATAAATTGGCAAAATAGCATAGCTAAAATATTTTTGAGAGATATTATATTGTAATAATAAATTGGCACAATAGCATAGCTAAAGTATTTTTAAGAGATACTATACTATATTATATTTTAATAATGAATTGGCACAATAGCGTAGCTGAAATCTTTTTGAGATAAATTATATGTTATATATTATATCACAATAACTAATAATAAAAGAGGAGGGGGGGGTTCATATAAATAGACGTTAGGAGAAAATTCTAGAAGAAAATAGCTAAGAGAGGCAAATATTCAAATGAAAGATAGGGGTTGTATGGAGAGGAGCTACAGTAAATAAAACTATAGTAGTGCAAGTAGAAGAAAGGCCGGAGAGAAATTGTAAAAAAATATCCTAAATTTAATAAACAGATGTATTTACATGTGAAAATCCTTTACTCACAACACAGATAGAGCAAAAAAGTGCGCACATGTAATAGCACTAATGGTAATAAAAAATACTCACATGAAATTTTGGCCAATTTTATAAAAAATTCCCTGGCACATGATAATCCTCAAATTAAAAAATTAATCCGGAAATTAACGAAAAGTAATCCTATTTTAGCAGAATTAATAGAAAAAATTACTAACATTAAAGAATCCTCAAATTAATAGATACATCAAAAAAAATGTGCACAAGATAATCCTCCAGTGAAAGCATTAATAAAAACAAATATCTACCAAATATTAGTCTAATAGTGTTAAACTAATAAAAAATTGTGCGTGACAATCCTCTTATTACAAAATGAAAAAACAAGCTACTTACAAAAAATGTCATTAATGACTTTCAAAAAAATAAACTGTTGCTCAAATTTTCTCCTGTACTAGTACTAGCTGCACATTTAATATGATTATTGTTTCTTTGAGTCAAACATATTAATATTTTCAAGATTATAGAATATAATTAGTGTGTTTAAAATTTTTATGGCTCTGCTCAAATCATCTCCTGTACTAGTACTAGCTTCATTTTTAATATGATTTTTGTTTATAATTTTCTATTTTCGCTTAACAAATATTTCATACTATGACTTTTTTTTGCTTATTTACCCGTTTTCAGTTATTTTCAAGATTATAGCATATAATTAGTGTGTTTAAAATTTTTACGGCTCTGCTCAAATCATCTCCTGTACTAGTACTAGCTTCATTTTTAATATGATTTTTGTTTATAATTTTCTATTTTCACTTAACAAATATTTCATACTATGACTTTTTTTTGCTTATTTACCCGTTTTCAGTTATTTTAAATCTCTAGTCTAGCTATCTAATTGATTTTTTTTTCTTAATATACCTGTTCCATGTGACTCCTTTTACTTTCAAATTTATTTTAGCTTAATTCATCATTATAGGTTTCTTTTTTTAACCTATTATATTTCGGCTTTGTTCTTGCTCTCCTTATCTTTTGTACACTTATATATATAATGTCTTCTTTATTGTCTCAATAGTTTCATTCCAATTTTATTTAAATATTTTTATGTTTTTATTTATTATATTACTATATTATATATTATTATATTATATTACTTATTTCAGCTATACAATATTTAATATTTCTAAGTAATTGCTTTTTTTGTTGCCTCAATTGTGTTACTTGAGTTTTATTTAAAACTTTTTATTTAGTTTGAGCATCATAGCCAATGTTGAAATATTATATTAATTTGTATAAATCTTCAATTTATCGGCTTTATTTAAACTCTCATTAAAAAGTGACATTTTCAAACATTATTATGAATAAAATTTTTATTAATCAAATAAATTTTTTTTTTAATTGCTTATTTTTTATATTGTAACAAAACTTTATCGTTTTCATATTTGTGACTACAAGAAAGAAAATTTTATATCTTTTTAATCTGAAAAGCTATTTAATACAATTAATGAAGCTAAATATTAATTTTTGCTTTCACTTCCAGTTTGGAAAATATTCCCCTTTTGAGATATATTCATAGGAGGGGCTTTGCGGTTCTCTCTTCAAAGAATTGGCATCAATCATTTCTATGTCTTCATTCCATCTTTGGGTATGTTTGCTCATAGCTTTTCCCTTACCATTTTTTTATTGCTAACTTCTTCCTCATCACCACTAGAAAGTTCCTCGCTATCTTCACTTTCTTGACTCCATTCAGAGTCCCTGTTGCCCAGACTAACACTCCCACCATAATCACTTCCTAAATTTCTTTCATCAAGCTCATCTTCAATATCCTCTTCAAAGTCTTTTTCACTTTCTTCTTCATGATCAAGATCATAGTTTTCTGTTGCAGTATCCCAATATTTTGAAGTAAATTTTTTATTGTTCAATTGCTTGTCTGGATGTTGCTTTCCTCAAAGTGATTTCTCTGGGGAAGGTAAAAAAGCAACTTTGTCGGATGCAGCTATATTTTCTTTTTGAGAAGGAAGCAATTTGTTGTACCAGGAAAAATCGTAAAAGTCAATTGGCAGTGACTTGGGGGCTTTTGGAAATGAAGTTTCTTTAGTATTTTTTTCTCTAACACGAATATGACGTTGGCGACGTTTGCCTTGATGGGATTCAGCTTTTTTCATTTCAGCATCCAAGCGACGAAAAAAAATATTGGCAGATTCTGAGCGATATGGCAAATATTTGACTTTATACACATCTTTCTTGAAGTAATATTCGTCATCGCTATGGGATTGAAGACAGCTAATTATTTCTTTATGACGATTAGGAAAGTTGTTATTAACTGCAAACTTGAACCGTGCATCACGAAGCTGCATAATCAATTAAATTATAAGTAATCTTTTTTCTTTAAAAATTCAAAATAAAAACACTGACTCTTTGACGTGCTTTATGAATTACTTTCCTTTCCTCTTCTTGGTCATGCTTACCACTAATTAGTTCCTCCTTTGCAAAGCGTTGAGCCATCTTATAGTGTACATAGTGATCATAAGCCTGACAAAGAAGCCCCAGATTGTCAAGGTAAGATGGATCTACATTCATATACTGGTAGGCTTGTCCCACAACTGCTTGACAAAAGGTCATAATTGCACTGATTTGACAGGCTTCATTATAAAGTGAATCATATTGCTCATTAAACTCAGGTTGCCAGTAACGGATGCCAAGTTTGGCAAGAGTGGTTTGAGTATATAGTAGGAAAAACTCCGACACATGAATAACATTTTTACCAATTTTTCTATGGCCGCACTTCAGATCTCTTAGAGCTTGAACTTCCTCCCAGCCAATGATTTCTCCACTCTTGTTATCAGCAATAGTAATTTTAATTTGATCAATGGAAGAAAATTGTTGCATAAATTCTTCTCACTCATGTGGATTTTGCTGTCAAGGAACAGGTTGAGTTTCTAAAAGGCCCCACAAAAGTCTGATATGGAAATAAAATGCATCCTTTAAACAATTAAGGTAAGTGAGATGAAGCTCAATTATATTTAAAGAAAGAACATACTTGTGTTTTCTCAAACCCTTCAGGATGTTCTTGACCAGTCATTTGTAGAGGATGTCTTTTGGAGGATGAGGCTGGTGATTCTGAGTGGGATGATTTTTTTGGTTTTGCTTTAGTGTCTGAATTCCGGGTATTTTTAGCGTTGGTTGATTTAGGGGGAGTATTGGTGGTAGGAGCAGAGGTAGAGATACGATTCTTTTGAGATTTGCTGCTTGCTTCAATACTTACATGTGAGTTGGGATCTTTTTTGTTTTTCTTTGCCTTGGCTGACAATTCCACTTGTTGAACCTCCAGACTATTGACCTTTTCAATTAATTTCTCGATAATTATATTGCGTTGAGCCACACTTTGTTGAAGAGCCTCAATTTGCATTCTTTCATGGTTTTGGCTGGGATAGTTTCCAGCCCATGGATTAGAAAGATTGAAATTGTTATTCATTTTATAAAAATATGTTGTTATAACTTATTAGGTGGATTAATTTTGATGATGGAGTTTGTATAAAATAGGAAAAGGTAATATTGAAAAGTTTGTTGAAGTTAGTGTAGCTACTTTGGTTAAGGCGGTGGAAATATACAAATTTTAGAGTTTATCTATGTAAATCAAGTTATTAGATTTTTATGGCAATCCTTTTAAATGTAATTTTTTCACTTACTTTCAACTCAGCCTTGCTTCAAAGGGCTTTAATTTATTGGTCATCTTCATAGAAAAGATTCCTTTTGTAATACTCTTATCTCCGATAATAATTAATCTCTTTCAATGAAATTAGCACATATAACAACATGCATACCCTAGATACAATATAATTTTTTTTACAAAATGTCTTAACTGCAAAAAAATGAATCTTGTAACATCTATGTATATCTAATTTACTCCAGCCATAATTACTTAGAAAATCAACTTTAGAATCTAACCCCTTTGCTCATCTATGCCAAAATATTAAATTATTAAATCTGATTTTCTGAAACCTTAGCACTGGTATTAGGTGCCTAATAAGTATACTGTTTTTTTTGAAAGGGTGCTATTTAATTGACTTGGTTACCATGGAAAATATCAGCCGACATTGTAGGATTTCATTTTTTGAACTTCTCTGAAACGTCGGCGCGACGTTGCAGTGGGATTGTCGGCTGTTCTCACAAAGTGTCAGTTGCATCTATTCCATGCAACAACTCAGAATCCCCACACCCCTGTCCCCACCCTTCAATTCCACACTCCACACCTTCTCTCAAAAAGAATTCACCTCAGCCCTTCTCCACTCAAAAATAAAAAGAGCCCCTGGCCCAGATGGAATCCCAAACCTCATGCTACATGTTAGTCCAAACACAAATTCATGACTTCTTTTTCCCATCTTCCAGGCCTGCCTTGAGGTAGGATATTACCCAAAGGCATGGAAGAAAGCAAAGATGGTGATTATCCCAAAGCCTCAATGCCCAAACTACTTAGTATCCAATGCATACCACCCGATAAATTTACTCAACACTATGGGTAAGTTGCTTGATTCTTTACTAACTAAAGGTCTTTGCTATCTTCTTGAAACAGGTAACCTCCTACCTGATACACATTATGGAGGCCACCCTATGAGATCAACCTCAGATGCTATCCTCCACTTCACCTCTTGGACCGAATACCAATGGAGAAGAGGTAAAGTTGTTGGAGAGCTCTCCCTAGATGTAAAAGGCAACTTCCCAGCAGTCAACCTCTCATGCCTGGTATCTATCCTGACCCCTATCCCTATCCCCCATAACTTCTCATCACTAATTCTTAATTCTTTATAAGACAGATGCACCAGCATCTCCTTTTCCTCCTACAAATCCCCCCTCATCTTTCATCCTAAAGGCCTCCCTCAAGGCTCCCCACTCTCTCTGATCTTATATATCACTTATAACTCATCTCTCTTCTGCCTCCCTTCTATATCAACAAATTGCCTTGCACTGGGTTATATTGATGATGTGGCTTCCTTGGAAGCATGTAAAGACCCAAAATGGATCTCTGAGAAACTAGCAATCATAGGATCTGTTGCCTTGACCTGGGGTAGTAGACAGGCTGCAGTCATTTATCAGTCCAATACTAAATGGCACCTGTTCTCCAAAAAAAAGGCTCAATTCTAAGTGAATGCCATACACTAAACTTTAACAGCTTAAATTTTCCCCCTTCCTAACTGCTGAAATGGTTGGGAACTATTCTGGATCCCACACTTTCAGGCTAAGATCAACTAAAATGACGTGAACTAGCTTGAAAAGTCTTTTTCTAGAAGATTTATATGGTCCTATATGAATATTGTAATATAAATCCAACAAATAGTAAAATATAATTCAAAATAAAGGTCTCAGTAATATAATTCTCACTAATTTTATATGTGGCTTACAATATTTTTAGTTTTTAGAAAAATAGAGTTTAATAATTCAGATACTACTCAAAAGACTTATAAAAGAACATATTGATTTGTATTGTAATTGATTTGGTTATATGGTGTAAATTGTAATGATAAAGAATGCTGAAACAAGACCCAAAAACCTCCTCCTTTTATACACACTGAGTTCCCCAATGAATCCCTTGATGTACCACTCCAATACACAGTTAATGACGCCTCCAGCCAACTGATAGACATATCCATCAACATCCCCAGTAACCCATAAAATAATTAGAAGATTAACAACTGCCAAAATCCTGTAATAATAAGGAAAATCCATCAAAATTAAAGAAGAAGATAAAAAGAGAGTATATGCATATTAAACAATAATATAAAAGACTAGAGAGGAAATTTTAAGGTTAATAATAGCTTAATAATAAGGGGGATTCACTGTAGAAATGATGGGGCTAATGCTGAAATTATACTACATGAAATTCCCATTCAAAAATGACCAATATTGACTGAGAAACCACCCAGAAGCTCAAAAAAGAGTGTGAGATGTGGGGTAACTACATGAAGTCCTTGGAAGGCACTTTCACATATAAATCCTTGACTAAATTTATGCGAATTTAAGCGTGGTGATGAAATAACACGCCAAGAATGAGGTTATTAATGAAATTAGTGTATATAAACAGGGTCAATGCATTATTAATTAAGCTAGGACACTAAATAAGCGCCTCTTGCCTATTTTAGCATGTTTCACCACAGTGGGTGTAGAATTTGGGGTGATTATAATGTGAAAAGGCTAACTTTGCTAAAAATGAAGCTATTCACTCAGGAAAAAAGAAGGCAGTATGTGGCCAGTACACAGAAGCCATTTCTGGCATAAAAATCACCGAATTTGAAAAGTGTTATTTATATGCATTTAAGTAGCCAAATCAATAGTCCTAAATGAGACAAATTGATCTGTCAAAGCGCAATTTTTATATTTTCAAATTTATGGCACATATAATCAACTTATAAGTGAAATAAAGCACATTTCTTGTTTTTTTGCATGAAATGATGAAAATAACAGCTTTAAGTGTACTTAAAAATTATTTAGCCTTATACTTAAGGTTATTAAGATTACCTTAACATATCCCAACGTAATATTAAGTACATAAGACTTATAAAATGTGGATATATGCGTGTATATAAGGTGTTATCATGGCATTTTTTGTGTATTATCATAATTTTACTTATGTATATTGTTTGTGTACTCTCATTTATTATTCCCATGTATAGTTCATGTGTTTAACGTAACTTATAAGTACTTTTTACTCAGTCCTGGGGATATACAGGCTGACACACACTCTCCTTTAAAGCAAATAGCACCAAAATATTGGCAACAGGTCTGTGTGCTGCAGATACCATTGACAGCCTTGAATCCTCCAGATGAGGTGTTCTGCTGAAACAGTTCAAAACTCTATAAAAACTCAAATGCTAAAAGTAGCTGACAACAAAGCAACCAGGTGTGCTTTGGGATGCTTGAGAGCTATGCCAGTATGTCTCTTATTTCATGACTCTGCATCACTGACAAGTTTGCAGTGACTAGAGCAAGTAGTGTACAGAGCCTGGCTACGTCTACTCTCCATTCCCCAAAAAAACCCAAAAGCAAGGCTGAAAAAAAGCCTCATCAACAGACCTCTGCCCAAAACTCACCTCTCCCAACTGCAACTCCTCCCCTCTTCTCACATTTTCCCATCATCCGCCTCCCTCAACAACATAGACATAAAATGTAAATGGCCAATACCACCATGGGAACCAACCCTTTTCACAGCCATAATTGTTGACTCCAAAGAGGAAGCCATTAGCAAAGTATCTCACACACTATATTCTTCCACCCTTCCTCTCACATCATTTCATACTCACAGACAAATAAAAGTCTCCTAAAGGCACTTTTTCAGCCACCTTTGATCCCTGTCTTTCTTTCCCATATGGCACATGCCTAGGGGAAACCCAGTGCTACACTTTATTTAAAGCTGAAATTATTTCCATTCTCCTAGGGCTCAATCTTTTCCTCTCCCATCCTTACAATACTTTGCCCTTATGTTTGATAATCAAGCTACCATAAAATACCTCTCATCTTCTTCTCCAGAAACCTCCAACTCTTCCAAACTACAAGCAATTATCCAAGCTGTTGTCTCCCTGAAAAACATGAACCCCTCTCTCCAACTCATCTTCCATTGGTGTCCTGGCCAGTCAGGAATCAAAGGAAATGAGTTAGTGGATCAACTAGCAAATGGTTCACATCACCTGACCCAACAAATGATTGAAACACTGCCATTCCCCCCACCTCCATCAATCTTGTCTCTAAAATACATCTTGAAAACCCATTAAAAACACTTTCTCTGTCTCCACCTCCTCCAGACACACTCCATAATCTTAGAGGAACATTTCACCACACAATATGGGGGGCGGACTTGCTAGCGAGTCCGCAACCTTGGACCCAAACTCACCACAGGTTGAACACACATTGAGCTATTGATAAAGGAACCATACAATCAGGGATGAACACCACTCAGCAGAACAGTTTTAGGTGGGTGTTCAAGTAGAGTTCAGTATGGGTTCAGTATGAGTTCAGTCTGAGTTCCATCTGAGTTCCATCTGAGTTCAGGTTGAGGACTTGCTAGCAAGTCCACCCCCTATATTGCGTAGTGTTTGGTCCTCTAATCATGTATAAACACCTAACCACCCTCACCAGAACTCAAGCAAAAACTTTTGCTAAATGCTGCTCTTGACACTGCCCTCTTAATAACAACCTCTACCACTTCAAAATAGTGGACCCACCAATGTGCCCTACCTGTGGTCCCAAAAATAAAGACACCCCAGTGCACCTCCTTGTTTTTGCCTAGCACATGTGGAAGAAAGATCCAAGCTAGGCCATTTAGCTAAACTATTTAAAATCCCTTTCAAAACATCCTCTTTACTTTCACTCTTTCTTATTATTTCTGAAGTTTCCAAATTCTTGATATCAACATACAGAATCACTAATAATCTACCCCTCACATGTTAGCTTCCATTGCCCAGTTAATTCTATAAATAATTTACCTCCCCCCACATGTAATTAGTCTTAAGTAGTGGTTATTTAATAGTGTTCCTTTCATGACCCTTTCTGGGTGAGATTGTGTGAAATTAAAAAAACAAAATAAGTCCATATTCTGACATAAGTGATTTAATTAATCAAATTTGAATACAATTTTATGCATATGGAAGAAATGTAACCAGTATGTCTGCGGGAAAACTACTTCTTCTTGCCGTGTGTATAAATCAATCACCTAGGCAGAATATTTTCATGATTTTTCAGGGAATCAAATATCTTTCAAAAAAAGTTTCAGAAAAGAACCACTTCATTAGATTAACTACTGATACTGCAGTCAAAGTCATATACACTATACAGCAAGTAAGATATCCCTGTTGGTGAATCCAGTGCAAATTGGGGATATTGTAGGGAGGGACATAAGAATAGAAAAATATGTGTGAGAAAAATTTGTGAGAAAAATAAGTGTAAAAAAAATATCTGCAACCATGGGAAATTTTGTTTTTTAATTTTTTTTTCTTGAAAAATATGATTTTAATTTCTCAACAAAATTTTTTTTTTCATTTTTTATTTTTTTCTATTTTTTTTACAATTTTTTTAAATAAAAAATTCTCATGTTTGCAAATTATTTTTCTTACACTTACTTTTCTTGCACTTATTTTTCTTATACTTAATTTTCTTAAATTTAATTTTCTGACCTTATTTCCCTCCCTAAAATATCCCTAACCTGCACTGGATATCCCCATCATGTATATATTACTTAAAGCACAGTGATATGGTCACCAAGATGGTTTATTTTAGTTGAGCAGTAAGGACACAGGGTATATTTTTTTTTTCTGGGCACAGACTTTTGAATCATCTTGAACTCAGTTTTTTCTTCTTCTTTTACATCCTCTGAATTACCTCTCCATTTCTGTCAATTGAAATTAAAGGGAAATGAGTAAAAGATACTGCTAATTTTATAGAAGGAAAATGAGCAAGAGATACTTCTAACTTATTAGATCAAAATGAAAAAGGGATACTGCAAACTCAAAAGAGAAATACAAGCAAGAGATACTGCTAAATTAATAAAGGTAAAATACTGGCCACAAATTTGAATTCCTACCAGCATACAATTGTGCTTGAAAAATTAAATTAGCAAATGTCCCATGACTTTAAAAAATTAGGCTAATTGGCCAGTTTCTGCAATCAATTTAAATAGTACTTGTAAGAATTTGTGTTTAATATTTAATAACACTTCCTTGCCCACCCCATCCATGTCACATGTGACACTCAGACCTCAATCCTCTCATCAATTCTTGGCACACACCCCTCACTGATATTTGAAACGTTTAATTGTGAAATTTAACCAAGCATGTTTTTTCCTTCCTTTTTTATGTCTTTAATCTCCTCAAATAAGAAGTACACCTTCATCCAAGGTCAATTTCTTTTTTTTGATGGAAAATGAAGTAAAAAAAGGTAGAATCAACATCAATCCTAAGTAAATGAAGGAGAGGTTCAAAATCTATCAATCAAAATATAAAAAGGCTCATTGACTGTATTTGGTTGTGAGGTGGGGAGGAGGAGCACTTTGGGGCTCTGCATTGTATAGAGGTGGAGGAGTGTGTATTGCATAATAGGTTATATGGAAAAAGCACTGTGGAGAGCTCCTTATTGGACAAATTCTATAGTGATCTAATTACTCTTTTGTCTCACTGCTAAAAGTAGGATAGTTAGTCCCACCTTGGCTCACTGTTAGTGGTCCCAACATAGTCAGTCTAGTTTGTCTCACTGCTTTATTCAGCATATTCAGTACTGTTAAGGCTAGTGTTGTAGACAATCTTATAGTACTATCTATAGGCCTTGACCAAGGGCATTGGAGTAAAACTGGAGATAAAAACCCCTGTCCCTTTGAGAAAAACCAGGTGAAATTAATTTGCTGCATCAAATTAGAGACTTTTACAATTCCCCGTTCCAAACAACTCCTTGACTGCTTTACAAGTCAAGACAGTAGCCAATAGCATACCACTGAGAACCAAAGAAACAGAAAACATGAAGCGCTGAAAAATACACACTGGAAACCAAAGACACAGTGCACTTGTTGCACAAACACAGCAAAAATACTTGATGTAGGTTTCAAAGCTACAACAGAGAAATCAGTTTCCAAAGTTAGGTTAAATAAAGAACTAAACTTGCAACAAAAAGAGCCAATTGTGGCCAAAAAACAGTGAAAACTGAGTGAGAAACAATGATATAGCTACCAGATGGTTGTCTGATAATTAAAGTTGCCCCAAACTGTCTTATTCAGTATGTACACATAGACCACCTATCTAAGATCCATGCACAGCAACTAATTTGGTGCTTTGACAGCCAAATTGAATAAAAGCCCTCTAGAAACACTCCCCAGTTTTTTATAACCAAGGCAGGCAGACCTCCCTGAAGCCAAAAAAACCACCAAAAACATCTAATAAAGCCCAAAATACTTAGAAAAATCCACCACAACTCCTAAAACCCTTATAACACAAAATCTAGCTATAACAACATTGTGACATAAAATATAGATCCAAATTAGCTCTACTTAGTTTTACTAAGCACTTAACCCTAAGACTTAAGGTTAGCCTGTAAAACACAAAAAAAACTTAAACACCTATCTTTTAGAAATGAAAATTAAGAAAATGACCCCTTAAAACTTGGAAAATGAAAAATATCATCAAGACATCAAATATAGAGAAAACCAGGGCTATCTAACAGTAGTACCCGCATACCTATAGTCCCAATATTAACCAAATTAAACTAAAAAAAACACCTAATTCTTTGACCAATGTCAATTATGACATACACAAACAGCATCAAACAGCCCAACAAAGGCCTCTGCCAATGTTGGAAGACCAAAGCATTAGCACTAGTAGTAGTCCACCTTCCTAAGTCTTAAAATTCTGTCCAATATTAATTGGTGCACTAATAAATAACAATAAATCCTTCAGGTCAACCTGATGCAGCAACCCTTGCTGCAATGCAAGAACAAATGGCACTCTTGCAGGAAAAAAACACCAGAGTCATTGAGCTTTTAGTGGAGGAAAGGCCCTTATATTGTGGCCCCACTGAAGCTCAGGCACAGGTACCACCTACAAATTCAGTGCCACTTGTTAAAGGCCCAAAGATTGCAGTCTCACCAATCATTGATTGAAAATAAGGTCCTGGGAAGATCAGTATGTGTTGCAGGTAAACCTCTATGTCCTGCTCAATGGGCATCAGTTCCCAGACAAGCAAGCAAAAACTGGTTTTGCAATATCATAACTCACATATGAGGAGACATTCTGGGAAAGGCCATACACCAAGGAGCTCCTTGAAAACTCTCAGGTGTCCACAACCTTCCATCAGTTCATGGTGGCTTTTAAATTAGCCTTTGGCAACCCAGATGTGGCCACAACCTCTGAGAATGCGCTAAGTAAGTTGTGACAAAGAAAATTGGTTGCTGAGTATGTGTCTAAATTCCAGGGCCACACCAGCTATTTCAAAACATGGGAAAAAGGGGTGCTCATGTTCCACTTTAGGAATGGGCTATCACCAAATATATGAAATGCTCTAATCAGTCACCCTTGTACAACCTCCCTTTAAAAACTCATGAAACTGGTAATCCAAGTTGAAAACAATTTCACACATCAAAAAACGGATGGTTGGAGTGGCACTCATCTGTGGTGCAGCTATGCCTCATCAAGGGGGCCAGTGCCAGGGACCTAAAACCCATTGATGCAGCAAATGTACGTGGAGCTAGTGGAAGGAGAAGGTTATCTGATGAGGAGTACCAGAGACGCATGAGCAGAGGGTTGTTCCTCCAATGTGGGGGTAGTGTTCATTTAGAACGAGAGTGAAGGGGGAAATCAAGGGTTAGTGAGGTGGAGGATAGTGCAGGAAAGGTGCAGGTAAAAGATAGCACTTAAGAGTGAAGGTTTTTCCCTCCTTGAGAAGATTATAGGGAAAAGAAAAGGAGAAGTTAGTGGAGGAATTATTAGAATGTAAGCCCCTTGAAGTAAATGATAATCATTTTATACTGAACTTGCTTTTGAAGACCCTTGATTCCACAACAAATGTAAAAACCCTGCTAGACTGTGGGGCCACAGAATTTTTTATTTCCAAGAATTTCTTACAGAAAAATAAAAAGAAAAAAGAAAAATTGGACAACCCTAGGCATCTAATTATGTTTGACAGATCCCCAGGTGGGGGAGATGTTATTATGATTACCTTTTATACAACACAAGGTTTTTGGATCATTTCTTTAGTTTAATAAATTTAAATATCAGATTTATTTATTAAAAATTTATGAAATAATAAAAAATATTTGATGACTTTACAAATCTCCAAACTTATTTTATCTACCTGGATTTTTGTAAATTTATTAATTTAACCTTCTTTTTTTACCTTGTTTATTTATTGGACTAACTCTTGACTGATCTAATAAGAGAAGCAAAATGAGTGAGGTGTTAAACATATGAAAATGGTAAGAAAAAGAAAAAAACACACCATGATGTAAGGGAAGAATAATAAGTAAAGAGAAAGGTATTTTGAGGATTCTGAAATGATAAATTCATGATGTAAACATTCTGTTATGCAGTATGAAATAAAAAAACATGAAACTGGGAAAAATGTTAAACATTATAGGTCAATATCTCACCAACCACTGAACCAAATTCAAATTGGCTTTCTGGAAATGAAAGATAGGCTTCAGAAGTATCTTCAGCTAACAGAACAGAAGATTTAAATAAATCTAACCCTAATACTGACTCTGCTTTTCAAAATTTCACAAAAACTTGAAAAGTGATGATGAAAATTCCAAAAAGAGGATGATAAAAGCCAAGATTCTCATCAGATAAGATTTTCAGAATCCTTATTCTCTAATTAGGAAATATAAAAAAAAGGCTCACCTTCAAAGGTCAAAATCTCAGTAACTGATGAGGCTAATTCAACTCTACTTGTCGGAAATGAAAGATAGGCTTCCAGAGAATCTTCAGTTAAAGATGTGTGATCTAAAATAAACCTAACCCTAATTTGTTATATAAAAAATGAAAGAAAAAAAGGTTCAACTTTAAAGGTCAATATCTCAGCAACCACTGAACCAAATTCAAATCTTTTTGTGGGAAATAAAATATAGCCTTCAGTGTAATCTTCAGTTAAGAAGATATTAGATCCAAATAAGCCTAAACCATATTCAGAGCCTTATTTTCAAAATTTTTCAAAAACATGAAAAGCAATAAAAAATGACAACATGAGGAGTAATATAAGTCCAATATTATTCATATATGAGTCCTACATATATTTAAATGAGAAATTTTCAAAGAAAGAATGAGATATGATATAAACATTAAAAAATGAGATCAAAATTACCTTAATAGAAAGTTAGGAGAATTAGAGTTAGAAAGAGTGAAGTTAGAATTTGGGGGAAATTGAATAAGGAGCAAGTTGAATGCTTAAAGAATGTGCAATGTATGTGTTTCAATGACATGGAACCAAAAAAAAGTGAAATAGGATAAAGGGGGAATATTTACCAAGCCAAAGAGGGATGAAGAGTAATATAATGGAGCTAAAAACAGAAAGAAAAGAGGAAGAGAAGGAAAAAGTTTAATTTTACCTTTAAAATCAAAATATAAACACTTACTAAAAAAAATTAGATACAAAAATCAAAAAAATCAAAAAAAAGAAAAAAAAATCAATTAGCAAATATATATGAAAAAATGACTTGCCTGGAGAGATGAGTTGGAAAAACAATTGACTTCAAATTATTTGAGGGATAAAAGAGGAGCTGAGGAAATGGATATAAGTGATGAAAAAAAAAGAATGAGTGAAAAATTATGCAATTGCAGAAAGTATGCAGTTTCATGTTGAGATGTTGAAGGAAAACAAAGAGACTTGAAAAAAAGAGACTATAACAGAAAATTCAAAATCAAAGTCAATATGAAAAAAAGAATAACCATTCTAAGTAAATTTTCCTGAGAAGTCCTAAAAAACTCTTTAAAACTTGGTACAGATAGGTTAAGAAGTGTTTTGATGGTGTTCTTGAGGCTTTTTTGAAAGAAGGTAACATTTCCTGGCCATTTTTGATAAAAATAAAATCTTCTTCAAGATAAGATTTAGAATTAAAATCAGAGTCCAAGTGGAGATCAAGACCTATGAAAGTCATTGCTTGATGTAGCTTATCATGATTTGAGAGTTAGGAGGGAAAGACTCTTATACAGTATAAAAATTTAAATGATGTACAATGTTTTGAGTTATGAAGTTTTATTCTTCCAATTGCTGTGTATTCATGGGATAATTCTTAAAAATAAGTAAAATGAGAAGTTATAGTGAAATCAGCACTTTGGTTGAGAAAGTACAGATTTTAGTGAAATAAGTGACTCATTTAATTTTGAAATACACCAGTGTTGGGGGTAGTGTGTTTTGGAAATCTGCACTTGAATAAGTACAGATTTTCCTGAGCTGAAACCCCCTAATAGAAATAATGTAATAATGAAATTAAAAAGAAAAAAAAAGCCCCATAAAAGAATAATTGTAAGCCAGAGGCACTGGTTCAAATTCCAGTCTGATTTGGTGGTGCAGGGGTAAATCCTGAGTTGATGAAAATCCAGAAGCAATGGTCAAAGTTGATGGTGATGCTGGGACAAAGGCCAGTATGGTGATGGTGCTGGGAAAAAAAAGGCTAGGCTTGATTATTATGATGATGCAGAAGAAAACATCCAACCTGAATGATGATGAGGAAACAATGGCCTGTATAAATGATGGTGCTAGGAAGAATGGCTTGTTTTAAGTGATGTGGGCAAACTATATCCCAACTTAATGGTGATTCTGGGAAAAAGACTGGACTTGGATGGTGTAACAAAGTGGTAAAAGGCACAACAGATATCAGGGCTTATAATATTTAGAATCAACAAAGATGGAATGTATATTTCATTTTAGAAATAACAAAAATATATAAAATAACCTGATGATAATTAGAAACAATAAATATGGCTAAAAATGAGTGTTGCCATCTATGTATACTCTTAATTATTATCAGTACAGGTCTAACATTAATAGGGGGTGTCATTTCTGGAAAATCAGCACCTAAAAATCCACACTTATCTAAGTGTGTCGTTCTGAAAGACATTAGCTCCAACACCGGTGTATTTGAAAATGAAATAAGTCACTTATTTTACTCAAATCTGCACTTCCTCAACCAAAAGTGCTAATTTCACCATAAAATTCCATTTCACTGATTTTTCTGCATCATTCCATTCATACACAGCACTTTGCAGAAAAACACTTCATAACTCAAAACTTTGTACATGATTTACATTTTTAGACTGTATAAGGGTCATGCCTTCCTCACTCTCAAATTTTGATAAGCTACATCAAGCAATGACTTTCATAGCTCTTAATCTCCTCTTGGACTTTGATTTCAATTCTGATTCTGATTTTCAAGGAGATTTTCTTTTTTTTATAAAAATGGTGAAGAAATGTTACCTTCTTCCAAGAAATCCTCATTTACTTCATACCTCTAAGTAACCCATCCAGACACTTCTTAACCTATTTGAGCCCAGTTTTAAACAGTTGGTCAGGACCTCCCAGAGATGTTTCCTTAAATTTCTTGAATTATTCAGGATCACCCTGTGTTTCACAATAATTCTCAAAAACAAAAACATCATCCTTCAATTCAATAGGCCATAACACTATGTTGTTTGGGTTCAAATGGTAATAGAGCTGCCTTGAATCATTTGGAAAATTTCTTTGATTTAGGGCATGTTTCTATTAATTCTTATACAAAACAATTCATCACCACTATCTACTCCTTAAAATCTCATCTTCTCACCTGGCCAACAAAAGACAAGCAATTTGAATTATCTCAGGCTATGCAAGCAGAGGGTTTCACAGGATGTATTGGTATCATTGATGGTACAACTATTTCTTTGTGTCAGAAACCTGCTCAAGGTGCAAACAATTAATTTTAAAGAAAAAATAGGAAGCTTATTTTAAATTTCTTTTCATTTGTTTTCATATTAACAAAAACAAGTATTTCTTCTCTATAGATATTCAATTTCTGTTCAGCTAATATGTGATTTCAACAAAAAAATTATATCTTTTTTTACTGGCTATCCTGGATCTTGCCATGATTCAAATGTCTTCCAAAGAATAAAAATTTTAAAAGAACCTAGAAAAAATTTTTGTGAAGATCAGTATCTTCTGGTAGATTATGATTATGTGAATGGAAAGTATGTACTTTCTGCTTTTTGGGAAACAGCTTCATAAAATGCCCAAGTTCCAAGGTCAAGAATCATTTGAGAAAGTCATGAGTCTTTATTTAACATTCTATTGTAATGTTGAAATTTAATTTTTCTTGTTTAAGGGAATTAAGGATTTCCTGTTAGAAATAGATTAAAAATGGAGGCAGTTATCAACTGGATACTGTATTGCACTATACTTCATAGCCTACTCACTGACCTCAAAGATCAATGGTTAGAGCTGTATGAAGATGATGAAGTTTAAAAAAATCCCACTATATCCAAAACTTCTATTTCTAAAACCAATAAAATAAAAGTGAAAATTCTTCCAATAACACCAGCACATTGGGAGAATTAACTTTAATTTATTCTTAAATTATTAAGAAAATTAATAAATTTACTTTTCACTGTAATATTCTCCATCAGATTATCTACTATTACGCAAATTCTTTAATTATTTCTTATTTTAAATCCTTTCAAAAGGCTTTTAAAGTATCTCTTATACTCTTTTTTACATCATTAAACCTCTCAATGTGTTTGTTACTAACTAGCCTAATAATTTCTAATAATTGTTTGCCTATTCCTTTTTTTACCACTTCAATACACTTATCAATTAACTCTAGGATAGCTTCTTCTTACTTAGTATCATAATACTCCAATCCCTGATTTCAAAAACTATCTTCATTGTATGAATCTATATGATTATGTGGTGATTTTCTTCTAAATAATAAAGTTCTAAATTTTAGTTGTATATTTTATTTTTTAAATAAATTCTTAAAGCTCACTAGGAATAATTATCTTTATCTCTTTTCTTGAAATATGCTCTTTGATTGAAGATTCTTCATCAAAACTTTTTTGGTAAAAGTAGTTTTATATAATGGACTAGTAGAATTGATATGAGTCAAGCTAAAGGATATCAAAGACAGATAACAAAGATCTCTTACATAATCTACTTTCTGCATTATTTGTTTAGTATTGAGTAGATTTAAATTGGCCTTGAGTGTCTGGATCAAGTTCAAAGACATCACATCTTATATGGTGCCGTTCAAAACACTCACATGTTGAGCTTAACCATTTTGCTCCTGTTCTTTTAACACAATAGTAATCATATCTTTCACATTCAGTGCAAGGTATACAATATTCTCTGGTGAGATTATATTCTTCTGTACTATATTCTCTCTGAGTAGATGATGTTGTTGGTAGAGACATTATTAAAAAAAACAATAAAGGACTATGTGAAATTTAAGTAATTTTGGTAGAAAGAGAATTTTTTTTTTTGAGGGAAAGATCTACCATTTATATATTCCACTTATATTTGTTTGCACCATCTTATGAATCAAGACCTAATTATTTGGGTGCACTTATTGTCAGCCTAGGTATTTCCAGGACTGAGTTGTTCTTATTTTTAAAATAAGATAAACTTAATTACACTTAGCTTATAGCTTAAAAAAAGGTTAGAATACATACAAATATGGTTATAATACATATATATATAACTATTACACTATTATATGACTTATACTAGTTTGAATAGTTTTTCCATTGCCTAATCATACTTTTTAAGGTGTTAATGGAGTCATAATATAATTACCTCAAGTGATATTAAGTAATTATAGACATACTTAAGCTTATATGTATACATAAACCTCATATTCAGTGAAATATGTAGTTATATTATGTACATTTAGTTCTATAAGTGGGTTTCAGCCTCTTAATAGCCTATAACCTTTATTTTTTTGCTTATTTTAGGTCATATGGACATTTCCAGTGGACTCACAACTCCTACATAATCATATACACCTTTTCAGGTGCATATATCCAGTTTGGACAACTTAATCTGCTTCCTTTGATAAATTTTCATGAATTTATAGGTTGAGATATGATTAATGGGTTAATATGGATGCTTGGGGATGTTATTGGGGGCTTGGAAACTTAATTTGATTCCTTTATATGCTTTGGATTTCATTATCTACTCTTTGGATGAGTTATTTTACCTGTTTCTTTATGGTATCTGCTTTTATCTATTTATTCTATTTATGGTATGGGTCTGTGGTAGCATTAATTGTGATGGAGGGTCCTTGCTGGAGGTCTTGGTGTTGAACCTGCTTGAAGTGGACGCCATGGGGAGGTGATGGGCCCTCAAAGGGCTGTAATTTCCAGGGATAGGACATCACTTACTTACTACACATCAAAAAAACACTATTAAACAATTAGTATTATATATAAATAAATTATAAATCATTTATAAATTGATATTATCTATATATAGGCTATAATTATATTTTATTTTCTATCTTTCACCACTAGCATGCATAAAAATCCAACTATTGTGGGTTTATATTGAGAATAACTATTTTATTAGTCTTCCACTGAGGTTTAATCACTAAATAATATATCAATAAGTAGTAGGTCCATTATTACTTACTATTAAATCATACTTAGATACTAGGACACACTGAAAATTGGCATTCTTTCCTTAATTATTACTTATTATTTAGTATTAGCCTTAGGACATGATTTTTACTCTAGTATATCTTATAAAACCAAAATATTTGGGTCTGAAGCACATTAATGGGTCATCATAACTCAGTTATTGAGTAAAATAACCTTTTAAAAATTTTACTAATTTTTTATAATAAAAATTAGGTATTTACAGTATTAAATGTTCCCAATATAAACCCAAGTTCACTTGGTATTTGGTCACCAATATAACACCCTATTAAATTGGTTTTGGTTAAAAATTGGTAAGCTAATTATTCACTCTTATAAAGGCTTAGTTAAACTTATTATATTTTTAAAGGATTTTCTCAAATTTTTCCTTTATTTTATTTAAGTAAATAAAGATATAAATTCAGGGTAAGCTCCAGTGCTTTTATTAGTAATTATATTGCTAATAATTTTTGTCTACGAATCATTATACAGTTTTCCTCTTTTGTAGACATGAATAATAGTTACTTAAGTCATAATGAGTGCTCCACAGGACAATGTAAGTGATAAATCTGCTTTTAACACCAGGTCTAAAGATAAAACAGTGTTCCAGGACATTGCTATGGAGGGCCGATCCTACCCACAGAAAGAAGCAATGAGCATAGAGGAAAAGGACACCTTATTAAAGAAGATAACCATTAAAAATACTTCACCTCAACTTCAGGATCAACTGTCCCATCTGGCCAAACAGGTTCCAAAACTAGAGGAGTCACGATCTACCATACTAAAGGAGGTAGAGCAGCTGCAAAACAAATGCAAGGTGGGACTTCAGCACATGAACCAAACTTTGGTGGATATAAAGGGAGAGCAGCCAAACCAACAACCCCCTACCCAAGGAGGATCAAGTCAGTCCCAGGACAAGATCTTGGTAGAGAAATGGAAGTGGGATTGGTTCCATCAGCAGTGGTCAAGCCACAATTGCACAGGGATCCACCCCCTTACCAGACAACCTCAGCTCACCCCTACAGAGGAAAGAAAAAGTGCCAAAAGTGAGGGCTTGCTCCTATCTCATGGTAAGTAGATTACCTTCTCAGATTGAACACAATACTAATGATTATAATATAGGTAATGTTATTGATGTGAAATCTGTCCAGAAAATTTAGGAGGACTTAAGATAACTAGGTTTTGATGTAGATACACCTGATTTATCTTTTGTTAATAACAATAGTACTATTTACAATAATAATACAGTTAAACCTCAGTTGCTACGACTTATTAGTGAAATGAGAGCTTCACAAAATTGTGAATAATGTGAAAAGGAAGACATGGAGTATTTTAATAATAACCCAACTGTCCATAGAATTGTTTCAGCATTATGGAATAGAATGACTGAGTGTGAGGAACAGACAATTAAGCTCACAAGTGAAACAATTTTGTTCTTGAAATGTAATATTTCTCAATTGGAGACAAGAAATAAAGAATTAGAGAATGAACACTTGACTCTAACTTTTAAATATGATTCTTTAAGTAATAAATAAAGTGACCTTTCTAACAAATTCTGTGAGTTAGGAAAATTGTATGAAGCACATTTATTAAAATATGAATAAAGAAAAAAATTATCGTTTGCACAAACAAATCAGATTGTCTCTGATCTGTTACAAAGATTAGCTAAGGTGGAGATTGAAAATTCTAATCTACTAATGAATCAGGATAATCATAAGTATACACAGTATAATAATAATCCTTCCATTTGCAAAAATGAATCTCAATAATTTCAAATGCTACCACAATTAAAACCATCTGGCGGAAATTTCAAGTCTGAGAAGACAAATTCAAGTCAAAAATCCGTGCAAGAGGAAATAAAAGATCATTTATCCAGAGTAAATGAGTTATTGGATTTACCTAAGATTAGTGAGACTAAATCCAATCAGAAGAACTGGCCAAAGATTGATCAGTACTGTCGGTCAGTCGTCTACAAGTAGGTAAGGAAAATAGGAGAAAAGGAGGAGAGAAGGAGGAGGACAAGGGAAAATAAAGAAATAAATCAAAAATATATATATTTATTTTATTTGAGAGCAAAACAACGATGAGCAACTTTGAGGGGTGACAAAAACTTAGATTTTATTAACAATAATATTTTAAATGTAAGGGTTCTGCCCGGCAAACAATTTTAATTACTATCAGACTTAAAGAAACCTTTAATTTGTGATATAGACTTTAAATTAGATTTGTATTACTAATAAAAAAATATAAACATAATAAAATAGTTATTTAATTTGTTGAGTGTGTAATAAGTGATGAGGCTACAGGGAATTATCCAAGGCCTTTTTATAGGCAATGGGTCCTCTGAAGCGCCACTATAATTGTATATACAAGAATTATAATAAGATGAAACAAGAATAAAAAAGAATAAGTGAAACATAACAATGTAGAGAAAAATATGAAACAAATGATTAAAACCCCAATAAAGAATCAAATTTTCCCACAATTAATTCACAAATCAGTGAGTAACAATAGTGAATAACTAAACAAGACTGGAACATAGGAACTATGAGAAAAATAATTCCAAACAGATGGTACAGTCTGATTTAAGGATATTTTAAGTGAAACAAAAAATACTTTGACGCAACAAAACATGTAATTAATCTCAATTCAGTCTTAATTAATTTATTTGTTTTTTTTCTAACACAATTAAGGGTCAAATGAAGCGTCATTAATTATTGTTTAGTATCATATGAGAGGTATTATTTAATATATAAATTTAAGTAATTAATTTAAATATATTATAAGTCAATTTTACACTTATAATTATAATATATGTTTTTCAATTAATTAAATATAAATTTATAATTATTAAATACATAAAAATGCGCCATTATTTGTAGAATATATTATATTATGTTCAATTTAACTGTATATAAAAATATATATAACCAATAAATTTAATGTAACACTTGTATATAATAAAATACTTATATAATTTCATTATGCAATAAAATATTAAGTTATATTCATTAAATACAATTCTTACCCACTCTTTAAGGTTTTATAACTTATATATCATTTACTGGACTCCTTGAATAGCCTGGCTGACACTCCCTCACTCTAAAAAAACAATAAAAAAAATGCTAAGATTTTTTCTTTTTGTATTTTTTCAACAGAGCAGGCAGATTTGAAATTTCCTTGCCAGGTATCCATGCATCATGTTCAGATGATTTGTTCTTATATCTCAATAAATATTCAGTACCTCTTTCAGAAGTGATAATTCTATCATTGAGAATTTTATCAATTTCTGCTGTTTCTGTGACTTCCTGAGGGTTCTTCTTAGGTCTTCCTCTTATTTTTGGAAATAAGTTACTGTTGGAAGTATAAGGTTTAAGCAAAGAAATGAGAAAGACAGGATGTTTCCTATCATATGGAGAATACAATACACCTTCTACTGCATTATCACCAACCATTCTTTTAACAACAAATGGTCCTACAAAAGGATCTTTTAATTTGTGGTTACCTTGCAAATTGAAATGTACATTAGAGATCAACACTTCATCACCCTTGTTAAATGTGTATTCTTTATGGGATTTATCCCATCTTTTCTTTTCATACTCAAATGCTTTATCAATACAACTCTGAGCATGTTTTCTGCATAGCTGTTGCATTTGCATAAAAGATTTTACACCAGGGTGTAGTTCCAACTTAGGTAATTTATTATTGAGAATCTGAGCAGGAGTGTTTGGGACATAACCTAACCAAAGCTCAAAAGGCTTTTTCTCAGTGACAGAATGAACAGTGCTATTATATGCAAATTCAAGACCAGGCAAAAGAGTGACCCAATCATGAGTAAATCTGTCATTGTCTTTATATTCTAAACCAAAGGCACAATACCTTCTAATCATATCTTCCAGAGTTTGAATCATTCTTTCAGCTAGACCATCAGTCTGAGGATGGTGAGCTGTAGACAATTTTAACTCACAGCCACAAATATCCATCAAAGAGGTCCAAAACTCAGAAGTGAATTTTGGATCCCTATCAGAGATAATGGCTTTTGGAAAACCAATAATATTAAACATGTAAGACCACCATAAGAAAGCTAATTCTTTGGTGGATACATCTTTGTGGGTTGGAATAAATTTGCACATTTTTGTGAATCTATCCACTATTACCCAACAAGAGTTAAAGCTGTCTTTACCTGCAACAGGAAGACCAGTGACAAAATCCATATTAATGATTTGCCAGGGAGCACTAGGTGCTTCAATATGTTGTAATAACCCTGCTCTCTTACCTGTTAACCTTTTAGATTTTTGGCAGGAATCACAAGATTCAACATATAATTTTGTGTCTTCAGACATATTAGCCCACCATGCAGTGTTTTTGATTCTAATCAATGTTTTTTCAAGATCAAAATGACCAGCTAATATGTCATCATGACAAAGTTTGAGGATAGTTTCTTTCATTGAAGGAGGAATGACAATTACATTGGTAAGCTTCCTTCTATAATATATATAACCATCTTCAATAGAAAAATTTCCTTTATTTAAAGCATTTTGGTACTTTGCAGGAAGAGTTTTTATTAATGCTTGAATTGAAGCATTTTTAGGATCATTCAAAATAGTAACTAATTTATTTAAATCAGAATCTTTAACATATGAATCCAGTATTAACTGTAATAACTCTTCTTCCATATCAACTATAAATATACCATGTATATGAACAGTATCATCTTCAGGTACATAAGCAGGATTGGAGTCATTATTTTACAGAGGCAATCTGGAGAGCATATCAACATTAGAGTGAACATTTCCAGAACTATGGATAATAGTCATCCTTCCTCTGTATTCTTGAACAGCAAGTTGCCACCTGAACATATGTCTGTTAGGTGTCTTGAGGTTTAAGAGAGATTTCACAGCACTACAGTCAGTTACCAGCTCAAATTTTTGGTCATCCAAGTAGTAATGAAGTTTCTCAAGAGCCCAAACAACTGCTAAGCACTCCAATTGAGTGGGACCATATTTCAATTCACTATTTCTTAAGGTTTTTGAAATATAACAAATTACAACCTCTGAGGATTTATCATTAATAATTTGCTTTTGGTGAAGGGCAGCACCCAAACCAATAAAGCTAGCATCTGTATAAAGGACAAATGGCTTGTTAAAATCTGGAAGAGCCAACATAGGGGCTGTCATTAAGCAACTTTTTAATGTTTCAAAAGCTTTCTGACAGTCATTATTCCAGAGAAAAGCAACATCTTTTCTGGTCAGTTTTGTAAGAGGCAAGGCTATGATTTGATAATTTTTAATATATTGTCTATAATAGCCACACATACCCAAAAAACTTTGGTTTTCTCTTACAGAAGTTGGTGCTTTCACATTTTGAATGGCAGCAACTTTATTATGGTCTACACAAATTTGTAAGCCTGACACAACATGGCCAAGGACTTTCAAAGATTGAAAACCAAATTTACACTTTTTTATAGATAAGGTCATATTGATTTCATCCATTTTTTGGAAGACTCTATTCAAGTGAATCATATGTTCATCAAAAGTTTTAGAAAAAACAATAATATCATCAATATAAACCATGAGCCAACCTTCAATAATTTCTTAATGGAAAGTGTTATCCATGACTTTCTGGAAAACTGAAGGAGAATTTTTAGGGCCAAATGGCATCCTAACATACTTATATATTCCCATATGAGTAGCAATAAGCAAAAAATTTTGATAATTTTTCTCAACTGGAACTTGATGATAACCTTTATTACCATCCAGACAACTAATAAATTTTGCACCTTGCAAGGTAGCATGTATTGAATTAATTCTGGGTAAAGGATAAATATCATCAACAGTATAAGTATTCAAATCTCTGTAATCTCAACATAATCTAGCTTTATCTTTTTCATAATAAATCAAGACTAGGGAGATGACACAATATTTAGGGGTGACATCCACTTTCTCAATCATATTCATTTTCAATAATGTTTCAATATTATCTTCAATATCTTTTCTTTTTGATGGAGAAGCAGGATATGGTTTTTTCTTAAGGGAAGGAGGAATATCACTCAAATTACAGGATAAGGTAATTTTCATCTCTTCCTGAACAATTCCCAAGACATGAGAACCATGAGCAAAAGCCATAGGGAAAGAGGTAATAGAGGCAACAATAGAATCATTTTGTTCACTAGTCAACTGATCACCAAAAGAAGCGGTATTTATTTCATGTAATAAATCATCCATTTCAGTTGTTGTTCTACCTTTACATTGGGTTAGTGAGTTACAAGATTTCAACAAATGCCCAGAAGGTCTAGGAGAAGAAATTTTGAATTTTCTTTTCCCATTCATTCCTAAGGTAAAGCAATTATTTGCTGGGTCCAATTTCACACCAAACATGGTTGAAATATCATTTCCCATAATAAACCAATTGCTCAAATTATCATTTTTCATGACAACAAACTCACAAATAGCTCTGACAAAACCACCATTATATTTGAAGAATACAGAGGTTTTGTATTTGCCAATAGGAAATAAGGTAGAACCATATCCTCTCCATTTTTCAGAAGTTATAGGCAATAATTTATTCAAATATTCCTTATCCACTGAAGCCAAAGATTTTTCAGATACTACACTTCCTCCAGAACCAGAATCAAGAACTACATCAACATTTTTACCATTAATGATAACAGGTGCCTTTAAAGGGGATATAGGAATAGAAGTGTTAGTAATATCTTTAATTATCTCAGCATTTTCTACTGAAGATAAATTCAATACACAATCTTCAGATATATTATTTAAATAATGGACATCATGTTCCAACATTAAAACATCTTTAACAGATTCATTGTCATAGGAGATATTACTTTCACAGTCACTGGAAGAATTATTGACATCAAGTTCAACTTCATCAGTGTCTTCATTTTGTTCAACAAGATGAATTTTCTTGTCACAAACATGACCCTTCTGCCATGGTTTGTTACATTTATAACAAGTATTTGTTGCATATTTTTTAGGTGCAACTGGGGCAGAGGGTTTACCAGATTCTTCTGGGAGCTTCATAGAAGGTTTATTCTGATCATTATAAGATTTACTAAGGTAATTCTTTTGTTCATATCTATGGTTGAGTAGTACTTCATTACAGATATTAATGAAAGAAGAATTTTCCCTTAAATGCTCAGTTCTAGCAACAATCAAATCCCTAAGAGAATTTGGTAATTTATACAAGATTTTATCTCTCCAAATATCATAATCCATCTTTGGATCAATTGCTCTAAGGATTTTAGTTATTTTCATCAGAAAAACAATGGGCTTCTCAACAGAGGAGGATACATATCTAGTATTCTCATACAGTCTCTGCTGAGCTAACCTGAATTTTGAACCACCAAACTGATTCTCAATCAAGGATTTCCAATCATTCCATGTATAATGATTGTTATCTAAGAGGGCAGATTCATACCACATCAAGGCTACATTAGAAAATAAAGAAATAAGCTTAGAAACAATTTCCTCATCAGGTAGTTTATAAGATCTCTTTAAATTATCAATTCTCTGGATAAAGTGTTGCCAATCAGAGGAAGAATCACCATCAAAGGTAGGATATTGGTCTAACTTAGGCTAATTTTTCTGACTACTGGGATGGTCTACTTTTTGGTTTGAATTATTCATTATTAATAATTCCTGAAGTTTAGCCAGGTGTTCAGAAATTTCATTATTTACAGAAACAGCTGGTGCATGACCATCACAAGATTTTTTGCTAGTAACAAAAGATTTTACAGACTCATTGTCAGTTTGTTTAATGGTTGAAATATGAGGAAGAAAGGAAGAACTTTGCTCAGGTTCTTTGCCTTTAGTTTTATGCAGCTTATTGACAGCATTCTCATTCATTCCATTATTGATGGTTAAGGTTGAGAATTTTTCCTGCAGGTCAGACACATAGTTTCTTATCCTTGGAATTTCAGATATCTGGTCATTTACTTTTGCAAGAGATAGAACATTTCTGTCCTCAGAAACTGTGTGTTTGGCACTTAGTGCATGGAAATCATTCTTTAGCTTTTTAAACTCATTTTGTAGAGATTTTATTTCATTTTTTAATGAATAATTTTCTTCAATAAGGGGTTTCAATTCACTCAAGGTCTTATGTAGACTGATATTTCTATCTGAGATAGCTCTATGGTCACTTCTTATTTGTTTTTGTTGACTAAGAACAATATTCAAGGTTTATTTGATTTTTAAATAAGCTGTATCTTGTACAGAAGAACTCACTTTACATTGCAAGTGTAAATTATTTAATCTATCATTTTCATGGATTAACACATCTCTCACATGTTTTTCTTTCACAATATTAAAATCAATGGTATCTTTCAATATTTCCTCAGAAGTTTTTTCAATTAAGGTATAGATTTCAGGGGGAACAGAATCATTTTTAAATGAAAGAGAGGGATTAATTAAAGATGTAGAAGTTAAATGTAAAGGTTCATCAAATGACAATTTGGTAATTACATCAATAGGGCTACTAGTTACAGGAAGCTGTCTTTTAACAGGTTTAACTGTTCTTTCACCATGTTCAATAATATTACCTGTAGAAGAAGTCTTATTTGAAAACATACCAAAGTGACTATCAACCAAATTACTTACCATGGCAGAGGAGGAAACTTCCCCTGGGACTGGGTTTGGGATTGTGCTTGGGCCTTCTTTCTTCTGCCTTGTTGGTAGGGATGAGGAGGTGGATGGAAATTGGGTGTTCTGGATGGGCCAGGCTGATGATGAGGAGGGTGTTGCACATTCTGTTGGTAGTGACTCATTAGATAATCCCATTTCTATTGCTCTACTTCCATAGTATTTGGATTTTGGATGGTTGAGCTGGGTGGCTGTGAAGGTTGAGCCTGAAACTGAGGCTGATTGGGAGGCAACTGAGGAGGGGCCTGGGCCTGAATCTGCTTCCTGAGTTCTTGAACCTGATCCCATAAGGTGTCTACCTTTCCTTTGTACTTCATATTTTCTGTCTTCAACTCTTTTATATGACTGGATAGGTTGCTGATTTGTTGTGGCAGAGGAAGCTTTTTTATTTTGAAGCCTTTTGGAAGACCTTCTTGAGGCACTAGAGGCTTTACTTCCTTCTGTGGTACTGGGGGAAGGGGGTTTGGTTTGTTTGCATTTCCTGTCATTTCCACATCCTGCAGTATGTGAATTCTTTGTGTTAGCATAAGATTTTTTATGACCAACTTTAGAAGAACTTACAGTGTCAGCATCATAGTCAATTTCTATTTCATCCACTTGAATGTTATCCATTTTTTCTGCCAAATTTTTGGACATATTAGTGGGAAGATTTTTAATTTACTTTTTATTTTATAAAAAAAAATAATAAAAGTTAGTCAATAATTGCTCCAAAAAAAAAAAAAATTTATTAATTAAATTATAGAAAAAATAATTTTCAATATAAAGTAATAATTATAAAAAATTAATTTTAATAAAAATGGATTGCAAGGTTAAATTGGGAATAACAATCAAGTTAATTCAACCAATTAATTACCAATATTAAATATGGCAATATATTTGGGACTAAGCACAATGTACTTTTAAGTCAACCAAAATTAACAATAATTAATAAAAAAAAATTAAATTAATAATTAAATTTGTATTAATAAAAAATGTTAATTCTTCTAGGACTAAGAGGACTTAACACTCTATAATGGTCAACTAGGAAAAAATTTTTTTTAATATTTGAACACTTACACTCAGTGAATCAGCAATGAAGCCACAATCACTGTTATTGCAGTAAAAATATAGTAATATGAGTGAGAGGCGCAAAGGTGAACTTACTATAGTGATCAAAAAATCACTTCAAAATAATGTAAAAATTAATATTATATAAACCTAAGATGTTGAACCCAAGTTCGAAACACAGTCGCGGCAAAAGTTTCGTTTTGCTAGGTGGTCCGTGCGTTTTGTCGTTTGTCGCCAGGCTCGATCGTCGTCGTCGTTTGGAAAGGTCCCCAGTTGTCGGTCAGTCGTCTAGAAGTAGGTAAGGAAAATAGGAGAAAAGGAGGAGAGAAGGAGGAGGACAAGGGAAAATAAAGAAATAAATCAAAAATATATATATTTATTTTATTTGAGAGGGAAACAACAATGAGCAACTTTGAGGGGTGACAAAAACTTAGATTTTATTAACAATAATATTTTAAATGTAAGGGTTCTGCGCGGCAAACAATTTTAACTACTATCAGACTTAAAGCAACCTTTAATTTGTTATATAGACTTTTAATTAGATTTGTATTACTAATAAAAAAATATAAACATAATAAAATAGTTATTTAATTTGTTGAGTGTGTAATAAGTGATGAGGCTACAGGGAATTATCCAAGGCCTTTTTATAGGCAATGGGTCCTCTGAAGCGCCACTATAATTGTATATACAAGAATTATAATAAGATGAAACAAGAATAAAAAAGAATAAGTGAAACATAACAATGTAGAGAAAAATATGAAACAAATTATTAAAACCCCAATTAAGAATCAAATTTTCCCACAATTAATTCCCAAATCAGTAAGTAACAATAGTGAATAACTAAACAAGACTGGAACATAGGAACTATGAGAAAAATAATTCCAAACAGATGGTACAGTCTGATTTAAGGATATTTTAAGTGAAACAAAAAATACTTTGACGCAACAAAACATGTAATTAATCTCAATTCAGTCTTAATTAATTTATTTGTTTTTTTTCTAACACAATTAAGGGTCAAAAGAAGCGTCATTAATTATTGTTTAGTATCATATGAGAGGTATTATTTAATATATAAATTTAAGTAATTAATTTAAATATATTATAAGTCAATTTTACACTTATAATTATAATATATGTTTTTCAATTAATTAAATATAAATTTATAATTATTAAATACATAAAAATGCGCCATTATTTGTAGAATATATTATATTATGTTCAATTTAACTGTATATAAAAATATATATAACCAATAAATTTAATGTAACACTTGTATATAATAAAATACTTATATAATTTCATTATGCAATAAAATATTAAGTTATATTCATTAAATACAATTCTTACCCACTCTTTAAGGTTTTATAAGTTATATATCATTTACTGGACTCCTGGAATAGCCTGGCTGACAAGTACCCAACTTATGATGGGGAAACCAAATTTGATTGGCAGCATTTTTATCAAAGAATAGACAATTTAAAACTCTCATATAAGTTACCAGATGAATAAATAAAATCAAAATTTATATCTTTATTTAAGGATTTTGCTTTATTATGGTTTGAAGCTGTATTAAGTGAGGGTAAAGTCCACTCTTGGGCTGAATGGAAACACTTGATGGAAAAACAATTTGGAGTTTCTGAATTCAGACTAACTCAGAAAAGATTATATGATAAAATAAGATATACTCTGTTGAATTTTGAAAAACCAATGGTATTTTGAATGAATTTAAATAAAATATTGAAAGCCATTGAGCCAAAAATTGATTTTAACTTATGGAAAGATAAAATATTATATAAATTAACTATATCTGTCAGAGACATTGTTGTTACTAGAAAAATAATGGTTAATGAATACTCTGAAATTATTATTATTTGTAATTAAACATTGTTAAACCATAAGTATGAAGCAAGGTACACAACTTATAAACAAAATAATGAACCTGTGAAAATCAGAATTCAAAAAAACTGCAGGAAAAAGAGAAAAAACCTACTGCACCTGTAGTACCTAAAAAGTATGAGACTACTACTTGCTATAAGTGTAATAAGCCTTGGGTTAAAGGTCAAAAATGAGAGAAAAATATAAAATTTTTAAAAATCAACATGAATCTGAAAATGAAACAGAAAAAAGTAAAGATTCAAGTGATTATGACAGTAATATATCATATAGTGATGAAAATGAAGTCTGCATGTTGGAAGATAATTTTTCCATCTTTGAAAATCCAATATTAAGTATGGACTTAAATGAATCTTTAATGAATATTGAGGAGGTCAAAATCATTAAGGATATACCAGCTGATAACTTAAAAATGACACCTATCATGGTTCCAGCTATCATTTCTGGAGAAAATGTAAATATAGTATTGGAAACAGGAGCTACTGGTTCTTTTGTTTCTACAAATACATTACAGAAAATTGATAGTGATTATAAGTCAAAGCTTAAACCCCTTCAAAGTAATAATTGGAGAGGTTTTGGATCAGTACTACACCCCCATTGGTGGATACAAAGCTGCTGTTTTATTTAAACATCAACATGGTTATGTTATAGTATGTTTTGACTTTGTAGTAATAGATAATACTAATTGTAGTAGCTGTTTTACTATTGAAAATGACATTCTTACTAAGTTTGGTGTGAATTTAGACCCTTCTAATAATAATTTTACAATTGGAATGAATGGTAAAAGAAAATTTAAAATAAAATCTTTTAACACAGTCTTACACATTGAGTTAGTGAGAGATATTCCTTGCAAAGGAAGAGAATCCAATGAGATGGAACTTCTGGAAACAGAAATTTCTAAAGCATCATTTTGCACTCAGATAAGTGAATCTTAGAAGACAAATCTTTTGGACTTAATTAAAGCATTTCCAATGGCTTTTGCACATGGGATCAATGAACTTGGCCTTGTAAATGATCATGAGTTGAAAATTAGTTTAAACTGTTATATTGATAATATTCCTGCTATTCTTAAAAATAATTCATACCCTTCTTCACCAATGAAGAGGAGAGATATAGAGGAAAATATTAAGATGTTATAAAAAATGAAGATTCTTGAAAAGGTTGAAACTACCCTAAAATATTGTGTGATATCACCAGTGCTAACTTCTTATGAACAAGAAAAAGCAGGACTGTGAGGTGATAATAGAGCATTTAATACACTTACAGTAGATGATATTTACCCCTTTCCAAGGATTGCCTCTATACATGCTAACCTAAAAGGTGCTAAATACATAAGTTGCCTAGATGGAAATAAAGGGTACCATCAAATTCCAGTTGAAAAAAATTCAAAGAAATTTGTGTTGATAACAACACATATGGAAATATATAAATATGTCAGGATGCCATTTAGACCAAAAAATTCTCTGTCAGTATTTCAGAAGTTAATGGATATTACATTCCATAATGAAATGATTGAGTGATGGTATATGGTATACATTGATGACATTATAATGTTCTCTAAGACATATGATGAACACTCAATCCTTTTAAAGAAGATATTTCAGAATATGGATGAAATATAAATGACCATTGAATTGGAAAAATGTAACTTTGGCTTTGATTCTATAAAAGTTCTTGGTCATATTGTATCTGGCTTACAAATATGTGTAGACCAAAATAAGGTGGCTGCAATCAAGAATTTTGGAATTCCTCAAAATGTAAAGGATGTACAATCTTTTCTTGGTATGTGTGGTTATTATATAAAATATATAAAGAACTAACAATTAATTTCTGCACCATTGACCACACTGATAAAGAAATAAGAAGCTTTCATTTGGAATGATGAAAGGCAACAGACTTTTGATAAGTGAAAGAATGTTTGATGACAGCTCCTATCTTAGGGTTACCAGATTACCAATTACCTTTTGTAATGTATATTGATGCAAGTTTTATTGGTTTGGGTGCATCTTTGCATCAAAAACAACTCATTGAAGGGAAAATGTCAGAAGTAGTAATTTGCTATATTTCACGTAATCTAAGAAGTAGTGAATTGAAATATAATGCTACTCAACTTGAATTTTTGGCAGTAGTGTGGGCTCTTGAGAAGCTAAATTATTACCTTGAAGACTAAAAATTTGAGTTAATAACTGACTGTAGTGCAGTTTAGCCACTCTTAAACATGAAAAATCCCAATAGACATATGTTTAGATGGCAATTAGCTTTTCAAGAATACAGAAGAAGAATGACAATTACACATAGAGAAAGAACCTTACACTCTAATGTAGATCTGTTATCTAGAGTACCTCTACCTAAAAATGATGATGATCCTGCTTATGTTACTTAAAAAGAGATTATTAACATTTATGGCATTTATATTGTAGATGTTGAGGATGAATTTATGCAATCAATTCTTGATTATTATGCTTCAGATCCTGACTTGATTAAACTCACTACAATATTAAATGATCCATCTAATGCTTTAATGAGTTTTTTAATAAAAACATTACCACAAAAGTTTAAGGAAGCATTAGAAAAAGGAAAATTTTCCATTGAGGATGGTTTTATATATTACATGAAGAAATTAAGCAATGTAATTGTAATTTCCCCTTCAATGAAGGAGTTAATGTTAATTATATGTCATGATTATATATTAGCAGGTCATTTTAACTTCCATTAAACATTAACCACAGTAAAGAATACAGCTTGATAGATTAACATGTCTGATGATGTTCACAAATATGTTGAGACATGTGATTCTTTTCAAAAATCTTAAAGATTAACAGGAAAAATAGCTGGTTTGTTACAGCAAATTGAGAAACCAAAAGCTCCATGGGAAAAAGTTAACTTGTACTTTGTAACAGGTTTGCCAATAGCAGGGTATAAGAGTTATAACTCCTGCTGGGTAATTGTAGATAGATTTACAAAAATGTGTTAATTTATTCCTAATCACAAAGAGGTTTCTGCAAAGGACTTAGACTTTTTAAGGTGGACACAGATGTTAAATTCAGCAGGATTCCCCAAAGCAATAGTTTCAGAGAGAGATCCTTAATTTACTTCTGAGTTCTGGACATCACTTATGGATTTTTCAGGTTTTCAATTAAAACTTTCTACAGCACACCATCCACAAACTGATGGATAGCAGAAAGAATGATCCAAACCTTAGAAGATATGATAAGATGATATTGTGCTTTTGGTCTTGACTTTAAAGACTATAAAAAATTCACACATGATTGGGTAACCCTTATCCCAGGTTGAGTATTTACATACAATAATACATTGCATTCTGTCACTGGCAAAAATTCATTTGAGTTATGGTTGGGTTATGTACCTAATACGCCTGCTAAAACTCTCAATAAAGTAAATAGAATGAATATCCATCCAGCTACAAATCTTTTCTTCAGATGCAAGAATTATACAGAAAGCATGCTTAAGAATCTATAAGTAAGGCATTTGAGTATGAAAAGAAAAGATAGGATAAAGCCCATAAAGAAAAAATGTTCAAAGAGAGTGATGAAGTCCTTATTTATACACTAAATTTTAATTTAAATGGTAATGTTAAATTGAAGGATCCATTCATTAGACCATTTGTAGTAAAAAAATGGTTGGTAACAATGCTGTTGAAGTTATTCTATATGCACTGTATGATAGAAAAAATCCGGTATTTCTATTTCTCTTGTAAAACCACTACATTATAATGATACTGCTCCATTTCTAAGAAGATCAGGAAGGCATAAAAAGCAACCTGAAGAAATAGTTAAAAAGGCAGAAATTGAAACAATACTTAAAAAGAGACACCTTACAAAAGAAAAGGGAGTTGAGTATCAATTAAGGTTTAAAAATAAATCAAGTGAATATGACCAGTGGATTCCAGAACATGAAATATCTGATCTTAGAAATATCTTGAAAAATTTAAATCTAAATAATACTGTTTAATTCAGTATATGTATCATAGAAAAATTAAAAATTATTTTTTGATACACTCCTTACTTATTAATTAAAATATCTTAACATTTTTTTATTATTTTTTTGGGTGAGGGATTGTCAGCCTAGGTATCCCCAGGACTGAGAAATTCTTATGTTTGAAATAAGATAACCTTAATTAAATAAAGCTTATAAATTAAATTAATGTTGAAATACTTATATTTATGGTTATTATACATATATATATATAATTATTACACTATTGTATGGCTTATGGTAGTTTAAATAGCTTATCCATAGCCTAATCATACTTATTAAGGTGTTAATGGAGTCATAATGTACTTATCTAAAGTGATTTTAAGTAATTATAGACATACTTAAGTTTATATGAATACATAAACTTCATATTCAGTGAAATATTTATTTATATTATGTACATTTAGTTATATAAGCGTGTTTCAGCCTCTTAATAGCCTGTAAAATTTATTTTTATGCTTAATTTAGGTCATATGGACGTATTCTGTGGACTCACAACGCGGACACAAGCATATACACCTTTATCAGGTGCATATATCCAGTTTGGACAACTTAATCTGCTTTCTTTGATAGATTTTCACGGATTTATGGGTTGGATATGGATTCTTGGGGATTTTATTGGGGGCTTGGAATATTAATTTGGTTCCTTTATATGCTTTGGGGCTCATTATATACTATTTGGATGAGTTATTTTACCTGTTTCTTTATGATATCTGCTTTTATCTGTTTATTCTATTTATGGTAAGGGTCTGTGGGATCGTTAATTGTGATGGAGGGCCCTTACTGGAGGTCTGTGTGTTGAAACTGCTTGAAGTGGATGCCATCAGGAGGTTATGGGCCCTCAAAGTGCTGAAATTATAGGGGATAGAAGTGACATCATCTGCATTGAAGGTCTGGGCACTCCAATGGATTTTGGTATAAGTATGGGGGAATTTGACAGGTTATTAGACATCAATTAATTACTACAAATCAAATAAAAACTATTAAAAAATTATTATTATATATAAATATATTATAAAGCAATTATAAATTGATAATATCTTTATATAAGCTATAAATATATTTTATTTATCTATTTTCCACCACTAGCATGCATAAAAAGCCAAGTATTGTGAGTTTATATTGAGAATAACTATTTTATTAGTCTTCCCCTGAGATTTAATCACTAAATCATTTAAAAATAAGTAGTAGGGCCATTAATATTTACTATTAAATCATACTTAGATACTAGCTCACACTGACACTTATAGTGTTTAGAGATGTTTATTCCTTTATGCTATCCTTTTGAAAAGAAGTTAAATTATTTAATGCAAGTCTTCATGAAAGTATATGTATAAAACATGTATGTCTATTTATAAAAAATACTTTGATTAAATAATTTTTACTGATATGTTCATATTTTCATTTTATCTTTTTTTTATATGCTGATAAGATTTATTTTCCAACCAAATTACAAAAAAATAAGGCAAGACTCTCCCCTGTCATTTACTATGGAAGCGGTCCAGGATTCCCAAATTTTAATTTTAATTTACTAAATTAATAATTAAATCATTCAAAAAAGATAATCAACTAACTAAAAGTAATGGAATTCAGAATATTAACTCCACATGAGTTCAATGTGACCAAAGTCAAAGAATAAATTTGACATGGAATTTTATTTTGATCAAATTCAAAAAATTAATTGTTTGAATGATTACTTTTATGCAGCAGCTAGGCCTGATGTTCCATTACTTAAAGTGGATGATTCTCTTTAATGACTAATTAGTTTTAAATTTATTAAAAGAGAATGAATATTTTGAAAACCCTTAATTTACCATATTTATCCTTCTTCCCTAATTATTTACTTTTCATTGAACCTTCATGCCTCACTTGATTTACCCTATTTATTAAAGTTTGGTTGATCTGGATTGAACATCCAAAATCAGTAAAACTTTTACAAGACTGTAATCCAGGAGGAGCTTGTGTTGTTTGATGATTATCTTAAGAAGAATTCTAAATCTCTTCCACAACTGCATTTTCTAACCCAAAGTTACTAATAAATTTATGATACAGTAAGTATAGTCTATGGCCTTTGACTATTGCAGGTGAATAATTTCACCAACAAGTTATGGGATCAATATAACAGAAAAGACCAAATGTTAAAAAAATTGGGCTTCTTTATCAACATGAATCATTTTATTAAGTCCTCCAAAGGTAATGATAACATTGTATAAAATCCTTTGGTACTAGATATAGGCCTTGACCAAGGGAGTTGGAGAGAAACTTGACAGAAAAACACCTGTCCCTTTGACAAATACCAGGAGAGATTAATTTGCTACAGAAAATTAGAGACTGTTGCAATACCCCTTCCAACAACTTCTTGACTTCTTAAAAAGTCTAGAAAGTAGAAATAGTAGACCACTGAGAACCAATGAACCAAAACCTCAAATGAAGCAAAAATCCACACCAGAAACCAGAGACACAGTAGACCTTTTGCACAGAAAACAGCAATAATACTTGATGCAGGTTGCAAAGCCATACCAGAGAAACCAGTTTCCAAATTTGAGTTAAATAAATTACTAAACTTGCAAAAAAGATGGCTAATTGTGGCCAAAAAACTGTTAAGATTGAGTGAGAAACAGTGATCTAATCACCAGATGGTTGTATGATGAATAGAGTTGCCCTAAACTTTCTTATTCAGTATTCACACACAGACAATCTCTAATCTGCCCAATTCCCCCTTTACCGCTTCTTAAAATGGATAAAAACTATGCCCAAGCACTTCCCCAACCTTCCAAATGCATATGCAGACCCACTTGCCACTCATCTCCATGCAGGTGCCTCCTTCTGAACTAAAATACTGCAAATTACCTTTAAAAACACAGTACAGTAAAAAAAACCTTTAAAACACAAAAATAAGTAAGAATAAAATTTAATGATGAATTATAGGGGCAAATTAGGTTTATCTAATTATTCTAAGAACTTAAACATAAAACTTAATTTAAGCCGGAAAAACACATAAGTTACCAGATGAAGAAATAACATCAAAATTGATTTCTTTATTTAAGGATGTCGCATTATTATGGTTTGAAGCTGTATTAAGTGAGGGTAATAATTACTCTTGGGCTGAATGGAAATCCTGATTGAAAAACAATTTGGAGGCTCTAAATTCAGACTAACTCAGCAAAGATTATATGAGAAAACTAGGTATACTCCATTAAATGGTGACAAACCAATGGTATTTTTAATGAATTTAAATCAAATATTGAAAGCCATTGATACAAATATGGATTTTAAATTATTGAAAGATAAAATAATATATAAATTAACTATATCTGTCAGAGACATTGTTGTAGCTAGAACAATAATGGTTAATGAATACATTGAATTTATTCATATTTGTAATGAAATATTATTAAACCATAAGTATGAAGCAAAGTACACCACTTATAAAAAAATAACAAGCCTGTGAAAAATAAGAATTCAAAAACACTGCAGAAAATACAGACAAACCTACTGCATCTGTAGTACCTAAAAAGTATGAGACTAATACTTGTTATAAGTGTAATAAGCCTTGGGTTAAAGGTCACAAATGTTAGAAAAATATAAATATTGTTGAAAATCAACATGAATCTGAAAGTTAAACAAAAAAGTAAATATTCAATTGATTATAACAGTATTATCTCACATAGTGATGAAAATGAAGTCTGTATGTTGGAAGAGGATTTGTCCATCTTTGAAAATCAAATATTAAGTATGGAATCAAATGAATCTTTAATGAATTTTGAGTATGCTGAAATCATAAAGGATTTACAAGCTGATACTTAAAAAGAGAAAACTTACAAAAGAAAAGGGAGTTAAGTATCTATTAAGGTTTAAAAATAAATCAAGTGAATATTACCAGTAGATTCCAGAGAATGAAATCTCTGATCTTAAAATTATCTTGAAAAAATTTAAATCCAAATAATACTGTTTAATTCAGTATATGTAACATAGAAAATTTAAAAATTATTTTTCTATTCCCTCCTTACTTATTAATTAAAATGTCTTAATATTTTTTTATTGTTTTATTTGGGTGAGGGAGTGTCAGCCTAGGTATCTCCAGGAATGTGTAATTCTTATGTTTAAAATAAGATAATCTTAATTACATTAAGCTTATAACTAAAAATAATGATAAAATACTTATATATATGGTTATAATATATACATATATAATTATTACACTATTATATGAATTATAATAGCTTTAATAGCTTATCCATAGCCTAATAATACTTATTAAGGTGTTAATGGAGTCACAATATACTTATCTTAAGTGATATTAAGTAATTATAGACATAAATAAGCTTATATGTATACATAAACTTCATATTCAGTGAAATATGTAGTTATATTATTTATATTTAGGTCTATAAGTGGATTTTAACCTTTTAATAGCCTATAAAATTTATTTTTCTTCTTAATTTATGTCATATGAACATATTCAGTGGACTCACAGTGCCTACACAAGCATATACACCTTTTTTGGGTGCATATATCCAGTTTTGACAACTTAACCTTCTTCCTTTGATGTATTTTTACAGATTTATGGGTTGGGATATCAGTACTGGGTTAATATGGATTCTTGGGGATGTTTTATGGGGCTAGGAAAGTTAATTCAGCTATTTTATACGCTTTGGATGAGTTATTTTACCTGTTTCTTTATGGTATCCGCTTTTATCTTTTTATTCTATTTATGGTATGGGTCTGTGGTAACATTAATTGTGATGGAGGGTCCTTACTAGAGATCTGGGTGTTGAGTCTGCTTGAAGTGGACGCCATTTGGGGGTGATGGGCCCTCACAGTGCTTTAATTGCCGGGGATAGCAGTGACATCATCTGGATTGAAGGTCTGTGCACTCCAGTAGATTTTGGTATAAATAAGGGAGGATTTGATGGGTTATTAGACATCATTTACTTACTAAACATTAAATAAACACTATAAAACAATTATTATTATATATAAATATATTATAAAGCATTTATAAATTGATATTATCCTTATATAAGCAATACTATATTTTATTTATCTATTTTCCACCACTAGCATGCATTAACTCCAAGTATTGTGAGTTTACATTGAGAATAACTATTCTATTTGTCTTCCCCTGAGGTTTAATCTCTAAATCATTTGAAAATAAGTAGTAGGACCATTAATATTTACTATTAAATCATACTTAAACACTAGCACACACTGACATTATTACAATTTTATAATTGTTTATGAATTTAATAATAATTAATTGCTATAATATGTGTTGCTGTGGTTGGTTGTTATATGATTATGGCTAGATCCTATGATTTTTTCTAATTTTTATTCTACAGGCTTTACATGCATAGTATTTCACGTGCCCTACTCTCACTAACAGGAGCATTCTGGAGCATGTCTGGAGATCACCAGAGTTTGTATGGAACTCGTACAGACTTCCAGATTCAATTAGAACCTTTAAAATATCAATAAATAATATAGAAAAATTACAGATGATAGAGCTAATTCTTCTTTAGATTGAATTCAAATTTTTGTAGCCTTCAAAGCCCTATTTACTTAATAAAAAATTATCACAGTTAATTAAATTATGAAAAATCAAAAATAACAAAAAATAATTAAATTTTTTTTAAAAAATAGTTGAAAAACAGTAAAATATCCACAAAAATTCCCAAAAGTTCTTTAAACTGCTGAATTTTTTTCCATGCACTTTTAAACGTATACTTGAATTTCCTGTCCAGTCATTATTTGTTAAAACTTGACCTGTAAAATTAACCCTTTTTAGCCACTTTTAATACTCAATTTTCTTTAACATAACCATTTAAAAATTAGATTGGCCTTTCCAATATCTGAAATCATTCAAAAAAAATCCTTTATAATAAACTTGAGTGTCCTACTAAGCTTTAGACTTCCAAAACATTAAGGGTGATTTTTGTGTTTGTTGGGGAGATAGCTAGATTTTTTTTCTTGTGTTGCTCAAGTATCATAGAAGATGTCTTAAGGTGCTTCAATACTCATTCAGGGGACATTAGGCAAACCTTGAGAAAAAATTGATGGGGTACACAATGTCTGGCCTGGTTCCAGTAAAAATATAACTTAATGAACCAATTGTCAAAAGGTATCCTTTGTGGTTGATGGGCTTTTCATTTCCAGATGGAGTTGAGGTTGATATTGTTCCAAAAAAATGTTTGTTTGGGAGAAATGGACTTATAGTTTGAATGATTTTTTTCAATTAGATTTGTTTGGTTTAGGAGTAAACTGTCATATGTACTTGTTATGTTGATGCCAACAATTGAATCCAAAGATTCTTCCCATTTTATTGTTAATCTTTGCTTAAGAATTTGCTTGAGTCCTTTCATGTATTTGATAGAGTCTCCTGTTACTAATACATGATAGATGTGGATCTATATGAATTCTTTTGGACCTTAATCAGTTGAGAGTTGATAGACACTGTTGATGTAATTAGAGATCTTTTCAGTGTGTGCTAGTGTCTAAGTATGATTTGATAGTAAATATTAATGGTCCAACTACTTATTGTTAAAAAAATTAGTGTTTAAACCTCAGGGGAAGACTAATAAAATATTTATTCTCAATATAAACTTACAATACTTGGATCTTTATGCGTGTTAGTGGTGGATAATAGATAAATAAAATATAGTTATAGCTTATATAAAGATAATATCAATTTATAAATGCTTTATAATATATCTATATATGATAATACCTGTTTTTTAGTGTTTATTTGAAGTTTAGTAAGTAAATGATGTCTAATAACCCATCAAATCCTCCCTTACTTATACCAAAATCCACTGGAGTGCACAGAACTTCAATCCAGATGATGTCACTGCTATCCCCGGAAATTTCAACACTGTGAGGGCCCATCACCTCCCCATAGCATCCACTTCAAGAAGTTTCAACACACAGACCTCTAGTAATGACCCCCCATCACAATTAATGTTACCACAGACCCATACCATAAATAGAATAAAAAGATAAAAGCGGGTACCATAAAGAAACAGATAAAATAACTCATCCAAAGAGTATATAATGAAACCCAAAGTATAAAAAGGAAAAAATTTAACTGTACACACCCCAAAAATCACCCAATAATCCATATTAACCCAGTAATGATATCCCAACATGTAAATCTGTGAAAATCCATTTAAGGAAGTAGATTAAGTTGTCCAAACTAGATATATGCACCTGAAAAAGGTGTATATGCTTGTGTAGGCATTGTGAGTCCACTGAATATTTCCATATGACCTGAAATAAGCAGAAAAATAAAGTTTATAGGCTATTCAGAGGTTTAAAACCACTTATAGACCTAAATATACATAATATAACTACATATTTCACTGAATATGAAGTTTATGTATACAAATAAACTTATGTATGTCTATAATTACTTAATATCACTTAAGATAAGTATATTATCACTCTGTTGACACCTTATTAAGTATATTTAGGGTATGGATAAGCTATTTAAACTAATATAAGTCATATAATAGTGTATAAATTATATATATATGTATTATAACCATATATGTAAGTGTTATAACCCCAAATTTAAGTTTCAAGCTTAATGTAATTAAGGTTATCTGATTCTAAAAATAAGAATTACTCAGTCCTGAGGATACCTAGGCTAACACTCCCTCATCCAAAAAAAACAATAAAAAATGTTAAGACATTTTAATTAACAAGTAAGAAGTGAATAGAAAAATAATTTACTAAATTTTCTATGATACATATACTGAATTAAACAGTATTATTTGTATTTAAATTTTTTCAAGAGACTTTTAAGATCAGATATTTCATTTTCTGTAATCCACTGTTTATTTTCACTCGATTTTTTTTTAAACCTTAATAGATACTCAACTCCCTTTTCTTTTGTAAGGTGTCTCTTTTTAAGTATATTTGCAATTTCTGCCTTTTCAAATATTTCTTCATGTTGCTGTTTATGCCTTCCTGATATTCTTATAAATAGGGAAGTATCATTAAAATGGTATGGTTTTATAAGAGAAATATGAAATACTGGATGATTTCTATCATATGTTGCATATAGAATAACTTCAACAACCTCGTTACCACCCATATTCTTTACTAAAAATGGTCCAATGAATGGATCCTTCAATTTAATATTACCAATTAAATTGAAATGTAATGTAGAAATAAGGACTTCATTACCCTATTTGAACATTTGCTTTTTATGGGCTTTATCCCATCTTTTCTTCTCATACTCAAACGCCTTATTTATAAATTCTTAAGCATGCTTTCTGCATAATTCTTGCATCTGATGAAAGAATTTTGTGGCTGGATGGATATTCAATATAGTTAATTTATTAAGAGTTTTAGAAGGGGTATTAGGTACATAACCCAACCATAACTCAAATGCCTTTTTTCCAGTGACAGAATGAGCTGTTCTATTGTATGAAATTTCTAAATCAGGGATAAGGGTTACCCAATCATGCGTGAATTTGTCATTGTCTTTAAAGTCATTACCAAAAGCACAATATCTTCTTATCATATCTTCAAAAGTTTTTATCATTCTTTATGCTAGCCCATCAGTTTGTTGATGGTGTTCTGTAGAAAGTTTTAATTTACTACCCAAAACATCCATAAGTGATGTCCAGATCTCAGAAGAAAATTTTGAATCTCTGTCTGAATCTATTGCTTTTTGGAATTCTGCTGACTTTAACATTTATGTCCACCATAAAAAAGCTAATTCCTTTGCAGAAATCTCTTTGTGGGTACGAATAAATTTACACATTTTTGTAAATCTATCAACAATTACCCAGAAGGATTTATAACTCTTGTTCCCTACCATTGGAAAATCTGTTACAAAGTCCATTGTAACAATTTCCCATGGAGCTTTTGGTTGCTTAATTTTGTTGTAACAAACCAGCTCTTTTGCCTGTTAATCTTTAAGATTTTTGACAAGAATCACATATTTCAACATGTTTTTGAACAATATCAGACATGTTAATCCACCAAGCTGTATTCTTTACTGTGGTTAATGTTTTATGGAAGTCTAAATGACCTGCTAATATATCATCATGACATATACTTAACATTAACTCCTTCATTGAAGGGTAAATTACAATTACATTGCTTAATTTATTCCTGTAATATATAAAACCATACTCAATGAAATATTTTTCTTTTTCTAATGCATCTTTATGCTTTTGTGGTAATGTTTTTTAAAACACTCATTGAAGCATTGGATGGATCATTTAATATTGTAGTATGTTTACTCAAGTCAGTATCTGAAGCATAATAATCAAGAATTGATTGCATAAATTCATCCTCAAGATCTACAATATAAACGCCATAAATGTTAATAATCTCTGCTTCAGAGACATAACTAGTATTGTCAGTATAGTCTAGTATATAATTATGATATAATAGTGTTTATTTATGGTCCTACTACTTTTTGATAAATGATTTAGTGATTAAACCTCAGGGGAAGACTAATAAAATAGTTATACTCAAATAAAACTCACAATACTTGGATTTAAATGCGTGCTAAGTGGTGGAAAATAGCTAAATAGAATATAGTTTTTGCTTTTATAATGATAATATCAACTTATAAAAGGCTTTATAATATATTTCTAAATGTTAATAATTGTATTGAAGTGTTTGGTTTAAATTTAGTAAGTAATTGATGATAAATAACCATCAAAATCCCTCCTTACCTATACCCAAATCCCCTGGAGTGCACAGACCTTCAATCCAGATGATGTCACTGCTATCCCTGGTAATTACAGCACTTTGAGGGCCCATCACCTCCCCATGGCGTACACTTCAAGAAGATTCAACACCCAGACCTCCAGTAAGGACCCTCCATCACAATTAATGATAACACAGACCCAAAACATAATTAGAAAATACAGATAAAAGCGGATACCATAAAGAAAAAGGTAAAATACACAATCAAAAAGATATTTAATGAAACCCAAAGCATATAAAGAAAAAAATGAAATGTCTAAGCCACCAATAAAATCCCCAAGCATCCAAATTAACCCAGCAATGACCTCCCAACCCATAAATCCGTGAATATCCATCTAAGGAAGCAGATTAAGTTGTCCAAACTGAGTGTATGCGCCAGATATAGATGTCCATGCTTCTGTAGGCGTTGTGAATCCACTGATTTTGTCCATATGACCTAAAATAAGCAGAAAAACAAAGTTTATAGGCTATTAAGAGTCTAAAACCCACTTATAGACCTAAATATACATAATAATCTGCATATTTCACTGAATATGAGCCTTATGTATACATTTAAGCTTATGTATGTCACTAATCACTTAATATCACTTAAGATATGTATATTCTGACTCCATTAACACCTTAATAAGTATTATTAGGCTACGGATAAGCTATTTAAACTACTATAAGTTATATAATAGTGTAATAATTATATATATATGTATTATAATCATATATATAATTGTTTTAACCTTATTTTTGAGAGATAAGCTTAATTTAATTAAGTTTATCTTATTTTAAGCATAATAAATATTCATTCCTAGGGATATCTAGGCTGAAAAGTATTATCATCATTATTAGGTAGAGGTACTCTAGATAACAGATCTACATTACAGTGTAAGGTTCCTGCTCTATGTTTAATTGTCATATTCTCTTGGTACTCTTCTACAGATAATTACCATCTAAACATATTTCTATTAGGATTTTCATTTTTAAGAGTGGCTTAACTTCACTAAAGTTATTTATTAACTCAAATTTTTGGTCTTCAAGTTACTAATGTAGCTTCTCAAGAGCCCACACTACTGCCAAACATTCAAGTTGAGTAGCACCATATTTCAATTCAGTACTTTTTAGAGTACGTGAAATATAGCAAATTACTACTTCTGACATTTTCCCTTCAATAAGTTGTTTTTGATGCAAAGCAGCACCCAAACCAATAAAACTTGAAACAGTATACAATACAAAAATTAATTGGAAGTCTGGTAATCTTAAGATAGGAGCTGTCATGAAGCATTTTCTCAACTTATCAAAAGCCTTTTGTCTTTCATTATTACAAATGAAAGATTTTGATTTCTTTATCAGTGTGGTCAATGGTGCAGCAACTAATTGTTAGCTCTTTATATATTGTCTATAATAACCACACATACCAAGAAAAGATTGTACATCCTTTACATTTTGAGGAATTCCAATATTCTTCATTGCAGCCACCTTCTTTTGGTCTACACATATTTGTAAGCCAGATACAATATGACCAAACACTTTTAAAGACTCAAACCCAAATTTACATTTTTTCAATGCAAGGGTCATTTTTATTTCATCCATCTTTTGAAATACCTTCCTCAAATGGATTAAGTGTTCATCATATGTCTTAGAGAGCACTATGATGTCATCAATGTATATCATTTACAATTCCTCAATCATTTCATTATGGAATGTTATATCCATTAACTTCTGAAATACTGAAGGAGCATTTTGTGGTCCAAATGGCATCCTGACATATTTATATATTACCATATGTGTTGTTATCAACAAAAATTTCTGTGAACTCTTTTCAACAGGAATTTTATGGTACCCTTTATTTCCATCTAGGAAACTTATGTATTTAGCACCTTTAAGGGTAGCATGTATAGAGGCAATCCTTGGAAAGGGGTAAATATCATTTACTGTAAATTTATTGAATTCTCTATGATCACCACACCGTCTTTCTTTATCCTCTTCATAAGAAATTAGCACTGGTGATATTACACAATATTTTGGTGTAGTTTAAACCTTCTCTAGAATGTTCATTTTTAATAACATCTTAATATTATCCTCTATGTCTTTCCTCTTAATTCTGAAGCAGGGTATTGTTTCTTTTTAAGACTAGCAGGAATATTATCCATATCAAAGGTTAAACTAATTTTCATCTCATGATCATTTACAAGGCCAAGTACATTGGTCCCATGTGCAAAAGCCATTGGAAATGCTTTAATTAAGTCTGAAATGTTTTTCTTCTCAGATTCACTTATCTGAGTGCCAAATGATGCTTTAGAAATTTCTGTTTCCAGAAGTTCCATCTCATTAGATTCTCTTCCTTTGCAAGGAATATCTATCACTAACTGAATGTGTAAGACTTTGTTAAAAGAATTTATTTTAAATTCTCATTTTCTGTTTATGCCAATCGTAAAATTATTATTAGCAGGGTCTAAATTTGCACCAAAATTAGTCAGAATTTCATTTCCAATGGTAAAACAGCTACTACAATTAGTATTATCTATTACTACAAAGTCACAAGTTACTCTAGGGGGTTCAAGCTTTGACTTATAATCACTTTCAATTTTCTGTAATGTATTTGTAGAAACAACAGAACCAGCAGCTCCTGTGTCCAATACTATATTAACACTTTCACCAGAATGATAGCTGGAACTGTGATAGGGGGCATTTTTAAGTTTTCAGCTTATATATCCTCAATGATTTCAGCATCCTCAAAATTCATTAAAGATTTGTTTGAGTCCATGTTTAATATTGGATTTACAAAGATGGAAAAATCATCTTCCAACATACAGACTTCATTTTCATCACTATATGAGATATTACTGTCATAATCACTTGAATCTTTATTTTTTTCTGTTTTATTTTCAGATTATTGCTCATTTTCAACAATATGTATATTTTTCTTATATTTGTGACTTTAAACCAAGGTTTATTACACTTATAACAAGTATTAGTCTCATACTTTTTAGGTACTACAAGTGCAGTAGGATTCTTCTGATTTTCCTGCTGTGTTTTTGAATTTTGATTTTTCACAGGTTTATTATTTTGTTTATAAGTGGTGTACCTTGCTTCATACTTATGGTTTAATAATATTTCATTACAAATATTAATAAATTCAGAGTATTCAATAACCATTATTGTTCTAGCTACAACAATGTCTCTGACAGATATATTTAATTTATATATTATTTTATCTTTCCATAAGTTAAAATCCATATTTGGCTCAATGGCTTTCAATTTTTTATTTAAATTCATTAAAAATACCATTGTTTTGTCACCATTAAACGGAGAATAGCTTGTCTTCTCATATAATCTTTGCTGAGTTAGTCTGAATTCAGAACCTCCAAATTGTTTTTCAATCAGGTGTTTCTATTCAGCCCAAGAGTTATCTTTACCCTCACTTAATAGAGCTTCAAACCATGACAAAGAAAAATCCCTAAATAAAGAAATCAATTTTGATGTTATTTCTTCATCTGGTAACTTATATGAGAATTTTTATTTGTCTATTCTTTGAATAAAATAATGCCAATCATAACTGGCTTCCACATCATAAGTTGGGTACTGATCAATCTTTAATCAGTTCTTCTGATTGGATTTAATCTCACTAATCTTAGGTAAATTCAATAACTCATTCACTCTAGATAAATGGTCTTGTATCTCTTCTTGCACAGATTTGTGACTTGCATCTGTCTTCTCAGACTTGACACTTCCATCAGATGGTTTTAATTGTGGTGGCATTGTAAATGATTGAAATTCATTTTTGCACATGAAAGGATTATTACTATACTGTGTATACTTATGATTATTCTGATTCATTAGTAGATTAGCAGTTTCAATCTCAGCCTTGGTAAGTCTTTGTAACAGATCAGAGACAATCTGATTTGTTTGTGCAAAAGATAACTTTGTTATTGATTCATATTTTAATAAATATGCTTCATACAATTTTTCCAACTCACAAAATATTTTTGAAAGGTCACTATATTTATTACTTTAAGAATCATGCTTAAGAGTTAGAATCAAGTCTTTTTTCTCTAATCATTTATTTCTTGTTTCCAATTGAGAAATATTCAATTTCAAGGACAAAATTGGTTCACTTGTGAGCTTAATTTTCTGTTCCTCATACTCAGTCATTCTATTCCATAATGCTGAGACAATTTAATGGGCAGTTGGGTTATTATTAAAATATTCCATGTCTTCCTTTTCACATTCTTCACTATTTTTTGAAGCTCTCATCTCACTAATTAGTGGTGCAAACTGAGGGCTAACTGTATTATTATTTCAAGTAGTACTATTGTTATTAACAAAAGATAAATCAGGTGTATCTACATAAAAACTTATTTGTCTTAAGTCCTTCTCAATTTACTAGACAGATTTCACATGAAAATATTACCTAAATTGTAATCATTAGTATTGTGTTCAATCTGAGAGGGTAATCTACTTACCATGAGATAGGAGCAATCCCTGGTTTTTGGTGCTTTTTCTTTCCTCTTTTGGTGTGAGCTGAGGTTTTCTGTTGAGGGGGTGGATCCCTGTTACAATTGTGGCTTGACCACTGCTGATGGAACCAATTCAACTTTCATTACTCTACCAAGATCTTGTACTGGGACTGACTTGATCCTCCTTGCGTAGGGGGTTGTTGGTTTGGCTTCCCTCCCTTTAAATCGGCCAAAGTTTGGTTCATTTGCTGAACTCCCACCTTGCAGTTGTTTTGAAGCTGCTCTACCTCCTTTAGATGGTAGATCTTGACCTATCTAGTTTTAGAACCTGTTTGGCCAGATGGGACAGTTGATCCTAAAGGGGAGTTGAATTCTTTTTTATTGTTATCTTATTTAATAAGGTGGCCTTTTCCTCTATGCCATTTCTTCTGGCTGTGGGTAGGATTGTCCCTCCATAGTGATGTCCTGGAACAGTTCTTTTAGCTTTAGACCTGGTATTAAAAGCAGGTTTATCACTTAAATTTTCTTGTGGAGCACTCATTGTGACTTTGGATAAATATTCTTCATGTCTACAAAAGAGAAAACCTATATGGTAATTAGTAGACAAAAATTATTAGCAATATAATTACTAATAAAAGCACTGGAGCTTACCTTGAATTTAGATGTTTATTTATTTAAATAAAATAAAAGTAAAATTCAAAAATATCTGTTAAAGATAAACTAATAAGTTTAACTAGACCTTAATAAGGGTGAATATTTATCTTACTAATCTTTAACCAAATACCAATTTAATTGGGTGTTATATTGGTGACCAAATACCAAGTGAAATTGAGTTTATATTGGGTACAGTTACTACTGTAAATACCTAATTTTTTTAAAAAAAATTAGTAAAATTATTATTAGGGTTTTTTTTCCCAATCACTAAGTTATGATGACCCACCAATTTTCTGAAGAACCAAATAGTTGGTTTGTATGAGATATACTAGATTAAAAATCATGTCCTAAGGCTTATACTAAATAATAAGTAATAATTAAGGAAAGACCCCCAAATTTCAAGATATACTAGTATCTAACTATGATTTAATAGTAAATATTAATGTTCCTATTACTTATTGTTAAAGTATTTAGCAATTAAACCACAGGGGAAGACTAATAAAATTGTTATTCTCAATATAAACTCACAATACTTGGATTTTTATGTGTGATAGTCGTGGAAAATAGATAAATAAAATATAGTTATAGCTTATATAAAGATATTATCAATTTATAAATGCTTTATAATATATTTATATATGATAATAATTGTTTTATAGTGTTTATTTGAATTTTAGTAACTAAATGATATCTAATTACCCATCAAATCCTCCCTAACTTATACCAAAATCTACTGGAGTGCACAGACCTTCAATCCAGATGATGTCAGTGCTATCCCTGGCAATTATAGCACTCTGAGGGCCCATAACCTCCCCATGGCATCCAATTCAAGAAGTTTCAACACCCAGACCTCCGGTAAGGACCCTCCATCACAATTAATGTTACCACAGACCCATACCATAAATAGAATAAACAGATAAAAGCAGATACCATAAAGAAACATATAAAATAACTCATCCAAAGAGTATATAATGAATCCCAAAGCATAAAAAGGAGCCAAATTTACTTTCCAAGCCCCCAATAACATCCGCAAGCATCCATATTAACCCAGTAATGATATCCCAACCCATAAATCCCTGAAAATCCATTAAAGGAAGCAGAGTAAGTTGTCCAAACTGGATATATGTGCCTGAAAAATGTGTATATGCTTGATTAGGCGTTGTGAGACCACTGAATACTTCCTTATGACCTAAAATAAGCAGAAAAACCAATTTAAAGGCTATTAAGAGGCTAAAACCCACTTATAGACCTAAATATACATAATAGGGGGTGTCAGTTCTGGAAAATCAGCACTTAAATTTTTCAAAAAAGTCACTTATTTTCAAAAATGGGTGTCAGTTATGACCTCAAATAAGCACTTTTTTCCCGTTTTTTTTCACAACCACATGTTGGCCACAAAACATCCCTTCCTTTCTTACCCCATCCCTGTCACATGTGACACCCTGACCTTCCTCGCTACCTACCTATCAATCCTTGGCACACACCCCTTCCTGACATTTTCAACATTTTGACCAGGCATGTTTACATTCTTTTTTACTTATTTCTTCTACCTCTTAATCTTCTTTCTTGTTATGTGCCAGTTTCATAATGCCTCCCAGACATTCCAAATCTCAAAAGGTAACTCAAAAATCTGCTTTGTCACAAAAGTCTCCTCATAAAGTAAGCCCTACACCTGAAAAATCAAAGTCAGGTTCAGGTCAGCTTAAAAAGGATGATTATCTCATCATAATCAACTTCCTTAAAATAAAATCAAATTTTGAAGCATGTTTTGGATGTGAAAAGTGCACTCATATTGGACGTCTACCTTCTTCAAAGGTTAATGGCTACTTATTGATGGCCAATGAAGTAAGGAAGAAAACAAGGGGGAGAATCGATATCAATCCTAAACAAATGAAGGAGAGATTTAAGAGTTACCAATAAAAATATAAAAAGGCTCATCATGCTGCAAATGAAACTGGCTTTGGTATTGACGATGATGATTTGGAGATTTGAATTACTACTGTTTCCGAAAAGCTCAATGTCATGTGTCCTTTCTATGAGGAAATGGATAATCTTTTTGGCTCCCAAGTTGATTTAAACCCTTGGTTTCTACACGATACTACTAAGGATATACCCTCTGGATCTCAACCATCAATTAATCCTCCTGAAATACCTGTACATCAGCAGGATCAATCCCCTCCACCTTCTAACCATAGTTCAGCTGAAGATGATCCTGACTATCAAAGGACATTAAAATATTACTTCCCCTTTTAATTGATAAATTGTTTTTCTAGTTAATTTAATTTTATTTGATTTCTTTTTGGTAATGTTTTCTTATATGCTGACTTATAAAAGGTGTTGAATATAGTACATTATTTTTGACAAATTTTTGAAAATATCATACAATTTTTCTATCTTTACATTCAAGTCAATAAGTTTGCTTATACTTTTATTTTGACGAAAATTTGAAAATATAATAAAAATTTTCTATCTTTAATTTCAAGTCAATAAGTTTGCTTATCTAAATACTTCTAAGTCAATAAAATTCAATATCTCTTTTGAAAATTTGGCAATACCTCCCCTTGAATTTTATTGAAACAAGGGTTGGGTACCACCAAATTTTTCTAAGTCATCAATTTCACATGTCAGATTTAAAAAATTGGCAATACCCTCCCCTGCATTTTTTTGAAAAAAGGGATGAAAGTCATCAAAATTTAATATAATTACATAAATTAATTAATATATAAATAAGATATGTCAAATTTAATACTTTTAAAGTAATGACAATTACTCATGCCAAAATGCAGATCAAGTCTAGAAACTTGGTTTGGGACTTTCCACAGGTATAGGCTAGAGGAACCCCATGAAAAAAATTAATTTTATTATGATTTCCGTTTATACAACACATGGTTGTTGGCCCACAACTTTAATTTCATAAATTTAAATATCATATTTATTTATTAAAAATTTATGGAAGAATATTAAATATTTGGTGACTCTACGAATCCCCATACTTTTTAGATCTACCTAAAGAAATTTTAAATTTATTACCTTTTTCTTCTTTTTTCAACTTGTTTATTAGTTGGATTAACTTTTGACTGATCTGGAAAGAGAGACTGAAATGCGTGAAGTCTTGACAAGATTCCACACCTGGAGGAGCCTTTGTGGTTTGGTGATTATCGTAAGAAGAATTCCAAACTGTTTCGATGATTCCATTTCCTAATCCAAAATCAATTATACATCTATGATCCGGGAAAATAATCCATGTCCTTTAATTTTTGCAGGTGATGTAATAGGTTGTCCAGTGATAGGATTAATATATGTGAAAATTCCATAAGTGTGGATATTGAGATCATTTGAGTCGGTGTGAATTTGGTTATGAAATCCAGAATGAGTGATTATAACATTTGAAAACATTAGATAATCACTGCTAATATCTTCCCATTCAGAATTGCACCAAATTGGTATTCCAAGTCTCATAGCAACTTCATGATTTGTTTCAAAAGCTTTATTACAGAGTTTTTTAAGTTGAAGTGCAAGAAATGAATTGAATGAAGGTAAAGTATTCCATTTTTGAAAATTATTATCTAATTCAGCTTTAGATAAAGATCTGAGTAAAGAATATATGCCTATTTGAATTAAATTCAGTAAAATGATATTAAAAAATCCAGAAAAAATTTTAAACATACCAAGAGAAAAGCCTTTATCAAATCCTGGTCTCCATCCAATACCAATCATGATTCCACCCAACAAATTCTTATTCCTTAAAGGTAAGCAAAGCAAAGCCATTTGATAGAGTGTTATGTTGAGATCACAGAGTTGATTAAATGATTCATCTTTTAAACCATTAAATGAATGGTTTTCAAAAATAAATTGAGGTTTGAAAGTATTATTAATAACAACTATAACATTATCACCTCCGATTTCAGTTAAATAATGTGTATTTTCAGGTAACGTTTGTGGATATTGTTTTTTTTTCAACTTTAGTTTTATAGTACTTTATTTTTGAAATATGGCCAAATATTTGATCCAAGTGAATTTTTTTTTTAAATTTCTTTTATTTCGATACTGTTCATTTTTTGTCAATGTTTTAGATGATGATTGAAAAGAAGTTAAATTTTAAGATGATAATGAAGTTAAAGAAGATGAGAGTAAGGTAAGTGGTGAATCTGAAGTTAAAGACATGTATTTTTCTACTTATAAATTTGTTACCTTTCAAACACCCAAAATTATACATTAAAAAAAACTCACTTAATTTAAATTTAAAAAATAAAAATCCTCGAAAGACTAATAAGAATTTTTTTTATTTCACTTGAACTTGATGAATATTTTTCTCTAAAATTAAAAAAATCAAAAAAAAATCAAAAAAAAATATCAAAAAACTGTGAAATTTTTTTTATCAATTCCCTATTCCCCTAAATTCCCCGCTCCAAACCCCTCTCCCCAAAACCCTTGTACAACCCCCCTCCAACCTATTCACATCCCCTTTTAAACTCCTCCAAACCCCCTTCCAAACCCACCTTCAATCTGCCCCAAACCCCCCTCCAAACCCCCCTCCAAATCCCCTCCAAATCCCCTCCAAATCCCCCTCCAAATCCCCCTCCAAATCCCCCTCCAAATCCCCCTTCAATCCACTTCTATTCCCCCCCTCCAAAGAATTGGCCAAATTCTGCTAACACCAGGTCAAAAGTTAGATGACTTGCAGTCAAGTGGTTTTTCAGGTATCTAAAAGTAACATGGGAAGTAACCTTTGAAGGAATTTCAGTGCTTTAATTACTTACAAGCCAGAATAAAACTCTGAGTGTCACTGTACCAAAAAAAAATTAGAGAAAGTATATTGCACTGCTTATTGTTGAAGGTTTCTATCTTATGTGATATTGAGCGACTTCTGAAAATTCTGCCACAGTGCTATATTAGCTTTTTTTCCTGGAAAGAGTCCTTAATGCTAACTACCCTTACACCATTTATGCCTGGCCCATGAAATACCTTTTCATGATGTTCTTTCTGCAGGTTGGCATATTAGACTTTACCAAGAAAAAAATCAATGAAATCAAATTGAAAACTCTCATACCCTGTTGTTATTAAGGAAAGTTGGGATAAATTTCCTCATTTACACTTTTCCTACATGAAATAATTTAATCTTCTTAATTATACCATATTTTAAAAGTGAATTCTGGCAAAAAATTTGAAAATTTCAAAATGACTTGTAGACTTTGTGATGGTAGAAGAGTTATTATCTCTGTAAAGATTTCAAGGCTAGGACAATTGAAAGAGGCAGAAAGATAATTATAGAGGGAACATAAGCAAGTGAAGTAAAGGCCACTTGGGACTTATAAATGACTGTGAATAAAAAATTTACAGGGTAGTTTACACCACCAACAAATCACAGACATTCCCAGTGTGATTGTCACCCAGTGGTTTTCATTGGATTTGTATGAAATGTGTGAACACCAAGGTAGACATAACACACATTAGTGAACACCACCATTCTTTAGATTGTCAGTTCGAATTCCTTGCATTCCTTTCCCATTGATCAATCTAACATTCCCCCCCCCCAGTTTTTTTTATTTCATATAATCTCACCCAACTTGGGGCATGAAGGAGAAGGGCATAAAATATGCTATGTATAAAAGCGTGAGGGGGAAACAGGACAAGAGGAGTGGGGAAATGAAATGGACACAAAGACAAGGTACTACTGTGCAAGGGGAAGATTATTGGGAAATTTACCAGAGTTAATTGCTCCCTCAATTTGAAAGTATTTTCCAATTATTTATTCTCTTTTATTTCTACTTTTTTTATTTCATTCAACCCACCCAGCTGGGGGAGTGAAGGAAGAGACAACTAAGATAATATTAAGTACAAGTGAGATGAGGAAATGTTAGGAGGTGAATGAACAGGCAATTAAAGTGGTAAACAAATAGGAGTTCTTGGGTGAGAGGCAAATTGCTAGGATATCTGCCAGTATTTATTGAGGCAACATGAGCAATAATGTGGAAGGGAGAAGGGACAGAGGATTGTTGTTTTACCTTATACATTTAATTTTACTTACACTGTTCTTGTTCAAGTTATTTCTTTTTTTTGGTGAATAGAATTGATGATAATCAGCCACCACATGTGAGCACTGCTGAATCAACCCAAGCCACTTTTTAAATCTTGGGACATATTCAGAACCTGCTTTGAAGAACATCACAACATTTTATTGGGCTAGAAATAAGAAATGCAACTGGCCCCAGTAACTTCCACTTGAGATGTCACATCTGCCTCACTAGTGCTCTCTTCCAAGAGACTTAAGGACTCAATTCTGAGGCTTCAGAAAATTCTTAGGAGCTAATTATCATTAAACTGAAGTTTGCCTCATCTCTTCCGTAATGCTTAAGCTTTTCCCAAGCAGAAATATATTTTCCATTTTGAGTGATTCCAAGATGGTCAATCTAAAAATATTTAGAATGTTTTGAACAATAAAATGAGAGCACTTTGGATTTGTTACAACTTTTTATGATTATAATTAAATATAACTAGAGGTAAAAGATTAATTAGGAAAGTAGAGAACAAGAGCAAGAACAGAAAGGTTTCTGCAAAGCCAGTTTATTTGAAATTTGATTTGCTGACGTATCAGACCAAAACTAGCTACCAGTGAGTCAAGGTTAGAGGGAAGTGCGTCATTTGCGCTGATGCCTCAAATATCAGTGGTGTTAACAAATGTGTGTTGTGCTTGCATTGGATTTTGCAGTGGCATTCACACATTTTATGCAAACCCAATGCAAATTCCCAGGTGATGATCACAATGGGAACGTCTGAAATTTGTGCATGGTGTTTGTTGCTAAAATGCATATATGAGGCAACATGTCGCCTCATATATGCATGTAAGAAAATTTCTCATTTCCTCAAGCTATAAGATACATAAAAAAAGAATGTCATATTGCATACATGAAGCAACATGTTGCCTCATGTACGCATGTAGATTAAACACTTAATTTCTCACTCATAAATGAAAGAAAAAATAGTATTGAAAGTAAAAGATGGTATTGCATACATGAGGCGACATGTCGCCTCATGTATGCAATAGCAGGGGGAACATAAAAATGAAGCAACTGAACTTTATCTTCCATGCTCTTGCTCTTGCATACATGAGGCGACATGTTGCCTCATGTATGCAATTACATGAGCTCTGATTCAAATACTGAACAATTTCTTTTTACAGCACTTTTTAATTGCATACATGAGGCAACATGTTGCCTCATGTATGCATGTAGTAAAATGTGATTCCCCTTACACTTGACTTGGCACAAAGAATATGATGAGGCAAAATTTTTCATCATCTATATGCAAAGGAACCATGTTCTGATGACATTTTGCAATGTTCTTCCCCATTTCATCATGACATGGTGCATATTCTTGTATGTACTATTATGTGCCAAAAAAAAAATTGAATTCTACCTTTGTTCTGAATATCTGAGTGAGCATGTATTAGAAAAATTACAGCAAAATTCTGCCGGATGTTTTTGTGAAAATTTTTTTTTTTGAAATAAGTCAAAATATATTCCAAAACATTAGGAAATATTAATTCTTCTATTGCCCAATTTTTTTAATACACATAAATAATTTTTGTTTTTAAGTGCAAGTAATGAGCTGCACTGGGTGACATATTTTCCAGTGCAGCTGCTACATTTATGCTACTACATGTTCAATTCATTAAGAAAAATGTTGCCATGTTGAATTCTGTTGCAGATGCCAAGTACCTACACCTTCTCTTTATATTTTTTTCTCATCACTTCAATTAACAGATCCCATCTTTTTTCCTCATCATTGAAATTGATAGATCCTATTATTAAATTGTGATCATGTAGAAGTTGAGTTTATGTAGGTACATATTTGTATCATAAGACATCATGTTGCCTCATTTTCCCTTTTGAATAGAAATTACATTTCATGTTATCATAATAGGGTGTGCAACAAAATTTGGAAATGATATTTCAATTGGTATAGTAATTTGGGTGAGTGTAAAAAGTTTCAAACATGAGGCTTTATGTTTCCTCATGTTGTAATACACTATTAGAAAAATTTAATTTCCAAAAAAATTTCGATCATTTGGTGTAACTTTTATTCAAATATAATGCAGTATATTCCCCATTTTCTTGAGCTTGCTTCATTTAAATTTAATAAGTTTTGTCTTGTTTGTGAGATGTGATAAATTCAAGTCAAAAATTTGATAAAATTTTGAGTGATTTATTTAAAAACATCCATTTATGCAAAACTTCAGAGTATATGATAAAAATATGCTAAGTAAGAGTGAAAAATTTGAATCAACTAAGTGGCACTTGAAAATTGTTGTGTAAGGCCCAGTGTCTGTCTGCAGGGGGGCTGGGTGGGGTGCCCCAGGGAACAACTATACATCTCTTCTAGTTGATGAATTGGTTTGTAAATATGTAAATTTGAATATTTATTTGTACTGTGTTATTTTTACTGTAACACAAAGACATTGAATTTAATTGTGGTTTTAATTTTTAAAATGCACTCGAGAAAAATATAGGGGAAAAGTTAAATTTAATATTGTGTATTATAAATACATTAATTTATTAGATATAGATGAGCTAGTAAATTTACCAACACTTTTTTGACTATAAGCTGTTGAACCTGTGCTATGGACTTTCAAAAACCATCAATTAAAATTACAAGGCATGTTAAATACCATATTTTTTATATACTTTGGTTGGGATCCATTTTTATCTTAACTTAACTTTGTGCAGGATCTTAAAATATTTATTAAAATTAAGGGCATAATTCAGGCCCTCAGTGCCCTTTCTATTTGTGACCATACAGGTTATCAGTAGCGTGGAACTATAATTGGATGTATTTCTTTGCCCATAAGCAGATTTCTTTAGTCAGAAAGCTGGTCTCTTTTCTTGTAACAGCAGAAGATTAATTTGTTTCTAGTGTTATAATTTTTCTCAAACTATGATTTTATTTTTTCAGAAAAGTTTTATATATATTGTTGAAAAGTGGATTTCCAATTATACATGAATCAAAATTTCATTAATTTTTCAAATTTTCAGTTGTTAACGTGGATATCTTGTAGTTTTAATATATGGACAAAATTTAATTTGGGCAATATATATTGCTGAAATAATTTCTGGTGGTTTATCTTAAATTACAGAGTTTTACACAGTTTTACTCATCATGGTAAATCCAGTCATTATTTATATAATGTGACTTACATGGCCAAGAAATATTTCTTGTCTTGTATAAATACTGATTTCCTCCTGCATTATCTTCTTCCCTCTCAAACTTTATTTCTTTTTAATATTGCATAATATTATACTACTTCTCTCATCCAAATTGGCTTACTTCAATCTCACATATATGACTTCAGCAGATTCCCAGGTTTGGTAGAGCAACCTTTTTCACTTTATCCCTCTCATAAAGAACATAATATCAGGGATAGGGCAAATTCACCTAATATTAACTTTGATAAACATTTCCACACTAATTTCAAGATCCTCTATGACCTACATGGCCCACCAGAATACAAATTTTTAGTTGCTCCTGTTGGGGGTTGGCTTATGGTACATTATTCACCCTTATATATGGTTTGAAGCTAAATTATTACCCCAAGAGGATACCAACTGTCACCTGCTAATTAATATTTTTATTCTCTATCTTTCTCATTTTCTAGAAACTATCTCCCAGTCACTTGAATCACTCTTCAACATAATTATTCTTCTTCCTGACTATAACACATCAATTCATATGGGCTGTCCTGTACAAGATATATTCAATCAAAAAAATCATTTATCTTCTATCTCCCCTTATTCCTTATTTACTATCAGACCTTACCATCCTATAAAAAATTTATTAAGAGGATTTAGCACAAAAGAAGGCTAAATAATGGTCATTTAGCAACTGTGAATCCTACAAAAATAAGTAACTACAACAAAGTGGGTGGTAAAACTGGAAAAGGACTCTATTATACCCATGACTGTCAGATGAAGCAAGGGAGGGAAAAGTGGAGAAGAGAGAGAAATGGAAAGTATAAAGAGAATAGAGAGAAAAATATTTGGATATAAATAAAAAATAAACATACATGAAAGCAGGTCAATAAGAAACAGTGCACCTTACAAAAAAAAGTAACTGCAACAAAGCATGTGATAAAACTATAAGGTACTCAATTATGAGCTGCTGTGGTTATAATTATAAGAGTAAGAAGAAAATAAAACAGAAAATAAAAGGAAAGAACTTGTAGAAAAGAATTTATTCTCCCCACAAAGTGCAAGGACTTTCAGATGTGGCCAAGGGGGAAGAAGTGGACAGGTGGGATAAATTGAAGGGTTAAATAAAATAGATAGAAAAATATTTGGATTGTAAAAATTGGAACAACAGGAAGTTTCTTGATTATATGACAAATTATACTATCCAAAATAATAGAAAACAACATGAGATCAGAAAAAACTACTAATATAAAATACAGAGAAATAGAAAGGTTCACACTCAAATGCAGAATTCACACAAAAGGGATTTTTTTTTTCAAAAATAAAATCTTTCCCCTGAAACTCTTCTTCTCATGATTCAAGTAAAAGTAGAGAAAAGAAAGTTCAGTTTGTAAAGTGGTACCACCACTGAGAAAAAAAATCAAGCCAAAACTATCTTATGAAGAAATTTGCTGGGATAATGTAGAGGAAGCTCTAAAAATGGTTGGGCCATCAAAAGTGCTAATCTTTTGGGTGTTAGACCCAGAACAGAAAAAGAAAAATCTAGTTCTGATGTAGATAGTTCAATTAAGCTAAGCTGAATCATCATTAGATAGAATTTTACCTAATAAATATCTTCTTTAAAGTCCATATTAGAGGAAATATCTGCCCATTTTAGACCTAAAATGAAATTAGGATCAGCTGTGAAACCAAATGATTTAAATTCTGTTTTTATTCTAAGGCCTAGTGAATCAATGATTGTTCAAAATTTTATTTGCCATACACTTATTACCTCATGGTTAAACTGTGTTCAAAACCATGTAGGGGACACTTCAACAAATCTCAAGGCAGCAGAATGACTTGTTTTTAAAAAAATTATTATGTGGTTTCTTTGTTCCCAGTTTGGAATATAGAAAATTCTGAATGTTGAGAGAAGAAGTTGATAAAGTGTCTTTCCCTTTTGGTATTGATAATCAACCTTTTAACTTCCCTTGAAATAAAAAAAGAACAAATTGTATCTCTTCAAGATCATCTGAAACAGTATATGAAATGTCTTAAAGAATTTTGGCCACATATTGACATCAAGCCTAATTTCCACTTAGCCCAACATTTTCCTGAATTTCTGCAACGATTTGAGCCAGTGTCATGCGCCACCTGACACTCGAGGCAAAAGCAGCTCATTAAATTAATAATATCAAGTACTAAATATATACTCGAAGCCCAGAAAGCAATTCTCCATAGCAACTGTGATTCCCCTTTGTGTACTTACTATTTAACTGCGCTAGCCTAAAATCTAAATCAAAATTAGTCAATCTCCCAATAGGGTGCCTTGGTCTCCTTTTCAATAAGCAACGCACAGCGCTAGGATCAACGTAATAGTACAGTAGTAGTTTTCATTAAAAGTTTTGTTAATTAATTAAAAAGGGGTAAATTGAGCATGGACGGATATTTAGCAAAGAGGGTCTAAGTGTATGTTAGTAATGGTCAATGGTATGGGAATGGTGCAATGAAAGGGAGGTCAATGCGAGGAGGAATAAAGGATATAAAAGGGTTGGGTATTTGGTTTGATATTCCTTAGAATTAAATTATAAAATGTATTTACATTAATAGTGGTAAAATCTTTAAGTTAAATCATTGTTATTGTATCTTTCTTTTATTTTCTCAATATTCATTTCTAAATCCTAAATCTTTGATTATTGAGTTTCCAACCCTTCGTGAGATCTTAAGAATTCCTATTACCTTTGAAACTATTTTATAATTCTTCTCGAATCTACCTCGAACCTGTAGCTCTTACTTCAAGTGACCTTCGAATCAATTCCTCGAATCATTCTTCTGTGCTTCGAAGAAGTTTCTCAATCTCTCATCTCACTTTCATGAACATCCTCAACCTTGTGCGTAGGGCGTCCGGTGACAGTATAATTTAATTCTCCGTAGTTCTCATTCTTTGCACTACTACGTCCTTCTAGGTGTTTTTAAAGTCTTAAAATGGCACCTGTTCAACGCACTCCTCCTCCGGGCGCTACTACTAGAGCTCGCGCTAGGGGCAGGCCAAAAGCCACAAGGTCTGTTTCCCGCACTCACTCTTTGGAACCACTCGACCTTAGGGAACGGAAACATTCAGTTCAATCTGTAGAAGACATCCCACAAGATTTTGAGGATTCTAGTGATGAAGAAGAAGGGGAGGATACAATGCACGAGGCACCATCCGCCCCAGCCAATCACCCTTCTGGTCAATCCTCAGAACCTGGACCATCTAACTCTCTGGAAGATTTCATGAGACTTTTCATGAAGACCCTTTCAAATCCAACGTCTTCAGAGGGATCTAAGTTCAAAACTCCTTCTATGAAATCTCCTGACAAATTCGACAGAGATCACCCCGACAGATAGCGACCCTTCTTGCAAACCTGCAAGCTACTGTTCCATAATGACCCTCAAACATTTAACAGCAACCGATCAAAGGTTGTTTACGCTTCTTCATTCCTAGCCGGGAAAGCAGCAAGATGGTTTGAACCTTATCTGCTCATGCTTTCTTCGACAGAAACCCACTTACTTATCAATAATTGGGAAAAATTCAAAGACCAACTTTTTACGTTGTTTGGGGACCCTAATTAAACTGACAATGCAGAAATTGAACTTGATTTTCTTCGCATGAGTGATAATGGTAAAGCCTCTGAATATATCTCGAACTTCAGAGCACTTCAAATTTGAGTAGGTTGGAATGATGCTGCCCTTAAGTATCATTTCAAGAAAGGACTTCCTTTGAGGATTCTGGATAAATTAAATCTTCACGGTCAGAAGATGACTACTTTAACGGATTTAATGGATTGAACCCTCAAACTTGACGGCGTTTATCAAGAACAACTTCAACATCGTCGATATGCCAACAAATCTCAAGGCCTAAATTTTAAATCGGGAACTTCTTCACACCCACGACCGAATCAATCCTCCTCGACTCAATCCAAACCCAATAAGGGGAAGGATAAACCTTGACCAAAAGGCTCAACCCCAGGCGATATCAGCAAAGTACTAGATCCTAAAGGGGAACTTAAAGAAGCTGAGAGGAAGAGACGAGCAGATAATGGATTATGTATGTATTGTGGGGGTAAGCACAAGTTGGAAGACTGTGTAAAGCTGAAGGAAAGAGAATGTACTAGTTCAAAGTCAAAAAACAAGTAGATAGTTTACTTGTGTGCAAAGCAAACTATCTTATCTCTCCCAGTGCACAGAACCTCCATGTCTTAAGGACTGGAGTTGCCTTAAACCGCTTGAGATTCATTCTTTTTAAGGAGTATATCCCCTTCAGTTGTCTTATAGACTCTGGGGCTTCAATTTCTTTTGTTAGTTTATCTTTTGCCGAGAAGCTTCAACTAACATTTACAGATATCGATTGAACTCCAATCTATTTGGTCAAATCAGAGGAACCCAAATATTGGGTAAGTAAGAAAGTTTTATGGGTTTTCAACTTTCCGAACTTTCCCCCCTTCGAGTGGGAATTATCAGTCTTGGATGATACCATTCTTGGCCATGACTTTTTAACGCATTGGAATCCCAAAATTGATTGGACTAAGGGATTGATCACCCCACGCTCTAAGTATATTTCTGATTCTTCAATGCAGGTCAATAGGGAGTTAAACAACCCGCCTGACAACGTCCTGCTAGACGACAAGTCTCTGCCAGATGACTTGCAAGCATCTGATTTTTCTCTAAATGAGAAATTGGCTAACCCTTCTAGCTCGATGACTTCACACGAAGAGGATTTAAATTGCCTCGAAGTAATCAAATTCTGCTCTCTCAATACAGGTATCCCCTCGACAGATTCTCTCAAAGATGAAAAGGACGACCAAACCAACTTTGAAGCCATTAAATCAACTCTACCAGAAATCTACATGATTTCCTTGATGTTTTCTCAATCTGAAAGGCCAATAAGTTACCACCTCATCCACCCTACAACCATCAAATAGAGTTAATAGGTCCAGTACCTACGGCAGGTCCCGTCTATTCTTTGTCGAAGGACGAATCTCAAGTTCTTCAAGACTAAATTGCAGAGAATGTAGCCAAAGGTTTCATCAGAGCCAGTAAATCTCCAACCAGCTCCCCTGTCCTCTTTGTAAAAAAGAAGGACGGTAGTCTTAGGTTGTGTGTTGACTATAGAAAGCTTAACACAGTCACTAAGAAAAATGCATATCCTGTTCCTCCTATGTCATTACTTCTTATCCTTTTCAATGGTGCTAATTTCTTTTCTAAAATTGATCTCAGAGGCGCTTACAATCTGATTTGCATTGCAGAAGGTCATGAACCACTGACTGCAATGCGCACTAGATTTGGTAGTTTTGAATATTTAGTTATGCCTTTTGGATTATGTAACGCACCTTCAACTTTTCAAACTTTTGTTAATGACATCTTTCAAGATGTTGTTGAACAATTTGTAGTCCTCTATTTAGATGATATTTTAATTTTCTCAAAGACACTGGATGAACATATTCATCATGCTCGACAGGTCCTAAATCGTCTTCGAGATCATGGTCTCTACGCCAAGCATAATAAATGCAAATTCCACCTCAAATCAATCGATTTTTTGGGTTTTACGTTGTCCACTGATGGTTTAGTCATGGATGACAAAAAAGTCCAGAAAATCCTGGAATGGCCTGAGCCCAAAAACATTAAATTGCTCCAAGGATTTTTGGGTTTTGCCAACTTCTATAGAAGATTTATTAAAGATTACTCTAAAACTATTTCCAATCTTACTTCTCTTCTTAGAAAAGGCATTCCTTTTATTTTTACTTCTACAGCACGAAAGGAATTCGAAGCACTAAAAACGGCGTTCACCACAGCCCCAATTCTTCGACATTTTGATCCTGCTGCCTTGACAATAGTTGAGACAGATGCGAGCGATTATGCTATTGCAGGAGTCATCTCCCAATTAAATCCTGAAACAAATTTGTTTCATCCTGTTGCTTTTGAGTCACGCAAACCCATAGCCGCAGAATTAAATTATGAAATTCATGACAAAGAGCTTTTAGCTATTATCCATTGTCTTAAAAAATGGTGTTCTTTTCTTCTCAGCCTAGATAGTCCTTTTCAAATTTTAACAGATCATAATGCTTTAAAATACTTCATGTCTTCCAAAGTGTTAACCAGGCTTCAAGCCAGGTGGGCTGAATTTTTGTCTGAATTTTTCTTCTCTATTTCCTATCGCCCAGGTAAAAACTGCATTGTCCCAGATATCTTGTCACGTTGGGACGACATTTACCCACAGCGGGGGGACGCATTTGCTGACAAAAACCCAGAAAATGTGAAATTAATCTTCAACAAATCAATGTTAACAACTCATCAACTTAATTCAATGACAATTCAATCGTTTCAAAATCCACTATCCAACATCCTCAAAGCTCAGTCAAAGGACAATTATTGTTTAGGGTTAAAAGACAAAATACTCTCAAAGCAAGGGGCCAAAAGATTTAGTATTGAATCAGGTCTATTAGTCTTCAAAGGTAGAGTAGTCATACCCGACAACAATGAGATAAAATTATGGATTTTCAACAGTCGACATGATTCTCCATTAGCTGGTCATTTTGGTGTTGATAAAACCTACCAGTTAATAGCGAGGGATTTCTTCTGTCCAGGTATGACCAGGGAAATCAAGGCCTATATAAAAGCTTGTTACAAATGTAATAGGAATAAGGCTCCCCGTCACCGGAAGCATGGGTTGCTTCAACCACTTCCTATTCCCTCTAAACCTTGGGAATCTTTATTGATGGATTTCATTTCTCAACTTCCTTTTTCTAATGATTTTGATGCTATATTAGTAATAGTAGATAGATTTTCAAAAATGTCTATTTTCATTAAAACCACTAACACTGCTACAGCAGAAGATTTGTCAAAATTGTTTCTAAAATATGTATTTTCCAAACACGGCTTACCAAATGATATTATTTCAGATAGAGGCTCATTGTTTGTATCCACATTCTGGACCCAACTGTGTCGACAACTCAATATCACGAGGAACCTCTCCACGGCCTATCACCCTGAAACCGATGGTCAAACAGAAAGAGTTAACCAAATCCTCAAACAATATCTTCGAATGTATGTCAGTTACCAACAATACAATTGGACCACATGGTTACCATTGGCCAAATTTGCTTATAATAACTCGACTCATTCTTTGACACGACAATCTCCCTTCGAAACCATTTATGGACGACATCCTCGATTCAACTCAATCCATGTAGGAACTAATCATTCTGCCGAACATTATCTTCAAACTATATCACGACTCCAAGAAGAACTTAAAACAAATTTGGAATTAGCGATTCGAAGATACAAGGAACAGGCCGACAAACATCGACAATCTGCTCCTTCCTTTAAACCAGGCAACAAAGTATGGCTTGACGCACGAAACATTTGAACAACACGACCATCAAAGAACCTGGCTGAAAAGCGCTTGGGACCATTTGAAATCGACTCTGAAGTCTCTAAAACTGCATTTTGACTCAAGTTACCTCCTAAATGGCAGGCAATTCACCCTGTTTTCCATGTATCTCTCCTGGAACTGGCTCGAGAAATATACCCGGGCAAGAACCAACCCCCTCCGGAACCGGTCGAAGTAGAAGATCATCTAGAGTGGGAAGTAAGTCGTATCCTTGATTCAAGAGTATGCAAGGGGAAACTTCAATACCTCGTGGAATGGGAAGGCTTCCTCAATGACTCAGACAAAACATCCTGGTAACCAGCCATCAATGTTTCTAACGCCCCTGAACTCCTAAAATCTTTTCATTTGAAATATCCTTTAAAACCAAAACCTTAAAATTTCTTTTATTTTAAATTTTCTTTTTCTTTCTTTCTTTTTCTCATAAAAAATCTAAAACACCTCTTAAATTTCTTAGCCTTGTTTTCTTTTTTCTCTTCTTTTTCTTTCTTCTCCTTCTATAAAATTTTCTCCAAAACCAACTAAAAGTAAAATTAAAATTAAAATTAAATAAAATAAAATGAATAGAATAAACATAAATAATAAAATAAAATAAACATAAATAATAAAATAAAAAAAAAAAAAAAAAACTCTTAAATCTCTCTAAATATTTTCTTTCTCTATTTCTTTTTCAATTCTCTAAATACATTCTTTTCTTAAATTTAAAATTCTCTTTAAAACTTTCTTTCCTTCGAATCATCAAATCTTGTACAATACAACCATTTCCTCGAACTTAACTTCAACCTCTAAATCTCATTATAAAAATTATTCGAACAAATGATTCTTCTTTTCAAATTCTCTTTAAATTCTAAATTCTGTTTTTTTTTCTTTTCTTTTTTCTTCCTCTCTTTTCAACTAAAATTTCCTAAAAAAAAAAAAAAAAAAAAAATCAATCAAAAACCTTTCGCAAAAAAACAAATTCTTCTTTCATTAAATTCTCAATTCAACAAACTCATCTCAATCACCAACTGTTTCTTTTTCTCCCTCTTTTCTTACATAAATTTTTTTCTTTTTAAAAAAAAAAAAAAAAAAAAACTTAAAACTTCCTTCAATTAAATAACTTCTTTATTTCTTATTTTAATTTTCTTCTTTCAAATTCTAAAGCAAAATTTTATTTTAAAAAAAAAAAAAAAAAAAAACTTCTTTTTTCTTCTCTCTCTCCTAAATCTTATAAGAATAATAATATTCACCTACAATAATAAAAAAAAATAAAATAAAATAAAAATAAAATAAAATAAAATAAAATAAAATAAAACTAAAATACAATTCTACTTTTCTACTTCTTTACATCTCTCCTTTTCATTTCAAATTTTTCTCTTTTAATTTTTCTCGAACCAATCTTTTCATCTTCTCCAAAACTACCCTTATCTCCTTCCTGCATTTCTCAAATACCTCCTCCTCTCCTACCGGAACCACCTCTCCAATCTCCAAGAGTTCCTCGGCCATGTCGAAGGAAGCAGCGTCGATGATTGTATCGACCTCCCCACACAACTCTTCTGCGAACCTTACTCGTCGACACTGACTAGGTTTCTTCCACCACACCTGGTCCAGCATGTCTTCAGGTTCTTTGTTTCCACCCGTGACCGGAGGGTTTGCCTCAGTTGGTAAAAGCGGTGCAGGCTCCCCAATAAGGTCTTCAATGGTATTCAATGTCTAAACAAAACTCATCAGTAACCTCATCCTTAAAAAACAACAATGAAAAGCTTACTTCGAAGATGGGGTCAGGTTCTAAGAATAACCTTGGCGCCACCTCTACCTCTACCTCTGCTTCTCTTTCCTCCTCTTCACCTTTGATGACCACCTGTCGTTTCTTGGGTGCCCGCCCTGGAACAGGTACTTCATCTTCATCTTCCTCCACCAATTTGTCGACCTCTTCTTCGACACCCCGCTTCGAACTCGTGGCCTGGGTTACCCAGGTTGTGATCTCGTTGTTGATCTCATTATCATTTTCCCCCACCGATTGTTCATCTCCAACCGAGACATCCCAAATGTCTTCGACCACCTCTTTTGTTTTAGGGATTACCCAAAACTTGGTCTTGGTAAACCGTTGTTCGATCTCTGCGTTCTTCGTCAACGCATCGCACGCCACTCGTCGCCAACGGCAAAACTCGCATTTCTGGCAAGGGCCTTGAGTCACCGTACTTTCGACACAGAAGTATTCCATGCTTTCACAAGCCGTGCAAGCTTGGGAAAATTGTCGCGTAATCATTCCCCCATCCGCTTTAGGGTGTGGAGGCGTAGGTGTGGGAGTAGGGCAATTCATTATAAAAGGGAAATTAATAAATAAGGAAAAAAATATAGAAGAGGGGAAACTAGTGTGAGAAGATGGCTCAAGCTCAATGGAGTTTGTGATTCTTATACCCGGGCATCTGTCACGCGCCACGTGACACTCGAGGTAAAAGCAGCTCATTAAATCAATAATATTGAGTCCTAAATCTATACTCGAAGCGCAGAAAGCAATTCTCCATAGCAACTGCAATTCCCCTTTGTGTACTTACTATTTAACTGCGCTAGCCTAAACTCTAAATCTAAATTAGTCAATCTCCCAATAGGGTGCCTTAGTCTCCTTTTCAATAAGTAACGCACAGCGCTAGGATCAACGTAATAGTACAGTAGTAGTTTTCATTAAAAGTTTTGTTAATTAATTAAAAAGGGGTAAATTGAGCATGGACAGATATTTAGCGAAGAGGGTCTAAGTGTATGTTAGTAATGGTCAATGGTATGGGAATGGTGCGATGAAAGGGAGGTCAATGCGAGGAGGAATAAAGGATATAAAAGGGTTGGGTATTTGGTTCAATATTCCTTAGAATTAAATTATAAAATTTATTTACATTAATAGTGGTAAAATCTTTAAGTTAAATCATTGTTATTGTATCTTTCTTTTTATTTTCTCAATATTCATTTCTAAATCCTAAATCTTTGATTATTGAGTTTCCAACCCTTCGTGAGATCTTAAGAATTCCTATTACCTTTGAAACTATTTTATAATTCTTCTCGAATCTACCTCGAACCTGTAGCTCTTACTTCAAGTGACCTTCGAATCACTTCCTCGAATCATTCCTCTGTGCTTTGAAGAAATTTCTAAATCTCTCATCTCACTTTCAGGAACATCCTCAACCTTGTGCGTAGGTCGTCCGGTGACAACCAGCACCATCATCAGCAGCTTGGGCTCATGAGCATATAAATGGAATGTTGGGATCTATCTCACACAATAATAAAAAAAGTATGTGCTACTATATTCTTTTTGTTCCTCATAATTATTTACTTTAATATTTTTTATTTTAGTTGAAATGGACAAAACCTTTATGAAAATTTTTATCTTGACTGGGAAGCTTTAATCTCTTCTTGAAAGGAATGAAAATTGATTTGAAAACAAAATGAAAGATGTTTTTTATATAGAAAAAAAAATACTTCAAAATCATATGTTAAACTACTTCATGAAGAATATGTTTTATGGCTGGATTATTTAAACAAGATTGATTGTGAAAAGTGTTCTTCAAATATTTTTGAAAAAGATAAATTGACTGGTGCTTTAGAATTTCTTCCATATAAAATTACTGATCTCCAATACTTTAACCTTGGTGGTAAATACTTCTCACTATACTCAAAACATCAAGGGAATGGGAATATTGAGATCAAATTATCAAAAGGCAACAAGGTTGGAGTGGTGTTAATAATGTGGGAGTCAAAGAAGTTTGCAGATAAAATATTTATTCTAGTTGGATTGTATGATGCTATTGAAAAAAAAAATAGAAAATTCTTTCTCAAAAGCAGGATTTAAAACATTTTGGTGCTACAATAGATGGTCTAAAAATGTTAATATTACTAATAAAGATATTATTGGACATGCTTCAAGAACTCTCAATCGAAGTAGCTTTTGTGGTGTTTTATATGATACTGTCTGTATAATGTCATTAAGTAGTATAGCTGGTGCCTGTTAATCACCTTTGTAATATCCATTATGAATTCAATATATTCCTTTTAGACACCAAAGTATGATCTATTGCCTTTTGGAAATTATGCAAAAAGCACTATATGAAGAATTCAAATTGGTCCTAATGATTCAGCTATGAGCTATGTGTCATGATGAAAAATTGTCCCACCAAAGTTCCAACACAGGTTTGACTCAGGTTAGACCACAGGTACTAAACAACCTCTTGACTGCAAGTTGTCTAAATTTTGACCTGGTGTTAGATTCCCCAGAAGACAAAGCTGGATTCTTAGCATCTATACTCCCGCTATAAGTCAAGCTAATAATAATAATAATAATAATAATAATAATAAATTAGAAATGCATTACATGTAACTATTAAAATAAATGCTTCTCAGGTTGGAGAAAAAAAAACAAACTGATCCTTTTCCTTTTCATTCATCTCCTTTACTAAATCCATCAAAAAGCAAGCAAACTCAAAAGTAACTTCAGGATCATTAGTTTTTTTTACATTGGCTTGATAAAGAGTTAAAGTTAAGGCGATCATGAACATTTAAAATAAAATAAAACAGGTTGAATGAGATGCCAATAAATGAGAAAAGATACATGAAACACAGACTTTTGTTGTGGTCCAATAATTTAGCCTTTGTACCTGGTTTCAAGTGACTATGATCAAGAAGTGGTCTGGCAGGTAAGGAATACAAGGGCAAGCTGGTCAGAGGATTTATAGCATTGAATCAAGATTGGTATTGATAGGTTTAGGAAAATAGGTGTTTCGGGAATTGTCACCCAGTTTTCCAGGGCCAGTTGAACTTTGATGATTTTGACCACAGACACTGTTTATACTACTTCGATGAAGATGTAGAGCTTCTGGAGAAGAAGATCAATCACGGACACTTGTTGGACTGGAGGGAGCAAGGTTTCATGGATTAAGAGTGAGAGGTCTTGAAGAATTATGAGGTTTGAATCCATAAAACAAGGACAGACAAGGAATATTTTGAGGGGGAAGAGGGAGACCATTGTGGTCAAGTTGAAGAATCAGTTGATTGGCTGCTTTGTTGATGTGATCAGGCTCAGCCACAAGATCCTGGTGATTGTGGTAGACTGGATAGGCAGGTTGTCTGACAGTGGAAGAAGAAGGAGGATCAGGGCTAGGTAGAGGTGAAGAAAGATTTCCAAAGAAAGAGTTTTAGCGAGCATGTGGGATAGGAGACATAGGAGGAAGAGGAGGCTGATAGGGATTGATAGGATGAGGAGGACGAGGGAGGGGAGGATTAGAGTGGATCATGGTAAATGGAAGGAAAGAAAGGAAGCGAAGAAATGGAAATAAAAGAAAAAGAAAAAGAAAAGAAACGGAAGGAAGGAAAGGATTAATAAAGTACTTTGGATGAGTCTTACCACCATTTCTGGGCTGGGATTGTTGACTGGGCGTAATGAATGATTGCTAACAATTGTTAATTAACTTAACAATTTGTTAGCAAATCGTTAAGGAACATTGAGGGGGGGTGGGGGGGTTTTGAGGGGGATAGGAGGGGGGTTGGAGGGGGTGATTGGGAGAGTTTGGAGGGGGGTTGGAGAGGAATGAGGGGTGGAAATGAGGACACCAACAAGGGGGAGAAAGGGAGAGATGAGACCAAAGAGGGAGAAAAGGGAGGTTAGAGTGAGCCAAGGAGGGGGGAAAAAGGCAGCCAAAGGGGGGAAAAGGGGGATGTATCCATTCCAAGGAGAGGGTAAAGGTGGGAAAAAGCCCAGGCCAAGGGGGGATAAAGAATAGGATAAATGAGAGAAAAGAGGGAGAGAGAGAGAGACAGAAAAAAAAAGGTTAATTTTACCTATAAATTTAAAAAAACCACTTACAAAAAAAAAAAAAAAACCCCAAAAAACCAAAAAAAAAATAGCAAAAAATTAAGTAAAAAAGATAAAATGACTTACCTGGAGAGATGAGTTGAGAAAAAAGAAATATAAGTGAAATCGTTTGAGTGATGTAGGAAGAGAGGAGAAAAGGGATATGAGTGAAGAAAAAAAAGAGAGTGACTGAAAAAATATGTGATTTCATGTTGAGTTGATGAAAGAAAACACAGAGAGATAAAAAAAATAAGACTTTAACAGCAAATTCAAAAACCAAAAAAATATGCAAAAAAATTTACTGTTCTCAGTGAATAACACATGCAAATTGATCATTTAAAGAGAATGAAAAAATCAATTAAAATTGCGTTGAAAAATGTTGGAGTGTTATTGGAAGAATTTTTGCCCTTATACTAGTTGATTGAGAAATAAAAGTGTTGGATATAGTTGGAGGTGAATCAACTTTTTCATCTTCATACAGCTCTAACCATTGATCTTTGAGGTCAGAAAGTAGGTTATGAAGTATAGTGCAACACAGAATCCAGTTGATCACCGCCTCCATTTCAGATTTATTTCTAAGAGGACTTCTTAATTCCCTTAAACTAGAAAAACGGCCTTTCAAGATTCCAATAGAATGTTCAATATGGACTCTTGACTTTGCCAAATGATTATTGAACTTGGCATTTTGACTTTCTTCTGAAGCTGCTCCCCAAAAAGCAAGAAGTACATACTTTCCATTCACATAAGCAGAATCTGCAAGAAGATACTGATCTTCATCAAAGAATATTTCAGGTTCATTTGAAATTTGCATTCTTTGGAAGATGTAGGAGTCATGACATGAGCCAGGATAGCCAGCAAAGAATGATATAAATTTTTTTTTACATCACATATAAGCTGAACTGAAATTGAATATCTATAAAGAAGATATATTTGTTTGTGTTAGTTTCAAAGAGAATGAAAGGAGTTAAAAATAATCTACGTCTTTTTACGGTCAAAGTAATTGTTTCCACCTTGAGCAGGTTTCTGGCTCAAAGGAATAGTAGTACCATCAACAAAACCAACACATCCTGGGAAGCCCTCTGCTTGCATAACCTGAGATGATTCAAGTCGCTCTTCTTTTGTTGGCCAGGTGAGAAGTTGAGATTCCAAGGAGTTGATGGAAGTGATACATTGTTTGGTATAAGTGTTAACTGAACCATACCCTAAATCTAAGACATTTTCTAAATGTTTCAAAGCAGCTCCATTACCATTTGAACCCAAACAACATAGTGTGATGGCCAATTGAAGTGAAGGATGTCATTGTTCTTTTTGAGAATTATGGTGAAATATGGGATGATCCTGAATAAGCTCACGCAATTTAAGGAAACATTCCTGAGAAGTCCTGAACAGCTGTCTAAAACTGGGTGTAGATAGGTTAACAAGTGTTTGGATGGTGTACATGGGGGTATGAAGTACTTGAGGCTTTCTGGTAAGAAGGTAACGTTTTTTGGCCATTTTTGATAAAAAGACAAAATCTTCTTCTAGATCAGAATCAGAATCAGAATCAGAGTCCAAGAGCAGTTCAAGATCCATGAAAGGCATCACTTTATGTAATTTATCACGATTTGAAAGTGAGGAAGGCATAACTCTTATATGATATGATATGAAGATGTAAATGATGTACAATGTTTTGAGTTATGAAGTGTTATTCTGCGGAGTGCTGCTTATAAATGGGATGATGCTGACAAATCAGTGAAATGGGACTTGATGGTGAAATCAGCACTTTTGGTTGAGAAAGTGCAGATTTAAGTGAAATAAGTGACTTTTTTCACTTTTGAAATCCACCAGTATTGGGTCTAGTGTGTTTTGGAAATCCACACTTAGATAAGTGCGTATTTGGTCAAATTTAAGTGCGGATTTTCCAGAACTGACACCCCCTAATATAACTACATATTTCACTGAAAATGAAGTTTATGTATACATATAAGCTTATGTATGTCTATAATTACTTAATATCACTTAAGATAAGTATATTATGACTCAGTTAACACCTTATTAAGTATTATTAGGTTATGGATAAGCTATTTAAACTAATATAAGTCATATAATAGTGTAATAATTACATATATATGTATTATAACCATATATATATATATATTATAACCTTAATTTTAACTTATAAGCTTAATGTAAATAAGATTATAATATTTTAAAGATAAGAATTGCTCAGTCCTGGGGCTAACTAGCCTGAAAGATCTTGTACCTAGCGTTTTGTAGTGTTTTGCTTAAGTGTTTCCACCAGCAGTGTGCTTCTTGACATTTTCCATATAATGCTTTTTAATTTTTCATGTGCAGCCATTGTCTATTTTAAAACAAGTTGGGTCCTTTACCTATATGTCTTCCTTGATAAGACTGTGTAGGTAGGAAGCTGTTACATTTAAGGTGCATACTGGCCAGTTGTTCATGGCGGCAATGGTGAGAATGAGGTGCTGTGACATTAAATTGACTGTTGGTGCAAATGTTTCAGTAAATTTGATTCCCTGAAATTTTTTAAAACCTTTGGCTATGTACAAAGATTTGTAGTGTGTAATTACATTTTGAGAGTTTTCTTTTTCAATGAACACCCATTTTTAGTCGAGCATTCTTGCACTTCTTGGAGGCTTTAGAACTTGCCATAAATTCATCCTTTTTAGATTTTCCATCTCTTTTTTGCACTCATTTTTCTGTTCTTGAGAGTTTTTAGACTTGATTGCTTTTTTTTAGCTTCTTGGGTTAGATATTGCAAAAATCAGTCAGTGTTTTTCTATCAAGTTGCTCAGTTTTTTTTGTTCATCAAATACTTTTTCATGTTCAAAATCACCCAAGCTCAGAGTTTTTTTGATGTCACTTAACATGAGGGTGCAAGAGTTAATTAGATGAGAGATGCTCTTTTTATTGGTGTTTCTAGTTTCTGCAAAGTCTGCCCAATCTGAAGCCAGATGTTTGTGTTGGTCAGTGTCTCAAAACATCCAACCTTTGGATCCATGGGGATAGCCTACTATGACACATTTTCTAGCCTTAAATCTGGTTTTTTTAAATTTTCTTTTGGTATGTGAAAGTATTCTGTTTTTCCAAATTTTCACAGGAGATCAAGTTTTGGCTTGATACCAAACATTGATTTGTATGGGGATATTTCTCTGCTGGTGACATTTGGAAGTCAGTTTTGAATGAAAGATGCCCATCAATAAGCAAAACCCCAGAAGAGTTTCAGTAGTAGTTTTCTGTCATATAGGGTTGTTCTGCCCATTTCTTTGATTGATTGGTTTTAGCGTTCAATTCTTCCATTCTGTGCATGAAAATAGGGTAACTTCAGTTCATGTATATTTCCTTTTTCTTCAAATTATTGAGCTAACCGTTTGTTTTTGAACTCACCTCAATTCTGGGTGTGAAAGACCTTTACTTTTCCTTGTGTTTGGTTTTCTAACCTTGTAATCATTATGATGATGCTCTCACATGCATTGGTCTTATTTGACAGAATTTGACACTTGCCTTATGAGGTGGAAATTTCCTTGATTGTTAGCGCATATAACCTGTTATTGAAGGTGGGTTCTTCAAGGGGTCCTATTAGGTTAGATGTTAGTATTTCCAATTTGGTCAGTGATCTGCCAGTAGAGTGGAGGAGAAACCTTTTTTTGCTTTTAAATAATCAACATGTTTCACATATTATTTTACCTGGCGGTAATTTGTCTGGTAATCCAAGGGCCATTTTATTGGCTATTAAGCGGCAAAGTTGTTGTAGGCTTGCATGGACAAATATACAGTGCCAGTTGTACAATAGTTCTTTTTTGGAGGTTTTCTGTCTCTATTGAGAAATCTGAGCTGGGAGGTATATGGGAGTAGTTGTTGTAGATGATGTTTCTTCTTTTGTTTTATGGTGTTTTATGTTATTAGAATTTTTTTGGTATTTTGAATTGGTAGGGATAGTTGGGTGTAACTCATTATATATATTATTGATTCTGTTGTTTTTTAATGGAGTTGGCCATAGCCAGTTAATTTCTTCCAGTTTTGTGACAAAGTAGTTTTTGTTATCTCTGCTGAATACTAAATTGGATTCAGATACAGTCATTAGCATACCACTTTGTAAGAGAGTTTCAGGGGAAATCAAAGTACCATTTGCTTTTTTGCAAAAGTAGACTGGAAAAATAATGATAGTCATCCCATTCTTCCAGGAAAATAATAGACTCCCATCCCTGTAATGAATGTTTGAGTGGTGTTAGTGGAAACTTGTTAAGGTACAGGTGGGTCAATTTTAGTAAAATTTACTACTGAGTCTTGATCTCCTGTGAAGTGGTGGGTAGCACCAGTGTGAAGAATGGGAACTATTCTGGGACCTTGAGCTGATGATGCTTGTTCAAGTGAGACATTGGCAGAAATTGGTTTGTTGTCTTTAATTTCTATTAGTTTAGCTTGGGCTGTGTTCATTCTTCAAGGCTGATAAATTTGTTTGTATACATTGGATGGATATGTGGGATGGTAACTGTCAATTCTTCTATATATTCATTGCTTTGGCTGATGGTTGAAAATGATGGATTCAGGTTTGTAAGCCACAGGGACTAGTAATGGGTAAAAGGCACAGTACATTTTATTCCTATATATATTTTGCTTGCCAAACCATGGAGGTTGTTGGCAGTTTGCTTGCAGGTGGTTTGGTGAGTTGCAGTTCCAGAAGAGGGGTGGTTGTCTTGCCATTGCTTGTTTCTGTTTATTAAGAGTGTTTGATGTACTGCTGATGGGAAGATTTTTTGCTTGTGCAGTTATAAATTGGGAGTATTGAGTGTTGGGTGAGCTTGTGGGTTGTTGTGTAATGTTCATTCATTCCCAGGAAGTATTTGTGTAATGTTGTATGTTGGAAAGTTTAGGATATTCAGCTGACATTTTGAGGTGGTATTCTGTGTCTTCTAGAACTTTTTCGTAAAATGGTTTGTTTTCAATAAGGGCTTGTTTCAGGAACATCCCATAGAAAGCATATTTGTTTAGTTCTTGACCTTGATATTCAAGGTGTGCCAAAAATTCTTTAAATTTGCTGATTAGGAGGGTCCGGTTGGTATAATTGTTTGATCGTAGGTTGCTGAGTTGTGTAAAGCAATTGAGTTTCCCCGCTCTTGATGCAACATTGTACATTTTGGTTAGTTGGTTGAAGGCATCTCTTCTTGACAGTGTGTTCAGTAGTTGAGTCTTGATTTCAGGAGAAATGGAGTTTAGGAGGATGGTTTTAGCGACCTTTTCTTTAAGTATCAATATGTTTGATATATTTGGTAATTTTAAGTAATTAGAACTGTCTATGGTTTTGTCTAGTGGGTGTTGGATGTCTTCATACCAAGTTTTGAAATTGCTGCCATTGGTTTTCAGCTTGATAGTCCATGCTCATAATTTGGTTTTTGCATTTTTCACCAATGGATTGATCTGTCTCAATTTTACCTTTGACACTTGATCTAATAGATTTTGAACTCCATTGTCTGTGTTTAATTGTAATTCCAGAAGTGGTGTGGTGGTATTTGTGAATGTGGACATTGGCAGTTGAATTGGTGCATGTGGGGGTGGGTCCCTCGGGGTGTGTCAGCCTGTATATCCCCAGGACTGAGTAAAAAGTGCTTATAAGCTATTTTAAACACATGAACTATACATGGGAACAATAAATGAGAGTACACAAACAGTATACATAAGTAAAATTATGATAAATACACAAAAAATGCCATTGTAACACCTTAAATACACGCATATATCCACATTTTATAGGTCTTATGTACTTAATATTAAGTTAGAATAGATTAGGGTAATCTTAATAACCTTAAGTATAAGGCTACATAATTTTTAAGTACACTTAAAGCTGTTATATTCATTGTTTTACGCAAAAAACAAGAAATGTGCTTTATTACACTTAAAAGTTGACTATATGCGCTATAAAATTGAGAATATCAGAATTGAGCTTTGACAGATCAATTGGGCTCATTTAGGACTATTGATTTGGCTATTCAAATGCATAAAAATAACACTTTTCAAATTTGGTGTTTTTTATGCCAGAAATGGCTTCTGTGTACTGGCCACATACTACCTGCTTTTTTCCTATGTGAATAGCTTCATTTTTAGCAAAGTTAGATTTTTCACACTATAATTACCCCACATTCTATGCCCACTGTGGGGAAACACACTAAAATAGGCGACAGGCGCTTATTTAGTGTCTTAGCTTAATTAATAGTGCATTGACCTTGTTTATATGCACTAATTTCATTAATAACCTCACTCTTGGCACTTTATTTCATCACCACGCTTAAATTTGGCTAATTTTAGTCAAGGATTTACCCGTGCAAGCGCCTGCCAAGAACTGCATATAGTTACCCCACATCTCACGCTCTGTTTTGAGTTTTTTTAGTTGTTTCTCAGTCAATTTCGGTTATTTTTGGATGGGAATTTCACATAGTATAATGTCAGGATTAGCCCCTCCATTTCTATAGTTAATCCCCCTTATTATTAAGCTATTATCAACCTTAAAAAGTCTCTTTAGTCGTTTTTATTATTGTTTTATACGCATATACTCTCTTTTTGTCTTTTTCTTTAATTTTGATGGATTTCCCTTATTATTACAGGATTTTGACGGTTGTTACTGGTCTAATTATGTGATGAGTCACTGGGGATGTTGATGGGCAGGTCTATTAGTTGTTTTGAGGCGTCATTAACTGTGTATTGGATGGTACATCAAGGGATTTATTGGGGAACTCAGTGTGTATAAATGGAGGAGGTTTTTGGGTCTTGTTTTTACATTCTTTATCATTACAATTTAACCAATATTACCAAATAAATTACAATACATATCAATTAGTACTTTTATAAGACTTTTGAATAGTATCTGAATTATTTGAATCTATTTTTCTACCAACTAAAAAGATTGTAAGCCACATATAAAATTAGTGAGAATTATATTACTGAGACCTTTATTCTGAATTATATTTTACTATTTGTTGGGTTTATAATACAGTATTCATATAGGACCATTTAAATCTTCTAGACAAAGACTTTTCAAGCTAGTTCACCTCCTTTTAGTTGATCTTAGCCTGAAAGGGTGGGTGTAGAGGTTGTTGCTTGTTTCGATTTTCTGGGATTTGGGGTGGGAATGTTAGGTATTCTTGAAAATGACTTTTTTTTTGAAGGATAAGATGGAAAGAAAGAAGAAAAGGAAAAACTGCTAAAACAGGATAGAGAGAAACAAAAATAAAATGAGATGGAAGAAAAAGGAAATAATGAAAAGCAAGATGGGAAAGAGAAATGATATAAGTTTTGGTGTGAAACGTGAGTACTCAATCACTCTTTGTATCTGGCCAAGATTAAAACCTAATCACTGCTATGGAAATTAGGAAGAAAAAAAATGAAATAGAAAAGAGAGAAATAGAGAAATAAAGGAAAGGAAGAATGAAAAAAGGAAACAGAAAAAACAAAAACAAAAACCAAAATGGAAACTTGTGGCAGGGTAAAAAAATTGGTGTATGAGGCTAGGAGATTTGGTCAGATAGAATAGGAAAGAAAGAAAGAAAAAAAGATTTTTTTAAATTTAATTTAACGCTTATAGGCCCCGCACATATTTTGAGTATTACAGTGCAGCAATTAATGTGAAGGATAATATAGATCAATTACCAATACTCTCACTGGTATATATGTTTCAGACTATATACATGTTAGTTAGGTTACTTCAGCGTAGTTGAGTACGTTACAACTGTAGCATGGTGTCAGCCTGTAGAACTCTGGAATGAACTGGAGAACAGGGGACACCAAGACTACAGACTATATACATTTTTACACATAACTAAGTACATAGTCCTAGTGACTTAACATCCCCCCACTTAGTTATGAAAAAATATACTGATATCCCCCCCATTCACATATAACCAACTCCATAAACAGTAGCAAAAAGGAAATAAAATGAAATGAAAAAGAAATAAAAATTAAGGCAAGGAAAAAGAAAGATAGAAAAGAGAAAAATGACCCCATTTCCACACACAGACATCTTTCCTTCTAAAAATTTTCAGAGATGGGCACAGTGATTTTGTGAGTATATCTGCATGCATTTGAGCAGTGGGGACCCATTCTAAAGTTTCTTTTTTTAGGAAGAGCTGTTCATTTACAATATAGAAACACCTATCCTCATGCCGTGTCCTTTTGTTTCCCGGATTGTCTTTTGCATTGGCAATTGCTCCTTTGTTGTCACAGAATATCTTGATTGGGGGAATATTAGGAAATATGTCTTTGAGAAGATTTTATATCCAAATGACATCCTTCATACCACCACCAAGTGCCTCATATTCAGCAGTGCATTATGAATAACTAACTGTCAATTGGTGTCTTGAGGTCCACACAATAAGGCAAGTATTTAGAAGAAGGAGATGTCCACTTTGAGCTCTGGGGAATTTCTTGTTGTTCCAGGTGGAATCAGAAAAAGAAAGGAGTTCAAGCAGAGAATTTTGGTCAGGATGAATGTGGAGACATAGGTTGGTAGTGTGTTGGACATATCTGAGCAGTTGGTTTATGTAAATCCAGTGAGTGGCAGTGGGTTTGGAGGAGAATGGTGCTAAAAAATTGACAGGGAAAGATATATCTGGCCTAGTAGCAACCGCCAAATAACTGAGAGCACCTAGAATAGAGATATATTTAGTTGTATCAATAGCTACCTCTTCATCTTTGGCTGTGGTAATTTCCAGATTTTTTGGTAGGGGTGATCTTGTAGTTAGTCCAGAGGGGTTATGAGTCCATATAATTTTGTCAATGAGTTGAAAACTGTGCAGATCAAAACCTTCTAGAAATTCGTTGATAGCAAAACCTACAATACCATCCACAGTATCATATCATTTTACCTTTAAACTACCATCGAAACCATCCTCCGATTCCTTCAATACTTCCTCACTACTTCCAGTCACTATACCATCATCAACATGAGCTCATATCACACCCAAACATCCCCTCTTTCTTAGAACATAGAAATTTTTACCATACTGACTTGCCTTGTACCCCAGAGCATCCAATTTTCTGGCTATATGAAGCCACCAGAATCTTTCTTCTTGCTTTGTACCATAGAGGGATTTCTTTAAATTTAGTGCATTACCAATGGCATGTATCTGGTAACCTTCAGGAGGGCATACCAAAAATGCTTCATCAATTTGGCTGTGACATCAAAATATTTCACAGGCCATTTGTGATAAGCAGCTAAAGTGAGAAGAATGAATTGTGAAGAAAAAGTGTCAGTAAAATCAATACCATAATGTTGTAAAAAACCTTTTGCTACATATTGTGCTTTTTAGGTTGGGGATTTAAATGGAGGATTTTTGATGGTGAAGACCCATTTAGAATTGGTGAGCTTGGCTCCAGGAGTAAGCTTTTCTTCATACCACACATCCATATCTTCCATGTTCAATAGTTCCCTTTTGCATACTTGGTCCTACTTATGGCTGTCAGGTGAGAGCATAGCTTGCAAATGGGTTCTGGGGATAATGTATGATTGGGACAAAAAAAATTTTACAGTTTCATGTACAGCTTTTTCTTGGGAAAGAAGTGTTTCTTCAACCTTGAAGTCACCTAGTTTCATATTTTTGAGGATATGACCAAGACAGCCCTTGGATGGAGCTGATTAATTAGCAGCTTTATAAGCAGGAAGCTGGTCACTTGGGAAAACAGCCATGCAAGACTCAAAAAAGGTGTTTGATTCTTCATGCTAAAAAATCCAACCAGCATTGTTTAAGGAATAACCAACACACTTACAAATCAGGGCACATTGATCTAGTTTTTGGTGTGTTTCCTTATGAATGTGAACAAAAGCTGTTTTACCAAAAATCCAAAATTTGGAGTAGTTTGGGGTCGCATTGTATGTCAGATGAATAGGGGTTTTATCACCTGTTTTAACATTAGAAGCACATTTTTGAACATGAGTCACCCATTTGTATTCCAAACCCCAGAATGATTCAGGTAGTTTGCTTGCAAGGAGTATTGTTCTTGCAATGTCACCAACTGTTCTGTTGAAACTTTCAGCTGTTCCATTTTGCTTGTGATGGTGGGGGCATGTGAGTTAATGAGTAGCACCGATATCAGCCAAGATCTGTGCCATCTTATTGCTGTGCATTTCCCCTCCATCAGTGCATAACACTTGAAGCTTCCTCCCAGTTATATTTTCTGATTTTTTATAGAAAGAAACAAAACAAGAAGATGTCTCATATTTGGCATTCAGTAAAAATACCTCACCATAGGAAGTTGATCTTTCCCTGAACATTGCTTCCTCCTCCCTGCTCCATGGATAGTGGGATCCATGGGACCAACAAGATCTACAAAAATTAAGCTCATTAGAGATTCTGGATTTGACTCACAGGTAGTTGATGGTTTCCTAGTGCTCTTTGCAATTACACAATCTTCACAATATATCTTACCTGCAGGCTTAGATAATGGTAAACCAGTGCCCATATCAGCATTGATGAATTTTCTGATGGTGTTGATGCAGATATGTCCTACTCTTTTATGCCAGTCCATTAAGGAACCTTACACTGAAAGTGGACGGTTGATATGATGATTATTTTTAACAGTGCAAAGTAGCAAAGGGTGCAAGGAGTAGCAATAAGAGGGAACATCATTTGGATTGCAAGTACTAACACTAACTACATCCAAAACCCATCTTCATCTGGTATTCTCTACCTGGCCAGTCATAATCAAGTCTTCTTTCAAATAAATCCCGAATTTTTTATTCTCAGAGCACAAAGCAGAACAGAAAACACAGTTCACTAAATCATATAAAGAAATAAGAGTAGTCCGAACATCTGGACAATAGAAAACATTGTTAATATTCACTATTTTTCCATCCCCTATACCAGTGATGAAGGAAGAAACACTGTTAGTGGAAACTTTGACTGGGATTTGTTTTTTAAGAGGTCTGAAGTTGTTGAGAAGGCTCACATTGCCAGTGAAATGATGATTTGCGCCACTTTCCAAGATAGCATAGTCCTCTGAAATTGCCTCAGGGGACCATTCAGCACTATTCAGATCAATATGTTCAACCATTTCATACAGCACCTCAACATTTTGTTCAAAGATAGTGATTTCATTGGCCTCAATTTGAACATCTCTAGCACAAATTGGGCCACGTTGAGGGCATTTGAAGGGGATATAGACCTTTTTGTTTCTTGAGTTAGGATCAGAAGCATAAGCATTTGCATGTTCACGCATAATGTATGGCTTGGGTGAGAAATTTTCAGAATGAGGATTATATGGACAATGAGCCACAACATGAGCATTGGAGTGGCATTCATGACAATTTTGACATGCACCAGGAGGCCTGTAAGAATCTGTTTGTCTCTGAGGTTGAGTGGCAGCATGAAAAAGGCTTCAACAGATAATGTTGTAGTAGGTGATGATGAAATGCCCTCTTGATCAATTCTATTTTTGACTAGACTTTGCATGAGTTGGCGGAAATCCTCAAAAGTGACTGATTTTGATTCAGTACAGTTATCCAGAGCAATGCAAAGATCAACATAAAGGTCATTAAGAGATGACAGTAATAAGGCATGGGACATTAGTGCTTTGAAAATTTTATGATCAAGGATAATTCCTTGATGTTCAATTGCTTCAAAATATTTGTTGAATGCTTCCAGATACTCACTGTGGGACGTAAACTGATTTTGTTTCAGATTGATGAAATTGAAAATGGCCGTCATTTTAGAGGTGTGGTTAGACCTAGTGAATTTTTGCTAATATGAAGATATGTGTGGCATGCTTTCCAGTCTTTTGATATCTTATGGTGCAAGTTGGGAGAAATGCAGTGTTGAAGAATTAGGTAAGTTACTCTGTCTTTATAATCATCAGGACCAGTGCCATCATTCATTGCATATGCTCTTGTGCCAACAAAGTCTTTGACCAAAGCCATCACATTGCTGTGCCAGTCAGAGAAATTGTTGTCAGATGCCTCAAGGTTTGGGATGGATTTGGTGAATTCAATTATATTTCTTAAATTTCTTTGTCTCTCACTCATGCTAATTGATTGTGAAGGTTGTCTAAGGTGAGGTGGCACACTCCTTCAGAAAGGAGAAGTTGAGTGCGGATGCATTGTTGCTGGTGGTGTATTGGTGTTTGACATTGCACCAGGGTTAAGAGACAGCTTCCCAATTGCATGAGTAATATTGTTGATTGGGGTAGGTTCGGGGGTAAAAGGGGAGTTAAGGGTAGGTGGGGGGGCTTGCATGGTGTGGGCAAGGCTTTTAGGATTATGCCCAGTTGGGCTAGGGGTAATAGGGGGGTTAGGGGTAGGTGGGGGGACAGCGGTAAGAGGAGAGGTTTGCATGGTGTGAGTTGGGTTTGTAGAATTATGCCCAGTTGGGCTATGTCTATCAGATGTGGAGGGGTTGGGGGGGGGGGGGGGGGGGGGGGAAGTCACCTTGCTAGATGTGGTGTAGCTAGTGAGGTGCAAGGGGGAGATGGTGTTGGTGATTCATCCAGGGGGGGGGGAGAGAACCTGGTATAGGGGTAAGGGTAGGGGCAGGGGTGGGGGAAAGGTTCCTGGTAGTAGATGCATGTGTTGTGTGTATGGTTCAGTTGTAGGGTGGTTGATTGAGAGGGTCTATACCAATGCTCCGTAGCTCTTGGTTGGAGATGGATTGGGTAAGTTTTTTACCAGCGCAGGATGAGATAGGTAAGTCTTTTTCAGACATGTGCTGGGGGTCTTTCAGCTACTAACACTCCTAGTGTCGCTAACACAGTGGAGTTTTATTTTAGCTAATGTTTCAATGCTGGCAGGTACAGCCCATAACCTGTAGAACTCTGGAAGGAACCATTTTATCATTGCTTTACCTGTAGCACAGTGTCAGCCTGTAGAACTCCGGAAAGAGCCGTAGAACAGGGGACGCCGCGACTACAGACTATATACATTTGTACACATAACTAAGTACGTAGTCCTAGGGACTTAACAACAACAAGTATGAATTACATTGACCGTTTTATGTCTATATAAGAAATGGTTGGTGCAATTTTAGGAAAAAAATCAAGCTCTTTCCAAAGAAACATTGACATTTGACAGTGGAGTTAGTAAATCTTGGTCCTAATAGTGTAACGCTACTATAAAATATTAATGTTTGTGCCCAAACTTTTTGATTTATTTTTTTGAAAAACTGCACCAACCATTTCTAATGCAGCTATACGTGTGGATACAAAAATGGACATGTCTTAGACTTTAACAACAATGATAAATTTTACTTTATCGGTCCACGACATATCGTTGAAGAGTACTATTTCAAATCAAAATGGAATTTCAAAATAATCATTTGACTTTGACGCTTGTGGTTATGATTATTGCTTTTGTGCTGGCGGAGTGAGGTCGCTATACTCGGCTATGGCCATATCTCGGTTACACTTTTGGCAAGCTAGTTTGAAAATCGGAGACATTTATTTTTTGAATATTTAATGAAGGATCATATTGATTGTAGAAGAAAGGATTTTACTTACTAACGTAACATTTCATAGATGCGCACTGGTAAAATAAGTTGTCACGCCCTAGGCATTCTGAGGATTTAGTTTGTGTGTGTCAATTTCACTTTAGGTGATATCAAAACTTCAATGAGCGAATTGCAAGAACTCACGGTTTTTTTTTTCATCCTGGAAGCTGTATACTGCACATTCCATATCCTTTGGGGTGGCTTTGTCATTTACGCCGCCGGTGCCAAGCTTTGAGTTTTGAAAAGGTTTGCATCCAATTGCATATCCTTTAAGATTTTCTATTCGTTGATCCATGTCAAAATGAAAACTTCAAAAATTTTGATCCTTAATTAAGGTGGTGAATTTATCGAACTTACTACCATCCGTCGGACACAATTTACAGCTGTACGCTTCCATGTCATGGTTGCATTCTGTAATGAAACAAATAATTAATTCCCATGTCTCTAATTTTCGTCCCAATAGATTTTTAGCGAGGACTTACGGAACATTGAGTTGATTTTAGGCTGGTAGAAACTATTGCATAGTACAGTATTGTTGTAAACGGGTGGTGCATATATCTCTTTAGCTAGAGCCAATGGCGATAAGCAAGAAAAAACAAAGAGGAAAACCGCTTGTCTTTTGTTCATCGTTTTCTTAGAATATGATGCCTTAATAGCAACGAAATAATGTAAATAAACAGATGTGCTATGAAAAGCTCAAGTGGACGTACCTAGAATGAAGCTGTAGAATAGTAGGATAAGAGTTGAATGATAAGGAAATGTGGAAGTAATGACAGTAGCAGTAAGATGTGGTCCAGATCATCTAGAAGCAATCACACATCCTTTAAATATTATTTCCCGGCCAATGATATACATCAACGGTGTTTAAGGTTTGTTCACGGAGTAGCTTGTTTGAAGTACCCTCATACAAATAGCCTAGTATGCCGTATTTAAATGAGCCTTTAACCCATTTCCTGAAACGGTAGCAGCTTCAAAATAATACATGGATTACCGAAATGATATTTCTTTGCATGAGTAGGTTACGCAGTGATTGAGAATACTCAATCGGTCATAAGTTCTAGCATCATCATAGTATTTAAGAAAAAGGGACTTGAATATATCATTTGTAGTAGTCATCGTAAAATTAAGTAAGCAGAAGAAGCCATGAAAACTTTTTATTTTTGCAAATCAACCCAGAATGAGGCATTAAAGAGGAATCAACCTGCAGAAGTTTAAATCACTACGCAACAAGTAAGATATCCCTGATGGGAATATCCAGCGGGAGTTAGGGATATTTTAGGGAGGGACATAAGGTCAGGAAAATCAATGTAAGAAAAGTAAGTGCAAGAAAAATAAGTGCGAGAAACGTAAGTGTAGAAAAAATCATTTGCGACCATGAATTTTTTTTTTTTTCAATAAAATAATTGTGAAAAAACAGAAAAAAATGAAAAATGAAATAAAAAATCATTTTTTTGGAGAAAAAATAAATTTCCCATGGTTGCAAGATATTTTTCTTACACTTACATATTTTTCTCGCATATTTTTTTCGCACATATTTTCTTACACATATTTTTCTTGCACATATATTTCCGACACATATTTTTCTATCCTTATGTCCTTCCCTAAAATATCCCCAACTTGCACTGAATATCCCCATCAGGGATATCCCACTTGGTGCGTAGTGAATGTATTGCTTAAACAAGGCACGGTATGATACATCCATGGAAAAAAAAATGGTTCCTTTAATCAGCGGAAAAAAAACCTGGCGCCCGATAGAAGACGCCAGAATTTTTCTCCTGGTGAATACTGTAACACCACAACACATTTTCGTTTTACCATGGGGCGCATCAATTACGCAACAGTTGCGCAACAGCTACAACACCGTTCGTTACGCAACAAGGCGTAAAAAATGCGTAATAGTTGTGTAAAGGTTGCATCACTAAGACCCTGGCCAGCCTCCCTAGAGCGCACGCCACGGCCTTCATACAATGTCGCTCAGGTCACTCGCCCTTGAAGAACTATCTTTTCCGCTTCAAAGCCTCAGACTCTCCTTATTGCCCCCATTGTTCATATCCCTCAAAAGACACACCTGAACATATTCTCCTTCTTTGCCCCTCATTTCTTGATAACCGCCGCACCCTCTTAAAGGCTGCACAAAAACATAAAATCCCTTTTACCTCTTCCCATCTTCTTTCTCCCTCCCCCATTGCCCCACTTGTTGCCAAATTTCTCGTTTCATCTGGTAGATTTCCCAACAACACCCCACTCTCTCAATGATCTCAATTTTGTTCCTTTGTTTATTGCCCTGCGCCCTTTTCCTGTCTCTCCCATCTTGTACCTACTCAATTTAGTCCTTTTCCTTCATGCCCCTAGTTGGGTGAGATTGTATGACAATAAAAAAAAAAAAAAGGTTGCATCACAAATACATAACATTCCTTATGTCCCCTAGTGGTGAATAATAAATGTTAAGTACAGCAAAACCACAAACGCTTGGCCTTTTTACCAAAAATTTTAACTACTTTTTTTGCCAGGGTCAGAACTATTCCAACCTTAAATAGGGAGTTTTAGGCTTTTTTGGGTGATACACCCAACAAGAAAAATGCCATGTCAGTAAAATAAAGGGCCAAGAATTATTGTTCTTGCTGTATTTGTTATACAACCGTTGCGCAACAGTGTTATGGTGGATGTTAGGTTAGATTAGGTTACATGGCAAGTTTTGTATATAGTGTGCCGTGACTCACTCGCATGTTCCTCATTCCTACTGGAGAGTGGAGCAGGCAAGACTGACACTACCAAATTTGTTTGTTACGCCACACAGCGTAACAGTTGCATAATGGTTGTGTAACAAATACATGACAATTATTATTGATTGCTAGGGGACATAAAGATTGTTATGTATCTATTATGCAACTGTTACACAACTGTTATGCATCTGTTACACCTTGTGGCGTAATGAATGGTGTTGGTAGTGTGACTACCTGTGGATTTGGGTACCAGCACAATAGGTTATGGGCATATAAGCCAGTTTTTTGCATGCCAGCTTCATTTTTTCCCGCTCTTAGTGTTCAGTTTATTTTTCTCTTGCCTACTTTGTTACACTCTCTCCTATATGGTCATAACCCAATCTCAATCATCAAAAGACCACCTTAATACAATGTCTGAACAATCATCTTCTATTCCTCCTCCACCCTCTGAATCAAAAGGAAAGTTCTGTGACCTTCCCCCTCACAAAGGAACAACCCAACCTTGCTGCAGCAGTACTTCAAGGAGATCCTCTCTATAAGACCATGAAAGTGTCACCAGACAACCTATGCACAAAGTCAAGGGTGGTCCCAAAGTAAGTGAGATAAGAAAGGAGATAGAATTTACAACTTTGAAGCAAAGAGGACTACTTTGAGGAAGTGATTCAAAGATGAATCAAAGGACCTAATACTGGTTTGAGATAATCTTTGAGGAATAATTAATGTATAGGGTAAGGACACTAATTTTTGTGGTAAATCTCATGAAGGGTTGCAACTTAATAATCAAAGGAAAGATTTAAGTATTTTAGGATTTAATGAAATTGATTATTAAGAATGAAAAGGACAAATATAACAATAGCCTAAGAAGAGTTTGACTACTATCACAAATATATTTTATAATTAATTCTAGGGAATGTCAAACAAAAGTAACCCCCTTTAAATATCCTATTCCTCCTCACACTGACCCATTAATCAACCATCCATCATATACCCACAGACCCATTTAATCCACTGGAGCTCCCATTTACCAATCATCTAGCCTTATATCCCTTCTGCCCTGTTCCTACTTCACAGACCTTCTAATTTACCCTCAGATCCACAATTACCCCCTGTTCAAATATTGCCTCAATCTTAGCACTAGATTTCACGTACATTACTTATGCTTGAAAAGTATAAATTTCTTTACTTTTAGTATAATTTAAAGTTTGAATAGCGTGGCTAATTCAAGAACACAATAGAATGTAATTGTCCCAAGGTTGCTTTTTGAGTATTGCTAGGAGTTAGGGCTTGAATAGTGAGGTAATTGAGGTACTTTTGCTTCAAGTGTCACGTGGTGTGTGATAGATTCCCATGTATAAAATGGGAGCTCCGTTGAGCATGAGAATACTTCATTACCCAACTGACCATCATCTCCTATTTTTTTAATTTAAACTTCATTTATTTTAAATTCAATGCCTGAACGCACTGACCCTACCCTTACTCCCCCCCCACCCTCAAGCTGATGGGGGACTCCCCACTCATCAATTCAAAACTCTGTGCACAGCCTGGGTGGCCATGGATTTTTTTTGCATGGAAATTATGGCATCTTGGGGTCCTTGCAAGAAGTTCAAGTTTTGTAGATGGTGTCAAGTGGCGTGTATCACAATTTTTATTAATAATAATACAGAGCCATTTACTGCTACTAAGCTTTGGTCAATTGCCAACACAAAAGCCGTTGTTGAGGATATTTGGGACGTGCCCATCACTAGTGATTCAGCCGTCAATGAATTAGAGGGTTTGAGTCAGGAGGAGAGATTGGAAATATCCGGTTGGGCTATGGATGTAGCTTCAGGGAAGCAAAGGATGGTTGATGAAAAAGTAGACAAGGTTGTCAAGGATGCTTTGGAACAAGCAGAGAAAGAAGCCACCCTGTCAAAAAAACAACAATTGATCATCAAGGATGATGATGATGATGAAGTAGAGGTGGTAGAGAAAAACCTTTATTCCTCAAAGTTGACCTTGAGTTTGGAGTAAGTGATTAAATTTAATTTTTTATTACTTCAATGGTAACTGATTTTTTTGTTTTAGAGTGTGGAGACCATGGATGAGGTACCTGTAGCATCAACCAGTGGGCCAGTCCCTGAGGTTCCCACTGAGGTTGAATGGCCAATTGAGAGTGCTCCATCAAACACTGAGGACACCAACTTAGGGGTCAAAGTCTTGGATCAATTATGCTCCAAGCAACCTTGTTGAACTCTTTAAATGTCATTTGTCAAGAATTTATGTGAAGAGCTTGGGAAAATTGTGGATTCAGTTTTGTATGATATAGCCAAAGAATTGTTGGGTATTGGGGAGGTGGTATTTTCCAAACGTGATGAGTTGTTTGAAAAGAGTCAAAAGGGAATTTGGAAAGTGATGGAAAAGATGAAGGATTTGATTTGAAGTAAAATAGAAGAAAAAATAGTTTAGAAAAAGAAGAAAAAATTAAAGTAGAAAAGAAAAATTTTAATTTTGTATATAGTTTTATTTTGAATATAATTTTACTTTGATATTTTGATATTTTGTTTTTGTTTGATTAATTATGTAAAGAGAAGGAAAGAAAGAAGAAAAAAAAAGTTGTATTTAAGAAAGAAAATTTTGAGAAAAGAAAAAAGAAATTTGATTTGAGCTTGATTGTTGGAGAGAGTTTTCTTGATTGTTTGAGTGTTTTGATAGTTTGAGTTTGAGGAAACAGAAAAAAAAGAAAATGGAAAAGAGTTTGAAGTTTGAAAGAAAAAAGAAAAAATATTTTTAGAGAAATAATATAATAATTTTAATATAAAAATAATTTTTATAGAGAAAAAAAATTTATTTTAATATATGTTGTAATTAGTTTTTTTTTATTTTTTATTTTTTTTTTGTTTTATTTTCAATTCTAGTTTATTTTATTTTTATTTTTCTTTGTTTTTTTAATTTAATTTTAATAAAGTATTAAATTTTGGTTTTTAAAGAAATATACGGAAATCAAAAAATTGAAAAATAGTTATAAGAATTATTAAGATTTTAAATGATTTTTAAATTTTAAGTTTTAAATTTTAAGTACATGTTAAGGATTTAATATTTTAAGTTTTAGAAAAAAAAAGAAAAAGAAAAGAAAAGAAACAGAGAAAGAAAGAGAGAAAAAGAAAGAATTTTTGTCAGGCTAAGATCAACTAAAAGGATGTGAACTAGCTTGAAAAGTCTTTGTCTAGAAGATTTAAATGGTCCTATATGAATACTGTAGTATAAACCCAACAAGTAGTAAAATATAATTCAGAGTAAAGGTTTCAGTAATATAATTCCCACTATTATTGAATGTGGCTTACAATCTTTTTAGTTGGTAGAAAAATAGATTCAATAATTTCAGATACTATTCAAAAGTCTTATAAAAGTACTAATTGATTTGTATTGTAACTTGTTTGGATATATTGGTTAAATTGTAATGATGAAGAATGTAGAAACAAGACCCAAAAACCTCCTCCTTTTATACACACTGAGCTCCCCAATGAATCCCTTGATGTACCATCCAATACACAGTTAATGACGCCTCAAAACAACTAATAGACCTGCCTATAAACATCCCTAGTGACCCATGACATAATTAGACAAGTAACAACTGTCAAAATCCTGTAATAATAAGGGAAATCCATCAAAATTAAAGAAAAAGACAAAAAGAGAGTATATGCGTATAAAACAATAATATAAAGGAATAAAGGAGACTTTTTAAGGTTAATAATAGCTTAATAATAAGGGGGATTTACTGTAGAAATGGAGGGGCTAATCCTGGCATTATACTACGTGAAATTCCCATCCAAAAATAACCAAAATTGACTGAGAAACCACCCAAAAACTTAAAAAAGAGCGTGAGATGTGGGGTAACTACATGCAGTCCTTGGCAGGCGCTTGCACGGCTTATTCCTTGACTAAAATTAGGCGAATTTAAGCGTGGTGATGAAATAAGATGCCAAGAGTGAGGTTATTAATGAAATTAGTGCATATAAACAAGGTTAATGCACTATTAATTAAGCTAGGACACTAAATAAGCGCCTGTTGCCTATTTTAGTGTGTTTCCCCACAGTGGGCCTAGAATGTGAGGTAATTATAGTGTGAAAAAGCAAACTTTGCTAAAAATGAAGCTATTCACATAGGAAAAAAGCAGGTAGTATGTGGCCAGTACACAGAAGCCATTTCTGGCATAAAAAACACCAAATTTGAAAAGTGTTATTTTTATGCATTTGAATAGCCAAATCAATAGTCCTAAATGAGCCCAATTGATCTGTCAAAGCGCAATTCTGATATTCTCAATTTTATAGCGCATATAGTCAACTTTTAAGTGTAATAAAGCACATTTCTTGTTTTTTGCGTAAAACGATGAATATAACAGCTTTAAGTGTACTTAAAAATTATGTAGCCTTATACTTAAGGTTCTTAAGATTACCCTCACATATTCAGCTTAATATTAAGTGTATAAGACCTATAAAAGGTGGATATATGCGTGTATATAAGGTGTTATAATGGCATTTTCTGTGTATTATCATAATTTTACTTATGTATACTATTTGTGTACTCTCATTTATTATTCCCATGTATAGTTCATGTGTTTAGCATAACTTATAAGCAATTTTTACTCATTCCTGGGGATATACAGGCTGACAATGTTAAGGTTTAGGTTTTGAATGATATTTTAAATGAAAAGATTTGATAAGTTTAGGAGCATTAGAAACAGTAACGGCCAGTTACAATAATTTTTTATTAGTTTCATCAAGGTAGCCTTCCCATCCTGCAAGATATTGAAGTTTCCTTTTGCACATTCTTGAATCAAGAATCCGGCTTACTTCTCACTCTAGATGATCTTCTACTTCGACCAGTTCTGGAGGAGGATGGTTCTTACCCAGGTATAATTCTTGAGCTAGTTTCAAGAGAGATACATGAAAAACAGGATGAATGGATTGCCACTTTGGTGGTAGCTTGAGTCAAAATGCATATTTAGAGATTTCAGCATCTATTTCAAATGGACCCAAGAGTTTCTCAGATAGTTTCCTAAATGGTCAAGTTGTTCAAATATTTTTTGCATTGATCCATATTTTATTGCCTGGTTTAAAGAGTGGAGCAGATTGTTGATGTTTGTTGGCCTGTTATTTATACCTTCAACTTGCAGATTCCAGGTTAGATTGAAGTTTGCCTTGAAATTGTGAAATTTTTCAAAGATAATGTTCAGCAGGGTGATTTACTACTACATGAATCAAATTGAATTGAGGATGTCATCCATAGATAGTTCTGAAGGGAGATTGTTTTTTCAAAGAATGTGTTGAGTTGTTATAAGCAAGTTTCCTAATGGTAACCATGTGGTCCAATTGTCTTGTTGATAATTAAAATACATTTGAAGATATTGTTTAAGGATTTGATTAACTCTTTTTTTTGCTCATTGGGTTCAGGATGATAAGCAGTGGAAAGAGTCCTTGTGATCTTTAATTGTTGACATAATTGAGTCCAGAAAGTAGAAACAAACAAAGAGCTTCTATCTGAAATAACATCATTATGTAATCAATGTTTAGAAAATATGTGTTCTAGAAATAATTTTGCCAAATCCTCTGCTGTGGCAGTAGTAAGAGTTCTAATGAAAAAAGACATTTTAGAGAATCTATCAACTGCAACTAGTATACTATCAAAATGATCTGATGGAGGTAATTGAGAAATGAAATCCATTGAAATTGATTCCAAAGGTTTAGAGGGAGCTGAAAGTGGTTGAAACAACCCATACTTCCTATGATGAGGTACCTTGTTCCTATTACATTCATAACAGGCTTTAATATAGGCCTTGATTTCTCTAGTAATTCCTGGACAGATAAAATCCCTTGCTATTAACTGGTAGTTTTTATCAATACTAAAATGACCAGCTAATGGCAAATCATGTCGGCTATTGAAAATCCATGATTTTATATCCTTATCACCAGGTATGACTACTCTACCTTTAAAGACTAATAGACCTGATTTGATACTGAATATATTGTCCCCTTTCCTTGAGAGTATTTTGTCTTTTACCCCCACACAATAGTCATCTTTCAATTGAGCTTCTTAAATGTTGGATAGTGGATTTTGAATTTTTTGAGTTGTCATTGTATTGAGTTGATGAGTTGTTAACAATGATTTGTTGAAAATTTATTTGAGATTTTCTGGGTTCTTGTTAGCGAATGCCTCCCTCTGCTCTGGGTAAATGTTTTCCCAATGTGAAAATATGTCTGGAACTACACAATTTTTTCCAGGGCAATAGGTAATAGTGAAAGGAAATTTAGATAAGAACTAAGCCCATCTGGCTTGAAGTCACTTCAAGACTTTGGAAGACATAAATTACTTAAAAGTATTATGATCTGTTAAAATTTAAAAAGAACTATTAAGGCTGAGAAGAAAAAAACACCATTTTTTAAGAAAATGAATAATAGAAAGTAACTCTTTATCATGTAATTTTTTAATTTAAAACCGCTTCAAGCAATTTGCATGATTTGAATGCAACCGGATGAAACAATTCTGTTTCAGGATTTGATTGGGATATAACCCCTGCAATAGCATAATCACTAGTATCTGTCTCGACGATTGTTGAAGCAGAGGGATCAAAATGTCAAAGAATTGGAGCTCTGGTGAATGCAGAAATAAATGCTTTGAATTCCTTTTGCGCTGTATTGGTGAAAACAAAGAGATTATCTTTTCTAAGAAGAAAAGTGAGATTTGTAATATTTTTAAAGTAATTATTAATAAATCTTCTATAGAAATTTGAAAAACCTAAAAAACCTTGTAATGATTTAACAGATTTTGGATTCAGCGATTCCAATGTTTTTTAACTTTTTTATCATCCATTATAAGGCCATCAGTGAATAATGTTAAACCTAGAAAGTCAATAGAAGTGATGTGGAATTTGCACTTAGTGTGCTTGGTGTCAAGACCATTCTCTTGAAGACGATTTAGAACCTGTCAGACATGTTTAATATGTTTCTAGAGTGTCTTCAAAAAGATTAAAATATAATCTAAATAGAAAACAAAAAATTGTTCAACAAAATCATGAAAGATATCATTGAAATTTTTTTGATAAGTTGAGGGTGCCTTACATAATCCAAAAGGCATTGTAGACAATCCTATAGTACTACACCACAGAAAAAATGGGGGGGTATTGCTAGCAATACCCCTTGCTTGAACTCCATTGAGCCACAAATCTATGCTTGAATTATGCACACATCATCACCATGTAGGAAATTGTTTGGCCTTACATTTAGTCAGAGATTTGTCACAAATTGAGCTCAAGATGAACCTACATTGATCACCGTTTGATCTTGTAAAATCCTAATTTGATCATCAGTTAAACTCCCTTTGATCTCACTTTGATCTAACATAAGCTTTTGCATATCCAATATGTCAACTATTCACTTTCAAAAAGATTCGTAATGAATTTCACATGGAATATTAGAAACAAAACCAGTAATTTTGAGTAAATGTCTCATCAAAATGATTAATCTACAACAAAATACCATCAAAATTCAATCTGATTACTGAAAACTTTTGGTAAAATGACTAATAGATATTTAAATTGGAAAATAATATTCCATTTCTCAATTTCAAATTCAAAATATAAATCCTCGTTTGAAATGTGAATTTTGTAGATTCCTTGCCTTCCTATATTATGAGTAATATTTGAGGTATTTTACACCTTTGTAAATATGGTGTTGTGCTGCTAGAAATTATCTCTGTTTCAATTCAACTTTATTGAAGCTTGATTCCAGAATGATACATATTTTATAACTATTTTGAGAAAAAAGTCACTAGTAATGAATTTAGCCTTTTATCTGTCCTTTATTAAACCTCACTTAATCCTACTTAAATCCAAATTGACCCACAAAAACCTTATTTGGGATATTTTTTAGCCCAGGATGATTCAAGATTGGAGCAAAATATTATTTTAAATATCCAATATGCCTATTGATTAAATTTCTTCAAGCTTACTTTAAATTCACATTAACATTAACTTTCACAGGAAATATTAAACACAAATCTTGAAAATATAGTATTTAAAATCATAATAAATATAATATAATATGCTTACAACAAAATTTTCTTTCTGGATTAATTGAAACAAAAAATTGTTCATTTGTGAAAATAGAAAAAATACTATCCATCCTGAATTTAGAATTCATTTTTAAAAATTTAATGCCCCCTCACTTTCAAGTTTATCATGTATTTCAAAAATTATATTTTTAATAATTTTGTGAATAGTACACCTGAGATATAAACTTGGGGATATCAAAAACTAAAACATCAGCAAATTGAAATATTTTTTATTGTTATGAATGGAAATAATGATTGAAAAACACCATTAGAGCAAGTTTGATTTTGAATAATAGGCATACTTTCTCATGTAAATTTCAATAAAAATAATTTTTATTCTTACATAAGTTGCGGTGGATACATTTGAGCTCAAAAAGAATTAAAATTGACAAAATAAGACTTCTATAATTCATATTCAAAAATGAAATCACCCTTCATTATCTACCTGTAAACTATTTTAAATTGAATAATTTCAAAGTCAGTATATACTGATGTTATTTTTTCTTCTAAAAAATTTATTATATAGATTAATAGTCATAAACAGTTGACATAGATGTTAAATTTATATAAGCAATCTTTCATTCATAAAATGATAAAACTATCTTTTATGTAAAAAGTGATGAAGGAAAAAAATATTATTAAATTTTTGATGCACTATCAATAAAATTGAAGATAGAGCATATCAAAAGTTTAAACTTAATTTAAATTTTGATATCATCATTTTATTTTATTTTACTTGAGTAGAAAACAGATTTTAAATCTCAATATAATTTTAAATCCCATTAGTTTGTAGATTTCAACATTTGAAACTATGAAATAAATATTTATGAAAGAATTTTACAATATTTGCCCTTCTAAAAACTCATAAATCCAACTTCAAATCTTCTAACCTTCACAAGTAACCACAATGCATTCTGAAAATACTCTATATTTAAATAATTAAAGGTAAATAAAATTATGTTTTTATTCTTTATTTCAATTTTTGATAAATAATATATATATATACATATATATATATATATAATTTCTTAAAAAGTCTAAGAGGGAACTTAATAGTGGTTTTGGCATTAGATATATAGATTCAACTTTCAAAAAATTTGTTTGGAATAAATTACAAAGACAAAAAGGATATATTTTGATGAAAGAATACTGATTTAGGTTCTCTTAAAATATTATTAACCATTTTTATGGAATATTAATCCATGGTTATCATTCTTTATGATATTATCATAGAATTTTTTCCTTTTTTAATATAATGATTTTCTATTGTGTGGTATGTAGGCTAAGATAAGTTTAAAAGATTTATTGAAGATATATATACCAGAAACAGTATAATCTGTAGATTTATAACTATAACTTACTTTTCTGATGTTTTACATCATTGATAAGTAGCTCATGCATTACACAAGTAAATAATTATAGTCTCTGGAAATAATTCCTTGTGAATTTCAAATTTTTTGTTATTCTTAAAATCATTACTCAAATAAACTAAAAATTTCTTCAAATATTGATTGAAAGAAGGAGTTACAAAATCTTATTTTGTAGTTATAAAAGTTTGAGTTATTTTTCATATTATCAAGTATAATGAACATTTGTAAATTTTAACTTGAAAACTAGTGATCATAGCAAAGTAATACTGGAAGAATCAGATAAAAAGGGTGGAATAAAGTCATAGCACAACATGAAATGATACAAAATTGTTGATTTTTATCTCATAAAATTCAACTTATTTTTAACATATTTTACCACCTTTAGATAATGTTTAGTGGATTTTAACATTATTATAACAAGCAAACTTAACAATGTTTTGATTTTTTTAACAAAAATAAATATTGTTAGATCATTTTTTTAAAAAATATGACTTATTTTTATGCTTTATCTACAATAGTTAGTAGTTTTTTTTGCAGAAATTACTTGTTTTAATATTCTATTTTTGAATTTTTTAAGAGACTTCATTGCATTAAAGTTTTGTAAAAATTTTTCATTAAAGCATCATATTTTAAATCTAGAGAATTGGTTTTGAAATAATATATATTTTCATGTTAATTGACTCATTATTTTTGGATTGATAAATTATGTTAAAATTGGGATTGCTTATTTCTAGTGAGTGTACATCATAGTTTGTTTTCAAATCAAAGATTAATAAATGGTGAAATTTGGTAAAATTCTAAATATCTTTTAAACCTTTTTGATTTAAATAATGTTTAATTTTATGTAATCATTCTATAAGTAGAACACAGTTAAAATCTGATAATGGTACATTGCTTTCAATTTCTAATACTAAAATTCTATTCTACTTGAAACAATGTAAACTAAAGCTTGGTATCTCATAAGAAACTCACAATTTTCAAAAATCATATTTCCAACTTTTTAAACATGATACAAATTAAAATATATTTTTAGAATAATTTCCTAATTAGTTTCAAATACTAGAAAATAATGACCTCAATTTATTTTAATACTTAAACCATTCTGATGAGTGAATTTCACAATCCTCTAAGTAACATATGGTTACCATTTATACACATATGCATGATTTCTCCTTTTGTTTAATTTTAGCTGAATCTAAAAAGTAAAATCACATGTTGAATATCATCTATAGATAAACTTCTTATATTAGAAGCTAATATTTCATATGAGAAATTTGTTATTGAGTTTGGGAAACATTAATAAGTGTTGGGTATTATAATTGAGCCATTTATTCAAGTAAATAAAAAAGGATGACCTTCTAAATATTTCATATATATATATATATATATATATATATATATATATATATATATATATATATAATAAAAATTAATTATATAGTAGCATTTAACCATGTTTTTATACTAATGTCATATAAAAAAAGGGATTGAACTAAAACTTTCAGTAAAGAAAATAAAAATAAGATAAGTTAATATTCTTGTTTATATTCTCATATTTTTGAAATGGCTTACTTAAGGGAGAAAATTATTTGGTTTTAGAGTACAAGAATTTCTAGATAAAAATCTTCACAATATAGTTTGACCCTCTCAAAAAGAAAATTCCTCAAATTTTACTATCACATTTTATATATTTGTTAAGTAATAGAAAATGGAGTTGTGTCTTTGACAATGAAGCTTTAGAAAATGAAATAAATGATTTAAATTTATAATATAATTTTTGAAACAATAAATCATGTATTCAAAAAAAATTATATATCTTACAATCAAGATAACAGTATTAATTAAGCAACTCTAACAACTTTGGAAAGAAAACAAGAAAAAAATAATTAGTAAAATGCATAAGTTATTTTTAGAATTTAAGGAAACTTAATAGCTCTACCTGTAAACTAGCCTTAAAGCAGGTTTGGATTTAACATGTGGAAATTCATACATAGTACCCTTCCATCATTAGAGCAGAATAAAATTTATGTAGTTTTATTTTTTTAATTTATAATAGTATTTTTATTTTTGGCTTTTTCATTAGTATAACTATATATTTTTTAACTTTTTTGTTTTTCATAACATAAGTTCAAAGCTGCACATCACTACTTCAAGATAAAACTCCATATAATGTAATCAATGAATGATATATTATAATGAATTTTACTAGAGACTTTTCAAAAATGGTGATTAAGAATACTTATTATAATTTTTTAAATTTTTATTATTATTCTATCTCTTGAAAGGAGATGGCCATATCTCAATTTAATTAGTTTTTCCTCAGAAAAATTTATTCTTGATCTAAATAAAATTGCATCACTATTAACTAGATGTTATTATACAATTTTAACAATTTTTTTATCTGAACATAGTTGAAAGTATGTATAAATTAAAGTGTTTCCACATAGTCTTACTATTATCCCACCATTATTTTCACATTTAGATTTCATTATAACTGTAAAATAAGTTTTTCAATAATTTTAATAATACCTTAATATTTAATAATTTAGTTACATAGTAGATTTTTTATCCTTTTTTTATATGAGGCTTATTATATAAACACTACTTTTAGATTTTATCCATTTTGATGTCTGATAATTTAAATTTTCATTTAACTACCCAAATTATATCAAAAAAAATTCAAAAGTATATTTTTTTAATGTACTCTTTTTGATAAACTTATCATTTCTTATAGGTTATTCTTCAACTATTTATTGTAATTAATTACCCACTCATTTATGGTCTGTTATTGTTGTTCATTACATACAGACAAAATAAGGATACTCTCATATTATATTGGAGTTTTAAATTAAAAAGTAAATACTAGTGGCTGGTATTAAATATGAAGTTGTTATAACTAAGTTGAACATTAATTAATTATTAAATGGTATTTTATATTACAAATTTTATTGAATGTATATAAAAATAACACTCAAGAAATATATATAAGATATATATATAACCATTGTATATCAAAAATGAAGTACTTATCAACATGGTCTTTTTAAATGATTTTCAAATTTACTTAAAGAGACATTAATATTACCAATTCAAATTTTATATCAAATACAACAATATTATTATTTCATTTTTAATTATTTTACAAAAAATTTGAGTTTCAAAGTAATTTAATTCAGTATTTAATGAATGTTTTTGAAAAATATCTTTAAAAATAGAAATAACCCCTCACAAAAAAAATATAATTTTTTTTACTTACAATTTGCACCATATTTCTACCCTTAAAATATTTTTATTCTTATAACAAAAATATTTTTTAAATAAATTTAAAATTTTTTTCATTATTCAATTACAAAATGTCAAATTTATAATTTATTTTACCTTACTAAAAAATTTAGTTGAAAATTTAATTTTGTATTTCCAAAAAATAAACTTAAATGTCAAAAATTAAAAAAACAAAATTATAAATATAATTATGAGAAAGAGGTAGATTAAGTTTATAATATTCATATAAAAAAAATTCATATATTTTATGGTGTTTGAATTTTAAATTTAATGTATTAAAAAATAATTATTAAATAACCAAGCCAAATGAAATTGGCTTGGATTTTTGGTATCACTAGAACTTATTTTTTTCTTATACTCACATTTTAATTTTTAATTTTTTTTTTTTTTTCTACATTTCTCATTTTTTTTTTATGATTTTTAATGTTTTTAAGACCGAAGTTGCTTTCAAACAACTTTGGTCTAACGTTTCTCTCACTTTCCCACCAGATTGCACCTGGTAGGGAAAGTCACTTCCATTTTAGAGACCAAAGTCCCTTGCAGGGACTTTGGTTTCTCTGTGTGCATTGCACAGCCAGAAAAAAACTGGCTGTGCAATGCACTGCATGCAGCACATGCAACACGCATCGCTGCTGCAAGTAATGCGCATTGCATGCAGCAGAAATGCGCGTTTCATGCAGCAGCAATGCAGGCTGCATGCAACACGCGTTTCTGCTGCATGCAGCGCGCATTGCACATGCTGCGCATATCTCATGCAGCTGACTTGATATCAGCTGCATGAAATATGGTAGCAATTGTGCAACGCGCGTTGCACACTGCTTTGGCCACCTCCCAGCCTAGTAAATTAGCTGGGAGGGTGGCAAACATTACAGCAAGCAATCGAAGTCGCTTTTAGCGACTTCGATTGCTTGAAAGAGACACTTCCAGCCAGGGGAAACCTGGCTGGAAGTACTAAATTGCAATGTAAGGGACCCAAGCCAATTTCAAAGGCTTGGGTCATAAATTAAGGTTTCTAAAAAGCAGCCAGTATAAATCTGGCTGCAATAAAAAGTAAATTTTTTAAATAAAATACATAAAAAAATAAAAATTTGTTCAAATAAAATATACAACACTCTTCAGCCAGTAAGAAACAGCCTTCCATTGTTACACATAGAAACAAAATCAAATGTTTCTTTCATCAACATTGGCCATGTTTCAATATTTTGAACCAAGTAAGATCAGGAAAAAGGTCACGGCAAAAAAATTGCATAATTAAAAGTCTCCCAATTTAATATGGTGCGGAGGTTCATATTTTAGAAATAGGTGGTGCACATTATAGTTTCCTTTAAAAAAATTTAAAAATGAATTAATTTTGGCGCAATGTAAATTTAAATGTGATGAGTGTATGTTTTTTAGCTACGTGAAACATGGTAGCTAGAATTATGTGGTGTCAATTTTTTTTAGATGTGAAATTCAGTGTTCCACAAATGTGCATCTGTACAACATGCAGCCAAGTAAATTCTAGCTGGAATTAGTATATGCATAGGAAAAAATGATCATGCTGTGTACAGTGCCTTGGCAACATCATTCTTGGAATTTAGATGAAGTTTATCATATGACTTTGAGAGCTGCATTTTTTTGAAAATGTGATCAGTGAAAATTCATGATATATACATCTGTTTACCACCCAATTTATTTTTCCTTTCTCTTTCTCACTTACCTTTTTCAAAAATTATCAATCATATTTTTGCTTTATCATTTTGAATTATTGGTACTATTTTCTTGACCTTATCTGATTACCGGTAAGCAAATTTTTCTTGCTATTGCATTTCATATCATTATGGTTTGTTACACTTTTTTACACTTTTGACAAGTTAATCTAATGATTCTAATTCTGAATTTATTTTTATGGTATCTTTTACTGTACCCTTTCTATTCATTATAAAATAATTCTTTTTCAGTTAACTTAAAGTTTTTTTATTTGTTTGTCAATTTACTTTTCTTTATTCCTTATCAAAAATGTTCAATTTATTTATCTAACCATTTATTTTTTAAAACAGTGATTATAAAATAAACTTTATAATTAATTTTGATCAATCAGCTACAAATGGAAGAAGATTTTATAGACATGTAAGTTCATGTTTTGCTTATCATTTTTCTATATTTCTTTAATACTTTCTCAACCATTATATTATTAATATGAAAAGTAAAACATCATCTCGTACTTGCTGAAAGCATACAGGATAATGTTTTGCTTTTCATAATAATAATTAGATTGTTTGTACTTTACCTTTAATTTATTGATTTTTAAGTTGTTTCAAAGTCTCGTACTTGCTGAAAGCATACAGGACAATGCTACAATTTAAAAATTAATAATTTATTGAAGTATAACTTTCTAAGTCAATATATTGATCAGAGCAAGATTTTTCATTTTATATATGTGGATATCATAATTCCGTAAATTTTTTAATATTACTAGTGTATTGGAGCTATACTTTCATTATATTATTAATATTAAGTGTAGAGCCAAATCTCGTACTTGCTGAATGCATACAGGATAAAGCTATACTCTTTATATGTATAATTTAATAAAGTATACCTTTGAAACGCTTTCTTAATATTTGAAAAAAAGAAAAAGTATATAAATTTACTAATATGTAGATATGCTAACTTTTGTATTTCTAATATTGAAGATATGATAAAGTTAAAGGTATAATTGACTGATAATTGAAATTATGTTACTATTTTCTAATTTTTTGATTTTTTTCTATTTTAAATCAAAATTGAATTCTCTTAGGATTGAACCATCAATGAGTAACAATTTGAAAAAAAAAACGGCCAGGGAAGAACTCTAACAATAGGTGGGCGAAAGACATTGCTACTGGAATGAAACTTGTAAACGCTCTTGGAATGGATACAAACGGGAAGAAGCCACATTTCTATGCACGATCTTATGCAAATAATATGGCAGATTGCAATAATTATTACAATTTTTTTCCTGGATGTAGTATTTATAAGCCAAAAGGTGTCTTAATACCTAATGTTCTTGTGCAGACTTTTGAAATTCATGAGCTCAAAGAACTAGATATGTTAGAAGCTACGGTGCGATGCATTAAGGATCTTTCTTACTGCGAACATGAAATTAAAAATAATGGTTATCATCAAAGAGCTGGTGGTTTTGGAAAACTGTTTGGTGGTGGCTTTATTTTAGATAGAAAGAAATCTTTACATATTTGTAAGTATCACTTTTTTTAATTTAAATACTGAATTTTTGAATGCTTTTCCTTGCAGATGAATACACTGATGATATTGTAAAAACGGATGAATATAAAAAACGAATGAAGAGGATTGCAATGTACTTTGAATATTTTTTTAAAAAAATATCATATGTAAAGTACAATGAGGCAACTAATCTTTGCGCAAAACTTGGTATTCCTGGATTTTCAAAAGTTTCTAGTGAAGAAGAGGGTGTACCGTTGTGGTAGCCTAAAGTTTAGTACGGCACCTAAGTATGTAAATGGAGTTATTACAGCATGCAAGATTGGCGTTATTATTTTTTTTTATATATAAAAGGGTTTATTTAATTTATTTGAGTTTTAAATATGAAGAAATTGGTCACGAGCAAATGCCTACACAAAAACAATTTATTTTACGGAGAAAACTTATTTTTACGGTCTGGAAAATTTATAAGTATTAAGTCAAGTCACTCAAGAACCTTGGGAAATTTTCCCAGGATTTTTACTATTTTTCTTATATTTTTAAATGAATTTTAAAGTTTTATAGGAATATTTACGTTTTCAAAAATTACTTAACTTTGATGAATTTTCACGGCGTAATTAGAGCTGCGCAGACAACGAAAATTAGTTTGGTATGTAAAGGGGAAGTAGCTCTATTATGTGTAATTTTTCTAGATTTTTTATTATGGTTTTAAGGTTCTAAATTGAGTCCGGAAGTCCGGACGGACTCCGTACGGACTCCGTACGGAATCCGCTTTGACTCCGTACGGACTCCGTACGGGCTCCGGATTGACTCTGGAAGAGCTCTGGAGGGGAAAACTTAGGCACGTGACTAGGAATACTTAAGCGACTCTCAAACTCGAAATTGAGAGGGGGGACACATCATACAGCTTAATCTTTAACCACCACAGTCTCATTTTTTTATTACTCAACAAATTAAAATAACTTGTAATACCCTTATAACATTATTATTTTTTACATAACATTTTAGAAATACAATTCAACAGTTTAAATAACACTTCATACAGGGTATCTTTAGAAAGGTCTTCATCACTGGGACTTGATTATTGCTGTCTCATAAAAATTCAAAATATTATAAAAACATAAAAGTCAATCTTTTCAGATCTTTCATTGGTACACCTTAATTGTTGTTATCAGTATTTCTTTATCAACAGCCACTTTCTTTAAATCTCAATAAGCGTTAAATATTTTAGAGTTTCATTATTTTTTATTAATCCGATCCAAGTAGATTGGTTAGCTTAGTGATTTAGAACACCTACTTTGTTATTTTTATTGGAAGGACGGGGTTTTCAGCTAAATCCACATATCTCCTCCGGATTCTGCTTACAGCAAGGCGACTGTAAGAGTTTACCTTACCATAGTTGGCGCCCAACGTGGGGTATCGAAATCTCTAGCTTTTTCTAGGACTTACTTGGATCTAGGACTTTCTTAGCCTGCAAGAGGCTTATTCTCTGGAGCTCAAATTGGATTTTTGTTATTGGCCTGCAAGAGGCTTGTTATTTTAACGGTTGTTAACGCTTTTCTTATGTTTTGGGATGTCTTCTACTAGTGGAACTGCTGTGTTGGCTGCTGGTGTACCTGTTAGGGCATCAGTAAGGATTGTATCTTGGGTTGGGCCCAAGTTTTCTGGAGATGATTTAGAAGGATTTTTACATAGGTATGAATCTGCAGCTGTGATTGATGGTGCTTTACCTTTGGATATGGTGAAGCAGATTAGGTTCTTTATTTTGGACAGAGAGGTGGAAAAGGAGGTTATTTCTATGGATGGTTATAAAGATCAAGATTGGAGAAAGCTCAAGATGGAAATGGAAAAAAGGTGGCCAAAAGTTTATTCATTGGAGGATCTAAAGCATATAGCTAGGAAATGGGAATCAAAAGGTGGTGTAACATCTCTGCATCAGTATCATCAGTTTATGGTTGAATTTCAGGTGGTTCTGGATTATTTGTTGGAGTATGAAATTTTATTTCATGATAATGCATCAAAGTATGTTTTTTGGGATGCTATGGGGGAAAAGGTTAAGAAAGATGTTTTGATGGTGCTTATTAATGGGAATTTAATGAAGGATCTCCCAGACGGAGAAACTAGGATTCCTGGTATGGAGGTGCTAAAGAAGGTTATTTTGGAACATCTGGATACTCATAACTCTGTTGATTTGGACTCTGGAGAAGACACTGAGGTCGCTCAAGAGATAGAAGAGGGCGGTTTAGAAGAATTAGCTTCTGTTGAATTTTTGGAATCAGCCATTCCTGAAGATTTTGTCCAGCCTGAAGATATTATTTTTGTTAACTCTTCTGTTTGGAAAGAAGAGGTTTCTGAAGATGAAGATATTATTGTCACTGATGAAGAAAATTTGGATGTTGGGGATAATTTTGTTTTGGATAATTTGGAATTTGATTTAGAGGAATATTTACCTCAGGTTTTGTCTTCACAAGCGGAGACTGTCTGCAATTCAGATGTGGATATGGTTTATGAATCTGGTATATGTATGGTGGATTTGTTACAATCTCAGGGAGAGATTGTTAAGGAGGATATGGTTTTCCCTGCACTAATAAAGAGTGTAGTTGTATTTGATAATAGAGTGCATAAATTGGATGCACTCATATTTTGGAAAAGGGTTGTTTATTTTTTATGTCCAATGGTAGGACAAATTATGGGGGTTTATTTTTGGGTTTTATGGAATCGGTGGATAAGCCCTTGGGGCAAAATTATGGATTATCTCCAGGGGATATCAAGAATTTAATTCCTCCGAAATGAGGATAAACTACCTAAACTCGGCTGAAATTTTTTTTTATTGTTATGTCTTCAATTTATTCAGCATTCAAATTATTATGGATGCCTTCATTTTTTGGGGTAGCAGGGGCTGATCGCTCTAATGTTGTAATCTCTCCTCAGGATGAGATCCCGGATTGCAATAGGTCAGCTCACTTGGAGATAATTCAAGTGGATTCTCAATTATTTTCTGTTAATATTACTTTGGAGTGCAAATACGTTTTGGACTTTTCTATATGTTTATTGGATTTACCCTGTTTTTCTATTAAATTTAAAAATGGTAAAAAAGGCAAAATGGGCCAAATTAGGTTGGATAAAAATTGGAAGGTTATTCCAGACCTCCAGCAAGAGGTTAAACTGCAATTATCACCTTCTATTACGGGCCTCCAGCAAGAGGTTAAACTGCAATTATCTCCTTCTATTTTGGACCTCCAGCAAGAGGGTAAACTGCGAAAATCTTATCAAAACCCGATTAAAAATCTCAGTATAAGTAAAACACAAAAAAATAACTTATGTGAAAATGTTATTCGGGGCCTCCAGCAAGAGGTTAAACTGCAATTATCTCCTTCTATTTTGGACCTCCAGCAAGAGGGTAAACTGCAAATATCACATCAAAATCCGATAAAAAATCTCAGTATAATTAAAACTCAAAAAAATAATTTTTGTGAAAATTCAATTCCGGTCCTCCAGCAAGAGGTTAAACTGCCAACTTTCTTTACAGGTGATTTACTGTTGGATAAGGGAAGCAAAGGTGTTGGAAAATCTGTTTATAAATTAGACGAGGGAGAGGTGAAAAGGATAAAATTTAAAAATGAAATAAAATATTTTTCTAATTTTTCTTATTCCGATTCTGGCGATGAAGAAGATTCATTTGATGAAAGTTTTAATGGCGATACAAAAGTAAATGATTTACCTCAAGCTTATTTAGATGTGGACGCAGCCAAATATAAGAAAGTAGCAAATAAAGTTCGACCTATTAATGAACCGCTACCTGCTGAATTAAATCCACCTTTGAGAAGACCAAGGTTATCAAGAGATCCTTATGAAAGTCCCTTGGTAAAGAATCCGCCTGAATTTTCTGAGACGTCAAGAATCACTTTTGAGAGACTGGGTGTTGTTAATTTTGGACCTGATGGTTGGTTGTCTGGAGAAGAGAAGAAGTTGTTGTTGGATGTGATGGTCAAGCGAGAGAAGGCCATTGCTTTTGAAGAAGAGGAGAGGGGTGTGTTGAAGCATTCCTATGGGGAGCCTTACAAGATTCCTGTGGTATGTCATGAACCGTGGCAGCAGAAACCGATTCCTATTCCGGCTGCATTAAAAGAAGCCTATATTGAAGTTGTCAGAGAACGGATACGCACTGGACTGTATGAGCAATCAACGTCAAGTTATTCTAGTCCGGTATTTTGTATCAAGAAACCGAATGGAAAGCTTAGAGTTGTTCATGATCTTAGGGAATTAAATAGGGTTACAATAAAGGATGCTGGGATACCACCTAGTGCTGAGGAGTTTGTTGAAGTGTTTGCAGGGAGAGTGTGTTATGGTTTGGGAGATATTATGGGTGGATATGATGAGAGAGAGTTACATCCGGACTCAAGGCCTCTCACTACATTCGATACGCCACTTGGACGTTTACAGTTAACAAGATTACCTCAAGGAGCAACGAATTCGGTTGCAGTTTATCAAGCTCAGATGGCTTGGATCCTTCAAGATGAAATTCCACAATATGCTGGAATCTTTATAGATGATGGAGGAATTAAGGGACCAACAACCGACTATGATAACCAGGTGTTGGAAGAGAATCCCGGGATACGCAAATTCATTTGGGAGTTTGCAATTACTTTAGAAAGAATCTTGTTTCGAATTGAGGAGGCTGGTTTAACTATTTCAGGTTCAAAATTTTCATGTTGTGTGCCAGCCTTAGAAATATTAGGCCATGTGGTATGTAGAGAGGGTAGGATTATGTCTAAGAAGAAAGTTAACAAAATTCAGTCCTGGCCAAGACCCAAGAATACGACCGAAGTTAGAGGGTTTTTAGGCGTTTGCGTATATGTTAGAATGTTTATCAAGGACTTTTCTTCATTGGCAGCTCCATTGAGACGGTTAACGAGAAAGGATGCAGACTGGGAGTGGGATGAAGAGTGTGAGAAGGCGTTTGTGAAGTTGAAGGAGGTTGTAGGGAAGGATTTAGTCCTGCACAAGTTAGATTATGGAAAAGATGCTGGCAGAATTTATTTAGCAGTTGATTCAAGTCAGATTGCAGCTGGGGCGGTTTTGTCTCAGATGGATAAAGCTGGTTATATCAGGCCAGTTAGGTATGAATCTGTAGTATTTACTGAGGTCGAATCAAGATATTCTCAACCAAAATTGGAATTATGTGGTGTGGCGAAAATACTGAAGAAAATTCAGCATATTTTGTGGGGGCAACATTTTGAGTTGCAAGTGGATGCGAAATCGTTAATCCAGATGATTAATTCCCCAAGTTTACCGAACGCACCCATGACGAGATGGGTAGCTTTTATTCAACATTTTTTGTTTGATTTAGTTCATAAGCCTGGCAAAACTTTTACTATGCCAGATGGTTTATCAAGGAGACCACCCACTGAAGAAGATTCAGACTCAGAAGAGTTCGATGAAGATATACCTATTATCAAAGCCAGCACTAAAGGAGCTGAAGACTTTCCATACCTCCCCCATGAGGTTAAACTGGCAGGACTAATGTGTTTAGATTATGGTGTTGATGACCTCCACCAAGAGGATAAACTGGAAAATAGTTTATATGTTAATAAAGGTGTTGGAAAAGGTGTAGATAAATTCGGCAGAGAGGAGGTAGAAGAAGATGTGGTGTATGTAGAGGAAAATGGATTGGTAGTGTGGGATAGTAGTAAATTAAGGAATGGTGTATATGTTGGAGAATTAGAGAACTTAAATAAAGAGGTGGATAAAGATAAAGAGGTATTTTCAAATACGGTTTTCGAAGGATCCAAAGGTTCAGAAGAAAAACGTCGACATAGCTTGATTAAAGATTTATTTAGGGGTCAACGATTATTGGCTCATTCATGTGCAGGTGATATTGGTGATAGAGAAGTCCCTATTGATGTTATATTAATCGATTTTCAAGATGAAGTCTGGGGTCAGACTGGTTTTTATTTTTTGTTAGTCAAATATTTGTTGACTTTAGAGAGGCCAGAAGATTGTGAAGACGATGAATGGGTGGCTATCAAGAGGAAGTCATCTACGTTTTACCTATCTGGTCGACGTTTAATGAGGAGGAGGTATCCAAATCCTCAAGTAGTTATAACTCAACAGAAGGGGCAAGAATTAGTTTTGAAATCACTGCATGAAGATCTCGGGCATAGAGGCGTTGGAGAAACATTTAGAAGAATTTCTGATCGATTTTGGTGGCCTGGCATGAAGATGGCTGTTAAACAGTGGGTTCAGTCATGCGAAGAATGTCAAAGACGAAGTTATTTAAGGCCAAAAGAACCTGGACGCGCGACCGGTGAATATACGCTCTTTGGAAGAGTTAGTTTAGATGCCGTTCATATAAAAGAGGGACGGTATAAATATTTAATTGTGGCCAGAGATGATTTATCTGGTTGGGTAGAGGCAGCGCCTCTTATTAATTTAACTGCCAAAAATGTGGCAGAATTTTTTTTGAATAATTGGGTATATAGGTATGGGGTGATGAAGTTGGTGACGGTAGATGGAGGTCCTGAATTTGGGACAGAGTTTAAAGAGGCTGTATTGAAAGTTGGATCAAAGGTTAGGGTAGCAACCCCATATTATCCTGAAGCTGAAGGCATGGTTGAAAGAGGGCATCAAGTTATTAAGGATGCTTTAGTTAAAATGTGTGGGACAAGTGCTGAAAAGTGGAGGCACTATTTACCTTTAGTTTTATTTGCTGATCGAATCACTGCCAAAAGGACGACCGGATTTTCACCTTATGAACTTGTTTTTGGACAGAAAGCAGTTTTACCGGTTGATTTAGAAGCTGAATCATATCTTGGAGTTGACTGGGACACGGTCAAAACTACTGAAGAATTATTGTGTGCAAGAATGATGCATCTAGAAAAGAAAGAAGAATATTTAGAAAAGGCATATTCGCGGATGATGAAGATCCGAAATCAATCAGTTAGATATTGGGATGAGCGGTTGGCACATCGATTAAGGAAACCTTTGAACCCAGGAGATATGGTCTTGGTGTATAATAGGAGTTTGGAAAGTCAGTGGGGGAAGATGTTTGCAGATAGGTGGAATGGACCGTATAAAATCAAGGAGCAAGTTTCCGGCGGTTCATATGTGCTAGAAGAGTTGGATGGAGTAGTATTAAAGAAGAGGGTAGCGGCCGATCAAGTGAAACGGTTCTATCCTAGAGGCACCAGGAGTGCCGAAGTCTAACTCCGAAATGAGGATAAACTATGAAATTTCTTAAATTTTATTCCTCCGCAATGAGGATAAACTATGATATCAATGAAACTTTATGGATTCCTCCGCAATGAGGATAAACTATGATATCTACAAAATTTTATGGATTCCTCCGCAATGAGGATAAACTATGATATCAATGAAATTTTATGGATTCCTCCGCAACGAGAAAAAACTATCATCTTTTTTTATCAAAATACTTTACTATCGTTACATTGTATATGGTCGACGAAACTGTGATGAAACATAACGAAATGCAAGAAAACCTTCATTGAAAATTTTCAAAATTAAAAATTCTTAAAATATGGGTGAAGATAGTGTTGGAAAAATTTTAAAATTTATTGGAAGAAGTGTTCACAGGGGAACCTTCTTGATCAAATATTGGCAAGTGTGGGGGTAATTGATGGGCTGGCTGCTCTATACACAATTACCCCATAATGTTCGTTTCCAAAATTTTCCCTGTTTCTAGTTGAATCCTGGCTTTGTCTTTTAATTATAGGAAGTCCACTAAGACTATAAACTGGAACGAATCAAGAGACACCGCTCTCAACGCCGGATTCAAGATTTTTTTTTTTTGTTGTTTTATTTTGTTTTTGATTTTTTATTTTAGATTGTGATTTCTATTCTTTAATATATATTATGAATTATTGTAAAGGTGATGCTCACTGGTGGTCTCTAATCATTTTTATAAATTGGAGGGAGCCCACCCAGTGATCATCATTATAAAAATTATCTTCTAAAAACTTTCATTTAATTTCTTTTCTTTTTAATTTCTCAAAATTGTGTAACCACATCAAGTTGCACTTGGATGTGGGTATGATGTCGAGGGTACGGCTCATCAAATGGCCGGGGGGCATCTTTTAAAATTTTATTTTAAAATTTTTTTTATTACTTTTTTATCTTTCTTTTCACACTCATTTATCTTTCTTTAAAAATTAAATTTTAACTTTTATTTCAAAACTATCTTTTCTAAAATCTTTTATTTTAAATTTAAAAATCAAAAAAAAAAAAAAAAAAAAAAATTAAAAAAATTAAAATTAAAATAAAAAAATAAAATAAAAATTAAAAAAAAAAAATAAAATAAAATAAAAAAAAAATAAACTAAAAAAAAAAAACTAAAAAAAAAAAAAAATAAATAAATAAAAAATAATATATAATAAAAAAAAATAATAATAATAAAAGGTATTTTAGTTTTAGGTAGTTTAGATGTTTATATTTTATTTTTCAAACATTATTCAAGAAAGCTACATACCAGGAAGAGCGCCATCAAGGGTTGTTATCTTTTGAAGAATCGAAATTAGAAAATTTAGAAGGACCTTGATCGATTTCCTGGGATTCGAATCTTATTTCACGGTCACGATAGTGTTGAAGCCAGTTGGCTATTTTGAAAAGGTCTCTTAACAGTTGCTCTCTCATCCAAGATTCTGATCTATCAGAGGGCGGGTATCGTTGGAAATAAGCGATAAGGTTATTAAAATTGGCAAAAAGCTTTTCAGACACTAGGTGAATTGGAACTCTAGGGAAGCTTGGATTAGGTTCTGGTAGTTCATAAGCAGAATATGAAATTGGAGAACCGGTGGACGCTTATCAAATTAAAATATCAGCAAATTAAAACCTGAAGATTAAGAAAATAAAAAGAGACAACTAACCTGTGTCAAAACTATCATGATCATAGATAAATGGCTTACTTGGTAATGGAGTGGGATTTTTTATGTTTAGAAAAGGATTTTTTATTTTTGATAGATGAGGAGGACTGGTGTTGGATTTGGTGTTTGAAGTAGATGTTCTGGGCCTTTTGGATGATACAAGAGAAGATGAAGACTGCTGGCTATTATAGGACCTTTTGTGCTTCAAGATGTTGGAAGAAGGAGAAGAATTGTTAGAAGGTTGAAGCATGGCCCTGGGAGCAGCAATAGTTCTTGGGGGAGTAGCAGCAAGTCTAGATTGGAGAGAAGGACCCAGAGGATTAGGTGATGGAGAAAGATTTAAATAGGCTGATGGAGAAAAAGGTATGGGATCTTTAGAGGTTGATGGAATAGGGGGTGGAGTAGAAGGTGAAGAAGAAGTGGAGGATTGCAGAAGGCGGCGAAGCTAGTAGCAGTGATGGGGAAAGAACCACAGTTCAAGCCAGAACATTTTCTTTTCTTCTCATAGCAGGATAAACAGGCCCTGTTATAAGTGTGCTTTTGCCAGTTAAAAGAGAAGATACATTCCCTATGGGTGAAGGCACAATATTTGCAAGATTGATCAGCTGAAGCAATGAAGTCAGAAGGTTTCATCTTGTTAGGAGATATTTTTTTGAAGAAGAAAACTTGAAACTAGGATGAAGAAAGCTGGTGGCAAAATCTGGGTTCAAGGATAGAGAAGTTGTTAGGTCCACCAAGACCTTAAACTGGATTGTTATCAAGTGTTGGGTCCACCATGACCTTAAACTGGATTTCTTATCGATTAAATGTTTGGTCCACCATGACTTTAAACTGGTAGTTCATTCATTGTTTAGTCCACTATGACTTTAAACTGGAAAATTAATATCTGCAGGATAATTCAACATTCATTGGACCACTATGGCCTTATACTGGATTACTTGTCGATCAAATGTTTGGTCCACTATGACATTAAACTGGATTATCAAATTTATTCAATCTTTGGTCAAGCCTAGGCCTTACTTAGGAATATATCAAGATATTTATGCACTTAAACGATCTTTGGTCCACCAAGACCATAAACTGGCAATCGATTATATGTTTGGTCTACCAAGACTTTAAATTGGAATGTCAATCTTGTTTGGATAACTCAATTCAATCTTTTAATTTATCACTGTCCACTAAGACTCTAAACTGGTTATTCAATTATTTCTGGAATTGGGTGCTGATAAGCTTTAGGAGGTTAAAATTTTAGGTGGTGATGATGCTAAAGAAAGCATAATGGTTAATTAGGTGAAATTTGTGGCGCTTTAACATGGTCTAAAGTTGAAATTATTATTTGAAGCCTGGCAAAAGTATTTTATGGGTTTGCTGTATAGCAAAGTTTGAAAATTGTGATGAAGGAATCAGAAGTTAGGATGGTAGTTGGATTTTAGGGAATGATTTTTTTTAGTGCCTCATAGTTAGGCCATTTTTTTTTTTGGTGTGAAGCTTGGAGGACCTTATGGCGAGATTGGAATCATAGAATTCGGCTCAGTGGGGGGCCCTATGAGGTTGGAATCAGGAGTATTCAGCTCATAGGAAGATCCACTCTCTCAATGCTGTGACAAGAAGGAAGACTGGTATATGGGAGTCTGAAGGGATTCAAACCTTGCTCTCAGTAGTGGAATCATCACAAGATTTATTTTATTTTATTTTATGTTATATCAAGCCAGAGAAGAAAGAAAACATCATTTATGTTGAAAGTTTAAGAAGACCAAGCAAAAACAAAATTTTATCAAGTTATACTTTTAGAAAAGATAATTTCTTTGAAATTGTTCAACATCATTATCAAAGCTTTGCATTAAAATTCTTCTTTTCATGAGGTCTTCATGGTTATTAGCTGGAGTTTCTTGAAAATAGGCCAGCATTTTTCGTTTCAACTCATTAGTAAAGTCAAGAAAAAGATAGCGATGAAAATTTGGGTAATGATTGATATAGTCCGTCTTCACTCTACCAACATCATCAGTGTTGGTTATTTCGACAGCTAGAAGTTCAAATATGTTATTAAGTCATAGGTTTAGTCAATTTTGATTAAAAGTTTTTTTTTTTTTTAGTAAGATAAATAGGGTCTTACATTTAGAGCCAGGAAACATAGTCTCAGCAAAGTTAGTTGGGGGTACTGGCGTTATAGGATTAGGATCTTGTGAAGGCAAAATTAGGCCGGGATCCGTTGATGAAGATTGAACTTTTGAAGCTGTTTTTGTTCTTATTCGTTTTAAGAAGACAGGAATTTTGGATCGCTTTTTAGAAGTTGAGGGATCAGGGAGAGCTGCTGGTCCTAAATATACGTTTGTTTTAGAAGGAACTATTGGCCGGTTGCATTTGACTTTTTTCACACGGCATAAGTCGCAAGCTGTTCTGCCAGGAAGGTTAGGGTTGGACATTAAACAAGGTACCTGGTATCGAGCGCAGAGTTCACATGGAGCAACAAGTTCTTTGGAAGACATATTGATGAAGATGAATTTTATAGTTGATTAAAGAAGATGGTGGTTGAAGGTTAAAGATGAATAATGTGTTCGACCACTTATGCAAAGTTTTAAGAATGGGGACATTCTTGATTGGAGGGAGGATGTGGTAGCCTAAAGTTTAGTACGGCACCTAAGTATGTAAATGGAGTTATTACAGCATGCAAGATTGGCGTTATTATTTTTTTTTATATATAAAAGGGTTTATTTAATTTATTTGAGTTTTAAATATGAAGAAATTGGTCACGAGCGAATGCCTACACAAAAACAATTTATTTTACGGAGAAAACTTATTTTTACGGTCTGGAAAATTTATAAGTATTAAGTCGAGTCACTCAAGAACCTTGGGAAATTTTCCCAGAATTTTTACTATTTTTCTTATATTTTTAAATGAATTTTAAAGTTTTATAGGAATATTTACGTTTTCAAAAATTACTTAACTTTGATGAATTTTCACGGCGTAATTAGAGCTGCGCAGACAACGAAAATTAGTTTGGTATGTAAAGGGGAAGTAGCTCTATTATGTGTAATTTTTCTAGATTTTTTATTATGGTTTTAAGGTTCTAAATTGAGTCCGGAAGTCCGGACGGACTCCGTTTCGACTCCGTACGGACTCCGTACGGAATCCGCTTTGACTCCGTACGGAATCCGCTTTGACTCCGTACGGACTCCGTACGGGCTCCGGATTGACTCTGGAAGAGCTCTGGAGGGGAAAACTTACGCACGTGACTAGGAATACTTAAGCGACTCTCAAACTCGAAATTGAGAGGGGGGACACATCATACAGCTTAATCTTTAACCACCACAGTCTCATTTTTTTATTACTCAACAAATTAAAATAACTTGTAATACCCTTATAACATTATTATTTTTTACATAACATTTTAGAAATACAATTCAACAGTTTAAATAACACTTCATACAGGGTACCTTTAGAAAGGTCTTCATCACTGGGACTTGATTATTGCTGTCTCATAAAAATTCAAAATATTATAAAAACATAAAAGTCAATCTTTTCAGATCTTTCATTGGTACACCTTAATTGTTGTTATCAGTATTTCTTTATCAACAGCCACTTTCTTTAAATCTCAATAAGCGTTAAATATTTTAGAGTTTCATTATTTTTTATTAATCCGATCCAAGTAGATTGGTTAGCTTAGTGATTTAGAAAACCTACTTTGTTATTTTTATTGGAAGGACGGGGTTTTCAGCTAAATCCACATATCTCCTCCGGATTCTGCTTACAGCAAGGCGACTGTAAGAGTTTACCTTACCATACCGTTTGCTAGTAATTTAACTTGGACATCTGGAGGGAATGGTAATGGGTTCTCTAATGAGGTTCATCTCGATAAGGATGCAAGTGAGTATACTTTAGGAATATTTTTTCCTAAAGATACAGAAAAAAACACCATTCATATGAAGTATGATAAGACCCAACCACGACAAATAGGTGGAGAACTTATGTTTCCCAAAATTCGAAGTAAAATCAACTTTGAAGCAACTAATGGAATAACAGTGACATTATGGCCTGCCAATCAACTAAGGCATTTCACCTCAAGATGTCATGAAATTCCTGGCTTCACTAGGATAGGTTCTTCTATTCAAATCAGCACTAGAATTTTTCATGCTATAGAAAAGCTTAATGTTTTTGATATTGATATTTCAGAATACTTAGAAATTAAAAAAGAAAAATTTAGGTTAGAATATTTGATTAGTGCTTTGAGAGTTTTTTTGAAAAGAGATGACTTAATAGAGGAAGAAATAGAATCAGCAAAGTATTATTTATCTAATGTTAAGACAAATCCAAAAAATCTAGATATATAAATATTAAAAATTTATATTGTATATACACAACTTAATGCAAATTTAAACATGATAAATACTGGGAGTAGCTGTAACATTTTCAGTTTTGATAATTATATTATTATCTATTTTTTTTATTTGTGAAATAAAATAATTTTTCTTCATAATATTATAAGAAAATTTGATTTACTTTTGAGGAAATATATAAGTTGTAAAATCTTTAAATGTCATTTTTATTAAATTGGTAGCAAAGGTTCTAAAATAAAAAAAACAATAATAAAGAATTTGAAATATATTAGCCATAAAAATGTGCTTTTAATGCTACCAAATTAACTGTATAGTATTTTAGGTCAAACAGGCTTATTAATAAAAAAGTTAATAATAAAGAGTTGAAGAAAGAATTTTGAATCAATAATAGATTAAATTGTATTTTTTTAAGAATGTACTCATTTAATTATTTAAATTGTTCTACTTCTGATTAAAAATGTTACAATCAACGAAAAAATTTGTAATAATTAATAGATTATATAATATTAAAGGTAAAGTAACAAAACTAGAGCAGTTATCATATTTTTATATAAACAATAAAATATTTAAGAATTTAATACAAGTATTTGAAATCATATAAGTAGATTTTAAAATCTTTGTTATTGCTGGACTTACAATAATTTTTTTTAATAATTAATTTAGAAAATCATGTCAAAGGTTACTTAATAAATTTCAAAGATGGTCACATTTTTGACGTATTTGAAGGAAAATAACTTGAATTATAAAAGATATATCATATAGACAGAACTTTATCTATTTACATGTTGGAATATTAATTTATTGAAAGGCTATGTTTAGCAAAAAAAGGTGATACTGGCTGAATGGAGCTCCAGTGATTAAGAAAATCTGCAGAAATAGCCCTAGCGATTCCCGGAGGACTTGGGGTATCAAATTTTAAAGGAAATGGATCACACTTGCCTATAAAAGGTTTTATTAATGTTAAAATATAGTTATTTAAATTTTTCCAAATTATTTCTTCCATCAAATGATTTTTTTTCATTTAAATTAAGAAACTTAACTTCTGATATTACCTCCAAGCAATCAGCTGCTGAAGCCAATCTATGATCTTGAGAGCTCAGAAATAAACCACGGACACCATCAATTATATAGAATGTGAAAGATTGATATCGGTGGTGGGAGTATTCAGAATTTATTTTGTTTAGTGCAGCCTTTTGTTTCTCTCTCATTATAGTCAGTTCAGTATTTTCGTTTTTCTCACTTGATTGTTGAGCTTCACTAGTCTTGCCACTTGATATTGTTGCAGCACAATATTTTGATTTAAGAATGATAATTGACATAATTATATCAATGATAATATTGCTGATTTGAAGAAGAGTTGACATTGATATATCACGGGTTTGAAGTGCAGTGGGACCAACTTCTAAGCCATCAGAAATCGGACTCTTCAGATTTGAAAGGTGAGCTAGAAGCTGAAGACCACGTTCAATTGGACAATCTTAGTTAATGTTTTGATGTGATGGAAGCTGGCTGAATTCATGTGCGGTCATATAAAGTGAAGATGATATAAGAGATACCCATGAAGAACGGCAGTGGTCACTTGGGATCATTAATCTCATGAGCATTCGGATAAGATTGGATTCAGGGTGATCCGTTTTCTTTGTTGAGGAAAGAATTTCAGTATTTAAACCATCAGGATCACATAAATCTTCCATTTTTTTGAAATCAATATTATCGAGTACCCATAGCTGTGAGCTATCAATCTCTAAAAAAATATTTGCTACAAAAGGAAAAAAAAAATAAGTAAAAGAACAAAAGTCAAGACTAAAAATTATGGTAACTTACATAACTCAGTAAGTTTTGAAAGCCAATCTTCTCCACAAGATTTTTCCCAATGAAAAGTAAACATTGGAATATTTGACATGGGTTCTTGGGAAGAAGTAGAAGAGCGTAATTCGAGGAGAGTAACAATTTCCAACCACGACCTGAGGACCTTTGCCGTGCTGATTCTACCTTTATAAAAATTATGAATTTTACAGAATTCCTCCTGCAAATCAGATTCTTTTAGAACTGAGGGTGAATAAGTTAGAGGTTTTTTTGATATCTTGATTGGAGTTGATTTCATTGGTAGAGAAGCTTTCAAAGAGGTCAAAGTAGGTAATTTAGGAGGTGATGGGTATTGCTTCTTAGAAATGAAGGAATTTGGTGATGAGCTGTTTGAATCATCATCTTTATCAAACATATCAACATGTCTTGAAGAAGATTTTAAACTTTGCTTTTTTTGATGAAAAAGCATAGCTTCATATTCTGACAGTTGATCATCGCTATTTTCATTGCTCTTTTCATCATCTTCATCAGGGAGAGGGCGTTTATGGATGGAACAATCTACAGCAGGTGAGTTTCTGGTACAAAATATCAAAAGAAAGATAAAAAGTACAATATGTAAGCAATAAAAGAGATATATGATTGAATTTTAAAGATAAAAGAATAACAATAAAAAAAAAGGAAACAAGAATATACTCATTATCAAAACCTTTGCTTTTTTTTGAGATTTATTATTTGATACATCAGAAAATTCATTAGCAGAAGCCGGTTTAATATGTCAAACAAAAGAGGAGCCTTGGGATAATCTCTTTTTCTTGGAGCAGATAACAGGTGTTTCAAGATTTTCCTTAGAAGTTGAAGCATGAGTTGAAGCTGATGGTTCATCTGTCTCATCATCATCCCTAATGACAATGACTTCATCAGGAGGAATCATACCCTCCTCATAAGCTACAAATATATATGAAGAAAAAAAATATTAATAATCTTATCTACTAATTTAAAAGGAGACAAAAAAGGTGATGAACATACATTTTTCAAGGCTTTTCACATATTGGAGTAAGTCATTACAAGGGTTAGATAAATATGAAGGAGAAGGATTATTGTTAAGGATCTTGAAAAGCTCTTCTGTTTTATCTCTAGCCAATTCAAGTAAATTGCGATACTGAACTCTTGTTATTTCCTGCCTCTCAATGCTAAGTACAGGAGGGTTAGGTGCCATGCCATGTGGCAGACATGGTGCAAGCTCAAAAGCTTCAAAGCGAGTATCAATCAGAGAGTGGGATGAAACACATTTGGGTGCTGGAAAATCAAATTTTTGAAAAAAAAAGATATAGAACATAAGTGAAATATATAAATTAAGAGAGAGGAACATGATATACATACAAAGTGGAGGTGTAGGATTTTGTATGCTAGACATATTGATTAATGAATATTAAAAAAAAGTATTTGATATCAAAAAATTATGATGTAATATGATGAATAATTATAAGAAACTCTATTCTAGAAAATTGAAGTTGATAATTTAATAGGATAAAAAATTGAATAAGATTAAAATTAAAGTGAGGATGAAAGAAACAGAAAACATAAAGAGGGGGATTTTATATTATTTGAGCTTTTTTTAACATGTATTATTCATAGTGGGGTAAACTGAGTAACATGCTAAATCACAATCTGTTTATATTGAAGCGAAATTTGATGTAGCTAACAGAAAATACTAGTAATTCTTTGAGGACTTTTAGTGTGAAAAACAAATAATAACAAATTTATATCCCATATGCAAATTGCCACGGGTAAATACAAAATTTTTTAAATTAGAATTTACTCCTAAACAATGGAGATACACTTAATTAGTATATTATATGAAAAAAAAGGATAATCCTTTATGAATATTTGTTAAATTTACTTTCAGATGACAATGCGAGATTCACATATATACTGATATGCCTCATCAAACAAGAAATGAATTATAAATATAAAATTGGTAACATTAGAATTTAAGATAAGAATTTGTTTTTTAAGTGACAGGAGGAGTGTCAGGCTAGGGTGTGGGCACCGTGACCAAACCTTTGATAAACTTGGATACAACTAAGGGAAAAAAAATTGAATAGTTTTATTTTGCAATATATCTTAGTCTGCACAATTTATTGCATTGTTGTCCCTAACTATACCAAAATTGTTACTTTTCAAAAGTTATAGGACTACTAAGTTGATAAAATATTATTATGAATCACCCAATGAAATACCTTAAGCAACATTCAAAATTATTAAAATATTAATATTCAATTTGAGATTTGGATTAGCTAATTTTTCACAACTTACCACAGTTTTGATTAATATAATAAAACTTGAAAAAAATTGTTGAGATAACCTAGAAATGGGTGCAAGAAAATGATGAAACATATGACTTGAAACTTAACTCATACACTATTGATAAACTTCATGGATCCTGATTAATTTCTATTGAAATTAATTTTGAGACTAGCATATTGAATTTTAGCTATGACCAAGTACTGTAAGTGCTATGGTTTGTATTCAATATATTGGTGTTGAAATTAATTTTGATAGGAATCAACAAGTATCACATGGCACCATGCATGAAACACTGACAGAAACCATCAAATTTATGAGGCAATGAACCTCATAATTTCGATCAAAATTAATATAGACCCCTGCATATTGAATACAAGCCATTTCACATGGACTACACAGACATAGATAAAATTCAACATGCATGGCTTAAAATTAATTTTGATCAAAATTAACCAAGGCATTAAAACATCAATTTTTATATGGTGTACTTGATCAAACCAGTTTATCTAACTGCTTAGCTTACCTATACTTATAGGAATTTTATGCATAGTCCATGTCCATATTAATTTCAATCGAAATTAATGTTGCCTAATACATAATGAATACATGCTATGCCACTTATACTTGCCAGGCATAGCTACCATTAAATATGCCAGTATCAAAAATTAATTTCGATCGAAATTAATGAGCATGATAATCATGAATTTCTGGAGTCAACTGCTTATTTTTATGCATGGTGCCTTGCCAACATTAATTTCGATCGAAATTACTTTTGATACTGGCATATTGCATGTATATATGCCTGGAAAGTGTAAGTGGCATAGTGTGTATTCATTATGTATTGGTCAACATTAATTTCAATCGAATTAAATGTTGACATTTGCATATTGAACACAAGCCAGAAAACAACCCAGAAGATTCTTCATAAAACTTCCCATTAATTTCAATCGAAATTAAGGCTGACCATATACATATTGAATGGTAGTTATATCTGGTCTGAGTAAGCAGAGATTACTTATATTCAATATGTATTGGTCAACATTAATTTTGATCAAAATTAATGAGCATTTTGATCATGAACTTTTTCAGTCAGTTAGTTGTTTCAATGCATAATGGCATGCCAACATTAATTTTGATCAAAATTAATGTTGAAATGATATAATGCTTTTTTGCATGACATGTAAAGGACGGCAAGTATTTTTAAGTATTGAAATTTACTATACATGTTGAGGTTAAATATAAAATTTACATATCCATATTAATTTCTATAAAAATTAATGTTGACCAATACATAATAAATAGTAGATATGCCTGGCTAGTGTAAGTGGCATAGCTTTTTTTCAATCTGCACTTGGCAACATTAATTTCGATCGAAATTAAGGTTCATGATTATCATCAATTTATTCAGTCAGTTGCTTACTGTTATGCATGGTAACATGTCAACATTAATTTTAATAAAAATTGAATTTGACATGCCACCAAGCATTTTTATGTAAGATGAAAAGTAGGGCACTCTATTCTTAAGTAAATACATTACAATGCATATTGAGCATGTAAATATCATTTACACATTAATATTAATTTCAATCAAAATTAATGTTGACCAATAAACATTGAACACAAGCTTTACAACTTACACACACCAGATATAACTACCATTCAATATGTATATTGTGCTCACTAATTTCGATTGAAATTAATAAGAAGTTTTATGAAGAATTTTTTGGGTCGTTTGCTGGTTTGGGTTCAATATGAAAATGTCAATATTAAATTCTATTGAAATTAATGTTGACCAATACGTAATGAATACACACTATGCCACTTACACTTTCCAGGAATAGACACCATGCAATATGCCAGTATCAAAAGTAATTTCGATCGAAATTAATGTTGGCAAGGCACCATGCATAAAAATAAGCAGTTGACTCCAGAAATTCATGATTATCATGCTCATTAATTTCGATCGAAATTAATTTTTGATACTGGAATATTTAATGGTAGCAATGCCTGGCAAGTATAAGTGGCATAGCGTGTATTCACTATGTATTGGTCAACATTAAATTCGATTGAAATTAATATGGATACATAAATGTGACATAAAGAGGTATGGACCATCAATTTGTTGAAAATACATTTTTATATCTCATACATTTTTTGTTTTTCTTAAATAAAATGTTACTCTCTCTCAATATCACTTTATAACATTTACCAAGCTGCTTTGAAAAAAAACAGAATACATAAAATTCAATATAAGATAGCTATATTACACAGAAGATCACCGTTATACCTAAGTTATGATGATGTTGATGCTCTATTAATTGATTCCCGAATCTTTACCAGATCAATATCAGCTCCAACCCCAAGTGACTCACGTTCATTCACAGATAATCCTTGCAAAAATGTTGCTGAATAGCAATTCTTGGGGAGGTATTTGGGAACATTGAATATACCATTTTGTGCAACTGTCCTTTCTGATGACCGTGAATATGTTTTTAATGCTGATTTTTTTCGAGCTGGTGTATGGGCTAAGTCCTTTGTCATCTTATCCATTTTTTTAAACAAATCATTGAGTTCAGGATTTCTCCATCCAGGAATAGCTCGGATAGGTGCAGTTGGGGCTGGTGCTGGGCCTTCCTCGATATCAGAGATGCACCTATTATCATGAAAAAGCACAACAAAACCTGGCACATCACTGCAGAGATCTCTTGCTATTTTGTAGCGTGCACTAGCAATCTGAATTCCAACTAAATAAGCTTCATAATAACAAAAAGCAAAGTAAAATAAAAAACTTACCTTGGTCCGATAACGTTTTACTTGTGCCCTTGCCCTCTTTTCAATCTTTTCTCTTGCTACGCTTTCCTCTTCTTGCCCAAACAACCTTATCATCTCCTTCCCCTTATTAACTACCCATTTCTCAATAACACATTGAGTGAACTGAAGCTTTGACTGATCGATTGTATTCAAGGTGGTGAGCCATCTGGTACAGTGGTCGCATACTATGCTTCCCATGACTTGATTCCAAGTTGATTCTGAAAAATCACGGCAAGTCCAATCAAACGCGAATTTCCGAAAACCTTTTTCTTGCAATTCACGCTCTAAGTTTCTTTTGACAGAAAGTGGGATTGGTGCTCCTCCTTTTAGTCCTCGAGGCTCAGGTGCTGGAAAAAATTCGGGTAGTTGAATTTTGGATCACAAGAAGGCTATAGAATTGGTTATCAGAAATTGTCGATCAGCTGCAGAATTGGCACGGTTAGAAGATTGGACTTGGGTTAGGACAGTTTGAATGGTTTTTAGTTTGAATTGGCTCCAATCTTTCCAATTTTCAATCTCCAAAGGTGTTGGGCTCGCAGGATATTTTGATATTTGTGTTGGTCCCCCAAGACAATACTTCAGAAAGTGGTAAATATTTCTATTTAGACTGTCCAAGCTCCTGGGAACATCATTCCTTCTAACTAAGCCTCTTACAGCCCTTAACCCCCGTTCTCACTCATGAGACTCTGCTGAATTGAGTCTGTGGTAATCACTGATACCCATAATGATTGAGGGATTCACTAACAATTCAAATAAGTTAATTAAATTGGTTATTTTTCAATAAAAGAATACACTACAAATTTGACTTACCTGCTCCACTTGTGCTTGCTCCTTGGTTAGGCTGAGCAGATGATGATTGGTCTCCGAAAAATTACCACAATACTTCACTAGCCCAATCTCTTCCTAGCTGATCAGCTTGCTGATTAGCACTTTCAGAAGCAGAAGGATGATTGGGATTAAAATTTCTTGGTTCTGAATGAGACTCTTGGCCTGGATTGGGATTAGGTGGTGGGTTAGGATTAGGTGGTACAGATTGAGATGCATCTGGAGGTGGATCAGCAGAGGGTGGTGGAGGAGTATTTCCAGTATTAGTATGTTGAGGCGGAAAACAATCAGAATCGGTTGGGTCAACAGACATCCCTTCAAAATTATCATCCATAATGAACTGTAATAAAATAAAATAAAATAAAAATAATCAGTTGTTAAAATTTATACCTATCAAAGCTAAAGTAAAAAAAGATACTATGTATATAGTCTTGTAAACGTGTATGTTCTCTTGTCGAAAAATAAAGTGAATAATATATAGCTATCAGCTAAAGTTGGAAGGTCAAACTATTTATAGTAGATGAATGAGCAAGAAGATCATTCATTAAGTAAAAATTTTATCATATTTCTCATTATCATGATTTTATTTCTTTCATTCTTACATTTAAGATAAAAATGACTCATTGAAACATGGGTTCTCTCGCAATAAAAGCAACCAAAGTAATTGTTCACTGATTTATGATAAGGTAAGTTGGATGCATTGCATTTTTTAATCAAGCATTGAATTATTTCTTTCACCATTTACAAATATCACCAATCCTACAAATTTCCCCAATCCCAAATTAACACAAAGATGTTAGTCAACAGAAAATAAATTTGATTAATTTTTTCACTCACTACTGTCTGCAGTCCAATGGCAGTGACAACCTCGTCTTTGATTCCAAACATTCCTTTTTTGTGCTCGACAGTAGCTGCATGTCCAATTATTGCATCTTTCTTAATCACAATTTGAGTTGCTTCGGCTACTCTTACTAACCAACAATGCACTTGTGGGAAAATCTCATAGGGATCCTTTGATGTTTCTTCTGGACGGAGCTCTTTGAAAGGACTTACTATTAAATATATTTGATCAATATCTTCCTTTGATCTGAAAAGATCATCAATTTGCCCAAACTGGCTATCTTTTCCATAGTAGAATTCAATTGTTGAATTATCAATGTGTCGATGGTAACTAGTAAACCTCTTTCCATGTATCAATATGCTTGCTACATTTTCAACTACCCGATCCCCACTTTTCTCCGATGGTGTCAAAGCCCGTCTTGAAGTTTCTTTTCCCATTCGTGCCCTTACCCATTTAGTAAATAATGCCATACTTAGATGGATCCATTTGTTTTGTTTATCGAGATCAATATGGATTTTTTTAGTCTCACATTGATCATTATCTTCAGCTTCACCAAGATCTAATACCCTAGACTTCCGATACCAATGTTTGAGCATTGTTAGCGGTATCTCTCCTGTGGTAAATATTAATAAATTAGCACAGCTGAGTTTTTAAATCATTGCTTACAAACATTACATACGTGGATGGTGATTGTTTGGAATTTCAGATAATATATGATTCACCCGCTCTCCAGACCAAGTAGCTGTACCTGATGGTGGACCAAGACGCTTTATCATTTCAGGATAATGTTGAGTGATATGCAGATTTGGCTTTGCATTAATATTCTTCCAACCCTCTTCAAGGCACTCACGATACTCTAACAGAAATTGATCTAGATCTTTAAGCTCATTAGTCTGTATATTTTTTAATGTCAAAAAATTGGTGATCGAGCATAATGTTACTAGTGACTTGAGAAGATAATATTCTCTTGGTTTATCAGCTGAGGAAGCTGAAGATTCAGATTCTTTAAATTTTTCAAACCAAAGGGGTATAAGTGACAAAGGGAAGTAGAGAGTATACAGCATGTGCCATTCTGCTGCCTTGAGGGATCCTGCCTTTTTAGATCCTACTGATTTTGGAACTCGTGTTAGCCAGGAAGGTCTTCTTACTTGATCAATCATCTTCCATACAACCTGTAGCTCTGCTGCTGTGATTCGTGGATTACTACTACCTTCATTTTCTTTCTCCTTACCTTTCCTTTTATTTTCTTCATCTCTAGCTGTCTCATTTGATGAGTGAGATCCTTCACTCTGTGATATGCTAATGCTTCTTTGCCTTAAGTTATACAATGAATTCCTACTGTCACTGCTGTGAGACTGTATTGAGGCCACATCGCTATATGGAGGAATAAATTTGGAGCTGGATGACCTACTCTGGCTTCTTGATTGATTTGTTCCCAATCCTTCATTATCTAGTCCATGATGACTTGATGACTGTCTTGAACTCGTACATCTTTGCCGCTTGTGCTGTCTCGTTTGTCCTGTATCATCAGCATCATTATTCGTGGTGCTTAAGCTACTTCTACGTTTTTTAGAATGTTTGTGCAGTGAAGTATCAGAAAAGAAATCATCATCTTCTTCTCTTACATGCCAATTTTTATCCTTTTCCAGCTTTCTTTCTAGATCTTTTGCTGCATTTTGGATTTGAAAATAGCTTAGACTGTGATCTTTTAGGTTGCCAAGCATATGTGAATGCATAACATCAATTGAGCAATATTCAGTTGGACGCCAATATTCAAGGTTATTCAGCTCACTCCATCGTACCCCATGATTTTGAACAATTGATACACGCTCCCAATGTGACTTAGAATTTTTCCACTTTGTTGCCCAGCACATATGATCCTCATGATTCCATAATGAAAAATTTCCCACATTCTTTTCACTAATTTCATCTTTAGAGATATTACAGAAAGAGCAGAATATTTTTGCAGAGTGACTCAAAAAGCCAGCCAATTTTCGTATTGCAGGAATGTCACCTATCAAAGAGAACAATGCAACTCTTAATTTCCGGCCTCGTGGATAAAGATGTGTCCTTTCAATTAATATACCATCCCATAGAGTTTGTAGATCATTAACCAGTGGTTTTAGAAGGTGATTAAGCTGTTCACTTGTGGGTTCTGTTGGTCCGGGTATAATAGAATACAAAAAAAGATTTTCCATTTTGTATCTATCTTCTTGAGGTAGGTTCATACACACCATCATAATATTGCCTACAGACTTCTGATGACCTCCAATCCTATTGCCACCAGGCCTAAACCAGTCGACATATAAAGTAAACATTAAGTTGCCTGAAGTTAACGTATATTCATCATCATTGCTATCCAGAGCTGGAGTGGTTATGGGAAAGTTTTTCCAAATTGAACCATCACAAACATCCTTCATCAAATCACACTCTACACGTTCTGCCACAGGGGTTTTCTTCTCAATCAGAAGCTCAAATTTGAACAGTTTGATCTTTTCCTTAAGCCAGTCGATAAAAGAATGGTGATGAAATGTTTTAAGAGATAAGTATTTTACATGTTCTTGATGTTCCTCCATCAAATACAGCCTTTCATCACATTTAACTGCAATTTGTCCTGCTCCAAACATTTTTAAATAGCGCTTTGATGATGAAAGAAACGGTTGATTGCAACATAGTATAGATGGTTGAGATTCAGAGTTATACTCATAAAGAGCAAAGCATTTAGGACAGCATGTTTTAGTGAAAAATGATTGATTGAGCTTTAATCGACTAAAAACTGTATCTATCAAGCGTGGGACCAGGCGGACAATGCTATCAGAATCCAGTATTCCACTATCACCTAGAAGTTTGAGCTTCTTAATTTCTTCATCAAAAAATTGAGTACAACCTTCTTTGCTCAAATGATGAATCAGAGAAAGCTTTGCTGCCTGCCACATAATTATTTGGCTATACCGTTCCCCAAGATTTGAGTTTCTAGAGACTGTTGAAGATACTTCTGCCCCCAATAGCAACTGCCCCTATGTAATAAATCATTGAAACATCATAAAGACTTTAATTCTAACATTGAACTATAGATATACAGCTTACTGTTTCTGTGGAGCGGGAACTTCCAATGTTAAGTGGATTGTTGGAAGAAATAACCATCTGGGCCTTCCTATTTCTTTCCTCTTGATGTTTTGCATAAGAATTAGAGCTTTTGAAAGCCATACCAACTTCAAAGGACCCAGAAGAAGTTTGATACTTTCTATTGACACATCCAAGATCTTGACATTGACATACATGAAAAAATGGAGGCATTGTAATTGTGATAATTGTAGGAATAAGTTAGCTATTTGAAGTTACCGATTGAAGGTATTCCTTTTTTTGAAAGGCACTAGCTAATATAAGCTACATTTTTTTATCAAAAGAATATGATGGAATATGTTTTGAAATTATTTAAGTTTAAATGTTTAATTTTTAATTGGATAAATTATATATTAATTTAAAGTTATGCAGTCTACTTTATTTGTATTATGTATACTCTCTGCATTTGTAAAACAATGCATGCATGTTTATCAGAATATTTTCTATCATAGAAAAAATTCTGTTGTACGCACAAGCATCTTAATTATTTTTCTATCAAATGCCTTTTGAGTTATATCTAACTACCCTATAATTATTTGATTTTGATAAAAATTCTTAGTTATGGACTATAAGAAAAGTAATCCATATTTTTAACATAATTTTTAAAAAATTACCCCAAAAATCAAAGTTAAACCCAAAAATAAGTTTAATATTTTGTAAAAAACAAACACAAACATATTTCTTTCAATTTGAAAATTGGTCTGTACTAGGTAGAATTTTCTATAAAGAAAAAATCAAAAATACTCAAATAATAGATGCTACAAAAGTGTAAACCTTAAAGAATTACATAAAAGCTGAAACCTTGTATAACTTTTCATACATAAATGTGATGAAGTGACACTCTAGTCTATTTATTCAGGTTGAAAAAAATTACTCAATAGAATATGTATTACTATCATATTGGACCAAAAATAATTTTTTGGTAATCAAAAAATGAACATAGCCTCACATTTAACAAATTATTTTTGTGGAAGAATTTTTTGAAAAGAAAAAAAAATCCGTTTCTTAAATGAGTCTGCTTTTATCACACAATCATTCTCTTTATTTTATACCATTCCTTTTGAGTTCAAGTTGCATATAAAAATATAATTTATGCATATTATAATTCCATAAAGTCAAAATATTTCTTATTCTTAATTTTTGTGATATTTCTCCTTAAATCAACTTTGATCATAAAGTTTTGGAGCTCAACAATTTATCCTTCCTCTTTGTTTAAATTAATTGAACACTTTCTTAATCTAATTATTTATGAACCCTAGTAGCTCTTACTTTCCTCATGGAAACCTGCCCACAAACACAAGAACACTTAATAGAATTTTTAATGAGACTTTGCCTCCATTCAATTCTCACTTTTGTAGATCTATACACAATTTTTGTCGTTCACTTTTGGATATGTCACCAGAATCAAATGGATGGAAACAAAACCCTACTGAAGAGCAATTAGACAGATTTTCATCATTCGACATGAATTCTTGCAACATTGCCTTTGAACTACCTCATCCAGAATCAAATTCAGCGGTTTCGGAAAAGTTTCCACCAATTTTCCGTGAATCTTTTATTGAGCACCTTCGCATGTGTGGTTTCCCAGGATCAACTTTCGCTTGGAACCTAGATTGGTTTGACAAATGGAACCAGGTCTTGGCAAATATTCTCATTAAACACTGGGACAATGCCTTAAAAACCAATAATTTGATTGCATATCCAATTGACTCAACTCAAATTAGCTTCTCAAATCAAATAGGAGTTCTTCACCGTTGGTTTTTAGGTCATGCTGATAGATTAAGACTTGGGAAGGATTCTCATAGCTCTCAAGAAATAATCAAAGTGAGAAAGCATAAATATAGAATAAAAAAAAAGTATGAAATCCCTTTTTTTTCAACCGTTTTTATTTATGACCTTTATTTCAAATAACAAAGATTCTTAGAATTCAGTTAACCGAACTAAACTTCTTAAACAACTTCCACATTGTGAAACTTATCACAACCTTTTCACAAACATCAAGGGTTGTTCAGAAACCGAAATTGATAATGATGGATTGTTAAGACGTATCTTAATGCAATGGAGGTCTGAAGATTTTTCTAAAGTTGCACAATATCTTGACCAACAACACTTTGATATTCAAGATAATTCAACCTACTCTGGAAGTGTGCTAAAGGACTTGGCCTTGTACGAAAGAATCAGTTTGGTTTCAACATTATCCCCTAACCTTAATCCTTCTCATGTCCCCCGGGGTTTGCCGAATGACTGTTATTCTCCCTTATATCTTGCATCTCTAAATCCTCAACAACTCAGACTTTTAAATCCTCAAAATCCCATAAATTTACCTGCTCTCCTTGAAATTCTTTCTTCCTCTAATGTGAGTGATTGACAAACTCCCTTAATAATAGGTTTGCACACTCATACTCCTCATTTCCACTGTTTGGGACACTTAGCCTTGAAAACAAAAACATAATTTTAATGATTACTATTATCATTAAAATTTATAGAAATGAAATTTGGCTTACATTGTTAGCTCCATTTTTTTCCTTTGAATCTTATACATGCTGAATTCTATACTTCCTTGTACAAAATAATTCAAAACATTTACTTCATTTTGCTGCCCCATTCTATACAGCCAATCAACAGCCTGTTGCTCAACTGCTGGATTCCAATTTGGCTCCTATTTCAACATTGAACATATAAAAAATTTAATATTTTTGTTCTTAATATGAAATAAAAGACATTGAGCTCACCATTATATATACATTTTGAGCACACCTGAGATCTATACCCACTCCTGCAGCCTGAATCGTTCCAACCAAAACTTGGCAATTTTTATTAAAATGGAATTCATGCATATTTTTGTCTTGCTTTGTCCGGCTGAGTTCACCCGTAAGCTGGGTATACCCAATATTGTGGTCATCTAAAGCCATTTTTATTCTATTTTGAAATATTAGAAAATTGTTTTTAATAAGCCAACACAATTTTGTAAAACAATTCATTATAGAATCACTTACATCTGCAAAAAGTCTGCAAAGTTGGAGAATATAACAGCTTTTGGAAAATTTATATCCCTTTCACCAGACAAAAAGTTTTTTAAGTGGCCTATAAGATGACAAATCTTTGCGGAATGCTGCCAGGTGAAATCAAAAGTTGGAGTTTCATCCAGATTTTCGTAGATTGGATGGTTGCAGAATTTTCTTAAAATCATCAGCTCTCTTAGAAACTCAGATGAGTCCCAAGGGAAGTCAGTGCTTCTGGAGGGCCCATATCGCTCAGTGAATCCTTCTTGAAGCACATCAAGTTTAGACCTCCATGGATCTGCTAATTGAACCGATATCCCCCTTTGAATCTTTTTTGGAAGAGACAAAATTGCATCCTTTGTTCTACGTAGGCTTATGACTTTCATTAAGTGATTGATTGATTTAATAGAATTAGCCTTTCCTTTTTGCATACCTGGAAAAAGGAAATTCTTCCATAACCAGTCTTCTTGCCACTTTTCGATTCTAAGAAAAAATATGAGACTTTGAAGGTCAGTGGGCCTGTTCTGAAGTGGAGTTCCAGTCAAGCATAGTCGGTGTTGGGATTCCAAGTCAAATATTGTTTGAGCCCTCTGCAAGTAAGGATTTTTAATGTAACTAAAAGAATATTTATAAAAATTGATTATAAAAATTAAGTTTTAAGTTTTAGATATATAAATTGGCACTAACTGAGCTTCATCTAAAACAACTCTATACCAAAAGAGCATTTGAGTCACCGGTATCTTTTTTTGGCTTTGATTTTTTGACATCGTTGGGCTAGCTATTTCATAGGTCGTTAAAACAATAGCAGTGTCCTGTAGCTCATTGACATTAGTATTTTGACAATCCTTCCCATAAAGAACCTTGAAAGGAAGCGCATTATCTTCAAAGTGCACACTTATTTCATTGATCCAATTCGATAGTGTTGCCAGGGGGCATATAATCAGTGTGGCTGAACTCCGATTAATACCTTCTTGATTTTCTGATACCTGGAATTGTCTTGCTTCACCTTGAGTTGCACTTATAAGAGAAAGAGTTGAAAGTGTCTTTCCCAAACCCATATCATCAGCAAGTATTTACCTGTTTCCTTCAGGCGTTAATTGATTGTTAGGAAACTGATCTTTATAGTCATCGAATCCAGTTCTAAGCCAATGGTTGTCCTGGTGCCTCCACATGATATCCAACTTTTCCTTTAACATTCGTTCATTGTCAATCATAAAATTTATTGCTTGAAGTTGATGTTTTTTGAGAACTGTTTTGACTCCTCGGATAAGTTGATCAGCTTTCCAATCTTGAGTACTCTGAGATATTTGGAAAGAGCCTTCAAAAATTACATGCGGGATATTAAAAAAGATAGTGGATTCGTAGTTCAGGATTGGACATAAATCAATTTGTGCAGAAGAAAATGCTTCTTTAGCAAGACTGATTAGTGTACTTGAAGAAAAGAGGCATCCCCAAAGTTGATACTGATTACCAAAAACTGGAACCAAGTAAGCATGAAAATAGAAAGGCTTCATAGGATTCAAGGCACTTCTTTGGTTTAAATGGTGAGATCCAGAGCCAATGTCACCCAATAGTGGTCCAATGTGCTGACTCTGCACTTGAGAAAGATTACCGACAAGGGTTGGTTTTCTTTCTTCAAATAGTCAAAAAATATGAACATTCGAATGGCCTTGCTGTAAAATCGTGGGGGTTGGTGAGTTTAGAAATCTTGAAATTACATTCATATAAATTTGATCGCTTGTTATTGAGAACTGTCCAACACATCTGAGACTTGACATATTAAGTAAGAATAGTATCTGAAGATAGTGGTTGTTAAAAGATGAATTGAAGCAAAAAATGAAGAATCAGTTTTGAATAAAACGACAAAATAACTTTTTAGCATATGCTATGCTAAGCTCATAATTCTTTCACATGTATTATTATTATCTTTTTAATAAATATTGGAAGTAAATCAATGATAACTGAAATGAATAATATGGCTTAAAAATAAATCTTGAGCCTATAGAGTAAATTTTGGTTTGTGGAGGAAGAAAAATTTTCTCAATAAAAATGTGCTTTATTGTTACATTATAATCACAAAATAGAATAATTTCACTCTTATTAAACTTATTTATGTTTCTGTCTAATAGTAAAATGCTTTAGATGTCAGTTCAAAATCCAAATTGAAACTACTACCTAGAACGATGTCTTGATACTAACATACTTTTTGTAAGTCTTTGGAAAGACACTTATGGTGATCTCAATAATATTAAAATTGATTTGAATTGTATGTTTTATCAAATATCTATGTAGTCTAGTGTAATAATTGAGATACTACAGTTTAACCTTCTGTTACCAACTTGGCAAGAAAATATATGTAGATATTCTTAGAACGAATATCAAATTTTGCTTTTCACAAGATGGGAAAGTGAATATTATGATATGTTAAGTGATATGTTCAAGCTTTGCTCAATCTGTGCTCAGCTCAAAATCAAAGTAATCACCAAGCTCCAAGAAACCTGTGATTGAGTTTGGTTGAACCTAGGTCTAACTGATTACCAAATCTTTGTCCAATTAATTTAAATCTGGTTTCACAATGAACTCCCAACAGCCTTCCAACAGCTTTCCAACCACTTCCCAACATTTTTAAATGAGGGGTATTGCTAGCAATACCCCCCCAAATTTTCTGTGGTGACTAGCTATAGGCTTTGACCAAGGGAGTTGGAGTAAAACCAGAGAGAAAACCCCCTGTCTCTTTAGAAAAATAAATGAGATTTACCTGCTACAGTAAATTGGTTCCTATTTACCAAAAGCCCCTTTTCCAAAAAAACTTGACTGCTTGATCAACCAAGAAAGTAGTCCCCAGAAAGACTACCAGAACAAAGAACTGAAATGCAGACCAATGACCACACCAGAGAAAGCAATGATACTTGATGTAGGTTGCAAGTCCACACCAGAGACAGCAATGATACTTGATATAGCTTGCAAGACTATAACAGAGAAAAAAGTTTCTAGTAAAGTTAGATGAAGAACTTACTTGCAACAGACACAGCCAAATTGTGGCCAACAACAGTGAAAACTCCTGAGAAACCATATAAAATCACCAGATGGTTGTATGATAATTAGAGATTCCCCAAACTGTCTTATGCAGTATATACATACAGACCACCCCTCTAAGATCCATGCACAGCAACACATTTAACACCTGTACCAGCCAAATTGAATAAAAACCCTTAAGAAGTGCTCCCCAACCTCCTAAAACAGAAGCGGCCCTGCCTCCCTGAAGCCAGAAAACCAATAAAAACATCTAATCTACTTAGAAAACTTCACTACAACTACTAAAACCCTTAAAACACAAAATTAAGCTATGACAACATTGAGACATAAAAAGTAGAGCCAAATTAGCCCTATCTAATGGTACTAAGCACTTAATCCTAAGACTTAAGGTTAGCCCGTAAAACACAAAAAAGAAAATTAAGCAGCTATCTTTTATAATGAAATATGAGGAAATGAACCCTTAAAACTTAGAATATAAAAAATGTCCCCAATACATGAAATATGGAGAAAAACCGGGGCTATCCAGTGGTAGTACCCACATATCCATGTCCAAATATTCACAGAATAAATCCAGAAAAACGCCCAATTCTTCAACCAATGTCAATCAAGACATGCACAAACAGCACCAAACCACACAACAAAGGCCCCTGCAAATTTTGGAAGACCACAGCATAACTAAATATTCAAAACTACCAAACCTAGTGCGTATTTCCATTAAATGTTCATGACCTTTAGAAATATGTACAAGGTTGTAAGCACCCCTTAAATCAATTTTAGAGAAGAAATTAGCACCATTAAACAAAGTAAGAAGTAAAGACATAGGAGGAACTTGATATGAGTTCTTATTAGTCAGTACTTTGAGCCTTCTAAAATCAACACACAACCTAAGACTTCCATCTTTTTACTTCACGAAAAGAACTGGAGAGCGGGTTGGGGATTTACTGGCTTGAATGAAAACTTTTGCCACATATTCTGCAATTTAGTATTGAAGGACTTGAGATTCATTCTTCGATAGAGACTATACAGGACCTTTCAAATTTACTGTACCTACTAACTTTATTTGATCATTGTAGGGTTGATGAGGTGGTAGCTTGTTGGCCTTACAGATTGAAAAAACATTGAGGAAGGCATAATAACCTTCCGGTAGAGTTGATTTCATGGCTTCAATATTGATTTGGTTATCCTTTTCATCATTGAAGGAGTCTGTCAAGGGTAGACCTCAATTTAGAGAGAAAGACTTGCTTACCTCAAGGCTGTTGAAAACATCTTTGAGTGAAGTAACCAAGCTAGAAAGTTTAGCCGAATTCTCACTTAGAGGAAAATCAGATTGTTGCAAATCATCTGGCAGAGATATTTCATCTAGCAGGACTTGGTAAGACAGGTTGTATAACTCCCAATTGACCTGCATTGAAGAATCAGAAATATACTTAGAAAGAGGGGTGATCAATCCCTCTGACCATTCAATATCAGGATTTAAATGTGTTAAAAAGTCATGGCAAAGAATAGTATTTTCCATCCTCAGGGTATTCAAGACTGTTAATTCCCACTTGAAGGAGTATTAATTCAGAAAGTTGAAAACCCATAAAACTTTCTTACTAACACAATACTTGGGTTCCTCTGATTTGACCAAATAAATTGGAATTCAATCAATATCTATAAATGTCAGCCTAAGTTTTTTGGCAAAAGATAAACTAATAAATGAAATTGAAGCTCCAGAGTTGATGAGACAACTGAAGGGTATATCCTCCTTAAAAAGAATAAATCTCAAATGGTTAATGGCAACTCTAGTCCTTAAGACATGGAGGTTCTGTGCACTGGGAGAAATAAAATAGTTTGCTTTGCACACAAGTAAATTATCCTCTAGTTTTTTGACTTACAAATTTTACCTTCCCTTTCCTTCAATTTTGCACAATCTTCTAACTTGTGTTTACCACCAAAATACATACATAACCCATTATCTGCCCATCTTTTCCTTTCAGCTTCCTTTCACCATGCAATATTTGGGGGGGACTTGCTAGGAATTCCTCAACTTGAAGTCAGATGGAATTCAGACTGAACTTTACTTTGAACTCATCTTGAGCTCTTAACCAAAAATGGATGAGTCTGTGCTGGAATAATAGTGAGAGTTTAATGAATAATTTATAGAAATAATAACAAGGGAAGATTAATAATCTGATCCATTCACAGAATTGTTTTCATAAAACTCAATTTCATTTTCATTTTGAATTTCACCTGATCATTAAAAAGACTGAAAATTAAACTATTTATATCAAACACATCACTTTTCACTTCTCTAATTATTTTATTTTATTTTTTTTTGAAAAAATATAAAAAAAGATCAGTGGTTCTTTTTATTGATAACTACTTTTAACCAAGAATTTGAAGCTTTTATTTTTTAATTTAAACCATATAACCTGATTTTTATTTTTATTTTTATTATTTCAGATTTTGCAATATAATTATTTTCAATTCAATGGATTTATGTAATAAACATATTGAACCTTCAAAATTCTCAATTTTTTATTCTACAGTACTGTGAAACAACTCATAATTAAAAAAAGTAAAAGATAGAAATATATTTTCCTAATTTCTGTTTCAATGAAGTCCTCTGATAGCTTCTTTACACTCAGAACTAGTTATTGATAAATTGTTTAATTATATGTCTAGAGAGAAGTATAATTCTTATACTAGTGAATTTTAATCCAGTTTTTTACATTTTTTTATGCAAGAAGATGATTAAAATTAAAAGGAAATATCATTTTTCTTTCTTTTTTTTATTGAATATTCAACTACTAAGAATTTTCACAATATAGTTTTATTCAATGTAATACATATATGATATTCTGGAACTCTTCATGATGCATTTCATCAAAATTTCATGTAAATACGGCTATTTGGTAGAGTAATCTCATGAGTTGAATGGTTATTTGGTAGAGTAATCTCATGAGTTGAAATAATTAATCACTAATTAGTGAATTTTTCATATGAAAGACTGAAATTCCAGCTAGATGTAAAACTTTAAAGATAATAAAAACAAAGTATTATAAATTTAGTTAATCTTTAATTTTAGTGCTTGACTTTGCTTCTATGCTGTATTGTGGGATAATTTCAATGTCAACCTGGGAATAAAAACCATATAATTTTCAAAGTGTTCTCATGTTAAAAAATGTGCATCAGGTAAATATTTTGATTGTATTATTGCTCAAGAACTGAAGTAAATAGCTAAAAGTGGTACTTTTTCATAATTCTATCAGTTTCAAATTGAAATACTATTATATGATATTCATTTTGTAAAAAAGACACAATAGGTACTTTAGATTATACCAATGTAGAAAAGCAGCTGTAAAAGCAATCATCTTTTGATTAACAATAAAATTATTCCATGTTTAAATGAAAAGAAAAAATAATTCAATTCTATGGTGTTGAAAAAAAAATTAAATGAAACATTGTAGGTATGCTTTTTTAGTCATTAGAATTAAATTTTTGATAGTAGTAATTCAAAACTGAAAACTTACACACAATTGTAAAATTAAATATATGGGTTCAAGATTTATCAATGATTTATTGGAATTATGTTACTTATGCTGATTGGTAGATCTTATATGATGTTTCTATTCAATTTCTAAGTGTATGAAAAACAATCCCTTTGATACTTTATTTAAACAGAAGAATTTAAAAATTTTCTTGAAATTGGCCTTATCACAAAGCAATACTATAGTGAGTATATAGTTATAAAAATTAATTTAAATAGCAAAATTTCAAATCTTCATAAAAATTTTAAAACAAAACATAAATATTAAAATTAGACTTTTTATAAAAATATATATTGATTTAAAAGATATTTAACTATTCTTTTTTACAAAATGACCAATTTTAACCTGTGAGGCTTCCCTTAAACTTACATGTATAAGTCTAAAAAATTAATATGATGCTCTGAATACTCTATATAATGTGTACCTAAGGCAAAATTAATGTTTTTTTGAAGTACTTCAAATCTAAGCAGAAGAGCTTATATATTTTTTATATAATATATATTTGTATAAAAATGATTTTTAGGTAGTTTCTTAATCTGTTATATGGAAAGAAATCATATCATAATAATATATAATCAACTTAAAACTATTTTTAATATAATATTTTCTAAAAATGATTCTTAATTTTTACTTATTTTCAGAACTTCAAAGTATTTAATAAAATTATTTTGATATAAAAATATAATTATTTTTATATTTAAAAGTAATTAATAAAACTTCTAAAAAATTATAAATTCTTTCATGGCTTAAATTAGCTTGAAACACACTTGGAAACAAGATTGCATTGAGAGTTTAATCTAAGTTCCACCAAAAACATGATAAATAATTTTTTTGAAAATGTATCACCACACAATATGGGGGGCGGACTTGCTAGCGAGTCCGCAACCTTGGACCCAAACTCACCACAGATTGAACACACATTGAGCTATTGATAAAGTAACTATACAATCACGGATGAAAACCACTCAGCAGAACAGTTTTAGGTGGGTGTTCAAGTAGAGTTCAGTATGGGCTCAGTATGAGTTCAGTCTTAGTTCCATCTGAGTTCAGGTTGATGACTTGCTAGCAAGTCCACCCCCTATATTGCGTAGTGTATATAGTCATTGAAATGAAAAAAAATTAGAAAAAGAAAGTACTCAGAAGGTTTATCCTGTTACTGAATAGATTATCATAAATATATTGAGGTAGATAACTTATAGAACTTTTTTAAATATGCAGTTATTACAGTCAATTATCCAGTTATATATAACAATCACAAAACCAGAAATCAGCCTAAATGGTTGTATATGTAGATAAATCTTTTTTTCAACAATTACTTGAATTATTTAATTTAATTCAAAGCTATTTGTAATAAATCCAACATATTTTACTATTACATTTAAAAATAAATACAATCAACTCATAAAATACATAAGTTCAATAGTTTAAAATTTCTTTAAATGTTTTGTTCTAGTTTTCAACATTTTGCTAAAATTTTCCTATTATATTATTTATTTATAACATGTATAGTTATCAGAAGCATTCTGTGAATTCTTATGTAAAAAAGCAAAATAGTATATCATTACCAATTATTTTACTATATTACTTTCTTAGTCTTAAAGTGCATTGTAAATAAAAAATATAAAATAAAGAGGTATAAACTATGGGTTTAAGTTCAAAAATATCAATAAAAATACTTATCAATCATTTTCCATATTGGCATATTAGAGCTGTAGATTGAGGGAGTGGACTCTGATGTTCACCCAAAGAACAAAGTTCACACTCCATTTTTCACTACCTCAATGGACAAGCTCTCAATCTCTCCACACAAATTTTTCTGCCTTGTCATTTCTGTTAATTCTATTACCACTCTTCACCTTTTTATTGCCCTCCTGATACATTTTCTATACCATTTAAGCTTCAAAATCTAAGTTTAATCCCTCCTCACTACTCCCCTCCACTCTATTTTCACTTTTAACGCAACTCCTCCCCTTTTTCAACCTCTCTCTCACCCCAATTACCTCCATTAGCCCTACCCAGCCTTTCTCTCACATTCTCAAACTGTTACTCACCTCCACAGTCTATTGTCCACATCCCCCAGCTCTTGCTTACCTCCCCTAGCCCTTTCCAGCCCTTCACTCACCTCCCCCAGACCCATACTTTGGCTGGAGATGTGAGTGAGGTGCTGTAAAGACTAAGGAGGGCTGGGAGAAGTGAGTGAGAGGCTTTTATCACCTCTCCCAGACTTTTAAAGCCCCTCACTCACCTGCCCCAGCCTCTCCAGTCCCTTAATTTGGCTGGAGATGTGAACAAGGTGCTGTAAAGACTAAGTAGGGCTGGGAGTAGTAGGTGGGAGGATTTTATCACCTCTCCTAGCCCTTTAAGGACCCTCTCTCACCTTCTCCAGCCTTACCAAAGTGGTTTAGGGGCTTTTATAACCTATCCTAGCCCAGTAAAGCCCCTCTCTCACCTTCCCCAGCCTTCCCCAGTCCCTCGATTTTTCTGGGAGAGGTGAAAAAAGTGTTGGGGAGGCATTCAAGGGCTTGTGAAGTAGCCAACTTTTGATAAACTTGAGAATAATTAATATGTATAAATTAGAAATAACAAGGAATAAAATTTTGAGGAATTATAACCCATTATAAGTGGTAAATAATGTAACTAAATACATATTTCAGAATTTGAGTTGCTTGTGTTTACTAAAAAAATGTGGCCAAGTGTTGAGAAAGAAAGATATTTGTAGGGAAGAAACATGAAAAAAGAAAAAAAATACAAAGCAAAATAAAACTAAATAATGACAGTGGGCTGGGAAAGGTGAGTGAGGTTCTGGAAGAGGTGTGAGAAATAAAGAGAAGAGAAGGTAGAGGGGGGGAAGGAGAGGAGAGTTGTTTTCTCACTGTGAAGGGAAGGGATAGGGTAGAAAGGGTAAGTAGATGGCAAGGTTAGCAACAAGATAAGGGGGTAGGATAGGAAGGCAGATTGAAGATAAGGGAGAATTAGGGGAGGAACGTATCAGATGGAAGTCCCACTTGGAATTCTACCAGGAATTATTTCAGGAAGCAAAAAAAGCACTAAAGGTTTTGTGCACACTTTTTTCCTGCTTTTAATATTTTTTGAGCTATTAATCAACTGTGGTTCAATAAAGTTTCATTTCAGTTTCAAGGTTTTTTCAAAGTAAATTCAATATTTCTTCATGATTTTTTCATCACCACCTCAATGTGTGGTGAAAAAGATATGAATCAGGGTTCAAGGATGCGGAATTGCTAGCAAGTCTTCCCCCCATATTGCCTGTTGTTTAATTCTCCTTTTGGATCCATTACCTTACTGATATTTCCAGGAGTCGAGCTTTTGGGTTTAGACTTATCCTTTCCCTTGTGAATGGGTTTGGATTGGGTTGATTGGGCTGGTTGGGAGTGATAATTTGAAGGAGGCCCAGATTTCAAATTTGAACCATGAGATTTTTGCATGTGACACCTTTGTTGAGCTTGTCCTTGATGCGCACCATCGAGTTCAAGGGTCCTATCCATTAAGTCCATCAAACTTGCCATTTTACACCCATGAAGATACAGTTTATCCAGAATTCTTGAAGGAAGTCCCTTTTTGAAATGATATTTATAAGCAGCATCATTCCAACTAACTCAAGTTTTCAAAGCCCTGAAATTTGAAATATAGTCAGAAGCTTTACCATTATCATTCATGCAAAGGAAATAAATTTTGATGTCCATGTTGCAAGTTTAATTAGGGTCACCAAACAATGTAAAAAGTTGGTCTTCACACTTTTCCCAATTATTAATAAGTAAATGAGGTTTGTTCAAGGAAAGTATGAGCAGATAAGGTTTGAACCACCATGAAAAATTTTGCAATAAATAAGAAGAGGCATAAATGACCTTGGAATAATCAGTACTAAAAGTTTGAGGGTCATTGTGGAAAAGTAGCTTGCATGTTTGAAAAAAGGGACACAATATTTCAGGGTGTTCTCCATCAAATTTATCTGGAGATTTTGTTGAAGAAGATTTAAATTCTAATCCTTCATAAGGGGCAGGATTAGTAATGGGTTTAATGAAGAGTTTCATAAATTCTTCCAATGAAGCTGTTGGGCCAGGATTTGAAGGTTGGCATGAAGGTCCAGAAGCTGGGGCTGGTGGTTCCTCATGCATGGTATCCTCTCCTTCATCCTCTTCACCTGAGTCCTCAAAATCCTGGGGAATATCCTATAAAGATTGAATTGAATGTTAGCACTCCCTTAACTCAAGCAGTTCAAAAGAGTGAGTGCAAAAAGAGGACATAATGAGGTTGGCCTAAACTTAGCACAAGGTCTAGTAGTAGCACCCATGGGAGGAGGAGTACGTTTGACAGGCAAAATATTAAGATTTAGCACCTGAAAGTTGTAGTAGTACAAAGAATGAGAACTACAGAGAATTAAATTATACTGTCACCAGACAACCTACGCACAAAGTCAAGGTTGATCCCAAAGTAAGTGAGATAAGAAGGGAGATAGAATTTAAGGCTTTGAAGCACAGAGGACTACTTCGAGGACATGATTTAAAGATAAATAAAATTAACTAATACTTGTTTGAGATAATCTTTGAGGAATAATTAATGTATAGGGTAAGCACACTAATTATTGTGGTAAATCTCATGAAGGGTTTCAACTTAACAATCAAAGGAAAAATTTAAGTATTTTAATATTAAATAAAATTTATTATTAAAAGAGAAAAGGAAAAATATAAAAATAGCCTAATAAGATTTGGACTACTATCACAAATATATTTTATTATATAATTCTAGGGAATGTCAAACCAAAGTAATCCCCTTTAAAAATCCTATTCCTCCTTGCACTGAACCATAAATCAACCAGCCATCATATGTCCACAGACCCATTTAATCCACTGTAGTTCCTATTCACCAATAATCTAACCTTATATCCTTTCTTCCCTGTTCCTGCTTCACAGAACTCCTAATTTACCCCCAGATTCACCATTACTCCCTGTTCAAATATTGCCTCAATCTTAGCGCTAGATTGCACATACATTACTTATGCTTAAAAAGTATATATGTCTTTAATTTTAGTATACTTTCAAGTTTAAATAGTTCCTCTAATTCAAGAACACAATAGAATGTAATGCTCCCAAGGTTGTTTTTCATGGATTGCTAGGAGTTAGGGCTTGAATAGTGGGGTAATTGAGGTGATTTTGCTTTGAGTATCATGTGGTGCATAACAGAAAGAGATCCAACTCTTTATCAAGAATTGTGTAAATTTGCTTGAAGATGGATCAAACTTTAACCCTTTGAATCTCAATATTGAGTGGAATATCAGAACCTTCTTACTGATGCAGGATTACCTTAAATTTACCATTCCCAAAGATGTTTTTGCTCCCACAATTGACTAGTTGGCATTTGATATTAGTCTTAACTCTGTTGCAGAAAGTCACAGAGATTGTCAGCCAGGCTACTAGAATTAACCATTAAAATAATTATTTATTTACTGAGATGAAGCCACACCTTTTATTTCTTATTATTAATTATATTATATTTAGTTATGTATTACTTGCAATAAAATAAATAATTACAATAAGTAAATTTAGTAAATATTTAAAATTATAAATAATGTCCCATAAATTTTTATTCCCTAACACCATGCTTAATAACAGGTTGAAAGAGAAATAAAAATATATTAATACTAAATCATAAAAAAAATAAAATAAACTACTTTATTTTAAATATTAGAAATTCTATTTTAAATTCAAATTAATTTTTACTAAGTGTGAGATTAAAAGTGAACTCTAACTATATAAAATATTGTGATCTCTTGTATTGACACATCATTTTAGAACACTTTTGTTATTTGCACATTCTTATTTTTGAAATATTTTTCTCTCACACTCCCTTATGGATCCTTGTTAACTCCGTGTGTTTTCTCTCTCATTTTTGCCTATGAAAGGCCTCCTCTTTTGCACTGTTTGATTCATTCCATTCTTTACTTAACCATTTATTAAAATACTTTTAAATAAATTATTACTATTATTTGTCTTTTAGTATTTACATTATTGTGATTCTAAATTCTAAATTATAATAATACTTATGTCAGCTTGTATATCTCCAGGACTGAGTAAAGAGTGCTTTTAAGTTATGTTAAACACATGAACTATACATGGGAACAATAAATAAGAGTACACAAATAGTATACATAAGTAAAATTATGATAATACACAAAAAATGCCATTATAACACCTTATATACACGCATATATCCACCTTTTATAGGTCTTATGTACTTAATATTAAGTTGGAATATGTTAGGGTAGTATTAAGAGCCTTAATTATAAGGTTACATAATTTTTAAGTACACTTAAAGCTGTTATATTCATTGTTTTACACAAAAAACAAGAAATGCTCTTTATTTCACTTAAAAGTTGACTATATGCACTATAAAATTGAGAATATCAAAATTGTGCTTTGACAGATCAATTAGGCTCATTTAGGACTATTGATTTGGTTATTTAAATGTATAAAAATAACACTTTTCAAATTTGGTGTTTTTTATGCCAGAAATGGCTTCTGTGTACTGGCCACATACTGCCTGCTTTTTTTCCCATGTGAATAGCTTCATTTTTAGCAAAGTTAGCTTTTTCACACTATAATTACCCCACATTCTACTCCCACTGTGGGGGAACACACTAAAATAGGCAACAGACGCTTATTTAGTGTCCTAGCTTAATTAATATTGCATTGACCTTGTTTATATGCACTAATTTCATTAATAACCTCATTCTTGGCATCTTATTTCATCACCACGCTTAAATTTGCCTAATTTTAGTCAAGGAATAAGCCGTGCAAGCGCCTGCCAAGGACTGCATGTAGTTACCCCACATCTCACACTCTTTTTTAAGTTTTTGGGTGGTTTCTCAGTCAATTTTGGTTATTTTTGGATGGGAATTTCACGTAGTATAATTTCAGGATTAGCCCCTCCATTTCTACAGTAAATCCCCCTTATTATTAAGCTATTATTAACCTTAAAAAGTCTCCTTTAGTCCTTTATATTATTGTTTTATACGCATATACTCTCTTTTTGTCTTTTTCTTTAATTTTGATGGATATCCCTTATTATTACAGGATTTTGACGGTTGTTACTTGTCTAAGTATGTCATGGGTCACTAGGGATGTTGATGGGCAGGTCTATCAGTTGTTTTGAGGCGTCATTAACTGTGTATTGGATGGTACATCAAGGGATTCATTGGGGAACTCTGTGTGTATAAAAGGAGGAGGTTTTTGGGTCTTGTTTCTACATTCTTTATCATTACAATTTAACCAATATAACCAAATAAATTAAAATACATATCAATTAGTACTTCTATAAGACTTTTGAATAGTATCTGAATAATAAAATCTATTTTTCTACCAACTACAAAGATTGTAAGCCATATATAAAATTAGTGAGAATTATATTACTGAGACCTTTATATTTGATTGTATCTTATAACTTAGTGGATTAGTACTACAGTATTCATACAGGACCATTTAAATCTTCTAGACAACTGACCATTCAAGCTAGTTCACGTCTTTTACTTGACCTTAGCCTGACAATTGGGGACCTTTCCTCAAGAATTCTGTTATAATCCAGTTAGTAAACATTTCAAAGAAGGTACACGTAAATAATATCCCTATAGAAATATTTGGATAATTACAACAGGTTGGGGTCACTTATATAGTGATTTCAGAAAAAGAAGCCCTGTTATATAATAAAATTGTGATATTGGATCAACAATTTTACCACTAATTTAACATAAAAATTGTTATTAGTGGGAGTCTGTCAATAGACCAATTAAATTTGTGATCTTTGCAGATAATAAACCAATTAAACTGATTAATTGTTCTCTTTTAACAGGACTCTTAATCTTTTCTTTTTATTGGTTTGTAAAATTCATTAAATATTTAGAAAGAATCATACTGACAGTTGTTTTCTTTTGAATATAAAAACACGGCTACATATTGTAGACCAGTTAAATCAAGTGACCACATAAAAGCATATTTGACTTTTGGCACTTAAAGATTTACTTCATACCAATAAGTAAGCAATAAAATTTTCTTCAGTGGTATTGATAAATACTGATAAAACTCCTTTTTTGAAGTTTTTAAATCTAAACTTTCAATTCTTTAAAATTCCACGTAAAATGTGTGACAACAATGACATTGTAAGTAATAAGGTAAAACCTTATAACTTAAGACCTAGAGCTGAAAGACCTGTTACAGGACATTCAAATGGAGGGCCAGGACTCTCCCATAATCAACAACACTCCGCTAATGTCTCTGGAGGAAAGGGGAAAGCTTTTAAAGCAAGTTTCAATAAAGAAAACAAAAAATACTTTACAAGAACAAGTTCACTCCCTATCCACCCCACTAAACACCTTGACAATAAGAGTCAACAATATAGTGGACCAGATCAACAATCTGGAAAAGAGAGCAGCTCAAGGTTTCATAGAAGTAAACCTAGCTCTAGTGGACATAAAGACTCAACCACCAACAGTGGCACCCAACAATTCCATAGCAACACCTCCAGCCCAAGAGGAGGACCAAAAAATTACAGTAAGCAAATGGAAATGGAATTGGTACGCCCAAAACTACAACAATCCTCAACAGTAGGGCTCCAGCAGTCACCCTTACAGGGGAAAGCCAAGGAGAGGCAGGGGAAATGGAATAAGACCGTGGTAAGTTATCCATCTTCTCAGGATCAATTATATAACCCTAAGAATGAATAACTTATAGGTAATAAAATTGATAGAGAGGTATTGGATATAATTGATAAGGATTTAAAAAATTATTCATTTGAAAATAACATGTTAGACTTGTCTTTAAATGAGGACAATGTACATAGTTTTATTGACCACCAGGAAAATACTATTAATATAAAAATGGAATCAAAGAATTAAATCTTGACCCTGATAATGAGTCTTCTGAATTGGACACGGAAAAAATAGAATATTTTTTAAAGGAGAATCCAATGGAATCAAAAATAATAAGTAAATTATTATTGAGAATTGAAAAATTGGAAGAGTTCTCAAAAGACTCAAACATTAATACAGAAAATGTATTATTACAGCTAACACAATCATTGAGTACCACAGCCAATAGATTAAAAATTATTGAAAATTCAAATAATGAATTAATCAATGATAATAAAAGATTAAACTCTGAGATTAGAAATTTAGAAAGTAAATTAGAACACTCTCAGAATATTATGGCTACCATTGAGGGACGTGTTAAATTATATTTTCAAATGTAAATAATACCTTAACTCATGTACCTGTAATAAAAGATAGGTTACAAAGGGTAGAAATTGAAGTAGCTAACATTTTGAAAAATACTGAAAAAATAAAAGATAATACCTCTTATGTAGAAAGAGTACCAGTTTTTATGAAACACTCTGATGATAAACCAATGATTGAACATGAACATAGTGTCATGGGCTCTGAGAATATAAAATCAGTAAAAGATGAAATAAATGATCATCTTTCTAAAATAAGTGAATTACTCAATATTCCTCAGGTTAGGGAAGCAAAAACTAGCCAAATAAACTGGCCTAATTTAGATCAGTACCCTTCTTTTGACGGGGATTCAAAATCTGATTGGCAACAATTCATACAAAGAATTGATAACTTAAAATTTTCATACAAATTACCTGATGAAGAAATTAATTCAAAGTTAATATCTTTATTTACAGATGTGGCCTTATTATGGTTTGAATCTGTATTGAGTGAGGGAATTAACTTCTCCTGGAATAAATGGAAGGCACTAATTGAAAGGCAATTTGGTGGCCCAAAATTTAGAATCACTCAACAAAGATTGTATAAAAGAACAAGATATAATACAAATGCTGGAGATAAACCCATGGTCTTCTTAATGAATTTAATAAAAATCATGAAAGCTATGGATCCAAAAATTTATTATGAAGAGTGGAAAGAAAAAATAATATACAAGTTGCCTATATCAGTTAGAGACATTATTGTAGCTAGAACTGAAACCATCAGAGATACCTCTGGATTCATTAATATATGCAATGAGATATTATTAAACCACAAGTATGAAACCAGGTATAGTAATTACAGACAAAGTGTTGATGTGGTAAAACCTACTAAAAGTAAGTTACCAGTGGAGAAGAAAAAACCTTCAGCTCCCCTTGTCCCTAAGAGACAAGAGAATAACACTTGTTACAAATGTAATGAACCTTGAGTTAAAGGTCACACGTGTAAGAAGAGAATAAATGTTATTGAAACCTCACAGAACTCTGAACCAAGTAATCATGAAAATGAGAACGTGGAATCCAGTGAGGATGGTAAAAGTAACATATCTTACAGTGATGATGAAAATGAGATATTTGTATTAGAACAGGTCATTATGTTCCTGAATGATGCTATACCTCATACAGACACATCTTTAACTTCCATTGAGGAAGCTAAAATAATTAAAGATGTTTCTCATGATACTTACAAAATAACACCTATCAGAGCACCTGTTATCATATGTGGAAAAGAAATATATGCCATTCTTGACACTGGGGCTGCAGGTAGTGTAGTTTCAATTAATACATTAATGAAACTTGATAGTAAGTACCAGGAAAAACTAGAACCTGTTCAGACAAAGAACTGGATGGGTTTTGGTTCGGTATTAAATCCAATTGGCAAATACAAAACTGCTGTATTCTTTAAATATAATAATGGATATGTTAGAGCAGTTTGTGAATTTGTAGTAATGGATAATAATAATTTTAGTGATTGGTTTATTATTGGCAATGATTTATTGAAAAAATTTGGCATTAACCTAGATCCTGCAAACAGTTGTCTCACCATAGGAGTGAATGGTAAAAGAAAATTCAAAATATGTTCTAAAAATTAAGTATATTCCATTTCTCCTAGAGAAGAACAACTTCAAGGTGGAAGAACCACCAATGAAGTGGTTGAATTGAAAAATGAAATCCAAAAGGCCTCTTTCAGTCCTCAACTCTCAAAAATTTAAGAAGAAGATATTTTGAGATTGATTAAAGCATATCCTATGGCATTTGATCATGGTTCAAATGAACTAGGATTGGTCAAAGACCATGAGATGAAAATCTCTCTAAGCTGTGATTTGGATAATATTCCTGGCAGCCTAAAAAAGAAACCTTACCATGCAAATGATCCTGACTTATTTCCATAAAGAAAGGGAAGGCCTAAAAAGCAACCTGAAGAAATTGTGGAAAAAGCAGAGATTGAAAAAATACTCAAGAAAAGAATCCTTACTAAAGAAAAAGGAACTGAGTATTTACTAAGATTTAAAGGGAAATCAAATGAATTTGATAAATGGATACCTGAAAATGAAATTTCTAATTTATCCACCCTTCTTAAAAAATTTAAACAGAAATAAATTTCTGTTCACCAGCTGAGGGGTTAAAAAACCACTACTCATAATATTTTATTATGTTTTATTTCTTTAAAGTATAATCTTTAATGCTACAGAACTAATCTGAATACCTGAAAATTACAAATAAATAAATAAAATGTATAACTTATCATTTTTTTTATTGTTTTTTTTGGGTGGGCGAGTGTCAGCCTGTATATCTCCAGGACTGAGTAAAAAGTGCTTATAAGTTATGTTAAACACATGAACTATACATGGGAACAATAAATAAGAGTACACAAATAGTATACATAAGTAAAATTATGATAATACACAAAAAATGCCATTATAACACCTTATATACATGCATATATCCACCTTTTATAGGTCTTATGCACTTAATATTAAGTTGGAATATGTAAGGGTAATATTAAGAACCTTAAGTATAAGGCTACATAATTTTTAAGTACACTTAAAGCTGTTATATTCATTGTTGTACACAAAAAACAAGAAATGCGCTTTATTTCACTTAAAAGTTGACTATATGCGCTATAAAATTGAGAATATCAAAATTGCGCTTTGACAGATCAATTGGGCTCATTTAGGACTATTTATTTGGCTATTTAAATGTATAAAAATAACACTTTTCAAATTTGGTGTTTTTTATGCCAGAAATGGCTTCTGTGTACTGGCCACATACTGCCTGCTTTTTTTCCCGTGTGAATAGCTTCATTTTTAGCAAAGTTAGCTTTTTCACACTATAATTACCCCACATTCTATTCCCACTGTGGGGAAACACACTAAAATAGGCAACAGACGCTTATTTAGTGTCCTAGCTTAATTAATAGTGCATTGACCTTGTTTATATGCACTAAGTTCATTAATAACCTCATTCTTGGCATCTTATTTCATCACCATGCTTAAATTTGCCTAATTTTAGTCAAGGATTTACCCGTGCAAGCGCCTGCCAAGGACTGCATGTAGTTACCCCACATCTCACACTCTTTTTTAAGTTTTTGGGTGGTTTCTCAGTCAATTTTGGTTATTTTTGGATGGGAATTTCATGTAGTATAATTTCAGGATTAGCCCCTCCATTTCTACAGTAAATACCCCTTATTATTAAGCTATTATTAACCTTAAAAAGTCTCCTTTAGTCCTTTATATTATTGTTTTATACGCATATACTCTCTTTTTGTCTTTTTCTTTAATTTTGATGGATTTCCCTTATTATTACAGGATTTTGACAGTTGTTACTTGTCTAATTATGTCATGGGTCACTAGGGATGTTGATGGGCAGGTCTATTAGTTGTTTTGAGGCGTTATTAAATGTGTATTGGATGGTACATCAAGGGATTCATTGGGGAAATCAGTGGGTATAAAAGGAGGAGGTTTTTGGGTCTTGTTTCTACATTCTTTATCATTACAATTTAACCAATATAACCAAATAAATTACAATACATATCAATTAGTACTTCTATAAGACTTTTGAATAGTATCTGAATAATAAAATCTATTTTTCTACCAACTACAAAGATTGTAAGCCATATATAAAATTAGTGAGAATTATATTACTGAGACCTTTATATTTGATTGTATCTTACAACTTAGTGGATTAGTACTACAGTATTCATACAGGACCATTTAAATCTTCTAGACAACTGACCATTCAAGCTAGTTCATGTCTTTGTACTTGACCTTAGCCTGATAACTTATATCCCTACCTCTTCTATTGAGTAAAGAAAAATCATAAGATAAATTATACTAAATTGACTTGAGAACTCCAAAATCCATCATCCAATACCGTAAATTTCCACAAAAAATCTTCTAGACCAAAAGGAGTCCCCCAATACTTGAGGCCCTTTCCAAATCTTTGAAGGCGCATTGTTGTATTGAAGCAAGCAACTGAGGGACATTCTACATCAAGGTACCTTTAGGGATGATTTGATGATAAAAAAATGTCAAAGACCACTTGACTTAATTTTTTGCTGCAACTGGGAATCAATCCATGCCTCAAAAGTTAGGTTCATATATTGGATATATCCATATATATTTGTGGTAATTGTATTGATTACTATTTTTGGGTCACTTTGCACATTTCATTGTCTACATATATCTTTTTACTCAGAGCTCTGTAAGTGGCATTAACTTGCTCATTTTACAGCAGGAGGTGTCTGGTAAATAATTTTTTTCCCTAGTTGACCAAGATAGCACCGTATTGTTCTTAGTCCTAGAAGTATTATAAAAATTAAATTAATTATTTTTTATTTATATCAGTTTACCTCTGTCCTGATAATTAAACAATTATATTTTTGCTTCAGTTGACAAATTATCCAGGAAGTGAAATAATAATATTAAAAATTAGTTAAATTAATTATATTAAAATTATTTCAGTTGACACTAAGTCCTGGTAATTAAATTATTTCAGTTGACATTAAGTCCAGGTAATTAAAATTATTTTCAGTTTACATTAAGTCCTGGTAATTAAATTCTTCAGTTGACTTTCAGTCCTGATAATTATCAACTTTTACATTACTAATTAATAAATTATTTTATTATTTCGGTTGATTTATTTTAATCCTGGTTATAAAATTATTTTAAATTTATTAATAAAATTTTGATTATTATTTCAGTTGATTCCTTGTCCTGAAAAAAATTATATTTTAATTATTCCAGTTGATTAAAAAATCCTGATAAATACTTATATATTAGAAATTTTTTTTCTTATTTTTCTATAAATAAAATAAAAATTATAACTGATTAAATACTTCTTTCTCTCAGTTCAGTTTAATTACAACTATAAATGACCAAGGTGCTTCTGCTGGCCGTGATGAGAAACTAGATTTAATTGTTTATGATAAAGCTTCTTCTGTAAGTTCTCCTTTAACTACAAAACTGGCTCAAATTAATCAATTACTGGACCAATCAGGACATGGAAATGCAAGAAATAGAGATATTAGTGGAGACAACTGCTCAGGAGCAAAAGCCTTCAAGCAACCCCCCAGAAGAGCTTCCAAAAGGCTTCAAGATAAAAAAGTTGCCCTTGAATCAGCAAGTCAGCAATCTATCCACTCACATCAAGGATTTGAGATCCCAAAATATCAAGTTGAGGTCAAGAAAAGACTCTCTAGAAGACAAGGTAAGAAAAATAGAATCCTTTCTTCAAGAGAAGAGGAATCCTCCCCATCCCCCAAAAGCCCTTCCACAATTGGACCCCCGGCAAAAAGAAAAGGTGGAAGTCTTAAAGTGGAAGTGGGATTGGCTGAACACCCAGTGGGATTATCTGTCCCAACAACAACAACCACAAGTACCTCAGGCAGGTCCTTCAAGAACCAACCAGTTCAACCCTCCAACTCCTCACCCTTATCAGGGAGGAAGAAAGAGAAAAAACAATCACATTCAATTCTTTACCAAGCCATGGTAAGCCCCTCTATTGAATCTCAAGTACCATTTCTTGTTACTGATTCAGTTCATTCAGGTAATTGTGGAAGAAAAGATGATACTGTGAGACAAGTAGAGGCTGAGAGTGGTAGACAGATTGCTCAATATTTTAATGTTTCAGATCCTTTGGTTTTAATTGCTACTTCAATGATAAATCCTGATATGGCTATTATTGATGAGACACTTGAGCCTGAGTTTCATGAGAGTCTAGAAAGTTATTCTGTTTCCTTATTGAGAAATACTCCAGATTTAGCTAAAATTAATGATGAATATTTTAGGGATATTATTGCTAAACAAAATCATATAATTTACAACATGAAATTGACTCAGAAATTTAATAGTTTGTTAACTGAACAGGGTTATCAATAATTGAGGAGTGAATTACAAATAGATTCTGATGATTTAGTTAATTACAAAGTAACTCATGAAAAGAAAGTTGCTTTATGGCAAAATATCAAGAATGATTGTCTAAATTACAAGATAACGTCTCCATCTGCTTCCAAGAGCTAGAGGGACATAAGTTGAAATTAAAAATATTGAGTGATCATTATTCATTTTTAAAAAATAAGAACCAGTTATCTTTTGCAACCAACGGTAAGAGTTTATCTAGTATTCCAAGAGTAAAGACTAGGTTAACAACCATTGAAGAGAAATTGAATTCATTGTTACATGATCAAAAGTTTTCTGAAATTTCTTTGAAAAAACATATGGTGCAGGATACCCCAATTTTACCTGTTCCTAGTTCATCCAAAGTGAATTTAGTTCCAGAAATTCCTGTTGATATCACTGAGTTTCCATCAAAAATTGATTATGTACCTGGATCATCCACATAAGGATTAAACAATTAAATTACTGCCCAATTGGAGAAGTTACAGCTCCTTCTCACTTAGAAACAAGCTTGCAATAAGGAGACTACTTCAAATCAAAAGAATTGGCCAAAAATTTACCAGTATCCAAAATTTGACGGTGAATCTTCCTCTGATTGGAAGAAGTTCATTTGCAGGATTGATAACTTTAAAAATTCTTACAAACTCCCAGATGAGGAAATTGTGTCAAAATTAATTTCTTTATTTACCAATTTAGCCCTTATGTGGCATGAATCTGTTCTCTTGGATAAAAATCACTACTCATGGGAAGATTGGAAAAGATTAATTAAAGCACAATTTGGTGGTTCCAAGTTTAGGATAGCTCAACAAAGGCAGTATGAAGAAACCAGATATAGCTCATCTACTAAAAAACCTATAGAGTTCCTGATGAAACATGTGAGAATCTTGAGGGAAATGGACCCAAATATGGAGTTTGAGTTATGGAAGGACAGGATCCTCTATAAATTACCCATATGTTTGAGAGACTTGATAGTTTCTAGGACTGAGTTCTCAAGAGAACCATCTTCTTTCATTAATACTTGTAATGAGGTCCTTCTAAACAACAAGTATGATGCTAGAAGATTCATTCCTAGATCTCCATTGGAGAAATCCTCCAATTACCAACAGAAAACTCTGGAAAAGGTTGGTAAACCTTCTGCCCCTGTTGCACCCAAAAAGTATGAAACAAACACTTGCTTCAAATTCAGAAAGCCTTGGCAGAAAGGCCATGTTTGTGAAAAGAAGATAAATCTTCTTGAACAAACAGAGGAAAATGCTGATGATACAATAGCACTGGATGATACTTCAAGTGATTGTGCCAGCAATATTTCATATGAATCTCATAAGAAAATTTTGATGCTGGAAGAGGATATTCATTATTTGAATAATATTAATATTGAGAATTATTATTTATCTATAGTAGAGGATGCTGAGATCATAAAGAACCTTGAGGACAGCTCAATTATTATTGCACCTCTCAACACACCAGTTGTGATCAATGGAAATAAAATTGAGGTTGTCTTAGATTATGAAGCTGGAGGAATTGTAGTATCTGAAAAAGAATTTGCTTCAGTGGACCAAGATTATAAATCAAAACTTATGCCTATCATTTCTGAAAATTGGAGAGGTTATGGCTCTGTTTTGTCCCCCATTGGTAAATACAAAGCCACAGGATTCTTCATATATAACCATGGTTTTGAAAGAGATATATGTGATTTTCTTGTCATGAAAAATGATAACATAAGTAGCTGGTTCATTGTGGGAAATTATATTTTAACCAAGTATGGCATAAAATTGGATCCTTCAAACCAATGCTTCACAATGGGGATGAATGGGAAGAGAAAATTTAATATTTCCTCCCCCAGAAAATTATTAACACCAGGATTGAACACATGTAATTCTGTATTTCAATATAAAGGAAGATCTACAAAAGAAATGCCTGCCCTTGTGTCTAGATTTGACAATGCTTCTTTTAGAGAACAAATTTCTGGTGAGGAAAAAGATTCCATCATTAAATTGATAAAATCTTTTCCTATGGCCTTTGCTCATTGGTCACATGAATCAAGATTGGTAAAAGAATAAATGAAGCTTTCATTATCTTGCCCATTAACTGAAATACCACCTAGTTTAAAGAATAAGCCTTATCCTGCTGTTCCCACAAAGAGAAAAGATATTGAAGACAATATCTCTACCCTTTTAAAAATTAATTTTATTGGAAAGGTAGTTAAAACACCTAAATATTGTGTCATCTCACCTGGCCTATTTTCTTATGAGAAAGATAAAGCCAGGTTATGTGGTTATTATAGAGCATTTAATACTTATACTGTTGATGATATCTATCCTTTACCTAGAATTAGCTCTATAAATGCTACCCTACAAGGTGCTAAATATATCAGCTGTTTGGATGGTAACAAGGGATATCACCAGGTACCTGTTGAGAAGAATTCTCAGAATTTTCTGATGATTGCTACTCATATAGGTATATATAAGTATGTTAGGATGCCATTTGGCCCTAAAAATTCCCCTTCAGTTTTTCAAAAAGTTATGGATAACACATTCCATCAAGAAATAATTGATGGATGGCTGATGGTTTATATTGATGATATAATCATATTCTTTAAAAAATTTGAGGACCATATTAACCACCAGTGTCAAGTATTCCATAAGATGGATGAGGTAAATATAACACTTGCTTTGAAGAAATGTGAATTTGGTTTTCATTCCTTAAAAGTGCTTTGTCATGTTGTCTCAGGCTTAAAGATATGTTTTGACCAAAACAAAGTGGCAGCCATACAAAAGGTGAAGGCTCCTACCACAGTTAGAGAGCTCCAGAGTTTTCTGGAAATTTGTGGATACTATAGACATTATATTAAAAATTACGAAGTAATAGCATTTCCCCTTACACAATTTACTAGGAATGATGTTTATTTTGTCTGTAACAGTGAAAGACAAAGAGCTTTTAACACTATGCAACATTTTTTAATGTCAGAAAAAAATTATTTTATACCTGACTTTAATCAACCATTTGTTTTATACACAGATGCCAGTTTTATTGGTCTTGGTGCTGCCCTCGATCAAAAATAAGTGATGAATGATAAAGTATCAGAAGTAGTAATTTGTTATATGTCAAGAACTTGAGAAATAGTGAATTGAAATATGGTGCAACTCAACTAGAGTGTTTGACAGTAGTGTGGGCTCTAGAGAAGCTTCATTATTATCTGTACAATTAGAAATTCGAACTTTTCACTGACTGCAGTGCAGTTGAATCCCTCTTAAATTTGAAAACACCTAACAGACATATGTTCAGATGGCAGATAGCTGGTCAAGAATACAGAGGGAGGATGAAAATAATCTATAAGGCTGGTATTGTTCACTCAAATGTAGATATGTTATCAAGGTTACCTTAGCCAAATGATGACTAAAATCCTGTATATGTTCCTGAAGATGAGATAGTTCATATTCATGTAATATATGTGGTTGATATGGAGGAAGAGCTATTACAGCTTATTCTGGATTCACATGATAAGGACACCAACTTAAAAAAAGTTATGTAACATATTAAATGATCCAAAGAATGCTTCAATACAAGCATTAATTAAAACCCTTCCACCAAAGTACCAGAAGGCTTTTGAAAAAGGTAAATTTTCAATTTATGAAGGCTATCTATATTATAGAAGGAAGTTGAGTAATGTCATTGTTATTCCTCCTTCTATGAGAGAAATCATCTTGAAAATTTGTCATGATGACATATTAGCTGGAAATTTTGATCTTGAAAAAACAATGATCAGAATTAAAAACACTGATGGTGGATTAATATGTCTAAAGACACAAAACTATATGATGATTCCTATGATTCTTGCCAAAAATAAAAAAGATTGACTGGTAAAAGAGATGGATTAATGCCACATATTGATCTTCCTGATGCACCATTGAAGATAATAAACATGGAATTTGTAACAGGACTACTCATTGCTGGGAAAGACAGTTATAACTCTTGTTGGGTTATTGTGGACAGATTCACAAAAAATGTGTAAATTCATCCCTTCTCACAAGGATGTTTCCACTAAAGAATTAGTTTTCTTGTGGTGGTCTCATATTTTCAATACTGCTGTATTTCCCAAAGACATAATCCATGATAGAGACCCTAAATTTACTTCTGATTTCTTGATGTCTTTGATGGATGTTTGTGGCTGTGATCTGAAACTTTCTACTACCTATCATTCCCAAACTGATGGATTAGCTGAAAGATGATTCAGACTTTAGAGGAAATGATAAGAAGGTATTGTGCCTTTGGCCTTGAGTACAAAGACAATGACAGATTTACTCATGATTGGGTTACCTTACTTCCTGGTTTGGAGTTTGGTTATAATAGCACTTTTCATTCTGTTTCTCAGAAAAATTCTTTTGAGCTCTGGCTTGGATATGATCCAAATACCCCTACGCAAATTGTCAATAATAAAATACCTAAATTGGATTTAAATCCTGGTGTAAAATTTTTTCTTCAAATGCAACAACTTTGCAGAAGTCATGCTCAAAAATATATTGAAAAATCCTTTGAATATGAGAAGAAGAGATGGGACAAAATACACTTTTAAAAAGGGTGATGAAGTACTGATTTCTACAGTCCACTTCAATTTACAAGGTAATAAAAAATTGAAATACACATTTGTAGGTCCATTTTTTATAAGAATAATGGTTGGTGATAATGCAGTTAAATTTATCTTATATGCTCCATATGACAGAAAAAATCATGTTTTTCCAATATCTCTTTTGAAACCATACACATGCAATAGTGATTTATTTCCCAAAAAGAGGGAAAGACCAAAGAAATCCCCTTATTAAATCACCAAGACAGCAGAAATTGATAAGATTCTGAATGACAGAATAGTTACTGCTGAAAAAGGTACAGAATACTTATTGAGATTCAAGAATCAATTATCTGAATATGATTCTTGGATACCTGGGAAGGAGATATCTAATCTTACTACTCTGCTAAAGAAATATAAAAAGAAAAAATCATAGCATTTTTTATTGTTTTTTTTAGAGTGAGGGAATGTCAGCCAGGCTACTAGACTTACCCATTAAAAAAATTAATTATTTAATGAGATGAAGCCACACCTTTCATTTCATATTATTAATTATATTATATTTACTTATGTATTACTTCCAATAAACTAACTAATTAAAATAAGTAAATTTAGTAAATATATAAAATTATTAATAATGTCCCATAAATTTTTATTTCCTAACACCGTGCTCAATAAAAGGTTGAAAGAGAAAAAAAATATTAATACTAAATCTTAAAAAAAAAACTACTTTATTTTATATGTTTGAAATTCTATTTTAAATTCAAATTAATTTGTACTTAGTGTGAAATTTAAAGTGAACTCTAAACTATATCAAATAATGTGATATATTGTATTGATGCATCATTTTAGCACAATTTTGTTATTTTCACATTCTTATTTTTGGATTATTTTTCTCTCACACTCCCTTATGGACGCTTGTTAACTCCATGTGTTTTCTCTTTGCTTTTGCCTGCAAAAGGCCTCCTCTTTTGTGCTGTTTGATCCATTCCATTTATTACTTAACCATTTATACAAATACTCTCAAATAAACTATTACTATTAGTTGTCTTTTAGTATTTACATTATTGTGATTCTAAATTCTAAATTATAATAATACTTATATCCCTACCTCTTCTATCGAGTAAAGAAAAATCATAAGATAAATTATACGTACTTGACTTGAGAATTCCAAAATCAATTGTCTAATACCGTAAATCACCAGCAAAAATCTTCTAGATCAAAAGGAGTCCCCCGATAGAGATTCTATTACATGCATCCACCCAACCTATGATACATACATGTTTCTTGTTGACAAATTTAAAATTGTGTCTTGTGGCTTGATAATTAAAGGTTTTCTCAAGTTGTCGAACATTGTATTCACAATGTCTTTGAATGATATTGCCTTTCAAGGGGTTCTAATAGTCTAGAAGATTCAAATGGAGGTTCAACAGCCGTGAAAGGTGGATAACTCAAGAAATTAAATCAAGGCATGTAGGTTTTTTATCTTTATGGTTTATTACTCAAATAGAAGGTAAAAAATATTATTATTATTACTTAGATGGTTTAGATTTAGGAAATTGTAATTTCTAAGGCAGCTATAGTATTAATAAAAGATTTTATTGGTGTACATAATAATAATGTGAGTAGTAATGGAATGAGGAAAAACAAAAAAAATGGGAGGCCTTATATAGGCAAAAAAGGAGAGAAACCATGGAGTTGAAATTCTATATACAGGAGTATGAGAGAATAGAATATTCCAGAATAATATATAGCAAATATTAAGGTTTTCAATAAAGAATGTATCACTATAATGTATTTAATGTATATGCCAAATTATTTTATTTATTTCAAAGTTTCTGTAAATTTCACTTTTAAATAAATAATTTTACTTGTATATTTAAGTGTTGATATATTTTTATTTCACCTCTCACCTGTCATGAGGACTTTGTTGAGGAAGGAAAATATGAGAGACATTAAATTTAAATATTTCCTTGATTTACTTATAGCAATTGGTTTATTTATTGTAAGTAATTTATAAAGTAAATATAATAAATAAAATAAGAAAAAAGGTGTGGCTCCATCCTAGTAAATAATTAATTATTTACTGGGTAAGGCTAGTACACTGGCTGACATTACCCCACATTTTGTAAGAATTTGTTCCACCTATGAGACTTTGGTTTGTAAGGGCTATAAAGGGAGAAACAACCAACAACTTGCTGAATAACTTAAGTTGTCAATTGAACCTGGTTCTTCTGGAAATATCATTGATTAATCAAATTTAATATCATCTTAGTAATAGTATGGATAATATGACATCTAGAGAGGTGGAAACTTTAGTAACCAACATTTTTAATGCCACCAATATGAAGAAGCCTACCTGTTAAGACCTAAGAAGGAAGACTACCACTAGAACTAACACTAGCCTAAGATGGGACTGACTATGCCAATTGGCAGTGAGACTAGAGAATAACTGGATTATTAGATAAGTTGTCTAATGGGGAGCGCTCCACAGCGCTTTCCCCATATAACCCCCTTATACAATATCCAATTTTCTCCCTCTTTACAATGCATAGTTCCTGTAGCGCTCCTCCTCCCCCCCTCTCAACCTAATCCTAACATTACCCCCTTTTTTACCCCTCCTGTCACCTGCCCTCCTACTCAAGCTCCATCAAACTTAAGTTTGCATTCCCCAAATTTACCGCCAGTTCCCAAGCCCTAAATTCAACCCCATAACCTTTTAAATGCACTAAGTACCAAACCTTTCCCCTATAAACCCTTATAGAAACAACATTCTCCACCACAAACTCCTCTTCACTTCTCACCTGGATTGGCCCTGTTGGCTCTTCTGGGTGTCCTGGAATTGTAACTTCTTTATGATATGTGAGAAATGAAATGTTGAAGGCTGGATGTACTTGTCTCATTGAGATTGGTAGTTCCAGTTCTTAAACTGATTCAGATACCTCTCATTTGAATTTGAATGGCCCCCTTTCTTGTGATATAATTTAGTGCTGGGGCGTAATTGTTAATATTAATATAATTCTATCAAATATTCTTCTACTGTTCTACTCTTTAATTTATATTATCAAATATATTAAATACATACATCTAATATTCATTTTATATGACATACAGAGATATCACATATTCTTAAACTACCTCTTTAACCTAACCATATGATATATAAGAAATATTAATGGATGGATAATCCTTCTTGATTCCGCATCCACTTTCTCTTCCTTATTTATTTATTTACTTTCATTAACTACATTATTTACTTTTTTTATCTATTCCCTTCCTTAAGCTTTTCCTTTGTCCAATCCAGTGCCAATTCCATATTGTTTATTTGTCTTTAACCTACCTGCTGTTATTATCTATTGGTTAGGTTTGTACATATGCTTTGCTACAGCAATGTATTCACTTTCTCTTCCTTATTTATTAATTAATTTTTTTCCACTACATTATTCACTTATTTATCTATTATCTTCCTTAAGATTTTTCTTTGTCCATTCCAGTCCCAAGTCCATATTGTCAATTAGTATTTAACTTACCTGCTGTTCTTATCTATCAGGGTTATGGGCCCAGTGCTGTGGTCTTCCAACATTGGCAGGGGCCTTTGTTGTGTCATTTGGTGTTGTTTGTGCATGTCTTAATTGACATCTGTTAAGGAATTGGGTATTTTTCTGGTTTTATTCTGTGTATATTGGACCTGAAGGTATGTGGGTACTATCATTGGATAGCCCCGGTTTTTCTCTATATTTTATGTCTTGAAGACATTTTTTATATTCTAAGTTTTAAGGGGTCATTTCCTCATTTTTCATTTATAAAAGATAGCTGTTTAATTTTTTTTTGTGTTTTACAGGCTAATCTTAAGTCTTAGGGTTAAGTACTTAGTACCGTTGGATAGAGCTAATTTTTCTCTATATTTCATGTCTAAATGTTGTTATAGTGAAATTCTGTGTTTTAAAGGTTTTAGTAGTTGTAGTTGTTTTTTCTAAGTAAATTAGATGTTTTTTTTTGGCTTTCTGGCTTCAGGGAGGCCATGACGCTTCAGGAGGTGCCTTCGACGTCGGGTGGCCCACCCACCTCTGTTTAAGAAGGTTGGGGAGTGCTTCTGGAGGGTTTTTTATGCAATTTGGCGGGTACAGGCGCCAAATTGGTGGGTGCGCATGGGCTCTTAGATAGTGGTCTGTGTGTAGATAGTGAATAAGAGAGTTTGGGCAACTTTAATCATCATACAACCTTCCAGAGGTGATATCAGTGTTTCTCACGCAGTTTTCCCTGTTTTCTGGCCACAATTTGGCTGTGTTTCTTGCAAGTGAGTTCTTCATTTAACTAAACTTTGGCAACTGTTTTCTCTGTTATAGTCTTCCAAGCTATAGCAAGTATTATTGCTGTCTCTGGTGTGGATTTGCAGCCTACATCAAGTATCTTTGCTGTCTCTGGTGTGGACATTGGTCTACATTTCAGTTATTTGGTCTGGTAGTCTGTCTGGTGACTACTTTCTTGGCTCATCAAGAAGTCAAGTGTGTTGAAAAGGGGCTTTTGGTAAACAGGAACCAATTTACTGTAGCAGGTAAATCTCACTTATTTTTCTAAAGGGACAGGGGATTTTCTCTCTGGTTTTTCTCCAAATCCCTTGGTCAAGGCCTATAGCTAGCACCATAGTATTGTCTACATTTCGGGCGTCAAAAGTGGGGTATGAACCTTCTTCTTTTTTGGAATCTCTGTTGTCTTTGGTTGGCCCTTTTTGGTGATTTTGGTCTGGAAGAATGGCTTCTGGTTCTTCTATTTCTGTGGTGACTGTCAGTGGGAGGGAAAGTCCTCCTACTGTGATTGTTATGGAGGTTGTTAGGATTAAAACTTGGGATGGTACCAAGTTTAATGGGGAGGATGTGAAGTGGTTTCTGGAGAAATAAGAAACTGCTGCTGCTGTGGATGGTGCTTCTTACCTGGACATGGTGAAGCAGATCATTTTTTTCATTGGTGATAGGGCAGTGGAGAAGGAGATTGTGGCCATGTCTGGCTACAAGAAGAGGGATTGAAAATTCTTGTGTAGGGAGATGGTGGATAGATGGGGTGTCAGGTTCACTATGGTGGATCTGAACAAGGTTGTCAGTGAATGGAAATCTTATGGTGGTGTTGGTAACTTGCGTTATGGTAAGGTAAACTCTTACAGTTGCCTTGCTGTAAGCAGAATCCGGAGGAGATATGTGGATTTAGCTGAAAACCCCGTCCTTCCAATAAAAATAACAAAATGGGTGTTCTAAATCACTAAGCTAACCAATATACTTAGATCTGATTGATAAAAATAATGAAACTCTAAAATATTTAACGCTTATTGAGATTTAAAGAAAGTGGCTGTTGATAAAAGAAATACTGATAACAACAATTAAGGTGTACCAGTGAAAGATCTGAAAAGATTGACTTTTATGTTTTTATAATAATTTAAATTTATATGAGACAGCAATAATCAAGTCCCAGCGATGAAGACCTTTCTAAAGATACCCTATATGAAGTGTGATTTAAATTGTTGAATTGTATTTCTAAAACGTTATGTAAAAATAATAAATGTTATAAGGGTATTATAACTTATTTAATTTGTTGAGTAATAAAAAATGAGACCGTGGTGGTTAATGATTAAGCTGTATGATGTGTCCCCCCTCTCAATTTCGAGTTTGAGAAGCGCTTAAGTATTCCTAGTCACGTGCCTAAGTTTTCCCCTCCAGAGCTCTTCCAGAGTCAATCCGGAGCCCGTACGGAGTCAAAGCGGAGTCCATACGGAGTCCGTACGGAGTCGAAACGGAGTCCGTACAGAGTCCGTCCGGACTTCCGGACTCAATTAGAACCTTAAAACTATAATAAAAAATCTAGAAAAATTACACATAATAGAGCTACTTCCCCTTTACATACCAAAGTAATTTTCGTAGTCTGCGCAGCTCTAATTACCCCGTGAAAATTCATCAAAGTCAAGTAATTTTTGAAAACGTAAATATTTCTATAAAACTTTAAAATTCATTTAAAAAAATATAAGAAAAATAGTAAAAATTCTGGGAAAATTTCCCAAGGTTCTTAAGTGACTTGACTTGATACTTATAAATTTTTCAGACCGTAAAAATAAGTTTTCTCTGTAAAATAAATTGTATTTGTATAGGCATTCGCTCGTGACCAATTTCTTCATATTTAAAACTCAAATAAATTAAATAAAACCCTTTTATATATAAAAAATAATAACGCCAATCTTGCACGCCGTAATAACTCCATTTACGTACTTAGGTGCCGTACTAAAATTTAGGCTACCACATCCTCCCTCCAATTGAGAATGTCCTCATTCTTAAAACTTTGCATAAGTGGTCGAACACAATATTCATCTTTAACCTTCAACCACCATCTTCTTTAATCAACTATAAAATTCATCTTCATCAATATGTCTTCCAAAGAACTTGTCGCTCCATGTGAGCTCTGCGCTCGATACCAGGTACCTTGTTTAATGTCCAACCCTAATCTTCCTGGCAGAACAGCTTGCGACTTATGCCGTGTGAAAAAAGTCAAATGCAACCGGCCAATAGTTCCTTCTAAAACAAACGTATATTTAGGACCAGCAGCTCTCCCTGATCCCTCAACTTCTAAAAAGCGATCCAAAATTCCTGTCTTCTTAAAACGAATAAGATCAAAAACAGCTTCAAAAGTTCAATCTTCATCAACGGATCCCGGCCTAATTTTGCCTTCACAAGATCCTAATCCTATAACGCCAGTACCCCCAACTAACTTTGCTGAGACTATGTTTCCTGGCTCTAAATGTAAGACCCTATTTATCTTACTAAAAAAACTTTTAATCAAAATTGACTAAACCTATAACTTAATAACATATTTGAACTTCTAGCTGTTGAAATAACCAACACTGATGATGTTGGTAGAGTGAAGACGGACTATATCAATCATTACCCAAATTTTCATCGCTATCTTTTTCTTGACTTTACTAATGAGTTGAAACGAAAAATGCTGGCCTATTTTCAAGAAACTCCAGCTAATAACCATGAAGACCTCATGAAAAGAAGAATTTTAATGCAAAGCTTTGATAATGATGTTGAACAATTTCAAAGAAATTATCTTTTCTAACAGTATAACTTGATAAAATTTTGTTTTTGCTTGGTCTTCTTAAACTTTCAACATAAATGATGTTTTCTTTCTTCTCTGGCTTGATATAACATAAAATAAAATAATATAAATCTTGTGATGATTCCACTACTGAGAGCAAGGTTTGAATCCCTTCAGACTCCCATATACCAGTCTTCCTTCTTGTCACAGCATTGAGAGAGTGGATCTTCCTATGAGCCGAATACTCCTGATTCCAACCTCATAGGGCCCCCCACTGAGCCGAATTCTATGATTCCAATCTCGCCATAAGGTCCTCCAAGCTTCACACCAAAAAAAATGGCCTAACTATGAGGCACTAAAAAAATCATTCCCTAAAATCCAACTACCATCCTAACTTCTGATTCCTTCATCACAATTTTAAAACTTTGCTATACAGCAAACCCATAAAATACTTTTGCCAGGCTTCCAATAATAATATTAACTTTAGGCCATGTTAAAGCGCCACAAATTTCACCTACCTAACCATTATGCTTTCTTTAGCATCATCACCACCTAAAATTTTAACCTCCTAAAGCTTATCAGCACCCAATTCCAGAATAATTGAATAACCAGTTTAGAGTCATAGTGGACAGTGATAAATTAAAAGATTGAATTGAATTATCCAAACAAGATTGACATTCCAGTTTAAAGTCTTGGTAGACCAAACATATAATTGATTGCCAGTTTATGGTCTTGGTGGACCAAAGATCGTTTAAGTGCATAAATATCTTGATATATTCCTAAGTAAGGCCTAGGCTTGACCAAAGATTGAATAAATTTGATAATCCAGTTTAATGTCATAGTGGACCAAACATTTGATCGACAAGTAATCCAGTATAAGGCCATAGTGGTCCAATGAATGTTGAATTATCCTGCAGATATTAATTTTCCAGTTTAAAGTCATAGTGGACTAAACAATGAATGAACTACCAGTTTAAAGTCATGGTGGACCAAACATTTAACTGATAAGAAATCCAGTTTAAGGTCATGGTGGACCCAACACTTGATAATAGTCCAGTTTAAGGTCTTGGTGGACCTAACAACTTCTCTATCCTTGAACCCAGATTTTGCCACCAGCTTTCTTCATCCTAGTTTCAAGTTTTCTTCTTCAAAAAAATATCTTCTAACAAGATGAAACCTTCTGACTTCATTGCTTCAGCTGATCAATCTTGCAAATACTGTGCCTTCACCCATAGGGAATGTATCTTCTCTTTTAACTGGCAAAAGCACACTTATAACAGGGCCTGTTTATCCTGCTATGAGAAGAAAAGAAAATGTTCTGGCTTGAACTGTGGTTCTTTCCCCATCACTGCTACTAGCTTCGCCGCCTTCTGCAAACCTCTTCCTTCTTCTTCACCTTCTACTCCACCCCCTATTCCATCAACCTCTAAAGATCCCATCCCTTTTTCTCCATCAGCCTATTTAAATCTTTCTCCATCACCTAATCCTCTGGGTCCTTCTCTCCAATCTAGACTTGCTGCTACTCCCCCAAGAACTCTTGCTGCTCCCAGGGCCATGCTTCAACCTTCTAACAATTCTTCTCCTTCTTCCAACATATTGAAGCACAAAAGGTCCTATAATAGCCAGCAGTCTTCATCTTCTCTTGTATCATCCAAAAGGCCCAGAACATCTACTTCAAACACCAAATCCAACACCAGTCCTCCTCATCTATCAAAAATAAAAAATCCTTTTCTAAACATAAAAAAATCCCACTCCATTACCAAGTAAGCCATTTATCTATGATCATGATAGTGTTGACACAGGTTAGTTGTCTCTTTTTATTTTCTTAATCTTCAGGTTTTAATTTGCTGATATTTTAATTTGATAAGTGTCCACCGGTTCTCCAATTTCATATTCTGCTTATGAACTACCAGAACCTAATCCAAGCTTCCCTAGAGTTCCAATTCACCTAGTGTCTGAAAAGCTTTTTGCTAATTTTAATAACCTTATCGCTTATTTCCAACAATACCCGCCCTCTGATAGATCAGAATCTTGGATGAGAGAGCAACTGTTAAGAGACCTTTTCAAAATAGCCAACTGGCTTCAACACTATCGTGACCGTGAAATAAGATTCGAATCCCAGGAAATCAATCAAGGTCCTTCTAAATTTTCTAATTTCGATTCTTCAAAAGATAACAACCCTTGATGGTGTTCTTCCTGGTATGTAGCTTTCTTGAATAATGTTTGAAAAATAAAATATAAACATCTAAACTACCTAAAACTAAAATACCTTTTATTATTATTTTTTATTTTATTTTTATTTTTATTTATTTTTATTATTTATTTTTATTTTTATTTATTTTTATTTTTATTTTTATTTTTTAGTTATTTTATTATTATTATTATTTTTTTTTTATCATTTAAAATAAAAGATTTTTTTTTTTTTTTTTAATTTTAATTTTTTTTAAAAAAAGAAAGTTTTGAAATAAAAGTTAAAATTTAATTTTTAAAGAAAGATAAACAAATGTGAAAAGAAAAATAAAAAAAGTAATAATTATTTTTTTTTTTTTTTTAAAATAAAATTTTAAAAGATGCCCCCCGGCCATTTGACGAGCCGTACCCTCGACATCATACCCACATCCAAGTGCAACTTGATGTGGTTACACAATTTTAAGAAATTGAAAAGAAAAGAAAATAAATGAAAGTTTTTAAAAGATAATTTTTATAATGATGATCACTGGGTGGGCTCCCTCCAATTTATAAAAATGATTAGAGACCACCAGTGAGCATCACCTTTACAATAATTCATAATATATATTAAAGAAAAGAAATCACAATCTAACATAAAAAATCAAAAACAAAATAAAATAAAAAGAATCTTGAATCCGGCGTTGAGAGCGGTGTCTCTTGATTCGTTCCAGTTTATAGTCTTAGTGGACTTCCTATAATTAAAAGACAAAGCCAGGATTCAACTAGAAACAGGGAAAATTTTGGAAACGAACATTATGGGGTAATTGTGTATAGAGCAGCCAGCCCATCAATTACCCCCACACTTGCCAATATTAAATTAAGAAGGTTCCCCTGTGAACACTTCTTCCAATAAATTTTTAAAATTTTCCAACACTATCTTCACCCATATTTTTAGAAATTTTAAGTTTGTTTTTGAAAATTTCAAAGAAGGTTTTCACGCATTTCGTTATGTTTCATCACAGTTTCGTTGACCATATACAGTGTAACGATAGTAAAGTATTTTGATAAAAAAAAAGAAGATAGTTTATCCTCGTTGCGGAGGTCGATAAGATTTTTTTTTTTTTTTTAAAAATGTCATAGTTTATCCTCATTGCGGAGGTATCCATAAAATTTCATCAATATCATAGTTTATCCTCATTGTGGAGGTATAAATTTAATAAAAGTCATTAAAATTGTAGTTTATCCTCATTTCGGAGTTAGACTTCGGCACTCCTGGTGCCTCTAGGATAGAACCGTTTCACTTGATCGGCTGCTACCCTCTTCTTTAGTCCTACTCCATCCAACTCTTCTAGCACATATGAACCGCCGGAAACTTGCTCCTTAATTTTATACGGTCCATTCCACCTATCTGCAAACATCTTTCCCCACTGACTTTCCAAACTCCTATTATACACCAAGACCATATCTCCTGGGTTCAAAGGTTTCCTTAATCGATGAGCCAACCGCTCATCCCAATATCTGACTGATTGATTTCGGATCTTCATCATCCGCGAATATGCCTTTTCTAAATATTCTTCTTTCTTTTCTAACTGCATCATTCTTGCACACAATAATTCTTCAGTAGTTTTGACTGTGTCCCAGTCAACTCCAAGATATGATTCAGCTTCTAAATCAACCGGTAAAACTGCTTTCTGTCCAAAAACAAGTTCATAAGGTGAAAATCCAGTTGTCCTTTTGGCAGTGATTCGATCAGCAAATAAAACTAAAGGTAAATAGTGCCTCCACTTTTTGGCACTTGTCCCACACATTTTAACTAAAGCATCCTTAATAACTTGATGCCCTCTTTCAACCATGCCTTCAGCTTCGGGATAATATGGGGTTGCTACCCTAACCTTTGATCCAACTTTCAATACGGCCTCTTTAAACTCTATCCCAAATTCAGGACCTCCATCTACCGTTACCAACTTCATCACCCCATACCTATATACCCAATTATTCAAAAAAAATTCTGCCACATTTTTGGCAGTTAAATTAATAAGAGGCGCTGCCTCTACCCAACCAGATAAATCATCTCTGGCCACAATTAAATATTTATACCGTCCCTCTTTAATATGAACGGCATCTAAACTAACTCTTCCAAAGAGCGTATATTCACCGGTCGCGTGTCCAGGTTCTTTTGGCCTTAAATAACTTCGTCTTTGACATTCTTCGCATGACTGAACCCACTGTTTAACAGCCATCTTCATGCCAGGCCACCAAAATCGATCAGAAATTCTTCTAAACGTTTCTCCAACGCCTCTATGCCCAAGATCTTCATGCAGTGATTTCAAAACTAATTCTTGCCCCTTCTGTTGAGTTATAACTACTTGAGGATTTGGATACCTCCTCCTCATTAAACGTCAACCAGATAGGTAAAACGTAGATGACTTCCTCTTGATAGCCACCCATTCATCGTCTTCACAATCTTCTGGCCTCTCTAAAGTTAACAAATATTTGACTAACAAAAAATAAAAACCAGTCTGACCCCAGACTTCATCTTGAAAATCGATTAATATAACATCAATAGGGACTTCTCTATCACCAATATCACCTGCACATGAATGAGCCAATAATCGTTGACCCCTAAATAAATCTTTAATTGAGCTATGTCGACGTTTTTCTTCTAAACCTTTGGATCCTTCAAAAACCGTATTTGAAAATACCTCTTTCTCTTTATCCACCTTTTTATTTAAATTCTCTAATTCTCCAACATATACACCATTCCTTAATTTACTACTATCCCACACTACCAATCCATCTTCCTCTACATACACCACATCTTCTTCTACCTCCTTTCTACCGAATTTATCTACACCTTTTCCAACACCTTTATTAACATAAAAACTATTTTCCAGTTTATTCTCTTGGTGGAGGTCATCATCATCATAATATAAACACAATAGTCCTGCCAGTTTAACCTCATGGGGGAGGTATGGAAAGTCTTCAGCTCCTTTAGTGCTGGCTTTGATAATAGGTATATCTTCATCGAACTCTTCTGAGTCTGAATCTTCTTCAGTGGGTGGTCTCCTTGATAAACCATCTGGCATAGTAAAAGTTTTGCCAGGCTTATGAACTAAATCAAACAAAAAATTTTGAATAAAAGCTACCCATCTTGTCATGGGTGCATTCGGTAAACTTGGGGAATTAATCATCTGGATTAACGATTTCGCATCCACTTGCAACTCAAAATGTTGCCCCCACAAAATATGCTGAAGTTTCTTCAGTATTTTCGCCACACCACATAATTCCAATTTTGGTTGAGAATATCTTGATTCGACCTCAGTAAATACTACAGATTCATAGCTAACTGGCCTGATGTAACCAGCTCTATCCATCTGAGACAAAACCGCCCCAGCTGAAACCTGACTTGAATCAACTGCTAAATAAATTCTGCCAGCATCTTTTCCATAATCCAACTTGTGCAGGACTAAATCCTTCCCTACAACCTCCTTCAACTTCACAAACGCCTTCTCACACTCTTCATCCCACTCCCAGTCTGCATCCTTTCTCGTTAACTGCCTCAATGGAGCTGCCAATGAAGAAAAGTCCTTGATAAACATTCTAACATATACACAAACGCCTAAAAACCCTCTAACTTCGGTCGTATTCTTGGGTCTTGGCCAGGACTGAATTTTGTTAACTTTCATCTTGGACATAATCCTACCCTCTCTACATACCACATGGCCTAATATTTCTAAGGCTGGCACACAACATGGAAATTTTGAACCTGAAATAGTTAAACCAGCCTCTTCAATTCTAAACAAAATTCTTTCTAAAATAATTGCAAACTCCCAAATGAATTTGCATATCCCGGGATTCTCTTCCAACACCTGGTTATCATAGTCGGTTGTTGGTCCCTTCATTCCTCCATCATCTATAAAGATTCCAGCATATTGTGGAATTTCGTCTTGAAGGATCCAAGCCATCTGAGCTTGATAAACTGCAACCGAATTTGTTGCTCCTTGAGGTAATCTTGTTAGCTGTAAACGTCCTAGTGGTGTATCGAATGTAGTGAGAGGTCTTGAGTACGGATGTAACTCTCTCTCATCATATCCACCCATAATATCTCCCAAACCATAACACACTCTCCCTGCAAACGCTTCAACAAACTCCTCAGCACTAGGCGGTATCCCAGCATCCTTTATTGTAACCCTATTTAATTCCCTAAGATCATGAAAGAATCTAAGCTTGCCAATTGGTTTCTTGATACAAAATACCAGACTAGAATAACTTGACGTTGATTGCTCATACAGTCCAGTGCGTATCCGTTCTCTGACAACTTCAATATAGGCTTCTTTTAATGCAGCTGGAATAGGAATCGGTTTCTGCTGCCACGTTTCATGACATACCACAGGAATCTTGTAAGGCTCCCCATAGGAATGCTTCAACACCCCCCTCTCTTCTTCTACAAAAGCAATGGCCTTCTCTCGCTTGACCATCACATCCAACAACAACTTCTTCTCTTCTCCAGACAACCAACCATCAGCTCCAAAATTAAAAACACCCAGTCTCTCAAAAGTGATTCTTGACGTCTCAGAAAATTCAGGCGGATTCTTTACCAAGGGACTTTCATAAGGATCTCTTGATATCCTTGGTCTTCTCAAAGGTGGATTTAATTCAGCAGGAAGCGGTTCATTAATAGGTTGAACTTTATTTGATACTTTCTTTTATTTGGCTGCGTCCACATCTAAATTAACTTGAGGTAAAACATTTTCTTTTGTATCGCCATTAAAACTTTCATCAAATGAATCTTCTTCATCGCCAGAATCAGATTAAGAAAAATTAGAAAAATATTTTATTTCAATTTTAAATTTTACCCTTTTCTCCTTTCCCTAGTCTAATTTATAAACAGATTTTCCAACACCTTTGCTTCCCTTATCCAACATTAAATCACCTGTAAAGAAAGTTGGCAGTTTAACCTCTTGCTGGAGGACCGGAATTGAATTTTCACAAAAATTATTTTTTTGAGTTTTAATTATACTGAGATTTTTTATTGGGTTTTGATGAGATAATTGCAGTTTACCCTCTTGCTGGAGGTCCAAAATAGAAGGAGATAATTGCAGTTTAACCTCTTGCTGGAGGCACGAAAACATACCCTTCCAATTTTTATCCAACCTAATTTGGCCCATTTTGCCTTTTTCACCATTTTTAAATTTTATAGAAAAACAGGGTAAATCCAATAAACATATAGAAAAGTCCATAACGTATTTGCACTCCAAAGTAATATTAACAGAAAATAATTGAGAATCCACTTGAATTATCTCCAAGTGAGCTGACCTATTGCAATCTGGGATCTCATCCTGAGGAGAGATTACAACATTAGAGTGATCTGCCCCTGCTACCATAAAAAATGAGGGCATCCATCCTTTTCCAACAAACATAATTCTCCAGAAGCCGTCCATTTTACATGCCGCTTCTTGGTGCAAACACAACACTGGCACAGAGTAGTAATCCCTGGCCGTGTTTCCCAACCTTCATCTCCAGGAGGCGCTAACCGCATATGTAACCTCCGCATATCTTCACCAGTGATCTCCAAACTAATCCCCATGCCAGCTTGATACCCTATCCTGGCCTCAAAATCCATCAAAAAAGGACCCCCAAGAAAAATTTTGACTGCTCCTCTGGCTACATAAAAGTTAACATTACCAACAGATCCACCAATGCCTAACCTGACATGCTCAGCTGTACCCATCAGCTCTGTTGCATGCCCTCCAATACCTCTGAGGTTTCCCCCAGTCCCACTTTTAATTGGCAAGCCTATACTCGTCGCTTGCTCCAATGAAATTAAATTAATTTGAGACCCTGAATCGACCAAGGCCTTAACTTCTTTACCATTAAGAGTTACCACCAGGTAACCCAGGGGAGCGGAAAAATGCGTATCTACATCTTCCCCAAACTTTTCAGCATTTTCACAAATATATTCCACCTCTCCAGTGGAAACCCGACGCCTCGTCAAATGCTTCTTTTGCTTTTCAGCAAGCGTCGGACTAATTGTAAATAACTCCCCTAAAGATAAGGGAATCTGCAGTTGATTCACCCTATTCAAAACTGCGTCCATCGCATTAGCTTGACCAGAAACTACTGGCCGCTCATACTGGACCTTTGATTTAACAACCTTGGCCCTGGGTACCTCTTGAGGTCCAACCGAGCCATCTTCACCCCCCATTATAACATCTTCACTTTCTATAACCCTAACTCCGTCACCAGCTTCTTGCACTAATCCTGATCCATCGCTAGTCCTTCTTACTCCCTCCATTGGGACGGGACCGCTAAAACTTGGTCTGGGTAGAGACGCCAACGGTACGTCCTCCTCAGAATCCAAATCATCCTCTGGCATAGGCTCACCATTTAAATCAAACTTGCCATAAGTAGGGGGCCCCATATCAGCAATCCCCTTCTGCATTTTATATAATTCGTCCTTAGAGTAAGGGTTCAATTTGTTGGCGGCAGTTTGAGCACTAGAATTCTTGTCCTTAGAGTAAGGGTTCACTTTGTTATTGGCCTTGCCAGGATTAGCCCTCAATTGGCTCTGAATGCTACTTTTCGCCTTAGTAGCAGCTGCTCTTCTAGCAGCATTAACATCATATTCGCCAGCCATACAGCTACCCTCCACCTGGGCAACCGTCGCCAGCTCTAAACCACCAAAAGAAGTAGAAAATGTGGCTTTACTGACCTCTTTCTCCTTGCCCTTGTCAGCTTTACCACCATTACCATTACCATTTTTTCCACTCTTGGCATTAACATCTTCATCCGTCACCTCTTCAAATCTGGCTCTCCTTTCAGCCGTTAAACTTCTTCTGACCAAATCAGAAGGAGACTGTCCATCACTGGGCTTGATGAACGAACCATCAGGAAATTTATAAACTTTACCATCAAATAAAACTTTCCCAGCATCCATATCCTTATCAAGAGCAAAACAAACTGTTGCTCTGTGCCCTCTCCTATTACAATAGGAGCACACCTTTGGCTCATCATAGCCACCTCTATAATTACTACCACCATTCCCAACATTTCTCCCATTGCCTGGGAAGCGGTTACCGTTGTTATTGCCATTATAATTTCGACGTTCATACCCTCTGGACTGATAAGAAGTTGACGTCAACGAAGAAGCGATTGGGGCCTTATTTGCCTTCTGGTTTTCTTGAACAAATATTTTTAATTGTTTCGTTAAATCGGCCAAGTGATCGACCATCTTATTATCTACATTACCCTCAACTTTAGCAGCAGGTAATCCCATTTGAGCCTTCTTGGCCTCCTGGGCTTTGACCATAATATCGTTGTTTTCGGCCAAAACTTTGCTAACCTTGCTAACATATTGAGTGCATAACTCTTGATATTTGTCCAACGCCAATAACTTGAGATGGGCCTGAATGTTCTCTTTGATAACCTCCAGAGCCGGCAGTTTCTGCTCACCATTAGGCAGTTCCTTCATCAAATCTTTTCTTGAAAGATCCTTCAAGACGTCCATTCAAATATCCCTGCTGCATGCTGTCCAAAACAAATCTTTTGCTTGGTTCTCATGCACTAACTCTTCCACCAGTATGAGATATTCCACCACTTCATCAAACTGAACACAGATCTTTTTGAAGTCAGCCATAGAAGAAACACCACCTTTTGCTTGCCAGTCTCCAACAATTTTATTGAGGTCCATCATAGTAAACCTAACACCCCATCTATCAACCATAGCTTTAGAAAGCTTAACCCAATCCTTGTCCTTGAATGCCTGAATAGCAATAACCTCTTTTTCCACCTCCCTATCAGCAATAAAAAATCTAACTTGCTTCACCATATCCACATGAGAAGCACCATCAACAGCAGCAGCAGCTTCATACCTGCTAATGAACCATTTAACCTCCTCCCCATCAAACTTTGGGCCATCCCAAGAAACAATTCTAACTGAGGGAGTAAGAGGGTTAGAAGATCCAGAAGCAACAGCAGAAGAAGACATCCCAATAAGTAATGAGAAGCGTTAACAATCGATAAAATAACAAGCCTCTTGCAGGCCAATAACAAAAATCCAATTAGAGTTCCAGAAAATAAGCCTCTTGCAGGCTAATAACGTTCTTGATCCAAGTAAGTCTTTAAAGAAAGCTAGAGAAATCGATCCCCACGTTGGGCGCCAACTATGGTAAGGTAAACTCTTACAGTCGCCTTGCTGTAAGCAGAATCTGGAGGAGATATGTAGATTTAGCTGAAAACCCCGTCCTTCCAATAAAAATAACAAAATGGGTGTTCTAAATCACTAAGCTAACCAATCTACTTAGATCTGATTGATAAAATAATGAAACTCTAAAATATTTAACGCTTATTGAGATTTAAAGAAAGTGGCTGTTGATAAAAGAAATACTGATAACAACAATTAAGGTGTACCAGTGAAAGATCTGAAAAGATTGACTTTTATGTTTTTATAATAATTTAAATTTATATGAGACAGCAATAATCAAGTCCCAGCGATGAAGACCTTTCTCAAGATACCCTATATGAAGTGTGATTTAAATTGTTGAATTGTATTTCTAAAATGTTATGTAAAAATAATAAATGTTATAAGGGTATTATAACTTATTTAATTTGTTGAGTAATAAAAAATGAGACCGTGGTGGTTAATGATTTAGCTGTATGATGTGTCCCCCCTCTCAATTTCGAGTTTGAGAAGCGCTTAAGTATTCCTAGTCACGTGCCTAAGTTTTCCCCTCCAGAGATCTTCCAGAGTCAATCCGGAGCCCGTACGGAGTCCGTACGGAGTCAAAACGGAGTCCGTCCAGACTTCCGGACTCAATTAGAGCCTTAAAACTATAATAAAAAATCTAGAAAAATTACACATAATAGAGCTACTTCCTCTTTACATACTAAACTAATTTTCGTAGTCTGCGCAGCTCTAATTGCCCCGTGAAAATTCATCAAAGTTAAGTAATTTTTGAGAACGTAAATATTTCTATCAAAATTTAAAATTCATTTAAAAAAATATAATAAAAATAGTAAAAATTCTGGGAAAATTTCCCAAGGTTCTTAAGTGACTTGACTTGATACTTATAAATTTTTCAGACCGTAAAAATAAGTTTTCTCTGTAAAATAAATTGTATTTGTATAGGCATTCGCTCGTGACCAATTTCTTCATATTTAAAACTCAAATAAATTAAATAAAACCCTTTTATATATAAAAAATAATAATGCCAATCTTGCACGCCGTAATAACTCCATTTACGTACTTAGGTGCTGTACTAAACTTTAGGCTACCACAGCGTAGTTACAGGAAGTTTCTGCTACAGTTTGATCCTGTGGTGGAATATTTGGTGGAAGTGGAGGAGCTGGCACATGAAAATGCTGCCAAGGATGTTTTTTGGTCTGCCCTGGCTAGAGATGTCAGGATGGATGTGTTGAAGGAGTTGTCAAGAAAGTAATTGATGAAAACTCTTTCTAATGGGGACCAGAAGTTGCCTGCCTTGTATAAGGTGAAGGAGGCTGTGGAGGCCCATTTGAAGTTATTGGCTGTGGACACCTATCAGGAAGGGTGTGTCAAGAATTTCAGCAAAGTCAGTGAGGCTTTGGCTGAAGAGGAGGTTAGGGAGAAGAAGGAGGAGAGGAATATGGTAAAGGTTCCAAAACAGGAGAGGGACCTAATGGTGGAACAGTTAGCTTACCTGAAAAAACAGCTCCACATTTTTGTGCAGGAGGCTAAGAAGGTCAATAAGGCACCTTCTCAGCCTAGAGATTTTGATAGGAGGGCTGGTAGGAGTGATCCTTGGGTTTGCTCTTATTGCAGTAGGAGGGGGCACAGGTCCAATGATTTTTGGGCATTGAACAGGGATGTGTCTGAAGGAAAAGTGGAGTTTGATTGCAGGGTTTTCAAGTTCCCAGATGGTTCTTTTGTGAAGCCCAGTGAGGGGCAGGCTCCTGTGGATTGGTCAGGAGGAGGGGTGGTCTCAATCAAAGGAGGCCAAGGTTTGAGGAGATTCCTGATCAAGGGAAGTCTTCTGGTAAGGAGGGTAAGGATGTCAAGGGAAAGGGGAAGGAGGTCGATAAGGTATCTTTTTCTACTTCATTTGGTGGTTTGGAGTTGTACTCTTGTGGTGGACAGTCAAGTGGTGAGTGCTTGGCTGGTGTTTATGATGTGGAAGCAGGAAAGGTGGGAAGGCCTAAGAGCAGTTCTCATACGCAACCAAAGCCTAAGGATTCAAAGGTGGATCCTAAGCTGAGTGCAGCTATGAAGAAGTACAGAAAAGAGGAGCTGTATAGAATGCAGAAGGGTATGGCTGACATGGGCCCCCCTAGTTTTGGCGCATTGGACATGAATGGTGAGCCAATGCCCATGGATGTTGATTCTGACTCTGAGGAGGATTTCCCTTTGGCTTCATTGCCAAATCCTGCTTGAGTTAGAGGGTCTGGTGAGGGATCTGGTTTGGTTCCTGTTGGTGGTGCTGGTCCTCAAGAATCTTCTAGGACCAAGGTGGTGAAGCCAAGGGCTCACTTTGAGAGGCCAGTAGTTTCTGGTCAAGTTAACATTATGGACTCTTTCCTTGAAAGGATGAATCAGGGTCATGTTTCCCTATCTTATGGGGAGTTGTGTGCTATCAGTCCAGGGTTGGCTGATAGGCAGAAAATGTTTTTGACTGGGAGAAGGGTTTCTTCTGGGGAGGTGGAATTCATCTGTGATTCTGCTGAAAAGTTTGGTGAGGGGTTGTAAACTCATTTTTCTGCTCCCTCTGGGTTATGTCAATGTCACTCTGAATGGCAGGGAGGCAAGGGCATTGGTGGATTCAGGTTCTCAGATAAACCTGATTTCCTTGTTTGAGGCAACTCATTCGGGCCTCCCCATCAAAACTGGTATTGGTGGCCATGTCACTGAATTGGTCAGAACTTCCGAATTTTTGAAGTTAGATGTTGGCGGAGCCTCAGGGAAGGTTCATTTCTATATTGCTAAGGGAAAATTTAAAGCTGTTCTGGGCAGGCCATTCTTGATGGATTTCCAGGCAAGAATTGGCTATCAATATGATGTGGGAATCAGTTTGGAGTTGACTGGTGAAGATTAAAGGAGACTTCACATGAGGTTATCATCCCCTGGAGAGGATTGTTGGGAGACCAGGCCTGGCTTATCTTCAATGTGCCAGTGTATGGATTGTTGCAGGAGAAGGAAAGAAGTGGGTGCTGCCTCCAGTCTATTGGAGTGTGGCTCAGGCTCTATTGAGAGTCTGTCTTTTTTAGAGTGATTAGGGCTGATCACCCAAGTGCTACAACCTCTCCCCAAGATGAGGAAATCCCAGGTTGTAGTAGGTCAGCTCCCTTGGAGATATACCAAGTTGATTTTCAACATTCTCTTTTTAATGTTTCTCTTCTCTGCAAGTATTCTTCAAGTTTTTTATCAAGTCTCTGTTCTCTCTCAAGTTTCTAAATTATTTTTAACTCAAGTTCAAAGAGGAAGATTGGTTATATATCTTTATTGAAAGATATGCAGAAACATTTTGGAGTGGTGAGATTGGGGTCTAAAAGTAAGTCCTCCCAATTGTGCACCGCTAGGGTTTCTTCTGCTCCTTTCAAAAACATTACCTGGGCCACACCTGTGAGCATTGGGGAAACCCCTGTTTATTTCTGTAGGTCAGAAGAAAACTCAAGAAAAGAAGAAAAAAATTTCAAGATAATTCAAGAAAATCAAGAAAAAAATCTGAAGATAATGAAGAAAGAAGATTCAAAATATTTGTTTGAAGATCGTCAAGATCAATTTTTGAGCCTACAGTATGAGGTTAAACTGCAGAAAATTATGAAGAAGGAAGATCATCAAGATCTATGTTTGGGCCTCCAGCATGAGGATAAACTGCACGATTTTAAAAGAGCTGATTCTGAAGATGAATCAAGATTTGAAGATTTGGAAGAAGGAAGTGAGGATGAAGATTTGGTATTGCGGAAAAGCTTTGGAGTTGTCAGTATAGTCTAGTATATAAGTATGATATAATAGTATTATTTTATGGTCCTACAACTTATTAATAAATGATTTAGTGATTAAACCTCAGGGGAAGACTAATAGAATAGTGATACTCAAATTAAACTCACAATACTTGGATTTAAATGCGTGCTAGTGGTGGAAAATAGAAGAATAAAATATAGTTATAGCTTTTATAAAGATAATATCAATTTATAAGGGCTTTATAATATATTTCTGAATGTTAATAATTGTAGTGTAATGTTTGTTTGAAGTGTAGTAATTGAATGATGATAATAAACCGTCAAAATCCCTCCTTACTTATACCCAAATCCACTGGAGTGCACAGACCTTCAATCCAGATGATGTCACTGCTATCCCCGGCAATTACAGCACTGTGAGGGCCCATCACCTCCCCATGGCGTCCACTTCAAGCAGTTTCAACACCCAGACCTCCAGTAAGGACCCTCCATCACTATTAATAATAACACAGAGTCATACCATAAATAGAAATCCCAGATAAAAGCGGATACCATAAAGAAACAGGTAAAATAAATGATCAAAAAGAGATTTAATGAAACTAAAAGCATATAAAGGAAACAAATAAAATGTCCAAGCCCCCAATAACATCCCCAAGCATCCACATTAACCCAAAAAGATCTTTCCAACCCATAAATCCGTGAATAACCATCCAAGGAAGTAATTTTAGTTGTCCAAACTGGGTGTATGTGCCTGATATAGGTGTCTATGCTTCTGTAGGCATTGCGAGTCCACTGATTTCGTCCATATGACCTAAAATAAGCAGAAAAACAAAGTTTATAGGCTATTAAGGGGCTAAAACCCACTTATATACCTAAATATACATAATATACTGCATATTTCACTGAATATGAGATTTATGTATACATATAAGCTTATGTATGTCAATAATTACTTCATATCACTTAAGATAAGTATATTATGACTCCATTAACACCTTAATAAATATTATTAGGCCATGGATAAGCTATTTAAACTATTATAAATTATATAATAGAATAATAATTATATATATATATAATAAAATAATATATATTATTATTTTAACCTTATTTTTAAGATATAAGCTTAATCTAGTTAAGGTTATCTTATTTTAAGCATAAGAAATACTCAGTCCTAAGGATATTTAGGCTGACACTCCCTCACCCCAAAAAAAAACAATAAAAAAAATGTTAAGACATTTTAATTAATCTTAAGGAATGAAATAATAAAATAAAAAATAATTTTTATAATACATATACTGAATGAACAGTATTATTTAGATTTAAATTTTTTCAAGAGATTTTTAAGATCAGAGATTTCATTTTCTGGAATCCACTGGTCATATTCACTTGATTTATTTTTAAATCTTAATAGATACTCAACTCCCTTTTCTTTTGTAAGGTGTCTCTTTTTAAGTATCTTTTCAATTTCTGCTTTTTCCACTATTTCTTCAGGTTTCTGTTTATGCCTTCCTGATCTTCTTGGAAAGAGAGCAGTATCATTAGAATGGTATGGTTTTATAAGAGAAATAGGAAATACTGGATGTTTTTTATCATAAGGTGCATATAGAATAACCTCAACAGCATTATTACCAACCATCTTTTTAACTACAAATGGTCCAATGAATGGATCCTTCAATTTAACATTACCATTTAAATTGAAATGTAGCGTTGAAATAAGGACTTCATCACCCTCTTTGAACATTTGTTCTTTATGGGCTTTATCCCATCTTTTCTTTTCATACTCAAAAGCCTTATTTATACATTCTTGAGCATGTTTTCTGCATAATTCCTGCATTTGAAGAAAAGATTTAGTACCTGGATGAATATCCAATCTAGGTAGTTTATTAAGAGTTTTAGCAGGGGTATTAGGTACATAACCCAACCATAACTCGAATGGCTTTTTGCCAGTGACAGAATGTACTGTACTATTATATGCAAATTCTAAACCTGGGATAAGGGTTACCCAATCATGCGTGAATTTGTCATTGTCTTTAAAATTAAGACCAAAAGCACAGTATCTTCTTATCATATCTTCTAAGGTTTGCATCATTCTTTCTGCTAGCCCATCAGTTTGTGGATGGTGTGCTGTAGAAAGTTTTAATTGACACCCTGAAACATCCATAAGTGACGTCCAGAACTCAGAAGTAAATTTAGGATCTCTGTCAGAAACTATTGCTTTGGGGAAACCTGCTGTATTTAACATTTGTGTCCACCATAAAAAAGCTAAGTCCTTTGCAGAAACCTCTTTGTGGGTAGGAATAAATTTACACATCTTTGTAAATCTATCTACAATTACCCAGCAGGAGTTATAACTCTTATGCCCTGCTATTGGCAAACCTGTTACAAAGTCCATGTTAATGATTTCCCATGGAGCTTTTGGTTGCTCAATTTGTTGTAATAAACCAGCTCTTTTTCCTGTTAATCTTTTAGATTTTTGACAAGAATCACATGTTTCAACATATTTCTGAACATCCTCAGACATGTTAATCCACCAAGCTGTGTTTTTTACTCTGGTTAATGTTTTATGGTAGTCAAAATGACCTGCTAATATATCATCATGACATATACTTAACATTAACTCCTTCATTGAAGGGGGAATTACAATTACATTACTTAATTTTTTCCTGTAATATATAAAACCATCCTCAATGGAAAATTTTCCTTTCTCTAATGCCTCTTTATACTTATCTGGTAATGTTTTTATTAAAACATTCATTGAAGCATTAGATGGATCATTTAATATTGTAGTTAATTTACTTAAGTCAGGATCTGAATTATAATTATCAAGAATTGATTGCATAAATTCATCCTCAAGATCTACAATATAAATGCCATAAATGTTAATAATCTCTGATTCAGGAACATAAGCAGGATTATCATCATTATTAGGCAGAGGTACTCTAGATAACAGATCTACATTAGAGTGCAAGGTTCCTGCTCTATGTGTAATAGTCATCCGTCCTCTGTATTCTTGTACAGCTAATTGCCATCTAAACATGTGTCTATTAGGAGTTTTCATGTTTAAGAGTGACTTAACTGCACTACAGTCAGTTATTAACTCAAATTTTTGGTCTTCAAGGTAATAATGTAGCTTTTCAAGAGCCCATACTACTGCCAAACATTCAAGTTGAGTAGCACCATATTTCAATTCACCACTTCTCAGAGTACGTGAAATATAGCAGATTACTACTTCTGACATTTTACCTTCAATAAGTTGTTTTTGATGCAAAGCAGCACCCAGTCCAATAAAACTTGCATCTGTATATAATACAAAAGGTAATTGGAAATCTGGTAATCCCAAGATAGGAGCTGTCATTAAACATTCTTTCAACTTATTAAAAGCTTGTTGTCTTTCATTATTCCAAATGAAAGCTTCTGATTTCTTTATCAGTGTGGTCAGTGGTGCAGCAATTGATTGGTAGTTTTTTATATATTGTCTATAATAACCACACATTCCAAGAAAAGATTGTACATCCTTCACATTTTGAGGAATGCCAATATTCTTTATTGCAGCCACTTTATTTTGGTCTACACATATTTGTAAGCCAGATACAATATGACCAAGCACTTTTAAAGATTCAAACCCAAATTTACATTTTTTCAATGCAAGGGTCATTTTTATTTCATCCATTTTCTGAAATACTTTCCTTAAATGGATTAAGTGTTCATCAAAATTTTTAGAGAACACTATGATGTCATCAATGTATACCATTAACCATCCCTCAATCATTTCATTATGGAATGTTATATCCATTAACTTCTGAAATACTGATGGAGCATTCTTTGGTCCAAATGGCATTCTGACATACTTATAAATTCCCATGTGTGTTGTTATCAACAAAAAGTTCTGTGAATTCTTTTCAACAGGAATTTGATGGTACCCTTTATTTCCATCTAGGCAACTTATATATTTAGCACCTTTAAGGGTAGCATGTATAGAGGCAATCCTTGGCAAGGGATAAATATCATCTACTGTAAATGTATTTAATGCTCTATAATCACCGCACAGTCTTGCTTTATCTTGTTCATAAGAAATCAGCACTGGTGATATTACACAATATTTTGGTGTAGTTTCAACCTTCTCCAGAATGTTCATCTTTAATAACATCTTAATATTATCCTCTATGTCTTTCCTCTTCATTGGTGAAGCAGGGTATGGTTTCTTTTTAAGACTAGCAGGAATATTATCCATGTCACAGGTTAAACTAATTTTCATTTCATGATCTTTTACAAGGCCAAGTTCATTTGTACCATGTGCAAAAGCCATTGGAAAAGCTTTAATTAATTCCAAAATATTATCTTTCTCAGTTTCACTTATCTGAGTGCCAAATGATGCTTTTGAAATTTCTGTTTCCAGAAGTTCCAACTCATTGGATTCTCTTCCTTTAGACGGGGAATTTGTTACTGACTCAATGTGTAAGACTGTGTTAAAAGAATTTATTTTAAATTTCCTTTTACCATTCATGCCAATTGTAAAATTATTATTAGCAGGGTCTAATTTTACACCAAATTTAGTCAGAATATCATTTCCAATGATAAAACAGTTACTACAATTTGTATTATCCATTACTACAAAGTCACAAGTTACCCTTACATAACCATGTTGGTGTTTAAAGAAAACAGCAGCTTTGTATTTACCAATGGGGTGTAGTACTGATCCAAAACCTCTCCAATTTTTATTCTGAAGTGGTTCAAGCTTAAACTTATATTCACTATCAATTTTCTGTAATGTATTAGTGGAAACAACTGAACCAGCAGCTCCTGTGTCTAATAATATATTAACATTTTCACCAGAAATGATAGCTGGAACCGTGATAGGTGTCATTCTAAAGTTATCAGCTTGTATATCCTTAATGATTTCAGCATCCTCAAAATTCATTAAAAATTCATTTGAGTCCATATTTAATATTGGATTTTCAAAGATGGACAAATCATCTTCCAACATACAGACTTCATTTTCATCACTATATGAGATATTGCTGTCATAATCACTTGAATCTTTACTTTTTTCAGTTTCAGTTTCAGATTCACGTTGATTTTCAACAATATTTATGTTTTTCTCACATTTGTGACCTTTTATCCAAGGTTTGTTACACTTATAACAAGTATTTGTTTCATACTTTTTAGGTACTACAGGTGCAGTAGGTTTTTTCTGCTTCTCCTGAAGTGTTTTTGAATTCTGAGTTTTTACAGGTTCAAAATTTTGCTTATAAGTGGAATACCTTGATTCATACTTATGGTTTAATAATATTTCATTGCAAATATTAATAAAGTCAGAATATTCAGTAAAATTTAATGTTCTAGCTACAACAATGTCTCTGACAGATATAGGTAATTTATATATTATCTTATCTTTCCATAAGTTAAAATCCATATGAGGCTCAATGGCTTTTAATATTTTGTTTAAATTCATTAAAAATACCATAGGTTTGTCACCATTCAACGGATTATATCTAGTCTTTTCATAAAGTCTTTGCTGAGTAAGCCTGAATTTAGAACCTCCAAATTGTTTTTCAATAAGTTGTTTCCATTCAGCCCAAGAGTAGTCTCTACCCTCACTTAAGACAGCTTCAAACCATAATAAAGCAACATCCTTAAATAAAGAAATTAATTTTGATGTTATCTCTTCATCTGGTAACTTATATGAGAATTTCAAGTTGTCAATTCTTTGAATAAAATGTTGCCAATCAGAGCTGGCTTCCCCATCATAAGTTGGGTACTGATCTATCTTAGGCCAGTTCTTCTGATTGGATTTTATCTCACTAATCTTAGGTAAATTCAACAACTAATTCACTTTTGATAAATGGTCTTGTATTTCTTCCTGCACATATTTGTGACTTACATTTTCAGATTTGACACTACCACCAGTTGGTTTTAATTGTGGTGGTATAGGGAAGGAATGAGATTCACTTTTGCCAATGAAAGGATTATTATTATATTGATTATACTTATGATTATCCTGGTTCATCAATAGATTGGCAGTTTCAATCTCAACTTTAGTTAATCTTTGTAGCAACTCAGAGACACTTTGATTTGTCTGGGAAAAAGATAACTTTGTTCTTGATTCAGTTTTTAATAAATGTGTTTCATATAATTTTTCTAACTCACAAAATTTGTTTGAAAGGTCATTATATTTATTACTAAATGAATCATATTTAAGAGTTAGAGACAAATGTTCTTTCTCTAATTCTTTGTTACGTGTTGCTAATTGAGAAATGTTTAATGTCAAGGATGAAATTGTATCACTAGTGAGCTTAACTTTCTGTTCCTCACAATCAGTCATTCTATTCCACAATGCTGAAACAATTCTATGGACAGTTGGATTATTGTTAAAATATTCCATGTCCTCCTTTTCAATTCTCTCACTCTCCTGTGAACTTCTCATCTCACTAGTAGGTGGTTGCAACTGAGGATTAACTGTATTATCATTGTAAATAGTACTGTTATTGTGGACAAAAGACAAGTCAGGTGTATCTACTCTAAAACCTAAATTTCTTAAATCCTCCTCTATTTTTTGTACAGATTTAACATCAATAGAATTACCTATATTGTAATTATCAGTATTATGTCCAATCTGAGAGGGTAAGTTACTTACCAAGGGATGGTTGCCAGTCCTGATTTTTGGCACTTTTTTCCCTTGTAAGGGTGAGCTGAGGAAGTCAGATGAGGGGGTGGATCTCTGTTGCAACTGTGGCTTGTCCACTGTTGGTGAAACAAGTCCCATTTCCATTTGTCTACCAGGATTTTCTCCTGGGAGTGAGTGGACCCTCCTTGGGTAGGGGGTTGCTGATTTGATTGACTGGGCTGGCTTCTCTTTAATTCTGCCATTGCCTGATTCATCTGCTGAAATCCTACCTTGCAATTGTTTTGCAACTGCTCTACTTCTTTGAACATGAGAGATTTTGATTCCTCTAGCTTCAGAACCTGTTTGGCCAGGTGGGACAGTTGATCCTGAAGAGGAGGAGACGTCTTTTTGATAGTTATCTTTTTTAAGAGGGCGTCCTTTTCCTCTATACTCATGCTTTCTGGCTGGGGGTACTGTTGTCCCTCCATGGTGATGTCCTGGAAAGTTTTTATTAGCTTTAGACCTGGTATTATAAGCAGGCTGTTCACTTACACTATCCTGAGGAGCACTCATATTGTTCAGAATAACAATATTTTACGTCTACAAAAGGAAAAACTCGGTGGAATTAGTAGACAAAAGATATTAGTAATTATATTACTAATAAAAAAGCAATGGAGCTTACCCTGAATTTATATCTTTATTTATTTAAATAAAATATAAGAAAAATTCGAAAAAATCTGTTAAAAATATAATAATAAGTTTAACTAGACCTCTATAAGGGTGAATAATTAGCTTACCAAGCTTTAGCCAAATACCAATTTAATTGGGTGTTATATTGGTGTCCATATACCAAGTGAAATTGGGTTTATATTGGGTACAGTTACTACTGTAAATATCTAATTTTTATGATAAAAAATTAGTACAATTATTATAAGGGTTCTTTTCCGCAATCAATGAGCTGTGATCACCCACTAATATGCCCCAGACCCAAATATTAGGTTAATTTTGAGTTGTACTAAGGTAAAAATCACGTCCCAAGGCTTATACTAAATAATAAGTAAAATATAAGGAAAGACCCCCAATTGTCAGTATAGTCTAGTATATAAGTATGATATAATAGTATTATTTTATGGTCCTACTACTTATTAATAAATGATTTAGTGATTAAACCTCAGGGGAAGACTAATAGAATAGTTATACTCAAATTAAACTCACAATACTTGGATTTAAATGCGTGCTAGTGGTGGAAAATAGAAGAATAAAATATAGTTATAGCTTTTATAAAGATAATATCAATTTATAAGGGCTTTATAATATATTTCTGAATGTTAATAATTGTAGTGTAATGTTTGTTTGAAGTGTAGTAATTGAATGATGATAATAAACCGTCAAAATCCCTCCTTACTTATACCCAAATCCACTGGAGTGCACAGACCTTCAATCCAGATGATGTCACTGCTATCCCCGGCAATTACAGCACTGTGAGGGCCCATCACCTCCACATGGCGTCCACTTCAAGCAGTTTCAACACCCAGACCTCCAGTAAGGACCCTCCATCACTATTAATAATAACACAGAGTCATACCATAAATAGAAATCCCAGATAAAAGCGGATACCATAAAGAAACAGGTAAAATAAATGATCAAAAAGAGATTTAATGAAACTAAAAGCATATAAAGGAAACAAATAAAATGTCCAAGCCCCCAATAACATCCCCAAGCATCCACATTAACCCAAAAAGATCATTCCAACCCATAAATCCGTGAATAACCATCCAAGGAAGTAATTTTAGTTGTCCAAACTGGGTGTATGCGCCTGATATAGGTGTCTATGCTTCTGTAGGCATTGCGAGTCCACTGATTTCTCCATATGACCTAAAATAAGCAGAAAAACAAAGTTTATAGGCTATTAAGGGGCTAAAACCCACTTATATACCTAAATATACATAATATACTGCATATTTCACTGAATATGAGATTTATGTATACATATAAGCTTATGTATGTCAATAATTACTTCATATCACTTAAGATAAGTATATTATGACTCCATTAACACCTTAATAAATATTATTAGGCCATGGATAAGCTATTTAAACTATTATAAATTATATAATAGAATAATAATTATATATATATATAATAAAATAATATATATTATTATTTTAACCTTATTTTTAAGATATAAGCTTAATCTAGTTAAGGTTATCTTATTTTAAGCATAAGAAATACTCAGTCCTAAGGATATTTAGGCTGACAGGAGTGGTGAGATTGGGGTCTAAAAGTAAGTCCTCCCAATTGTGCACAGCTAGGGTTTCTTCTACACCTTTCAAAAACATTACCTTGGCCACACATGTGAGCAATGGGGAAAACCTTGTTTTTTGTTCCAGGTCTGGTGGTGAAGATCCCTCAAATTGAAGGTGGAGTGGCAAAGTATAAGAAGGTAGCGCAGAAGATTAGACCTGTCAATGAGCCTATGCCTGTGGGTTTGAATCCGCCCTTGAAGAGACCTCCTTTGTCAAGAAATCTGTACTGTACTCCCTTGGTGAAAAATCCTCCAGAATTTGTAGAGATGGCTAGGGTGACCGTGGAAATGTTGATAGTTTTTAGTTTTGGTCCTTATGGGTGGCTTTCTGAAGAAGAAAAGAAGTTGTCGTTGCACGTTATTGTGCTAAGGGAAAAGGCGGTGGCGTTTGTTGAGGTGGAAAGGGGTGTATTGAAGCACTCTTATGGGGAACCTTACTTGATTCCTGTGGTTTGTCATGAACTTTGGCAAATCAAACCTATTCCGATTCAAGTTGCTATCAGAGAGGATTTTGTGGAGATTGTTAGGGAAAGAGTCAGGACTGGGTTATATGAGCCATTGACATCCAGTTACTCAAGTCCGGTTTTCTGTGTAAAGAAGCATAATGGAAAATTGCGGGTGGTTCATTATCTTAGGTCCTTGAATAGAGTCACTATCAAGGATGCTGGTATGCCACCAAGTGCAGAGGACTTCGTTGAAGATTTTGCTGAAAGGGTGTGATATGGTTTGGGTGATATTATGGGTGGTTATGATGAGAGGGAACTTCACACGGACTCAAGGCCTCTCACAACTTTTGAGACTCCTTTGTGAAGAGTTCAGCTCACTAGGTTGCCTTAAGGAGCAACTAATTCAGTGGCAGTTTATCAAGCACAAATGGCTTGGATTTTTCAGGATGAGGTCCCTACTCATGCTGGTATTTTCATTGATGATGGTGGAATTAAAGGAACATCCACTGATTATAATAATGAGGTGTTAGCCAAGAACCCAGGTATAAGGAGGTTTGTCTGGGAATATGCAATAACTCTAGAGAGAGTGTTGTTTAGGATTGAAGAGGCTTGTTTGACCATTTCAGGGTCAAAATTCTGCTGTTGCGTTCCTTCTTTGGAAATTCTGGGTCATGTGGTATGTAAAGAGGGAAGGATTATGGCAAAGAAAAAGGTTAATAAAATTCAGTCATGGCCAAGGCCTAAGAATACCACTGAAGTCAGGGGATTTTTAGGTGTGTGTGTATATGTCAGGATTTTTATTAAGGATTTTTCTTTGTTGGCTTCACCTTTAAGGAGGCTGACCTGGAAAAATGCAGACTTGGAATGGACTGAAGAGTGTGAAGAGGCTTTTCAGAAGTTGAAGAAGGTGGTTGGTGAAGATATTGTCCTTCACAAGTTGGATTATGGTGTTGATGCTGAAAAAATTTTTCTGGCAGTGGACTCAAGCTATATTGCTTCTGGTGCTGTTTTGTCTCAGGAGGATAAGACTGGGAGGGTAAGACCAGTAAGGTATCAGTCTGTGGTGTTTAATGAGGTGGAATCTAGGTATTCTCAGCCTAAGTTGGAATTGTGTGGTGTAGCATAAATTTTGAAGAAGCTGCAGACGGTTTTGTGGGGGCAGAATTTTGAGCTGCAGGTGGATGCAAAATCTTTAGTCCAGATGATCAATACACCTAGTCTTCCCAATGCTCCACTGACTAGGTGGGTGGCATTAATTCAACATTTTTCCTTTGACCTGGTACACAAACCGGGAAAAACTTTTACAATGCCTGATGGATTATCAAGGAGGCCACCTACAGGTGAGGATTCTGATTCTGAAGAGTTTGATGAAGATTTTCCAGTGGTTAGAGCCAGCACAAAGAGTGCTGAAAATTTTTCTCTCCTACCCCATGAGGTTAAACTGGATGATTGTTCTGACCTCCCCCAAGAGGCTAAACTGGCTGTATCTGATCTTGATTCTGGTGATCAGGATGTTTTTGTTGATGAAGATGGAGTTCTTGTTTGGGACAGCTTGAAATTGGAAAAGGGTGTTTTTGTTTGTGAACTGGATTCTCACAAGGTTCAGTGGAAAGAGAAGGACGTGCCAAAATTTAAGGATTGGTGTCCTGGTTGGGCTGGTCAATTGGCTCATGTTCACACGGGTGATTTTGATGACAGAGTTGTACCCTTGGATGTTGTTTTGTTGGACTTTGAAGATGAGACCTGGGGTCAGTCTGGGTTTTATTTCATTATGGTGGAATATCTGTTGACCTTGGAGAGGCCAGATAGTTGTGATGATGATACTTGTTTGGCAATCAAGAAGAAGAGTCCTGGATTTTACGTGTCAGGAAGAAGGCTGATGAGGAGAAGGCATCCTAATCCTCAAGTTGTGGTGACACAGAAGAAGGGTCAAGAAGTTGTGTTGAAGTCTTTGCATGAAGACCTCTGTCATAGAGGCTTTGGGGAGACTTATAGAAGAGTAGCTGACAGATTTTGGTGGCCAGGTATGAAGTTGGTGGTGCAGGGTTGGGTTCAATCTTGCAAAGAATGTCAAAGAAGAAATCACTTGAAACCTAAAGAGGTCGACTGTGCTACTGGTGAAAAAGCTGTTTTTAGAAGAGTCAGTCTGGATGATGTCCATATTAAAGAGGGCAGGTATAAATACTTGATTGTTGCCAGGGATGATTTGTCTGGTTGGGTAGAGGCAGTGACTCTGGTTAATTTGACTGCCAAGAATGTGGAAGAGTTTTTGAAGAAGTAGTGGATTTATAGGAATGGGTTGATGAAGTTGGTGACTGTTGATGGAGGGCCAGAGTTTGGTGCCAAATTTAAAGAAGCTCTGGCTAGTGTTAGTTCTAAATTTAGAGTGGCTACACCTTATTATACTGAAGCTGAAGGCATGGTTGAAAGAGGCCATCAAGTTATCAAGAATGCTTTGCTAAAGATGTGTGGGGATAGTGCTGAAAAGTGGAGGCATTATTTACCCTTGGTGTTATTTGCTGATAGGGTCACGGTGAACAAGACAACCAGCTACTCTCCTTACAAGTTAATGTTTGTTCAGAAAGCTGTTTTACCAGTGGACTTAGAAGCTTTCTCTTATCTTGGAATTGATTGGGATGACGTGCACTCAACAGAAGATTTGCTCTGTGCCAGGATGCAACATTTGGAATGTAAAGAGGAATGTCAAGAGAGGGCATACTCTAGAATGATGAAGATTAGGAATCAATAAGTCAGGTACTGGGACAAGAAGTTGGCTCATAGACTCAGGAATCTCTTGAAACCTGGTTGTTTGGTTTTCGTGTATAATAGAAGTTTGGAGAGTCAGTGGGGAAAAATGTTTGCTGACAGATGGAATGAACCTTACAGAGTCAGATCTCAGGCGTCTGGAGGTTCTAATGTTTTGAAGGAGTTGGATGGTGCGGTCTTGAAAAAGAGAGTGGCTGCAGACCAGGTGAAGAGATTTTATCCCAGAGGCACTAGGCATGAAGAAGATTGACTCCGGAATGAGGATAAACTAGGGACCATTCTTTAATTTTTGTTTTTTTTGTGGTGATGCTATGCATCTGTTTGTTGGAAACTTTAGTTAGAGGGTACCCATGGGTGGGGCCTCTAAATTTTGCCTTGGCAAGTGTGGGGGTGACTGATGGGCTGGCTGCTCTATCAACAGTTACCCCGTATTGTCTGTTTCCAACTCTTTCTCTTAATTTGGTTGAACCCTAGTATTGGTTTCTTTTCACAGGTTTTTAGTCCTCTATGACTTTAAACTGGAAATTCTTTTGGTCTTCAAGTGCTTCTCTATTCACTCTTATTGGTTTTGGTTTATTGTGTTGGATGTTGTGTTTTGTTTATTAGAAGGTACCCAGGGGGGGGCTTCTAGACTTTATTTTGGAAAGTGTGGGGGTAACTGATCAGCTGGCTGCTCTGTAGAATGGTTACCCCAGAATGTCTGTCTCAAGTCTTTTGTTTGTTCCAGTTGAATTTTAGTTCTTTTGTTTATTATTCAGGTTTCAAGTCCACTATGACTTTAAACTGGTAGGGTACTGCCTTCTTTATATTTGGTTCTTTCGGATTGGTGGTGGATCACTGGTGGTCTCCCATCATGTTTACTTATTGCAGGGAGCCCACCCAGTGATTATTTCTATGGACTGGAATTTCTCTTACTGGACCATCTATGAAGCTGGACTGTCTTTGATTTTGTAGTTATGTTTTTGCTAGATAGTAGTTTTAGATTATTTTCTTTTTTCTCTTAATTTCTTTTAATTTTTTTATGGGGGTTGTTGAAAATTATAAAATCAAAATATAGGGTGTTACCATATCAGGGTCACCTGGATGTGGGCAAGCATTGGTGGGAAAAGGCTCATCAATTGGCCGGGCAATGCTATTTTCTTTTTTTTATTTTATTTCATTTATTTCTATGTTTCATTATTTTTATTATCTTTTTTGATTTCTAAATTTTTTTATTGTTAATCATTTAAAATATTTATTTGTGTATCCACATCAAGGTGCACTTGGATGTGGGTAAGGTATCAGGGGATCAGCTCATAAATTGGCTGGGGGATACCAATTTTTTATATATTTATTTATTTCATATTATTTTATTTAGTTCATTTACATTTTATTTTCAAATTCTCTTATGATTAGTTGTTTAGTATGATAAGGTACTGCTTTATAATAATAATAAAAAAAAAATTCTGAATTTATTTTTATTTATTGTTTTATATTATTATTATGTTTCTAATCTTTTTGCAGGAGCTCATTGTGTGGATGATGAAGCTTCTGGAGGCTGGTCTGGATTATGATGTTTTTTTTGTTTTTTTTTGGGGTTGTGGGAAGCAATGTGTTCTTTGAAGTGAATCCTGCTGGAGAGATTATATGGGTTTGGATGGAAGTTCAGAGGAGGAAGAAGAAGAGGCAGGAATGGAGTGCTGGAAGGTGTGCTTAATGATCCTAGACATCTTCCAGTGGTTTTCCAACAGGCACTTTCTCAGGGATTTTTCAAATTCATTCAAAGGTCCATGGAGGGCAAAGGCTTTCAGCATGTTGGAACACATGGTGCTTAGGTGTTGTTTTATGTCTCCATAATCCAGGGTCAAAGAAGTTTCTAGAGGTTGGCCGGCTCCAATAGTAGATTCAGGAGGAGGGGTGCCAACTAGACAAGAAAAATTGGATCAGTAATTATTTTTGTTGAAGAAATGGGAAGAATTAATGTGGTACTTACAGATTGGAAGCTCATAAAACTTGTAAGCAGCTGGAATTTGGACTTCTGAAGATTTTGAAATGGTCAAAGTAGGTGGATCAATCAGGGGAAGATATGGATTCTCTTGGTCTTCCTCTGAAAGATTTTGAGAAGGTGAACTAGGAGGCAGATGTTCCTGGGGCCTAGTTGGAGCAGCGGGACTGTTGTTGTTGTTGTGGTTGATATTTTTGTTGGATTTAGCTGGAGGAGGTGCTGCTGATGGAGTACCAGGGTTGTTAAAAGATGGAGCAGGAGAGGGTGATTTGGAAGCAGATTGATTTCTTCTGGATGGAGCTTTTGAGGGAATGGAACTGTCAGAAGAATTGTTGGCTGACAGAGGAGAGGTGTAGTTTTGTTTTCTTAACTGGGGAAAAAGTTGTTGTCTTGGTGCAGTGTTGGGTGCTCTGGTTTTTTCCTGGGGTCTTCTGGAAGGTCTCCTGGAAGTTTGGGAAAATTTGGAGTTTTTGGACCTTGGAAGGGTTAGCTGCATTTCTCTAGGAGCAGTGGGAGGTACTTGCATGGATTTGTTTTCATTGTTTGGTTGAATTTGGCTGTTTTCTGGTTGTTTTTGGAGGTTTTGAGCCTAATTTTCACTGTCTAGTGAGGTGGGCGGGTGGCCTGGACGCGGTCTAGAAGCATACGAGCTTATTTTGAAGCTTTTGGAGCTAATTTAGCAGAGATAAAGGCAGTTTCTTGGGAAGCTAAGGCTGGTCTTTTGGGAAGAGTTCTGGAAGCGGAGCTTCTGGATCTTCTGGAAGGTGCAGAAGATAAAGAGGAAGAGGAAGGACTAAGATCTCGGGATCTGGTAGGGGATCTGGAGATGTATTTATGAGAAGGTGAAGCAGGAGGAATAGGGTAGTTGGCATCTCTGTCACATTTTTTCTTTTTGGAGTAGTAAGAATCACAAGCCCTGTTGTAGAATTCGGCTTCAGGAGTTGGAAGAGTGAATGTGCAAGGTCTTTACATGTGGATGCACTGTTTACAGGCATAGTCCTTGGGAGCAGTGAAGCAAGGAAGATTAGAGGGGTCAACATCAGGGGATACAGCCATGATCTGTGGTGAGAAAAGATGATGGAAAGAGATAAGAAGGAGATTTTTGTCAGTGATAGGTAGATGATGAAGTGAAGGCGGAAGTTCTGCAGGTTGGCCGTGGGTGTATTGCATGAAATTAGCTGGGAATTTTTTATGCCAATTTTATTTCAGTCCTCTATGACTCTAAACTGGAATTTCTGCTAGTCCATCAAGACTTTAAACTGAAAATATTGTTAGTCCTCCAAGACTTTAAAATGGCTGGTTTCAAGATTAGTCCATCAAGACTTTAAACTGAACACTGTGTTAGTCCCCCAAGACATAAAACTGAGGATTGTCGTTTGGTTTAGTCCCCCAAGACTATAAACTGAGGAATGGGTGTTGTTGTTGGTGTTGGGTTTAAAAGATTGGTGGAGGGTATCCACAGGGGGAGCCCCCAAATTTAGCAAAGGCAAATTTGGGGGTAATTGATGGGCAGGCAGCTCTATTTGCAATTACCCCAGAATGTTAGTTTTTTCTCTGTGTCTTAATGTGGTTGATCTCTGGTTCTGGGCTTATCATTTAGGTTTTTGAGTCCCCCAAGACTATAAAATGAGGATGGTCCCCCAAGACTTAAAACTGAGGGTTGTTTTGTGGTTACATCCTATAGAGGGTGTGGTCAATTGTTCTTTTCTGAATCAAACTCAAGTACTAGTGGAATTACAGAGGGAATCAAGAGATGAAATGAAGTGTTCAGAATTAGCCTTGAACTGGTGAATGAGGTGTCTTCTGTTCTCAATGTCCTGTGGATCTCTAGCAGGAGTGTATTGGAAGTAGTGAAGCAGAAGTTGTTTCTGCTGAGATGTGTGTTGTTGGAACTTGGCCTTGATAGTGGGCAAAGGGTTTGGTGTTGGTGGTGCAATGGATCCTACATTGTTATCATCACTATCAGAAGATGGAGGAACTGAGAAGTCATCAGTTTTAAAGTTGAAGGAAGAAATGAAAGCTCTTTACAGTCATATGGACCAGGGATGGTGGAACTTATTGTTTTATGGGTCGTGGCACTCTTCTTGGAAGGGTGAAGCTTTTTGATTAATCTGGGTATCGGGATGGATGGCCTAGATCTTTTGGTGCTGGTAGAAGATGGACCAGGTTGAGGTGGAGGTGAATCTGTTGCAGAAGATAATGGACCAGGTCTGTTGCAAGGTTTCTTTCTAGAATGGCAGACATTGCAGGACATTGTAGAGTATACTCCTACAGTCACCTTGCTGCAGGCAGAATCCGCGGGAGTTAAAAAAACAAAAAGAAATCCCTGTCCCTCTAAGTAAACGTAAGATTCAATTAACTAAGCTTAAAGATCTGCTTGAAGAGTTGGATAAGTTGAAAATCTGAGAGAAAGACTTTGAAAGTGTTGGAAACCTAGTACCAGATTACACTGATACAAGTCACAGCAAATACTTAGAACAAGCTGCAACACTTTCCCCAGATACTGAAAAGTACAGTAAAGTACCCCAGAAACTACCCTAGGGATGATCTGTTCAAAGGTGCCTTATTAAAGGTCTTCCCCAGATTTACCCAGTTTCCCACCAAAATTAAAGAGTGTTCTTTATTATATTTTTATTTTATAAATTTTATAAGAAAAGAAATAAATTTTAGTCACCAAGGATGAGAGCTAACCAATGGTACCCTATATGTTGATATTTTTTATTATAATTGTTGTTATATGTTAAATATTGATAATTATCAAAAAGACCCTTGTTATCGAAACTAAAAGACAAAAACATGTGGAAGACTAAGATTCTCCTCCTCCAGACCTTTCCAACAATACCCTACATGCATAGGATCTACAATAAACTATTGATCTAACAAGCATTATAAATTCTAACCAAATTTTGCCACAATAGCCAAACTTTTCTGCAGTGACCAAACTCTGCACTGGTGATCAGACTTTTCTACAGTGACCAAACTTTACCACAGTGCCCAGACTTTTCTGCAGTGACTAAAATTTGCACTGGTGATCAGACTTTCTTACAGTGACCAAACTTTACCACAGTGCCCAGACTTTTCTGCAGTGACCAAACTTTGAACTGGTGATCATACTTTCCCATTGTGAGCAAATTTTACCACAATGAGCTCTTTTTGCCATAATGAGCAAATTTGGCCAGAGTGAGTTAATCTTTTAACCATAACCAAACTTTTCCACAATGACAGAATTTTTCCAGTACACTTCGCTTTTGCACCGGAAAATCACCGGAGCGAACCGGAGCGCACCGGAAAAAAATGGCTACTCCATGAGCACACTGCATCCACCCAAAATACCAGGAGAGCCCCAGAAAATCCAGTAAAACCAATACCCAATCCATGAAACCATCAAATAAAAATAGGAATAACAACATATATCCATTCAGAAACACCATAAATCCTTCAAAAATCACCATAAATCCACCCAAAAAAAATCCAGTTAACTCCCTTCAACCAAATTAACACCCACTAACACCTTGATATTCTTCCAACCAAGGTCCAATCAATTTTTCACCTAATTAGCCTACCCAGATTTGGAATGCCACAACGTTCTGTATGGATGGACAGGTGGTGTCATGGCGCAGATTAGATTATTGTCAATGCAGTATTGGCAAGGACCCGTTTCAGAGGCATGCTTAGGAAGAAGGTTGAACATGGTGGTTTGAGGAAGAAAGTATGTGGAAATTCTTAATTGGAGGGAGGATGTGGTCTTCCAACATTGGCAGGGGCCTTTGTTGTGTCATTTGGCATTGTTTGTGCATGTCTTAATTGACATCTGTTAAGGAATTGGGTATTTTTCTGGTTTTATTTTGTGGATATTGGATCTGCGGTGTGGTCTTCCAACATGGGCAGGGGCCTTTGTTGTGCGAATTGGTGTTGTTTATGCATTTCTTAATTGACATATGTTAAGGATTTAGGTGTTTTTCTGGTTTTATTCCGTGGATATTGGGTCTGCGGGTATGTGGGTACTATCATTGGATAGCCCTGGTTTTTCTCTATATTTTATGTCGTGAAGACATTTTTTATATTCTGAGTTTTAAGGGGTCATTTCCTCATTTTCCATTTATAAAAGATTGCTGTTTAATTTTGTTTTTTGTGTTTTACGGGCTAACCTTAAGGCTTAGGGTTAAGTGCTTAGTACCATTTGAAAGAGCTAATTTTTCTCTATATTTCATGTCACAATGTTGTTATAGTGAAATTCTGTGTTTTAAAGGTTTTAGTAGTTGTAGCTAATTTTTCTAAGTAGATTAGTGGTTTTTATTGGTTTTCTGGCTTCAGGGAGGCCGGGCCACTTCAGGCGGTATGGTAAGGTAAACTCTTACAGTCGCCTTGCTGTAAGCAGAATCCGGAGGAGATGTGTGGATTTAGCTGTAAACCCCGTCCTTCCAATAAAAATAACAAAATGGGAATTCTAAATCACTAAGCTAACCAGTCTACTTGGATCTGATTGATAAAAACAATGAAACTCTAAAATATATAACGCTTATTGAGATTAAAATAAAGTGGCTGTTGATAAAGAAATACTGAATACAACAATTAAGGTGTACCAGTGAAAGATCTGAAAAGATTGACTTTTATGTTTTTATAATAATTTGAATTTTTATGAGACAGCAATAATCAAGTCCCAGTGGTGAAGACCTTTCTAAAAATACCCTATATGAAGTGTGATTTAAATTGTTGAGTAGTATTTCTAAAATATTATATATAAAATATAAAGTTATAAGGGTAATACTACTTTATTTAATTTGTTGAGTAATAAAAAATGAGACCGTGGTGGTTAATGATTAAGCTGTATGATGTATCCCCCCTCTCAATTTCGAGTTTGAGAGGCGCTTAAGTATTCCTAGTCACGTGCCTATGTTTTCCCCTCCAGAGCTCTCCCAGAGTCAATCCGGAGCCCTTACGGAGCCGAAGCGGAGTCCGTACGGAGTCGAAAGGGAGTCCGAACGGAGTCCGTACGGAGTCAAAGCGGAGTCCAAACGGAGTCCGTCCGGACTCAATTAGAACCTTTAAAACTATAATAAAAAATATAGAAAAATTACACATAATAGAACCACTTCCCCTTTACATTCCAAACTAATTTTCGTAGTCTTCGCAGCTCTAATCACCCCGTGAAAATTCATCAAAGTTAAGTAATTTCTAAAAACATAAATATTTCTATAAAACTTTAAAATTCATTTAAAAATATAAGAAAAATAGTAAAAATTCTGGGAAAATTTCCCAAGGTTCTTGAGTGACTCGACTTGATACTTATAAATTCTTCAGACCTTAAAAATATGTTTTCTCCGTAAAATAAATTGTTTTTGCATAGGCATTTGCACTTTACCAATTTCTTCATATTTAAAACTCAAATAAATTAAATAAAACCCTTTTATATAAAAAAATAACACCAATCTTGCATGCTGTAATAACTCCATTTACGTACTTAGGTGCCATACTAAACTTTAGGCTACCACATCCTCCCTCCAATTGAGAATGTCCCCATTCGTAAAACTTTGCATAAGTGGTCAAACACAATATTCATCTTTAACCTTCAACCACCATCTTCTTTAATCAACTATAAAATTCATCTTCATCAATATGTCTTTCAAAGAACTTGTCTCTCCATGTGAACTCTGCACTCGATACCAGGTACCTTGTTTAATGTCCAACCCTAATCTTCCTGGCAGGACAGCTTGCGACTTATGCCATGTGAAAAAAGTCAAATGTAACCGGCCAATAGTTCCTTCTAAAACAAAGGTATATTTAGGACCAGCAGCTCTCCCTGATCCCTCAACTTCTAAAAAACGATAAAAAATTCCTGTCTTCTTAAAACAAATAAGATCAAAAACAGATTCAAAAGTTCAATCTTCATCAGCGGATCGCGGCCTAATTTTGCCTTCACAAGATCCTAATCCTATAACGCCAGTGCCCCCAACCAACTTTGCTGAAACTATGTTTCCTGGCTCTAAATGTAAGACCCTATTATCTTACTAAAAAAAACTTTTAATCAAAATTGACTAAACCTATGACTTAAAAACATATTTGAACTTCTAGCTGTCGAAATAACCAACACTGATGATGTTGGTAGAGTGAAGACGGACTATATCAATCATTATCCAAATTTTCATTGCTATCTTTTTCTTGACTTTACGAATGAGTTGAAACGAAAATGCTGGCCTATTTTCAAGAAACTCCAGCTAATAACCATGAAGACCTCATAAAAAGAAGAATTTTAATGCAAGGCTTTGATAATGATGTTGAACAATTTCAAAGAAATTATCTTTTCTAACAGTATAAATTGATAAAATTTTGTTTTGCTTGGTCTTCTTTTAATTCTTATAATAAAAACGTTGTTTCTTCTTCTCTAGCTTGATATAACATAAAATAAAATAAAATAAATCTTGTGATGATTCCACTACAAGAGAAAGGTTTGAATCCCTTCAGACTCCCATATACCAATCTTCCTTCTTGTCACAGCATTGAGAGAGTGGATCTTCCTATGAGCTGAATACTCCTGATTCCAACCTCATAGGGCCCCCCACTGAGCCGAATTCTATGATTCCAATCTCGCCATAAGGTCCTCCAAGCTTCACACCAAAAAAAAAATGGCCTAACTATGAGGCACTAAAAGAAATCATTCCCTAAAATCCAACTACCATCCTAACTTCTGATTCCTTCATCACAATTTTCAAACTTTGCAATACAGCAAACCCATAAAATACTTTTGCCAGGCTTCCAATAATAATATTAACTTTAGACCATGTTAAAGCGCCACAAATTTCACCTAATTAACTATTATGCTTTGCTTAGCATCATCACAACCTAAAATTTTAACCTCCTAAAGCTTATCAGCACCCAATTCCAGAATAATTGAATAACCAGTTTAGAGTCTTAGTGGACAGTGATAAATTAAAAGATTGAATTGAGTTATCCAAACAAGATTGACATTCCAGTTTAAAGTCTTGGTGGACACAACAACTTGATAAAAGTCCAGTTTAGGGTCTTGGTGGACCTAACAACTTCTCTATCCTTGAACCCAGATTTTACCACCAGCTTTCTTCATCCTAGTTTCAAGTTTTCTTTTTCAAAAAAAAAAAAAATATCTCCTAACAAGATGAAACCTTCTGACTTCATTGCTTCAGCTGAACAATCTTGCAAATACTGTGCTTTCACCCATAGGGAATGTATCTTCACTTTCAACTGGCAAAAGCACACTTATAACAGGGCCTGTTTATCCTGTTATGAGAAGAAAAGAAAATGTTCTGGCTTGAACTGTGGTTCTTTCCCCATTACCGCTACTAGCTTCGCCACCTTCTGCAGACCTCCTCCTTCTTCTTCACCTTCTACTCCACCCCCTATTCCATCAACCTCTAAAGATCCCATCCCTTTTTCTCCATCAACCTATTTAAATCTTTCTCCATCACCTAATCCTCTGGGTCCTTCTCTCCAATCTAGACTTGCTGCTACTCCCCCAAGAACTCTTGCTGCTCCCAGGGCCATGCTTCAACCTTCTAACAATTCTTCTCCTATTTCCAACATCTTGAAGCACAAAAGGTCCTATAATAGCCAGCAATCTTCAACTTCTCTTGTTTCATCCAAAAGGCCCAGAACATCTATTTCAAACACCAAATCCAACACCAGTCCTCCTCATCTATCAAAAATAAAAAATCCTTTTTTAAACATATAAAATCCCACTCCATTACCAAGTAAGCCGTTTATCTATGATCATGATAGTGTTGACACAGGTTAGTTGTCTCTTTTAATCTTCTTAATCTTCAGGTTTTAGTTTGCTGATATTTTAATTTGATAAGCGTCCACTGGTTCTCCAATTTCATATTCAGCTTATGAACTACCAGAACCTAATCCAAGCTTCCCTAGAGTTCCAATTCACCTAGTGTCTGAAAAGCTCTTCGCTAATTTTAATAACCTTATTGCTTATTTCCAACAATACCCGCCCTCTGATAGATCAGAATCTTGGATGAGAGAACAACTGTTAAGAGACCTTTTCAAAATAGCCAACTGGCTTCAACACTATCGTGACCGTGAAATAAGATTTGAATCCCAGGAAATCGACCAAGGTCCTTCTAAATTTTCTAATTTCGATTCTTCAAAAGATAACAACCCTTGATGGTGTTCTTCCTGGTATGTAGCTTTCTTGAATAATGTTTGAAAAATAAAAATATAAACATCTAAACTACCTAAAACTAAAATACCTTTTATTTTTATTTTATTTTATTTTATTTTATTTATTAATTTTTATTTATTTTTTTATTTTTTATAACTTTATATTTTTAGTTATTTTATTATTTATTTTATTTTATTTTATTTTTTTTTTAAATTTAAAATAAAAGATTTTAGAAAAGATAGTTTTGAAATAAAAGTTAAAATTTAATTTTTAAAGAAAGATAAACGAATGTAAAAGAAAGATAAAAAAGGTAATAAAATAAAATTTTAAAAGATGCCCCCCGGCCATTTGATGAGCCGTACCCTCCACATCATACCCACATCCAAGTGCAACTCCATGTGGTTACACAATTTTGAGAAATTGAAAAGAAAAGAAAATAAATGAAAGTTTTTAGAAGATAATTTTATAATGATGATCACTGGGTGGGCTCCCTCCAATTTATAAAAATGATTAGAGACCACCAGTGAGCATCACCTTTACTATAATTCATAATATATATTTAAAGAAAAAAAAAATTCACAATCTAACATAAAAAAAAATCAAAAAGCAAAATAAAATAAAAAGAATCTTGAATCCGGCGTTGAGAGCGGTGTCTCTTGATTTGTTCCAGTTTATAGTCTTAGTGGACTTCCTAAAATTAAAAGACAAAGCCAGGGTTCAACTAGAAACAGGGAAAATTTTGGAAACGAACATTATGGGGTAATTGTGTATAGAGCAGCCAGCCCATCAATTACACCCACACTTGCCAATATTAAATTAAGAAGGTTCCCCTGTGAACACTTCTTCCAATAAATTTTTAAAATTTTCCAACACTATCTTCACCCATATTTTAAGAATTTTGAATTTTGAAAATTTTCAAAAGAAGGTTTTCTCGCATTTCATTATGTTTCATCACAGTTTCGTTGCCCATAAGCAGTGTAACAACAGTAAAGTATTTTGATAAAAGAAGATAGTTTATACTCATTGCGGAGGTCGATAAGATTTTTATAAACATCATAGTTTATCCTTGTTGCGGAGGAATAAATTTAATAAAAGTCATTAAAATTGTAGTTTATCATCATTTCGGAGTTAGACTTCGGCACTCCTGGTGCCTCTAGGATAGAGGCGTTTCACTTGATCGGCCGCTACCCTCTTCTTCAATACCACTCCATCCAACTCTTCTAGTATATATGAACCACCAGAAACTTGCTCCTTGATTTTATACGGTATGGTAAGGTAAACTCTTACAGTCGCCTTGCTGTAAGCAGAATCTGGAGGAGATATGTGGATTTAGCTGAAAACCCCGTCCTTCCAATAAAAATAACAAAATGGGTGTTCTAAATCACTAAGCTAACCAATCTACTTAGATCTGATTGATAAAATAATGAAACTCTAAAATATTTAACGCTTATTGAGATTTAAAGAAAGTGGCTGTTGATAAAAGAAATACTGATAACAACAAGTAAGGTGTACCAGTGAATGATCTGAAAAGATTGACTTTTATGTTTTTATAATAATTTAAATTTATATGAGACAGCAATAATCAAGTCCCAGAGATGAAGACCTTTCTAAAGATACCCTATAAGAAGTGTGTTTTAAATTGTTGAGTTGTATTTCTAAAATGTTAAATATAAAAATATAAAGTTATAAGGGTATTACAAATTTATTTAATTTGTTGAGTAATAAAAAATGAGACCGTGGTGGTTAAAGATTAAGCTGTATGATGTGTCCCCCCCTCTCAATTTCGAGTTTGAGAAGCGCTTAAGTATTCCTAGTCACGTGCCTAAGTTTTCCCCTCCAGAGCTCTTCCAGAGTCAATCCGGAGCCCGTACAGAGTCCGTACGGAGTCGAAACGGAGTCCGTACGGAGTCCGTCCGGATTTCCGGACTCAATTTAGAACCTTAAAACCATAATAAAAAATGTAGAAAAATTACACATCATAGCGCTACTTCCCCTTTACATACCAAACTAAATTTCGTAGTTTGCGCAGCTCTAATGACCCCGTGCGTAAATATTTCTATAAAACTTTAAAATTCATTTAAAAATATAAAAAAAATAGTAAAAATTCTGGGAAAATTTCCCAAGGTTCTTGAGTGACTTGAATTGATACTTAAAAATTTTTCAGACCGTAAAAATAAGTTTTCTCCGTAAAATAAATTGTATTTGTGTAGGCATTTGCTCGTGACCAATTTCTTCATATTTTAAACTCCAATAAATTAAATAAAACCCTTTTTATAAAAAATAATAACGCCAATCCTGCACGCCGTAATAACTCCATTTACATACTTAGGTGCCGTACTAAACTTTAGGCTACCACATCCTCCCTCCAATCGAGAATGTCCTCATTCTTAAAACTTTGCATAAGTGGTCGAACACAATATTCATCTTCAACCTTCAACCACCATCTTCTTTAATCAACTATAAAATTCATCTTCATCAATATGTCTTCCAAAGAACTTGTCGCTCCATGTGAACTCTGCGCTCGATACCAGGTACCTTGTTTAATGTCCAACCCTAATCTTCCTGGCAGAACAGCTTGCGACTTATGCCATGTGAAAAAAGTCAAATGCAACCGGCCAATAGTTCCTTCTAAAACAAACGTATATTTAAGACCAGCAGCTCTCCCTGATCCCTCAACTTCTAAAAAGCGATCCAAAATTCCTGTCTTCTTAAAACGAATAAGATCAAAAACAGCTTCAAAAGTTCAATCTTCATCAACGGATCCCGGCCTAATTTTGCCTTCACAAGATCCTAATCCTATAACGCCAGTACCCCCAACTAACTTTGCTGAGACTATGTTTCCTGGCTCTAAATGTAAGACCCTATTTATCTTACTAAAAAAAAAACTTTTAATCAAAATTGACTAAACCTATAACTTAATGACATATTTGAACTTCTAGCTGTCGAAATAACCAACACTGATGATGTTGGTAGAGTGAAGACGGACTATATCAATCATTACCCAAATTTTCATCGCTATCTTTTTCTTGACTTTACTAATGAGTTGAAACGAAAAATGCTGGCCTATTTTCAAGAAACTCCAGCTAATAACCATGAAGACCTCATGAAAAGAAGAATTTTAATGCAAAGCTTTGATAATGATGTTGAACAATTTCAAAGAAATTATCTTTTCTAACAGTATAACTTGATAAAATTTTGTTTTTGCTTGGTCTTCTTCAACTTTCAACATAAATGATGTTTTCTTTCTTCTCTGGCTTGATATAACATAAAATAAAATAATATAAATCTTGTGATGATTCCACTACTGAGAGCAAGGTTTGAATCCCTTCAGACTCCCATATACCAGTCTTCCTTCTTGTCACAGCATTGAGAGAGTGGATCTTCCTATGAGCCAAATACTCCTGATTCCAACCTCATAGGGCCCCCCACTGAGCCGAATTCTATGATTCCAATCTCGCCATAAGGTCCTCCAAGCTTCACACCCAAAAAAAAAAAAAAAAAAAAAGGCCTAACTATGAGGCACTAAAAAAAATCATTCCCTAAAATCCAACTACCGTCCTAACTTCTGATTCCTTCATCACAATTTTCAAACTTTGCTATACAGCAAACCCATAAAATACTTTTGCCAGGCTTCCAATAATAATATTAACTTTAGACCATGTTAAAGCGCCACAAATTTTACCTAATTAACCATTATGCTTTCTTTAGCATCATCACCACCTAAAATTTTAACCTCCTAAAGCTATCAGCACCCAATTCCAGAAATAATTGAATAACCAGTTTAGAGTCTTAGTGGACAGTGATAAATTAAAAGATTGAATTGAGTTATCCAAACAAGATTGACATTCCAGTTTAAAGTCTTGGTGGACCAAACATATAATTGATTGCCAGTTTATGGTCTTGGTGGACCAAAGATCGTTTAAGTGCATAAATATCTTGATATGTTCCTAAGTAAGGCCTAGGCTTGACCAAAGATTGAATAAATTTGATAATCCAGTTTAATGTCATAGTGGAACAAACATTTAATCGACAAGTAATCCAGTATAAGGCCATAGTGGTCCAATGAATGTTGAATTATCCTGCAGATATTAATTTTCCAGTTTAAAGTCATAGTGGACTAAACAATGAATGAACTACCAGTTTAAAGTCATGGTGGACCAAAAATTTGATCGATAAGAAATCCAGTTTAAGGTCATGGTGGACCCAACACTTGATAATTGTCCAGTTTAAGGTCTTGGTGGACGTAACAACTTCTCTATCCTTGAACCCAGATTCTGCCACCAGCTTTCTTCATCCTAGTTTCAAGTTTTCTTCTTCAAAAAAATATCTCCTAACAAGATGAAACCTTCTGACTTCATTGCTTCAGCTGATCAATCTTGCAAATACTGTGCCTTCACCCATAGGGAATGTATCTTCTCTTTTAACTGGCAAAAGCACACTTATAACAGGGCCTGTTTATCCTGCTATGAGAAGAAAAGAAAATGTTCTGGCTTGAACTGTGGTTCTTTCCCCATCACTGCTACTAGCTTCGCCGCCTTCTGCAAACCTCTTCCTTCTTCTTCACCTTCTACTCCACCCCCTATTCCATCAACCTCTAAAGATCCCATCCCTTTTTCTCCATCAGCCTATTTAAATCTTTCTCCATCACCTAATCCTCTGGGTCCTTCTCTCCAATCTAGACTTGCTGCTACCCCCCCAAGAACTCTTGCTGCTCCCAGGGCCATGCTTCAACCTTCTAACAATTCTTCTCCTTCTTCCAACATCTTGAAGCACAAAAGGTCCTATAATAGCCAGCAGTCTTCATCTTCTCTTGTATCATCCAAAAGGCCCAGAACATCTACTTCAAACACCGAATCCAACACCAGTCCTCCTCATCTATCAAAAATAAAAAATCCTTTTCTAAACATAAAAAATCCCACTCCATTACCAAGTAAGCCATTTATCTATGATCATGATAGTTTTGACACAGGTTAGTTGTCTCTTTTTATTTTCTTAATCTTCAGGTTTTAATTTGCTGATATTTTAATTTGATAAGCGTCCACCGGTTCTCCAATTTCATATTCTGCTTATGATTTACCAGAACCTAATCCAAGCTTCCCTAGAGTTCCAATTCACCTAGTGTCTGAAAAGCTCTTTGCTAATTTTAATAACCTTATCGCTTATTTCCAACGATACCCACCCTCTGATAGATCAGAATCTTGGATGAGAGAGCAACTGTTAAGAGACCTTTTCAAAATAGCCAACTGGCTTCAACACTATCGTGACCGTGAAATAAGATTCGAATCCCAGGAAATCGATCAAGGTCCTTCTAAATTTTCTAATTTCGATTCTTCAAAAGATAACAACCCTTGATGGTGTTCTTCCTGGTATGTAGCTTTCTTGAATAATGTTTGAAAAATAAAATATAAACATCTAAACTACCTAAAACTAAAATACCTTTTATTATTTTTTTTTTATTTTTTTATTTTTTATTTATTTATTATTTTTTTTTTTTTATTTATTTTTATTTTTATTTTTATTTTTTAGTTATTTTATTATTATTATTATATTTTTTTTTTTATCATTTAAAATAAAAGATTTTTTTTTTTTTAATTTTAATTTTTTTTTAAAAAAAGATAGTTTTGAAATAAAAGTTAAAATTTAATTTTTAAAGAAAGATAAACAAATGTGAAAAGAAAAATAAAAAAAAGTAATAATAAAAATTTTTTTTTTTTTTTTTTAAAATTTTAAAAGATGCCCCCCGGCCATTTGATGAGCCGTACCCTCGACATCATACCCACATCCAAGTGCAACTTGATGTGGTTACACAATTTTGAGAAATTGAAAAGAAAAGAAAATAAATGAAAGTTTTTAGAAGATAATTTTTATAATGATGATCACTGGGTGGGCTCCCTCCAATTTATAAAAATGATTAGAGACCACCAGTGAGCATCACCTTTACATTAATTCATAATATATATTAAAGAAAAGAAATCACAATCTAACATAAAAAATCAAAAACAAAATAAAAAAATCTTGAATCCGGCGTTGAGAGCGTTGTCTCTTGATTTGTTCCAGTTTATAGTCTTAGTGGACTTCCTAAAATTAAAAGACAAAGCCAGGATTCAACTAGAAATAGGGAAAATTTTGGAAACGAACATTATGGGGTAATTGTTTATAGAGCAGCCAGCCCATCAATTACCCCCACACTTGCCAATATTTAATTAAGAAGGTTCCCCTGTGAACTTTTCTTCCAATAAATTTTAAAATTTTTCCAACACTATCTTCACCCATATTTTAAGAATTTTAAATTTTGAAAATTTTCAATGAAGGTTTTCTCGCATTTCGTTATGTTTCATCACAGTTTCTTTGCCCATATGCAGTGTAATGATAGTAAAGTATTTTTGATAAAAATAAGAAGATAGTTTATACTCGTTGCGGAGGAATAAAATTTGATAAATGTCATTTAAAATTGTAGTTTATCCTCATTTCGGAGTTGATAAAATTTAAGAAATTTCATAGTTTATCCTCATTGCCGAGGAATCCATAAAGTTTCATTGATATCATAGTTTATCCTCATTGCGGAGGAATCCGTAAAATTTCATCAATATCATAGTTTATCCTCATTGCGGAGGAAGACTTCGGCACTCCTGGTGCCTCTAGGATAGAACCCTTTCACTTGATCGGCCGCTACCCTCTTCTTCAATACTACTCCATCCAACTCTTCTAGCACATATGAACCGCCGGAAACTTGCTCCTTGATTTTATACGGTCCATTCCACCTATCTGCAAACATTTTTCCCCACTGACTTTCCAAACTCCTATTATACACCAGGACCATATCTCCTGGGTTCAAAGGTTTCCTTAATCGATGAGCCAACCGCTCATCCCAATATCTGACTGATTGATTTCGGATCTTCATCATCCGTGAATATGCCTTTTCTAAATATTCTTCTTTCTTTTCTAGATGCATCATTCTTGCACACAATAATTCTTCAGTAGTTTTGACCGTGTCCCAGTCAACTCCAAGATATGATTCAGCTTCTAAATCAACCGGTAAAACTGCTTTCTGTCCAAAAACAAGTTCATAAGGTGAAAATCCGGTCGTCCTTTTGGCAGTGGTTCGATCAGCAAATAAAACTAAAGGTAAATAGTGCCTCCATTTTTCGGCACTTGTCCCACACATTTTAACTAAAGCATCCTTGATAACTTGATGCCCTCTTTCAACCATGCCTTCAGCTTCAGGATGATATGGGGTTGCTACCCTAACCTTTGATCCAACTTTCAATACGGCCTCTTTAAACTCTGTCCCAAATTCAGGACCTCCATCTACTGTTACCAACTTCATCACCCCATACCTATATACCCAATTATTCAAAAAAAATTCTGCCACATTTTTGGCAGTTAAATTAATAAGAGGCGCTGCCTCTACCCAACCAGATAAATCATCTCTGGCCACAATTAAATATTTATACCGTCCCTCTTTTATATGAATGGCATCTAAACTAACTCTTCCAAAGAGCGTATATTCACCGGTCGCACGTCCAGGTTCTTTTGGCCTTAAATAACTTCGTCTTTGACATTCTTCGCATGACTGAACCCACTGTTTAACAGCCATCTTCATGCCAGGCCACCAAAATCGATCAGAAATTCTTCTAAACGTTTCTCCAACGCCTCTATGCCCGAGATCTTCATACAGTGATTTCAAAACTAATTCTTGCCCCTTCTGTTGAGTTATAACTACTTGAGGATTTGGATACCTCCTCCTCATTAAACGTCGACCAGATAGGTAAAACGTAGATGACTTCCTCTTGATAGCCAGCCATTCATCGTCTTCACAATCTTCTGGCCTCTCTAAAGTCAACAAATACTTGACTAACAAAAAATAAAAACCAGTCTGACCCCAGACTTCATCTTGAAAATCGATTAATATAACATCAATAGGGACTTCTCTATCACCAATATCACCTGCACATGAATGAGCCAATAATTGTTGACCCCTAAATAAATTTTTAATCGAGCTATGTCGACGTTTTTCTTCTGAACCTTTGGATCCTTCAAAAACCGTATTCAAAAATACCTCTTTCTCTTTATCCACCTTTTTATTTAAATTCTCTAATTCTCCAACATATACACCATTCCTTAATTTACTACTATCCCACACTACCAATCCATCTTCCTCTACATACACCACATCTTCTTCTACCTCCTCTCTGCCGAATTTATCTACACCTTTTTCAACACCTTTTTTAACATAAAAACTATTTTCCAGTTTATCCTCTTGGTGGAGGTCATCAACACCATAATCTAAACACAATAGTCCCGCCAGTTTAACCTCATGGGGGAGGTATGGAAAGTCTTCAGCTCCTTTAGTGCTGGCTTTGATAATAGGTATATCTTCATCGAACTCTTCTGAGTCTGAATCTTCTTCAGTGGGTGGTCTCCTTGATAAACCATCTGGCATAGTAAAAGTTTTGCCAGGCTTATGAACTAAATCAAACGAAAAATGTTGAATAAAAGCTACCCATCTCGTCATGGGTGCATTCGGTAAACTTGGGGAATTAATCATCTGGATTAACGATTTCGCATCCACTTGCAACTCAAAATGTTGCCCCCACAAAATATGCTGAAGTTTCTTCAGTATTTTCGCCACACCACATAATTCCAATTTTGGTTGAGAATATCTTGATTCGACCTCAGTAAATACTACAGATTCATAGCTAACTGGCCTGATGTAACCAGCTTTATCCATCTGAGACAAAACCGCCCCAGCTGCAATCTGACTTGAATCAACTGCTAAATAAATTCTGCCAGCATCTTTTCCATAATCCAACTTGTGCAGGACTAAATCCTTCCCCACAACCTCCTTCAACTTCACAAACGCCTTCTCACACTCTTCATCCCACTCCCAGTCTGCATCCTTTCTCGATAACCGCCTCAATGGAGCTGCCAATGAAGAAAAGTCCTTGATAAACATTCTAACATATACGCAAACGCCTAAAAACCCTCTGACTTCGGTAGTATTCTTGGGTCTTGGCCAGGACTGAATTTTTTTAACTTTCTTCTTGGACATAATCCTACCCTCTCTACATACCACATGGCCTAATATTTCTAAGGCTGGCACACAACATGAAAATTTTGAACCTGAAATAGTTAAACCAGCCTCTTCAATTCGAAATAAGATTCTTTCTAAAGTAATTGCAAACTCCCAAATGAATTTGCGTATCCCGGGATTCTCTTCCAACACCTGGTTATCATAGTCGGTTGTTGGTCCCTTAATTCCTCCATCATCTATAAAGATTCCAGCATATTGTGGAATTTCATCTTGAAGGATCCAAGCCATCTGAGCTTGATAAACTGCAACCGAATTTGTTGCTCCTTGAGGTAATCTTGTTAACTGTAAACGTCCAAGTGGTGTATCAAATGTAGTGAGAGGTCTTGAGTTCGGATGTAACTCTCTCTCATCTATCCACCCATAATATCTCCCAAACCATAACACACTCTCCCTGCAAACGCTTCAACAAACTCCTCAGCACTAGGCGGTATCCCAGCATCCTTTATTGTAACCCTATTTAATTCCCTAAGATCATGAACAACTCTAAGCTTGCCATTCGGTTTCTTGATACAAAATACCGGACTAGAATAACTTGACGTTGATTGCTCATACAGTCCAGTGCGTATCCGTTCTCTGACAACTTCGATATAAGCTTCTTTCAATGCAGCTGGAATAGGAATCGGTTTCTGCTGCCACGGTTCATGACATACCACAGGAATCTTGTAAGGCTCCCCATAGGAATGCTTCAACACACCCCTCTCCTCTTCTACAAAAGCAATGGCCTTCTCTTGCTTGACCATCACATCCAACAACAACTTCTTCTCTTCACCAGACAACCAACCATCAGGTCCACAATTAACAACACCCAGTCTCTCAAAAGTGATTCTTGACGTCTCAGAAAATTCAGGCGGATTCTTTACCAAGGGACTTTCATAAGGATCTCTTGATAACCTTGGTCTTCTCAAAGGTGGATTTAATTCAGCAGGTAGCAGTTCATTAAAAGGTCGAACTTTATTTGCTACTTTCTTATATTTGGCTGCGTCCACATCTAAATTAACTTGAGGTAAAACATCGCTGTTAAAACTTTCATCAAATGAATCTTCTTCATCGTCAGAATCGGAATAAGAAAAATTAGAAAAATATTTTATTTCATTTTTAAATTTTACCCTTTTCTCCTTTCCCTTGTCTAATTTATAAACAGATTTTCCAACACCTTTGCTTCCCTTATCCAACAGTAAATCACCCGTAAAGAAAGTTGGCAGTTTAACCTCTTGCTGGAGGACCGGAATTGAATTTTCACAAAAATTATTTTTTTGAGTTTTAATTATACTGAGATTTTTTATTGGATTTTGATAAGATTTTCGCAGTTTACCCTCTTGCTGGAGGTCATAAAACATACCCTTCCAACCTTTATCCAACCTAATTTGGCCCATTTCGCCTTTTTCACCATTTTTAAATTTTATAGAAAAAAAGGGTAAATCCAATAAACATATAGAAAAGTCCAAAACGTATTTGCACTCCAAAGTAATATTAACAGAAAATAATTGAGAATCCACTTGAATTATCTCCAAGTGAGCTGACCTATTGCAATCCGGGATCTCATCCTGAGGAGAGATTACAACATTAGAGCGATCAGCCCCTGCTACCCCAAAAAATTAGGGCTTCCATCCCTTTCCATCAAACATAATTCACCAGAAGCCGTCCGTTTTATATGCCGCTTCTTGGTGCAAACACAACACTGGCACAGAGTAGTAATCCCTGTCCGTGTTTCCCAACCTTCATCTCCAGGAGGCGCTAACCGCATATGTAACCTTCGCATATCTTCACCAGTGATCTCCAAACTAATCCCCATGCCAGCTTGATACCCTATCCTGGCCTCAAAATACATCAAAAAAGGACCACCAAGAACAGTTTTGACTGCTCCTCTGGCCACATAAAAGTGAGCCTTACCAACAGATCCACCAATGCCTAACCTGACATGCTCAGCTGTACCCATTAGCTCTGTTGCATGCCCTCCAATACCTCTGAGGTTTCCCCCAGTCCCACTTTTAATTGGCAAGCCTATACTTGTCGCTTGCTCCAATGAAATTAAATTAATTTGAGACCCTGAATCGACCAAGGCCTTTACTTCTTTACCATTTAGAGTTACCACCAGGTAACCCAGGGGAGCAGAAAAATGCGTATCTACATCTTCCCCAAACTTTTCAGCATTTTCACAAATATATTCCACCTCTCCAGTGGAAACCCGACGCCTCGTCAAATGCTTCTTTTGCTTTTCAGCAAGCGCCGGACTAATCGTAAATAACTCCCCTAAAGATAAGGGAATCTGAAGTTGATTCACCCTATTCAAAACTGCGTCCATCGCATTAGCTTGACCACAAACTACTGGCCGCTCATACTGGACCTTTGATTTAACAACCTTGGCCCTGGGTACCTCTTGAGGTCCAACCGAGCCATCTTCACCCCCCATTATAACATCTTCACTTTCTATAACCCTAACTCCGTCACCAGCTTCTTGCACTAATCCTGATCCATCGCTAGTCCTTCTTACTCCCTCCATTGGGATGGGACCGCTAAAACTTGGTCTGGGTAGAGACGCCAACGGTACGTCCTCCTCAGAATCCGAATCATCCTCTGGCATAGGCTCACCATTTAAATCAAACTTGCCATAACTAGGGGGCCCCATATCAGCAATCCCCTTCTGCATTTTATATAATTCGTCCTTAGAGTAAGGGTTCAATTTGTTGGCGGCAGTTTGAGCACTAGAATTCTTGTCCTTAGAGTAAGGGTTCACTTTGTTATTGGCCTTGCCAGGATTAGCCCTCAATTGGCTCTGAATGCTACTTTTCACCTTAGTAGCAGCTGCTCTTCTAGCAGCATTAACATCGTATTCGCCAGCCATACAGCTGCCCTCCACCTGGGCAACCGTCGCCAGCTCTAAACCACCAAAAGAAGTAGAAAATGTGGCTTTACTGACCTCTTTCTCCTTGCCCTTGTCAGCTTTACCACTATTACCATTACCATTTTTGCCACCCTTGGCATTAACATCTTCATCCGTCACCTCTTCAAATCTGGCTCTCCTTTCAGGCGTTAAACTTCTTCTGACCAAATCAGAAGGAGACTGTCCATCACTGGGCTTGATGAACAAACCATCAGGAAATTTATAAACTTTACCATCAAATAAAACTCGCCCAGCATCCATATCCTTATCAAGAGCAAAACAAACTGTTGCTCTGTGACCCCTCCTATTACAATAGGAGCACACCTTTGGCTCATCATAGCCACCTCTATAATTACTACCACCATTCCCACCATTTCTCCCATTGCCTGGGAAGCGGTTACCGTTGTTATTGCCATTATAATTTTGACGTTCATAACCTATGGATTGATAAGAAGTTGACGTCGACGAAGAAGCGATTGGGGCCTTATTGGCCTTCTGAGTTTCTTGAACAAATATTTTTAATTGTTTCGTTAAATCGGCCAAGTGATCGACCATCTTATTATCTACATTACCCTCAACCTTAGCAGCAGGTAATCCCATTTGAGCCTTCTTGGCCTCCTGGGCTTTGACCATAATATTGTTGTTTTCGACCAAAACCTTGCTAACCTTGCTAACATATTGAGTGCATGACTCTTGATATTTGTCCAACGCCAATAACTTTAGATGGGCTTGAATGTTGTCCTTGATAACCTCCAGAGCCGGCAGTTTCTGCTCACCATTAGGCAGTTCCTTCATCAAATCTTTTCTTGAAAGATCCTTCAAGACGTCCATTCGAATATCCCTGCTGCATGCTGTCCAAAACAAATCTTTTGCTTGGTTCTCATGCACTAACTTGTCCACCAGTATGAGATATTCCACCACTTCATCAAACTGAACACACAGCTTTTTGAAGTCTGCCATAGAAGAAACTCCACCTTTTGCTTGCCAGTCTCCAACGATTTTATTGAGGTCCATCATAGTAAACCTAACACCCCATCTATCAACCATAGCTTTAGAAAGCTTAACCCAATCCTTGTCCTTAAATGCCTGCATAGCAATAACCTCTTTTTCCACCTCCCTATCGGCAATAAAAAACCTAACTTGTTTCACCATATCCACATGGGAAGCACCATCAACAGCAGCAGCAGATTCATACCTGCTAATGAACCATTTAACCTCCTCCCCATCAAACTTTGGGCCATCCCAAGAAACAATTCTAACTGAGGGAGTAAGAGGGTTAGAAGATCCAGAAGCAACAGCAGAAGAAGACATCCCAATAAGTAATGAAAAGCGTTAACAATCGATAAAATAACAAGCCTCTTGCAGGCCAATAACAAAAATCCAATTAGAGTTCCAGAAAATAAGCCTCTTGCAGGCTAATAACGTTCTTGATCCAAGTAAGTCTTTAAAGAAAGCTAGAGAAATCGTACCCCACGTTGGGCGCCAACTATGGTAAGGTAAACTCTTACAGTCGCCTTGCTGTAAGCAGAATCTGGAGGAGATATGTGGATTTAGCTGAAAACCCCGTCCTTCCAATAAAAATAACAAAATGGGTGTTCTAAATCACTAAGCTAACCGATCAACTTAGATCTGATTGATAAAATAATGAAACTCTAAAATATTTAACGCTTATTGAGATTTAAAGAAAGTGGCTGTTGATAAAAGAAATACTGATAACAACAAGTAAGGTGTACCAGTGAAAGATCTGAAAAGATTGACTTTTATGTTTTTATAATAATTTAAATTTATATGAGACAGCAATAATCAAGTCCCAGAGACGAAGACCTTTCTAAAGATACCCTATAAGAAGTGTGTTTTAAATTGTTGAGTTGTATTTCTAAAATGTTAAATATAAAAATATAAAGTTATAAGGGTATTACAAATTTATTTAATTTGTTGAGTAATAAAAAATGAGACCGTGGTGGTTAAAGATTAAGCTGTATGATGTGTCCCCCCCTCTCAATTTCGAGTTTGAGAAGCGCTTAAGTATTCCTAGTCACGTGCCTAAGTTTTCCCCTCCAGAGCTCTTCCAGAGTCAATCCGGAGCCCGTACGGAGTCCGTACAGAGTCAAAGCGGAGCCCGTACGGAGTCCGTACGGAGTCTGTCCGGACTTCCGGACTCAATTTAGAACCTTAAAACCATAATAAAAAATCTAGAAAAATTACACATAATAGAGCTACTTCCCCTTTACATATCAAACTAATTTTTGTAGTTTGCGCAGCTCTAATTACCCCGTGAAAATTCATCAAAGTTAAGTAATTTTTGAAAACGTAAATATTTCTATAAAACTTTAAAATTCATTTAAAAATATAAAAAAATAGTAAAAATTCTGGGAAAATTTCCCAAGGTTCTTGAGTGACTTGAATTGATACTTATAAATTTTTCAGACCGTAAAAATAAGTTTTCTCCGTAAAATAAATTGTATTTGTGTAGGCATTTGCTCGTGACCAATTTCTTCATATTTTAAACTCCAATAAATTAAATAAAACCCTTTTTATAAAAAATAATAACGCCAATCCTGCATGCCGTAATAACTCCATTTACATACTTAGGTGCCGTACTAAACTTTAGGCTACCACATCCTCCCTCCAATCGAGAATGTCCTCATTCTTAAAACTTTGCATAAGTGGTCGAACACAATATTCATCTTTAACCTTCAACCACCATCTTCTTTAATCAACTATAAAATTCATCTTCATCAATATGTCTTCCAAAGAACTTGTCGCTCCATGTGAACTCTGCGCTCGATACCAGGTACCTTGTTTAATGTCCAACCCTAATCTTCCTGGCAGAACAGCTTGCGACTTATGCCATGTGAAAAAAGTCAAATGCAACCGGCCAATAGTTCCTTCTAAAACAAACGTATATTTAGGACCAGCAGCTCTCCCTGATCCCTCAACTTCTAAAAAGTGATCCAAAATTCCTGTCTTCTTAAAACGAATAAGATCAAAAACAGCTTCAAAAGTTCAATCTTCATCAACGGATCCCGGCCTAATTTTGCCTTCACAAGATCCTAATCCTATAACGCCAGTACCCCCAACTAACTTTGCTGAGACTATGTTTCCTGGCTCTAAATGTAAGACCCTATTTATCTTACTAAAAAAAAAACTTTTAATCAAAATTGACTAAACCTATAACTTAATGACATATTTGAACTTCTAGCTGTCGAAATAACCAACACTGATGATGTTGGTAGAGTGAAGACGGACTATATCAATCATTACCCAAATTTTCATCGCTATCTTTTTCTTGACTTTACTAATGAGTTGAAACGAAAAATGCTGGCCTATTTTCAAGAAACTCCAGCTAATAACCATGAAGACCTCATGAAAAGAAGAATTTTAATGCAAAGCTTTGATAATGATGTTGAACAATTTCAAAGAAATTATCTTTTCTAACAGTATAACTTGATAAAATTTTGTTTTTGCTTGGTCTTCTTCAACTTTCAACATAAATGATGTTTTCTTTCTTCTCTGGCTTGATATAACATAAAATAAAATAATATAAATCTTGTGATGATTCCACTACTGAGAGCAAGGTTTGAATCCCTTCAGACTCCCATATACCAGTCTTCCTTCTTGTCACAGCATTGAGAGAGTGGATCTTCCTATGAGCCAAATACTCCTGATTCCAACCTCATAGGGCCCCCCACTGAGCCGAATTCTATGATTCCAATCTCGCCATAAGGTCCTCCAAGCTTCACACCCAAAAAAAAAAAAAAAAAGGCCTAACTATGAGGCACTAAAAAAAATCATTCCCTAAAATCCAACTACCATCCTAACTTCTGATTCCTTCATCACAATTTTCAAACTTTGCTATACAGCAAACCCATAAAATACTTTTGCCAGGCTTCCAATAATAATATTAACTTTAGACCATGTTAAAGCGCCACAAATTTTACCTAATTAACCATTATGCTTTCTTTAGCATCATCACCACCTAAAATTTTAACCTCCTAAAGCTATCAGCACCCAATTCCAGAAATAATTGAATAACCAGTTTAGAGTCTTAGTGGACAGTGATAAATTAAAAGATTGAATTGAGTTATCCAAACAAGATTGACATTCCAGTTTAAAGTCTTGGTGGACCAAACATATAATTGATTGCCAGTTTATGGTCTTGGTGGACCAAAGATCGTTTAAGTGCATAAATATCTTGATATATTCCTAAGTAAGGCCTAGGCTTGACCAAAGATTGAATAAATTTGATAATCCAGTTTAATGTCATAGTGGAACAAACATTTGATCGACAAGTAATCCAGTATAAGGCCATAGTGGTCCAATGAATGTTGAATTATCCTGCAGATATTAATTTTCCAGTTTAAAGTCATAGTGGACTAAACAATGAATGAACTACCAGTTTAAAGTCATGGTGGACCAAAAATTTGATCGATAAGAAATCCAGTTTAAGGTCATGGTGGACCCAACACTTGATAATTGTCCAGTTTAAGGTCTTGGTGGACCTAACAACTTCTCTATCCTTGAACCCAGATTCTGCCAACAGCTTTCTTCATCCTAGTTTCAAGTTTTCTTCTTCAAAAAAATATCTCCTAACAAGATGAAACCTTCTGACTTCATTGCTTCAGCTGATCAATCTTGCAAATACTGTGCCTTCACCCATAGGGAATGTATCTTCTCTTTTAACTGGCAAAAGCACACTTATAACAGGGCCTGTTTATCCTGCTATGAGAAGAAAAGAAAATGTTCTGGCTTGAACTGTGGTTCTTTCCCCATCACTGCTACTAGCTTCGCCACCTTCTGCAAACCTCTTCCTTCTTCTTCACCTTCTACTCCACCCCCTATTCCATCAACCTCTAAAGATCCCATCCCTTTTTCTCCATCAGCCTATTTAAATCTTTCTCCATCACCTAATCCTCTGGGTCCTTCTCTCCAATCTAGACTTGCTGCTACTCCCCCAAGAACTCTTGCTGCTCCCAGGGCCATGCTTCAACCTTCTAACAATTCTTCTCCTTCTTCCAACATCTTGAAGCACAAAAGGTCCTATAATAGCCAGCAGTCTTCATCTTCTCTTGTATCATCCAAAAGGCCCAGAACATCTACTTCAAACACCGAATCCAACACCAGTCCTCCTCATCTATCAAAAATAAAAAATCCTTTTCTAAACATAAAAAATCCCACTCCATTAAAAAGTAAGCCATTTATCTATGATCATGATAGTGCTGACACAGGTTATTTGTCTCTTTTTATTTTCTTAATCTTCAGGTTTTAATTTGCTGATATTTTAATTTGATAAGCGTCCACCGGTTCTCCAATTTCATATTCTGCTTATGAACTACCAGAACCTAATCCAAGCTTCCCTAGAGTTCCAATTCACCTAGTGTCTGAAAAGCTCTTTGCTAATTTTAATAACCTTATCGCTTATTTCCAACAATACCCGCCCTCTGATAGATCAGAATCTTGGATGAGAGAGCAACTGTTAAGAGACCTTTTCAAAATAGCCAACTGGCTTCAACACTATCGTGACCATGAAATAAGATTCGAATCCCAGGAAATCGATCAAGGTCCTTCTAAATTTTCTAATTTCGATTCTTCAAAAGATAACAACCCTTGATGGTGTTCTTCCTGGTATGTAGCTTTCTTGAATAATGTTTGAAAAATAAAATATAAACATCTAAACTACCTAAAACTAAAATACCTTTTATTATTTTTTTTTTATTTTTTTATTTTTTATTTATTTTTATTTTTTTTTTATTTTTATTTATTTTTATTTTTATTTTTATTTTTTAGTTATTTTATTATTATTATTATATTTTTTTTTATCATTTAAAATTAAAGATTTTTTTTTTTTTTAATTTTAATTTTTTTTTAAAAAAAGATAGTTTTGAAATAAAAGTTAAAATTTAATTTTTAAAGAAAGATAAACAAATGTGAAAAGAAAAATAAAAAAAAGTAATAATAAAATTTTTTTTTTTTTTTTTTTAAAATTTTAAAAGATGCCCCCTGGCCATTTGATGAGCCGTACCCTCGACATCATACCCACATCCAAGTGCAACTTGATGTGGTTACACAATTTTGAGAAATTGAAAAGAAAAGAAAATAAATGAAAGTTTTTAGAAGATAATTTTTATAATGATGATCACTTGGTGGGCTCCCTCCAATTTATAAAAATGATTAGAGACCACCAGTGAGAATCACCTTTACATTAATTCATAATATATATTAAAGAAAAGAAATCACAATCTAAGATAAAAAATCAAAAACAAAATAAAAAATTCTTGAATCCGGCGTTGAGAGCGGTGTCTCTTGATTCGTTCCAGTTTATAGTCTTAGTGGACTTCCTAAAATTAAAAGACAAAGCCAGGATTCAACTAGAAATAGGGAAAATTTTGGAAACGAACATTATGGGGTAATTGTTTATAGAGCAGCCAGCCCATCAATTACCCCCACACTTGCCAATATTTAATTAAGAAGGTTCCCCTGTGAACACTTCTTCCAATAAATTTTAAAATTTTTCCAACACTATCTTCACCCATATTTTAAGAATTTTAAATTTTGAAAATTTTCAATGAAGGTTTTCTCGCATTTCGTTATGTTTCATCACAGTTTCTTCGCCCATATGCAGTGTAATGATAGTAAAGTATTTTTGATAAAAATAAGAAGATAGTTTATACTCGTTGCGGAGGAATAAAATTTGATAAATGTCATTTAAAATTGTAGTTTATCCTCATTTCGGAGTTGATAAAATTTAAGAAATTTCATATTTTATCCTCATTGCGGAGGAATCCATAAAGTTTCATTGATATCATAGTTTATCCTCATTGCGGAGGAATCCGTAAAATTTCATCAATATCATAGTTTATCCTCATTGCGGAGGAAGACTTCGGCACTCCTGGTGCCTCTAGGATAGAACCCTTTCACTTGATCGGCCGCTACCCTCTTCTTCAATACTACTCCATCCAACTCTTCTAGCACATATGAACCGCCGGAAACTTGCTCCTTGATTTTATACGGTCCATTCCACCTATCTGCAAACATTTTTCCCCACTGACTTTCCAAACTCCTATTATACACCAGGACCATATCTCCTGGGTTCAAAGGTTTCCTTAATCGATGTGCCAACCGCTCATCCCAATATCTGACTGATTGATTTCGGATCTTCATCATCCGTGAATATGCCTTTTCTAAATATTCTTCTTTCTTTTCTAGATGCATCATTCTTGCACACAATAATTCTTCAGTAGTTTTGACCGTGTCCCAGTCAACTCCAAGATATGATTCAGCTTCTAAATCAACCGGTAAAACTGCTTTCTGTCCAAAAACAAGTTCATAAGGTGAAAATCCGGTCGTCCTTTTGGCAGTGATTCGATCAGCAAATAAAACTAGAGGTAAATAGTGCCTCCATTTTTCGGCACTTGTCCCACACATTTTAACTAAAGCATCCTTGATAACTTGATGCCCTCTTTCAACCATGCCTTCAGCTTCAGGATGATATGGGGTTGCTACCCTAACCTTTGATCCAACTTTCAATACGGCCTCTTTAAACTCTGTCCCAAATTCAGGACCTCCATCTACTGTTACCAACTTCATCACCCCATACCTATATACCCAATTATTCAAAAAAAATTCTGCCACATTTTTGGCAGTTAAATTAGTAAGAGGCGCTGCCTCTACCCAACCAGATAAATCATCTCTGGCCACAATTAAATATTTATACCGTCCCTCTTTTATATGAATGGCATCTAAACTAACTCTTCCAAAGAGCGTATATTCACCGGTCGCGCGTCCAGGTTCTTTTGGCCTTAAATAACTTCGTCTTTGACATTCTTCGCATGACTGAACCCACTGTTTAACAGCCATCTTCATGCCAGGCCACCAAAATCGATCAGAAATTCTTCTAAACGTTTCTCCAACGCCTCTATGCCCGAGATCTTCATACAGTGATTTCAAAACTAATTCTTGCCCCTTCTGTTGAGTTATAACTACTTGAGGATTTGGATACCTCCTCCTCATTAAACGTCGACCAGATAGGTAAAACGTAGATGACTTCCTCTTGATAGCCAGCCATTCATCGTCTTCACAATCTTCTGGCCTCTCTAAAGTCAACAAATACTTGACTAACAAAAAATAAAAACCAGTCTGACCCCAGACTTCATCTTGAAAATCGATTAATATAACATCAATAGGGACTTCTCTATCACCAATATCACCTGCACATGAATGAGCCAATAATTGTTGACCCCTAAATAAATTTTTAATCGAGCTATGTCGACGTTTTTCTTCTGAACCTTTGGATCCTTCAAAAACCGTATTCAAAAATACCTCTTTCTCTTTATCCACCTTTTTATTTAAATTCTCTAATTCTCCAACATATACACCATTCCTTAATTTACTACTATCCTACACTACCAATCCATCTTCCTCTACATACACCACATCTTCTTCTACCTCCTCTCTGCCGAATTTATCTACACCTTTTTCAACACCTTTTTTAACATAAAAACTATTTTCCAGTTTATCCTCTTGGTGGAGGTCATCAACACCATAATCTAAACACAATAGTCCCGCCAGTTTAACCTCATGGGGGAGGTATGGAAAGTCTTCAGCTCCTTTAGTGCTGGCTTTGATAATAGGTATATCTTCATCGAACTCTTCTGAGTCTGAATCTTCTTCAGTGGGTGGTCTCCTTGATAAACCATCTGGCATAGTAAAAGTTTTGCCAGGCTTATGAACTAAATCAAACGAAAAATGTTGAATAAAAGCTACCCATCTCGTCATGGGTGCATTCGGTAAACTTGGGGAATTAATCATCTGGATTAACGATTTCGCATCCACTTGCAACTCAAAATGTTGCCCCCACAAAATATGCTGAAGTTTCTTCAGTATTTTCGCCACACCACATAATTCCAATTTTGGTTGAGAATATCTTGATTCGACCTCAGTAAATACTACAGATTCATAGCTAACTGGCCTGATGTAACCAGCTTTATCCATCTGAGACAAAACCGCCCCAGCTGCAATCTGACTTGAATCAACTGCTAAATAAATTCTGCCAGCATCTTTTCCATAATCCAACTTGTGCAGGACTAAATCCTTCCCCACAACCTCCTTCAACTTCACAAACGCCTTCTCACACTCTTCATCCCACTCCCAGTCTGCATCCTTTCTCGATAACCGCCTCAATGGAGCTGCCAATGAAGAAAAGTCCTTGATAAACATTCTAACATATACGCAAACGCCTAAAAACCCTCTGACTTCGGTAGTATTCTTGGGTCTTGGCCAGGACTGAATTTTTTTAACTTTCTTCTTGGACATAATCCTACCCTCTCTACATACCACATGGCCTAATATTTCTAAGGCTGGCACACAACATGAAAATTTTGAACCTGAAATAGTTAAACCAGCCTCTTCAATTCGAAATAAGATTCTTTCTAAAGTAATTGCAAACTCCCAAATGAATTTGCGTATCCCGGGATTCTCTTCCAACACCTGGTTATCATAGTCGGTTGTTGGTCCCTTAATTCCTCCATCATCTATAAAGATTCCAGCATATTGTGGAATTTCATCTTGAAGGATCCAAGCCATCTGAGCTTGATAAACTGCAACCGAATTTGTTGCTCCTTGAGGTAATCTTGTTAACTGTAAACGTCCAAGTGGTGTATCAAATGTAGTGAGAGGTCTTGAGTTCGGATGTAACTCTCTCTCATCATATCCACCCATAATATCTCCCAAACCATAACACACTCTCCCTGCAAACGCTTCAACAAACTCCTCAGCACTAGGCGGTATCCCAGCATCCTTTATTGTAACCCTATTTAATTCCCTAAGATCATGAACAACTCTAAGCTTGCCATTCGGTTTCTTGATACAAAATACCGGACTAGATTAACTTGACGTTGATTGCTCATACAGTCCAGTGCGTATCTGTTCTCTGACAACTTCGATATAAGCCTCTTTCAATGCAGCTGGAATAGGAATCGGTTTCTGCTGCCACGGTTCATGACATACCACAGGAATCTTGTAAGGCTCCCCATAGGAATGCTTCAACACACCCCTCTCCTCTTCTACAAAAGCAATGGCCTTCTCTCGCTTGACCATCACATACAACAACAACTTCTTCTCTTCACCAGACAACCAACCATCAGGTCCACAATTAACAACACCCAGTCTCTCAAAAGTGATTCTTGACGTCTCAGAAAATTCAGGCGGATTCTTTACCAAGGGACTTTCATAAGGATCTCTTGATAACCTTGGTCTTCTCAAAGGTGGATTTAATTCAGCAGGTAGCAGTTCATTAATAGGTCGAACTTTATTTGCTACTTTCTTATATTTGGCTGCGTCCACATCTAAATTAACTTGAGGTAAAACATCGCTGTTAAAACTTTCATCAAATGAATCTTCTTCATCGTCAGAATCGGAATAAGAAAAATTAGAAAAATATTTTATTTCATTTTTAAATTTTACCCTTTTCTCCTTTCCCTCGTCTAATTTATAAACAGATTTTCCAACACCTCTGCTTCCCTTATCCAACAGTAAATCACCCGTAAAGAAAGTTGGCAGTTTAACCTCTTGCTGGAGGACCGGAATTGAATTTTCACAAAAATTATTTTTTTGAGTTTTAATTATACTGAGATTTTTTATTGGATTTTGATAAGATTTTCGCAGTTTACCCTCTTGCTGGAGGTCATAAAACATACCCTTCCAACCTTTATCCAACCTAATTTGGCCCATTTCGCCTTTTTCACCATTTTTAAATTTTATAGAAAAACAGGGTAAATCCAATAAACATATAGAAAAGTCCAAAACGTATTTGCACTCCAAAGTAATATTAACAGAAAATAATTGAGAATCCACTTGAATTATCTCCAAGTGAGCTGACCTATTGCAATCCGGGATCTCATCCTGAGGAGAGATTACAACATTAGAGCGATCAGCCCCTGCTACCCCAAAAAATTAGGGCTTCCATCCCTTTCCATCAAACATAATTCACCAGAAGCCGTCCGTTTTATATGCCGCTTCTTGGTGCAAACACAACACTGGCACAGAGTAGTAATCCCTGGCCGTTTTTCCCAACCTTCATCTCCAGGAGGCGCTAACCGCATATGTAACCTCCGCATATCTTCACCAGTGATCTCCAAACTAATCCCCATGCCAGCTTGATACCCTATCCTGGCCTCAAAATACATCAAAAAAGGACCACCAAGAACAGTTTTGACTGCTCCTCTGGCCACATAAAAGTGAGCCTTACCAACAGATCCACCAATGCCTAACCTGACATGCTCAGCTGTACCCATTAGCTCTGTTGCATGCCCTCCAATACCTCTGAGGTTTCCCCCAGTCCCACTTTTAATTGGCAAGCCTATACTTGTCGCTTGCTCCAATGAAATTAAATTAATTTGAGACCCTGAATCGACCAAGGCCTTTACTTCTTTACCATTTAGAGTTACCACCAGGTAACCCAGGGGAGCGGAAAAATGCGTATCTACATCTTCCCCAAACTTTTCAGCATTTTCACAAATATATTCCACCTCTCCAGTGGAAACCCGACGCCTCGTCAAATGCTTCTTTTGCTTTTCAGCAAGTGCCGGACTAATCGTAAATAACTCCCCTAAAGATAAGGGAATCTGAAGTTGATTCACCCTATTCAAAACTGCGTCCATCGCATTAGCTTGACCAGAAACTACTGGCCGCTCATACTGGACCTTTGATTTAACAACCTTGGCCCTGGGTACCTCTTGAGGTCCAACCGAGCCATCTTCACCCCCCATTATAACATCTTCACTTTCTATAACCCTAACTCCGTCACCAGCTTCTTGCACTAATCCTGATCCATCGCTAGTCCTTCTTACTCCCTCCATTGGGATGGGACCGCTAAAACTTGGTCTGGGTAGAGACGCCAACGGTACGTCCTCCTCAGAATCCGAATCATCCTCTGGCATAGGCTCACCATTTAAATAAAACTTGCCATAACTAGGGGGCCCCATATCAGCAATCCCCTTCTGCATTTTATATAATTCGTCCTTAGAGTAAGGGTTCAATTTGTTGGCGGCAGTTTGAGCACTAGAATTCTTGTCCTTAGAGTAAGGGTTCACTTTGTTATTGGCCTTGCCAGGATTAGCCCTCAATTGGCTCTGAATGCTACTTTTCGCCTTAGTAGCAGCTGCTCTTCTAGCAGCATTAACATCGTATTCGCCAGCCATACAGCTGCCCTCCACCTGGGCAACCGTCGCCAGCTCTAAACCACCAAAAGAAGTAGAAAATGTGGCTTTACTGACCTCTTTCTCCTTGCCCTTGTCATCTTTACCACTATTACCATTACCATTTTTGCCACCCTTGGCATTAACATCTTCATCCGTCACCTCTTCAAATCTGGCTCTCCTTTCAGCCGTTAAACTTCTTCTGACCAAATCAGAAAGAGACTGTCCATCACTGGGCTTGATGAACGAACCATCAAGAAATTTATAAACTTTACCATCAAATAAAACTCGCCCAGCATCCATATCCTTATCAAGAGCAAAACAAACTGTTGCTCTGTGACCCCTCCTATTACAATAGGAGCACACCTTTGGCTCATCATAGCCACCTCTATAATTACTACCACCATTCCCACCATTTCTCCCATTGCCTGGGAAGCGGTTACCGTTGTTATTGCCATTATAATTTCGACGTTCATAACCTCTGGATTGATAAGAAGTTGACGTCGACAAAGAAGCGATTGGGGCCTTATTGGCCTTCTGAGTTTCTTGAACAAATATTTTTAATTGTTTCGTTAAATCGGCCAAGTGATCGACCATCTTATTATCTACATTACCCTCAACCTTAGCAGCAGGTAATCCCATTTGAGCCTTCTTGGCCTCCTGGGCTTTGACCATAATATCATTGTTTACGGCCAAAACCTCGCTAACCTTGCTAACATATTGAGTGTATGACTCTTGATATTTGTCCAACGCCAATAACTTTAGATGGGCTTGAATGTTATCCTTGATAACCTCCAGAGCCGGCAGTTTCTGCTCACCATTAGGCAGTTCCTTCATCAAATCTTTTCTTGAAAGCTCCTTCAAGACGTCCATTCGAATATCCCTGCTGCATGCTGTCCAAAACAAATCTTTTGCTTGGTTCTCATGCACTAACTCGTCCACCAGTATGAGATATTCCACCACTTCATCAAACTGAACACACAGCTTTTTGAAGTCTGCCATAGAAGAAACTCCACCTTTTGCTTTCCAGTCTCCAACGATTTTATTGAGGTCCATCATAGTAAACCTAACACTCCATCTATCAACCATAGCTTTAGAAAGCTTAACCCAATCCTTGTCCTTGAATGCCTGCATAGCAATAACCTCTTTTTCCACCTCCCTATCGGCAATAAAAAACCTAACTTGCTTCACCATATCCACATGGGAAGCACCATCAACAGCAGCAGCAGCTTCATACCTGCTAATGAACCATTTAACCTCCTCCCCATCAAACTTTGGGCCATCACAAGAAACAATTCTAACTGAGGGAGTAAGAGGGTTAGAAGATCCAGAAGCAACAGCAGAAGAAGACATCCCAATAAGTAATGAAAAGCGTTAACAATCGATAAAATAACAAGCCTCTTGCAGGCCAATAACAAAAATCCAATTAGAGTTCCAGAAAATAAGCCTCTTGAAGGCTAATAACGTTCTTGATCCAAGTAAGTCTTTAAAGAAAGCTAGAGAAATCGTACCCCACGTTGGGCACCAACTATGGTAAGGTAAACTCTTACAGTCGCCTTGCTGTAAGCAGAATCTGGAGGAGATATGTGGATTTAGCTGAAAACCCCGTCCTTCCAATAAAAATAACAAAATGGGTGTTCTAAATCACTAAGCTAACCGATCTACTTAGATCTGATTGATAAAATAATGAAACTCTAAAATATTTAACGCTTATTGAGATTTAAAGAAAGTGGCTGTTGATAAAAGAAATACTGATAACAACAAGTAAGGTGTACCAGTGAAAGATCTGAAAAGATTGACTTTTATGTTTTTATAATAATTTAAATTTATATGAGACAGCAATAATCAAGTCCCAGAGACGAAGACCTTTCTAAAGATACCCTATAAGAAGTGTGTTTTAAATTGTTGAGTTGTATTTCTAAAATGTTAAATATAAAAATATAAAGTTATAAGGGTATTACAAATTTATTTAATTTGTTGAGTAATAAAAAATGAGACCGTGGTGGTTAAAGATTAAGCTGTATGATGTGTCCCCCCCTCTCAATTTCGAGTTTGAGAAGCGCTTAAGTATTCCTAGTCACGTGCCTAAGTTTTCCCCTCCAGAGCTCTTCCAGAGTCAATCCGGAGCCCGTACGGAGTCCGTACGGAGTCAAAGCGGAGCCCGTACGGAGTCCGTCCGGACTTCCGGACTCAATTTAGAACCTTAAAACCATAATAAAAAATCTAGAAAAATTACACATAATAGATCTACTTCCCCTTTACATATCAAACTATTTTTCGTAGTCTGCGCAGCTCTAATCACCCCGTGAAAATTCATCAAAGTTAAGTAATTTCTAAATAACGTAAATATTTCTATAAAACTTTAAAATTCATTTAAAAATATAAAAAAAATAGTAAAAATTCTGGGAAAGTTTCCCAAGGTTCTTGAGTGACTTGACTTGATACTTATAAATTTTTCAGACCGTAAAAATAAGTTTTCTCCGTAAAATAAATTGTATTTGTGTAGGCATTTGCTCGTGACCAATTTCTTCATATTTTAAACTCCAATAAACTAAATAAAACCCTTTTTATAAGCAATAATAACGCCAATCCTGCACGCTGTAATAACTCCATTTACATACTTAGGTGCCGTACTAAACTTTAGGCTACCAAAACGGTCCATTCCACCTATCTGCAAACATCTTTCCCCACTGACTTTCCAAACTCCTATTATACACCAAGACCATATCTCCTGATTTCAAAGGTTTCCTTAATCGATGTGCCAACCGCTCATCCCAATATCTGACTGATTGGTTTCTGATCTTCATCATCCGCGAATATGGCTTTTCTAAATATTCTTCTTTCTTTTCTAGCTGCATCATTCTTGCACACAATAATTCTTCAGTAGTTTTGACCATGTCACAGTCAACTCCAAGATATGATTCAGCTTCTAAATCAACCGGTAAAACTGCTTTCTGTCCAAAAACAAGTTCATAAGGTGAAAATCCGGTTGTCCTTTTGGCAGTGATTCGATCAGCAAATAAAACTAAAGGTAAATAGTGCCTCCACTTTTTGGCACTTGTCCCACACATTTTAACTAAAGCATCCTTAATAACTTGATGCCCTCTTTCAACCATGCCTTCAGCTTCGGGATAATATGGGGTTGCTACCCTAACCTTTGATCCAACTTTCAATACGGCCTCTTTAAACTCTATCCCAAATTCAGGACCTCCATCTACCGTTACCAACTTCATCACCCCATACCTATATACCCAATTATTCAAAAAAAATTCTGCCACATTTTTGGCAGTTAAATTAATAAGAGGCGCTGCCTCTACCCAACCAGATAAATCATCTCTGGCCACAATTAAATATTTATACCGTCCCTCTTTTATATGAACGGCATCTAAACTAACTCTTCCAAAGAGCGTATATTCACCGGTCGCGCGTCCAGGTTCTTTTTGCCTTAAATAACTTCGTCTTTGACATTCTTCGCATGACTGAACCCACTGTTTAACAGCCATCTTCATGCCAGGCCACCAAAATCGATCAGAAATTCTTCTAAATGTTTCTCCAACGCCTCTATGCCCGAGATCTTCATGCAGTGATTTCAAAAATAATTCTTGCCCCTTATGTTGAGTTATAACTACTTGAGGATTTGGATACCTCCTCCTCATTAAACGTCAACCAGATAGGTAAAACGTAGATGACTTCCTCTTGATAGCCACCCATTCATCGTCTTCACAATCTTCTGGCCTCTCTAAAGTTAACAAATATTTGACTAACAAAAAATAAAAACCAGTCTGACCCCAGACTTCATCTTGAAAATCGATTAATATAACATCAATAGGGACTTCTCTATCACCAATATCACCTGCACATGAATGAGCCAATAATCGTTGACCCCTAAATAAATCTTTAATTGAGCTATGTCGACGTTTTTCTTCTAAACCTTTGGATCCTTCAAAAACCATATTTGAAAATACCTCTTTCTCTTTATCCACCCTTTTATTTAAATTCTCTAATTCTCCAACTTATAAACCATTCCTTAACTTACTACTATCCCACACTACCAATTCATTTTCATCTACATACACCCCATCTTCTACTACCTCCTTTCTACCAAATTTATCTACACCTTTTCCAACACCTTTATTAACATAAAAACTATTTTCCAGTTTATCCTCTTGGTGGAGGTCATCAACACCATAATTTAAACAAAATAGTCCTGCCAGTTTAACCTCATGGGGGAGGTATGGAAAGTCTTCAGCTCCTTTAGTGCTGGCTTTGATAATAGGTATATCTTCATCGAACTCTTCTGAGTCTGAATCTTCTTCAGTGGGTGGTCTCCTTGATAAACCATCTGGCATAGTAAAAGTCTTGCCAGGCTTATGAACTAAATCAAACGAAAAATGTTGAATAAAAGCCACCCATCTCGTCATGGGTGCATTCGGTAAACTTGGGGAATTAATCATCTGGATTAACGATTACGCATCCACTTGCAACTCAAAATGTTGCCCCCACAAAATATGCTGAAGTTTCTTCAGTATTTTTGCCACACCACATAATTACAATTTTGGTTGAGAATATCTTGATTCAACCTCAGTAAATACTACAGATTCATACCTAACTGGCCTGATGTAACCAGCTTTATCCATCTGAGACAAAACTGCCACAGCTGCAATCTGACTTGAATCAACTGCTAAATAAATTCGGCCAGCATCTTTTCCATAATCCAACTTTTGCAGGACTAAATCCTTCCCTACAAGCTCCTTCAACTTCACAAACGCCTTCTCACACTCTTCATCCCACTCCCAGTCTGCATCCTTTCTCGTTAACCGTCTCAATGGAGCTGCCAATGAAGAAAAGTCCTTAATAAACATTCTAACATATACGCAACTGCCTAAAAACCCTCTAACTTTGGTCGTATTCTTGGGTCTTGGCCAGGACTGAATTTTGTTAACTTTCTTCTTGGACATAATCCTACCCTCTCTACATACCACATGGCCTAATATTTCTAAGGCTGGAACACAACATGAAAATTTTGAACCTGAAATAGTTAAACCAGCCTCTTCAATTCAAAACAAAATTCTTTCTAATGTAATTTCAAACTCCCAAATGAATTTGCGTATCCCGGGATTCTCTTCCAACACCTGGTTATCATAGTCGGTTGTTGGTCCCTTAATTCCTCCATCATCTATAAAGATTCCAGCATATTGTGGAATTTCGTCTTGAAGGATCCAAGCCATCTGATCCTGATAAACTGCAACTGAATTTGTTGCTCCTTGAGGTAATCTTGTTAACTGTAAACGTCCAAGTGGCGTATCGAATGTAGTGAGAGGCCTTGAGTCCGGATGTAACTCTCTCTCATCATATCCACCCATAATGTCTCCCAAACCATAACACACTCTCCCTGCAAATGCTTCAACAAACTCCTCAGCACTAGGCAGTATCCCAGCATCCTTTATTGTAACCCTATTTAATTCCCTAAGATCATGAACAACTCTAAGCTTGCCATTTGGTTTCTTGATACAAAATACCGGACTAGAATAACTTGACGTTGATTGCTCATACAGTCCAGTGCCTATCCGTTCTCTGACAACTTCAATATAGGCTTCTTTTAATGCAGCTGGAATAGGAATCGGTTTCTGCTGCCACGGTTCATGACATACCAAAGGAATCTTGTAAGGCTCCCCATAGGAATGCTTCAACACACCTCTCTCCTCTTCTACAAAAGCAATGGCCTTCTCTCGCTTGACCATCACATCCAACAACAACTTCTTCTCTTCTCCAGACAACCAACCATCAGGTCCAAAATTAACAACAACCAGTCTCTCAAAAGTGATTCTTTACATCTCAGAAAATTTAGGCGGATTCTTTACCAAGGGACTTTCATAAGGATCTCTTGATAGCCTTGGTCTTCTAAAGGGTGGATTTAATTTGGTAGGTAGCGGTTCATTAATAGGTCAAACTTTATTTGCTACTTTCTTATATTTGGCTGCCTCCACATCTAAATAAGCTTGAGGTAAAACATTTACTTTTGATTCGCCATTAAAAATTTCATCAAATAAATCTTCTTCTTTGTCAGAATCAGAATAAGAAAAATTATAAAAATATTTTATTTCATTTTTAAATTTTACCCATTTCTCCTTTCCCTCGTCTAATTTATAAACAGATTTTCCAACAACTTTGCTTCCCTTATCCAACAGTAAATCGCCCGTAAAGAAAGTTGGCAGTTTATGCTCTTGCTGGAGAACCAGAATTGAATTTTCACAAAAATTATTTTTTTTGTATTTTAATTATACTGGGATTTTTAATCGGATTATGATAAGATTTTTGCAGTTTACCCTCTTTCTGGAGGTCCAGAATAGAAGGAGATACTTGCAGTTTAACTTCCTGCTGGAGGTCCGGAATTGAATTTTCACAAAAATTATTTTTTTGTGTTTTAATTATACTGAGATTTTTAATCGGGTTTTGATAAGATTTTTGCAGTTTACCCTCTTGCTGGAGGTCCATAATAGAAGGAGATACTTGCAGTTTAACCTCTTGCTGGAGGTCCAAAAACATACCCTTCCAATTTTTATCCAACCTAATTTGGCCCCTTTTGCCTTTTTCACCTTTTTTAAATTTAATAGAAAAACAGGGTAAATCCAATAAACATATAGAAAAGTCCAAACGTATTTGCACTCCAAAGTAATATTAACAGAAAATAATTGAGAATCCACTTGAATTATCTCCAAGTGAGCTGACCTATTGCAATCCGGGATCTCATCCTGAGGAGAGATTACAACATTAGAGTGATCAGCCCCTGCTACCCCAAAAAATGAGGGCATCCATAATAATTTGAATCCTGAATAAATTGAAGACATAACAATAAAAGAAAATTTCAGCCCAGTTTAGGTAGTTTATCCTCATTTCGGAGGAATTAAATTCTTGATATCCCCTGGAGATAATCCATAATTTTTCCCCAAGGGCCTATCCACCAATTCCATAAAACCCAAAAATAAATTCCCAGAATTTGTCCTATAAAAGGACATAAAAAATAAACTACCTTTTTCCAAAATATGAGTGCATTCACTTTATGCACCCTATTTTCCAATGGTACTACACTCTCTATTAGTGCAGGAAAAACCATATCCTCCATAAAAATCTCTTCCTGAGATTGAAACAAATTCACCATACATATACCAGATTCATAAACCATATCCACATCTGAATTGCAGACAGTCTCCGCTTTTGAAGACAAAACCTGAGGTAAATATTCCTCTAAATCAAATTCCAAATCATCCAAAACAAAATTATCCCCAACATCCAAATTTTCTTCACCAGTGACAATAATATCTTCATCTTCAGAAACCTCTTCTTTCCAAACAGAAAAGTCAACAAAAATAATATCTTCAGGCTGGACAAAATCTTCAGGAATGGCTGAATCCAAAATTTCATCAGTAACTAGTTTGTTACACCATCCTCTTCTATCTCTTGAGCGACCTCAGTGTCTTCTCCAGAGTCCAAATCAAAAGAGTTATGAGTATCCAGATGTTCCAAAATAACCTTCTTTAGCACCTCCATACCAGGAATCCTAGTTTCTCCATCTGGAAGATACTTCATTAAATTTGCTTTAATAAGCACCATCAAAACATCTTTCTTAACCTTTTCCCCCATGGCACCCCAATAAACATACTTTGCCGCATTATCATGAAATAAAATTTCATACTCCAACAAATAATCCAGAACTTCCTGGAATTCAACCATAAACTGATGATACTGGCTGAGAGATGCTACACCACCTTTTGATTCCCATTTCCTAGCTATATCCTTCAGATCCTCCAATAAATAAACCATTGGCCACCTTTTTTCCATATCCATCTTCAGCTTTCCCCAATCTTAATTTTTATAACCATCCATAGAAATAACCTCCTTTTCCACCTCCCTTTTCAAAATAAAGAGCCTAATCTGCTTTACCATATCCAAAGGTAAAGCACCATCAATCCCAGCTGCAGTTTCATACCTATGTAAAAATCCCTCTAAATCATCTCCAGAAAACTTGGGCCCAACCCAAGATAAAATCCTTACTGATGCCCTAACAGGTACACCAGCAGCCAACACAGCAGTTCCAATAGTAGAAGACATCCCAAAACATAAAAAAAGCGTTAACAACCGTTAAAATAACAAGCCTCTTGCAGACCAATAAAAAAAATCCAATTAGAGTTCCAGAAAATAAGCCTCTTGCAGGCTAATAACGTTCTTGATCCAAGTAAGTCTTTAAAGAAAGCTAGAGATTTCAAACCCCACTTTGGGCGCCAACTATGGTAAGGTAAACTCTTACAGTTGCCTTGCTGTAAGCAGAATCCGGAGGAGATGTGTGGATTTAGCTGTAAACCCCGTCCTTCCAATAAAAATAACAAAATGGGAATTCTAAATCACTAAGCTAACCAGTCTACTTGGATCTGATTGATAAAAATAATGAAACTCTAAAATATATAACGCTTATTGAGATTAAAATAAAGTGGCTGTTGATAAAGAAATACTGAATACAACAATAAAGGTGTACCAGTGAAAGATCTGAAAAGATTGACTTTTATGCTTTTATAATAATTTGAATTTTTATGAGACAGCAATAATCAAGTCCCAGTGGTAAAGACCTTTCTAAAGATACCCTGTATGAAGTGTGATTTAAATTGTTGAGTAGTATTTCTAAAATGTTATATATAAAATATAAAGTTATAAGGGTATTACTACTTTATTTAATTTGTTGAGTAATAAAAAATGAGACCGTGGTGGTTAATGATTAAGCTGTATGATGTATCCCCCCTCTCAATTTTGAGTTTGAGAGGCGCTTAAGTATTCCTAGTCACGTGCCTAAGTTTTCCCCTCCAGAGCTCTCCCAGAGTCAATAAGGAGCCCGTACGGAGCCAAAGCGGAGTCCGTACGGAGTCGAAACGGAGTCCGTACAGAGTCGAAACAGAGCCTGAACGGAGTCCGTACGGAGTTGAAGGGGAGTCCAAACGGAGTCCGTCCGGACTCAATTAGAACCTTTAAAACTATAATAAAAAATCTAGAAAAATTACACATAATAAAGCTACTTCCCCTTTACATTCCAAACTATTTTTCGTAGTCTGCGCAGCTCTAATCACCCCGTGAAAATTCATCAAAGTTAAGTAATTTCTAAAAACCTAAATATTTCTATAAAACTTTAAAATTCATTTAAAAATATAAGAAAAATAGTAAAAATTCTGGAAAAATTTCCCAAGGTTCTTGAGTGACTCGACTTGATACTTATAAATTTTTCAGACCGTAAAAACTAAGTTTTCTCCGTAAAATAAATTGTTTTCGCGTAGGCATTTGCTCTTGACTAATTTCTTCATATTTAAAACTCAAATAAATTAAATAAAACCCTTTTATAAAAAAATAATAACGCCAATCTTTCATGCAGTAATAACTCCATTTATGTACTTAAGTGCCATACTAAACTTTAGGCTACCACATCCTCCCTCCAATTGAGAATGTCCCCATTCGTATAACTTTGCATAAGTGGTCGAACAATTTTAAAAGAATTATCTTTTCTAATAAAATAATTTGATAAATTTGTTTTAGCTGGTCTTCTTTTAATTCTTTATAATAAAAACATTGTTTCTTCATCTCTGGCTTGATATAACATAAAATAAAATAATATAAATCTTGTGATGATTCCACTTCTGAGAGCAAGGTTTGAATCTCTTCAGACTCCCATATACCAGTCTTCCTTCTTGTCACAGCATTGAGAGAGTGGATCTTCCTATGAGCCGAATACTCCTGATTCCAACCTCATAGGGCCCCCAACTGAGCCGAATTCTTCGATTCCAATCTCGCCATAAGGTCCTCCAAGCTTCACACCAAAAATGGCCTAACTATGAGGCACTAAAAAAATCATTCCCTAAAATCCAACTACCATCCTAACTTCTGATTCCTTCATCACAATTTTCAAACTTTGCTATACAGCAAACCCATAAAATACTTTTTCCAGGCTTCCAATAATAATATTAACTTAAGACCATGTTAAAGCGCCACAAATTTCACCTAATTAACCATTATGCTTTCTTTAGCATCATCACCACCTAAAATTTTAACCTCCTAAAGCTTATCAGCACCCAATTCCAGAAATAATTGAATAACCAGTTTAGAGTCTTAGTGGACAGTGATAAATTAAAAGATTGAATTGAGTTATCCAAACAAGATTGACATTCCAGTTTAAAGTCTTGGGGGACCAAACATATAATCGATTGCCAGTTTATGGTCTTGGTGGACCAAAGATCGTTTAAGTGCATAAATAACTTGAAATATACCTAAATAAGGCCTGGGCTTGACCAAAGATTGAATAAATTTGATGATCCAGTTTAATGTCATAGTGGACCAAACATTTGATCGACAAGTAATCCAGTTTAAGGCCATAGTGGACCAATGAAAGTTTGAATTATCCTGCAGATATTAATTTTCCAGTTTAAAGTCATAGTGGACTAAACAATGAATGAGCTACCAGTTTAAAGTCATGGTGGACCAAACATTTGATCTATAAGAATTCCAGTTTAAAGTCTTGGTGGACCCAACAACTTGATAAGAGTCCAGTTTAGGGTCTTGGTGGACCTAACAACTTCTCTATCTTTGAACCCAGATTTTACCACCAGCTTTCTTCATCCTAGTTTCAAGTTTTCTTCTTCAAAAAAATATCTTCTATCAAGATGAAACCTTCTGACTTCATTGCTTCAGCTGAACAATCTTGCAAATACTGTGCTTTCACCCATAGGGAATGTATCTTCTCTTTCAACTGGCAAAAGCACACTTATAACAGGGCCTGTTTATCCTGTTATGAGAAGAAAAGAAAATTTTCTGGCTTGAACTGTGGTTCTTTCCCCATTACCGCTACTAGCTTCGCCGCCTTCTGCAGACCTCCTCCTTCTTCTTCACCTTCTACTCCACCCCCTATTCCATCAACCTCTAAAGATCCCATCCCTTTTTCTCCATCAACCTATTTAAATCTTTCTCCATCACCTAATCCTCTGGGTCCTTCTCTCCAATCTAGACTTGCTGCTACTCCCCCAAGAACTCTTGCTGCTCCCAGGGCCATGCTTCAACCTTCTAACAATTCTTCTCCTATTTCCAACATCTTGAAGCACAAAAGGTCCTATAATAGCCAGCAATCTTCAACTTCTCTTGTTTCATCCAAAAGGCCCAGAACATCTATTTCAAACACCAAATCCAACACCAGTCCTCCTCATCTATCAAAAATAAAAAATCCTTTTTTAAACATAAAAAATCCCACTCCATTACCAAGTAAGCCGTTTATCTATGATCATGATAGTGTTGACACAGGTTAGTTGTCTCTTTTAATCTTCTTAATCTTCAGGTTTTAGTTTGCTGATATTTTAATTTGATAAGCGTCCACTGGTTCTCCAATTTCATATTCAGCTTATGAACTACCAGAACCTAATCCAAGCTTCCCTAGAGTTCCAATTCACCTAGTGTCTGAAAAGCTCTTCGCTAATTTTAATAACCTTATTGCTTATTTCCAACAATACCTGCCCTCTGATAGATCAGAATCTTGGATGAGAGAGCAACTGTTAAGAGACCTTTTCAAAATAGCCAACTGGCTTCAACACTATTGTGACCATGAAATAAGATTCGAATCCCAGGAAATCGACCAAGGTCCTTCTAAATTTTCTAATTTCGATTCTTCAAGAGATAACAACCCTTGATGGTGTTCTTCCTGATATGTAGCTTTCTTGAATAATGTTTGAAAAATAAAAAAATATAAACATCTAAACTACCTAAAACTAAAATACCTTTTATTTATTTATTTATTTATTTATTTATTATTATTATTATTATTATTATTATTATTTTTTTTTTCCCATTTAAAATAAAAGATTTTAGAAAAGATAGTTTTTGAAATTAAAGTTAAAATTTAATTTTTAAAGAAAGATAAATGAGTGTGAAAAGAAAGATAAAAAAAAGTAATAAAAAAAGAATTATCATAATTAAACATTTTTTTTAAAAAGATGCCCCCCGGCCATTTGATGAGCCATACCCTTGACATCATACCCACATCCAAGTGCAACTTGATGTGGTTACACAATTTTGAGAAATTGAAAAGAAAGAAATTAAATGAAAGTTTTTAGAAAATAATTTTTATAATGATGATCACTGGGTGGGCTCCCTCCAATTTATAAAAATGATTATAGACCACCAGTGAGCATCACCTTTACAATAATTCATAAAATATATTAAAGAAAAGAAATCACAATCTAACATAAAAAAATCAAAAAGCAAAATAAAATAAAAAGAACCTTGAATCCAGAGTTGAGAGCGGTGTCTCTTGATTCGTTCCAGTTTATAGTCTTAGTTGACTTCGTAAAATTAAAAGACAAAGCCAGGATTCAACTAGAAACAGGGAAAATTTTGGAAACGAACATTATGGGGTAATTGTGCATAGAGCAGCCAGCCCATCAATTACCCCCACACTTGCCAATATTAAATTAAGAAGGTTCCCCTGTGAACACTTCTTCCAATAAATTTTTAAAATTTTCCAACACTATCTTTGCCCATATTTTAACACCACACAATATGGGGGGCGGACTTGCTAGCAAGTCCGCAACCTTGGACCCAAACTCACCATAGATTGAACACACATTGAGCTATTGATAAAGGAACCATTCAATCAGGGATGAACACCACTCAGCAGAACAGTTTTAGGTGGGTGTTCAAGTAGAGTTCAGTATGGGTTCAGTATGAGTTCAGTCTGAGTTCCATCTGAGTTCCATCTGAGTTCAGGTTGAGGACTTGCTAGCAAGTCCACCCCCTATATTGCGTAGTGTAAGAATTTTAAATTTTGAAAATTTTCAAAGAAGGTTTTCTTGCATTTTGTTATGTTTCATCACAGTTTCATTGCCCATAAGCAGTGTAACGACAGTAAAGTATTTTGATAAAAAGAAGATAGTTTATCCTTGTTGCGGAGGTCGATAAGATTTTTATAAACATCATAGTTTATCCTCATTGGGGAGGACAATAAATTTAATAAAAGTCATTAAAATTGTAGTTTATCCTCATTTCGGAGTTTGACTTTGGCACTCCTGGTGCCTCTAGGATAGAACCGTTTCACTTGATCAGCCGCTACCCTCTTCTTCAATACCACTCCATCCAACTCTTCTAGCACATATGAACCGCTGGAAACTCGCTCCTTGATTTTATACGGTCTATTCCACCTATCTGCAAACATCTTTCCCCACTGACTTTCCAAACTCCTATTATACACCAAGACCATATCTCCTGGATTCAAAGGTTTCCTTAATTGATGTGCCAACCGCTCATCCCAATATCTAACTGATTAGTTTCTGATCTTCATCATCCGTGAATATGCCTTTTATAAATATTCTTCTTTCTTTTCTAGCTGCATCATTCTTGCACACAATAATTCTTCAGTAGTTTTGACCGTGTCCCAGTCAACTCCAAGATATGATTCAGCTTCTAAATCAACCAGTAAAACTGCTTTCTGTCCGAAAACAAGTTCATAAGTTGAAAATCCGGTTGTCCTTTTGGCAGTGATTCGATCAGCAAATAAAACTAAAGGTAAATAGTGCCTCCACTTTTCGGCACTTGTCCCACACATTTTAACTAAAGCATCCTTGATAACTTGATGCCCTCTTTAAACCATGCCTTCAGCTTCAGGATAATATGGGGTTGCTACTCTATCTTTTGATCCAACTTTCAATACAGCCTCTTTAAACTCTGTCCCAAATTCAGGACCTCCATCTAACGTCACCAACTTCATCACCCCATACCTATATACCCAATTATTCAAAAAAAATTCTGCCACATTTTTGGCAGTTAAATTAATAAGAGGCGCTGCCTTTACCCAACCAGATTAATCATCTCTGGCCACAATTAAATATTTATACCGTCCCTCTTTTATATGAACGGCATCTAAACTAACTCTTCCAAAGAGCGTATATTCACCATTGGCGCGTCCCGGTTCTTTTGGCCTTAAATAACTTTGTCTTTGACATTCTTCGCATGACTGAACCCACTTTTTAACAGCCATCCTCATGCCAGGCCACCAAAATTGATCAGAAATTCTTCTAAACGTTTCTCCAACGCCTCTATGCCTGAGATCTTCATGCAGTGATTTCAAAACTAATTCTTGCCCCTTCTGTTGAGTTATAACTACTTGAGTATTTGGATACCTCCTCCTCATTAAACGCCGACCAGATAGGTAAAACGTAGATGACTTCCTCTTGATAGCCACATATTCATCATCCTCACAATCTTCTGGCCTCTCTAAAGTCAACAAATATTTGACTAACAAAAAATAAAAACCAGTCTGACCCCAGACTTCATCTTGAAAATCAATTAATATAACATCAATAGGGACTTCTCTATCACCAATATCACCTGCACATGAATGAGCCAATAATCGTTGACCTCTAAATAAATCTTTAATCGAGCTATGTCGACGTTTTTCTTCAGAACCTTTGGATCCTTTGTAAACCGTATTTGAAAATACCTCTTTCTCTTTATCCACCTTTTTATTTAAATTCTCTAATTCTCCAACATATACACCATTCCTTAACTCACTACTATCCCACAATACCAATCCATCTTCCTCTACATACACCACATCTTCTTCTACCTCCTTTCTACCGAATTTATCTACACCTTTTCCAACACCTTTATTAACATAAAAACTATTTTCCAGTTTATCCTCTTGGTGGAGGTCATCATCACCATAATCTAAACACAATAGTCCTGCCAATTTAACCTCATGGGGGAGGTATGGAAAGTCTTCAGCTCCTTTAGTGCTGGCTTTGATAATAGGTATATCTTCATCGAACTCTTCTGAGTCTGAATCTTCTTCAGTGGGTGGTCTCCTTGATAAACCATCTGGCATAGTAAAAGTCTTGCCAGGCTTATGAACTAAATCAAACGAAAAATGTAGAATAAAAGCTACCCATCTCCTCATGGGTGCGTTTGGTAAACTTGGGGAATTAATCATCTGGATTAACGATTTTGCATCCACTTGCAACTCAAAATGTTGCCCCCACAAAATATGCTGAAGTTTCTTCAGTATTTTCGCCACACCACATAATTCCAATTTTGGTTGAGAATATCTTGATTCGACCTCAGAAAATACTACAGATTCATACCTAACTGGCCTGATGTAACCAGCTTTATACATCTGAGACAAAACTGCCCCAGCTGCAACCTGACTTGAATCAACTGCTAAATAAATTCTGCCAGCATCTTTTCCATAATCCAACTTGTGCAGGACTAAATCCTTCCCTACAACCTCCTTCAACTTCACAAACGCCTTCTCACACTCTTCATCCCACTCCCAGTCTGCATCCTTTCTCCTTAACTGTCTCAATGGAGCTGCCAATGAAGAAAAGTCCTTGATAAACATTCTAACATATACGCAAACGCCTAAAAACCCTCTAACTTTGGTCGTATTCTTGGGTCTTGGCCAGGAATGAAGTTTGTTAACTTTCTTCTTGGACATAATCCTACCCTCTCTACATACCACATGGCCTAATATTTCTAAGGCTGGAACACAACATGAAAATTTTGAACCTGAAATAGTTAAACCAGCCTCTTCAATTCGAAACAAGATTCTTTCTAATGTATTTGCAAACTCCCAAATGAATTTGCGTATCCCGGGATTCTCTTCCAACACCTGGTTATCATAGTCGGTTGTTGGTCCCTTAATTCCTCCATCATCTATAAAGATTCCAGCATATTGTGGAATTTCGTCTTAAAAGATCCAAGCTATCTGAGCTTGATAAACTACAACCGAATTTGTTGCTCCTTGAGGTAATCTTGTTAACTGTAAACGTCCAAGCCGCATATTGAATGTAGTGAGAGGCCTTGAGTCCGGATGTAACTCTCTCTCATCATATCCACCCATAATATCTCCCAAACCATAACACACTCTCCCTGCAAACGCTTCAACAAGCTCCTCAGCACTAGGCGGTATCCCAGAATCCTTTATTGTAACCCTATTTAATTCCCTAAGATCATGAACAACTCTAACCTTGCCATTCGGTTTCTTGATACAAAATACCGGACTAGAATAACTTGATGTTGATTGCTCATACAGTCCATTGCGTATCCGTTCTCTGACAACTTCAATATAGGCTTCTTTTAATGCAGCCGGAATAGGAATTGGTTTCTGCTGCCATGGTTCATGACATACCACAGGAATCTTGTAAGGCTCCCCATAGGAATGCTTCAATACACCCCTCTCCTCTTCTACAAAAGCAATGGCCTTCTCTCGCTTGACCATCACATCCAACAACAACTTCTTCTCTACTCCAGACAACCAACCATCAGGTCCAAAATTAACAACACCCAGTCTCTCAAAAGTGATTCTTGACGTCTCAGGAAATTCAGGCGGATTCTTTACCAAGGCACTTTCATAAGGATCTCTTGATAACCTTGGTCTTCTCAAGGGTGGATTTAATTCGGCAGGTAGTGGTTCATTAATAGGTCGAACTTTATTTTCTACTTTCTTAGATTTGGCTGCCTCCACATCTAAATAAACTTGAGGTAAAACATTTACTTTTGATTCGCCATTAAAAATCTCATCAAATAAATCTTCTTCTTTGTCAGAATCAGAATAAGAAAAATTAGAAAAATATTTTATTTCATTTTTAAATTTTACCCTTTTCTCCTTTCCCTTGTCTAGTTTATAAACAGATTTTCCAACACCTTTGCTTCCCTTATCCAACAGTAAATCGCCCGTAAAGAAAGTTGGCAGTTTAACCTCTTGCTGGAGAACCAGAATTGAATTTTCACAAAAATTATTTTTTTGAGTTTTAATTATACTGAGATTTTTAATCGGATTTTGATAAAATTTTTGCAGTTTACCCTCTTGCTGGAGGTCCATAATTGAAGGAGATACTTGCAGTTTAACCTCTTGCTGGAGGTCCATAAACATACCCTTCCAATTTTTATCCAACCTACTTTTGCCCATTTTGCCTTTTTCACCATTTTTAAATTTAATAGAAAAACAGGGTAAATTCAATAAACATATAGAAAAGTCCAAAACGTATTTGCACTCCAAATTAATATTAACAGAAAATAATTGAGAATCCACTTGAATTATCTCCAAGTGAGCTGACCTATTGCAATCCAGGATCTCATCCTGAGGAGAGATTACAACATTAGAGTGATCAGCCCCTGCTACCGCAAAAAATGAGGGCTTTCATCCCTTTCCAACGAACATAATTCACCAGAAGCCGTCCGTTTTATATGCCGCTTCTTGGTGCAAACACAACACTGGCACCGAGTAGTAATCCCTGGCCGTGTTTCCCAACCTTCATCTCCAGGAGGCGCTAACTGCATATGTAACCTTCGCATATCTTTGCCAGTGATCTCCAAACTAATCCCCATGCCAGCTTGATACCCTATCCTGGCCTCAAAATCCATCAAAAAAGGACCACCCAAAACATTTTTGACTTCTCCTCTGTCCACATAAAAGTGAACCTTACCTACAGATCCACCGATGCCTAACCTGACATGCTCAGCTGTGCCCATCAGCTCTGTTGCATCCCCTCCAATACCTCTGAGATTTCCCCCAGTTCCACTTTTAATTCACAAGCCTATACTCGTCGCTTGCTCCAATTCAATTAAATTAATTTGAGACCCTGAATCGACCAAGGCCTTAACTTCTTTACCATTAAGAGTTACCACCAGGTAACCCAGGGGAGCGGAAAAATGTGTATCTACATCTTCCCCAAACTTTTCAGAATTTTCACAAATATATTCCACCTCTCCAGTGGAAACCCGACGCCTCGTCAAATGCTTCTTTTGCTTTTCAGCAAGCGCCGGACTAATCATAAATAACTCCCCCAAAGATATGGGAATCTGCAGTTGATTCACCCTATTCAAAACTGCGTCCATCGCATTAGCTTGGCCAGAAACTACTGGCCGCTCATACTGGACCTTTGATTTAACAACCTTGGCCCTGGGTACCTCTTGAGGTCCAACCGAGCCATCTTCACCCCCCATTATAACATCTTTGCTTTCTATAACCCTAACTCCGTCACCAGCTTCTTACACTAATCCTGATCCATCGCTAGTCCTTCTTACACCCTCCATTGGGATGGGACCGCTAAAACTTGGTCTGGGTAGAGAGGCCAACGGTACGTCCTCCTCAGAATCTGAATCATCCTCTGGCATAGGCTCACCATTTAAATCAAACTTGCCATAACTAGGGGGCCCCATATCAGCAATCCCCATCTGCATTTTATATAATTCGTCCTTAGAGTAAGGGTTCAATTTGTTGGTGGCAGTTTGAGCACTAGAATTCTTGTCCTTAGAGTAAGGGTTCACTTTGTTATTGGCCTTGCCAGGATTAGCCCTCAATTGGCTCTGAATGCTACTCTTTGACTTAGTAGCAGCTGCTCTTCTAGCAGCATTAACATCGTATTCACCAGCCATACAGCTACCCTCCACCTGGGCAACCGTCGCCAGCTCTAAACCACCAAAAGAAGTAGAAAATGTGGCTTTACTGACTTCTTTCTCCTTGCCCTTGTCAGCTTTACCACCGTTACCATTACCATTTTTTCCACCCTTGGCATTAACATCTTCATCCGTCACCTCTTCAAATTTGGCTCTCCTTTCAGCCGTTAAACTTCTTCTGACCAAATCAGAAGGAGACTGTCCATCACTGGGCTTGATGAACAAACCATCAGGAAATTTATAAACTTTACCATCAAATAAAACTTGCCCACCATCCATATCCTTATAAAGAGCAAAACAAACTGTTGCTCTGTGCCCCCTCCAATTACAATAGGAGCACACCTTTGGCTCATCGTAGCCACCTCTATAACTATTACTACCACCATTCCCACCATTTCTCCCATTACCTGGGAAGCGGTTACCATTATTATTGCCATTATAATTTCGACGTTCATAACCTCTGGACTGATAAGAAGTTGACGTTGACGAAGAAGCGATTGGGGCCTTGTTAGCCTTCTGGGTTTCTTGAACAAATATTTTTAATTGTTTTGTTAAATCGGACAAATGATCGAACATCTTATTATCTACATTGCCCTCACCTTAAGCAGCAGGTAATCCCATTTGTGCCTTCTTGGCCTTCTGGGCTTTGACCATAATATCATTGTTTTCGGCCAAAACTTTGCTGACCTTGCTAACATATTGAGTGCAGGACTCTTGATATTTGTCCAATGCTAACAACTTGAGATGGGCCTGAATGTTCTCCTTGATAACCTCCAGAGCCGGCAGTTTCTGCTCACCATTAGGCAGTTCCTTCATCAAATCTTTTCTTGAAAGATCCTTCAAGACCTCCATACAAATATCCCGGCTGCATGCTGTCCAAAACACATCTTTTGCCTGGTTCTAATGCACTAACTCGTCAACCAATATGAGATATTCCACCACTTCATCAAACTGAACACAGAGCTTTTTGAAGTCAGCCATAGAAGAAACTCCACCTTTTGCTTGCCAGTCTCCAACAATCTTATTGAGGTCCATCATAGTAAACCTAACACCCCATCTATCAACCATAGCTTTAGAAAGCTTTACCCAATCCTTGTCCTTGAATTCCTGCATAGCAATAACCTCTTTTTCCACCTCCCTATCAGCAATAAAAAACCTAACTTGCTTCACCATATCCACATGAGAAGCACCATCAACAGCAGCAGCAGCTTCATACCTGCTAATGAACCATTTAACCTCCTCCCCATCAAACTTTGGGCCATCCCAAGAAACAATTCTAACTGAGGGAGTAAGAGGGTTAGAAGATCCAGAAGCAACAGCAGAAGAAGACATCCCAATAAGTAATGAAAAGTGTTAAAAATCGATAAAATAACAAGCCTCTTGCAGGCCAATAACAAAAATCCAATTAGAGTTCCAGAAAATAAGCCTCTTGCAGGCTAATAACGTTCTTGATCCAAGTAAGTCTTTAAAGAAAGCTAGAGATTTCGAACCCCACTTTGGGCGCCAACTATGGTAAGGTAAACTCTTACAGTCGCCTTGCTGTAAGCAGAATCCGGAGGAGATATGTGGATTTAGCTGAAAACCCCATCCTTCCAATAAAATAACAAAATGGGTAATTTAAATCACTAAGCTAACCAGTCTAATTGGATCTGATTGATAAAAATAATGAAACTCTAAAATATATAACGCTTATTGAGATTAAAATAAAAGTGGCTGTTGATAAAGAAATACTGAATACAACAATTAAGGTGTACCAGTGAAAGATCTGTAAAGATTGAATTTTATGTTTTTATTATAATTTGAGTTTTTATGAGACAGCAATAATCAAGTCCCAGTGATGAAGACCTTTCTAAAGATACCCTGTATGAAGTGTGATTTAAATTGTTGAGTAGTATTTCTAAAATGTTATATATAAAATATAAAGTTATAAGGGTATTAAAAATTTATTTAATTTGTTGAGTAATAAAAAATGAGAGCGTGGTGGTTTATGATTAAGCTGTATGATCTATCCCCCCCTCAATTTCGAGTTTGAGTGGCGCTTAAATATTCCCAGTCACGTGCATAAGTTTTCCCCTCCAGAGCTCTCCCAGAGTCAATCCGGAGTCCATACGAAGTCCGTACAGAGTCGATTAGAACCTTTAAAAAATCTAGAAAAATTACACATAATAGAGCTACTTCCCCTTTACATCCCAAACTAATTTTCATAGTATGCGCAGCTCTAATAACCCCATGAAAATTCATCAAAGTTAAGTAATTTCTAAATAACGTAAATATTTCTATAAAACTTTAAAATTCATTTAAAAATATAAGAAAAATTGTTAAAATTCTGGGAAAATTTCCCAAGGTTCTTGAGTGACTCGACTTGATACTTATAAATTTTTCAGACCGTAAAAAATAAGTTTTCTCCGTAAAATAAATTGTTTTCGCGAAGGCATTTGCTCTTGACTAATTTCTTCATATTTAAAACTCAAATAAATTAAATAAATTCCTTTTATAAAAAAAATAATAACGCCAATCTTGCACGCAGTAATAACTTCATTCATGTACTTAAGTGCCATACTAAACTTTAGGCTACCACAACGTAACTAGTAAGCTATTTGAAATCAAGTTTACCAAGATAAATATATTAGGAGCTATGGACAAATTAACAGTGAAATTCAAATTGTTACAAGATGTTGCTCCTGATCTCTTCAAGGAAAACATACTCCCCTACACTATGTGAAACTACATGCTCAACCTACTTCCTGATTTATACCAAACAGCAGCCACAATTATCTTAAGCAAGTATGATATCAATGATAAGTGTCCCACAATTGAAAACATCTTTTCAGACATTGAAACTGAAGCTAAACACCAAAAATTTCTCAACACTACCAGTAATCACTCAGGTAATGTCTTGGCCATGGACTCCAAGACAAAAATATTTTGCTCTAAGGGCAAACACAATCCTTTACTACCACATTCAAAAGCCTCATGTTTTCATCTTCATCCCAAAAAGCGTGAGGAATTCTTAAAACAGAAAAAAGAACAAGACACTACGCAATATAGGGGGTGGACTTGCTAGCAAGTCCCCAACCTGAACTCAGACTGAACTCAGATGGAACTCAGACTGAACTCATACTGAACTCATACTGAACTCTACTTGAAGACCCACAAAAACTGTTATGCTGAGTGGTGTTCATCCCTGATTGTATGGTTCCTTTGTCAATAGCTCAATGTGTGTTCAATCTGTGGTGAATTTGAGTCCAAGGTTGCGGACTTGCTAACAAGTCCGCCCCCCGTATTGCGCGGTGAGAGGCCAAAGAAAATGAAACTCAACACAAGGCCTTAAACATTTTCTCTGAGATCCCTCCTAATCACACTATCCTGGACAGTGGCGCCTCATTCTCTATCTTCAATAATTGTGACATTTTAAATAAATATAAAGACTCTAAAATCATGTCAACCCTGGAAAAAGGGGATGAAATTCTTGCTCTTGGACAAGGAAGAATCTCATTTACATCATCATCTGGGAAGGTATTTGTCATCAACTCTGCACTCTATGTACTATCAATCAAAGTCACTCTTATTGCTATCACTGATATTCTTATTAATGGAAAATGTCTTGAAAAACAAAATGGTGGTTTTAAAATAAAACAGAAAGAGTCAACATATATTTAATGTTCTTTGAAAGGAAGAATAATCAGTTTCCCGTTTGCAAAGAATCCCATCTACAATATCTACTCAGCATTTTAAAATCAAAGCAATCTCAATCTCTTGCATCTCAACTCTGGACATCCAAGTAATCAAACCATTGAAATATTTTTCCCAGGTTTGAATTTTTCCAAATTAAGTTTTAAAACATGTGCACTTGCTAATGCTCACATTTTCTACTCCTAAAAATCAACTCAATGTCATTCATATGGAATTTTGTGGTCCAATCAAGCCTGAATTGAAAGGGGGGAAGTCCTTTTTCTTCTGAATTGCCAATGGTCATTCAAGATTTTGCCTTGTTTACTTTCTAGAGCTTAAATCCAAAGCCTTCAAAAAGTATAAAGAATATGAAAAGTTATTCAAAAATCAGCAGAGTAAAATTATCAAATGTATTATTTCCAATCATGGTGGCAGATTTACAAGCAATAATTTTTAAAATAATTTAAAAAACAAAGGTATTAATGATCTCTTAACTGCTCCATACTCCCCTCAACAGAATCTGATAGCTGAAAGTGGAAATAGATCCCTAGTTGAGAAGGCAAAGTTCTTACTCATTGAATCTGGTCTTGATTCCTATTGGTGAGCTGAAGCAATAAACAGGGCTACTTTCCTTCTCAACATACTATTCTCATCAGCTTTTGAAAATTTTCAATTACCATTGGAACTCTGGAATGGGTCATCACTTCCAATCCACTCCTGCCAAAGATCCACAGGAAATTGAAAAAAGAAGATACCTCATCCACCAGTTCAAGACTAATGCTGAACACTTTGTTTCATCTCTTGATTCTCTTCTGTAATTGATTCTTGTCTGATATTCTTGACTTAGAAATAAAATAAAGAAATCTCCTCAGTTTAAAGTCTTGGGAGACTCATCCTCAGTTTTAAGTCTTGGGGGACTAACAACCCTCATTTTATAGTCTTGGGGGACTCAAAAACCCTCAGTTTATAGTCTTGGGGGACTCAAAACCTAAATTCAAAAAGACATAACCAGAGATCAACCCATTAAAGACTCAAAGAAACAAACTAGCATTCTGGGGTAAGTGTTCTACAGAGCAGCCAGCTCATTAGTTACCCCAATGCTTGCCTTAACAAAATTCAGAGACTCGCACTTTTGATGCTATCTTCTCAATTAACACCAACAAATTATCTTTCAAGGGGTCCTAATTGTCTAGAAGGTTTTATGGTGGTCCAAAGGGCAGTGAATGTGGATAACTCAAGGATTTCAATCAAGGTACATAGATTTTTATCTTATATAATTTATTATTCAATAAAAATGTATGAAGGAAATTTAATTATTACTTTGTTATTTAATAATTATACAATTGTAAATACTATAGCAACAAAGGTAGTAATAAAAATTATATTTGACTGTTTTAATAATTAAATTTTAAGTACTAAGGAATGAAGAAAACAGCACAAAATGGAAGGCCTTTTACACAGAAAAAGATGAGAGAGCACTCAAAGTTAAAAAGCCTACATACAGTATGGTAAGGTAAACTCTTACAGTCGCCTTGCTGTAAGCAGAATCCGGAGGAGATGTGTGGATTTAGCTGTAAACCCCGTCCTTCCAATAAAAATAACAAAATGAGAATTCTAAATCACTAAGCTAACCAATCTACTTGGATCTGATTGATAAAAATAAGGAAACTCTAAAATATTTAACGCTTATTGAGATTAAAATAAAAGTGGCTGTTGATAAAGAAATACTGAATACAACAATTAAGGTGTACCAGTGAAAGATCTGAAAAGATTGACTTTTATGTTTTTATTATAATTTGAATTTTTATGAGACAGCAATAATCAAGTCCCAGTGAAGAAGACCTTTCTAAAGATACCCTGTATGAAGTGTGATTTAAATTGTTGAGTAGTATTTCTAAAATGTTATATATAAAATATAAAGTTATAAGGGTATTACAATTTTATTTAATTTGTTGAGTAATAAAAAATGAGACTGTGGTGGTTAATGATTAAGCTGTATGATCTATCCCCCCTCTCAATTTCGAGTTTGAGAGGCGCTTAAGTATTCCCAGTCACGTGCCTAAGTTTTCCCCTCCAGAGCTCTCCTAGAGTTAATCCGGTCCCGTACGGAGTCCGTACGGAGTCGAAGCGGAGTCCAAACGGAGTCCAAGTGGACTCAATTAAAACCTTTAAAACTATAATAAAAAATCTAGAAAAATTACACATGATAGAGCCACTTCCCCTTTACATTCCAAACTAATTTTTGTAGTCTGCGTAGCTCTAATCACCCTGTGAAAATTCATCAAAGTTAAGTAATTTCTAAAAACCTAAATATTTCTATAAAACTTTAAAATTCATTTAAAAATATAAGAAAAAATAGTAAAAATTCTGGGAAAATTTGCCAAGGTTCTTGAGTGACTCGACTTGATTCTTATAAATTTTTCAGACCGTAAAAAAATAAGTTTTCTCCGTAAAATAAACTGTTTTCGCGTAGGCATTTGCTCTAGACTAATTTCTTCATATTTAAAACTCAAATAAATTAAATAAAACCCTTTTATATAAAAAAATAACACCAATCTTGCACGCCGTAATAACTCCATTTAGGTACTTAGGTGCCATACTAAACTTTAGGCTACCACATCCTCCCTCCAATTGAGAATGTCCCCATTCGTAAAACTTTGCATAAGTGGTTAAGCAATTCCAAAAGAATCATCTTTTCTAAAAAAATAATTTGATAAATTTGTTTTAGCTGGTCTTCTTTTAATTCTTTATAATAAAAACATTGTTTCTTCTTCTCTGGCTTGATATAACATAAAATAAAATAAAATAAATCTTGTGATGATTCCACTATGAGAGCAAGGTTTGAATCCCTTCAGACTCCCATTAACCAGTCTTCCTTCTTGTCACAGCATTGAGAGAGTGGATCTTCCTATGAGCTGAATACTCCTGATTCCAACCTCATAGGGCCCCCCACTGAGCCGAATTCTTTGATTCCAATCTCGCCATAAGGTCCTCCAAGCTTCACACCAAAAATGGCCTAACAATGAGGCACTAAAAAAATCATTCCCTAAAATCCAACTACCATCCTAACTTCTGATTCCTTCATCACAATTTTCAAACTTTGCTATGCAGCAAACCCATAAAATACTTTTGCCAGGCTTCCAATAATAATATTAACTTTAAACCATGTTAAAGCGCCACAAATTTCACATAATTAACCATTATGCTTTTCTTAGCATCATCACCACCTAAAAGTTTAACCTCCTAAAGCTTATCAGCACCCAATTCCAGAAATAATTGAATAACCAGTTTAGAGTCTTAGTGGACAGTGATAAATTAAAAGATTGAATTGAGTTATCCAAACAAGATTGACATTCCAGTTTAAAGTCTTGGTGGACCAAACATATAATCGATTGCCAGTTTATGGTCTTGGTGGACCAAAGATCGTTTAGGTGCATAAATAACTTGATATATTCCTAAATAAGGCCTAGGCTTGACCAAAGATTGAATAAATTTGATAATCCAGTTTAATGTCATAGTTTACCAAACATTTAATCAACAAGTAATCCAGTATAAGGCCATAGTGGACCCATGAATGTTGAATTATCCTGCAGATATTAATTTTCCAGTTTAAAGTCATAGTGGACTAAACAATGAATGAACTACCAGTTAAAGTCATGGTGGACCAAACATTTAATCAATAAGAAATCCAGTTTAAGGTCATGGTGGACCCAACAGCTTGATAACAGCCCAGTTTAAGGTCTTGGTGGACCTAATTTTTGATAACATTCCAGTTTAAGGTCTTGGTGGACCTAACAACTTCATAATAGTCCAGTTTAAGGTCTTGGTGGACCTAAAAAAAATCTTCTATCCTAGATCCCTCTTCCAAAAATATCCATAAAATCTTGAACGTCCTTGAATTTCAGTTTAAATTCTTGAAGGACTAACAGCTCCAATATAAAATCTTCAATGACAGTCTTGAAAATTAGCCAGTTTCAAGTCTTGGAGGACTAAAAAAATCCAAAATACGTGTAAAAAAACCTTAAAGAACATCTTGAAGAGTAGCCAGTTTAAAGTCTTGGAGGACTAACAGATCCAAAATACGTATAAAAAACCTTAAAGAACGTCTTGAACAGTAGCCAGTTTAAAGTCTTGGAGGACTAACATATCCAAAATTCGTATAAAAAAAAAACTTAAGGAAAGTCTTGAAAAGTAGCCAGTTTAAAGTCTTGGAGGACTAACATATCCAAAATTCGTATACAAAAAAAACTTAAGGAAAGTCTTGAAAAGTAGCCAGTTTAAAGTCTTGGAGGACTAACAGATGTCTTGAAGAAAAATCCCATAGGTATTGAGTTCTCTAGACCCTGTTTCCTGTCTAAACTAAATGAATAAAGCTAAAAAAAAGAATGAAGACTGAAAAATAAAACTAAGAAATATAATAATAATTTTGATTTAATTAATTATTTTTTTATTTTTATTTTTTTTATTTTATTTTATTTTATTTTCTATTATTTATTGCTATTATTTTTTTATTATTTTTATTTTTTTATTATTTTATTTATATTTATTTATTTTTAATTTAATTTAATTATTTATTTATTTTTTATTTATTTTTATTTTTTATTTTTTATTTTATTTTATTTTATATTTTTTTTAAATTTAAAATAAAAGATTTTAGAAAAGATAGTTTTGAAATAAAAGTTAAAATTTAATTTTTAAAGAAAGATAAACAAGTGTGAAAAGAAAGATAAAAAAAAGTAATAAAAAAGAATTATCATAATTAAAATTTTTAAAAGATGCCCCCCGGCCATTTGATGAGCCGTACCCTCAACATCATACCCACATCCAAGTGCAACTTGATGTGGTTACACAATTTTGAGAAATTGAAAAGAAAAGAAAATAAATGAAAGTTTTTAGAAGATAATTTTATAATGATGATCACTGGGTGGGCTCCCTCCAATTTATAAAAATGATTAGAGACCACCAGTGAGCATCACCTTTACAATATTTAATAATATATAAAAAAAATCACAATCTAACATAAAAAATCAAAAAGCAAAATAAAATAAAAGAATCTTGAATCCGGCATTGAGAGCGGTGTCTCTTGATTTGTTCCAGTTTATAGTCTTAGTGGACTTCCTATAATTAAAAGACAAAGCCAGGATTCAACTAGAAACAGGGAAAATTTTGGAAACGAACATTATGGGGTAATTGTGTATAGAGCAGCCAGCCCATCAATTACCCCCACACTTGCCAATATTAAATTAAGAAGGTTCCCCTGTGAACACTTCTTCCAATAATTTTTTTTTTTTTCAGTTTTCCAACACAATCTTCACCCATATTTTAAGCATTTTGAATTTTGAAAATATTTAAAAGAAGGTTTTCTCGCATTTCGTTATGTTTCATCACAGTTTTGTCGCCCATAAGAAGTGTAACGACAGTAAAGTATTTTGATAAAAATGAGATAGTTTATCCTCGTTGCGGAGGTTGATAAGGTTTTTATAAACATCATAGTTTATCCTCATTGCGGAGGACAATAAATTTAATAAAAGTCATTAAAATTGTAGTTTATCCTCATTTCGGAGTTTGACTTTGGCACTCCTGGTGCCTCTAGGATAGAACCGTTTCACTTGATCAGCCGCTACCCTCTTCTTCAATACCACTCCATCCAACTCTTCTAGCACATATGAACCGCTGGAAACTTGCTCCTTGATTTTATACGGTCTATTCCACCTATCTGCAAACATCTTTCCCCACTGACTTTCCAAACTCCTATTATACACCAAGACCATATCTCCTGGATTCAAAGGTTTCCTTAATCGATGTGCCAACCGCTCATCCCAATATCTAACTGATTGGTTTCTGATCTTCATCATCCATGAATATGCCTTTTATAAATATTCTTCTTTCTTTTCTAGCTGCATCATTCTTGCACTCAATAATTCTTCAGTAGTTTTGAACGTGTCCCAGTCAACTCCAAGATATGATTCAGCTTCTAAATCAACCGGTAAAACTGCTTTCTGTCCAAAAACAAGTTCATAAGATGAAAATCCGGTTGTCCTTTTAGCAGTGATTCGATCAGCAAATAAAACTAAAGGTAAATAGTGCCTCCACTTTTCGGCACTTGTCCCACACATTTTAACTAAAGCATCCTTGATAACTTGATGCCCTTTTTCAACCATACCTTCAGCTTCAGGATAATATGGGGTTGCTACCCTAACCTTAGATCCAACTTTCAATACGGCCTCTTTAAACTCTGTCCCAAATTCAGGACCTCCATCTACCGTCACCAACTTCATCACCCCATACCTATATACCCAATTATTCAAAAAAAATTCTGCCACATTTTTGGCAGTTAAATTAATAAGAGGCGCTGCCTCTACCCAACCAGATTAATCATCTCTGGCCACAATTAAATATTTATACCATCCCTCTTTTATATGAACGGCATCTAAACTAACTCTTCCAAAGAGCGTATATTCACCAGTCGCGCATCCAGGTTCTTTTGGCCTTAAAAATATTCGTCTTTGACATTCTTCGCATGTCTGAACCCACTGTTTAACAGCCATCTTCATGCCAGGCCACCGAGATTGATCAGAAATTCTTCTAAACGTTTCTCCAACGCCTCTATGCCCGAGATCTTCATACAGTGATTTCAAAACTAATTCTTGCCCCTTCTGTTGAGTTATAACTACTTAAGGATTTGGATACCTTATCCTCATTAATCTTTGACCAGATAGGTAAAACGTAGATGACTTCCTTTTGATAGCCACCCATTAATCGTCTTCACAATCTTCTGGCCTCTCTAAAGTCAACAAATATTTGACTAACAAAAAATAAAAACCAGTCTGACCCCAGACTTCATCTTGAAAATTGATTAATATAACATCAATAGGGACTTCTCAATCACCAATATCACCTGCACATGAATGAGCCAATAATCGTTGACCCCTAAATAAATCTTTAATCAAGCTATGTCGACGTTTTTCTTCTGAACCTTTGGATCCTTCGTAAACCATATTTGAAAATACCTCTTTCTCTTTATCCACCTTTTTATTTAAATTCTCTAATTCTCCAACATATACACCATTCCTTAACTTACTACTATCCCACACTACCAATCCATCTTCCTCTACATACACCACATCTTCTTCTACCTCCTTTCTACCGAATTTATCTACACCATTTCCAACACCTTTATTAACATAAAAACTATTTTCCAGTTTATCCTCTTGGTGGAGGTCATCAACACCATAATCTAAACACAATAGTCCTGCCAGTTTAACCTCATGGGGGAGGTATGGAAAGTCTTCAGCTCCTTTAGTGCTGGCTTTGATAATAGGTATATCTTTATCGAACTCTTCTGAGTCTGAATCTTTTTCATTGGGTGATCTCCTAGATAAACAATCTGGCATAGTAAAAGTCTTGCCAGGCTTATGAACTAAATCAAACGAAAAATGTTGAATAAAAGCTACCCATCTTGTCATGGGTGCGTTCGGTAAACTTGGGGAATTAATCATCTGGATTAACGATTTCGCATCCACTTGCAACTCAAAATGTTGCCCCCACAAATTATGCTGAAGTTTCTTCAGTATTTTTGCCACACCACATAATTCCAATTTTGGTTGAGAATATCTTGATTTGACCTCAGAAAATACTACAGATTCATACCTAACGGGCCTGATGTAACCACCTTTATCCATCTGAGACAAAACGGCCCCAGCTGCAATCTGACTTGAATCAACTGCTAAATAAATTCTGCCAGAATCTTTTCCATAATCCAACTTGTGCAGGACTAAATCCTTCCCTACAACCTCCTTCAACTTCACAAACGCCTTCTCACACTCTTCATCCCACTCCCAGTCTGCATCCTTTCTCCTTAACTGTCTCAATGGAGCTGCCAATGAAGAAAAGTCCTTGATAAACATTCTAACATATATGCAAACGCCTAAAAACCCTCTAACTTCGGTCGTATTCCTGGGTCCTGGCCAGGAATGAAGTTTGTTAACTTTCTTCTTGGACATAATCCTACCCTCTCTACATACCACATGGCCTAATATTTCTTAGGCTGGCACACAACATGAAAATTTTGAACCAGAAATAGTTAAACCAGCCTCTTCAATTTGAAACAAGATTGTTTCTAATGTAATTGCAAACTCCCGAATGAATTTGCGTATCCTGGGATTCTCTTCCAACACCTGGTTATCATAGTCGGTTGTTGGTCCCTTAATTCCTCCATCATCTATAAAGATTCCAGCATATTGTGGAATTTCGTCTTGAAGGATCCAAGCCATCTGAGCTTGATAAACTGCAACCGAATTTGTTGCTCCTTGAGTTAATCTTGTTAACTGTAAACGTCCAAGCGGCGTATCAAATGTAGTGAGAGGCCTTGAGTCCGGATGTAACTCTTTCTCATCATATCCACCCATAATATCTCCCAATCCATAACACACTCTCCCTGCAAACGCTTCAACAAGCTCCTCAGCACTAGGCGGTATCCCAGCATCCTTTATTGTAACCCTATTTAATTCCCTAAGATCATGAACAACTCTAAGCTTGCCATTCGGTTTCTTGATACAAAATACCGGACTAGAATAACTTGATGTTGATTGCTCATACAGTCCAGTGCGTATCCGTTCTCTGACAACTTCAATATAGGCTCCTTTTAATGCAGCTGGAATAGGAATCGGTTTCTGCTGCCACGGTTCATGACATACCACAGGAATCTTGTAAGGCTCCCCATAGGAATGCTTCAACACACCCCTCTCCTCTTCTACAAAAGCAATGGCCTTCTCTCGCTTGACCATCACATCCAACAACAACTTCTTCTCTTCTCCAGACAACCAACCATCAGGTCCAAAATTAACAACACCCAGTCTCTCAAAAGTGATTCTTGACGTCTCAGAAAATTCAGGCGGATTCTTTACCAAGGGACTTTCATAAGGATCTCTTGATAACCTTGGTCTTCTCAAGGGTGGATTTAATTCGGCAGGTAGCGGTTCATTAATAGGTCGAACTTTATTTGCTACTTTCTTATATTTGGCTGCCTCCACATCTAAATAAGCTTGAGGTAAAACATTTAATTTTGATTCGCCATTAAAAATTTCATCAAATAAATCTTCTTCATCGTCAGAATCGGAATAAGAGAAATTAGAAAAATATCTTATTTAATTTTTAAATTTTACCCTTTTCTCCTTTCCCTTGTCTAATTTATAAACAGATTTTCCAACACCTTTGCTTCCCTTATCCAACAGTAAATCTCCCGTAAAGAAAGTTGGCAGTTTAACCTCTTGCTGGAGAACCGGAATTGAATTTTCACAAAAATTATTTTTTTGTGTTTTAATTATACTGAGATTTGTTATTGGATTTTGATAAGGTTTTCTTAGTTTACCCTCTTGCTGGAGGTCCAAAATAGAAGGAGATACTTGCAGTTTAACCTCTTGCTGGAGGTCCAAAAACATACCCTTCCAATTTTTATCCAACCTAATATGGCCCATTTTGCCTTTTTCACCATTTTTAAATTTAATAGAAAAACCGGGTAAATCCAATGAACATATAGAAAAGTCCAAAACGTATTTGCACTCCAAAGTAATATTAACAGAAAATAATTGAGAATCCACTTGAATTATCTCCAAGTGAGCTGACCTATTGCAATCCGGGATCTCATCCTGAGGAGAAATTACAACATTAGAGTGATCAGCCCCTGCTACCCCATAAAATGAGGGCATCCATAATAATTTGAATGCTGAATAAATTGAAGACATAACGATAAAAGAAAATTTCAGCCCAGTTTAGGTAGTTTATCCTCATTTTGGAGGAATTAAATTCTTGATATCCCCTGGAGTTAATCCATTATTTTGCCCCAAGGGCTTATCCACCGATTCCATAAAACCCAAAAATAAATTCCCAGAATTTGTCATATAAAAGTACATAAAAAATAAACTACCTTTTTCCAAAATATGAGTGCATCCACTTTATGCACCCTATTGTCCAATGGCACTACACTCTCTATTAGTGCAGGAAAAACCATATCCTCTATAAAAATCTCTTCCTGAGATTGAAACAAATCCACCATACATATACCAGATTCATAAACCATATCCACATCTGAATTTCAGACATTCTGCGCTTTTGAAGACAAAACCTGAGGTAAATATTCCTCTAAATCAAATTCCAAATCATCCAAAACAAAATTATCCCCAACATCCAAATTTTCTTCATCAGTGACAATAATATCTTCATCTTCAGAAACCTCTTCTTTCCAAACAGAAGAGTCATCAAAAATAATATCTTCAGGCTGGACAAAATCTTCAGGAATGGCTGAATCCGAAATTTCATCAGTAACTAGTTCTTTTACACCATCCTCTTCTATCTCTTGAGCGACCTCAATGTCTTCTCCAGAGTCCAAATCAACAGAGTTATGAGTATCCAGATGTTCCAAAATAACCTTCTTTAGCACCTCCATACCAGGAATCCTAGTTTCTCCATCTGGAAGATACTTCATTAAATTTGCTTTAATAAGCACCATCAAAACATCTTTCTTAACCTTTTCCCCCATGGCACCCCAATAAACATACTTTGCCGCATTATCATGAAATAAAATTTCATACTCCAACAAATAATCCAGAACTTCCTGGAATTCAACCATAAACTGATGATACTGATGCAGAGATGTTACACCACCTTTTGATTCCCATTTCCTAGCTATATCCTTTAGATCCTCCAATGAATAAACTTTTGGCCACCTTTTTTCCATTTCCATCTTGAGCTTTCTCCAATCTTGATCTTTATAACCATCCATAGAAATAACCTCCTTTTCCACCTCTCTGTCCAAAATAAAGAACCTAATCTTCTTCACCATATTTAAAGGTAAAGCACCATCAATTGCAGCTGCAGTTTCATACCTATTTAAAAATCCTTCTAAATCATCTCCAGAAAACTTGGGCCCAACCCAAGATACAATCCTTACTGATGCCCTAACAGGTACACCAGCAGCCAACACAGAAGTTCCAATAGTAGAAGACATCCCAAAACATAAAAAAAAGCCTTAACAACCGTTAAAATAACAAGCCTCTTGCAGGCCAATAACAAAAATCCAATTAGAGTTCCAGAGAATAAGCCTCTTGCAGGCTAAGAAAGTCCTAGATCCAAGTAAGTCGTAGAAAAAGCTAGAGATTTCGAACCCCATTTTGGGCGCCAACTATGGTAAGGTAAACTCTTACAGTTGCCTTGCTGTAAGCGGAATCCGGAGGAGATATGTGGATTTAGCTGAAAACCCCGTCCTTCCAATAAAATAACAAAATGAGAATTCTAAATCACTAAGCTAACCAATCTACTTGGATCTGATTGATAAAAATAAGGAAACTCTAAAATATATAACGCTTATTGAGATTAAAATAAAAGTGGCTGTTGATAAAGAAATACTGAATAGAACAATTAAGGTGTACCAGTGAAAGATCTGAAAAGATTGACTTTTATGTTTTTATAATAATTTGAATTTTTATGAGGCAGCAATAATCAAGTCCCAGTGAAGAAGACCTTTCTAAAGATACCCTGTATGAAGTGTGATTTAAATTGTTGAGTAGTATTTCTAAAATGTTATATATAAAATATAAAGTTATAAGGGTATTACAATTTTATTTAATTTTTTGAGTAATAAAAAATGAGACCGTGGTGGTTAATGATTAAGCTGTATGATCTATCCCCCCTCTCAATTTCGAGTTTGAGAGGCACTTAAGTATTCCCAGTCACGTACCTAAGTTTTCCCCTCCAGAGCTCTCCCAGAGTTAATCCGGAGCCCATACGGAGTCCGTACAGAGCCAAAGCGGAGTCTGTACTGAGTCGAAACGGAGTCCGAACGGAGTCCGTACGGAGTTGAAGCGGAGTTTAAACGTAGTCCAAGAAAACTCAATTAGAACCTTTTAAAGGTATAATAAAAAATCTAGAAAAATTACACATGATAGAGCCACTTCCCCTTTACATTCCAAACAAATTTTCGTAGTCTGCGCAGCTCTAATCACCCTGTGAAAATTCATCAAAGTTAAGTAATTTCATAAAACCTAAATATTTCTATAAAACTTTAAAATTCATTTAAAAATATAAGAAAAAATAGTAAAAATTCTGGGAAAATTTCCTAAGGTTCTTGAGTGACTCGACTTGATTCTTATAAATTTTTCAGACTGTAAAAAAATAAGTTTTCTCCGTAAAATAAATTGTTTTTGCGTAGGCATTTGCTCTTGACTAATTTCTTCATATTTCAAACTCAAATAAATTAAATAAAACCCTTTTATATAAAAAAATAACACCAATATTGCACGCCGTAATAACTCCATTTAGGTACTTAGGTGCCATACTAAACTTTAGGCTACCACAACAGGAGTGTGAGAGGAAAACTTTTCCAAAATAAGAAATTGCAAATAACAAAAGTGTTCTATAAAGATGCATCAATAAAATATAATTTATGGTATATATCAAATTACTTGATATATTTTAAAGTTTACTTTAAATATCACACTTGATATAAAATAATTTTAATTTAATTTTTGTATGAATAGAATTTTAAATTCTTAATATTTACTATTAAAATATTTTTATTTATCTTCCCCCTGTCATTGAGCATGTTTTTGGGGAAATAAAATATGAGGGAAATTATTATTAATTTTAAATATTTATAAATTTACTTATTGTAATTAGTTAATTTATTAAGAGCAATGATAAAGTAAGTATAACACAAGGAATAATAAAATAATAATTAAAAAGGCAAGACTTCATCCCAGTAAATAATTAATTACTTTACTGGGTAACTTTAGTAGCCAGGCTGACACTCCATCACTCTAAAAGAAACAGTAAAACAAAATGGTATGATTTTTTCTTTTTATATTTCTTTAGTAGAGCAGGAAGGTTAGATATTTCTTTCCCAGTTATCCAAGAATCATATTCAGAAGATTTATTCTTGAATCTTAATAAGTATTCAGTAACTTCTTCAGCAGTGATTTTCTATCATTGAGAATCTCATCAATCTCTGCTGTTTCAGTGATTTCAATAGGGGTCTTCTTTGGTCTTCCCCTCCTTTTGGGAAGTAAATCACTATTGGATGCATAAGTTTTCAGAAGAGATATTGGAAAAACAGAATTTTTTCTGTCATATGGAGAGTACAGGATAGCCTCATCTGCATTAGCACCAACCATTCTTCTGACAACAAATGGACCTACAAATGGGTCTTTTAATTTCTTATTACCCTGTAAATTGAAGTGGAAAGTAAAAATCAGTAATTCATCACCCTTTTTAAAGGTGTATTCTTGATGAGATTTGTCCCACATCTTCTTCTCATACTAAAAAGAATTTTCAATACATTCTTGAGAATGACTTCTGCAAAGTTGTTGCATTTGAATAGAAGATTTAACACCAGGATGTAAATCCAATTTAGGTATTTAATTTTGAGAATTTGGGCAGAAGTATTTGGAACATATCCAAGCCAGATCTCAAAAGTATTTCTCTGAGTAACAGAATGAAAAGTGCTATTATAATTAAATTCCAAAACAGAGAGTAAGGTGACCCAATCATGAGTGACCCTGTTATTGACTTTGTACTCAAGTCCAAAGGCACAATACCTTCTTATCATTTCCTCTAAAGTCTGAATCATTGTTTCAGCTAATCCATCAGTTTGGTGGTGATGGGAACTAGAAAGCTTCAGATCACAACAACAAACATTCATCAGAGACATCCAAAATTTAGAAGTAAATTTAGGGTATCTGTCAGAGATTATGGCCTTTGGAAAATCAGAAGTATTAAACATATGAGACCACCATAAGAAGGATAATTCTTTAGTGGAAACATCTTTGTGAGTAGGGAAAATTTACACATTTTTGTGAATTTTTCCACAATAACTTAACAAGAGCTATAACTTTCTTTCCCAGCACTGGGAAATCCTGTTACAAAGTTCATGTTTATTATTTTCCATGGTGCATCAAGAGCTTCAATATTTTGCATTAATCCAGCTCTTTTTCCACTTAATATTTTTGATTTCTGGCAAGAATCACAAGATTAAACATATAATTTTGTGTCTTCAGACATATTAGCCCACCAAGCAGTGTTCTTAATTCTGATCATTGTTTTTTCAAGATCAAAATGTCCAGCGAATATGTAATCATGAAGAATCTTCAAGATGATCTCTTTCATAGAAGGAGGAATAACAATAACCTTACTGAACTTTCTTCTATAATAGGGATAGCCTTCATCAATTGAATATTAACCTTTCTTCAAAAAAGTATTGTACTTTCTTGAAATATAACAAATTACTAGTCTGATACTTTATCATTTATCACTTTTTTTTGATGGAGGGCAGCACCAAGACCAATAGAACTGGCATCAGTGTATAAAACAATTGTTAATTAAATTAAGGAATGGAAAGAATTTTGGCTGACATTAAACATTGTTTTATAGTGTCAAAAGCTCTTTGTCTTTCAATGTTCTAGAAAAAAGAAACATCTTTCCTTGTTAATTGGGTTAGGGGTAATACTATGACCTGATAATTTTTAATATATTGTCTATAGTATCCACACATTCCCAAAAAAAATTTAAGCTCTCTAACTGTAGTAGTAGCTTTCACCTTTTGTATGGCTGCCACTTTGTTCTGCTCAAACATATATGTAAACCTGAGACAGCATGATCAAGCACTTTCAAAAAATGAAAACCAAATTTGCATTTCTTCAAGGCAAGTGTCATATTTATCTCATCCATCTAATGGAAAAATTTACACAAGTGGTTAAAATGGTCCAAAAATTTTGTAGATAATATGATGATATCATCAATGTAAAACATCAGCCATCCCTCAATTATTTCTTGATGGAATGTTTTATCCATCAACTTTTGAAAAACTGAAGGGGCATTTTTTGGACCAAATGGCATCCTAAAATACTTATAAATACCCATATGGGTAATAATAATCAGAAAATTCTGGGAATTCTTCTCAACAGGTACCTATTTATATCCTTTATTACCATCTAAACAGCTGATATATTAGCACCTTGTAAGGTAGAATTTATAGAGCTAATTCAGGGTAAAGGATAGATATCATCTACAGTATAAGTATTTAATACTGTATAATCACCACATAAACTGGCTTTATCTTTATAATAAGAAATAAAAACAGGTAAGATAACACTATATTTAGGTGTTTCAACTACCTTTTCAATAATATTCATTATTAAAAGGGTAGAGATATTGTCTTCAATATCTTATCTCTTTGTGGGAGAAGCAGAATAATGCTTCTTCTATAAACTAGGTGGTATTCAGTTAATGAGCAAGATAATGAGAGCTTCATTTATTCTTTAACCAATACTAATTCATGTGACCCATGAGCAAAGGCCATAGGAAAAGATTGTATCAATTGAATGATGGAATATTTTTTGTCACCAGAAAATTGTTTTCCAAAAGAAGAAGTATCAATTTCACACAATAGGGCAGGCAGTTATTTTTTAGATCTTCCTTTATATTGAACTACAGAACAACATGGGTTCAAACCTGGTGCTAATAACTTTTTGCAGGAGAAAATTTTGAATTTTCTCCCATTTATCCCCATTGTGAAGCACTGGTTTGAGAAATCCAATTTAATGCCATATTTGATTAGAATTTAATTAACACAATGATTCAACTACTTAATTTATCATTTCTCATAACTAAAAAGTCAAAAATAGCTTTTACAAAAGCCTTGGTTATATTTAAGAAACACTGTAGCTTTGTTTTTACCAACAGGGGACAAAACAGAGCCATAACCTCTCCAATTTTCAGAAATGATAGGTATAAGTTTTGATTTATAATCTTGATTCACTGAAGCAAGTGCTTTTTCAGATACCACACTTCCTACAGCTCCAGAATCTAAAAAAACCTCAATTTTCTTTCCATTAATCAAGACTGGTGCCTTGAGAGGAGCAATAATTATCACTGCGCAATATAGGGGGTGGACTTGCTAGCAAGTCCTCAACCTGAACTGTTATGGAACTCAAATAAAACTAAGAATGAACTCATACTGAAATCATACTGAACTCTACTTAAACACCCACCTAAAAATGCTCTGTTGAGTGGTGTTCAACCCTGATTGTATGATTCCTTTATCAATAGCTCAATGTGTGTTCAATCTGTGGTGAGTTTGGGTCCAAGGTTTTGGACTCGCTAGCAAGTCTGACCCCATGTTGTGTGGTGTATTGATCTGTCTTTAAGATATTTATGATCTCAGAATCTTCTACTTTAGATAAATCATTTTTCCCAATGTCAATATTATTCAAATAATGAACATCTTCTTCAAGCATTAAAATTTCCTGGTGATATTCATAAGAAATATTTCTGTAACAATCACTTGAAGTATCATCCAGTGCTCCTGTGTCATCAGCCTGTTCCTCTGTTTGTTCAACAAGAATTATTTTCTTGTCACAATCATGGCCTTTCTGCCAATTCTTTCTGCATTTAAAGCAAGTGTTTGTTACATACTTTTTAGGTGCAACAGAAGCAGAAGGTTTAACAACTTTTTTAGGAGGTTTCTGCTGGTAATTGGAGGTTTTCTCCAACAAAGATCTAGGAATGAACCTTCTAGAATCATACTTTTTATTTAAAAGGATCTCATTTCAAGTATTAATAAAAGAAGAAAATTTTCTTGAGAACTCAGTCCTAGCAACTATTAAGTATCTCAAAAACATGGGAAATTTATATAGGATCCTGTCCTTCAATGATTCCCAATTCATGTTATGGTCCATTTCTCTCAGGATCTTCATAAGCTTCATTAGGAACTCAATAGGTTTTTCTGTAGAAGAAGAGCTATATCTAGCTTCCTCATACTGCCTTTTTTTTGACTGACCTAAACTTTGAATCACCAATCTGTGCTTTAATCAATCTCTTCCAATCCTCCCAGGAGTAGTCATTTTTATCTAAAAGGACAGATTAATACAACATCAAGGCAACATTGGAAAATAAATAAATTAATTTAGACACAATTTCTTTGTCTGACAGTTTATAAGAATTCTTAAGTTTATCAATTCTGCAAATAAATTTCAGCCAATCAAAAGAAGATTCACCATCAAATGTTGGGTATTGGTTGAGTTTTGCCCAATTCTTTTGATTTGAGGCAATCTCCTTGTTACAAACATTTTTCTGTGTAAGAAGAAGAAGTTATTTTTCTAATTGGGAATTAATATTAATTTTTAACCCTTCTGTGGATGAACCAGGTGCATCATTACTATTTGATGAAATTTCAGGAATATCTAAAGGCATTTATTGCACTAATTTTACTTTACATGAACCAGCACAGGTACAATCGGAGTATCTTGTGCAACAGGTTCTTTCAAAGAAGTGGAAGAATAATTTTGGTCATTTGAAAATGAGTTCAACTGTTCTTCAATTTTTGTTAGTCTATTTTTTACTCTTGGAATACTGGATAATGTCTCATTGATAGTTGCAAAAGATAATTGATTCTTTTTTTTCAAAGTTGAGTAATGGTCACTTAGTCTTTTTAACTTCAACTTATCTCCCTCTAGTTCCTGGAAACAGATAGATACAGTGTCTTGTATCTCGGACAAACTATTCTTGAATTTTTGCCACAAAACAACTTTCTTTTCATGAGTTACTTTTTAGTTATATAAATCATTAGAAACTTACTGTAATTCACTTCTCCTTGACTGGTAACCTTTTTCAGTTAAAAGACTTTTAAAATTTCAAGTCAATTCCAGGTTGTTCATTATATGATTTTTCTTGGCACTAATATCTCTCAAATATTCATCATTAATGGTAGCTTCATCTGAAGTATTTATCAATAGAGAAACAGAGTAATCTTCCAGAATCTAATAAAATTTAGAAGCAATTCTTTTATTTATAATGGCCATATCAGGGTTAATCAGTGAAGTAGAAATTATTACTAAAGAAGTAGTTACCACAAAATATTGAGTAATATACCCACTAGAGCCAGCCTCTACTTGTATCAAGGTATCATCTCCAGTCCAGAATTACCTGAAGGATCTGAATCAGTAACAAGAAAGGGTGCTTGGGATTCAATAGAAAGGCTTACCATGGCTTTGGGAAAATTTGGAGTTGATTTATTTTTCTTTTTCCATCCTCCTTGGTAGGGATGAGGAGGGGTTGGATTGAATTGTTGAGGTCTGGAGGGACCTGCCTGAGTTGCTTGTTGCAGCTGTTGAGCATGGAGGGAGTCCCACTGAGTGTTGAGCTGGTCCCACTGCCATTTTGAGACTTCCACCTCCTCCTGTGGTTGAGGAGCCAACTGTGGAAGGTTTTTTACTGCTTCAGGAGGTTTTCTCTTCTCTTGAAGAAATGTTTCTACATTTCTTACCTTTTCCTCTAGAATTTCTACCTTTGATTTTAATTTCAAGTTTTCTTCTTTTAACTCCTTAATTTGAGTTGAGAGGTTGTTGACTTGCTGCTGCATGGGTATATTTTTTATTTTGAAACCTCTTGGAAGCTCTTCTGGGTGGTTCACCAGGGGCTTTAAATCCAGAGAAATATTTTCCACTTTTAATTCTACTTCTTGCATTTCCGCATCCTGATTGGTCCAATAATTGATTAATTTGAGCAAGTTTTTTACTTAAAGGAGAGCTTACAGAAGTCTCATCATAATCAATCAAGTCTAGTTCCTCTTCATGGGCAGCAAAAGCACTTTGATCAGTCATTATTTATATAACTTAAAGTGAGATAAACGAAATATTAATATTCAATCAGTTATTATTTAACTTTTTTAAAGAAAAAATAAGAGATAAATAAGTTTTTCTTCAAGTATATGATCAATTATCAGGATTTTTAATCAAATGGCATGATGAAAATATAATATTTATCAGGACAAATTATCAACTAAAAATTTTTAAAATTATTGAATTAAGTAAAAAATTGAGATATTTATAATTTATTGCTAGAATTTAAGATAAATCAATTGAAATAATAAAATAATTTATTAATTATCAGGGCAAAGAGTCAACTGGAATAATTAACATAATTCTCAATTAATTATTAATATATATATTGATATATAATTATCAGGACTAAGAACCAACTGAAAATTTAATTAACAGGACTTAATGTCAACTGAAATAATTTAATTTAATTATTTTAATCAATTTATATGTTTATTACTTTACTTCCAGGACAAATTGTCAACTGAAACAATAAAATAATATTTTAATTATCAGGAAAAATTGTCAACTGAAATAATTAAAAAATAATATATTTTATTAAAAAAGTTTTTTATTACTTCTAGGACTAAGACCAATATTGCTCTATCTTGGTCAACTAGAAAAAAAAATTATTATTTACCAGGCACATCCCCCTTTAATGTGAACATTTTAATGCCACTTCAGAGTGATGAGTAAAAAGATATCCGTGAAAGAGGAAATAAGCAGAGTGAGACCTACAGATAGTCACTGGTATAGTCACTAAAAATATATAGGATCAATACACATATATAAACCTTAGATTTGGGGCAAGGTTTGATTCCCAGTCAAGGAAAAAATGGTAATTCATGTGCCTGATGACATTGTAGACAATCCTATAGTATTAGCTATAGGCCTTGACCAAGGTAGTTGGAGTAAAACCAGAAAGAAAACCCCCTGTCCCTTTCAAAAAATAGAGTGAGATTTACCTGTTACAGTAAATTGGTTCCTGCTACCACAAAGCCCCTTTTTCAAACACACTTGACTGCTTGATCAGTCAAGAAATTTGTCTCCAGACAGACTACCCACCCAAAGAACTGAAATGAAGACTAATGTCCACACCAGAGAAAGCAATGATACTTGATGTAGGTTGCAAATCCACACCAGAGACAGCAATGATACTTGCTATAGCTTGCAAGACTATAACAGAGAAAACAGTTCCTAAGTAGAGTTGAATGAAGAACTTACTTGCAACAAAATACAGCCAAATTGTGGCCAACAACAGTGAGAACTAAGTGAGGAACAAGGATATCACTGCCAGATGTTTGAATGATAATTAAGGTTGCCCCAAACTGTCTTCCTCACTATATACACACAGACTACCAAGTAAGAGCCCATGCACACCTGCAAATCTGGCGTTCCTGACAACCAAATTGCATAAAACCTCCCTGGAAGCGCTTCCAGCCATCTAGCATTGAGGCAGGCGGTCCGCCCGGCACTGGGAAGCCTGCCTGAGGCAGTCTTACCACCCTGAAGCCAGACAACCACCAAAAACACCCAAACTACTTAGAAAATTCACCTACAACTACTAAACCCTTAAAACACATAATTACACTACAACAACATTGGGACATGAAATATAGAGAAAATGCTGCTCTTTCCAATGGTACTAAGCACTTAACCCTAGGACTTAAGTTAAGACCATAAAACACAAAAAACAAAATTCAAAAGCAATCTTTTAAAGATGAAAGGTGAGAAATTTTTCCCCAAATACTTATGCTATGAAAAATGTCCACAAGATATAAAATATAGAGAAAAATCAGTGCTATCCAATGGTAGCCTCCAGATACCCATAGTCCCAATATTTGCTGTGTAATTCCAGAAAAATAACCAATTATTTGAAAAATGCCATTTAAGGCATACCAAAATACCACCAAATAAACCAACAAATGGCTGCGCCAATGTTGGAAGACCACATCCTCCCTCCAATAGAGAATGTCCACATTCTCCTATACAAAAACCACCATTTTCAGCTTTGTTTCCAAATCTGCTACTGACATGGGCCCCTGCCAATACTGAATTGACAATAACCTCATCTTCTCCATCTCACCACCAGCTCATCCCTACAGAACCTCCTGTGATGCCTGCCACTCTAGAAAAAAGACTTTCTTCAGACCTGGTCCATTGTCTTCTGCAACTTCTTCACCTTCTTCACAACCTGATCCACCTTCTACCAGCGCCAAAAGATCCAGGCCTTCTATCCTGATCACCAGACTGGTCCACAATTTACACCCTGCAAAAAAGAGTGTCCACAATAATACTACCACTACTTCTACCATCCCTGGTCCATCTGATGGTAAACACAAAATTTCATCATACTGAACTCCAAATTGACCAAATTCCAGTTCATTTTCCTCTTGACAGCAATGACGACAATGTGGGAACCAGTGAAACACCTCCACCTAACCCATTGCCCACCATTTAGGACAAATTTCAACAACATTCTTCTCAACAGGAGCATCTCTTGTTAAAATATTTCCAATACACTCCTGCTAGAAATCCACAGGATCTTGAGAAAAGGAAGAACCTCATACACCAATTCAAAGCTAATTCTGAAAATTTTGTCACATCTCTTGATTCTCTTCTGCCTCCTGACTCTTGATTAAACACTTGAATTAGAAATAAAAAAACAAAAATTCTTGACCTCTCCAGAATTCCTGAATATAGCCAATAATCATAAAAAATTCCTCAGTTTACAGTCTTGGGGGACTAGTCCTCAGTTTTAAGTCTTGGGGGACTAACAGACCTCATTTTATAGTCTTGGGGGGTGAAAAACCCTCAGTTTATAGTCTTGGGGGACTAAAAACCCAAATCAAAAAGACTGAACCAGAGATAAAAACATTTAAAACCAAAAGAAACAACTAAAATTCTGGGGTAACTGTTCTACAGAGAAGCCAGCTAATCAGTTACCCCCACACTTGCCTTAACAAATTTCAGAGACTCCCCCTTGGATGCCCTCTTCCAGAATCACACCAACTCCCATTATCAGTTTATAGTCCTGAAGGACTCAACCATTAACACCTCCTCAGTTTAAAGTCTTGGGGGACTGTACCAGTGTTCAGTTTAAAGTCTTGAAGGACTTTCCAGAGTTCAGTTTAAAGTCTTGAAGGTCCGATGCATAACAAAGGCGTCACCGCCTTGATGCACAATGCAAAGCTGCCAACCTTCTGAAATTCCACTCTTTCTACACCATCTACACATCACTGATAAATCTTTTAATTTGTCTCTTTTCTTCCAACTATTGCTTGTTCACAGTTCATGGCTGGATCACCTAATTTTAACCCATTGGACCTTCCCTGCTTCACTGCTCCAAAAGACTATGCTTGCAAACATTGCATCCACATGTGCAGACCTTGCAATTTCACTCTTCCTACTCCTCAGGCCAAACTCTATAACAGGGCCTGTGATTCTTGCAACTCCAAAAAGAAAAGGTGTGACAGAGATCACAATTACCCAATACCTCCGCCTACACCTTCAAATAAATATATATCCAGATCACCTACCAGGTCACCATAGTATGGGCCTTCCTCTTCCTCCTTGTTTTCTGCTTCTTCCAGAAGATCAAAACGCTCTACTCCCAAACCCAAGCCCAAAAGACCAGCTTTATCATCCCAAGAATCTACTTTCCTTTCTTCAACTTCATCAAAAATAGCGCCAAAATCAGCCACTAGGCTGCTAGACCATGTCCAGGCAGCTATCCCATTGTCAGGCGGCCCGCCCGCCTCATCAGAACACGAAAATCAGGCTCAAAAACATCCAAATTCAGCCAAAAAACAACCAAATTCTTCCATCCAACACCAAAACCTCCTAATGCTCCCAGAGCAATGCCTACCTTGGCCATTTCTTCTTCTATTAATGCCAGAACAGCCAACACTTCTTCTAAACAGAAAACTCCTGTTGCTCCAGGAGAAAACAACTTCACTTCTCCTCTGGACGCCAATTTTTCTTCTGAATCTTTATCCAGCAGATCCCAATCAGCGGCCAGATCATCATCTCCTGTTCCTTCCCTCAAACCAACTGGCACTCCTCCGCCAGCATCTAGTAAACCTGTACCAAGCAATAATATAAACACTGACAACAACAACAGCCCTTCTGCTGCAACCAGAGCCCAGCAACCTCTTTCTTCTCTTTCAACTTCTTAACACCCTTCAGAGAATTACCCTGAAAATCCGTACCTCCATCTGGTGGACCCTCCTACAATACCTATTCAATACTCTTCAGCCGTCCATAATCCAGCTGCATACAAATTTGAAGATCTCCCAATCTGTAAGTACCAAATTAAAATAACAAAAAACAATTTCTTCAACAGAGGAAAAATTTGTGAACAAATTCTTCTGCTTTTAGTTGGAAGCCTTCCGCCTGCAACTGCATTTGGAACTGGCCAACACCTAGAAACCACCTTAATGCTGGATTACTCTGATATGAAGCAACACCTTAGCATGATGTGTTCAAACATGTCCAAAGCCTTTGCTCTTCATGGTCCATTGAATGATTTTAAGAAGAATCAAAGAAAACAACTCCTTTATGACCACTGGAAGATGTCAAAAATTATCAAGCAAACTTTCCAGCACTCCATTCCTACTTCTTCTTCTTCCACTCAAACTCTACCTTCCATCCCAGTTCCAGACCATTATAACCCCTATTGTCAGCCAGGCTATTCCAGGAGTCCAGTAAATGATATATAACTTATAAAACCTTAAAAAGTGGGTAAGAATTGTATTTAATGAATATAACTTAATATTTTATTGCATAATGAAATTATATAAGTATTTTATTATATACAAGTGTTACATTAAATTTATTGGTTGTATATATTTTTATATACAGTTAAATTGAACATAATATAATATATTCTACAAATAATGGCGCATTTTTATGTATTTAATAATTATAAATTTATATTTAATTAATTGAAAAACATATATTATAATTATAAGTGTAAAATTGACTTATAATATATTTAAATTAATTACTTAAATTTATATATTAAATAATACCTCTCATATGATACTAAACAATAATTAATGACGCTTCTTTTGACCCTTAATTGTGTTAGAAAAAAACAAATAAATTAATTGAGACTGAATTGAGATTAATTACATGTTTTGTTGCGTCAAAGTATTTTTTGTTTCACTTAAAATATCCTTAAATCAGACTGTACCATCTGTTTGGAATTATTTTTCTCATAGTTCCTATGTTCCAGTCTTGTTTAGTTATTCACTATTGTTACTTACTGATTTGGGAATTAATTGTGGGAAAATTTGATTCTTAATTGGGGTTTTAATCATTTGTTTCATATTTTTCTCTACATTGTTATGTTCCACTTATTCTTTTTTATTCTTGTTTCATCTTATTATAATTCTTGTATATACAATTATAGTGGCGCTTCAGAGGACCAATTGCCTATAAAAAGGCCTTGGATAATTCCCTGTAGCCTCATCACTTATTACACACTCAACAAATTAAATAACTATTTTATTATGTTTAAATTTTTTTATTAGTAATACAAATCTAATTAAAAGTCTATATAACAAATTAAAGGTTGCTTTAAGTCTGATAGTAATTAAAATTTTTTGCCACACAGAACCCTTACATTTAAAAAAATATTATTGTTAATAAAATCTAAGTTTTTGTCACCTCTCAAAGTTGCTCATCGTTGTTTCCCTCTCAAATAAATTAAATATATATATTTTTGTTTTATTTCTTTATTTTCCCTTGTCCTCCTCCCTCTCTCCTCCTTTTCTCCTATTTTCCTTACTTACTTCTAGACGACTGACCGACAACTGGGGACCTTTCCAAACAACAAGGACAATCGAGCCTGGCGACGAACGATAAAACGCACGGACCACCTAGCAAAACGAAACTTTTGCCGCAACTGTGTTTCGAACTTGGGTTCGACATCTTAGGTTTATATAATATTAATTTTTACATTATTTTGAAGTGATTTTTCGATCACTATAGTAAGTTCACCTTTGCGCCTCTCACTCATATTATTATATTTTTATTGCAATAACAGTGATTGTGGCTTAATTGCTGATTCGCTGAGTGTAAGTGTTCAAATATTAAAATTTTTTTTCCTAGTTGACCATTATAGAGTGTTAAGTCCTCTTAGTCCGAGAAGAATTAACATTTTTTATTAATACAAATTGAATTATTAAATTAATTTTTTTTATTAATTATTGTTAATTTTGGTTGACTTGAAAGTAGATTGTGCTTAGTCCCAAATATATTGCCATATTTAATATTGGTAATTAATTGGTTGAATTAACTTCATTGTTATTCCCAATTTAACCTTGCAATCCATTTTTATTAAAATTAATTTTTTATAATTATTACTTTATATTGAAAATTATTTTTTCTATAATTTAATTAATAAAATTTTTTTTTTTTTTGGAGCAATTATTGACTAACTTTTATTATTTTTTTTATAAAATAAAAAGTAAATTAAAAATCTTCCCACTAGTATGTCCAACAATTTGGCAGAAAAAATGGATAACATGCAAGTGGATGAAATAGAAATTGACTATGATGCTGACACTGTAAGTTCTTCTAAAGTTGGTCATAAAAAATCTTATGCTAACACAAAGAATTCACATACTGCAGGATGTGGAAATGACAGGAAATGCAAACAAACCAAACCCCCTTCCCCCAGTACCACAGAAGGAAGTAAAGCCTCTAGTGCCTCAAGAAGGTCTTCCAAAAGGCTTCAAAATAAAAAAGCTTCCTCTGCCACAACAAATCAGCAACCTATCCAGTCATATAAAAGAGTTGAAGACAGAAAATATGACGTACAAAGCAAAGGTAGACACCTTATGGGATCAGGTTCAATAACTCAGGAAGCAGATTCAGGCCCAGGCCCCTCCTCAGTTGCCTCCCAATCAGCCTCAGTTTCAGGCTCAACCTTCACAGCCACCCAGCTCAACCATCCAAAATCCAAATACTATGGAAGTAGAGCAATGGAAATGGGATTATCTAATGAGTCACTACCAACAGAATGTGCAACACCCTCCTCATCATCAGCCTGGCCCATCCAGAACACCCAATTTCCATCCACCTCCTCATCCCTACCAACAAGGCAGGAGAAAGAAGGCCCAAGCACAATCCCAAACCCAGTCCCAGGGGAAGTTTCCTCCTCTGCCATGGTAAGTAATTTGGTTGATAGTCACTTGGGTATGTTTTCTAATAAGACTTCTTCTACAGGTAATATTATTGAACATGGTGAAAGAACAGTTAAACCTGTTAAAAGACAGCTTCCTGTAACTAGTAGCCCTATTGATGTAATTACCAAATTGTCATTTGATGAACCTTTACATTTAACTTCTACATCTTTAATTAATCCCTCTCTTGCAATTAAAAATGATTCTGTTCCCCCTGAAATCTATACCTTAATTGAAAAAACTTCTGAGGAAATATTGAAAAATACCCTTGATTATAATATTGTGAAAGACAAACATTTGAGAGATGTGTTAATCCATGAAAATGATAGATTAAATAATTTACACTTGCAATGTAAAGTGAGTTCTTCTGTACAAGATACAGCTTATTTAAAAATCAAAGAAACTTTAAATATTGTTCTTAGTCAACAAAAGCAAATAAGGAGTGACCATAGAGCTATCTCAGATAGAAATATCAGTCTAAATAAGACGTTGAGTGAATTGAAACCCCTTATTGAAGAAAATTATTCATTAAAAAATGAAATAAAATCTCTACAAAATGAGTTTAAAAAGCTAAAGAATGATTTCCATGCACTAAGTGCCAAACACACAGTTTCTGAGGACAGAAATGTTCTATCTCTTGCAAAAGTAAATGACCAGATGTCTGAAATTCCAAGGATAAGAAACTATGTGTCTGACCTGCAGGAAAAATTCTCAACCTTAACCATCAATAATGGAATGAATGAGAATGCTGTCAATAAGCTGCATATAACTAAAGGTAAAGAACCTGAGCAAAGTTCTTCCTTTCTTCCTCATATTTCAACCATTAAACAAACTGACAATGAGTCTGTAAAATCTTTTGTTACTAGCAAAAAATCTTGTGATGGTCATGCACCAGCTGTTTCTGTAAATAATGAAATTTCTGAACACCTGGCTAAACTTCAGGAATTATTAATAATGAATAATTCAAACCAAAAAGTGGACCATCCCAGTAGTCAGAAAAATTGGCCTAAGTTAGACCAATATCCTACCTTTGATGGTGATTCTTCCTCTGATTTGCAACACTTTATCCAGAGAATTGATAATTTAAAGAGATCTTATAAACTACCTGATGAGGAAATTGTTTCTAAGCTTATTTCTTTATTTTCCAATGTAGCCTTGATGTGGTATGAATTTGTCCTCTTAGATAACAATCATTATACATGGAATGATTGGAAATCCTTGATTGAGAATCAGTTTGGTGGTTCAAAATTCAGGTTAGCTCAGCAGAGACTGTATGAGAATACTAGATATGTATCCTCCTCTGTTGAAAAGCCCATTGTTTTTCTGATGAAAATAACTAAAATCCTTAGAGAAATTGATCCAAAGATGGATTATGATATTTGGAGAGATAAAATCTTGTATAAATTACCAAATTCTCTTAGGGATTTGATTGTTGCTAGAACTGAGCATATAAGGGAAAATTCTTCTTTCATTAATATCTGTAATGAAGTACTACTCAACCATAGATATGAACCAAAGAATTACCTTATTAAATCTTATAATGATCAGAATAAACCTTGTATGAAGCTCACAGAAAAATCTGGTAAACCCTCTGCCCCAGTTGCACCTAAAAAATATGCAACAAATACTTGTTATAAATGTAACAAACCGTGGCAGAAGGGTCATGTTTGTGACAAGAAAATTCATCTTGTTGAACAAAATGAAGACACTGATGAAGTTGAACTTGATGTCAATAATTCTTCCAGTGACTGTGAAAGTAATATCTCCTATGAAAATGAATCTGTTAAAGATGTTTTAATGTTGGAACATGATGTCCATTATTTAAATAATATATCTGAAGATTGTGTATTGAATTTATCTTCAGTAGAAAATGCTGAGATAATTAAAGATATTACTAACAATTCTATTCCTATATCCCCTTTAAAAGCACCTGTTATCATTAATGGTAAAAATGTTGATGTAGTTCTTGATTCTGGTGCTGGAGGAAGTGTAGTATCTGAAAAAGCTTTGGCTTCAGTGGATAAGGAATATTTGAGTAAATTATTGCCTATAACTTCTGAAAAATGGAGAGGATATGGTTCTACCTTATTTCCTATTGGCAAATACAAAACCTCTGTATTCTTCAAATATAATGGTGGTTTTGTCAGAGCTATTTGTGAGTTTGTTGTCATAAAAATGATAATTTGAGCAATTGGTTTATTGTGGGAAATGATATTTTAACCATGTTTGGTGTGAAACTGGACCCAGCAAATAATTGCTTTACCTTAGGAATGAATGGGAAAAGAAAATTCAAAATTTCTTCTCCTAGACCTTCTGGGCATTTGTTGAAATCTTGTAACTCACTGACCCAATGTAAAGGTAGAACAACAACTGAAATGGATGATTTATTACATGAAATAAATACCGCTTCTTTTGGTGATCAGTTGACTAGTGAACAAAAGGATTCTATTGTTGCCTCTATTACCTCTTTCCCTATGGCTTTTGCTCATGGTTCTCATGTCTTGGGAATTGTTCAGGAAGAGATGAAAATTACCTTATCCTGTAATTTGAGTGATATTCCTCCTTCCCTTAAGAAAAAACCATATCCTGCTTCTCCATCAAAAAGAAAAGATATTGAAGATAATATTGAAACATTATTAAAAATGAATATCATTGAGAAGGTGGATGTCACTCCCAAATATTGTGTCATCTCCCCAGTCTTGATTTCATATGAAAAAGATAAAGCTAGATTATGTGGAGATTACAGAGCTTTAAATACTTATACTGTTGATGATATTTATCCTTTACCCAGAATTAATTCAATTTATGCTACCTTGCAAGGTGCAAAATTTATTAGTTGTCTGGATGGTAATAAAGGTTATCATCAAGTTCCAGTTGAGAAACATTCTCAAAATTTTTTGCTTATTGCTACTCATATGGGAATATATAAGTATGTTAGGATGCCATTTGGCCCTAAAAATGCTCCTTCAGTTTTCCAGAAAGTCATGTATAACACTTTCCATCAAGAAATTATTGAAGGTTGGCTCATGGTTTATATTGATGATATTATTGTTTTTTCTAAAACTTTTGATGAACATATGACTCACTTGAATAAAGTTTTCCAAAAAATGGATAAAATCAATATGACCTTATCTTTAAAAAAGTGTAAATTTGGTTTTCAATCTTTGAAAGTCCTTGGCCATGTTGTGTCAGGCTTACAAATTTGTGTAGACCATAATAAAGTTGCTGCCATTCAAAATGTGAAAGCACCAGCTTCTGTAAGAGAAATCCAAAGTTTTTTGGGTATGTGTGGCTATTATAGACAATATATTAAAAATGATCAGGTCATAGCCTTGCCTCTTACAAAACTGACCAGAAAAGATGTTGCTTTTCTCTGGAATAATGACTGTCAAAAAGCTTTTGATACATTAAAAAGTTGCTTAATGAAAGCCCCTATATTGGCTCTTCCAGATTTTAACAAGCCATTCACCACACAATATGGGGGGCGGACTTGCTAGCAAGTCCGCAACCTTGGACCCAAACTCACCATAGATTGAACACACATTGAGCTATTGATAAAGGAACCATACAATCAGGGATGAACACCACTCAGCAGAACAGTTTTAGGTGGGTGTTCAAGTAGAGTTCAGTATGGGTTCAGTATGAGTTCAGTCTGAGTTCCATCTGAGTTCCATCTGAGTTCAGGTTGAGGACTTGCTAGCAAGTCCACCCCCTATATTGCGTAGTGATTTGTCCTTTATACAGATGCTAGCTTTATTGGTTTGGGTGCTGCCCTTCACCAAAAGCAAATTATTAATGATAAATCCTCAGAGGTTGTAATTTGTTATATTTCAAGAACCTTAAGAATTAGTGAATTGAAATATGGTGCCACTCAATTGGAGTGCTTAGCAGTTGTTTGGGCTCTTGAGAAACTTCATTACTACTTGGATGACCAAAAATTTGAGTTGGTAACTGACTGTAGTGCTGTGAAATCTCTCTTAAACCTCAAGACACCTAACAGACATATGTTCAGGTGGCAACTTGCTGTTCAAGAATACAGAGGAAGGATGACTATTATCCATAGAGCTGGAAATGTTCACTCTAATGTTGATATGCTCTCCAGATTGCCTCTGCCAAATAATGACTCCAATCCTGCTTATGTACCTGAAGATGATACTGTTCATATACATGGTATATTTATAGTTGATATGGAAGAAGAGTTATTACAGTTAATACTGGATTCATATGATAAAGATTCTGATTTAAATAAATTAGTTACTATCTTGAATGATCCTAACAATGCTTCAATTCAAGCATTAATAAAAACTCTTCCTGCAAAGTACCAAAATGCTTTAAATAAAGGAAAGTTTTCTATTGAAGATGGTTATATATATTATAGAAGGAAGCTTACCAATGTAATTGTCATTCCTCCTTCAATGAAAGAAAATATCCTCAAACTTTGTCATGATGACATATTAGCTAATCATTTTGATCTTGAAAAAACATTGATTAGAATCAAAAACACTGCATGGTGGGCTAATATGTCTGAAGACACAAAATTATATGTTGAATCTTGTGATTCCTGCAAAAAATCTAAAAGGTTAACAGGTAAGAGAGCAGGGTTATTACAACATATTGAAGCACCTAGTGCTCCCTGGCAAATCATTAGATGAATTTTGTCACTGGTCTTCCTGTTGCAGGTAAAGACAGCTTTAACTCTTGTTGGGTAATAGTGGATAGATTCACAAAAATGTGCAAATTTATTCCAACCCACAAAGATGTATCCACCAAAGAATTAGCTTTCTTATGGTGGTCTTAAATGTTTAATATTATTGGTTTTCCAAAAGCCATTATCTCTGATAGGGATCCAAAATTCACTTCTTAGTTTTGGACCTCTTTGATGGATATTTGTGGCTGTGAGTTAAAATTGTCTACAGCTCACCATCCTCAGACTGATGGTCTAGCTGAATGAATGATTCAAACTCTGGAAGATATGATTAGAAGGTATTGTTCCTTTGGTTTAGAATATAAAGACAATGACAGATTTACTCATGATTGGGTCACTCTTTTGCCTGGTCTTGAATTTGCATATAATAGCACTGTTCATTCTGTCACTGAGAAAAAGCCTTTTGAGCTTTGGTTAGGTTATGTCCCAAACACTCCTGCTCAGATTCTCAATAATAAATTACCTAAGTTGGAACTACACCCTGGTGTAAAATCTTTTATGCAAATGCAACAGCTATGCAGAAAACATGCTCAGAGTTGTATTGATAAAGCATTTGAGTATGAAAAGAAAAGATGGGATAAATCCCATTAAGAATACACATTTAACAAGGGTGATGAAGTGTTGATCTCTACTGTACATTTCAATTTGAAAGGTAACCACAAATTAAAAGATCCTTTTGTAGGACCATTTGTTGTTAAAAGAATGGTTGGTGATAATGCAGTAGAAGTTGTATTGTATTCTCCATATGATAGGAAACATCCTGTCTTTCCCATTTCTTTGCTTAAACCTTATACTTCCAACAGTGACTTATTTCCAAAAAGAAGAGGAAGACCTAAGAAGAATCCTCAGGAAGTCACAGAAACAGCAGAAATTGATAAAATTCTCAATGATAGAATTATCACTTCTGAAAGAGGTACTGAATATTTATTGAGATATAAGAACAAATCATCTGAACATGATGCATGGATACCTGGCAAGGAAATTTCAAATCTGCCTGCTCTGTTGAAAAAATACAAAAAGAAAAAATCTTAGCATTTTTTTTTATTGTTTTTTTTTAGAGTGAGGGAGTGTCAGCCAGGCTATTCCAGGAGTCCAGTAAATGATATATAACTTATAAAACCTTAAAAAGTGGGTAAGAATTGTATTTAATGAATATAACTTAATATTTTATTGCATAATGAAATTATATAAGTATTTTATTATATACAAGTGTTACATTAAATTTATTGGTTATATATATTTTTATATACAGTTAAATTGAACATAATATAATATATTCTACAAATAATGGCACATTTTTATGTATTTAATAATTATAAATTTATATTTAATTAATTGAAAAACATATATTATAATTATAAGTGTAAAATTGACTTATAATATATTTAAATTAATTACTTAAATTTATATATTAAATAATACCTCTCATATGATACTAAACAATAATTAATGACGCTTCTTTTGACCCGTAATTGTGTTAGAAAAAAACAAATAAATTAATTGAGACTGAATTGAGATTAATTACATGTTTTGTTGCGTCAAAGTATTTTTTGTTTCACTTAAAATATCCTTAAATCAGACTGTACCATCTGTTTGGAATTATTTTTCTCATAGTTCCTATGTTCCAGTCTTGTTTAGTTATTCACTATTGTTACTTACTGATTTGGGAATTAATTGTGGGAAAATTTGATTCTTAATTGGGGTTTTAATCATTTGTTTCATATTTTACTCTACATTGTTATGTTTCACTTATTCTTTTTTATTCTTGTTTCATCTTATTATAATTCTTGTATATACAATTATAGTGGCACTTCAGAGGACCCATTGCCTATAAAAAGGCCTTGGATAATTCCCTGTAGCCTCATCACTTATTACACACTCAACAAATTAAATAACTATTTTATTATGTTTAAATTTTTTTATTAGTAATACAAATCTAATTAAAAGTCTATATAACAAATTAAAGGTTGCTTTAAGTCTGATAGTAATTAAAATTGTTTGCCGCGCAGAACCCTTACATTTAAAAAAAAATTATTGTTAATAAAATCTAAGTTTTTGTCACCTCTCAAAGTTGCTCATCGTTGTTTCCCTCTCAAATAAATTAAATATATATATTTTTGTTTTATTTCTTTATTTTCCCTTGTCCTCCTCCCTCTCTCCTCCTTTTCTCCTATTTTCCTTACTTACTTCTAGACGACCGACCGACACCTATACTTTCACCAGCTGCCTGCACCACAAGGAACACAGTTCTTCCTCTAATCCAAGCAAGAAACAAAAACACCACAACCATCCAGACCAACTGTCAGAGGCTTCTTTATCCCATCATTTAATGAAAGTATTGAAACAAAATTACTAACTAGAAAATAATAACAGGCAACAGATATATAAAAAAAAATTATTTTATTTTTACTTTTATTTTATTTTTATTTTTATTTTTATTTTTATTTTTATTTTTATTTTTATTTTTATTTTTATTTTTATTTTTATTTTTATTTTTATTTTTATTTTTATTTTTATTTTTATTTTTATTTTTATTTTTATTTTTATTTTTATTTTTATTTTTATTTTTATTTTTATTTTTATTTTTATTTTTATTTTTATTTTTATTTTTATTTTTATTTTTATTTTTATTTTTATTTTTATTTTTACTTTTATTTTTATTTTTATTTTTATTTTTATTTTTATTTTTATTTTTATTTTTATTTTTATTTTTATTTTTATTTTTATTTTTATTTTTATTTTTATTTTTATTTTTATTTTTATTTTTATTTTTATTTTTATTTTTATTTTTATTTTTATTTTTATTTTTATTTTTATTTTTATTTTTATTTTTATTTTTATTTTTATTTTTATTTTTATTTTTATTTTTATTTTTATTTTTATTTTTATTTTTATTTTTATTTTTATTTTTATTTTTATTTTTATTTTTATTTTTATTTTTATTTTTATTTTTATTTTTATTTTTATTTTTATTTTTATTTTTATTTTTATTTTTATTTTTATTTTTATTTTTATTTTTATTTTTATTTTTATTTTTATTTTTATTTTTATTTTTATTTTTATTTTTATTTTTATTTTTATTTTTATTTTTATTTTTATTTTTATTTTTATTTTTATTTTTATTTTTATTTTTATTTTTATTTTTATTTTTATTTTTATTTTTATTTTTATTTTTATTTTTATTTTTATTTTTATTTTTATTTTTATTTTTATTTTTATTTTTATTTTTATTTTTATTTTTATTTTTATTTTTATTTTTATTTTTATTTTTATTTTTATTTTTATTTTTATTTTTATTTTTATTTTTATTTTTATTTTTATTTTTATTTTTATTTTTATTTTTATTTTTATTTTTATTTTTATTTTTATTTTTATTTTTATTTTTATTTTTATTTTTATTTTTATTTTTATTTTTATTTTTATTTTTATTTTTATTTTTATTTTTATTTTTATTTTTATTTTTATTTTTATTTTTATTTTTATTTTTATTTTTATTTTTATTTTTATTTTTATTTTTATTTTTATTTTTATTTTTATTTTTATTTTTATTTTTATTTTTATTTTTATTTTTATTTTTATTTTTATTTTTATTTTTATTTTTATTTTTATTTTTATTTTTATTTTTATTTTTATTTTTATTTTTATTTTTAACTACTAACTACTAACATACAAAAAAATTCAAAATGAAATTAAGATGAAATAAACAAAAAAATATGACATGAATAATTATTACAAATGGTATCCCCCAGCCAATTGATGAGCTGTTCCACTGATAACTTACCCATATCTAAGTGCACCTTAATATGGATACACAATTAAATATTTTTAAATGATTAATGATAAAAAAATTAGAAATAAAAAGAAAATAATAAAAAAATGAAACACAGAAATAAATGAAAAAGAAAATAATAAAAAGAAAAATAGCATTCCCTGGCCAATTGATGAGCCTTTTCCCACCAATGCTTGCCCCTCATCCAGGTGACCCTGATGTGGTAACACCATAATTTTTGTGATTTTTCGTCTTTACATCCTAATAAACCCCATAAAAAATTAAAAGAAATAAATAAAAGAAATAAAATAATCTAAAACTACTATCTAACACAACCATAAACAGAGCAATCAGATGAAAAGAAAAGTAAAATTCCAATCCAAGGAAATGATTACTTGGTGGGCTCCCACCAATAAGTAAAAATAATGGGAGACCAGCAGTGATCTGCTGCCACTCCAAGGAAACAAAGAAGCCAGTCCAAGGCCAGTTTAAAGTCATAGTGGACTAAAACCTGAAGAACCAAACCAGAACTAGGATTCAACTAGGACAAACAAAATACTTGAAACAGAAGTTATAGGGTAACTGTTCTACAGAGCAGCCAGCTCATCAGTTACCCCCACACTTGCCAAAATTAAATCTAGAACCCCCCCCCCCCCCCCCCCTGGGTACCCTTTAACCAAAACACAAATCCAAAACAGAAAAACCAAAACCAATAAGCGTGATGAGTCCTGCACTTGAAGACCAAAAAAATTTCCAGTTTAAAGCCATAGAGGACTAAAACCTGTGAAGAAAACCTAATGCTAGGGTTCAACCAAATTAAGAGAAGGGGTTGGAAACAGACAATCTGGGGTAACTGTTGATAGAGCAGCCAGCCTATAAGTCACCCCCACCCTTGCCAAGGCAAAATCTAGAGGCCCTGCCCATGGGTACCCTCTAAAAAAAGTTTCCAAGAAACAGATGCACAGAATCACCATTAAAATCCAACATTAAAGAATGGTCCATAGTTTATTGTCATTGCAGAGTCAGTCTTCTTCACTTCTTGTGCCTCTTGGGTAAAACCTCTTCACCTGATCCGCAGCCACCCTCTTTTTTAGGACTGCACCATCCAACTCTTCCAAAACATAAGAACCTCCAGAAACTTGAGATCTGACTCTGTAAGGTCCATTCCATTGTCAGAAAACATCTTTCCCCACTGACTCTCCAAATTTCTATTATACACCAAAACCAAACAACCAGGTTTCAAGGGATTCCTGAGTCTATGAGCCAGCTTCTTGTCCCAGTTTCTGACTGATTGATTCCTCATCTTCATCATACTAGAGTATTCCTTCTCTTAAAATTCCTCTTTACATTCTAACTGTTGCATCCTTGCACAGAGCAAATCTTCTGTTGAGCACACATCATCCCGGTCAATTCCAAGATAAGAGACGGCTTCCAAATCCACTGGTAGAACAGCTTTCTGACCAAAAATCAATTTATAAGGAGAATAGCCAGTTGTCCTCTTTACAGTGACTCTATCAGCAAATAAAACCAAGGGTAAATAATGCCTCCACTTTTCACCACTATCTCTGCACATCTTTACCAAAGCATTCTTGATAACTTGATGGTCTCTTTCAACCATGCCTGAAGCTTCAGGAATATAAGGCGTAGCCACCCTGACTTGGGAACCAATACTTGCCACAGCTTCTTTGAATTCAGCTCCAAACTCTGGCCCTCCTTCCACAGTCATCAACTTCATCAAACCATACATAAATACCCATTCTTTCTTCAATAACTCTGCCACATTCTTGGCAGTCAAATTAACCAGAGGTGCTGCCTCCACCCAGCCAGAAAAATCATTCCTGGCAACAATCAAGTATTTAAACCTGCCCTCTTTAATATGGACAGCATCCAAACTAACTATTCCAAACACAGTTGATTCAACAGTAGCATGGCCAACCTCTTTAGGTTTCAAGTGACTTCTTATTTGACATTCTTCACAAGATTGAACCCAACCCTACACAGCCAACTTCATACCTGGCCACCAAAATCTGTCAGCTACTCTTCTATAAGTCTCCCCAAAGCCAATATGACCAAGGTCTTCATGCAAAGACTTCAACACCAACTCTTGACCCTCCTTCTGAGTTACCACAACTTGAGGATTTGGATACCTCCTCCTCATCAACCATCTTCCTGACACATAGAACCCAGGACTTTTCTTCTTGATTGCCTACTAAGTATTATCATCACAAATGTCTGGCCTCTCCAAGGTCAACAGATATTCAACCAAAATAAAATAAAACCCAGTCTGACCCCAGGTCTCATCTTCAAAGTCCAACAAAACAACATCCAAGGGTACAAACCTATCATAAAAATCACCACTTTACACATGAGAAACACAACCAGCCCATCTGGGACACCAATCTCTAAACTTTGATAAATCTCTACCCTTCCACTAAATCCTATGAGAATCCAGTTCACTGACAAACAAACCACTCTCCAGATTTCAGCCATCCCAAACAACGGCCCCATCTTTATCAACAAAAACATCCTGATCCCCAGAGTCAAGATCATAAATATCCAGTTTATCCTCTTGGCATAGGATAGAACAATCATCCAGTTTAGCCTCATGGGGGAGGAGAGAAAAGTCTTCAGCACCCTTAGTGCTGGCTCTAACAACCGGAAAATCTTCATAAAACTCCTCAGCATCAGAATCTTCATCTGTGGGTGGTCTTCTTGACAATCCATCTGGCATCGTAAATGTTTTGCCCGGTTTGTGTACCAGGTCAAAAGAAAAATGTTGAATAAACGCCACCTACCTAGTCATTAGAGCATTTGAAAGACTTGGTGTGTTGATCATTTGAACAAGAGATTTAGCATCCACCTCCAGCTCAAAATTCTGCCCCCACAAAACAGTTTGTAGCTTCTTTAAGATATTTGCTACACCGCAAAATTCCAACTTTGGCTGAGAATACCTTGATTCCACCTCATTAAAAACCACAGACTCATACCTTACTGGCCTGACCTTTCCAGATTTATCTTCCTGAGATAAAACAGCACCAGCAGCAATATAACTTGAGTCCACTGCCAAATAAATTTTTCCAGCCTCTATACCATAATCCAACTTGTGAAGAATAATATCTTCACCCACCACCTTCTTCAACTTCTGAAAAGCCTCTTCACACTCTTCCATCTATTCCCACTCTGCATCTTTCCTGGTCACCCTCCTTAAAGGTGAAGCCAACAAAGAAAAATATTTAATGAAAATCCTGACATACACACAAACTCCCAAAATTACTCTGACTTCAGTAGTAATTTTAGGCCTTGGCCATGACTGAATTTTATTAACCTTCTTCTTTGCCATAATACTCTCCTCTTTACATATCACATGCCCAAGAATTTCCAGATCTGGAACACAACAAAACTTTGACCCATAAATGGTCAAACCAGCCTCTTCAATTCAAAACAATACTCTCTCTAGATTAATTGCATATACTTAAACAAAACTCCTTATACCTGGGTTTTCTTTCAGCACTTAATTTCCATAATCAGTGGAGGGTCCTTTAATTCCACCATCATCAATAAAAATACCAGCATGAGTAGGTACCTCATCCTGTAAAATCCAAGCAATTTGTGCTTGATAAACTGCTACTGAATTAGTTGCTCCTTAACACAACCTAGTGAGCTGAAATATTCCCAGAGGAGTCCCAAATGTTGTAAGTGGCCGTGAATCAGTGTGAAGTTCCATTTCATTATAACCACCCATAATTTCACCCAAGCCATAAAACACCCTTCAAGTAAAGGCTTCCTCAAAGTCTTCTGCACTTAATGGCATACCCACATCCTTGATAGTAACTCTATTCAGAGCTCTAAGATCATGAACCAATCTGAGTTTCACATTCTGCTTCTTAACACAGAACACTGGATTGAGTAGCTATAAGTTGATTGTTCATACAGTTTAGTCCTGACTCTTTCCCTAACAATCTCTACCAAATCATCACGTATATCAGCAAGAATTGGAATAGGTTTGATTTGCAAAGGTTCATGAAAAAACACAGGAATCAAGTAAGGTTCCCCATAAGAGTCCTTCAACACACCCCTTTCCTCTGCAACAAATGCCACTGCCTTTGCCCTTAGCAGAATAATGTGCAACAACAACTTCTTTTCTCTTCAGACAACCATCCATCACGACCAAAGTTAACAACCTTCAACCTTTCCATTGTCACTCTAGCAGTTTCCTCAAAATCAGGAGGATTCTACACTAGAGGAGTACTGTACAGATCTCTTGACAAGGGAGGTCTCTTAAGTGGGGGATTCAATCCTACAGGCATAGGCTCATTGACAGGCCTAATCTTCTGCGGCACCTTCTTATACTTTGCAGCTCTACCGTCAACTTGAGGTATTTTCAAGACGTCTTCATCACCAGACCTGGAACAAAAACCAAGGGTTTCCCCATTGCTCACATGTGTGGCCAAGGTAATGTTTTTGAAAGGTGTAGAAGAAACCCTAGCTGTGCACAATTGGGAAGACTTACTTTTACTCCCCAATCTCACCACTCCAAAGCTTTTCCACAATCCCACATCTTCATCTTCTCTTCCATCTACCAAATCTTCAAATCTTGATTCATCTTCAGAATCACATTTTCTACTACTGTGCAGTTTATCCTCATGCAGGAGGCCCAAACAAAGATCTTGCTGATCTTCCTTCTTCAAAAATGTGTGCAGTTTAACCTCTTGCTGCAGGCCCAAAATAAGATCTTGCTGATCTTCACAAAAAATGATTTTTGTCTTCTTTCTTCATTATCTTCAGATTTTTTCTTCACTTTCTTGAATTATCTTGAAATTTTTATTTTCTTTTCTTGGGTTTTCTTCTTGCCTACAAAAATAACCGGGGGTTTCCCCAACGCTCACAGACGTGGGAAAGGTAATATTTTGAAAGGTGTAGAAAAAAACCTAGTGGTGCACAATTGGGAGGACTTACTTTTACTCCCCAATCTCACCACTCCAAAACTTTTCCCTATATCTTTCAATAAAGATATATAGCCCATCTTCACTTTTAAACTTAAATTAAAATTAATTGAAAATCTTGAAAAAGATCAATGACTTGATAAAAAACATGAAGAATACTTGAAAATAAGAGAGACATTAAAAAGAGAAAGTTGAAAATCAACTTGGTATATCTCCAAGGGAGCTGACCTACTACAAACTAGGAGCTCCTCACCTTGGGGAGAGGTTGTAGCACTTGGGTGATCAGCCCTCCTCATTCTAAAAAAGACAGACTCTCTCTAGAGCTGGAACCTACTTCCTTTCTCCTCTTAAAACAATCCATCCATTGACACATGGAAGACAAACCAGGCCTGGTTTACCAACCATCATCTCCAGGAGATGATAACCTCATGTGAAGCCTTCTTTCATCTTCACCAGTTAACTCTGAGCTAATCCCCATGTCAAACAGATAGTGAATTCTTTCCTTGAAATCCATCAAGAATGGCCTGCCTAAAACTGCTTTTAAATTACCTTTAGCAATGTAAAAATGAGCCTTCCCGGAGGCTCCACCAACATCCAACTTAAAAAACTCTGAGGCTCCCATCAACTCTCTTATGTGACCCCCTATACATCTTAAATTGCCACCAATCCCAGTTTTGATGGGGAGACCCAAATGAGTGGCCTCAAAAAAAGAAATCAGGTTAATCTGTGAACCTGAATCCACTAATTCTCTAGCCTCCCTGCCATTCAGGGTGACATTGACATACCCTAGAGGTGCAGAAAAGTGCATTTTCAACCTCTGTCCAAACTTCTCCACAGAATCACCTATGTATTCCACTTCCCCAGAAGAAACCCTTCTCCTGGTCAACAAATTTTTCTGTCTATCAGTCAACCCAGGACTGATAGCATATAACTCTCCATAAGTGAGAGAAACTTGACCCTGATTCATCCTATCTAGAACAGATTCCATAAAATTTGATTGGCCAGAGACTACTGGCCTCTCAAAGTGAGCCCTTGGCTTCACTACCTTGGTCCTAGAATTTTCCTGAGGACCAGCACCACCAACAGATTTCCCATCTACAGGAATCAAACCAGATCCCTCACCAGAACCTCTGACCCCAGCAGGCCTTGGCAAGAAAGCCAAAGGAACCTACTCCTCAGAGTCAGAGTCCACATCCATAGGCATTGGCTCACCATTAAGGTCCAATGCTCCAAAACTAGGGGGGCCCATATTTGCAATCCCCTTTTGCATTTTATACAGCTCCTCTTTGCTGTAATTCTTCCTAGCTGCACCCAGCTTAGGATCTGCCTTTTCTACTTTAGGCTTTAAAGGGGTCTGAGAACTGCTCTTAGGCCTTCCTACCTTGCCTGCCTCTACATCATATACACCAGCCAAGCACTCACCACTTGACTGTCCTCCACAAGAATACAACTCTAATCCACCAAAGGAAGTAGAAAAGGAAACTTTGTTCACTTCCTTCCCTTTCTTCTTGCCATCTTCATCTTGCTTAGTAGAGGAATTCCCCTGAACAGGAATCTCCTCCAATCTTGGCCACCGCTGATTGAGACCAGCCCTCCTCCTGACCATGTCCACAGGAACCTGCCCCTCACTGGGCTTGACAAACTGACCATCAGGGAGCTTGAACACCCTGCCATCAAATTCTACTTTTCCCTCTGACACATCTCTGTTTAGGGCCCAACAGTCATTGGCCTTATGTCCTCTCCTTCCCAAATAAGAGCAGACCCAAGGGTCACTCCTACCAGCCCACCTATCAAATTCTATGGTCTGCAGAGGTGCCTTATTGGCCTTCTTAGCCTCCTGAAGAAAAATATGAAGCTGTTTTGTGAGATCAGCCAACTGTTCCACCACTGGATCCCTCTCCTGTTTGGGAACCTTTACCATATTCTTCTCTTCTTTCTCCACCTTACTTTTCTCTTCAGCCAAAGCCTCACTGACTTTTCTGACATACTTGGTGCACCCTTCTTGATAGGTGTCCACCGCCAATAACTTCAGATGGGCCTCCACCACCTCCTTCACCCTTTCCAAGGCAGGTAACTTTTGATCCCCATTGAAGAGAGTCTTCATCAAGCCTTTCCTTGATAACTCTTTTAGCACATCCATCCTGACATTTCTAGACAGGGCAGACCAAAAAACATCTTTGGCAGAATTCTCATGCACCAGCTCCTCCACTTCCACCAAGTATTTCACCACAGGATCAAACTGTAGCAGAAACTTCCTGTGACTCTGTAAGTTACCAACACCTCCATAAGACTGCCACTCACTGAAAACCTTATTCAGATGCAACATAGTGAACCTGACACCCCATTTATCAACCATCTCCCTACACAATAACCTCCAATCTCTCTTCTTGTAGCCAGGCATGGCCACAACCTCCTTCTCCACTGCCCTATCTCCAATGATGAAGATAATTTTCTTCACCATATCAAGGTGGGAAGCACCGTCAACACCCACAGCAGTTTCATACTTTTCTAGAAACCACTTAACATCATCACCATTGAACTTGGTTCCATCCAAGATTTAATCCTAACACATTTCCTAACCATCACTGCAGGCAGACCTTCCCCCCCACTGAAAGTCACCATAGGAATAGAGGATCCAGAAGCCATTCTTCCAGACAAAAATACCAAAAGAGCCAATCACAGGCAACAAAGAATCCAAAGAACTAACAGATCAGACCCCACTTTGGGTGCCAGAAATTTATACAATCCTATAGTACTAGCTATAGTCCTTGACCAAGGGAGTTGGAGTAAAACCATAAAGAAAAACCCCTGTCCCTTTAGAAAAATAGAGTGAGATTTACCTGTTACAGTAAATTGGTTCCTGCTACCACAAAGCCCCTTTTTCAAACACACTTGATTGCTTGATCAGTCAAGAAAGAAGTCTCCAGACAGACTACCCACACAAAGAACTGAAATGCAGACTAATGTCCACACCAGAGAAAGCAATGATACTTGATGTAGGTTGCAAATCCACACCAGAGACAGAAATGATACTTGCTACAGCTTGCAAGACTAAAAAAGAGAAAACAGTTGCTAAGTAGAGTTAAATGAAGAACTTACTTGAAAAAAAATACAGCCAAATTGTGGCCAACAACAGTGAGAACTGAGTGAGGAACATGGATATCACCGCCAGATGGTTGAATGATAATTAAGGTTGCCCCAAACTATCTTTCTCACTATATACACACAGACTACTAACTAAGAGCCCATGCACACCTGTGAATCCGGCATTCCTGACCACCAAATTGCATAAAACCTCCCTAGAAGTGCATCCAGCCCTCTAGCATTGAGGCAGGAGGTCTACCCAGCACTGCGAAGCCCGCCTGAGGCGTCCTGACCACCCTAAAGCCAGAAAACCACCTAAAACACCCAAACTACTTAGAGAATTCACCTACAACTACTAAAACCCTAAAAACAAAAAATTACACTACAACAACATTGAGACATGAAATATAGAGAAAATTTGTCAGGCTAAGATCAAGTAAAAGGACGTGAAATAGCTTGAAAAGTCTTTGTCTAGAAGATTTAAATGGTCCTATATGAATACTGTAGTAAAAATCCAACAAATAGTAAAATATAATTCAGAATAAAGGTCTCAGTAATATAATTCTCACTATTTTTATATGTGGCTTACAATCTTTTTAGTTGGTAGAAAAATAGATTATAATAATTCAGATACTACTCAAATGTCTTATAAAAGTACTAGTTGAAGTGTATTGTAATTTATTTGGTTATGTGGTGTAAATTGTAATGATAAAGAATGTAGAAACAAGACCCAAAAACCTCCTTCTTTTATACACACTGAGTTCCCCAATAATTCCCTTGATGTACCATCCAAAACACAGTTAATGACGCCTCAAAACAACTAATAGACATGCCCATAAACATCCTTAGTGATCCATGACATAATTAGACAAGTAACAACCGTCAAAATCCTGTAATATTAAGGGAAATCCATCAAAATTAAAGGGAAAGACAAAAAGAGAGTATATGTGTATAAAACAATAATATAAAGGAATAAAGGAGGCTTTTTAAGGTTAATAATAGCTTAATAATAAGGGGGATTTACTGTAGAAATGGAGGGGCTAATCCTGAAATTATACTACATGAAATTCCCATCCAAATATAACCAATATTGACTGAGAAATCACCCAAAAACTCAAAAAAGAGCATGAGATGTGGGGTAACTACATGCAGTCCTTGGCAGGCGCTTGCACGGGTAAATCCTTGACTAATATTAGGCAAATTTAAGCGTGGTGATGAAATAAGACGCCAAGAGTGAGGTTATTAATGAAATTAGTGCATATAAACAAGGTCAATGCACTATTAATTAAGCTAGGACACTAAATAAGTGCCTGTCACCTATTTTAGTGTGTTTCCCCACATTGGGCATAGAATGTGGGGTAATTATAGTGTGAAAAAGCTAACTTTGCTAAAAATTAAGCTATTCACACGGGAAAAAAGCAGGCAGTATGTGGACAGTACACAGAAGCCATTTCTGGCATAAAAAACACCAAATTTGAAAAGTACTATTTTTATGCATTTAAATAGCCAAATCAATAGTCGTAAATGAGCCCAATTGATCTTTCAAAGCACAATTTTGATATTCTCAATTTTATAGCGCATATAGTCAACTTTTAAGTGAAATAAAGCGCATTTCTTGATTTTTGCGTAAAACAATGAATATAACAGCTTTAAGTGTACTTAAAAATTATGTAGACTTATACTTAAGGTTCTTATGATTACCCTTATATATTACAGCTTAATATTAAGTACATAAGACCTATAAAAGGTTGGTATATGCGTGTATAAAAGGTGTTATAATGGAATTTTTTGTGTATTATCATAATTTTACTTATGTATAATATTTGTGTACTCTTATTTATTGTTCCCATGTATAGCTCATGTGTTTAACATAACTTATAAGCACTTTTTACTAAGTCCTGGGAATATACAGGCTGACACTCACCCACCCAAAAAAACAATAAAAAAAATGATAAGTTATACATTTTATTTACTTATTTGTAATTTTCAGGTATTCAGATTAATTCTGTAGCATTAAAGATTATACTATAAAGAAATAAAACATAATAAAATATTATGAGTACTGGTTTTTGAACCCCTCAGCTGGTTGAACAGAAATTTATTTTTGTTTAAATTTTTTAAGAAGGGTGGATAAATTAGAATTTTCTTTTTCAGGTATCCATTTATCAAATTCATTTGATTTCCCTTTAAAGCTTAGTAAATACTCAGTTCCTTTTTCTTTAGTAAGGATTCTTTTCTTGAGTATTTTTTCAATCTCCGCTTTTTCCACAATTTCTTCAGGTTGCTTTTTAGGCCTTCCCCTTCTTTTTGGAAATAAGTCAGGATCATTTGCATGGTAAGGTTTCAATAATGAGATAGGGAAAACTGGATGTTTCCTATCATATGGAGCATATAATATGTCTTCCACTGCATTATTACCAACCATTTTACTGACTACAAAAGTTCCTACATAGGGATCCTTTAATTTAACATTACCTTGTAAGTTAAAATGTAGGGTTGATATAAGGACTTCATCTCCCTTTTTGAATTCAAATTCTTTATGAGATTTATCCCACCTTCTCTTTTCATATTCAAATGCTTTTTGGATGCATTCTTCTGCATGCTTTCTACACATTTGTTGCATATGAATAAAGGATTTAGCACCAGGGTGTATATCCAACCTTGGTAATCTATTTTAATGATTTACTGGGGTATTTGGTACGTATCCCAGCCAGAGTTCAAATGGTCTCTTCTCTTTTACAGAATGACTTGTGCTGTTATAAGCAAATTCAAGGCCCGGAATTAATGTCACCCAGTCATGTGTGAATTTCTCATTGTCTTTGTATTCTAATCCAAAGGCACAATATCTTCTGATCATGTCTTCTAGAGTTTGTATCATTCTCTCAGCCAGCCCATCAGTTTTTGGATGGTGTGCTGTAGAAAATTTCAATTTACAACCTGATACTTCCATCAAAGATGTCCAGAACTCTGAAGTAAATTTAGGGTCTTTGTCAGATATTATGGCTTTGGGGAACGCAGCAGTATTCATCATCTGAGTTCACCAAAGTAGTTCCAAGTCTTTTGCAGATACCTCTTTATGAGTAGGGATAAATTTACACATTTTTGTTAATCTATCCACTATTACCCAGAAAGAATTGAAACTTTCTTTTCCTGCTAATGGCAAGCCAGTAACAAAATCCATGTTTATAATTTCCCATGGAGCTTTTGGCTGCTCTGTTTGTTGTAAAAACCCAGCTCTCTTCCCAGTTAATCTTTTAGATTTCTGAAAAGAGTCACATGTTTCAATGTATTTTTGTACATCTTCTTTCCTGTTTATCCACAAGGCTGTATTTTTAACTCTGGTTAATGTTTTGTTAAAGTCAAAATGACCAGCTAAGGTTTCATCATGACAAGTACTCAACATTAACTCTTTCATAGAAGGTGGTATCACTTTTACATTACTTAACTTTTTTCCTGTAATATATATATCCATCCTCAATTGATAAGTTACCTTTTTCCAACACATTTCTATACTTTGTAGGCAAGGTTTTAATTAATGCACTCATGGAGGCATTTGTTGGATCATTAAGAATGGTAGATAGTTTAGACAAATCTTTATCAGATGAATAATTTTCTAATATAGTTTGCATAAACTCTTCTTCTAAATCCACTATATAAGTCCCAAATATATGTATAACCTCATTTTCAGGTACATAAGCTGGGTTGTCAGCATCATTTGGCGAAGGACTTCTGGATAATAAATCCACATTAGAGTGCAATGTTCCTGCTCTGTGAGTGATTTTCATTCTTCCTCTGCACTCTTGTACAGCTAGTTGCCATCTAAACATGTGCCTATTAGGTGTTTTCATGTTTAGTATGGATTTTACTGCACTGCAATCTGTTATAAGTTCAAACTTCTGGTCTTCCAGATAGAAATGAAGTTTCTCCAAAGCCCACACCATGGCTAAAGATTTTAGCTGTGTGGCACCATACCTTAATTCTATTTTTCTTAAGGTTCTGGATATATAACAGATAAATAATTCAGATAATTTTCCATTTATTATCTGTTTCTGCTGTAAAGCAGCACCTAAACCTATGAAGCTTGCATCAGTGTACAAGATAAAAGTTAGGGTGAAATCTGGAAGTCCCAATATTGGAGCTGACATTAAACATTCCTTTAATTTATTAAAGGCATGTTGTCTTTCATTACTCCAAATGAAAGCCTCATTTTTCCTGATTAATGTTGTTAAAGGAGCTGCAATGGATTGGTAATTTTTAATATATTGTCTATAATATCCACACATACCCAAAAAACTTTGAACCTCTTTTACATTTTTAGGTATACCAATGTTTTTAATTACTGCCACCTTATTCTGCTCAACACAAATTTGTAATCCAGATACAACATGTCCAAGTACTTTCAAGGATTGAAATCCAAATTTACATTTCTTTAATGCAATTTTCATATTAATTTCATCCATTCCTTGAAACAATCTTTTCAGGTGATTTAAATGTTCATCATATGTTTTTGAAAACACTATGATGTCATCAATATAGACCAATAGCCATCCTTCAACCATTTCCTGATGAAAAACACTATCCATCAATTTTTGGAAGACTGAAGGCACATTCTTTGGGCCAAATGGCATTCTCACATACTTATATATACCCATATGTGTGGTTATTAATAAGTAATTTTGAGAATTTCTTTCCACAGGTATATGGTGGTAACCCTTGTTTCCATCCAGACAGGAAATATATTTTGCTCCTTGTAAAGTAGCATCAATAGAAGCTATCCTTGGTAGAGGGTAAATATCATCTACTGTGTATGTATTCAGAGCTCTATAATCACCGCATAATCTTGCCTTATCTTTTTCATAAGAGATCAATACTGGTGAAATGACACAATACTTAGGTGTTGTGTCCACTTTTTCAACAATACCCATTTCCAAAACATTTTTATATTGTCTTCAATATCTTTCCTTTTTGCAGGAGATGCTGGGTAAGGTTTCTTTTTCAAGCTGCAAGGAATATTATCCAAATCACAACTTAAAGATATTTTCATCTCATGGTCTTTGACCAATCCTAGCTCATTTGAACCATGAGCAAATTCCATAGGATATGATTTAATCAATCTCAAAATATTTTCTTCAATTTTTGAGAGTTGAGGACTTAAAGAGGCCTTTTGGATTTCATTGTCCAAATCAACCATATCAGTGGCGGTTTTTCCACCTTGCAGTTGTTCTTCCCTAGAAGAAATGGCATACACTGAATTTTCAGAACATGTTTTGAATTTTCTCTTACCATTCAAGCCTATGGTGAAACAACTGTTTTCATGATCTAGTTTAATGCCAAATTTTGTCAATAAATCAATGCCAATAATAAACCAGTCACTAAAACTATTATTATCCATTACTACAAATTCACAAACTGCTCTAACATATCCATTATTTTATTTAAAGAAGACAGCAGTTTTGTACTTGCCTATTGGATTTAATACTGAACCAAAACCCCTCCAGTTCTTTGTCTGAAAAGGTTCTAGTTTATCCTGGTACTTACTATCAAGTTTCATTAATGTATTAATTGAAAATACACTACCTGCAGCCTCAGTGTCAAGAATGGCATTCATTTCTTTTCCACATATGATAACAGGTGCTCTGATAGGTGTTATTTTGTAAGTATCATGAGATACATCTTTAATTATTTCAGCTTCCTCTATGGAAGTTAAAGATGTGTCTGTATGAGGTATAGCATCATTCAGGAACATAATATCCTGTTCTAATACAAATATCTCATTTTCATCATCACTGTAAGATATGTTACTTTTACCATCCTCACTGGATTCCACGTTCTCATCTTCATGATTACTTGGTTCAGAATTCTGTGAGGTTTCAATAACATTTATTCTCTTCTTACATGTGTGACCCTTAACCCAAGGTTCATTACATTTGTAAAAAGTGTTATTCTCTTGTCTCTTAGGGACAAGAGGAGCTGAAGGTTTTTTCTTCTCCACTGGTAACTTACTTGTAGTAGGTTTTACCACGTCAACACTTTGTCTGTAATTACTATACTTGGTTTCATACTTGTGGTTTAATAATATCTCATTGCATATATTAATGAATCCAGAGGTATCTCTGATGGTTTCAGTTCTAGCTACAATAATGTCTCTAACTGATATAGGCAACTTGTATATTATTTTTTCTTTCCACTCTTCATAATACATTTTTGGATCCATAGCTTTCATGATTTTTATTAAATTCATTAAGAAGACCATGGGTTTATCTCCAGAATTTGGATTCTATCTTGTTCTTTCATACAATCTTTGTTGAGTGATTCTAAATTTTGTGCCACCAAATTGCCTTTCAATTAGTGCCTTCCATTCATTCAAGGAGTAATTAATTCCCTCACTCAATACAGATTCAAACCATAATAAGGCCACATCTGTAAATAAAGATATTAACTTTGAATCAATTTCCTCATCAGGTAATTTGTATGAAAATTTTAAGTTATAAATTCTTTGTATGAATTGTTGCCAATCAGATTTTGAATCCCTGTCAAAAGAAGGGTACTGATCTAACTTAGGCCAATTCTTTTGGCTAGTTTTTGCTTCCCTAACCTGAGGAATATTGAGTAATTCACTTACTTTAGAAAGATGATCATTTATTTCATCTTTTACTGATTTTATATTCTCAGAGCCCATGATACTATGTTCATGTTCAATCATTGGTCTATCATCAGAGTGTTTCATAAAAACTGGTACTCTTGCTACATAAGAGGTATTATATTTTATTTTTTCAGTATTTTTCAAAATGTTAGCTACTTCAATTTCTACTCTTTGTAACCTATCTTTTATTACAGGTACATGAGCTAAGTTATCATTTATATTTGAAAAAGACTATTACATATCCCTCTATGGTAGCCATAAATTTCTGAGAATGTTCCAATTTATTTTCTAAATTTTTAATCTCAGAGTTTAATCTTTTGTTTTCATTGATTAATTCATTATTTTAATTCTCAATAATTTTTAACCTATTGGCTGTTGTACTCAATGATTGCGTGAGGTTTCATAATACACTTTCTGTATTATTTTTGAACTCTCTAGAGAATTCTTCTAATTTTTCAATTCTTAATAATAATTTACTAATTATTTTTGATTTCATTGGATTTTCTTTTAAAAAATATTCAATTTTGTCTGTGTCCAATTCAGAAGACTAATCATCAGGGTCAAGATTTAATTCACTTGTTTCCATTTTTATATTAATAGTATTTTCCTGGTGGTCAATAAAACTATGTACATTGTCCTCATTTAAAGACAAGCTTAACATATTTTTTTCAAATGAATAATCTTTTAAATCTTTATCAATTATATCCAATATTTCCCTATCATCTCATTACCTATAAGTAATTTATTTTCAGGTTGATACAATTGACTATGAGAAGTTTGATGACTTACCAAGGTCTTATCACACTTCCCCTGCCTCTCCTTGCCTTTCCCCTGTAAGGGTGACTGCTGGATCCTTGTTGAGGAGGTTTGTTGTAGTTTTGGGCATACCAATCCCATTTCCATTTGCTTACTGTAATTTTTTGGTCCTCCTCTTGGACTGGAGGTGTTTCTATGGAATTGTTGGGTGCCACTGTTGGTGGTTGAGCCTTTATGTCCGCTAGAGCTTGGTTGACTTCTATGAAACCTTGAGCTGCTCTTTTCTCCAGATTGTTGATCTGGTCCACTATATTGTTGACTCTTATTGTCAAGGTGTTCAGTAGGGTGGATAGGGAGTGAACTTGTTCTTGTAATGTATATTTTGTTTTCTTTATTGAAACCTGCTTTAAAAGCTTTTCCCTTTCCTCCAGAGACATTGGCGGAGTGTTGTTGATTATGGGAGAGTCCTGGCCCTCCATTTGAATGTCCTGTAACAGGTCTTTCAGCTCTAGGTCTTAAGTTATAAGGTTTTGCCTTATTACTTACAATTTCATTGTTGTCACACATTTTTACGTGGAATTTAAAGAATTGAAAGTTTAGATATGAAAACTTCAAAAAGGAGTTTTATCAGTATTTATTAATACCACTGAAGACAATTTTATTGCTTACTTATTGGTATTAAAAGAATTTATAAGTGCCAAAAGTCAAATATGCTTTTATGTGGTCACTTAATATAACTGGTCTACAATATGTAGCCGTGTTTTTATATTTAAAAGAAAACAACTGTCAGTAAGACTATTTCTAAATATTTAATGAATGTTACAAACCAATAAAAGGAAAAATATTAAGAGTCCTGTTAAAAGAAAACAATTAATCAGTTTAATTGTTTTATTATCTGAAAAGATCACAAATTTAATTGGTCTATTGACAGACTCCCACTAATAACAATTTTATGTTAAATTAGTGGTAAAATTGTTGATACAATATCACAATTTTATTATATAAAAGGGCTTCTTTTTCTTTAATCACTATATAAGTGACCCCAACCAGTTGTAATTATCCAAATATTTCTATAGGGATATTATTTACGTGTACCTTCTTTGAAATTTTGTTTTTTTTTACTTACTAGATTATAACAGAATTCTTGAGGAAAGGTCCCAAATTGTCAGGCTAAGATCAAGTAAAAGGACGTGAAATAGCTTGGAAAGTCTTTGTCTAGAAGATTTAAATGGTCCTATGTGAATACTGTAGTATAAATCTAACAAATAGTAAAATATAATTCAGAATAAAGGTCTCAGTAATATAATTCTCACTATTTTTATATGTGGCTTACAATCTTTTTAGTTGGTAGAAAAATAGATTATAATAATTCAGATACTACTCAAAATTCTTATAAAAGTACTAATTGAAGTGTATTGTAATTGATTTGGTTATATGGTGTAAATTGTAATGATAAAGAATGTAGAAACAAGACCCAAAAACCTCATCCTTTTATACACACTGAGTTCCCCAATAAATCCCTTGATTTACCATCCAAAACACAGTTAATGACGCCTCAAAACAACTAATAGACATGCCCATAAACATCCTTAGTGATCCATGACATAATTAGACAAGTAACAACCGTCAAAATCCTGTAATATTAAGGGAAATCCATCAAAATTAAAGAGAAAGACAAAAAGAGAGTATATGTGTATAAAACAATAATATAAAGGAATAAAGGAGGCTTTTTAAGGTTAATAATAGCTTAATAATAAGGGGGATTTACTCTAGAAATGGAGGGGCTAATCCTGAAATTATACTACATGAAATTCCCATCCAAATATAACCAATATTGACTGAGAAATCACCCAAAAACTCATAAAAGAGCATGAGATGTGGGGTAACTACATGCAGTCCTTGGCAGGCGCTTGCACGGGTAAATCCTTGACTAATATTAGGCAAATTTAAGCATGGTGATGAAATAAGACGCCAAGAGTGAGGTTATTAATGAAATTAGTGCATATAAACAAGGTCAATGCACTATTAATTAAGCTAGGACACTAAATAAGTGCCTGTCACCTATTTTAGTGTGTTTCCCCACATTGGGCATAGAATGTGGGGTAATTATAGTGTGAAAAAGATAACTTTGCTAAAAATGAAGCTATTCACACGGGAAAAAAGCAGGCAGTATGTGGCCAGTACACAGAAGCCATTTCTGGCATAAAAAACACCAAATTTGAAAAATACTATTTTTATGCATTTAAATAGCCAAATCAATAGTCGTAAATGAGCCCAATTGATCTGTCAAAGCACAATTTTGATATTCTCAATTTTATAGCGCATATAGTCAACTTTTAAGTGAAATAAAGCGCATTTCTTGATTTTTGCGTAAAACAATGAATATAACAGCTTTAAGTGTACTTAAAAATTATGTAGCCTTATACTTAAGGTTCTTAAGATTACCCTAACATATTCCAGCTTAATATTAAGTACATATGACCTATAAAAGGTGGATATATGCATGTATATAAGGTGTTATAATGGCATTTTTTGTGTATTATCATAATTTTACTTATGTATACTGTTTGTGTACTCTCATTTATTGTTCCCATGTATAGTTCATGTGTTTAACATAACTTATAAGCACTTTTTACTCAGTACTGGGAATAAAAAGGCTGAAAAAATTCTGCTCTTTCCAATGGAACTAAGCACTTAACCGTAGGACTAAAGCTTAGCCCATAAAACACAAAAAACAAAATTCAACAGGAATCTTTTAAAGATGAAAAGTGAGAAATTATCTCCCAAATACTTATGCTATGAAAAATGTCCACAATACATAAAATATAGAGAAATACCAGGGCTATCCAATGGTAGTTTCCATATCCCCGTAGTCCCAATATTTGCTGCTTAATTTCAGAAAAAGAACCAATTATTTGAACAATACCATTTAAGGCATACCAAAACACCACCAAATAAACCAAAAAAGGGCTCTGTCAATTTTGGAAGACCACAACGTTTGTTATTTTCAGTTCTCCATCAGAGCTTATTGGTCCTCATAGTCAAAGGTCTCTTGGTTGCCAGAGTTAAGATAACAGTGTGTCTATGAAAATTCGAAAGGGCACTCAACTGTCAAGGGATCCTAATGGTCTGGAAGGTTTTAAGGTGGTCCAAAAAGTGGTGAAGGTGGATAACTCAAGGATTTTAATCAAGGTACAAAGATTTTTATCTTATATGATTTATTACTCAATAAAAAGTTATGAAGGATTTATTATTATTAATTTGTGATTTCATAATTAAACAATTGGAAATACTAAAGCAACCAAGGTAGTCATAAAAATTGATATTTGATTGTTTTAATCACAAAATTGTAAGTTTTAAGGAATGAAGAAAACAGCACAAAATGGAAGGCCTTTTAGAGGGAAAAAGAAGAGAGAGCACACGGATTTAACAAGCCTACATAGAGGAGTGTGAGAGGAAAACTTTTCCAAAATAAGAAATTGCAAATAAAAAAAGTATCCTATAAATATGCAAATATAAAATATATTTTACTGTATATATCAAATTATTTGATATATTTTAAAGTTTACTTTAAATGTCAGACTTGGTATAAAATGATTTGAATTAAATTTTTGTATTAATAGAATTTTAAATTTTTAAATAAAAGAATATTAAATTTTTAAATAAAAGAATATTAAATTTTTAACATTTAATATTAATATATTTTTCTTTCTCTTCCAACCTGTCAATTAGCACGGTGTGAGGGAATAAAAATATGTGGGACATTTTTATTAATTTTAATTATTAACTAAATTTACTTATTGTGATTAGTTAATTTATTACAAGTAATAATATAGTAAATATAATACATCTAATAATAAGATAAGAATTAAAAAGGCATGGCTTCATCCCAGTAAATAATTAATTACTTTACTGTGCAAGTCTAGTAGCCTAGCTGACATTATCAGTTTATAGTCCTGAAGGACTCACCCATCACCAATTCTCAGTTTATAGTCTTGTGGGACTATCAGAATTATCAGTATAAACTCTTGATGTACTTCATAGCGAATTTTTCATTTAAAGTCTTAATGGACTGATAACCAATTTGCATAAGAATTTTGCAACACTTTCATGCATACCACCCGCATTCTACTTGTTGACTTAACCATCCACTTAAGTTTCTACCATCACTGAAAATATTTTCAACATTCCTTAGAATTAAACTATGAAATATATTTGTGATAGTAGTTGAACTCTTATTAGGCTATTGTTATATTTTGACTTTTCTATCTTAATAATTAATTTCATTAAATCCTAAAATACTTAAATCTTTCCTATGATTATTAAGTTTCAACCCTTCATGAGATTTACCACAATAATTAGTGTGCTTACCTTATACATTAATTATTCTTGAAGATTATCTCAAACCAGTTTTAGTTACTTTGATTTATCTCCAAATAAGTTCCTGAAAGTAGTCCTCTGTGCTTCAAAGTTGTAAATTCTATCTTCTTTCTTATCTCACTTACTTTGGGATCAACCTTGACTTTGTGTGTAGGTTTTCCAGTGACAGTATATTTTAATTCTCTTTAGTTCTCACTCTTTGTACTACTATGACTTTCAGTTGTTAAATCTAAATATGGATCCTTTTTAAGGCACTCCTCCTCCCATGGGGGTTACTACTAGAGCTTGTGCTAGGGATAGACCAACCTCATTATGTCCTATTTCTTGCTTTCATTCTCTCGATCCGCTTGATTTAAGAGAGCTCAAACATTCAACTGAATATGTAGAGGATTTTCCCCAGGATTTTCAGGACTCCAGTGAAGAATATGAAGGATAGGACACCATGCACAACGCACCATGAGCCCCAGCTGCTGGACCTAGAGGCAAACCTTCAAATCCTGGCCCAACTGCTTCATTGAAGGAATTTATGAAACTCTTGGTTAAAACCATTACTATACTGCCCAATCTGAAAGATTAAAATTTAAGACTCCTTCAATGAAATCTTGTTAAAGCTTCTGAGTATATCCCAGATTTCAGGGCTTTGAAAACTTGAGTTTGTTGGAATGATTCTGCTTTTTTATGTCATTTCAAAAAGGGACTTCCTTCAAGGATTCTGAATCAACTGAATATTGATGGGTGTAAAATGGAAAGTTTGACAGACTTAATGGATAGGACCCTTGAACTTGGTGCGTTCATCAAGGACGAATTCAACAAAGGTGTCACGTGCATAAATCTCATGGTTCCAGTTTCAAACCTGGGCCTCCTTTGAACAATCACTACTGAACAGCCCAATCAACCCAATCCAAACCCAGTAAGAAAGGAAAGGATAAGTCAGAATCCAAAAGCTTAACTCCTGGTGATATCAGTAAGGTATTGGATCCAAAAGGAGAATTAAAGGAAGCTAAAAGGAAAAGATGGGCAGATAATGGGTTATGTATGTATTGTAGGGGTAAACACAAGTTAGAAGATTTTGAAAAATTGAAGATAAGGGAAGGTAAAATTTCTAAGTCAAAAAACTAGCAGATAATTTTTTTGTATGCAAAGCAAAATATTTTATTTCTCCCAGTGCACAGAACCTCCATGTCTTAAGGACTGGAGTTGCCTTTAACGTTATTTGAGATTTAATCTTTTTAAGGAGAATATACCCTTCATTTGTCTCATTGACTCTGGAGCTTCAATTTCATTTATCAGTTTATCTTTTGCCAAAAAAATCAAGCTGACATTTGTAGATATTGAAAAAATTCCAATTTCCTTGGTCAAATCAGAGGAACCCAAGTACTGGGATAGTAATAAATTTTTATGGGTTTTCAACTTTCAAATTTTCCCTCCTTTGAGTGGGAATGACGAATCTTGAATTCCCCAAGGATGGACAATACCATTCTTGGCCATGACTGTTTAATGCATTGGAATAATGACATTGATTGGTCAGAAGGATTGATCACCCCTCTTTCTAAGTATATTTCTGATTCTTCAATGCAGGTCAGTAGGGAGTTAGACAACCTGTCTGACCAATTCTTGCTAGAGGAAATATCTCTCCCAGTGTGGTCTTCCAACATTGGTGGAGCCCTTTGTTTGCCTATTTGGCATTGTTTTGATATGTCTTAAATAGCATTGTTTAATAATTAGGTGTTTTTCTAGATTTATTCAGCGAATATTGGGACTAAGGGGATGTGGGTACTACCATTGGATAGCTCCAGGTTTTCTCTATATTTTGTGTCTTGTGAGATTTTTCAGATTTTAAGTATTAAGTGGATAATTTCTCATTTTTCATTTAAAAAGATAGCTGTTTAATTTAGTTTTGTGTTTTTCAGGCTAACCTTAAGTCTTAGGGTTAAGTGCTTAGTACCATTAGAATGAGCTAATTTTTCTCTACATTTTTTTTCACAATGTTGTTATAGCCTAATTATGTGGCTTAAAGGTTTTAGTAGTTTTATTAGATTTTTCTAAGTATTTTGGGTTTTTTTTGAGGTTTTCAGTGGTTTTATGGCTTCAGGGTGGTCCGGCTGCCTCAGGTGGGCGGACCGCACCCCTTGATGCTAGAAGTCTGGGAAGTGTATCTAGAGGCACCGCGCAATACGGGGGGCGGACTTGTTAGCAAGTCCGCAACCTTGGACTCAAATTCACCACAGATTGAACACACATTGAGCTATTGACAAAGGAACCATACAATCAGGGATGAACACCACTCAGCATAAAAGTTTTTGTGGGTCTTCAAGTAGAGTTCAGTATGAGTTCAGTATGAGTTCAGTCTGAGTTCCATCTGAGTTCAGGTTGGGGACTTGCTAGCAAGTCCACCCCCTATATTGCGTAGTGAGGGGTTTTATGCAATTTGCAGGCAAGAATGTCAAATTTGTTGATGTGCATGGGCTCTTAGATAGTGGTCTGTGTGTACATAGTGAATAAGACAGTCTGGGGCAACCTTATTTATCATACAACCATCCGGAGATGATATCCTTGTTCCTCACTCAGTTTCACTGTTTTTTTGCCACAATTGGCTGTGTTTGTTGCAAGGTTAGTTCTTCATTTAAATCAAATTTGGCAACTGTTTTCTTTGGTGTAGCTTTGCAACCTACATGAAGTATTATTGCTGTTTCCTGTGCAAAAAGTGCACAGTTTTTGTTTTTCTGGTGTGTTTTTTCTGCATTTCAGGTTCTCTTTGCTCTGGAGTCTATCTAGGCTACTGTCTTGACTTGTAAATTAGTCAAGAAGTGTTTTGGAAGGGATAAAGTAACAGTCTTTGACTTGCTGTAGCAAGTAAATCTCACCTGGTATTTCTCAAAGGGACAGGGGGTTTTCTCTCAACTTTTACTCCAACCCCCTTGGTCAAGGCCTATAGCTAGTACTATACAATTTTCTACACCAGATAATATGAAAACATATGATTTTTCTCTAAATGAGTATTTGGATAACCTTTCTAGATTGGTTCCTTCATTCAAAGAGGTTTTCAACTGCCTCAAGTTAAGTGATTCTTGCTCTTTAAATTCAGGTCTACCTTCTACAACCTACTTTGAAAATGAAGAGGACAACCAAATCAATATTGAAGAGATTAAATAAACTCTACTGGAAGTTTATCACAACTTCCTTGATGTATTTTCAGTCAATAAGGCTGAAAAGCTACCACTCTATCAATACTACATTAATAAAATAGAGTCAGTAGTTCCTGTCTACTCCCTATTGAAGGATAAATCTCAAGTTCTTTGAGACTACATTGCAGAGAATTTTGAAAAAGGTTTCATTTGAGCCAGTAAATCCCAAACCGGCTCTCCAGTTCTTTTTGTGATAAAAAATGCTGGAAGTATTACACTACCAACACCATTTTTTATGCCACAAGGCATAACAAATGCATAAAAGTTGTGTAACAGTTGCATAATAAATACATATAAATCTTAATCTCCCTTAGAAATTAATAATAATTGTTATGTATTAATTACATAACTGTTACACAACCACTACGCCATGTTGCATAACAGAAAAATTTGGTAGTGTTAGTTTGTGTTTTGATTATAGAAAACTCAATGAAGTGACTAAGAAGAATGTATATCCAGTTCTTTCTATGTCTTAAATTCTTACTCTGTTTAGTGGTGTTAATTTCTTCTCCAAAATTTATTTAAGAGGTGCTTACAACCTTATATGTATTGCTAAAGGTCATGAATCTTTAATGGTAATGTGCACTAGGTTTAGTAGTTTTGAATATTTAGTTATGCCTATTGGATTATGTAATACACCCTGAACTTTTAAAAATTTTGTCAATGATATCTTTCATGATTTTGTCAAACAAATTGTTTTTGTCTATTTATATGATATCTTAATCTTTTTGAAGACCCTTGAGGAACATATTAAACATGTCCCACAGGTTCTAAATTGTCTTTGAGAGAATGGTCTCTATGCCAAGCACACTAAGTGCAAATTTTACCTAAAGTCTATTGACTTTCTATGTTTTACATTATACTAATGGCCATGTCATGTTTTATGGAAAAATTAAAAAAATATTGGAATGGCTGGAGTCAAAATCTGTTAAATCATTACAAGTGTTTTAAGGTTTTTGCAAATCTCTAAAGAAGATTTATTAAAAATTACTCTAAAACTATTAAAAATCTCACTTCTCTTCTTAGAAAAGATATTCCATTGTTTTCACCAATACAGCACAAAAAGAATTTTAAGCATTTAAGTCTGCATTCACCACAGCTCCAATTCTTTGACATTTCAATCCCTCTGCTTCAACAATCATCAAGACAGATGCTAGTGATTTTGCTATTGCAGAGGTCATGTCCCAATTATATCCTGAAAAAAATTGATTCATCCTGTTGTGTTTGAATCACACAAAATTTTTTCAACAGAGTTAAATTACAAAATTCATGATGAAGAGTTACTTGGTATTATTCATTGTCTTAAAAAATGGCATTCTTTTCTTCTCAGCCTCAATAGTTCTTTTTAAATTTTAACAGATCATAATGCTTTAAAGTATTTATGCCTTCCATAGTCTTGACACAAATTCAAGACAATTGGGCTGAGTTCTTATCCAAATTTCCTTTCACTATTACCTATTGCCCTGAAAAAATTTTGTAGTTCCAGACATATTGTCAGGCCTGGAAAAAGTTTACCCAGAGTGGGGGGAGGCATTCACTAACAAAAACCCAGCAAATTTCAAATTGATTTTCAAAAAATAAATGTTAACAACTCATCAACTCAATAAAATGACAACTCAAACAATTCAAAATCCACTATCCAACATTCAAGAAGCTCAATTGAAATATGATTATTATGTAGGGGTAAAAGACAAAATACTCTCAAGGAAAGGGTCAAAAGATTCAATATCAAATCATTTCTATTAGTTCTTGAAGGTAGAGTAGTCATACCTGGTGATTAGGATATAAAATTATGGATTTTCAATAGCAGACATGATTTGCCATTGGCTGGTCATTTTGGGGTTGATAAAACCTACCAGTTAATAGTAAGGGATTTCCTCTGTCCAGTAATGACTACAGAAATCAAGGCATATATTAAAGCCTGTTATGAATGTAATAGGAACAAGGTACCTCATAATAGGAATTATGGCTTGCTTCAAACACTTCCAGTTCCCTCTAAACCTTGGAAATAAATTTTGATGGATTTCATTTCTCAATTACCTCCATCAGATAATTTTTATAGTAGACTTTTTGTTGTTGATAGATTCTCTAAAATTTCTATTTTCATTAGAACTGTTACAACTGCCACAGCAGAGGATTTGGCAAAATTATTTCTAGAACACATATTCTCTAAATATGGATTACATAAAGATATTATTTCAGATTGAGGCTCTTTTTTTGTTTCAACTTTCTGGACTCAATTATGTCAACAATCAAATATCACAAGGAATCTTTCTACTTCTTATCATCCTGAAATCAATAAGCAAACCAAAAGAGTTAATCTAATCCTTGAACAATATCTTCAAATGTATGTTAATTATCAACAAGATGATAGGACACATGGTTACCATTGGCCAAATTTGCTTATAAGAACTCAACACATTCTTCAAAAAAACAATCTCTCTTTGAAACTATCTATGGACAACATTCTTGATTCAATTTGATTCATCACCACAGTATGTTATGGTAAACTCTTACAGTCGCCTTGCTGTAAGCAGAATCCGGAGGAGATATGTGGATTTAGTGGAAAACCCCGTCCTTCCAACAAAAATAACAAAGTAGGTGTTCTAAATCACTAAGCTACCTAGTCTATTTAGATCTGATCTAATATAATATTATGAAACTCTGAAATATTTAACGCTTATTGAGATTTAAATAAAAGTGGCTGTTGAGAAAGAAATACTGATTAAAAAAATTAAGGTGTACCAGCGAAAGATCTGAAAAGATTGACTTTTATGTTTTTATAATAATTTAAATTTTAATGAGACAGAAATAATCAAGTCCCAATGTTAAAGACTTTTCTAAAGATACCCTGTATGAAGTGTGATTTAAACTGTTGAGTAGTATTTCTAAAATGTTATATATAAAATATGTGTTGTAAGGGTATTACAATTTATTTAATTTGTTGAGTAATAAAAAAATGAGACCATGGTGGTTAATTATTAAGCTTTATGATGTCTGTATGATGCCCAATTTTGAGTCTGAGAGGCTCTTAAGTGTACCTAGTCAGGTGCCTAAGATACTTCTCCAGAACTCAGCCGGAGCTCGTATGGAGCCTGTCGGGAGCTTTTCCGGACCTCCGAACTCAATTAGAACCTTAAAACTATAATAAAAATCTAGAAAAATAAATTATGGAGGTGCTACTTCCTCTTTACATTCCCAACTAATTTTTGTAGTCTGCGCAGCTCTAATCACCCCTTGAAAGTTTGTCAAAGTTAAGTAATTTCTAAAAACGTAAATATTTCTATAAATTTTAAAATTCATTTAGAAATATAAGAAAAATAGTTAAAATTCTGGAAAATTTTCCCAAGGCTCTTAAGTGACTCGACTTGATACTTATAAACTTTTCAGACCGTAAAAATAAGTTTTCTCCGTAAAATAAATTGCTTTTGCATAGGCATTTGCTTATGACCAATTTCTTCATATTTAAAATGCAAATAAATTAAATAAAACCCTTTTTAAAATATTAACATCGTCAATCTTTACAACGTAATAACTCCATTTACATATTTAGGTGCCGTAATAAAATTTAGGCCACCACATCCTCCCTCCAATTGAGAGTGTCCTCATTCTTTAAACTCTGCATAAGTGATTGAACACAATATTCATCTTTACCTTCAACCACCATCTTCTTTCAATCAACTTAAAATTCATATTCATCCAATATGTCTCTCAAAGAAGTTGTCGCTACATGTGAACTCTGCCCTTGTTACCAGGTACCTTGCTTAATGTCCAATCCTTATCTCCCTGACAGAACGGCCTGCAACCTATGCCGTGTTAAGAAAGTCAAATGTAACTGGCCAATAGCTCCTTCAAGAACAAATGTTTATCTCGGACCAGCAGCTCTCCCTTATCCTAAAACCTCTAAAAAGCGATCTAAAACTCCTGTCTTCTTTAAAGGTATTTGATCAAAAACAGCTTCAACATCAAAAGTTCAATATTCATCAGCGGATCCAGGCCTAATTTTGCCTTCACAAGATCCTAATCCTATAACGCCAGTGCCCCCAACCAACATTGCTGAGACCATGTTTCCTGGCTCCAAATGTAAGACCCTATTGTCTTACTAAAACTTTTTAAATATAATCTGAATAAACATAATAATTTTTAAAATAATTGAACTTCTAGCTGTCAAAATAACCAACACAGATGACGTTGGCAAAGTGAAGATGGACTATATTAATCATTACCCAAATTTTCATCGCTATCTTTTTCTTGACTTTACTGATGAATTGAAACAAAAAATACTGGCCTATTTTCAAGAAACTTCAGCTAATAATCATTAAGATCTCATCAAAAGAAGACTTTTAATGCGAGGCTTTGATAATGATGTTGAACAATTCCAAAGGAATTATTTTTCTAATAAATTAATTTGATAAATTTGTTTTAGCTGGTCTTCTTTAACTTTGAAAATATAAACGTTGTTTCCTTCTTCTCTTGCTTGATATAACTTAAAATAAAATAAATCTTGTGATGATTCCACTACTGAGAGCAAGGTTTGAATCCCTTCAGACTCCCATTAACCAGTCTTCCTTCATGTCACAGCATTGAGAGAGTGGATCTTCCTAATGAGCCAAAAACTCCTGATTCAAATCTCATTGGGCCCCCCACTGAGCCGAATTCTATGATTCCCATCTCGCCAAAAGGTCCTCCAAGCTTCACACCAAAAATGGCCTAACAATGAGGCACTAAAAATCATTCCCTAAAATCCAACTACCATCCTAACTTCTGATACCTTCATCACAATTTTCAAACTTTGCTATGCAGCAAACCCATAAAATACTTTTTCCAGGCTTCCAATAATAATATTAACTTTATACCATGTTAAAGCGCCACAAATTTCACCTAATTAACCATTATGCTTTCTTATCATCATTACCACCTAAAATTTAATTCTCCTAAAGCTTATCAGCACCTAATTCCAGAAATGATTGAATAACCAGTTTATAATTTTTTTGGACAGTGATAAATTAAAAGATTGAATTGAGTTATCCAAACAAGATTGACATTCCAGTTTAAAGTCTTGGTGGACCAAACATATAATCGATTGCCAGTTTATGGTCTTGGTGGACCAAAGATTGTTTAAGTGCATAAATAACTTGAAATATTCCTAAGTAAGGCCTAGGATTGACCAAAGATTGAATAAACTTGATAATCCAGTTTAATGTCATAGTGGACCAAAAATTTGATCGACAAGAAATACAGTATAAGTTCATAGTGGACCAATGAATGTTGAATTTTCCTGCAGATATTAATTTTCCAGTTTAAAGTCATAGTGGACTAAAACAATGAATGAACCACCAGTTTAAATTCATGGTGGACCAAACATTATATTGACAAGAAATCTAGTTTAAGGTCATGGTGGACCCAACAACTTGATAATAGTCCAGTTTCAGGTCATGGCGGACCTAACAACATGATAATAGTCCAGTTTAAGGTCTTGGTGGACCTAACATATGATAACACTCCAGTTTAAGGTCTTGGTGGACCTAAAATTTGATTGATAAAAAAAAATCTGTCTCCAAAAGTATCCATAAAATCTTGAACATCCTTGAAATTCAGTTTAAAGTCTTGAAGGACTAACAGCTCCAATATAAAATCTTTAATTACAGTCTTGAAAATTAGCCAGTTTAAAGTCTTGGAGGACTAAACATATGTCAAGATAAAGAAAATTATCCTTAATTAAAGTCTTGAAAAATAGCCGGTTTCAAGTCTTGGAGGACTAACAGATATCTTGAAGTAAAATCCCATAGGTATTGAGCTTCCCTAGACCCTCTTTCCTGTCTAAAATAAATGAATATAACTAAATAGAATAAAGATTGAAAAATAAAACTAAGAAATATAATAATGATTTTGATTTACTTAATTAATTTTTTCATTTTATTATTTTATTTTTATTTATTATTTTTTTTTAAATTTATTTATTTTATTTTTATTTTCATTTTTTTATTATTTTATTTCTATTTATTTTTAATTTTAATTTGTTTTTAATTTAAAATAAAAATTTTTAGAAAAGATAGTTTTGAAATAAAATTTAAAATTTAATTTTTAAAGATAGATAAACGAATGTGAAAAGAAAGATAAAAAAATAATAATAATAAAAATTTCAAAAAAAAATTTTAAAAGATGCCCCCCAGCCATTTGATGAGCCTTACCCTTGACATCATACCCATATCCAAGTGCAACTTTATGTGGTTACACAATTTGAGAAATTGAAAATAAATGAAAGTTTTTTTTTTTTTTTTTTTTAGAAGATAATTTTATGATGATGATCACTGGGTGGGCTCCCTCCAATTCATAAAAATGATTTGAGTATATTTAAAGGAAATAAATCACAATCTAACATAAAAAAATCAAAATCAAAATATATAAATAAAAAAAACTTGAATCCAGCATTGGGAGCGGTGTCTCTTGATTCGTTCTAGTTTATAGTCTTTGTGGACTTCCTATAATTAAAAGACAAAGCCAGGATACAACTAGAAACAAGGAAAATTTTGGAAACAAAAATTATGGGGTAATTGTGTATAGAGCAGCCAGCCCATCAATTACCCCCACACTTGCCAATATTAAATTTAGAAGGTTCCCCTGTGAACACTTCTTCCAACAAATTTTTAAAATTTTCCAACACTATCTTCACTCATATTTTAAGAATTTTAAATTTTGAAAATTTCAAAGAAGGTTTTCTTGCATTTCATTAAGTTTCATTTACAGTTTTGTCACCCATATGCAGTGTAATGACAGTAAAGTATTTTGATAAAAAGATGATAGTTTATCCTTGTTGCGGAGGTTAATAAAATTTGATAAATGTCATATTTTATCCTCATTGCAAAGGGATCCATTGATTTTCATTGATATTATAGTTTATCCTCATTGCGGAGGGATACATAAAATTTCATTGATATTATAGTTTATCCTCATTGCAGAGGGAGACTTTGGCACTTCTGGTGCCTCTAGGATAGAACCGTTTCACTTGATCAGCCACTACCCTCTTCTTCAATTCAACTCCATCCAACTCTTCTAACACATATGAACCGCCGGAAACTTGCTCCTTGATTTTATACAGTCCTTTCTACCTATCTGCAAACATCTTTCCCCACTGACTTTCCAAACTCCTATTATACACCAAGACCATATCTCCTGGGTTCAAAGGTTTCTTAATTGGTGTGCCAAACGCTCATCCCAATATCTAACTGATTGATTTTGGATCTTCATCATCCGCAAATATGCCTTTTCTAAATATTCTTCTTTCTTTTCTAGCTGCATCATTCTTGCACACAATAATTCATCAGTAGTTTTGACTGTGTCCCAGTCAACTCCAAGATATGATTCAGCTTCTAAATCAACCAGTAAAACTGCTTTCGGTCCAAAAACAATTTTCATAAGGTGAAAATCCAGTCGTCCTTTTGGCAGTGATTCGATCAGAAAATAAAACTAAAGGTAAATAGTGCCTCCACTTTTCTGCACTTGTCCCACACATTTTAACTAAAGCATCCTTAATAACTTGATACCCTCTTTCAACCATGCCTTCAGCTTCAGGATAATATGGGGTTGCCACCCTAACCTTTGATTCAATTTTAAATACAGCCTCTCTAAACTCAGTCCCAAATTCAGGACCTCCATCTACTGTCACCAATTTCATCACACCATATCAATACACCCAATTATTAAAAAAAATTCTGCCACATTTTTAGCAGTCAAATTGATAAGAGGTGCTGCCTATACCCAACCAGATAAGTTTTCTCTGGCTACAATTAAATATTTATACCGTCCCTCTTTGATATGAACAGCATCCAAACTGACTCTTCCAAAGAGTGTATTTTCTCTGGTAGTGCGTCCAGGTTCTTTTGGCCTTAAATAACTTTGTCTTTGACATTCTTTGCATGACTGAACCCACTTTTTAACAGCCATCTTCATGCCAGGCCACCAAAATTGATCAGAAATTCTTCTAAACGTTTCTCCAACGCCTCTATGCCCGAGATCTTCATGAATTGATTTCAAAACTAATTCTTGCCCTTTATGTTGAGTTATAGCTACTTGAGGATTTGGATACCTTCTCCTCATTAAACGTCAACCAGATAGGTAAAACGTAGATGACTTCCTCTTGATAGCCACCCATTCATCCTCTTCACAATCTTCTGGCCTCTCTAAAGTCAACAAATATTTGACTAACAAAAAATAAAAACCAGTCTGACCCCAGACTTCATCTTGAAAATTGATTAATATAACATCAATAGGGACTTCTCTATCACCAATATCACCTGCACATGAATGAGCCAATAAGCATTGTCCCTTAAATAAATCTTTGATCGAGCTATGTCAACACTTTTCTTCTGAACCTTTGGATCCTTCGTAAACCGTATTTGAAAATACCTCTTTCTCTTTATCTACCTTTTTATTTAAATTCTCTAATTCTCCAACTTATAAACCATTCCTTAACTTACTACTATCCCACACTACCAATTCATTTTCATCTACATACACCCCATCTTCTACTACCTCCTTTCTACCAAATTTATCTACACCTTTTCCCACACCTTTATTAACATAAAAACTATTTTCCAGTTTATCCTCTTGGTGGAGGTCATCATCACCATAATCTAACCACAATAGTCCTTCCAGTTTAACCTCATGGGGGAGGTATGGAAAGTCTTCAGCTCCTTTAGTGCTGGCTTTGATAATAGGTATATCTTCATCAAACTCTTCTGAGTCTGAATCTTCTTCAGTGGGTGGTCTCCTTGATAAACCATCTGGAATAGTAAAAGTCTTGCCAGGCGTATGAACTAAATCAAACAAAAAATGTTGAGTAAAAGCTACCCATCTTGTCATGGGTGCGTTTGGTAAACTTGGGGAATTGATCATCTGGATTAACGATTTCGCATTCACTTGCAACTCAAAATTTTGCCCCCACAAAATATGCTGAAGTTTCTTCAGTATTTTTGCCACACCACATAATTCCAATTTTGGTTGAGAATATCTTGATTGGACCTCAGTAAATACTACAGATTCATACCTAACTGGCCTGATGTAACCAGCTTTATCCATTTGACACAAAACCTCCCCAGCTGCAACCTGACTTGAATCAACTGTTAAATATTCTACCAGAATCTTTTCCATAATCCAACTTGTGCAGGAATAAATCTTTCCCTACAACCTCCTTCAACATCACAAACACCTTCTCACACTCTTCATTCCACTCCCAGTCTGCATCCTTTCTTGTTGTGGTCTTCCAACATTGGCAGGGGCCTTTGTTATGTGATTTGGCGTTGTTTATGCATGTCTTAATTGACATCTGTTAGGAATTAGGCATTTTTTGGGTTTTTTTCCTGGATATTGGGTCTGCGGGTATGTGGGTACTATCATTGGATAACCCCGGTTTTTCTCTATATTTTATGACTTTGGGACATTTTTCATATTCTAAGTTTCAAAGGGTCATTTACTAGTTTTTTATTTTAAAAGATAGCTGTTTAATTTTGTTTTTCGTGTTTTACAGGCTAACCTTAAGTCTTAGGGTTAAGTGCTTAGTACTGTTGGATAGAGCTAATTTTTCTCTATATTTCATGTAACAATGTTGTTATAGTGAAATTCCGTGTTTTAAAGGTTTTAGTAGTTGTAGTTAGTTTTTCTAAGTAGATTGGGTGTTTTTAGTGGTTCTCTGGCTTCAGGGAGGCCATGCAGCTTCAGGGGGCACCTGCGACGTCGGGCGGCCCCCCCACCTCTGTTTTAGAAGGCTGGGGAGTGCTTCTGGGGGGGTTTTTATGCAATTTGGCAGGTACAGGCGTCAGATTGGTGGGTGCGCATGGGCTCTTAGATAGTGGTCTGTGTGTATATGGTGAATAAGACAGTTTGGGGCAACCTTAATCATCATACAACCATCCGGAGGTGATATCATTGTTCCTCACTCAGTTTTCACTGTTTTCTGGCCACAATTGGCTGTGTTTGTTGCAAGTGAGTTCTTCATTTAACTTAACTTTGGCAACTGTTTTCTCTGTTATAGTCTTGCAAGCTATAGCAAGTATTATTGCTGTCTCTGGTGTGGATTTGGAGCCTACATCAAGTATCTTTGCTGTCTCTGTTGTGGACATTGGTCTACATTTCAGTTCTTTGGTCTGGTAGTCTGTCTGGTGACTACTTTCTTGGCTCATCAAGCAGTCAAGTGTATTGGAAAAGGGTCTTTAGCAAAACAGAAACCAATTTACTGTAGCAGGTAAATCTCACTTCTTTTTCTAAAGGGACAGGGGATTTTCTCTCTGGTTTTCTCCAACTCCCTTGGTCAAGGCCTATAGCTAGTACTATAGGATTGTCTACATTTCTGGCACCCAAAATGGGGTAAGAACCTGCTAGTTCTTTGGAATCTCTGTTTTCTTTGGTTGGCTCTTTTTGGTGTTTTGGACTGGAAGAATGGCTTCTGGTTCTGCTATTCCTGTGGTGACTGTCAGTGGGGGGGATGGTCCTCCTGCTGTGATGGTTATGGAATGTGTTAGGATTAAAACTTGGGATGGTACCAAGTTTAATGGAGAGGATGTGAAGTGGTTTCTGGAGAAGTATGAAACTGCTTCTGGTGTGAATGGTGCTTCCCACCTTGACATGGTGAAGCAGATTATTTTCTTCATTGGTGATAGGGCAGTGGAGAAGGAGATTGTGGCCATGTCTGGATACAAGAAGAGGGATTGGAAGCTGCTGTGTAGGGAGATGATTGATAGATTGGGTGTCAGGCTCACTATGGTGGATCTGAACAAGGTTGTCAGTGAATGGCAATCTTATGGTGGTGTTGGTAACTTACACAGTTACAGGAAGTTTCTGCTACAGTTTTATCCTGTGGTGGAATACTTGGTGGAAGTGGAGGAGCTGGCACATGAAAATGCTGCCAAAGATGTTTTTTGGTCTGCCCTGGCTAGAGATGTCAGAATTGATGTTTTGAAGGAGTTGTCAAGAAAAGAACTGATGAAAACTCTTTCTAATGGGGATCAGAAGTTGCCTGCCTTGGATAAGGTGAAGGAGGCTGTTGAGGCCCATTTGAAGTTATTGGCTGTGGACACCTATCAGGAGGGGTGTGCCAAGTATGTCAGCAAAGTCAGTGAGGCTTTGGCTGATGAGGAAGTTAGGGAGAAGAAGGAGGAGAAGAATTTGGTGAAGGTTCCAAAACAGGAGAGGAAACCAATGGTGGATCAGTTGCCTGATCTCACAAAGCAGCTGCACATTTTTGTTCAGGAGGCTAAGAAGGTTAATAAGGCACCTTCTCAGCCTAGAGATTTTGAAAGGAGGGCTGATAGGAGTGATCCTTGGGTTTGTTCTTATTACAGAAGGAGGGGGCACAGGTGCAATGATTGTTGGGCGTTGAACAGAGATGTGTCTGAAGGAAAAGTGGAGTTTGATGGCAGGGTTTTCAAGTTCCCTGATAGTTCTTTTGTGAAGCCCAGTAAGGGGCAGGCTCCTGTAGATTTGGTCAGGAGGAGGGGAGGTCTCAATCAGAGGAGGCTGAGGTTTGAGGAGATTCCTGATCAGGGGAATTCTTCTGCTAAAGAGAATGAGGATGTCAAGGGCAAGGGGAAGGAGGTCAATAAGGTCTCTTTTTCTACTTCCTTTGGTGGTTTGGAGTTGTACTCTTGTGGGGGACAGTCAAGTGGTGAATGCTTGGCTGGTGTTTATGATGTAGAAGCAGGTAAGGTGGGAAGGCCAAAGAGTAGCTCTCAGGCCCAACCAAAGCCTAAGGCATCTAAAGCAGATGCTAAGCTGGGTGCAGCTAGGAGGAAGTATAGCAAATAGGAGCTGTACAATATACAGAAGGGGATAGCTAATATGGGCACCCCTAGTTTTGGCGCACTGGACATGAATGGTGAGCCAATGCCCATGGATGTTGATTATGACTCGGAGGAGGATGTCCCTTTGGCCTCATTGCCAAAGCCCACTGGAGTTAGAGGGTCTGGTGAGGGATCAGGTTTGGTTCCTGTGGATGGTAAAGCTGTTGGTGGTGCTGGTCCTCAGGAAAATTCTAGGACCAAGGTGGTGAAGCCAAGGGCTCACTTCGAGAGGCCAGTAGTTTCTGGTCAAGTGAATGTTATGGACTCTGTTCTGGAAAGAATGAATCAGGGTCAGGTTTCTCTATCTTATGGGGAGTTGTATGCTATCAGTCCGGGGTTGGCTGATAGGCAAAAGAAATTGTTGACCAGGAGAAGGGGGTCTTCTGGGGAGGTGGAATACATTTGTGATTCTGCTGAAAAGTTTAGTGAGGGGTTGGAAACTCATTTTTCTGCTCCTCTGGGATATGTCATTGTCACTCTGAACGGCAGGGAGGCAAGGGCATTGGTGGATTCAGGTTCACAGATAAACCTGATTTCCTTATTTGAGGCAACTCATTTGGGCCTCCCCATCAAAACTGGTATTGGTGAAAACTTGAGAAGGATTGGTGGCCATGTCACTGAATTGGTCGGAACTTCCAAATTTTTGAAGTTAGATGTTGGTGGAGCCTCAGTGAAGGCTCATTTTTACATTGCTAAAGGTAATGTAAAAGCAGTTTTGGGTGGGTCATTCTTGATGGATTTCCAGGCAAGAATTGGCTACCAATATGAACTGGGAATCAGTTTGGAGTTGACTGGTGAAGATGAAAGAAGACTTCACATGAGGTTATTATCCCCTGGAGAGGATGGTTGGGAGACCAGGCCTGGCTTATCTTCAATGTGCCAGTGTATGGATTGTTGCAGGAGACGGAGAGAAGTTGGTGCTGCCTCCGGTTTTTTGGAGTGTGGCTCAGGCTCTATTGAGAGTCTGTCTTTTTTAGAGTGATAAGGGCTGATCACCCAAGTGCTACAGCCTCTCCCCAAGGTGAGGAAATCCCAGGTTGTAGTAGGTCAGCTCCCTTGGAGATATACCAAGTGGATTTTCAACTTTCTCTTTTTAATGTTTCACTTCTCTGCAAGTATTCATCAAATTTTTTATCAAGTCTCTGTTCTTTCTCAAGATTTTTAATTATTTTTAATTCAAGTTCAAAAAAGAAGATTGGTTATATATCTTTATTGAAAGATATGAGGAAAAGTTTTGGGGGGGTGAGATTGGGGTCTAAAAGTAAGTCCTCCCAATTGTGCACCGATGGGTTTCTTCTACACCTTTCAAAAACATTACCTGGGCCACACCTGTGATCATTGGGGAAACCCCTGGTTATTTTTGTAGGTCAGAAGAAAACTCAAGAAAAGAAAATAAAAATTTCAAAATAATTCAAGAAAATCAAGAAAAAAATCTGAAGATAATGAAGAAAGAAGACTCAAAATATTTTTGTGAAGATCAACAAGATCTATTTTTAGGCCTCCAGCATGAGGTTAAACTGCATAAGATATTGAAGAAGGAAGATCATCAAGATCTATCTTTGGGCCTCCAGAAAGAGGATAAACTGCAATATTTAAGAAGAGTTGATTCTGAAGATGAATCAAGATTTGAAGATTTAGAAATGGAAGTGGAGATGAAGATTTGAGATTGCGGAAAAGCTGTGGAGTGGTGAGATTGGGGTCTAAAAGTAAGTCCTCCCAATTGTGCACCGCTAGGGCTTCTTCTACACCTTTCAAAAACATTACCTTGGCCACACATGTGAGCAATGGGGAAACCCTTGGTTTTTGTTCCAGGTCTGGTGATGAAGACGTCTTGAAAATACCTCAAGTTGACGGTAGAGCCGCAAAGTATAAGAAGGTGCCGCAGAAGATTAGGCCTGTCAATGAGCCTATGCCTGTGGGTTTGAACAGGCCTTTGTCAAGAGATCCGTACTGTACTCCTTTGGTGAAGAATCCTCCCGAATTTGTAGAAACGGCTAGAGTGACTGCGGAGAGGTTGAAGGTTGTTAATTTTGGTCCTTATGGGTGGTTGTCAGAAGAAGAAAAGAAGTTTTTGCTGCACGTTATTGTGCTGAGGGAGAAAGCTGTGGCATTTTTTGAAGAGGAAAGGGTTGTATTGAAACACTCTTACAGGCAACCTTACTTGATTCCTGTGGTTTGTCATGAACCTTGGAAAATGAAACCTATTCCGATTCCAGTTGCTATCAGAGAAGATTAGGTAGAGAATGTTAGGGAAAGAGTCAGGATTGGGTTATATGAACAATCAACTTCTAGTTACTCAAGTCTGGTGTTCTGTGTAAAGAAGCAGAATGGAAAATTGCGGGTGGTCCATGATCTTACAGCCTCAAATATAGTCACTTTTAAGGACGCTGGTATGCCACCGAGTGCAGAGGACTTTGTTGAAGCTTTTGCTGGAAGGGTGTGTTATGGTTTGGGAGATATTATGGGTGGTTATGATGAGACGGAACTCCACGCGGATTCAAGGCCTCTCACAACTTTTGAGACTCCTTTGGGAAGATTTCAGCTCATTAGGTTGCCTCAAGGAGCAACTAATTAGGTGGCAGTTTATCAAGCACCAATGGCTTGGATTTTGCAGGATGAGGTCCCTACTCATGCTGGTATTTTCATTGATGATGGTGGAATTAAAGGACCATCCACTGATTATAATAATGAGGTGTTAGTGGAGAACCCAGGTATAAGGAGGTTTGTCTGGGAATATGAAATCACTCTAGAGAGAGTGTTGTTTAAGATTGAAGAGGCTGGTCTAACCATTTCATGGTCAAAATTCTGCTGTTGCGTTCCTGCTTTCGAAATTCTGGGTCATGTGGTGTGTTAAGAGGGAAGGATTATGGCAAAAAAAAAGGTTAATAAAATTCAGTCATGGCCAAGGCCTAAAAATACCACTGAAGTCAGGGGGTTTTTGGGTGTGTGTGTTTACGTGAGGATTTTCATTAAAGATTTTTCTTTGTTGGCTTCACCTTTAAGGAGGATGACCAGGAATGATGCACACTGGGAATGGACTGAAGAGTGTGAAGAGGCTTTTCAGAAGTTGAAGAAGGTGGTTGGTGAAGATATTATTCTTCACAAGTTGGATTATGGCGTTGATTCTGGAAAAATTTATCTGGCAATGGACTCAAGCTATATTGCTGCTGGTGCTGTTTTGTCTCAAAAAGATAAGACTGGGAGGGTCAGACCAGTAAGGTATGAGTCTGTGGTGTTTAATGAGGTGGAATCTAGGTATTCTCAGCCTAAGTTGGAGTTGTGTGGCGTAGCAAAAATTTTGAAGAAGCTACAGACGGTTTTGTGGGGGCAGCATTTTGAGCTGCAGGTGGATGCGAAATCTTTGGTTTAGATGATCAATACACCTAGTCTTCCAAATGCGCCGATGACTAGGTGGGTAGCATTTATTCAGCATTTTTCTTTTGACCTGGTACACAAACTGGGGAAAACATTTATGATGCCTGATGGATTATCAAGGAGGCCACCTACAGATGAGGATTCTGATTCTGAAGAGTTTGACGAAGATGTTCCAGTGGTTAGGGCCAGCACAGAGGGTGCTGAAGATTTTTCTTTCCTCCCCCATGAGGCTAAACTGGATGATTGTTCTGACCTCCCCCATGAGGCTAAACTGGCTAGATCTGATCTTGATTCTGGTGATCAGGATGTTTTTGTTGATGAAGATGGAGTTCTTGTTTGGGACAGCTTGAAATTGGAAAAGGGTGTTTTTGTTTGTGAACTGGATTCTCACAAGGTTCAGTGGAAAGAGAAGGACGTGCCAAAATTTAAGGATTGGTGTCCTGGTTGGGCTGGTTAATTGGCTCATGTTCACACAAGTTTTTGAAGAAGGAGAGGATTTATAGGTATGGGTTGATGAAATTGGTGACTGTTGATGGCGGGCCAGAGTTTTTTGCCAAATTTAAAGAAGCTGTGGCTAGTGTTGGTTCTAAAGTTAGAGTGGCTACACCTTATTATCCTGAAGCTGAAGGCATGGTTGAAAGAGGCCATCAAGTTATCAAGAATGCTTTGGTAAAGATGTGTGGGGTTAGAGCTAAAAAGTGGAGGCATTATTTACCCTTTGTGTTATTTGCTGATAGGGTCACTGTGAAGAGGACAACTGGCTATTCTCCTTACGAGTTAATGTTTGGTCAGAAAGCTGTTCTACCTGTGGACTTGGAAGCTGTCTCTTATCTTGGAATTGATTGGGATTAGGTGCACTCAACAGAAGATTTGCTCTGCGCCAGGATGCAACAGTTGGAATGTAAAGAGGAATGTCAAGAGAGGGCATAATCTAGAATGATGAAAATTAGGAATCAATCAGTCAGGTACTGGGAAAAGAAGTTGGCTCATAGACTCAGGAATCCTTTAAAACCTGGTTGTTTGGTTTTGGTGTATAATAGAAGTTTGGAGAGTCAGTGGGGAAAAATGTTTGCTGACAGATGGAACGGACCTTACAGAGTCAGATATCAGGTATCTGGAGGTTCTTATGTTTTGGAAGAGTTGGATGGTTCAGTCTTGAAGAAGAGAGTGGCTGCAGACCAGGTGAAGAGATTTTATCCCAGAGGCACTAGACATGAAGAAGATTGACTCCGCAATGAGGATAAACTACGGACAATTCTTTAATTTTGGCTTTTTTTTGTGATGATGCTATGCATCTGTTTGTTGGAAACTTTTGTTAGAGGGTACCCATGGGTGGGGCCTCTAGATTTTGCCTTGGCAAGTGTGGGGGTGACTGATGGTCTGCCTGCTCTATCAACAGTTACCCCAGATTGTCTGTTTCCAACCCTTTCTCTTAATTTGGTTGAACCCTAGTATTGGTTTCTTTTCACAGGTTTTAGTCCTCTATGACTTTAAACTAGAAATTCCCTTGGTTTTCAAGTGCCGGACTCTTCATTTTTATTGGTTTTGGTTTATTGTGTTGGATGTTGGGTTTTGATGGTTAGAAGGTACCCAGGGGGGCTTCTATATTTTATTGTGGCAAGTGTGGGGGTAACTGATGAGCTGGCTGCTCTGTAGAACAGTTACCCCAGAATGTCTGTCTCATGTGTTTTTTTTCCTAGTTTAATTCTAGTTCTGTTGTTAATAATTCAGGTATAAGTCCATTATGACTTTAAACTGGTTTGGGACTGGCTTCTTTATCTTTGGTTCTTATGGATTGGCGGTGGATCACTGGTGGTCTCCCATCATTTTTACTTATTGGAGGGAGCCCACCCAGTCATCATTTCTATGGACCGGACTTTTTCTTATTGGACCATCTATGGAGCTGGACTGTCTTTGATTTTGTAGTTATGTTTTTGCTAGATAGTAGTTTTAGATTATTTTCTTTTTTCTCTTTTTCTCTTTTAATTTTTTATGGGGGTTGTTTAAAATTATAAAATCAAAAATATAGGGTGTTATCACATCAGGGTCACCTGGATGTGGGCAAGAATTGGTGGGGAAAGGCTCATCAATTGGCCGGGCAATGCTATTTTCTTTTTTATTTTATTTCATTCAATTCTGTGTTTCATTATTTTTATTATCTTCTTAAATTTCTGAAATTTTTTTTATTATTATTGTTAATCATTTAAAATATTTTAGTGTGTATCCACATCAAGGTGCACTTGGATGTGGGTAAGGTATCAGGGGATCAGCTCATCAATTGGCTGGGGGATACCATTTTTTATATATATATAATTATTTATTTCATATTATTTTATTTAGTCCATTTAAATTTTTAGTTTCAAATTTTCTTATTATTAGTAGTTTAGTAGCATCACCAAAAAAAAAAATCTGAAATTATTTTGTTGTGTTATTTGATTATTATGTTTCTTATCTTTTGCAGGAACTCATTGCCTGGATGATGAAGCCTCTGGAGGCTGGTCTGGATTATGATGTCCTTTTTGTTTTTTGTTGAGGTTGTGGGAAGCACTTTGTTGTTTGAAGTGCATCCTACTGGAGAGATTATATGGGTTATAATGGTCAGGAATGGGTTTGGATGGAAGTTCAGAGGAGGAGGAAGAAGAGGCAGGAATGGAGTGCTGGAAGGTGTGCTTAATGATCCTAGACATCTTCCAGTGGTTGTCCAGTAGGCGCTCTCTCAGGGATTTTTCAAAGTCATTCAAAGGTCCATGGAGGGCGAAGGCTTTCAGCATGTTGGAACACATGGTGCTTAGGTGTTGTTTCATGTCTCCATAATCCAGGGTCAAAGAAGTTTCTAGAGGTTGGCCAACTCCAATAATAGTTTCAGGAGGAGGGGTGCCAACTAGACAAGAAGAATTGGATCAGTAATTATTTTTGTTGAAGAAATTAGATGAATTAATGTGGTACCTACAGATTGGAAGCTCATCAAATCTGTAAGCAGCCGGAATTAGGACTTCTGAAGAATTTGGCATGATCATAGGAGGAGGATCAATCAAAGAAAGATACGGATTCTCTTGGTCTTCTTCTGAAGTATCCTGAGAAGGTTAACTGGGATGCTGATTTTCCTGGGGCCTAGTTATAGCAGCAGGGTTGTTGTTGTTAATATTCCTTCTTTGTTCAGTTGGAGGAGGTACTGGTGATGGAGTACCAGGATGGTTGAAAGATGGAGCAGGAGAGGGTGATTTGGAAGCAGATTGATCTCTTCTGGATGGAGGTTTTGAAGGAATGGAACTGTCAGAAGAATAGTTGGCTGACAGAGGAGAGGTGTAGTTGTGTTGCCTTGATTGGGGACAAAGTTGTGGTCTTGGTGCAGTGCTGGGTGTTCTGTTTTCTTCCTGGGGTCCTTTGGCAGGTCTCTTAGAAATTTGGGAAATTTTGGCGCTTTTGGACTTTGAAAGAGTTGGTTGCATTGCTCTGGGAGCAGTAGGAGGTGATTGTGTAGAGTTGTTTTCATTGATTGATTGAATTTGGCTGTTTTCTGGCCGTTTTTGGAGGTTTTGGCCCTGATTTTCACTGTCTGGTGAGGCGGGTGGGCCGCCTGGACCCGGTCTAGAAGCCTAGGGGTTGATTTTGAAGCTTTTGGAGCTAATTTAGCAGTGATAAAAGCAGTTTCTTGAGAAGCTAAGGCTGGTCTTTTGGGAAGAGTGCGGGAAGCTGAGCTTCTGGATCTTCTGGAAGGAGCTGAAGATAGAGAGGAAGAGGATGGACCAAGTTCTGGAGATGTACTTGTGAGAAGGAGAAGGGGGAGGAATAGGATAGTGGGAATCTCTGTCACATTTCTTTTTTTTGGAATAGCAAGAGTCACAAACCCAGTTGTAGAATTCGGATTCTGGATTTGGAAGAGTGAATGTGCAAGGTCTGCACATGTGGATGCACTGTTTGCAGGCATAGTCCCTGGGAGCAGTGAAGCAAGGAAGAGTAGAGGAGTCAACAGCAGGGGATCCAGACATGATCTTTGGTGTGTAAGGTGATGAAAAGTGTAAGAGAAGATTTGTCAGTGATGAGTAGAAGATTAAGTGAAGGCGAATCTCCGTGGGTCTAGCTGTGGGTGTATTGCATGAAATTGGCTGGGTCAGATTCATGCAAGATTCTGACAGACCTCTATGACTCTAAACTGTAAATTATATTAGTCCATCAAGACTTTAAACTGAAAATTTATGGTTTCAAGGATATTCCCCCAAGACTTTAAACTGAGGATTGTTGTTGTGTTAGTCTCCCAAGACTATAAACTGAGGAATGTGTGTTGTGGTTGGTGTTGGGTTTGAAAGATTGGTGGAGGGTATCCACAGGGGGAGCCTCCAAATTTAGCAAAGGCAATTTTGGGGGTAATTGATGGGCTGGCAGCTCTATTCACAATTACCCCAGAATGTTAGTTTTTTCTCTGTGTCTTAATGTGGTTGATCTCTGGTTCTGGGTTTATGATTTAGGTTTTTGAGTCCCCCAAGACTTTAAACTGAGAGTTTTTGAGTCCCCCAAGACTATAAAATGAGGATGGTCCCCTAAGACTTAAAACTGAGGGTTGTTGTGGTTAGATCCTATAGAGGGTGTGGTCAGTTTTTCTTTTCTGAATCAAACTCAAGTGCTAGTGGAATTACAGAGGGAATCAAGAGACGAAATGAAGTTTTCAGAATTAGCCTTGAACTGGTGAATGAGGTGTCTTCTGGTGTCAATGTCCTGTGGATCTCTAGCAGGAGTGGATTGGAAGTAGTGAAGCAGAAGTTTTTTCTGTTGAGATGTGTGTTGTTGAAACTTGGCCTTGATGGTGGGCAAGTGGTTTGATGTGGGTGGTGCAATGGATCCTACATTGTTATCATCACTATCAGAAGATGGAGAAACTGAGAAGTCATCAGTTTTTAAAATGAAGGAAGAAATGAAAGTTCCTTACTATCAGATGGACCAGGGATGGTGGAACTTGTTGTTTTATGGGTTGTGTCACTCTTCTGGGAAGGGTGAAGTTTTTTGATTAATCAGGGTATCAGGATGGCCTGGATCTTTTGGTGCTGGTAGAAGATGGACCAGGTTGAGGTGGAGGTGAATCTGTTGTGGAAGATAGTGGACCAGGTCTGTGGAAGGTCTTCTTTCTGGATTGGCAGAAACGGCAGGACGTTCTGTATGGATGGACAGGTGGTGTCATGGTGCAGATTAGATTATTGTCGATGCAGTATTGGAAAGGACCCATTTCAGAGGCAGATTTGGGAAGAAGGTTGAACATGGTGGTTTGATGAAGGAAGAATGTGGAAATTCTTAATTGGAGGGAGGATGTGGTCTTCCAAAATTGTCAGGGGCCTTTGTTGTGTGATTTGGTGTTGTTTATGCATGTCTTAATTGACATCTGTTAAAGAATTATGCATTTTTCGGGCTTTATTCCTTGGATATTGGGTCTGAAGGTATGTGGGTACTATCATTGAAAAGCCCCAGTTTTTCTCTATATTTTATATATTGAGGACATTTTTCATATTCTAAGTTTCAAAGGGTCATTTACTAGTTTTTTATTTTAAAAGATAGCTGTTTAATTTTGTTTTTCATGTTTTACGGGCTAACCTTAAGTCTTAGGGTTAAGTGCTTAGTACTGTTGGATAGAGCTAATTTTTCTCTATATTTCATGTAACAATGTTGTTATAGTGAAATTCCGTGTTTTAAAGGTTTTAGTAGTTGTAGTTAGTTTTTCTAAGTAGATTGGGTGTTTTTAGTGGTTCTCTGGCTTCAGGGAGGCCATGCAGCTTCAGGGGGCACCTGCGACGTCGGGCAGCTCCCCCGCCTCTGTTTTAGAAGGCTGGGAAGTGCTTCTGGGGGGTTTTTTATACAATTTGGCAGGTACAGAGGTCAGATTGGTGGGTTCGCATGGGCTCTAAGATAGTGGTCTGTATGTATATAGTGAATAAGACAGTTTGGGGTAACCTTAATCATCATACAACCATCCGGAGGTGATATCATTTTTCCTCACTCAGTTTTCACTGTTTCTGGCCACAATTTGACTGTGTTTGTTGCAAGTTAGTTCTTCATTTAACTTAACACTACGCAATATAGGGGGTGGACTTGCTAGCAAGTCCCCAACCTGAACTCAGACTGAACTCAGATGGAACTCAGACTGAACTCATACTGAACTCATACTGAACTCTACTTGAAGACCCACAAAAACTGTTATGCTGAGTGGTGTTCATCCCTGATTGTATGGTTCCTTTGTCAATAGCTCAATGTGTGTTCAATCTGTGGTGAATTTGAGTCCAAGGTTGCGGACTTGCTAACAAGTCTGCCCCCCGTATTGCGCGGTGTAACTTAGGCAACTGTTTTCTCTGTTATAGTCTTGCAAGCTATAGCAAGTATTATTGCTGTCTCTGGTGTGGATTTGCAGCCTACATCAAGTATCATTGCTGTCTCTGGTGTGGAAATTGGTCTACATTTCAGTTCTTTGGTCTGGTAGTCTGTCTGGTGACTACTTTCTTGGCTCATCAAGCATTCAAGTGTATTGGAAAAGGGTCTTTAGCAAAACAGGAACCAATTTACTGTAGCATGTAAATATCACTTCTTTTTCTAAAGGGACAGGGGATTTTCTCTCTGGTTTTTCTCCAACTCCCTTGGTCAAGGCCTATAGCTAGTACTATAGGATTGTCTACATTGTTAACTGTCTCAATGGAGCTGCCAATGAAGAAAAGTCTTTAATAAACATTCTAACATATACGCAAACACCTAAAAACCCTCTGACTTCGGTTGTATTCTTGGGTCTTGGCCAGGACTGAATTTTGTTAACTTTCTTCTTGGACATAATCCTACCCTCTCTACATACCACATGGCCTAATATTTCTAAGGCTGGCACACAACACAAAAATTTTGAACCTGAAATAGTTAAACCATCCTCTTTAATTCAAAACAAGATTCTTTCTAAAGTAATTGCAAACTCCCAAATGAATTTGCATATTCCGGGATTCTCTTCCAACACCTGGTTATCATAGTCGGTGTGGTAGCCTAAAGTTTAGTATGGCACTTAAGTACGTAAATGGAGTTATTACGGCGTGCAAGATTGGTGTTATTATTTTTTTATATAAAAGGGTTTTATCTAATTTATTTGAGTTTTAAATATGAAGAAATTAGTTAAAAGCAAATGCCTACGCAAAAAACAATTTATTTTACGGAGAAAACTTATTTTTAAGGTCTGAAAAATTTATAAGAATCAAGTCGAGTCACTCAAGAACCTTAGGAAATTTTCCCAGAATTCTTACTATTTTTCTTATATTTTTAAATGAATTTTAAAGTTTTATAGAAATATTTACGTTTTTAGAAATTACTTAACTTTGATAAATTTTCACGGGGTGATTAGAGCTGCGCAAACTACGAAAATTAGTTTGGAATGTAAAGGGGAAGTGGCTCTATTGTGTGTTATTTTTCTAGATTTTTTATTATAGTTTTAAAGGTTCTAATTGAGTCCTCTTGGACTCTGTTCGGACTCCGCTTCGACTCCGTACGGACTCCAGATTGACTCTGGGAGAGCTCTGGAGGGGAAAACTCAGGCATGTGACTAGGAATACTTAAGCGCTTCTCAAACTCGAAATTGAGAGGGGGGACTCATCATACAGCTTAATCTTTAACCACCACCGTCTCATATTTTTTATTACTCAACAAATTAAATAAATTTATAATACCCTTATAACTTTATATTTTATATATAACATTTTAGAAATACTACTCAACAATTTAAATCCCACTTCATACAGGGTATCTTTAGAAAGGTCTTTGCCACTGGGACTTGATTATTGCTGTCTTATAAAAATTTAAATTATTATAAAAACATAAAAGTCAATCTTTTCAGATCTTTCACTGGTACACCTTAATTGTTGTATTCAGTATTTCTTTATCAACAGCCAATTTTATTTAAATCTCAATAAGCGTTATATATTTTTGATTTTCATTATTTTTATCAATCAGATCCAAGTAGATTGGTTAGCTTAATGATTTAGAATTCCCATTTTGTTATTTTATTGGAAGGACGGGGTTTTCCGCTAAATCCACACATCTCCTCCGGATTCTGCTTACAGCAAGGCGACTGTAAGAGTTTACCTTACCATAGTTGGCGCCCAACGTGGGGTTGGTTTTCTCTAGCTTTCTTTAAAGACTTACTTGGATCAAGAACGTTATTAGCCTGCAAGAGGCTTATTCTATGGAACTCTAATTGGATTTTTGTTATTGGCCTGCAAGAGGCTTGTTATTTTAACGGTTGTTAACGCTTTTTTTATGTTTTGGGATGTCTTCTACTATTGGAACTGCTGTGTTGGCTGCTGGTGTACCTGTTAGGGCATTAGTAAGGATTGTATCTTGGGTTGGGCCTAAGTTTTCTGGAGATGATTTAGAAGGATTTTTACATAGGTATGAAACTGCAGCTGCGATTGATGGTGCTTTACCTCTGGATATGGTGAAGCAGATTAGGTTCTTTATTTTGGACAGAGAGGTGGAAAAGGAGGTTATTTCTATGGATGGTTATAAAGATCAAGATTGGAGAAAGCTCAAGATGGAAATGGAAAAAATTTGGCCAAGAGTTTATTCATTAGAGGATCTAAAGGATATAGCTAGGAAATGGGAATCAAAAGGTGGTGTAACATCTCTGCATCAGTATCATCAGTTTATGGTTGAATTCCAGGAAGTTCTGGATTATTTGTTGGAGTATGAAATTTTATTTCATGATAATGCGGCAAAGTATGTTTATTGGGGTGCCATGGGGGAAAATGTTGAGAAAGATGTTTTGATGGTGCTTATTAAAGCAAATTTAATGAAGGATCTTCCAGATGGAGAAACTAGGATTCCTGGTATGGAGGTGCTAAAGAAGGTTATTTTGGAACATCTGGATACTCATAACTCTGTTGATTTGGACTCTGGAGAAGACACTGAGGTCACTCAAGAGATAGAAGAGGATGGTGTAAAAGAGCTAGTTACTGATGAAATTTTGGATTCAGCCATTCCTGAAGATTTTGTCCAGCCTGAAGATATTATTTTTGTTGACTCTTCTGTTTGGAAAGAAGAGGTTTCTGAAGATGAAGATATTATTGTCACTGATGAAGAAAATTTGGATGTTGGGGATAATTTTTTTTTGGATGATTTGGAATTTGATTTAGAGGAATATTTACCTCAGGTTTTGTCTTCAAAAGCGCAGAATGTCTGCAATTCAGATGTGGATATGGTTTATGAATCTGATATGTGTATGGTGGATTTGTTTCAATTTCAGGAAGAGATTTTTATGGAGGATATGGTTATTCCTGCACTAATAGAGAGTGTAGTGCCATTGAACAATAGGGTGCATAAAGTGGATGCACTCATATTTTGGAAAAAGGTAGTTTATTTTTTATGTACTTTTATAGGACAAATTCTGGGAATTTATTTTTGGGTTTTATGGAATCGGTGGATAAGCCCTTGGGGCAAAATTATGGATTATCTCCAGGGGATATCAAGAATTTAATTCCTCCGAAATGAGGATAAACTACCTAACTGGGCTGAAATTTTCTTTTATCGTTATGTCTTCAATTTATTCAGGATTCAAATTATTATGGATGCCCTCATTTTTTGGGGTAGAAGGGGCTGATCACTCTAATGTTGTAATCTCTCCTCAGGATGAGATCCCGGATTGCAATAGGTCAGCTCACTTGGAGATAATTCAAGTGGATTCTCAATTATTTTCTGTTAATATTACTTTGGAGTGCAAATACGTTTTGAACTTTTCTATATGTTTATTGGATTTACCCTGTTTTTCTATTAAATTTAAAAATGGTGAAAAAGGCAAAATGGGCCAAATTAGGTTGGATAAAAATTGGAAGGGTATGTTTTTGGACCTCCAGCAAGAGGTTAAACTGCAAGTATCTCTTTCTATTTTGGACCTCCACCAAGAGGATAAACTGGAAAATAGGTTTTATGTTAATAAAGGTGTTGGAAAAGGTGTAGATAAATTGGGCAAAGAGGAGATAGAAGAAGATGTGGTGTATGTAGAGGAAGATGGATTGGTAGTGTGGGATAGTAGTAAGTTAAGGAATGGTGTATATGTTGGAGAACTAGAGAATTTAAATAAAAAGGTGGATAAAAAGAAAGAGGTATTTTTAAATACGGTTTATGAAGGATCCAAAGGTTCAGAAGAAAAACGTCAACATAGCTCGATTAAAGATTTATTTAGGGGTCAACGATTATTGGCTTATTCATGTGCAGGTGATATTGGTGATAGAGAAGTCCCTATTGATGTTATATTAATGGATTTTCAAGATGAAGTCTGGGGTCAGACTGGTTTTTATTTTTTGTTAGTCAAATATTTGTTGACTTTAGAGAGGCCATAAGATTGTGAAGACGATGAATGGGTGTCTATCAACAGGAAGTCATCTACATTTTACCTATCTGGTCGACGTTTAATGAGGAGAAGGTATCCCAATCCTCAAGTACTTATAACTCAACAGAAGGGGAAAGAAATAGTTTTGAAATCACTGCATGAAGATCTTGGGCATAGAGGCATTGGAGAAACGTTTAGAAGAATTTCTGATCGATTTTGGTGGCCTGGCATGAAGATGGCTGTTAAAAAGTGGGTTCAGTCATACAAAGAATGTTCAAAAACAAAGTTATTTAAGGCCAAAAGAACCTGGACGCGCGACCGGTGAATATACCCTCTTTGGAAGAGTTAGTTTAGATGCCGTTCATATAAAAGAGGGACGGTATAAATATTTAATTGTGGCCAGAGATGATTTATCTGGTTGGGTAGAGGCAGCGCTTCTTATTAATTTAACTGCCAAAAATGTGGCAGAATTTTTTTTTGAATGATTGGGTATATAGGTATGGGGTGATGAAGTTGGTGACGGTAGATGGAGGTCCTGAATTTGGGATAGAGTTTAAAGAGGCTGTATTGAAAGTTGGATCAAAGGTTAGAGTAGCAACCCCATATTATCCTGAAGCCGAAGGTATGGTTAAAAGATGGCATCAAGTTATCAAGGATGCTTTAGTTAAAATGTGTGGGACAAGTGCCGAAAAGTGGAGGCACTATTTACCTTTAGTTTTATTTGCTGATTGAATCACTGCTAAAAGGACAACCGGATTTTCACCTTATGAACTTGTTTTTGGACAGAAAGCAGTTTTACCGGTTGATTTAGAAGCTGAATCATATCTTGGAGTTGACTGGGACACGGTCAAAACTACTGAAGAATTATTGTGTGCAAGAATGATCCAGCTAGAAAAGAAAGAAGAATATTTAGAAAAGGCATATTCGCAGATGATGAAGATCAGAAACCAATCAGTTAGATATTGGGATGAGCGGTTGGCACATCGATTAAGGAAACCTTTGAATCCAGGAGATATGGTTTTGGTGTATAAAAGGAATTTGGAAAGTCAGTGGGGAAAGATGTTGGCAGATAGGTGGAATGGACCGTATAAAATCAAAGAGCAAGTTTCCGGCGGTTCATATGTGCTAGAAGAGTTGGATGGAGTAGTATTGAAGAAGAGGGTAGCGGCCGATCAAGTGAAATGGTTCTATCCTAGAGGCACCAGGAGTGCCGAAGTCTAACTCCGAAATGAGGATAAACTACAATTTTAATGACTTTTATTAAATTTATACCTCCGTAACGAGGATAAACTATGATATCTACGAAATTTTACGGATAACTCCAAAATGAGGATAAACTACAATTTTAATGACTTTTATTAAATTTATACCTCCGCAAGGATGATAAACTATGATATCTACGAAATTTTATGGATAACTCCAAAATGAGGATAAACTACAATTTTAATGACTTTTATTAAATTTATTGTCCTCCGCAACGAGGATAAACTATGATATTTACGAAATTTAATGGATGCCTCCGCAATGAGGATAAACTATCTTCTTTTGATCAAAATACTTTACTGTCGTTACACTGCGTATGGGCGACGAAACTGTGATGAAACATAACAAAATGCGAGAAAACCTTCTTTTAAAAATTTTCAAAATTCAAAATTCTTAAAATATAGGTGAAGATAGTGTTGGAAAATTTTAAAAATTTATTGGAAGAAGTGTTCACAGGGGAACCTTCTTAATTTAATATTGGCAAGTGTGGGGGTAATTGATGGGCTGGCTGCTCTATACACAATTACCCCATAATTTTCGTTTCCAAAATTTTCCCTGTTTCTAGTTGAATCCTGGCTTTGTCTTTTTATTTTGGGAAGTCCACTAAGACTATAAAATGGAACGAATCAAGAGACACCGCTCTCAACGCTGGATTCAAGATTCTTTTTTTTATATTTTGCTTTTTGATTTTTTTATGTTAGATTGTGATTTCTTTTCTTTAATATATATTATGAATTATTGTAAAGGCGATGCTCACTGGTGGTCTCTAATCATTTTTATAAATTGGAGGGAGCCCACCCAGTGATCATCATTATAAAAATTATTTTCTATCTTTTCAATTTCTCAAAATTGTGTAACCACATCAAGTTGCACTTGGATGTGGGTATGATGTCGAGGGTACTGCTCATCAAATGGCCGGTGGGCATCTTTTAAAATTTTACTTTTTAAATTTTTTTATTATTATTACTTTTTTTATCTTTCTTTTCACATTCATTTATCTTTCTTTAAAAATTAAATTTTAACTTTTATTTTAAAACTATCTTTTCTAAAATCTTTTATTTTAAATTTAAAAAAAATAAAAATAAAAATAAAATTTAAATCAAAAAAAAAATAAATAAAAAAATAAAAAATAAAAAAATAAAAAATAAAAAATAAAAAAAATTAAATTAAAAAGTCAAAAAAATAAAAAAAAATAAAAAAATAAAATAAAAGAAAATAATAAAATAAAAAAATAAAAATAAAAAATAAAAAATAAATAATTAAATTAAAATTATTATTATATTTCTTAGTTTTAATTTTTCAGTCTTCATTCTTTTTTTTAGTGTTATTCATTTAGTTTAGACAGGAAACAGGGTCTAGGGGAACTCAATACCTATGGGATTTTACTTCAAGACATCTGTTAGTCCTCCAAGATTTTAAACTGGCTACTTTGCAAGACTTTCCTTAATTCCTCCAAGAATTTAAACTGGCTACTTTTCAAGACCTTCATTAAGTTATTTTTTTACGTATTTTGGATCTGTTAGTCCTCCAAGACTTTAAACTGGCTAATTTTCAAAACTTTCATTAAAGATTTTATATTTGAACTGTTAGTCCTCCAAGACTTTAAACTGGCTACTGTTCAAGACGTTCTTTAAGTTTTTTTTATACGAATTTTGAAGCTGTTAGTCCTCCAAGACTTTAAACTGGCTACTGTTCAAGATGTTCATTTTTTTTTTTTTTATACAAATTTTGGAGATGTTAGTCCTCCAAGACTTTAAACTGGCTACTGTTCAAGACGTTCTTTAAGGTTTTTTAAACGTATTTTGGATCTGTTAGTCCTCCAAGACTTTAAACTGGTTTATTTTCAAGACTTTCATTAAAGATCTTTTTATTGGAGCTGTTAGTCCTTCAAGACTTTAAAATGAAATTCAAGGACGTTCAAGATTTTATGGATATTTTTGGAGAAGGTTTCTAGGATAGAAGATTTTTTTTTAGGTCCACCAAGACCTTAAACTGGAATATTATGAAGTTGTTAGGTCCACCAAGACCTTAAACTGGAATGTTATCAAATGTTTGGTCCACTATGACATTAAACTGGATTATCAAATTTATTCAATCTTTGGTCAAGCCTAGGCCTTACTTAGAAATTTATCAAGTTATTTATGCACCTAAACGATCTTTGGTCCACCAAGACCATAAACTGGCAATCGATTATATGTTTGGTCCACCAAGACTTTAAACTGGAATGTCAATCTTGTTTGGATAACTCAATTCAATCTTTTAATTTATCACTGTCCACTAAGACTCTAAACTGCTTATTCAATCATTTCTGGAAATAGGTGCTGATAAGCTTTAGGAAGTTAAAATTTTAGGTGGTAATGATGCTATGGAAAGATAATGGTTAATTAGGTGAAATTTGTGGCGCTTTAACATGGTCTAAAGTTAATATTATTATTGGAAGCCTGGCAAAAGTATTTTATGGGTTTGCTGCATAAAAAGGTTTAAAAATTGTGATGAAGGTATCAGAAGTTAGGATGGTAGTTGGATTTTAGGGAATGATTTTTTTAGTGCCTCATTGTTAGGCCATTTTTGGTGTGAAGCTTGGAGGACCTTATGGCAAGATTGGAATCATAGAATTCGGATTAGTGGGGGGCCCTATGAGGTTGGAATCAGGAGTATTCAGCTCATACTAAGCTCCACTCTCTCAATGCTGTGACAAGAAGGAAGACTGGTATATGGGAGTCTGAAGGGATTCAAACCTTGCTCTTGTAGTGGAATCATCACAAGATTTATTTTATTTTATTTTATGTTATATCAAGACAGAGAAGAAGAAACAAAGTTTTTATTATAAAGAATTAAAAGAAGACCAGCTAAAACAAATTTATCAAATTATTTTATTAGAAAAGATAATTCTTTTGGAATTGTTCGACCACCTATGCAAAGTTTTACGAATGGGGACATTCTCAATTGGAGGGAGGATGTGGTAGCCTAAAGTTTGGTATGGCACTTAAGTACGTAAATGGAGTTATTACAGCATGCAAGATTGGTGTTATTATTTTTTTATATAAAAGGGTTTTATTTAATTTATTTGAGTTTTAAATATGAGGAAATTAGTTAAAAGCAAATGCCTACGCAAAAAACAATTTATTTTACGGAGAAAACTTATTTTTTACGGTCTGAAAAATTTATAAGAATTAAGCCGAGTCAATCAAGAACCTTAGGAAATTTTCCCAAAATTTTTACTATTTTTCTTATATTTTTAAATGAATTTTAAAGTTTTATAGAAATATTTACATTTTTAGAAATTACTTAACTTTGATGAATTTTTATAGGGTGATTAGAGTTGCGCAGACTACGAAAATTAGTTTGGAATGTAAAAGGGAAGTGGCTCTATCATGTGTAATTTTTCTAGATTTTTTATTATAGTTTTAAAGGTTCTAATTGAGTCCGCTTGGACTCCGTTTGGACTCTGCTTTGACTCCGTACGGACTCCGGATCGACTCTGGGAGAGCTCTGGAGGGGAAAACTTAGGCACGTGACTGGGAATACTTAAGCGCCTCTCAAAATCAAAATTGAGAGGGGGGATTCATCATACAGCTTAATCTTTAACCACCACGGTCTCATATTTTTTATTACTCAACAAATTAAATAAATTTATAATACCCTTATAACTTTATATTTTATATATAACATTTTAGAAATACTACTCAAAAATTTAAATCACACTTCATACAGGGTATCTTTAGAAAGGTCTTTGCCACTGGGATTGATTATTGCTGTCTCATAAAAATTTAAATTATTATAAAAACATAAAAGTCAATCTTTTCAGATCTTTCACTGGTACACCTTAATTGTTGTATTCAGTATTTCTTTATCAACAGCCAATTTTATTTAAATCTCAATAAGCGTTATATATTTTTGATTTTCATTATTTTTATCAATCAGATCCAAGTAGATTGGTTAGCTTAGTGATTTAGAATTCCCATTTTGTTATTTTATTGGAAGGACGGGGTTTTCCGCTAAATCCACACATCTCCTCCGGATTGTGCTTACAGCAAGGCGACTGTAAGAGTTTACCTTACCATATCGGTTGTTGGTCCCTTAATTCCTCCATCATCTATAAAGATTACAGCATATTGTGGAATTTTGTCTTGAAGGATCCAAACCATCTGAGCTTGATAAACTGGAACCAAATTTGTTGCTCCTTGAGTTAATCTTGTTAACTGTAAATGTCCTAGTGGCGTATCAAATGTAGTGAGAGGCCTTGAGTCCGGATGTAACTCTCTCTCATCATATCCACCCATAATATCTCCCAAACCATAACACACTCTCCCTGCAAACGCTTCAACAAACTCCTCAGCACTAGGCAGTATCCCAGCATCCTTTATTGTAACCCTATTTAATTCTCTAAGATCATGAACAACTCTTAGCTTACCATTTGGTTTCTTGATACAAAATACCGGACTAGAATAACTTGACTTTGATTGCTCATACAGTCCAGTGCGTATCCGCTCTCTGATGACTTCAATATAGGCTTCTTTTAATGCAGCCGGAATAGGAATCGGTTTCTAATTCCACGGTTCATAACATACCACAGGAATCTTGTAAGGCTCCCCATAGGAATGCTTCAACACACCCCTCTCCTCTTCTACAAAAGCAATGGCCTTCTCTCGCTTGACCATCACACTCAACAACAATATCATCTCTTTTCCAGACAACAAACCATCAAGTCCAAAATTAACACCCAGTCTCTCAAAAGTGATTCTTTACATCTCAAAAAATTTAGGCTGATTCTTTACCAAGGGACTTTCATAAGGATCTCTTGATAACCTTGGTCTTCTCAAGGGTGGATTTAATTTGGCAGGTAGCGGTTCATTAATAGGTCAAACTTTATTTACTACTTTCTTATATTTGGCTGTGTCCAGATCTAAATAAACTTGAGGTAAAACATTTACTTTTATATCACTATTAAAATTTTCATCAATAGAATCGTCTTCATCATCAGAATTGGAATAAGAAATATAAGAAAAATATTTTATTTCATTTTTAAATTTTACCCTTTTCTCCTTTCCCTAGTCTAATTTATAAACAGATTTTCCAACAACTTTGCTTCCCTTATACAACAGTAAATCACCTGTAAAGAAATTTGGCAGTTTAACCTCTTGCTGGAGGACCGGAATAACATTTTCACAAAAGTTATTTTTTTGTGTTTTAATTATACTGAGATTTTTTATTGGACTTTCATAAGATTTTTGCAGTTTACCCTCTTGCTAGAGGTCATAAAACATACCCTTCCAATTTTTATCCAACCTAATTTGGCCCATTTTGCCTTTTTCACCATTTTTAAATTTAATAGAAAAACAGGGTAAATCCAATAAACATATAGAAAATTCCAAAACGTATTTGCACTCCAAAGTAATATTAACAGAAAATAATCAAGAATCCACTTGAATTATCTCCAAGTGAGCTGACCTATTGTAATCTGGGATCTCATCCTGAGGAGAGATTACAACATTAGAGTGACCAGCCCCTGCTACCCCAAAAAATGAGGGCATTCATCCCTTTCCAACAAACATAATTCAACAGAAGCCGTCCGTTTTTTACGCCCCTTCTTGGTGCAAACAGAACACTGGCACAGAGTAGTAATCCCTGGCCGTGTTTCCCAACCTTCATCCCCAGGAGGTGCTAACCGCATATGTAACCTCTGCATATCTTCACCGGTGATTTCCAAACTAATCCCCATGCCAGCTTGATACCCTATCCTGGCCTCAAAAAACATCAAAAAAGGACCACCAAGAACAGTTTTGACTGCTCCTCTGGCCACATAAAAGTGAGCCTTACCAACAGATCCACCAATGCCTAACCTGACATGCTCAGCTGTACCCATCAGCACTGTTGCATGCCCTCCAATGCCTCTGAGGTTTCCCCCAGTTCCACTTTTAATTGGCAAGCCTATACTCATCGCTTGCTCCAACAAAATTAAATTAATTTGAGACCCTGAATCAACCAAGGCCTTTACTTCTTTAACGTTAAGAGTTACCACCAGGTAACCCAGTGGGGTGGAAAAATGAGTATCTATATCTTCCCCAAACTTTTCAACATTTTCACAAATATATTCTACCTCTCCAGTGGAGACATGACGCCTCGTCAAATGCTTCTTTTGTTTTCAGCAAGTGCCGGACTAATTGTAAATAACTCCCCTAAACATAAGGGAATCTGCAGTTGGTTCACCCTATTCAAAACTACATTCATCGCATTAGCTTGACCAGAAACTACTGGCCGCTCATACTGGACCTTTAATTTAACAACCTTGGCCCTGGGTACCTCTTGAGGTCCAACAGAGCCATCTTCACTTTCTATAACCCTAACTCCGTCACCAGCTTCTTGCACTAATCCTGATCCCTTGCTAGTCCTTCTTACACCCTTTATTGGGATGGGACCGCTAAAACTTGGTTTGGGTAGAGACACCAACAGTACGTCCTCCTCAGAATCTGAATCATCCTCTGGCATAGGCTCACCATTTAAATCAAACTTGCCAAAACTAGGGGGCCCCACATCAGCAATCCCCTTCTGCATTTTATATAATTCATCCTTAGAGTAAGGGTTCAATTTGTTGACGGCAGTTTGAGCTCCAGAATTTTTGTCCTTAGAGTAAGGGTTCACTTTGTTATTGGCATTGCCAGGATTAGACCTCAGTTGGCTTTGAGTGCTACTCTTTGCCTTGGTAGCAGCTGCTCTCCTAGAAGCATTAACATTGTATTCTCCGGCCATACAACTACCCTCCACTTGGGCAACCGTTGCCAGCTCTAATCCTCCAAAAGAAGTAGAAAATGTGGCTTTACTGACCTCTTTCTCTTTACCTTTGTCTGCTTTTCCACCATTACCATTACCATTTTTGCCACCCTTGGCATTAACATCTTCATCATTTATCTCTTCAAATCTGGCTCTCCTTTCAGCCATTAAATTTCTTCTGACCAAATTAGAAGGAGACTGTCTATCACTGGGCTTGATGAACAAACCATCAGGAAATTTATAAACTTTACCATCAAATAAAACTCGTCCAGCATCCATATCCTTATCAAGAGCAAAACAAACTGTTGATCTGTGCCCCCTCCTATTACAATAGGAGCACACCTTTGGCTCATCGTAGCCACCTCTATAACTACTACCACCATTATTAACATCTCCCCTATTTCCTGAAAAGAGGTTACCATTATTTTTGCCATTATAATTACGAGGTTCATAGCCTCTAGATTGATATGAAGTCGACGTCAATGTTGAAGCAATTGGGGCCTTATTGGCCTTCTGAGTCTCTTGTACATATATTTTTAACTGTTTTGTTAAATCGGCCAAGTGATAGACCATCTTATTATCTACATTGCCTACCACTTAAGCAGCAGGTAATCCCATTTGTGCCTTCTTGGCCTCCTGGGCTTTGACCATAATATTGTTGTTTTCGGCCAAAACTTTGCTAACCTTGCTAACATATTGAGTGCAGGACTCTTGATATTTGTCCAATGCTAGAAACTAGAGATGGGCCAGAATGTTCTCTTTGATAACCTCCAGATCCTGCAGTTTCTTCTCACCATAAGACAGTTCCTTCATCAAATCTTTTCTTGAAAGATCCTTCATGACGTCCATTTGAATATCCTTTCTGCATGCTGACCAAAACAAATCTTTTGCCTGGTTCTCATGCACTAACTACTCCACCAGAATGAGATATTCAGCTACTTCATCAAACTGAACACACAGATTTTTGAAGTCTGCCATAGAAGAAACTCCACCCTTTGCTTGCCAGTCTCCAAAAATTTTATTGAGGTCCAACATAGTAAACCAAAAACCCCAGCTATCAACCATAGCATTAGAAAGCTTAACCCAATCCTTGTCCTTAAATGCCTGCATAGCAATAGCCTCTTTTTCCACCTCCCTATCAGCAATAAAAAGCCTAACTTGCTTCACCATATCCACATGAGAAGCACCATCAACAGCCGCAGCAGCTTCATACCTGCTAATGGACCATTTAACCAACTCCCCATTAAACTTTGGGCCATCCCAAGAAACAATCCTAACAGAGGGAGTAAGAGTTTGAGGAGATCCAGAAGCAGCAGCAGAAGACATCTCAATAAGTAAAGAAAAGCGTTAAAAACAATAAAATAAACAAGCCTCTTGCAGGCTAATAACAAAGATCAATTAGAGTTCCAAAGAATAAGCCTCTTGCAGGCTATTAACAAAGACCTTGACCCAAAAAAGTCCTTGAAAAAGCTAGAGATTTCAAACCCCACGTTGGGCGCCAACTATGGTATGGTAAACTCTTACAGTTGCCTTGCTGTAAGCAGAATCCGGAGGAGATATGTGGATTTAGTGGAAAACCCCGTCCTTCCAACAAAAATAACAAAGTAGGTGTTCTAAATCACTAAGCTACCTAGTCTATTTAGATCTGATCTAATATAATATTATGAAACTCTGAAATATTTAATGCTTATTGAGATTTAAATAAAAGTGGCTGTTGAGAAAGAAATACTGATTACAACAATTAAGGTGTACCAGTGAAAGATCTGAAAAGATTGACTTTTATTTTTTTATAATAATTTAAATTTTAATGAGACAGCAATAATCAAGTCCCAATCTTAAAGACCTTTCTAAAGATACCCTGTATGAAGTGTGATTTAAACTGTTAAGTAGTATTTCTAAAATGTTATATATAAAATATGTGTTGTAAGGGTATTACAATTTATTTAATTTGTTGAGTAATAAAAAAAATGAGACCATGGTGGTTAATAATTAAGCTCTATGATGTCTTTATGATGCCCAATTTCGAGTCTGAGAGGCTCTTAAGTATACCTAGTCACGTGCCTAAGATACTCCTCCAGAACTCAGAAGGAGCTCATATGGAGCCCGTCAGGAGCTCGTCCGGACCTCCGGACTCAATTAGAAACTTAAAACTATAATAAAAAATCTGGAAAAATAGCACATGTTAGAGCCACTTTCCCTTTACATTCCCAACTAATTTTTTTAGTCTGCGCAGCTCTAATCATCCCTTGAAAATTTGACAAAGTTAAGTAATTTCTAAAAATGTAAATATTTCTATAAATCTTTAAAATTCATTCAAAAATATAAGAAAAATAGTGAAACTTCTGGGAAATTTTACCAAGGTTCTTAAGTGACTCGACTTAATACTTATAAATTTTTCAGACCATAAAAATAAGTTTTCTCGGTAAAATAAATTGTTTTCGCGTAGGCATTTGCTTTTGACCAATTTCTTCATATTTAAAACTCAAATAAATTAAATAAAACCCTTTTTAAAATATTAACATTGTCAATCTTTACAACGTAATAACTCCATTTACGTATTTAGGTGCTTAACTAAACTATAGGCCACCACAAAGAGAAATCTAGGGGTGAACTGCTAGCAATCCCCTCTCCTGAAGTTTAGAGTGTCACTTCATTATGCCAGGTTGATGAATACTTTATAAACATAAGTACATTAGAGTTAGATTCACATTTATTCTCAGAATTTTCCAAAAATGAAACTTAATTGATCTCAAGTTATACATAAGTTGATCAACTATAACCATGATTATATCCTTCATTAAGCACAAATTGAGCACATATTGATCCAACATAAGCTTTTGAATATCCAAAATTATTATCAATTTAGAGGATGAAAAACTATTCCTTAACTACCTAAGAATTACCTTGCATTCAAAATATAAACCATAAAATTATGAAAGTAAATTAAATTTATAATAATGATATCTTTTACTACATAATTTCAACAATAGATAAATTTAGCAAATTTTTTTATCACAAATATTAATAACTTTAGGAATTGAAATAACTAATGTCATTCCTATTTTCAAATTTTAAAAAGAATATAATCACTTCTCACTTCAAATTTTTTAAGTCTTTGTAAAACTAAATTTAGTATAATTTTTTTATGTTACCTAGAATATAAGACCTAAAGGCTATAGAAAATAATATGTTCAGTTACTCAATTAAAAGAAATATTTATATTTAAATAATAAAAAAATAGTCCTAAAAGTGTATAACTTGAAAAGTTGATATGGAAATTAATATGTAAGTTTTCCTATTGAAATATTTAATGCTTTTATAAATCACTTTCACAAGTTTTGTTACGAGTACATGTGAAATAGTAACAGCATTTAAAAGTGGAACCAATATAATGACAAAAATATGTACAAACTTTATTTAAATTTAATATTTATCTGTAAACAATTTCAAAGTAATATTTTTTTCATGTTCTTAAGGATCTCTTCTTCCTCCTCTACCCATCTACTTTTTGATAGGGGGTCTCAAAATTAAACAAATATGCCTGGAAGATTTCATTTGAAAACCGCTATGGTATGGTAAACTCTTACAGTCGCCTTGCTGTAAGCAGAATCCAGAGATATGTGGATTTAGTGGAAAACCCTGTCCTTCCAACAAAAATAACAAAGTAGGTGTTTTAAATCACTAAGCTACCTAGTCAATTTAGATCTGATGTAATATAATATTATGAAACTCTGAAATATTTAACGCTTATTGAGAATTAAATAAAAGTGGCTGTTGAGAAAGAAATACTGATTACAACAATTAAGGTGTACCAGTGAAAGATCTGAAAAGATTGACTTTTATGTTTTTTTAATAATTTGAATTTTTATGAGACAGCAATAATCAAGTACCATTGATGAAGAACTTTCTAAAGATACCCTGTATGAAGTGTGATTTAAATTTCTGAGTATTATTTCTAAAATGTTATATATAAAATATGAAGTTATAAGGGTATTACAATTTTATTTAATTTGTTGAGTAAAAAAAAATGAGACCGTGGTGGTTAAAGATTAAGCAGTATGATGATGTATTATGTGATGATGATGCCCAATTTCAAGTCTGAAAGGCTCTTAAATATACCTAGTCATGTGCCTAAGTTACTTCTCCAGCACTCAGCCGGAACCCATCCCGAGCCCGTCCGGAGCTCTTCCGGAGCTCTGGACTCAATTAGAACCTTAAAACTATAATAAAAAATCTGGAAAAATTACACATGATACATCCACTTCTTTTAACATTTTCAACTAATTTTTTTAGTCTGCGCAGCTTTAATAACCCTATAAGAATTGGTCAAAGCTAAGTAATTTCTAAAAACGTAAATATTTCTATAAATCTTTAAAATTCATTTAAAAATATAAGAAAAATAGTGAAAATTCGTGAAAATTTTCCCAAGGCTCTTAAGTGACTCGACTTGATACTTATAGATTTTTCAGACTTTAAAAATAAGTTTTCTCCGTAAAATAAATTGTTTTTGCGTAGGCATTTGCTTTTGACCCATTTCTTCATATTTAAAACTCAAATAAATTAAATAAAACCCTTTTTAAGATATTAACATCATCAATCTTTATGAAGTAATAACTCCATTTACATATTTAGGTGCCGTGCTAAACTTTAGGCTACCACACCGCCTCATTAACACACCATGAAACATGGCTGATTTGGTACCTGACACTCAAAAATGGGGTCAAATACATCCTACTTTATTGCAAATTTTCCAACCACAGCTCAGCCCACCAATATAAAAATCCTTCCAATTCACCACACATCACATCTTTCCCCTTCCACTTTTTTGATACAAATTGTTACACACACCATGCCCCAGTAATTTTTGTACTTTTTATTCCTTTCTTTATCAAAAATTCATGATCAAGTTTCTATCCTAAAAACTAAGTCATCATGCTAATCACACTACAAAATTATGAGCACAACCCTTTTAAATCCTTTTTTCATGCTCTCAAAATGATCAAGTTCCATGTATATTCTACTTGGGTTTGTTATTTTATTTTTCATATTGACTTTGATTTTGAATTTTCACTGAAAGCATATTTTTTCCCTTCCTTATTCATTTTGGTTCATCATCTCAACATGATGTTGCATATTTTCAGAAATTGCATAATTTTTCATTCTTTGTTTTTTTCAATGATCCCTCATATCCTTTTATTCATCTTCTCTCACTTCCTTAACACTTCTTCTATTTCTTTTATTTATCACTTCCTGAACTTCTATCTGGTCCTTTTACATCTTTGAAGACATCTCATCAGGTAAGTCATTCTCCCCCCATTTTTTTCATTTTAACTGATGTTCTTTTTCTGAATTTGTGTTTTTTATTTTTTCTATTTCTTTTTTTGTTTTCTCAAATCACATTTCCTTTATTAAGAAGGTTCTCCAGAAGCCTGGCTCTCATATCCACCAAGCAACATCTGATATGGCTCACTGGTTGTTGAGATATTTATCATTCACTTGGCTCAAACTTCCATCGAGTTCATTTTAATCTTCTCAAGTAGGTCTTACTCTGGAAAAAATATAATACTTATTAAAAAAATAGGTAGCTTAAGTAGATCTTTTTAGCCCATTGATAATCCCTGGCTTTAATTTTTAAGACCCTATTTTGATCTTCTTTTAAGTAAAAAAAAGAATCAGAAACCAGGTTAGGGTTATTTAAATGATATATCTTTTTGTTGTAAGACCCTCCAGAAGCATGGATTTTCTTTTCAGCAAACAGTGTTGAATAAGGTCCAGTGGTTGCTGAGATATCTGCTTCCAAAGTTGAGTCTTGTTTCATAGACTAATTTACATATCTTAAGTTCAATGTTGCTTAATATGCATACAGGGATTATGCAATATATTTAAAGTCATACTTCAGGCTTTTGGCTCTGATTAATCAGCTAAATATCTGTTTTGGATGAGTCCTTCCTATATTGTGATTTTTTTTTCATAAGGATGAATATTAACATTTTCTGAATTTTGGCACATTCAAATCTCAGATTATTTTGATTAAAGTTTCTCTAGAGACATGAATGTCATGTCCAGAAAGAAGAATCAATTTTTACTCAGAAATTTCTGAGATATCTACTTTTAAAGTTGAGTCTTTTTATGTAAACTAATTTACATATTTGAATTTTGAAATTCCATAATATGCATATTTTTTCTGATATTTTTTATTGTACCACTCCCAAGGTATGTCAATTATTCAAATTTTTTTATCATTTGTTTGCTAAATTTTTCTTCTTTATTAATCATTTTCCCTCTGATTTGTTGATTTTTAGGATTTTTTTCAGGAAATGGTATCATCAAGTCTATTTGGAACTCTTCTGTGAATAATCATCAATCCAAAATCTAAGAGATAATCATCAAAATACCAAAGAAACTCCTGGTTTGGAATCTTGTAAAAAGTTTACTCATTTTTTTGGAATTTTGTGAAATCCTTACTCATTTTGGTTTTTCATTTCAGATCAACCAAATTCTGATAAAACAGGTAAGTAAAGCAAGGGGTGAAGGGTTGATTTCTAGTAAATCTTTAGGGAAGGGTTCTAAATATGGTAATTAGAAGATTTTTCATTTTTTTATTTTTATTTAATAAATTTTTAAATTATCAATTATTAAAAAAAAATATCAATCAAGTAAAATTTTTTTGCAAACAAACCTTGCTGCTGTATATATTAAGGGACCCGGTTGGCTAGGTTACTGTGTTTGGGTGAGCTCTACACGTGCTTTACACAATGATTGAATTATACTGAGTATTGATTTAGTTTTTGATCAGTTAGAAAGGGTGAATAGTAACAATATGAGACTTTAAATAGATGCTAGTGATCCTCTGTTTTTCCTTATTCAATCTCTTATTTTCTCTCTTCATTAAAAACTGATTGATTGCATTTTTGCTTCTTACACTTTAACATATATTTATAATATTTATCTCAAAACCCTTTTTGCACTGTATATTCATCTATCACTGGGGACAGGTATTATATACTAAAATCTATTAATAGGTCTTGATACTGATCACAGTATAGTATAGGTGAATGATAACAATTGACTAAACAGCATGGGGTTTTACTAATAGATAAATCTTTAAATATAAATTAAAGGTATATTGTTTTACTAATTGCTATTAATTTCATGTTATATTATGAAATCCAATCTCTTATTTTCTCTCTTCATTGAAAACTGATTGATCACATTTCTTTTTGTTACACTTTAACATATATTTATAATATTTATCTAAAAACCCTTTTTGTGCTGTATATTAATCTATCACAAGGGACAGGTGATTGATAAATATTTACTAAACAGCATGGGGGTTTACCAATAGATAAATATTTAAATATAAATTAAAGTTATCCTTGATAGATTGAATGTCTGATCCTCTTGCATGAGCTTTTCGAGTGATAATATACCTGATTCACCTTCTGGGAGCTCAGATATTACATCCTCAAATTCTACTGCATAAGTGACTGAACACAATATTCATCTTTAACCTTCAACCGCCATCTTCTTTCAATCAACTTTAAATTCATCTTCATCCAATATGTCTTTCAAAGAACTTGTTGCTCCATGTGAACTTTGCGCTCGCTACCAGGTACCTTGCTTAATGTCCAATCCTGATATCCCTGGCAGAACTGCCTGCGACCTATGCCATGTTAAGAAAGTCAAATGTAACCAGCCAAAAGCTCCTTCAAGACAAATTTTTATCTTGGACCAGCAGATCTCCCTGATTCTAAAACCTTTAAAAGGTTATCTAAAATTCCTGTCTTCTTAAAACATATTAGATCAAAAACAGCTTCATTGTCAAAAGTTCAATCTTCATCAGCAGATCCCAGCCTAATTTTGCCTTCAAAAGATCCTAATCCTATAACGCCAGTGCCCCCAACCAACTTTGCTGAGACCATGTTTCCTGGCTCCAAATCTAAAACCCTATTATCTTACTAAAACTTTTTTTAAATATAATTTGAATAAACATAATAATTTTTATATACTTGAACTTCTAGCTGATGAAATAACCAACACTGATGATGTTGGCAAAGTGAAGACGTACTATATTAATCATTACCCAAATTTTCATCTCTATCTTTTTCTTGACTTTACGGATGAATTGAAATGAAAAATGCTGGCCTATTTTCAAGGCACTCCAGCTAATAACCATGAAGATCTCATGAAAAGAAGACTCTTAATGCAAAGCTTTGATAATGATGTTGAACAATTCCAAAGGAATTATATTTTCTAATAAATAAATTTGATAAATCTGTTTTAGCTGGTCTTCATTTAATTTTTAAAATATAAACATTTTTTTCTTCTTCTCTGGCTTGATATAACATAAAAAAAAAATTCTTTTGATGATTCCAATACTGAGAGCAAGGTTTTAATCCCTTCAGACTCCCATTAACCAGTCTTCCTTCATGTCACAGCATTGAGAGAGTGGATCTTCCTAATGAGCCAAATACTCCTGATTCCAATCTCATTGGGGCCCCCACTGAGCCAAATTCTATGATTCCAATCTCGCCTAAAGGTCCTCCAAGCTTCACAACAAAAATGGCCTAACAATGAGGCACTAAAAAAATCATTCCCTAAAATCCAACTACCATCCTAACTTCTGATACCTTCATCACAATTTTCAAACTTTGCTAAGCAGCAAACCCATAAAATATTTTTGCCAGGCTTCCAATAATAATATTAACTTTAGACCATGTCAAAGCGCCACAAATTTCAACTAATTAACCATTATGCTTTCCTTAGCATCATTACCACCTAAAATTTTAACTTCCTAAAGCTTATCAGCACCTATTTCCAGAAATGATTGAGTAAGCAGTTTAGAGTCTTAGTGGACAGTGATAAATTAAAAGATTGAATTGAGTTATCCAAACAAGATTGACATTCCAGTTTAAAGTCTTGGTGGACCAAACATATAATTGATTGCCAGTTTATGATCTTGGTGGAGCAAAGATCGTTTAAGTGCATAAATAACTTGAAATATGCCTAAGTAAGGCCTAGGCTTGACCAAAGATTGAATAAACTTGATAATCCAGTTTAATGTCATAGTGGACCAAACATTTTATTGACAAGAAATCCAGTATAAGGTCATAGTGGACCAATGAATGTTGAATTTTCCTGCAGATATTAATTTTCTAGTTTAAAGTCATAGTGGACTAAAACAATGAATGAACTACCAGATTAAAGTCATGGTGGACCAAACATTTGATCAACATGAAATCCAGTTTAACGTCATGGTGGACCCAACATCTTGATAATAGTCCAGTTTAAGGTCTTTGTGGACCTAACATTTGATAACACTCCAGTTTAAGGTCTTGGTGGACCTAAAAAAATCTTCTATCCTAGAACCCTTCTCCAAAAATATCCATAAAATCTTGAACATTCTTGAATTTCAGTTTAAAGTCTTGAAGGACTAACAGCTCCAATATGAAATCTTTAATGACAGTCTTGAAAATTAGCCAGTTTAAAGTCTTGGAGGACTAACAGATGTCTTGAAGTAAAATCCTATAGGTATCGAGTTCCCTTAGACCCTGTTTCCTGTCTAAACTAAATGAATAAAACTAAAAAGAATGAAGACTGAAAAATAAAACTAAGAAATATAATTATTTTGATTTAATTAATTAATTTTTTTCATTTTATTATTTTATTTTATTTTTTTATTTATTTTTATTTTATTTTATTTTATTTTTTTTGTGATTTTTATTTTTTATTTTATATTTGATTTTTAGTTTATTTTTGAAAGATTTATAAAAGATAGTTTTGAAATAAAAGTTAAAATTTAATTTTAAAGAAAGATAAAAAAAGTAATAAAAAATAATTATCAAAATTAAAATTTTAAAAGATGCCCCCTGGCCATTTGATGAGCTGTACCCTTGACATCATACCCAGATCCAAGTGCAACTTGATGTGGTTACACAATTTTGAGAAATTGAAAAGAAAAGAAAATAAATGAAAGCTTATAGAAGATAATTTTATAATGATGATCACTGGCTAGGCTCCCTCCAATTCATAAAAATGATTAGAGACCACCAGTGAGCATCACCTTTGCAATAATTCATAATATATATTTAAAGGAAAGAAATCACAATCTAACATAAAAAATCAAAATCAAAATATATAAAAAAAATTTTGAATCCAGCGTTGAGAGCGGTTTCTCTTGATTTGTTCCAGTTTATAGTCTTAGTGGACTTCCTATAATTAAAAGACAAAGCCAGGATTCAACTAGAAACAGGGAAAATTTTGGAAACGAACATTATGGGGTAATTGTGTATAGAGCAGCCAGCCCATCAATTACCCCCACACTTGCCAATATTAAATTAAGAAGGTTCTCCTGTGAACACTTCTTCCAATAAATTTTTTAAAAAAAATTTCCAACACTATCTTCACCCATATTTTAAGAATTTTAAATTTTGAAAATTACAAAGAAGGTTTTCTTGCATTTCGTTAGGTTTCATCACAGTTTTGTCGCCCATATGCAGTGTAATGACAGTAAAGTATTTTGATAAAAATATGATAGTCTATCCTTGTTGCGGAGGTTAATAACATTTGATAAATGTTGTAGTTTATCCTTGTTGAGGAGGTATCCATCAAATTTCATTGATATTATATTTTATCCTCATTGCGGAGGGATTGATAAAATCTAATTGATATTATAGTTTATCCTCATTGCGGAGGTAGACTTCGGCACTTCTGGTGCCTCTAGGATAGAACCTTTTCACTTGATTGGCTGCTACCCTCTTCTTCAATTCAACTCCAGCCAACTCTTCTAACACATATGAACCGCTGGAAACTTGCTCCTTAATTTTATATGGTCCATTCCACCTATCTGCAAACATCTTTCCCCACTGACTTTCCAAACTCCTATTATACACCAAGACCATATCTCCTGGGTTCAAAGGTTTACTTAATCAATGTGCCAACCGCTCATCGCAATATCTAACTGATTGATTTTGGATCTTCAACATCCGCAAGTATGCCTTTTCTAAATATTCTTCTTTCTTTTCTAGCTGCATCATTCTTGCACACAATAATTCTCAGTAGTTTGACCGTGTCCCAGTCAACTCCAAGATATGAATCAGCTTCTAAATCAACCGGTAAAACTTCTTTCTGTCTAAAAATAAGTTCATAAGGTGAAAATCCAGTTGTCCTTTTGGCAGTGATTCAATCAGCAAATAAAACTAAAGGTAAATAGTGCCTCCACTTTTCGGCACTTGTCCCACACATTTTAACTAAAGCATCCTTAATAACTTGATGCCCTCTTTCAACCATGCCTTCAGCTTCAGGATAATATGGGGTTACCACCCTAACCTTTGATCCAATTTTAGATACAGCCTCTCTAAACTCAGTCCCAAATTCAGGGCCTCCATCTACCGTCACCAATTTCATCACTCCATATCAATACACCCAATTATTTAAAAAAAATTCTGCCACATTTTCGGCAGTCAAATTAATAAGAGGTGCTGCCTATACCCAACCAGATAAGTTTTCTCTGGCTACAATTAAATATTTATACCGTCCCTCTTTGATATGAACGGCATCCAAACTGACTCTCCCAAAGAGTGTCTTTTCTCTGGTAGCGCGTCCAGGTTCTTTTGGCCTTAAATAACTTTGTCTTTGACATTCTTCACATGACTGAACCCACTGTTTAACAGCCATCTTCATGACAGGCCACCAAAATCAAACAGAAGTTCTTTAAAACGTTTCTCCAACACCTCTATGCCTGAAAACTTCATGCTGTGATTTCAAAACCAATTCTTGCCCCTTCTGTTGAGTAATAACTACTTGAGGATTTGGATACCTTCTCCTCATTAAACGTCGACCAGATAGGTAAAATGTAGATGACTTCATCTTGATAGCCACCCATTCATCATCCTCACAATCTTCTGGCCTCTCTAAAGTCAACAAATATTTGACTAACAAAAAATAAAAACCAGTCTGACCCCAGACTTCATCTTGAAAATCGATTAATATAACATCAATAGGGACTTCTCTATCACCAATATCACCTGCACATGAATGAGCCAATAAGTGTTGTCCCCTAAATAAATCTTTGATTGAGCTATGTCGACATTTTTCTTCTGAACCTTTGGATCCTTCGTAAAACGTATTTGAAAATACCTCTTTCTCTTTATCCACCTTTTTATTTAAATTCTCTAATTCTCCAACATATACACCATTCCTTAACTTACTACTATCCCACACTACCAATCCATTTTCATCTACATACACCCTATCTTCTTCTACCTCCTTTCTACCAAATTTATCTACACCTTTTCCCACACCTTTATTAACATAAAAACTATTTTCCAGTTTATCCTCTTGGTGGAGGTCATCATCACAATAATCTAACCACAATAGTCCTTCCAGTTTAACCTCATGGGGGAGGTATTGAAATTCTTCAGCTCCTTTAGTGCTGGTTTTGATAATAGGTATATCTTCATTAAACTCTTCTGAGTCTGAATTTTCTTCAGTGGGTGGTCTCCTTGATAAACCATCTGGCATAGTAAAAGTCTTGCCAGGCTTATGAACTAACTCAAATGAAAAATGTTGAATAAAAGCTACCCATCTCGTCATGGGTGCGTTTGGTAAACTTGGGGAATTGATCATCTGGATTAACAATTTTGCATCCACTTGCAACTCAAAATGTTGCCACCACAAAATATGCTGAAGTTTGTTCAGTTTTTTGCCACACCACATAATTCCAATTTTGGTTGAGAATATCTTGATTCGACCTCAGTAAATACTACAGATTCATACCTAACTGGCCTGATGTAACCAGCTTTATCCATCTGAGACAAAACCGCCCCAGCTGCAACCTGACTTGAATCAACTGCTAAATAAATTCTACCAGCATCTTTTCGTAATCCAACTTGCGCAGGAATAAATCTTTCCCCACAACCTCCTTTAACATCACAAACACCTTCTCACACTCTTCATTCCACTCCCAGTATGCATCCTTTCTCGTTAACCGTCTCAATGAAGCTTTCAATGAAGAAAAGTCCTTAATAAACATTCTAACATATACGCAAACACCTAAAAACCCTCTGACTTTGGTTGTATTCTTGGGTCTTGGCCAGGACTGAATTTTGTTAACTTCTTCTTGGACATAATCCTACCCTCTCTACATACCACATGGCCTAATATTTCTAAGGCTGGCATACAACATGAAAATTTTGAACCTGAAATAGTTAAACCAGCCTCTTTAATTCAAAACAAGATTCTTTCTGAAGTAATTGCAAACTACCAAATGAATTTGTGCATCCCCGGATTCTCTTTCAACACCTGGTTATCATAGTTGGTTGTTGGACCCTTAATTCCTCCATCATCTATAAAGATTCCAGCATATTGTGGAATTTCATCTTGAAGGATCCAAGCCATCTGAGCTTGATAAACTGCAACCGAATTTGTTGCTCCTTGAGGTAATCTTGTTAACTGTAAATGTCCTAGTGGCGTATCAAATGTAGTGAGAGGCCTTGAGTCCGGATGTAACTCTCTCTCATCATATCCACCCATAATATCTCCCAAACCATAACACACTCTCCCTGCAAACGCTTCAACAAACTCCTCAACACTAGTCAGTATCCCAGCATCCTTTATTGTAACCCTATTTAATCCCCTAAGATCATGAACAACTCTAAGCTTGCCATTAGGTTTCTTGATACAAAATACCGGACTAGAATAACTTGACTTTGATTGCTCATACAGTCCAGTGCGTATCCGCTCTCTGATGACTTCAATATAGGCTTCTTTTAATGCAGCCAGAATAGGAATCGGTTTCTAATGCCACGGTTCATGACATACCACAGGAATCTTGTAAGGCTCCCCATAGGAATGCTTCAACACACCCCTCTCCTCTTCTACAAAAGCAATGGCCTTCTCTCGCTTGACCATCACATCCAACAACAATTTCATCTCTTCTCCAGACAACCAACCATCAAGTCCAAAATTAACACCCAGTCTCTCAAAAGTGATTCTTGACATCTCAAAAAATTTAGGCTGATTTTTTACCAAGGGACTTTCATAAGGATCTCTTGATAACCTTGGTCTTCTCAAGGGTGGATTTAATTTGGCAGGTAGTGGTTCATTAATAGGTCGAACTTTATTTACTACTTTCTTATATTTGGCTGTGTCCAGATCTAAATAAACTTGAGGTAAAACATTTACTTTTTTATCGCCATTAAAAATTTCATCAAATGAATCTTCTTAATTGTCAGAATAGGAATAAGAAAAATTAGAAAAATATTTTATTTCATTTTTAAATTTCACCCTTTTCTCCTTTCCCTTGTATAATTTATAAACAGATTTTCCAACACCATTGCTTCCCTTATCCAACAGTAAATCACCCGTAAAGAAATTTGGCAGTTTAACCTCTTGCTGGAGGATTGGAATCGAATTTTCACAAAATTTTTTTTTTTGTGTTTTAATTATACCGAGATTTTTTATTGGTTTTTGATGAGATAATTTCTGTTTACCCTCTTTCTGGAGGTCCGGAATAAAATTTTCACAAAAATTGTTTTTTTGTGTTTTAATTATATTGAGATTTTTAATCAGATTTTGGTGTGATTTTTGCAGTTTACCCTCTTGCTGGAGGTCATAAAACATACCCTTCCAATTTTTATCCAACCTAATTTGGCCCATATTGCCTTTTTCACCATTTTTAAATTTAATAGAAAAACAGGGTAATTCCAATAAACATATAGAAAATTCCAAAACGTATTTGCACTCCAAAGTAATATTAACAGAAAATAATTGAGAATACACTTGAATTATCTCCAAGTGAGCTGAGCTATTGCAATCCGGGATCTCATCCTGAGGAGAGATTACAACATTAGAGTGATCAGCCCCTGCTACCCCAAAAAATGAGGGCTTTCATCCTTTTCAAACAAACAGAATTCACCAGAAGCCATCCGTTTTATATGCTGCTTCTTGGTGCAAACACAACACTGGCACAGAGTAGTAATCCCTGGCCGTGTTTCCCAACCTTCATCTCCAGGAGGCGCCAACCGTATATGTAACCTCTGCATATCTTCACCAGTTATTTCCAAACTAATCCCCATGCCAGCTTGATACCCTATCCTGGCCTCAAAATACATCAAAAAAGGACCACCAAGAACAGTTTTGACTGCTCCTCTGGCCACATAAAAGTGAGCCTTACCAACAGATCCACCAATGCCTAACCTGACATGCTCAGCTGCACCCATCAGCTCTGTTGCATGCCCTCCAATCCCTCTGAGGTTTCCCTCAGTTCCACTTTTAATTGGCAAGCCTATACTCATTGCTTGCTCCAATGAAATTAAATTAATTTGAGACCCTGAATCGACCAAGGCCTTTACTTCTTTACCGTTAAGAGTTACCACCAGGTAACCCAGGGGAGTGGAAAAATGAGTATCTACATCTTCCCCAAACTTTTCAACATTTTCACAAATATATTCCACCTCTCCAGTGGAAACCCAACACCTTTTCAAATGCTTCTTTTGCTTTTCAGCAAGCGCCGGACTAATTGTAAATAAATCCTCCAAAGATTAGGGAATCTGCAGTTGATTCACCCTACTCAAAACTATGTCCATTGCATTAGCTTGACCAGAAACTACTGGCCGCTTATACTGTACCTATGATTTAACAATCTTGGCCCTGGGTACCTCTTGAGGTCCAACCGAGCCATCTTCACTTTCTATAACCCTTACTCCGTCACCAGCTTCTTGAACTAATCCTGATCCATCGCTAGTCCTTCTTACACCCTCCATTGGGATGGGACCGCTAAAACTTGGTCTGGGTAGAGACACCAACGGTATGTCCTCCTCAGAATCCAAATCATCCTCTGGCATAGGCTCACCATAACTAGGGGGCAACATATCAGCAATCCCCTTCTGCATTTTATATAATTCATCCTTAGAGTAAGGGTTCAATTTGTTGGCGGCAGTTTGAGCACTAGAATTTTTGTCCTTAGAGTAAGGGTTCACTTTGTTATTGGCCTTTGCAGGATTAGCCCTCAGTTGGCTTTGAATGCTACTCTTTGCCTTAGTAGCAGCTGCTCTTCTAGCAGCATTAACATCATACTCGCTGGCCATACAGCTACCCTCCACTTGGGCAACTGTTGCCAGCTCTAAACCTCCAAAAGAAGTAGAAAATGTGGCTTTACTGACCTCTTTCTCTTTACCTTTTTCCGCTTTTCCACCATTACCATTACCATTTTTGCCACCCTTGGCATCAACATCTTCATCATTTATCTCTTCAAATCTGGCTCTCCTTTCAGCTGTTAAATTTCTTCTGACCAAATCAGAAGGAGACTGTCCATCACTGGGCTTGATGAACAAACCATAAGGAAATTTATAAACTTTACCATCAAATAAAACTGGCCCAGCATCCATATCCTTATCAAGAGCAAAACAAACTGTTGCTCTATGCCCCCTCCTATTACAATAGGAGCACACCTTTGGCTCATTGTAGCCACCTCTATATCCATTACCACCATTCCCACCATTTCTCCCATTGACTGGGAAGCGGTTGCCGTTGTTATTGCCATTATAATTTTGACTATCATAACCTCTGGACTGATAAGAAGTTGACATCAAGGAAGAAGTGATTGGGGCCTTGTTAGCCCTCTGTGTCTCTTGAAAAAATATTTTTAATTGTTTTGTTAAATTGGCCAAGTGATCGACCATCTTATTATCTACATTGCCCTCCACTTTAGCAGCAGGTAATCCCATTTGTGCCTTCTTGGCCTCCTGGGCTTTGACCATAATATTGTTGTTTTCGGCCAAAACTTTGCTAACCTTGCTAACATATTGAGTGCAGGAATCTTGATATTTGTCCAATGCTAACAACTTGAGATGGGCCTGAATGTTCTCTTTGATAACCTCCAGAGCCTGCAGTTTCTGCTCACCATTAGGCAGTTCCTTCATCAAATCTTTTCTTGAAAGATCCTTCAAGACGTCGATTCAAATATCCCTGCTGCATGCTGACCAAAACAAATCTTTTGCTTGATTTTAATGCCCTAACTTGTCCACCAGAATAAGATGTTCAACTACTTCACCAAACTGAACACACAGCTTTTTGAAGTCTGCCATAGAAGAGACTCCACCCTTTGCTTGCCAGTCTCCAACATAGTAAACCTAACACCCCATCTATCAACCATAGCTTTAGAAAGCTTAACCCAATCCTTGTCCTTAAACGCCTGCATAGCAATAACCTCTTTTTCCACCTCCCTATCAGCAATAAAAAACCTAACTTGCTTCACCATATCCACATGAGAAGCACCATCAACAGCCGCAGCAGCTTCATACCTGCTAATGAGCCATTTAACCTCCTCCCCATTAAACTTTGGGTCATCCCAAGAAACAATCCTAACAGAGGGAGTAAGAGTTTGAGGAGATCCAGAAGCAGCAGAAGACATCTCAATAAGTAAAGAAAGCATTAAAACTGATAAAATAAACAAGCCTCTTGCAGGCTAATAACAAAGATCAATTAGAGTTCCAAAGAATAAGCCTCTTGCAGGCTATTAACAGAGACCTTGACCCAAAAAAGTCCTAGAAAAAGCTAGAGATTTTGAACCCCACGTTGGGCGCCAACTATGGTATGGTAAACTCTTACAGTTGCCTTGCTGTAAGCAGAATCTGGAGGAGATATGTGGATTTACTGGAAAACCCCGTCCTTCCAACAAAAATAACAAAGTAGGTGTTTTAAATCACTAAGCTACCTAGTCTATTTAGAACTGATCTAATATCACCGCGCAATACGGGGGGCGGACTTGTTAGCAAGTCCGCAACCTTGGACTCAAATTCACCACAGATTGAACACACATTGAGCTATTGACAAAGGAACCATACAATCAGGGATGAACACCACTCAGCATAACAGTTTTTGTGGGTCTTCAAGTAGAGTTCAGTATGAGTTCAGTATGAGTTCAGTCTGAGTTCCATCTGAGTTCAGTCTGAGTTCAGGTTGGGGACTTGCTAGCAAGTCCACCCCCTATATTGCGTAGTGTATAATATTATGAAACTCTGAAATATTTAACACTTATTGAGATTTAAATAAAAGTGGCTGTTGAAAAAGAAATACTGATTACAACAATTAAGGTGTACCAGTGAAAGATCTGAAAAGATTGACTTTTATGTTTTTTTAATAATTTGAATTTTTATGAGACAGCAACCATCAAGTCCCATTGATGAAGACCTTTCTAAAGATACTCTGTATGAAGTGTGATTTAGATTGTTGAGTAGTATTTCTAAAATGTTATATATAAAATATAAAGTTATAAGGGTATTACAATTTTATTTAATTTGTTGAGTAATAAAAAATGAGACCATGGTGGTTAAGGATTAAGCTGTATGATGATGTATGATTTGATGATGATGCCCAATTTTGAGTCTGAAAGGCTCTTAAATATACCTAGTCACATGCCTATGTTTCTTCTCCACCACTCAGCCGGAGCCCATCCGGAGCCCTTACCAAGCTTGTAAGAAGCTCCGGACTCAATTAGAACCTTAAAACTATAATAAAGATCTGGAAAAATTAGGCATGATAGAACTACTTCCCCTTTACATTTCAGCTAAATTTTAGTAGTCTGCGCAGCTTAATTAACCCCATGAAAATTCTTTAAAGTTAAGTAATTTCTAAAAACGTAAATATTTCTATAAATCATTGAAATTCATTTAAAAATATAAGAAAAATAGTGAAAATTCTGGTAAAATTTCCCAAGGTTCTTAAGTGACTCAAATTGATACTTATAATTTTTTCAGACTGTAAAAATAATTTTTCTCCGTAAAATAAATTGTTTTTGCGTAGGCATTCGCTTTTGACCCATTTCTTCATATTTTAAACTCAAATAAATTAAATAAAACCCTTTTTAAAATATTAACATCATCAATCTTTATGAAGTAATAACTCCATTTACATATTTAGGTGCCGTGCTAAACTTTAGGCTACCACACCGCCTCATTAACACACCATGAAACATGGCTGATTTGGTACCTGACACTCAAAAATGGGGTCAAATACATCCTACTTTATTGCAAATTTTCCAACCACAGCTCAGCCCACCAATATAAAAATCCTTCCAATTCACCACACATCACATCTTTCCCCTTCCACTTTTTTGATACAAATTGTTACACACACCATGCCCCAGTAATTTTTGTACTTTTTATTCCTTTCTTTATCAAAAATTCATGATCAAGTTTCTATCCTAAAAACTAAGTCATCATGCTAATCACACTACAAAATTATGAGCACAACCCTTTTAAATCCTTTTTTCATGCTCTCAAAATGATCAAGTTCCATGTATATTCTACTTGGGTTTGTTATTTTATTTTTCATATTGACTTTGATTTTGAATTTTCACTGAAAGCATATTTTTTCCCTTCCTTATTCATTTTGGTTCATCATCTCAACATGATGTTGCATATTTTCAGAAATTGCATAATTTTTCATTCTTTGTTTTTTTCAATGATCCCTCATATCCTTTTATTCATCTTCTCTCACTTCCTTAACACTTCTTCTATTTCTTTTATTTATCACTTCCTGAACTTCTATCTGGTCCTTTTACATCTTTGAAGACATCTCATCAGGTAAGTCATTCTCCCCCCATTTTTTTCATTTTAACTGATGTTCTTTTTCTGAATTTGTGTTTTTTATTTTTTCTATTTCTTTTTTTGTTTTCTCAAATCAAATTTCCTTTATTAAGAAGGTTCTCCAGAAGCCTGGCTCTCATATCCACCAAGCAACATCTGATATGGCTCACTGGTTGTTGAGATATTTATCATTCACTTGGCTCAAACTTCCATCGAGTTCATTTTAATCTTCTCAAGTAGGTCTTACTCTGGAAAAAATATAATACTTATTAAAAAAATAGGTAGCTTAAGTAGATCTTTTTAGCCCATTGATAATCCCTGGCTTTAATTTTTAAGACCCTATTTTGATCTTCTTTTAAGTAAAAAAAAGAATCAGAAACCAGGTTAGGGTTATTTAAATGATATATCTTTTTGTTGTAAGACCCTCCAGAAGCATGGATTTTCTTTTCAGCAAACAGTGTTGAATAAGGTCCAGTGGTTGCTGAGATATCTGCTTCCAAAGTTGAGTCTTGTTTCATAGACTAATTTACATATCTTAAGTTCAATGTTGCTTAATATGCATACAGGGATTATGCAATATATTTAAAGTCATACTTCAGGCTTTTGGCTCTGATTAATCAGCTAAATATCTGTTTTGGATGAGTCCTTCCTATATTGTGATTTTTTTTTCATAAGGATGAATATTAACATTTTCTGAATTTTGGCACATTCAAATCTCAGATTATTTTGATTAAAGTTTCTCTAGAGACATGAATGTCATGTCCAGAAAGAAGAATCAATTTTTACTCAGAAATTTCTGAGATATCTACTTTTAAAGTTGAGTCTTTTTATGTAAACTAATTTACATATTTGAATTTTGAAATTCCATAATATGCATATTTTTTCTGATATTTTTTATTGTACCACTCCCAAGGTATGTCAATTATTCAAATTTTTTTATCATTTGTTTGCTAAATTTTTCTTCTTTATTAATCATTTTCCCTCTGATTTGTTGATTTTTAGGATTTTTTTCAGGAAATGGTATCATCAAGTCTATTTGGAACTCTTCTGTGAATAATCATCAATCCAAAATCTAAGAGATAATCATCAAAATACCAAAGAAACTCCTGGTTTGGAATCTTGTAAAAAGTTTACTCATTTTTTTGGAATTTTGTGAAATCCTTACTCATTTTGGTTTTTCATTTCAGATCAACCAAATTCTGATAAAACAGGTAAGTAAAGCAAGGGGTGAAGGGTTGATTTCTAGTAAATCTTTAGGGAAGGGTTCTAAATATGGTAATTAGAAGATTTTTCATTTTTTTATTTTTATTTAATAAATTTTTAAATTATCAATTATTAAAAAAAAATATCAATCAAGTAAAATTTTTTTGCAAACAAACCTTGCTGCTGTATATATTAAGGGACCCGGTTGGCTAGGTTACTGTGTTTGGGTGAGCTCTACACGTGCTTTACACAATGATTGAATTATACTGAGTATTGATTTAGTTTTTGATCAGTTAGAAAGGGTGAATAGTAACAATATGAGACTTTAAATAGATGCTAGTGATCCTCTGTTTTTCCTTATTCAATCTCTTATTTTCTCTCTTCATTAAAAACTGATTGATTGCATTTTTGCTTCTTACACTTTAACATATATTTATAATATTTATCTCAAAACCCTTTTTGCACTGTATATTCATCTATCACTGGGGACAGGTATTATATACTAAAATCTATTAATAGGTCTTGATACTGATCACAGTATAGTATAGGTGAATGATAACAATTGACTAAACAGCATGGGGTTTTACTAATAGATAAATCTTTAAATATAAATTAAAGGTATATTGTTTTACTAATTGCTATTAATTTCATGTTATATTATGAAATCCAATCTCTTATTTTCTCTCTTCATTGAAAACTGATTGATCACATTTCTTTTTGTTACACTTTAACATATATTTATAATATTTATCTAAAAACCCTTTTTGTGCTGTATATTAATCTATCACAAGGGACAGGTGATTGATAAATATTTACTAAACAGCATGGGGGTTTACCAATAGATAAATATTTAAATATAAATTAAAGTTATCCTTGATAGATTGAATGTCTGATCCTCTTGCATGAGCTTTTCGAGTGATAACATACCTGATTCACCTTCTGGGAGCTCAGATATTACATCCTCAAATTCTACTTACCAACATGCTCCGGAGACACAGTTTGAACTATTGCACCCCTATATATCTTTGAACATGACTGATCAATCAAATGAAAAATTGCTGAGAGTACAAGTTCTCACCACTGGAAATATTTTTTTTGGAAATTGATGATAGAATTTTATTTTGATTCTCATGACTTGACACATCACATTTCTTGTGAATGTAAACCTAGTGATGTGGATTGTAAGGGTGAATCAAGGTCTCAATTAATCCTCAACAATGCTGTTGGCCTAAGAGATTCTTTAATGATTTCAAAATCTAAATCCACCTGTCTTGCCTACAACAAAATTTTATCTGATTATGGTGAAGGTAATGCTTCCACGGTGTCCGATGTAGAGTAGACTCCTACAGTCACATTGCTGCAGGCAGAATCCAAGGGAGTTTGAAAAACAAAAAGAAATCCCTGTCCCTCTAAGTAAACGAAAGATTCAATTAACTAAGCTTGAAGATCAGCTTGAAGAGTTGGATAAGTTGAAAATCTGAGAGAAAGACTTTAAAAGTGTTGGAATCCTATAATATAGAAAAAACATAAGTGCAATAAATGATTACACCCCCAAAACAAATACCTAATACCAGATTACACTGATACAAGTCACAGAAAATACTTAGAACAAGCCGCAACACTTGCCCCAGAGACTGAAAAGTACAGTAAAGTACCCCAGAAACTACCCTTGGGATGATCTGTTCAAAGGTGCCTTATTAAAGGTCTGCCCCAGATTTACCCAGTTTCCCACCCAAAATTAAAGAGTGATCTTTATTATATTTTTATTTTATAAATTTTATAAGAAATGAAATAAATTTTGAGTCACCCCCAGTGTGGTAGCCTAAAGTTTAGTATGGCACCTAAGTACTTAAATGGAGTTATTACGGCGTGCAAGTTTGGTGTTATTATTTTTTTTATAAAAGGGTTTTATTTAATTTATTTGAGTTTTAAATATGAAGAAATTGGTCAAGAGCAAATGCCTACGCAAAAACAATTTATTTTACGGAGAAAACTTATTTTTACGGTCTGAAGAATTTATAAGTATCAAGTCGAGTCACTCAAGAACCTTGGTAAATTTTCCCAGAATTTTTTCTATTTTTCTTATATTTTTAAATGAATTTTAAAGTATTATAGAAATATTTATGTTTTTAGAAATTACTTAAATTTGATGAATTTTCACGGGATGGATAGAGCCGCGCAGACTACGAAAATTAGTTTGGAATGTAAAGGGGAAGTGGCTCTATTATGTGTAATTTTTTCTAGATTTTTTATTATAGTGTTAAAGGTTCTAATTGACTCCGTACGGACTCCGTTTCGACTCCGGACGGGCTCCGGATTGACTCTGGGAGAGCTCTGGAGGGGAAAACTTAGGCACGTGACTAGGAATACTTAAGCGCCTCTCAAACTCGAAATTGAGAGGGGGGGATACATAATACAGCTTAATCATTAACCACCACGGTCTCATTTTTTATTACTAAACAAATTAAATAAAATTGTAATACCCTTATAGCTTTATATTTTATATATAACATTTTAGAAATACTACTCAACAATTTAAATCACACTTCATACAGGGTATCTTTAGAAAGGTCTTCATCACTGGGACTTGATTATTGCTGTCTCATAAAAACTCAAATTATTATAAAAACATAAAATTCAATCCTTTCAGATCTTTCACTGGTACACCTTAATTGTTGTATTCAGTATTTCTTTATCAACAGCCACTTTTATTTAAATCTCAATAAGTGTTAAATATTTTAGAGTTTCATTATTTTTATCAACCAGATCCAAGTAGACTGGTTAGCTTAGTGATTTAGAATTCCCATTTTGTTATTTTTATTGGAAGGACGGGGTTTTCAGCTAAATCCACACATCTCCTCCGGATTCTGCTTACAGCAAGGCGACTGTAAGAGTTTACCTTACCATAGTTGGCGCCCAACGTGGGGTTCGATTTCTCTAGCTTTCTTTAAAGCCTTACTAGGATCAAGAACGTTATTAGCCTGCAAGAGGCTTAATTTCTGGAACTCTAATTGGATTTTTGTTATTGGCCTGCAAGAGGCTTATTATTTTATCGATTGTTAATGCTTTTCATTACTTATTGGGTTTTCTTCTTCTTCTGTTGCTTCTGGATCTTCTAACCCTCTTACTCCCTCAGTTAGAATTGTTTCTTGGGATGGCCCAAATTTTGATGGGGAGGAGGTTAAATGGTTCATTAGCAGGTATGAAGCTGCTGCCGCTGTTGATGGTGCTTCTCATGTGGATATGGTGAAGCAAGTTAGGTTTTTTATTGCTGATAGGGAGGTGGAAAAAGAGGTTATTGCTATGCAGGCATTCAAGTACAAGGATTGGGTAAAGCTTTCTAAAGCTATGGTTGATAGATGGGGTGTTAGGTCTACTATGATGGACCTCAATAAAATTGTTGGAGACTTGCAAGCAAAAGGTGGAGTTTCTTCTATGGCTGACTTCAAAAAGCTCTGTGTTCAGTTTGATGAAGTGGTGGAATATCTCATATTGGTTGACGAGTTAGTGCATGAGAACCAGGCAAAAGACTTGTTTTGGACAGCATGCAGCCGGGATATTTGTATGGACTTCTTGAAGGATCTTTCAAGAAAATATTTGATGAAGGAACTGCCCAATGGTGAGCAGAAACTGCCGGCTCTGGAGGTTATCAAAGAGAACATTCAGGCCCATCTCAAGTTGTTAGTATTGGACAAATATCAAGAGTCCTGCACTCAATATGTTAGCAAGGTTAGCGAAGTTTTGGCCTAAAACAACGATATTATGGCCAAAGCCCAGGAGGCCGAGAAGGCACAAATAGGATTACCTGCTGCTAAAGTTGAGGGCAATGTAGATAATAAGATGGTCGATCACCTGGCCGATTTAACGAAAAAATTAAAAATATTTTTTCAAGAAACGCAGAAGGCCAATAAGGCCCCAATCGTTCTTTGTCAATGTCGACTTCTTATCAATCCAGAGGTTATGATTGTCGAAATTATAATGGCAATAATAATGGTAACCGCTTCCCAGGCAATGGGAGAAATGGTGGGAATGGTGGTAGTAATAGTTATAGAGGTGGCTACGATGAGCCAAAGGTGTGCTCCTATTGTAATAAGAGGGGGCACAGAGCAACAGTTTGTTTTGCTCTTGATAAGGATATGGATGATGGGCAAGTTTTATTTGATGGTAAAGTTTATAAATTTCCGGATGGTTCATTCATCAAGCCCAGTGATGGACAGTGTCCTTCTGATTTGGTCAGAAGAAGTTTAACGGCTGAAAGGAGAGCCAGATTTGAAGAGGTGACGGATGAAGATGTTAATGCCAAGGGTGGCAAAAATGGTAATGGTAATGGTGGTAAAGCTGACAAGGGAAAGGAGAAAGAGGTCAGTAAAGCCACATTTTCTACTTCTTTTGGTGGTTTAGAGCTGGCGACGGTTGCCCAGGTGGAGGGTAGCTGTATGGCTGGCGAATACGATGTTAATGCTGCTAGAAGAGCAGCTGCTACTAAGGCAAAGAGTAAAATTCAGAGCCAATTGAGGGCTAATCCTGGCAAGGCCAATAAAAAAGTGAACCCTTACTCAAAGGACAAAAATACTAGTGCTCAAACTGCCGCCAACAAATTGAACCCTTACTCTAAGGACGAATTATATAAAATGCAGAAGGGGATTGCTGATATGGGGCCCCCTAGTTATGGCAAGTTTCACTACGCAATATAGGGGGTGGACTTGCTAGCAAGTCCTCAACCTGAACTCAGATGGAACTCAGATGGAACTCAGACTGAACTCAGACTGAACCCATACTGAACTCTACTTGAACACCCACCTAAAACTGTTCTGCTGAGTGGTGTTCATCCCTGATTGTATGGTTCCTTTATCAATAGCTCAATGTGTGTTCAATCTATGGTGAGTTTGGGTCCAAGATTGCGGACTTGCTAGCAAGACCGCCCCCCATATTGTGTGGTGTTTGATTTAAATGGTGAGCCTATGCCAGAGGATGATTTGGATTCTGAGGAGGACGTACCGTTGGCCTCTCTACACAGACCAAGTTTTAGCAGTCCCATCCCAATGGAGGGAGTAAGAAGGACTAGCGATAGATCAGGATTAGTGCAAGATGCTGGTGACGGAGTTAGGGTTATAGAAAGTGAAGATGTTATAATGGGGGGTGAAGATGGCTCGGTTGGACCTCAAGAGGTACCCAGGGCCAAGGTTGTTAAATCAAAGGTCCAGTATGAGCAGCCAGTAGTTTTTGGTCAAGCCAATGTGATGGACGCAGTTTTGAATAGGGTGAATCAACTGCAGATTCCCTTATCTTTGGGGGAGTTATTTACGATTAGTCCGGCACTTGCTAAAAAGCAAAAGAAGCATTTGACGAGGCTTCGGGTTTCCACTGGAGAGGTGGAATATATTTGTGAAAATGCTGAAAAGTTTGGGGAAGATGTAGATACGCATTTTTCCGCTCCCCTGGGTTACCTGGTGGTAACTCTTAATGGTAAAGAAGTTAAGGCCTTGGTCTATTCAGGGTCTCAAATTAATTTAATTTCATTGGAGCAAGTGACGAGTATAGGCTTGCCAATTAAAAGTGGAACTGGGGGAAACCTCAGAGGTATTGGAGGGCATGCAACAGAGCTGATGGGCACAGCTGAGCATGTCAGGTTAGGCATTGGTGGATCTGTTGGTAAGGTTCACTTTTATGTGGCCAGAGGAGCAGTCAAAACTGTTCTGGGTGGTCCTTTTTTGATGGATTTTGAGGCCAGGATAGTGTATCAAGATGGCATGGGGATTAGTTTGGAGATCACTGGTGAAGATATGCGGAGGTTACATATGCGGTTAGCTCCTCCTGGAGATGAAGGTTGGGAAACACGGCCAGGGATTACTACTCTGTGCCAGTGTTGTGTTTGCACCAAGAAGCGGCATATAAAACGGACGGCTTCTGGTGAATTCTGTTTGTTTGAAAAGGATGAAAGCCCTCATTTTTTGGGGTAGCAGGGGCTGATCACTCTAATGTTGTAATCTCTCCTCAGGATGAGATCCGGGATTGCAATAGGTCAGCTCACTTGGAGATAGTTCAAGTGGATTCTCAATTATTTTCTGTTAATATTACTTTGGAGTGCAAATACGTTATGGACTTTTCTATATGTTTAATGGATTTACCCTGTTTTTCTATTAAATTTAAAAATGGTGAAAAAGGCAAAATGGGCCAAATTAGGTTGGATAAAAATTGGAAGGGTATGTTTTTGGACCTCCAGCAAGAGGTTAAACTGCAAGTATCTCCTTCTATTATGGACCTCCAGCAAGAGGGTAAACTGCGAAAATCTTATCAAAATCAAATAAAAAATCTCAGTATAATTAAAACACAAAAAAATAATTTTTGTGAAAATTCAATTCCGGTCCTCCAGCAAGAGGTTAAACTGCCAGCTTTCTTTACGGGCGATTTACTGTTGGAGAAGGGAAGCAAAGGTGTTGGAAAATCTGTTCATAAATTAAACAAGGGAAAGGAGAAAAGGGTAAAATTTAAAAATGAAATAAAATGTTTTTCTAATTTTTCTTATTCCGATTCTGATGATGAAGAAGATTTATTTGATGAAATTTTAAATGGCGAATCAAAAGTAAATGTTTTAACTCAAGGTTATTTAGATGTGGAGGCAGCCAAATATAAGAAAGTAGCAAATAAAGTTCGACCTATTAATGAACCGCTACCTGCCGAATTAAATCCACCCTTGAGAAGACCAAGGTTATCAAGAGATCCTTATGAAAGTCCCTTGGTAAAGAATCCGCCTGAATTTTCTGAGACATCAAGAATCACTTTTGAGAGACTGGGTGTTGTTAATTTTGGACCTGATGGTTGGTTGTCTGGAGAAGAGAAGAAGTTGTTGTTGGATGTGATGGTCAAGCAAGAGAAGGCCATTGCTTTTGTAGAAGAGGAGAGGGGTGTGTTGAAGCATTCCTATGGGGAGCCTTACAAGATTCCTGTGGTATGTCATGAACCGTGGCATTAGAAACCGATTCCTATTCTGGCTGCATTAAAAGAAGCCTATATTGAAGTTGTCAGAGAACGGATACACACTGGACTATATGAGCAATCAACATCAAGTTATTCTAGTCCGGTATTTTGTATCAAGAAACCGAATGGCAAGCTTAGAGTTGTTCATGATCTTAGGGAATTAAATAGGGTTTCAATAAAGGATGCTGGGATACCGCCTAGTGCTGAGGAGTTTGTTGAAGCGTTTGCAGGGAGAGTGTGTTATGGATTGGGAGATATTATGGGTGGATATGATGAGAGAGAGTTACATCAGGACTCAAGGCCTCTCACTACATTCGATAAGCCACTTGGACGTTTACAGTTAACAAGATTACCTCAAGGAGCAACCAATTTGGTTGCAGTTTATCAAGCTCAGATGGCTTGGATACTTCAAGACAAAATTCCACAATATGCTGGAATCTTTATAGATGATGGAGGAATTAAGGGACCAACAACCGACTATGATAACCAGGTGTTGGAAGAGAATCCCTGGATACGCGAATTCATTTGGGAGTTTGCAAATACATTAGAAAGAATCTTGTTTCGAATTGAAGAGGCTGGTTTAACTATTTCAGGCTCAAAATTTTCATGTTGTGTGCCAGCCTTAGAAATATTAGGCCATGTGGTATGTAGAGAGGGTAGGATTATGTCCAAGAAGAAAGTTAACAAAATTCAGTCCTGGCCAAGACCCAAGAATACGACTGAAGTTAGAGGGTTTTTAGGCGTTTGCGTACATGTTAGAATGTTTATCAAGGACTTTTCTTCATTGGCAGCTCCATTGAGACGGTTAACGAGAAAGGATGGGGACTGGGAGTGGGATGAAGAGTGTGAGAAGGCGTTTGTGAAGTTGAAAGAGGTTGTGGGGAAGGATTTAGTCCTGCACAAGTTGGATTATTGAAAAGATGCTGGCAGAATTTATTTAGCAGTTGATTTAAGTCAGGTTGCAGCTGGGGCGGTTTTGTCTCAGATGGATAAAGCTGGTTACATCAGGCCCGTTAGGTATGAATCTGTAGTATTTACTGAGGTCGAATCAAGATATTCTCAACCAAAATTGGAATTATGTGGTGTGGCAAAAATACTGAAGAAACTTCAGCATATTTTGTGGGGGCAACATTTTGAGTTGCAAGTGGATGTGAAATCGTTAATCCAGATGATTAATTCCCCAAGTTTACCAAACGCACCCATGACGAGATCGGTAGCTTTTATTCAACATTTTTTGTTTGATTTAGTTCATAAGCCTGGCAAGACTTTTACTATTCCAGATGGTTTATCAAGGAGACCACCCACTGAAGAAGATTCAGACTCAGAAGAGTTCGATGAAGATATACCTATTATCAAAGCCAGCATTAAAGGAGCTGAAGACTTTCCATACCTCCCCCATGAGGTTAAACTGGCAGGACTATTGTGTATAGATTATGGTGTTGATGACCTCCACCAAGAGGATAAACTGGAAAATAGTTTTTATGTTAATAGAGGTGTTGGAAAAGGTGTAGATAAATTCGGCAGAGAGGAGATAGAAGAAGATGTGGTGTATGTAGAGGAAGATGGATTGGTAGTGTGGGATAGTAGTAAATTAAGGAATGGTGTATATGTTGGAGAATTAGAGAATTTAAATAAAAAGGTGGATAAAGAGAAAGAGGTATTTTCAAATACGGTTTACGAAGGATCCAAAGGTTCAGAAGAAAAACGTCAACATAGCTTGATTAAAGATTTATTTAGGGGTCAACGATTATTGGCTCATTCATGTGCAGGTGATATTGGTGATAGAGAAGTCCCTATTGATGTTATATTAATCAATTTTCAAGATAAAGTCTGGGGTCAGACTGGTTTTTATTTTTTGTTAGTCAAATATTTGTTGACTTTAGAGAGGCCAGAAGATTGTGAAGACGATGAATGGGTGTCTATCAAGAGGAAGTCATCTACGTTTTACCTATCTGGTTGACGTTTAATGAGGAGAAGGTATCCAAATCCTCAAGTAGTTATAACTCAACAGAAAGGGCAAGAATTAGTTTTGAAATCAATTCATGAAGATCTCGGGCATAGAGGCGTTGGAGAAACGTTTAGAAGAATTTCTGATCAATTTTGGTGGCCTGGCATGAAGATGGCTGTTAAAAAGTGGGTTCAGTCATGCAAAGAATGTCAAAGACAAAGTTATTTAAGGCCAAAAGAACCTGGACGCGCAACCGGTGAATATACGCTCTTTGGAAGAGTTAGTTTAGATGCCGTTCATATATAAGAGGGACGGTATAAATATTTAATTGTGGCCAGAGATGATTTATCTTGTTGGGTAGAGGCAGCGCCTCTTATTAATTTAACTGCCAAAAATGTGGCAGAATTTTTTTTGAATAATTGGGTATATAGATATGGGGTGATGAAGTTGGTGACAGTAGATGGAGGTCCTGAATTTGGGACAGAGTTTAAAGAGGCTGTATTGAAAGTCGGATCAAAGGTTAGGGTAGCAACCCCATATTATCCTGAAGCTGAAGGCATGGTTGAAAGAGGGCATCAAGTTATCAAGGATGCTTTAGTTAAAATGTGTGGGACAAGTGCCGAAAAGTGGAGGCACTATTTACCTTTAGTTTTATTTGCTGATCGAATCACTGCTAAAAGAACGACCGGATTTTCGCCTTATGAACTTGTTTTTGGACAGAAAGCAGTTTTACCGGTTGATTTAGAAGCTGAATCATATCTTGGAGTTGACTGGGACACGGTAAAAACTACTGAAGAATTATTGTGTGCAAGAATGATGCAGCTAGAAAAGAAAGAAGAATATTTAGAAAAGGCATATTCGTGGATGATGAAGATCAGAAACCAATCAGTCAGATATTGGGATGAGAGGTTGGCACATCGATTAAGGAAACCTTTGAAACCAGGAGATATGGTCTTGGTGTATAATAGGAGTTTGGAAAGTCAGTGGGGAAAGATGTTTGCAGATAGGTGGAATGGACCATATAAAATCAAGGAGCAAGTTTCCGGCGGTTCATATGTGCTAGAAGAGTTGGATGGAGTAGTGTTGAAGAAGAGGGTAGCGGCCGATCAAGTGAAACGGTTCTATCCTAGAGGCACCAGGAGTGCCGAAGTCTAACTCCGAAATGAGGATAAACTACAATTTTAATGACTTTTATTAAATTTATTGACCTCCGCAACAAGGATAAACTATGATATCTACGAAATTTCATGGATAACTCCGAAATGAGGATAAACTACAATTTTAATGACTTTTATTAAATTTATACCTCCGCAACGAGGATAAACTATGATATCTACAAAATTTTATGGATAACTCCGAAATGAGGATAAACTACAATTTTAATGACTTTTATTATATTTATACCTCCTCAACGAGGATAAACTATCTTCTTTTTATCAAAATACTTTACTGTCGTTACACTGTTTATGGGCGACGAAATTGTGATGAAACATAACGAAATGCAAGAATACCTTCTTTGAAAATTTTCAAAATTCAAAATTCTTAAAATATGGGTGAAGATAGTGTTGTAAATTTAAAAAAAAAAAAATTTATTGGAAGAAGTGTTCACAGGGGAACCTTCTTAATTTAGTATTGGCAAGTGTGGGGGTAATTGATGGGCTGGCTGCTCTATACACAATTACCCCATAATTTTCGTTTCCAAAATTTTCCCTGTTTCTAGTTGAATCCTGGCTTTGTCTTTTAATTTTAGGAAGTCCACTAAGACTATAAACTGGAACGAATCAAGAGACACCGCTCTCTACGCCGGATTCAAGATTCTTTTATTTGATTTTGCTTTTTGATTTTTTTTATGTTAGATTGTGATTTCTTTTCTTTAAATACATATTATGAATTATTGTAAAGGTGATGCTCACTGGTGGTCTCTAATCATTTTTATAAATTGGAGGGAGCCCACCCAGTGATCATCATTATAAAATTATCTTCTAAAAAACTTTCATTTATTTTATTTTCTTTTCAATTTCTCAAAATTGTGTAACCACATCAAGTTGCACTTGGATGTGGGTATGATGTCGAGGGTACGGCTCATCAAATGGCCGGGGGGCATCTTTTAAAAATTTTAATTTTGATAATTCTTTTTTATTACTTTTTTTATCTTTCTTTTCACACTTGTTTATCTTTCTTTAAAAATTAAATTTTAACTTTTATTTCAAAACTATTTTTTTAACTCTTTTATTTTAAATTAAAAAAAAAAAAAAAAAAAAAAAAACAAATTAAAGTTAAAAATAAAAAAAAAATAAAAAATAAAATAATAAAAATAAAAAATAAAAATAAAAATAAAAAATAAATAAAAAAATAAATAAATAAATAATTAAAAAAAAAAATTAATTAATTAAATCAAAATTATTATTATATTTCTTAGTTTTATTTTTAAGTCTTCATTCTTTTTTTTTAGTTTTATTCATTTAGTTTAGACAGGAAACATGGTCTAGGGGAACTCAATACCTATGGGATTTTACTTCAAGACATCTTTTAGTCCTCCAAGACTTTAAACTGGCTACTGTTCAAGACGTTCTTTAAGTTTTTTTTTTTTTACTAATTTTGGAGCTGTTAGTCCTCCAAGACTTTAAACTGGCTACTCTTCAAGACGTTCTTTAAGGTTTTTTTACACGTATTTTGGATCTGTTAGTCCTCCAAGACTTAAAACTGGCTAATTTTCAAGACTGTCATTAAAGATTTTATATTGGAGCTGTTAGTCCTTCAAGACTTTAAACTGAAATTCAAGGACGTTCAAGATTTTATGGATATTTTTGGAAGAGGCTTCTAGGATAGAAGATTTTTTATAGGTCCACCAAGACCTTAAACTGGACTATTATGAAGTTGTTAGGTCCACCAAGACCTTAAACTGGAGTGTTACCAATGTTAGGTCCACCAAGACGTTAAACTGGACTATTATCAAGCTGTTTGGTCCACCATAACTTTAAACTGGTAGTTCATTCATTGTTTAGTCCACTATGACTGTAAACTGGAAAATTAATATCTGCAGGATAATTCAAACATTCATTGGTCCACTATGGCCTTATACTGGATTACTTGTCGATCAAATGTTTGGTCCACCATGACATTAAACTGGATTATCAAATTTATTCAATCTTTGGTCAAGCCTAGGCCTTATTTGGGTATATTTCAAGTTATTTATGCACTTAAACAATCTTTGGTCCACTAAGACCATAAACTGGCAATCAATTATATGTTTTTCCACCAAGACTTTAAACTGGAATGTCAATCTTGTTTGGACAACTCAATTCAATCTTTTAATTTATAACTGTCCACTAAGACTCTAAACTGGTTATTCAATTATTTCTGGAATTGGGTGCTGATAAGCTTTAGGAGGTTAAAATTTTAGGTGGTGATGATGCTAAAGAAAGCATAATGGTCAATTAGGTGAAATTTGTGGCGCTTTAACATGGTCTAAAGTTAATATTATTATTAGAAGCCTGGAAAAAGTATTTTATGGGTTTGCTGTATAGCAAAGTTTGAAAATTGTGATGAAGGAATCAGAAGTTAGGATGGTAGTTGGATTTTAGGGAATGATTTTTTTTAGTGCCTCATAGTTAGGCCATTTTTTTTTGGTGTGAAGCTTGGAGGACCTTATGGCGAGATTGGAATCATAGAATTCGGCTCAGTGGGGGGCCCTATGAGGTTGGAATCAGGAGTATTCGGCTCATAGGAAGATCCACTCTCTCAATGCTGTGACAAGAAGGAAGACTGGTTAATGGGAGTCTGAAGGGATTCAAACCTTGCTCTCGTAGTGGAATCATCACAAGATTTATTTTATTTTATTTTATGTTATATCAAGCCAGAGAAGAAGAGACAACGTTTTTATTATAAAGAATTAAAAGAAGACCAGCTAAAACAAGTTTATCAAATTATTTTATTAGAAAAGATAATTCTTTTAGAATTGTTCGACCACTTATGCAAAGTTTTACGAATGGGGACATTCACAATTGGAGGGAGGATGTGGTAGCCTAAAGTTTAGTATGGCACTTAAGTACTTAAATGGAGTTATTACGGCTTGCAAGATTGGTGTTATTATTTATTTAAAAAGGGTTTTTTATTTAATATATTTGAGTTTTAAATATGAAGAAATTAGTCAAGAGCAAATACCTACGCGAAAACAATTTATTTTACGGAGAAAACTTATTTTTAATGGTCTGAAAAATTTTTAAGTATCAAGTCAAGTCACTCAAGAACCTTGGGAAATTTTCCCAGAATTTTTACTATTTTTCTTATATTTTTAAATGAATTTTAAAGTTTTATAGAAATATTTACGTTTTTTTTTAGAAATTACTTAACTTTGATGAATTTTCACGGGGTGATTAGAGCTGCGCAGACTACGAAAATTAGTTTGGAATGTAAAGGAAAAGTGGCTCTATTATGTGTAATGTTTCTAGATTTTTTATTATAGTTTTAAAGGTTCTAATCGACTCCGTACGGGCTCCGGATTGACTCTGGGAGAGCTTTGGAGGGGAAAACTTAGGCACGTGACTAGGAATACTTAAGCGCCTCTCAAACTCGAAATTGAGAGGGGGGGATACATAATACAGCTTAATAATTAACCACCACGGTCTCATTTTTTATTACTCAACAAATTAAATAAAATTGAAATACCCTTATAACTTTATATTTTAAATATAACATTTTAGAAATACTACTCAACAATTTAAATCACACTTCATACAGGGTATCTTTAGAAAGGTCTTCTTTACTGGGACTTGATTATTGCTGTCTCATAAAAATTCAAATTATTATAAAAACATAAAAGTCAATCTTTTCAGATCTTTTACTGGTACACCTTAATTTTTGTATTCAGTATTTCTTTATCAACAGCCACTTTTATCTCAATCTCATTAAGAGTTAAATATTTTAGAGTTTCATTATTTTTTTATCAATCAGATCCAAGTAGATTAGTTAGCTTAGTGATTTAAGTTTTATAGAAATATTTACGTTTTTTTTAGAAATTACTTAACTTTGATGAATTTTCACGGGGTGATTAGAGCTGCGCAGACTACGAAAATTAGTTTGGGATGTAAAGAGGAAGTAGCTCTATTATGTGTAATTTTTCTAGATTTTTTAAGGTTCTAATCGGCTCCGTACGGACTCCGTTTCGACTCCGTACGGACTCTGGATTGACTCTGGGAGAGCTCTGGAGGGGAAATCTTAGGCACGTGACTGGGAATACTTAAGCGCCTCTCAAACTCGAAATTGAGAGGGGGGACTCATCATACAGCTTAACCTTTAACCACCACGGTCTCATTTTTTATTACTCAACAAATTAAATAAAATTGAAATACCCTTATAACTTTATATTCTATATATATCATTTTAGAAATACTACTCAACAATTTAAATCACACTTCATACATGGTATCTTTAGAAAGGTCTTCTTTACTGGGACTTGATTATTGCTGTCTCATAAAAATTCAAATTATTATAAAAACATAAAAGTCAATCTTTTCAGATCTTTTACTGGTACACCTTAATTGTTGTATTCAGTATTTCTTTATCAACAGCCACTTTTATTTAAATCTCATTAAGCGTTAAATATTTTAGAGTTTCATTATTTTTTATCAATCAGATCCAAGTAGATTGGTTAGCTTAGTGATTTAGAATTCCTATTTTGTTATTTTATTGGAAGGACGGGGTTTTACGCTAAATCCACACATCTCCTCCGGATTCTGCTTACAGCAAGGCGACTGTAAGAGTTTACCTTACCATAGCGGTGAAATTAAGGGACCCTCCACTGATGATGGAACTGAAGTGCTGAAAGAGAACCCAGGTATAAGGAGATTTATTTGGGAATATTCAGTTACTCTAGAGAGAGTATTGTTTAGATTTGACAAGGCTGGCTTGACCATTTCTGGGTTAAAGTTTTGTTGTTGTGTACTGGCTCTGGAAACTCTGGGTCATGTGGTATGTAAAGAAGGAAGGATAATGGAAAAGAAGAATGTTAATAAAATTCAGTCATGGCTAAGGCCTAAAAATACTGCTGAAGTCAGAGGATTTTTGGGAGTTTGTGTGTATGTCAGGATTTTCATTAAAGATCTTTCTTTGTTAGCTTCACCTTTAAGGATGCTTACCAAGAAAGATGCAGAGTAGGAAGGGACTGAAGAGTGTGAAGAGGCTTTTCAGAAGTTGAAGAAGGTGGTGGGTGAAGATATTATTCTTCACAAGTTGGATTAAGGTATAGAGGCTGGAAAAATTTATTTGGTTGTGGACTCAAGTTTTATTGCTGCTGGTGCTGTTTTGTCTCAGGAAGATAAATCTGGGAAGGTCATGCCAGTAAGGTATGAGTCTGTGGTTTTTAATGAGGTGAAATCCAGGTACTCTCAGCCAAAATTAAAATTGTGTGGTGTAGCAAAAATCTTGAAGAAGCTACAAACTGTTTTGTGGGGCAGCATTTTAAGATGCAGGTGGAGGCTAAATCTCTGGTTCAAATGATCAACACACCTAGTCTTCCAAATGCTCCAATGACTATGTGGGTGGAGTTTATTCAACATTTTTCTTTTGACCTGGTGCACAAGCCAGGTGAAACTTTTACAATTCCAGATGGATTGCCGAGAAGACTGCCCAAAGATGAATATTCTGATCCTGAAGAGTTTGAATAAGATTTCCCAGTTTTTAGAGCCAGCACAAAAGGTGCAGAAGATTTTTCTCTCCTCCCCCATGAGGCTAAACTGGAAGATTGTTGTCTCCTTCCCCATGAGGCTAAACTGGATGATTGTTCTCTTCTTCACCAAGAGGATAAACTGGATGGTTCTGATCTTGATTCTGGTGATCAGGATGTTTTTATTTATGAAGAAGGGGTTCTTTTTTGGGATGGCACAAACTTTGAAAATGGTGTTTTTGTAAGTGAACTGGATTCTCATAAGATTCAGTGGAAGGGAAGGGATTTACCAAAGTTTAAGGATTAGTGTCCTGGTTGGGCCAGTCATGTTGCTCATGTGCACACTTGTGATATTTATGAAAGGGTTTTATTCTTGGATGTTATTTTGTTGGATTTTAAAGATGAGAACTGGGGTCATACTGGGTTTTATTTTATTTTTGTTGAATATCTGTTGACCTTTTAGAGGCCAGATATTTGTGATGTGAATACTTGGCTTGTAATCAAGAAGAAAAGTCTTGGATTAAATGTGTCAGGAAGAAGGTTGATGAGGAGGAGACATCCAAATCCTCAAGTTGTGGTGACTCAGAAGAAGGGTCAAGAGTTGGTGTTTAAGTCTTTGCATGAAGCATTTGGTTATAGAGGCTTTGGGGAGACTTATAGAAGAGTAGCAGATAGATTTTGGTTGCCAGGTATGAAGTTGGCTGTGCAGGGTTAGGTTCAATCTTGTGAAGAATGTCAAAGAAAGAGTCACTTGAAACCTAAAGAGTTTTTCCGTGCTACTGGTGAATCAAATGTGTTTGGAAGAGTCAGTTTGGATGCGGTCCATATTAAAGAGGGCAGTATAAATACTTTATTGTTTCAAGGGATTATTTGTCTGGTTGGGTGGAGGCAGCACCACTGGTTAATTTGACTGCCAAAAATGTGGCAGAGTTTTTGAAAAAGGAATGGGTTTTTAGATATGGGTTGATGAATTTGGTGTCTGTTGATGGTGGGCCAGAGTTTTGAGCTGAATTCAAAGAAGCAGTATGCAAGTATTTGTTGTAAAGTTAGAGTGGCTACACCTTATTATCCTGAAGCTGAAGGTATGGTTGAAAGAGGCCATCAAGTTATCAAGAATGCTTTATTGAAGATGTGTGGAGATAATGCTGAAAAATGGAGGCATTATTTACCCTTGGTGTTATTTGCCAATAGGGTCACTGTGAAGAGGACAACTGGTTATTCTCCTTATGAATTAATGTTTGGTCAGAAAGCAGTTCTACCTGTGGACTTGGAAGCTGTCTCTTATCTTGGAATTGATTGGGATGATGTGCGCTCAACAGAAGATTTTCTCTGTGCCAGGATGCAACAGTTAGAATGTAAAGAGGAATTCCAAGAGAAGGAATATGCTAGAATGATGAAGATAAGAAATCAATCGGTCAGATACTGGGACAAGAAGTTGGCTTATAGGCTCAGGAATCCCTTGAAACCTGGTTGTTTTGTTTTGGTGTATAATAGAAGTTTGGAGAGTCAGTGGGGAAAAATTTTTGCTGACAGATGGAATGGACCTTACAGAGTCAGATCTCAGGTTTCTGGAGGATCTTATGTTTTGGAAGAGTTGGATGGTGAAGTCCTAAAGAAGAGAGTGGCTGCCGATCAGGTGAAGAGGTTTTACCCTAGAGGCATAAGATGTGAAGAAGATTGACTCTGCAATGAGGATAAACTATGTATCATTTATTAATTTTGGATTTTTTTGTGGTGATTCTGTGCATCTGTTTTGTTGGAAACTTTTTTCAGAAGGTACCCATGGGTGGGGCTTCTAGATTTTGCCTTGGCAAGTGTGGGGGTGACTGATGGGCTGGCTGCTCTATCAACAGTTACCACAGATTGCCTGTTTCCAACCCCTTCTCTCAAATTAGTTGAACCCTAGTATTGGTTTTTCTTCACAGGTTTTAGTCCTCTATGACTTTAAACTGGAAATTCTTTTGGTCTTCAAGAGCTGGACTCTTCACAATTATTGGTTTTGGTTTTTTGTGTTGGATGTTTTGTTTTTGTTAGAAGGTACCCAGGGGGGGCTTCTAGATTTTATTTTGGAAAGTGTGGGGGTAACTGATGAGCTAGCTGCTCTGTAGAACAGTTACCCCATAATGTCTGTCTCAAGTATTTTGCTTGTCCTAGTTGAATCCAGTTCTGGTCTTTGTTATTCGGGTTTTAGTCCACTATGACTTTAAACTGCCTTTGGACTGGCTTCTTTGTTTCCTTGGAGTGGTGGCGGATCACACTAAATATCTAAAGTTAACAAAACACCAATAAAAAAAACCATAACCCCAACTATACCCTACATACCAAATACCACTAAATACACACTCCAAAGGCCTACTCAGCTTTTGAAAACCACAACGTCACAAATCCTCTCCCTCACTTTATTTCCAAATCATTTTTTCTCTTTCACAGCACAGTAAGTCTATTACATTTAATTATGTTTTTTTTAAATTTTCCTGCTCAAATTTCTATACTCACAACTTCTTATTTTTGTAAAAGACATCATAAATAACTAAAATCTTTGTTAGTTTCTCCTTTTCTTCATCAATATTTTCTTTTTAATTAATTTCTTTGTTTAGTGTTAATTTATCATGCCTTTCCTAAAACATACTTCTTAAAAATTAATTCAATTTAAACTGTCTGACCTTCAGATTGTAATTAACTGGCTTATAAATAGATTGAATTTTGATGCCTGTTTTGGCTGTGCAAAGTCCACTCAAGTTGGCCATCCACCCACATAAAAATTGAGTAGCTTTAACCAAATGGAAGTGGAGTTGAAATCAAAAACTAAAGGTAAGATGGATTTTTCAACAAAGCAAATGAGGGAAAGATTCAAAAACTATCAAACAAATAAAAGAAAGAAATGATGGCTTCTTCTTCAACTGGGTTTGGAGTTACCAAAGATGATGAAAAGCATGGAATCACATCTGTTTCTGAAAAACTAAACTCTATGTGTCCTCTTTATGATCAAATGGACAAAATATTTGGTCAAAGGCCTGATATCAACCCCTTGCACATGAATCAAGGCCAAAGAATTGCTGAGTCTCATACAAATAGTCAATATTTTCCTTTAGATCCTTCACTCAACTCTCCAAAATTTGGAGAACTATCTGTTTATTCTGACATTGAGCTTGATGTGCCCATGGTAGTAAGACTAAACTACTTTTGCTTTTTTTCTTTTTAGTGCTGATATACTCCCCATGTATAAACCAGACCCAAGACACATCAAATCTAAAATTTTTAAGGATGTTTCGGACAATGAAAGAATAAATGATAAATAATTAACCCCTCCTAGCAACAGACTCAAGAAGAGCGCTTCTACTAGTTTTGAGAAAACTCAATCAACGTCAAAGGCTGTTTTTTTTGCATATGGTGATATTTTTAATAAACAAACAAGGTTATATTTTTTACTTTTGTTTTGATTAAATAGTTTACCTTAATTTATTTCTCTTATTCTTAAAAGTTAAACTTGTTTCAAAAAAAGAAAAAGTGCGAATTGAAATCATGAAGTTGGAGTCTCATGAAAAAACTGCAGAAAGTCAACTACTTTTTTAGGAAAAGAAGTGGTTTCACTCACAATCAAAGCAATTTTTTTTTTTTAAATTGAAAAAGATTGTTTATATTTGGAGAGGGAGAAGGTTAGGATTCAAAGAGACAATGATGAAAAATTCCTAAATAATCAATTCTAATTGGAAAATGCCAAAATACAGTTACAGGCTAATGAATTAAAAATGAAGCAACTTGATGCTGAAAAATCAATAAATCAAGCTTTTTTACTTGCCTGTGTTAATGCAAATAATTTAAATGCTGATATTAAAGAGTTTATTTCATTAATTAGTTAAAATTATGTAAATATTAATCCATTTCTTTCTCTATTTCTTCTTTAATATTAACATGAAACTCTTTCAACAATTCACATATCTCCTTCCTTAGATTTTAAACTCTTCAACATTTTATTTTCAAACTAAATTACTTATATCTGATAATCTAGATCTTACTCTGTAAATCATACTTTTTATTTTTTCATCAATTACGTTTAGGAATTTTTCTTTTGTCTTGGATTTATCACTTTCTTTTATTTGTTCCCAAATACTATCATCATCCACAGATTCTTTTCTTTTTTTTTTTTTACCACTAAATTATTTCTAAGTCAAAAAAATTTATGTCAATTTTTTTTTTTTTGGAAATACCCTCCCCTGCTATTTACCATAGCAAGGGATGGGGATCACCATTTTTTTACAAATCAGAAAAATATTTAATACAAAAAAATTGCAATGCCCTTCTCTTTGTTTTATTGAAGTAGGGGCATAGATTGCCAAAATTTATGTTCATTGCATAAATTAACATGTAAACAAGTCTAATAAAAAATTAACAAACCTAAATTAATGATAATTCAAGTAAAAATGTGAGTGGGAATATTCTGTGACCAAAGTCAATGAGATCAAACAAAAATGTAAACATGAACCTAATGAGAAAAACAAATTTCCTCATGGTTACCATTATACAACACATGGTCTGATGGCTCAGTGATTTAGGTAAGTAGAATATCATATATGACTTGTAAAATGTTAATTTGTGAAGTAAAAATAATATTTTACAACCTATATTAAACCCCATACTTAATCAAAGTTTGAGAAAACTTACCTGAAAAGCTCTCCTCAAACTACCTGAATAAAAAAGTCCCAAAAAATGACAAAAAAGAGTCCCAAACTTTCTACAAAAGAGTCCCAAAAGTTTCCAAAAAAGAGTCCTAACATTACCCAAAAATTGTCTCAAAATATTTCAAAAAAATTTCTCTAAAGTCTCCTAAAGGTTTTTGAACAGTTCCCAAAAAAGTGTACTGAAAGTTTCCTAAAACCTCCCCAAAAATTTCCAGAAAAGTGCCAAAAAGTGCCAAAAAAAGTTCTAAAAATCATCCAAAAAAGTCCCAAAACAACTTTAAAACACTTTAAAATGCTTTTAAGATGTTCCTGAATGATTTCCAAGCATTTCTGTATTTTTTTAGTCAAAATATAGACCCATAATAGCCCAAAAACACCTAGAATTCACTGAGATATGCTTGGAAAATGTTTATGGATAGTTTTAACAAATTAAAATACCAAAAACAGGTCAAAAACACCTCAAAGTAAGTGAAAATTTCATGGAAAAAATTTAAGAATTGTTTCCAAATGATCCCAAAGCAATTTAGCAAAGTAAAAGGCCAAAAAATTGAAAATGCCTAAAAATGACCAAAAAACACCAAAAAGTCAATAAATCAAAAATTAAAATTATATGGAACAAGAAAAAAAGGAAAAAAATGGGGGGAAATGGAAATAAGAATAGATAAATTGTCAATAAACACAAAAAGATGATAAAAAAAGAAACAAAAAAAGAGACAAGAAAAAAGACATTTCAATTAGCAATTAAATTTAAAAGAATGAAAAATTGACTTACTTTGAGTGCTGTTAAATGAGAAGTATTGGAGCCAAAAATTAATGATGGAAGTAAGAGATGAAGAGAAGATGAAATATCTTAGTGAGACAGAATCTTAGAAATGTTATGCATTTGCAAATTTTATTCAATTTCAAGGCTGGGAGCTGAACCAAAACAAATGAAACCGAGAAACTGGGGAATTTTATTTTCAAAAATTATTAATTTAAAAAATTGTAAATCAGTTTAGCTAGGCCATCAAAATAAGAAAAGGTGATTGGTATTATTTTAGCATGCATAGAACTGGGATGAGATGATGAAGTACTGTTAGATTCTATTGGTGGAGGTGGGTAAGGAATCTCATCTTCATAAAGCTCATTCCACCCATCTTTTAAGTTAGCAAGAAAATTGTGGAATATAAGACAAGCAGTAATCCAATCTACAACAACCTGATCTTGAATTATTCAAGTAAACTAAGAAATCCAGGAAAAGCTTCACATAACATCTGTTGAAAGCTAGCTTCAGGAATGCTGCCAAAAACATCAAGGTGATATCAAGGTTGGTGTTGTATGGAAGGTTTTCTAGGAAATAAGTAGTGGCTCTCCAACATGTCACGCATGAAATTCAAGTCAATTTCTCCATCAGAATTTGTATCAGATTTAACCATTTAATCAAGGGCTACAGCTGCAGAATTTATCTCAAGTTGATGGCAGACTAAAAGTGGCATGTTATGTTAGTGAAAAGTGGTAATGATTAAGGGTAATTTTATGATTATGGGATTGATTAAGTTCTGATAACTCATATACCTTTCTCATATGAATAAGCCCTTAAGGATTAGATTAAAAAAATCTAGGTGTTGGCACTTTTGTACCTAGTGTTGGCATATTTGTACCTAGTGCTGACTAATCATGATTATGAAGGGAAGTGTTTTGATGACTTGTTTGACCCAAAAAAAGACCTTTTTGTGGACAAATACCCTGTTGAAATACACCTGTCCAGAGCAGGTATATTTCATTTTTGATGGCAGTTTTGATACCTTTTTTGTGGTGTGTTTATGTGGCATATTTGGTAATGTTGGAGACCCCCTAATTAGTATATAATTTTTTCAATTTTTAAAAAGATTACAATAAATAATATCAATGCAAAAAATAAATTTTCATGAAAAATTTCACATATTTTATATTATAATTTCTCCATCTATTGTTGGTCAAAAAAGCTTATATAATTAATTCAGATGGCTTCTTATTAAATCTATACTTTGTTGTTTTTTTGAAACTGTGCAAATAAACTGCTTAGTAGTTTAAAAAATATGTCTTTCTCAGCATATTTTGGGTGTGGTCTGCACTGAATTCAAATTTCTATAAAAAATATTATTTTTCATATGTCAGGATTTTTTAAAAGTATTATTAACTATGCTTCATTAAATTTTCAAGTTAGATTCAGGTTGACTTCACCAAAATTTTAATCTTTTTTCTTTGTGGTTTCATCACTACCTCAATGTGGGCTCAATTTGATATGAATTAGGGTTCAAGGTTGCAGAATTGCTAGCAAGTAAGCTCCCATGTTGTATGGTGAATAAAATTAGTTTAAAATAATTAATTACCTGTTTTTTTACTAGATAAATTAATTACACTATTTTTATGTGTTGAAATAGTTAAAAAAATTTGTTTCACTTAAATTAGTTATAAGTTAGAGGGTTATAAGACATTTTTTAAATTAAATAAGTTAATTTTTATTTTTCTCACACTTATTTAATTACTCAATAATATTATTCTAATTTTTTGGGTTTAAATTTGTGGATTTTTGGGCTCTTACTCATGTATCTTCATTAAACTTTGTAATGGTTCCCCTTACACTTACTCAAATAAATATACATGTTATTAATGGTTTATTTTACTTAGTATATACTATTTTGTGGCCCTTCATAGGGCTTACTACTTAAATGAAGGCCTAGGGTAACCTTCTTTAGCCATACTACTTACAAGATATACTTTTTTTTATTTACTTATAGTAATATATATATTGTTTTATTTTTATAGCAGTTCTTTTTCCCCTTTTAAATTAAATATAAATATAAAAATTATAGTTTCTTTAAGACTATATAATATTAGTAGCCAAAAGACATATCAGAGAGAAATATAATTAATTACTCAAAAAATATTGAGAATCCCCATTAAACTGTTTGTTACTGGTTGTACTCCTTGTAATTATTATTATTGTAGTTTTTGTTTTCTTTTTTTTCTTACTCTTAGTTCCATTCCATTTTATGACTCCCTTTCATTATTCCTCTTCATTTTCTTCTTTCTTCTAGAGAACCAGCTGGAACTATCTCTATTTCATTTCCTAGAGGATAAAATTAGGCTATGAATTACTTTCATCATACTTTAAGTTAGTTTTATTGCTCTGGTAGCTGGTTAAGGTAGAATTGGACAAATGAGGCAAAAAATAGAGATGTGATCTCAGAAGCATCCAAGAATGTACAGCCTTTAAGGGCTCCACCTTTTTCTACTCAATTTTTAACATTAGTTTACCTATAAAAGTTTATGGTTTTTACATTCAAAGACTGGTTTTGATGCTATTTTCTAAATAAGATGACTCAACCACAAAAATAACAAAAAAATTATAAAATTATAAAAAGAAAAATAATATTTTATGATTTAAGCAAAGAGGGAATGGCTTGATAAAACAAAAAGTGAAAAAGTCAGTTTTTGAGTAAACAATATAGAGGAGAAATTTGAGTGTGAAAAAAATGAAATGAAAAAAATGAAAAACTTATTGAAAAACCCACAAGTAGGTAGCTAAATAAAAAAAGGAAAAAAATAAAAACCAAAAACACAACATTCAGTTTTGAAGAAAATAATAGTGTGGATAATTTTGAGAATAGAGAAAAGGAAAAAGAAAAACATATATGTTTAACTTTTTTAGGAGTTGGGGAGAGGAAGAACTAGAGACAGGGCTGAACTGTTGGATTTTGAGGCAGAAACTGCATAAGATCTGGGTCCTGTGGAGTCAAGAGTGTTGAAATGGATATGATTTGTAGTAATTAAATCTAACCATTTCCCAAGTTTGATTGAATGATTTTCTATAGTTTTAGAGGTGGGTGGGTCAGGTGAGAGAATAGAGTCTTGTTGGCATTGAAGATTTAGAAAATAAACCACTGACTTGAAGTCTTAAAGTGGGTTTGAATTAACTTGGGTTTCCATGGTTTTTTCAGGTTTGACATTCCAGAGAAGACTCTTTTTGGCTTGATTTTCTAGACCATGTGAGATTTCTCAGAAGCCCTGGATGCTCCAATAATGTCAACAGCTTGGGATGTCATTGGGTCCTTTATATTTGAAGGGTTAAAAGTTTGATACATGGATGAGTAGTGGGTGGAGAAAGGATGAGGAGGGTGGAGGAAGATTAGGGAAGGTGGGGGAGATGCTGGAGGGGAGAGGGAGAGTGGAAGATGGAGACAAGGAGTGAATAGATGAATTTGAGGGAGCAGGAAGAATTCTGGAGGGAGGGGAGGGGTGACAGAGGGGGGAAGGGAAGAGTCCATCACATGAGCCAGAGAAGAAGCAGGGGTTCTTATGCTATTGAGCTCAATATCCTTGGAAGCATTCCATTTTTTGATATACATGAGAGAGAAGTTTTTTTTTCTGAAAATGCTCATCTTGATTGCAGCCCACAAAAGATTGAGTGTAGGGATACAAACCCTGCTACAGAATGGAGGTGAGGGAGACAGGAGTAGATTTAGAATGAAGAGATTCAGTGAATTTCATAATTTGGGATTTGGTTTTAATACCTAGGGGAAGTTATTTGGGTTTACTAGGGCCTTGAGGGGGGTTTTTGAGCCAGCGCTTATCAAAACACTCAAAGGAGGGAGCGAAAGGATAACAAGAAAGTAGCAAGGAAAATTGAGTCACGTGATGGAAAGAAGGTAGGCACCAACCGTTTCCAAATGAATCCTATTTCGGCGTAGCGCGAAGCCCTTACAATATTTTTTTTTCATCCAAAAGCGAAGCACATTCTTACCATTTCCTTATTTTAGTAAAATAGATACATCTATATTTCTGAAGCTTTACTGCTATTCTGAGTTGGTCTTTCCGAATAAAAAGTTTTCATTGCTTCTTCTGCTCACTTAATTTAGCGATGACTACAACGATTGATGAATTCTAAACCCTTTTTGTTGAAAACTACAACGATGTTAGAAGTTATTACCTATTAGGTGTTCTCAATCTTTAAGGATACCCACCCTTTCAAAAAATGACCTTCTATTAACTCATGTATTGCTTTTATATATTGAAGCTTCTATAGTTTCATCAAACAGATTAATGATTCATTCGAATATAGCATAGCACGCTACTTGTATAAGGACCCTAGAAAAAAACCACTCTGTAAATAAGCACAAGACCCACATGATGTTTCTACAACTACCTATATCATTGGCCCGTCTAAAATATTTAAAGGATGTGTGATTGCTTAAGCATTTTATCACAAAGGAAATTTTTTGTTACAGCTGTTACTTCCTCATTTCCTTATTATTCAACTCTTATCTACAATCCTACTACCTCATTTTTCGCGCTTTTATAACAGATCTGTCTACCTGCTTTATTTATTTTCTGTCGGTTATAAAAGGTCTTATACCCTAATAAAGCGATGAACAAAATACAATCAGCTTTCCTCCTTGGATTATCTTTCTTATTACCATTGGTTCTAGCCGACGAACCAACATACGATGCCGTGGCACAATGTGATGGTTTTTTCCAGCCTAAAATCAACTCAATGTTCCGTAAGTCCCAACGAAAATCATTTTGGAGGAAATTTCGAAATCTGAAAAGTGATTTTCTGTCTTATTACAGAATGCAACAGTGGCTATGAAGCGTACAGCTGCAAATTGTGTCCGGTGGATGGCAGTAAGTTTGATAAGTTGATCGCTAAAATAATCAAGAAAAATTTACAACTTTCCCATTTCCAAATTAATTAATTAATAGATAATCCCAAAGGTTTTGGTCTTGGGTGTAAGCCTTTTCTGAATTCAAAGGAAGGCAGAGGTTCTATAGATGAAAAAGCCAACCCAAGGGATATGGAATGTGCTGCATACACTTTCAGGAATGAAAGGAAAAACCGTGAGTTCTTGCCATCTGGACAGAGGCGTTATGATATTACCCAAATTGATGCTGACACACACAACCCGAATCCTTAGAGTGTTTGGGACATGACAATTTATTTTACAAATGCAAATCTATGAAATCTCACGTCAGTAAGTAGCATTCTCTCTTCTACAATTAGTGCGATCCTTCAGTTAAATTTTCAACAAATATTGTATTTCATTTAAAAATAGAATGTCAACAGTGTAACAAAGATGAAGCTATAAGTTATTACAGTCAACTCGCTCAGCCAGCACCAAAGCAATAATCATTATAACGCACATACAAATCAGATTTTATCTGAATTATATTGCGAGATTGAATATTTCTCTTCAAGGATTTGTTGTTTACCAGCAAAAAAAACTTTATGATCGTTCCTAAAATCCAAGACTTGTGCATTTTTGTATCTACATGTTAAAAATCATATACAATTCCAACTGACTTAAAAATTGCATAATTGAATTAAATGCTGCAGCCAATGTTTAAATGAATACAGTGGTTAATGCTGAAATGTGTACAAAAACCATCATACTTGGAAAAAATGCCAATTATTTTTCTCAATGTTGAAAGTGTGGTATACCTAGCCTATGGGTTTATTTGCCGGTGGGTTGGGTATATTAGGGGGTATCAATGTTGACCGATCCGCAATTAAATTAATTGCATATAAAAATCATTATACCCCAATTATCTTCTGCAATTATTTTTGCTAATAATTGGGTTATTGGACCTTTTATGTGTCAATGTTCACCTCTATCTGAAATTTTTATTGTCAATTTTTCATAGCCACATCTTGGACAACTTTCTGGATGTGTCAGCCTCCCTACCTTGCTGTACACTCCCATCCTGTCCATTCATTCTATCTGCTCAGAACCACTCCCCATCTCATCTGTTTTTTTTTCTCCATTCATCTTCAAATATCTCAACATGCCTTGTCATCATAGTTCTTCTCAAAGGCAGGCTTCCCCCAGTTCTTCATCAAATCCCATTACTCCCTCTTTCCCCTGCTCAGCTGAGAAATCAAAGACTGTTCACCTAAAAAAAGATGATCATCTCATACTTATCAACTGGCTAAAAATAAAAACTAATTATGATTCTTGTTTTGGTACTGAGAATGCAACTAAAGTAGGATGGTCCCCTGCATCAAAATTCAATGGCTATCTTCTAATGGACAATGAATTACAAAATAAGACAAAGGGAAGGATTGATATTTTTCCTAAAAAGATGTCTGAATGTTTCAACCATTATGGAGCCAAATACAAGAAGACAAAGACTCTTTCATTCTCTACCGGTTTTGGTATTACCAACATCAATATCATTAAGGGCATAAAATCCATAGATGACAAACTTGAATCTCTATGCCCATACTTTAAAGAGATGGATGCTATTTTTGGAGAGCAAGCTGATGTTAATTGTGCAAACATGTTGGATGGGGAAGATTCTATCTCCGAACATAATGTCAAAACAAATCTTTTCCCATCCTCTTCTGCCACTCAAGCCTCCCCTCTTCTTAATTCAACAAATCTAGATAGCTTTCCAATAGATCCTTATGGTGATATAAAACTGTCAGTCTGTATATCCCCAGGACTGAGTAAAAAGTAATTATAAGTTAGGTTAGACACATAGACTATACATGGTAACAATAAATTAAAGTACACAAGTTCTATACATAAGAAAAAATTATGATAAAATACAATATATGTCAGGCTGAGGTCAAGTACAAAGACATGAACTAGCTTGAATGGTCAGTTGTCTAGAAGATTTTAATGGTCCTATATGAATACTGTAGTACTAATCCAATAAGTAGTAAAATATAATCAAAATTAAAGGTCTCAGTAATATAATTCTCACTATTTTTATATATGGCTTAAAATTTTTGTAGTTGGTATAAAAATAGATTTTATAATTCAGATACTATTCAAAAGTATTATAAAAGTAATGATTGATATGTATTGTAATTTATTTGGTTATATTGGTAAATTGTAAATGATAAAGAATGAAGAAATACAACCAAAAACCCCCCTCCTTTTATACACAATGAGTTCACCAATGATTCCCTTGATATACCACCCAATACACAGTTAATGACGCCTCCAAACAACTAACAGACATGCCCATTAACATTCCCAGTATCCCATGACATAATTAGAAGAGTAGCAGCCACCAAAATCCTGTATTAATAAGGAAAATCCATCAAAATTAAGGAATAAGATAAAAAGAGAGTATATGCAAATTAAAAAATGATATAAAAGACTAAAGAGGGAATTATTAAGGTTAATAATAGCTTAATAATAAGGGTTATTCACTGTAGGAATAAAGGGGCTAATCCTGACATTATACTATGTGAAATTCCCATCAAGAAATACCCAATATTGACTGAGAAACCACCCAAAAACCCAAAAAGGAGCGTGAGATGTGGGGTAACTATATGCAGTCCTTGGCAGGCGCTTGCACGGGTAAATCCTTGACTAAATTTAGGCAAATTTAAGCGTGGTAGTGAAATAAGGTTCCAAGAGTGAGGTTATTAATGAAATTAGTGCATATAAAGAGGGTCAATGCATTATTAATTAAGCTAGGACACTAAGTATGCGCCTGCCGCCTATTTTAGTGTGTTTCCCCACAGTGGGCATAGAATTTGGGGTAATTATAGTGTGAAAAAGCTAACTTTGCTAAAAATGAAGCTATTTAAACAGGAAAAAAGCAGGCAGTATGTGGCCAGTACACAGAAGCCATTTCTGGCATAAAAAACACCAAATTTGAAAAGTGTTATTTTTATGCATTTAAATAGCCAAATCAATATTCCTAAATGAGAAAAATTGATCTTTCAAAGCGCATTTTTGATATTCTCAAATTTATAGCGCATATAGTCAACTTTTAAGTGAAATAAAGTGCATTTCTTGTTTTTTGCATAAAACAGTGAAAATAACAGCTTTAAGTGTACTTAAAACTTATGTAGCCTTATACTTAAGGTTCTTAAGATTACGCTAACATATTGAAACTTAATATTAAGTACATAAGACTTATAAAAGGTGGATATATGCATGTATATAAGGTATTATAATGGCATATTTTGTATATTATCATAATTTTACTTATGTATACTGTTTGTGTACTCTTAATTATTATTCCCATGTATAGTTCATGTGTTTAACATAATTTATAAGTACTTTTTACTCAGTCCTGGGGATATACAGGCTGACAATATATGCCATAATAACACCTTATATACACACATATATCCACCTTTTATAAGTCTTATGTACTTAATATTAAATTAGTATATGTTAGGGTAATCTTAATAACCTTAAGTATAAGGCTACATAATTTTTAAGTAGACTTAAAGCTGTTGGTTTCATTTTTTTATGTAAAAATCAATAAATGCACTTTAAATCACTTAAAAGTTGACTATATGTGCTATAAATTTAATAATATTAAAAATTTGCTTTGAAAGATCAATTTTTCTTAATTAGAACTATTGATTTGCCTACTCAAATGCATAAAAATAACACTTTTCAAATTTGGTGTTTTTTATGCCAGAAATGCCTTCTGTGTACTGGCCACATACTGCCTGCATTTTCCCCGTGTTAATAGCTTCATTTTTAGCAAAGTTTGCTTTTTCACACTATAATTACCCCACATTCTATGCCCACTGTGGGGAGACACACTAAAATAGGCAACAGGTGCTTATTTAGTGTCCTAATTTAATTATAGGTGCATTGACCCTTATTATATGCACTAATTTTATTAATAACCTCAAGCTTGGTGCTTTAATTCACTAACATGCTTAAATTTGCCTAAATTAGTCAAGGATTTACCCTTTCAAGCTCCTTCCAAGGACTGCATGTAGTTACCCCACATCTCACACTCTTTTTTGGGTCTTTAAGTGGTTTCCCAGTCAATTTTGGTTATTTTGAATGGGGATTTCACATAGTTTAATGTCATTATTAGCCCTATCATTTCTACTGTTAATCTCCCTTAATATTGAGTAATAATTAGTCTTAATTTTCCCTTTTTAGTCTTTTATTTTAATGTATTACATGCATATACTCTCTTTTTTTCTTATTCTTTATTTTTGATGGATTATCCCTATTACTGCAGGATTTTTGCAGGTTATATCATTCTAATTATATTAATGGTCACTCTTTATGTTTTTGGAAATTTCTATTAGTTGGAATGAGGCGTCCTGAACTGTGTATAGTGCTGGTAAAACAAGGGGTTCATTGGGAAAGTTATTGCGTATAAAAGGAGGGGGTTTTGGTCTTGTTTTCTAAATTCTTTATCATTACAATCAAACATATAACCAATAAAATTTACAATACATATCAATTTTACATATAAGAGTCTTTGAATAGTATCTGAATTATTAAATATATTTTTCTACTAACTATAAGATTGCAAGCCATATGTAATTAGTGAGATTAAAATTACTGACACTTTTATATTGAGTTATATTTTAATACTTATTTGATTTCTACTACAGTATTTATATAGGACCTTTTAAATCTCATTCAAGCTATTTCATGTCTCTGTACTTGACCTCAGCCTGACAGAACCAATGTGATCCCACTCCAGTAAGTTTTTATTTCTTGTCTAGTTGTTTTATTTCTAAAAAGGCTAATGAACAAAATCAGGATCCTCAAGCAAGTGATTCTGAAGCTAGCATCAATGATGAAGAGGGAAATTTTACGTCCAAAAAAAAGAGAAGAACATCAAATAATTTGAATTTCAACAGTCATTGAAAGGAAAACAGAGATAGTTTTTCCCAAACCCCTTTCTCTTTCATTGATGATTTTCTGGAGAAGCGTGAATCTGGTAAGTGACAGCATACCTCTTAATAATTAAGTGAGCCTTTCTTTTCTTTTTTTAATATTCCTTTTAACTCTAGGTAAAGTTTAAAATGCAAGAGATACTCTCAACTTTCAAAAGTAATAATACAAGCTCTTTTTACAAAGGGATGATAGGGCACAAGACTTTGAGGAGAAGAAATTTGAGCTTTATTTATAGAGGGATGAGAAGACACATGAATTGGAGAAGAAATTTGAGATAAAGAAAGAGGAGAAGGCTCTTGAGTACAATTTCCTATTGGATCAATTGAAACTCAAGTATCAACTTGAAGATGGTTCAAAAAAGAAAGATTTTTTGAGAGAATGTGTTAAAGCTAATAAATCTTTTGAGGAAATTGAACGCTAATGAAAATGTTTGAAAACTAGTTTTTTTTATTTCTTTTAAAAGGTTTTCTTGATAGAATGCATTAAAGCTAATAATCAATCCTTGGCACACACCCCTCACTGAGATGTGAAACATTTTATTGCAAAATTTTAGATTATTTGTTTGTTTGATTAAATAAATTTTGTTTTATTTTTCTTGGTGATTATTTCATATGTGCTGACTTTTTAAAGGTCTTGATTATAGATGATTTTTTTGCAAAAACTTGAATAACTCATACATTTTTTCTTCTTTACATTCAAATTATTAAATTTACTTTTCTAAATACATCTAAGTCAAAAAAACTCTGTTTCAGATTTATAAAATTGACAATACCCTCCCCTGCATTTTATTGAAGAAAGGGGTGGCTATAATCAAAATTTTTCTAAGTCATCAATTTCACATGTCAGATTTGAAAATTTGGCAATACCCTCCCCTGAATTTTATTGAAGTAAGTGGTGAAAATCACCAAAATTTAATATAATTACATAAATTAATATATAAAAAACTAATATATATCAATTTCCCTAGTTTTAAAGTAATGACAATTCCTCTAGCCAAAATCTGAATATATCTAGAAACAAATGTTGGGGACTTTCCACAAGTGTAGGCTGACGAACCTCATAAAACAAATAAATTTTGTCATGATTTCCATTTATAAAAGACAGGGTCTTTTTCCCATTATTTTATTTTAGGAATTTGAAATATAATAGTTATAACCACACAATATGGGGGGCAGAATTGCTAGCAAGTCCGCAACGTTTGACCCAAATTTACCCCAGATTGAACACACATTGTGCTATTAATAAAGGAACCATACAATCAGGGGTGAACACCACTCAGAAGAGCAGTTTTAGGTGGGTGTTCAAGTAGAGTTCAGTATGGGTTCAGTCTGAGTTCAGTCTGAGTTCCATTTGAGTTCATGTTGAGGACTTGCTAGCAAGTCCACCCCCTATATTTTGTAGTTTATTTATAAAAGATTTATGAAAAAATAAAAAATATTTGATGACTGTACTCATCCCCATAATTTTTTGATCTACATAAAGGTTTTTTATATGTGTTAAATTTACCTTCTTTTTTTACCTTGTTTATTTGGTGGATCAATTTTTGACTTATTTGAAATGGAAATCCAAAATGTGTGAACTCTTGACATTATTCCAAGCCAGGATGAGCTTTGGTTGTTTGGTGATGATCCTGAGAAGAGTTCCAAATTGTTTTGATTATTCCAGTCCCCAATTCAAAACAATTATACAGTTGTGATCTGGAAAGCATAGCCCATGACCTTTTATTTTAGCTGGGGAAGAAATAGGTTGTCCAGTTATTGGATTGATATATGTGAAAATTTCAAAAGTAAGATAATTGGAATCATTCCTATTAATATTAATCTTATTGTGGAATCTTGAATGAGTAATAATATCATTTTAAAATAAAAGATATTGGTTTCTAATTTCTACCCATTTGGAGTCACACCAAATCAGTATTCCAACTTTGGTAGCAAGTTGATGATACTTTTCAAAAGCTTTATTAGGGGGTGTCAGTTCTGGCAAATCCGCACTTAACTTAAGTGCGGATTTCAAACCAAATCAGCACTTACAAATCAGCACTTAAATTTTGCAAAAAAGTCACTTATTTCAAAAATGGGTGTCAGTTCCAACCTCAAATCAGCACTTTTTTTGTGATTTTTTTTTCAAAACCACATGTTGGCCACATCATCCCTTTCTTTCCCATACCATTTTGTACTCTCCAAATGTCCTCTTTGTGTACTTCATTCACTTGGGTTGGTATTTTGGTTTGTTGCATATTCATTTTTTTTTGGAATTTATGGTGAAATTTTTTTTTTTGGATGGCTCATTGGTTTTCTTTCACCAGCTCAACATGAAATCACATATTTTCTGAAATCGCATATTTTGTCAGTGATTTTTTTTTCATTCAACCCTCATATCCTTTTCCTATTCTCCTCCAACATCCCTCAAACAATTTGGTTTCATTCATTTTGTCATCTCATCTCTCCAGGTAAGTCACTTTATTCTTTTTTTTGATTTTTGATTACTAATTATAATTTTTTTTTGTTTTTTTCTGTTTGTTTTATTTTTTTTATCTAAATTTTTTTTGTAAGTGGTTATTTTTGATTTCAATGGTATAATTAAACTTTTTTTTCTCTCCCTCTTTACTTTATTATTTAGCTCCATCACCCTACTCTTCATCCCTTCTTGGCATGGTCATTATTCCCCCTTTCCCTTATTTCACTTTTTTTTGGCTCCATTTCATTGAAACACATACATTGCACATTCTTTATGCAGTTGACTTACTCCATATTCAATTTCCCCACAATTCCAACATCAATCTTTCTCACTCTATTTTTCCTACTTTTCAATCAAGGTAAGTTTCATCTCCTTTTTTTCATGCCTATATGATATCTCATTCCTTTTATGAAAAGTTCATACTTAAATATATGTATGACTCTTATCTGGATAACAGTGAACTTATAAAACTCCTTTTGATCTCATCTTCATTACCGCTTTTCAAGTTTTTGTAAAATTTTGAAAATCAGACTCGGAATTAGGGTTAGGTTTATTCAACTCTAATTTTCTTTTTACTGAAGATTTTCCTGAAGGCTACCTTTCATTTCCCACAAACAGATTAAAATTTGATTCAGTGGTTGCTGAGATATCGACCATTAAAGTTGAGCCTTTTTTTTCCCAATTTAAATTTTTATTTCAAATTAGGGTTAGGTTTATTTAAATCACATGTCCTTTAACTGAAGATTCTACTAAATTATATCTTTCATTTCCCTCAAACAGGTTTGAATTAGGTTCAGTGGTTGCTGAGATTTTGGCCTTTGAAGTTGAGCCTTTTTTCCAAATTTCACTTGTCTTATTTCACATTTTTATATTGCATATTTAGAGGATAAGGATTCTGAAACTCTTATATGATTATTATCTAGGCATTTCAATTATATAGGCATGTATTTGTTGCTCAAGAATATCACTAAAGCTCAAAAAGATGAAAATTTTTGCTTATGGGACACTCTACCTTCCTTTAACTCTTTTCTTGCTCTTTGACTCAAAAAGCACTGTAATAAAGCATTTGAAAAAAATCATGAACTTGCAACCAAATTTGGAATACCAAATTGGTGTGACTCCGAATGGGAAGATATCAGCCACAAATATCTTTTATTTTCTAATGTTATTATCACTCATTCTGGATTTCACAATAAAATTCACACCGATACCAAGGACACCAATTTTCTTACTTTTGATATATTCTCATATATCAAACCAATTACTGGACAACCAATACCATCTCCAGCAAAAATCAAATGACATGGTTTATATTTTCCAGACCACCGGTGCATCATTGATTTTGGTTTGGGAAATGGTATCATCAAAACTATTTGGAATTCTTCTAAGGATAATCATCAAACGACCAAAGCTCCTCCTGGTTTGGAATCCTGTCAAAAATTAACACATTTTGGTTGCTCATTTCAAATCAGTCATAAGTTGATTTAAAGAATCAATAAGGTAATTAAAGAAGGTAAAGTTAATCGATTTAAAAAAACTTTATTTAGATCCAAAAAGTATGGGAATTAGAGTTGTCATTGAAAATTTTATATTTTTTCGTAAATTTTTAATAAATATTTTTTATGTATCAATTTCCTCAACTAAAGTAATGGGCCCACGACCTTGTGTTGTATAAATGGTAATCATGATAACCTTTATTTGTTTCATGGGGTTCCTTTAGCCTATACCAGTGGAAAGTCCCAAATTTTTGTTTCTAGACTTGGTCTGCATTTTGGCTTGAGGGATTGTCATTACTTTAAACTAGGGAAAGTGATATATATTAGATATTTATTTAATAATTTACGTAATTATATTAAATTTAGATGACTTCCACCAATTACATCAATAAAATGAAGGGGGGGGGTATTGCCAAATTTTCAAATCTGACATGTGAAATTGATGACTTAGAAAAATTTTGGTGATACCCACCCCTTGCTTCAATAAAATGCAGGGGAGAGTATTGCCAATTTTTTAAAACAGATATAGAATTTTTTTTACTTGTAAATATTTTGGTGAAAATTTTTGACAAGAATGTGAAAGTAATTGTTTCCACCTTGAGCAGGTTTCTGGCTCAAAGGAATAGCAGTACCATCAACAAAACCAATACATCCTGGGAAGCCCTCTGCTTGCATAACCTGAGATGATTCAAGTCGCTCTTCTTTTGTTGGCCAGGTGAGAAGTTGAGATTACAAGGAGTTGATGGCAGTGATACATTGTTTGATATAAGTGTTAACTGAACCATACCCTAAATCTAAGACATTTTCTAAACGTTTCAAAGCGGCTCCATTACCATTTGAACCCAAATGACATAGTGTGATGGCCAATTGAATTGAAGGATGTTGTTGTTCTTTTTGAGAATTATTGTGAAATATGGGATGATCCTGAATAAGCTCAAGCAATTTAAGAAAAAAATTCCTGAGAAGTCCAGAACAGCTGTCTAAAACTAGGTGTAAATAGTTTAAGAAGTGTTTGGATGGTGTACTTGGGGGTATGAAGTACTTGAGGCTTTCTGGGAAGAAGGTAACGTTTTGTGACAATTTTTGATAAAAAGACAAAATCTTCTTCTACATCAGAATCAGAATCGCAATCAGAGTCCAAGAGCAGTTCAAGAGCCATGAAAGTCATTGCTTTATGTAATTTATCATGATTTGAAAGTGAGGAAGGCATAACTCTTATATGATATGATATAAGATGTAAGTGATGTACAATGTTTTGAGTTATGAAGTGTTATGCTGCGGAGTGCTGCGTATGAATGGGATGATGCTGACAAATCAGTGAAATGGGACTTGATGGTGAAATCAGCACTTTTGGTTGAGAAAGAGCGGATTTGAGTGAAATAAGTGACTTATTTCATTTTGAAATCCACCAGTATTGGGGCTAGTGTGTTTTGGAAATACGCACTTATTTAAGTGCGGATTTGGTCAAATTTAAGTGCGGATTTGTAAGTGCGGATTTGCCAGAACTGACACCCCCTGTTGCAGAGTTTTTTAAGGCAAAGAGCAAGAAAAGTATTAAAAGAAGGTAAAGTGTCCCATAAGCAAAAATCATCATATTTTTCAGTTTTAGATAAATTTTTAAGTAATGAATAGATGCCTATGGAAATAAAAATAGTGACATGATTTTAAGAAACACCACACAATAGGGGGTGTCAGTTCTGGCGAATCCGCACTTACAAATCCGCACTTAAATAAGTGCGGATTTCCAAAACACACTAGCCCCAATACTGGTGGATTTCAAAATGAAATAAGTCACTTATTTCACTCAAATCCGCACTTTCTCAACCAAAAATGCTGATTTCACCATCAAGTCCCATTTCACTGATTTGTCAGCATCATCCCATTCATATGCAACACTCTGCAGCATAACACTTCATAACTCAAAACATCGTACATCACTTACATCTTCATATCATATCATATAAGAGTTATGCCTTCCTCACTTTCAAATCATGATAAATTACATAAAGCAATGACTTTCATGGCTCTTGAACTGCTCTTGGACTCTGATTGCCATTCTGATTCTGATCTAGAAGAAGATTTTGTCTTTTTATCAAAAATGGCCACGAAACGTTACCTTCTTCCCAGAAAGCCTCAAGAACCTCATACCCCCAAGTACACCATCCAAACACTTCTTAAACTATCTCCACCCAGTTTTAGACATCTGCTCAGGACTTCTCAGGAATGTTTTTCTTAAATTGCTTGAGCTTATTCAGGATCATCCCATATTTCACAATAATTCTCAAAAAGAACAACAACATCCTTCAATTCAATTGGCTATCACACTATGTCATTTGGGTTTAAATGGTAATGGAGCCGCTTTGAAACGTTTAGAAAATGTCTTTGATTAAGGGTATGGTTCAGTTAACACTTATACCAAACAATGTATCACTGCCATCAACTCCTTGTAATCTCAACTTCTCACCTGGCCAACAAAAGAAGAGTGACTTGAATCATCTCAGGTTATGCAAGCAGAGGGCTTCCCAGGATGTATTGATTTTGTTGGTGGTACTGCTATTCCTTTGAGCCAGAAACCTGCTCAAGGTGGAAACAATTACTTTCACATTCTCGTCAAAAATTTTCACCAAAATATTTACAAGTCAAAAAAATTCTATATCTGTTTTAAAAAATTGGCAATACTCTCCCCTGCATTTTATTGAAGCAAGGGATGGGTATCACCAAAATTTTTCTAAGTCATCAATTTTACATGTCAGATTTGAAAATTTGGCAATACCCCCCCCTTCATTTTATTGAAGTAAGTGGTGGAAGTCATCTAAATTTAATATAATTACGTAAATTATTAAATAAATATCTAATATATATCACTTTCCCTAGTTTAAAGTAATGACAATCCCTCAAGCCAAAATGCAGACCAAGTCTAGAAACAAAAATTTGGGACTTTCCACTGGTATAGGCTAGAGGAACCCCATGAAACAAATAAATGTTATCATGATTACCATTTATACAACACAAGGTCGTGGGCCCATTACTTTAGTTGAGGAAATTGATACATAAAAAATATTTATTAAAAATTTACGAAAAAATATAAAATTTTTGATGACAACTCTAATCCCCATACTTTTTGGATTTAAATAAAGTTTTTTTAAATCAATTAACTTTACCTTCTTTAATTACCTTATTGATTCTTTGAATCAACTTATGACTGATTTGAAATGAGCAACCAAAATGTGTTAAATCTTGACAGGATTCCAAACCAGGAGGAGCTTTGGTCGTTTGATGATTATCCTTAGAAGAATTCCAAATAGTTTTGATGATACCATTTCCCAAACCAAAATCAATGATGCACCGGTGGTCTGGAAAATATAAACCATGTCATTTGATTTTAGCTGGAGATGGTATTGGTTGGCCAGTAATTGGTTTGATATATGAGAATATATCAAAAGTAAGAAAATTGGTGTCCTTGGTATTGGTGTGAATTTTATTGTGAAATCCAGAATGAGTGATAATAACATTAGAAAATAAAAGATATTTGTGGCTGATATCTTCCCATTCGGAGTCACACCAATTTGGTATTCCAAATTTGGTTGCAAGTTCATGATTTTTTTCAAATGCTTTATTACAGTGCTTTTTGAGTCAAAGAGCAAGGAAAGAGTTAAAGGAAGGTAGAGTGTCCCATAAGCAAAAATTTTCATCTTTTTGAGCTTTAGTGATATTCTTGAGCAACAAATACATGCCTATATAATTGAAATGCCTAGATAATAATCATATAAGAGTTTCAGAATCCTTATCCTCTAAATATGCAATATAAAAATGTGAAATAAGACAAGTGAAATTTGGAAAAAAGGCTCATCTTCAAAGGTCAAAATCTCAGCAACCATTGAACCTAATTCAAACCTGTTTGAGGGAAATGAAAGATATGCTTTAGTAGAATCTTCAGTTAAAGGACATGTGATTTAAATAAATCTAACCCTAATTTGTTACATAAAAAATGAAATAAAAATTTAAATTGGGAAAAAAAAGGCTCAACTTTAACGGTCGATATCTCAGCAACCACTGAATCAAATTCAAATCTGTTTGTGGGAAATGAAAGGTAGCCTTCAGGAGAATCTTCAGTAAAAAGAACATTAGAGTTGAATAAACCTAACCCTAATTCCGAGTCTGATTTTCAAAATTTTACAAAAACTTGAAAAGTGGTAATGAAGATGAGATCAAAAGGAGTTTTATAAGTTCACTGTTATCCAGATAAGAGTCATACATATATTTAAGTATGAACTTTTCATAAAAGGAATGAGATATCATATAGGCATGAAAAAAAGGAGATGAAACTTACCTTGATTGAAAAGTAGGAAAAATAGAGTGAGAAAGATTGATGTTGGAATTGTGGGGAAATTGAATATGGAGTAAGTCAACTGCATAAAGAATGTGCAATGTATGTGTTTCAATGAAATGGAGCCAAAAAAAAGTGAAATAAGGGAAAGGGGGGATAATGACCATGCCAAGGAGGGATGAAGAGTAGGGTGATGGAGCTAAAAAAGAAAGTAAAGAGTGAGAGAAAAAAAAGGTTAATTATACCGTTGAAATCCAAAATAACCACTTACAAAAAAAATTTAGATAAAAAAAATAAAACAAACAGAAAAAAACAAAAAAAAAATTATAATTAGTAATCAAAAATCAAAAAAAAAAATAAAGTGACTTACCTGGAGAGATGAGATGACAAAATGAATGAAACCAAATTGTTTGAGGGATGTTGGAGGAGAATAGGAAAAGGATATGAGGGTTGAATGAAAAAAAAAATCACTGAAAAAATATGCGATTTCAGAAAATATGTGATTTCATGTTGAGCTGGTGAAAGAAAACCAATGAGCCATCCAAAAAAAAGTTTTCACCATAAATTCCAAAAAAAAAATGAATATGCAACAAACCAAAATACCAACCCAAGTGAATGAAGTACACAAAGAGGACATTTGGAGAGTACAAAATGGTATGGGAAAGAAAGGGATGATGTGGCCAACATGTGGTTTTGAAAAAAAAATCATGAAAAAAGTGCTGATTTGAGGTCAGAACTGACACCCATAGAAAAAAGATTAAGAAGTAGAAGAAATAAGTAAAAAAGAATGTAAAAATGCCTGGTCAAAATATTGAAAATGTCAGGAAGGGGTGTGTGCCGAGGATTGATGGGTAGGTAGCGAGGAATGTCAGTGTGTCACATGTGACAGGGATGGGGTAAGAAAGGAAGGGATGTTTTGTGGCCAAAATGTGGTTGTGAAAAAAAACGGGAAAAAAGTGCTGATTTGAGGTCATAACTGACACCCTTTTTTGAAATAAGTGACTTTTTTGCAAAATTTAAGTGCTGATTTGGTTTGAAATCTGCACTTAAGTTAAGTGCGGATTTGCCAGAACTGACACCCCCTAATATGGGAGGCAGACTTGCTAGAAAGTCCGCAACCTTCAATCCTAATTAATATCTAATTGAGAACAAATTGAGGTAGTGATTAAACAATAAAAAACAAAGGTTGAACCTTCTTTGAGAATACATTGAAAAATACATGAATATTTATTGGAGAAACAGCTGAACATTACTAAAAAAAATCTTGATATCTGACTTACAGGAAGTTTTCAAGAAATATTGAAATAAGGATATCCCACAGCCTAACAATGGCTGGAAAAAGGTTAAGACTTTAAAAAATCATGTTTTTCTTTTTTTTGTATTTATTGATAAACAGTAAAAATCTCATATGAGATGAAGGAAAATCTGTTTTAAATAAATATGCACATTTTTTTACCTATCTATATATAGGACAATCACCTAATATCATAAAAAAATTTAAGAAAAATACTTAGTGAACAGATATAGTTAATTGCATTTTATCAGTAAAATTTTCAAAAAAATAAATATTTATTCAAATTTTATGACAGCATATAATTAAATATCATTAAGCCATAAGATATATGTGAAAGGAACATTACTATTCTAAATGAATTCAAAATAAATTTGGATGCAGGTATTATTCATGTAATTAATATATATAAATTCTTTTTACAATTAAGTAAAAATTTTTTTAGAAATATTATTTAAAAAAACAACTCAATTATGTCTTCAACATATCAAAATATTAAGGGAGAAACTTAAATGATAATAAAACAAATGGCCAATGAATAGTGCACTATTTTAGTGGTTTTTTTTTTGTTTTGGGCTGTTAACTGTTCCTTGCCATTTAATATTATATATATATATATATATATATATATATACATTTTTTATTTAGTTTATTAACTCACCTTCCTTCTCATTCTCTACTCTCTAATAGATCTTATTCTTCTCACCTCTCACATCTCCTTGCTACCTTACCCTTTATTATCTTATCCTATGTTTTATCCCCTTTCCATCACTTGTAATTTTTCCTCTACACCCCTTTTTATCCTCTCTCAATCAAAATAACTATTTTTTCTCCCCTTCTCACCCCTTTTTCTCAATAACAAGTGAATGGGGTGAGATAGAAGTTAAAATGGGTGGTGTGGAAAGTGAAAAGGATATTTTTTGGTGAAGAGTGAAAGGGGTGGTATTCAGAGAATTAGGAGTGGAATCAGGAGATAAAGGGGTAGGGTGGGTTAGAGAGGGTAGTAAGTGGGGTGGGTGAGATCAGTAAATGTTTCAAAAAAGAACAATGAGGTGAGACAGGGAGAGATGAAAAAGGGGTTAGCTTTAGTAATAAGGGTAGTGAGAGGAGTTGGGTGGGTTGAAAATTGACAAGAGAGATGTAGGGAGGTAGAATAAATGAGTGACAAAGGGTGAAGAGTTTGGAAAACTAGGCTGGGAGAATTGGCAAGTGCAGAAAATTTGGAGGGATTGTGAGAAAAATGGGATGTGAAAAAATAGAAGCAAAGCATGTGGAAACAAATCAAAAAATTTTCAGAGAAGTGTAGAGGGGATAAAGTGAGGCATTAAAAAACTGAATGTGAACCCTATCTTTCAGCCAAAAGATAGCATTCACCCTTTCAGTTAACATGACATTTCCTCTACTATAAAAAATAATCACAAACTTTTGTGTATGTCTATGTGTACACCTAAGTACATAAAACATACATCATGATTGACTTTTTTTAATAAATACTGATATTTATAGCAGAAAAATAATTAAAAAATAAAGAGTAACCATGAAAAATTAGTAAATATTTATACAAATAATTTCACAAAATTCTTCTTATAATTATAAATGAGATAATGAAAAAAATAAGTAAATTTTGGAAACAAGTTGTAACAAGAACCAAATATATATTAATATTTTAAGCTATTATTTTCATACTATTTGTTAGGTAATTTTAATTAGATTTTAGTCTAATGTTAAATAATTTTTGTGGGATTCAAAATAGCTACTACCAGAATTATAGAATTTAAACAAATGTTTAACATAAAATACATTATTATATTTAATTTTTTTCATTATTTATTGTTCTATAATAGCTATACATACCATAATAGCCACTTGTAATAAATATAATTTTTGGAAGATTAAACAAGATATCTGTCACAATATATGTACTATAGTATATTCTGTAACAGAAGAATGTTTCTTGAGTCCTTTTGTCAGCCAGGCTATTCCAGGAGTCCAGTAAATGATATGTAACTTATAAAACCTGAAAGAGTGGGCAAGAATTGTATTTAATGAATATAAATTATTATTTTATTGCATAATAAAATTATATAAGTATTTTATTATATATAAGTGTTATATTACTTTTATTGGTTATATAAATTTTTATATACATTTAAATTAAACATAATATAATATATTCTACAAATAATGGCGCATTTTTATGTTACTTAATAATTATAAATTTATATTTAATTAATTGAAAAAACATATATTATAATTATAAGCGTAAAATTGACTTATAATATATTTAAATTAATTATTTAAATTTATATATTAAATAACACCTTTCATATAATACTAAACAATAATTAATGACGCTTCTTTTGACCCTTAATTATTTCAGGAAAAACCAATTAAGTAATTTATACTAAATTGAGATTAATTACATGTTTTTTTGCGTCAAAGTATTTTTTATTTCACTTAAAATATCCTTAAATCAGACTGTACCATCTGTTTGGAATTATTTTTCTCATAGTTCCTATTTTCCAATTTTGTTTAGTTATTCACTATTTTTACTTACTGATTTGGGAATTAATGGCGGGAAAATTGGATTCTTAATTGGGGTTTTAATTATTTGTTTCATTTTTTTCTCTACATTGTTATGTTTCATTTACTCTTTGATATATTTGTTTTTTTCTAACTATTGTATTTACAAACATAGTGGCGCTTCAGAGGACCCATTGCCTATAAAAGGGACTTGGATAATCCCCTGTAGCATCATTACTTATTACACACTCAACAAATTAAATACTATTTTACTACATTTATATTTTTTTATTAGTAATACAAATCTAATTAAAATTCTATATAACAAATTAAAGGTTGCTTTAAGTCTGATAGTAATTAAAAGTGTTTGCCGCACAGAACCCTTACATTAAATAGTATTATTATTAATAAATCCTAAGTTTTTGTCATCTCTCAAAGTTGCTCGTCGTTGTTTTCCTTTTAAATAAATTAAATATTTTATTATAATTTATTTCTTTTATTTTTCCCTTGTCCTCCTCCTTTTCTCCCCCTTTTCTCCTCTTTTCCTTACCTTCTTCTACACAACTGACGGACAACTGGGGACCTTTCCAAACGACGACGACGATCGAGCCTGGCGACGAACGACAAAAGGCACGGACCACCTAGCAAAAACAAAACTTTTGCCGCGACTGTGTTTTGAACTTGGGTTCGATTTCTTAGGTTTATATTATATTAATTTTTATATTATTTTGAAGTGATTTTTCAATCACTATAGTAAGTTCACCTTTGCACCTCTCACTCATATTACTATATTTTTACTGCAATAACAGTGATTGTGGCTTAATTGCTGATTCACTGAGTGTAAGTGTTCAATTATTAAATATTTTTTTTCCTAGTTGACCATTATAGAGTGTTAAATCCTCTTAGTCCTAGAAGAATTAACATTTTTTATTAATACAAATTGAATTATTAATTTAATTTTTATTATTATTAATTATTGTTAATTTTGGTTGACTTAAAAGTAAATTGTGCTTAGTCCCAAATATATTGCCATATTTAATATTGGTAATTAATTGGTTGAATTAACTTGATTGTTATTCCCAATTTAACCTTGCAATCCATTTTTTTAAAATTAATTTTTTATAATTATAACTTTATATTGAAAATTTTTTTTTCTAAAATTTAATTAATAAAATTTTTTTATTATTTGGAGCAATTATTGACTAACTTTTATTATTTTTTTAAAAAATAAGAAGTAAATTAAAATCTTCCCACTAGTATGTCCAACAATTTGGCTGAAAAAATGGATAACATGCAAGTGGATGAAATAGAAATTGACTATGATGCTGACACTGTAAGTTCTTCTAAAGTTGGTCATAAAAAATCTTATGCTAACACAAAGAATTCACATACTGCAGGATGTGGAAATGACAGGAAATGCAAACAAACCAAACCCCCTTCCCCCAGTACCACAGAAGGAAGTAAAGCCTCTAGTGCCTCAAGAAGGTCTTCCAAAAGGCTTCAAAATAAAAAAGCTTCCTCTGCCACAACAAATCAGCAACCTATCCAGTCATATAAAAGAGTTGAAGACAGAAAATATGACGTACAAAGCAAAGGTAGACACCTTGTGGGATCAGGTTCAAGAACTCAGGAACCAGATTCAGGCCCCGGCCCCTCCTCAGTTGCCTCCCAATCAGCCTCAGTTTCAGGCTCAACCTTCACAGCCACCCAGCTCAACCATCCAAAATCCAAATACTATGGAAGTAGAGCAATGGAAATGGGATTATCTAATGAGTCACCACCAACAGAATGTGCAACACCCTCCTCATCATCAGCCTGGCCCATCCAGAACACCCAATTTCCATCCACCTCCTCATCCCTACCAACAAGGCAGGAGAAAGAAGGCCCAAGCACAATCCCAAACCCAGTCCCAGGGGAAGTTTCCTCCTCTGCCATGGTAAGTAATTTGGTTGATAGTCACTTGGGTATGTTTTCTAATAAATCTTCTTCTGCAGGTAATATTATTGAACATGGTGAAAGAACAGTTAAACCTGTTAAAAGACAGCTTCCTGTAACTAGTAGCCCTATTGATGTAATTAGCAAATTGTCATTTGATGAACCTTTACATTTAACTTCTATATCTTTAATTAATCCTTCTCTTGCAATTAAAAATGATTCTGTTCCCCCTGAAATCTATACCTTAATTGAAAAAACTTCTGAGGAAATATTGAAAGATACCCTTGATTTTAATATTGTGAAAGACAATCATGTGAGAGATGTGTTAATCCATGAAAATGATAGATTAAATAATTTACACTTGCAATGTAAAGTGAGTTCTTCTGTACAAGATACAGCTTATTGAAAAATCAAAGAAACCTTGAATATTGTTCTTAGTCAACAAAAACAAATAAGAATTGACCATAGAGCTATCTCAGATAGAAATATCAGTCTACATAAGACCTTGAGTGAATTGAAACCCCTTATTGAGGAAAATTATTCATTCAAAAATGAAATAAAATCTCTGCAAAATGAGTTTAAAAAGCTAAAAAATGATTTCCATGCACTAAGTACCAAACACTCAGTTTCTGAGGACAGAAATGTTCTATCTCTTGCAAAAGTAAATGACCAGATGTCTGAAATTCCAAGAATAAGAAACTATGTGTCTGACCTGCAGGAAAAGTTCTCAACCTTAACCATCAATAATGAATTAAATGAGATTGCTGTCAATAAGCTGCATAAAAATAAAGGGACAAAACCTGAGTAAAGTTCATCCTTTCTTCCTCATATTTCAACCATTAAACAAACTGACATTGAGTCTTTAAAATCTTTTGCTACTAGCAAAAAATCTTGTGATGGTCATGCACCAGCTGTTTCTGTAAATAATGAAATTTCTGAACACCTGGCTAAACTTCAGGAATTATTAATAATAAATAATTCAAACCAAAAAGTGGACCATCCCAGTAGTCAGAAAAATTGGCCCAAGTTAGACCAATATCCTACCTTTGATGGTGATTCTTCCTCTGATTGGAAACACTTTATCCAAAGAATTGATAATTTAAAGAGATCTTATAAACTACCTGATGAGGAAATTGTTTCTAAGCTAATTTCTTTACTTTCCAATGTAGCCTTGATGTGGTATGAATCTCTCCTTTTAGATAACAATCATTATACATGGAATGATTGGAAATCCTTGATTGAGAATCAGTTTGGTGGTTCAAAATTCAGGTTAGCTCAGCAGAGACTGTATGAGAATACTAGATATGTATCCTCCTCTGTTGAAAAGCCCATTGTTTTTCTGATGAAAATAACTAAAATCCTTAGAGCAATTGATCCAAAGATGGATTATGATATTTGGAGAGATAAAATCTTGTATAAATTACCAAATTCTCTTAGGGATTTGATTGTTGCTAGAACTGAGCATGCAAGGGAAAATTCTTCTTACATTAATATCTGTAATGAAGTACTGCTCAACCATAGATATGAACCAAAGAATTACCTTGGTAAATCTTATAATGATCAGAATAAACCTTCTATAAAGCTCCCAGAAAAATCTGGTAAACCCTCTGCCCCAGTTTCACCTAAAAAATATGCAACAAATACTTGTTATAAATGTAACAAACCGTGGCAGAAGGGTCATGTTTGTGACAAGAAAATTCATCTTGTTGAACAAAATGAAGACACTGATGAAGTTGAACTTGATGTCAATAATTCTTCCAGTGACTGTGAAAGTAATATCTCCTATGACAATGAATCTTTTAAAGATGTTTTAATGTTGGAACATGATGTCCATTATTTAAATAATATATCTGAAGATTGTGTATTGAATTTATCTTCAGTAGAAAATGCTGAGATAATTAAAGATATTACTAACAATTCTATTCCTATATCCCCTTTAAAGGCACCTGTTATCATTAATGGTAAAAATGTTGATGTAGTTCTTGATTCTGGTGCTGGAGGAAGTGTAGTATCTGAAAAAGCTTTGGCTTCAGTGGATAAGGAATATTTGAGTAAATTATTACCTATAACTTCTGAAAAATGGAGAGGGTATGGTTCTACCTTATTTCCTATTGGCAAATACAAAACCTCTGTATTCTTCAAATATAATGGTGGTTTTGTCAGAGCTGTTTGTGAGTTTGTTGTCATGAAAAATGATAATTTGAGCAATTTGTTTATTATGGGAAATGATATTTTAACCATGTTTGGTGTGAAACTGGACCCAGCAAATAATTGCTTTACCTTAGGAATGAATGGGAAAAGGAAATTCAAAATTTCCTCTCCTAGAACTTCTGGGCATTTGATGAAATCTTGTAACTCACTGATCCAGTGTAAAGGTAGAACAACAACTGAAATGGATGATTTATTACATGAAATAAATACCGCTTCTTTTGGTGCTCAGTTGACTAGTGAACAAAAGGATTCTCTTGTTTCCTCTATTACCTCTTTCCCTATGGCTTTTTCTCATGGTTCTCATGTCTTGGGAATTGTTCAACAAGAGATGAAAATTACCTTATCCTGTAATTTGAGTGATATTCCTCCTACCCTTAAGAAAAAACCATATCCTGCTTCTCCATCAAAATGAAAAGATATTGAAGATAATATTGACAGATTTTTGAAAATGAATATCATTGAGAAAGTGGATGTCACCCCCAAATATTGTGTCATCTCCCCAGTCTTGATTTCATATGAAAAAGATAAAGCTAGATTATGTGGAGATTACAGAGCTTTAAATACTTATACTGTTGATGATATTTATCCTTTACCCAGAATTAATTCAATACATGCTACCTTGCAAGGTGCAAAATTTATTAGTTGTCTGGATGGTAATAAAGGTTATCATCAAGTTCCAGTTGAGAAAAATTCTCAAAATTTTTTGCTTATTGCTACTCATATGGGAATATATAAGTATGTTAGGATGCCATTTGGCCCTAAAAATGCTCCTTCAGTTTTCCAGAAAGTCATGGATAACACTTTCCATCAAGAAATTATTGAAGGTTGGCTCATGGTTTATATTGATGATATTATTGTTTTTCCATAATTTTTGATGAACATATGATTCACTTGAATAGAGTTTTCCAAAAAATGGATGAAATCAATATGACCTTATCTTTAAAAAAGTGTAAATTTGGTTTTCAATCTTTGAAAGTCCTTGGCCATGTTGTGTCAGGCTTACAAATTTGTGTAGACCATAATAAAGTTTCTTCCATTCAAAATGTGAAAGCACCAACTTCTTTAAGAGAAATCCAAAGTTTTTTGGGTATGTGTGGCTATTATAGACAATATATTAAAAATGATCAGGTCATAGCCTTGCCTCTTACAAAACTGACCAGAAAAGATGTTGCTTTTCTCTGGAATAATGACTGTCAAAAAGCTTTTGATACATTAAAAAGTTGCTTAATGACAGCCCCTATATTGGCTCTTCCAGATTTTAACAAGCCATTTGTCCTTTATACAGATGCTAGCTTTATTGGTCTGGGTGCTGCCCTTCACCAAAAGCAAATTATTAATGATAAATCCTCAGAGGTTGTAATTTGTTATATTTCAAGAACCTTAAGAAATAGTGAATTGAAATATGGTGCCACTCAATTGGAGTGCTTAGCAGTTGTTTGGGCTCTTGAGAAACTTCATTACTATTTGGATGACCAAAAATTTGAGTTGGTAATTGACTGTAGTGCTGTGAAATCTCTCATAAACCTAAAGACACCTAACAGACATATGTTCAGGTGGCAACTTGCTGTTCAAGAATACAGAGGAAGGATGACAATTATCCATAGAGCTGGAAATGTTCACTCTAATGTTGATATGCTCTCCAGATTGCCTCTGCCAAATAATGACTCAAATCCTGCTTATGTACCTGAAGATGATACTGTTCATATCCATGGTATATTTATAGTTGATATGGAAGAGGAGTTATTTCAGTTAATACTGGATTCATATGATAAAGATTCTGATTTAAATAAATTGGTTACTATCTTAAATGATCCTAAGAATGCTTCAATTCAAGCATTAATAAAAACTTTTCCTGCAAAGTACCAAAATGCTTTAAATAAAGGAAAGTTCTCTATTGAAGATGGTTATATATATTATAGAAGGAAGCTTACCAATGTAATTGTTATTCCTCCTTCAATGAAAGTAACTATCCTCAAACTTTGTCATGATGAAATATTAGCTGGTCATTTTGATCTTGAAAAAACATTGATTAGAATCAAAAACACTGCATGGTGGGCTAATATGTCTGAAGACACAAAATTATATGTTGAACCTTGTGATTCCTGCCAAAAATCTAAAAGGTTAACAGGTAAGAGAGCAGGGTTATTACAACATATTGAAGCACCTAGTGCTCCCTGGAAAATCATTAATATGGATTTTGTCACTGGTCTTCCTGTTGCAGGTAAAGACAGCTTTAACTCTTGTTGGGTAATAGTGGATAGATTCACAAAAATGTGCAAATTTATTCCAACCCACAAAGATGTATCCACCAAAGAATTAGCTTTCTTATGGTGGTCTTACATGTTTAATATTATTGGTTTTCCAAAAGCCATTATCTCTGATAGGGATCCAAAATTCACTTCTGAGTTTTGGACCTCTTTGATGGATATTTGTGGCTGTGAGTTAAAATTGTCTACAGCTCACCATCCTCAGACTGATGGTCTAGCTGAAAGAATGATTCAAACTCTGGAAGATATGATTAGAAGGTATTGTGCCTTTGGTTTAGAATATAAAGACAATGACAGATTTACTCATGATTGGGTCACTCTTTTGCCTGGTCTTGAATTTGCATATAATAGCACTGTTCATTCTGTCACTGAGAAAAAGCCTTTTGAGCTTTGTTTAGGTTATGTCCCAAACACTCCTGCTCAGATTCTCAATAATAAATTACCTAAGTTGGAACTACACCCTGGTGTAAAATCTTTTATGCAAATGCAACAGCTATGCAGAAAACATGCTCAGAGTTGTATTGATAAAGCATTTGAATATGAAAAGAAAAGATGGGATAAATCCCATAAAGAATACACATTTAACAAGGGTAATGAAGTGTTGATCTCTACTGTCCATTTCAATTTACAAGGTAACCACAAATTAAAAGATCCTTTTGTAGGACCATTTGTTGTTAAAAGAATGGTTGGTGATAATGCAGTAGAAGTTGTATTGTATTCTCCATATGATAGGAAACATCCTGTCTTTCCCATTTCTTTGCTTAAGCCTTATACTTCCAACAGTGACTTATTTCCAAAAAGAAGTGGAAGACCTAAAAAGAACCCTCAGGAAGTCACAGAAACAGCAGAAATTGATAAAATTCTCAATGATAGAATTATCACTTCTGAGAGAGGTACTGAATATTTATTGAGATATAAGAACAAATCATCTGAACATGATGCATGGATACCTGGCAAAGAAATTTCAAATCTGCCTACTCTGTTGAAAAAATACAAAAAGAAAAAATCTTAGCATTTTTTTTATTGTTTTTTTTAGAGTGAGGGAGTGTCAGCCAGGCTATTCCAGGAGTCCAGTAAATGATATGTAACTTATAAAACCTGAAAGAGTGGGTAAGAATTGTATTTAATGAATATAAATTATTATTTTATTGCATAATAAAATTATATAAGTATTTTATTATATACAAGTGTTATATTAATTTTATTGGTTATATAAATTTTTATATACATTTAAATTAAACATGATATAATATATTCTACAAATAATGGCGCATTTTTATGTTACTTAATAATTATAAATTTATATTTAATTAATTGAAAAAACATATATTATAATTATAAGCGTAAAATTGACTTATAATATATTTAAATTAATTATTTAAATTTATATATTAAACAACACCTTTCATATAATACTAAACAATAATTAATGACGCTTCTTTTGACACTTAATTATTTCAGGAAAAACCAATTAAGTAATTTATACTAAATTGAGATTAATTACATGTTTTTTTGCGTCAAAGTATTTTTTATTTCACTTAAAATATCCTTAAATCAGACTGTACCATCTGTTTGGAATTATTTTTCTCATAGTTCCTAAGTTCCAATCTTGTTTAGTTATTCACTATTTTTACTTTCTGATTTGGGAATTAATGGCGGGAAAATTGGATTCTTAATTGGGGTTTTAATTATTTGTTTCATTTTTTTCTCTACATTGCTATGTTTCATTTACTCTTTGATATATTTGTTTTATTCTATTCTAACTATTGTATTTACAAACATAGTGGCGCTTCAGAGGACCCATTGCCTATAAAAGGGCCTTGGATAATCCCCTGTAGCATCATTACTTATTACACACTCAACAAATTAAATACTATTTTACTACATTTATATTTTTTTTATTAGTAATACAAATCTAATTAAAATTCTATATAACAAATTAAAGGTTTCTTTAAGTCTGATAGTAATTAAAAGTGTTTGCCGCGCAGAACCCTTACATTAAATAGTATTATTATTAATAAATCCTAAGTTTTTGTCATCTCTCAAAGTTGCTCATCATTGTTTTCCTTTTAAATAAATTAAATATTTTATTATAATTTATTTCTTTTATTTTTCCCTTGTCCTCCTCCTTTTCTCCCCCTTTTCTCCTCTTTTCCTTATATTCTTCTAGACAACTGACCGACACCTTTCATTGCTTAAAATATTTCACACCAATGAATATAAACATTTTTTCATAATTATATATCTTAGATTTTATGAAACTTGGATTGAACTTCTAATGACATCCTGTCCTGACTGTAGTTCAAGATGACTTACTTCATGAGAATTTATTTTATTTTTTTTGAATTTTAATATTAGATTTTTCAATATATGTGCAGTTATATTCTTTTATTGAACAGATTTATGACAATTAATACAAAATTCTGAAAATAAATGTATTTTGAGGATTTTTTTAAATTAATTTCAAATACAAAAATCTTCAATTTTATTTTATCATATTTGTATGTTCATTTTTTTATATATGGTGTAGAACCAACTTTTCTAAACTTTTTTTCAACCTAATACATACAAAAAAAAGACATGCAATTTTCTTTTTATGCTTATAATACTTTAAAAGAAGAATTTTTTGTTTTTAATAAAAAATATCTAGCACCTTCCAAGTATCACATTATTTTTCTAGCTTTTCATTTCTAATTTCATGCAAAGCCTCAAGTGCATAATTTGGATAATTTAAAAATATAAAAAAAATCATTGATTCAAATTTTTATAGATTTCAAACTTACAAACTTAATATTTCTTTTTAATATTTTCTGTAAAGTTAAAATGTAGTCTTTTGGATTGAAATGTCAAGAGAATAAATTCATTAGAGCATAGATTTTTTTATGAGGGAACCAAAAAGATCTTCTTAGCCTTATTTTTTCACAAAATAAAAAATTAATTTTTTGTTGTAGGTTTAATAATTTAATGACACATTATATATATATATATTTACAATTGAAATGAGAATTAAAATGATAAAATGGAATTGATAAATCATTAATATGTGTTTTTTCACTTCAAAATAATGTGTGCACTGTGAGTTGCCAATCAAATTTGTCAACACACTTGTTCTGGAAAAACAGATTCTGCACCTGCACTATTTTATTTAATTTACTACTCAAGACTAAGAAATTGAAATATTTTTTCTTTCTACTTATAATATTTTTGTAAATTCAGATTAATTAAAAATCAATTATTACAATATTAACTTGTTTAATGGATATAATTATATATATCCATCGTATCTTACTTCACAATTAAATCCCTCACATAATAATCTCTATGAACATAATAATAGGATGATAGAGAGAATTCCACTTTAATCTATCATTAAAGTCCTTTAAAAATAAGAAAAATTAAACTTAAAAAGATAAAAATAAGAATAAGAATTTGTATAATCTGTTGGGTACCCTCAGGTAAAAACTTTTGTTATCTTTAATTATTTAATTCATGCAAAATAAAGCATTCAGTTTTAATTTTTAGAGGATATTTTGTCATTTATATTATTTTTACCTTTGAAATTTCAGATTTTCTTCAATTGTTTTTTTTTCAAAACACAAATTCACTCAGTAGCATTGAATTTTTTATTACTCTTTTGAATCCCTGAACCAAATTAAAATAGGCTTACCTAATACTGCCTGATTGAATGAATAGTGCTTCAGAACTTCAAGTGAGTATTTTACTTCTGAAATATATCTGATACAATTATTATGTATATAAGTACTTATTTAAATCTTATAAATATAGATATTAATTTTGTCACTGCTTTTATCCTTTTATGCATTTATAATATTTATAAGGAAGATAGGACCCTAATTGTCAGCCAGGCTACTAGACTTATCCAGTAAAATAATTAATTATTTTACTGAGATGAAGCCACACCTTTTGAATCCTTATTAGTATATAATTATTTATTACCTACTTATGTATTACTTAAAAATAACTAGCTAAGTTCACTAAGTAATGTAAATAATTAATAAAAATAAATAATTTTCCATATATTTTTACTCCCTAACACTGTGCTCAATAATAAAGATGAGTGGGAATAAAAATAGTATTAAAATATAATAAAAAAATCTTAACAAAATTCAAATTCCTTTATTGAGAAATTTAAATTTCTGCTGAATCAACATTTTAAATCAAATTTTATGTACTAAATGTGAAAGTCTAAGGGAACTCAAGTTTTATTTCAAATAAAAATGATACCTTTATTGATGTACCATTTAGTATATCTTTTATTATTTCACATACTCTCTTTCTTTAGTTTTTTCCCTCTCACACCCTTGTATTAGGTGGTATTAACTTTTTGTCTTTATTTCTCACATTTTTGCCTATAAAAGGCCTTCTCTTTTTGTGCTTTTCAGACCATTCCTTACTTAATTACATATCTTACAATATATCATTTAAAACCTTTATTACTATATTTTATAACATTAGTATTTAAGTCCACATAAATCTAACATATAAATTATAATAATATCTGAAATCACCTCTTATTATTTGAGTAAAACAATCAAAAGTTATAAGAAATACATACCTTATTGTTGAGAGCCCATTAAATCCATTCAAAACCTCATAGGACCTCCAGATTTATCATCTACACCAAGAGACCCACTGACAGTTGGGGACCCTTCCAAATTGTCAACGGTGCATTGTTATCTTGAGGCCAGAGACCATGGGACCATTGCCATTGAGGTACCTATAAGGACAAGTGGACAACAAAAATGACAAACATAATCAATCACGTGACTTAATTTTTGGCTGCAAAGGGGAATCAAACCGTGCTCCAAAACTTAGGTTTATATATTAACATAGTCATATATTTTTGTGGTAACTATATTGATTACTATTCGTGGGTCACTTTTCACTCCTCATACTCTACATATTTCCTTTTACTCTGCACTCTGTAAGTGGCATTAATTTTCTCATTTTACAGGGGGAGGTGTCTGGTAAATTTGAATTTTATTTTATTTTTCTTTTTTTCCTAGTTGACAAAGATAGAGAAACTGTTTTCTAATTCCTAGAAGTAATAAAATTGTTTTTCTAAATTAATTATATTTTTCAGTTGACTTTTTCCTGATAAATTAACTTTTATTGTTCCAGTTGAAAAATTGTCCTGACAATAAAATTTTAATAATTAATAAAAAATAAATTATTAAATTATTTCAGTTGAAATTAAGTCCTGGTATTTAAATATCTTTAAGTTGATTTAAATCCTGAAAATTATCATAAATTAATTTTTTAATTAAAATTTAATTTTATTTCTTCAGTTTATTTCTTTTAATCCTGCTTATAAGATTATTTTAAATTAATAAATAATCTGATTATTATTTTCAGTTGATTTTTGTCCTGAAGAGTTTAATATTCTTTTTTATTATTATTTTTCTTTTAAATAAAAGCAAAAATAAAACTAATTCATCTTATTGTTTCTTTCCCTCAATTCAGGTTAAATTTAATAAATGAGTGATCAAGGCGTTTCTGCTTCACGTGAAGAGGAATTGTATCTGATTGATTATGATGAGGCTACTTCTGTGAGTTCTCCTTTAACTACAAAATTGGCTCAAATTAATCAATCATTGAACCAATAAGGATGTGGAAATGGAGGAAGTAGAAATTCTAGTCAAGACAAATGCTCAGGAACAGAAGCCTTCCATCAACCCCCCAGAAGGACTTCCCAAAGGCTTCAACATAAAAAAGATGCCTCTGCCTCAGCAAGTAAAGAACCTCTCCACCCACATAAAAGAGCTGAGAACAGAGAACTTAAGACTGAGGTCAAGAACAGATGCAATAGAAGAAAAGATAAGAAGAATAGATGCCTTTCTTCAAGAGAAGAGGAGACCTCCTTCCCCCAGGAATCTTCTACAATTGGCTCCCCAGCAAGAAGAGTAGGTGGAAGTATCAAAGTGGCAGTAGGATTGGCTAAACACCCAGTGGGATTACCTGTCTCAAAATCAGAAGACTCAAATTCCTCAAGCAGGTCCATCAAGACCCAGTCAATTCAACCCCACACCTCCTCACCCTTATCAAGGAGGCAGAAAAAGAAAAAGCAATATACAGATCTTACCCAACAAGCCTTGGTAAGACCCTCTATTGAATCTCAAGTATCATTTCTTGTAGCTGATTCAGTTCCTTCAGGTAATTCTGGAAGAGGAGATGAAACTGTGAGACCAGTAGAGGCTGAGAATAGTAGACAAATCACTCATGTATCTAATCCTTTAGTTTTAATTGCTACTTCAATGATAAATCCTGATATGGCTGTTATTGATGAAAAAATTGATCCTGAGTTTCATGAGAATCTGGAAAGTTACTCTGTTTCCTTATTGAGAAACACTCCAGATGTAACAAAAATTAATGATGAATATTTGAGAGATATTATTGCAAAACAAAATCATATCATGTATAATATGCAATTGATTCAAAAAGTTAATAGTTTGTTAACTGAAAAAGGTTATCAATCATTAAGGATTGAATTACAGAGAGTTTCTATTTATTTCTTTAATTATAAAGTGTCACACACCACGTGAAACTCAAGGCAAAAGCAGCTAATTACATCAATAAAACAGAGGTTTAAATCCATACTTGAAGCGCAGAAATTGATTCTACATAGCAACAGAGACTTCCCTTTTGTACTCACTATTCAACTGCGCTAATCTAAACTTTAAATCTAAATCAGTATATTTCTCAAAAGTGTGTTTAGTCTTTTCTTCAATAAGTGACACACAGCGCAATATTCAATGCAATATTCTTCTAAAAGGTTTATTGATTATCTGTGGGTTTTTAGAGGGGTAGTGAGCATGGAGGGGATGGTTAGTGGAGGATTAAGGGGTTAAAGGATGTTAGTGAGGAGGGTCCAGGTGTAACAGGTGTAATTTTGGTGGTCTGTGATGTGCGGAATGATGGATGGGTTTGAGGTGAATGTGAGGAGGAGTAATGGATATAAAAGGGATTGTATTTTGGTTCAATTTTTCTTTAGAATTAAATTATAAAACGTATTTATAGTTAATAGTGGTGAAGCTGCAAGTTAAATCATTATTATTATATATTTCCTTTATTTCCCAATAATCATTTCTAAATTTAAATCTTTGATTGTTGAGTTTACAACCCTTTGTGAGATTCTAAGAATATTAGTATTACTTTAAATTACATTAAGATTCTTATTGAACATATCTCAAAGCAGTAGCTCTTCCTTTGAGTTATCTTTGAATCACTTCCTCAAACATTTTCTCTGTGATTTGAAGAAGTTCCTAAACTCCTCTCTTCATCTCACTTTCAGGAACACCCTTGAACTTGTGCATAGGTTGTCCAGTGACAGTATAATTTAATTCTCCGTAGCTCTCATTCTTTGCACTACTACGTCCTTTTTTAGGTGTTTTCTAAATTCTTAAAAATGGCACCTGTTCATTGCACTCCTCCTATAGGCGCTACTACTAGGGCTTGCACCAGAGGCAGGCCAACAGCCACATGGCCTGTTTCTTGCACTCACTCCCTGGAACCTCTTGACCTTAGGGAACAGCAACACTCAGTTCAATCTGTATAAGATATTCCACAGGATTTTGATGTTTCTAGTGATGATGATGAAGAAGAGGATACAATGCACGAGGCACCATCTGCCCCTGCTACACACCCTTCTGGTCAAACTTCGGAACCTGGACCATCTAATTCTCTGGAAGACTTCATGAGACTTTTCATGAAGACCCTTTCAAATCCAAAATCTTTGGAGGGATCAAAATTTAAAAACTCCTTCCATGAAATCTCCTGATAAATTGGATGGAGAACATCCAGACAGATTGCGACCCTTCTTGCAAACATGCAAGCTTCTGTTCAATAATGACCCTTGAACTTTTAATAACAACTGATCGAAGGTTGTTTACGCTTCTTCATTCCTAGCCGGAAAGGCAGAAAGGTGGTTCGAACCTTATCTTCTCATGCTCTCTTTGACAGAGACCCACTTACTCATTAATAACTGGGAAAAGTTTGAAGACCAAATTTTTACGTTGTTTGGTGACCCTAATGAAACTGAAAATGCGGAAATTGAACTTGACTTCCTCCGCATGAGTGATAATGGTAAAGCCTCTGAATATATCTCGAACTTCAGAGCACTTCAAACTCGAGTAGGTTTTAATGATGCTGCCCTCAAGTATCATTTCAAAAAGGGACTTCCTTCGAGGATTCTGGATCAATTAAATCTTCATGGTCAAAAGATGACTATGTTAACAGATTTGATGGATCAAACCCTCAAACTTGACGGCATTTATCAAGGACAACTACAACATTGTCGTTAAGCCAACAAATCTCAAGGCCTAATTTTTAAATTGGGACCTTTTTCACACCCACGGCCAACTCAATCCAAACCCAATAAGGGGAAGGACAAACCTCGACCAAAAATCTCGACCCCAGGCGATATCAGTAAGGTACTGGATCCAAAAGGGGAAGTTAAAGAAGCTGAGAGGAAGAGATGAGCAGATAATGGGTTATGTATGTACTGCGGGGGTAAGCACAAGCTAGAAGATTATGTAAAGTTGAAGGAAAGAGAAGGTACTAGTTCAAGGTCAAAAAACTAGTACATAGTTTACTTGTGTGCAAAGCAAACTATCTTATCTCTCCCAGTGCACAGAACCTCCATGTCTTAAGGACTGGAGTCGCCTTAAACCGCTTGAGATTCATTATTTTTAAGGAGGATACCCCTTTCAGTTGTCTTATAGACTCTGGAGCTTCAATTTCTTTTGTCAGTTTATCTTTTTCCGAGAAGTTAAAACTGAAATTTACAGATATCAATCAAACTCCAATTTATTTGGTTGAATCAGAGGTACCCAAATATTGGGTAAGTAAGAAAGTTTTATGGGTTTTCAACTTTATGAATTTTCCCCCCTTCAAGTGGGAATTATCAGTCTTGGACACCCCAAGGATGGACGATACCATTCATGGCCATGGCTTTTTAACACATTGGATTCCTGAAATTGATTGGACACGGGGATTGATCACCCCACGCACTAAGTATATTTCTGATTCTTCAATGCAGGTCAATAGGGAGTTAAACAACCCGCCTGACAATGTCCTGCTAGAGGACAAATCTCTGCCAGATGACTTGCAAGCATCTTATTTTTCTCTAAATGAGAAATTGGCTAACCCTTCTAGCTTGATCACTTCACTTGAAGAGGACTTAAATTTCCTCGAAGTAGTGGAATTATGCTCTCTCAATTCTGGTCTTCCCTCAACAGATTTTCTCGAAGATGATGAGGACGACCAAATCAATGTTGAAGCCATTAAATAAACTCTACTGGAAATCTATTATGATTTCCACAATGTTTTCTCAATCTGCAAAGCTGATAAATTACCACTTCATTGACCCTAAAATCATCAAATAGAGTTAATAGGTCCAGTACCTCAGGCAGGTCCTGTCTATTCTTTGTCAAAGGACAAATCTCAAGTTCTTCAAGACTACATTGCAGAGAATGTATCCAAAGGTTTTATCAGAGCCAGTAAATCTCCAACCAGCTCCTCTGTTCTTTTAGTAAATAAAAAGGATGGTAGCCTTAGGTTGTGTGCTGAATATAGAAAGCTCAACACAGTCACTAAGAAGAATGCATATCCTGTTCCTCCTATATCATTTCTTCTTACCCTTTTCAATGGTTCTAATTTCTTTTCTAAAATTGATCTTAGAGGCGCTTATAATCTTATTCAAATTGCGGAAGGTCATGAAACACTGACTTCAATGCGCACTAGATTTGAAAGTTTTGAATATTTAGTTATGCCTTTTGGATTGTGTAACACACCATCTACTTTTCAAAAATTTGTTAATGACATCTTTCAAGATATTGTCGAACAATTTGTTGTCATCTATTTAGACTATATTTTAATTTTCTCGAAGACATTAGATGAAAATATTCATCATGTTCAACAGGTTCTAAATCAACTTTGAGATCACGGTCTCTACGCAAAGCACAATAAATGCGAATTCCATCTTAAATCTATCAATTTTTTGGGTTTTATATTGTCCACTGATGGTTTAGTAATGGACAACAAAAAGGTCCAAAAAGTCCTGGAATGGCCTGAGCCCAAAAGCGTTAAATCCCTTCAAGGATTTTTGGGTTTTGTCAATTTCTATAGAAGATTTATTAAAGATTACTCTAAAACTATTTTCAATCTTACTCCTCTTCTTAGAAAAGATATTCCTTTTGTTTTTACTTCTACAGCACGAAAGGAATTTGAAGAATTGAAAACTGCATTCACCACAGCTCAAATTCTTTGACACTTTGATCCTTCTGCTTTGACAATAGTCAAGACAGACGCTAGCAATTATTCTATTTCAGGGGTCATTTATCAATTAAATCCTGAAACAAAATTGTTTCATCCTTTTGCTTTTGAGTCATGCAAACTCATTGCAGCAGAATTAAATTTTGAAATTCATGACAAAGAGCTTTAAGCTATCATTCATTGTCTTAAAAAATGGCACTCTTTTCTTCTCAGCCTAGATAGTCCTTTTCAAATTCTAACAGACCATAATGCTTTGAAATACTTTATGTCTTCCAAAGTGTTAACCAGGTGTCAAGCCAGGTGTGCTGAATTTCTGTCTGAATTTCCTTTTTCTATTTCCTATGGCCCAGGTAAGAACTGCATTGTCCCAGATATCTTGTCACATTGGGACGTCGTTCACCCACAGCGGGGGGACGCATTTGCTGACAAGAACCCAGAAAATGTGAAATAAATTTTTAACAAATCAATGTTAATGACTCATCAACTTAATTTGATGACAATTAAATCTTTTCAAAATCCACTATCCAACATCCTCGAAGCTCAGTTGAAGGACAATTATTGTTTAGGGTTAAAAGACAAAATACTCTCAAAGAAAGGGGCCAAAATATTTATTAATGAATCAGGTCTATTAGTTTTTGAAGGCAGAGTAGTCATACCCAACAACAATGAAATAAAATTATGGATTTTCAATAGTCAACATGATTCTCCATTAGCTGGTCATTTTGGGGTTGATAAAACCTACCAGTTAATAGCGAGGGATTTCTTCTGGCCAGGAATGACCAGAGAAATCAAGGCCTATATAAGAGCTTGTTACAAATGTAATAGGAATAAGGCTCCCTGTCACCGGAAGCATGGGTTGCTTCAACCACTTCCTATTCCCTCTAAACCTTGGGAATCATTATCAATGGAATTCATTTCTCAACTTCCTCTTTCTAATAATTTTGATGCTATATTAGTAATAGTAGATAGATTTTCAAAAATGTCTATTTTCATTAAAACCACTACTACTGCTACAGCAGAAGATTTGTCAAAATTGTTTCTAAAATATGTATTTTCCAAACATGGCTTACCTAATGGTATTATTTCAGATAGAGGCTCATTGTTTGTATCCACATTCTAGACTCAACTGTGTCGACAACTCAATATCAGGAGGAATCTCTCCAAGGCCCATCATCCTGAAACCGATGGGCAAATGGAAAGGGTCAACCAAATCCTTGAACAATACCTTTGAATGTATGTCAGTTACCAACAAGACGATTGGACTGCATGGTTACCACTGCCCGAATTTGCTTATAATAACTCGACTCATTATTTAACATGACAATTACCAGGTCAAAAGTTAGACGACTTGCAGTCAAGTGGTTGTTTAGTACCTGTGGTCTAACCTGAGTCAAACCTGTGTTGGAACTTTGGTGGGACAATTTTTCATCATGACACATTGCTCATAGCTGAATCATTAGGACCAATTTGAACTCTTCATATATTGCTGCTTGCATAATTTCCAACAGGCAATAGATCATACTTTGGTGTCTAAAATACATATATTGAATTCATAATGGATATTATAAAGGTGACTAATATGCACCGGCTATATTTCTTAATGACATTATACAGACACATCTGATAAAACACCACCAAAGCCACTTGGATTGAGAGTTCTTGAATCATGTCCAATAATATCTTTATGAGTAATAATAACATTTTTAGACCATCAATTGTAGCACCAAAATGTTTTGAATCCTGCTTTTGAGAAAGGATTTTCTATTTTTTTTTTCAACAGCATCATACAATTTAACTAGAATAAAGATTTGATCTGGTAAAATTCAGTGACTTCCACATTCTCAAAAAAAAAACTCCAATCTTGTTGCCTCTTTATATTCCCTTAACCTTGTTGTTTTGAGTATAATGAGAAGTATTTACCACCAATGATTTAGTATTGGAGATCAGTAATTTTAGATTGTAGAAATTTTAAAGCACCAATGAATTTATCTTTTTAAAAAATGTTTAAAAAAGACATTTTTCTATAAATCTTGTTTAAATATTCCAGCCATAAATCATATTCTTCACAGAGCAATATAACAGTTTATTTTGAAGTCTTTCCTTTTTCTATATTGAAAAAATCTTTAATTTGTATTTTAAATCAATTTTCATTCATCTCAAGAAGAGATTAAATATTTACTATCATGATGAACATTTCCATTAACATTTTGTCCATTTCAAATAAAAACAAAAAAATAACGTAAAAAATTATGGGTAATAAAAAGAATTATGAAAAAATGAGTTTATTAATATTATGTGGGATAGATCTTAAAATTTTATTCATACTCTTATGATCCAAAGCTTCCTCTGATGATGCTGGGCCAAATATTTGCAGAACTTCAGGAAAATTTTGGGCTAAATGGACATTAGGCTTGATGTGAATTTGTGGCCAAAATTTTCCATGGAATTTTTATACTCCTTCAGCTAATCATGAAGAGATATAATTTCATCTTCATTGATTTAAAAGTAAGTTAAAAGGTTTTTTATTGATACAAAAATGGAAATACACTTAATTAAATTCTTCTCTTTACTTTAAGAATTTTCTATATTCACAACTAGAAACAAAGAAACCACATCATAATTTTTTTTAGCAAAATTCATTCTTCTGCCTTGAGATTTGTTCCAGTCTTCCCTAAATGGTGTCGAACACAGTTGAACCATGAGGTAATGAGTGTATGAAAAATAAAATTTTGAACCATAATTAAATCCTTAGTAGTAAGATCCAAATATAAAGTTAAATAATTTGGTGTTTCAACTGATCCCCATTTGATTTAAGGTCTAAAACAGGCAGAAAATTTCTGAAATGCAGACTCTAAGAAAGATATTTATTACGGAAAATTTTATCTAATGATGATTCAGCTATAATTACTTGAACTATCTACATCAGAACTATATTTTTCATTATATGAGCAGGGTTCAACACCTAGTGGATTAGAACTTCTTGATGGCCCAACAATTTTTAGAGCTTCTTTTGCCTTCTCTCAACAAATTTCATCATAAGATAATTTTTGCTTGAGGTCTGTTCTCAGTGGTGGTATCACTATGCAAACTGTACTCTCTTTTTTCTTCTTTTACTTGAGTCATGAGAGGAATAATTTGATGGGAAAGATGGTATTTTTGAAAAAAAAATTCCTTTTGTGTAAGTTCTGTCTTTGAGTGTGAACCTTTCTCTTTCTCTGTAATGTAGTTTAGTAGTCTTAGTCAACATTGTGTTGTTTTCTATTGTTTTATATGGTGCAATTTGTCATATAATATAGCCTCTTATTGCTGTTTCCATTTTCCCCATCACAATTTTTTTTCTCTATTCTCTTTATCACTTCCATTTCTCCCTCCTGTGCACTGCTTCCCCCTTGGCTGAAGCTTACATTCCTTGAATTTTTTGGGGATAATAGAGTCCTTTTTCCAGGTTCTTTCCTTTTACTTTCTGCTTATTCTTTTAATCCTAACCACAGAAACTCATCTTTTTGTACCTTCTTATTTCATCACATGCTTTTTTGTAGTTGTTGTAAGGTGCACAGTTGCTGATTGACCTATTTTTAGGTATGTTTGTTTTTGAAATGATATACAAGTATTTTTACCTCTATTATATTTATCCCCTGCATTGATCCCTCCTGTTAACTTCTTCCTGCTTGGCTGCATCTGACAGTACTTTCTCCGTGTGGGGAGAATAGAGTATTCTTTCCATTTTTATCACATGCTTTGTTGTAGTTTCTTTTTGAAAGGTGAAAAGTTTCTCATTGACATGTTTTTCACCTTCCTCTGTGCTAAAAAATCTTCATTGATGTCTTTTATAGAATGATAAGGCCTGATTAAAAATAAAGAATCAGGGGAGATAGAAGATATTTAATTGTTTTGATTGAATATATCTTTCACAGGACAGCCCAAATTAATCAATGGGTTATAGTCAGGAATAAGATTAACTATGTTGGGGAGTGACTCAAGTCCTTCGGAGATAGTTATTAGGAAATTAGAAAGATATAAATTCAAAATATTAATTAGTAGGGGGAAGTTGGTATCTTTTTGGGGTAATAATGTATCTTCAACTCATATAGAGGATGAATCCTGCCCTAGAAGCTAAACCCCCAACAGGAGAAAATAAAGTTTGATATCCTGAGAGGCCAATTATTACATAAAAGATGTGGGAATTAGAAGGGCACTGTTTACTAATGTTAATATGAGTTGAATGTTCCCTAGCCTTGATAATATGTTATGTATGAGAGAGATGAAGTGAAAAAGGTTTCTCAATAAAACCTGGAAAGCTTCTGAAGTCAAATATGTGAAATTGAAGTAAGCTAATACAGATTGGAGAGGAATTATACAATGATTCCATCTTGAATATAAATGAATTATGAGAGGAAAGACAGTAATTCAGGAAGAAATTACTATTTATAAAAGACTAAAAACATTTCTTGGAAAAGTAAGTCACATGATTTGAATGATGAACAGATTTCCAATAATTTTCAGAGATTTTTCAATCACTCTTAGTTGAGATAAACCATCAGGAAATATGTCAGAAGCTAAGATTAATTGAATTATAATTTGTACATAGATTGAAGTTACAACAGGTCCCACTTGACCAATGAAAATTTGAAAAATTAATGATTGGTTTTTTCATGTATAATTTGAACTCGACTTGTTTAAAATATGAATTAAGGTTTTCTCCCAAATTAAAAGAATAGATTAGGAAAAATTGAAAAGTAAAAAAATATTGAAACTTCCACTTTTACAAAAGAAGAAACCAAATTTTTGACTTGTGGAAAATGCTTATGGACACATAAATACATCCAGTAATTTTCTCATGTTTCTATTATCTAGTATTGAAATAAAAATGCAGGATCTGAAGGGCCTGGAATATGCTCTTACTTTAAAGTCCTGTTTTAAAAAACTGCACAAAAATGAGTTAAAATAAAAGTGGATCTAAGTCAAAGTATATGAAAAATCTATTATTTCACATGCCTTGTAATCTTACTTGATTTCTGTTTAAAATCCATAGCACAGGTTCAACTTCTTATAGTCGAAAAAGTGTTAGTAAGTTTATGAGATTAAGTCTATCTAATAAAATAATTTATTTTTAATAAAAATATTATATTATATTTTTCCTCTGGAATTCTCTTAAAAAAGTTTTAAATAGTAAAACCAGATATTAATTCACTGAACTCAAGTTTCAGTATAAATAAAGAAATTCATAAAGATACTCAACAATATATACTTACAAAAAACTTCAGCAACTTGAAGTGCTCTTCAGTCACACCCTGGGGTGCCCCACCCTGCCCCCCTTTTGGCAGCCACAAGGCCTTGCACAAGCCTCTCAAAATAACACTTACTTACTTCAATTTTTTCATTCTTACTTAGCATATTTTTATCATATAATCTGAATTTTTTCATAGAATGAAGTTTTAAAATGAATCAGATAAACTTTTCGACAAAAGTTTAAGGCAACAAATTGCCTCATGTTTTCAATAACAGCGGCTCAGAAAAAAAAGAGGCAAAATATGAGGCACCATGCTGCCCCATAATTCACTCTTTCGTCAAAGGCAGATGTGACATACACTAGGGTTCATCTGCATAAATATGAGGTGGAATTCTCCCTCATTGTTAGCTTTCTGGTAAATATTGAAAGTAATGGGTAGGTTAGTTGCTTACATGCATACATGAGGTGACATGTCGCCTCATATATGCATGTGGGCAACTTGCTCTCTCATATTGAAAAAAAATACAAATAAAAACTGAATATTTACTTTGCATACATGAGGCGACATGTCGCCTCATATATGCAATAACAAAATCTCAGAAAAAAAAGAGGTAAAAGATGAGGCACAATGTTGCCTCATCTTTTGCTTGTTTGTCAAAGGCAGATGTGAAATACACTAGGGTGCATAGGAATAAAGATGAGGTGGCATTTTGCCTCATCTTTTGCTTCCTGTAAAATAGTAAAGCTAACTGGTAGGGTAGTTACTTACATGCATAGATGAGGCGACATGTCACCTCATGTATGCATTTGGGCAACTTTCTTTCTCACATTGAAAAAAAATAAAAAAAAACTTAATATTCTAATTGCATACATGAGGCGACATGTCGCCTCATGTATGCAATAACAGAAGCCCAGAAGAAAAAGAGGCAAAAGATGATGCTCCATGTTGCCTCATATTTTGCTTGTTGGTCAAAGGCATATGTGACATACATTAGTGTGCATTTTCATAAATATGAGGTGGAATGTTACCTCATCTTTTACTTTCTGTTAAATAGTGAAGGTAGTTGGTAGTTTAGTTTCTTACATGCATACATGAGGCGACATGTTGCCTCATGTATGCATGTGGGAAACTTGCTTTCTCACATTGTGAAAAATAAAATTTAAACAAAATTAAATTAAATATTGTAATTGCATACATGAGGCAACATTTTGCCTCATGTATGCAATAACAGCAGCTCAGAAAAAAAACAGGCAAAAGATGAGGCACCATGTTGCCTCATCTTTTGCTTGTTGGTCAAAGGAAGTTTCCACATACACTAGGCCATATTTTCTCAAAAAGATGATGTGGAATGTTGCCTCATCTTTTTCTTTCTGGCACATAGTGAAGGTAATGGGTAGGGCAGTTGTTTACATGCATAAATGAGGCAACATGTTGCTTCATGTATGTATGGGGGCAACTTGCTTTCTCACATTTAAAAAAAAATACAAAAAAAAAACATAATATTTTAATTGAATACATGAGGCGACATGTTGCCTCATGTATGCATGTAAACAACTACCCTACCCATTACCTTCACTGTTTTTCAGAAAGCAAAAGATGACACAACATTCCACCTCATCTTTATGCAAATATGGCCTAGTGTATGTGGCATCTTCCTTTGACCAACAAGCAAAAGATGAGGCAAAATGGTGCCTCATATTTTGCCTGTTTTTTTTTCTGAGCTGCTGTTATTGCATACATGAGGCGACATGTCGCCTCATGTATTCAATTACACTATTCAATTTTATTTTGTATAATTTTATTTTTACAATGTGAGAAAGCAAGTTGCCTGCATGCATACATGAGGCAACATGTTGCCTCATCTATGCATGTAAGCAACTACACTACCAACTACCTTCACTATTTTCCAGAAATTAAAAGATGATGCAACATACCACCTCATCTTTAGGCAAATTTACCATGTCCTGGCGATATGAATAAATGTGCTGCATCATGTCATGAGGACATGGTAGATATTTTGTATGTACAAAAGTGTGCCAACATATCATTAAGGTACTATGTTGGATTGAAACATATTGGTTAGCATATGTAGGAGAACATGTAGCAGCATGTTGCCTCATGTTTTACATATCTTGTATAGTAAATTATATTGTGATTGGATGGATGAAATGCTATTATGGGAAGGGTTTGGTGAACTTTTCAAGTTTAGATGAAAGTATTATAGATGAGGCAGTTTTCAGATCTCTTCAGAGGTGCAGCACATGAGAGGCTAATAAATTTTCTTATATAGCTAATGATAAATAAACCTATTCTTAAAAGATAGAAAAGGTGAATCTGAAAAAATTGAATTTAAACTTTCTAAAAGAAGAGAATTAATAGTATTGTTTATATAGCTCTAAAATAGTTATTATAAATTATCATCACATTTTTTAAGTTGTGTTATGGAATAATCAAAATTTATTCATATTTTTTTGTCCCTGAAATTACTGGATTTTTAAAGATATCTGTATTCACTCTGATACTGAGGAAAGACAGGATGGAAGTAGTGTCATAAATCCAATCCTATGGAGGAGTGCTTGTTTTACTTGACGTTTAAATAAACTTAAAAAAGGGTGGATGTCTAAATTTCTTTCAAGTTTTCAATCTCAAACATATAAGTAAGCTATCAGGAAAAGGTTGATCAAAAATTGAAGGTCCCTAAACCCCCAGAAATGAAAGGTGTTCAGCCTTCTTCAGGGCCCAGGAAGTTTCCTATGGATGATATTGTTGAATAATATCTTACTGGGAAACTTCCAAAAGTCTTTCTTGAAGAAACACACAATTATAATTTGTCTGTGACAGAGTAGTTCATTTTTGATACTGAGAAAAAGGTCATTTTTGAAGATTTATCAACTTTTATAGAACTTTACTATTGTAAAAGTCAAGCTAGTTTGAAAGCAGAACAGCTTGAGTTTTTACAGAATGACAAATTGTCTCATTTATTTATACTAACTGCAGCTGTACTGTTTTTTTAAAAAAAGAATTCTAGTTTTAATCCTTATTTTTCATCATAGCATACAGCATACATCAAAATCTGTTTAAGTACTTTAAATTCCCCCTCCCTAAGTTTCTAAAATTCCCTTTAATAAAATAATTATTAAAAAAATTAAATAAAATCAGATTGAGTACTATAAGCTTCCTGATTAGCTAGTTATGTTTGGTGAAAGTACACTTTTTTCTCGCCTATTTATATTTTTATCTGCTCTTTCATATTTTTTTTCCAAAACCTTTTGTTTATCACTATAGGGTAAAACCTCAAATGATCAACTCATCTATTTTTTTTAGATTATGGTGAAGTATATTCCTGAAACTATGATTCAATTTTAAAAATTACAGGTTTCAGATTAATCTGAATGAGTGCATTCTTTTATATATATATATATTTATAAAATTTCAAGTATAAGTCTATTTTTAAATTGAGATTCTAACTCTTATACCATAAAAAATTCATCAAGTAATTTAAAAGATTTCACGTTACCTCCTAGAATTCATTTTGAAAATATGATAAAATTAATAATATTATATTACTTTTAGTAGTAAAATTTTCAATGATTAAATTAAACCCACACTTCCTTCACAAAAACAGGGTATGAGAATTTTATATGTTCTTTCATTGAATTTTGTCCTGGTAAAGTCTTTATTTCCAGCCTGCAGAAAGAAAATTATGAAAAGGTATTGCATGGCCTGAAATAAATGTTGTAAAGGAACTTAGTATGAAGGACTTCTTGCCTGGAAAATGAAGCTAATATAGAACTAAGGCAAATTTTTTGAAAATTACTCAAGTTCAAATCAGATAGACAGCTTCAACAATAAGCATTGAGATATAATTTTTCTAATTTTTTTTTTTTGGTAAAGTGACATTCACAGTTTTGGTTTGGCTTGTAACTATTTTAGGCAAAAAATTTCCTTCAAAGGTTACTTCTGATGTTACTTTAAGATACCTGAAAAACCACTTGACTGAAAGTCGTCTAACTTTTGACCTGGTGAATATCCTTTCAAAACTGTTTATGGAAGACATCCTCAATTCAACTCAATTCACGTAGGAACTAGTCATCCTGCGGAAGATTATATTTGAGCTATATCATGACTCCAAGAAGAACTTAAATCAAACTTGGAATTAGAAATTCAAAGGTACAAAGAACAGGCCCACAAACATCGAAAATCTGCTCCTCCCTTTAAACCAGGAGACAAAGTATGGCTTGATGCATGAAACATTCAAAAAACTTGACCATCAAAGAAACTAGCCAAAAGGGGCTTGGGACCATTTGAAATCAACTCTGAAGTCTCTAAAACTGCATTTCAACTCAAGCTACCTCCTAAATGGCAGGCTATTCACCCTGTTTTTCACGTATCTCTCCTGGAACTGGCTTGAGAAATATACCCAGGCAGGAACCAACCTCCTCTGGAACCGGTCGAAGTAGAAGACCATCTAGAGTCGGAAGTAAGCCATATCCTTGATTCAAGAATGTGCAAGGGGAAACTTCAATACCTCGTGGAATGGGAAGGCTTCCTCAATGACTCAGACAAAACATCCTGGGAACCAGCCATCAATGTTTCTAACGCCCCTGAACTCCTAAATTCTTTTCATCTTAAATATCCTTTAAAACCAAAACCTTAAAACTCTTTTTATTTTTTCTCTTCTCTTTTTTCATTTATTTCTCTTTTCTTTCTTTTCTTAAAAATCTAAAACTTCTTTACTTCTAAAAAATCCTTATTTTTTGTTTTCTTTTTTTTTCTTTCTTCTTTGCAAAAGTTTTTCAACCTTCTTTATAATAAAGAAAATAAAAATAAATAAAATAAAATAAAAATAAAATAAAATAAAATAAAATATAATATAATATAATATAATATAATATAATATAATATAATATAATATAATATAATATAATATAATATAATATAATATAATATAATATAATATAATATAATATAATATAATATAATATAATATAATATAATATAATATAATATAATATAATATAATATAATATAATATAATATAATATAATATAATATAATATAATATAATATAATATAATATAATATAATATAATATAATATAATATAACATAATATAATATAATATAAAATAATATAATATAATATAATATAATATAATATAATATAATATAATATAATATAATATAATATAATATAATATAATATAATATAATATAATATAATATAATATAATATAATATAATATAATATAATAAAAATAAAATAAAATAAAATCCATTAAATTAAAACTTAAAATTATATAAAGACTTAAAATTCATCAAAATAAAAAATCAATAATTCCTTTAAATTTTTTCTTTCTTCTCCTTTCAATTTTTTATATACATTTTTTTCCTTAAATTCTTTTTCTTCAAACTATCAAAATTTTTCACAAACTCAACAAAACAATCTTTCTCAAACTTCACTTCAACCTTTAAATCTCTCTTTTAATAATTCTTTGAACAAATTAATTCTTTCTTTCAAATTCTTTTTTCAAAATTATTTTTTCTCTTTATTTTCAAATAACCAAAATTCCTCAAAAAACTTCAATAAATAAAAATTTCATGAAAAACAAACTTTTCTTTCATTAAATTTTCATTTCAAAATTGTTTCAATCAACTATATTTTTTTTCTTCTTCTTATTTAAAATTTTTCTTTCTTTTAAAACTTAAACTAAAAATTTTCTTGGTTAAATATTTTTTCTTTTCTTTTTTCAAAATTGTAAAACAAAAAACTTCATTCAAATATTTTTCTTCTTTCTTTTTCTTTTCAAAATCTTATAAATTATATAATAAAATTTCAATTAAAACAACAAAATAAAATAAATAAACAAATTGCTTTCTACTTTTCTTTTCCTCTTTCTTTCTTTTCTCTCTTTCCATTTTAAATTTTCTCCTGTATTTTCTCTTGAACTGATTTCTTCATTTTTTCTAAAACCAACCTTATTTCCTTCCTGCATTTCTCAAATACCTCCTCCTCTCCTACCGTTACCACTTCTCCAATCTCCAGTAATTCTTCAGCCACGTCAAAGGAAGCAGCATCAATAATCTTATCAACCTCACCACTTAAATCTTCAATGAATCTTGTTTGTTGACCCTTCCGAGGTTTCTTCGACCATACCTGCTCAAGAGTTTCCTTGTTGTCCTCCCTTGAATTGATCGTTGGTTAATTCTCTTCAATTGGCATCAATGGTGCTGCTTCCATAATAGGGGCTTCCACAATAGGTTTTTCCACAATAGCCGCTTCCACAATAGGATCTTCCACAACAGGAACTTCTGCGATGACATCTGAATTCTAAAACATACGGTCATCAGTAACAAAATTTTAAAATAAAGGAAAATCGACTTACATCAAAAACGGGGTCAGTTTCTAAAAATAATTTTGATGTGACCTCCACTGTCACTTCTTTCTCCTCTTATGACCATCTGCCGCTTCTTTGGCGTCCGCCTCGAGATGGGGACTTCATCTTCATCTTCCTCAACCAATTTATCCACCTCCTCTTCCACCCCTTGTTTTTTACCCGTGGCTTGGGTTACCCAGGTTGCCACGGTATCCTGGACTTCCTCCTCAACTCCTTCTGACTGATTGTCCCCGACCAACACATCCCAGATATCTTTGACCATCTCTTTGGTCTTTGGTATTACCCAGTATTTGGTTTTGGTAAACCGTTGTTCGATGTCTGCATTTTTTGAAAGGGTGTCACACCTCACCCATCTCCAGCGGCAAAACTCAAATTTCTGGCAAGGAACCCGTGTGGCCATGCTTTTGACGCAAAAATATTCCATTGCCTCACAGGCCGTGAAGGCCTGGGAGTATAGTTGGGTAACAAGCCCACCATCTGCTTTGGGGTGAGGAGGCGTGGGAGTCTGGGTAGGACAAGTTGACATTATAGATAAAAATTAATCAAAAGAGGAATAGAGGGAAAGTAGTGTAGGAAGTATATGTCTCATGCTTAACGGAGCTCATGTTTTATACCTGGGCATCTGTCACATGTCACGTGACACTCGAGGCAAAAGCAGCTCATTAAATCAATAAAACAGAGGTTTAAATCCATACTTGAAGTGCAGAAAGCAAATCTACATAGCAACGGCAACTTCGCTTTGTGTACTCACTATTCAACTGCGCTAATCTAAACTTTAAATCTAAATTAGTCAATTTCTCAAAAGTGTGTTTAGTCTTTTCTTCAATAAGTGACACACAGCGCAATAGTCAATGCAATATTTCACTAAAAGGTTTATTGAGTATCTGTGGGTTATTAAAAGGGGTAGTGAGCATGGATGGGATGGTTAGTGGAGGATTAAGGGGTTAACGGATGTTAGTGAGGAAGTCCAGGTGTAACGGGTGTAATTTTGGTGGTCTGTGATGTGTGGAATGATGGATGTGTTTGAGGTCAATGTGAGGAGGAGTAATGGATATAAAAGGGATTGTATTTTGGTTCAATTTTTCTTTAGAATTAAATTATAAAACGTATTTATAGTTAATAGTGGTGAAGCTGCAAGTTAAATCATTATTATTATATATTTCCTTCTTTTCCCAATAATCATTTCTAAATTTAAATATTTGATTGTTGAGTTTACAACCCTTTGTGAGATTCTAAGAATATTAGTATTACTTTAAATTACATTAGGATTCTTATCAAACATATCTCAAAGCAGTATCTCTTCCTTTGATTCATCTTCAAATCACTTCCTCAAATATTCCCTCTGTGCTTTGAAGAAGTTCCTAATCTCCTCCCTTCATCTCCCTTTCAGGAACACCCTCGACCTTGTGCGTAGGTCGTCTGGTGACATAAAGCAACTCATGAAAAGAAAGTTTCTTTATGGCAAAATATTAAAAATTATTTGTGTGTCTATCTGTTTCCAGGAGCAAGAGATAGATAAGATGAATCTGAAAAGATTGAGTAATCATTATTCATCTTTTCAAAATAAAAATCAGTTATCTTTTGCAACAATTAATGAGAGTTTATCTAGTCTTCCAAGAGTGAAAAGCAGACTAACAACCATTGAAGAGAAATTGAACTTATTGTTTAATGATCAAAAGTATTCTGACATTTCTTTAAAGGAACATATGGTGCAGGATGCTCCAAGTTTACCTGTTGCTAGTTCATCTAGAGTAAAATTAGTTTCAGAAATACCTGTTGATACCACTGAGTTTCCATCAAAAATTAATGATGCACCAGGATCTTCAACAGAAGGATTAAACAATGAGATTACTGCACAATTGCAGAAGTTAAAGCTGCTTCTTACTCAGAAACAAGCTAGTACTAGGGAGACTCCTTCAAATCAAAACTATTGGCCAAAACTTGACCAGTATCCAAAATTTTATGGTGATTCTTCTTCTGATTGGCAGCAATTAATTTGCAGAATTGATAACTTGAAAAACTCTTACAAAATCCCAGGTGAGGAAATTTTGTCTAAGTTAATTTCTTTATTTACCAATGTAGCCCTAATGTGGTATGAATCTGTTCTCCTGAATAGGAATGATTACTCATGGGAAGATTGGAAAAAATTGATTAAAGCACAATTTGGTGGCTCCAAGTTTAAGATGGCTCAACAAAGGCAGTATGAGGAAACTAGATATAGATCTTCTACTTATAAAACTATTGAGTTCTTAATGAAACTTGTAAAAATTTTGAGAGCAATGGACCCAAATATGGAGTTTGTGTTATGAAGGATAGGATCCTTTATAAATTAAAAATGTCTTTGAGAGACTTGATAGTGGCTAGGACTGAGTTCACCAGAGAACCTTCTTCTTTCATTAATACATGTAATGAAATCCTTCTAAACAACAAGTATGATGCCAGAAGGCTCATTCCTAGGACCACTTTGGAGAAACCCTCCACTTACCAACAGAAACATCTGGAAAAAGATGGTAAACCTTGTGCCCCTGTTGCACCCAAAAAGTATGCAACAAACACTTGCTTCAAGTGCAACAAGCCTTGGCAGAGAGGCCATGTTTGTGAAAAGAAGATAAATCTTGTTGAACAAACTGAGGAGCAAGCTGATGACACAATAGCACTGGATGATACTTCAAGTGATTGTGCCAGAAATATTTCATATGAATTTAAACAAGAAATCTTGATTCTGGAAGAAGATATTCATTATTTAAATACTATTGATATTGATAATAATGATTTATATACATTTAAGAATGCTGAGATCATAAAGAACATTGAGGATAGCTCAATTGTTATTTCCCCTCACAAGGCACAAGTCTTGATTAATGGAACCAGCATTGAAGTTGTTCTGGATTCTGGAGCTGGAGGAAGTGTAGTATCTGAAAGAGCATTTGCTTCAGTGGATCAAGACTATAAATCAAAACTTAAGACTATGATTTCTGAAAATTGGAGAGGTTATGGCTCTGTTTTGTCCCCCATTGGTAAATACAAAGCCACAGTGTTTTTTAAGTATTACAATGGTTTTATAAGAGCTATTTTTGATTTTGTTGTAATGAAAAATGATAAATTAAGTAGTTGGTTTATTATAGGGAATGATATTTATCCATGTATGGCATAAAATTTTATCCTTCAAACCAATGTTTCACAATGGGGATGAATGGGAAGAGAAAATTTAAGATTTCCTCTCCCAAAAGATTATTATAACCAGAATTTAGCACATGTAATTCTGTAGTTCAATATAAAGAAAGATCTACAAAAGAAATGCATGCCCATATGTCAGAAATTTAAAATGCGTCTTTTGGAGAACAACTTTCTGGTGAGGATAAAGATTCCATCATTTAATTGATAAAATCATTTCCTATGGCCTTTGCTCATGGGTCACATGAGCTATGATTAGTTAAAGAAGAAATGAAACTTTCATTATCTTGTCCATTAACTGATATACCACTGAGTTTAAAGAAGAAGCCTTATCCCGCTTCTCCCACAAAGAGAAAAGATATTGAAGACAATATCTCTATCCTTTTAAAAATGAATATTATTGAAAAGATAGTTGAAACACCTAAACATTGTGTTATCTCACCTGTCCTAATTTCTTATGAGAAAGATAAATCCAGGTTATGTGGTGATTATAGAGCACTGAATACATATACTGTTGATGATATCTATCCTTTACCTAGATCTAGCTTTATCCATGCTACCTTACATGGTGCTAAATATATCAGCTGTTTGGATGGTAACAAGGGATATCACCAGGTACCTGTTGAGAAAAATTCTCAGATTTTTCTTATGATTGCTACTCATATGGGTATTTATAAGTATGTTAGGATGCCATTTGGCCCTAAAAATTCCCCTTCAGTTTTCCAAAAAGTTATAAATAACACATTCCATCAAGAGATAATTGAAGGATGGCTGATGGTTTATATTGATGATATCATTATTTTCTCAAAAAAATTTGAGGACAATCTTAACCACCTGTGAAAAGTGTTCCATAAAATGGATAAAATAAATATGACAATTGCTTTGAAGAAATATAAATTTGGTTTTCATTCTTTAAAGGTTCTTGGTCATGTTGTTTCAGGGTTACAGATATGTGTTGACCAAAACAAAGTGGCAGCCATGCAAAAAGTGAAGGCTCCTACCACATTTAGAGAGCTCCAGAGTTTTTTGGGAATGTGTGGATAATATAGACAGTATATTAAAAGTTACCAATTCATAGCTTTACCCCTTACCCAATTAACTATAAAGGATGTTTCTTTTGTCTGGAATAGTGAAAGACAGAGAGCCTTTTACACTATGAAACACTGTTTGATGTCAGCACAAATTCTTGCTTTGCCTGACTTTAATCAACCATTTGTTTTCTACAATGATTCCAGTTTCATTGATCTTGGTGCTTCCCTCCATCAAAAACAAGTGATGAATGATAAAGTATCAGAAGTAGTAATTTATTATATTTGAAGAACCTTGAGAAATAGTGAATTTAAATATGGTGCAACTCAACTTGAATGTTTAGCTGTAGTGTGGGATCTAGAGAAGCTACATTATTACCTAGATGACCAGAAATTTGAGCTTATCACTGACTGCAGTGCAGTTAAATCCCTTTTAAACTTGATAACACCTAACAGACATATGTTCAGATGGCAGTTATCTGTTCAGGAATACAGAGGGAGAATGACAATTATTGATAGGGATGGTATTTTTCACTCAAATGTGGATATGTTATCAAGGTTACCTTTACCAAATGATGACTCTAATCCTGTTTATGATCCTGAGGATGAAATTATTCATATTCATGGTATATATGTGGTTGATATGAAGGAAGAGCTATTAAAGCTTATTCTGGATTCATATGATAAGGACACTGACTTAAAAAGGTTATGCACCATATTAAATGATCCAAATCATGCTTCAATACAAGCATTAATTAAAACCCTTCCACCAAAGTACCAAAAGGCTTTGGAAAAAGGTAAATTTTCAATAGATGAAGGATATCTATATTTTAGAAGGAAGTTGAATAATTTTATTGTTATTCCTCCTTCTATGAAAGAAATAATCTTGAAAATTTGTCATGATGACATATTAGCTGGAAATTTTGATCTTGAAAAAACAATGATCAGAATTAAGAACACTGCTTGTTGGGTAAATATGTCTGAAGACACCAAATTATATGTTGAATCTTGTGATTCTTTCCAAAAATTAAAAAGATTTACTGGTAAGAGAGCTAGATTAATGCAACATATTGAACCTCCTGATGCACCATGGCAGATAATAAACATGGATTTTGTAACAGGATTACCTATTTCTGGAAAAGACAGTTATAACTCTTTTTGGGTTATTGTGGACAGATTCACTAGAATGTGTAAATTTATCCCTACTCACAAAGATGTTTCCACTAAAGAATTAGATTTCTTATTGTGGTCTCATATGTTTAATACTGCTGGTTTTCACAAATTCATAATCTCTGACAGAGACACTAAATTTACTTCTGAATTTTGGATGTCTCTGATGGATGTTTGTGGTTGTGATATGAAACTTTCTACTGCCCATCACCCTCAAACTGATAGATTAGCTGAAATAATGATTCAGACTTTAGAGGACATGATAAGAAGGTATTGTGCTTTTGGCCTTGAATATAAATACAATGACAGATTCACTCATGATTAGTTTACCTTACTTCCTGGGTTTGGATTTGCTTATAATAGCACTGTTCATTCTGTTACTTAAAGAAAGCCTTTTGAGCCCTGGCTTGGATATGTTCCAAATACTCCTGCCCAAATTCTCAATAACAAAATACCTAAATTGGATATACATCCTGGTGTAAAGTCCTTTCTTCAAATGCAACAACTATGCAGAAATCATGCTCAACAATGTATTGAAAAATCATTTGAATATGAGAAGAAGAGATGGGACAAATCCCATAAAGAATACACTATTAAAAAGGGTGATGAAGTGTTAATTTCTACAGTCCACTTCAATTTACAAGGTAATAACAAATTGAAAGATCCATTTGTTGGTCCATATGTTGTCAGAAGAATGATTGGAGATAATGCATTTGAAGTTATTTTGTATTCTCCATATGACAGAAAACATCCTGTTTTTCCAATATCTCTTTTGAAGCCTTACACATATAATAGTTATTTATTTCCAAAAAGGAGGGGAAGACCAAAGAAAACTCCTAATGAAATCACTGAGACATCAGAAATTGATAAGATTCTGAATGACAGAATAGTGACTTCTAAAAAGGTACAGAATAGTTATTGAGATTCAAGAATAAATCATCTGAATATGATTCTTGGATACCTGGGAAGGAGATATATAATCTTCCTACTCTACTAAGAAAGTATAAAGAGAAAAAATCATAGCATTTTTTTCATTGTTTTTTTTAGAGTGAGGGAGTGTCATCCAGGTTACTAGACTTATCCAGCAAAATAATTAATTATTTTACTGAGATGAAGCCATGCCTTATAAATGCTCATTAGTAATTAATTATTTATTACCCACTTATGTATTACTTACAACTAAATAGCTAAGTACACTAGGTAATGTAAATAATTAATAAAAATAAGTAATTGTCCCATACATTTTTACTCCCTAACACTGTGCTCACTAATAAAGATGAGTGGGAATAAAAATATTATTAAAATATAATAAAAAAATCTTAAAAAAGTTCAACTTCCTTTATTGAGAAATTTAAATTTCTGCTGAATCAACACTTTAAATCAAATGTTTTGTACTAAATGTGACAGTGTAAGGGAACTCAAGTTTTATTTCAAATAAAAATGATACCTTTTTTGACGTACCATTTAGTATATCTTTTATTATTTCACATACTCTCTTTATTTAGTTTTTTCCCTCTCACACCCTTGTATTAGGTGGTGTTAACTCTCTGTCTTTATTTCTCACATTTTTGCCTATAAAAGGTTTTCTCTTTTTGTACTTTTCAGACCATTCCTTACTTACTTACATATCTTACAATATATCATTTAAAACCTTTATTACTATATTTTATAACATTAGGATTTACATCCATGTAATTCTAACATATAAATTATAATAATATCTGAAATCACCTCTTTTTATTTGAGTTAAACAATCAAAAGTTATAGGAAATACGTACCTTATTGTTGAGAGCCCATTAAATCCATTCAAAACGTCGTAGGACCTTCAGATTTATTGTCTAGACCAAGAGACCCACTGACACTGATACTAGAAGAATTAACCTTTATTTAAGATACATAATCACATTCTGTTAATTTTTAATTTTTTTAGAAAAGGAGAAGTGAAAGTGCCTCATTGAGTCAATTTTTTTTGAAAAAAAACATTGCTATATATATTTTTATGGTTTTGTGTATTCAATACAGTATGCTAAATTATAATATTTGAGTGGAAGTATTTCTATTTTTTTTAGAAATATTATTCATTTAAATAGAAAATAAATTCATGCACCGGCTAAAAATTTCTGTAATACATCTAAGAAAACTTCATTTTGTATGGTATCATCAATAAGATTGATGATTTGGATTCTGAAAAAATGGATTATTAATCAAGAATTCACTGGTGTTTTTTAATGTTCTCAGTAATATTTACTAAATTTATTAAAAATTTTAAAAGTAATTCTCATGAAATATATTAAGTAATTTTATGTCTTCTTATTCTTTAACTTTAATTCAAAAAGATGATCTAAATAATTTTCATTAAAATGGTATTTTTGATTGATAATATTGTTAGTATTTCCTTATTCTGATTTAAATGAGTTTCAATACACTTTCATAATGCTTTCAAAAAAGACTCATCCATCCTTGGTGAATATTTCAAGATGAGTTCAAAGTAAAGCTCAGTCTGATTTCAGCCTGAGTTCAGTCTGAGTTCCATCTTACTTTAAGTTGAGGACTTGCTAGCAAGTCCCTCCCAAATATTGCATTGTGAAAGAAAAAAAATTATCAGACATACCAAGAGAATAGCTTTTAACAAATCCTGGTCTCCAACCAAATTCAATCATAATAACACCCAACAAATTTTTATTCCTTAATGGTAAACAAGCCAAAGCCATTTGATATAGTGTTATTATGAGATTGGATAGTTGATTAAAGGTTTCATCTTTTGAGCCATTAAAAGAATGATTTTCATAAATAAATTGAGGTTTAAAAGTATTACTGATTACTGCTTTAATTTCATTGTCTCCTGATTTGGTTAAATATTTTAAATCTTCTGTTAACTCATTTGGATAAGAATTTTTTTGATCCAATCTAGTTTTATAGTACTGTATATTTGATATATGGCCAAATAAACAATCCAAATGAATTTTATTTTATAAATTTCTTTCATTCTTCTGACTTCAAACATCATTATTATTATTTTTGATATTTTGGATGATGATTTAAATGAAGTTGATTTTTAAGAAGATGATAAAGAGGATGATAATAGAGAAGTAAGAGGTGATTCTGACATAATAGACATTTTTTTCTCTGAACAAAAAAAAATTTGTGTAAAAAACCAAAAAAAAAATGGCAAAAAAAATAAAACTCACAAAATTTAGTTTTTTTATTCAACCTTAAGAATTTTATTGATAAAAATTAATCCAAATAATTGTTTTTTGAGAAGAAAACAATTACTAAAACTGTCCCTGTAAAAAAAATTGAAACAAAAATAAAATAAAATAAAATAAAATAAACATCAGTAAAATTATTTGCCAAAAAAATGAATTTAAAAGTTATTTGGTGTTAGATATACCAACTAAAGTCATTGAAATAAAAAAATAAAAATAAAAATTATAATCAAAAAATTAAACCAAAAAAAAAATTTTGTATCAGAAAATTTTTTTCCCAATAGTAAAAATTATACACACACCAAATTTATTTTTGATTCAGCTTGAACTTTAAAAAAAAATTTTTTTATAATATTCTTTAAAAAATAAACAAAAAATACAAAATAATGTAAACTTTCTTTTACATAAACCAATATTATCCCTCCTTGTCTGCCTCTTTTGCCTCTTTTTGGTGTCCTCAAACCCCCCTCCCCCTTCTTGATTTCCTCAAAACCCCCTTCTTCCCCTTTTTCAACAGTTCCTCCCCCCTTTCCCCCCCTTGCGGCACTTTTTTCTCTCTTTAGATGCTTCCCCCCCCCTTAACCCCCTTTAGGCCACCTTTCAACTCTCCCCTCCTTCCCCCCCTCTCCCCTCCACCGCTTCTGCCCCCCTCCCCCCTTATCCCATTCCCCCCCTCCCCCCTCCCCTCTTACCTTGCCTCCTCGCCCCTTTAACAGCTATACAAATTTCTAAGTAATTTATTTAGCTATTAAGTAAGTTAGCTAATGAATCTCTTAGTGATTTGTTTAGTAATAAACAATTGGTGCTTCTCCAATCTTTTATTACTAAATAAATTACTAAGCAATTTGTTTAGCTAATTGGTAGAGGGAAGAGGTGAGTGAGAGGGGAGGGGGGAGGAGGGGGGTAAAGGAATAAGGGGGGAGGGAGGGGTATAAGCAGTGGAGGGGAGAGTTGAAAGGTGGCCTAAAGGGGGTAAAAGGGGGGAAGGGCCTAAACAGTAAAAAGGGGGGCTAAAGGGAGAAAAAAGAGTGCCTAAAGGGGGGGAAAGGTGAGGGAGAGAATAAGGGGGGAAGGGGGGATTGAGGCAGTTAAGAAGGGGCAAAAGGGGGGAAAAAGAGCAGGAAAAGAGATAAAAGAGGGAGAGAAAAGAGTGAGAGTAAAAACAAAAAAAAATAGTTTAACCTTGAAAAAAAATAAATGAAACACTTACAAAAAAACAAAAAAAACAAAAACCAAAAACAAAAACAAAAGCAAAAAAAAGCAAAACAAAAATCATGATTAGCAAATAAAAATGAAATAAAAGTGAAATAAATTACTTACCTGGTGAGATGAGTTTAAAAAAATGCAACCAATATATTTGATAGATCTTTGAGGAGAGGAGGAAAATGATATGAGTGAAGAATAAAAAAAAGAAACACTGAGAAAATATGCAATTTCAGAAAAATGCAATTTCATGTTGAGCTGGTGAAAGAAAACCAATAAGCCATCGAAAAAAGAGATATTTGCTGTAAATTCAGAAAAAAATTGAATATGCAACAAACAAAAATACCAAGTCAAGTGAATAAATTATACAAAGTGGACATTTACAGAGTATGAAAACAAAAAATTAAAAGGGTTGTGTGTCAAAATTGTGGAGGTTGATTGGCATAATGACAGAGCGTATTCTGGTTGAATGAATGTTTTGTGATTCAAGGGAGGTGAGAGCCAGCGCTGGTTCAGGATCCTCTTCTTCATAAAAATCATTCCAATCATACTTTAAATCAGCTAGGATACTGTGGAGTATAACACAAATCATTATCAATGATTTGCAGTTTTTATTTCCAATTATTTTGAAATTGGATTCTGAGTTCCCAGAGACTAGAAAATCTTCCCTTTAAAATCGCAATAGCATTTTTAATCCATACTCTTGATTGGGTACGGTGATAATCAAAGGTGGTTTTCAGGTCATTTTCTAAATTAGAACCATGGAAAATAGATACAATGTACTTTCCACTTGCATATGCTGAGTCTGCAAGGAGGTACTGAGATTAGTCAAAGTATGAGTCAGGACTTTGATAAATCCTCATTCTTTTGAAGACAGAAGAGTGATGACATGAGCCAGGGAAGCCACTATGAAAAGCAATAAACTTTTTTTTGACATCACAGACAATTTGAACTGCAATAGAGTATCTACAAAGAAGATTAAAAGTTAATTTATGAAAGATGTAAAATTGGAGAACATTTTGAAGAATCCTTTTTTTGTGATCAAAATAATGGTTGCCATCATGAGCAGGCTTTTTTCTCAAAGGTATAGTTGCACCATCAACAAAACCTGCACATCCAGTGAAACCTTTGGCTTGCATTACTTGAGAGGATTCAAGTTGCTGTTGTGGAGTTGGCCAAGCAAGTGTTTGAGACTTGAGAGAAAGGATAGAAAACATGAAGTGCTTGGTGTATAATATGATGGTACAATATCCTATGGTAAAGAGATTATCTAAACGTCTTACAGCAGCACTATTTCCATTTTAACCAAAGTGACATAGTGCCACAGCAAGTTGAAAGGCAGGATCACTCTGTTTGTTATGGGAATTATTATGGAAGACAGGACTATTTGAGATGAGTTGAGAAAGTTTTAAGAAAGAATTGGGAGAATTCCAAAATAGTTGAGTGAAGTTTAGTTGAGAAATGTTGAGAATGAAGCAGAGATCATATCTCCGCTCATGATAAAGATTTGGCCCCATTGGGATGACATAATGTTTTTTGGAAAGAAAAGACATATAAGCTAAATTGTCTTCCAACCCAGAGTCAGAGTCAGAGTCAGTGGCTAGAACTAAAGTGATAGCATTTATAGCTGTGTGAAGATGATCCCTAGTAAAAAGGTGCTTCATTATTGTAAGTAGAAGGTTTAGGTGATGAGTGGGAAGTGGGAAGTGGGAATTTGCCACCATATGAGCAGGTGGGGTGTGTAGATATAAAGAAATTTCAAGTGTTTTCCACCAAAATAAAGTAGCATAGAGTGAGGAAAGACTTAAGGATGGCATCAGCAATTATAAGTCATGTGACTTTCTTAAAAATCCATCATGGATGTGATGAGTTTGGGATCAGGAATTAGGAATTGATATTGGGGTATAAGAGGCGGGATAATGCATTATTGTGGATTACTTATCCACCAGCCCTGGGACTAGTGGATAAGAATCATCTGCAATTAATAATGTCTGATCCCAGGAAAAAAAAATTCTGATTCCTAATTGTGGATCCCTGATCATTGATACCCCCTAATATGGGTGATTTTTGATTGAAAGAATTATTAAAGCCTTTACCAAGATGAATGGTAATCAGAATATAAGAAATTTTGAAATATTTTCAATAAACAATACTTTTTGGTGAAATGTAATCAGATGATCTTTCTGAATAAAAATTTAAAAATAAAAGAACATGAAATTATATTATTGTTTCTTAAGTATAAATTTTACTTATTCAAAGAAATATAATACATATTTTTGAAAAAAATTTAATAATAGTTCATGACTTCTTAATGTAGAAAAAATCCATTTTTTTATAATCCAAAACTCTCATTGTTTTTATAGCAACCATGTAAACTGAATTTTTCTCAATTTTTATTCATAATTTTTAGCATATGGAATAATTCTTCTATTTAAATTAATTATATTACTAGAAATTAAGCCATAGATCCTATCCTATATTATATTCTAAAATTCTGTATAAAAGACACAAGATCATAAAATTTAAATAAATGTAATTTTTTTTAAATGGTGGACTTGATGAAGCACCCTCATTTCTCCTATCTTCAAATAAATAAAGATTGAAAAATGAGATTATATATGTTCAAAAAAAATTCTTCAAATGGCAAAATCTATTTTTTTAATAAAATTTAAAAATGCAAGAAAATGATACAAAAAGTAATTAAAGTAATTTTGGTCTTTTCTACAATAAACTATGTGTTCAAATTTAAAATTATTTTATGATAAATATTTAGTAACTACAATATTTTTCATAATTCTGAAGAAATTTTTATAAAATCCATAAATATTATTTAGGCTCATTTTCATTCTTTAAATTATCTTGATTAAGTCACAGCAATTAACTTCTGCTCAGTGAAATTTTGTTCATAAAATCAATTAATTACAAAGAACACAAAATACAAATTGAATAATTAATATAAATCAACCATTATTCTTTCAAAATTTAAGCTGAATACTTTATTTTTCTTGAATTAAATAATGCAAGATATCAATAGTGTTCACCTGAGAATACACAGCACAGACAAAATAAATTTTTATAATGCACCATGAGAATTTTTGAATTTCAATTTCAAGTTCAACTATTTTTCACAGACTCCATATTATTTATTAAAATAAATTTTAATTTATCAAGTCATGATTTTATTTATAGAAAAATCAATACATGAGAGTATTGTTGAAATTAGAGAAAACATATATTTATAGTGATACTGATTGAGCAGGCTAATATTAGAATAATTGATTTTTTATAAATTTTAAGTTAAGAAAATTTTTTAAATAGGTAGATGAAAAGTTTCAATTGTTTCTTTTTGAGCTTTGAATTGAGTATTGCAGTGCAGAAGTACCTTCTTTTTTTCCACAACAATAGCGTTGGCCATGCTAATTTACAATACAAAATGCAAACATTATAGTAAAGTGAAAAAATACAGGTTAATAATTTATTTATGTTTTGTTATTAATATGATTTTAATACCAATATTAAAAAAAATTATGTTCTTTATTAGAAAATATAAAAAATTAAAATAATTGAGATTTTATTGAAAAGTAAGAATTCATGCATCTTCTTAGCTATATTCCTTATTAAGAATAAATACTTTCATTAATTACTTTTTATAAAAATTCATTTTAATGGTATAGGTTTTAAATTTTCATTTAATATAAAAAGAAAAAGTGAAGGCTGTTAGTTAAATTATCTTCAATTTCAAATTGATGAAAAATATTTTTTTCAAATTTTTAAACTATCTGACTTCATAACTTGAAGTTTTAAATTAAATTTTAAGTAAAAAGATTTTGATAATCAAAAGGAGCTAAATAATGTTTAATAAGTAAAAAAATCATATTCCTCCTGTTCAGTTTAAGTACTAAAAGAAAAATTTGGGTCTTTTTGTGTATACTGTAGATGCAAAAAATGAAATTAAAAACTTTTGTAAATCTATCCCATGGAAAAACTCATATTATAATAATTAAAAAGAAAATTTAAAGATTTTATTATAAAAAAAATTAGAATCATTCACAATTTTGATATATGTTCAGCGTTTCATAGTATTTGGTATAAATCTTTTCAATAAAAAGATGAACCTGGGCACACATTAAGGAGTTTGAAATCAAATTTTTAAAAAAAGATAAAAAATCTCACAGATTAACTTATATTGAACAGCAGTCAGAGACAGGATCTCATTGGTAGCTCAATCCAAGTTCCATCACAACTAAGATGTATATTTTTATAAAATTGTATATAATTATTTGTGTTAGAAAACTTAAGCAATAAAAGGGCTCAAGGGGATTATTATTTTTCTTAATAAATATCATCAAATATATTGGACAGTTTTATTATTTAATTTTCATAATTTTTTTCATTAAGCATAAGTATTCAGGAATGTATAGTAATCATAAAACAAACAAAATCAATCTAAAAGGTAAAATATAACAATGAATTTTTTGTTCAAGTCTCATCTGCACTCTATAAGGAAAGCCATAGCTATTTTTTATCTAACAAACAGAGTTTTATATTAAATTAAAGAGTAAATAAATTAAACTCATAATATAGAAAAGGGACTTTTTTTTTAATATAATATGTTCTTTTTTCCAATTTTGAATTATTATCTAAAATTTACCAGTAAAATTTATTTTTTGATCTTAGGTATAACTAACACAATCATTCCATGAATTCATTTTTTTAAAATATATAAGGGCTTTATGGCTAGTTTTTATATTTTTATATTTCTTCTACTTCAAATATAAGTTTTTATTACAAACAGCTAATATATATGTCAGCCTGTATATCTCCAGGACTGAGTAAAAAGTAATGTTAAACACATGAACTATACATGGGAATAATAAATAAGAGTACACAAATAGTATACATAAGTAAAATTATGATAATACACAAAAAATGCCATTATAACACCTTATATACACTCATATATCCACCTTTTATAGGTCTTATTTACTTAATATTAAGTTGGAATATGTTAGGGTAATCTTAAGAACCTTAAGTATAAGGCTACATAATTTTTAAGTACACTTAAAGCTGTTATATTCATTGTTTTATGCAAAAAACAAGAAATGCGCTTTATTTCACTTAAAAGTTGACTATATGCGCTATAAAATTGAGAATATCAAAATTGCGCTTTGACAGATCAATTGGGCTCATTTAGAACTATTGATTTGGCTATTTAAATGCATAAAAAACACTTTTCAAATTTGGTGTTTTTTATGCCAGAAATGGCTTCTGTGTACTGGCCACATACTGCCTGCTTTTTTCCCGTGTGAATAGCTTCATTTTTAGCAAAGTTAGCTTTTTCACACTATAATTACCCCACATTCTACGCCCACTGTGGGGAAACACACTAAAATAGGCGACAGGCGCTTATTTAGTGTCCTAGCTTAATTAATAATGCATTGAACTTGTTTATATGCACTAATTTCATTAATAACCTCACTCTTGGCACTTTATTTCATCACCACGCTTAAATTCGCCTAATTTTAGTCAAGGATTTACCCGTGCAAGAGCCTGCCAAGAACTGCATGTAGTTACCCCACATCTCACGCTCTTTTTTAAGTTTTTGGGTGGTTTCTCAGTCAATTTTGGTTATTTTTGAATGGGAATTTCACGTAGTATAATGTCAGGATTAGCCCCATTATTTCTAAAGTCAATCCCCCTTATTATTAAGCTATTATTAACCTTAAAAAGTCTCCTTTAGTCTTTAATATTATTGTTTTATACGCATATACTCTCTTTTTGTCTTTTTCTTTAATTTTGATGGATTTCCCTTATTATTTCAGGATTTTGGCGGTTGTTACTCTTCTAATTATGTCATGGGTTACTGGGAATGTTGATGGGAATGTCAATTAGTTGTTTAGAGGCGTTATTAACTGTGTATTGGGTGGTACATCAAGGGAATCATTGGGGAACTCAGTGTGTATAAAAGGAGGAGGTTTTTGGGTTGTATTTCTTCATTCTTTATCATTACAATTTAACCAATATAACCAAATCAATTACAATACATATCAATTAGTACTTTTATAAGACTTTTGAATAGTATCTGAATTTATATAATCTATTTTTCTACCAACTATAAAGATTGTAAGCCATATATAAGAATAGTGAGAATTATATTACTGAGACCTTTATATTTGATTATATTTTACAACTTAGTGGATTATAAATACAGTATTCATATAGGACCATTAAAATCTTCTAGACAACTGACTATTCAAGCTAGTTCACGTCCTTGTACTTGACCTTAGCCTGACAATTGGGGGCCTTTCCTCAAGAATTCTGTTATAATCCTGTAAGTGAAATTTTCAAAAGAAGGTGCATGTAAATAATATCCCTATAGAAATATTTGGATAATTACAACAGGTTGGGGTCACTTATATAGTGATTTCAGAAAAAGAAGCCCTGTTATATAATAAAATTGTGATATTGAATCATCAATTTTTACCACTAATTTAACATATAATTGTTCTTAGTGGGAGTCTGTCAATAGACCAATTAAATTTGTGATCTTTGCAGATAATAACCAATTAAACTGATTAATTGTTTTCTTTTTACAGGACTCTTAATCCCTTTTTATTGGTTTGTAAAATTCATTTAATATTTAGAAAGAATCTTACTAACAAATTTTCTTTTTTAAATATAAATACACGGCTACATATTGTAGACCAGTTAAATCAAGTGACCACATAAAAAAGCATATTTGACTTTTGGCACTTAAAAATTCACTTAATACCAATAAGTAAGCAATAAAATTGTCTTCAGTGGTAATAATAAATACTGATTAAACTCATTTTTTGAAGTTTTTCAAATCTAAACTTTCAATTCTCTAAAATTCCACGTAAAAATGTGTGACAACAATGACATTGTAAGTAATAAGGCAAAACCTTATAACTTACGAACTAGAGCTGAAAAACCTGTTACAGGAAATCCAAATGGAGGGTCAAGAATCACCAGTAACAATAAACAACACCCCACCAATGTCCATGGAGGAAAAGGAAAAGCTCTTAAAACAAATGTCAATAAAGAAGTCCAAAAACACCTTACAAGAGCAAATTCACTCCCTCTCAACCCTACTGAATACACTAACAATAAGAGTAAACAATATGTTAGACCAGATCAACAATCTGGAGAAAAGGGCGGCACAGGGCTTTATAGAAGTCAACCAGGCTCTAGTGGATATAAGGTCTCATCAACAACCAGTGGCACCAAATACCACAGCAACACCTCCAGTCCCAGAAGAGGACCAAAAGATAACTGTAAGCAAATGGAAGTGGGATTGGTATGCCCAAAACTACAACAGTCCTCCTCAACAGGGATCCAGCAGTCACCCTTACAGGGGAAAGCCAAGGAGAGGCAGGGGAAATGGAATAAGACCGTGGTAAGTCATCCATCTTCTCAAGATCAATTATATAATCCTAACAATGAATTACTTATAGGTAATGAAATTGATAGAGAGTTATTGGATATAATTGATAAGGATTTAAAAAATTATTCATTTGAAAATAACATGTTAGACTTGTCATTACATGAGGACAATGTACATAGTTTTATTGATCACCAGGAAAATACTATTAATATAAAAATGGAATCAAATGAAGAAAAAATTGACCCTGATGATGAATCTTCTGAATTGGAAACAGACAAAATTGAATATTTTCTGAAAGAAAATCCAATGGAATCAAAAATAATTAGTAAATTATTATTGAGAATTGAAAAATTGGAAGAATTCTCTAGAGAGTCCAACAATAATACAGAAAGTGTATTATTAAACATCACACAATCATTGAGTACAACAGCCAATAAGTTAAAAGTTATTGAGAATTCAAATAATGAATTAATCAATGAAAACAAAAGATTAAATTCTGAGATTAAAAATTTAGAAATTAAATTAGAACATTCTCAAAATATTATGGCCACCATAGAGGGACGTGTAAAATTGTCTTTTTCAAATGTAAATGATACTTTAACTCATGTACCTGTAATAAAAGATAGGTTACAAAGAGTAGAAATTGAGGTAGCCAACATTTTGAAAAATACTGAAACAATAAAGGATAATACCTCTTATGTAGAAAGAGTACCAGTTTTTATGAAACACTCTGATGATAAACCAATGATGGAACATGAACATAGTGTCATGGGCTCTGAGAATATAAAATCAGTAAAAGATGAAATTAATGATAATCTTTCTAAAGTGAGTGAATTAATCAATATTCCTCAGGTTAGGGAAGCTAAAACTAGCCAAAAGAACTGGCCTAAGTTAGATCAGTACCCTTCTTTTGACGGGGATTCAAAATCTGATTGGCAACAATTCATACAAAGAATTGATAACTTAAAATTTTCATATAAATTACCTGATGAAGAAATTACTTCAAAGTTAATATCTTTATTTACAGATGTGGCCTTATTATGGTTTGAATCTGTATTGAGTGAGGGAATTAATTACTCCTGGAATGAATGGAAGGCACTAATTGAAAGGCAATTTGGTGGCCCAAAATTTAGAATCACTCAACAAAGACTGTATGAAAAGGCCAGATATAATCCAAATGCTGGAGATAAACCCATGGTCTTCTTAATGAATTTAATAAAAACCATGAAAGCTATGGATCCAAAAATGGATTATGAAGAGTGGAAAGAAAAAATAATATACAAGTTGCCTATATCAGTTAGAGACATTATTGTAGCTAGAACTGAGACTGTCAGAGACACCTCTGGATTCATTAATATATGCAATGAGATATTATTAAACCACATGTATGAAACCAAGTATAGTAATTACAGACAAAGTGTTGACGTGGTAAAACCTACTACAAGTAAATTACCAGTGGAAAAGAAAAAACCTTCAGCTCCCCTTGTCCCCAAGAGACAAGAAAATAACACTTGTTACAAATGTAATGAACCTTGGGTTAAAGGTCACACGTGTAAGAAAAGAATAAATGTTATTGAAACCTCACAGAATTCTGAACCTAGTAATCATGAAGATGAGAATGTGGAATCCAGTGAAGATTGCAAGAGTAACATATCTTACAGTGATGATGAAAATGAGATATTTGTATAAGAACAGGATATAATGTTCCTGAATGATGCTATACCTCATACAGACACATCTTTAACTTCCATAGAGGAAGCTGAAATAATTAAAGATGTATCTCATGACACTTACAAAATAACACCTATCAGAGCACCTATTATCATATGTGGAAAAGAAATGAATGCCATTCTTGACACTGGGGCTGCAGGTAGTGTAGTTTCACTTAATGCATTAATGAAACTTGATAGTAAGTACCAGGAAAAACTAGAACCTGTTCAGACAAAGAACTGGAGGGGTTTTGGCTCAGTATTAAATCCAATTGGCAAATACAACACTGCTGTATTCTTTAAATATAATAATGGATATGTTAGAGCAGTTTGTGAATTTGTAGTAATGGATAATAATAATTGTAGTGATTGGTTTATTATTGGCAATGATTTATTGACAAAATTTGGCATTAAACTAGATCCTGCAAACAGTTGTTTCACCATAGGGGTGAATGGTAAAAGGAAATTCAAAATATGTTCTGAAAATTCAGCATATGCCATTTCTCCTAGAGAAGAACAACTGCAAGGTGGAAGAGCCACCAATGAAGTGGGTGAATTGGAAAACGAAATCCAAAAGGCCTCTTTCAGTCCTCAACTCTCAAAAATTGAACAAGAAGACTTTTTGAGATTGATTAAATCATATCCTATGGCATTTGCTCATGGATCAAATGAACTAGGATTGGTCAAAGACCATGAGATGAAAATCTCTCTAAGCTGTGATCTGGATAATATTCCTGGCAGCTTAAAAAAGAAACCTTACCCAGCATCTCCTGCAAAAAGGAAAGATATTGAAGACAATATAAAATTGTTGTTGGAAATGGGTATTGTTGAAAAAGTGGACACAACACCTAAGTATTGTGTCATTTCACCAGTATTAATCTCTTATGAAAAAGATAAGGCAAGATTATGCGGTGATTATAGAGCTCTGAATACATATACAGTAGATGATATTTACCCTCTACCAAGGATAGCTTCTATCCATGCTACCTTACAAGGAGCAAAATATATTTCCTGTCTGGATGGGAACAAGGGTTACCACCAGATTCCTGTGGAAAGAAATTCTCAAAATTACTTATTAATAACCACACATATGGGTATATATAAGTATGTGAGAATGCCATTTGGCCCAAAGAATGCCCCTTCAGTCTTCCAAAAATTGATGGATAGTGTTTTTCATCAGGAAATGGTTGAAGGATGGCTATTGGTCTATATTGATGACATCATAGTGTTTTCAAAAACATATGATGAACATTTAAATCACCTGAAAAGAGTCTTTCAAAAAATGGATGAAATTAATATGACTATTGCATTAAAGAAATGTATGTTTGGATTTCAATCCTTGAAAGTACTTGGACATGTTGTATCTGGATTACAAATTTGTTTTGACCAGAATAAAGTGGCAGCAATTAAAAACATTGGGATACCTAAAAATGTAAAAGAGGTTCAAAGTTTTTTGGGTATGTGTGGATATTATAGACAATATATTAAAAATTACCAATCCATTGCAGCCCCTTTAACAACATTAATCAGGAAGAATGAAGCTTTCATTTGGAATAATGAAAGACAACACGCCTTTAATAAATTAAAGGAATGTTTAATGTCAGCTCCAATATTGGGACTGCCAGATTTCACCCTACCTTTTATCTTGTACACTGATGCAAGTTTCATAGGTTTGGGTGCTGCTTTACAGCAAAATCAGATAATAAATGGAAAATTATCTGAAGTAGTTATCTGTTATATATCCAGAACCTTAAGAAAAACAGAATTAAGGTATGGTGCCACACAGCTAGAATGTTTAGCCGTGGTGTGGGCTTTGGAGAAACTTCATTACTATCTGGAAGACCTGAATTTTGAACTTATAACAGATTGCAGTGCAGTAAAATCATTACTAAACATGAAAACACCTAATAGGCACATGTTTAGATGGCAACTAGCTTTACAAGAGTACAGAGGAAGAATGACAATCACTCACAGAGCAGGAACATTGCATTCAAATGTGGATTTGTTATCCAGAAGTCCTTTGCCAAATGATGCTGACAACCCAGCTTATGTGCCTGAAAATGAGGTTATACATATATTTGGGATTTATATAGTGGATTTAGAAGAAGAGTTTATGCAAACTATATTGGAAAATTATTCATCTGATACAGATTTGTCTAAACTATCTACCATTCTTAATGATCCAACAAATGCCTCCATGAGTGCATTAATTAAAACCTTGCCTCCAAAGTATAAAAATGCGTTGGAAAAAGGTAAACTATCAATTGAAGATGGATATATATATTACAGGAAAAAGTTAAGCAATGTAATAGTAATACCACCTTCTATGAAAGAGTTAATGTTGAGTACTTGTCATGATGACATCTTAGCTGGTCATTTTGACTTTAACAAAACATTAACCAGAGTTAAAAATACAGCCTGGTAGATAAACATGAAAGAGGATGTACAAAAATACATTGAAACATGTGACTCTTGTCAGAAATCTAAAAGATTAACTGGGAAGAGAGCTGGGTTGTTACAACAAATAGAGCAGCCAAAAGCTCCATGGGAAATTATAAACATGGATTTTGTAACTGGCTTGCCATTAGCAGGAAAAGAAAGTTTCAATTCTTGCTGGGTAATAGTGGATAGATTAACAAAAATGTGTAAGTTTATCCCTACCCATAAAGAGGTGTCTGCAAAAGACTTGGCATTACTATGGTGGACTCAGATGATGAATACTGCTGGGTTCCCCAAAGCCATAATCTCTGACAGAGACCCTAAATTTACTTCAGAGTTCTGGACATCTTTGATGGAAGTATCAGGTTGTCAATTAAAATTGTCTACAGCACACCATCCACAAACTGATGGGCTGGCTGAGAGGATGATACAAACTCTAGAAGACATGATCAGAAGATATTGTGCCTTTGGATTAGAATACAAAGACAATGAGAAATTCACACATGACTGGGTAACATTAATTCCTGGCCTTGAATTTTCATATAACAGCACAACTCATTCTGTAACAGAGAAGAAACCATTTGAACTCTGGCTGGGATATGTACCAAATACCCCAGTAAATCATTTAAATAAACTACCAAGGTTGGATATACACCCTGGCACTAAATCCTTTATTCATATGCAACAAATGTGTAGAAAGCATGCAGAAGAATGCATCCAAAAAGCATTTGAATATGAAAAGAAAAGGTGGGACAAATCTCATAAAGAATTTGAATTTAAAAAGGGAGATGAAGTCCTCATATCAACACTACATTTTAACTTACAAGGTAATGTTAAATTAAAGGATCCCTTTGTAGGACCTTTTGTAGTAAATAAAATGGTTGGGAATAATGCAGTGGAAGTCATATTATATGCTCCATATGACAGGAAACATCCAGTTTTCCCTATCTCATTATTGAAACCTTACCATGCAAATGATCCTGACTTATTTCCAAAAAGAAGGGGAAGGCCTAAAAAGCAACCTGAAGAAATTGTGGAAAAAGAAGAGATTGAAAAAATACTCAAGAAAAGAATCCTTACTAAAGAAAAAGGAACTGAGTATTTACTAAGATTTAAAGGGAAATCAAATGAATTTGATAAATGGATACCTGAAAAAGAAATTTCTAATTTATCCACCCTTCTTAAAAAATTTAAACAGAAATAAATTTCTGTTCAACCAGCTGAGGGGTTAAAAAACCAGTACTCATAATATTTTATTATGTTTTATTTCTTTAAAGTTGAATCTTTAATGCTACATATTTATTCTGAATACCTGAAAATTACAAATTAATAAAATAAAATGTATAACTTATCATTTTTTTTATTGTTTTTTTTGGGTGGGCGAGTGTCAGCCTGTATATCTCCAGGACTGAGTAAAAAGTAATGTTAAACACATGAACTATACATGGGAATAATAAATAAGAGTACACAAATAGTATACATAAGTAAAATTATGATAATACACAAAAAATGCCATTATAACACCTTATATACACGCATATATCCACCTTTTATAGGTCTTATTTACTTAATATTAAGTTGGAATATGTTAGGGTAATCTTAAGAACCTTAAGTATAAGGCTACATAATTTTTAAGTACACTTAAAGCTGTTATATTCATTGTTTTATGCAAAAAACAAGAAATGCGCTTTATTTCACTTAAAAGTTGACTATATGCGCTATAAAATTGAGAATATCAAAATTGCGCTTTGACAGATCAATTGGGCTCATTTAGAACTATTGATTTGGCTATTTAAATGCATAAAAAACACTTTTCAAATTTGGTGTTTTTTATGCCAGAAATGGCTTCTGTGTACTGGCCACATACTGCCTGCTTTTTTCCCGTGTGAATAGCTTCATTTTTAGCAAAGTTAGCTTTTTCACACTATAATTACCCCACATTCTACGCCCACTGTGGGGAAACACACTAAAATAGGCGACAGGCGCTTATTTAGTGTCCTAGCTTAATTAATAATGCATTGAACTTGTTTATATGCACTAATTTCATTAATAACCTCACTCTTGGCACTTTATTTCATCACCACGCTTAAATTCGCCTAATTTTAGTCAAGGATTTACCCATGCAAGAGCCTGCCAAGAACTGCATGTAGTTACCCCACATCTCACGCTCTTTTTTAAGTTTTTGGGTGGTTTCTCAGTCAATTTTGGTTATTTTTGAATGGGAATTTCACGTAGTATAATGTCAGGATTAGCCCCATTATTTCTACAGTCAATCCCCCTTATTATTAAGCTATTATTAACCTTAAAAAGTCTCCTTTAGTCTTTAATATTATTGTTTTATACGCATATACTCTCTTTTTGTCTTTTTCTTTAATTTTGATGGATTTCCCTTATTATTTCAGGATTTTGGCGGTTGTTACTCTTCTAATTATGTCATGGGTTACTGGGAATGTTGATGGGAATGTCTATTAGTTGTTTAGAGGCTTTATTAACTGTGTATTGGGTGGTACATCAAGGGAATCATTGGGGAACTCAGTGTGTATAAAAGGAGGAGGTTTTTGGGTTGTATTTCTTCATTCTTTATCATTACAATTTAACCAATATAACCAAATCAATTACAATACATATCAATTAGTACTTTTATAAGACTTTTGAATAGTATCTGAATTTATATAATCTATTTTTCTACCAACTATAAAGATTGTAAGCCATATATAAGAATAGTGAGAATTATATTACTGAGACCTTTATATTTGATTATATTTTACAACTTAGTGGATTAGAACTACAGTATTCATATAGGACCATTAAAATCTTCTAGACAACTGACTATTCAAGCTAGTTCACGTCCTTGTACTTGATCTTAGCCTGACAATATATGTATTTTGAATTGATTAAAGATGTAAAATCGCCATACAGCAGGTTTAACTATTTTTTTTCTGAATGAAAGCAAAAAATCATATTATTACAGGGTGGACTCTATCCTTTGGCCAGAAAATAGAGTTCACCTTCTGATTTTTATCACCTTTTTTGATGCCCCTTCCAACCCTTTGTACATACTTCTCAGACTCCTCACCTGTTTCACCCCTATTCCCACCCCTTTCTTTTTGCTCATCATCTTTTGACCTTTGCTTTGCTTTCCATGCCTTCAAAACTGAACTCTTACTCTTCTCACCCTTTCTCACCTGTTTTACTCACACTCCATTTCCTCCCCTTTCACATTTTAGCCTGTTTCACCCCTTTTTCTCTTATCACAACCCCTCTAAATCTTTCATTTTCCTCTTCCTACCCCAACCCACCACTTCTGATTGCCACATTACCCCACCACACCCTTTTGGCTCCCAGTGCACACCACCATACCCCACTCACTACCACCTTCACCCCCTTGCTAATTTTTTTTATCAATCACCACATCTGTTTCTATATTCCCCACCCCTTTTCTTTCCATCCTAACTCTATTTCTCTTCAATACAGTCCACCCCTCACAATTTCCACCCCCTCCATTTTAAGTTCTACCTTACCTCTTTCACTCTAAAGAGATTAAAAGGGGCTGGAGAGGGGAGAAAAAGGAGTGAGTTCCAAAGAGGTAGAATGGAGAGGGCTGGAGATTAAATCAAAAAGTGTGAAGAAGAAATAGAATAGGCAAGAAACAATTAAAAAAAATAAGGGAGAATTTTTAACAGGGGAAGAACATGATATGAACTAGAAACTGGAGGGAAAGATATGGAAGGAGAGTTTTGAAATAAAATAAATACTCTATATATATATATATATATATTATAACAAAGAATGGAAAGGGTAATATTCTGAAACCAGAAAAAAAAACACCAAATTTCAGTGTACTAATTATTAGACATATGGTTTATCATCATAAATCTCCACCCTTAATATTTTTTATTGAAGAAGGAAATCTATTATTTAAAAATAATAGTGTCCATAGCATTTTTTCACTTGATCAAAAAAAATATGTATTAGTTATATAAATGATACCTCTAAATTAATGTATTTTCACTACATTTGAAAGAGATTTTCAACTTTCACAAAAATTTTAAAGCTTGAATAAAAAATTAATAATTACTGATCATTAAATTAGAATAAATATATATATTTACAAAAATTTTACTTATTAAATACAATGAAAATTATAAGTCAAATATATATTTTCTCTTTAAAAACTTCTTATTATATTAATTAATTTCTATATATAATGATAGCTCCAAAAATTTATCTAACTCTGTAAAAAAGCTTTTGATTTGATTTACATGAGAAATTTACTATTTTGTATGAAATCATAAAGCAATAGCACAATATTTTTAAAATCTTATGCAGTTTGCAGTCTGTTATTGTTGTGGACTTCCCTCATATCAATATTCCTTTAATAATTATAGTAAATCAGATTACAAGACTTTTTGTAATAATGTTCAACTGTGCTTCAATAAGTATTCAACTTGTCTTTGAGGTTATTTCAGAGAGTTTCCAAGCTTCATTGTTGGCTGTTTCATCACTGCCTCATTATATGCTAAATCAGATATGAATTGGGGTTCAAGGTTGCAGACTTGTTAGCAAGTCTGCCCCCCATATTGTGTGGTGACAGTGGGGAACCACAAAAGAAGGAACTGAGGCAAATATGTGGGCTGGTAATATAGCACAGAATATGTGGCAAAGTAGGGTTTATAGTGTTTTAATGGGCATGGAATTTTTATAGCAGAAACAATGATGAAAAAAATAATCAAATTTTTTTACAAAACACTGTGTGCTAGGGTGCATAAGGGGTGGCACAAATAGAAAGGGCACAGTTTTGGATGGATTTACAAGTTTGAAGGGCTGTTTAGCATTGGCAGGGGAAATTAAACATTGAAGAAATAGGACCCTAGCTTGGGGAACGGCATGAAGGGGTGGGGGATAAATTTTTTTTGTTTCCATTTAAAAAGGATGGCTAAAACCTATTATTGAAATCATGGGTTTAAAACTGCCAGGGTGAAGAAATTAGGACCCTCTGCTGTTTGCCCACAGTTTCTGCTATCATATTGCTTGGGATCATGCAACACTTCATCAAATGTTTTTAGCTTGAATGCTCCACAGGAAACGTGGTTGTTCAATTCTTCCCCATCTGCTTTGTAGAACCACAAATGCTTTCTCAATATCTTTATGAGCACATATTTGATGTTTTGCATAATACTGAATGTCTGGTTCCTGGAGGTGAGGTATAGTTTTGACATGATTAGTCCATGGGGTATATATTCCATTTACCAGATAGTAAGGCTGCTCATATTTATGATGATGGACTTTAAATTTATCTTAATCTTGGGTTCCTGCAAGAAGCTTATCAAATATATGGACTGGTAAAGGACATTGATATCATTCAAGGCACCTGGAAACACAAAAAAACAGTGCTAAAAGCACAAATTTTTACTTGCAGAAACCTCTAAAATCATTGTAGGTGCTCCTTCTTTACCTTGAAAATGACCAGCCCATGCTCCAAGGCAATTCCTCCATTGCTAATGCATTCCATTTATTGGTCCAAGGCAACCAGGGAATTCACACTCTTCATATTCTTGTAAAATAATCTTCTTTTCAGGTAAATTTAGCTCATGTAAATATTCTATTTTATATAAGTCTATAATATCTTTGATAAACTGTTTAAACCATCTTATTTCTGTTATTTTACTGATTTGAATGTATTCATTGGTATGATTGGAAGTGAATACATAGGAATGTCATCATAATACACAGGTTATTTTCTGTTGTAGTGATAAACCAATTTGGTCACAGAAATCCTGTCAAAAAATATATTAGATTCAATTCCAATTTATAATATTTAGAGAAATGACTTACACTTATTCAGATTCAAAATAACTTATGTTCTTTCATGTCTTTAAATATTTTTGTAAATAGATAACTGCTTAATCTGAAATGGTGCTCAAACATGAATGAGTTGCTTATACAGTGGGTGGGAGGTTATCATTGTCACTTGCATGAAATTTTTTTCACATGTTTTTCAAACTTATCTCTTACAAACATTAACTCAGAAACTCACTATTTTCAGCAGTTCTAATTTAATTCTGACTCTCTTTTTATCATAAGGTAAGTTCTTATTTACACTAGGATATAACTTTTATTTTATATAAAGAGTTAAAAAAAACAACTTTTTATATGATTTGCTCTAGATATGGCCAGATCTGGAGAAGCAAAACCTCTCCACTAAACTTAAATGAAGTGCTTGATAGTCTCACTTGAAGCCAAGGGACTCAGCCCAACTCAAATTTGCCACCAAACTGATGTTCCTCGTACCACTATTTACTCAATATTAAAAAATTTGCACTTGGAGGGGACAGTAAAGATCTCCCTTAAAAGTGGAGGCCCTCCAAATCTAACACCTCGAGATCTATGTCAACTTTTGTGTATTAAATCTTCTCAGCCCAGAAAAGCCTTAAATCCAAAAATTTCAAATTTACTAACTAAGCAAATCTCAATTCAAACACTTCGGAAAAGTATTCATCAGCTAGGTTTCAGGTCTCATTCAGCTGTAAAGAAGCCTTATCTTAACTCCACACAATGTCAAAAGCTCTTCAAATTTTCACTAGAGCACAAGAACTAGACAAGTAAAGATTGGAGACGCATCTTGTGGAATTTATTATAGAAACCTCCCTCCATTTCTTGAAAAACCTGACCCTCAAAAGCACTTATTATTGATGGAGGACAATTCCCCTGTGCATAAATCAAAGAGATCTCACAAGTTTTGTGCGTCTGTCAGCCTGAAGAATATTGAAGATTGGCCTCCAAACTCTCCCGACATCAATCTGATAGAGAAATTTTGGAGAGAAGTGAAGGCCAATGTTCACAAAGACTTCCAGCCCCAAAATATCAAAGAATTAGAGCCATCTTTGCACTTTACTTGGGATATTATTTCAAATAACTTTCTTGAAGAAATTTTAGCCTCCATCCCTTCACAAATTCAAGCTGTTATTATTGCATCTGGAGGATCAAAACACTGGTTACCCCTCCACAAAGATTTGATTTTTTCACTCAAAAAAATTTTTTTACCATGTGTCTTTTTTTGAATACTACTAAAATCCCCTCTCTCTATCTGATGATGCTAGTCTCATTATAAAACTGTAATTAATTCTTGAGCTCAAAATTTCATTTTTTTTCAAAAAAAATATTTTTGAAAAAAAATGATGTCTTTTTGTTTTTTTACTTTATATTATTAATCTTTGGCTTCTAAACAATCTTGAAACAAAATCTGGAGTCAATATAAAGTTTTTTTTATATTAAATTGAAAATTGAAAAGTGGCAATGATACCCTTTTGTCCACTGTAAAACTGGGGTTGAAGTATTTATTTGTTAAACATTCATGTCCTTGAATGTGATGTCAATTTATGATTTCTTTTTTTTCTAGAGGTAGATGAGTTATTTGTACTTAAAAGTTCATTAAAAATGATTACATCTTCATCCATACTATGTAATTCATCAATTAAATGTAACAAATATGCCATGTGTGAAGTTGACAATGAGTGGGTGCTTAATTAATAAGTGTCACAAAAAGTGGTTAAAAATTGTACTTACTGTGGCAGTGATACTGAAAAACATGAAAAGCTTGCAAGTTTCTTGTCTCCAATCCCCCACCAAAAACTTGAGTTTAGGTCACTTTTGGCTGGGAATAAGTGGCAAGAAACCCGCTAGATTTTCTGGTTTAGCTGTAAACTTGGGTGCATATGATGGTTATTCCAGTAAATTCATTAACAAATGTCGCTGCAATTATTCAATTTGCTACTGAAAAATTACTGCAACGGTGGTAAATGTTCAAAAGGGACAGTGTCTTGATCAACTTTAAGCAAAGAATGTTGCTTGAGTGCATGTGAGCTCAGACAGCTGTTTTAATATGGTGAGGGGGGAGAATCTACTTCTGAGATTTCTCATGGCACAGGGTTAGGGGGGTCAGTTTCAGGGATTTGTAGTGTGATTTTAGAAATGATTTGAATGAGGCAGAGGATGGGGATGGTACTTCCTGTTGATTTGGCACATCATTTTCTTGTGGGAGGAACTTTTATTTCCTTGTCAAACACCTTGCAAGCTTTTGTGACTTGGGAGTACCTTCATGCATGAGTGGGGGATATTTTAGGGAGGAGCATAAGGTCAGAAAAATAAGTGTAAGAAAATTAAGGGCATCTGTCCTTGTGTCGGTAAAAAATAAGTATATAATTACATTTTACTTGGTCATTTCATAATGAATTTCAATATTCAACCGCCCTACACAGTATCTTTTGCTAATCACTCATTAAAATTAATATTCAACCCTTGCTCTCATTCAGTAAAACTCAAGTATGTCACATGCTCTTCAATGTTGTTGATGAATTACTAAATATGGAAGAAGACTATATTTTTTCCTATGTATTCAACACTCCAAATTCAAACATAAAAAGAGAAAAAAAAGAAAAATTGAATTTACAACATATGGAAGGCCATCAATGACTAATGAGTGACTAATTTATCCCCAATTGTACATACAACAATATCATGTTTGAGCAACCTTCCTGGATGAGCAGGGAACTATTCAACAGTATCTGTTAGCACCTACAAAATCATAATCATTTTTGGTTATGCAAAAAGTTAAGTTATGGAATATTTCAACATACTAGTCACAATTAAATTGTCTTAAATTTACTTAGGATTGCAGTGGCCAAGTTGGTTTGACACCAGAACAGAAAATGACAGCTGTTCTACAACAACTAGCATATGTACTTCAGCTGATAGCACTGATGAGTATTCCTGTATTGGAAAAACTACTTCCCTGAGAGCTCTAAAGTACTTCATCAAAGATATAACTAGTTTATATGGAAAGTAGTACTTACAAGAACCTAATGCTTCTGAAAAGAAAATTATATTGAGAGAGTATGAAGAACAAGGATTTCCTGGATGTCTTGGTTCAATAGATGGGATTCACTGGGTGTGGAAAAATTTCTCGGCAGCTTGGCAGGTGAATTTCAAGGAAAATAAGGCACACCTACAATGATACTTGAAGCTGTTTCTAGCAAGAACCTGCATTTTTGGCATTGCTTTTTTGGAACTCCTGGAGTGCTCAATGATATCAAAGTTCTCTATAGAAAAAACATCTTTGACAGATTATTGGCTGGTACTTAAGATGAGGTGCATTTTAAGATAAATAATCATAGATATAAAAATGTGTATTACCTGGAAGATGGAATCTATCCTCTATAGTCCAGGCTTGTTACACTACCAACACCATTTGTTATGCCACAAAGCATAACAAATGTGTAACAGTTGTGTAACAGTGTAGATAATCCTATATTACTAGCTATAGGCCTTGACCAAGGATGTTTGAGTAAAACTGGAGAGAAAAACCCCTGTACCTTTGAGAAATAACAGGTGATATTTATTTGCTGCAGCAAATTAGAGACTGTTACTATATCCCTTCCAACACACTTCTTGACTGCTTTACAAGTCAAGACAGTAGCCAATAGCAGACCACTGAGTACCAAAAGACCAGAAACCAGATATGCAGAAAGATCCACACAAGAAAAACAAAATACTTTGCACTTGTTGCACAGAAAACAGCAATAATACTTGATGCATGTTGCAAAGCTACACCAGAGAAACCAGTTGCCAAAGTTGAGTTAAATGAAGAATTAACCTTGCAACAAACACAGCCAATTGCGGCCAAAAAACAGTAGAACTGAGTGAGAAACAATGATATAATTACCAGATGGTTGTATGATAATTAAGGTTGCCCCAAACTGTCTTATTCAGTATTTACACACAGACCACCATCTAAAAAATTCATGCACAGCAACAAATTTGGCACTTTTGACAGCCAAATTGAATAAAAACCCTCTAGAAATGCTCCCCAGCCTTCTATAACCAAGGTGGGTTGCCCGCCTAGAAGCGGCCAGACCTTCCTGAAGCCAGAATACCACCAAAAACATCCAATAAAGCCCAAGATACTTAGAAAAATCCACCACAACTACTAAAACCCTGAAAACACAAAATTAAGCTATGACAACCTTGAGACATTAAATATAGAGCAAAATTAGCTCTACTTAATGGTACTAAGCACTTAACCCTAACAACTAAGGTTAGCCTGTAAAACACAAAAAACAAAATTAAACAGCTATCTTTTAGAAATGAAAAATGAGGAAATGACCACTTAAAACTTGAGATATGTAAAATGTCATCAAGACATAAAATATAGAGAAAGACCAGGGCTATCTAAAGATAGTAACCACATACCCATAGTCCCAATATTCACTGAGTGAAACCAAAATAACAAGTAATTATTCAACCAATGTCAATTAAGACATACAAAAACAGCACCAAACAGACCAACAAAGGCCTCTGCCAATGTTGGAAGACCACATCCTCCTTCCAATTAAGAATTTCTGCATTCTCCTTCACTAAAACCACCATTTTCACACATTTTTCAAAATCAATCTCTGAAATGGGTCCCTGTCAATACTGTATTGACCGTAACCTCATCTGCACCATAACACCACCAATTCATCCATACAGAAGTGCTTTTGATGCCTGCTATTCCAGAAAGAAATATTTCTCCAGACCTGGTTCATTGTCATATGCAACAGATTCATCTCCCCCTCAACCTGGTCCATCTTCCAGCAAAACCAAATGATCTAGGCCTTCCATCTTGATACCCAGATTAATCAACAAGTTTCACCCTTCCAAAAAGAGTGCCAACACCACTACAACCAATAGCTCTACCATACCTGGTCTTTTGGATGGTAAAACCAATGCTTCTCCATACTGAAATTTAAACTGATGAATTTCCAGTTCATTCCCATCCAGACAGTGATAATGACAATGTAGGAATCATTGAAATACCACCACTTAATAGATAGACCACCATCAAGGAAAAGTTCCAACAACATTCTTCTCAACAAAACATCTCATTCTAAACTACTTCCAATCCACTCCTGCCAAAGATCCACAGGAAATTGAGAAAAGAAGACATCTCATCCACCAGTTCAAGACTAATGCTGAACACTTTGTTTCATCTCTTGATTCTTACCTGATAATTCTTGACTTAGACATTAAAAAAACAATTGAACACTTTCCAGACTTTCTGAATGTAGCCAACCATAAAAAAATTCCTCAGTTGAAAGTCTTTGGGGACTCATCATCAAGTCTTGGGGGACTCAAAAACCCTCAATTTATAGTCTTGGGGGACTCAAAAGCTAAATCATAAAGACAGAACCAGAGATCAAACCATTCAAGACCAAAGAAATAAACTAAAATTCTGGGGTAATTGCTCTACAGAGAAGCCAGCTCATCAGTTACCCCCACACTTGCCTTAACTAAATTCAGAGACTCCCCCTTTGGATGCCCTCTGCAAGAATCACACCAACACCACATTATGAATTTATAGTCCTGAAGGACTCAACCATCAAACCAACCTCAGCTTATAGTCTTGGGGGACTACACCATTTTTCAGTTTGAAGTCTTGATGGACTTCCCCAGTGTTCAGTTTAAAGTCTTGATGGACTTTCCACACTTTACATAAAAAGGACAGAGCCTATTCCATGCACGATACTCAGCAACTGCCCTACTGAACTTCCACTTTCTCTTCATCAACTACACTTCACTGATAAAAAATTTTCTTTTATCTATTTTCTTTTCATTGTTTTTCCATCACAGATAATGGCCAGATCTCCAGATTTTGACCCATCAGACCTTCGTTGTTTCACTGCTCCCAAGGACTATTCTTGTAAAAATTGTATCCACATGTGCAGACCTTGCACTTTCACTCTTTCAACTCCTGAGACCAAACTCTACAACAGGGCCTATTAATCTTGCAGCTCCAAAAAGAAAAAATGTTACAGAGACCCCAATTATCATCTACCACCACCCTCACCTTCACACAAATACATCTCAAGAAATCCTACCAGATCCCCAGAACTTGGTCCTGCTTCCTCCTCTTTATCTTCAGCTCCATTCCCAAAAAACTCTCCAAAAGACTTGCCTTATCATCTCAAGAAACAGCCTTTATCTCAGAGAATTCAGCTAAAACAGCTTCAAAATCAGCTCATAGGCTGCTAGACCGCGTCCAGGTGGCCCACCTGCCATACTAGGAAGCAAAAATCAGCCAGAAAACAGCTAAATTCCACCAGAAAACACCAATAACACCACACAACAACCTCCTAGTTCCCCAAGAGTGATGCACTCAACAATTTCTTCATCCAAAAATGCCAAAACTTCAAAACTTCTAAAAGACCTGCCAGAGGACCTCAAGAAGACACTAGAGCACCAAACACTGCTCCCAGATAAATAGCTCCCTCTAAAACAAGAAGAATTAACTAAACCTCTCCTCTTCCAGCCAATTACTCATCTGAAAGTTCCATTTCTTCCAGATCTTCATGCCAAAGATCCCAATAAGCTTCCAGGTCACCTTCTCCTGGTCCATCCTACAACCAACCTGGTACTCCACCACCAGTATCCCACCAAACTGAGCCAAGCAACAATATCAACAACAGCCCTGCTCCTCTGAGCAGGCCACAAGAATTTCCTCCTTCTAGTTCATATTCTCAACACCATTTAGAAGATGACCATGAAATTCCATACCTCCATCTGGTTGATCCTCCTACTATATCCATTCAAAATCCTTCAACAGTCCAGATTCCAGCCGCTTACAAATTTGATGAACTTCCAATCTGTAAGTACTAAATTAATTAATCCAATTTCTTTGACAGAAAATAATAACTGATCCAATTATTTTTTTTAGTTGGTACCCCACCTCCTGAAGCTATATTGAGATTGGCCAACCTCTAAAAACCACATTAACACTGGATTATGCTGATATGAAGCAAAACCTAAGTATGATGTGCTCAACCATGCTTATGGCTTTTGCTCTTTATGGTCCATTGAAAAAATTTGAGAAGAATCTAAGGAAACAACTTCTTGATGACCACTTGAAGATGTCTAGTATAATTAAGCACACCTTCCAACACTCTTTCCCAGCACCTTCTAATTCTGCCCAAAAATTACCTTCCAATCTGGTTCCTGACCTTTAAAATCCATATACTCTTTCCAGCCGCCTACACCACAAAAAACACAGTTCTTCCTCCAATCCCAACAAAAAGAAAAAACGCCAACATAATCCGGACCAACCACAGGAGGCTTCTTCTTCCAGACATTAAATGAAAAAATGAGAAATTAATAATTGACTAAATAGAGAGAACAATAATAATTAGCAGATATATATATATGATTTGTTTTTTATTTTATATTTATTTATTTTCATTTTATTTTTTTTATTTTTTTTATTTTATTTTATTTTATTTTATTTATTTTTATTTTTATTTTTATTTTTATTTTTATTTTTATTTTTATTTTTATTTTTATTTTTATTTTTATTTTTATTTTTATTTTTATTTTTATTTTTATTTTTATTTTTATTTTTATTTTTATTTTTATTTTTATTTTTATTTTTATTTTTATTTTTATTTTTATTTTTATTTTTATTTTTATTTTTATTTTTATTTTTATTTTTATTTTTATTTTTATTTTTATTTTTATTTTTATTTTTATTTTTATTTTTATTTTTATTTTTATTTTTATTTTTATTTTTATTTTTATTTTTATTTTTATTTTTATTTTTATTTTTATTTTTATTTTTATTTTTATTTTTTGTTGTTTTTTGTTTTTTTTACATATTATTACTTAAACTACTAACATACTAAAAAAAACTTGAAAGTAATTTAACAAAATTGCACAACAAAATATGAGAGCTGAGAAATTAAAATGAAATTAATAATAATAAGATGAAATAAAAAAATAATTACAAATGGTATCCCCCAGCCAATTGATAAGCTGATCCCGTTTAACCGTACCCACATCCAAGTGCACCTTGATGTGGATACACCATTAAATAATTTTTAAATAAATTGAGATAAAAATAAATTAAGAAAAATAATATTAATAAAGATGAGATGAAATGAATAGAAATTAAAGTAAATAATATAAAAATGAGATAAGGATAAAAAATAAAATAGCATTGCCTGTCCAATTGATGAGCCTTTCCCCACCAATGTTTGCCCACATCCAGGTGACCCTAATGTGATGACACCATATAATTTAATTTTGTGTTTTTTTTCCTTCTTTAAATCCTAATAACCCCCATAAAAAATTAAAAGATAAAATGAGAAAAAAGAAAATAATCTAAAACTTCTATCTAACACAACCATAGACACAAAAATCAAAGAAAGAAAAAGAAAAATTCAGGCTCCATAGAAAGTCCAGTCCCATGAAATGATCACTGGGTGGGCTCCCTTCAATAAGTAAAAATGATGGTAGACCACCAGTGGTCCACCACCAATCTAAATAGACCAAAGAAGCCAGTCCCAAGCCAGTTTAAAGTCATAGTGGACTTGAACCCTGAATAACATAAACCAGAACTAAGATTCAACTACAAAAAACAAAATATTTGAAACAGAAATTATGGGGTAACTGTTCTACAGAGCAGCCAGCTCATCAGTTACCCCCACACTTTCCAAAATAAAATCTAGAAGCCCCCCCCCTGGGTAGCTTCTAACAAAAAACACAACATCCAGCACAATAAACCAAAACCAATAAGCGTGAAGAGTCCAGCACTTGAAGACCAAATGAGTTTCCAGCTCAAAGTCATAGAGGACTAAAACCTGTGAAGAGAAACCAATACTAGGGTTCAAAAAAATTAAGAGAAGGGGTTAAAAACAGACAATCTGGGGTAAATGTCAGGCTGAGGTCAAGTAAAGAGACATGAACTAGCTTGAATGGTCAGTTGTATAGAAGATTTTAATGGTCCTCTTAGAATACTGAAGTACAAATCCAATAAGTATTAAAATATAACTTAATATAAGGGTCTCAGTAATTTTAATCTCGCTAAATATAAATGTGTTACAATCTTGTTGGCAGAAAAAAAGATGTAATAATTCATATACTATTCAAAGACTTTATAAGTTCTATTTATATGTATTGCAATTGTATTGGTTATATTTTTGAGTTGTAATGATAAAGAATGCAGAAAACATGTCATCCAGGCTATACCAGGAGCCCAGTAAATGATATGTTAAGTTATTTGACCTGAAAGAGGGCGTAAAAATTGCATTTGATGTATATAAATTAATATTTTATTGCATAATAAAATTATATAAGTATCTTATTAAATATAAGTGTTATATTAGTTTTATTATTATATAAATTATCTATACATTTAAATTAAGCATAATATATTTTATATTCTACAAATAATGGCACATTTTTATTTATTTAATAATTATAAATTAATATTTAATTAATTACAAACATATATTATAATTATATGTGTAAAATTGTCTTATAATGTAATTAAATTAATTATTTAAATTTATATATTAAATAAAACCTTTCATATATTATTAAAAAAATAATATTGGGCGCTTTTTTGACCTTTAATTGTGTCAGAAAAATTATTAAATAAATTATAATACTTATTTAATAACATAATATTTAAATCCCCACTTTAAATTAAAAATATCATTAAATTAGTCATTTGTTTCATTTAAACTAGTATTGAATTAATTACATAGTTAAAAAAATTAATCAAAATTGCTTTATACTGGACTCAATTGATTACATGGATTTTTTTTGTGAAAATAATTCTATTTGTTTTAATTAAATCCTTTAAATCTCACTGTAATATCTGGTTTGGGTTATTTTACTCATTGTTCTTATGTTTCAGACTTACTTAGTTACTGATTATTTTAACTAATTGTTTTTGGAACTTATGGTGGGAAAATTGGTTACTTATTCATGGGTTTAGTTTATTGTTTCATTTTTTTCTCTCAATCTCTATGTTTTTAGTTCTATTCTTTTTTATTCTTGTTTCATTTTATTAGAATTTTGTAATTACTCATTTGTGGCGCTTCAGAGGGTCCTTTGCCTATAAAAGGGCTTTGGATAATCCCCTGTAGCATCATCATTACTTTACACTCAACAAAATTTCATTTTATAACATTTATTATACCTTTATTAATATTAGTACACTAAATTAAAAAGTATATAAATTTTCCTTGGTTGCTTTAAGTCTGATAATAATCATTATTGATTGTCGCGCAATTGAACATAATTACATATTAAATAAATATATTATAATCTAAAACCCTTACTTTTGTGTCAATTCCCCAAGTACTCTTGTCCCCTTCTCCTTTCAAATACACATAATATTCTATTACTCCCCAACTTTATAATATCATGTCTTCCCTCTCAATTGTCCTTCTACTCATTCTCCTTCTTCTAGACAACCGGCAGATAAAACAAGACCAAAAACCCCTTCTTTTATACAAAATAACTTCCCCAATGGACCCCTTGATTTACCAGCTCTCTACACATTTAATGACACCTCATTCCACCTAATAGACATTTCTAGAAACCTAATGAGTGTTCAGAAACATAATTAGAATGATATCACCTGCCAAAACCCTGTAGTAATAGGGATAATCCAGCAAAAATAAAGAATAAGTAAAAAAGAGAGTATATGTGTGTTATACATAAAAATAAAAGATTAAAAATGGAAAAATGGAAAATTAAGACTAATAATTACTCAATAATAAGGGGGATTAACAGTAGAAATATTGGGGCTAATCATGACATTATACTACATGAAATCCCCATTCAAAAATAACCAAAATTGACTGAGAAACTACTTAAAAACCAAAAAAAGGGCATGAGATGTGGAGTAACTACATGAAGTAATTGGCAGGTGCTTGAAGGGGTAAATCCTTGACTAATGTAGGCCAATTTAGGTGTGGTAGTGAACTAAAGCGCCAAGATTGAGGTTATTAATGAAATTAGTGCATAAAAAGAGGGTCAATGCATTTATAATATAACTAGGACACTAAATATGCGCCTGTTGCCTATTTTAGAATGTTTCCCCACAGTGGGAATAGAATGTGGGGTAATTATAGTGTTAAAAATCTAACTTTTCTAAAAATGAAGCTATTCAACCAGGAAAAATGCAGGCGGTATGTAGCCAATACACAGAAGCCATTTCTGGCATAAAAAACACCAAATTTGAAAAGGGTTATTTTTATGCATTTGAGTAGCCAAATCAATAGTCCTAATTAAGACAAATTGATCTTTCAAAGTGAATTTTTAATATTATTAAATTTATAGCAGATATAGTCAACGTTTAAGTGATTTAAAGCACATTTCTTGTTTTTTACATAAAACAATGAAAACAACAGCTTTAAGTCTACTTAAAAATTATGTAGCCTTATATTCAAGGTTCTTAAGAATACCCTAACATATTCCAACTTAATTTTAAGTACATAAGACTTATAAAAGGTGGATATATGCATTTATATATGGTGTTATAATGGCATATTTTGTGTTTTTATCATAAATTTACTTATGGATACTATTTTTGTAATCTAATTTATTTCTCCCATGTATAGTCCATGTGTTTAACATAACTTATAAGTACTTCTTACTCATTCCTGAGGATATCCAGGCTGACAGTAACTGTTCTACAGAGCAGCCAGCCCATCAGTTACCCCCACACTTGCCAAAATCAAATCTAGAAGTCCCACCCTTGGGTACCTTCTAACAAAAGAATTTTCCAACACAAATCTTCTCCCATAAAAAACCATTTAAATTCTTGAAAGCCTGAAATCCACCTTAGAAATAAAATTTTCTGCAGTTTAACCTCATGCTGGAGGTTAGATAAAACCTGTGTACATCATTTTTTTCTTCATTTTCTTTTAAAAGAAAATATCCATCTTCACTTGAATTTTTCTTTTCTTCCATTTTCATTATACTAAGTTTTTTTTTTATATAGTGACTTGAACCAGAGAGACTGATAATAATTGGACAAAACAAAAAAATCTTGACCAAATACATAGAGGCTAAATTAAACAAAACAAAAAAACAAATTAAGTATTTTATCCTCATTTTAGAAGAATCAGATTCTTGAAATCCCCAGGTTGAAACCAATATGTTTGCCCCTAGGGCTACAAAAAGCCAAGCCCCTCATCCAATTCTGATATCCCAAAATCAGACCTCCAAACAAAGTCCCCATCCTTCTCCATACACTGAATTTACCATCAATTTCATTCCAAGTGTCTATCTACCCTATACCCTTTGAAGCAGAGCAATCTACAGAATCAATATTTATATCTTCCTTTCTAAAAAAGCCTTCTCCAGTTGAGGGAAGAAACTGCAATTTTACTGTCTTTAACTCCAAATAATTAATCACATAATTATTCTGAAATTTAAAAAAATCCTCCAAAGAAGGACCCAGAACACTAAAAGAATCATCTTCCCCCAAGCAACCATCTTCTGATCTTGAGGGAACCAGCTTGGAATTATATTCCTCTGACAAACATACATCCAGAACATAATCATTCTTAGGATCCAACCTTTCTATAGAGAGATTGTCACCACTTCTTCCATACTCTGAACTTGAAAGAAGAAACTGAGAATCTTTTTCATGAGGCTTCAAATCAATAAGTTCAGAATTTCTCTTAGAATCCAAAAGATACTCCAGAATAGACTCCATAACGTCAAAATTTACATCCTCCTTCAAGCATTCATCTTCTGAGCTTAAAGGAACACCAAGAAAATAATCTTCCTCTAAGAGAAATAGATCCGAAACAGGCTCTTTCTGACCATCAACAGATCCTATAGAAACATCTTCATCCAAAATTCCATTATCTAAACATGAAGAAACTATATCATCATGAACATCCAATTTTTCCTTCCCACAGAGCTCATCCACTTTAAAAAGATACACTGATCATCCAGTGTGTACATATCCAAAACATTAAATTAAGCACATTCTTGAGATCCATTGACAACATATGTTAAAGAAATAAAAATTTCTGAAACATCACAAACATCATCATCTCACAAATTGGGTGATTCCAAAATTTCCACTAAAGCTGAATTTTCTGCTACTTCTTCCTGAACCTTTCTATCCATTTAATTTTCATTTTCAGGTTCCAACTCTTTATTAAAAAAGTTTTCAAGATGAGCCAGAATAGTCTTCTTCAAAACACCTTTAGCAGGAATCCTACTCTCTCCATTTAGAAGTGTCTTCATCAGCCCAACCTTTAACAGAAATCCCTGAACCTACTTTTTGACCCCCAGACCCATGACACTCCAAAATAAACTCTTGGCCTCCATTTCATGAGAGGACATACCATTTTAATCCAGATATTCCATAAACTCTTCAAATTCCACCATAAATATATCATACTGAACCAGAGAAGTTACACCACCATCCATTTCGCATTTCATAGAAATGCCATAAAGATCATCCATGAGAAACACATACCAGCCCAACCAGGAAACCAATCCCTAAATTTTGGTACATCCTTTTTCTTTAACTTAATCTTAAGAGAATCCAGTTCACTAACAAAAACCCCATTTTCCAATTTTGAGCAATCCCAAACAACAGCCCCATCTTCATCAACAAACATATCCTGATCACCAAAAATAAGATCAGGACCAGCCAGTTTAACCTCTTGGGGGAGGAGAGAACAATCTTCCATTTTAGCCTCATAAGGGAGGAGAGAAAAATCTTCAGCACCCTTTTTGCTTTCCCTAACCACTGGGACATCCTCATCAAACTCTTCAGAGTCTGAATCTTCATTTGTGGGTGGTCTCCTTGATAATCCATCAGGCATTGTAAAAGTTTTACCAGGTTTTTGTACCAGGTCAAAGAGAAATGCTGAATAAATGACACCCACATAGTCATTGGAGCATTTGGAAGACTAGGTGTTTTGATCATTTGAACCAGAGATTTAGCATCCACCTGCAGCTCAGAATTCTGCCACATAAAACAGTTTGCAGCTTCTTCAAAATTTTTGCTACACCACACAATTCCAACTTAGGTTGAGAATATCTAGATTCAACCTAATTAAATACCACATACTCATACCTTACTGGCCTGAACCTCAAAGTTTTATTTTCCTGAGACAAAAAAAGCACCAGCAGCAAATAATTTAAGTCCACTTCCAGATAAATTTTTCCAGCTCCCACTCCATAATCCAACTTGTGAAGAATAATATGTCCACCCACCACTTTCTTCAATTTCAGAAAAGCCTCTTCACACTCTTCAGTCCATACACACTCTGTGTCTTTTGTGGTGAATCTCCTTAAAAGTGAAGGCCACAAAGAAAAATATTTAAGAAAATTCTGAAATACTCACAAACCCCTGAAAATCTCCTGACTTCAGTAGTATTTTTAGGCCTTGGCCATGACTGAATTTTATTAACTTTTTTCTTTGCCATAATCCTTCCCTCTTTACATACCACATGACCCAGAATTTCCAGAGAAGTAACACAACAACAAAATTTTGACTCAAAAATGGTCAACCCATCCTCTTCAATCCTAAACAACACTCTTTCTAGAGTAATTTTATATTCCCAAACAAACCTCCTTATACCTAGATTCTCCTTCAGCACCTTATTCTTATAATCAGTGGATGGTCCTTTGATTCCACAATTATCAATAAAAATACCAGCATGTGTAGGAACCTCATTCTGTAAAATCCAAGCCATTTGTGCTTGATATACTGCTTCTGAATTAGTTGCTCCTTGAGGCAACCTAGTGAGCTGAAAACTTCCCAGAGGAGTCTCAAACATTGTAAGTGGCCTTTAATCTGTGTGAAGTTCCCTTTCATCATAACCACCCATAATATCATCCAAACCATAACACACCCTTCCAGCAAAAGCTTCCACAAAGCCCTCTGCACTTGGAGGCATCCCAGCATCCTTGATAGTGACTCTATTCAAGGCTCTAAAATCATGCACCACCCTCAGCTTCCCATTCTTCTTCTTTACACAGAAAACAGGATTTGAGCAACTAGATGTTGATTGTTCATATAAACCAGTCCTGACTCTTTCCCTAACAATTTCTACAAAATAATCCCTAATAGCATCTGGAATTGGAATAGGTTTTATTTGCCAAGGTTCATGACAAACCACAGGAATCAAGTAAGGTTCCCCATAAGAGTGTTTCAACACACCCCTTTCCTCTTCAACAAATACCACCTCTTTCTCCCTCAGAACAATAACATGCAACAAAAACTTCTATTCCTCATCAGACAACCACCCATCAGGACCAAAATTAACAACTTTCAACCTTTCCACAGTCACCCTAGCAGTTTTCTACAAATTCAGGATGATTCTTCACCAGAGGAGTACAGTACAGATCACTTGACAAAGGATTTCTCTTCAAAGGAGGATTTAAACTACAGGCATAGGCTCATTTACAGGCCTAATCTTCTGCGCTACCTTCTTATACTTTTCAGCTTCACCTTCAACTTGAGGGATCTTCAGGACATCTTGACCACCAGACCTGGAACAAAACCAAGAGTTTCCCCATTTCTCACATGTTTGGCCAAGGTAATGTTTTTGAAATGTGTAGAAGAAAACTTAGCAGTGCAAAATTGGGAGAGTTTACTTTTAGACCCCAATCTCACCACTCCAAAACTTTTCCCCAATTACACATCTTCATCCTCACTTCCATCTTCTAAATCTTCAAATCTTGATTCATCTTCTGAATCACATCTTCTAAAATTGTGCAGTTTATCCTCATGCTGGAGGCCCAAAAATTGATCTTTATGATCTTCTTTCTTTAAAATTTTGTGCAGTTTAACCTCATTCTGCAGACCCAAAAATTGATCTTGATGATCTTCACAAAAATATTTCTTTTCTTCTTTCTTGCTTATCTTCAGCTTTTTTTCTTGATTTTCTTCAGTTATCTTGAAATTTTTACTTTCTTTTCTTGAGTTTTCTTCTCTCCAAAAAAAAAACAGAGGTTTCCCCAATGCTCACAGATGTGGCCAAGGAAATTTTTTTGAAAGGTGTAGAAGAAATCCTAGTGGTGCACAATTGGGAGGACTTAATTTTAGACCCCAAATTCACCACTACACAGCTTTTCCGCATATCTTTCAGTAAAGATATATAACCAATCTTCTTATTTGAACTTGAATTAAAAATAATTGATAATTTTGAGAGAGAACAGATACTTGATAAAAAACTTGGAGAATAATTGCAGAGAAGAGAAACATTAAAAAGAGAAAGTTGAAAATCCACTTGGTATATCACCAAGAAAGCTGACCTACTACAACCTGGGATTTCCTCATCTTGGGGAGAGGTTGTAGCACTTGGGTTTTCAGCCCTCATCGCTCTAAAAAAGACAGACTCCCACTAGAGCCTGAGCCACACTCCAAAAAACCAGAGGCAGCACCCACTTCTCTTCTTCTCCTACAACAGTCCATGCACTGGCACATTGAAGACAAACCAGGCCTGGTCTCCCAACCATCCTCTCCAGGGGATGATAACCTCATGTGAAGTGTCCTTTCATCTTCACAAGTCAACTCCAAACTTATTCCCACATCAAACTGATAATTAATTCTTTCTTGAAAATCCATCAAGAATGGCCCACCCAAAACAGCTTTTATAGTCCCTTTTACAATGTAAAAATGAACCTTCCCTGGGGCTCCACCAACTTCTAACTTCACAAACTCAGATGTTCCAATTAATTCAGTGAAATGGCCACCAATCCCTCTCAAATTCACACCAATACCAGTTTTGATGGAGAGGCGCAGATGAGTAGACTCAAAAAAAGAAATCAGGTTAATCTGAGAACCTGAATCCACAAATTCCCTAGCCTCCCTGCCATTTAGAATGAAATTGAAATAACCAAGAGGTGCAGAAAAATGAGTTTCAAATCCCTCATCAATTTTTTCAGCAGAATCACAAATGTATTCTACCTCCCCAGAAGAAACCCTTCTCCTGGTCAACAACTTTTTCTGCCTATCAGCCAACCCAGCACTGATAGCATACAACTCCCCATAAGTAAGGGAAACCTGACCCTGATTAATGCTTTCCAGGACAGAGTCCATAACATTAACTTGACCAAAAACTACTGGCCTCTCAAAGTGAGCCCTTGGCTTCACTACCTTGGTGCTCGAATATTCTTGAGCACCAGAACAACCAAAAGATTTACCATCAACAGGAATCAAACCAGATCCCTCACCAGAATCTCTAACTCCAGAAGACTTTGGAAACAAAGCCAAAGGGACATCCTCCTCACAGTCAGAATCAAAATTGATAGGCATTGGCTCACCATTCATGTCCAATGCTCCAAAAATAGGGGGGCCATATCTGCCATAACCTTCTGCATTTTATACAGCTCCTCTTTGCTGTACTTCTTCCTAGATGCACTCAGCTAAGGATCTACCTTTAAAGCCTTAGACTTTGGTTGGGCCTGAGAGCTGCTCTTAGGCCTTCCCACAATTCCTGCTTCTACATCATAAACACAAGCCAAGCATTCCATACTTTACTTTCCACCACAAGAATACAACTCCAAACCACCAAAAGAAGATTTAAATGAGACTCTATTAGTATCCTTTCCCTTTCCCTTGCCATCATCTCCACCTTTACCAGAAGAAGAAGACTCATTAGGAAACCCTTCAAATCTTGGCCTCCTTGAGTAGAAATTATGTCTCCTCCTTACCAAGTCCACTGGATCCTAACCATCATTAGGCTTCACAAAAGGACCATCTGGGAACTTGAACACTTACCCATGAAATTCCACCTTCCCTTCAGACACATCCCTATTCAGTGCCCAACAATCATTGGACTTGTGGCCCCTCCTGCTGCAATAAGAGCAGAAGCAAGGAGCACTTCTACTAACCCTCCTATCAAAATCTCTAGGCTGAGAAGGAGCCTTATTGGCCTTCTGAGTCTCCTGAACAAAAATATGTAGCTGTTTTGTCAGATCAGCCAACTGCTCCACTACAGGATAAACCTCTTTAGGCTTCTCAGGAGGCTTTCCCTTGCTCACACATTCCTTCTTCCTAGATTCCTCCACATCTTCAGCAAAAGATTCACTGACCTTTCTAACATACTTGCTGCTAGCTTCCTGGCAAGAATCCACTGACAAAAGTTTCAGATGACCCTCCACAAACTCCTTCACCACAGAAAGAGCAGGAAATTTCTGATTCCCCTTAGGAAGAATCTTCATTTTAACCTTCCTTTCCAACTACTTCAGCTGTTCAATTCTGACATTACTAGCCAGAGCAGACCAGAAAATATCTAAAGAAGAGTCAGTACTCTCCAACTCCTTCATATCCAACAAATAATACACCACTGGCTCCAACTGAGCCAGAAACTTCTTATAAGTATGGAGGTTGTCCACCCCTCCATAAGATTGCCATTCACTTGCAATCATATTGAGATCCACCGTTGAATATCTAGATCCCCACCTGTCTATCATCTGCAGACACAACTTTTTCCAATACTTTCTATTATAACCCTCCATATCAGCACCCCCCCTCACCAGAGCACTGTCACCAATGTAGAAGATGACTTTCTTCAACATGTCCAAGTGAGAAGAACCATCCACGTTCCCAGAAGCCTCAAACAGCTCCAGAAACAGCTTCACATCCTCCCCCATAAACATAGGCTTCTTCCAGGACTTTATCCTAACAGAAGGCCTAACAGAAACAGGAGGATTACCATCCTCAACAGCACCAACAGTGCCACTACCACTACTAGAGAAAAAGGGTCAAGAAGCCATGGTACAATAGATTCCAGCAAACAAATCTCCAACCACAGAAGAGAGTCCTAAAGTAATAGAAAGTCCAAAAAGCTAACAAATCCTCACCCCACGTTGGGCACCAGAAATGTAGAAAATTGTATAGTACTAGCTATAGGCCATGACCAAGGGAGTTGGAGTATTACTGGAGAGAAAAACCCCTGTCCCTTTGAGAAATAACAGGTGATATTTATTTTCTACACCAAATTAGAGATTGTTACTATACCTTTTCCAACACACTTCTTGACTGCTTTACAAGTCAAGAAAGTAGCCAATAGAAGACCACTGAGAACCATAGTACCAGAAACCTGAAATGCAGAAAGATTCACACCTGAAAAACAAAACACTGTGCACTTGTTTCACAGAAAACAGCAATAATACTTGATGCGGGTTGCAAAGCTACACCAGAGAAACCAGTTGCCAAAGTTATGTTAAATGAAGAACTAACCTTGAAAAAAACACAGCCAATTTTGGCCAAAAAACAGTGAAAACTGAGTGAGAAACAATGATATAATTACCAGATGATTGTATGATAATTAAGGTTGCCCCAAACTGTCTTATTCAGTATGTACACACAGACCACCATCTAAAAAAACAATGCACAGCAACAAATTTGGCGCTTTTGACAGCCAAATTGAATAAAAACCATCTAGAAACGCTCCCCAGCCTTCTTTAACCAAGGCAGGTGGCCTTCATAGAAGCGGACAGACCTCCCTGAAGCCAGAATACCAACAAAAACATCCAATAAAGCCCAAGATACTTAGAAAAATCCACCACAACTACTAAAACCCTGAAAACACAAAATTAAGCTATGACAACCTTGAGACATTAAATATAGAGCAAAATTAGCTCTACTTAATGGTACTAAGCACTTAACCCTAACAACTAAGGTTAGCCTGTAAAACACAAAAAACAAAATTAAACAGCTATATTTTAGAAATGAAAAATGAGGAAATGACCCCTTAAAACTTAGAATATGAAAAATGTCAACGGGAAGTAAAATATAGAGAAAGACCGTGGCTATCCAATGGTAGTACCCACATACCCATGGTCCCAATATTCACTGAATAAAACTAAAATAACATGTAATTATTCAACCAATGTCAACTATGACGTACAAAAACAACGTCAAACATACCAAAAAAGGCCTCTTCTAATGTTGGAAGACCACAAAAGTTGCATAATAGGGGGTATAAATGTTCAGGGATCCACAATTAGGGATCAGGAATTTTTTTCCCAGGATCAGACATTATTAATTGTGGAAGATTCTTATCCACTAGCCCTGCAGCTAGTGGATAAGGAATCCACAATAATGCATTATCCTGCCTCTTATACCCCAATTTCCATTCCTAATTCCTGATCCCAAACTCATCTCATCCATGATGGATTTGCAAGAAAGTCACATGACTCATAATTGCTGATTCCATCCTTAAGTATTTCATCACTCTATGCTACTTAATTTAGGTGGCAAAAACTTAAGTTTTTTTTCTATCTACACACCCCAACTGCACATTTGGCAATGAATTCCCACTTCCCTCATCACATAACCCTTCCACCAGCAACAATGAAACACCTCTCTACTAGGAAGCTACTTCACTCAACAATGAATGCTATTACTTTTCTTTTAGTTCTTTACTATAAATCTGATTCTGATTTGGAAGATGCTTTAGCTTATATATGTTTTCTTTCCAAAAAGTGTTACATCATCACCAGGGGGCCAAATCTTTATCATGATCCCCAATATAATCTGGCCTCCATTCTCAACATTCCTCACTTAAACTTCACCCAACTTTTTAGAACTTCTCCTGTTTCTTTCTTCAATCTTTATGTCCAGTAGAAATAAATAATAATTGTTATGTATTTGTTACACAAACATTATGAAAATCTTACACCATGTGGTGTAACAAACAAATTTGGTAGTTTTAAGACTATACCCCACCCATAAGATGAAGCAAGTCAATAATTTTCGAAACTAAAACAAGCTTCACAAAAAGACATTGAGCATGCCTTTGGAGTATTATATGCGCGATGGGGAATTATTAAACAGCCATTCCACCTAAAGAGGAGAAAAATTGTCAATCAAATAATGACATCTGTATAATATTACACAACATGATCATTGAGTCAAAATCTACAACAGATCAATTCCTATCTAATACACATAATATACCAAGTCAAGTAGTTGAAAGTTATCATGATCCTGCCTTTTTCAACAGTATATCTCATTATATGCAGAGGAGTCAAGATCTTCACAACCCAGCTTTCCACTTTCAACTATGTGAAGACTTAAAAATTCATAACTGGAAAGTAGGGGAACTGTAATAGAATAGTAATTAAAAATTGTTTTATTTAAATAAAAAATCTACAGAATATAAGCCTAGTTTTAAAAAAATACTACAAAAACTTTATATTTTATTAGTCCTATGCTTTCTTCCATTTAAAAAATGTGAAAAAAATTTATTACTTACTTATTTAACTTTTGATAAAACCCAACAAAAAAATCTTTCACAATTTAAATATAACAGGATGATAAAAAAAATTAGCTTAATCTTCTTTCCAATTGAAAAACATGATTAAAATAAATGCTTAACTTTAAATATTTTGTTGAATGTCCATTATTGTGCAATTTATTTTATATATATAAGTAAAATGTAAAATCTATGAATATTATTAAAGTAGAGTTGAGCTCAAATATTGAAATTAATATGATAACTAAAAACGAACCTGGAAAGGATATAACTTTAGCAACAGAGAGGGGCCAACTAACAAATTGATACTTCATATGTAGATAATTAAAATTTCAAATAATATGTAAGGATTTTGGAATAGGGTTGTTGTTATTAATATATATAAATTTATAATGGAAAAGGGTCACTTATATTAATATATATAAATTTTTAATTGAAAAGGGTCACTTATATTAATTTGTATAAATTTATAATGGAAATGGGCCACTTTTATTAATATAAATAAATTTATAATAGAAATGGTTTTCTTTTATTAATAAATATATATTTATAATTACATGGTATGAGGAGGGAATTTTCCGCAGAACAACCCTCCTTATATATTGCAAGGGGACCCTCAATGGCCAGTGGAAAAACCACTGGCCACTTGTGCTTAGAGTGGCCATGTCAGGCTGAGATAAAGTACCAAGACCTGAACTAGCTTCAATGGTTAGTTGTATAGATGATTTTATGGTCCTATATGAATAATGTAGTACAAATCCAATAAGTATTAAAATATAACTCAATATAAGGGTCTCAGTAATTTAAATCTCACTAATTATATATACGGCCTACAATCTTATAGTTAGAAAAATACATTTAATAATTCAGATACTATTCAAATACTTTTATAAGTACCATTGATATTTATTGTAATTGTATTGGTTATATGTTTGATTGTAATGATAAAGAATGTAGAGAACAAGACCAAAACCCCCCTCCTTTTATACCCAATAACTTCCCCAATGAGCCCCTTGATTTACCAGCTCTATATATGGTTAATGACACCTCATTTCAACTAATAGAAATGTCCAACAACATAAAGAGTGACCAGTAACATAATTAGAATGATATCACCCACAAAAACCCTGAAGTAATAGTGATAATCCATCAAAAATAAAGGATAAGCAAAAAAGAGAGTGTATGCATGTAATATATTAAAATAAAAGACTAAAATGGGAAATAATATATAATTATAATCCATATTAAGAGGGATTAATAGTAGAAATTATTAGGCTAATCATGACATTAAACTAAGTGAAATCCCCATTCAAAAACAACCAAAATTTACTGAGAAACCACTTAAAAACCCAAAAAAGGGCATGAGATGTGGGGTAACCACATGCAGTCCTTGAAAGGGGCTTTCACGGATAAATCCTTGACTAATTTAGGCAAATTTAAGTGTGTTAGTGAATTAAAGCACCAAGCTTGAGTTTATTAATGAAATTAGTGCATATAATAAGGGTCAATGCATTTATAGTTAAACTAGGACACTAAATATGCACCTGTTGCCTATTTTAGCATGTTTCCCCACAGTTGGCTTAGAATGTGGGTTAATTATAGTGTTAATAAGCTAACTTTGCTAAAAATGAAGCTTTTCACACAGGAAAAATTCAGGCAGCACGTGGCCAGTACACAGAAGCCATTTTTGGCATAAAAAACACCAAATTTGAAAAGGGTTATTTTTATGCATTTGAGTAGCCAAATCAATAGCTCTAATTAAGACAAATTTACCTGTCAAAGCGCATTTTTAATATTATTAAATTTATAGCACATATAGTCAACTTTTAAGTGATTTGAAGCGCATTTCTTGTTTTTCACATAAAATAATGAAAACAACAGCTTTAAGTCTACTTAAAAATTATGTAGCCTTATATTTAAGGCTCTTAAAATTACCCTAACATATTCCAAATTAATATTAAGTACATAAGACTTATAAAATGTGGATATATGCATGTATATAAGGTGTCATAATGGCATATTTTACATTTTATCATAAATTTACTTATGTATACAATTTGTGTACTCTAATTTATTGCTCCCATGTATAGTCCATGATAAAATTCCCATATCATCAGCATCACATAAATTATTTTCTTTTAGAATTAGAAGCTGTTTAATCTCACTGCTCTTCCTCTCATTGTCCGACTTTTCTAAATATTTTCACATATATTGCTGATTAATTTTCATACTTGATTCATCAAGTTCCAATTTTTTTGTCAAGAAAGAGTGTTTCCTTTTGAATCAAGATTTGCTCTTTTGTGAGTTCAAGTTGGTCTTAAGCTATGTTGAATTGTTTTTCTGATATATCTAATTTTTTTCCTGCTAACTCATAACTGTCAAACATAGCTTCAATTGTTTTTTCAGCCATGTCATGGTAATGTGAAAAACCTTCTTTCTTTTCTGCTTCTCAAGATTCTGCATGTTAGTGCTTTTTTTCTGATTTCTGACCAAGAGGATTTTTATTATGTGATGGAGAAGGTGAGGAAGGACAGCTGCTTGATTCCATTTGGGTGCTTGTTTGACTAGAAAAACTATGTACATACAATCTTTTTGTACTCAAAACTGGTTTCTATATGGGCCGAACTTTGTGCACTCAAAAAATTGTCTAAAGGTGACTTTCTGTTAGGTTCTAAGTGCCATTTTGGAGCAAATTTGAGTTTCTCCCAAGCTAATAAACTCTTGAATGTTGTTTTACATTGATCTTTATAGATTGAAATTGCACTTTGGATCCAATTGCTTGGGCTTGTTCCACTTGGTGGATTTCTCTCGATACCATGATATATAGCACTAAATTTAAGAGTAGTTGTGTCCAAGGCTTGCCATCAAGTGTTAGATTGAGGTGCTATTAGCCATTATTCTTTCTTTAGGTATTTTAGTAGTCATAATCAAACTTTATGGACCTGATTTTAATCTGTTCAAAATCTTTGTAGTGTAGTTTACTATGAGTGTTCAGTGTACTTCTATTTTCTTGTATAATGTTTTGCCTGACTGTGAAGTAGAAAACTCCGGTTTTTCACTAACTGATATCCAAGGTATTGCTAGTTGCTCTTCTTCCTGGGGGTTCCAGTTTGGAGATTGCTTTTTCCTATTATCATTTGACATTTTTTGTTATTTTGGGTTGAGAATTTGTTGCAAGTAGTTTATAGTAGTCAAAATAGAGGAAATTCAGTGATGAGTAGTGAATAAAGTGACTTGAAAAGATAATTTGTGAAATGGTGGTGGAATCAAGGGTGCAATTAAGTATCTTGATGAGCAATTCAAAATGAAAAAATTTTGGCAGGGAGAGGTGCAACTTAATGACGCAAAGTAAGTATCTGTAAGTATATATACTTACTTGTACCCAACATTTACCGAAATGAATATCTAATGTGAGGTGTTAATGACACGGTGCTGGAATATGCATCAAAGTAATAGCTAAATATGCATGGAGTGGGGTGTTACCGACACGATGGTAAATGCCCAAAGTACAAGAGAATTAAGGGTAAGAAAAGAAAGTGTAAAAAATTTATTTGCAACCATGAGAATTTTATTTCTCGAAAAAGAAAATTGTAAAAAAATAGGAAAATAATAAAAATATAATAAAAAAAATCAATTTTTCAAGAAAAAAAATAAAAAAACAAAATTTCCCATATTTGCAAAAGATATTTTTCTTATTTTTCTCACACATATTTTTTCGCACATATTTTTCTTACGCTTATTTTTCTGTCCTTATGTCACTCCCTACAATATCCCCAACTTGCGCATGAATACCCCTATCAGGGATATCTTACTATTGATGATCCAATAGACACCTTTATTTAATAACCAGTAAACACAATTAGTTATACCGTCACACGCTGAATATCTGATTGTTAGTTTTATCAGTCACCTTTATTTAATAACCAGTAAACACAATTAGTTATACCGTCACACGCTGAATATCTGATTGTTAGTTTTATCAGTCACCTGTCCCAGTGAGTGATAGAGATACGTATTCAGTTCGTGTATAAGCAATAGTGTTTAGTGAGATATGAAATAAAGAAATAAAAGAAACAGAAAATAATCGGTCAGTGTTGTTCGTTGTAAAATAGAAGTATTGGATGAGGAAACAGATAATCGATCATCGCTATATATACTAATATGATACAAGTACATACTGACAAATCAATAACAGAATAAATATATACTTTATCAACATCTACACATAAATCATGGATTAAGCACATAAAATAGACACCACAATAATTGTATCAATTATCAACACACTCTTCCTTCAACACCCCCCCTGCTTCATACATGATCAAATTCAAAGCTTTTTTATCTTTATCAAAGCGAATGCGAGGCTGCTGTTTAGTGAACATGTCAGCCAACATATCAGCAGTTGGACAATATTTGATGCAAATTTCGTTTCGCCAAACTTTTTGTCGCAACCAATGATACCGAACATCAATATGCTTTGAGCGTTCATTAATTTGTGCTTCCTTGGTCAGAAAAATGGCACCTTCATTATCACAAAATAATTCAGGAGCATTAATACTGGACAGAAGAAGCGGTGGAGATATAATTTCATTCAAAGAGAAAAAAAGTTTTGATATCCAAATCAGCGTTTTCACACAATCACACATAGCAATATACTCTGCCTCAGAGGTTGACAGGGAAACCGCTTTCTGACGGCGACTTCAACAGGAGATCGGGCCACCATTGAGTAGTATAACATAGCCAGTAATAGAACAGCGTGTTTCTTTGCAATTGGCATAATCAGCATCACTAAAAGATTCCAGGGCAATACCATTTGTATTTCTCGGGAAACCGATCCCAACATTCTTGTTGGTCACAACATATTGCAGAAGTTTTAGAGAGAGACACCAATGAGTTGGAGAGTGATTGGAATTGTATTTTGACAATGCATTCAAAGCTTGACTAATATCAGGTCGGGTGGAAACAGCAAGATAGTTCAGTGAACCGATAAGTTCTTGATAAGGGTGACCCCTTCCTTCCAATGTTTCATCAGGTGTAGGATCAATGAGAGAACATGTAACTGGTAATGGGGTAGAAATATGAACACAGTCAACTAAACCAAAACGCTTAGCTAGGTCTTCAATATATGATTCCTGCGTGAGAGAAATAAGATCATTATGATAAGAAAGTTTAATGCCTAGATGGTGTGTAGGATTATCGGTCCATTTGACTTTAAAATGTTCACAAAGATTGTTATGAAAATTATGAACGCGAGAGTGTGAGTTGGAAAACACAAGACCATCATCCACATGCAAATGCACAAAAATGAAATCATATTTTTCTCGAAAAATAAATAAGGATTCATCCCCTTCAGCTTCAATGAAATGTAATTTTGTCATAACTTCAACAAAACGTTCTTTCCATTGTCTAGGTGCTTGGCGGGTACCATAGAGTGATTTTCACAGCTTCCAGACTTTGTCTTTTCCACCAATCTCATATCCCTTGACCTGAGTGACATACACGTCATCCTTCATTACACCATGAAGAAAAGAAGTTGAAACATCAAATTGTGAGATAAGCCAGTTTTTGGCTGCTGCAAGAGAAACAAGCAACCGAAATGTTTCAGTCCTACCCACCGATGCATACGTCTCCCCATAGTCTATACCAGCCTTTTGAAGATTACCAAGTGCCACCCACCTAGCTTTATACCTAGTTACTCGACCTAATTCATCTCTTTTCTTAGTCAGAACCCAGGTACCCCCAATGACTTTCATATCTTTATTTTTGTTTACAAGATCACCAACTTGATGTTCACACAAAGATTCAAATTCTTCATCCATAGCCTCCCGCCATAGCGCAGCTTCAGAGCTATTCAACGCTTGTTTGTAAGTTGGGTTATCAGGTGTAAATGATGCAGCAAAACCATAGTAGGAAGGCATTTTTCTGTTCCGAACAGGTCTACCATTGCGCGACTGTGTTTCAGCTACTTCTGAATCACTTTCTTTACTAGGTAAGTCATCAGCAGGTAGTTCAGGAGTTTGTCGTTGACGCAGAACATGTGATTTATCAATACTGTTTTCGCTTAAATCCTGTTCACAACCCGGGACAGTGGGCGTAACCGAATCAGCTTGTACAGCTTTACTTGATGGAATCACAGATGAAACTGAAAACGGAAGGACAGTTGAGCCTAAATCATTTGACGCAGTATTATCAGAGGAGAGGGGAAGAACAATGTAATCCGGAATATGAATTTGAGTAAAACAATTGCTGAAATAGTTTTTTGACTCAAAACATTTAACATTTCGAGAGATAATTATCTTTTTACGTTCTTTATCATAGAGTTGATAACTTTTTGAGTTTGGTTCAAAACCAACAATTGCACATTCTGTTCCTCTCGACTGAAGTTTACTAGAACGAGTTTCCTTGTCATTTAGTCTAACAGCTAGTGAACCAAATCGCTTAACAAAGTCATAATCAATTGAATTAACTCCACCACCAGGTATAAAGGAATTGAGCTTCTCTTGTGGTGAACAATACTTCAATTTCGAATGAGGTAAAAGATTCAATAGTGTATTGCAGTTCATAGCACACTCACACCATAACTCAGGCAAGCATTCAGAATAAATTAAGACCGTACAGATTTTGTCGATAAGAGTTTTATTAAATCGTTCAGCTACAGAGTTATGTTGAGGTGTCCTGGCTGGAGCCTGCTCATGAGTTATACCACATTCATCCAAATGCTTGACAAAAGTCCCCAAACCATATTCTCCTCCCCTATCACATTTTAAATATTTAATTTTCCTCTCCAATTTATTCTCAATGTCATGATGATATTTAAGAAAATTAACATAAACATCGGATTTAGATTTCATTAGAAAAATAGTAGAGTATCTTGGGCAGTCATCAACAAACGTTAAAATGTATCTACAACCACCAAGTGTTGGGGGATCAATAGGTCCAACAACATCCGAGTGAACCCTAAATAACGGTATTGTAGACGTGGGAAAAACAGAGTTAAATGGACTCTTAACAATTTTTCATTTTGCACAAGTTACACAATCAAATTTCTCATCAATGAAATCAATATTTTTTGAGATAAGAAAATTCCTGAGAGTCCTCGTGTTCAGATGTCCTAAACGTGAGTGCCATTGACATAGAGTAAGTTTAGGAAATGAGGACATATAAGCAGTTTGGCTAGCATACCACAAATTCTGCCTTTGACCTTTATGCAAAAATTTAGCCACTAACGAGTTGCTTGAATCAAAAATTTTTGTTTCTTCTGGTGAGAAATTGACAGTGAGACCTAATCGATTTAATTTATTTACAGAAATTAAATTGGTAGACAAATTTTTCACAAAGAGAACATTTCGAAGAATGAGTGAATTAGAGATAGGAAGATTTCCGCTAAGATAAGCTGTTAAAATTTGAGTTCCAGCAGTGTTAATCTTTGCAGGAGTAGCGAGTTTTGTGACTTCAGTTAGCAGGTCCTTATTATTGACCATATGACATGTTGCACCCGAGTCTAAAACAAATCCCGTCCCACCCTTTTCAGAATTAGCCATATAAGCAGACTCCTCAAGGCCATCAACCTCAACAAGAGATGCTGATTCGGTTGTTTCCTCAGCAGTTTTGGCGCTATCATTAGAAGAGACTTTTAGCTTTTTAAGCTGTTCTCTTAATTGCATGATACAGTTTTCATCCGTATGACCAGTATGTCCAAGACGACACTTAAACTGTTTTTTATCTTTCTTAGTTGGAGAAGACGATCTCGGTTTAACTTTCTTCTTAAGCTGCTCGGCTTTCATGGCAGTTGTATTCTCTATATGGTCTGTTTCTCTCTGTCTGCGATTTGCCTCAGATTTTAGATGTTCGTAAATATTTTCAAGGGTAAGATTCTTGAAGTTTTGGAAAAGATTTTGTGTAATACCAATCATCGATTCATGATGAACACTCTTTACAAGAATCATGGCTCTAATTTTTGATGAGATGACCAGGTCGGGATCGCTCGAGGCACTATCTGTCAACAAATTTTCGATCTCTTCAAATTTAGATAGGTGTTCCCTTAATGAAGAAACTCCATCCCATTTAAGATACACAAGTTGATCAAGTAAGTCGGAAACAGTCGACGCATTACCCTCGCCATAATCGGTGAGAATCTTGTGATAGGCAGCATACGTTGATTCAGCTTTTGACACCAGTAATGAATCCCTGGGATTTACAGCGTTAATAAGTATTAAACGAGATTTTGCTTCACCCCTTCTCCAATCTGTCGGATTCGCATCATTAGGGCGTGTCGCAGAACTTATATGGTGAAGGAGGTCGTGAGATTCAAAGTAAAATTCAATCATAGACTTCCATAATGAAACGTTCCCACTTGTGAGTATCGGAATCTTAAGAAGTTTATCTGAGGACTGATCGTTCATGGCTGAGTAAGTATATGGAGTACTTATGCGTGGTTGAGACTGAGATTCAGATGCTGGTTGATAATTAGATTGTGTGGTTGTATTATCAGTTTCAGCAGATGATGAACCTGGTGATGAGGGAATATCTTCAGCTGGTGTGGACATTCAGTAGTCTATTCAGACTTTTAATCTATTGATGATCCAATAGACACCTTTATTTAATAACCAGTAAACACAATTAGTTATACCGTCACACGCTGTGGTAGCCTAAAGTTTAGTACGGCACCTAAATATGTAAATGGAGTTATTACGGCGTGCAAGATTGGAGTTATTATTTTTTTATAAAAAGGGTTTTATTTAATTTATTTTGGAGTTTAAAATATGAAGAAATTGGTCACGAGCAAATGCCTACACAAATACAATTTATTTTACAGAGAAAACTTATTTTTACGGTCTGAAAAATTTATAAGTATCAAGTCAAGTCACTCAAGAACCTTGGGAAATTTTCCCAAAATTTTTACTATTTTTTTTATATTTTTTTTATATTTTTAAATGAATTTTAAAGTTTTATAGAAATATTTACGTTTTCAGAAATTACTTAACTTTGATGAATTTTCACGGGGTAATTAGAGCTGCGCAGACTACGAAAATTAGTTTGGTATGTAAAGGGGAAGTAGCTCTATTATGTGTAATTTTTCTAGATTTTTTATTATGGTTTTAAGGTTCAAAATTGAGTCCGGAAGTCCGGACAGACTCCGTACGGACTCCATTCCAGCTCCGTACGGACTCCGTACGGGCTCCGGATTGACTCTGGAAGAGCTCTGGAGGGGAAAACTTAGGCACGTGACTAGGAATACTTAAGCGCTTCTCAAACTCGAAATTGAGAGGGGGGACACATCATTCAGCTTAATCATTGACCACCACGGTCTCATTTTTTTTTATTACTCAACAAATTAAAATAAATTGTAATACCCTTATAACTTTATATTTTATATATAACATTTTAGAAATACTACTCAACAATTAAAATCACACTTCATACAGGGTATCTTTAGAAAGTTCTTCATCACTGGGACTTGATTATTGCTGTCTCATAAAAATTAAAAATATTATAAAAACATAAAAGTCAATCTTTTCAGATCTTTCACTGGTACACCTTAATTGTTGTATTCAGTATTTCTTTATCAACAGCCACTTTTATCTCGATCTCAATAAGCGTTAAATATTTTAGAGTTTCATTATTTTATAAATCAGATCCAAGTAGATTGGTTAGCTTAGTGATTTAGAATTCCCATTTTGATATTTTTTTTTTTTTGTTGGAAGGACGGGGTTTTCGGCTAAATCCACATATCTCCTCCGGATTCTGCTTACAGCAAGGCGACTGTAAGAGTTTACCTTACCATAACGCTGAATATCTGATTGTTAGTTTTATCAGTCACCTTTATTTAATAACCAGTAAACACAATTAGTTATACCGTCACACGCTGAATATCTGATTGTTAGTTTTATCAGTCACCTGTCCCAGTGAGTGATAGAGATACGTATTCAGTTTGTGTATAAGCAATAGTGTTTAGTGAGATATGAAATAAAGAAATAAAAGAAACAGAAAATAATCGGTCAGTGTTGTTCGTTGTAAAATAGAAGTATTGGATTGCTTTTTATCATAGTAGTTATAACAGTATTAAATATATATATATACCTTTATTTAATAACCAGTAAACACAATTAGTTATACCGTCACACGCTGAATATCTGATTGTTAGTTTTATCAGTCACCTACAGTCGTTATACAAGTTGGTTAGCGACTAATACATTTCTACTCTAGAAGATAGATCTACCTGTCCCAGTGAGTGATAGAGATACGTATTCAGTTCGTGTATAAGCAATAGTGTTTAGTGAGATATGAAATAAAGAAATAAAAGAAACAGAAAATAATCGGTCAGTGTTGTTCGTTGTAAAATAGAAGTATTGGATGAGGAAACAGATAATCGATCATCGCTATATATACTAATATGATACAAGTACATACTGACAGATCAATAACAGAATAAATATATACTTTATCAACATCTACACATAAATCATGGATTAAGCACATAAAATAGACGCCACAATAATTGTATCAATTATCAACACACTCTTCCTTCAACACTTACATGGTGCGTAGTGTTGACATATGATTAACAGGAAGCGGTAAATCTCGCTCTCCTTAAAGCATCCATAGGTGTCGAGCTAAGCCTCTTCACTTAGCTAACTTCAATTCAGTTCAGCCTGGTTTCTTGGCAAAACTGAATTGAAGTTTGATAAGTGCGAATGCTCTAACTATCTACCAAAGCAATAAGATTTTGAGAGTTGTGTTTTTGGAAGATGGAAAAATTGTATTTGCAGCATCTGATGCTGTGAAAGTCTAACAAAAATGCACATTGTATGTGCCTGACCTTAGCTAATAGCCTCATCCAATCATATGGCGTCTTTGTGTTTTTGATGATTCTTTTTGGGCCTTGCATATAAAATAAAACATAATCCTGTGCGGCACTTGATGGCTATGTACTTGGTTACCAAATATACAACAATTTAGACACGGTATCGTTTATTGTCTTATTATTTCTTGCAATCTCACCCAACGAGGGCCATTGAAGAAAGGATAGAAACAAACAAGACCTTTTACGATGAGTGAACTATTCATTCACAGAGTAAAAGAAAACATGATCTTTTTCAGGAAACTATGAGCAGATCATGAAGCTAGAGACAAAATATTCGGGAATCTACGTGTTAGCACACAGCATCTTGTTGCATCGCAACTTTAACCCATTGGGCTCTGTCTTCTTTAAGAGCATCCACAAGCGTCGAGCCAACCCCTTCACTTAAGTAACTTTAATTCAGTTTTCTAAAAGAACAAGACTGAAATGATATAAAGTTACATAAGTAAAGGAGTTTAGCTCAACACTTGTGGATGATCTTACACAGACAAGACGGAGTCCCGTCTCAATCTATTGAAAACAGGGCCAAACGATGACCTAACCTAAATATGTGAGAGCCACTGTTATTACACATCTGTTTTTTTCTGTGGTGTATGCCAGGACTAGGAATGATGCCGTGTCAACAGGTAAGTCTTCGATTATTAATCAATTTGGTTTATTCCAGGACCGCGACTAATGACTTGCCTACCAATCCAAGTCATTGATGGCCGGTTATTTTCATCTAAAATTGTCAATTCAACAAATGTTGGATTCAACAATCATAATCCTGCTACTAACCGCAATTTTTTTAGTGTATTATCAATTTTTTTCTTCATACTTCTATAAACCAAAAGATTCTATCAAAAATTTGCCATCAATACCTCATCTCCCATTTTTTGGTTCAGTTCCATTTGTTAATCCCAAAAAATTTCACCAGCAGTGCCATGAATGGTCCAAAAAATATGGGTACGGAATTGACCTCATCTTCTTATTTTTCATACTCCTTCTAAAAAATATTAACATAAACCACTCTTCATTCAACCAATCATGAACATTACAGCCCAATGTTTTTTTTTAAAAATGGGCTGGCATCTGATGCCATAGTAGTTTGTGGTGTAAAAATTGCCAAATATCTTTTTATCAACAACAGTTCCAGTTTTGACGACAGATTCAGACCATTTTTTTATAATGAAGAGCTTCGTCTTGATAATCACTTTGTGAGTATAGTTAAATCTTTATCTTAAAACTAGTGACCTGCTAATTTTTCTGATAATAATGTTAAAGATTGCTTTTATTGATAGCACACCAATGGTAAAAGAGCATAGAAAGCTTATAATTCAGACAATCAAAACTGCCCTTGAAAAGGATGGAGGAGAATGTGTGGAAAGAACTTCCCGAGAATTGGTTACTCTTTTGGCTCAAAAAATTCAACATAATCCTGTGGTTCCATTGAAAGACCTTATTGGTAATGCTACAGGAATCTGTTCCGTCACCCTGGGATTCGGTGTCAAGTGGAAATTGCAGGATACGATTGAAAGAAATGAGGTTACAGGAATTCTTTCTGCCACTAATGAATACTTTAAACTCCTTTCAGTGAGTAGCTAAGGTTTTTGTTGTTTCTCAAAATCAATTGTAATCGAGTTCGTATGACTAAATTGATTTTTTTCCTTAAAAAAACAAACTCTTTTATATTTTATGCATTATTCAAGCTTGCAGGAGAGCCTACAATACCGTTCCCATTTTTGAAATGGCTACTCCCATACAGAACCATGGCTATTCGTCGCAGAGCTATAAAAGCTGAGAAAAAATTGATGAAAAATTATAGAGGTCTTTGGGAATTAACGAATCAAATTTCCCAAAAATCAGGATTAGATGGCTTAGAAACATCAATGGCTAAATTGATGCTTAACGGTAAAATTAACTATCCAGAAGATCGATTGATAAGTGAGCCTGGATTGATGTTCCACAGTTTTTCCCACTTAATTTTTTTTTAAAGAGTATGTTCTGAGGGCCTTTCATATTTGGGCTATCAGTTCTAGCTGGCTCAATGGTTGTCGCAGGCTCATCCACAATAGCTGGAGTTGGTGATATCATAATGGGTTGTTTGGCTGCCTTGCCAGAATGGCAAGACAAATTGTACCAAGAAATAGAAAACTCAATCGCATCAGATCCTGACATGCTTGATGATGGTCTCCCTCGGGTTGTTAAAGGACTAGATGAATTTATCCCTCTTGTGGGGGCTTTTATCCAAGAGGTTTTGAGACTATTCCCTGTTTTCCCAATGAGTAAATTAATAAATCTTTATCAATTTCTTGACATATATCTTGGATTTTAAATTTATATAAACATAGATTATATCACTAAAAAATTTCGTTGCACATCCTTTGAGTAGATTCTCGTGTCGCTACCCAAAATTTTACTTTACCTGACGGAAAAACGATTGAAGCTGGACAAGTCTTGTTATTTATTCACTATTCTGTAAACCGAGACCCTGACCTTTTCCAAGATCCCGAAAATTTTGATCCCTTCCGGTTTCTTCAAGAAAACTTTGGACGAAAATGTGATGTGAACCCTGCCACTGTAACGCTTAAACCATATTCTCATACAACATTTGGAGCAGGAAGGTGCGTGAATCATGATTTTGAAAAGAGAGCAGTTGGTCACATTCTTCACCTAACTTTACCGCGGTATATTTAATGGTTGTTTTTCTATATATAATATTATATTGCTAATCTTTGTAGGAGGATGTGTCCTGGTTCGTCTTTAGGTTTGTGTGTACTACACGCTTTCCTCTCTAGATTGGTGTATGCCTTCCGGTTCGAATTTGAGGATGGTACTAAGGGTTTGGATAGAGTGTCAACTGAGATGGCTGGATTAGAAATGTTCCTTCATTATCCACCGATCAAGATAATTCCTAGAGAGGTCAAAGAAACGTGTTAATATGGGTCTTTTCTGGCTGTCTCCTACTGATTTGGAAAATATGTAGCTTTCAGATATATATCACGAGTTTAACTGATCAACAAGGTTTGGTTGAAAGCAAAATGGGAGTGACTTGCTAACAAGTCCCCTCCTTTAACCCGATTTGAGCCCAGCTTGGAAACTTTTAGAAGGTGGTAAAAAAATTTATAAAAATCTATTTTTGCCTTTGTGTGCCTTTGTGCACTACTGAGCTTAAACTGGGTTCATTGAGTGGAGCAATGAGTACACGAATGAGTGATAAGCATGGGGACTTTCTAGCGAATTCCCTTTACCTCACATATAGTGAATGCATTTTAAGGGTTCCAATCTCACAAGGAGATCTATTTCTTAATAGGAATGAAATGGTTTTGAAAGTGAATATCAGAGAGGCTTTTGAGAGTTTTTTACCTGATGAATGTCATCCATTGACAGGCAATATTCTTGAGGTAGAATTTCAACTAATAAAGCTTCAGTGAAAGAACATATTCACACCAGAAAAAAAACATGGGCACCTGATAGCAGGTGCCAATCCCTATCTTTGACTAAACTCAATTTCAGCTCAGTTGTAATTCCTATGGAAAGACTGCGCACTTAACAATGAGCTCACTAGCTCGTGCAACATCAAATTAAATTTACTCTTAAATCAAAACTGAATTTAGGGATAGGCACCTGCTAGCAGGTGCCACTTGATTTTTTTCCGGTGTCATGCTTGGGGAATTTATTCTATTTCCTCCCTATGCTATACTTTTATCATTTTTTCCCCTTTATATCATCTCAATGTCGATTTTAATCATCTTCAGGAATATATTTCCCTGCTTAATATACAATCTTAATTCATGATGAGGATTATGTACAAAAACTGGAACTATCTCCTTGTAATTTATATGCTTTAAATTTTTCCCTTGTGAACTTTTTTACTTTCTTTTTTATAGACTCATTCATTTAAAACAATTCATTTCTATTATATACTAATATTATTCTTTCCTTTTTCTCATCTAATAGTTATTTTTTTCAAAACAGGTGGTATCAAAGTTAGAAACTTTCCATTTTAAAATACCTCTTTTTAACACCAAATCAACCATGATTATTTTTTGAAATATGCCATATTGTACCACAAAAACACCTTTTTTGTCAGTATAGTCTAGTATATAAGTATGATATAATAGTATTTATTTATGGTCCTACTACTTATTGATAAATTATTTAGTAAATAAACCTCAGGGGAAGACTAATAAAATAGTTATACTCAAATAAAACTCACAATACTTGGATTTAAATGCGTGCTAGTGGTGGAAAATAGAAAAATAGAATATAGTTATAGCTTATATAATGATAATATCAATTTATAAAAGGCTTTATAATATATTTCTAAATGTTAATAATTGTATTGAAGTGTGTTATTGAATTGTAGTAAGTAATTGATGATAAATAACTGTCAAAATCCCTCCTTACTTATACCCAAATCCCCTGGAGTGCACAGACCTTCAATCCAGATGATGTCACTGCTATCCCCGCCAATTACAGCACTGTGAGGGCCCATCACCTCCCCATGGCATTCACTTCAAGCAGATTTAACACCCAGACCTCCAGTAAGAACCCTCCATCACAATTAATGATAACACAGATCTATACCACAAATAGAAAATCCAGATAAAAGCAGAAACCATAAAGAAACAGGTAAAATAAGCAATCAAAAAGAGATTTAATGAAAACGAAAGCATATAAAGGAAACAATTGAAATTTTCAAGCCCCCAATAACATCTTAAAACATCCATATTATCCAGCAATGACCTCCCAACCCATAAATCCATGAATATTCATCCAAGGAAGCAGATTAAGTTGTCCAGACTGAGTGTATGCGCCTGAAATAGATGTTTATGTTTCTGTAGGTGTTGTGAGTCCACTGGATACGTCCAAATGACCTAAAATAAGAAGAAAAACAAAGGTTATAGGCTATTAAGGGGCTAAAACCCACTTATATACCTAAATATACATAATATACTGCATATTTCACTGAATATGAGATTTATGTATACATATAAGCTTATGTATGTCAATAATTACTTCATATCACTTAAGATAAGTATATTATGACTCCATTAACACCTTAATAAGCATTATTAGGCTATGGATAAGCTATTTAAACTACTATAATTTATATAATAGAGTAATAATTATATATATATGTAATATAATCATATATATTATTATTTTAACCTTATTTTTAAGATATAAGCTTAATTTACTTAAGGTTATCTTATTTTAAGTATAAGAAATACTCAGTCCTAGGGATATCTAGGCTGACACTCCTTCACCCCCCCAAAAAAAAAACAATAAAAAAAATGTTAAGACATTTTAAATAAAAGTAAGGAGTGAAATAGAAAAAAAATTCTTAAACTTTTCTATAACACATATACTGAGCAAACTGTATTATTTTGATTTAAATTTTTTAAGAGATTTTTAAGATCAGAGACTTCATTTTCTGGAATCCACTGGTCATATTCACTTGATTTATTTTTAAATCTTAATAGATACACAACTCCCTTTCCTTTTGTAAGGTGTCTCTTTTTAAGTATCTTTTCAATTTCTGCCTTTTCAACTATTTCTTCAGGTTGCTGTTTATGCCTTCCTGATCTTCTTGGAAATAGAGCAGTATCATTAGAATGGTATGGTTTTATTAGAGAAATAGGAAATACTGGATGTTTTCTATCATAAGGTGCATATAGAATAACTTAAACAGCATTGTTACCAACCATCTTTTTTACTACAAATGGTCCAATGAATAATTCCTTCAATTTAACATTACCATTTAAATTGAAATGTAGTTTAGAAATAAGGAATTCATCACCCTCTTTGAACATTTTTTCTTTATGGGATTTATTTCATTATTTCTTCTCATACTCAAATGGCTTATTTATACATTCTTGAGCATGTTTTCTGCATAATTTTTGCATCTAAAGAAAAGATTTTGTACCTGGATGGATATCCAATATTGGTTATTTATTAAGAGTTTTAGAAAGGGTAATAGGTACATAACCCAACCATAACTCAAATGGCTTTTTCCCAGTGACAGAATGTACTGTACTATTGTATGCAAATTATAAACCTGGGATAAGGGTTACCCAATCATGTGAGAATTTTTCATTTTCTTTAAATTCAAGACCAAAAGCACAATATCTTCTTATCATATCTTCAAAGGTTGGTATCATTCTTTACACTAGCCCATCAGTTTGTGGATGGTGTGCTGTAGAAAGTTATAATTGACAACCTGAAACATCCATAAGTGATGTCCAGAACTCAGAATTAAATTTAGGATCTCTGTCAGAAACTATTGCTTTGGGGAAACCTGCTATATTTAACATTTGTGTCCACCATAAAAAAGCTAAGTCCTTTGCAGAAACCTCTTTATGGGTAGGAATAAATTTACACATCTTTGTAAATATATCTACAATTACCCAGCAGGAGTTATAACTCTTATGTCCTGCTATTAGCAAACCTGTTAAAAAGTCCATGTTAATAATTTCCCATGGAGATTTTGGTTGCTCAATTTGTTGTAATAAAACAGCTCTTTTTCCTGTTAATCTTTTAGATTTTTGACAAGAATCACATGTCTCAACATATTTCTGAACATCCTCAGACATTTTAATCTACCAAGCTGTGTTTTTTACTCTGGTTAATGTTTTATGGTAGTCAAAATGACCTGCCAATATATCATCATGACATATACTTAACATTAACTCCTTCATTGAAGGGGGAATTACAATTACATTACTTAATTTTTTTCTGTAATATATAAAACCATCCTCAATGGAAAATTTTCCTTTTTCTAATGCCTCTTTATACTTATTTGGTAATGTTTTTATTAAAACATTCATTGAAGCATTAAATGGATCATTTAATATTGTAGTGAGTTTACTCAATTCAGGATCTGAAGCATACATATCAAGAATTGATTGCATAAATTCATCCTCAAGATCTACAATATAAATGCCATAAATGTTAATAATCTCTGATTCAGGGACATAAGTAGGATTATCATCATTATTAGGCAGAAGTACTCTAGATAACATATCTACATTAGAGTGTAAGGTTCCTGCTCTATGTGTAATAGTCATCCGTCCTCTATATTCTTGTACAGCTAATTTCCATCTAAACATGTGTCTATTAGGAGTTTTCATGTTTAAGAGTGACTTAACTGCACTACAGTCAGTTATTAACTCAAATTTTTGGTCTTAAAGGTAATAATGTAGCTTCTCAAGAGCCCATACTACTGCCAAACATTCAATTTGAGTAGCACCATATTTAAATTCACTACTTCTTAGAGTACATGAAATATAGAAAATTACTACTTCTGACATTTTTCTGTCAATAAGTTGTTTTTGATGCAAAGCAGCACCCAGACCAATAAAACTTGCATCTGTATATAATACAAAAGGCAATTGGAAATCTGGTAATCCCAAGATAGGAGCTGTCATTAAAAATTCTGTCAACTTATCAAAAGCCTGTTGTCTTTCATTATTCCAAATGAAAGCTTCTGATTTCTTTATCAGTGTGGTCAATGGTGCAGCAATTAATTGGTAGTTTTTTATATATTGTCTATAATAATCACACATACCAAGAAAAGATTGTACATCCTTTACATTTTGAGGAATGCTAATATTCTTTATTGCAGCCACTTCATTTTGGTCTACACATATTTGTAAGCCAGATAAAATATGACCAAGCACTTTTAAAGATTCAAACCCAAATTTACATTTTTTCAATGCAAGGGTCATTTTTATTTCATCCATTTTTTGAAATACCTTCCTTAAATGGATTAAGTGTTCATCATAAGTTTTAGAGAACACTATGATGTCATCAATGTATACCATTAACCATACTTCAATCATTTCATTATGGAATGTTATACCCATTAACTTCTGAAATACTGATGGAGCATTTTTTGGTCCAAATGGCATCCTGACATATTTATAAATTCCCATATGTGTTGTTATCAACAAAAAGTTCTGTGAATTCTTTTCAACAGGAATTTTATGGTACCCTTTATTTCCATCTAGGCAACTTATATACTTAGCACCTTTGAGGGTAGCATGTATAGAGGCAATCCTTGGAAAAAGATAAATATCATCTACTGTAAATGTATTTAATGCTCTATAATCACCGCACAGTCATGATTTATCTTGTTCATAAGAAATTAGCACTGGTGATATTACACAATATTTTGGTGTAGTTTCAACCTTCTCAAGAATGTTCATTTTTAATAACATCTTAATATTATCCTCTATGTCATTCCTCTTCATTGGTGAAGCAGGGTATGGTTTCCTCTTAAGACTAGCAGGAGTATTATCCATATCACAGGTTAAACTAATCTTCATTTCATGATCTTTTACTAGGCCAAGTTCATTCTTACCATGTGCAAAAGCCATTGGAAATGTTTTAATTCATTCCAAAATATTATTTTTCTCAGCTTTACTTATCCGAGTGCCAAATGTTGCTTTTGAAATTTCTGTTTCAAGAAGTTCCATCTCATTGGATTCTCTTCCTTTACACGGAGAATTTATTACTGACTCAATGTGTAAGACTGTGTTAAAACAATTTATTTTAAATTTCCTTTTACCATTCATGCCAATTGTAAAATTGTTATTAGCAGGGTCTAATTGCACACCAAACTTAGTCAGAATATCATTTCCAATGATAAAACAGTCACTAAAGTTAGTATTATCCATTACTACAAAGTCACAAGTTATTCTTACATAACCATGTTGGTGTTTAAAGAAAACAGCAGCTTTTTATCTACCAATGGGATGTAGTACTGATCCAAAACCTCTCCAATTTTTACTCTGAAGCGGTTCAAGCTTAGACTTATATTCACTATCAATTTTCTGTAATGTATTAGTAGAAACAACAGATCCAGCAGCTTCTGTGTCCAATACTATTTTAAAACTTTCAGCAGAAATGATAGCTAGAACCGTGATAGGTGTCATTCTAAATTTATCAGCTTGTATATCTTTAATGATTTCAGAATCCTCAAAATTCATTAAAGATTCATTTGAGTCCATATTTAATATTGGATTTTCAAAGATGGACAAATCATCTTCCAACATACAGACTTCATTTTCATCACTATATGAGATATTGCTGTCATAATCACTTGATTCTTTACTTTTTTCAGTTTCAGTTTCAGATTCACGTTGATTTTCAACAATATTTATATTTTTCTCACATTTGTGACCTTTAGCCCAAGGTTTGTTACACTTATAACAAGTATTTGTTTCATAATTTTTAGGTACTACAGGTGCAGTAGGTTTTTTCTGCTTCTCCTGAAGTGTTTTTGAACTCTGATTTTTTACAGGTTCAACATTTTGTTTATAAGTGGAATACCTTGATTCATACTTATGTTTTAATAATATTTCATTGCAAATATTAATAAAGTCAGAATATTCAGTAACATTTAATGTTCTAGCTACAACAATGTCTCTGACAGATATAGGTAATTGATATATTATCTTATCTTTCCATAAGTTAAAATCCATGTGAGGCTCAATGGCTTTTAATATTTTATTTAAATTCATTAAAAATACCATAGGTTTGTCACCATTCAATGGATTATACCTAGTCTTCTCATAAAGTCTCTGCTGAGTAAGCCTGAATTTAGAACCTGCAAATTGTTTTTCAATAAGTTGTTTCCATTCAGCCCAAGAGTAATTTTTACCCTCACTCAATACAGCTTCAAACCATAATAAAGCAACATCCTTAAATAAAGAAATTAATTTTGATGTTATTTCTTCATCTGGTAACTTATATGAGAATTTCAAGTTGTCAATTCTTTGAATAAAATGTTGCCAATCAGAGCTGGCTTCCCCATCATAAGTTGGGTACTTATATATCTTAGGCCAGTTCTTCTGATTGGATTTTATTTCACTAATCTTAGGTAAATTCAACCATTCATTCACTCTTGATAAATGGTCTTGTATCTCCTCTTGTACGTATTTGTGACTTACATTTTCAGATTTGACACTACCACCAGATGGTTTTAGTTGTGGTGGTATAGGGAAGGAATGAGATTCACTTTTGCCAATGAAAGGATTATTATTATATTGATTATACTTATGATTATCCTGGTTCATTAGTAGATTGGCAGTTTCAATCTCATCTTTAGTTAATCTTTGTAGCAACTCAGAGACATTTTGATTTGTCTGGGCCAAAGATAACTTAGTTCTTGATTCAGTTTTCAATAAATGTGTTTCATAAAATTTTTCTAACTCACAGAATTTGTTTGAAAGTTCATTATATTTACTACTCAATGAATCATATTTAAGAGTTAGAGACAAATTTTCATTCTCTAACTATTTATTACGTGTTTCTGATTGAGAAATATTTAATGTCAAGGATGAAATTGTATCACTAGTGAGCTTAACTGTCTGTTCCTCACAATTAGTCATTCTATTCCACAATGCTGAAACAATTCTATGGACAGTTGGATTATTGTTAAAATATTCCATGTCTTCCTTTTCAATTCTCTCACTCTCCTGTGAGCTTCTCATCTCACTTGTAGGTGGTGGCAACTGAGGATTAACTTTATTATCATTATAAATAGTACTGTTATTGTGGACAAAAAACAAGTCAGGTGTATCTACTCTAAAACCTAAATTTCTTAAATCCTCCTCTATTTTCTGCACAGATTTAACATCAATAGGATTACCTATATTGTAATTATCAGTATTGTGTTCAATCTGAGAGAGTAATCTACTTACCATGGGATAGATTCCAGTCCTGATTTTTGGCGCTTTTTTCCTTTGTAAGGGTGAACTGAGGAAGTCTGATGAGGTGGTGGATCCCTGATGCAGCTGTGGCTGGTCCATTGTTGATGGAACCAGTCCCACTTCCATTTGTCTACCAAAATTTTCTCCTGGGAGTGAGTTGACCCTCCTGGGATAGGGAGTTGGAAAAAAGTGCCAAAAATCAGTATAGATTCCAGTCCTGATTTTTGGCGCTTTTTTCTTTGTAAGGGTGAACTGAGGAAGTCTAATGAGGTGGTGGATCCCTGTTGCAGCTGTGGCTGGTCCATTGTTGATGGAACCAGTCCCACTTCCATTTGTCTACCAAGATTTTCTCCTGGGAGTGAGTTGACCCTCCTGGGATAGGGGATTGCTGACTTAGTTGACTTAGCTGGCCTCCCTTTAGCTCTGCCAGTGTCTGATTCATTTGTTGAAACCCTACCTTGCAATTGTTCTGTAATTGCTCTACCTCTTTGAACATGAGTGCCTAGGATTCTTCCAACTTCAAAACCTGTTTGGCCAAGTGGGATAGTTTATCCTGAAGAGGAGGATACATCTTTTTTATGGTTATCTTTTTTAAAAGGGCGTTTTTTTCTTCTATGCTCATGTTCTCTGCCTGGGGGTATTGCTGACCCTCCATGGTTATGTCCTGGATAGTTTTTGTTAGCTTTAGACCTGGTATTATAAGCAGGCTTGTCACTTACACTGTCCTGAGGAGCACTCATTTTGTTAATAATGACAATATATCACTTCTACAGAAAGGAAAAACTCTATGGAATTAGAAGACAAAAGTTATTAGCAATGTTATTACTAATAAAAAAGCACTGGAGCTTACCCTGAATTTATATCTTTATTTATTTAGATAAAATATAAGAAAAATTCGAAAAAAATCTGTTAAAAAGAAAAAAATAAGCTTAACTAGACCTTTATAAGGGTGAATAAATAGCTTACCAAGCTTTAACGAAATACCAGTTTAATTGGGTTTTATATTGGTGACCAAATACCAAGTGAAATTGGGTTTATATTGGGTACAGTTACTACTGTAAATACATAATTTTTATTATAAAAAATTAGTAAAGTTATTATAAGGGTTCTTTTCTGCAATCACTGAGTTATGATGACCCACTAATATGCAGCAGACCCAAATATTTGGTTATTTTGAGCTATACTAAAGTAAAAATCACATCCCAAGGCTTATACTAAATAATAAGTAAAAAATAAGGAAAGACCCCCAATGGTCAGTATAGTCTAGTATATAAGTATGATATAATAGTATTTATTTATGGTCCTACTACTTATTGATAAATGATTTAGTGATTAAACCTCAGGGGAAGACTAATAAAATAGTTATACTCAAATAAAACTCACAATACTTGAATTTAAATGTGTGCTACTGGTGGAAAATAGATAAATAGAATATAGTTATAGCTTATATAATGATAATATCAATTTTTAAAAGGCTTTATGATATATTTCTAAATGTTAATAATTGTATTGAAGTGTTTTATTGAATTGTAGTAAGTAATTGATGATAAATAACCGTCGAAATTCCTCCTTACTTATACCCAATTCCCTTGGAGTGCACAGACCTTCAATCCAGATGATGTCACTGCTATCCCTGGTAATTACAGCACTGTGAGGGCCCATCACCTCCCCATGGCGTCCACTTCAAGCAGATTCAGCACCCAGACCTCCAGTAAGAACCCTCCATCACAATTAATGATAACACAGATCTATACCACAAATAGAAAATCCAGATAAAAGCAGAAACCATAAAGAAACAGGTAAAATAAGCAATCAAAAAGAGATTTAATGAAAACGAAAGCATATAAAGGAAACAATTGAAATTTTCAAGCCCCCAATAACATCTTAAAACATCCATATTATCCAGCAATGACCTCCCAACCCATAAATCCATGAATATTCATCCAAGGAAGCAGATTAAGTTGTCCAGACTGAGTGTATGCGCCTGAAATAGATGTTTATGTTTCTGTAGGTGTTGTGAGTCCACTGGATACGTCCAAATGACCTAAAATAAGAAGAAAAACAAAGGTTATAGGCTATTAAGGGGCTAAAACCCACTTATATACCTAAATATACATAATATACTGCATATTTCACTGAATATGAGATTTATGTATACATATAAGCTTATGTATGTCAATAATTACTTCATATCACTTAAGATAAGTATATTATGACTCCATTAACACCTTAATAAGCATTATTAGGCTATGGATAAGCTATTTAAACTACTATAATTTATATAATAGAGTAATAATTATATATATATGTAATATAATCATATATATTATTATTTTAACCTTATTTTTAAGATATAAGCTTAATTTACTTAAGGTTATCTTATTTTAAGTATAAGAAATACTCAGTCATAGGGATATCTAGGCTGAAATTTTTACTGAGAAATATTGTTGAATTTTTTGCTTTCCTTTTGAGTTGTGAAATACCTTTTAAATAATTACACATGTCTAACTTTAATACTGTCAGGCTGAGCTCAATTACAGAGATGTGAATAGCTTTGTTATTCAGTTGTTTAGAAGATTTTAATGGTTTGGTATGAATAGTATTGTCCAAATCCAATTAAGTATTAAAATATATTTCAATATAATGGTCTTAGTAATTTAATCTCACTTATTATAAATGGTATACAGCTCACAATTGGTAGAAATATAGAATTAATGATTTAACCACAATATTTAAGAGACTTTAACAGTACTAATGAATATTTATTTTAATTGATGGTTTTATGTTTAGAATGTGATGTCAAATAAAGTATAATAAAAGTCCTTAAAACTCCTCCTTATATACTCATAAATCCCTGGTGTCCACCCCTTGTTTCCCAGAACCACTACACTGCTATCACCATCATGACAGCACTCTGAGGATTCTCATATCCTCATGGCGTCCACTTCAAGAAGTTTCACAGGTCTAGTAACAAAAGGATTTTCACCCCACAAAATAAAAACTATTTCACATACCGAAATATAAGAATAACATGGGATAATCCATCAAAATATAGAAATGACCCAAAAACAGAAGATATGCATGTTATTCTGTAAATAAACCTACTTAAAAAGGAAAGAAAAGAACTAAAAGTAACTTCTAAATATGGGGGATCAACAGTAGAAATTAAAACGCTAATAATAACAACTTTCCCCATTTATATTCCCAATTAAAAATACCCAATATAGCCTTTAAAGGCATTAAGAAACAAGAAAAGAACATGGAATATGGGGGTAACTGAATTAAGAGTCTTGGCAGGTCCTTGAATGGGAAAATACTTGACTATTTTAGTGCATTCAGGAAATTTTAGGAATGATTGTGAATTGTGGCAGTTGATCTTGAGGCTAATGCAATTATAAGTGCATATATTGAGGACAGTGCATGTTTAATGCAATTAGGAGACTAAATAAGCACCTCTCACATAATTTAGAGTAATTATGCATATGGTGCATGGACCCAAGTGAGTAATTAGCGTGAAATTACTAACTTTTTAATTAATGAAGATATGCACATGGGATAAATGCAGGCAGAATAAAGCCAGTACACATAAGCCAATTCCAGCATAAAATTTCATCAATTTTTAAAAGTCTTATTTTAAGACATTTAAGTAGCCAAATAAATTGCACTGAGTAAGGTAAATTGATCTTTCAAAGTTCAATTTTAATATATAATAAAAATTATAGCACATATATCCAGCTTTTGTGTGATTTTAAGGGCACTTATCAATTATTTCAACATAATAATCTAAAAAAAACTTTAACACCACTTAAAAATTATGTTACCTTATTTCTAAGGTAGTTAAGATTATCCTAAATTATTCAAACATAATATTAAGTACATAAGACCTATAAAAGGTGGGTATATACATGTATGCAAGGTATTTTAATGACATACCCCCATAAAATTCATGGGCATCTGATAGCAGGTGCCAATCCCTATCATTGACTAAACTGATTTTCAGCTCAGCTTTAATTCTTCTGGAAAGACTGGAAACTGAAAATTGAGAACACTAGCTTGTGCATCATCAAATCATATTTACTTATAAATTTAAACTGAATATAGGGATAGGTACCTGAAAGAAGATGCCACTTGATTTTTTGCAGTGATATACTGAAATATATTACTAATTTCACTTATTTATACCAATTGTATACACTCAATTATTTTTCTTAGGTATAATTAATGTGTCTGGCATATTTTATATGCTTATTTTACTCATTACTGGGTATATCCAGGCTGAAAAATACACCCTAATATTTGAAAAATTGATCAATTTAATCATGCCTTTTTTAAAGCTTTATTTATCTGTGGCATCATCTATGGGAAGTAAATGAAATTTTAAATCTTACTAAAGCCCAAAAATAGAGAAAGAAGTAGCATAGAAACTATCTCTGTGGATGTGCCCTCTATATTTTATCACTTTTTAAATGTGATATTAGGGGTATCAATGTTCAGGGATCCACAATTAGGGATCAGGAATTTTTTTCCCGGTGTAGACAATCCTATAGTACTAGCTATAGGCCTTGACCAAGGGAGTTGGAGTAAAACTGGAGAGAATACCCCATTTCCCTTTTAGAAATATCATGTGAGATTTATTTGCTACAGAAAATTAGAGACTGTTACTATACCCCTTCCAAAAAACTTCTTGACTGCTTTACAAGTCAAGACAGTAGCCAATAGCAGACCAATGACAACCAAAGAACCAGAAACCTGAAATGCAGAAAGATCCACACCAGAAAACCAAAACACTGTGCACTTGTTGCACAGAAAACAGCAATAATATTTGATGCAGGTTGCAAAGCTACACCAGAGAAACCAGTTGCCAAAGTTGAGTTAAATGAAGAACTAACCCTGCAACAATTACAGCTAATTGTGGCCAAAAATCACTTAAAACTGAGTGAGGAAAAATGATATCACTTACGGATGGTTGAATGATAATTAAAGTTGCCCCAAACTGTCTTATTCAGTATGTACACACAGAGGACCATCTAGAAAATTCATGCACAGCAACAAATTTGGAGCTTTTGACAGCCAAATTGAATAAAACCCTCTAGTAACGCTTCCCAGCCTTCTATAATTGAGGCGGGTGGGCTTACCAACGTTGGGAGGCCCATCTAGAGGCGGACAGACCTCCCTGAAGCCAGAAAACCACTAAAAACCTCCAATAAAGCCCAAAATACTTAGAAAAATCCACCACAACTACTAAAAACCTTAAAACACAAAATTAAGCTATGACAACATTGGTACATAAAATATAGAACCAAATAAGCTCTAATTAATGGTACTAAGAACTTAACCCTAAGACTTAAGGTTAGCCCGTAAAACACAAAAATCAAAATTAAACAGCTATCTTTTAGAAATGAAAAATGTGGAAATGACCCCTTAAAACTTAGAATATGAAAAATTTCAACTGGAAATAAAATATAGAGGAAATCCAGGGCTATCAAATGGTAGTACCCACATACCAATAATCCCAATATTTACCTAATAAAACCAAAATAACACATAATTATTGATTTAATTCCAATTAAGACATACAAAAACTGTGCCAAACAGACCAGCAAAAGCCTCTGCAAATGTTGGAAGACCACATCCTCCCTACAATTGAGAATGTCCACATTCTCATTCATCACATTCACTATTTTCAGCTTTCTTTCAAAATCTGCCTCTGACATGGGCCCTTGCCAATACTGCATTGACAACAATCTAATCTGAACCATCACACCACCAGCTCATACATAAAAAACCTCCTGTGATGTCTGCAAATCCAGAAAGAAGACTTTCTTCTGACCTGGTTCATTATGATCTTCAACAGCTTCACCTCCACCTCAACCTTGTCTATCTTTTACCAGCATTAAAAGATCCAGGCCATCCATCCTGATATCCAGATTAGTCAACAAACTACACCCTTCAAAGAAGAGTGCCAACACCACTACAGCAACCACTTCCTCCATGCTTGGTCCATCTTATGGTAAAAACTTTTATTCCTCCCTTCTACTTTTAAAACCTATTACTTCTCAGCTCCTCCATCTTCTTACAGTTATGATGACAATGTAGAATCCTTTGACCCACCAACACCTAACCACTTTCCAAACATTAAGGTTAAGTTCCAACAACACTCCTCTGAACAAAAACACTTTCTACTAAGCTACTTCCAATACCTTCCTGCTAGAAATCAAAAAGACCTTGAGAAAAGGAAACACCTCATCCACCAGCTCAAGACTAATTCTGAACACTTTGTTTAATCTCATGATTCTCTTCTGCCACTTGACTCTTGATTGAACTTTTTGACTTAGAAATGCAATTCTTGACCACTCTCCAGACTTCCTGAATGTAGCCAATCAAAAGAAATTCCTCAGTTTACAATCTTGGAGGACTCATCCTCAGTTTTAAGTCTTGGGGGACTAACAGCCCTCATTTTATAGTCTTGGGGGACTCAAAACCCTCAGTTTATAGTCTTAGGGGACTCAAAACCTAAATCATAAAGACAGATACAGAGATATAACCATTAAATACCCAAGAAATAAACTAACATTCTGGGGTAACTGTTCTACAGAGCATCCAGCTAATCAGCTACCCCCACACTTGCTTCAACTAAATTCAGAGACTCCCCCTTTGGATGCCCTCTTCCAGAGTAACACCAAAATCACATTATCAGTTTATAGTCCTGAAGGACTCAAACATCCTCAGTTTATAGTCTTGGGGGACTATACTATTTTTCAGTTTAAAGTCTTGATGGACTGGCCACAGTGTTCAGTTGAAAGTCTTGATGGAATTTTCACACTTTGCATAAAAAGACAGAGCCAATTCCATGCACAATGCTCCACAACCAACCTACTGAACTTCTACTTTTTCTTCATCATCTACCCATCACTGATAAAAAAAATTCTTTTATCTTTTTTCTCTTCATTTTTGTCCCATCACAGTTCATGGACAGATCTCCAGAATTTGACCCATCAGACCTTCCTTGTTTCACTGCTCCCAAGGACTATTCTTGAAAACATTGTATCCACATGTGCAGACCTTTCACTTTCACTCTTCTGAATCCTGAAACTAAACTCTACAACAGGGCCTGCAATTCTTAAAACTCCGAAAAGAAAAAGTATGACGGAGACCTCAAATATCCTATACTACCACCTTCACCTCCACACAAATACATCTCTAGATCTCTTACCAGGTCCCCAGAACTTGGTCCTGCTTTATCTTTTCTGTCTTCAGCTCCATCCTGAAGATCCCACCAATCTGTCCCCAGAGCACTCTTCAAAAGACCTGCTTTATCATCTCAAGAAACAGCCTTTATCTCAGAAATTTCAGCTAAAAAATCTTCAAAATAAGCTCCCAGGCTGCTAGACCGCATCCAGGGGGCCAGCCTGCCTTGCTAGGAAGCAAAAATCAGGCTCAATACCTTCAATATCAGCCAGAAAACAACCAAATTCCACCAGAAAACACCAATAACACCACACATCAACCTCCTTGTGCTCCCAGAGCAATGGGCACAACAATTTCTTCATCAAAAAATTCCAAAAATTCTAAAAATTCTTGAAAATCTGTCAGAGGACCTCAAGAAGACACCAGAGCACCAAAAACTGCTCCCAGACAAAAATCTCCCTCTCAAACAAGAAGAATTAACTACACCTCTCCTCTTCCAGCCAATTACTCATCTGACATTTCCATTTCTTCCAGATCTTCATCTAGAAGATTCCAGTCAGCTTCCAGGTCACCTTCTCCTGGTCCATTCTATAGCCAACCTTGTACTCCACCACCATTATCCAACCAAACTGAGCCAAGCAACAATATCAACAACAACCACAACAACCCTGCTGCTCCAACCAGGCCACAGGAAGGCCCTCCTTCTAGTCCATATTCTCAACACCATTTAGAGGATGACCATGAAAATCCCTACCTCCATCTGGTTGATCCTCCTACTACATCCATTCAACATCCTTCAACAGTCCAGATTCCGGCTGCTTACAAATTTGATGAGCTTCCAATCTGTAAGTACCAAATTAATAAATCCAATTTCTTCAACAGAAAAAAATTACTGATCCAATTCTTCTGTTTAGTTGGAACCCTGCCTTCTGAAACTGCAATTGGGATTGGCCAACATCTAGAAACCACATTGAAACTGTATTATGCCGATATGAAACAACACCTAAGTATGATGTGTTCAAACATGCGTAAAGCCTTTGCTCTTCATGGTCCATTGAATGAATTTGAGAAGAATATGAGGAAACAACTTCTTGATGACCACTGGAAGATGTCTAGAATAATTAAGAACACCTTCCAACACTCCATCCCAGCCTCTTCTACTTCTATCCAAAAATTACCTTCAAATCTGGTTCCTGACCATTACAATCCATATACTCTTTCCAGCCGCCTACACCACAAAGAACACAGTTCTTGCTCCAATCCTAACAAAAAGCAAAAATGCCAACATAATCTAGATCAACTGCCAGAGGCTTCTTCTTCCCAAAACTCAATAATAATAAAATAAGAAATTAATAGTTCACTGAATAGAGAGGACAATAATAATTAGCAGAAATATATATATGTATATAAATTTGTTTTTTATCTTTATTTTTATTTTTATTTTTATTTTTATTTTTATTTTTATTTTTATTTTTATTTTTATTTTTATTTTTATTTTTATTTTTATTTTTATTTTTATTTTTATTTTTATTTTTATTTTTATTTTTATTTTTATTTTTATTTTTATTTTTATTTTTATTTTTATTTTTATTTTTATTTTTATTTTTATTTTTATTTTTATTTTTATTTTTATTTTTATTTTTATTTTTATTTTTATTTTTATTTTTATTTTTATTTTTATTTTTATTTTTATTTTTATTTTTATTTTTATTTTTATTTTTATTTTTATTTTTATTTTTATTTTTATTTTTATTTTTATTTTTATTTTTATTTTTATTTTTATTTTTATTTTTATTTTTATTTTTATTTTTATTTTTATTTTTATTTTTATTTTTATTTTTATTTTTATTTTTATTTTTATTTTTATTTTTATTTTTATTTTTATTTTTATTTTTATTTTTATTTTTATTTTTATTTTTATTTTTATTTTTATTTTTATTTTTATTTTTATTTTTATTTTTATTTTTATTTTTATTTTTATTTTTATTTTTATTTTTATTTTTATTTTTATTTTTATTTTTATTTTTATTTTTATTTTTATTTTTATTTTTATTTTTATTTTTATTTTTATTTTTATTTTTATTTTTATTTTTATTTTTATTTTTATTTTTATTTTTATTTTTATTTTTATTTTTATTTTTATTTTTATTTTTATTTTTATTTTTATTTTTATTTTTATTTTTATTTTTATTTTTATTTTTATTTTTATTTTTATTTTTATTTTTATTTTTATTTTTATTTTTATTTTTATTTTTATTTTTATTTTTATTTTTATTTTTATTTTTATTTTTATTTTTATTTTTATTTTTATTTTTATTTTTATTTTTATTTTTATTTTTATTTTTATTTTTATTTTTATTTTTATTTTTATTTTTATTTTTATTTTTATTTTTATTTTTATTTTTATTTTTATTTTTATTTTTATTTTTATTTTTATTTTTATTTTTATTTTTATTTTTATTTTTATTTTTATTTTTATTTTTATTTTTATTTTTATTTTTATTTATTTTCATTTTTATTTTCATTTCATTTTATTTTTATTTTTACTGATTATTACTTAAACTACTAACATACTAAAAAAAACTTGAAAATAATTAAAAAAATTGCCCAACAAAATATGAGAGCTGAGAAATTAAAATGAAATGAAGAATAATAAGATGAAATAAATAATAGTTTCAAATGGTATCCCCCAGCCAATTGATGAGCTGATCCCCTGATTCCTTACCCACATCTAAGTGCACCTTGATGTGAATACACCATTAAATAATTTTTAAATGAATTAAAATAAAAAAATTATCAATAAAGATTAGATGAAATGAATAGAAATTAAAGTAAATAATATAAAAAATGAGATTAGGATAAAAAAAGAAAATAGCAAAACCCAGCCAATTGTTGAGCCTTTCCCCACCAATACTTGCCCACATCCAGGTGAACCTGATTTGGTGACACCATAAAATATAATTTGTGATTTTTCAATCTTTATATCCTAATAAACCCCAAAAAAAATTTAAAGAAAAAAAGAGAAAAAGAAAATAATCTAAAACTATTATCTAACACAACCATAGCCACAAAATCAAAGAAAGAAAAAAGAAAAAGTCCAGCTCTATAGAAGGTCCAGTCCAAGGAAATGGTCACTGGGTGGGCTCCCTCCAATAAGTAAAAATGATAGGAGACCACCAGTGATCCACCACCAATCCAAATAGACCAAAGGAGCCAGTCCCAAGCCAGTTTAAAGTCATAGTGGACTTGAAACCTCAATAACAAAAACAAGAACTAGGATTCAACTAGGACAAAAAAATATTTGAGACAGACATTATGGGGTAACTGTTCTACAGAGTAGCCAGCTCCTCAGTTACCCTCACACTTGCCAAATTAAATCTGGAAGCCCCCCTGGGTACCTTCTAAAAAAAATACAACTTCCAACACAATTAACCAAAACCAATAAGCGTGAAGAGTCCAGAACTTATAGACCAAAAGAATTTCCAGTTTAAAGTAATAGAGGACTAAAACCTGTGAAGAGAAACTAATACCTGGGTTGAACCAAATTAAGAGAAGGGGTTGGAAACAGAAAATCTGGGGTAACTGTTCTACAGAGCAGCCAGCTCATCAGTTACCCCTACACTTGCCAAGATCAAATCTAGAAGCCCCACCCATGAGTAACTTCTAACAAAAAATGTTTCCAACAAAACAGATGCACAGAATCACCAAAATCCAAAATTAAAGAATGGTCCATAGTTTATCCTCATTGTGGAGTCAAACTTTTTCACTTCTAGTGCCTCTTGGGTAAAATCTCTTCACCTGATCATCAGCCACTCTCTTCTTCAAGACTGCACCATCTAACTCCTTAAAAACATAAGAAACTCCTGACACCTGAGATCTGACTCTGTAAAGCCCATTCCATCTTTCAGAAAACATTTTTGCCCACACTCTCCAAACTTCTATTATACACCAAAACCAAACAACCAGGTTTCAAGGGATTCCTGAGTCTATGAGCCAACTTCTTGTCCCAGTATCTGACTAATTGATTTCTTATCTTCATCATTCAAGAGTATGCCTTCTCTTGACATTCCTCATTACATTATAACTGTTGCATCCTGGAACAGAGAAAATCTTCTGTTTAGAATACATCATCCCAATCAATTCAAAGATAAGTGACGGCTTCCAAATCCACTGGTAGAAAAGCTTTCTTCCCAAACATTAACTCATAAGGAGAATAGACAGTTGTCATTTTCACAGTGACCCTATCAGCAAATAATACCAAGGGAACATAATGCCTCCACTTTTCAGCACTATCTCCACACATCTTCACCAAAGCTTTCTTGATAACTTTATGGCCTCTTTCAACCATACCTTCAGACTCAGGATAATAAGGTTTAGCCACTCTAACTTTAGAGCTAATACTTGCCACAGATTCTTCAAATTCAGCTCCAAACTCTGTCCCACCATCAAAAGTCACCAACTTCATCAACCCATATCTAAACACGCATTCCTTCTTCAAAAAGTCTGCCACATTTTTGGCAGTCAAATTAACTAGAGACACTTCCTCAACCCAACAAGACAAATAATCCCTGGAAACAATCAATTATTTATACCTGCTCTCTTTAATATGGACAGCATCTAAACTGACTCTTCCAAACACAGTTGATTAGCCAGTAGCACAGCCAACCTCCTTAGGTTTCAAGTGACTTCTTCTTTGACATTCTTCACAAGATTGAACCCAGCCCTGCACAGCCAACTTCATACCTGGCCACCGAAATCTGTCTGCTACTCTTCTATAAGTCTCCCCAAAGCCTCTATGACCAAGGTCTTCATGCAAAGACTTCAAAACCAACTCTTGACCCTTCTTCTGAGTCACCACTACTTGAGGATTTAAATGTCTCATCCTCATCAACCTCCTTCCTGACACATAGAAGCCAGGAATTTCTTCTTGATTTCAACCCAAGTATCATCATCACAAATATCTGGCCTCTCCAAGGTTAACAGATATTGAACGATAATATAATAAAACCCAGTCTAACCCCATGTCTCATCTTCAAAGTCCAACAACACAACATCCAAGGGTACAACCCTATCATCAAAAATCACCAGTGTGAACATGAGCTACTTGATTGGCCCAACCAGGACACCAATCCCTAAAATTTGGTACATCCTTTTCCTTCCACTGAATCTTAAGAGAATCCAGTTCACTAACACAAACACCATTTTCTAAATTTGTACCATTCCAAACAACAGCCCTATCTTCATCAACAAAGACATCTGGATCACCAGAATCAAGATTAGAGCCAGCCAGTTTAACCTCTTGGGGGAGGAGAGAACATCTTCAAGTTTAGCCTCATAGGGGAGGTGAGAAAAATCTTCAGCACCCTTTGTGCTGACCGTAACCACTGGGACATTTTTATCAATTTCTTCAGAATCAGAATCTTCATCTGTGGGTGGTCTCTTTGATAATCCATCAGGCATTGTAAATTTTTTTCCAGGTTTGTGCACCAGTTCAAAAGAAAAATGCTGAATAAATGACACCCACCTAGTCATTGGAGGATTTGGAAGACTAGGTGTGTTGATCATTTGAACCAGAGATTTAGAATCCACCTGCAGCTCAAAATGCTTCCCCCACAAAACAGTTTTCAGCTTCTTCAAAATTTTTGCTACACCACACAATTCCAACTTAGGCTGAGAATATCTAGATTCAACCTCATTAAATACCACAGATTCATACCTTACTGGCCTGACCCTCCCAGTTTTATCTTCCTGAGAAAAAACAGCAACAGCAGCAATATAACTTGAGTCCACTTCCAGATAAATTTTTCCAGCTTCCACACCATAATTCAACTTGTGAATAATAATATCTTCACCTACCACATTCTTCATCTTTTGAAAAGCCTCTTCACACTCTTCAGTCCATACCCACTCTGCATCTTCCCTGGTCAGCCTACTTAAAGGTGAAGCCAATAAAGAAAAATCTTTAATAAAAAGTCTGACATACACATAAACCCCTAAAAATCCCCTGACTTCAGTAGCATTTTTAGGCTTTGGGCATGACTGGATTTTATTAACCTTTTTTTCTGCCATAATCCTTCCCTATTTACATACCACATGACCCAAAATTTCCAGAGCAGGAACACAACAACAAAACTTTGACCCAGAAATGGTCAAACCAGCCTCTTCAATCCTAAACATTACTCTCTCTAGAGTAATTGCATATTCCCAAAAAAATCTCCTTATACCTGGGTTCTCCTTCAGCACCTCATTCCCGAAATCAGTGTTAGGTCCTTTGATTTCACCATCATTAATAAAAATACCAGCATGAGTAGGAAACTCATCCTGTAAAATCCAAGCCATTTGTGCTTGATATACTGCCACTGAATTAGTTGCTCCTTGAGGCAACCTAGTGAGCTGAAATCTTCCCAGAGGAGTCTCAAAAGTTGTAAGTGGCTTCAAATCCATGTGATGTTCCCTTTCATCATAACCACCCATAATATCACCCAATCCATTACACACCCTTCCAAAAAAGCATTCAAAAAGTCCTCCGCACTTAGTGGCATCCCAGAATCCTTGATAGTGACTCTATTCAAGGCTCTAAGATCATGCACCACCCTCAGCTTCCCATTTGGATTATTTACACAGAAAACCGGACTTGAGTAACTAGATGTTGATTTTTTGTATAATCCAGTCCTGACTCTTTCCCTAACAATTTTTACAAAATCATCCCTGATAGCAGCTGGAATTTCAATAAGTTTGATTTGCCAAGGTTCATGACAAACCACAGGAGTCAAGTAAGGTTCCCCATAAGAGTGCTTCAACAACCCTTTTTCTCTTCAACAAATGCCACTGCTTTCTCCCTCAGAACAATAATGTGCAACAACAAATTCTTTTCCTCAACAGACAACCAACCATCAGGACCAAAATTAACATTTTTCAGCCTTTCCACAGTAACCCTAGCAGTTTCCAAAAAATCAGGAGGATTCTTCACCAGAGGAGTACAGTACAGATCTCTTGAAAAAGGAGGTCTCTTCAAAGAAGGATTCAAACCTACAGGAATAGGCTCATTGACAGGCCTAATCTTCTGTGCTACCTTTTTATACTTTGCAGCTCCACCTTCAACTTGAGGGATCTTCAGGACATCTTCAACACCAGACCTGGAACAAAAACCAAGGGTTTCCCCATTTCTCACATGTGTGGCCAAGGTAATGTTTTTGAAAGTTGTAGAAGAAACCCTAGTGGTGCACAATTGGGAGGACTTAATTTTAGACACCAATCTCACCACTCCAAAACTTTTCCGCAATTCCACATCTTCATCCTCACTTGCATCTTCTAAATCTTCAAATCTTGATTCATCTGCTGAGTCATATCTTCTAAATCTGTGTGGTTTATCCTCATGCTGGAGGCCCAAATATTGATCTTGATGATCTTTGTTTTTCAAAGTTTTGTGCAGTTTAACCTCATGCTGGAGGCCTAAACATTGATCTTTCTGATCTTCACAAAAATATTTATTTTCCTTTTTCTTAATTATCTTCAGATTTTTTTCTTAATTTTCTTCAGTTATCATGAAATTTTAACTTTCTTTTCTTGAGTTTTCTTCTATCCTACAAAAACAACCTGGGGCTTCTACAATGCTCACAGACGTGGCCAAGGTATTGTTTTTGAAATGTCTAGAAGAAACGCTAGTGGTGCCCAATTGGGAGGACTTACTTTTAGACCCCAATCTTACCACTCCACAGCTTTTCTGCATATCTCTAAATAAAGATATATAAACAATCTACTTTCTTGATCTTGAATTAAAAATAATTGAGAATCTTGAGACAGAAAAGATACTTGATAAAAAACTTGAAGAATACTTTCAGAGAAGAGAAACATTAAAAAGAGAAAGTTGAAAATCCACTTGGTATATCTCCAAGGGAGCTGACCTACTACAGGCTGGGATTTCCTCATCTTGGGGAGAGGTTGTAAAACTTGGGTGATCAGCCCTTATCACTGTAAAAAAGACAGACTCTCACTAGAGCCTGAGCCACACTCCAAAAAACCAGAGGCAGCACCCACTTTTCCTCTTCTCATAATACAATCCATGCACTTTAACATTGAAGACAAACCAGGCCTGGTCTACCAACCTTCCTCTCCAGGAGATGATAACCTCATTTGAAGTCTCCTTTCATCTTCACCAGTCAACTCCAAACTTATTCCCTCATCAAACAGATAACCAATTTTTGCTTGAAATTCCATCAACAATGGTCCACAAAAAAAAGCTTTTACTGTTCCTTGGAGATATAAAAATGAACTTTCCCTGAGGCTCCACCAATATCCAACTTCACAAATTCAGATGTTCCAACCAATTCAGTGACATGATCACCAATCCCTCTTAAATTTCCACCAATACCTGTCTTGATGGGGAGTCCCAGATGAGTAGCCTCAAACAAAGAAATCAGGTTAATCTGAGAACCTGAATCTACCAATTCTCTAGCCTCCCTACCATTCAGAGTGACTTTGACATAACCCAGAGGTGCAGAAAAATGAGTTTCCAAACCCTCACCAAATCTTTCAGCAGAATTACAAATGTATTCTACCTCCCCAGAAGAAACCCTTCTCCTGGTAAACAACTTTTTCTGCTTATCAGCCAACCCAGCACTGATAGCATAAACCTCCCCATAAGTAAGGGAAACCTGAACCTGATTCATCCTTTCAAGGACAGAGTCCATAACATTAACTTGGCCAAAAGCCACTGGCCTATCAAAGTAAGCTCCTTGCTTCACTACCTTGGTCCTAGAAGATTCCTGAGGACCAGAACCACCAAAAGATTTTCCATCAACAGGAACCAAACAAGATCCCTCACCAGATCCTCTTTCTCCAGAAGGCTTTGGCAATGAAGCCAAAGGAACATCCTCCTCACAGTCACAATCAACATCCATAGGCATTGGCTCACAATTCATGTCCAATTCTCTAAAACTAGGGGGGCCCATATCTGCCATACCCTTCTGCGTTTTATACAGCTCCTCTTTGCTGTACTTCTTCTTAGCTGCACTCAGCTTAGAATCCGCCTTTGAAGCCTTAGGCTTTGGTTTGGCCTGAGAACTGCGCTTGGCCTTCCCACCTTTCTTTCTTCCACATAATAAACACCAGCCAAGCATTCACCACTTGACTGTCCATCACAAGAATACAACTCCAAACCACCAAAGGAGGATGTAAATGAGACTCCATTATCCTCCTTTCCCTTGCCCTTTCCATCATCTCCACCTCTACCAGAAGAAGAAGCCTCATTATGAAACTCTTCAAATCTTGGCCTTCTTGTGTTGAAATTAAGTATCCTCCTCACCAAGTTTACTGGAGCCTTACCATCATTAGGATTCACAAAAGGACCACCTGGGAACTTGAAAACTTTCTATAAAATTCTACCTTTCCTTAAGACACATCTCTATTCAGTGCCCAACAATCATTAAACTTATGGCCCTTCCTGCTGCAATAAGAGCAGACCCAAGGATCACTCCTACCAACCCTCCTATCAAAATCTTTAGGCTGAGAAGGAGCCTCATTGGCCTTCTGAGCCTCCTGAACAAAAATATGTAGCTGTTTTTTCAGATCAGTCAACTGCTCCACCACAGGGTCAGCTTCTCTAGGCTTCTCAGGAGCCTTTCCCTTTTTCACACTCTCCTTCTTGCTAGAATCCTCCACATCTTCAGCAAAATCTTCACTGACTTTGCTAACATATTGGTGCTAGTTTCCTGGAAAGAATCCACTTCCAACAGTTTCAGATGACCCTCCACAAATTCCTTAACCACAGAAAGAGCAGGCAATTTCTGATTCCCATTAGGAAGAATCTTCATCTTATCCTTCCTTGCCAACTCCTCCAGCACATCAATCCTGACATTACTGGACAGAGCAGACCAGAAAATATCCCTTGCAGAGTCAGTACTCTCCAACTCCTGCATATCCACCAAATAATCCACCACTGGCTCCAACTGAGCCAGAAACTTCCTATAAGTATGGAGGTTATCAACCCCTCCATAAGATTTCCATTCACTTGCAATCATATTGAGATCCACCGTAGAGTACCTGGATCCTTACCTGTCTGTAATCTTCAGACACACCTTTTTCCAATATTTCCTCCTATAACCCTCCATAGCAGCAAACCCCCTCACCAGAGCACTGTCACCAATGTAGAAGATGACTTTCTTCAACATGTCCAAGTGAAAAGCACCATCCACATTCCCAGAGTCCTCAAACAGCTCCAGAAACAACTTCACATCCTCCCCCATAAACATAGGCCCCTTCCAGGACTTGATCCTGACCGAAGGCCTAACAGAAACAGGAGGATTACCATTCTCAGAAGCACCAACAGTGCCACTACCACCACTAGAAAAAGAGGGTCCAGAAGCCATGGTCCAATAGATTCCAGAAAACCAATCTCCAAACACAGAAGAGAGTCCAAAAGTGACTGAAAATCCAAAAAGCTAACAAATCCTCACCCCATGTTGGGAGCTAGAAATGTAGACAATCCTATAGTACTAGCTATAGGCCTTGACCAAGGGAGTTGGAGTAAAACTGGAGAGAAATACCAGAGGAGATTTATTTGCTACAGCAAATTAGAGACTGTTACTATTTTTCTTCCAACACACCTCTTGAATGCTTTACAAGTCAAGACAGTAGCCAATAGCAGACCACCGAGAACTAAAGAACCAGAAACCTAAAATGCAGAAAGATCCACACCAGAAAAACAAAACACTATGCACTTGTTGCACAGAAAACAGAAATAATACTTGATGCAGGTTGCAAAGCTACACCTAAGAAACCAGTGGCCAAAGTTGAGTTAAATGAAGAACTAACCTTGCAACAAACACAGCCAATTGTGGCCAAAAAACAATGAAGACTGAGTGAGGAACAACGATATAATTACCAGATGGTTGTATGATAATTAAGGTTGTACCACACTGTCTTATTCAGTATGTACACACAGAGCACCACCTAAAAAATCCATGAACAGCAACAAATTTGGTGCTTTGGACAGCCAGATTGAAAAAAACCCTCTAGAAATGCTCCCCAGCCTTCTATAACCGAGGCAGCCAGACCTCCCTGAAGCCAGAAAACCACTAAAAACCTCCAATAAAGCCCAAAATACTTAGAAAAATACACACAACTACTAAAACCCTTAAAACACAAAATTAAGCTATGACAACATTGAGACATAAAATATAGAGCTAAGTTAGCACTACTTAATGGTACTAAGGACTTAACCCTAAGACTTAAGGTTAGCTCATAAAACACAAAAAAAAAAATAAACAGCTATTTTTTAGAAATGAAAAGTGAGTAAATGACCCCTTAAAACTTGGCATATGAAAAATATCATCAAGACATCAAATATTGAGAAAACGGAGGGCTATCCAATGGGAGTACCCACATACCTATAGTCTCAATATTTACTGAATAAAAACCAAAATAAACCTAATTCTTCAACCAATGTCAATTAAGATATACACAAACAGCACCAAACAGACCAACAAATGCCTCTGCCAATGTTGGAAGACCACAGCATTAAATTTCCTGAATAGATTAATAAGCTTTAACACAATCTCTCAAGAAATCTTTCTTTTATGAACCTTCTTCAAGTTGATACTTGAGTTTCATTTGATCCAATATGAAATTGTACTCAAGAGCCTTCTCCTCTTTCTATATCTCAATTTTCTTCTCCTCCAAGTCATGTGCCCTCTCATTCCTCTTTAAAGAAAGCTCAAATTTCTTCTCCTCCAATCTTGTGCCCTATCATCCCTTCCTAAAGAGAGCTCATATTGTTTCTTTGGAAAGTTGAGAGTTTCTCTTGAAACTTCAACTTTACCTAGAGTGAAAATGAATATTAAAAAAAAAAGAAAGGATCACTTAAATATTAAGAGGTATGCTATCACTTACCAGATTCATGTTTCTCCAGAAAATCATCAATGGAAGAAAAAGCGGTTTGGGAAAAACTATCTCTGTTTTTCTTTCTATGAATGTTCAATTTCAAAGTAGTTGATGGTCTTCGCTTTTTTTTGGAGGTAACATTTTCCTCCTCATCATTTATGCTAGCTTCAGACTCACTCGCTTGAGGATCCTGGTTTTGTTTATTAGCCTTTTTAGATATAAAAAAAATATAACAACTAGACATGAAATATAAACTTACTTGATTGGGATTATGTTGTTTTATACCACCATAAGGATCTTTCAGAAAGCTATCTAGATTTTGTGAGTTTAGAACAAAGGAGGCTTGAGTGGAGGAAGAGAATAGGAAAAGATTTATTTCAACATCATGTTTGGAGATAGAATCTTCACCATCCAACATGTTGGAAGGATTAACATCAGCTTTCTCTCCAAATATAGCATCCATCTCTTTGAAGTATGGACATAGCAAATCAAGTTTATCATCTATCAATTTTATGTCCTTAATGATATTGATGTTGGTAATACCAAAACCAGTAGAAAATGAAAGGGTCTTTGACTTCTTGTATTTGGCTCGGTAATTCTTGAAACACTCAGACATCTGTTTAGGCAAAAGATCAATCCTTCCCTTTGTCTTATTTCTCAATTCATTGGCCATTAGAAGATAGCCATTGACTTTTAATGCAGTGGGCCATCCTACTTTAGTTGCATTCTCAGTAACAAAATAAGAATCATAATTAGTTTTTTTAGCCAGTTGATAAGCATGAGATGATCATCTTTTTTTAGTTGAACAGTCTTTGATTTCTCAGCTGAGTGGAGGAAAGAGGGAGTAATGGGATTTGAAGAAAAACTGGGTGAAGGCTTCCTTTGAGAAGATCTATGATGACAGTGTAGACAATCTTATAGTACTAGCTATAGCCCTTGACCAAGGGAGTTGGAGTAAAACTGGAGAGATAAACCCCTGTCCCTTTGAGAAATACCAGGTGAAATTTATTTGCTACAGCAAATTAGAGACTGTTACTATACCCCTTCCAAAAAACTTCTTGACTTCTTAACAAGTCAAGACAGTAGCCAATAGCAGACCACTAAGAACCAAAGAACCAGAAACCAGAAATTCTGAAAGATCCACACCAGAAAACCAAAACACTGTGCACTTTTTGCGCAGAAAACAGCAATAATAATTGATGCAGGTTGCAAAGCTACACATGAGAAACCAGTTGCCAAAGTTGAGTTAAATGAAAAACTAACCTTGCAAAAAACACAGCCAATTGTGGCATGAAAACAGTGAAAACTTAGTGAGGAACAATGATATCACTACTGGATGGATGTATGATAGTTAAGGTTGCCCCAAACTGTCTTATTCAGTATGTACACACAATCCACCATCTAAATAATCCATGCAAAGCAACAATTTTGGCTCTTTTGACAGCCAAATTGAATAAAAATCCTCTATAAATGCTTCCCAGCCTTCTATAACCAAGGCGGGTGGGCTTCCAAATGCAGGCAGCCTGCCTAGAAGCAGCCAGACCTCCTTGAAGCCAGAAAACCACCAAAAACCTCCAATAAAGCCCAAAATACTTACCACAGCTACTAAAACCCCTTAAAACACAAAATTAAGCTATGAAAACTTTGTGACATAAAATAAAAAGCCAAATTAGTTCTACTTAATGGTACTAAGCACTTAACTCTAAGACTTAAGTTTAATCCGTAAAACAGGAAAAAAAAAAATTAAACCACTATCTTTTAGAAATGAAAAATGAGGTAATGACCCCTTAAAACTTAGAATATGAAAAATTTCATCTGACATGAAATATAGAGAAAAACAGGGGCTATCTACTGGTGGTAACCACATACCCATAATCCCAATATTCACTGAATAAAACCAAAACAACACATAATTATTTCACCAATGTCAATTAAGACATACAAAAACAGTGTAAAACAGAAAAACAAAGGCCTCTGTCAATGTTGGAAGACCACAACAGGACATGTTGAGATATATGAAGATGAAAAGGAGGAGAAAAAAACAGATGAGATGGGAAGGGGTTTTGAACAGAAAGGATTAGACAGGAAGGGATTGCACACAAAGGTAGGGACGCTGGAACATCTAGAAAGTTTTCCAAGATGTGGTTATGAAAAATTGAGCATAAAAATGTCAGATAGAGGTGAACATTGACATGTAAAAGGTCTAATAACCCAATTATTAGCAAAAATAATTGTGAAAGATAATTGGGGTATAATGATTTTTATCTGCAATTAATTTAATTGCGGATCAGTCAACATTGATACCCCCTATTAAGTTGATCAAAATTTCATTGTAAAAGAAGTGGAAAACACTGCCAAACATGCAAAAAAAGATAAATGTAGTGATAATCTTGCAATTTATTTTTGACTTTTTCTTCTTTTTATTTTATCTTTATCTTTTATCTTCTATCATTTTTTCTCTTTTTGTATTTATTTTATATATTTTTTGTATGTATTTTCATCTAATTATCATACCCCTCTTGTGCCAACATTACATCTAGAAAATGTATCTCCAACAAATATTTAAATTTTATTTTATTTTTAATTTTAACATCATATTATGAATCTTAACACCATCATTTACCACAAGTTAAGCTTTAAATTTAAAGAATCACTTATTTTTGAAAGTACTACAGAGTAAATCTGGTGAAAAAAATCTACATCCAGGCATATTAAAGTTTCCAGGCATATTTTTTTGATTAAACCTTTTCCTTATCACCACAAAAAAATAAGTGCCACCTGCTAGCAGGTTCCTATCCCTATTTTCAGTTTTGATTTAAGAGTAAATTTGATTTGATTTTGTGCAAGCCAGTGTGCTCATTGTTCACTTTTCAGTCTCTCCAGATGAATTACAGCTGAGCTGAAATTGAGTAAAGTCAAAGATAGGGATAGAAACCTGCTATCAGGTGCCCAAGTTTTTTATTGGTGTTTCACACACTCAATAATTTAAAATTACTTTTCAGCCATCAGAGTAGCCAATATAGGGCTTTGATTTCATGATGTAAGACAAAAATAGAAAAATAATATATAAAATGTCTATAATTTAAAATTTTTTTGTGGTTATTTTCTTAGAAGACACAAAGTAGACATTTGGAAGGTCTCTTTGAACACAATTAGATAGTGGATGAAAGCAAAAGTGAATCAAAAACAATAGTAATCATAATGAAAATTTACCAGAAAAAATTTAAGTTTAATTCATGGTACTCACACTATTCAACTTCAATGTGCAGGTTTACTTTAGTCTTAATTTAATATTTTAATGAACATCTTACCACTTTTAACAAAAAAGAAATATTGAGTTTTAGATTTTGATAGATGGTTCTTGTATTGATTCTCTTTGAGATTAAGGTGTCCATATAAATTCTAGGTTGAATCAAGTTAATGGTAAATGTAAAAAAAAGTACAACATATATTATGCATAAAAAGGAATATAAACTCATTTTCAGTGACTTTAAATTAAAATAATATTAGGTTCCACATAAATATTTCATATTTTGGTTAATCTTCTTTTCTCTGTAAAAACCATCAGACCAAATCTGTCAGTGGCTCTCTTGGTCTAGAAGGTAGGATTGGAGGTACTACAAGGTTTTAATGGGTTTTAACAGACTCTTAAAAATATGGTACATATTTCTCTCAATTTATAATGATTTTCACTCAAATGATAAGAGGTGAGACAAAATATTATTATTATTTATAGATTAGTAGTAAGTGAATGTAACTGCTAAAATAATAAAGAATTGTAATATGAGTTGTAAATAACAATGTGTAAGATATATAAGTAAGTAAGGAATGAGTTGAAAAGAACAAAAAGTGAGGGCCTTTTATAGGCAAAAATACAGGAAATAAAGACACAGAGATAACACCACCTAATACAAGGTTGTGAGAAGAAAACTGAATGAAAAAGAATGTATATGAAATAAATAAAAAATAAATTAATTGGCACATCAACAAGGGTATCATTTCCATTTGCAATAAAATACAAGTTCCCTTGGTTTGTCACAATTAATAAAACATATTTTATTTAAATATATTGATTTCACGGAAATCCAATTCTCTCAGTAAAAGAATTTGATAATTTTAATAATTTTATTATATTTTTATTATTATTTTTATTCCCACACAGCTGTAGAATTGAGCACAGTGTTAGGGAGTAAAAATGTTTGGGAAAATTACTTAAACTTATTTATTATTTATATTACTTAATATACTTAGCTACTTAGTTGTAAGTAATACATAAGTAAGTACTAAATAATTAATTATTAATAAGCATTAAAAAGGTGTGGCTTCATCTCAGTAAAATAATTAATTATTTTACTGGGTAAGTCTAGTAGCCTGGCTGACACTCCCTCACTCTAAAAACTAACAATAATAAAAAAAATACTATAATTTTTTCTTTTTTTACTTTTTTAATAGAGTAGGAAGATTAGATATCTCCTTTCCAGGTATCCAAGAATCATATTCAGATGATTTATTCTTGAATCTCAATAAGTATTCTGTACCTTTTTCAGCAGTGACTATTCTTTCATTCAGAATCTTTTCAATTTATGCTGTTTCAGTGATTTCATTTGGGGTTTTCTTTGGTCTTCCCCTCCTCTTTGGAAATAAATCACTATTGGATGTGTAAGGTTTCAGAAGAGATATTGGAAAAACAGGATGTTTTCCGTCATATGGAGAATACAAAATAACTTCAACTGCATTATCTCCAATCATTCTTCTGACAACAAATGGACCAACAAATGGGTCTTTCAATTTGTTATTACCTTGTAAATTGAAGTGGACTGTAGAAATCAACACTTCATCACCCTTTTTAATAGTGTATTCTTTATGGGATTTGTCCCATCTCTTCTTCTCATATTCATATGATTTTTCAATACATTTTTGAGCATGATTTCTGCAAAGTTGTTGCATTTGAAGAAAAGATTTTACACCAGGATGTAGATCCAACTTAGGTATTTTGTTATTGAGAATTTGGGCAGGAGTATTTGGAAAATATCCAAGCCAGAGCTCAAAAGGCTTTCTTTGAGTAACAGAATGAACAGTGCTATTATAAGCAAATTCCAACCCAGGAAGTAAAGTAACCCAATCATGAGTGAATCTGTCATTATCTTAATACTCAAGGCCAAAGGCGCAATACCTTCTTATCATGTCCTCTAAAGTCTGAATCATTCTTTCAGCTAAGCCATCAGTCTGTGGATGATGGGCAGTAGAAAGTTTCAGATCACAACCACAAACATCCATCAGAGACATCCAAAATTCAGAAGTAAATTTAGGGTCTCTTTCAGAGATTATGGCTTTGGGAAAAACAGCAGTATTAAACATATGATATCACAATAAGAAAGATAATTCTTTAGTGGAAACATCCTTGTGGGTAGGAATAAATTTACACATTTTAGTGAATCTGTCCACAATAACCCAACAAGAGTTATAACTGTCTTTTCTAGCAATAGATAATCCTGTTACAAAATCCATGTTTATTATCTGCCATGGTGCATCAGGAGGTTCAATATGTTGCATTAATCCAGCTCTCTTACCAGTCAATCTTTTTGATTTTTGGAAAGAATCACAAGATTCAACATATAATTTGGTGTCTTCAGGCATATTAACCCACCAAGAAGTGTTTTTAATTCTGATCATTGTTTTTTCAAGATCAAAATGTCCAGCTAATATGTCATCATGACAAATTTTCAAGATTATTTCTTTCATAGAAGGAGGAATAACAATAAAATTATTCAACTTCCTTCTAAAATATAGATATCCTTCATCTATTGAAAATTTACCTTATTCCAAAGCCTTTTGGTACTTTGGTGGAAGGGTTTTAATTAATGCTTGTATTGAAGCATTCTTCGGGTCATTTAATATGGTGCATTACTTTTTTAAGTCAGTGTACTTATCAAATGAATCCAGAATAAGCTGTAATAGCTCTTCCTCCATATCAACCACATATATCCCATGAATATGAATAATTTCATCCTCAGGATCATAAGCAGGATTAGAGTCATCATTTGGTATAGTAATGTTGATAACATATCCACATTTCAGTGAAAAATACCAGCCCTATGAATAATTGTCATTCTCGCTCTGTATTCTTGAACAGCTAACGGCCATCTGAACATATATCTGTTAGGTGTTTTCAAGTTTAAAAGGGATTTAAATGCACTGCAGTCAGTGAAAAGTTCAAATTTCTGGTCATCTAGGTAATAATGTAGCTTCTCTAGAGCCCATACTACAGCTAAACATTCCAGTTGAAGACCACCATATTTCAATTCACTATTTCTCAAGGTTCTTGAAATATAAAAAATTACTACTTCTGATACTTTATCATTCATCACTTGTTTTTGATGGAGGGAAGCACCTAGACCAATAAAACTGGTATCAGTGTACAAAACAAATGGTTGATTAAATTCAGGTAGAGCAAGAATAGGTGCTGACATCAAACAGTGTTTCATAGTGTCAAAGGCTTTTTGTCTTTCACTATTCCAGACAAAAGCAACATCCTTTCTAGTTAATTGAGTAAGGGGTAGAGCTATGACCTGGTAATTTTCAATATTATGTCTATAGTATCCACTCATTCCCAAAAAACTCTGGAGCTCCCTAACTGTAGTAAGAGCCTTCACCTGTTGTATGGCTGCCACTTTGTTTTGGTCAACACATATCTGTAACCCTGAAACAACATGACCAAGAACTTTAAAAGAATGGAAACTAAATTTACATTTCTTCAATGCAAGTGTCATATTTATTTCATCCATTTTCTGGAACACTTTACACAGGTGGTTAAGATGGTCCTCAAATGTTTTTGAGAATATAATGATATCATCAATATAAACCATCAGCCATCCTTCAATTATCTCTTGATGGAATGTGTTATCCATAACTTTTTGGAAAACTGAAGGGGAATTTTTAGGGCCAAACAGCATCCTAAAATACTTATAAATACCCATATGAGTAGCAATCATCAGAAAATTCTGAGAATTTTTCTCAACAGGTACCTGGTGATATCCCTTGTTACCATCCAAACAGCTGATATATTTAGCACCCTGTAAAGTAGCATGTATAGAGCTAATTCTAGGTAAAAGATAGATATCATCAACAGTATAAGTATTTAGTGCTCTATAATCACCACATAAACTGGCTTTATCTTTCTCATAAGAAATTAGGACAGGTGAGATAACACAATATGTAGGTTTCTCAACTACCTTTTCAATAATATTCATTTTCAAAAGGGTAGAGATATTGTCTTCAATATCGTTTCTCTTTGTGGGAGAAGCAGGATAAGGCTTCTTCTTTAAACTAGGTGGTATATCAGTTAATGGACAAGACAATGAAAGTTTCATTTATTCTTCAACTAATCCCAGTTCATGTGACCCATGAGCAAAGGCCATTGGAAAAGATTTTATCAAGTTTATGATGGAATCTTTATCCCCACCAGAAAGTTGTTCTCCAAAAGAAGAATTGTCAGTTTCAGACATAAGGGCATGCATTTCTTTTGCAAATCTTCATTTATATTTAACCACAGAATTACATGTGTTCAATTCTGGTTTTAATAATTTTTTATGGAAGGAAATCTTAAATTTTCTCTTACCATTCATCCCCATTGTTAAAAATTGGTTTGAAGGATCAAATTTTATGCTATACTCAGTTAAAATATCATTCCCTACAATTAAAAATTGTTTAAGTTATCATTTTTCGTGACAACAAAATCACAAAGAGCTCTTACAAAACCATGGCTATATTTAAAAAACATTGTGGCCTTGTATTTACCAATGGGGGACAAAACAGAGCCATAACCTCTCCAATTTTCAGAAATAATAGGCATAAGTTTTGATTTATAGTCTTGATCGACTGAAGCAAGTGCTCTTTCAGATACTACACTTCCTCCAGCTCCAGAATCCAGAGCAACTTAAATGCTGGTTCCATTGATCAAGACTGGTGCCTTGAGAGGGGCAATAACAATTGAGCTATCCTCAATGTTCTTTATGATCTCAGCATCTTCAACTGTAGATAAAGCATTATTATCAATATCAATAATATATAAATAATGGATATCCTCTTCCAGCATCAAAATTTCTTGTTGAGATTCATATGAAATATTGCTGGCACATTCACTTGAAGTATCCTCCAGTGCTACTGTGTCATCAGCATGCTCCTCTTTTTGTTCTACAAGATTTATCCTCTTGTCACAAACATGGCCCTTCTGCCAAGGTTTTTTGCACTTGAAGCAAGTGTTTGTTGCATACTTTTTAGGTGCAACAGGGGCAGAAGGCTTCCCAACCTTTTCCAGAGGTTTCTGTTGGTAAGTTGAGGGTTTCTCCCAAGTGGTTCTTGGAATGAATCTTCTGGCATCATACTTATTGTTTAGAAGAATCTCATTACAAGTATTGATGAAAGAAGAAGGTTCTCTGGTGAACTCAGTCCTAGCCACTATCAAGTCTCTTAAAGACATTGGCAATTTATAAAGGATCCTGTCCTTCCATAACTCAAACTCCATTTTTGGGTCCATAGCTCTTAAAATTATTACAAGTTACATTAAGAACTCAATAGGTTTATCAGTAGAAGAACTATATTTAGTTTCCTCATACTGCCTTTGTTGAGTCATCCTAAATTTGGAGCCCCCAAATTGTGCTTTGATTAATTTCTTCCAATCTTCCCATGAGTAATCATTCCCATCAAGGAGGACAGATTTATACCACATTAGGGCTACATTGGTAAATAAAGAAATTAACTTAGACACAACTTCCTCATCTGGGAGTTTGTAAGAGTTTTTTAAGTAATCAATTCTGCAAATGAATTGTTGCCAATCAGAAGAAGAATCACCATCAAATGTTGGATATTTGTCAAGTTTTGGCCAATTCTTTTAATTTGAAGGAGTCTCCTTAGTACTAGCTTGTTTCTGAGTAAGAAGCAGCTTTAACTTATCCAATTGTGCAGTAATCTCATTGTTTAATCCTTCTGTTGAAGATCCTGGTGCATAATCAATTTATGATGGAAACTCAGTGGTATCAACAGGTATTTCTGGAACTAATTTTACTCTATATGAACTAGCCACAGGTAATCTTGGAGCATCCTGAACCACATGTTCCTTTAAAGAAATTTCAGAATATTTTTGATCATTAAACAATGAGTTCAATGTCTCTTCAATGGTTGTTAGTCTGGTTTTCACTCTTGGAAGACTAGATAAACTCTCATTGATTGTTGCAAAAGATAACTGATTTTAATTTTGAAAAGATGAATAATGATCATTCAATCTTTTCAGATTCATCTTATCTATCTCCAGCTCCTGGCAACAGATAGACACAGTATCTTGTAATTTAGACAAAATATTTTTAATATTTTGCCAAAAAGCAACCTTCTTTTCATGAGTTGCTTTATAATTAAACAAATCATCAGAAACTCTCTGCAATTCACTCTTTAATGATTGATAACCCTGTTCATTTAACAAACTATTAAACCTTTGAGTCAATTTCATATTTTTCATTATATGATTTTGCTTTGCAATAATATCTCTCAAATACACATCATTAATTTATGCTACATCTGGAGTGTTTCTCAATAAGGAAACAGAGTAACTTTCCAGATTCTCATAAAACTCAGGATCATATGTTTCATCAATAACAGCCATATCAGTATTTATCATTGAAGTAGCAATTAAAACTAAAGGATTGGATACATGAGTGATTTTTCTACTACTCCCAGCCTCTACTGGTCTCAAGGCTTCATCTCCTCTTCCAGAATTACCTGAAGGAACTGAATCAGCTACAAGAAATGGTACTTGAGATTCAATAGAGGGGCTTACCAAGGTTTTCTGGGAAAGATCATATTGTTTTTTCTTTTTCTGCCTCCTTGATAAGGGTGAGGAGGTGTGGGGTTGAATTGGCTGGGTCTTGATGGACCTGCTTGAGGCAATTAAGTCTGTTGATTTTGAGACAGGTAATCCCACTGATTGATCAGCCAATCCCACTGCCACTTGGATACTTCCACCCTCTCTGGCTTCTGGGGAGCCAATTTTTGAAGATCCCTGGGGGGAGAAGGTCTCCTCTTCTCTTGAAGAAAAGCATCTATTCTTCTTACCTTTTCTTCTAGAGCATCTACTCTTGATCTCAATTTCAAGTTTTTGGTCCTCAATTCTTTTATGTGGGTTGAAAGGTTCTTTACTTGTTTAGGAAGTGGTATCTTTTTTATCTTTAAGCCTTTTGGAAGTCCTTCTGGGGGGTTGACTGAAGGTTTCTGTTCTTGAGTTGTCTCCACCAGAATTTCTACTTCCTCCATTTCCACATCCTGATTGGTTCAATGATTGATTAATTTGAGATAATTTTTCAGTTAAAGGAGAGCTCACAGAAGTAGCCTCATCATAATCAATCAGATCCAATTCCTCTTCACGTGCAGCAGAAACACCTTGATCAGTCATTTTTTAAAATTTTATAAGCTGAAATGAGGGAGGGAAACAATAAGATGAATTAGTTTTTATTTTTACTTTTTATTTACAAGAAAAATATTAATAAAAAGAATAAGAAATCCTTCAGGATAAAAATCAACTAAAATAAAAATCAATTTATTTATTAATTCAAAACAATTTAATAACCAAGATTATAAAATAATCAACTGAAGAAATAAATTTAAATTTTTATTAAGAAATTTATGATAATTATTATCAGGATTTTAAATCAACTGAAAAAATAATTAATTACCAGGACTTAATGTCAACTGAAATAATTAAATATAAATTTTATTTTTATTAAAAAATTTTATTGTCAGGACAATGTTTCAACTGAAACAAGTAAAATTAAATTTATCAGCACAAAAGTCAACTGAAAATTATACTAATTAATTTTTTTAAATATAATTTTATTACCTCTAGGACTAAGAACACAATTGCTTTATCTTTTTCAACTAGTAAAAATAAAATAAATAATAATAAAAAAGAATTTCAATTTACTAGACACCTGCCCCTGTAAAATGAGCAAATTAATGCCACTTAAAGAGTGCTGAGTAAAAGGAAATACATAGAGAATGAAGAGTGCAAAGTGACCCACAAATAGTAATTACAATAATTACCACAAAAATATATGACCTTAGTCAATATATGAGCCTAAGTTTTGGAGCATGGTTTGATTCCCGTTCACAGCAAAAAAATAAGTCACGTTGTGGTCTTCCAACATTGGCAGGGGCCTTTGTTGTGTGATTTGGCGCGGTTTGTGCATGTCTTAATTTACATCTGTTAAAGAACTGGGTATTTTTCTGGTTTTATTCCGTGGATATTGGGTCTGCGGGTATGTGGGTACTAACATTAGATAGCCCTGGGTTTTCTCTATATTTTATGTCTTGAAGACATTTTTCATATTCTGAGTTTTAAGGGGTCATTTCCTCATTTTTCATTTATAAAAGATTGCTGTTTAATTTTTTTTCGTGTTTTACGGGCTAACCTTAAGTCTTAGGGTTAAGTGCTTAGTACCATTGGATAGAGCTAATTTTTCTCTATATTTCATGTCCCAATGTTGTTATAGTGAAATTCCATGTTTTAAAGGTTTAGTAGTTGTAGCTAATTTTTCTAAGTAGATTAGTGGTTTTTATTGGTTTTCTGGCTTCAGGGAGGCCGGGCCGCTTCAGGCGGAATCTCCGACGTTGGGCAGCCCGCCCGCCTCTGTTTTAGGAGGTTGGGGAGCACTCCAGGAGGGTTTTTTATGCAATTTGGCGGGTACAGGCGCCAGATTGGTGGGTGCGCATGGGCTCTTAGTTAGTGGTCTGTGTGTACATAGTGAATAAGACAGTTTGGGGCAACCTTAATCATCATACAACCATCCAGAGGTGATATCATTGTTCCTCAATCAGTTTTCACTGTTTCTGGCCACAATTGGCTGTGTTTGTTGCAAGTGAGTTCTTCATTTAACTTAACTTTGGCAACTGTTTTCTCTGTTATAGTCTTGCAAGCTATAGCAAGTATTATTGCTGTCTCTGGTGTGGATTTGCAGCCTACATCAAGTATCTTTGCTGTCTCTGGTGTGGACTTTGCTCTACATTTCAGTTCTTTGGTCTGGTAGTCTATCTGGGGACTAATTTCTTGGCTCATCAAGCAGTCAAGTTTGTTTAAAAGGGGGTTTTAGCAAAACAGGAACCAACTTACTTTAGCAAATAAATCTCACTCTATTTTTCTAAAGGGACAGGGGATTCTCTCTCTGGTTTTTCTCCAACTCCCTTGGTCAAGGCCTATAGTTAGTACTATAGGATTGTCTACATTTCTGGCGCCCAACGTGGGGTAGAAATTGCTAGTTCTTTGGAATCTCTGTTTTCTTTGGTTGGCACTTTTTGGTGTTTTGGTCTGGAGGAATGGCTTCTGGTTCCTCTATTCCTGTGGTGACTGTCAGTGGGGGGGATGGTCCTCCTTCTGTGATGGTTAGGGAGTGTGTGAGAATTAAAACTTGGGATGGTACCAAGTTTAATGGGGAGGATGTCAAGTGGTTTCTAGAGAAGTATGAAACTGCTGCTGGAGTGGATGGTGCTTGCTACCTGGACATGGTGAAGCAGATTATCTTCTTCATTGGTGATAGGTCAGTGGAGAAGGAGATTGTGGCCATGTCTGGCTACAAGAAGAGGGATTGGAAATTGCTGTGTAGGGAGATGGTGGATAGATGGGGTGTCAGGTTCACTATGGTGGATCTGAACAAGGTTGTCAGTGAATGGCAATCTTATGGTGGTGTTGGTAACTTACATAGTTACAGGAAGTTTCTGCTACAGTTTGATCCTGTGGTGGAATATTTTGTGGAAGTGGAGGAGCTGGCTCATGAAAATGCTGCCAAGGATGTTTTTTGGTCTGCCCTGGCTAGAGATGTCAGGATGGATGTGTTGAAGGAGTTGTCATGAAAGGAATTGATGAAAACTCTTTTTAATGGGGATCAGAAGTTGCCTGCCTTGGATAAGGTGAAGGAGGCTGTTGAGGCCCATTTGAAGTTATTGGCTGTGGACACCTATCAGGAGGGGTGTGCCAAATATGTCAGAAAATTCAGTGAGGCTTTGGCTGAAGAGGAAGTTAGGGAGAAGAAGGAGGAGAAAAATTTGGTGCAGGTTCCCAAACAGGAGAGGGACCCAATGGTGGAGCAGTTTTCTGATCTTACAAAACAGCTGCACATTTTTGTTCAGGAGGCCAAGAAGGTTAATAAGGCACCTTCTCAGCCTAGAGAGTTTGAAAGGAGGGCTGGTAGGAGTGATCCTTGGGTTTGCTCTTATTGCAGTAGGAGGGGCACAGGTCCAATTACTGTTGGGCATTGAATAGAGATGTGTCTGAAGGAAAAGTGGAGTTTGATGGCAGGGTTTTCAAGTTCCCTGATGGTTTTTTTGTTAAGCCCAGTGAGGGGCAGGCTCCTGTTGATTCGGTCAGGAGAAGGGGAGGTATCAATCAAAGGAGGCCAAGGTTTGAGGAGATTCCTGATCAAGGGAAGTCTTCTGGTAAGGAGAATGAGGACGTCAAGGGAAAGGGGAAGGAGGTCAATAAGGTCTCTAATTCTACTTCCTTTGGTGGTTTGGAGTTGTATTCTTGTGGTGGACAGTCAAGTGGTGAATGCTTGGCTGGTGTTTATGATGTGGAAGCAGGAAAGGTGGGAAGGCCTAAGAGAAGTTCTCAGGCCCAACTAAAGCCAAATGCTTCAAAGGGGGATCCTAAGCTGAGTGCAGCTAGGAAGAGGTACAGCAAAGAGGAGCTGTACAAGATGCAGAAGGGTATGGCTGATATGGGCCCCCCTAGTTTTGGTGCATTGGACCTGAATGGTGAGCCAATGCCAATGGAGGTGGATTCTGACTCTGAGGAGGATGTCCCTTTGGCTTCATTTCCAAAGCCTGTTGGAGTCAGAGGTTCTGGTGTGGGATCTGGTTTGGTTCCTGTTAATGGTAAATCTGTTGGTGGTGCTGGTCCTCAAGAATCTTCTAGGACCAAGGTGGTGAAGCAAAGAGCTCACTTTGAGAGGCCAGTAGTGTCTGGTCAAGTTAATGTTATGGACTCTGTCCTGGAAAGGATGAATCAGGGTCAGGTTTCCCTATCTTATGGGGAATTGTATGCTATCAGTCCAGGGTTGGCTGATAGGCAGAAAAAGTTGTTGAGCAGGAGAAGAGTTTCTTCTGGTGAGGTAGAATACATTTGTGATTCTGCTGAAAAGTTTGGTGAGGGGTTGGAAACTCATTTTTCTGCTCCTCTGGGATATGTCAATGTCACTCTGAATGGCGGGGAGGCAAGGTTCTCAGATAAACCTGATTTCTTTGTTTGAGGCAACTCATATGGGCCTCCCCATCAAAACTGGTATTGGTGGGAATTTGAGAGGGATCGGTGGCCATGTCACTGAATTTGTTGGAACTTCAGAGTTTGTGAAGTTAGATGTTGGAGGAGCCTCAGGGAAGGTTCATTTTTACATTGCTAAAGGTAATGTAAAGGGAGTTTTGGGTGGGCCATTCTTGATGGATTTTCAGGCAAGAATTGGTTATCAATTTGAGTTGGGAATCAGTTTGGATTTGACTGGTGAAGACAAAAGGAGGCTTTACATGAGGTTATCATCCCCTGGAGAGGATGGTTGGGAGACCAGGCCTGGTTTATCTTCAATGTGCCAGTGCATGGACTGTTGCAGGAGAAGGAAGGAAGTGGGTGCTGCCTCTGGTTTTTTGGAGTGCGGCTCAGGCTCTATTGAGAGTCTGTCTTTTTTAGAGTAATGAGGGCTGATCACCATAGTGCTACAACCTCTCCCCAAGATGAGGAAATCCCAGGTTGTAGTAGGTCAGCTCCCTTGGAGATATGCCAAGTGGATTTTCAACTTTCTCTTTTTAATTTTTCTCTTCTCTGCAAGTATTCATCAAGTTTTTTATCAAGTCTCTGTTCTCTCTTAAGATTCTTAATTATTTTTAATTCAAGTTCAAAGAAGAAGATTGGTTATATATCTTTATTGAAAGATATGGGGAAAAGTTTTGGGGCAGTGAGATTGGGGTCTAAAAGCAAGTCCTCCCAATAGTGCACCGCTAGGGTTTCTTCTACACCTTTCAAAAACATTACCTGGGCCACACCTGTGAGCATTGGGGAAACCCCTGGTTATTTTTGTAGGTCAGAAGAAAACTCAAGAAAAGAAGATAAAAATTTCATGATAATTCATGAAAATCAAGAAAAAAATCTGAAGATAATGAAGAAAGAAGATGCAAAATATTTTTTTGAAGATCATCAAGATCTATTTTTGGGCCTCCAGCATGAGGTTAAACTGCAGAAAATTATGAAGAGAGAAGATTATCAAGATCTATTTTTGGGCCTCCAGCATGAGGATAAACTGCACAATTTTAGAAGATGTGATTCAGAAGATGAATCAAGATTTGTAGATTTTCAGGTTGGAAGTGAGGATGAAGACGTGGAATTGCGGAAAAGTTTTGGAGTGGTGACATTGGGGTCTAAAATTAAGTCCTCCCAATTGTGCACCGCTAGGGTTTCTTCTACACCTTTCAAAAACATTACCTTGGCCACACATGTGAGCAATGGGGAAACCCTTGGTTTTTGTTCCAGGTCTGGTGGTGAAGATTTCCTGAAGATCCCTCAAGCTGAAGGTGGAGCGGCAAAGTATAAGAAGGGAGCGCAGAAGATTAGGCCTGTCAATGAGCCTATGCCTGTGGGTTTGAATCCGCCTTTGAAGAGACATCCTTTGTCAAGAGATCCGTACTGTACTCCTTTGGTGAAGAATCCTCCAGAATTTGTAGAGACGGCTAGGGTGACCGTGGAAAGATTGAAAGTTGTTAATTTTGGTCCTGATGGGTGGTTGTCTGAGGAAGAAAAGAAGTTGTTGTTGCACGTTATTGTGCTAAGGGAAAAAGCGGTGGCATTTGTTGAGGAGGAAAGGGGTGTATTGAAGCACTCTTATGGGGAACCTTACTTGATTCCTGTTGTTTGTCATGAACCTTGGCAAATCAAACCTATTCCGATTCCAGCTGCTATTAGAGAGGATTTTGTGGATATTGTTAGGGAAAGAGTCAGGACTGGGTTATATGAACAATCAACATCCAGTTACTCAAGTCCGGTGTTTTGTGTAAAGAAGCAGAATGGAAAGTTGATGGTGGTCAATGATCTTAGAGCCTTGAATAGAGTCACTATCAAGGATGCTGGTATGCCGCCAAGTGCAGAGGATTTTGTTGAAGCTTTTTCTGGAAGGGTATGTTATGGTTTGGGTGATATTATGGGTGGTTATGATGAGAGCAAACTACATACGGATTCAAGGCCTCTCACAACTTTTGAGACTCCTTTGGGAAGATTTCAGCTCACTAGGTTGCCTCAAGGAGCAACTAATTCAGTGGAAGTTTATCAAACACAGATGGCTTGGATTTTGCAGGATAAGGTTCCTACTCATGTTGTTATTTTTATTGATGATGGTGGAATTAAAGGACCATCTACTGATTTTGGTAATGAGGTGTTAGCGGAGAACCCTGGCATAAGGAGGTTTGTGTGGGAATATGCAATAACTCTAGAGAGAGTGTTGTTCAGGATTGAAGAGGCTGGTTTGACCATTTCAGGGTCAAAATTCTGTTGTTGTGTTCCTGCTTTGGAAATTCTGGGTCATGTGGTATGTAAAGAGGGAAGGATTATGGCGAAGAAGAAGATTAATAAAATTCAGTCATGGCCAAGGCCTAAAAATACTACTGAAGTCAGGGGATTTTTGGGTGTATGTGTATATGTCAGGATTTTCATTGAGGATTTTTCTTTGTTGGCTTCACCTTTAAGGAGGTTGACCAGAAAAGATGCAGATTGGGAATAGACTGAAGAGTGTGAAGAGGCTTTTCAGAAGTTGAAAAAGGTTGTTGGTGAAGATATTGTTCTTCACAAGTTGGATTATGGTGTTGGTGCTGGAAAAATGTATCTGGCAGTGGACTCAAGTTATATTGCTGCTGGTGCTGTTTTGTCTCAGGAGGATAAGACTGGGAGGGTCAGGCCAGTAAGGTATGAGTCTGTGGTGTTTAATGAGGTGGAATCTAGATATTCTCAACCTAAGTTGGAATTGTGTGGCGTAGCTAAAATTTTAAAGAAGCTACAGACGGTTTTGTGGGGGAAGCATTTTGAGCTGCAGGTGGATGCAAAATCTTTGGTTCAGATGATCAATACACCTAGTCTTTCAAATGCTCCAATGAATAGGTGGGTGGCATTTATTCAACATTTTTCTTTTGACCTGGTACACAAACCAGGTAAAACTTTTACTATGCCTGATGGATTATCAAGGAGGCCACCTACAGATGAGGATTCTGATTCTGAAGAGTTTGAAAAAGATTTTCCAGTGGTTAGGGTCAGCACAAAGGGTGCTGAGAATTTTTCTCTCCTCCCCCATGAGGCTAAACTGGATGATTGTTCTGACCTCCCCCAAGAGGCTAAACTGGCTGGATCTGATCTTGATTCTGGTGATCAGGATGTTTTTGTTGATTAAGATGGAGTTGTTGTTTGGGACAGCTCAAAATTGGAAAAGTGTGTTTTTGCTAGTGAACTGGATTCTCACAAGGTTCAGTGGAAAGAGAAGGACGTGCCAAAATTTAAGGATTGGTGTCCTGGTTGGGCTGCTCAATTGGCTCATGTTCACACTGGTGATTTTGATGACAGAGTTGTACCCTTGGATGTTGTTTTGTTGTATTTTGAAGATGATACCTGGGGTCAGTCTGGGTTTTATTTTGTTTTGGTGGAATATCTGTTGACCTTGGAGAGGCCAAATAGTTGTGATGATGATACTTGGTTGGCAATCAAGAAGAAAAGTCCTGGATTTTATGTGTCAGGAAGGCGGTTGATGAGGAGGAGACATCCAAATCCTCAAGTAGTGGTGACTCAGAAGAAGGGTCAAGAATTGGTTTTGAAGTCTTTGCATGAAGACCTTGGTCATAGAGGCTTTGGGGAGACTTATAGAAGAGTAGCAGACAGATTTTGGTGGCCGGGTATGAAGTTAGCTGTGCAGGGTTGGGTTCAATCTTGTGAAGAATGTCAAAGAAGAAGTCACTTGAAACCTAAAGAGGTGGGCCGTGCTACTGGTGAATCAACTGTTTTTTGTAGGGTCAGTCTGGATGCTGTCCATATTAAAGAAGGCAGGTATAAATACTTGATTGTTGCTAGGGATGATTTGTCTGGTTGGGTTGAGGCAGTGCCTCTGGTTAATTTGACTGCCAAGAATGTGGTAGAGTTTTTGAAGAAGGAGTGTATTTATAGGTATGGGTTGATGAAGTTGGTGACTGTTGATGGCGGGCCAGAGTTTGGTGCCGAATTTAAAGAAGCTGTGGCTAGTGTTGGCTCTAAATTTAGAGTGGCTACACCTTATTATCCTGAAGCTGAAGGCATGGTTGAAAGAGGCCATCAAGTTATCAAGAATGCTTTGGTGAAGATGTGCGGAGATAGTGCTGAAAAGTGGAGGCATTATTTACCCTTGGTGTTATTTGCTGATAGGGTCACTGTGAAGATGACAACTGGCTATTCTCCTTATGAGTTAATGTTTGGTCAAAAAGCTGTTCTACCAGTGGACTTGGAAGCTGTCTCTTATCTTGGAATTGATTGGGATGACGTGTGCTCAACGGAAGATTTGCTCTGTTCCAGGATGCAACAGTTGGAATGTAGAGAGGAATGGCAGGAGATGGCATACTCTAGAATGATGAAGATTAGGAATCAATCAGTCAGGTACTGGGACAAGAAGTTGGCTAATAGACTCAGGAATCCCTTGAAACCTGGTTGTTTGGTTTTGGTGTATAATAGAAGTTTGGAGAGTCAGTGGGGGAAAATGTTTGCTGAAAGATGGAATGGACCTTACAGAGTCAGATATCAGGCGTCTGGAGGTTCTTATGTCTTGGAAGAGTTGGATGGTGCAGTCTTGAAAAAGAGGGTGGCTGCAGACAAAGTGAAGAGGTTTTATCCCAGAGGCATTGGGGATGAAGAATATTGACTCGGCAATGAGGATAAACTATGGACCATTATTTAATCATGTTTTTTTTGTGGTGATGCTATGCATCTGTTTTTTGGAAACTTTTGTTAGAGGGTACCCATGGGTGGGGCCTCTAGATTTTGTCTTGGCAAGTGTGGGGGTGACTGATGGGCTGGCTGCTCTATCAACAGTTACCCCAGATTGTCTGTTTCCAACCCTTTTTCTTAATTCGGTTGAACCCTAGTATTGGTTTCTTTTCATAGTTTTTAGTCCTCTATGACTTTAAACTGGAATTTTCTTTGGTGTTCAAGTGCTGGACTCTTCACTCTTATTGGTTTTGGTTTTTTTTTTGTGTTGGACGTTGTGTTTTTGTTAGAAGGTACCCAGGGGGGGCTTCTAGATTTTATTTTGGCAAGTGTGGGGGTAACTAATGAGCTGGCTGCTCAGTAGAACAGTTACCGCAGAATGTCTGTCTCAAGTTTTTTGTTTTTTCTAGTTGAATTCTAGTTCTGTTGTTTATTATTCAGGTTTCAAGTCCACTATGACTTTAAACTGTTTTGGGACTGGCTTCTTTATCTTTGGTTCTTTCAGATTGGTGGTGGATCACTGGTGGTCTCCCATCATTTTTACTTATTGGAGGGAGCCCACCCAGTGATCATTTCTATGGACCGGACTTTCCCTTATCGGACCATCTATGGAGCTGGACTTTCTTTGATTTTGCAGTTATGTTTTTGCTAGATAGCAGTTTTAGATTATTTTCTTTTTTCTTTTTTTTTTCTTTTAATTTTTTGATGGGGGTTGTTTAAAATTATAAAATCAAAAATATAGGGTGTTACCACATCAGGGTCACCTGGATGTGGGCAAGCATTGGTGGGGAAAGGCTCATCAATTGGCCTGGCAATGCTATTTTCTTTTATTTATTATTTATTTCATGTGTTTCTATGTTTCATTATTTTTATTATCTTCTGAATTTCTTTTTCTTTTTTTTTTTTGTATTTTGTTTCTGTTAATCATTTAAAAGAATTAATTGTGTATCCACATCAAGGTGCACTTGGATGTGGGTTAGGTATCAGGGGATCAGCTCATCAATTGGCTGGGGGATACCATTTTAATTTTTTTTTATATTTTATTTTATTTCATTTATGTTATTTCATTTCATTTTATTTATCAATTTTTATTTTTAGTATATTAGTAGACAGTAAAAATAAAAAAATAAAAAATAAAAAAAATAAAAATAAAAAAAATAAAAAAATAAAAAAAAATAAAAAATAAAAAAAAAGAAAATTCTGAAATTATTTTTTATTAATTGTTTTATATTATTTTTATGTTTCTAATCTTTTGCAGGAGCTCATTGTCTGGATAATGAAGCTTCTGGAGGCTGGTCTGGATTGTGATAACATTTTTGTTTTTTGTTGGGATTTTGGGAAGCACTGTGTTCTTTGAAGTGCATCCTGCTGGAGAGATTATACGGATTGGATTAGAGGGAAGTTCAGAGGAGGAAGAAGAAGAGGCAGGAATGGAGTGCTGGAGGGTGTGTTTAATGATCCTAGACATTTTCCATTGGTCGTCCAGTAGGCGCTTTCTCAGGGATTTTTCAAAGTCATTCAAAGGTCCATGGAGGGCAAAGGCTTTTAGCATATTGGAACACATGGTGCTTAGGTGTTTCTTCATGTCTCCATAATCCAGGGTCAAAGAAGTTTCAAGAGTTTGGCCAACTCCAATAATAGATTCAGGAGGAGGGGTGCCAACTAGACAAGAAGAATTGGATCAGTAATTATTTTTGTTGAAGAAATGGAATAATTAATTTGGTACTTACAGATTGGAAGCTCATCAAATCTGTAAGCAGCTGGGATTTGGATCTCTGACGATTTTGTAATTGTCATAGTGGGTGGATCAACTAGAGAAAGATATGGATTCTCATGGTCTTCCTCTGAAGGATCCTGAGAAGGTGAACTGAGATGCTGATGTTACTGGGGCCTAGTTGGAGCAGTGAGATTGTTGTTGTTGTGGTTGTTATTTCTGTTGGATTCAGCTGGAGGAGGTGCTGGTGATGGAGTACCAGGGTTGTTAAAGGATGGAGCAGAAGAGGGGGATTTGGAAGCAGACTGCTCTCTTCTGGATGGAGAATTTGAAGAGATGGAACTGTCAGAAGAGTAGTTGGCTGACAGAGGAGAGGTGTAGTTTCTTTGTATTAGTTGGGGAAGAAGTTGTTGTTGTGGAGCAGTGTGTGGTGTTCTGGTTTCTTCTTGGGGTTCTCTGGAAGTTCTCTTAGAAATCTGGTAAATTTTGGTGCTTTTGGACTTTGGATGGGTGTATTTCATTGCTCTGGGAGCAGTAGGAGGTAGTTGGGTTGAGTTGTTGTTGTTGTCTGGATAAATTTGGCTGTTTTCTGGCCATTTTTGGAGGTTTTGGCCCTGATTTTCACTGTTTGGTGAGGCGGGCGGGCCGCCCGACGTCAGCCGAACCGCCTGGACGCGGTCTAGAAGCCTGGGAGTTGATCTTGAAGCTTTTGGAGCTAATTTGGCGGAGATGAAAGAAGTTTCTTGTGAGGCTAAGGCTGGTCTTTTGGGAAGAGTGCGGGAAGCTGAGCTTCTGGATCTTCTTGAAGAAGCAGAAGATAGAGAGGAAGAGGAAGGACCAAGCTCTGGGGATCTGGTAGGGGATCTGGAGATGTATTTGTGAGAAGGAGAAGGCGGAGGAATAGGGTAGTTGGCATCTCTGTCACATCTTTTCTTTTTGGAATAGCAAGAGTCACAAGCCCTGTTTTAGAATTTGGATTCAGGATTTGGAAGAGTGAATGTGCAAGGTCTGCACATGTGGATGCACTGTTTGTAGGCATAGTCCTTGGGAGCAGTGAAGCAAGGGAGAGTAGAAGGGTTAACATCAGGAGATCCAGCCATGATCTGTGGTGAGAAAAGATGATGAAAAGGGATAGGAGGAGATTTTTGTCAGTGATGGGTAGATGATGAAGTGAAGGTGAAATCTCAGCAGGTTGGCTGTAGAGGTGTGCTGCATGAAATTGGCTGCGTCCATTTTATGCAAAATTCCGCCAGTCCATCAAGACTCTAAACTGAAAAAGCTATATTATCAAGGCAGTCCATCAAGACTCTAAACTGAAAAATCTATGGTGTCAAGATCAGTCCATCAAGACTTTAAACTGAAATCTGGTTTATGTTAGTCCTTCAAGACTTTAAACTGGCTGGTTTCAAGATTTTATCAAGGTAGTCCGTCAAGACCTTAAACTGAACACTGTGTTAGTCCCCCAAGACTTTAAACTGAGGGTTGTAAGTCCCCCAAGACTATAAACTGAGGGAAAAGTTTTTTGTTGTTGGAGTTGGTTTTGAAAGATTGGTGGAGGGTATCCACAGGGGGAGCCTCCGAATTTAGCAAAGGCAAGTTTGGGGGTAATTGATGGGCTGACTGCTCTATTCACAATTACCCCAGAATGTTAGTTTTTTTTCTGTGTCTTAATGTGTTTGATCTCTGGTTCTGGGTTTATGATTTAGGTTTTTGAGTCCCCCAAGACTATAAAATGAGGATGGTCCCCCAAGACTTAAAACTGAGGGTTGTTTGTGGTTACATCCTATAGAGGGTGTGGTCAATTTTTCTTTTCTGAATCAAACTCAAGTACTAGTGGAATTACAGAGGGAATCAAGAGATGAAATGAAGTGTTCAGAATTAGCCTTGAACTGGTGAATGAGGTGTCTTCTGTTCTCAATGTCCTGTGGATCTCTAGCAGGAGTGGATTGGAAGTAGTGAAGCAGAAGTTGTTTCTGTTGAGATGTGTGTTGTTGGAACTTGGCCTTGATAGTGGGCAAGTGCGTTGGTGTTGGTGGTGCAATGGATACTACATTGTTATAATCACTATCAGAAGAGGGAGGAACTGAGAAGTTATCAGTTTTAAAGTTGAAGGAAGGAATGAATGTTCTTTACCATCAGATGGACCAGGGATGGGGGAACTAGTTGTTTTATGGGTTGTGGCACTCTTCTGGTAAGGGTGGAGCTTTTTGATTAATCTGGGTATCAGGATGGATGGCCTAGATCTTTTGGTGCTGGAAGAAGAAGGACCAGGTTGAGGTGGAGGTGAATCTGTTGTGGAAGAAAGTGGACCAGGTCTTTGGCAGGTCTTCTTTCTGGATTGGCAGACATTGCAGGACGTTCTGTATGGATGAACAGGTGGTGTCATGGCGCAGATTAAATTATTGTCGATGCAGTATTGGCAGGGGCCCATTTCAGAGGCAGATTTGGGAAGAAGGTTAAACATTGTGGTTGGATGAAAAAAGAATGCGGAAATATTCAATTGGAGGGAGGATGTGGTCCTCCAACATTGGCAGGGGACTTTGTTGTGTGATTTGGCGCGGTTTGTGCATGTCTTAATTGAAATCTGTTAAAGAACTGGGTATTTTTCTGGTTTTATTCCGTGGATATTGGGTCTGCGGGTATGTGGGTACTATCATTGAATAGCCCTGGGTTTTCTCTATATTTTATGTCTTGAAGACATTTTTCATATTCTGAGTTTTAAGGGGTCATTTCCTCATTTTTCATTTATAAAAGATTGCTGTTTAATTTTGTTTTTTGTGTTTTACGGGCTAACCTTAAGTCTTAGGGTTAAGTGCTTAGTACCATTGGATAGAGCTAATTTTTCTCTATATTTCATGTCCCAATGTTGTTATAGTGAAATTCCATGTTTTAAAGGTTTAGTAGTTGTAGCTAATTTTTCTAAGTAGATTAGTGGTTTTTATTGGTTTTCTGGCTTCAGGGAGGCCGGGCCGCTTGAGGCAGCATCTCCGACGTCGGGCAGCCCGCCCGCCTATGTTTTAGGAGGTTGGGGAGCACTCCAGGAGGGTTTTTTATGCAATTTGGCGGGTACAGGCGCCAGATTGGTGGGTGCGCATGGGCTCTTAGTTAGTGGTCTGTGTGTACATAGTGAATAAGACAGTTTGGGGCAACCTTAATCATCATACAACCATCCAGAGGTGATATCATTGTTCCTCAATCAGTTTTCACTGTTTCTGGCCACAATTGGCTGTGTTTGTTGCAAGTGAGTTCTTCATTTAACTTTACTTTGGCAACTGTTTTCTCTGTTATAGTCTTGCAAGCTATAGCAAGTATTATTGCTGTCTCTGGTGTGGATTTGCAGCCTACATCAAGTATCTTTGCTGTCTCTGGTGTGGACTTTGTTCTACATTTCAGTTCTTTGGTCTGGTAGTCTATCTGGGGACTAATTTCTTGGCTCATCAAGCAGTCAAGTTTGTTTAAAAGGGGGTTTTAGCAAAACAGGAACCAACTTACTTTAGCAAGTAAGTCTCACTCTATTTTTCTAAAGGGACAGGGGATTCTCTCTCTGGTTTTTCTCCAACTCCCTTGGTCAAGGCCTATAGCTAGTACTATAGGATTGTCTACAACGTGATATATGATGTCCATCATTTTCGTTGTCAGCTCGTCCTTTTAGGTACCTTGATGGTGATGGTCCCCACAATCTCCGGCCTCAAATAACGATGCGCCATCGACGATTTGGAAGGGTCCCCAACTGTTGGTGGCTCTCTTGGTCTAGAAGGTAGGATTGGAGGTACTGCGAGGTTTTAATGGGTTTTAACAGACTCTTAAAGATATGGTACATATTTCTCTCAATTTATAATGGTTTTTACTAAAATGATAAGAGGTGAGACAAAATATTATTATCATTTATAGATTAGAAGTACGCGAATGTAACTACTAAAATAATAAAGAATAGTAATATGAGTTGTAAATAACAATGTGTAAGATATATAAGTAAGTAAGGAATGAGTTGAAAAGAGCAAAAAGTGAGGGCCTTTTATAGGCAAAAATACAGGAAATAAAGACACAGAGATAAGACCACATAATAAAAGGGTGTGAGAAAAAAACTGAATGAAAAAGAATGTATATGAAATAAATAAAAAATAAATTAATTGGTACATCAAAAAGGGTATCATTTCCATTTGCAATAAAATATGAGTTCCCTTAGTCTGTCACAATTAATACAACATATTTGATTTAAATATATTGATTTCATGGAAATCCAATTCTCTCAGTAAAATAATTTGATAATTTTAAGAATTTTATTATATTTTTATTATTATTTTTATTCTCATGCAGCTGTAGTATTGAGCACGGTGTTAGGGAGTAAAAATGTATGGGACAATTACTTAAACTTATTAATTATTTATATTACTTAACATACTTAGCTAGTTAGTTGTAATTAATACATAATTAAGTACTAAATAATTAATTATTAATTACCATTAAAAAGATGTGGCTTCATCTCAGTAAAATAATTAATTATTTTACTGGGTAAGTCTAGTAGCCTGGCTGACAAAATCTGTTAGTTTTTGAGTCTTAAGCTCAGTTTTCTCCTTTGGACAATGTTTTTTACTATTACTACTCACCGCAAAAAATCAAGTGGAACCTGCTAGCAGGTGCCTATCCCTATATTCAGTTTTGATTTAAGAGTAAATTTGATTTGATGTTCCATGAGCTAGTGTGCTTATTTTTTAGTACACAGTCTTTCCAGAAGAATTAAAGCTGAGATGAAATTAAGTTAAGTCAAAGATAGGGATTGGCACCTGCTACCAGGTGCCCATATTTTTTTTCTAGTGAATATGTTGAAAATACACAACATTTCACTTCAAGTAACTTTTTCACTTATAATTACACATAAATAGAGCATATAAATACATAAATCTACAAGATTAAATTCTAATATATTGTTAAAACCTATATTTCTATCTAACCTATTCTTATAATAAATGGTGAGTATATATTTATTGCAAGACTTATTCTTTTTTCTGTCTTTTTTTTCTCCCAATTATCATGAGGTAAATTCATATAGTCTAACTATTATTAATATATTTTACACTATTTTTAGTTGTTTATTAAGTATAAATATATGTTGATCTTTATTTTCTCCCAATAATTATCAGAGCCTGAGATCTGTTGCACTGTTGTGTTGTTAATTTCTTTAAAGTAAAGTAGAGAGTCTACCTTGTGTATTACTGGGTAGAGTGTTTTTCCTGAATTCCAATTCAAGTAGAGAATCATCCATACACCTTATCAAGTAGAGTGTTGTCCATTCATTGCAAAGCTGAGTTTTTTTTTTGTGCTATTGTTTAGTTGGAATCAGGTTTTCTCCTATTCTCTATTCTAATATGGGTCAAGTGGTCTCCCTGCCTCCATTTTTTTACCAGTTTTATTATACTCCATAAATACATATGTCTTATCCAGTTAATATTTCCATATTTAGTTTTTATTTAACATTAAAACCTCAGAAGTCAACAAAATCTAAGAATATAATTTTATACTTATTTTATCTTATCATTTATCTATTTAAAGTTTTGAATTTTTCTTTCTCTTCTTCAAATTAAATTTTTCACTTTCTCAGAGACATTGTTTGTTTCTTTTATTTTTTAAATAAAAGGGAATTATAGAGGTAGGACAATAGAGTTTTCAGAAAAATCAGAGACATCCATAGCTTGCATGGCACCCAGGTTATCCAGCCTCTCACAATAACATTTAGCTTGAGAAGCTTCTAAGGTTAGTAGAAAAAATGTAAATATATTTGTCCTTTTAAATTAAAACATGAGATCTCTTCAATTGATAGAAAAGAGATGTCTTGAGTTTGAATATGTGAAAGATGAAATTTTTAAGCTTTAGGGTACCTCAAAAATTGATAAAAAAAACAAACCACTCCTATATTTTGTACACAAGGAAGAATAAAAGAGTAAAAAAATGGAAACTAGAAATCAAATTTGGTTCACATACTGAATTGAATTAATTCGAAATGTGAACTGAACTGGTCATCTATTTGTCATATATTTCTTTCTTTGATTAGGTGATATAATTCTCTATGTGTATACAAGAGAGAACTTATACTTTCTATAGTATCAAACCTTTAAAAGAGCGTAAAAATTCTAGAATAAACATTTCTCCTGTGGCATTTGGCGTAAGGGTGGAACTTATTGTCATGATTTTTATATTTTCTTCTATTTCATGTTTTTTATATAATTTTTGGGTTTATGGGGCTTATTTGGATATTTCATAAAAAAGAATGTGCTTATCATTTAAATAAAATATGGATATATTTATTTCTTTGAAACCTGAGCATTTCTGAAGTATTTCTAATTTTGAAGAGTTAAATATCTTTTTTATAGACCTCATAGTTGAATATTTGGATTTTGGGATTATTCTTTATTTTTAGATATTTTCTGGGACTCTCTTGGTTTTTGTTTTTGAAATTACTGGTCTTTTCTGGTTTGTATGGATTCAAAAAGACTTAAGTTAGAAGTTTACCTATTTATTGATGGAAAATTCTTTTCTGGCCAGCTTTTAAAATAGTTCTTAAGGAAGATATAAATTTCTAGTATTTTTTAAAACATTTATGCAATTTATCAGATCATTTTGGCATTTTTAATAATAATTCAATCATTTCTTTAAGCTTCAATAATTGTTTTAATACCTAAATTTTATTTCATTAATTTTTCTTGGATTGAATTTAGCTTATAAGATATTCTGATTAAGTTGAAATTCTAGAGAAGCTTTCCAGATGTTTTGCATAGTTTTTCTAGATTTTTTATTGTAGTTCCTAATGACTTAAATAGTATTTTTGTAATGAATCTAGGTTGTCTCTGGTTGACTACAGAATATCCTAGTGTATGTCTATTGAATTTTAGACTAAGGTGGCATAATTTGGTCACAAATGCCACACAATATTTGGGGGGGACTTGCTAGAAAGTCCTCAACTTGAAGTCAGATGGAATTCAGACTGAACTCATACTGAACTCAGACTGAATTCATACTTGACTCAGGCTGAACTTTACTTCAAACTCATCTTGAGCTCTTAACCAAAAATGGATGAGTCTGTGCTGGAATAATAGTGAAATTTAAATGAATAATTTATAGAAATAATAACAAGGGAAGATTAATAATCTGATCCATTCACAGAATTTTTTTCATAAAACTCATTTTCATTTTGAATTTCACTTGATCATTAAAAAGACTGAAAATTATACTATTTATTTCAAAAAAATCACTTTTAACCTCTCTAATGATTTTATTCTATTTTTTTTTGAAAAAATATAAAATAAGATTAGTGGTTCTTTTTATTGATAACTCCTTTTAAACAAGAATTTGAAGCTTTTATTTTTTAATTTAAACCATATTACCTGATTTTTTTTTTTTGTATTTTAATTATTTCTGATTATGAAATATAACCAACATATTTTACTATTGCATTTAAAAATAAATACAAGAAACTCATAAAATACTTAAGTTCAATAGTTTAAAATTTCTTTAAATGTTTTGTTCTAGTTTTCAACTTTTTGCTACAACTTTCCTATTATATTATTTATTTATATCATGTATAGTTATCAGAGGCATTCTGTGAATTCTTATGTAAAAAAGAAAAATAGTATTTCATTACCAATTATTTTACTATATTACTTTCTTAGTCTTAAAGTGCATTGTAAATTAAAAATATAAAATAAAGATGTATAAACTATAGGCTTAAGTTCAAAAATATCAATAAAAAATAATTATCAATCATTTTTCATATTAGTAGAATAGAGCTGTAGATTGAGGGGGTGGACTCTGATGTTCACCCGAAGAACAAAGTTCACTCTCCATTTTTCACTACCTCAATGGACAACCTCTTAATCTCTCCACACAAATTTTGCTGCCTTGTCATTTCTGTTAATTCTATTATCACTCCCCACACTTTTATTTCCCTCCTGATAAATTTGATACACCCTTTAAGCTTTAAAATTAAAGTTTAAGCCCTCCTCACTACTCCCCTCCACTCTATTTTCACTCTTAACACAACTCCACCCCTTTTGCAACCTCTCACTCACCCCAATCACCTCCATTAGCCCTCACAAGACTTTCTCTCACATTCTCAAGCTATTACTCACCTCCCCAATCTATTTTTGACATCCCCCAGCTCTCGCTTACCTCCCCTAGCCCTTTCCAGCCCTTCACTCACCTCCCCCAGCCTCCTCCAGTCCCTTACTTTGGCTGGAGATGTGAGTGAGGTTCTGTAAAGACTAAAGAGGGCTGGTAAAAGTGAGTGAGAGGCTTTTATCACCTCCCCAGACCTCCCCAGTCCCTTAATTTGGCTGGAGATATGAGCAAGATGCTGTAAAGACTAAGTAGGGCCCAGAGTAGTAGGTGAGAGGATTTTATCACCTCTCCTAGCCCTTTAAAGACCTTTTCTCACCTTTGCCAGCCTTCCCAAAGTGGATTAGTGGCTTTTATAACCTCTCCCAGCTGTGTAAAGCCCCTTTCTGACCTTCCCCAGCCTTCCCCAGTCCCTCAATTTTTCTGGGTGAGGTGAGAAATGAGATGGGAGAGATGAAAAAAGTGCTAGGAAGGCATGCAAGGGCTTGGGAAGTAGCCAACTTTTGATAAACTTGAGAATAATTAATATGTATAAATTAGACATAACAAGGAAATAAATCTTGAAGAATTATAAACCATTCCAAGTTGTAAATAATGTAACTAAATACATATTTCAGAATTAGAGTTGCTTGTGTTTACCAAAAAAAATGTGGCCAAGTGTTGAGAAAGGAAGATATTTGTAGGAAAGAAACATGAAAAAAGAAAATAATACAAAGTGAAATAAAACTTAATAATGGCAGTGGGCTGGGAATGGTGAGTGAGGTTCTGGGGGAGGTGTGAGAAATAAAGAGAAGAGAAGAGAGAGGGGTGGAAGGAGAAGAGAGTTGTTTTTTCACTGTGAAAGGAAGGGATAGGGTAGAAAGGGTAAGTAGATGGCAAGGTTAGTAATGAGATAAGGGGGTTAGGATAGGAAGTCAGATTGAAGATAAGGGATAATTAGGGGAGGGAGGTATCAGATGGAAGTCCCACTTTGAATTCTACCAGTAATTATTTCAGGAAGCAAAAAAATCACTAGACATCTAGTGCACACTTTTTTCCTGCTGTGAATATTTTTTGAAATATTAATCAACTATGGTTCAATGAAGTTTCAAATCAGTTTCAAGGTGTTTTCAAAGTAAATTCAATATTTCTTCATGATTGTTTCATCACCACCCCAATGTGTTCTGAAAAAGATATGAATTAGGGTTCAAGGTTGTGGACTTGCTAGCAAGTCTGCCCCCCATATTGTGTGGTGACAGGACCTTCCAATGGTACTGGACCAATCAACTCTATCTGATGATTTTATGGTTGATAAAGTGGTAGCTTGTCAGTCTTAAATATTGAAAAAACATTGATGAAGTCATGGTAAACTTTGGGTAGAGTTGATTTAATGACTTCAATATTGATTTGGTTTTCCTCTTCATCTTTTAAGAATTCTTTTGAGGGTAGACCTGTATTTAGAGAGCAAAAGTTGATTACTTTGAGGCTATTGAGATCCTCTTCAAGTAAAGTATTTGAGATAGAATGGTTAGCCAAGTGTTCATTTAAAGAAAGATTAGATACTTTCAATACATCTGGAAGAGAAGGGTCCTCTAGCAGGACTTGGTCAGGAAGGTTGTTTAATTCCCTATTGACATGCATTGATGAATTAGAAATATACTTAGAGCAAGGTATGATCAATCAATTTTAGGGATTCCAATTCTGTAAAAATTCATGGCCTAGAATGGTATTGTTCATCCTTGAGGCATCCAAGACTGTTAATTCCCACTTGAAGGAGGGTGAATTCAGAAAGTTGAAAACCCATAAAACTTTCTTACTAAACCCATATTTGGGCTCCTCTGATATGAACAGATAGATTATAATTTGGTAAATATCTAAAAGTTCCAGCTTAAGATTTTTGGCAAAAGATAAACTGATAAATGAAATTGAAGCTCCAGAGTATATAAAAAAACTGAAGGGAATATCCTACTTAAAAAGAATTAATCTCAAATATTTTAGGGAAGCTCCAGTCCTTAGGACATGGGGGCTCTGTGCACTGGGAGAGATAAAATAGTTCTCTTTGCACACAAGTAAACTATTCACTAGTTTTTTGACTTGGAAATATTACCTTCTCTATCCTTAAATTTAGAACATTCATCCAACTTGTGTTTACCCCTACAATACATATGCAACCCATTATCTGCTCTTCTTTTCCTCTTAGCTTCCTTTAATTCCCCTTTTGGGTCCAATACCTTACTGATATTGCTAGAGTTGAGCTTTTGGATTGTGCCTTGTCTTTAACCTTTTGATTGGGTTTAATTTGAAATTATGATTGAGTTTGTCAAGGATGATTTGAAGAAGCTCTCAATTTGAAGTTCATACCATTAAATTTTATAGTATGATGCCTTTATTGAAGGTGTCCCTGATACAAGCTGTCAAGTTTGAGGGTCCTCTCCATTAGGTCTGTTAAAGTCATCATTTTTTGACCATGAAGATTTAGTTTGTCAAGAATCCTTGAAGGGAGTCCCCTTTTGAAATGATACTTTAAGGCTGAATCATTCCAACCTAATTGAGTTTTTAGAGCCCTGAAATTTGAGATATAATCAGAAGCTTTACCATTATTGTTCATTAAAAGTAAATCTAATTAAATTTCTGCAATATTGGTTTCATTAGGGCCACCAAATAACATAAAAGTTGGTCTTCAAAGTTCTCCCAATTATTAATGAGTAAATGGATTTATGTTGTGGTCTTCCAACATTGGAAGAGGCCTTTATTGGTCTTTTTGGCGCTTTTTGTGTGTCTTAATTGACATTGGTTGAAGAATTAGGTGTATTTTGTTTTTCTTCAGTGAATATTGGTACTTTGGATATGTGGATACTACCATTGGATAGCCCAGGTGTTTCTCTATATTTGATTTCTTGATGATATTTTTCATATTCCAAGTTTTAAGGGGTCATTTACTCACTTTTCATTTCTAAAAAATAGCTGTTTAATTTTGTTTTTTGTGTTTTATGGGCTAACCTTAAGTCTTAGGGTTAGGTGCTTACTACCATTAAGTAGAGCTAATTTGGCTCTATATTTTATGTCACAATGTTTGCATAGCTTAATTTTGTGTTTTAAGGGTTTTAGTAGTCATGGTGGATTTTTCTAAGTATTTTTGGCTTTAATGGAGGTTTTTAGAGGTTTTCTGGCTTCAGGGAGGTCCAGCCGCCTATAGGCGGACAGCCTTCCCACCTCGATTATAGAAGGCTGGGGAGCTTTTCTAGAGGGTTTTTATTTGATTTGGCTGTCTACAGCGCCAAAATTAGTTGCTGTGCATAGATGTTAGATGGTTGGTCTGTGCATACATACAGTTTGGAGATTATAGGGCACCTTAGATATCATACAACCATCTGGGTAATATATCACTTTTTTTCACTCAGTTTTCACTGTTTTTTGGCCACAATTGACTGTGTTTGTTACAAGGTTAGTTCTTCATTTAACTCAACTTTGGCCACTGGTTTCTCTGGTGTAGCTTTGCAACTTGCATCAAGTATTATTGCTGTTTTCTGTGCAACAAGTGCACACTGTTTTTGTTTTATGGAGTGGATCTTTCTGCATTTCAGGTTCTCTTTGGTCTGTGGTCTATCTAGGCTACTTTCTTGACTTGTTAAGCAGTCAAGAAGTGTGTTGGAAGGGGTATTTTAACAGTCTCTAATTTGCTGTAGCTAATAAATCTCACCTGGTATTTCTCAAAGGGAGAGTGTTTTTTCTCTCCAGTTTTACTACAACTCCCTTGGTCAAGGCCTATATCTAGTACTATAGGATTGTCTAAAGCTTCAAAGAAAGCATGAGCAAATATGGCTCAAACCATTGTGGTGCTTTCCAGATAAGAATGATGAGGCATAAATTACCTTGGAGAAATCTGTGTTAAAGGTTTGAGTGTCATTGTGGAACAATAGTTTGCAGGTTTTCAATAAAGGTTTCAAGCTTTTTTGATATTCTCCATCCAATTTATCCAGATATTTTACTGACAGAGTTTTAATTTTAGAGCCCTCCAAAGGAGCAGGATTAGAAATTTATTTTACCAATAATTTCATGAAATATGCCAAGGAAGGGGCTGAACCAGGTTCAGAGGTTCACCACCAAAGGTTTTGTAGTCATGGCTGATGGTGCCTCTTGCATAGTATTCTCACCTTCTTCTTCCTCACCAGAATCATTGAAATCCTGTGGAATTTCCTCCACAGATTGGATTGAATTTTTCCTTTCCCTTGAACCAAAAGGTTCAAGAGAGTGATTGATGGAAATATGTCAGCCAGGCTACTAGACTTACCTGGTAAAATAATTAATTATTTTACTGAGATGAATCCAAACCTCTTTTTCTTACTAACAATTAATTATTTATTTACTTGTGTATTACTTACAACTAACTAGTTAAGTATATTAAGTAGTATAAATAATTAATGTAAGTAAATGTCCCATACATTTTTTACTCCCTAACACTGTGCTCAATAGTATAGTTGATTGGGAATAAAAATTAATAATAAAATTATAATAAAAAAACCTTAAACATTATTATATTACTTCATTGAGAGATCTGGTATTCCGTGAAATTAATATAATTAATTTAATTGTGATGTAATTAATTGTGACAGTCCAAGGAACTAATGCTTTATTACTAATAAAATTGATGCCCTTGTTGACTTACCAATTTATTTATTTTCTTATGTCATATATATACTCCTTTTAGTCATCTTCTTTCTCACATTCCACAGTAGATGGTGTAAATTCCATGTCTTTTATTCCCTCATGTTTTGCCTATAAAAGGCCCTCACTTTTGTGCTTTTCATAACATTCATTCCTTACTTACTTCTTATATTTACAATAAAATTATTACTATTATTTCTATACTTTATATCATTAGTATTTACATCAACATATATCTAATCTATAAAATATATTAATATTTAAAACTACCTCTTATTATTTGAGTAAAACAATCAAATTGATTAAGAAATACGTACTTTATTTGTGAGAGTTCATTAAATCCCAAAACTTCTCATAGAAACCTCGAATATAACTTCTAGACCAAATAGACTCCTTGACAATTGGAGGCCTTTCTGAATAATCGACGGTGCATCGTTATTTGAGGCCGGAAAATCAAAGGGACCATTGCCATTCGAGTACCTGTAAGGACGAGAGAGCAACAAAACAACGAACGTCATACATCATGTGACAAAAATTTTTGCTGCAAAGGGGAATTAAACCGCACTCCAAAATTTAGGTTCATATATTGACTAAATGTCGTATATTTTGTGGTAATTACTGAAATTACTATTTGTGGGTCACTTTTCACTCTTCATCTGCTACATATTTCCTTTTACTCAGCACTCTGTAAGTGGCATTAATTTGCTCATTTTACAGGGGGAGGTGTCTGGTAATTTGGAATTATTTTTTATTTATATTTTTTTTTATTTTTCCTAGTTGAAAATAATAGGGAAATTGTTCTCTTAGTCCAAGAAGTAATAAAAAAATTATATTTTAATATTAATTATTATAATTTTCAGTTGACCTTTTGTCCTGATAAATAAAATTTTATTTGTTCCAGTTGACAAATTTTCCTGACAATAAAAATTTTTTTTAATTAATAAAATACATATTTAATTTCTTCAGTTGACATTAATTCCTGGTAGTTAATTAATCAGTTTATTTAAATCCTGATAATAATTATCATAAAATTAGTAATAAAATTTTATTTATTTATTTCTTCAGTTGATTTTTTTATAATCCTGGTTTTAAATTATTTTGAATTAATAAATTAATTATTATTTAGTTGATTTTTATCCTAAAAAGATTTTTATTATTATTTTAATTTTATTTCTTTCAAATAAAAAGTAAAAATAAAAGACTAACTCATCTTATTGTCTCCTTTCTTCATTTCAGTTGAATTTAAAAATGGCTGACCAAAGTTTTTCTGCTGCACGTTGTGGTAGCCTAAAGTTTAGTACGGCACCTAAATATGTAAATGGAGTTATCACGGCATGCAAGATTGGTGTTATTATTTTTTTTAAAAAGGGGTTTTATTTAATTTATTTGAGTTTTAAATATGAAGAAATTGGTCACGAGCGAATGCCTACACGAAAACAATTTATTTTACGGAGAAAACTTATTTTTACGGTCTGAAAAATTTATAAGTATTAAGTCGAGTCACTCAAGAACCTTGGGAAATTTTCCCAGAATTTTTACTATTTTTCTTATATTTTTAAATGAATTTTAAAGTTTTATAGAAATATTTACGTTTCCAGAAATTACTTAACTTCGATGAATTTTCACGGGGTAATTAGAGCTGCGCAGGCTACGAAAATTAGTTTGGTATGTAAAGGGGAAGTAGCTCTATTATGTGTAATTTTTCTAGATTTTTTATTATGGTTTTAAGGTTCTAAATTGAGTCCGGAAGTCCGGACGGACTCCGTTTCGACTCCGTACGGACTCCGCTTTGACTCCGTACGGACTCCGCACGGACTCCGTTCCGGCTCCGGATTGACTCTGGAAGAGCTCTGGAGGGGAAAACTTAGGCACGTGACTAGGAATACTTAAGCGACTCTCAAACTCGAAATTGAGAGGGGGGACAGATCATACAGCTTAATCTTTAACCACTACAGTCTCATTTTTTATTACTCAACAAATTAAATAAATTGTAATACCCTTATAACATTATATTTTATAAATAACATTTTAGAAATACTACTCAACAATTTAAATCACACTTCATACAGGGTATCTTTAGAAAGGTCTTCATCGCTGGGACTTGATTATTGCTGTCTCATATAAATTTAAAATATTATAAAAACATAAAAGTCAATCTTTACAGATCTTTCACTGGTACACCTTAATTGTTGTTATCAGTATTTCTTTATCAACAGCCACTTTCTTTTAATCTCAATAAGCGTTAAATATTTTAGAGTTTCATTATTTTTATCAATCAGATCCAAGTAGATTGGTTAGCTTAGTGATTTAGAACACCTACTTTGTTATTTTATTGGAAGGACGGGGTTTTCAGCTAAATCCACATATCTCCTCCGGATTCTGCTTACAGCAAGGCGACTGTAAGAGTTTACCTTACCATAACGTGAAGAGGAGCTGGACTTAATTTATTATGATGAGGCTACTTCTGTGAGTTCTCCTTTGACAAGAAAAATATCTCAAATTAATCAATCCTTGCCCCAAACAGGATGTGGAGATTGAAGAAGTGGAAATCCTGGTAGACACAACTCAGGATCAGAAACCTGTAATAATCCCCCCAGAAGAACTTCCAAAAGGATTCAGAATAAAAAAGATGCCATTGCCTCAACAGGTAAAGAATCTTTCAACTCACATAAAGGAACTAAGGACAGAAAACTTGAGAGTAAGGGCAAGAGTAGATTCTCTGGAAGAAAAGGTAAGAAAGATAGATGCCTTTCTTCAAGAGAAGAGGAAACCACTTCCCCCCAGGGATCATCAACAATTGGCTCCTCAGCAGCCAGAGAATGTGGAAGTGTCCAAGTGGCAGTGGGATTGATTAAACACTCAGTGGGACTACCTGTCTCAAAACCAGAATCAGTTGCCTCAGGCAGGTCCGTCAAGACCCATCCAAGTCAACCCCACACCTCCTCACCCCTATCAAGGAGGAAGAAGAAGAAAATCCAATATGGTCTTTCCCAGAAAACCTTGGTAAGCCCTTCTATTGATTCTCATGTGCCATTTATTGTAGCTGATTCTGTTCCTTCAGGTAAATCTGAGAGGGAAGAGGAAACCTTGAGACTAGTAGAGGCTGGGAGTAGTAGACAAATCACTCATGTATCTAATCCTTTACTTTAAATTTCTACTTCAATTATTAACCCTGATATGGCTGTAATTGATGAAACTCTTGACCCTGAGTTTTATGAGAGTCTGGAAAGTTACTCTGTTTCCTTATTGAGAAACACTCCAGATGTAGCAAAGATTAATGATGAGTATTTGAGAGATATCATTGCAAAACAGAATCATATTATGAACAATATGAAATTAACTCAGAAGTTTAATGGTTTATTAACTGAGCAAGGGTATCAATCATTAAGGAGTGAATTTCAGAAAGTCTCTGATGATTTGTTTAATTATAAAGCAACTCATGAAAAGAAGGTTGCTTAGTGGCAAAATATAAAAAATGATTTGTCCAAATTAAAAGACACTGTATCTATCTGTTGTCAGGAGCTGGAGATAGATAAGATTAATCTGAAGAGATTGAATGACCATTATTCATCTTTTCAAAATAAAAATCAGTTATCTTTTGCAACCATCAATGAGAGTTTATCTAGTCTTCCAAGAATGAAAACAAGACTAACAACCATTGAAGAGAAATTGAACTCATTGTTGAATGACCAAAAATATTTTGACATCTCTTTAAAGGAACATATAGTGCAGGATGCTCAAATATTACCTGTGGCTAGTTCATCTAAAGTAAAAATAGTTCCAGAGATACCTGTTGATACCACTGAGTTTCCATCAAAAATTGATGATGCACCAGGATCTTCAACAGAGGGATTAAACAATGAGATTACTGCCCAATTGGAGAAAGTACAGCTGCTTCTTACTCAGAAACAAGCTAGTACTAAGGAGACACCTTCAAATAAAAAGAATTGGCCAAAGCTTGACCAATATCCAACATTTGATGGTGATTCTTCTTCTGATTGGCAACAATTTATTTGCAGAATCGATAACTACAAAAACTCTTACAAACTCCCAGATGAGGAAGTTGTGTCTAAGTTAATTTCTTTATATACCAATGTAGCCCTAATGTGGTATGAATCTGTCCTCCTTGATGGGAATGATTACTCATGGGAAGATTGGAAGAAATTGATTAAAGCACAATTTGGTGGCTCCAAGTTTAGGATGGCTCAACAAAGGCAGTATGATGAAACTAAATATAGTTCTTCTACTGATAAACCTATTGAGTCCTTAATGAAACTTGTAAAAATCTTGAGGGCAATGGACTCAAATATGGAGTTTGAGTTATGGAAGGACTGGATCCTTTATAAACTACCAATGTCTTTAAGAGACTTGATAGTGGCTAGGACTGAGTTCACCAGAGAACCTTCTTCTTTCATCAATACTTGTAATGAGATTCTTCTAAACAATAAGTATGATTCCAGAAGATTCATTTCTAGAACCACTTGGGAGAAACCCTCAACTTACCAACAGAAACCTCTGGAAAAGGTTGGGAAGCCTTCTGCCCCTGTTGCACCTAAAAAGTATGCAACAAGCATTTGCTTCAAGTGCAACAAACCTTGGCAGAAGGGCCATGTTTGTGACAAGAAGATAAATATTGTAGAACAAACAGAGGAGCATGCTGATGACACAGTAGCACTGGAGGATACTTCAAGTGAATGTGCCAGCAATATTTCATATGAATCTCAACAAGAAATCTTGATGCTGGAAGAGGATATTCATTATTTAAATAATATTGATATTGATAATAATGCTTTATCTACAGTTGAAGATTCTGAGATCATAATGAACATTGAGGATAGCTCAATCATTATTGCCTCTCTCAAGGCACCAGTCTTGATCAATGGAACCAGCATTGAAGTTGTTCTGGATTCTGGAGCTGGAGGAAGTGTAGTATCTGAAAGAGCACTTGCTTCAGTGGATCAAGACTATAAATCAAAACTTATGCCTATTATTTCTGAAAATTGGAGAGGTTATGGCTCTGTTTTGTCCCCCATTGGTAAATACAAGGCCACAATGTTTTTTAAATATAGCCATGGTTTTGTAAGAGCTATTTGTGATTTTGTTGTCACAAAAATTGATAGCTTAAACAATTGTTTTATTGTAGGGAATGATATTTTAACTGAGTATGGCATAAAATTGGATCCCTCAAACCAATTTTTAACAATGGGGATGAATGGGAAGAGAAAATTTAAGATTTCCTTCCCTAAAAAATTATTAAAACCAGAATTGAACACATGTACTTCTGGGGTTAATATAAAGGAAGATCTACAAAAGAAATGCATGCCCTTATGTCTGAAACTGACAATGCTTCTTTTGGAGAACAACTTTCTGGTGAGGATAAAGATTCCATCATTAACTTGATAAAGTCTTTTCCTATGGCCTTTTCTCATGGTTCACATGAACTGGGATTAGTTGAAGAATAAATGAAACTTTCATTGTCTTGTCCATTAACTGATATACCACCTAGTTTAAAGAAGAAGCCTTATCCTGCTTCTCCCACAAAGAGAAAAGATATTGAAGACAATATCTCTACCCTTTTAAAAATGAATATAATTGAAAAGGTAGTTGAAACACCTAAATATTGTGTTATCTCACCTGTCCTAATTTCTTATGAGAAAGATAAAGCCAGGTTATGTGGTGATTTCAGAGCACTAAATACTTATACTGTTGATGATATCTATCCTTTACCTAGAATTAGCTCTATACATGCTACCTTACAGGGTGCTAAATATATCAGCTGTTTGGATGGTAACAAGAGATATCACCAGGTACCTGTTGAGAAAAATTCTCAGGATTTTCTGATGATTGCTACTCATATGGGTATTTATAAGTATTTTAGGATGCCGTTTGGCCCTAAAAATTCCCCTTCAGTTTTCCAAAAAGTTATGGATAACACATTCCATCAAGAGATAATTGAAGGATGGATGATGGTTTATATTGATGATATCATTATATTCTCAAAAACATTTGAGGACCATCTTAACCACCTGTGTAAAGTGTTCCAGAAAATGGATGAAATAAATATGGCACTTGCTTTGAAAAAATGTAAATTTGGTTTCCATTCTTTAAAATTTCTTGGTCATTTTGTTTCAGGCTTACAGATATGTGTTGACCAAAACAAAGTGGCAGCCATACAACAGGTGAAGGCTCCTACTACAGTTAGGGAGCTCCAGAGTTTTTTGGGAATGTGTGGTTACTATAGACAGTATATTAAAAATTACCAAGTCATAGCTTTACCCCTTACCCAATTAACTAGAAAGGATGTTGCTTTTGTCTGGAATAGTGAAAGACAAAGAGCCTTTGACACTATGAAACACTGTTTGATGTCAGCACCAATTCTTGCTTTACCTGACTTTAATCAACCATTTGTTTTGTACACTGATACCATTTTCATTGGTCTTGGTTCTGCCCTCCATCAAAAAAAAGTGATAAATGATAAAGTTTCAGAAGTAGTAATTTGTTATATTTCAAGAACCTTTAGAAATAGTGAATTGAAATATGGTGCTACTCAATTGGAATGTTTAGCTGTAGTGTGGGCTCTAGAGAAGCTATATTATTACCTAGATGACCAGAAATTTGAACTTGTCACTGACTGCAGTGCAGTTAAATCCCTTTTAAACTTGAAAACACCTAACAGACATATGTTCAGATGGCAGTTGGCTGTTCAAGAATACAGAGGAAGAATAACAATAATTCATAGGGCTGGTATTGTTCACTCAAATTTGGATATGTTATCAAGGTTACCTTTACCAAATGATGACTCTAATCCTGCTTATGATCCTGAGGATGAAATTATTCATATTCATGGGATATATGTGTTTGATATGGAAGAAGAGCTATTACAGCTTATTCTGGATTCATATGATAAGGACACTGACTTGAAAAAGTTATGAACCATATTAAATGATCCAAAGAATTCTTCAATACAAGCATTAATTAAAACCCTTCCACCAAAGTACCAAGAAGCTTTGGAAAAAGGTAAATTTTCAATTGATGAAGGGCATCTATATTATAGAAGAAAGTTGAGTAATGTTATTGTTATTCCTCCTTCTATGAAAGAAATAATCTTGAAAATTTGTCATGATGACATATTGGCTGGACATTTTGATCTTGAAAAAACAATGATCAGAATTAAGAATACTGCTTGGTGGGTTAATATGTCTGAAGACACAAAATTATATGTTGAATCTTGTAATTCTTTCCAAAAATCAAAAAGATTGACTGGTGAAAGAGCAGGATTAATGCAACATATTGAACCTCCTGATGCACCATGGCAGATAATAAACATGGATTTTGTAACTGGATTACCTATTGCTTGAAAAGACATTTATAACTCTTGTTGGGTTATTGTGGACAGATTCACAAAAATGTGTAAATTTATTCCTACCCACAAGGATGTTTCCACTAAAGAATTAGCTTTCTTATGGTGGTCTCATATGCTTAATACTGCTGGTTTTCCTAAAGCCATAATCTCTGACAGAGACCCTAAATTCACTTCTGAATTTTTAATGTCTCTGATGGATGTTTGTGGTTGTGATCTGAAACTTTCTACTGCCCATCATCCACAGACTGATGGCTTAGCTGAAAGAATGATTCAGACTTTAGAGGACATGATAAGAAGGTATTGTGCCTTTGGCCTTTAGTATAAAGATAATGACAGATTCACTCATGATTGTGTTACTTTACTTCCTGGGTTGGAATTTGCTTATAATAGCACTGTTCATAATGTTACTCAAAGAAAGCCTTTTGAGCTCTGGCTTGGATATGTTCCAAATACTCCTGCCCAAATTCTCAATAACAAAATACCTAAATTGGATATACATCCTGGTGTAAAGTCTTTTCTTCAAATGCAACAACTGTGCAGAAATCATGCTCAATAATGTATTGAAAAATCATTTGAATATGAGAAGAATTGATGGGACAAATCCCATAAAGAATACACTTTTAAAAAGGGTGATGAAGTGTGGATTTCTAAAGTCCATTTCAATTTACAAGGTAATAACAAATTGAAAGATCCATTTGTATGTCTATTTGTTTTCAGAAGAATGATTGGAGATAATGCAGTTGAGGTTATTTTGTATTCTCCATATGACAGAAAACATCCTGTTTTTCCAATATCTCTTCTGAAACCTTGCACATCCAATAGTGATTTATTTCCAAAGAGGAGGGGAAGACCAAAGAAAACCCCAAATGAAATCACTGAAACAGCAGAAATTGAAAAAATTCTAAATGACAGAATAGTCACTGCTGAAAAAGGTACAGATTACTTATTGAGATTCAAGAATAAATCATCTGAATATGATTCTTGGATACCTGGGAAGGAGATATCTAATCTTCCTACTCTACTAAAAAAGTATAAAAAGAAAAAATCATAGCATTTTTTTTATTGTTTTTTTTAGAGTGAGGAAGTGTCAGCCAGGCTACTAGACTTACCTGGTAAAATAATTTATTATTTTACTGAGATGAAGCCACACCCCTTTTTCTTAATAACAATTAATTATTTATTTACTTATGTATTACTTACATTTAACTAGTTAAGTAAATTAAGTAGTATAAATAATTAATGTAAGTAAATGTCCCATACATTTTTTTCTCCCTAACACCATGCTCAATAGTATAGTTGATTTGGAATAAAAATTAATAATAAAATTATAATAAAAAAACCTTAAACATTATTATATTACTTCATTGAGAGATCTGGTATTCCGTGAAATTAATATAATTAATTTAATTGTGATGTAATTAATTGTGACAGTCCAAGGAACTCATACTTTATTACTAATTAAATTGATGCCCTTGTTGACGTACCAATTAATTTATTTTCTTATGTCATATATATACTCCTTTTAGTCATCTTCTTTCTCACATTCTTACAGTAGATGGTGTAAATTCTGTGTCTTTTATTCCCTCACGTTTTGCCTATAAAAGGCCCTCACTTTTGTGCTTTTCATAAAATTCATTCCTTACTTACTTATTATATTTACAATAAAATTATTACTATTATTTCTATACTTTATATCATTAGTATTTACATCAACGTATTTCTAAACTATAAAATATATTAATATTTAAAACTACCTCTTATTATTTTAGTAAGACAATCAAATTGATTAAGAAATACGTACTTTATTCTTGAGAGTTCATTAAATCTTAAAACTCCTCATAGAAACCTCGAATAAAACTTCTAGACCAAATAGACCCCTTGACAAAATTGGTCACAATGTTTGACCTATCCCTCACGCAAACTGTAGTAGGAGTGCGTTGATCAGGTGCAATATAGACTTAGAACCTGAAATATGTAGTAGTGCCTATCAAAAAATGAGAACTATGGAGAATTAGATTATACTATCACCAGATGGCCTATGCACAAGGTCAAGGGTTTTACTGAGTAGGTGAGATTGAAAAATAGGATTGAGAATTCTTTGATGAACGGAGGAATACTGTGAGGGAGTGGTTCAAAGATAAATCATAGATAAATTAATACTGCTTTGAGATAAGCTCAAGATGAATAATAATGTAATTTACAGTAACACTTAATATTCAGGTTAATCTCACGAATAATTGTGAATTAGTATTCAAAAGGGATTTTAGGAGTTTTAAGAGTTTGAAATGAAGTTGATTATTAAGAAAGGTTGGAAACAATAATAGCCTTATATAAATATTAACTACTATCACAAAAATATTATAATCAAATTCTAAGGAATTTCAAACCAAATCCACCCAATTATATATACAACCCTGCCTTGAATTTACCCCTTTAATAAAAAACCCTTAATTTATCACTGACCCTCTAATATACCCCTCAGATAATTTAACCTTACTCCTTTTCCTACTCACAGACCTTTAATTACCCTCAGACGCACAATAACCCATCATTGAAAATATATCATTGATCCTAGCACTAATACATCACCCATTTGCTGAATGTTGAAAATGATGAGCATATGATAGACTAATTTAGATTTAAGGTTTAGATAGTGCAGTCAAATCAAGACACACAAAGGGATAAAGCAGTTGCTATGTAGATGTTGCTTTCTGCGCTTTAAATATGGATTTATGCACTGATTTATGGATTAAAATATTAAACTATTCTTTGAGTGTAATGTTGTGTGTGAAAATCATATAAATAAATATGATCTTGAAACTCTACAGAGGTTTCCACCTTCAATCTTCAAACAAGCATTCTGTACATAATATCTATGCTTCTTTCAACTTTACCAGCTTCACCAGCCTTTCCCAGTCTTTCAAAATAACTCTTGAAACACACACAGAGATTCTTTTTTCAGCTGCCTTTTGGCCTCTGCCATCTTGGAACAAATGGAAAATGTGCTGACATCATTCTCCTTGAAATAATGTTTAGTTTAGCTATGGCATTATCTGTCTGTATACCAAGCATGCAACAACTGATATCATGTCAATGAAGTCAAAAATTTTATCATTTCTTGAAATAGATGAGAGAATCTAAACTCCACAATTAATGCAAGTGAAGGGTTTCCTGGTTGTATAGGCTTTTCAATTGCACTACTTTCCCATTGAGCCAGAAGCCCACACACAATGTAAATGATTATTTTGACTAAAAGAAAAGGTCAGTTTCTCTTTCATTCAGTAGTTTTTTTTGGTTTACTAAACATTCAAAAATTTTAGGTATTCAATTAATGTACAACTTTTTTATGATTCAAACAAAAAAAAAATTTCATCACTTACTGGCTTCCCTATGTCAAGTCACAATTTTTATGTGTTCCAGAATATGATGGTTGTGAAAACTCCTGAAAATTATTTTGATAGCTACCAATATCTTTTGACTTATTTGGAATACATGAATATGACATACATTGTTTCAGCTGTCTGATTTCCTGCTTTAAATGATCCACAAAATACTCAGTTTAACTATTACTAGGGATGATCACAAGTCAGAATTGAGAACATTTTTTGAATCTTGAAAGGACAATTTTCTAGTCTTCAACAAATGTGAACTCAACCTCACAACCATGATGACATGAAAGGTGTATTTGATTTGATATTAAGCTGTTTGATACTTCATAATTTGCTTTCAGATTTGAAAGATGGGTGGAGTGAGATTTATGAAGACCAGCATTCATAAAAACTGCCTACTCAAATTATTGAATCAAATGTATCCCCACACACTGCAGGTTTGTGAGATTATCTTGTTCCCATACCACTTAGACATTTTGAAAGTAATCATACTGTTTGATAAATGCACATATATATATATATATATATTTAAATAACAAAATTAAATTGTTACTGAGAGAATAATTAAAGTAAACATTTAATATCCTCATAGATTTCCCATCCTTCTCACATTCTACAATAAAACTATTTCTCCTAGCAGCCTTCTCAATTTTAAAGTTACCAAATTTAACCTTAAGTTAAATCTCAGACTGAAGAGGTAATTTCTCTTTCTGAAACACTCAATATTCATATTTATCACCACTTTCCAATTGTTTTTCTTGATTACTATTTCTCATAGTAAATTCAAACTTTTTCTCCTCCAAATCAATCACCCAATCATCCTTTACTGAAAAGTATTCAAATTTCTTTTATTGAAACTCTAAAGCTTGATTCTCTTTCTTCACAAGATGTTTAAACTTCAATGATTCAAGCTTGAGACCATATTTTTCTACTTCTATCTTAATTACTTGTGAAACAACTTAAATTAATTAAAAAAATTAGTCAGAATCTTAATAATAGTAATAACTTAATAATTACCTTAATGCTTTTCCTCAAGAATTTTTTTAAAAGAAGCTAACATATATGAGTTGGTTCTTCTTTTTGAATGACTTTGTGGATTGTCTTGTGACATTTTGAAGGATGTAGTTTTTGAATTGAGGGGGTTGATGATTTTATACATACTGGAGAGTCAAATGATGGACTAAAGGCAGGATCAATATATGCAGTCTATTGTTCATCAATATCAAGATAATCATATAACTCTCTTGACTTATAACTGTAATCAAATCCACAGTTTTTGGGTGACATCCAAGAAAAAGAGAAATGAAACCAAAAAATAAAATTTATATAATTAGAAATTGATTGAGACATAATCACATACCAAATGGTCATCCACAGTATCTAATGCAGGTGAAATCATATAGTTTGAGCTATTTGAAACCATATGAGGTGGAATAATTGTGTTATTGATAAGTTGAGTATTGATATAAAGCTAAGAATTAGTGTTAATGTCTATTGATTCCTCTATTGAAGTGAAGTCTGGACTGAACACATCCTTCTCTTTAGAATGCAGAGTTTGAGAATCACCAACATGTAAGGGGTTGATTTTGACCCGCTCACCAAAAATTTCATTCATTTCTTCATAATAGGAACACATCAAGTTGAGTTTCTCTAAGACTGAGTTTATTCCAGATTCCCAGTCTTTATTAGTGAGACCAAATCCAGTAAATGTAGAAGATGGATGGGCGTTTTTGTATCTTGCACAATAGTGTTTGAAATGATCTTGCATTTTGCAGGCACTCAAGTCAATCCTACCTTTTGTTTCACTTAACAATTCCTTAGAAATATACATGTAACTGTTGATTTTGAAAGAAGGAGGCTTCCCAACTTTTTTGAATTTTTGCAACCAAATCAAACTTTATAATTTTCTCAGGTTCTGAGCCAATTCACCAAAATGAGGTGATCCTCTTTCTTGAAATGAGTATATTTTCAAATAATATTTGGACTACTAATTGTAGAGTTTTGAGATTGTGAAGCAGGCCTCATTTTGCAAATTTGTACCTATGATTGGTTATGGAGAACAAAATAAATATGAGCAGAAGAGAAAAAAGAATAGGGAGGAAAAACAAACAATGAGTTACCATAAAAACTGGTTGCTCCTGTAAAGAAGTAATGAGAGAGAGTAATGTGTTCAAAGGTATTTGTCAAAAATACCCTGTGAGAAAAATCTTTTAACTTTGATGGGGTTTATTTAAAATTCCTACATTTTTTCATAATTCCCTGTGAAATCTTGTTGCAGTTTCCAGGTCAAGATTTGACAGGGAATTTCAAAATAATGCTCAACTTTGATACCCCCTAATATATTGTAAATATCTACTTTTTTTTCTTGAAAAATAGAAGACCCACAAGTTCAACCCATTTTGATAAAGGAAGATACCTCTATTAGCAGTGCAAAATTATGTCCTGGTCCTGCACACAAAAGCTAATGAGAATGAAATGTGTCAGCTTGAGTGTCTCCTTTTCACTGCACCAAATACCCAGCTTGATTAAGTATAATTTCAGACATTCTCACTGTACCAATATCATCACAAAATATTTCAACTGTGGAAAATCAGTTGAGTTACCACAAAAGGGTATCTGCGAAAAAACCCTACAATAGGGAGATCCAAGTTTGTTTCAAGGGAGGCAGGTAGGTAGCTTGAGATGTAAGTTTAATTGGGATATAGAGAGAATGATAGGAGATGCAATTAAGTTTTATTTAGAGGTGATTATATTTAATTCAAATGATACAAGTTAGAAGGATGGTATTGTTTTGAAGGGCGAAATGTGGAAAAATGTAGATAAATAAGCTGATAGATAGGTTTTATTTTGAAGTAGTGCGGTAGTGAGAGAGGGTTTACTGAAATTTGAAAGGATGAAAGAGATGAGATATTGATGAGGCTACACCTGAAAAAAAAAATTGCGCACATGATAGCAAGTTCCAGTCCCTTTTTTTGTTGATATAATTCAACTTTAGCTCAAAAGTAAAACTTCTGCAAAGCCTACACATTGAACACTGAGCACACCAGTTTGCATGGCATCAAATTCAAAATGAGTTTAGGTGGTTGCACCTGATAGCAGGTGTCAGAAGTTATTTTGTAGTGCTAGTTGCATTTTTCTGATATTATTGTTGAGGTAAGGATATTTGATTGGTAGGGGGTAAGAAGATAAGAGTAAGAGTGAGGGTTAGAGTGTAAAAGATGGGTGTATTGAACAAATTACTAGCTTATTCACCATCTAGGTAGGACAAAGGTTTCCAAGACACGTAGTAGTGCTACCGCCTTTGTTTATCCCCCTCCTTGTACATACACTATTGTGACATACCCTGCAGTGAGTAGTTTCATGCATTTAGGGCGAGCGATTCTACGAATAAAGTAAATAAATAACACTCGTAGTAGATGGCATTACCGGTAAAGTTAATTTATATATCGCAAGGGCAATAATTTCAGGTTTGTATAGGAATAACAATTTACGTATAAATATTTACATTATTAGTTCCTGCCATCATCCCCGATATCATCTAGTGGTTAGGATGCGAGGTTCTGATCTGTCGGTTGGATTATCCTCGAAACATGGGTTCAAATCCCATTGTCGGGTATATTTTTGGTTGTTTTATTTCGCGAGCCTCGTTTATTGTTTTCCTTCGCTCAATCCTCGGCCCAAATTCTCCATCCAACACGTTGTCTAACTAAATAACTAACCAATTGATTACCTAATTAATTGAATAGACAAAGAAGTCTAAACAAGATATCTTTGGAGTTTTCTCCCTCTTTGTTGGTCGGTTGACCACTTCATTCTCAGCTGTCCTGGGTGGAGTCATTCAACACCATCAAGCTAGACATTTGCAAGCCCCTTCTCCGTCCATAAACATCTTACTCACTCATTTAAAGTATTTAGGGAAAAAAAAAAGAGATTAAAAGAAAGAGGAGGAGAGCGCATGTCTTTATATCCAAGATGGTCTTAGTCTCATTAAACGGCGGATACTCCAATAATTGGAAAATTGGTTTGATGAGGCTTGGAGCGACTTGTCAGTTCCAATTACCCATTTCTGGAGTCAGATATCGGTTTTGTGGAGTGAGAGAGTCGGTGCTGGTGGGTTATGGTGGCTGTGATGGTGGGAGGCCTGGTGGGGGTGGAGGTGTTAGGTTGGTTTCATCGTTTTTGAAGGTCAAAGAAGCAGAGACGAGGAAGGGAAAGTTTTTTGTGACAACTCCGATTTTCTATGTTAATTCTGGTAAATATATATCAATAATTAATTCACCAAGAAGACTTTTATAGCCATGATATATCTACAGTACAATGATAATGGCAATGATGGTGATCGAGAATGTTTAATACTGATTTAACATAATTCTCATTTTTGTTCTTCCCAACATTAACAATACAAACACCAACTGATACTATCACAAACGATTGAAAGTTCCACACATTGGACACCTTCATTCGCTTGTCTTAGCAGATATAATAGCGAGGTTCCATCAATTCCGGAACCAATCTTCTTCCTCCTCTCCGTTGAAATCGACGTTCCTCTCGACAGGAACAGATGAGCATGGGTCTAAAATTTTCCGAGCGGCTCAGATGGCTAAAGTTGAGGATCCTTTGAAGTTTTGTGATGTAGTCTCTAGAGCTTTTAAAGTTTGTCTTTTTATTTTTTTGATCTTTGTTTTCTTGTTTTTTTCATGTTCTGGCATATATATATAAATATACGAATCTATGATGGGTTGTTTGGAAGAGTCTGAAGAGAGATTTTGAAGTTGGGATTTGATTGTGGAGTTGAGAGGTTGACGTGTGGAGTTTTTTCCTTGTTCTGTTTTTGTGGGGGGAGTGGGAGTAGAAGCTTGCAGACGTGGCCAATATTCAATATGACGATTTTATTCGGACGACAGAACCTAGACATCATTTAGCTGCCCAACATCTTTGGGTAAGTTATTGGGTGGATATTTTTATTTTTCTTTATTTTTTTGGAAAATAATTGTTGTTTTGCCTCTATTCTAATTCTTCCCATATTTTTTATCTTTTATTGTTGTTCTATATATTTGCTTACCATATCTCTGTATTGTGGTGCTGATGAGGGGTAGAAAACTCTTCAAGCAAACGGTCACATTTATAAAGGAACTTATTCGGGCTGGTATTCTGTTTCTGATGAAACTTACTTTCCTGATGGTCAAGTTCAGCAAAAAAACAATCATCAGAACACTGCCAACACTACCACTGCCGCTATTACCAAGCAAACTCATATGGCAAGTTTTCTTTCTTTCTTTTTTAAACATGTCATACACCGGCATTTAAAATCCCATCTTATCTGATCTAATCTAACTAATATCTAATGTGATGTATGTTATTTATGTTTATGATGGGTTGATTTTTTTGTTTGTGGTAGGTTTCGAGTGAAACTGGAAATCCAGTCGAATGGATAGAAGAAGAAAACTATATGTTTCGACTTAGTTCGTTTAAGGAGCGTTTAGTGAATTGGCTTCAAGATAATCCTAACAGTTAATTCTTCATCATCATTTTTCATTTTTCATTTGTCTTGCATTCTTCAGCACATTTTATTGCATATATATATTAGGGGAGAAGGAAAGAGGAGAATGTACTCATTATCACATTTCATTTTTTTTGGAACTTTTTTGTTCATTTTTTCTTGATAAATCACCCTGCTTGGATTAATTTATTTAGCTCTACTATCTTCTCAAAAACAAGATCTTCTTCACCAATTAATCAATACCCCTTTATCCGATCTATCCATCTCTCGACCTAGCAATCGTTTAAGGTGGGGTATTCCTGTTCCAGATGATCCTAGTCAGGTTATGTACGTCTGGTTGGACGCCTTGGTTAATTATCTCACTGTCACTGGATATCCTTGGAGCACTGATGGGACTGAATCATCAAAACTGAATGGTGTTGAGTGGCCGGCTGATGTTCATGTGATAGGAAAAGATATCATTAGGTATTTTCATATATAATTTAAATAATATTCTCATAACACTCGATTGATTGATGTTAATACGTTATGTATGCGTCTCTTCCTCATTTCATTTTCCTCTTATTCTTATTCGATCGATCGTAGATTTCATGCTATTTACTTTCCTGCCTTTCTCATGGCTGCTGATTTGCCTTTACCTAAACAAATTGTCGCTCACTCACACTGGACGATGGATCATCAAAAAATGTCCAAATCGATTGGCAATGTGGTTGATCCGGTTAAGTTGATTGAGAAATGGGGTGAAGATGTAGTAAGGTATCAGCTGATGAAAGTTGGTGGGAACTTATATATGGATAGTGGTATGTTTTGTTCTCCTTGTTCTTGTTATTTTTTGAAGCACCTTTTTTTAAGTACTACTAAACTAAATGAGACTTTCTGCATACATACATTCTTATGCATAAAAAAAGATTGGAGTAACGAGCAGTTAAAAGAATCGTATCGAAAAGATTTAGCAGGACAGTTAGGGAATTTGTTATTGCGAATATCAGCTAAAAAGTTATGGGAGAAATTACCGGTAGGTAAGCGATCGGGTGTAGGGATATTTCAATTTGATAATGATGAGGAAGGAGACGGGAAGGGTACTGGGGGTGCCAATGCTTGGGAAGAACATGAAGTTGTTGTGTGGGATCTATTGAAGAGCTTACCAAGTGAGGAAGAGTTTTTCCACCACTTTTTTTTTTTTTTTTTTTTTTTTTTTTTGTGCATGTGACTCTAGAATTTTCAAATTTTCTCAATTCATTCCTTTTTTCTTTTCTTTTCTTTTCTTTTTTAAAAAAAGACCGGGTTGAAAAGTTGATGGATCAAAGAGAAGTTTCAAAAGCGTTACGAGAAATTTTTGATGTATTATCTGAAGTAAGTCAAGATTTTAAAATTTGAAAGAAACTAAAAAACTAAAGCGTTGATATGACTTCATCCCCCCTTCCTCTTAATTATATTATTATTACTTGACCTTTTTTTTTTTTTTTTTTTTTTGCAAATATTACAGGCTAATAAAGTAGTCCAAAAAAACGCGCCCTGGCATAGCGATGTGACATCCACCGAGGTTCACAAGACGCTTTATCTAGCAGCAGAGACATTAAGGATTGTCGGATTGTTATTACAACCTTTTGTTCCGCGAAAAGCAGGTGAGCTTTTGGATCGGTTGAAAGTAAGTGAAAGTCAGAGGGGGTGGGAAAATGTGAGGGTTGGAATGGGTAAAGGGGATGGGTGTGAGGTGTTGAATCCAAAGAGGTGGACAGAGGTGTTGTTCCCTAAAGTCTTAGATGAATGAAGAAATAAATGTATGAATGGATTAGTGAAAGAAAGATTCTGATATCTATACTAAATTCAGGCCTGGTTTTTGTTTCCAGGCCACAAGTTTTATAATAGTGATGTAAATCTCGATATGGATAGAAATGAAAGTTAACCAACAAATCCAAAAACCAATATGGAGAGACTTATAATCATCATCATCATCATCATAACAATAATAAAACGAAAAATAATACTTTTTTAGGAGTGAGTGAGAATCATTTTTGGTGCCAATTATTATCACAGGAGAAAAAAACTGTGCACTAGATGGACACTGCGGGAAAATATTGTGCCCCGTTTGAGTTTTGGGTGGCAATGTTCTGCAGGCTGACGAGACATTATGTCTTGTAATGAAACGGGACATCTGATCTTGCACATGTCATGAATGTTGCTTGGAGGGGGGCCTAATTGAGTCGTGCAGTGTTTATGTGGTGAATGTACTACTATGAGTCAGTTGCGTGATTTGATGTCACGTAATTTGTTCGTGACATGGGCACCCACACAATGACACGTTTCGTTGCGGGACATTGCCACCTGCAATACTAATGTGACCCAGTTTTGCCTGCAGTGAGATATTTACTTGTTTTTTTGTACCGGTTTGAGGACTGGTTGTGATTCTGTTCAACACCATGGAATGACTCTGTGAAAGCCTAGTATATCGTTTGAACTTCTTTCCTCCTTGCATGAAATTTTTATCGTTCCACACACTGACTTGCTCTTTTTCCTATGCTGTTCATGGGTGAGTTCTTTTTTCTACCTCCTTCCACTTTCATTCATGGTGCATCCTTTAATTTACTTATTTTTTAATTCTTCTTTCTTGTCATTGACTCCACTTCTTCATTTCTCTTCCCCCTACACCTCCCTTCTGCACATCCATTTTACCCTTTCCTTCCCTCCCAAAACAAAAAAATGTTGCAATGATGAATTAACCAAATATATATATCTGTATACTTAAGGGTAAATCATTGAATCTATCCATCATCCATGCCACCTCTTAACTTATTCTATTACCCTTCACCTTTCCCTCCCTTCCCTCTCTTGATCATTTACCACTTGCCCCACTCTCTTCCCTCTTACTTGCATCCTAACTTATGGTAAATCTTTCTCTCTAGTTTCTGTTACAGACATACTGTCTTTTTCTTTTTTTTTTTTAATTCATCCTCTCTTTTTCTTTTTTTAATGCACTTTCTTTTTTCCAATTTTACACTCTTCCATATTTATTTTTTTCAACTTGCTCACTCATTTTTCCTCACTTCTCTCTATGGGGAGAATCATCTTTAGGTAATAAGAATAGACTTCAAGTAAGTTACGGTGCAGAACAGACTCAAGGAATCAAGTGAGAGTCACCTCAAGAAGAAAACAGATAACTAAGTTAGATTTCATATGGAGGTAGATACAAGTAGAGAATAAGAAAGGCAAGGTAATACCCTTAGGTAATAAGAATAGTCTACAAGTAGTTAATGGCAAAGAACAGACTCAAAGAATCAATTTAGAATCACCCAAAGGGTAAGGATGATGGGCAATCAGGAAAGGAAAAGTGAGGAAGCAAGGGAACTAATAAAAGTAAATTAGCTGAAGAGGAAAACAGATAACTGGAAAATAGGAAACCACTTTTTTGTCCTTTATATCTGTTAGTGGAGCTTTTTTACCTACTGCAGGTATATGTAAAGGCTTGGATGGGGTGTGTAAGGCTAATGATATGATAAGACTAAGGTAGAAGTTGAGCAAGTGTAAATACAGTAGTATGGACAAAAACAGTTAGGAAGGTGGTGAGCTTAAAGTAAAAGACTGAACAAGCTAAGTATTAAAATGATTAATCTAGAAGAAGAGAAAACTGAGTTGGGTGTAAGGTAAAGATTGCAAGTCTGAATATAATACTCTCCATCTTTTTTTTCTATTAATGATAAGATAATTTGGCTGCTTTTCTTCTTTTGAATCCACTTCCATTTAACTCAAACTCTTTCTTCTTTTTTTATCAATTCTCATGATTTCACTTTTGTTCTTTTTGTGATTTTGATCTAGTTTTCTCTGGATACTGAATCTTAATAATTTTACATCTCTCTGATTCTAACTTCTCAATCTAGAAACTGGGGGGCTGGTCAATATTCAAAATACAAAAAAAAATTGGAGATTTTTGATTTTTATTTCATAATATAAATATAAAGGTCTCTATTGACCATATAATCAAATTTAAATGAAAGCAAATCAGTTTTGTGAAAGAATTAATAAAAAAATGTGCCAAAAACCTATTTTTGTCGCTGTGCAATGGATAGAAGTATGTATATACCACTTATGGGTTTTCTAATAATGCTTACTCAAATAGCCTGAAAATTTTGTATATGATCAATTTAGAGGTTTAGATTCATAATATTATATCATCACCACACAATATGGGGGGTGGACTTGCTAGCAAGTCTGAAAACTTGGACCTTAAACTCACCACAGATTGAACACACATTGAGCTATTGATATAGGAACCATACAATCAGGAATGAATGCCACTCAGCAGAACAGTTTTAGGTGGGTGTTCAAGTAGAGTTCAGTTTGGGTTCAGTATGAGTTCAGTCTGAGTTCCATCTGAGTTCCATCTCAGTTCAGGTTGAGGAATTGCTAGCAAGTCCACCCCTTATATTGCATAGTGCATAAAGTAAAAATAATTTTTTTTAAAAATTCAATATTTAATGTTGAAAGCTAGTGGTTGTAACAGAATAAGACTAGGCCTATTGGAAAGAGAAGGTGAAATATAATTTTCTTCAAAAAATAAATGATGAATAAAATTATTTTTGGAAAACATAAATGACATGTTTCACAGAATTATTTTCACAATTATGGGTAAATCCACCAAGAGTAGCAAAAAAATCTCAACAGTAGGGGGTGGCAGTCCTGGAAAATTCACACTTACAAATTTGCACTTATCCAAGTGCAGATTTCTAAAACACACAAACCCCAACACTGGTGTATGTCAAACTGAAACCATTTGATAAAATATTTATTATAAAACTTTATAATTTCAATATAGACAATAAATATATATATATATAATTTATACTTATTTACACTACTTTTATTTCTTCATCCTCTTAATAACTGTCCTCACCCTTTTTCCTTTTTACCATATCTTTTCCTATGTCATTTGCTTTATGCTTCTTTATTATCTTTTCTTTAAATCTAAACATTATAATCTCCTTTTTGTTTTCACATGCCTTTCTTATGATAAATTAATTCTTTTCTTTCATGAAGTGATCCTTGTATCTTAACTGAAGATTGAAATATTTCCTTTTTATTGTTCCATTCCATTTGATTTATTTTACTTTTCTGTTAATAATTTTATTTAATCTTTTAATAATTTCCTTAGCTTAATCATTTTTCCACTTAGATGTGATAAAATTTTCTGAAGGAATGTATTGATTCATTACTGCTCCTTTATAGCTTTGAGATGCAGAGGGGAAATAGACTAAGTTTTCCATAGTTATGTTGACAGAACCCGCTTTCACTCAGCATCCCATAGTTCTCTAATCCTGTCAGCCAGGCTACTAGACTTAACCAGTAAAATAATTAATTATTTTACTGAGTTGAAGCCACGCCCCTTCTTCTTACTAATAATTAATTATCTACTTAAGTATTACTTACAATTAACTAGTTAAGTACAATAAGTAGTATAATTAATTAGTGTAAATAAAATGTCCCTTACAATTTTACTCCCTAACACCGTGCTCAATGGTATAAGTCAATGGGAATAGAATTTAATAATAAAATTATAATAAAAAAACTTTAAAACAATTATATTACCTCAGTGAGAGATCTGGAATCCTGTGAAAGTAATATAATTAATTAATTATTGTGTAATTAATTGTGACAGTCCAAGGAACTCAAAATTTATTGCTAATAAATTTGATGTCCTTGTTGATGTACCAGTTTATTTAATTCTTATGTCATATATGTACTCCTTTCAGTCATTCTTTTTCTCACATTCTTACAATATATGGTGTAAATTCCGTATATTTTATTCCCTCATGTTTTGCCTATAAAAGGCCTCTTACTTTGTGCTTTTCAGAACATTCTTTTATCACTTACTTTATTATTACAATTACAACACTACAATTATTTCTATATTATATAACTTTAATATTTACAACAGCGTAATTCTGATCTATAATCTATATTGATTTTTTAAAACCTACCTCTTATATTTGAGTAAAATAATGAAATTGATTTTAGAAATACGTACTTTTTGTTGAGAGACCTTTAAAAACCCTTAAATATCCCGTGAAAACCTCGAATAAACTTCTAGACCCAAAATACCCCTTGACAATTGGAGGCCTTCCCAAATTATCACCAGCGCATCGTAATTTGAAGGCGTATATCGAAGGGACCATCGGCATTCGAGTACCTGTAAGGAAGAGAAAGAGACGAAAACGACGAAAGTCATACGTCATGTGACAAAATTTTTTGCTGCGAACGGGAATCGAACTGCGCTCCAAAAATTAGATTCATATATTGACTAAATGTTGTATATATCGTGGTAATTATTGATATTACTATTTGTGGGTTACTCTTCACTCTTCATTTGCTATGTATTTCCTTTTACTCAGCACTCTGTAAGTGGCATTAATTTGCTCATTTTACAAGGGGAGGTGTCTGGTAATTTGGAATTTATTTTATTATTATATTTTTTTTTATTTTTCCTGGTTGAGCATAATAGAGCTATAAGTGTTCTTAGTCCCAGAAGTAATAAAATAATTATATTTTAATATTAATTATTATAATATTTCAGTTGAAATTTGTCCTGATTAATTTAAATTTTAATTGTTCCAGTTGACAAATTGTCCTGACAATAATATTTTTTTAATTAATAAATAATTCATATTAAATTACTTCAGTTGACCTTGAGTCCTGGTAGTTCAATAAATTTTTTTTAATTAATAAAACTCATATTTAATTACTTCAGTTGACGTTAAGTCCTGGTAGTAAAGTGATCAGTTTAATAAATTTTAAAAATAAAAATTCATATTTAATTACTTCAGTTGACATTAAGTCCTGGTAGTTAAGTGATCAGTTTAATAAAAATTTTTTTTAATTAATAAAGATTCATATTTAATTACTTCAGTTGACATTAAGTCCTGGTAATAAATTAGTTGATTTAAATCCTGAAAATAATTAATTAAAATTATTAATACAAATTTGAATTTATTTCTACAGTTGATTATATTATAATCCTGGTTTTAAATTATTTTTTGAATTATTAAATTAATTTTATTTAGTTGATTTTTATCCTAAAAAAGATTTTTTTTTATATTTTTATTTTATTTCTGTTAAATAAAAATTAAAAATAAAGACTAATTAATCTTATTGTCTCTTTTCTTCATTTCAGTTAAATCTTAAAATGACTGACCAAAGTGGTTCTGCTGCATGTGAAGAGGAACTAGACTTGATTGATTATGATGAGCCTACTTCTGTAAGTTCTCCTTTAACAAGAAGAATTTCTCAGATTAATAAATCCTTGCCCCAAACAGGATGTAGAGATGGAAGAAGTAGAAATTTTAGTGGACACAACTCAGGATCAGAAGCCTATGATAAACCCACCAGAAGAGCTTCCAAAAGGCTTCAGGATAAAAAATATGCCATTGCCTCAACAGGTAAAGAATCTGTCAACTCACATAAAGGAGCTAAGGACAGAAAACTTGAGACTAAAGGCAGGGTAGATGCTCTGGAAGAAAAGGTGAGAAGGATAGATACCTTTCTTCAAGAGAAGAAGAAACCTCTTCCTCCCAGGGATCAACAACAATTGGCTCCCCAGTCCAAAGAAAAGGTGGAAGTGTCCAAGTGGCAGTGGGACTACCTATCTCAAAATCAGCATCAGTTACCTCAGGCAGGTCCGTCAAGACCCAACCAGGTCAACCCCACACCTCCCCACCCCTATCAAGGAGGCAAAAGAAGAAGAAATCCCAATATGGTCATACCCAGCAAACCCTGGTACGTCCCTCTATTGATTCTCAGGTGCCATTTCTTGTAGCTGATTCTATTCTTTCAGGTAAATCTGAGAGGGAAGAAGACACCTTGAGACCAGTAGAGGCTGGGAGCAGTAGACAGATATCTCATGTATCTAATCCATTAATTTTAATTGCTACCTCAATGATTAACCCTGACATGGCTGTAATTGATGAAACTCTTGACCCTGAGCTCTATGAGAGTCTGGAAAGTTACTCAGTTTCCTTATTGAGAAACACTCCAGATGTAGCAAGAATTAATGATGAGTACTTGAGAGATATTATTGCCAAACAAAATCATATAATGAATAATATGCAATTGACTCAGAGATATAATAATTTGTTAACTGATCAGGTTTATCAAGCTTTAAGAAGTGAATAACAGAGAGTCTCTGATGAATTGTCTCATTACAAAGCCACCCATGAAAAGAAATTTACTTTATGGAAAAATATAAAAAACGATTTTTCTAAACTAAAAGATACTTTATCTGCCTGTTGCCAGGAGGTGGAGATAGATAAGATGAATCTGAAAAGATTGAATGACCATTATTCATCTTTTCAAAATAAAAATCAGTTATCTTTTGCAACTATCAATGAGAGTTTATCTAGTCTTCCAAGAATGAAAACAAGACTAACAACCATTGAAGAAAAATTGAACTCATTTTTTAATGACCAGAAATATTCTGACATTTCTGTGAAATAACATATAGTGCACGATGCTCAAATAGTACCTGTGGCTAGTTCATCTAAAGTAAAAATAGCTCCAGAAATACCTGTTGATAACACTGAGTTTCCATCAAAAACTGATGATGCACCAGGATCTTCAACAGAAGGATTAAACAATGATATTACAGCCCAATTAGAGAAATTACAGCTGCTTCTTACTCAGAAACAAGCTAGTAATAAGGAGACTCCTTCAAATCAAAAGAATTGGCCAAAACTTGACCAATATCCTACATTTGATGGTGATTCTTCCTCTGATTAGAAACAATTTATTTGAAGAATTGATAACTTAAAATATTCTTACAAACTCCCAGATGAGGAAATTTTGTCCAAGTTAATTTCTTTGTTCACTAATGTTGCCCTAATGTGGTATGAATCTGTTCTCCTGGATGGGAATGACTACTCATGGGAGGATTGGAAGAAATTGATTAAAGCACAATTTGGTGGCTCAAAGCTCTGAATGGCTCAACAAAGGCAGTATGAGGAAACTAGATATAGCTCTTCTACTGATAAACCTATTGAGTTTTTAATGAAACTTGTAAAAATCTTAAGGGCAATGGACCCAAATATGGAGTTTGAGTTATGGAACGACAGGATCCTTTATAAATTACCAATGTCTCTGAGAGACTTGATAGTGGCTCGGACTGAGTTCTTCAGAGAACCTTCTTCTTTCATTAATACTTGCAATGAGATCCTTCTAAACAACAAGTATGATGTTAGAAGATTCATTCCTAGGACCCCTTTGGAGAAACCCTCCACTTACCAACAGAAACCTCTGGAAAAGGTTGGTAAACCTTCTGCCCCTGTTGCACCAAAATATTATGCAACAAACACTTGATTCAAGTGCAACAAGCCTTGGCAGAAAGGCCATGTTTGTGACAAGAAGATAAATCTTGTAGAAAAAACAGAGGAGCATGCTGATGACACAGTAGCACTAGATGATACATCAAGTGATTGTGCCAGCAATATTTCATATGAATCTCAACAAGAAATCTTGATGCTGGAAGAGGATATTCATTATATAAATACTATTGATATTGATAATAATGCTTTATCTAAAGTTGAAGATGCTGAGATCATAAAGAACATTGAGGATAACTCAATTGTTATTGCCCCTCTTAAGGCACCAGTCTTGATTAATGGAACCAGCATAGAAGTTGTTCTGGATTCTGGAGCTGGAGGAAGTGTAGTTTCTGAAAGAGCACTTGCTTCATTGGATCAAGACTATCAATCAAAACTGATGCCTATCATTTCTGAAAATTGGAGAGGGTATGGCTCTGTTTTTTCCCCCATTGGTAAATACAAAGCCACAGTGTTTTTTAAATATAACCATGGTTTTGTAAGAGCTATTTTTGATTTTGTTGTCATGAAGAATGATAACTTAAGCAATTGGTTTATTGTAGGGAATGATATTTTAACCAAGTATGGCATAAAATTGGATCCCTCAAATCAATGTTTCACAATGGGGATGAATGGGAAGAGAAAATTAAAGATTTACTTCCCTAAAAAATTATTGAAACCAGAATTGAACACATGTAATTCTTTAGTTCAATGTAAAGGAATATCTACAAAAGAGATGCATGCCCTTTTGTCTGAAATTGACAATGCCTCTTTTGGAGAACAACTTTCTGGTGAGGATAAAGATTCCATCATTAAATTGATAAAGTCTTTTCCTATGGCCTTTGCTCATGGATCACATGAACTGGGATTAGTTAAAGAGGAAATGAAACTTTCATTGTCTTGCCCATTAACTGATATACCACCTAGTTTAAAGAAGAAGCCTTATCCTTCTTCTCCCACAAAGAGAAAAGATATTGAAGACAATATCTCTACCCTTTCAAAAATGAATATTATTGAAAAGGTAGTTGAAACACCTAAATATTGTGTTATCTCACCTGTCCTAATTTCTTATGAGAAAGATAAAGCCAGGTTATGTGGTGATTATAAAGCACTAAATACTTATACTGTTGATGATATCTACCCTTTACCTAGAATTAGCTCTATACATGCTACTTTACAGGGTGCTAAATATATCAGCTGTTTGGATGGTAACAAAGGATATCATTAGGTACCTGTTGAGAAAAATTCTCAGAACTTTCTGATGATTGCCACTAATATGGGTATTTATAAGTATATTAGGATGCCTTTTGGCCCTAAAAATGCCCCTTCAGTTTTTCAAAAAGTCATGGATAACACATTCCATCAAGAGATAATTGAAGGATGGCTGATGGTTTATGTTGATGATATCATTATATTCTCAAAAACATTTGAGGATCATCTTAACCACCTGTGTAAAGCATTCCAGAAAATGGATGAAATAAATATGACACTTGCTTTGAAGAAATTTAAACTTGGTTTCCATTCTTTAAAAGTTCTTGGTCATGTTGTTTCAGGCTTACAGATATGTGTTGACCAGAACAAAGTGGCAGCCATACAACAGGTGAAGGCTCCTACTACAGTGAGAGAGCTCCAATGTTTTTTGGGAACGTGTGGATACTATAGACAGTATATTAAAAATTACCAAGTTGTAGCTTTACCCCTTACCCAATTAACTAGAAAGGATGTTGCTTTTGTCTGGAATAGTGAAAGACAAAGAGCCTTTGACACTATGAAACACTGTTTGATGTCAGCACCAATTCTTGCTTTACCTGACTTTAATCAACCATTTGTTTTGTACACTGATGCCAGTTTCATTGGTCTTGGTGCTGCCCTCCATCAAAAACAAGGGATAAATGATAAAGTTTCAGAAGTAGTAATTTGTTATATTTCAAGAATCTTGAGAAATAGTGAATTGAAATATGGTGCTACTCAATTAGAGTGTTTAGCTGTAGTGTGGGCTCTAGAAAAGCTTCATTATTACCTAGATGACCAGAAATTTGAACTTGTCACTGACTGCATTGCAGTTAAATCCCTTTTAAACTTGAAAACACCTAACAGACATATGTTCAGATGGCAGTTGGCTTTCCAAGAATACAGAGGAAGAATGACAATTATTCATAGGGCTGGTATTGTTCACTCAAATGTGGATATGTTATCTAGGTTACCTTTACCAAATAATGACTCTATTCCTGCTTATGATCCTGAGGATGAAGTTATTCATATACATGGGATATATGTGGTTGATATGGAGGAAGAGCTATTACAGCTTATTCTGGATTCATATGATAAGGACACTGACTTGAAAAAGTTATGCACCATATTAAATGATCCAAAGAATGCTTCAATACAAGCATTAATTAAAACCCTTCCACCAAAGTACCAAAAAGCTTTGGAAAAAGGTAAATTTTCAATTGATGAAGGATATCTATATTATAGAAGAAAGTTGAGTAATTTTATTGTTATTCCTCCTTCTATGAAAGAAATTATCTTGAAAATTTTTCATGATGACATATTAGCTGGACATTTTGATCTTGACAAAAAAATTATCAGAATTAAAAACACTGATTGGTGGGCTAATATGTCTGAAGACACAAAATAATATGTTGAATCTTGTGATTCTTCCCAAAAATCAAAAAGATTAACTGGTAAAAGAGCAGGATTAATGCAACATATTGAACCTCCTGATGCACCATGGCAGATAATAAACATGGATTTTGTAACAGGATTACCTATTGCTGGTAAAGACAGTTATAAATCTTGTTGGGTTATTGTGGACAGATTCACAAAAATGTGTAAATTTATCCCTACTCACAAGGATGTTTCCACTAAAGAATTAGCTTTCTTATGGTGGTCTCATATGTTTAATACTGCTGGTTTTCCTAAAGCCATAATCTCTGACAGAGACCCTAAATTTACTTCTGAATTTTGGATGTCTCTGATGGATGTTTGTGGTTGTGATTTGAAACTTTCTACTGCCCACCATCCACAGACTGATGGTTTAGCTGAAAGAATGATTCAGACTTTAGAGGAAATGATTAGAAGGTATTGTGCCTTTGGCCTTGAGTATAAAAATAATGACAGATTCACTCATGATTGGGTTACCTTACTTCCTGGGTTTGAATTTGCTTATAATAGCACTGTTCATTCTGTTACTCAAAGAAAGCCTTTTGAGCTCTGGCTTGGATATGTTCCAAATACTCCTGCCCAAATTCTCAATAACAAAATACCTAAATTGGATATACATCCTGGTGTAAAATCTTTTCTTCAAATGCAACAACTATGCAGAAATCATGCTCAACAATGTATTGAAAAATCATTTGAATATGAGAAGAAGAGATGGGACAAATCCCATAAAGAATACACTTTTAAAAAGGGTGATGAAGTGTTGATTTCTACAGTCCACTTCAACTTACAAGGTAATAACAAATTGAAAGATCCATTTGTTGGTCCATTTGTTGTCAGAAGAATGATTGGAGATAATGCAGTTGAGGTTATTTTGTATTCTCCATATGACAGAAAACATCCTGTTTTTCCAATATCTCTTTTGAAATCTTACACATCCAATAGTGATTTATTTCTAAAAAGGAGGGTAAGACCAAAGAAAACCCCAAATGAAATCACTGAAACAGCAGAAATTGAAAAAATTCTAAATGACAGAATAGTCACTGCTGAAAAAGGTACAGTATACCTATTGAGATTCAAGAATAAATCATCTGAATATGATTCTTGGATACCTGGGAAGGAGATACTAATCTTCCTACTCTACTAAAAAAGTATAAAAAGAAAAAATCATAGCATTTTTTTATTGTTTTTTTAGAGTGAGGGAGTGTCAGCCAGGCTACTAGACTTAACCAGTAAAATAATTAATTATTTTACTGAGTTGAAGCCACGCCTTTTCTTCTTACTAATAATTAATTATCTACTTAAGTATTACTTACAATTAACTAGTTAAGTACAATAAGTAGTATAATTAATTAGTGTAAATAAAATGTCCCTTACAATTTTACTCCCTAACACTGTGCTCAATGGTATAAGTCAATGGGAATAGAATTTAATAATAAAATTATAATAAAAAAACTTTAAAACAATTATGTTACCTCAGTGAGAGATCTGGAATCCTGTGAAAGTAATATAATTAATTAATTATTGTGTAATTAATTGTGACAGTCCAAGGAACTCAAACTTTATTGCTAATAAATTTGATGTCCTTGTTGACGTACCAGTTTATTTAATTTTTATGTCATATATGTACTCCTTTCAGTCATTCTTTTTCTCACATTCTTACAATATATGGTGTAAATTCCGTATATTTTATTCCCTCATGTTTTGCCTATAAAAGGCCTCTTACTTTGTACTTTTCAGAACATTCTTTTATCACTTACTTTATTATTACAATTACAACACTACAATTATTTCTATATTTTATAACTTTAGTATTTACAACAGCGTAATTCTGATCTATAATCTATATCAATATTTTAAAACCTACCTCTTATATTTGAGTAAAATAATCAAATTGATTTTAGAAATATGTACTTTTTGTTGAGAGACCTTTAAAAACCCTTAAATATCCCATGAAAACCTTGAATAAACTTCTAGACCCAAAAGACCCCTTGACAAACCCCATCATTCTCATAATCTTCAAGTATTTGACTTGGTCTAGTGCTTTAGTAAATAGGCGGTGTCAGTTATGGCGAATCTGCACTTATTTAAGTGTGAATTTCCAAAACACCCTAGCCCCAACACTGGTGGATTTCAAAATTAAATAAGTGACTTATTTCACTCAAATGCCCACTTTTTCAACCAAAAGTGCTGATTTCACCATAAAATCCCATTTCACTGATTTGTCAGCATCATCCCATTCATACACAGCACTCCACAGCATAACACTTCATAACTCAAAACATTGTACATCATTTAAATTTTTATACAATATAAGAGTCATGCCTTCCTCACTCTCAAATTGTGATAAGCTACATTAAGCAATGAATTTATAGCTCTTGATCTCCTCTTGGACTCTGATTGCAATTCTGATTCTTATATTGAAGAAGATTTTCTTTTTTTTATAAAAAATGGCCAGGAAATGTTACCTTCTTCCAAGAAAGCCTCAAGTACACCATCAAAACACTTTTTAACCTATCTGTACCCAGTTTCAGACAGTTTTTGGGACTTCTCAGGAATATTTCCTTAGAATGGTTATTCTTATTTGCAGGTTAACTTTGATTTTGAATTTTCTGTTATAGTCTCTTTCTTTCAAGTCTTTTTATTTTCCTTCATCATATCAACATGAAATCACATACTCTCTGCAATGGCATAATTTTTCAGTCATTTGTTTTTTTCTTTCATCACTTATATCCATTTCCTCCTCTCCCCTTTCATCCCTCAAATAATCTGAAGTCAATTGTTTTCTCAACTTATATCTCCAGGTAAGTCATTTTCATTTTTACTTATATATTTGCTAATTATTTTTTTTTGTTTTGTTTATCTAAATTTTTTTAGTAAGTGTTTATTTTTTGATTTTAAAGGTAAAATAACCTTTTTCCTTCTCTCCCTCTTTTCTTTCTTTTTTTTAGCTCCATCATCCTACTCTTCATCTCTACTTGGCTTGGTCATTATTCCCCCTTTCTCCTATTTCACTTTTTTTTGGCTCCATGTCATTGAAACACATACATTGCACATTCTTAAAGCATTTAACTTTCTCTATATTTGATATCCCCCAAATTCCAACTTCACTCTTTCTCACTCTATCTTTCCTACCTTTCAATTAAGGGAAGTTTAATCTCCTTTTTTTCATATCTATATAATATCTAATTCATTCTATGAAAATTTCAAACTTAAATATATGTAGGACTCATATATGGATAAAAGCAGACTGATATAACTCCTCATGTTGTCATTTTTATTATAACTTTTCAAGTTTTTGTAAAATTTTGACAGTAAGACTCAGAATTATGACTAGGTTTATTCAAATCTTATTTCCTTTTAAATAAAGATACTCCCAAAGGCTATCTTATATTTCCCACAAACAGATTTGAATTTGGTCCAGTTGTTGCTGAGATATTGACCTTTAAAGTTGAGCCTTTTTTTCCCAATTTCACTTTTTTTTCTTTCATTTTCTATATAAAAAATTAGGGTTAGATTAATTTTAATCACATTTCCTTTAACTGAAGATTCTTCTGAAGCCTATATTTTATTTCCCCCAAAAAGTTTTGAATTAGGCTCAGTGGTTGCTGAGATTTTGACCTTTGAAGTTGAGCCTTTTTTCAAATTTCACTTATCTCATTTCAAATTTTTATGTTGCATAATTAGAGAATAAGTATTCTTAAACTCTAATCTGATGATTATCTAGGATTTTATCTCCCTCTTTTTGGAATTTTCATCATTACTTTTCAAGTTTTTGTGCAATTTTGAAAAGCAGATTCAGAATTAGGGTTAGGTTTATTTGAATCCACTGTCCTTTTAGTTGAAGATACTTCTGAAGCCTATCTTTCATGTCCAGAAAACTGATTTGAATTTAGTTCCTTTGTTGCTAAGATATTGACTTTTAAAGTTGAGCCTCTTTTTCCAAATTTAACCTTTATTTATTTCTTAATGCATATCATAATGTTTACATCATGCATTTATCCTTCCAGATTCATATGATTATCTAGGCTTTTATCTTCCTCTTTTTGGAATTTTCATCATCATTTTTCAAGTTTCTGTGCAATTTTGAAAATCAGAGTCAGTATTAGGGTTAGGTTAATTCAAATCTACTCTCCGGTTAGCTGAAGATACTTCTGAAGCCTATCTTTCATTTCCAGAAAACTGATTAGAATTTGGTTTAGTTGTTGCTGGGATATTGACCTTTAAAGTTGAGCCTTTTTTTCCCAATTTCACATTTATTTATTTCATAATGTATAAAATAATGTTTACATCAAGCATTTATCCTTCCAGATACCTTAAACTACCTTTCTATTTACCTATTATTCTGCCCTTACATCAAGGTCTTTTTTTTCTTTTTCTTACTGTTTTCATATGTCTAACCCTTCACTCATTTTTGCTTCTATTTTCAGATCAGTCAAAAGTTAGTCCAAAAAATCAACAATGTAAAAAAAGAAAGTAAAATTAATAAATTTACAAACCTTTAGGTAGATAAAAAAAGTTTGGGGATTTTTAAAGTCACCAATTAATATTTATTCTTTCAGAAATTTTTAATAAATAAATCTGATTTTCAATTTACTTTAACTAAAGTAATGAGCCAACAACCCTGTGTTGTATAAAAGGTAATGATGATAAAATTTAGCTGTTTCATGGGGTTCATCTTGCCTATACCTGTGGAAAGTCCCAAACTTAGTTTCTAGACTTGGTCCACATTTTGGCTTGAGGAATTATAATTACTTTAAAACTGGTGAATTTGACTTATCTTATTTATTTATTTATTAATTTATGGAATTATTCTGAATTTTGGTGATTTTCACCCCTTACTTCATTAAAATGCAGGGGAGGGTATTGCCAAATTTTCAAATCTGACATGGAAAATTGATGACTTAGAAAAATTTGGTGATACCCACCCCTTGCTTCAATAAAATGCAGGGGAGGATATTGCCAAAATTTTCAAACAGATATATAATTGTGTTGACTTAGCTTTATTTATGAATTCAAATTGGTGGTGAGGTGATAAAATTATGTTAGTGATGAGGTTTTCACACAGGTGTCAGTATTATTTTACCTTCTGAAATTACAAAAGTGCAATATTTTAGAGTCCAGTAAGGAAAAATGGTGTTATCAGAATCTCATGATATAAATATTTTTGATAAGATTGAAAAGTAACTATTAAATTGGGAACCAAAATAAATATCAATTTCCTCATAGAGAAGATAAATGATATTGAGCTTTTTGGAAACAGTAGTAATTCCATTCTCCAAATCATCTTCATCAATACCAAAGCCAGTGGAAGTGGAAGCAAAATGAGCCTTTTTATATCTTTATTGATAGATTTTGAGCCTCTCCTTCATTTACTTAGGATTGATGTTGATTCTCCCTTTTGTTTTCTTTTTTGCCTCATTTGCCGTCAACAAATAGCAATTGACCTTTCATGAAGGTGGACTTCTTATTTGGGAATGTTGAAAACATAAAAAAAAGAAGGAAAAAAACATGCCTGGTTAAAATTTCACAATAAAATGTTTCAAATCTCAGTGAGGGGTGTGTGCTGAGGATTGATGAGAGGATTGAGGTCTGAGTGTCACATGTGACAGGGATGTGGTGGGGAAGGAAGAAATGATGTGGCCAACATGTGGTTGTGAAAAAAAATTGGGAACAAAGTTATGATTTGAGGTCATAACTGACACCCATTTTTTGAATAAGTAACATTTTTAAAAATTCAAGTGCAGATTTTCCAGAACTGACACTCCCTAATATGTCTGCAATAATTTCATTAGTTGGTATATATTCAATGAAGATCTCTTCATTTTTAATCAAACCCAATACATAATTTTAGTGAGTTTCAATGTGTTTTGTCCTGGAGTGGAATGCCAGATTTTTTCCTTTATTTATTGCACTCTGATTATCTGATTCTAATAAGGTTGGTCTGCTTTTTTCTTTCCTAATTTCTGATAATACTTTCCTCCACCACACTGCCTCTTGTCCTGCTGATATGTATGCTCTTTACTCTCCCTCATTCAAGGATGTGTTAATTTCCCCCAATTTTTTACTGCTCCAATAAACTGTTTCATTGTTTATCATGTATACATGTCCACTTACTGATTTTCTCCCCTCATTTTCTGCCCAACTTGAGTTTATGTACCCTTAAAGTTCTTCTTGATTTTGTTTATAGTGAATTCCTTAAATTTGAGTTCCTTTTAAGCGTCTAAGCACTCTTTTCAATGCTCTTCAATGCAAGTGATTTGGTTTTTTAAAAAATTAAGACAGTATTCTTATGCTATAAACTATGTCTGGTCTTATACATTGTTATAAATAATTTAGTGATCCAATAGCCACTCTTTAGTCTTTATCTTCTTATTTAAATACTTCATATTACTCATTTGTTGACATCTCTAGTTTAACATTAGATTTCATGGGTGTTCCACTTATTTTTGCATTCTTTAGGTTATATGTTTGTATAAGATTTTTAATATAATGTTCTTGCAATAAGAAAATACTACCATCATCTTCAATAATTACTTTAATTCCTAGCTTATGTTGTACTATGCCTAGGTATTTTGGTAAGTCATGTTCTATTATCATGGTTTGCGATTTCTCCATAATAGTCCTATTCATTCGCTCAACTCTACCATTGTTTTGTGGAGTATTTTGAGTAGTGATTACATGTCTAATTACCAGGTCTTGTAGCCAATGCCCAAATTCATTGCTCATAAAATTTCCTCCTCCATCACTAACAATTCTCTTTGTCTCATATCTACTTTGCCTTTTCAGTAGCTGTATAATCCTTTTAATTTCTATCTCAGCTTATCCCATATGTTTCAAAGCTTTAAACCATACATAACGAGTGGCAAAATCTACAACTGTTGACACATACTTGGAAATACCAAAGCACATAGGTGTTATTGGTCCTACTAAATCAACTGGTATTTCTTCTCCAGGTAAATTGGTACATTCTCTCTTTTTATTGAATGGTTTTCTCTTCATTTTACCTATCTTACATGGTTTGTATGAGGTCTTGTCTCCAGGATGTCTAAGTCTCTTAGTTTTTTCCAATGCACTATTTCATAGTAACATTCTTCTCTCAAGATTTAAAAATGGTAAGTTGTTTCTAATCTCCCCACTCATTACTTTTGATTTATTCTTTTCTCTCTTTATACCTTGGACACCGTTTTCCATAATAGAGCTTGTGATACAAGGCAATATGGAAGTTAGGAACATAATACACACTTTTAAACAAAATCTTTCCATTACATGGACTGTGTAGTAAAACTTCTCCTTTCCCAATTATATTTACACTCCCTCCCACCTCTCCAATATTTACCGTCCCCCTGCATTCATGAAAACTGAAAAAGTCTTCTCTTCAGTTCAACATGTGATCTGAGGCATGTGAATCTTGGAATAAAAATACTTCACACATCACTACCTAAAAACCAAACTATGTCTCACAACATAATAAATTCCAAATCTGTAATAACAAATTATCAAAAATTGTAATATCAAACAGCATAAAAATAAAATACTCTATTTGTAACATTTGATATTATCACCACTATCCCCTTTTAGCTGAATATATTAGTAGGATGAAATGTGATATATGTAGATAGATTATGTAATGACTGTACTGATTTAATATAAATACTACTCCTGTAATATCGCCTATACTCATCCAATCTTTACTACTCATTACTCACTAATGTGGCTTACTCTTTTACATTCCTATTGTATCACAAATCACCCAACCAATCACTAACTCATGACTTATACAACTTGGCACGGATAATCACTGGGACAGGTATAATACATCAATACTTAACTATACATTATACAAGTACTAACTCTTAACTATAGGTGATTGTCAGATACAAGCTGTATTCAATGTGTGTTAGCAATTGTTTCACTAATGCATTATTTTATCCTAAAAGTTGATTATAAGATACAAGTTGTATTCAATGTGTGTTATCAATTGGCTCACTAACACATTACTCACTAACGTGTTTTACTTGTTTATTTTCATATTGTATCACAAATCACCTAACCAATCACTAACTCGTGACTTATACAACTTGGAATGGATAATCACTGGGACAGGTGATTATCAGATACAAGTTGTGGTCAAAATGTGTTAGCAATTGGTTCACTAACGCATTATTTTATCCTAAAAGATGATTATCAGATACAAGTTGTAGTCAACATGAGTTAGAAATCAGTTCACTAAGACATTATTGTATCCTAAAAGTTTAGATCATTAAATCTGACAAAAAATAATTACTAGAATTAAGACATATATTAGCTTCAATAATGCCTACATATGTAAATATAGACACTTCTTGATTACTAACAAATATGTCTATGTTGTTTTCATACTCATTACCTGGCTATCCTCCATAGAGGAATTCCTCATCACTATCTCCAACAATTTCTTTTTCATAGTCAATCACCACCTTCTTGCTATGTTGCTCATTGTCTCTGATCTCAATGAATCTTTTTTCCATGAATGCTACAATCTTTCTTTCTTTCTCTTCAGTTTTGGTTTTAGCCATTGTTGCATTTCTTGGAGGGGAGAATTTATTTTTTGTCCAAGGCTTCTTGCATTCACACGCTGAGTGGCCCATGAAGCCACAGTTGTAGAATTTTATATTCCTCTTCTGTCTTACTGAATTTTTCATTGCAATGTTTTCCTCTTTATTTACAGAGAAATTCTTACTGTCATATTCTAAGCATTTCAGGATCTTTTCTAATCCCAAAGTATCTTCTCCTTGTACGATTATGCGGATCAAGGATTCAAATTCTCTTGGGAGTTTGTGAAGTACTTGAAGTGGTAGAACTTAATCATCAATTTCATGACCTGTAAGTTTTATCTTGCTGTTGACTGTTCTAACTTCTGTAAAAAATTTATTGATATAAGTGAACTCAATGGATAGAAGCTCATTGAATGCTGAATGTTGCCCTTGACAATCACCACCTGCATACTTCCCTTTTAGCAACTCCCAGAAATTCAATCCTCTTCTCTTATTCTCAACATCAAGTTTGCTTGCAATTATTGTCACATGATTTTTTTTCAGATCTCAAATGATTAAGTTTTAAGATTTTTTCTTTCTTTCTTCTATCTTATCACAAGTCTTGCCACTGATGTACTCAAGACAATTTATATTGTCTAACTCAGCTTCCATGATAGTGGACCAGAAAAAAAAAGTTTTTTCATTGAAAAAGCAACAGGGATTATTATTATTTGTGTTATTGGTGGATTTTGACATTAATTTAATTTGTATTATTTAAACTAAATTTATTGATTTTTATTTACCTGCACTGATGATGTGATGAAATTTTTAATATAAAACTTTATAAATGCAATATAGACAATAAATATATATATATATAGTTTATTCTTATTTACACTAATTTTCTTTCTTCATCCTCCCAACAACTATCTTTAACCTTAGTTATTTTTGCCATTTCTTTTCTTATCTCATTTACTTTACACTTCTTTATTCTCTTTCCTTTAAATCTAAACATTATAATCTCCTTTTTATTTTCACATGCCTTTCTTATGATATATAACTTCTTTTCCTTCATAAAGTGATCCTTGTATCTTAACTGAAGATTGAAATATTTCCTTTTTATCTTTTCATTCCATTTGATTGCTTTTAATTTTCTGTTAATGATTATATTGAATCTTTTTATTATTTCCTTAACTTTTTCATTTTTCCACTTAGATGTGATAGCATTATCTGAAGTAATGTATTAATTCATGACTTCTCCTTTATAGCTGTGAGTTGCAGAGGGGAAATAGTCTAAGTTTTCCACAGTTATGTTGACACCATTCACTTATTTTTTCACCCAAATCCACAGTTTCTTAACCAAAAGTACTGCTTTCACAATGTAATAACTCACTAGAAACTTTCACACCCTCCTCCCTCCTCTCACTCATACACACCATGAATTATGGGGGGCTGATTTGCTAGCAAATTTGAAATCTTGAACCTAAACTCATATCTAATTGAGCGCACATTGAGGTAGTGATGAAACAATAAGGAATAAAGTGTGAAAACACATTGAACCTCTAATGAATCTATCTTGATTATTTATTAAAGTACATTTGAGCATTTTTTGAAACTAAGTTGAAGAATTAAAAACACAGTTTTGTAATGGTATGTTGAAATTAGCCCTCCCCACAGCTAAGCCAGTCTGGAAAGCTACAAAAGGTTTAAAATAATTTTATACTTTGTCTCATGTAAAACTAGGAATACCCCAATTTAAATTGAAAGAAAAGTGATCTTAAATTTTCAAATAATTTTACTTAATTGTTAATATATGGTGAAATTATAAGGCACTATAGTAAATCATTCAAAAAAATATTTTTGCAATTAATATCTTCCATTAAATTTCCCCAGTAAGAATTTGAAACAAAAAATTTATTTCTAATTATTCAAAAAGATTTCATTAACCATTATTAATATTTAAAATATCTGAAAAATTTAAAACACTTATAAAAATGAAGGGAATAATAATTTGGTGATAAAATTAAGCTATAATATATTTATCTATTTTGTTTTCTATTCAATAAATAAGAAAGATATGCATGTAACAGTATTTTTACAATATATTAACCCTTTATCTTCAAAATATGAAAAAAGAAAGACAAAAAATGAAATCTCATTAGAATGAATAGTATAAAAATTGTTTGTTTGATTTCTATTTGTTTTTTTGAGTTGATTCCATTCTTTTTTCCATGCTATATATGCATTGTGGCCCTTTAAAAGCGTTTCTACCCCTTTCCACTTCTTACCATCCCTATTTATCACTTCCCCAGACATTTATCCCTGTTATAGGTCATAGAAACCAAGAGGATTTTTTTGAGATGGAAATGAAAAGAGATTGATAAGAGGGTAAGTGTAGAAAAGGCAAAGGGTGATGATAAAAATAGGATATATGTGTTGGAAAAAGGGGTAGAGAGGGAAGTAAAATGGGTTTAAAGTGGCTGTAAATATAATAGAGGAGAGAAAAAGGGATCAGAATGGGTTTGATTGTTGATTTAAGGGTATCGGAAGGAGTGGGGAGAAATTTTATTGGACAAGAAACAGGTTAAGATTTTTGGGATAGTTAGTGAAAGAAAAAGGAGGAGAGAAAGGTGAAAGGAAGGTATAAAATATTTGTTGAGAAAATATGATCACATATAAAGGTGCTTGTAAGAGTGAGAAAATTAGAAAAAGTGGTTGAGAAAAAATGAAATAAGTTTTTTTAAAAATAAGAGGGTGGATGCTATAGTATCACCAAACATCAGAATTCACCTTCATCTTATATTTCTTATTAAATTAAAAGCTTTATTTAAATCATATGAATACTTATACTACATGCAAACAGCTGACCCTTCTGCTGAAGCATTGTGCCAACCCTGCGGAAGGTTCCTTTCAAAATTGGCCCACAGCATTAGCTGAGTTATTCTCATGGTAACTAGGTGGGTTTTTTTATATCTTTTATTCTATGCTGCAAGACTTAATATTTTCCTGCTATTACCTTGTTGCACATTCTACTCAGTAACAAGGGAGAAAAACCTAACATAACTTTTGATTCATACAGAACAGAGAATCTAATTTAAGTTAGAATTTATTCTGCAATGCATTTTATATACTTTTTGATAATATGTAAGGAAGAAATTTCTTAAGGTGGTTAAATTTTAGATAAAATGTTTTAAAGGAACAAGATACATATATACAACTGAGAGCATAGTTTAAAATTGAATGTATATATATACATATATATATATGAGTTTCAACTTGGTTACTTGGAATTGATATTGTTACATATCAAACAAGTCACTTGAACAATCACATTTTTCTGACCAACTATATCATCTGTGGCAATCTAATACACCAGTGGTAAATTAATTTATTTTCACCTTTACTTCATCATTAAACATCATCTTTTTAGAATAAATAATACTAAAATAATCTACAAAACAAATATTTTTGAGTTGATTTCTGGCTTTAACAACTTTGAACATGGTCTTCATCCGCAATTACAGTTACTTCAAAATATTTTGGCCAAACAGGATCAAATTATTGAGCAGCTTTTAGAAAAGGTCAACAATCAAGAGGTTACAAAAGGTATATCAGTGAAAGACATCATGGAGAAAAGAAAATACTGAATTGAAATTGGTAAATCAAGGGAGTGGAAAGAGTATAAAGAGCACTTCAGCCTCTACCCCCACACCAGTTGTTACTCCCCAGAAAAAACCAAAAAACAAATCTAAATCCTCAAAAGATCATTTCAAGGAGTCAAGTAAATCCAATTCTTCAGTATCTTCTTCAAAGAAGCATCCACTACAAATGGTTACAGAAGACATATTTGAGGGCTTGGAAAAGAAAAGAGTAAGTGACTATTATAAAAGTTCTGCCTCACCTACTGACTAACTAACTGTACTTCATAACCACAAGGATACCTTTTATTTTCATATTTGCCTTTTGTGAAAACTTTTAGAAACCTGTCCAGTACCACCAGCCCCACATGCAAATGAGAAAAGAGTGTTTGCGCAACAATTTTCTTCAGCCAATCAAACTGAAAATACAATGAAAGATATGAATGCTGCAGAGATCATTGCCTTGGAAGAAGTTGAAGCACTAAAAACCTTGAAAAGTAGCCATAATAAGATTGGCACAGGAGTTGTACATACATCTGAGTTTTTTATACTATATATTTTCACATCTCTAACCAAACTTGGTATATGTAATTGGGAATCAGACTTTGATGAGAAACCTGCTTCCCTATACAACAAAGCATGTCAAATTAGTGCTATACCATTATTTTGTAAAGCAGTACTTGGAGGAGCTTACAAGTTCATGAATGTCAACATAGGTTATATAAACAAGCTTGGCCTTTTCTGACAGTCCTAAAACAACTATGTCTATTATACAAGGGCACAACATAATGCAAGTGAGAAAAATGTGAAGGAAAATTTAATCAAGATCAAGAAAGGATGGTGATGCAGAGAGCTCATCAAAGAGTAAGTAGTTTTTATTAAATGATATAATAAAAAATTCTTAACTTTTATTTTACAATCCAATTATGTGATGCATACTTCCAGCTTGCATTCATCCAAAAGTTTCTCAAACGTTAAATGGACATAATCTCTTGCACACAAGCTCATAGTGATGATGAGTATTATGCAAAGAAAAATGCTTATATTGTCAAACACTTGCCATACCATTCCAAATCTTCCAATATATTTTTTCACTTCTTAGATAATAAAATGAAATGAACTGAAAAAAATGAAGGAAAGCACCAAAAGTGTTGTGTTTGCATCTGAGTAAAAAATCTAAAGTAAACAGCATTTCCAAAAGCACCAAAAGATTTGCCACTTTATTTTTACAATCCAAATTGGTTCAATGAATTGCTGCCAGCTCAAAGTGAAAACACTTATGATTTATCTAAAATATCTTTTTTACCTGATCCAAATAAACTGTTTTTCAGGAAACAACATCCAGATAAAAAACTAAACAATAAAAAACTTTCTCAAAAATATTGGACTCAAGCAACTAAATTGTACAATCTAGATTTTGAAGAGAAAAATGAAGAGTTTGAAGAGGGTAGTGAGACTGAAAGCAAGGGACAAAGTGACTAAAAGGAAAGCATCAATCTGAACAGCTACTATGAGTAGAGTGAAGGCAGTGCTTCATATTTGGAGGAAGATTCTGCAAGCTCTGAAGGAACTTCAAGTAGTGAAGAAATAAATCAGAAAAGAAAAAAGGGGAAGAATACGGCTAAGAATGAATTAGAGGAAGATGTAAAAATGGAAGATAGAGATCTTAAGAAAGAAGATTATGATTAAAGCTATGAATACTCTTCATACAGTGTACTTAAAGGAAATTGGTGATATTGATGAAAATGAATAGTATGATAAATTAAGGAAAATTGTGGCATTCCAATTGATAGTGTATATAGCTTGGAATATAATGAGAACATAAGTGAGTAAAAACTTTGTAGGAGAAAATTAATTATAAGATTACAATTGAGCTTTAACTATAGAAACCACAAAAAGTAATTTTGATTTATAATTTCAAAGAATTTTTGTGAATTATTTAAAAAACTAATGATAAAATTTGATATGACCATATAATAATTAGGGGGTACCAATGTTCAGGAATCTGCAATTATGGATCAGGATTTTTTTTCCCGGGATCAGACACTATTAATTGCAGAAGATTCTTATCCACTAGCCCCATGGCTAGTGGATAAGGAATCCAATTTCTGTTCCTAATTCCTGATCCCAAACTCATCACATCCATGATTGATTTGTAAGCAAGTCACATGACATATAATTGCAGATGCCATTCTTATATATCTCATCACTCTATGATACTTAATTTTGGTGGAAAACACATAAATTTTTTTCTATCTACACACCCCATCTTCTCATTTGGTGTCAAATTCCCACTTCCCACTCATCAGCAAAACCTTCTACCAGCAATAATGAAGCACATCTCTACTAGGAAGAAACTTCACACAGCTATGAATGCTATCACTTTAGTTTTAGCCGCAGACTCTGACTCCGACTCTGGGTTTGAAGACACTTTAGCTTATATTTCTTTTCAATGATCTTTATGAAGAAGAGGATCCCAGACCTGCACCAGCTCTCCCCTCCCTTGAATCACAAAACATTCTTTCCACCAGCATATGCTCTGTCATTATGCCAACCACCCTCCAACATTTTGAAACACAACCCTTTTAATTTTTTTTTCATACTCTCCAAATTTTCAACTTCTGTGCTTTATTCACTTGGTTTGGTGTTTTTATTTTTTCGCATATTCATTTTTATTTTTAATTTATGCTGAATGTCTCTTTTTTGGATGTCTCATTTTTTTCATTCACCAGCTCAACATGAAATCACATATTTTCTGTAATTGCATAATTTTTCACTGTTTCTTTTTTTCATTCATCCCTCATATCCTTTTCCTCTTCTCCTCCAACATCCCTCAAACAATTTGGTTTCATTTATTTTCTCATCTCATCTCTCCAGGTAAGTCATTTTATTCTTTTTTTGATTTTTTGATTGCTAATTATAATTTTTTTTTCTGTTTTTTTAATTTTTTGTATCTAATTTTTTTAAGTGTTTATTTTTGATTTCAATGGTAAAATTAACGTTTTCTCTCTCTCTCTCTTTACTTTCTTTTTTAGCTCCATCACCCTACTCTTCATCCCTCCTTGGCATGGCCATTATCCCCCTTTCCCCTATTTAATTTTTTTGGCTTCATGTCATTAAAACACATACATTGCACATTCTTTATGCATTTCACTTACTTGATATTCAATTTCTACCAAATTCTAACATCAATCTTTTTGACTCTATTTTTCCTACTTTTCAATCAAGGTAAGTTTCATCTCCTTTTTTCATGCCTATATGATACCTCATTCCTTCTATCAAAATTTCATACTCAAATATATGTATAACTCTTATCTGGATAACAGTGAACTTATTAAACTCTTCTTGTTCTCATCTCAATTACCACTTTTCAAGTTTTTGTAAAATTTTGAAAATAAGACTTGGAATTAGTGTTAGGTTTATTCAAATCTAATTTCCTTTTAACAGAAGATTATTCTAAAGGCTGCTTTTCATTTTCTACAAACAGATTTGAATCTGGTTTGGTGGTTTCTTAGATGTTGATTGTAAAAGTTGAGCCTTTTTTTTCCTAATTTAGATTTTTTTATTTCATGTTTTTATGTAACAAATTAAGGTTATGTTTGTTTAAATCACATGTCCTTTAACTGAAGATTCTCCTGAAGCCTATTGTTTATTTAGCATAAACAGATTTTAATTTTGTTCATTGGTTGCCAAGATATTGACCTTTAAAGTTGAGCCTTTTTTTCCAAATATCATATAACTTATTTTGTGTTTTTATATTTCATAATTAGAGATTAAGGCTTCTGAAACTCTTATCTGATGACTATCTAGTACTTTATCTCAGAAATCTTACTATCACTCAATTATTTCTTGGCCAATTGCTTGAAAAATTTACATTCTGGTTATCATAAAAATATTTATACTGACAAGAATGACGCCAATTATCTTACTTTCAGGAATTTTTCTTATATTAATCCTATTACTGGAAAACCTATTCCTTCACCAGCTAAAATAAAAGTTCATGAGTTATACTCTCTAGATCACAACTGTATAATCAATTTCGGATTGGAAACTGGAATCATCAAAACTATTTGGAACTCTTCTCAGGATCATCACCAAACAACCAAAGCTCCACCTGGCTTGGAATCTTGTCAAAAGTTCACATATTTTGGATGTTCTTTTCAAATAAGTGAAAACTTAATCCACCAAATAAACAAGGTAAAAATTAAAGGTAAGTTTAACAGATATAAAAAAACTATATGTAGATCAAAAAAGTATGGGGATGAGTAGAGTCATCAAATATTTTTTATTTTTTCATATATTTTTTATAAATAACTCTTATATTTCAAATTCATAAAATAAGGTAATGGGCCAACAACCCTGTGTTGTATAAATGGGAATCATGACAAAATTGATTTGTTTTATGAGGTTCCTCAGCCTACACTTGAGGAAAGTCCCAAACATTTGTTTCTAAATGTATCCACATTTTGACTAGAGGAATTTTCATTACTTTAAAACTAGGGAAATTGATATATATTAGTTTTTTATATATTAATTTATGTAATTATATTAAATTTTGGTGATTTTCACACCTTACTTCAATAAAATGCATGGTAGGGTATAGCCAAATTTTCAAATCTGACATGTGAAATTGATTACTAAGAAAAATTTTGGTGATACCCATCCCTTGCTTCAATAAAATGCAGGGGAGGGTATTGCCAATTTTTTAAAACAGATATAGAGTTTTTTTGACTTAGCTGAATACCTTCAAATGTATGTCAGTTACCAACAAGATAATTGGACCACATGGTTACCATTGGCCGAATTTGCTTATAATAACTCAACTCATTCTTTGACACAACAATCTCCTTTTAAAACTGTTTATGGAAGACATCCTCGATTCAACTCAATCCATGTAGGAACTAGTCATCCTGCTGAACATTATCTTTGAACCATATCACGACTCCAAGAAGAACTTAAATCAAATTGGGAATCAGCAATTCGAAGGTACAAGGAACAGGCCAACAAACATCGAAAGCCTGCTCCTTCTTTTAAACCAGGAGACAAAGTATGGCTCAACGCACGAAACATTCAAAAAACTCAACCATCAAGGAAACTGGCTGAAAAACGCTTGGGACCATTCAAAATAGACTCCAAAGTCTCTAAAACTGCATTTTGACTCAAGCTACCTCCTAAATGGCAGGCTATTCACCCTGTTTTCCACGTATCTCTCCTGGAACTGGCTTGAGAAACATACCCGGGCAGGAAACAACCTCCTCTGGAACCGGTCAAAGTAGAAGACCGTCTAAAGTGGGAAGTAAGCCGTATCCTTGATTCAAGAATGTGCAAGGGGAAACTTTAATACCTTGTGGAACGGGAAGGCTTCCTTGATGACTCAGACAAAACATCCTGGGAACCAGCCATTAATGTTTCTAACACCCCTGAACTCCTAAAATCTTTTCATCTTAAATATCCTTTAAAACCAAAACCTTAGAATTCTCTTTTATTTTTTTTTTCTTCTCTCTCTTTTTCTTTTTTCTTTTCTTAAAATTCCAAAACTCCTTCTCTTCTAAAAATCCTTACTCTGTTTTCTTTTTTTTCTTCTTTCAACCTTCTTTAAATAAATAAATAAAATTAAATAAAATAAAAGTAAAATAAAATAAAATAAACTAAAATTAAAATAAATTAAAAGTTAAAATTAAAAAAAAAATAAAATAAAATAATAAAAAAATAAAAATCTTAAAATTCATTAAAATAAATTCTTAAAAATCAATAAATTCCTTTAAATTTTCTTTTCTCTTTTCAAACTTTTCTTCTTTTCCCTTTTTTCTTTTCTTCGAACTATAAAAAAAAAAATTTTTTTCACAAACTCAATACAACAATTTTTCTCAAACTTTACTTCAACCTTTAAATCTCTCTTTTAAAATTCTGTGAACAAATTACTTCCTTCTTCAAATTCTTTTTTTCAAAAACTATTTTTCTTCTCTCTTTTCAAATAACCAAAATTCTTCAGAAACTTCAATAAATAAACTTTCACAAATAACAAATTTTTTTCTTTCTCTCATTAAATTTTCATTTCAAACAAAATTGTTTTCAATCAATTATTTTTTTTCTTACTTAAATCTTTCATTTTTCAAAACTTAAAACTAAAATTCCTTCAGTTAAACATTCTTTCTTTTCTTCTTTCATTCAAATTTTCTTATTTCAAAATTTAAAACAAAATTTTATTCAAATCTTTTCTTTCTTCCCCTTTTCTTTTCTTTTCTCAAAATCTTATAAAATATATATCAACATTTTCAATTAAAACAACAAAATAAAATATAAATAAATAAATACACAAATTACTTTCTACTTTTTTCCTTCCTCTTTCTTTCTTTCTTTCTTTCTTTTCTTTCTCCTTACATTTCAAATTTTCTCCTGTATTTTCTCTCGGACCAACTTCTTCATTTTCTCCTGTATTTTCTCTCGGACCAACTTCTTCATTTTCTCCAAAATCACTCTTATATCCTTCCTACATTTCTCAAATACCTCCTCCTCTCCTATTGGTACCACTTCCCCAATTTATAGCAATTCTTCGGCCACGTTGAAGGAGGCAGCATTGACAATATTATTGACCTCACCGCTTAAATCTTCAATGAATCGAGTTCGTTGACCATACCTGGTCAAGAGTCTCTTCGTTGTCCTTTCTCGAATCAACCACTGGTCAATTTGCCTCAACTGGCAGCAATGGTGCAACTTCCACAATCGGAACTTCCGCGATGACATCTGAATTCTAAAACATACATCATCAGTAACAAAATTTTTTAAATAAAAGGAGAACAGACTTACTTCAAACAAGGGGTCAGCTTCTAAGAATAATTTCAGGGTGACTTCCACCAGCACTTCCTTCTCCTCTTCATCATCCTCAATGAACATCCACCACTTCTTTGGCGTCCGTCTCGAGATGGGGACTTTATCCTCATCTTCTTTAACTAATTCATCTACCTCTTCTTCGACCCCTTGTTTCTTACTTGTGGCCTGGGTTACCCAGGTTGCCATGTTATCTTCAACCTCCTCCTCAGTCTCTCCCACCGAATGATCATCCCCGACCAATACGTCCCAAATATCTTTGACCACCTCTTTGGTCTTCGGTATTACCCAATATTTGGTTTTTGTAAATCGACACTCGATGTCCGCATTTTTCGACAAGGCATCAAACGCCACCCGTCTCCAGTGGCAAAACTCGCATTTCTGGAGAGGACCTTGTGTCGCCATACTTTTAACGCAGAAGTAATCCATTGATTCACAAGCTGTGCATGCTTGAGAATACTGCCGAGTAATGATTCCACCATCTGCTTTAGGGTGTGGAGGCGTGGGAGTTGGGGTAGGACAAGTCGACATAATAAAGTATAAAATAATTAAAAGCAAGAGGGAGAGAAAGTAGTGTGGGAAAGTATGTCTCACGCTCAACAGAGCTCGCGTTTTTATACCCGGGCATCTGTCACGCGCCACGTGACACTCAAGGCAAAAGCAGCTCATTAAATTAATTAAACAGAGGTCTAAATCCATACTCTAAGCGCAGAAAGCAATTCTACATAGCAACTGCGACTTTCCTTTGTGTACTCACTATTCAACGGCGCTAGTCTAAACTCTAAATCTAAATTAGTAAATCTCTCAATAGTGTGTCTTAGTCTTTTCCTCAATAAGCAACGCACAGCGCAATAGTCAATGTAATAATCCACTAAAAAGGTTTATTAAAATATCTGTGGGTTATTAAAAAGGGGTAGTGAGCATGGACAGAATGGTTAGTGGAGGATTAAAGGGTTAACAGATGTTAGTGAGGAGGGTCCAGGTGTAACAGGTGTATTTTGGTGGTCTGTGGTGTGTGGAATAATGGATGGGTATGAGGTCAATGCGAGGAGGAGTAATGGATATAAAAGGTGTGAGGTTATGGTTCAATATTCCTTTAGAATTAAATTATAAAATGTATATATAGTTAAAAGTGGTAAAGCTTCAGGTTAAGTCATTATTATTGTATCTTTCCTTATTTTCTCAGTAATCATTTCTAAATCCTAAATCTTTTGATTATTGAGTTTCCAACCCTTTGTGAGATCTTAAGAATCTTAATATTAACTTTAAATTATATTAGAATTCTTTTCGAACATATCTCAAAGCAGTAGCTCTTCCTTCGAGTCATCTTTGAATCACTTCCTCCAACATTTCCTCTGTGCTTCAAAGAAGTTTCTAAACTACCCTCCTCATCTCACTTCCAGGAACACCCTTGACCTTGTGCGTAGGTCGTACAGTGACACAACCTTTATTGGAATTCCATGAATGCATATGTCTAGTGATATTTAACCATATGTGACTCTTTCCAGAGGAACAAGGCCAGCCCAACAGCAACACCACTAACCCCAATAAGCATACCCAAAAAGACATTTAAAGAAATCTCTTATGATCTTATAGTGGACTAATACAAGTCACAAGGAGAGAATGCTATCCTCATATTAGTTAAATTCTGCACTAAGATGGAGCAGCTTGCTACCACAACTACCAAGGTCACATCAGAAGGTATTGCAGACTTAATGGTGGCACATGTCTGAGGGTTAAATGAAATTCTTGAAAGTATAGTATCAGACAGTGGAAGTAATTTTAACTATAAGTTTTTAAAGGCAATGAATCAGCTACTAAAAATTAAGCCCATCTTGTCAACATCATGGCATCCACAGACTGATGGAAAATATGAGATACTTAATAAGGCAATTGAAAAATACCTACATCATTTCATTAACTACAATTAAGATGATTAGGTGTAGCTTCTATAATTTGCTGAATTCTCATACAACAAACAGAAACATGCTGCAACTGGCATGTCAACTCACTATACAAAATATGAATGCCACTCAACATTATCAATTGGTACCCTATCAATGTTGCATGTTCCAGAAGCTGAAAAATGGATCTAGGAAATACTGAAAATATTTCAAGAGTTAGAAGCAGCACTTAAATTATCCCAAACGTCAATGAAGAACCACAATGATAAAGGGATAACCTAAAATCAGTTGCTACAGATAGGAAATGAAATTTGGTTAAGCTCAAAATTCATGTCCACATTATACCCAAGTGCCAAGATATATCACAGAAAGTTAGGCCCATTTAAGATCGAGGGAAAGATATATGACTCAACATACAAGTTGGAACTACCAATTTCAATGATAGAAATTCACCCAGTGTTTAATATTTCATTACTCACAAAGCCCCTAGAAGATAAAATACCATGGCATCCAGAAAAACCACCAGTTCCAATCTATGTAAGAAATAAAGAGGATTTTGTAGAAAAGATTATTTCTAAAAGGGTAGGCAGGGAGAAGCTTCAGTATTTAATGCACTTGAAATTTTATGGGGTTGAAGATATTTCTTGCAAGCCAGTGGAGAACCTAGTTAATGCCAAGAAAAAGGTGAAAGAGATTGAGAAGGAGCACAGGGGGAATGAAGGGTAAAAATGGGGGTAATTTTAGGATTTGGGTTTAGAGGTGAGGAGGAGGAGCAATATAAGCACTTTGTACTGAAATAGGTGGGAAAGAGGGATATTGCATAAGGGAATTTTATGGGGAAAGTGCTGTGAGGTTCTCCTCATTGGAAAACTTATTTAGTAGTTGAATTTCTTCTTAGTCTCCCATATTTGTAACTCTCACTATTGGCAGCCACAACATAGTCAGTCTTTGTTAGTCTCACTGCTTTCTTCAGCATAGTAAGTCCTGTTTTAGGCTAGTGTTAGTGTTAGTAGTAATCCACCTTCTTAGGTCTTAACAGTACCAAACTAACCATAAAAAAGTAAAATACACCTGCCCTAGACAGGTGTATTTCAAAAATGCATTTTCTCCCAAACACATATTCTTTTGGGTCAAAAAATTCATCAAAACAATTCCCTTCTTCTCATTAGTAGTCAGCACTAGGTACACAAACTCCAACACCTAGATTTTCTTAACCCAATCTGTAAGTACATACTCATATGAGTTAGATATACAACTTACCAGCACTTAATTAATACCATAATAATACACTCACCTATAATCTTCATCACTTCTTCATCACTTTTCACTTTTTATGCAATGAATTTCCCCAGTTCCCCAGTTTTTCTATAATTTTGGTTCAGCTCCAAGCCTTGAAATTGCATAAAATTTCAAAGATTAAATCTCACTTAGATATCTTATATTATCTTCATCACTTCTTTCAATCATTCATTTTTATTTCTGATACTTCTAATTCCTTAGCTCATAAGGTACGTCACTTCTCATTTTTTGTTATTTAATGGCTGATTAAGATATCTTTTTTTGACTTATTTTTGCCTTTTTTTCCATATTAATTTTTGTCTTCATCTTTATTTTTTTTTGTCTTTCTTTTTGTCTTTATTTTGTATTTTTTTTTGTCTTTTTTTTGTCTTTTTTTTGTCTTTTTTTTGTCTTTTTTTTGTCTTTTTTGTTTTTTTTTGTCTTTTTTTTGACTTTCTTTTGACTTTTTTTTTCTCTTTTTTTTGTCTTTTTTTTGTTCTTTTTATCATCATCTTTTTACTTTAATTATTGATTGAATTATTCTTTTTTTGTCCTTTTTTTCCTTTTTTTTTCTTTTTTTTTCCTTTTTTTCATTTTCTTCACTTTTTTTTCACTTTTTTCAATTTTTCTCCCTTTTTTGAACTTTTGTTTTGTCGGTGGTCCCCTTGGTCTAGAAGATAAATCTTGAGGTTCTATGAGGGTTTAAGTGGATTTATTGGGCTCAAAAAACATGGTACGTGTTTTCCTTAATCTTTTAATTACTTTTACTCAAATAATAAGAGGTTATTTAAAATACTAGTATAATTTATATTTTAGAATTACGTGGATGTAAGTACTAATGTTATAAAATATAGTAATAAGAGTTTTAATTTATATATTGTAAGTTGGTAAAATAAGTAAGTAATGAATGAAAAGTACAAAAAGAGAGGGCCTTTTATAGGCAAAGATGTGAGAAATAAAGACACAGAGTTAACACCACCTGATACAACGGTGTGAGAAAAAGAAACTAAATAAAGAGTGTATGTGAAATAATAAAAGATATACTAAATAGTGCGTAAATAAAAGGTATCATTTTATTTGAAATAAAACTTAGAATCCCTTGGTCCTTCACATTTAGTACAAAATATTTGATTTAAAATGATGATTCAACAATATCTAAATAAAGAAATTTGAAAAGTTTCTACTTTTTAAATTTTTTAAATTTTTTAATACTATTTTTATTCCCTCTCATCTGTATTATTGAGCACGGTGTTAGGGAGTAAAAATGTGTGTGACAATTACTTATTTTTATTAATTATTTACATTACTTATTGTACTTATCTAGTTAGTTGTAAGTAATACATAAATAGTTAGTAAATAATTAATTATTAATAAGGATTAAAAGGCGTGGTTTTATCTCAGTAAGATAATTAATTATTTTACTGGGTAAGTCTAGTAGCCTGTCTGACATGTTTTCACTTTTTTTCACTTTTTCTTCCCTTTTTTTACACTTTTCTTTTACTTTTTTTCACTTTTTTTCCTTTTTTTTCCTTTTTTTCATTTGAACCCATTTTTCCCTTTTTCTCTACTTTTTTTCCCTTTTTTTTTCTCCTTTTCCTTTTCCTTTTTTTCTTCTTTTCACTATTTTTTTCCATTTTTTTTCTTCCTTTTTATTTTCTTTCTTTTTACTATTTTTTTTACTATTTTTACTATTTTTAACTTTTTTTTAAGTTTTTTTATCTTTCTTCTTCCTTTTTTCCTTCCTTTTTGAAATTTTCTTGCTTTTTCTTTCCATTTTTTTTCTTGTCTATTAATCTTTTTTCTTCTTATTTTATTTACTTTTTGGTGTTTTTTTTTGTCAAATTTAGTTTTTTTCTCTTTTTTTGGCCTTTTATTTTTCTGAATTTCTTCAAAATAGTTTGGAAATGATTCTGAGACAGCTTCCAATAAGTTTTCACTTACATTTAAATAGTCTTAGATCATTTTTGTGCTTTTTATTGCTAAAGTGTTTCAGAAATGTTTTCAAAGAATTTCACAGTGATTTTTAGGTGTTTTTGGGAATTTTTGGGTCTTTTTTTCACTTTAAGAATTTTAACGTATCCAGAAATGATTTGGAAGTGTTTCAAAAGAATTTTCAAGTGATTTTTGGAATTTTTTGCATTTTTCTGGAGACTTTTGGCACTTTTTTTTTGAAACCTTATGTCATTTTTCTGGGATGTTTTTTGGGGACTTTTGAATGCTTTTATTAAAATTTTTTGGTACATTTCTTGGAAATTTTGAGGACCTTTTGTTTTTGAAGATTTTGTATACTTTTTTTTAGAAATCTTTGAAAAATTTCTTGGAATATTTAGGTGTTTTTTTGAAGATTTCAGGATGCTTCTTTTTTGAAATTTTTGGCACATTTCTGGATGCTTTTGGGTGCTTATTTTTATAGACTTCTGGATGTTTTTTTTATATTTTTAGACACATCTCTGAAAACATTTGGGAGCTTTCTTGGAGACTTATGAAAGCTTTTTTTGAAACCTTTTTCAACTTTTCTGGAAACTTTTTGTTACTTTTTTGGCAACTTCTTGAGCAATATCAGGTATGTTTTATCCAATTTTTTTTTTCATTTAGATAGATTTTTCTTCATTTTTTTGATAAAAGTGACTAATAATTTAGAGTTGGTCAGCCGTATTCATAAGGTAAGAAATAATGGTAATGTAAAAAGTAAAACATTAGGTAGCCAAAAGAACTATGGGGTCTAATATAGGTTGTCAAGTTTTACTTTTATTTCATGAATTGAAATTCAACAAGTCATGCATGATAATATACTTAATTAAATTTTATTCAATGGACTCACCATGCTTACACAAGGATATACACCTTTTTCAGGCGCATATATCCAGTTTGGGCAATTCAGTCTGCTTCTTTAATGTATTTTAACAAATTTACGGGTTAGGATATGATTAATGGGTTAATGTAGATGCTTGGGGATGTCATTGAGGGCTTGGGCAGTAGATTTGGTCTCTCCATATGCTTTTTGTTTGATTTTATTCTCTTTTTATGAGCTATTTTACCTATTTCTTTATGGTATCTGCTTTTGTCTGTTTTCTCTATTTATGGTATGGGTGTATGATATCATTAATTGTGATGGAGGGTCCTTACTGGAGGTCTTGGTGTTGAAATTGATTGAATTGAACGCTGTGGGAAGGTGATGAGTCCTCAAATTGCTGTAATTGCTGGGGATAGCAGTGACATCATCTGGATTGAAGGTGTGTGCACTCCAGTGGACTTTGGTATAAGTAAGGGAGGATTTGACAGGTTATTAGACATCACTTACTTACTAAACATCAAATAAAAATCATCAAAAAATTATTAGCATATACAAATATATTTAAAAGCCCTTATTAATTGATATTATCATTATATTAGCTATAACTATATTTTATTAGCCTATTTTCCACCACCAGTCAGCACCAATCCAAATATAGTGAGATAATAATTGAGCATAACAGTTTTATTAGTCTTCCGCTGAGGTTTAATCTATAAATAATTTATTAATAAGTAGTTGTACCAATAATAGTTACTATTGAAGCATACTTAAATACTAGCATACACTGAAAATCTGGGGTCTTTCATAATTTATTACTTATTATTTCAGTATAAGCCTTAGGACATGATTTTTACTCTATTATAGCTTATATAAACCAAATATTTAGGTCTAAAGCACATTAGTGGCTCATCATAACTCATTTATTGTAGAAAAGAACCCATATAGTAATTTTACTAACTTTTAAATAAAAATTAGGTATTTACAATAGTAACTGAACCCAATTAAAGTTTGTATTACGTGAAAGATTTGGTGATCTAATTACTCACAATTAAAGATTTCTAGCTAAACTTATTATTTAATATTCAACAGATTTTTTTAGATTTTTATTATATTATATTTAATAAATTTAAAATTTAAATTTAGGGTAAACTCCAGTGCTTTTATTAGTATTTATATTACTAATATTTCTGTCTACTGATTAACATACAGGTTTTCCCCTTTGTAGGATTATAAAATAGTTATTTTAGACATTATGAGTGCTCCACAGGTCAATGTAAGTGATAAACCTGCTTTTAATACCAGGTCTAAAGTTAAAAACAATGTAACAGGACATAATTATGGAAGGAAAGTCTTATCCTCAACCAGAAAAACTCAGAATAGAGAAAAAGGATGCCCTCTTAAAAAAGGTAAATATAAAATAGACATCATCTCCTTTTCAGGATCAACTTTCTCACTTGGCCAGACAAGTTCTGAAGCAGGAGGGGTCAAAGTCTTCCACAATCAAAATGGTGGAGAAAGTGGAGAAAAATTGCAGGATAGGATTCCAGAAATTAAATAAAATACTGGAAGAGCTTAAATGAGTGCAGAAAAAGCATTAACCTCCTACCCCAGGAGGATCAGGTCAGTCCCAGGACAAGATCTTGGTGGGAAAATTGAAATTGGATTGGTCTCACCAACAGTGGTCCAGCCACAATTTCAACAGGGATCCAGCCCCTCATCAGACCACTTCCAGTCACCCATACAAGCCAAAACAAAAGCATCAAAAGCCAGGGCTTGCTCCTATCCCTTGGTAAGTAAATTTCCTTCTACGATTGCACATAATACTGACTATTACAATTCAGCTAATTTGATTGATGTGAAATCTGTTCAAAATATTGATGAGGACTTGAAGCAATTGGGTTTTAATGTAGATACACCTAATACATCTTTTTTAGATAAGAATAGTAATATTTATGATAATAATACAGTTAACCCTCAGTTTCCACCACATATCAGTGAGTTTAGAGCTTTACTAAATAGTGATGGATGTGAAAAAGAAGATGTTGAGTATTATAATAAAAATTCAACAGTCCATAGAATGGTTTCAGAACTACTTTTCAATGTAAATGGTAATGTTAAATTGAAAGATCCATTCATTGGACCATTTGTAGTAAAAAAGATGGTTGGTGACAATGCTGTTGAAGTTATATTATATGCACCATATGTTTCCTATTTCTCTTATAAAACCATACCATTCTAATGATACTTCTCTATTTCCAAGAAGATCAGGAAGGCATAAACAGCAACCTGAAGAAATAGTTGAAAAAGAAGAAATTGAATAGATACTTAAAAAGAGACACCTTACTAAACAAAAGGGAGTTGAGTATAAATTAAGATTTAAAAATAAAACAAATCAATATGACCAGTGGATTCCTGAAAATGAAATCTCTGATCTTAAAAAACTCTTGAAAAAATTTAAACCCAAATAATACTGTAAAATACTTTATAATTAATATAGAAATATTAAAAGTACTTTTTCTATCCAGTTCTTACTAATTAATCAAAATTTCTTAACATTTTTTATTACTTTTTTTAAGTGAGGGAGTGTCAGCCTAGGCATTCCCTGGGCTGAGTATTTCTTATTTTTAAAAGAAGATAACCCTAATTCCATTAAGCTTATAAGTGAAAATTATGGTTATAATATTTATATATATGGTTATTATGCTTATGGTTATATTTATTACACTATTAAATGACTTATATAAGTTTAAATAGCTTATCCATAGCCCCATAATACTTATTAAGGTGCTAATGGAGTCAAAACATACTTATCTTGAGTGATATTAAGTAATTATAGACATAAATAAGCTTATATGTATACATAAACCTGATATTCAGTGAAATATGTAGTTATATTATGTATATATAGGTCTATAAGCAGGTTTAACCCTTTAAATAGCCTATAAACTTTATTTTTCTGTTTATTTTAGGTTATATGGACATATTCAATGGACTCACCACAGCTAGACAGGCATCTACACCTTTTTCAGGTGCATATATCCAGTTAGGACAACTTAATCTGCTTCCTTTGATGGATTTTCACTGATTTATGGGTTGGGATATGATTACTGGGTTAATATGGATGCTTGGGGATGTTATTAGGAGCTTGGGAAGTATGTTTGGTTCTTTTATATGGTTTGGGTTTCATTTTATAATATTTAGATGAGTTATTTTACCTGTTTCTTTATGGTATCCACTTTTATCTGTTTTTTCTATTTATGGTATGGGTTTATGATATCATTAATTGTGATGGAGTGTCCTTAATGGAGGTCTGGGTGTTGAAACTTCTTGAAGTGGACACCATGGGGATGTGATGGGCCCTCACAGTGCTGTAATTTCCAGGAATAGCAGTGATATCATCTGGATTGAATGTCTGTGCACTCCAGTGGATTTTGGTATAAGTAAGGGATGATTTGATGGGTTATTGATCAATCACTTACCTAATACAACACAAATAAACATTTTGAAACAATTATTATCATATAAAAATATATTTTAAAGCCTTTATAATTTTATATTATCTTTATATCAGCTATAACTCTATTTTATCAACCTATTTTCCCCCACTAGTCTGCACCAATCCAAATATTGTGAGTTAATATTGAGCATAACTATTTTATTAGTCTTCCTCTGAGGTTTAATCACAAAATGATTTTTAAATATGTAGTAGGACCATTAATATTAATTATTAAATCATACTTAAACCCTAGCATACACTGACAGGGGTAGTGACATGTTGTGAGGTTGAGCAAGTGATATGAATTACTCAAAAAATGGCAGGGCAGAAAATGAGTTATACTAATGGTTCAAGATTTTGTGGAAAGATCCATGATTTACTGAAAAAATTACTAATTTGACCCTTTACCAAGAGTCTTAAAATAGGTGAGTGTGAAATTTTAGTGGCTACTTTCTGTAAAATATGCATACCAAAGCTAATTTGACCTGTGAGTGTGGATGCCCTTAGGACTATGTACTTAGTTATGTATGATTGTATATATTCTGTAGTTGTGGTGTCCCCTATTCATTGGTTCTTTCCGGATTTCTACAAGCTGACACTGTTCCACATTTTAAATTGAACCATAACATTTTTCCGGGCACTGTATGCACAGCCATATTCAAAACGGCTGGTGCAGTTTTACTACAGCCAAATTTAAAATGTTTGGTGCAGTTTTTCAAAAATAATCAAAACATTTAGACAGAATGCTTGACATTTGACAGAGAAACTGGTAAATTTCTGGTGAAGGGAGGCTAAGATTGCTGTAAAATGTCAATGGAGATGACCAAAAGTTTTAAATTATTTTAGTGTGTACACCAAGCGTTTGAATATGGCTATGGTAGCAATGACAGTTCTATCTCTGGAGTGAAATGATAATATTTAATGAAGACTTACCTATGGTAGCAATGTCAGTGCTATCTCCGTAGTGAGCTGTGGAAAGCATAACCTTGCACCATAGGTTTATATACTAGACTATGTAAATAAAACTTAAATCGCTAAGTACATATGCTTATGCCCATAACACCCCCCCTCTTAGCAATTTTCCCACTACTGTATCCCTCTTAACAAGAAAAATGGATCAGAATAAAATAGATAAAGAAAAAATGTATAGAGAAAGAGAACAAGAAGAAAAAAAAATGTGAAAATGAAATTAAAATAATTAATAGACTTCTAATAAATATCTTTTATCCTGCCAAATTTTTGTTCTCAAATTTTTTGTTAACAGATCTGCTATCTGATCTATTGAACATACCCAATCATTTGTAACTTCACAGCAATGTACCTGCTCATTGACAAAATAAAAATTGTGGTTGACATGATGGCATCATTTATCACAGGGATTATCTGTGGAAGCTACTATTGTGCCCTTTTTGTCACAATATAATTTTGTTGGTCAATGGCATAGGTTGAGTTCTTTTGAGAGGTTCCTCATTCATAGAGCCTGTTGGGTTACACTTGACATGGCCATTAATTCAGAATTTAATGACACAGTAGCCACTTTTGATTGGCATTTTGATTTCCATAAGATTAAAAAACCATTTAGGCATAAGATGTGTCTACCCATAGCTCTAGCAAACTCACCACCCCAAGTTTTATCGCAGTAAACATCAGTTGATGGATGCTCAACAATATGTGGGAATAAACGGAATTTTAACCCTTCAGTAAACTCTAAGTATCAAAGTAGATGATTCAGCGCATCCCACTCTTCTTTACCTGGTCTTGATGCAAAATGTACTAAGAAGTTGACTGGGTACACTAAATCAGGTCTTGAACCCGCTACTAGATATGTTAGAGAACCAATATTAGATAGAAATTTTGTTGAATAAATTGCCACATTTACTTTATCTTTTAAAGAGACCAGAGAAAGGTTATCTGGTAGTGGCAAATGTGAAGTAAGATGAGCAGCATTATGTTAATTAAGGATTCTATTAACTAGTGCCAGTTGATGAATAGTAAATCCTTTTTTACATTGTGACACTTCCAGACCTACTATTGAAGAAATTTCATTGGACCATTTCACCTTCATATATGTGTTTATATATTGTTCCAACTCCTTTAAGACCAACAAACTTCTTCCCACCACTACTCCATCATCTACATGAATCCACAGAATTGATTTTAAATTATCTTTAGTGAGGACATAAACACTTGCATCTTGGTTACTGGATTGATAACCAAATTTGGACAACAAACCACCAAGATGTTTTCAGCAACATCTTTCTGCTTGTTTAGTACCATATAATTCTTTTTTCAACTTAAATACATGCAAATGATTGCCAGTTTCAAAACATTCAAGCTTCTTCACATAAATTTCTTTTTCAAGGTCACTATGGAGTTAAGCTTCTGTTACATCAAAAGTCTTAATGGTCCAATTGTAGGTTGCTGTAATTTTAAAAAGAAGTAAAAGTGATGCAAAAAAGGCTGTGGGGGCAAAAGTATTATTAAAATCTACTCCTTCAATCTGTTTGAAACCCTGAGCAGAAAATCTAGCCTTATGTTTGATAACTTTGCCAAATTTGCCATGTTTCAAAGCAAATACACATCTTGCACCTGTAACAGATTTTCCATCAGGAAGCAGAACAATTTCCCACACCTTCATATTGTTCAAATTCTCCAAATTCTGATGGCAGGCCTCCTTCCATAGATTATCATCTGGGCATTGCATAGCTTTTTTGAAAGTATGAGGTATTCAATTGGACAACTCACAGGCATTGTTATTTATGTATTCAACCAAGGAATCTTGCACATGTATTGTTTCCTCAGCTGTAAAGTCTTCAAAATGTAAAAAATTGATAATGAATGACAAATCTCCTTTTGAGGTTGGTGGAAGGTTCACAGCAGTTGAATCTGGTGGATATTGTTTTTTAAGACTGTTTTCAATCATACCTTCACCTTCCAGAATGAACTTTTCCATTGCAGATTGGACAAAGGTATTAGTTTCTGGATGCCAGAACATCCAACCTTTACCACCATCAAGGAACCCAACAACCCTGCATTGCATTGCTCATGGCTCTATCAGTGTGCGCTTTTCAGTGGGAATGTGAACATACACCCATTGACCAAAAATTTTTATAGGTGATATGTTCTCTTGTTGTTGGAAGACTATCTGAAAAGTTGTAGTATCATGAATACAAACATTAGGTATCCTGTTGTGTATATATGAAGCCCAACAGTATGCCAGTGGCCAAAATGTGTCAGGTAATTTTGCTGCAAGTAAAATTTTCTGCGCAATTTCTCCAATTGTTTCATTGAAGCACTCAGCCATACCATTCTGTTCATGGTGGTAAGGTATTGAGTGCTCATTTAGTATACCATTTATGGAGAGAAAATCAGAGAACTTTCTATTCATATATTCCTTACCATTGTCAGTGTGTAAGGTTTTAAGGTGGCCCCCTGTTACATTTTCCAGTCTGTTTTTAAAACATAAGAAAGCTTCAAAAACATTGGGTTTTTTACAAAGGACAAATATCTCCCTGTATGTGGAGAAAGATTCCCTAAATTTAGAAGCATAAACTTCACCTTTTTCAGTTATATCTACCATGGGGCTGACTTAATCTGATATCACCAAATCCATCAAACCATGGTCCCTTTTTACAGCAATACATGTGTTTCTGCATTTGCTCTTTGATACTACACATATTTCATAGTGCAGCTTGAATGATGGGAAGTATGTTGGTGCACCACTACATAGACCCTTCTTTGCAATCCACTGCAGGACCCTTGGACTAATGTGTCCAAGTCTCTGGTGCCAATCCATTATGGAATCAGGAATTGCCTTGGGATAAGGAATGTTTGATGGTGGGGATGGTACAAAAGGAGCAGGTAAAGACAGATAAGATTAAGATTTTACAAAATCAATTGCAAAAGGACTACTCTCTAGATTACACGGATAGACTAAATCAACTGTCCATCATCTTTCACTAGGCTTTATAGGAGCAATAAATCATTTTTTTGTTTTTTGCAATAACATAGTCATTATTATTATTAAAGTTAAGAGTAATGTCATTTTGTTAAAGATCAAATGGTGAAATTAAAGTAGAATTTGCCTTGTCACAATAGAAAACACCCTTAATTGTGATTGATTCTTCATCAACTCCTTTTATTATCATGTTGCCATACCCCATTATAAAAGCAGTCATCAAATCAGTAGCCTTTCTTACAGATATTGGGGATTTGAGTGGTGTAAAATTTGAAAGTAGAAGTACATCACCTGTGAAATGATGAGTAGCCCCAGAATCAAAAATACCTTTTGCTCCATTACTCTCTAATTCCGTCAACCAATCCTCACTTCCCCAATCTAGTCCATTAAGGGCCAAACTGAGGACATTCAGGGAAGTAGAATCAATTTCATTCAATCTGACTTTGGAAGTGTTTGATTGTTTCCCTTCTCTATCATTTAGTCAGTGGAAAATATGATTGACAGCATTGCAAGCCTGTTGGAGATGGGCTTCATGTTGACCCCACACTTCTACATTGAAAGCTGAACCATTGCCATTGTATGGACATGTTTTCCAAAAATGTTCACTTGAACGACATAAATGACAATAATTATTGCTCTTACTATCAGCAGGTCAATAAATATTGGTTTTTCCTCTCCTGAAGGCAAGCAAAGTAACAGCATCCTCACTATGTTCAATTGTCATTGCAAGAGAGGTAGACATTGTCGGGGCATTATTTGAAACATGTGTGATATAATTAGTGAATGCATTTTGGAGCACATCCATCATCTCATCAAAGGATGGTTGAAAAATGTCTTTTCACAATTTAGAAAAATGATTTGCTTCAACATACAGATTACTCACAGCAGAAGGGAGAAGTAACTGTGTGAACATGGCCACAATTTTGTCAAAGCCAAATGTAAAACCTGATCTTTGAATTGCTTCTAAGATTTATTTTATGTTTTTTCCATGTGTCATGATGTTTTCAAAAGATGAAGACTTGATTTTAAGCAATGAATCAAAAAGAGACATCCTGGAAGTATGGGAAGATTTGTCAAATTTCTTGCTGAGGATGCTAAACACTTTGTAACATGAAGTACCAAAATCAATGAAGTATTGGAGCTCTTCATCAAGGGTGTAATATAATACATGCAAACTCATTTTGTCTTCAAATTTCTCAAGTGGAGTTTCAAGGTTCATTGCATCTGTTGCATATTTTGTGGTTTGGACACATTGATTCAAAAATAAATGTAAGTTTTTAACCCACACCTGCCAATTACTCCCATCAACTTTCAGTTTAGACAAATTTTTGGTCTTTGTGATGATATCCTCTATGACTTTAGCACAATCCTTTCCTTTATATTCATTCAAAGGATTTGATGCAGCAGTTTGGGTTTGAGGAGGCATGGCTGTAGGAATTGTAGGGATGTTTCCTAGTAAAGAGTTGGCGACAAGTAAAGGAGAGTGAGAAGAAGTTGAATATGAGAGGAGTGGTGATTCAGGTGGTGAAGTAGCAGCAGGTAAGAAAGGACGTGCTGTGTCTCCACTGGAGGAAGATATCTGTGATGTGGTATGAGAGAAGGATTTCAAATGGTGGAAATCACATGTTGTAATCTTTGGATGTGCAGTGTTAGAGAGATGTGGGGGAAGGTCCAAATTACAAAGTTTGCACTATGATCTGGATTGGGATTGTTGAGATTGACAGGCATGAATTAAACACCAAGTATAGAGACTATGTTTTGGGATGATGAAACGTAGAAGAAAAATTAGTATTTGGTCATCCAGAAATAATAGAGGCCAAGGGAGGCACTTTTAACATGAGACAAACACAGGATTCACGCTTGGTTCTGAGAGAATGATACAAGAACTTCAATTGTTCAGGGACAGCCCATAACCTATGGTAGCAATGTCAGTGCTATCTCTGGAGTGAACCAGGGAAAGTATGGTAGCAGTATCAGTGTCTTCGTCCGGAGTGAACCGGAGTTAACATGTCTGCTGTACCATAGGTTTATATATGCTAGCTATGTACATAATATGTAATCACTAAGTATTGTACCTTATGTATATAACACCCCCCCTCTTAGTGATTTCTTCATAACCCTACAACCCGCAGAAACATAGAAGGAGAAGAAAAGAAAATTAAAAATAGAAAAGAAAGAAAAAAAAATCAGAAAACTCCCAATAACACCCTTTTATCTCTCCACACATTTGGTCCTAAGTTCTTTGTTAGCAATTCAGCAATCTGACCTTTGCTTGCTACCCAATGGATTTTTATTTTGCGCCTATGTAGTTGTTCATTGACAAAATAGAAGTCCCTGTCCACATGTCTTGATCGCTTGTCAGATGGGTTGTCTGTTGCTGCAACAATTGCCCCTTTATTGTCACAGAAAAGATGAGTTGGGCCATGACACAAATTGAGTTCTTGCAGGAGATTGTGCATCCACAAAGCTTGACGTGTGGCGTTGGACATGGCCATTAATTCGGAGTGGAGTGAAGCTGTAGCTACCCTTGATTGTCTTTTTGATTGCCACAGTATCAGGCAATTGTTGAATTGGAGAATATGTCCCCCATGGCCCTGGCAAATTCTCCACCCCAAGTAGCATCGCAGTAGACATTAGTTGTAGGAGGTGAATCAGATGTAGGGAACAAGTGGAACTTCAGATTCTTGGTAAATTCTAAGTATCTCAATAAATGATTTAGTGCTTCCCATTCAACTTTACCTGGACTTGATGCATAACGTGCCAGGAAGTTTACAGGGAAGGCCAAATCAGGTCTCGATCCAGCCACTAAGTAATATAAGGAGCCAATGATTGAGAGATATTGTGTGGAGTTAATCACACATTCACCTTTTTCTTTCAAAGATGTCAGGTTGAGGTTTAGTGGTAACGGGGATTGAGAGGTTAGACCAGATGGATTGTGTTCCTTCAAGATTTTATTCACCAGGGTAGGTTGATGAATTGTGAAACCTTGTGGACATCTTTTGATTGCCAAACCGACTATTGAGGAAAGATCATTGTTCCATTTAACCTTTAAATGTTTATCCATGTTCTGTTTCAAATCCTGCAGCACTTTGTCACTACTTCCTACCACAACTCCATCATCCACATGCACCCACAGCATACCTCTTTTATTCTCACTAGTCAACACATAGACACTCGCATCATGATTGCTTGACTCATATCCTAATTGTGAGAGGATTCCAGCTAGGTGTCTCCACCAGCAGCAAGCCGCTTGTTTTGTGCCATATAGAGCCTTCTTTAGTTTGCAAACAGAATTCTTGGTTGGCGCCTCAATACCTTCAGGGAGTTTGACATAAATTTCTTCATCAATGGCACTATGCAGGTAGGCAGCTGTCACGTCAAAAGATTTGATGGGCCAATTGTAGGTTGCTGCCAAAGCAAGCATGAGGCGTAGTGAAGCAAAGGTTGCGGTCGGAGCAAACGTTTCATTGAAATCAACCCCAGCCATTTGTTTGAAACCCTGGGCAACATATCTTGCCTTGTGTTTTATCACATCACCAAACTCGTTTCATTTTAAAGAGAAACCCCACCTGGCTCCAGTGACATTTTTTCCTGGAGGAAGTGGTACAATATCCCAGACATCCATATTAGACATGTTTGATAGTTCCTGGGCACAAGCTTCTTTCCACTTCATAGCATCTGGACGACTTATTGCTTGTTTGTATGTACGGGGCAAGCGATCTGACAAATCCATGGTGTTGTTGTTTATATATTCAACTAAAATATCTTGTGCTGCTATTGTTTTTTTGGCTGTAAAATCACCAAAACGGAGGGAATTGAGAATGAAAGACAGGTCACCTTTAGAAGTAACCTCCGGTGAGGATAGTTGTTGCGTGAGACAAGGATCAGTATCACTATCACCATCTGGTATAAATTTTGCCATAGCAGATTGAAAAAAAGAATTTGAATCAGGATGCCAGAAAACCCAGCCTTTTCCTCCATCCAAAAAACCAACCACCCGACAGCGCATAGCTCAAGCTTCCATGCGCGTCCTTTTTTCAGTGGGAATGTGAACATACGCCCACTGCCCAAAAACTTTTATGGGAGACAGATCAGCCATCTTGCCAGTGATTAGCTGGTAGGGGGTACTATCGGTAATACGTACATTTGGCAGTCGGTTATGTATATACGACGCCCAACAATACGCCATTGGCCAGAATGTTGATGGTAGATCAGATGCAAGGAGGATGGTCCTGGAAATTTCACCTATTGTCTCATTAAAGCGTTCAGCCATACCATTCTGTTCATGGTGGTATGGCATGGAATGTTCATGGAGGATACCATTGGCAGACAGGAAATCAGAAAAATGTTTATTCATGTATTCTTTTCCGTTATCTGTTCTCAGAATCTTCAATCTACAGTTAGTCAGGTTTTCCAGTAGGTTTTTGAAATTAATGAACGCTTCAAAAACATCAGACTTCTTTTTTAAAATGAAAACTTCCCCATAAGTGGTGAAAGATTCTCGAAACGTTGCAACATAGACTTCTCCTGTGTTTGTTATGTCAACCATAGGCCCAACTAAATCTGAGACAACAAGATCCATGAGCGGATGTTCCCTCTTGACGGCAATGCAAGTGTTACGACGTTTGATTTTTGCTACAGCGCATACATCACAATGAAGCTTACAGTTTGGTACAAAATCAGGAGCATTATTACACAAACCATACTTAGCTATTCTACTGAGAGTTCTCAAGCTCGTGTGACCAAGGCGTCTATGCCAGTCCATTATAGAGTTTGGGGACGCTTTTGGATAAGAAATTTTTGATCCAGGAGATGGCACAAAAGGAGCTGGAATTGACATTGACAACAAAAAGTTAAAATAATCCACTTCAAAATTGTTAATATCTAGTGTACAGGGGTAGACTAGAGTAACATTCCATCGCCGTTCAGATGGGAAAACGGTAGCAATAAACAGATCTAATTTATCCTTTGAAACCACATATTTATTATCACTATTCACACTGAGTGATGTTCCATTTTGTAGCAAATCGAATGGTGATATTAGTATCAATTTCGCCTTATCACAGAAGAAAACACCTTTGACAGTAATTAGATTGTTTTCGCATCCTTTAATCAGGAGATTGCTATGCCCAGTGATAAATGCAGCATTTAGATCAGTGGCTGTTTTAACAGGAATTGGTCTGTTTAATTTTTTAAAATTAGACAGTAGACATACATCACCCGTTACATGATGGGTTGCTCCCAAATCAAATATCCCTTTGGCACCATCTGCTTCAAGTTCCGCAAGCCAATTCTCATTTCCAAGGTCGATTTCATTCAGTGTGGTGGTGAGAACATCAAGAGCCTTGGAGTCAATTTCATGTAGTTTGACTTTTGAGGAGCTTTGGGATGATTGTTTCCCTTTTCGATCCGTTAATTATCGTTTAATTTGGCCAACTGCAGCCCTGGCTTGTTGCAACTTGGCTTCACGTTGTGCCCAGACAGTAGCATTGAAAGCGTTGCCATTCGGGTTGTATGGGCAGGTATCGGCAAAATGCTCAGTAGACTTGCAATGATGGCAAGACAAAAGTTGACTACCACTTGGCCGATAAGAATCCATTTTGCCACGGCGAAAAGCAAGTGTTGAGACGTCATTTGAAGGTGTATCTAAGTTTAGTGCTGTGGATGTTAAAGGAGAAGAAGATGAGTTATTGTTACATGCATTTTGAAGTGCCGTAGTCATATCATCAAAAGTTGGCTGTTTGATGTCTTTGCGCAGTTCAAAGTGTTTGTTGATATCAGTGAAGATTGCCGAGGAGCTAGATGGGAGCAAGAGTTGGACACAAATGGCACTTAATTCGTCCCATCCGAGAGTAAAACCAGAGAGTTTTATTTTATCTAAAATGCACTTCACATTGTCTGCATGGGTCAGAGCATCAACAAAAGGTGTGGTTTTTATTTTCAACAGATCATTAAAAAGGGTCATCCTAGTGGTGTGAGTAGCCTTCTCAAATTTTGAAGATAGAGTATTGAAGGCTGTATAGCACGTTGTTCCTTCATCAATAAAACCTTGGAGTTTTTCCTCTACAGTGAAGAAAATTATGTTCCAGCACATTTCATCCTCAAATATGTTGATGTCGTTGAGTATCGCATCGGGGTTAATTGCATGTTTGTTGCTGCCACTATGTACATAACACTTAAATCGCTAAGTACATATGCTTATGCTCATAACAATGGCTGTAAAAAATTCAAAACTGTTGGTCAGCTCAATTGACATTTGACAGCAAACTTAGCCTCACTTCACCAAAAATTTGACAGTTTCTCTGTCAAATGTCAAGCATTCTGTCTAAATGTTTTGATTCTTTTTGCAAAACTGTACCAACCGTTTCGAATCTGGCTGTACATACTGTAGCACGGTGTCAGCCTGTAGAACTCCGGAAAGAACCAGTAACTTCATTACTTTACCTGTAGCACGGTGTCAGCCTGTAGAACTCCGGAAAGAACCGGAGAACAGGGGACGCCGCGACTACAGTCTATATACATTCTTACACATAACTAAGTACATAGTCCTAGTGACTTAACATCCCCCCCACTTAGTTATGGAAAATATTGTTGATATCCCCCCCATGAAAACATAACCAACTCCAAAATGACAAAGAAATAAAATGAAATGAGAAAAATAAGAGAAAAGGAAAAGAAAACAAATGTAACCCCATCACCACACACACACATCTTTCCTTCTAGGCATTGTCAGAGATGGGCCCAGTGATTTTGTGAGTATATCAGCCCGCATTTGAGCAGTGGGAACCCATTCCAATGTTGCTTTTTTCAGAAAGAGTTGTTCATTAACAATATAGAAACACCTATCCACATGCCGTGTCCGCTTGTTGCCAGGGTTATCTTTTGCATTGGCAATTGCTCCTTTGTTGTCGCAGAAGATCTTGATAGGGGGGATATCAGGAAAGATATCTTTGAGCAGGTTTGAGATCCAAATTGCGTCTTTCATACCACCACCAAGTGCCACATATTCAGCTGTGCACGATGAATCACTTACTGTCAGCTGGCGCCTTGATGTCCAAACAATTGGGCAAGAGTTAAGGAGTAGCAGGTGTCCACTTTGCGCTCTTGAGAATTCTTTGTTATTCCAAGTGGAATCAGAGAAGGAAAGTAGTTCAAGTGGTGAGTTACGGTCAGGGTGGAGGTGTGTTGAACATATCTAAGAAGGTGATTGAGAGCCATCCAGTGGGTGGCATTCGGTTTGGAGGAGAAGCGTGCCAAAAAATTGACTGGGAAGGACAGGTCTGGTCTAGTTGCAACTGCCACATAGCTGAGAGCACCTAAAATGGAGAGATATTTAGTTGTCTCTATAGCTACCTCTTCATCTTTTGCCGTGGTGATTTCCAAATTGTTTGGTAAAGGTGATCTTGTGGTTAATCCAGATGGGTTATGAGTCCGTAGAATTTTGTCAATGAGCTGAAAATTGTGTAGGTCAAAACCTTCTGGAACTTCTTTGATAGAAACACCTACTATACCATCAATATTATCATTCCATTTCACCTTCAAACTACCATCTAAACCATCTTCCAAACACTTTAACACCGCTTCACTACTACCAGTAACTATACCATCATCAACATGTATCCATATCACCCCCAAACAATCCTTCTTCCTAAGAACATAGAAACTTTTATCATACTGACTAGCTTTATACCCCAGAGCATCCAACTTGCTAGCTATATGAAGCCACCAGCATCTTGCTGCTTGCTTGGTACCATATAGGGCCTTCTTCAAGTGTAAGGCATTGCCACCGTCACGTAGCTGGTAACCTTCAGGAGGTCTTACCCAAATTGCTTCATCAATTGGACTGTGAAGGTAAGCAGCAGTGACATCAAATGATTTGACAGGCCATTTGTGATAAGCTGCTAAAGTGAGGAGAATGCGTTGTGAAGCAAAAGTAGCGGTAGGGGCAAAGGTGTCAGTAAAATCAATACCGTATTGTTGTAAAAAACCTTTAGCTACATATCGTGCCTTGTAAATCGGAGTTCTCGAAGAAGGATTTTTGATTGTGAAGACCCATTTTGCATTGGTGAGCTTGGCGCCAGGGGGGAGCTTTTCCTCATACCATACATCCATATCTTTCATGTTTAGTAGTTCCCTTTTGCAAGCTTGGTCCCACTTACGACTGTCAGGCGAGATCATAGCTTGCAGATGTGTTCTGGGAATAATGGATGATTGGGACAAACCTTTTTTAACAGTCTCATGTACCGCTTTTTCCTGAGAAATAAGAGTTTCTTCATCCTTGAAATCACCTAGCTTCATATTATTGAGGATATGACCTAAAGATCCCTTAGATGGTGGTGGTTGATAAGCAGCTTTGTGAGAAGGAAGTTGGTCACCAGGGAAAACAGCCATAGCAGATTCAAAAAAGGAGTTTGATTCTGGGTGCCAGAAAATCCAACCTGCATTGTTCAGAGAATAACCTATACACTTACAGATCAAAGCTCGCTGGTCCAGTTTACGTCTAGTTTCTTTGTGGATATGGACAAAAGCTGTTTCACCAAATATCCTGAGGTTTGAGTAAGTTGGGTCACAATTGTACATGAGCTTCAGAGGAGTTTTGTCACCAGTCTTGACATTTGGGAGCCTGTTGTGAACATGGGCTGCCCATTTGTAAGAAAGGCCCCAGAAACATTCAGGTAGTTCACTTGCTAGTAAGATTGTCCTGGCAATGTCACCAACAGTTCTGTTGAAGCGTTCTGCTGATCCATTTTGTTCATGGTGGTGAAGACAGGTGATCTTGTGAGTAGCTCCAATGTCAGCCAGAATCTGAGCCATCTGTTTACTGTGCATTTCCCCCCCATCGGTTCTTAATGCTTGTAATTTCTTACCAGTAACATTTTCGAGCTTTTTATAAAAGGTAACAAAAGCAGTTGTGGCCTCAGATTTGGAGTTGAGCAAAAATACCTCACCATAGGACGTTGAACTCTCTCTAAACATTGCCGCCCATCTTGCTCCATTAACAGTGGGATCCATAGGACCAACCAGGTCTCCAACAATAAGGCTCATCACTGATTCTGGTCTTGATTCCCGTGTTGCTGAAGCTTTTCTTGTACTTTTGGCTATTAAGCAATCTTCACAGTCAATCTTACCTGGTGGCATAGATAGGGGCAAGCCAGCACCAATTCCAGTTTTGATGATAGTGCGAATTGTGTTTTCACTGGTGTGGCCAAGCCTTCTATGCCAGTCCATGAGGGAACCTTTTGCAGCAGGTGGTCGATTGATGATTTCATTCTTTTTAACAGTACGCAGGAGGGAAGGATTCAAGGGAAAGTGATAAGAGGAAACATTTTGATTGCAGTCACTAGACCTAATTACATCTAAAATCCATCTTCTCCTCATACTTTCCAACTGCCCTGTCATAATCAGTTCATCTTTAAAATAAATCCCTAAATTTTTGTCTTCAGAACATAGATCAAAACAAAAACCATTGTCCACTAAATCAAAGAGAGAAATAAGTGTAGTTCTAACTTCTGGACAGTAAAAAACATTTGTAATAGTAACAACTTTCCCATCTCCTTTTATTTTTAGGTCCCCTATGCCAGTGATAAATGAGGAAGGACAGTTAGTTGCAACTTTGATAGGGATGTGATTTTTAAGGGGTCTGAAATTGTTGAGAAGGCTCACATTGCCAGTGATATGATGTGTGGCACCAGAGTCCAATATTGCCACATTCCCAGTTAGGGCATCAAGTGACCATTCTGCACTGTTTAGATCAATTTGTTCCAACTGTTCATATAGAGCTTCCACATTTTCTTCAAAAATTGTGACTTCATCCGCTTCAATTTGTACATCTCGTGCTCTAATTTGCCTGCGTTGTGGTCTCTTATAAGGGATGTAAATTGGTTTGCTTTTTGCCTTTGGATCAGATGTGAGTGTTGTAGCACGTTCTCTCATGAGGTAGAGTCTTGCGGAAAATGTGGACGAGTTAAGGTTGTAAGGACAGTGGGAAAAGAAATGAGCTGTTGATTTGCATTCGTGGCATTGTCTTTGAGCACCTGGGGGTCTGTAGGAGTCAGTTTGGCGTTGGGGATGAGCTGCTACACTAAAAATGGGTTCTGATGACAAAGAAGCCGCTGGAGTTGTTGGGAATGATTCTCTATCCACCCTGTTTTGAGTCAAAGTTGGCATGAGTTGGCAGAAATCCTCAAAGGTGATCGCATTTGAGTCAGCACGATTGTCTAGAGCAACACAGAGATCAACATATAGATCTTTAAGGGATGAAGGTAATAAGGCATGGGACATTAGTGCTTTGAATACTCTATGATCGAAAGTGATTCCTTGACGTTCAATTGCATCAAAATATTTGTTGAATGCCTCTAAATATTCATTGTGTGATGTGAATTGTGTTTGCTTTAGATTGATGAAATTACAAATGGCTGTCATTTTGGAGGTATGGTTAGATCTGGAGAATTTGTTGATGATATGAAGATAAGTTGGTCGTGCTTTCCAATCTCTAGATATTTCATGGCGCAGGTTTGGAGAAATGGAGTGAAGGAGAATGAGGTGTGTAATTCTGTCTTCATAATCATCGGGTCCAGTGCCATCATTTAGTGCGTATGCTCTTGTGCCCACAAAATCTTTGATCAGAGCTAAGACGTTGGTGTGCCATTCAGAGAAATTAGAGCCAGAGCATTCAAGAGTTGGAATGGATTTAGTGAAATCAATAACATTCTTTAAGGTTCGTTGTCTCTCAATCATACTAATGGGTTGATTTTGTTGTGCAAGATGAGGTGGCACATTCCTCCTGAAGGGAGATGTGGAGCGAGGGATGGATTGTGAGGCATTTGTATTTGCCATTGAGTTAGAGTTAAGGGACAATTCCCCAATCGCGCGGGTTATGTCGTCGATTGGGGTGATTATAGGGCTATTATTATTGTCAGGAGAGAGGTTGATAGCCTCGCTATGTGTTGTGATAGGTTTAGATGTAGAGAGGGGGGTAGGTTCGTTTTGATAAGGGGAATTTGCAGAGGCAGAAGCGGTAGGGGCTTCGCTCTGTCTTAGAGTAGGGAGTAATTGGGGGGTGGATGGGAGGGAAGCGATCGCTTCGATTAGGGAATGAGACAGGGGGGAAGGTACTTTTTGTAAAGGGGAGGGTTGAGGTGAAGAGGGGGGGGAAGGATTATGAGTGGGAGGCGTTTGTGGAATGGGGGTTAGAGTTGGCGCAGGTGTAACTGAGGGATTAGCGCGAGTACCGCGCGATGAAATAAGATACTCGGTATTCGGGTTGATACCGAGGCTGCGAAGCTCACGGTTAGAGATTGAGCAGGTGAGTCGGGGAGTTTTAGTTTTACCAGTGTCTGAATTTTCGTCTGTTTTAGACATACGCTGGGGGTCTATCGGCTACTAGCGTTCCTAGTGTCGCTAACGCTGGTGGAGTTATCTATGGCTAACGTTTCAATGCCCGCGGGTACAGCCCATAACCTGTAGCACGGTGTCAGCCTGTAGAACTCTGGAAAGAACCGGAGAACAGGGGACGCCGCGACTACAGACTATATACATTTGCTCACATAACTAAGTACATAGTCCTAGTGACTTAACACATACAAGCTAATGCTGGAAAGCTTGTGGTGGTCTTGCATCTCGTGCTCCGTCAAAATCAGGGCTATGCTTTTGGCGGGGGAGATGATGAGAGGCAAGACAACTGCAAGCTTCCCAGAATTAACTGTATCATCCGCATGAACTAGTTTTATTAGAATTGTTATGTATAGGACTTAATATGCTTAGTGATTATTCAATATGTACATAGTTTTAGTATAAAACCTATGGTGCAGCCGAGGCGTCTAACTCCGGTTCACTCCGGACGAAGCGCTGACACTGCTACCATAGGTAAGTAATTCAATAACACGGTTCACTCCGGACGAAGCGCTGACACTGCTACCATAGGTTATGGGCCCAGACGAAGCGCTGACACTGCTACCATAGGTAAGTAATTCAATAACACGGTTCACTCCGGACGAAGCGCTGACACTGCTACCATAGGTTATGGGCTGTCCCTGATTTATTACTAGCAGTAATTGAATCCTGTAATACCCGGAATATTTTTTGTGTACCCCGAGCTTGTCCCTCGTTAAAAGTGCCTAAACTCTGCGTCCAATTAATTCTTGACGCATGATAACCCTTTTATAACCCCTCCGCGTCCAATTAATTCTTGACGCACAATAATCTCTCATTCAGCATTTAATTCATGCCTACCGACCCAAACACACCCAACCCATTTCAATCTCGACCTAAAATTCAACGCGACCGAACCACCCTTACTAGAGAACTAAAAAACCTCCAGATTCCTCCGCATCTTTCCATCATCTCTACCCGTGATCGACGTAGATCACGTTCTTTCTCTAGTTCAGCTCCCCCGACCACAGTCTCACCTACAACTCCCTCCAGTCACGGTACTGCACGTCCTTTTTTTGATCTTGTAGACAATATCCAAGATTTTTCTCTTCCTCCGCAAACATCCCCACCACCATTGACAATGTCTACACGCCCTGAACCGGAAAATCCTTTGACGGAATATAAAGGGAAGGACTGCGGTGAAGTTATTGACGATATTCTGGCCCAAGTAAAACACACGCCTAAACTTAAGGCCGATGGATCAAATTGGCAAACTTGGCATAAAAGCATTTCACTTTTTATGCAACGACGGGTCCGATCAACTAAATATGCCATCAACCCGAATGCTATATCAACTCCAACAACAGTTTTTGAAGATGAAATGTGTTGGCATATTGTTTACTTCACCATCGAAGAGAAACTTCAAGCGTTCATTGATATTGGAACTACATGTTACCATGCGTATCAAATTTTATCATCCAAATTCGAAACATCTACTCATACATCAAGAATGGCATTATTCAATGATCTCCTGAATATAAAATCATCTCCATTCACAGATGCTATGTCTCATGCCGATGCTATCAAGAATATACTGGATGCATTAAAACGTTCAGGTTTTAAAATGGGTTATGACGAATTAGGAGCGATTCTTTTACAACTTCTGTTACCCCACTCCGTTTCCAATATATCAGTGGAGATTAACAAACATTTCGAATTACGAAAAGATTTATCCCAACCATCTTTTGACGAAATGCTCACCACCTTACAAAACACCGTTAAAAACTCGCTTTCTTCATCAATAATTAAATCAACAGCTTTGGAGACCAACATTGAAGATGACAGTGTCTCATCTCTAGCTTTTAAAAAAGGAAGGATGGATAGTTACCGACCTGGAAACAAACCACCTGAGTATTCGTGTCGTATGTGTAGGTCGACAGAACATTTTTGGAAATCTTGCCCTTATAACGGAGATGGTTCTGCTTTTAACTCAGAAGTATGGACCCGCCGTGAAGCCCGAATCCAACAAGCCAAAGCTGCATTAAGCAATATTCGCCGTGCTTTACCTGATAAAAAAGGAAAACCGTCCACTTCAAAAGTTCGTTTCAATGAAATAGATTCATCAGCCATTGACGTCCTAACTACTTCGCTAAATGAGTTAGATCTTGGCAGTGATGAATGGTTACAAATCCTTGAAGCTGATGGCGCAAAGGGTATTTTAGATACTGGAGCTACACATCATGTAACAGGCGATGTACGTCTTCTTTCTCACTTTCAACATTTGAAGATACCAGTTCCAGTTAAAACAGCCACTGACTTAGCTGCCGCTTTCATTACTGGATATGGCAATATGATGATTAAAGGTGTTGGAGAAGAATTGATTACCATAAAAAATGTTTTCTTTTGTGATAAAGCCAAGTCAACACTAATTTCTCCCGTTGATCTCTTACAAAATGATATTTCTCTCAATTTCAATAAATGTCATGATTTTGTAGCTACAAAAAACTCAAAAACATTATTCATTGCTCCATTATGTTTATCTGATCGCAAATGGACCGTAGATCTAGTGTATCCTAGTACTCTAGATATTAACACATTTGCAATTAACTATTATAACTCTTTGTCTTCTGCTACGATACCTGCTCCTTTTGTTCCCTCCTCTGTTTCCAATATTCCTTATCCGACAGCGGTTCCCAATTCTATTATGGACTGGCATCGACGTCTTGGTCACACTAGTGTCAGGGTTCTACGACGTATTGCAAAATTGGGATTATGTGAAGGTGCACCAGCTTTTGTGCCATCATGTAGACTTCATTGTGACATATGCGCAGTATCAAAGAGTAAGAGACGAAATACCTTTATTGCAAACAAACGCGAACATGAAATAATGGATCTTGTGGTATCAGATTTGGTGGGACCCATGCTTGACATAACCAATGATGGTGAAATTTATGTTGCCACATTCAGAGAGGCTACATCTACATATGGTGAAGTATTCATTTTAAAAAAGAAGTCAGATGTTCTAGAAGCATTTATTAGTTTCAAAAACAGGTTGGAAAATGTCACGAATCGACGTTTGAAAATTCTACGAACTGACAACGGAAAAGAATATATGAATAAAAAATTCTCTGAATTTTTGGCCAACAATGGGGTCCTGCATGAGCACTCAATGCCTTATCATCATGAACAAAACGGTATGGCGGAGCGATTTAATGAAACAATTGGTGAAATTGCACGCACCATACTGCTGGCGACTGACTTACCGGCAACTTTCTGGACTTTAGCATATTGTTGGGCCTCATACATTCACAATCGATTGCCAAATGTACGAGTTATTGATAGCACCCCATATCAACTGATTTTCAACAGAATTGCGGATTTATCACCTATAAAAATCTTTGGTCAATGGGCATATGTGCACATACCGACTGAAAAACGCACCCGAATGCAACCTAGGGCAATGCGATGTAGAGTTGTTGGTTTCATTGACGGTGGTAAAGGATGGTTTTTTTGGCACCCAGACACCAATTCATTTGTCCAGTCTGCAATGGCAACTTTTATCCCTGAGGGTACTGATCCTAGTGAGAAATCTCTAACATCTCCCTGTGAAGATACTCACCCATCAAAAGGGAAATTGTCTTTTATCCTCAACAATTTGAAATTCGGAGATTTTACTGCTGAAGAAACAATAACTGTTCAAGATAAAATGGTGGATTATATCAATGAAAATGCACTTGAACTATCTGATCGTCTACCCCGCACTTACAAGCAAGCCATGAAGCGCCATGATGCTGATAAATGGAAAATTGCATGTCAAGATGAGCTAAACAATATGACTTCAATGAACGTGTGGAAGTTGGTGTCTCTACCTGCTGGTAAAACTATTACCGGGGCAAGATGGGTATTTGCCCTGAAACGCGATGAATTTGGCAACGTAATTAAACATAAAGCACGCTATGTAGCTCAAGGGTTTAAACAAGTGGAGGGTGTTGATTTCCATGATACCTTCGCCCCCACAGCTACTTTTGCGTCTCTCCGCCTCATTCTTACATTGGCTGCAACTTATAATTGGCCTATTCGAACTTTTGATGTCACGGCTGCCTATCTTCACAGCAACCTGGATGAAGAAATCTATATACGTCAACCTGAAGGTTTTGAAACAGATGGCTCAAATCTAGTGTGTAAGTTGAACAAAGCGCTATATGGCACCAAACAGGCGGCGAGGTGTTGGTGGAAACATTTTAGTGGTATACTTGAAAATATAGGCTATAAGGCAAGTAATCAAGATGCGAGTGTGTATGTGCTGGAAAATGATGGTGTAAAAGGAATGCTATGGATTCATGTGGATGATGGTGTAGTTGTTGGTAGTGATAATGATATTTTGGACAAACTGGAAGCAGATATTGGAAAGCATTTGAAGGTAAAATGGTCATCAGGTATATCGTCTATTGTTGGATTGGCCGTTTCACGATGTGATAGAGGTTTTACAATTCACCAACCGGGTTTAGTAAGCAAAATTCTTAGAGAACATAATTCAACAGGATTAACCTCCCACTCTCCTTTACCTACTGGTCTATCACTGGTTTCCTTATGCGATAAAACAAATGATCCAATGGAACCATTAAAATTTCTATTGATTATAGGTTCCCTCTCGTATCTTGTGGCAGGCTCAAGACCTGATTTAGCATATCCAGTCAACTTCCTGGCACGTTATGCATCAAGACCAGGTAAAGATGAATGGAATGCTCTAAATCATTTACTGAGATATCTACAATTTACGAAGAACATGAAGTTTCACATATTCCCTACTATCCAACGTTTACCCTCAACTGAAGTTTTCTGTGATGCAACTTGGGGTGGCGAATTTGCTAGAGCAACAGGTGGCCATATTCTAATGATTAATGGATGTCTGATTCTTTGGCAATCAAAACGCCAATCAAGAGTAGCAACTGCGTCGCTTCATTCAGAACTCATGGCTATGTCCAATGCAACTAGACAAGCTTTATGGATGAGGAATTTACTACGTGAGGTGAATTTGTGTGATGGACCAACTAAGCTCCTGTGTGACAACAAGGGTGCAATAGTTGCTGCTACAGACAATCCATCTGATAAGCGTTGCAGACATGTCGACCGAGATTTTTACTTTGTAAATGAACAAGTATACCGCCGTGAAATTAAAATTGAATGGGTCTCAACGAATGATCAAATTGCTGATTTATTGACAAAGAATCTAGGTCCAAATGTGTGGAAAGAGAAACGTTCTTTACTTGGGGTTTATTAATTATTCTTTATTGTTCTTTTTATTTTTATTTTTTATTTTTTATTCTTTATTTTTATTTTTATTTTTATTTTTTTTTTTTCTCTCCTCTCTCTGTCAATGTTTGTCATTGTACACGGTAGTGGGAAAATCACTAAGAGGGGGGGTGTTATGTATAGGACTTAATATGCTTAGTGATTATTCAATATGTACATAGTTTTAGTATAAAACCTATGGTGCAGCCGAGGCGTCTAACTCCGGTTCACTCCGGACGAAGCGCTGACACTGCTACCATAGGTAAGTAATTCAATAACACGGTTCACTCCGGACGAAGCGCTGACACTGCTACCATAAGAATACTTTGTTGTGTGTGAGAAAGGGAGAGGAAAATCAATTATTCAACATTTGTCGAGAATGATGCCTTGCAGAACCAAGGAAAAGGTCTCCAATGTATTCGGAGACTACACGATATACTGATGGGAGACTAGCTAAGTACATAGATAGATAGTATGGTCACACCATAACCTTTTTTGGTGGGTAGATGTCTGTATATGCATACGAACTTTAAACCCATAAAGTTGAGTTATTTTTGTAACTTTCTATCTCTATTTTTAATTTTTAATTTTTTGACCAAATCGACTTTGGATTGATTAAATTATTTATTACCTGCACAAGAGATTTGCCCTTTTATTCCTTTCACTTTTCACTTTTCACTTTTCATTTATCTTATCTTATTTTATCTTATCATTGTCCTACTCTCGACATTCCGTGCGCTTTATCGATTCTTATATATTATTATTATTATTTTTTATTTTTATTTTTGGTAAATAAAAATAAAAATATAAATAAAGAGTGCAAATCACATTTTTAGTTATGTATCATATTGATTGGGTGAAAGTGTTGGGAGATACTTTGGTTGCTCGTCATCTTAATCATATTCGAGCTCTTCATGAATCATTTCTCCAGATCCATTTCCCAGCAGATCCAGGCCCATCATCATCAACAACATCATCATCATCGTCATCAGCATCATCACCACCATCACCATCATTATCTAGAGGAGAGCCATTACCATTATCATCACTATCTAGACGAGAACTATCATCATCATCAACTTCAATAGCACGAGAACCTGCTTCTTTATCGGTACGAGAACCTCTTCCTGAAATAGCAACAACAACAACAACAACGCCTACTTTCACACGTCGACAAGTTCATCGTGATCGTGCTCAAGGACACGATCGTCTCACTTCCGACTACCTTGGGACGAAACCTAAATACCCCGATTCGATCTTTCAGCGTCATTTTCATATCAATCGGGCATTATTTTACAAACTGGTGAATGAATTACAATATCATAATAGTTATTGGATTCAAAGACGTGATTGTTGTGGAACTTGGGGTTTATCGACAGTTCAAAAAGTGACTGCAGCATTAAGACAAATGGCTTATGGAACTTGTGCAGATGTGATGGATGAATATGTTCAGATGGGAGCTAGTACAGCGATTGAATGTTTAAAAACATTTGTGACCGATATAAATGAATTATACGGTTCTCAATATTTTCGACCTCCTGATATGAAAGAAATAAAAGAGATTAGAAAAGAATATGAAGATGAAGGGTTTCCTGGATGTCAAGGAAGTTTAGGTAGGATAGATTGGATTTGGAGGAAATGTCCAATTGATTGGGTTAATCAAAGTAGACAAGGTAGAGAAAGAACAACGAGAGTGGTACTTGAAATGTTGGTTTCGAAAAACTTGAGAATTTGGAACGCATTTTTTGGGATGCCGAGTGGACTTGAGAATTTGAACGAAAAGCATATGAGACCTTTATTTTTTAATGACTTACCAGGTGTGTATCTGGATGATCATGCTCAACCGTATCAATCTGTTGTAATGTTATTTTATTTTATTTTTTATCATTGGACTCATCGTTGGGACGACGTGTTGAGGAAATGAAGAAGAAGAAGAAGAAGAAGAAGAAGAAGAAGAAGGTTCTTCATTTACCATCAATGGACACACGTATCAAGATGGTTATTATCTGGTCAATCAAAACTATCCACCCTGGCCAGTATTTATTAAACCACTAGATCGACTTCACGAAAATGATGAGCCCTCTCAAATTTTTCAGACTTATCAATCGAGTCATTTGAAAGACATTGACATTGCCTTTTTAGTTCTTAAATCAAGATGGTCGATACTTGTTCAACCATCTAGATTATGGAAATTGATTGATATTCATGATTTAATAAAATGTGGGATTATTCTTCATAATATGGTGGTAGTAGATGGTCATGGGTCTAAAGATACGATCATAAAGGAACAAAGAATGTCCAGTTCTTCATCACCTTGTTCAGATTTAGCAGCTTCAACTTCAGCTTTAGTTGGCCCAGAAGATTATGATATTCCACCAGAACCCAGTTTCAATGGTAATCATTATCAGGATATGGATCCCCAATTACGTGATCCTCGAGTTCATTTACAACTTATGGAAGATTTGAAAAATCATCATTGGAATCTTAGGACCAAGCAAAAGGGAGTGAGCTTGGGCAAATAAACCAATCAACGATATGTATGTACATATATATCTCTGTAGTTTGTATTTGTTTGGAAAGGATGTCACGAATGCACGAATGAAGTTGAAGATGATCAATCAACTCAAAAGAAGTTGTGAGTGATGAGAGTGATGTGAATTGAAAGGGGGGAGGATTGAAATTTGTATGTAAGAGACCGTCATCGATCACGTGATGAGGATCGTTGACTCTGCCAAGACGCCCCAACGCAAAAGTGGCGAATGGTTGGGGACACTATGCATGGTGATATGCAATATGTCAAGAGGCAATATTTATAATCTCTTGCTTTCATTCTTTCATTCTTTTTCTTCTTATCTTCATCTTCATCTTCTTCACTCAATCTTTCTCTGTATTTCTGTATTTATATTAATCCTCTCCTTCAACTTCAAATCCACATGTCCACTCCTCACACCCCTCACACCCCTCAACCACCCCAACAAAACCAAAAGTCTCGTCGTGCTTCTTTGCTTTCTTCTCTTCTTTCTTTCAACTCTTCAACCCAACCTCCCCTATCCCCTTCCCCCATCTCCCCTCCCCTCTCCGCTGTCTCCGTATCCCCTCAATCCTCTTCTTCTCCTGAAAACTCTACCTCCTCTTCTATTCTTTCTTCTTTGGCCTCTCCTTCTACTCAATATTCTCCTCATCAACGCAGCGCTAGCTTGTCTTTTGGTTCCTTTTCATGGTCCAGATCTGGATCTTCTTGGTTGTCCGGCTCTCCTCCTCCCTTGAATTCTTCTCTTCCCCCTCAACCTGTCAATGTTAGTGATCAAAAACCGTTGGAAACTTCCTCTCCCTCTCCTTCTCGTCGTTTCAGTACTGCGGCTGTTTCTTCTCCATTGACTTTTAGGGTCAATATTTAGGTTTTTTTTATATCTGTTTTCTTGGTTATTTTATTCTAACATGTATCTTTTTCTTTTTTTGAAGCGTGCTTTTGAGTTGCCTTCTTACACCACTATAGCTTATGAGCCTGAATCCCCTTCAACTTCTCCGATCACTCCTCGTGGTCGTTCTGCTAGTACAGCACCTTCCCCCCATCCTCCTCGCAGGAGATTGAGCCCTATGGGCGATAAAGTTTGCAATTCAAACATCTCTCTTCCGCACACATTTCTTTCTAATATTCATGTCTGCATTTTTTTTTTTTTTTCCTTTCTGATTTATCTCTGTCTTAGATGATTCGTGATTCAGCCTTTTAAGCGGGCTCCGTTCGCTTGCTTTTCATAATATTTCCCAGTCTTTGTTTTTTGAATGGTCAAAAATAATCATCATTCACGGTTTCATATTTATTCTCAGCCAGAGGCCTATTTTTTTCAAAAAAAGAAGAAGAAAAATTCTCCTCTGGTTTCTCATCTTGTATCATAGGGTGGCTCTACCCCAAACGTTTTCAAGCTCACCATTCAAAATAAAAGGGTATTGAAAGCTTTCAAAATTCATCAAAGTTTATTATGAAGATAATCGAAAAAAATTAAATAAACACGAAGGAAAGATTGAAATCTATTAAAAAAATAAAACTCTAAAGAAAGGAACTTATATATTTACGAAGAAACAAATCTAGTAACTATAACTATATAACTATATTTCAATTTATGTAATCACGATTATGGAGTTGAGAGTATTTACTTTTTTATGGGGGTTATCTTGCGATATTTTCTCTCACTTGTATTCTTATTATTATTTCTTTTTGATCATGAAATGAGTTTGTATAATACACATAAACTTTGTAGATTACCATTGATCGAGTTTGATTTTTACTTTTCGGGATGTGTGTGTTCATGGCTAAATCTAACTATATATATATGGGCACGTAAGGTAGGCAGGTGGAAGGTTTCTGATGATTTGATTTGACGATTTCAATGGAATTGGGGCTTTATTTGGTTCGATTTGGTTCAAGGGTTCCTCATTTCATTTAATATGTCGTGATGGAGAAGATTGACATGGAATTGAATTTCGATCGAGTTTGAGTAGTAGTTCATTTCATTTTACATTAAGGTTTTTTTTATTTTATTTGAGATGCGGGATAGATTGAATTAAATATGGTTATGTATGACACAACAGACATAATAACTGACGTTACACGGGCAATTTCACCTGTGTAGTTCAACAAGTCGCACAAATTGAACTATGCATTGTGTATCGTCATCCGAATTTTCAGAAACGTCAGTAAAATGTTTCTTGTTTGAGGGGAGCGGGGAGGAGATAGAGGGGAAAAGTGGAGTTCAGTTGGATAAATTTTTAAGTATTGAGAGGCTTTTTTTTAATTTTTTTTTTAATTTTTTTTTTTTTTGAGGATTCATTTGTTTGATGTTGGATTTTATGTACAGCATTTCGGGAAAAGCTTGCTGTAATTTTACCTTCCACTCCTCGCCAAAAAAAAAAAAAAAAAAAAAAAAAAAAAAAAAAAAAAAAAAAAAAAAAAAAGTGTTTAAGCCACTTTTAACGGTGGATGAGGGGTGAAAAAAAAAAAAAAAAAAAAAAATTAAAAAAATTAAAATTAAATTAAAATAAAAATAAAGCAAGGTTTTCACAACTAGCTGCATGTATGAAAATGTACATACATACATTATGACATAATCATTCTTAAAAAAAAAAAAAAAAAAAAATTGTTTAAGAGTTTTTTTTTCTATACATTGATCTTGTTAAAAAAGGTATTTTTTAAAGTCAGATGAGAGGAGTTGACATTGAGCATGTCAGCCGGGCTATGATAAGAGTCCAGTAAATATTATGTTAAATTATTTGAACATGAATAAGAGATAAAATGTATTTAAATTATATATACAAATTAAATATCATATCAAATAAACTTATATAACAATATTTTTAATATATATATGATAGGGGGTATCAAAGTTGACCTATCCACAATTAATTTAATTGCAGATAAATATCCTTATACCCCAATTATCTTCCACAATTATTTTTTCTAATAATTGAGTTATTAGACATTTTACGTGTCAAAGTTAACCTCTTATCTGACATTTTTATACTCAATTTATCATAACCACATATTGGACAACTTTCTGTCATAACCACATCTTTGACTACTGTCAGCCGGTCATCTAGAAGAAGGAGAAGAAGAAGAGAGGAAAATGGAGAAGAAAGGAGAAGAAAGGAGAAGGGGGAAGATTTAAAGGAAATATAAAAAAAAAGAATAAGGGGAATTGTTTAAAGGAAGCGCAACAACAACTTTTGGAATTTTAATAAGACAATTGACAGTGGCTTAACAGGGATTCTGATTCAGTAAGTATTTTTTCTGCTCTGCTTAAATATCAACTACAGACTACTAAAAATCTTAAAGCAACCTTTAATTTATTTAATATAGCAATTATAAGGGAGACAAGCACCACACATAATTAATATAAAAATGTATTGTAAAAAATAATATGATAATGTAAGTTATGGGGCTGAAGGGGATTACCCAAGGCCTTTTTATAGGCAAGGGGAACTCTGAAGTGCCACAAATGAGTATATACACAATAGTAATAAGGTGAAACAAGAAAATAAAAGAATATAACTAAAACATAGATATTAAGAGAAAAACATGAAACAATTAACTAAACCCATGAGTAAGTAACTATTTTTCCCACCATAATTTCCCAACCCAGTTAATTAAAATAATGAGTGACTAAGTAAGTCTGAAACATAAGAACTGTGAGTAAATTAATCAAAAACAGGCATTACAGTGAGATGTAAGTCATTTAATTGAAACAAATAAAATTATTTTGATGCAAAAATTCATGTAATCAATTTAACCTAGTATAAAGCAGAAATAATTAATTGTTTTAACTATTTAATTAATGCAATAACTAGTTTAAATGAAACAAATAATTAATTTAATGATTTTGCTAATTTAAAGTGAGAGTCTGAATACCCTTTTTTTTTTTAAATATGTTGACAGGTTGTCTAGAAGAAGGAAAAGAAGGAGAAGAAAATAGAAAGGGGTAGCAGGAAATAGTAAGTAGGGATTATAAAGGGAATTAATAATAGGTAAAATTTATAAATTTAAGAAAAATAATAAAAAGAATAGAGAAATGCAATGACACTTTCTGAGGGGAGACACAACAAAGAGGTTTTATTTATTTATAAAATATTTATTTTTAAGTAAGTCAAATTTTTCTGCACAGCTAGCAATTATTGTTGGCCAGGTCATCTAGAAGGAGGAGAAAAAAGGAGAAGGAAATAAAAGAAACTAGGGGAAAGGTAATGAAATAGAGAATTTATAAAAGTTTAGATTTAAAAGTGTAAGAAAGTTAGAGTGAAAAATAAAGAAATGCAATGACAAATTTTTGAGGAGTGACACAACAGGAGGTTTAATTTATAATATTTAAATTTTTCAAGTTATATATCAGTGCGCGGTTCACAATTATTATTATTAACAGACTTAGAGCAACTTTTAGTTATTTATATAAAATTTAAATTAGATTTGTAATACTAATAAAAATAGTAATAAATGTATTATATTAAAAATATGTTCAAGTTTGAGTGTACAATAAGTGGTGAGGCTACAGGGGGTTACCCAAGGCCTTTATATAGGCAAGGGGCCCTCTGAAGCGTCATAATAAGGTATATACAGAGAACAATTAAATATAAAAACAAGTAACTTATTTTGAGTAAGTGTAAGGGGAAGTATGACACCATTAACTAAAACACATGAGTTAGAGCCCAAATATCCACCAATTTAAAAACAAACAGTTACAATAAAATTGGTGAGTAATTAAATAAGTTTGAAACACATAAAAATAATTAAATTAATTTAAAACATGTCTGATAATCTTTTAAATAATAACCAATTTAACTGAAACATGAAAAATAACTTATTTTAACATGTAAAAATAATGTAACTAATTAATTTAGTATAAAACATGAGTAATCAATAATTTTAATTACTTTTATTGGTGTAATAATTATTTTAAATTAAAACAAATTCTTATTATAACAAAATTACTAAATTTTAGAATAAAACATTAATAATTTATTTAATAAAGTTTTTTAACTTTTCATATTCAAGTGCCTTATCAATACAGCTTTGAGCATGTTTTCTGCATAGCTGTTGCATTTGTATAAAAGATCTTACACCAGGGTGTAGTTCCAACTTAGGTATTTTATTATTGAGAATTTGAGCAGGAGTGTTTGGGACATAACCTAACCAAAGCTCAAAGGGCTTTTTCTCAGTGACAGAATGAACAGTGCTATTATATGCAAATTCAAGACCAGGTAATAGAGTGACCAGTCATGAGTAAATCTGTCATTGTCTTTATATTCTAATCCAAAGGCACAATAACTTATAATCATATCTTCCAGAGTTTGAATCATTCTTTCAGCTAGACCATCAGTCTGAGGATGATGAGCTGTAGACAATTTTAACTCACAGCCACATATATACATCAAAGACATCCAAAATTCATATGTAAATTTTGGGTCTCTATCAGAGATAATGGCTCTTGGAAATCCAATAATATTTAACATGTATGACCACCATAAGAAAGATAATTCTTTTGTGGATGCATCTTTGTGGGTGGGAAAAAATTTGCACATTTTGAGGAATCTATCCACTATTACCCAACAAGAGTTATTAATATCTTTACCTGCTACAGGAAGACCAGTGACAAAATACATGTTAATGATTTGCCAAGGAGCATCAGGTGCTTCAATATGTTGCAACAATCCTACTCTTTTACCTGTAAATCTTTTAGAATTTTGACAAGAATCACAAGATTCAACATATAATTTAGTGTATTCAGACATATTAGCCCACCAAACAGTGTTTTTAATTCTGATAATGGTTTTCTCAAGATCAAAATGTGCTGCTAATATGTCATCATGACAAAGTTTTAAGATGGTTTCTTTCATGGAAGGAGGAATAACAATGACATTGGTCAGTTTTCTCCTGTAATAAATATAACCATCTTCAATAGAAAACTTACCTTTACTCAAAGCACTTTGGTACTTTGGAGGAAGATTTTTTATCAATGCTTGAATAGAAGCATTCTTTGGATCATTCAAGATAGTAACCAATTTATTTAAATCAGAATCTTGATCATATGAATACAGAATTAATTGTAACAGTTCCTCTTCCATATCAACAATGTATATACCATGTATATGTACTGTATCATCTTCAGGTACATAGGCTGGATTGGATGCATCATTTGGAAAGGGTAATTTGGACACCATACCAACATTAGAATGAAACTTTCCAGCCCTGTGAATAATAGTCATTCTACCTTTGTATTCTTGAACAGCTAGTTGCCACCTAAACATATGTCTATTTGGTGTTTTCAAGTTTAAGAGGGATTTCACAGCACTGCAATCAGTAACTAATTCAAACATTTGATCATCTAAATAATAATGAAGATTCTCTAAAGCCCATACAACTCCTAAGCACTCTAATTGAGTGGCACCATACTTCAATTCACTTTTTCTTAAGGTTCTTGAAATATAACAAATTACTACTTCTGAAAATTTTTCATTAATAATTTATTTTTGATGTAGAGAAGCTCCAAGTCCAATAAAACTTGAATCTGTATAAAGAACAAAAGGTTTATTTAAATCTGGAAGGGCAAGGATTGCTGCTGACATTAAACAATTTTTTAATGTATCAAAAGCTCTATGAGCATCCTCATTCCATATATAAGCCACATCTTTTCTTGTTAGCTTGGTAAGTGGTAAGGCTATGACTTGATAATTTTTTATATATTGTCTATAGTAGCCACACATTCCCAAGAAACTCAGTATTTATTTTACAGAAGTTGGTGCTGACACATTTTGGATAGCAGCAAATTTTCCTTGGTCTACACAGACTTGTAAGCCAGACACAACATGACCCAGAAATTTTAAGGATTGAAACCTAAATTTACACTTTATAAAGGATAAAGTCATGTTAATTAAATCAATTTTCTGAAAGACTCTATTTAAGTGTTGGATGTGTTCATCAAAAATTTTAGAAAAAACTATGATGTCATCAATATAAACCATTAACCATCCTTCAATTATTTCCTGGTGAAATGTATTATCCATTACTTTTTGGAATACTGAAGGGGCATTTTTAGGGCCAAAAGGCATCCTACCACATTTGTAAATTCACATATGGGTAGCAATTAGCAAAAAATTTTGTGAAGACTTCTCAACAGTTATTTGATGATAGCCCTTATTCCCATCCAGACAGATTATAAATTTTGCACCTTGCAAGGTATCATGTATAGAGCTAATTCTGGGTAAGGGGTAAATATCATCCACAGTATAAGTATTCAAAGCTCTATAATCTCCACAAAGTCTAGATTTATCTTTCTCATAAGAGATTAAAACTGGAGAGATGACACAATATTTGGGTGTAACATCCACTTTTTCAATAATATTCATACTTAGTAAAGTTGAGATATTATCTTCTATATCTTTTCTCTTTGTGGGAGAAGGAGAGTAAGGTTTTTTCTTTAGGCTAGGAGGTATTTCATCCACATTGCAAGATAAAGAAATTTTCATTTCATCTTTAACCCATCCTAACACATGGGAACCATGAGCAAAAGCCATTGGGAAAGATGTGATTAAGGCTACTATTGAATCTTTTTGATTATCAGTTTATTGATTACCAAATGAAGCTATTTCAATTTCAGACAATAATACAACCATTTCCTCTGTTTGTCTGCCTTTACATTGAATCAAAGAATGACAAGATTTTAATAAGGGTGCAGAATGCTTTTTAGAAGAAGAAATTTTAATATTTCTTTTCCCATTCATGCCCAAGTTAAAACAATTGTTTGCAGGATACAATTTAATGCCAAACATGATTAAAATTTCATTTACCATCATGAACCAATTGCTTAAATTTTCATTTTTTATCACAACAAATTCACAAATAGCTCTGACAAAACCACCATTATATTTAAAGAATACAGCGGTTTTTTATTTGCCAATTGGACATAAAACAGAACCATAACCTCTCCATTTTTCAGATGTTATAGGTAATAATTTGCCTTGATAATCCTTATTCACAGAAGCCAGTGCTTTCTCAGACACTACACTTTCTCCAGCATCAGAGTCAAGAATAACCTCAACATTTTTACCATTTATGATAACTGGTGCTCTCAAGGGTGATATTAAAATGGAACTGTCAGTAATATCTTTAATTACTTCAGCATTTTCTACAGAATACAAGTCAATATCACAATTATAAAACCAATTATCTAAATATTGGATATCCTTTTCTAAAACTAGAAGTTCCTGAGCAGACTCATGGTCATAAGAGATATTGCTATTACAGTCACTGGAGGAATCATCAAGATCAGCTTGAGTATTTTCAGATTCTTCAGTTTGTTCAACAAGATGAATTTTCTTGTCACAAATATGTCCTTTCTTCCATGGTTTGTTACATTTAAAAAAAGTGTTTGTTGCATATTTCTTTGGGGAAACTGGGGCAGAAGGTCTACCAGTTTTGTCTGGAAGCTTTGTGGAAGGCTTTTGCTGGTCATGATAAGATTTAACAGGATAATTCCATGGTTCATATCTATGATTTAGTAGGACTTCATTACAGATATTAATAAAGGAAGAATTCTCTCTCACATGCTCAGTCCTTGCCACAATCAAATCTCTCAGAGAATTTGGTAATTTGTTGAGAATCTTATCTCTCCAAACATCATAATCCATTTTAGGATCCATGGCTCTAAAATTTTTTATAATTTTCATAAGGAAAACAATAGGTTTTTCAGGAGAGGAGGACACATATTTAGCATTCTCATATAATCTCTGTGGGGCAAGCCTGAATTTGGAACCACCAAATTGATTTTCAATCAAGGTTTTTCACTCTTTCCAAGTATAATGGTGATTGTCCAGTAAGACAGATTCATACCACATTAAAGCTACATTGGAAAATAAAGAAATTAATTTAGAGACTATTTCTTCATCTGGTAATTTATAAGAGTTTTTCAGATTATCAATTCTCTGAACAAAGTGTTTCCAGTCAGATGAAGAGTCACCATCAAAATTGGGATATTGATCCAGTTTGGGCCAATTTTTCTGGCTACTGGGATGGTCCATCTTTTGATTAGAATTATTTAACATTAATAATTCTTGAATTTTAGCCAGGTGTTAAGAAATTTTATTATTTACAGAAACAGCTGGTTCATGACCATTAAAAGCATTTTTTCTAGTAGAAAAAGTGTTTACAGACTCATTGTCAGTTTTTTTAATGGCTGAAATATAGGGAAGAAAAGAGCTGCTTTGTTCAGGCTCTTTTCCTTTATTTTTATGCAGTTGATGGGCAGAATTTTCATCCACACCATAATGATTGATGGTTAAGGCTGAAAATTTTTCCTGTAGGTCAGACAAATAATTTCTTATCCTTGGAATTTCAGACAGCTGGTCATATATTTTTTCAAGGGATAAAACATTTCTGTTCTCAAAAACTGTGTGTTTGGTAGTCAGAGCTTGGAAAAAAAATTTCAGCTTTTTCAACTCATTGTGTAGAGACTTAATTTCACCCTTCAAAGAATAATTCTCCTCAATAAGGGGTTTTAATTCACTCAAGTTTTTATGCAGATAAATATTTTTATCTGAGATAGCTCTGTGATTACTTTTTATATGTTTTTGCTGGCTAAGAACAATATTCAAAGTTTCTTTGATTTTAAAATAAGCTGTATCTTGTACAGAAGAACTCACTTTACAATGTAAGTGCAAATTATTTAATCGATTACTCTCATGTATTAACACATCTCTCAAATGTTTGTCTTTCACAACATTAAAATCAAGTGTATCTTTCAATATTTCTTCAGAAGTTTTCTATATTAAAGTATAGACTTCAGGGGAAACAGAATCATTCTTAATTGCAAGAGAAGTATTAATTAAAGAAGTAGAAGTCAAATGTAAAGGTTCATCAAATGATAATTTGCTAATTACATCATTGGGGCTACTCATTAAAGGGAGTTGTCTTTTTAAGGGTTTAACTTTTCTTTCACCAGGATCCACAATATTACCATGGCAAGGGAGGAAACTTCCCCTGTGCCTTCTTTCTTCTGCCTCCCTGATAAGGATGGGGCTGAGGAGATGGATGGTAGGTTGGTGTCCTGGATGGACCAGGGTGTTGAGCTGCTGGCTGCTGAACATTCTGTTGGTAATGGTTCATCAGGTAATCTCATTTCCACTGTTCCACTTGCAGAGTGCTTTGATTTTGAGTGAAAGAGCTGGGTGTCTGATGGGTCTGAGGTTGAGGCTGAGGCTGAGACTGAGAGGCTGGGAAAGGAGGAGGTTGAACCTGCTTGTGATTTAATAGCTCCTGCATCTTTTGCCAGAGTGTGTCTACTCTTGCCTTGTATTTCATGCTTTCTGCCTTCAGTTCTTTTATGTGGGTGGACAGGTCATTTATTTGTTGTGTCAGAGGGATCTTTTTTATTCTTATACCCTTTAGAGGATTTTCCTGATTTATCTGAGGTTTTATTTCTTTCAGAGTAGTTTGGTGAGGGGGGTTTGCCACTTCTCCTGAATTTTCTACATTCTGAAGGGTATGAAGGTTGTTTGTCAGCTGAAGAATTCTTGTAAGTTAATTTTGAAGAACCTACAGATTCATCATCAACATCCACTTCAATTTCATCCACATGTAGATTATCCATGCTGTTTTCCAAACTAATGGACATAAAAACTGTGAAAAAAAAATCAAAATTATTCTAATGATTCAAATTAGTATTTTCAAAATAAAAAATAATCAAATGATTTTTTTTTTTTAAAAAAAAAAAAAAAAAATAAAATAATTTAAATATTATTTTTAAAAATCAATTAATTAACAAAAAAATTTAATACAAAAAATATGTAATTACAAACTATTTTATTAAGAAATAACAATAATTATTATGTGACCAACCAACAAAGTTTTAATAAGTCAACCAAAAAATAATTAATATCAAAAAATATATTGGTAATATTGGGACTAAGCACTGGGTACTATTATGGTCAACCAATAAATCAAAAAAAAAAATTAATAAAAATTAAGTTAATAATTTATTAAAAATTCTAATGATCTTCTAGGACTAAGAGTATAACTCTATTATGGTCAACTAGGAAAAAATAAAAAAAATAAAATAATGGTCACTTACACTCAGTGATTCAGCAATTAAGCCAAAAACACTGTTATTGCAATAAAAATTTAATAATATATTTGAGAGGTGCAAAGGTTTACTTACTATAGTGATTGAGAAATCACTTTAAAATATATATGATTTAATCTAATATAAACCAAAAAGGTCAAACCCAAGTTTGAAACACACTCGCTGCAAAAATTGTCTTTTTCACTTTAGGTGGTCCATGCATTATGTTGCTTGTTGAAAGGTGTTGTTGTCATTTGGAAAAGGCCTCCAATTGTTGGCCGTTTGTCTAGAAGAAGGAGATGAAGAAGGTAAAAAAGAGAACAGAGGAAAAAGGAAGAACTAAAGGGAAGAAATAAAAAGGAGAAATGAAAGAAAAAAAAGTAATTAAATCAAAATAAGAGTAATACAACAAGAGTTTATGAGAAGTAACACAACAGTGAGTTTTAATTTATTGGTAAAAGATTTAAATTTTAAGTAAGAGATTTCTTCTCTGCGCGGCAATCAAAATTTATTATTAATAGACTTAGAGCAACCTTAGAATTATTATTGAGTATTAATATTAGAATTATTATGCTAATAAAAATAAAAAATAATGTATTGTAAGTTTTATAAAAAAAGTGTATAATATAAGTGATGCTGCCTAAAGGGGACTTCCAAGGCCTTTTTATAGGCAAGGAGATCTCTGAAGCGCCATAATAATGTATATAAAAAATAATAAAAATGTGAAACAAGAAGACAAGAGAATATAATTAAAACATAGAAATTAAGAGAAAAACATGAAACAATAAACTAAACCTGTGAGTAAGTAGCCAATTTTTCCACCATAAGTTCTTAAAACAATTAATTAAAATAATAAGTAACTAAGTAAGTCTGAAACATAAGAACTGTGAGTAAAATAATCCAAAACAGGTATTACAGTGAGATGTAAAGGGTTTAATTAAAACAAATAATATTATTTTCACACAAAAATTCATGTAATCAATTTAATCCAGTATAAAGAAAAATTAATTAATTGTTTCAAATATGTAATTAATTCAATAACTAGTTTAAATGAAACAAATAATTAATTTAATGATATTTCTAATTTAAAGTGAGAATTTGAATACCATCTTATTAAAAAAGTGTTTTAATTTATTTAATAATTTTACTGACACAATTAAGGGTCAAAAAAAAGCGCCCAATATTATTGTTTAAATAGATATGTAAGGCTTTATTTAATATATAAATTTAATTAATTAATTTAATTACATTATAAGTTAATTTTACACTTATAATTATAATATATGTTTATAATTAATTAATTATTAATTTATAATTATTAAATAAATAAAAATGCGCCATTATTTGTAGAATATAAAATATATTATGCTTAATTTAAATGTATAAATAATTTATATAATAATAAAATTAATATAATACTTATATTTAATAAGATACTTATATAATTTTATTATGCAATAAAATATTAATTTATATACATAAAATACAATTCTTAGGCCCTCTTTCAGGTCCAATAAATTAACATATCATTTACTGGGCTCCAGGTATAGCCTGGCTGACACTTCACCTGTTGTATGACTGCCACTTTGTTTTGGTCAACACATATCTGTAACCCTGAAACAACATGACCAAATACTTTTAAGGAATGAAAACCAAATTTAAATTTATTTAAAGCAAGTGTCATATTTATCTCATCCATTTTGTGGAACACTTTACACAGGTGGCTAAGATGGTCCTCAAATGTTTTTGAGAATATGATGATATCATCAATATAAACCATCAGCCATCCTTCAATTATTCTTGATGGAATGTGTTATCCATGACTTTTTGGAAAACTGAAGGGGCATTTTTAGGGCCAAATGGCATCCTAATATACTTATAAATACCCATGTGAGTAGCAATCATCAGAAAATTCTGGGAATTCTTCTCAACAGGTACCTGGTGATATCCCTTGTTACCATCCAAGCAGCTTATATATTTAGCACCTTGTCAGGTAGCATGTATAGAGCTAATTCTGGGTAAAGGATAGATATCATCAACAGTATAAGTTTTTAATGCTCTATAATCACCACATAACCTGGCTTTATCTTTCTCATAAGAAATTATAACAGGTGAGACAACACAATGTTTAGGTGTTTCAACTACCTTTTCAATAATATTCATTTTTAAAAGGGTAGAGAAATTGTCTTCAATATCTTTTCTCTTTGTGGGAGAAGCAGAGTAAGGCATCTTCTTTAAAAAAGGTGGTATTTCAGTCAATGTGCAAGATAATGAAATCTTCATTTTGTCTTTTACCAATCCTAATTCATGTGACCCATTAGCAAAGGCCATAGGGAAAGATTTTATCAAGTTAATGATGGAATCTTTATCCTCACCAGAAATTTGTTCTCCAAAAGAAGCATTGTCAATTTCAGACATAAGGGCATGCATTTCTTTTGTAGATCTTCCTTTATATTGAACCACAGAATTACATGTGTTCAATTCTGGTTTTAATAATTTTTTAGGGGAGGAAATCTTAAATTTTCTCTTCCCATTCATCCCCATTGTGAAACATTGGTTTGAAGGATCCAATTTTATGCCATACTTGGTTAAAATATCATTCCCTACAATAAACCAATTGCTCAAGTTATCATTTTTCATGACAACAAAATCACATATAGCTCTTACAAAACCATGGTTATATTTGAAAAATACTGTGGCTTTGTATTTACCAATAGTGGACAAAACAGAGCCATAACCTATCCAATGCTCAGAAATGATAGGCATGAGTTTTGATTTATAATTTTGGTCTATTGAAGTAAGTGCTTTTTCAGATACTACACTTCCTCCAGCTCCAGAATCTAAGACAACCTCAATGTTGTTTCCATTGATCAAGATTGGTGCCTTGAGAGGGGCAATAATAATTGAGCTGTCGTCAAGATTTCTTATGATTTCAGTATCTTCTACTGTAGATAAATCATTATTCTCAATATCAATATTATTTAAATAATGAATATCCTCTTCCAGCATCAAAATTGTTTGGTGAGATTCATATGAAATATTTCTAGCACAATCACTTGAGGTATCATCCAGTTCTATTGTGTTATCAGCATGCTCCTCAGTTTGTTCAACAAGATTTATTTTCTTGTCAAAAACATGGCTTTTCTGACAAGGCTTGCTGCATTTTGAAGCAAGTGTTTGTTGCATACTTTTTAGGTGCAACAGGGGAAGAAGGTTTATCAACCTTTTCCAGAGGTTTCTGTTGGTAATTGTAGGTTTTCTCAAAATGAAGTTATAGAAATGAATCTTCTATTATCATACTTTTTGTTCAAAAGGATCTCATTAAAAGTATTGATAAAAGAAGAAGGTTCTCTTGAGAACTCAGTCCTAGCAACTGTTAAGTCTCTCAGAGACATAGGTAATTTATAGAGGATCATGTCCTTCCATAATTCAAACTCCATATCTGAGTCCATTGCCCTCAAGATTTTTATAATTTTCATTAGGAACTCAATAGTTTTTTCACTAGAAGAGCTATATCTAGTTTCTTCATACTGCCTTTGTTGAGCTAATCTAAACTTGAAACCACCAAATTGTGCTCTAATTAATTTTTTCCAATCTTCCCATGAGTAGTCATTTTTATCTAAGAGAGCAGATTCATACCACATTAGGGCTACATTGGTAAATTAAGAAATGGCTTTTAAAACAATTTCCTCATCTGGGAGTTTGTAAGAATTTTTTCAAGTTATCAATCCTAAAAATGAACTGCTGCCAATCAGAGGAAGAATCACCATCCAATGTTGGATACTGGTCAAGATTTGGCAAATTCTTTTGATTTGAAGTATTCTCCTTATTACAAGCTTGTTTCTGAGTGAGATGGAGCTGTAACTTCTCCGATTGGGAAGTAATCTCATTGTTTAATCCTTTTGTAGATGATCCAGGTACATCAACAAGTTTTGATGGAAACTCAGTGATATCAACAGGCATTTCTGGCACTTATTTTACTTTAGATGAACTAGGAACAGGTAAAATTGGGGTATCCTGCACAACAAGTTCTTTCAAAGAAATGTCAGAAAATTTTTGATCATGTAACAATGAATTCAATCTCTCTTCATTGGTTGTTAACCTAGTTTTAACTCTTGGAATACTAGATAAACTCTCATTGATGGTTGTAAAAGATAACTGGTTCTTATTTTGTAAAGATGAATATTGGTCACCCAATTATTTTAAGTTCACCTTATGTCCCTCTAGCTCCTGGAAACAGATAGACACAGTATCTTTTCAATTTAGACAAATCATTCTTGATATTTTGTCATAAAGCAACTTTCTTTTCATGAGTTACTTTGTAATGAAATAAATCATCATAAACTCTCTGTAACTCACTCCTCAATGCTTGATACCCTTGTTCAGTTAACAAACTCTTATATTTCTGAGTCAATTGAATATTATACATGATATGATTTTGTTTTGCAATAATATCTCTCAAATATTCATCATTAATGTTAGCTACATCTGGAGTATTTCTCAATAGTGAAACTGTCAGTATAGTCTAGTATATAAGTATGATATAATAGTGTTTATTTATGGTCCTACTACTTATTGATAAATGATTTAGTGATTAAACCTCAGGGGAAGACTAATAAAATAGTTATACTCAAATAAAACTCACAATACTTGGATTTAAATGTGTGCTAGTGGTAGAAAATAGATGAATAAAATATAGTTATAGCTTATATAAAGATAATATCAATTTATATTGGCTTTTATAATATATTTCTAAATATTAATAATTTTATAGTAGTGTTTTTTGGAGTTGTAGTAATTGAATGATGATAAATAACCGTCAAAATCCCTCCTTACTTATACCCAAATCCACTGGAGTGCACAGACCTTCAATCCAGATGATGTCACTGCTATCCCTGGAAATTACAGCACTGTGAGGGCCCATCACCTCCCCATGGCGTCTACTTCAAGCAGTTTCAACACCCAGACCTCCAGTAAGGACCCTCCATCACTATTAATAATAACACTGATCCATACCATAAATAGAAAACCCAGATAAAAGCGGATACCATAAAGAAACAGGTAAAATAAACAATCAAAAAGAGATTTAATGAAACTAAAAGCATATAAAGGAAAAAAATAAAATGTCCAAGCCCCCAATAACATCCCCAAGCATCCACATTAACCCAGAAACATCCTTCCAACCCATAAATCCGTGAATAACCATCCAAGGAAGTAATTTGAGTTGTCCAAACTGGGTGTATGCGCCTGATATAGGTGTCTATGATTCTGTAGGCGTTGTGAGTCCACTGATTTCGTCCATATGACCTAAAATAAGCAGAAAAACAAAGGTTATAGGCTATTGAGGGGCTAAAACCCACTTATATACCTAAATATACATAATATACTGCATATTTCACTGAATATGAGATTTATGTATACATATAAGCTTATGTATGTCAATAATTACTTCATATCACTTAAGATAAGTATATTATGACTCCATTAGCACCTTAATAAATATTATTAGGCCATGGATAAGCTATTTAAACTATTATAAGTTATATAATAGAATAATAATTATATATATATATAATAAAATAATATATATTATTATTTTAACCTTATTTTTAAGATATAAGCTTAATCTACTTAAGGTTATCTTATTTTAAGCATAAGAAATACTCAGTCCTAAGGATATTTAGGCTGACAGAAACAGAATAACTTTCCAGATTCTCATAAAACTCAGGCTCAAGTGTTTCATCAATCATAGCCATATCAGGATTTATCATTGAAGTAGCCATTAAAACTAAAGGATTAGATACATGAGTGATTTGTCTACCACTCCCAGCCTCTACTGGTCTCACAGTTTCATCTCCTCTTCCAGAATTACCTGAAGGAGCTGAATCAGTAAAAAGAAATGGTACTTGAGATTCAATAGAGGGGCTTACCAAGGCTTGGGCAAGATCTGAATATTGTTTTTTTCTTTTTCTTCCTCCCTGATAGGGGTGAGGAGGTGAAGGGTTGAACTTATGGGTTCTTGACAGACCTGCCTGAGGTACTTGTGGTTGTTGTTGTTGTTGTTGTTGGGCCTGTAGATAATCCCACTGGGTGTTCAGCCAATCCCATTGCCATTTTGAGACTTCCACCTTTTCTTGTTGTTGGGGATCCAATGGTGGAAGGACTTTTTGGGGGGAGGAGGAAGTTTCCTCTTCTCTTAAAGAAAGGACTCTATTTTTCTTACCTTTTCTTCTAGATACTCTTCTTTTGAAACATCAGTTTGAGATTTTCTGATTTCAATTCCTTGATGTGAGTGGAGAGATTGCTGACTTGCTGATGCAAGGGCATTTTTTTTTTTTTTTTTTATATATCTTGAATTGTTTTTGGAAGCTCTTCAGAGGGGTTGATTGAAGGTCTTTTAATCCAGAGCAATTGTTTTTGACTTTTATCTCTATTTCTTGCATTTCCATATCCTGATTGGTCCAGTAATTGATTAATGTGAGCCAGTTTTGTTGTCAAAGGAGAACTTACAGAAGAAGCTTCATCATCATCAATTAAATCCAGTTCCTCATCACGGCCAGCAGAAGCACACTTTGATCCATCATAGTTGTAATTAACCTGAACTGAGAGAAAGAAATATTACAATTTAATCAGTTATTGTTTTTTACTTTGATTTAAAGAGAAATTAGGAAATTATATATATATATATATATATATATATATATATATATATATAAGTAATTATCAGGATTTTTTTTGTTTTTTTATCAACTGGAATAATGAAAATATCATTTTTTTTTTTTGGGACAAAAAAAATCAACTGAAATAATAATCACAATTTTTATTAATTAAATTAATATCATTTTATAACCAGGATTTAAAATAAATCAACTGAAATAATACAATAATTTATGTATTAGTAATATATATTTGTTGATCATGTTCAGGACTAAACGTCAATGGAAGAATTTAATGACCAGGACTGAATGTCAATTGAAATAATTTTATTATATTGAATTCAACTGATTTTCTATATTATTATTTTATTATTATTATTTTTTATTTTATTTTTTTACTGTCAGGACAATTTGTCAACTGAAACAATACTATAAATAAAATGTTTAATGATCAGGACAAAGGTCAACTGAAAAAATCAAAAATAAATAAATAATCAAAAAATAAATAAATAAATACATAAATACATAAAAGAATAATCATAATCATAATCATATAAAATAATTAATGTTAATTTTTATCTTACTTCTAGGACTAAGAACATTATAGTTCTATCTTGGTCAACTAGGGGGGGGAAAAAAATTATTATTTATTTTATTTTATTTTATTGACTAGGCACTTTCCCTTCTAGAAGAAAAGAAAAGAAGAAAAAATAAATAAATAAATAAAAAATAAAAAATAAAAAAAATAAAAATTGAGCAGCACATTGATATCACTTACAAAGAGGAGTGCTGAGTATATATATATATATATATATATAAATAAAATAAAATAAAATAAAAAAAATAAAATAAAAATAAAAAAAAATATAAAAATAAAAATAAAAAATAAAAAAAAAAAAGTTATATATATACCTAGATTATGTCACATGATGCAAAGTGAACCCACAAAATAGTAACCCAAAATAATGACCACACACACACATACACATACACATATATATATATATATATATATGTGACGATTGCCAATAAAATGAACCTAAACTTTAGGAGCCCAGTTTAATTCCCAGTTGCAGCAAAAAAAATAAAAAATAAATAAATAAAAAAGTCACATGATTGATGATGATTGATATTTTTGTTGTCCACTGGTCCCTACTAGTTCCTTGATATCCATGGTCCCTTGGTTGCTGGCTTCAAGATATCTATGTGCTGTTGATGATTTGGAAAGGCCTTCAAGTGTCAAGGGGTCCTAATGGTCTAGAAGATGTTCACACAGGTCCAACAGCTTAGGTAGGTGGGATTTAAAGATTTCAAAGGCAAAGGTATGTATGTTAATTTTTTATTTTAATATAACTCAAATTTAAAGAGGTAAGAATTTTATATAATCATTATTATAATCAATAGTTTAGAATTACATGATGTATCTACTAAAATATATATATATATATATATATAAAATAGGAATACATATGAATTGGGATAATGATTTAAAATAAATTAATAAGTGAGTCAAGGAACATCCAAAACAACCCAAAAGGGGAGACCTTATGTCAAGGTGTTCTTTTGGTCTAGTAGATTGGTTCAAGGTTTTTACGAGGGTTTTAAGGGTTTAATGCTCTTTCAACAAAAGGGTATGTATTTTTTAAATCAATGTGATTGTTTTACTCAAATAAAAGAGGTAGTTTTAAAATATTAATATAGATTATAGATTAGAATTACGCTGTTGTAAATACTATAAATTAACATAATATTTACTGGACTCCTGGTACAGCCTGGCTGACACACACATTCCCAAAAAAACTCTGTAGCTCTCTAACTGTGATAGGAGCCTTCACCTGTTGTATGGCTGCCACTTTTTTTGGTCAACACATATCTGTAACCCTGAGACAACATGACCAAATACTTTTAAGGAATGAAAACCAAATTTGTATTTCTTCAAAGCAAGTGTCATATTTATTTCATCCATGTTGTGGAACACTTTACACAGGTGGTTTAGATGGTCCTCAAATGTTTTTGAGAATATGATGATATCATCAATATATACCATCAGCCATCCTTCAATTATTTCTTGATGGAATGTATTATCCATATCACAAGGGGAAAAAAGTGTGCACTAGACGTCCTGTGCTTTTTTTGATACCGTGTTGTGATTCTGGTCTATACCATGGAGTGACCCTGGTTGAGCCCAGTCCTCCCCTTCATATCCATTGTTACCCACTACTTTCCTGGTTTCATCATTCCAAGTGGGAAATTCATAAAAAATTCTTCTTCTGGTTTGCCATGAAGAAAGGCACCCTTGACGTCCATTTGCACAAAATCCCAGTCCTCACTATTTGCAATACTCATCAATACATGTAGTGTAGTCAATCTTCCTGTGGGAGTGAATGTTTCAAAATAATTGATACCTGCTTTTTGGGAACAACCACATGCGCACAGCCTTGCTTTATATTTGTTGATATTGCCATCTGCATCTCTTTTGATTTTGAACACCCAGATTGAACCAATAGAGGGGGAATCTTTTGGTTTTTTAACTACTTCCCAAATTTTTTGCTCATCAATCATATCAAGTTCCTTTTTAATGGCTTCCATCCAATTATCTCCATCTTCCCGTTTAATCACCTCATAGTAAGTGAGTGGATTGGAGAAGACAGAGTTTGAAGTGAAATCATGCTCTGAGTGTAACAATAATGCAGAAGTAGAACAGAGATATTGATGAATTGAAGTGGCCAAGTTCAGATACCTTTTATGACGTGTTTGTGATCCCTCAAAAATGTTTTTAGGATCTATATCGGAATTAATATCTCAAACAGCTTTGTCCGAGGTAAGTTTATACTCCCAAAAGCAATTGTCAACTTTTTCTGACTGAGCATTGTTGGAAGCTTCATCATTTCTTTCAAAATTGTCAAGAGGACTATCTGAGGATGGAGAAAATGAAAAATCAAACACTGATTCTTACATGATTTTCTCTTAAAAAAGATTCTGAGAACATGTCAACCAATTGAATTTCCTTCTTTGAGTGTTTAGAGAGTGGGAAGGTTGCTTTGTCAAAGACAACACTGTGCGAGTAAAATATTTGACTATTGTCAAGTCTTAAGAGTCGATAGGAGGTAGTGTCTTCTGAATAACCAAGAAAACAACATTTAATGGAGTTAGGTGCAAATTTTCCTTTACTTAATTTCTTATCAATTAAAGCATAGGCTGCACACCCAAAGGTTTGCATGTGTGAAAGCTTTGGCAATTTATCAAATCTCTTTTCATATGGCGTAATAAAATTAGATTATGTCACATGATGCAAAGTGAACCCACAAAATAGTAACCCAAAATAATGACCACACACACACATACACATACACATATATATATATATATATATATATATATGTGACGATTGCCAATAAAATGAACCTAAACTTTAGGAGCCCGGTTTAATTCCCAGTTGCAGCAAAAAAATAAAATAAATAAATAAAATAAAAAATAAAAAAATAAAAAAATAAAAAAATAATAAAAAAAAAGAATAAAAAAAAAGTCACATGATTGAAGATGTTAGATATTGTTTATTTATCCACTGATTATTAGTCCCTACTGATTCCCTGATATCCAAAGTCCCATAAGATGCTAGTGTCAAGAAATCTATATACTGTTGATGGATGATGTGGAAAAGTCTTCACGTGTTTCAACAGGGGTCATCCTAAATGGTCTAGAACACATTCTCACAAGGTTTACCAGCTTAGGTAGGTGGGATTTTATAGATTTCAAAGGCAAAGGTATGTATGTTAATTTTTTTATTTTTAATATAACTCAAATTTAAAGAGGTAAGAATTTTATATAATCATTATTATAATCAATAGTTTAGAAGTACATGATGTATCGACTAAAATATATATATATATATATATATAAAATAGGAATACATATGAATTGGGATAATGATTTAAAATAAATTAACAAGTGAATCAAGGAACATCCAAAACAACCCAAAAGGGGAGACCTCATATATATATATATATACAAAAGAGTGACAAAGCACAGAGTTAAAAAAAAAAAAAAAAAAAAAAAATCTTATATACAAGAGTATGAGAGAGAAGAAAAAATAAATAGTCCAAAAAAAAAAAAAAAAAATTAAAAAAATTAAAAAAAAATTAAAAAAATTAAAAAAATTAAAAAATTAAAAAAATTAAAAAAATTAAAAAAATTAAAAAAATTAAAAAAATTAAAAAAATTAAAAAAATTAAAAAAATTAAAAAAATTAAAAAAATTAAAAGAAGATAGTTTCACATAAAAATGTGTTTACCATGTTAAGTAATAACTATAAATATCAAGTAAACAAACAAACAAACAAATCAATCAATCAATTGATTTTTTTTTTTTGACAAGAAGTGTTCTTCTCCTTTATAAAGAAATAAATAATTTGACTTTTCTTGTATATATTAAATTTTATTTTCCTCTAAAACCTGTCATTGAGCAACACGTGTTAGGAAATTAAAAAAAAAAAAAAAAAGTAACATTTAATATGAATTTTAATTATTTACTAACTTTACTGTTTTGTAACTAGTTAATGTATTACAAGTAAATTTAAAGTCACGATAATAAAATTAATAATAATATATAAGAAATAAAAAAGGCATGGCTTCATCCCAGCAAATAATTAATTAATTATTTTACTGGGTAAGTCTAGCAGCCCGGCTGACAATATCCATATAATGAATGGCCTGACTATCTAAAAAAAAAAAAAAATACCAACTCAACTTACTTTACCCATTTCACTTCCTTCCTTCCCTCTCTTCCCCCCACCCCCACCCCCTCTATGTGGTATGCAAACACCTATTGCTCCACCTCACGCAAAAGGACTCAAAAACACATATCAATGACTCAAACATGGCACCAACTCACACACAGACACATTTTTCAACTTTGACTAAAAGACATTTACTTTCACAAGACACACACAAATCTACTTCTCCAAATGCTCAATCCCAATAACAATAACCAAAACCATAACAATATAATGACCTAACTATCTATAAAAAAAAAAAAAAAAACCAACTCAACTCATCAAACACACAACACTTGACCCATTAACTTGTCCCCAAAACCTTCACTTCAGTTTTAACAAATAAAGAAGCAAATAAATGTTGATGACCACCTGAATCATATAATGGAAGATGTCTATAGCCTGCAACCAAGATAACCACCAAAAAAAATTTTTTTTTTTAAAAAAAAGAGAGACAATCCATATATAAGTTTTAACATTAATAAACATTAAAAGAAAGGTGAGAGATAAAAGTCAATAACCAATCCCACCCCCCCCCACCAGCCTTTTAAATTCTAGATTTTTCTTTTAAAAAAAAGAAGAATAAAATGATACAACACATACCTGGCTTAAGAGCTTTTAAACAAACACAACATCTACCCAAAGCTTCACTATCATCTTCCTCATCACCAACTAAAAACCTTAGAAAGCATAGTTCTAACATCCCACCTTGAGCATCAAATTCAAATGTGAATGATTCCTATTCATTCCAACCCCCCCCCAAAAAAAAAAAAGAAAAAGCAATTTTGGTAATGGTACAAGTTTCAATGGATGAGTTAGACATACATTAAAAATTGGATTAAATCCATTCCCACTGCATTTACACCACCAATAAGAACCACATCAATATTTCATCACCACATCCACCTCTTAAACACCCCTACCACTTTTCCACACACACACAAAAAAAAAAAAAAAAAAAAAAACCTTCATAGAACTTACACAACAGATTTACTTCTTCTCTTAGCTGCACCAGAAAGATGATTTCCGGCTGTATCATTAGAAGTAATCAACCAAATTTCAATAAATGGATTAATAACTTGATTTGATTCTTCACTGCCTCGACTTTTGGGTAATTGTTGAGCTGAAATGATCTATGGAAATCCTCAAATCAAAGGGAAAAACAGATTTGATTAATTTATTGACACATTGTTTTTTTTTTTTTGAAAAAGAAAACAAGGACCTACCAAAACTTCCAACACACATTTAACAGGCTTAATAATGACTTCCTTCTCCTTTGGTTTAACCCTCAACAATTCAGGTTTTAAAACATACCCAGTCTGTCCGTTTTGCCAAAACAATGCCGAATTAATTTCCATACCTAAATCTGTAAATTATTATAAACAAACAAAATAATAAATAAATAAATAAATAAAGGAGGAGGAGGAGGAGGAGGGCTAAGAGAGATAATATAAAAAAAAAAAAAAAAATGAAAAAAAATCATTTTATGATGATTAAAAGAGTACTATACAAATGATGGAATCAATTTCTGTTTTTAATATTGAAAAAGAAAAAGGTTGAACCTTGATACTTATCTCAGATTCAGCATTACAATTTTTTTTTTTTTTTTTTTTTTTTTTTAGAATATATATATATATATAATAATAAATGAAAAATATATAAAGAAAAGAAAACCTACCAAAAGTTTGCCAATTACAAGCTACAAGTTGAATCCCTGAACCCCACATCCTACAAGGCAAGAAATTTGAACTTCCGACTCTCATTCCACTAGGATAACATCTTGTTAAATGATTTCTACAATGACTAATCACATCCAAGGGACATTCTTTTACCAACTTGTTAACTGTTCTCTCACTTAAAGAAATAAGATGTTCTGGATTATATTTTTCTAATTTATTAAATCCTCTGGCTTTGACACCAACAGTGTAGATGAGGAGTTGGTTAAGAGAATTAGTTAATGGTCTTTGTTTTTGTTTTTGATTTTGATTGGGAGATTGAGAAGAAGATGGTATAGGAGGAGAAGTTTTAGGAATGGGTTGAGGTTGATTGAAAGAAGTTTGCCGAGTGATGGGACAAGGATTAGGAGGAGGAGGAGGAGGAGGAGGAGGAGTAGTAGTAGTAGTAGTACTATCATGATTAAGTGAAGAAATGGATTGAGGTGGTGTTTTAGATTGATCTAAGAATGAATAATGTGATGATTTGTCTACTGAAGAAAGTGGTGAGATAGCTCTTTGAATGCGTTTGATTTTAAGTCCAAAAGCATTTGATGCATTAGATATCACTATCATTCAGATAGCATGGAGAAAAAGAAAAAAAGGGGGAGGCAAGTTAGAAAAATCATCATGATAATATAAAACATGACTGACTGCGTTTTAGATCAGAATCTGAACTGGTAGAAGATGAACTTGAAGTAGTAGAAGTCAAGTCATTTTCACCAGTTAGTTCAGTTGGTTGGTGAGTTGAATAATTAGAAGGAGAGGGATGATGTTTAGCCTGATAAATAAAAGATGTCAAAAAAAAAAAAAAAAAAAAAAAAAAAAAAAAAAAAACACATCAATTATATCTAAAAGATCAATTTACTTGAAAAATATATATATAATTCATGTATTGATGATGAAAGAAAATATCCATGATACTCAAGCTCACTTTAATCAAGATTCGATGTTTTAATTGTTCAGGACTAGGCAAAACAGTAATAGGGGAATCCAATGAATCATGATCGATACGTTGATCAAGTAAAGAAGAACCTAAATGAAATTTAAGAAGAGTAGCAAGAGATTCTTGTTGTTCTGGTGAACAATGAACTTCGAGTGAAAGGATTAATGGATAAGGTGAAGCTACAAAAGCGTATTTAGCTATGGTGGTAAGGGCGTCGGAAACAAGTAACTTGCTTGTCCAAGTTCGACCATGGTATACAACTGGTTGATCGTTTTCACCGTCCCAACAATCAACTTGTTTGAAGAATTTTGAAAAGAGGAAAATAAAGTGAGATGATGATGATGATGATGATGATGAGAAAAGAAGCCAACATCATCAACTTACGCTCAACACATCTACAACCTTGCTGGAGAGCACGAATATATCCTTCAACTGTGCTTTCACCTTTTAATTGGTTACCTACCAAATAAGTCTAAGTAAGAGAAGCAAAAAAAAAAAAAAAAAAAAAAAAAAAATTCCCCAAAAGTTATGTATGGCGGGAGGAAAGAGAAAAGAAAAAAAAAGACCCAAGTTGGAAGAAGATGAATGTTTGATAGGGAAAGCCTAGTTAATAAGAAAATATATATATATATATATATATATGTATAAGGACCAACATTGTGAGAAGAAGAAATAAAATAATCAGATAAAGGTTTATTATATAAATCAAAATAGTTTCCTTGGATATCAAAATGGTATTCAGTAAAAGGGGAATTGTCAGCCGATTGAAGGAAGCTGGTGAATCCGTCCAAGTTGATGGATGACGTAGCTGGCTCAGCAAATTTGGTATAGATAGTTGAAAGGGTATCCATGGGAAGTGTGGACTGAATGAATGAATGAATGAATGAATGAATGAATGAAAGTGAGTAAAGGTGAGGAAAGATAGTTACTTTTTGAGTGTTTTTCATAAACAGGATGAATTGATCTAAAGACAAATGAGGAGAATGGTTGGAGAGATGAAGGAAGATGTGTTCCAGATCGGACCTTTTTTTGAGTAAGTTGACAAAGCGTTGAAAGGCAGTGAAGTCGAGATAGCCACGATGATCAAGATCGGCCTCCATAAAATGTTGACGTAGGGAGAGAGGTGGGACGGAGATGTTGAGACGAAGACATAACTTGAGAGCATCGTCCAAGTTCAATTTGGAATGATTGGAGGAGGGAAGTAGGGTTTGATTTAAATGTAACCAAAACGCGAGACGATTTTCGAGATGAAGGAGACCACCGAGGAGGGAGGATCTGAAGCGAAGGAAGTTGGACAAGACGGACTTCCAAGCGAGAAAGAGATTGAGATGAGGGGCGATGAGATGAAGGGCTTTGTAGATAGATTTATGAAAGTAGATGATAGAGATCCAATGGTGAAGATGTAGAGGAAGGGAGACTTTGAGGAGATGATGATAATAAGAAGCATCGAGGCCGAAGCGGACGTGACGGATGGATTCGATGTTAATGAAGCGAGGTTTCTTAGAATGCCAAGCAATGTGAGCACAGTGGGGATTGAGGGAGACGAGGATAGATTTGAGATGGGAGTGATGGGAAACTTTGAGCATGGAGACGCCATTGATGAGGAGAGGAGGGATGTGAAAGGGAGGTTGATGGGAAGAGGAAGACATGAAGTTGGAGCAATGAATGAAGCGAGACACAATGAATGAATGAATGAATCACACACTCAATGAATGATGGATCGATCACACAATGAATGAATCACTCACTATTCACTATGCAATCACTCAATCAATCACTATTCACTATCCACTATCCACTATGCAATCACTCACTATTCACTATGCTCTATTCACTATGCTCTATTCACTATTCACTATGCTCTATTCACTATTCACTATGCTCTATTCACTATGCTCTATTCACTATGCTCTATTCACTATTCACTATGCTCTATTCACTATTCACTATGCAATCACTCACTATCCACTATGCAATCACTCACTATCCACTATCCACTATCCACTCTCCATCTTGCCCCCCCGCATTCCAACCCACTCCATCATGCACTCTTCCTCTTCTTCCTCCGACCAAATTCTCTCTCAAAAAGTATTCTTTCTCTCCATCCCTCTCTCTCCATTCACTCACTCTCTCTCTCTCTCTCTCTCCATTCTTTCTCAGACTGATATTTGTATCGCAAACTCTCTCGTCAATACCGCTATCGGCCTTTCTGCTGGCGTCCTCTTCAGCGCTATCCTCTTCAAACGTATCTTTCTCTCTCTCTCTCTCTCTCACCCTCTCTCTCCACTCTACTCACTCTACTCTACTCACTCTACTCAGGTCGTCCTTTCCCTGTTTGGATCGGATTAGGCGCCGGCTTAGGCTCCTCTTATTCCGATTGTCAAAAAACCTTCAACCCTTTCTCTTTACCCGGTTATAAAATCATTCATCCTCTTTCCCCTCCCAACAATCTTACCTCAAATAACTCTCCTCCTCCTCATTTAGTTTAACTCTTGTCACCTTTCTTTCCCTCCTTCTCCTTACAGAAAAATCAACCCTGACTGGTAGTCCTCTATCTTATCTCAATCCCCTTCACCTTCATCACAATGTTGGAGATCGTTCCTTCTTCTTCTTCTTCTTCTGTTTCAGATTATGCTTATTTTCTCATTTAATAATTATAATCATCTTCATCCTCACCACTTCTTTTTTTTTCTTTTTTTTTTTTTTTTGTTCTTTCTTTTTGACTCTCCGTCAGAATGTTCATCATAGCTCATCCCTTTTTCTCTTCTCTCTTCTCTCTTCTTACTTATTTTTTTATTTATTTTTAAAACAAGAAATGAATTCAAACGAGCGATGTTAGTCTTCTATTGTTGTTGTTGATGTTGTCAGGATTATGTTGATGAAAATAAATAAATAGATGGATGAATGAATGGAAAAAGAAAAGAAAATTTGAAAATGGACATCAGTGTGAGGATGTGTATTTTTTAAAATTAACTCTCACTCACACACACACACACACAACAAAATCAGGTCATGAAACTGTTATGTACTTAGACATTAGATAAAATCCTTTGGCCACGGCATACAGGAGCTCAGGTTCTGTCTGGAGTCCTGTTTACTGATATCGTGCCACAGAAACATGTCTGATTTAGTTTCATGATCATGTTTAAACATCATTAAAAAAATCATTCTTCATTTTTTTGTTATAAAATAGATGTGTTTAAACCCCCCCCCTCCCCACAATTTGATCACTCACCCACTCAATCAGTCAGTCAGGCTCACACAACCCATCACACTCAAAGCAAAAAAAAAAAAAAAAACTAGCTCATCAAGTCTCTAATCCAAAACCATCATCATCTCAACTATCCCCCCCTCCCCTTTCCCTTTCCCTAAATACCCAAAACACACTAAATCAACTATTCCTTATCCATTAGCTTTTCTTTCTTTTTTTTTTTTTTTTTTTTTCTTTTTTCTTTTGTATGTGTGTGTGTATGTATATATATATATATATATATATATATATATATATATATATATGTGTGTGTGTGTGTGTGTGTGTGTGTGTGTGTGTGTGTGTGTGTGTGTGTATGTGTGTGTGTGTGTGTATGAGAGAGAGAGAGAGTATCAGCTGGATGTCTAGAAGAGGAAGAGGAAAAGGGAAAGAATGGAGAGGAGGAGGAGACAATAGGGGCAGAAATAAAATAATAAAAAAGTTTTAATTCTTATGAGAGAATAGGAAAACAAGTATTACTAGGACTTGACACAATTGTCAAGGTTATTGAAGTATAATATATATATATATATATATATTTAACTCTTAGTTATTTCCAATGCGGTGCAGAAAACACTGTTATTATTAAAAGACTTAATGAAATTGTAGAATATTTATTTACTTTTAAATTTAGATTTTATAAGGCTAATAAAAAATAAAATAAATGTAAGATAATTAAAATTGTATGGAGTTGAGTGTATGATAAGTGATGAAGCGACAAGAGATTATCCAAAACCTTTTATAGGCAAAAGACCCTCTGAAGCATCACAAATGAGTACTTACAAAAGATAAAGAAATAGAACTAAACATAGAGATTGAGACAAAAACATGAGACACTAAACTAAACCCATGAGTAAGTAACTAATTTGCCCACCATAACTTCCCAAAACACGTAATTAATTTAACTCATAGTTATTTCCAATGCGTCACAGAAAACACTGTTATTATTAAAAGACTTAATGAAATTGTAGAATAGTTATTTACTTTTAAATTTAGATTTTATAAGGCTAATAAAAAATAAAATAAATGTAAGATAATTAAAATTGTATGGAGTTGAGTGTATGATAAGTGATGAAGCGACAAGAGATTATCCAAAACCTTTTATAGGCAAAAGACCCTCTGAAGCATCACAAATGAGTACTTACAAAAGATAAAGAAATAGAACTAAACATAGAGATTGAGACAAAAACATGAGACAATAAACTAAACCCGTGAGTAAGTAACTAATTTTCCCACCATAACTTCCCAAAACACGTAATTAATTAAACTCATAGTTATTTCCAATGCGGTGCAGCAAACACTGTTATTATTAAAAGACTTAATGCAATTGTAGAATATTTATTTACTTTTAAATTTAGATTTTATAAGCCTAATAAAAAATAAAATAAATGTAAGATAATTAAAATTGTATTGAGTTGAGTGTATGATAAGTGATGAAGCGACAAGGGATTATCCAAAACCTTTTATAGGCAAAAGACCCTCTGAAGCATCACAAATGAGTACTTACAAAAGATAAAGAAATAGAACTAAACATAGAGATTGAGACAAAAACATGAGACACTAAACTAAACCCATGAGTAAGTAACTAATTATCCCACCATAACTTCCCAAAACACTTAATTAATTTAACTCATAGTTATTTCCAATGCGTCACAGAAAACACTGTTATTATTAAAAGACTTAATGAAATTGTAGAATATTTATTTACTTTTAAATTTAGATTTTATAAGGCTAATAAAAAATAAAATAAATGTAAGATAATTAAAATTGTATGGAGTTGAGTGTATGATAAGTGATGAAGCGACAAGAGATTATCCAATGCCTTTTATAGGCAAAAGACCCTCTGAAGCATCACAAATGAGTACTTACAAAAGATAAAGAAATAGAACTAAACATAGAGATTGAGACAAAAACATGAGACAATAAACTAAACCCATGAGTAAGTAACTAATTTTCCCACCATAACTTCCCAAAACACTTAATTAAAATAATAAGTAACCAAATAAGTTTGCAAACATGAGAACAGTGAGTAAAAAAAAAAAAAAAAAAAAATTCCAAAACAGACATTCATGGGGGGGGGTATCAATGTTGACCGATCCACAATTAAAATTAATGGCATAAAATAATCTGCATACCCCAATGATCTTCTGCAATTATTATTATTATTATTATTATTATTATTATTTTTTTTTTTTTTTGCTAATCATTGGGTTATTAGACACTTTATGTGTCAATGTTATACCTCTTATCTGAATTTTTTTTTTTTACTCAATTTTTTCATAACCACATCTTGGACAACTTTCTGTCATCACCACATCTTGACCTACTTTCTGCCATAACCACATCTTGGACTACTCTCTGGATATGCCTTCTACCTTGCTGCACACTCACATTCTATCCGCTCAGAACCCCTCACCATCTCATCTGCTTGTTTATGCTCCTTTTCATCTTCATTTATATTTTAACATGCCTCGTCATCCTAGATCTTCTCAAAGGCAACCATCACCCAGTTGTTCTTCAAATCCCACTACTCCTTCTTTCCCCCGCTCAGCCAAGAAATCTAAGACCGTTCAATTAAAAAAAAATAATGATCATCTCATACTTAGCAACTGGCTGAAAACCAAATCTAACTATGATTCTTGTTTTAGTACTGAGTATTCAACTAAAATAGGAAGGTCCCCAGCATCAAAAGTTAATGGCTATCTTTTAATGGTAAATGAATTACGGAATAAGACCAAGGGAAGGATTGATCTTTTTGCCTAAACAGATGTCTGAACGCTTCAAGCATTACCAAGCCAAATACAAGAAGGCAAAGGCTCTTTCATCTTCCACTGGTTTTGGGGTTACCAACATTGATATAACTAAGGGTATCAAATACATAGACAATAAACTTGATTCTTTGTGTCCTTACTTTAAAGAGATGGATTCAATTTTTGGAGAGCAAGCCAATGTTAATCCTTTAAACATGTTGGATGGAGAAGATCCTATCTCTGAACATGATGTCGAAGCAAATCTTTTCCCATCTTCTTCCTCCACTCAAGCCTCCCCTCATTTGAATGAGACAAATCTAGATAGCTTTTCTGTAGATCTTATTGGTGCTTTAACTCAACCAAATCTAACTCAGGTCTGTTTCTTTTTTCTTTTATCTTATCATTTCTATTTTTTTATTTACTTATCTTTTTCTTATTTCTTAAAAGGCTGATGAACAAAACCAGGATCCTCAATCAACTGAGTCTGAATGTCGTGACAATGATGAGGAGAAAAATATGACCTTAAAACAAGAAGCATAGGGCTTCATGTAATCTAAATTTTTCACTCACAAAGAAGACGGAAAAGTGATACTTCATCACAAACCCCTTTTTTTGTCTATGGAACAGTTTTTAGAGAAAACGTGATGCTGGTAAGTGATACCATACCTCTTATTACTTTACTCTACTTTTCTTCTACTTTATGTTAATTTTTATTCTCACTCTAGAACAAGTGAGAATTGCTAAAGAGACTCTAAGATTTGGAAAGAAGAAATATGAGCTCTCTTTAAGGAGGGATGATAAGCTACAAGATTTGAAAGAGAGGAAGTACAAGCTCTCCTTATGGAAGGATGATTGGGCCCAAGATTTGGAGGAGAAGAAGTTTGAGTTAACTCTAAGTATTGAAAAATCAAAAAAAAGAGGAGAAAACACTCAGACATCAAAACCTATTAGAGCAGATAGAATTTATAAATTTGATCATGAAGAAAATTCCAAAATGAAAGATTTCTTGATAGAATGTGTTAAAGCTAATAATAATTCTGTGGAGGAAATTGAACGTTTAATGAAATCATTGGATGACTTGTTTGTTTTTTTTCTCTCACACTTCAACTGTTCATATTTATTTGTACATAAAATTTACATTCATTTCCTGTATTTCATTACTCTATCCATCATGACTTGAATGTTCATATTTTAATGTTAAATATTCTTTTTTTTAAATAAAATTTTCATGTCTCTTTTGAAAATTTGATGATCCCCCACTACTGGATTTTTTTTGAAGTAAGGGGTGGGTATCACCAAAATTCTTTCATGTCATGAATCTTGAAAGTCTTATATGAAACTTTGGCTTTACTACCCCCTTCATTTTACCGGTATCCCCCAAAATTCTTACATCTCAAGAATTTCACAAGTCTTATAAGAAATTTTTTGCAAAACCCCCCATGGATTTTATTGAAGTAAGAGACAGGTATCACCAAAATATTTACAAGTCAAAAAAAAAATTCTATATCTGTTTTAAAAAATTGGAAATACTCTCCCCTGCATTTTGTTGAAGCAAGGGGTGGGTATCACCAAAATTTTTCCAAGTCATCAATTTCACATGTCAGATTTGAAAATTTGGCAATACCCCCCGCCCCCCCCCCTGCATTTTATTGAAGTAAGGGGTGGAAGTCATCTAAATTTAATATAATTACATAAATTATTAAATAAATATTTAATATATATCTATTTCCCTAGTTTAAAGTAATGACAATTCCTCAAGCCAAAATGAAGATCAAATCTAGAAACAAAAGTTTGGGACTTTCCACAGGTATGGACTAGAGGAACCCCATGAAACAAATAAATGTTATCATGATTACCTGTTATACAACCCAAGGTTGTTGGCCCATTACTTTAGTTGAGGAAATTGATATATAAAAAATATTTTTTAAAAATTTATGAAAAAATATAAATTTTTTGATGACAACTCTATTCCCCATACTTTTTGGATCTAGATAATTTTTTTTAAAATTGATTAACTTTACCTTCTTTCTTTACCTTGTTGATTCTTTGAATCAACTTATGACTGATTTGAAATGAGCAACCAAAATGTGTGAAATGTTGACAGGATTCCAAACCAGGAGGAGCTTTAGTCGTTTGATGATTATCCTTAGAAGAATTCCAAATAGTCTCTATGATACCATTTCCCAAACCAAAATCAATGATGCACCAGTGGTCTGGAAAATATAAACCATGTCCTTTGATTTTAGCTGGAGATAGTATTGGTTAGCCAGTTATTGGATTGATATATGAGAATATACCAAAAATAAGAAAATTGGCATCATTCCTATCGATATGAATCCTATTGTGGAATCTAGAATGAGTGATAATAACATTAGAAAATAAAAGATATTCATGGCTGATATCTTCCCATTTGGAGTCACACCAATTTGGTATTCCAACTTTGGTTGCAAGTTCATGATTTTTTTCAAATGCTTTATTACAGAGCTTTTTGAGTCAAAGAGCAAGAAAACAGTTAAAGGGAGGTAGAGTGTCCCATAAGCAAAAATCTTCATCTTTTTGTGCTTTAGTAATATTCTTGACCAATGAATATATGCCTATATAATTGAAATAAGTGAAATGATATTAAGAATGGAACAAAAAATTTTAGACATACCAAGAGTATATCCTTTAACAAAACCTGGTCTCCAACCAAATCCAATCATGATACCACCCCAACAAATTCGTATTCCTTATAGGTAATTGAACCAAAGCCATTTTAGAAAGAGTTATGATAAGATTGAATAGTTGATTAAAAGATTCATCTTTTACACCATCAAATGAATGAACTTCCAAAATGAATTGAGCCTTATAAGTATTACTGATAACTGCAACAACTCAATCATCTCCAAATTTGGTTAGATATTTGATATCTTCTGGTAATTTTTTTGGATATTGTCTTTTTTTATCTACTTTAGTTTTATGAAAAAAAAATTGTTTGGGATATGATGAAAAAAACTTTCACAGAGAATTTTTTTTTCAGATATCTTTTCTTCTGATGAGACTGATTATCATTAAATTTTTTTGATGATTTTGAAGAAGAAGATAGAGATGATAAAGAGGATAAAGATGAAGATGATAAAGAGGATAAAGATGAAGATGAAAGAGAAGTAAGGGGATGAATCTGAAGAAGAAGACATTTTTTTGGATCTGAAAAAAAATTTAAATGTCAAAAAAAAAAAAAAAATTCAACACATATTTTTTTTTTTTAAAAAAAAAAAAAAACTCACATAACCATATCTTTTTTTTTTAAAAAAAAAAAAAAATTTAAAGCAAAATCCTTTTTAAAAAAATTTTTTTTTTTTTTTTTTAAAAAAAATTTTTAGTAAAAAAAAAATTAGTTTAAAAAAAAAAAAAAATTACAAAAGAAAACATGAAGTTTGGTTATAAGAAAACCTTCACAGAAAATCCTGTCAAAATAATAAAAAATAAAAATATAAATATAAAAAAAAAATAAAAAAAAATTCAGTAAAACAAAAATCAAAAACAAATATTTTTTTTTTAAAAAAAAATAAATTTATATTCAGTAAAAATTATTTGTAAGAAAAATTAAAAAAATTAATATCTAAACCTTTTTTTTTTGTTTTGTAAATTACAGGGAAAGACCTTAACAGAATGTAAATTTTTAGTATGTTTTTTAGAAATTAAGTAACCCCTCTTTAACTCCCATAAAAAGTCCCCTTCCCCCCCCCTTTATTTCTCTGAAATCCCCTATAAAATCCCTCCCTCATTGCCTCAAAACCCCCCTAAAATCCCCACCTTGCCTGCCTCAAAATCCCCCTGAAACCCCCTCCTTATTTGCCTCAAAACTCCCCAAACTCCCCCCCCTTTACCCCTCCTTTCCCCCCCCCTCTTTAGCTGCCTCAAAGCCCCCCCTTCCACTCCCCTTAAAATGCCTCTACCCCCCCCTTCTTAATGAACAATCAGTAAAAATTGTTTGTTAAGAAGGGGGGGGTAGAGGCGGATTAAGGGGAGTGGAAGGGGGGGTTTGAGGTGGCTAAAGAGAGGAGAAGGGGGTAGGGTTGATGCACCTAAAGAGAGGGGAAGGGGGAGCCATGAGGCACCTAAAGAGAGGGGAAGGGGGAGTCATGAGGCACCTAAAGAGGGGGGAAAAGGGGACTTGAGGAAGGTAAAGAGAGGGGAGAAGGAATTACTTGAGGCAGGTAAAGAGAGAGGAAAAGGGGTGAAATGAGGCAGCTAAAGAGGGCAAAGGAGAGAAAAAAAAAACAAAATTAGTCTAACCTTGAAAATAAAAAAAAGGACTTACAAAAAAAAAAAAAAAAAAAAAAAAAAAAAAAAAAAAAAAAAAAAAAAAAAAAAAAAACAAAAAAAAAAAAAAAAGAAAAAAAAAAAAGAACAAAAAAAGAACAAAAAAAAAAAAAAAAAAAAAGCAAAAAAAAAAAATTCATGATTAGCAAATAAAAAACAAGAAAAAGAAAAAAAAAAGACTTACCTGGTGAGAAGAGTTGAGAAAATAAAAGTAACCAAAATATTTGAGTGATGTTTGAGGAGAGGATGAAAAGGATATGAGTGATGAATGAAAAAAAAATCACTGACAAAATATGCGATTTCATGTTGAGCTGGTGAAAGAAAACCAATGAGCCATCCAAAAAAAAAGATATTCACCGTAAATTCAAAAAAAAAATGAATATGCAACAAACCAAAATACCTAACCAAGTGAATAAATACACAAAGAGGACATTTGGAGAGTACAAAAAAATAATTTAAAAGGTTGGTGAAGAGAAATGTTGGAGAGTAATAGGCATAATGACAGAGCGTATGCCGGTTGAATGAATGTTTTGTGATTCAAGGGAGGGGAGAGCTGGTGCTGGTTCAGGATCCTCTTCTTCATAAAGATCATTCCACTCATCCTTTAAATCAGCTAGGATATTGTGGAGTATAATGCAAGTCATGATCCAATGATTTGCAGTTTTGATCTCCAATTTTTTTTGAAATTGGATTCTGAGCTCCCAAAGACTAGAAAATCGTCCCTTTAAAATACCTATAGCATGTTCAATTTGTACTCTTGATTGGGCAAGGTGATAATTAAAGGCAGTTTTTGGGTCACTTTCTAAACTTGCACCACAGAAAGCAGGTATAATGTACTTTCCACTTGCATATGCTGAGTCTGCAAGGAGGTACTGAGATTCATCAAAGTATGAGTCAGGGGTTTGAGAAATCCTCATTCTTTGGAAGACAGAAGAGTCATGACATGAGCCAGGGCAGCCACTATGAAAAGCAATAAATTTTTTATTGACATTGCATACAAGTTGAACGGCAATAGAGTATCTAGAAAGAAGATAAAAAGTTAGTTTATGAAGGATGAGAAATTGGAGAAGATTTTGAAGAAACCTTTTTTTGCGATCAAAATAATGGTTGCCATCATGAGCAGGCTTTTGACTCAAAGGGATGGTTGTGCCATCAACAAAACCTATACAGCCAGGGAAACCTTCAGCTTGCATTACTTGAGAGGATTCAAGTCGCTGTTCTGGAGTTGGCCAAGCAAGAGTTTGAGACTTGAGGGAAAGGATAGCAATCATACAGCGCTTGGTGTATAATATCACGGTACCATATCCTATGTTAAAGAGATTATCCAAACGTCTTACGGCAGCACCATTTCCATTTGAGCCAAAGCAACATAGAGCAACAGCAAGTTGGATGGCAGGATTACGCTGTTTGTTATAAGAATTGTTATGGAAGATAGGATGATCGGAGATGAGTTGATAAAGTTTGAAGAAAGAATCGGGAGAAGTTCTAAAAAGTTGTGTGAAGTTTAAATGAGGAATGTTGAGAATGGAGGCCAGATCATATCGGGGATCATGATAAAGATTTGGCCCCCTGGTGATGATGTAACGCTTTTTGGAAAGAAAACACATATAAGCTAAAGCATCTTCCAAATCAGAGTCAGATTTATAGTAAAGAACTAAAAGAAAAGTAATAGCATTCATTTTTGAGTGAAGTAGCTTCCTAGTAGAGAGGTGTTTCATTGTTGCCGGTGGAAGGGTTATGTGATGAGGGAAGTGGGAATTCACCAGCAAATGTGCAGTTGGGGTGTGTAGATAGAAAAAAAACTTAAGTGTTTGCCACCAAAATTAAGTAGCATAGAGTGAGGAAAGACTTAAGGATGGCATCAGCAATTATGAGTCATGTGACTTTCTTGCAAATCCATCATGGATGAGATGAGTTTGGGATCAGGAATTAGGAATGGAAATTGGGGTATAAGAGGCGGGATAATGCATTATTGTGGATTCCTTATCCACTAGCCCTGGGGCTAGTGGATAAGAATCTTCCGCAATTAATAATGTCTGATCCTGGAAAAAAAAATTCCTGATTCCTAATTGCGGATCCCTGAACATTGATACCCCCTAATAGGTGTATCCACATCAAGGTGCACTTGGATGTAGGTAAGTTATCAGGGGACCAGCTCATCAATTGGCTCAGGGATACCATTTATTTTTGTAATTTTGCATTTTTCTCAGTATCTCAAATTTCATTACAATTATATATTTTCTTATTTCAATGTTTTTTGTAGTTGGTCGTTATAGGTAATAAGAACAAAAAAAAAAAATTGATTGTGAATTTTAATATTTTTATGTAAAAGTAGCTTTAAACAATTTTTTTTTTTTTTTGCAGTAAGTTTTTTTAGTATATTAATTTTTTTATTTTTTATTTTTAGATTTTTAGATTTTTTAGATTTTTTTTTAGATTTTTATTTTTAGTAACTGCAGGGAGAGATCTGAAGATATGGAAGAAAAAGAAGAAAATAATAAACTTTTTTATTTATTTATTTTTGCATAAAATAAACTTTAAAAAAAAAGAAAAATAGATGAAATAAATCTAATTATTTATCTATCTATCTTCTCTTTCTCTCTCTCTCTCTCTCTCTCTCTCTCTCTCTCTCTCTCTCTGGAGCTTGTCTTTAAGTGTTTATTGTTCTCCCTCACACACATACAGAGAACTTCACTATTCGTGGCTGTCTACCCTACATAGATATCGTCTGATATAAAAGTCTATCGTAGAGCTGTACATTTTTACCTTCTTTTGGACAATTTTTTACTCAGTATATCCTGACAGTCTCCATTAAAATCATAGCATCACTCTATCTATCTATCTAAAGATATATATATATATAAATATATATTGCTTTCCTCCACCGAAAAAATATTCAAAACATTCTTTGACTAAAGAGGAATGCAATCCTTTTCTGAATACATATTTCTTAATACGAGGCTCAGAACAGATATTGAGAGTACCAAATTTTAAGAGAAGTCCATTTTTCAATTTGAAATTCAAAGAGAAGGGATGTTCTTAACGACGACGTCTGAGAGGTTTACAAGTAGATCTGCGTGCCCAACAGGTAGTTTTTGATTGATGACGAATTTGACGACCTGAGACAATGTAATAGTGAACAACACAAGATAAGAAAGAAGAGTAAGATTAGACTGATTAGGATATACATAATATATATATATATATATATATGGGATGATGAATCGAATGAGGCTTTAGAGTATCATACCAGGACGACTTGCTCTCCAAATTTCTTTACGAGACATGCGAGGACCGGAAGTTGAAGGGGGTTTAGATTGAGAAGTGGTGGATGGAGATGAAGGTTGTGGTTGGGGCTGTGGTTGGGGTTGGGGTTGGGGTTGTGGTTGGGTGAGAGGTTGAGATGAGTGATCAGAAGGAGGAATAGCTAAACGTTGGGCGATACGATGTAGACGGGCATCATGAGTTTGTTGGTAGACAGAGGATGGAGAGGAGCGTTTCAAAGCGCGAAAGAAGCGTTTGGCTGGAGAAGAGAAAACAAAAGATTGCAAGGATGGATGGAGGATCAGGATGGGTGAATTTTAGAAGATCAGAATGGAAAGAGAAAGACATTTTGAGCGGAGAGACTTTGCCATTTGATGAAAATTTTAAATAATTATTTGATGGCTTTGATGAATATTTTAAAAAAATAGTTGATGGATTTGATGATTATTTTAATGAATTTAAATCTTTGATAGATTTTATAATGATTTTAATGATTTTGACGGATGTGATTGGTAGACCATATTGCATACGATGCATATGCAATTCATCCCCTCCAGCACGAAATCCCACGTGCCCAGTCCTCAGTCTGCGCTCCAGCAGCCATGGATTCAGCCCAGCCATCTTCTCCACCCAGCGAAATTGAGTTTGATCAGTGCTCGTTCCGGCACTCGGATGACGATTTGCCGGCGACGATCGGCAGAAAACTCACCCTCAACAACAAGGTTTCCTTAGCCCTAACCTCATCTTATCTTATCTCTACGTGCCTTAACCTAACCTAACCTAACCTGTCTCTATATTCCAGCCTGCTCTCTCTCGCCTCCTTGAAGATCTCCCTCCCATCTCCAGCTATTCTTTCTTCGACACCCTCACCCTAGTCATCCCTCATCCTCTTCCTGACGTCGATATCAATGACGACATCAACCGTGAAGTCCTTCTCTATAAACAAGCTTTAGAAGCTGCTACCTCGGCCCATTCTACTTTCTCCTCTCAATCTCCTCCTCTCCCCTTCTTCCGTCCATCCGATTATTTTGCTGAAATGGTCAAGTCTGACGCACAAATGGAAAAAATTAGACTTTCTTTAGTCGAAGAGGCTGAAAAAATTCAAGCTTCCGAAAAAGCTCGTCAAGCGAGGTCTTTGAAAAAGTTTGGTAAAGCTGTTCAAGTCGAACGCTTACGTCAAAGAGCTGTTGCTGCTAAAGAAGTTAAAGATCGTGTAGGAGAACTAAGGAAAAGTCGGTCTCTTTTCTATCTTTTTCTGTCCACATGTGGAGATAAGTATCATGGTTGAAATCAATTGAAATCCTTGTAGAGCGGAAAGATTTGGTTGCCAATGTTGATTTGGGAGAATCACAACCTGATACCGCTGAAGATTTCGATGTAGCATTAGAAAACGCTCTTGAATCTAATTCTGGCTCTAAAAGGCATGCCAAAGGGAAAATTAGTCGGTTTGGTCGAGACAAAAAATTTGGTAGACCTAAACCAAGAGATGTTAAAGGCCGTCGGTGGAAAGAAAATACAAAAGAAAGTTCTTCACGGATCATGGGTATGGGTGGTAAAGGTGACGGGAAAGTTAGAAGTAGTTATAGCGGTAAGGGACGTGGTAGAGGTGGTGGTAGTATTGGTAATAGGGGAAAGCCAAGGCCTCCAAAGAAAAGAGAAGGCAAAAGCAAGAGGCAATCTAAAAAGTAAAATGTTATCATAATTCATCTGTGGAGCTTTAGTAAGCAATGCTAGCTTATAGCAAAAATTTTTTTCTTGAAGTTGGGTAATGATTTCAGTGAATTTCACTTTTTTAAAAAACAAACAAACAAACAAATTGAAAATTAACTAAAAGAAGAAAAAAGAGATAATTTAATTTGATTTGTTAATCGTTTAGTATATCAAAAGGATTTGTAATAGCATGGCTATTCTATATATGTGTGTACAGCCAGAAAAGAAAACATGGAGACCAAAATGATTTTTTTTTTTTTTTTTTGGGTTAATGATTAGGGTTCAAGGATGCTGACTTACTAGCAAGTCCACCCACCGTATTTTGTGGTGAAATAATCTTGAGTTCCTCCTGTACATAAAAGTGAAAGAACTTTCATCTACTTGCATAATCAAAGGGCTCCCTAAATGCTTAAAATATTTTCAGAACCAGAAAAATGAAGTTTCACATATATCAGTAAAAAAAGGCTGGCACCTGCTAGTCCCTCTTCAATTGAACTACCATATTTCAGTCAGGGATAGGAGACTGCTAGCAAATGCCAAGTTGTTTTTCCAAGTGATAGGATGTTGATGAGACTAAATCTTAGATATGTTATGCAATTTTAAGTCTGGGAGCTGAACCGAAATGAATGAAACTGGGAAACTGGGGAATTTGACTGCGCAAAATTGTAAATTAGTTAATCTAGGCCTTCAAAATGAGTAGGGTTATTCTTAGTATTTGAGAATTCATAAAACCGGTTCCAGATGATGAAGTACTGCTAGACTCTATTTGTTGACGGGTCGTCTAGAAGAAGGAGAAGAATGGAGAAGGAAATAACAGGAAATAGGAAGAAGGGAGTATAAAGGAATTGATAATAACTAAGATTTATAAATTAAAGAAAATAAGGAAAAGAATAAAGAAAATGCAACAACACTTTTACGAGGAGAGACACAACGGAGAGGCTTGAGTTATTTATAAAATATTTATTTTAAGTAAGTCAAATTTTCTGTGCGGCTAGCAATTTTTATTACTAATAGACTTAAGGCAACCTATAATTAATCACCACACAATATGAGGGGCGGACTTGCTAGCAAGTCCGCAACCTTGGACCCAAACTCATCCCAGATTGAACACACATTGAGCTATTGACAAAGGAACCATACAATCAGGGATGAACACCACTCAGCCAAAAAGTTTTAGGTGGGTGTTCAATTAGAGTTCAGTATGGGTTCAGTATAAGTTCAGTCTGAGTTCCATCTGAATTCCATCTGAGTTCAGATTGGGGACTTGCTAGCAAGTCCACCCCTTATAGTGTGTAGTGAATTATTTAATATTTAAATTAGAATTATAATACTAATAAAATAACAAATAACGTGTTTTTATATATTTTAAAATAAGTTAGAATGTGAGTGATAAGTGTTGAGGCTACAGGGAGTTACCCAAGGCCCTTATATAAGCAAGGGGCCCTCTGAAGCTCCACATTAATGTATATAAAATTAAAAATAAAATAAAGATGACATGTAACAAAATTTAAGTAAGTGCAAGGGAACCTGTGAAACAATTAACTAACACACATGAGTAAGAGCCTAAAATTTCCCAAATTAATCCCAAACATTCACAATAAAATTAGGAGGTAATTAAATAAGTTTGAGACACAATAAAACAATTATTTTAATTTAAAACATGTCTGATAACTCTTTTAAAGAAACCAATTTTAAGTGAAACATAAAAAGGAGCTTATTTTAACACATAAAAATAGTTTAATTAATTAATTTAGTATAAAGCATGAATAATTAATAATTTTAATTACTTTTATTAGAAAAACTATTATTTTAAGTTAAAACAAATACTTTGTCAGCCAGGCTGCTAGACTTACCCAGTAAAATAATTAATTATTCACTAGATGAAGCCACACCTTTTTATTTCTTATATATTATTAATTATAATATATTTACTTTAAACTTCCTTATAATAAATTAACTAGTTACAAAAAAGTAAAGTTAGTAAATAATTAAATTTAATAATAAATGTCCTTTATATTTTTATTTGTATTTTAATTTTAATTTTATTATTTTGATTTCTAAAACACCGTGCTCAATTACAGGATAAGAGAAATAAATACTTAATATTAAAATAAATATTAATATTGAAATAAAAATAAATATATACAAGAAATTCAAATTACTTATTTAAAATTGACACTTACTGTAATGTTAAATAAAAACAATTTATTTCTGCAATATTCTGTAAATACAGGTTTTGAACACGTTCTTTCTAGAACACTCTTATTATTTGAAATTTTCTTCGCGGAACTTTCTTTCTTCTTCTCTCATATTCCTGTATTTAGAATTTTAAATCCGTGCTTTGTCTCTCATTTGCCTATAAAAGGTGTCAGCCAGGCTACTAGACTTACCCAGTAAAATAATTAATTATTTTACTGAGATGAAGCCACACCTTTTTTAAATTCTTATAAACAATTAATTATTTAGTATTTACTTATGTATTACTTACAACTAACTAGCTAAGTATATTAAGTAATGTAAATAACTAATTTAAGTAATTGTCCCATACATTTTTACTCCCTAACACCATGCTCAATAATACAGTTGAGTGGGAATAAAAATAAATAATAAAAATATAATAAAATCCTTAAAAATATCAAATTATTTTACTGAGAGATTTGGATTTATGTGAAATCAATATATTTAAATCAAATGTGTTGTATTAATTGTGACAGTCCAAGGGAACTCATATCTTATTGCAAATGAAAATGATGCCCTTGTTGACGTACCAATTATTTTATCTTTTATTTATTTCATATACACTCTTTCTTATTCAGTTTTCTTCTCACACCCTTGTATTAGGTGGTATTAACTCTGTGTCTTTATTTCCCCCATTTTTGCCTATAAAAGTCCCTCACTTTTTGTACTTTTCAGCTTATTCATTACTTACTTACTTTATTACAACTATTTACATCCTCTTTATTGTTATCTATTACTACTTTAGTATTTAAATTAAAACATAATTCTAATCCAATAATTATAATAGTAATCCATCCTTTTACCTCTTATTATTGAGTCAAAAAATCTTTAAGATAAGAAAATATGTACACAAGTTTGAATCCTATAAAACCCATTGTTGCTGCCTTTGGACCTCCCTGTAAAACCTTCTAGACTTTAAAGACCTCTTGACAGTTGGGGACCTTTCCAAATCATTGAAGGCGCATCGTTATTTGAGGCCTGAGACCATGAGGACTATCACCATTTGAGGTACCTATAAGACGAGTGAACAACAAAAATGACGAATGTCATATATCATGTGACTAAAATTTTTGCTGCGAATGGGAATTAAACAGCGCTCCAAAAATTAGGTTCATATATTGACTAAAGTCATATATTTTGTGGTAATTATTGTAATTACTAGTTGTGGGTCACTTTGCACTCGTCATTCTCTACGTATTTCCTTTTATTCAGCACTCTGTAAGTGGCATTAACTTGCTAATTTTACAGGGGGAGGTGTCTAGTAAATTGGAATTAATTTTTATTATTATTTATTTTATTTTCCTAGTTGAAAAAGATAGGGCAATTGTGTTCTTAGTCCTAGAGGTAATAAATTATATTTTAAAAATTAATTATTATAATTTTCAGTTGACTTTTGTCCTGATAAATTAAATTTTAATTGTTCCAGTTGACAAATTGTCCTGACAATAAAAAAAATTTTTCTTAATAAAATTCATATTTAATTATTTCAGTAGACATTAAGTCCTAGTAATTAATTATTTTTCTAGTTGATTTAAAATCCTGATAATAATTATCATAAAATTGTTAATAAAAATTTAAATTTATTTCTTCAGTTGATTATTTTATAATCCTGGCTATTAAATTATTTTGAATAAATAAATAAATTGATTATTATTTTAGTTGATTTTTATCCTGAAGGATTTTTATTCTTTTTATTCTTTTTTCTTTTTAATAAAAAGTAAAAATAAAAACTAATTCATCTTATTGTTTCCCTCCCTCATTTCAGTTTATAAAATTTAAAAAATGACTGATCAAGGTGTTTCTGCTGCACATGAAGAAGAATTGGATTTACTTGATTATGATGAGGCTACTTCTGTGAGTTCTCCTTTAACTAGAAAATTATCTCAAATTAATCAATCATTGGCCCAATCAGGATGTGGAAATGGAGGAAGTAGAAATTCTGGTAGAGACAACTCAGAAACAGAAACCTTTGGTCAACCCCCCAGAAGGACTTTCAAAAGGCTTAAAAATAAAAAAGATGCCACTACCTCAACAAGTAAAGAACCTTTCAACGCACATAAAAGAATTGAGGACAGAAAACTTGAAATTGAGGTCAAGAGTAGATGCTCTAGAGGAAAAGGTAAGAAAAATAGATGCTTTTATTCAAGAGAAGAGGAGACCTCCTCCCCCTAGGGATCTTCAACAATTGGCACCCCAGAAGCCAGAGAGAGTGGAAGTATCCAAGTGGCAGTGGGATTGGCTGAACACTCAGTGGGATTACCTGTCTCAAAATCAACAGACTCAATTGCCTCAAGCAGGTCCATCAAGACCCAGCCAATTCAACCCCACACCTCCTCACCCTTATCAAGGAGGCAGAAAAAGAAAAAAACAATATTATCTTGCCCAGAAAACCTTGGTAAGCCCCTCTATTGATTCTCAAGTACCATTTCTTGTAGCTGATTCTGTTCATTCAGGTAATTCTGGAAGAGGAGATGAAAACTTGAGACCAGTAGAGTCTGGGAGTAGTAGACAAATAACTCATGTATCTAATCCTTTAGTTTTAATTGATACTTCAATTATAAGCCCTGATATGGCTGTTATTGATGAAACACTTGATCCTGAGTTTTATGAGAATCTGAAAGGTTACTCTGTTTCCTTATTGAGAAACACTCCAGATATAGCAAAAATAAATGATGAGTATTTGAGAGATAATATTGCAAAGCAAAATCATATAATGAACAATATGCAATTGACTCAAAAGTTTAATGGTTTGTTAACTGAAGAGGGTTATCAATCATCATTAAGGAGTGAATTGCAGAGAGTTTCTGATAATTTGTTTAATTAAAAAGCAACTCATGAAAAGAAGGTGACTTTGTGGAAAAATATTAAAAATGATTTGTCTAAATTACAAGATACTGTGTCTATCTGTTGCCAGGAGCTGGAGATAGATAAGATGAATCTGAAAAGATTGAATGACCATTATTCATCTTTTCAAAATAAAATCAGTTATCTTTTGCAACAATCAATGAGAGTTTATCTAGTCTTCCAAGAGTGAAAACCAGACTAACAACCATTGAAGAGAAATTGAACTCATTTTTTAATGATCAAAAATATTCTGACATTTCTTTAAAGGAAAATATAGTGCAGGATGCTCCAAGGTTACCTGTGGCTAGTTCATCTAAAGTAAAACTAGTTCCAGAAATACCTGTTGATACCACTGAGTTTCCATCAAAAATTGATGATACACCAGGATCTTCAACAGAGGGATTAAACAATGAGATTACTGCACAATTGAAGAAGAAACAGCTTCTTCTTACTCAGAAACACGCTGGTACTAAGGAGACTCCTTCAAACCAAAAGAATTGGCCAAACCTTGACCAATATTCAACATTTGATGGTGATTCTTCTTCTGATTGGCAACAATTCATTTTCAGAATTGATAACTTGAAAAACTCTCACAAACTTTCAGATGAGTAAATTGTGTCTAAGTTAATTTCTTTATTTACCAATGTAGCCCTAATATGGTATGAATCTATCCTCTTGGATGAGAATGATTACTCATGGGAAGATTGGAAAAAATTAATTAAAGCACAATTCGGGGGCTCCAAGTTTAGGATGGCTCAACAAACGCAGTATGAGGAAAATAAATATAGTTCTTCTACTGATAAACCTATTGAGTTCTTAATGAAACTTGTAAAAATCTTAAGAGCTAGGGACCCAAAAATAGAGTTTGAATTATGGAAGGACAGGATCCTTTATAAATTACCAATGTCTTTGAGAGACTTGATTGTGGCTAGGACTGAGTTCACCAGAGAACCTTCTTCTTTCATCAATACTTGTAATGAGACTCTTCTAAACAACAAGTATGATGCCAGAAGATTCATTCCTAGAACCACTTTGGAGAAACCCTCCAATTACCAACAGAAACCTCTGGAAAAGGTTGGTAAGCCTTCTTCCCCTGTTGCACCTAAAAAGTATGCAACCAACACTTGCTTCAAGTGAAACAAGACTTAGCAGAAGGCCATGTTTGTGACAAGAAGATAAATATTGAGGAACAAACAGAGGAGCATGCTGATGACACAGTAGCACTTGATGATACTTCAAGTGATTGTGCCAGCAATATTTCATATGAATCTCAACAAGAAATCTTGATGCTGGAAGAGGATATTCATTATTTAAATACTATTGATATTGATAATAATGCTTTAAATACAGATGAAGATGTTTAGATCATAAATAAAATTGAGGATAGCTCAATTGTTATTGCCACTCTCAAGGCACCAGTCTTGATTAATGGAACCAGCATTGAAGTTGTTTTGGATTCTGGAGCTGGAGGAAGTGTAGTATCTGAAAGAGCACTTGCTTTGGTGGATCAAGACTATAAATCAAAACTTATGCCTATCATTTCTGAAAACTGAAGAGGTTATGGCTCTGTTTTATCCCCCATTGGTAAATACAAAGCCACAGTGTTTTTTAAATATAACCATGGTTTTGTAAGAGCTATTTGTGATTTTGTTGTCATGAAAAATGATAACTTAAGCAATTGGTTTATTATAGGGAATGATATTTTAACCAAGTATGGCATAAAATTGGTTCCTTCAAACCAATGTTTCACAATAGGGTTGAATGGGAAAAGAAAATTAAAGATTTCCTCCCCTAAAAAATTATTAAAACTAGAATTGAACACATGTGATTCCATGGTTCAATATAAAGGAAGATCTACAAAAGAAATGCATGCCCTTATGTCTGAAATTGACAATGCCTCTTTTGGAGAGCAGCTTTCTGGTGAGGATAAAGATGCCATCATTAAATTGATAAAGTCTTTTCCTATGTCCTTTGCTCATGGGTCACATGAACTGGGATTAGTTAAAGAAGAAATGAAACTTTCATTGTCTTGTCCATTGACTGATATACCACCTATTTTAAATAAGAAGCCTTATCCTGCTTCTCCCACAAAGAGAAAAGATTTTGAAGACAATATCTCTACCCTTTTAAAAATGAATATTATTGAAAAGGTAGTTAAAACACCTAAATATTGTGTTATCTCACCTGTCCTAATTTCTTATGAGAAAGATAAAGCCAGGTTATGTGGTGATTATAGAGCACTTAATACTTATACTGTTGATTATATCTATCCTTTACCTAGAATTAGCTCTATACATGCTACCTTACAGGGTGCTAAATAAATCAGCTGTTTGGATGGTAACAAGGATATCACCAGGTACCTGTTGAGAAAAATTCTCAGAATATTCTGATGATTGCTACTCATATGGGTATTTATAATTATGTTAGGATGCCATTTGGCCCTAAAAATGCCCCTTCAGTTTTCCAAAAAGTTATGGATAACACATTCCATCAGGAGATAATTGAAGGATGGCTGATGGTTTATATTGATGATATCATTATATTCTCAAAAACATTTGAGGACCATCTCAACCACCTGTTTAAAGTGTTCCAGAAAATGGATGAAATTAATATGACACTTGCTTTGAAGAAATTTAACTTTGGTTTCTATTCTTTAAAAGTTCTTGGTCATGTTGTTTCAGGCTTACAGATATGTGTTGACCAAAACAAAGTGGAAGCCATACAACAGGTGAAGGCTCCTACTACAGTTAGAGAGCTACAGAGTATTTTGGGAATGTGTGGATACTATAGACAGTGTATTAAAAAATTACCAAGTCATAGCTTTACCCCTTACCCAATTAACTAGAAAGGATGTTGCTTTTGCCTGGAATAGTGAAAGACAAAGAGCCTTTGATACTATGAAACACTGTTTAATGTCAGCACCTATTCTTGCTTTACCTGACTTTAATCAAACATTTGTTTTGTATACTGATGCCAGTTTTATTGGTCTTAGTGCTGCCCTACATCAAAAACAAGTGATAAATGATAAAGTATCAGAAGTAGTAATTTGTTATATTTCAAGAACCTTGAGAAATAGTGAGATGAAATATGGTGTTACCCAACTTGAATGTTTAGCTGTAGTGTGGGCTCTGGAGAGGCTACATTATTACCTATATGAGTAGAAATTTGAACTTGTCACTGACCGCAGTGCAGTTAAATCCATTTTAAACTTGAAAACACCTAACAGAAATATGTTCAGATGGCAGTTAGCTGTTCAGGAATACAGAGGGAGAATGAAAATTATTCATAGGGCTGTATTTTTCACTCAAATGTGGATATGTTATCAAGGTTACCTTTACCAAATGATGACTCTAATCCTGCTTATGATCCTGAGGATGAAATTATTCATATTCATGGGATATATGTGGTTGATATGGAGGAAGAGCTATTACAGCTTATTTTGGATTCATATGATAAGGACACTGACTTATAAAAGTTATGCACCATCTTAAATGATCCAAAGAATGCTTCAATACAAGCATTAATTAAAACCCTTCCACCAAAGTACCAGAAGGCTTTGGGAAAAGGTAAATTTTCTATAGATGAAGGATATCTATATTATAGAAGAAAGTTGAGTAATGTTATTGTTATTCCTCCTTCTATGAAAGAAATCATCTTGAAAATTTGTCATGATGAAATATTAGCTGGATATTTTGATCTTGATAAAACAATGATCAGAATTAAGAACACTGCTTGGTGGGTTAATATGTCTGAAGACACAAAATTATATGTTGAATCTTGTGATTCTTTCCAAAAATCAAAAAGATTGACTGGTAAGAGAGCTGGATTAATGCAACATATTGAACCTCCTGATGCACCATGGCAGATAATAAATATGGATTTGTAACAGGATGTCATGCGCCACGTGACACTTGAGGCAAAAGCAGCTCATTAAATCAATAATATCAAGTCCTAAATCTATACTCGAAGCACAGAAAGCAATTCTCCATAGCAACTGCGATTTTCCTTTGTGTACTTACTATTTAACTGCGCTAGCCTAAACTCTAAATCTAAATTAGTCAATTTCCCAATAGGGTGCCTTAGTCCTTTTCAATAAGCGACACACAGTGCTAGGTTCAACGAAATAGTACAGTAGTAGTTTTTCATTAAAGTTTCTTTAATTAATTAAAAAGTGGTAAATTGAGCATGGACGGGTATTTAGCGAAGAGGGTCTAAGTGTATGTTAGTAATGGTCAATGGAATGGGAATGGTGCGATGAAAGGGAGGTCAATGCAAGGAGGAACAAAGGATATAAAAGGGGTTGGGTATTTGGTTCGATATTCCTTAGAATTAAATTATAAAAAATTTGTATTTACATTAATAGTGGTAAATCCTTAAAGTTAAAATCATTGTTATTGTATCTTTCTTTTATTTTCTCAATATTCATTTCTAAATCCTAAATCTTTGATTATTGAGTTTCCAACCCTTCGTGAGATCTTAAGAATTTCTATTACCTTTGAAACTATTTTATAATTCTTCTCGAACAAACCTCAAACCTGTAGCTCTTACTTCGAGTGATCTTCGAACCACTTCCTCAAATCATTCCTCTGTGCTTCGAAGGAGTTTCTAACTCTCATCTCACTTTCAGGAACATCCTTGACCTTGTGCGTAGGTCGTCCGGTGACAGTATAATTTAATTCTCCGTAGTTCTCATTCTTTGCATTACTACGTCCTTAGGTGTTTTTAAAGTTTCAAAATGGCACCTGTTCAACACACTCCTCCTCTGGGCGCTACTACTAGAGCTTGCGCTAGGGGCAGGCCAACAGCCACAAGGTCTGTTTCCCGCACTCACTCTTTGGAACCACTCGACCTTAGGGAACGGCAACATTCAGTTCAATCTGTAGAAGACATCCCACAAGATTTTGAGGATTCTAGTGATGAAGAAGAAGGAGAGGATACAATGCACGAGGCACCATCTGCCCCTGCCAATCACCCTTCTGGTTGATCCTCAGAACCTGGACCATCTAACTCTCTGGAAGATTTCATGAGACTTTTCATGAAAACCCTTTCAAATCCAACGTCTTCAGAGGGATCTAAGTTCAAAACTCCTTCTATGAAATCTCCTGACAAATTCGACGGAGATCACCCCGACAGATTGCGACCCTTCTTGCAAACCTGCAAGCTACTGTTCCATAATGACCCTCGAACCTTTAACAGCGACTGATCAAAGGTTGTTTACGCTTCTTCATTCCTAGCCAGGAAAGCAGCAAGATGGTTCGAACCTTATCTGCTCATGCTTTCTTTGACAGAAACCCACTTACTTATCAATAATTGGGAAAAGTTTGAAGACCAACTTTTTACGTTGTTTGGGGACCCTAATGAAACAGACAACGCAGAAATTGAACTTGATTTTCTTCGCATGAGTGATAATGGTAAAGCCTCTGAATATATCTTGAACTTCAGAGCACTTCAAACTCGAGTAGGTTGGAATGATGCTGCCCTTAAGTATCATTTCAAGAAAGGACTTCCTTGGAGGATTCTGGATCAATTAAATCTTCACAGTCAGAAGATGACTACTTTGACGGATTTAATGGATTGAACCCTCGAACTTGACGGCGTTTATCAAGGACGACTTCAACATCGTCGATATGCCAACAAATCTCAAGGCCTAAATTTTAAATTGGGACCTTCTTCACACCCACAACCAAATCAATCCTCCTCGACTCAATCCAAACCCAATAAGGAAAAAGGATAAACCTCGACCAAAAGGCTCAACCCAAGGCAATATCAGCAAAGTACTGGATCCTAAAGGGGAACTTAAAGAAGCTGAGAGGAAGAGACGAGCAGATAATGGGTTATGTATGTATTGTAGGGGTAAGCACAAGTTGGAAGACTGTGTAAAGTTGAAGGAAAGAGAAGGTACTAGTTCAAAGTCAAAAAACTAGTAGATAGTTTACTTGTGTGCAAAGCAAACTATCTTATCTCCCCCAGTGCACAGAACCTCCATGTCTTAAGGACTGGAGTTGCCTTAAACCGCATGAGATTCATTCTTTTTAAGGAGGATATCCCCTTCAGTTGTCTTATAGACTCTGGAGCTTCAATTTCTTTTGTTAGTTTATTTTTTGCCGAGAAGCTTCAACTAACATTTACAGATATCGATCGAGCTCCAATCTTTTTGGTCGAATCAGAGGAACCCAAATATTGGGTAAGTAAGAAAGTTTTATGGGTTTTCAACTTTCGGAACTTTCCCCCCTTCGAGTGGGAATTATCAGTCTTGGACGCCCAAGGATGGACGATACCATTCTTGGCCATGACTTTTTAACGCATTGGAACCCCGAAATTGATTGGACTAAGGGATTTATCACCCCACGATCTAAGTATATTTCTGATTCTTCAATGCAGGTCAATAGGGAGTTAAACAACCCACCTGACAACGTCCTGCTAGAGGACAAATCTCTGCCAGATGACTTGCAAGCATCTGTACCTTCTTTAAATGAGCAATTGGCTAACCCTTCTAGCTCGATGACTTCACTCGAAGAGGATTTAAATTGCCTCGAAGTAATCAAATTATGCTCTCTCAATACAGGTATCACCTCGACAGATTCTCTCGAAGATGAAGAGGACAACCAAATAAACGTTGAAGCCATCAAATCAACTCTACCGGAAATCTACCACGATTTCCTCAATGTTTTCTCAATCCGCAAGGCCGATAAGTTACCACCTTATCGACCCTACGGCCATCAAATAGAGTTAATAGGCCCAGTACCTCTGGCAGGTCCTGTCTATTCTTTATCGAAGGACGAATCTCAAGTTCTTCGAGACTACATTGCAGAGAATGTAGCCAAAGGTTTCATCAGAGCCAGTAAATCTCCAACCGGCTCCCCTGTCCTCTTTGTAAAAAAGAAGGACGGTAGTCTTAGGTTGTGTGTTGACTATAGAAAGCTCAACACAGTCACAAAGAAGAATGCATATCCTGTTCCTCCTATGTCATTACTTCTTACCCTTTTCAATGGTGCTAATTTCTTTTCTAAAATTGATCTTAGAGGAGCTTACAATCTAATTTGCATTGCAGAAGGTCATGAACCACTGACTGCAATGCGCACTAGATTTGGTAGTTTTGAATATTTAGTTATGCCTTTTGGATTATGTAACGCACCTTCAACTTTTCAAACTTTTGTTAATGATATCTTTCAAGATGTTGTTGAACAATTTGTAGTCGTCTATTTAGATGATATTTTAATATTCTTGAAAACACTAGATGAACATATTCATCATTTTTGACAGGTCCTAAATTGCCTTCGAGATCATGGTCTCTACGCCAAGCATAATAAATGCGAATTCCACCTCAAATCAATTGATTTTTTGGGTTTTACATTATCCACTGACGGTTTAGTCATGGATAACAAAAAAGTCCAGAAAATCCTGCAATGGCCTGAGCCCAAAAACATTAAATCGCTCCAAGGATTTTTGGGTTTTGCAAACTTCTATAGGAGATTTATTAAAGATTACTCTAAAAATATTTCCAATCTTACTTCTCTTCTTAGAAAAGACATTCCTTTTGTTTTTACTTCTACAGCACGAAAGGAATTCGAAGCACTAAAAACGGCTTTCACCACAGCCCCAATTCTTCAACATTTTGATCCTTCTGCCTCGACAATAGTTGAGACAGATGCGAGCGATTATGCTATTGCAGGGGTCATCTCCCAATTAAATCCTGAAACAAATTTGTTTCATCCTGTTGCTTTTGAGTCACGCAAACTCATAGCCGCAGAATTAAATTATGAAATTCATGACAAAGAGCTTTTAGCTATTATCCATTGTCTTAAAAAATGGTGTTCTTTTCTTCTCAGCCTAGATAGTCCTTCTCAAATCTTAACAGATCATAATGCTTTGAAATACTTCATGTCTTCTAAAGTGTTAACCAGGCGTCAAGCCAGGTGGGCTGAATTTTTGTCTGAATTTTCTTTCTCTATTTCCTATTGCCCAGGAAAAATCTGCATTGTCCCAGATATCTTGTCACGTCGGGACGACGTTTAACCACAGCGGGGGGACGCATTTGCTGACAAGAACCCAGAAAATGTGCAATCAATCTTCAACGAATCAATGTTAACGACTCATCAACTTAATTCAATGACAATTCAATCTTTTCGAAATCCACTATCCAACATCCTCGAAGCTCAGTCAAAGGACGAATATTGTTTAGGGTTTAAAGGCAAAATACTCTCAAAGCAAGGGGCCAAAAGATTTAGTATTGAATCAGGTCTATTAGTCTTCAAAGGTAGAGTAGTCATACCTGACAACAATGAGATAAAATTATGGATTTTCAACAGTCGACATGATTCTCCATTAGCTGGTCATTTTGGGGTTGATAAAACCTACCAGTTAATAGCGAGGGATTTCTTCTGGCCAGGTATGAACAGGGAAATCAAGGCCTATATAAAAGCTTGTTATGAATGTAATAGGAATAAGACTCCCCGTCACCGGAAGCATGGGTTGCTCCAACCACTTCCTATTCCCTCTAAACCTTGGGAATCTATATTGATGGATTTCATTTCTCAACTTCCTATTTCTAATGATTTTGATGCTATATTAGTAATAGTAGATAGATTTTCAAAAATGTCTATTTTCATTAAAACCACTACTACTGCTACAGCAGAAGATTTGTCAAAATTGTTTCTAGAATATGTATTTTCCAAACATGGCTTACCTAATGATATTATTTCAGATAGAGGCTCATTGTTTGTATCCACATTCTGGACCCAACTGTGTTGACAACTCAATATCACAAGGAATCTCTCCACGGCCTATCACCCTGAAACCGATGGTCAAACAGAAAGAGTTAACCAAATCCTCAAACAATATCTTTGAATGTATGTCAGTTACCAACAAGACAATTGGACCACATGGTTACCATTGGCCGAATTTTCTTATAATAACTTGACTCATTCTTCGACACGACAATCTCCCTTCGAAACCATTTATGGACGACATCCTCGATTCAACTCAATCCATGTAGGAACTAATCATCCTGCAGAACATTATCTTCAAACTATATCACGACTTCAAGAAGAACTTAAAACAAATTTGGAATCAGCGATTCGAAGATACAAGGAACAGGACGACAAACATCGACAATCTGCTCCTTCCTTTAAAACAGGCGACAAAGTATGGCTCGACACACAAAACATTCAAACAACACGACCATCAAAGAAACTGGCTGAAAAGCGCTTGGGACCATTCGAAATCGACTCTGAAGTCTCTAAAACTGCATTTCGACTCAAGTTACCTCCTAAATGGCAGACGATTCACCCTGTTTTCCATGTATCTCTCCTGGAACTGGCTCGAGAAATATACCCGGGCAAGAACCAACCCCCTCTGGAACCGGTCGAAGTAGAAGATCATCTAGAGTGGGAAGTAAGTCGTATCCTTGATTCAAGAATACGCAAGGGGAAACTTCAATACCTTGTGGAATGGGAAGGCTTCCTCAATGACTCAGACAAAACATCCTGGGAACCAGCCATCAATGTCTCTAACGCCCCTGAACTCCTAAAATCTTTTCATTTGAAATATCCTTTAAAACCAAAACCTTAAAATTTCTTTTATTTAAAATTTCTTTTCTTTTTCTTTCTTTCTTTAAAATCTAAACACCTCTTAAATTTCTTAGCCTTGTTTTCTCTTTTCTCTCTCTTCTTTTTTCTTTCTTCTACTTCTATATAAATTTTCTTAAAAAACCAACTAAAAGTAAAATCAAAAGTAAAATTAAATAAAAAAAAAGAAAAAAAAAATAAATAGAATAAACATAAAAAAATAAAAATAAAAATAAAATAAAATAAATAGAATAAACATAAATAATAATAAAAAAAAACAAAACTCTTAAATCTCTCTAAATATTTTCTTTCTTTTCTTTTTCAATTCTCTAAAAAACATTCTTTTCCTAAAATTAAAATTCTCTTTAAAAATTTTCTTCTCTAAAAATTTATTCTCTCTTTAAAAATTTTCTTTTCTTCGAACCATCAAATCTTGTACGACATGACCATTTCCTTGAACTTAACTTCAACCTCTAAATCTCCCTATAATAATTCTTCTTCTCAAATTCTCTTAAATTCTAAACTCTGTTTTTTCTTTTCTTTCTTCTTCCTCTCTTTTCAAACTAAAATTTCCTAAATAAAAAAAAAAAAAATATAATTTTTCTTCTCTCATCAAAATCTCAATTTAACAAATTCATCTCAAACCGTTTCTTTTTCTCTCTCTTTTCTTACATAAAATTTTCCTTTTAAAACCCTTAAAAACTTCCTTCAATTAAAACAACTTTTTCTTTCTTTAAATTTCTTCTTTCAAATTCTAAAATTTTTATTTAGAACTTCCTTTTTCTTTTCCTTTTTCTCTCTCTCCCAAATCTTATAAAATGAATAATATTCACCTACAATAAAAAAATAAAATAAAATAAAATAAAAACTAAAATACAAATTTTTCTACTTTTTTACATCTCCTTTTCATTTCAAATTTTTTCTTTTAATTTTTCTCGAACCAATCTTTTCATTTTCTCCAAAACTATCCTTATCTCCTTCCTGCATTTCTCAAATACCTCCTCCTCTCCTACTGGAATCACCTCTCCAATCTCCAAGAGCTCCTCTGCCACTTCAAAGGAAGCAGCGTCGATAATTGTGTCGACCTCCCCACATAACTCTTCCGCGAACCTTACTCGTCGACCTTGACGAGGTTTCTTTGACCACACCTGGTCCAGTGTGTCTTCAGGTTCTTCAACTACATCCGTGGCCGGAGGGTTTGCCTCAGTTGGTATAACCGGCGCAGGCTCCCCAATCGGGTCTTCAAGGGTATTCAATGTCTAAACAAAACTCATCAGTAACTTCATCCTTAAAATTAACAATTGAAAACTTACCTTGAAGATGGGGTCAGGCTCTAAGAATAACCTTGGCGCCACCTCAACCTCTGCCTCTCTTTCCTCCTCGTCGTCGTCGATGACCACCCGTCGTTTCTTGGGTGCCCGCCCTGGAACAGGGACTTCATCTTCATCTTCCTCCACCAACTCGTCGACCTCTTCCTTGACACCTCGCTTCGAACTCGTGGCCTGGGTTACCCAGGTTGAGATCTCATTATTTAATTCCTTATCATTTTCCCCCACCGATTGTTCATCTTCAATCAAGACATCCCAAATGTCTTCGACCACCTCTTTTGTTTTAGGGATTACCCAAAACTTGGTCTTGGTGAATCGTTGTTCAATCTCTGCGTTCTTTGTCAACGCATCACACGCCACTCGTCGCCAATGGCAAAACTTGCATTTCTGGCGAGGGCCTCGAGTCGCCGTACTTTCGACACAAAAATATTCCATGCTTTCACAAGCCGTGCAAGTTTGTGAAAATTGTCGCGTAATCATTCCCCCATCCGCTTTAGGGTGTGGAGGAGTAGGTGTGGGAGTAGGGCAGTTCATTATAAAAAGAGAAATTAATAAGGGAGGAAAAAGTTCTAGAAGAAGAGAAACTAGTGTGGGAAGATGGCTCAAGCTCAACGGAGTTCGCAATTCTTATACCCGGGCATCTGTCATGCGCCACGTGACACTCGAGGCAAAAGCAGCTCATTAAATCAATAATATCGAGTCCTAAATCTATACTCGAAGCACAGAAAGCAATTCTCCATAGCAACTGCGATTTTCCTTTGTGTACTTACTATTTAACTGTGCTAGCCTAAACTCTAAATCTAAATTAGTCAATTTCCCAATAGGGTGCCTTAGTCCTTTTCAATAAGCGACGCACAGCGCTAGGTTCAACAAAATAGTACAGTAGTAGTTTTTCATTAAAGTTTTGTTAATTAATTAAAAAGTGGTAAATTGAGCATGGACGGGTATTTAGCGAAGAGGGTCTAAGTGTATGTTAGTAATGGTCAATGGAATGGGAATGGTGCGATGGAAGGGAGGTCAATGCGAGGAGGAACAAAGGATATAAAAGGGGTTGGGTATTTGGTTCAATATTCCTTAGAATTAAATTATAAAAAATTTGTATTTACATTAATAGTGGTAAATCCTTAAAGTTAAAATCATTGTTATTGTATCTTTCTTTTATTTTCTCAATATTCATTTCTAAATCCTAAATCTTTGATTATTGAGTTTCCAACCCTTTGTGAGATCTTAAGAATTCCTATTACCTTTGAAACTATTTTATAATTCTTCTCGAACAAACCTCGAACCTGTAGCTCTTACTTCGAGTGATCTTTGAACCACTTCCTCAAATCATTCCTCTGTGCTTCGAAGGAGTTTTTAACTCTCATCTCACTTTCAGGAACATCCTCAACCTTGTGCGTAGGTTGTCCGGTGACACAGGATTAACTGTTTTGGGAAAAGACAGCTATAGCTCTTGTTGGGTTATTGTGGACAGATTCACTAAAATGTGTAAATTTATCCCTAATCACAAGGATGTTTCCACTAAAGGATTAGCTTTCTTATGGTGGTCTCATATGTTTAATACTGCAGGTCTCCCTAAAGCCATAATCTCTGACAGAGACCCTAAATTTACTTCTGAATTTTTGGTGTCTCTGATGGATGTTTGTGGTTGTGATCTGACACTTTCTACTGCCCATCATCCTTAGACTGATGGCTTAGCTGAAAGAATGATTCAGACTTTAGAGGACATGATAAGAAGGTATTGTGCCTTTGGCCTTGAGAATAAAGATAATGACAGATTCACTCATGATTGGGTTAGCTTACTTCCTGGGTTGGAATTTGCTTATAATAGCACTGTTCATTCTGTTACTCAAAGAAAGACGTTTGAGCTCTGGCTTGTATATGTTCCAAACACTCCTACCCAAATTCTCAATAAAAAAATACATAAATTGGATTTACATCCTGATGTAAAATCTTTTCTTCAAGTGCAACAACTTTGCAGAAGTCATGCTCAAAAATGTATTGAAAAATCATTTGAATATGAGAAGAAGAGATGGGACAAATCCCATTAAGAATTAACTTTTAAAAAGGGTGATGAAGTGTTGATTTCTACAGTCCACTTCAATTTACAAGGTAATAACAAATTAAAAGACACATTTGTTGTCAGAAGAATGATTGGAGATAATGCAGTTGAGGTTATTTTGTATTCTCCATGTGACAGAAAACATCCTGTTTTTCCAATATCTCTTCTGAAACCTTACACATCCAATAGTGATTTATTTCCAAAAAGGAGGGGAAGACCAAAGAAAACCCCAAATGAAATCACTGAAACAGAAGAAATTGAAAAAATTATGAATGACAAAATAATCACTGGTGAAAAAGGTACAGAATACTTATTGAGATTCAAGAAAAAGTCATCTGAATATGATTCTTGGATACCTGGAAAGAAGATATCTAATCTTCCTCCTCTACTAAAAAAGTATAAAAAGAAAAAATCATAGTATTTTTTTTATTGTTTTTTTTAGAGTGAGGGAGTGTCAGCCAGGCTACTGGACTTACCCAGTAAAATAATTAATTATTTTACTGAGATGAAGCCACACCTTTTTTAAATTCTTATTAATAATTAAATATTTAGTATTTACTTATATATTACTTACAACTAACTAGCTAAGTATATTAAGTAATGTAAATAATTAATTTAAGTAATTGTCCCATACATTTTTACTCCCTAACACTGTGCTCAATAATACAGTTGAGTGGGAATAAAAATAAATAATAAAAATATAATAAAATCCTTAAAAATATCAAATTATTTTACTGAGAGATTTGGATTTATGTGAAATCAATATATTTAAATCAAATGTGTTTTATTAATTGTGACAGTCCAAGGGAACTCATATTTTATTGCGAATGAAAATTATGCCCTTTTTGACATACCAATTAATTTATCTTTTATTTATTTCATATACACTCTTTCTTTTTCAGTTTTCTTCTCACACCCTTGTATTAGGTGGTATTAACTCCGTGTCTTTATTTCCTGCATTTTCGCCTATAAAAGGCCCTCACTTTTTGTACTTTTCAGCTCATTCATTACTTACTTACTTTATTACAACTATCTACATCCTCTTTATTGTTATCTATTACTGCTTTAGTATTTACATTTAAATATAATTCTAGTCCATCCTTTTACCTCTTATTATTGAGTAAAAAAATCTTTAAGATAAGAAAATAAGTACCCAATTTTGAATCCTATGAAACCCATTGTTGCCGCCTTTGGACCTCCCTGTAAATACTTCTAGACTTGAAAGACCTCTTGACAAAAGGCCTCCCATTTTTGTTGTATTGAAACATTCAATCATTACTTACTTATTTTATTACATCACTATACTAAACAAATATCTATTACTATTATTCATTGTCTTAGTCTTTACTACTATGTAAATCTAATCAATTATAATAATAATATTTATAACAATCTTTACCTCCTTAAATTGAGTAAATAAAATAAAAGGAAAAAATACGTACTTTGACTTTGAAAACCCTATAATCCTCCTAATCCTCCTGTTGGACCTTCATAAGAATCTTCTAGACAATCAGGACCAATTGACATACTTATTATAACAAAATTACTAATTTTTAGAATAAAACATTAATAATTTTTTTAATAAAGTGTTTTAACTTGTTTAATACTTTTATGACACAATTATGAATCAAATAAGCGCCCAATATTATTGTTTAATAATATATGTAAGGCTTTTTTTAAGGTGAGAAGTAAGGACACAGGGTAATTATTAATATTTTGGTTGGGGCACAGACTTGGGCACCACTATCAATTCAATTTTTTTTCCGGACTTCAACCACTGTACTACCTCCTGAATTCCCATCAAAGTCAGGTAAATAAGTGATCAACTTTGCAGTAGAGCTTCAAATCTGCAAATTCAAATGACAATGCTGTTTCTGTCTTTACACAGGCTGATGAGAAAAGATGATTATTTAGGGAGACTATAAAGCAACCACCTTTTTGGCAGTTTTGGAGGCTGTCTTTCTTTTTTTTAGTCTCATCTGGCCATTTCATCTTAACTAGCTACCAGAGAGATAACTCTAACCTCTAAGGAATGAGATAGTGAAAGAAATCTAACACTAACAGAAGCTCCACTGCAAAATTGACCACTTGTTTACCCAACTTTGAAGGGAATTTGGTAGGTAGTGCAGTGGTTGCAGTCTGGAAAAAAAATTGAATTTATAGTGGCACCCAAGTCTGTGCCCGAACCAAAATACTAATAATTACCCTGTGCCCTTACTGCTCACCTTATTTAATATATAAATTTAATTAATTCATTTAATTACATTATAAGTTAATTTTACACTTATAATTATAATATATGTTCATAATTAATTAATTATTAATTCAAATTTATTAAATACATAAAAATGCGCCATAATTTATAGAATATAAAATATGTCATGCTTAATTTAAATTTATAAATAAATTATATAACAATAAAACTAATATAACCCTTATTTTACTTTTATTCAATAAGATACTTATATAATTTTATTATGCAATAAAAAATTAATATATATACATAAAATGCATATTTTTATGACCTCTTTTGCTTCCAGTAGATTATAATAACATTTACTGGGCTCTTTCATGCGCCACGTGACACTCAAGGCAAAAGCAGCTCATTAAATCAATGAAATAGAGGTCTACATCCATACTCAAAGCGCAGAAAGCGATTCTACCTTGCCACGGTGACTTCCCTTTGTGTACTCACTATTCAACTGCGCTAATCTAAACTTTAAATCTAAATTAGTCAATTCTCAAAAGTGTGCTTAGAATTTTCTTCAATAAGCAACGCACAGTGCAATAGTCAATGCAATATTCTGCTAAAAGGTTTATTAAATATCTGTGGGTTATTAAAAAGGGGTAGTGAGCATGGATGGAATGGTTAGTGGAGGATTAAGGGGTTAACATATGTTAGTGAGGAGGGTCCAGGTGTGACAGGTGTAATTGTGGTGGTCTGTGGAGTGCGGAATGATGGATGGGTATGAGGTCAATGCGAGAAGGATTAAGAGATATAAAAGGGGTTGGATTTTTGGTTTGATGTTTCCTTAGAATTAAATTATAAAACGTATTTATAGTTAATAGTGGTAAAACTGCAAGTTAAATCATTGTTATTATACATTTCCCTTTTCCCTCAAAAATCATTTCTAAATTTAAATCTTTGATTGTTGAGTGTTACAACCTTTTGTGAGACTCTAAAGAATATTAGTATTACCTTTAAATATATTAAGATTCTTCTTGAATATAGCTCGAAGCAGCAGCTCTTCCTTCGAGTCATCTTCCAATCACTTCCTCGAACAATTCCTCTGTGCTTTGAAGAAGTCTCTAAACCCCTCATCTCACTTTTAGGAACACCCTCGACCTTGTGCGTAGGTCATCCAGTGACAGTAAATTTAATTCTCTATAGTTCTCATTCTCTGCACTACTACGTCCTTTTTCAGGGTTTTTCTAAATTCTTAGAATGGCACCTGTTTAACGCACTCCTCCTACGGGTGCTACTACTAGAGCTTGCGCCAGAGGCAGGCCAACAGCCACACGGCCTATTTCCAGCACTCACTCCCTGGAACCTCTTGACCTTAGGGAATGGCAACATTCAGTCCAATCTGTAGAAGACATCCCACAAGATTTTGATGATTCCAGTGATGATGAAGAAGGAGAGGATACAATGCACATGGCACCATCTGCCCCTGATACACACCCTTCTGGTCAACCTTCAGAACCTGGACCATCTAATTCTCTGGAAAATTTCATGAGACTTTTCGAGAAGACCCTTTCAAATCCAACGTCTTCAGAGGGATCAAAATTCAAAACTCCTTCCATGAAATCTCCTGATAAATTCAATGGAGAATATCCAGACAGATTGCGACCTTTTTTGCAAACATGTAGACTTCTGTTCCATAATGACCCTCGAAACTTTAATAACAACCCATTGAAGGTTGTTTACGCTTCTTCATTCCTAGCCGGAAAGGAATCAAGGTGGTTCAAACCTTATCTTCTCATTCTATCTTTCACAGAGACCCACTTACTCATCAATAATTGGGAAAAATTCAAAGACCAAATTTTTATCTTGTTTGGTGACCCTAATGAAACTGACAAAGCAGAAATTGAACTGGACTTCCTTCGCATGAGTGATAATGGAAAAGCTTCTGAATACATCTTGAAATTCAGAGCAATTCAAACTCGAGTAGGTTGGAATGATGCTGCCCTCAAGTATCATTTCAAAAAAGGACTTCCTTTAAGGATTCTGGATCAATTAAATCTTCACAGTCAGAAGATAACTACTTTAACGGATTTAATGGATCAAACCCTTGAACTTGATGGCTTTTACCAAGGACGGCTACAACATTGTTGATATTCCAACAAATCTCAAGGCCTAAATTTTAAATTGGGACCTTCTTCACACCCACGGCCAACTCAATCCAAAATCAAATAAGGGAAAGGACAAACCTCAACTGTAAAGCTCGACCCCAGGAAATATCAGTAAAGTACTGGATCCTGAAGGGGAACCTAAAGAAGCTGAGAGATAGAGAAGAGCAGATAATGGTTTATGTATGTATTGTGGGGGTAAGCACAAGCTAGAAGATTGTGTAAAGTTGAAGGAAAGAGAAGGTACTAGTTTGAAGTCAAAAAACTAGTAGATAGTTTACTTGTGCGCAAAGCAAACTATCTTATCTCTCCAAGTGCACAGAACCTCCATGTTTTAAGGACTGGAGTTGCCTTAAACCGCTTGAGATTCATTCTTTTTAAGGAGGATATCCCCTTCAGTTTTCTTATAGACTCTGGAGATTCAATTTCTTTTGTCGGTTTATCTTTCTCCAAGAAGTTACAACTGACATTTACAGATATCAATGGAACTCCAATTTATTTGGTCGAATCAGAGGAACCCAAATATTGGGTAAGTAAGAAAGTTTTATGGGTTTTCAACTTTCCGAACTTTCCCTCCTTCGAGTGGAAATTATCAGTCTTGGACACCCCAAGAATTGAAAATACCATTCTTGGCCATGAATTTTTAATGCATTGGAATCCTGAAATTGATTGGACACGGGGATTGATCACCCCACACACTAAGTATATTTCTGATTCTTCAATGCAGGTCAATAGGGAGTTAAACAACCCGCCTGACAATGTCCTGCTAGAGGAAAAATCTCTTCCAGATGACTTGCAAGCATCTGATCTTTCTCTAAATGTGGAATTGGCTAACCCTTCTAGCTCGATGACTTCACTCGAAGTAATCAAATTATGCTCTCTCAATTATGGTCTTCCCTTGACAGATTCTCTCAAAGATGATGAGGACAACCAAATCAAAGTTGAAGCCATTAAATCAACTCTACTGGAAATCTATCATGATTTCCTTGATGTTTTCTCAATCCGCAAGGCCAATAAGTTACCACCTCATCAACCCTACGACCATCAAATAGAGTTAATAGGTCCAGTACCTCCAGCAGGTCCAGTCTTTTATTTGTCAAAGGACGAATCTCAAGTTCTTTGAGACTAAATTGCAGAGAATGTAGCCAAAGGTTTCATCAGAGCCAGTAAATCCCCAACCAGCTCCCCTGTTCTTTTTGTAAAGAAAAAGGATGGTAGCCTTAGGTTGTGTGTTGACTATAGAAAGCTCAACGCAGTCACTAAGAAGAATGCATATCCTGTTCCTCCTATGTCATTGCTTCTTACCCTTTTCAATGGTGCTAATTTATTTTCTAAAATTGATCATAGAGGCACTTACAATCTTATTCGCATTGTGGAAGGTCATAAACCACTGACTGCAATGCGCACTAGATTTGGTAGTTTTGAATATTTATTTATGACTTTTGGATTGTGTAACGCACCATCAACTTCTCAAACTTTTGTTAATTACATCTTTCAAGATGTTGTCTATTTAGATGATATTTTAATTTTCTCGAAGACATTAGATGAACATATTCATCCTGTTTGACAGGTTCTAAATTGACTTCGAGATCACGGTCTCTACACCAAGCACAATAAATACAAATTCCATCTAAAATCAATTGATTTTTTGGGTTTCACGTTGTCCACTGATGGTTTAGTCATGGGCAAAAAAAAGGTCCAAAAAGTCCTGGAATAGCCTGAGCCCAAAACCGTTAAATCCCTACAAGGATTTTTGGGTTTTGCCAATTTCAATAGAAGATTTATTAAAGATTACTCTAAAACTATTTCCAATCTTACATCTCTTCTTAGAGAAGATATTCCTTTTGTTTTTACTTCTACAGCACGAAAGGAATTTGAAGCATTGAAGACTGTGTTCATCACAGCTCCAGTTCTTCAACACTTTGATCCTTCTGCTTCAACAATCATCAAGACAGATGCAAGCAATTATGCTATCACAGGGTCATTTGTCAATTAAATCCTGAAAAAAAATTGTTTCAGCCTGTTGCTTTTGAGTCATGCAAACTCATTGCGGCAGAATTAAATTATGAAATTCATGACAAAGAGCTTTTAGCTATTATTCATTGTCTTAAAAAATGGCGCTCTTTCCTTCCCAGCCTAGATAGTCCTTTTCATATTTTAACAGACCATAATGCTTTGAAATACTTTATGTCTTCCAAAGTGTTAACCAGGCGTCAAGCCAGGTGGGCTGAATTTCTGTCTGAATTTCCTTTTTCTATTTCCTATTGCCCAGGTAAGAACTGAATTGTCCCAGATATCTTGTCACGTTGGGAAAAAGTTTACCCACAGAGGGGGGACACATTTGCTGACAAGAACCCAGCAAATGTGAAATCAATTTTCAACAAACAAATGTTAATGACTCATCAAATTAAATCGATGAAAATTCAATCCTTTCAAAATCCACTAACCAACATCCTCAAAGCTCAGTTGAAGGACAACTATGGTTTAGGGTTAAAAAACAAAATACTCTCGAAGAAAGGGGCCAAAAGATTTAGTATTGAAAAAGGTCTATTAGTTTTTGAAGGTAGAGTAGTCATACCCATCAACAATGAAATAAAATTATGGATTTTCAATAGTCAACATGATTCTCCATTAGCTGCTCATTTGGGGCTGATAAAACCTACCAGTTAATAGCAAGGGATTTCTTCTGGCCAGGAATGACCAGAAAAAATCAAGGCCTATATAACAGCTTTTTACAAATGTAATAGGAATAAGGCTCCCTGTCACTGGAAGCATGGGTTGCTTTAACCACTTCCTATTCCCTCTAAACCTTCGGAATCTTTATCAATGGATTTCATTTCTCAACTTCCTCTTTCTAATAATTTTGATGCTATATTAGTAATAGTAGATAGATTTTCAAAAATGTCTATTTTTATTAAAACCACTACTACTGCTACAGCAGAAGATTTGTCAAAATTGTTTCTAGAATATGTATTTTCCAAACATGGCTTACCTAATGATATTATTTCAGATAGAGGCTCATTGTTTGTATCCACATTCTGGAATCAACTGTGTCGACAACTCAATATCACGAGGAATCTCTGCACAGCCTATCATCCTGAAACCAATAAGAAAACGGAAAGGGTCAACCAAATCCTCAAAAAATACCTTCAAATGTATGTCAGTTACCAACAAGACACTTGGACCACATGGTTACCATTGGCTGAATTTGCTTATAATAACTCGACTCATTCTTTGACACGACGACCTCCCTTCGAAACTGTTTATGGAAGACATCCTCGATTCAACTCAATCTATGTAGGAACTAGTCATCCTGCGGAACATTATCTTCGAACCATATCACGACTCCAAGAAGAACCTAAATCAAATCTAGAATTAGCGACTTGAAGGTACAAGGAACAGGCCAATAAACATCGACAATCTGCTCCTCTCTTTAAACCAGGCAACAAAGTATGGCTTGACGCACGAAACATTCAAACAACTTGAACATCAAATAAACTAGCTGAAAGGCGCTTGGGACCATTAGAAATCAACTCTAAAGTCTCTAAAACTGCATTTCGACTCAAGCTACCTCCTAAATGGCAGGCTATTCACCCTGTTTTTCACGTATCTCTCCTGGAACTTGCTCAAGAAACATACCTGGGCAGGAACTAACCTCCTCTGGAACCGGTGTGGTCTTCCAACATTGGCAGGGGCCTTTTTTGCGTGATTTGGCGTTGTTTATGCATGTCTTAATTGACATCTGTTAAGGAATTATGTATTTTTCTGGTTTTATTCCGTGGATATTGGGTCTGCAGGTATGTGGGTACTATCATTGGATAGCCCCAGTTTTTCTCTATATTTTATATCTTGTAGACATTTTTCATATTCTAGGTTTTAAAGGGTCATTTCCTCATTTTTAATTTAAAAAGATAGCCGTTTAATTTTGTTTTTCGTGTTTTACGGGCTAACCTTAAGTCTTAGGGTTAAGTGCTTAGTACCATTGGATAGAGCTAATTTTTCTTTATATTTCATGTCACAACGTTGTTATAGTGAAATTCCGTGTTTTAAAGGCTTTAGTAGTTGTAGTTAGTTTTTCTAAGTAGATTGGGTATTTTTAGTGGTTCTCTGGCTTCAGGGAGGCCGTGCTGCTTCAGGCGGCACCTCCAACATTGGGAGGCACGCCCGCCTCTGTTTTAGAAGGTTGGGGAGCGCTTCTGGAGGGTTTTTTATGCAATTTGGCAGGTACCGGTGTAGACAATCCTATAGTGCTAGCTATAGGCCTTGACCAAGGGAGTTGGAGAAAAACCAGAGAGAAAATCCCCTGTCCCTTTAGAAAAATAGAGTGAGATTTACTTGCTAAAGTAAGTTGGTTCCTGTTTTGCTAAAGCTCCTATTTAACACACTTGACTGCTTGATGAGCCAAGAAATTAGTCCCCAGATAGACTACCAGACCAAAGAACTGAAATGTAGAACAAAGTCCACACCAGAGACAGCAAAGATACTTGATGTAGGCTGCAAATCCACACCAGAGACAGCAATAATACTTGCTATAGCTTGCAAGACTATAACAGAGAAAACAGTTGCCAAAGTTAAGTTAAATGAAGAACTCACTTGCAACAAACACAGCCAATTGTGGCCAGAAAACAGTGAAAACTGAGTGAGGAACAATGATATCACCTCCGGATGGTTGTATGATGATTAAGGTTGCCCCAAACTGTCTTATTCACTATGTACACACAGACCACTAACTAAGAGCCCATGCGCACCCACCAATCTGGCGCCTGTACCTGCCAGATTGCATAAAAAACCCTCCTGGAGCGCTCCCCAACCTCCTAAAACAGAGGCGGGCGGGCCGCCCGACGTCGGAGGTGCCGCCTGAAGCGGCCCGGCCTCCCTGAAGCCAGAAAACCAACAAAAACCACTAATCTACTTAGAAAAATTAGCTACAACTACTAAAACCTTTAAAACATGGAATTTCACTATAACAACATTGAGACATGAAATATAGAGAAAAATTAGCTCTATCCAACAGTACTAAGCACTTAACCCTAAGACTTAAGGTTAGCCCGTAAAACACAAAAAACAAAGTTAAACAGCAATCTTTTATAAATGAAAAATGAGCAAATGACCCCTTAAAACTCAGAATATGAAAAATGTCTTCAAGACATAAAATATAGAGAAAAACCAGGGCTATCCAATGATAGTACCCACATACCCGCAGACCCAATATCCACGGAATAAAACCAGAAAAATAGCAAATTCCTTAACAGATGTCAATTAAGACATGCACAAACAGCGCCAAATCACACAACAAAGGCCCCTGCCAATTTTGGAAGACCACATCCTCCCTCCAATTGAGAATGTCCGCATTCTTTCTTCATCCAACCACCATGTTTAACCTCCTTTCCAAATCTGCCTCTGAAATGGGCCCCTGCCAATACTGCATCAACAATAATTTAATCTGCGCCATAACACCACCTGTTCATCCATACAGAACGTCCTGCGATGTCTGTCACTCCATAAAGAAGACCTGCCACAGACCTGGTCCACTTTCTTCTACAACAGATTCACCTCCGCCTCAACCTGGTCCTTCTTCTGCCAGCACCAAAAGATCTAGGCCATCCATCCTGATACCCAGATTAATCAAAAAGCTCCACCCTTCCCAGAAGAGTGCCACAACCCATAAAGCAACTAGTTCACCCATCCCTGGTCCATCTGATGGTAAAGAACATTCATTCCTTCCTTCAACTTTAAAACTGATGACTTCTCAGTTCCTTCCTCTTCTGATAGTGATGATAACAATGTAGGATCCATTGCACCACCAACACCAACGCACTTGCCCACTATCAAGGCCAAGTTCCAACAACACACATCTCAACAGAAACAACTTCTGCTTCACTATTTCCAATCCACTCCTGCTAGAGATCCACAGGACATTGAGAACAGAAGACACCTCATTCACCAGTTCAAGGCTAATTCTGAACATTTCATTTCATCTCTTGATTCACTCTGTAATTCCACTAGTACTTGAGTTTGATTCAGAAAAGAAAAATTGACCACACCCTCTATAGGATGTAACCACAAACAACCCTCAGTTTTAAGTCTTGGGGGACCATCCTCATTTTATAGTCTTGGGGGACTCAAAAAAACCCTCAGTTTAAAGTCTTGGGGGACTCAAAAACCTAAATCATGAACCCAGAACCAGAGATCAACCACATTAAGACACAGAGAAAAAAACTAACATTCTGGGGTAATTGTGAATAGAGCTGCCAGCCCATCAATTACCCCCAAACTTGCCTTTGCTAAATTCGGAGGCTCCCCCTGTGGATACCCTCCACCAATCTTTCAAAACAACTCCAACAACAAAAACCTTTCCCTCAGTTTATAGTCTTGGGGGACTTACAACCCTCAGTTTAAAGTCTTGGGGGACTAACACAGTGTTCAGTTTAAAGTCTTGACGGACTACTTCTTGATAAAATCTTGAAACCAGCCAGTTTAAAGTCTTGGAGGACTTATAAATTTTCCAGTTTAGAGTCATAGAGGACTGACAGAATCTTGCATGAATCTGACCCAGACAATTTCATGCAATACACACACAGCCGGACCCACGGAGCGTCCACCTTCACTACATCTTCTACTCATCACTGACAAAATCTTCTCTTATCCTTTTCATCACCTTTCACACCACAATTCATGTCTGGATCCCCTGCTGTTGACTCCTCTACTCTTCCTTGCTTCACTGCTCCAAGGGACTATGCCTGCAAACAGTGCATACACATGTGCAGACCTTGCACATTCACTCTTCCAAATCCAGAAGCCAAATTCTACAACAGGGCTTGTGACTCCTGCTATTCCAAAAAAAAGAAATGTGACAGAGATGCCCACTATCCTATTCCTCCGCCTTCTCCTTCTCACAAGTACATCTCCAGATCCCCTACCAGGTCTCCAGAACTTGGTCCATCCTCTTCCTCTCTATCTTCAGCTCCTTCCAGAAGATCCAGAAGCTCAGCTTCCCGCACTCTTCCAAAAAGACCAGCCTTAGCTTCTCAAGAAACTGCTTTTATCACTGCTAAATTAGCTCCAAAAGCTTCAAAATCAACCCCTAGGCTTCTAGACCGCGTCCAGGCGGCCCGGCCGACGTCGGGCGGCCCGCCCGCCTCACCAAACAGCGAAAATCAGGGCCAAAACCTCCAAAAACGGCCAGAAAATAGCCAAATTCATCCAGATAACAACAACAACTCGACCCAACTACCTCCTACTGCTCCCAGAGCAATGCAATCCACCCTTCCAAAATCCAAAGGCACCAAAATTTCCCAGATTTCTAGGAGAACTGCCAGAGAACCCCAAGAAGAAACCAGAACACCACACACTGCTCCACAACAACAACTTTGTCCCCAACTAAGACAAAGAAACTACACCTCTCCTCTGTCAGCCAACTACTCTTCTGACAGTTCCATCTCTTCAAATTCTCCATCCAGAAAAGAGCAGTCTGCTTCCAAATCCCCCTCTCCTGCTCCATCCTTTAACAACCCTGGTACTCCATCACCAGCACCTCCTCCAGCTGAATCCAACAGAAATAACAACCACAACAACAACAACAATCTCACTGCTCCAACTAGGCCCCAGAAACATCAGCATCCCAGTTCACCTTCTCAGGATCCTTCAGAGGAAGACCATGAGAATCCATATCTTTCCCTAGTTGATCCACCCACAATGACCATAACAAAATCGTCAGAGATCCAAATCCCAGCTGCTTACAGATTTGATGAGCTTCCAATCTGTAAGTACCAAATTAATTATTCCATTTCTTCAACAAAAATAATTACTGATCCAATTCTTCTTGTCTAGTTGGCACCCCTCCTCCTGAATCTATTATTGGAGTTGGCCAAACTCTTGAAACTTCTTTAACCCTGGATTATGGAGACATGAAGAAACACCTAAGCACCATGTGTTCCAACATGCTAAAAGCCTTTGCCCTCCATGGACCCTTGAATGACTTTGAAGAATCCCTGAGAAAGCGCCTACTGGAAGACCACTGGAAAATGTCTAGGATCATTAAACACACCCTCCAGCACTCTTTTCCTGCCTCTTCTTCTTCATCCTCTGAACTTCCCTCCAATTCAATCCCTGATCATTACAATCCCTATAATCTCTCCAGCAGGATGCACTTCAAAGAACACAGTGCTTCCCACAATCCCAACAAAAAACAAAAACGTCATCACAATCCAGACCAGCCTCCAGAAGCTTCATCATCCAGACAATGAGCTCCTGCAAAAGATTAGAAACATAATAATAATATAAAACAATTAATAAAAAAAATTTCAGAATTTTTTTTTTTTTAAGTATGCTTTGTATCTACTAATATACTAAATTAAAAATTAATAACTAAAATGAAATGAAATAAAATAAATGAAATAAAATAAATAAAATAAAATAAAATATAAAAAATAATACAAATGGTATCCCCCAGCCAATTGATGAGCTGATCCCCTGATACCTTACCCACATCCAAGTGCACCTTGATGTGAATACACAATTAAATATTTTAAATGATTAACAGAAAACAAAATTCAAAAAATTTAGAAATTCAGAAGATAATAAAAATAATGAAACACAGAAACACATGAAATAAATAATAAACAAAAATAAAATAGCATTGCCCGGCCAATTGATGAGCCTTTCCCCACCAATGCTTGCCCACATCCAGGTGACCCTGATGTGGTAACACCCTATATTTTTGATTTTATAATTTTACACAACCCCCATAAAAAATTAAAAGAAAAAAAGAGAAAAAAGAAAATAATCTAAAACTGCTATCTAGAAAAAACATAACTGCAAAAATCAAAGAAAAACCAGCTCCATAAACTATCCAATAAGGGAAAGTCCGGTCCATAGAAATAATCACTGGGTGGGATCCCTCCAATAAGTAAAAATGACGGGAGACCACAAGTGATCCACCACCAATCTGAAGGAACCAAAGATAAAGAAGCCAGTCCCAAACCAGTTTAAAGTCATAGCGGACTTGAAACCTTAATAATAAACAACAGAACTAGAATTCAACTAGGAAAAACAAAGTACTTGAGACAGACATTCTGGGGTAACTGTTCTACAGAGCAGCCAGCTCATCAGTTACCCCCACACTTGCCAAAATAAAATCTAGAAGCCCCCCCTGGGTACCTTCTAACAAAAACACAACATCCAACACAAAAAAAAACCAAAACCAATAAGAGTGAAGAGACCAGCACATGAAAACCAGAGGAAATTCCAGTTTAAAGTCATAGAGGACTAAAACCTGTGAAAAGAAACCAATACTAGGGTTCAACCAAATTAAGAAAAAGGGTTGGAAACAGACAATCTGGGGTAACTGTTGATAGAGCAGCCAGCCCATCAGTCACCCCCACACTTGCCAAAATAAAATCTAGAAGCCCCACCCATGGGTACCTTCTAACAAAAATTTCCAACAAACAGATGCATAGCATCACCACAAAAAAACCAAAATTAAAGAATGGCCCGTAGTTTATCCTCATTGCAGAGTCAATCTTCTTCATGCCTAGTGCCTCTGGGAAAAAAAACCTCTTCACTTGGTCTGCAGCCACCCTCTTTTTCAAGACTGCACCATCCAACTCTTCCAAAACATAAGAACCTACAGACGCCTGAGATCTGACTCTGTAAGGTCTATTCCATCTGTCAGCAAACATTTTGCCCACTGACTCTCCAAACTTCTATTATACACCAAAACCAAACAACCAGATTTCAAGGGATTCCTGAGTCTATGAGCCAACTTCTTGTCCCAGTATCTGACTGATTGATTCCTAATCTTCATCATTCTAGAGTATGCCTTCTCTTGACATTCCTCTATACATTCCAACTGTTGCATCCTGGCACAGAGCAAATCTTCTGTTGAGTGCACCTCATCCCAATCAATTCCAAGATAAGAGACAGCTTCCAAGTCCACTGGTAGAACAGCTTTTTGACCAAACATTAACTCATAAGGAGAATAGCCAGCTATCCTCTTCACAGTGACCCTATCAGCAAATAAAACCAAGGGTAAATAATGCCTCCACTTTTCGGCACTATCTCCGCACATCTTCACCAAAGCATTCTTGATAACTTGATGGCCTCTTTCAACCATGCCTTCAGCTTCAGGATAATACGGTGTAGCCACTCTAACTCTAGAACCAACACTAGCCACAGCTTCTTTAAATTTGGCACCAGACTCTGGCCCACCATCAACAGTCACCAACTTCATCAACCCATACCTATAAATCCACTCCTTCTTCAAAAACTCTGCCACATTCTTGGCAGTCAAATTAACCAGAGACACTGCCTCAACCCAACCAGACAAATCATCCCTAGCAACAATCAAGTATTTATACCTGACCTCTTTAATATGGACAGCATCCAGACTGACTCTTCCAAAGACAGTTGATTCACCAGTAGCACGGCCCACCTCTTTAGGTTTCAAGTGACTTCTTCTTTGACATTCTTCACAAGATTGAACCCAACCCTGCACAGCCAACTTCATACCCGGCCACCAAAATCTGTCTGCTACTCTTCTATAAGTCTCCCCAAAGCCTCTATGACCAAGGTCTTCATGCAAAGACTTCAAAACCAATTCTTGACCCTTCTTCTGAGTCACCACCACTTGAGGATTAAGATGTCTCCTTCTCATCAACCGCCTTCCTGACACATAAAATCCAGGACTCTTCTTCTTGATTGCCAACCAAGTATCATCATCACAGCTATCTGGCCTCTCCAAGGTCAACAGATATTCCACCAGGATAAAATAAAACCCAGACTGACCCCAGGTCTCATCTTCAAAATCCAACAAAACAACATCCAAGGGTACAACTCTGTCATCAAAATCACCAGTGTGAACATGAGCCAATTGAGCAGCCCAACCAGGACACCAATCCTTAAATTTTTGCACGTCCTTCTCTTTCCACTGAACCTTGTGAGAATCCAGTTAACTAACAAAAACACCCTTTTCCAATTTTGAGCTGTCCCAAACAACAACTCCATCTTCATCAACAAAAACATCCTGATCACCAGAATCAAGATCAGATCCAGCCAGTTTAGCCTCTTGGGGAAGGTCAGAACAATCGTCCAGTTTAGCCTCATGGGGGAGGAGAAAAAAATCCTCAGCACCCTTTGTGCTGGCCCTAACCACTGGAACATCTTTGTCAAACTCTTCAGAATCAGAATCCTCATCTGTAGGTGGCCTCCTTGATAACCCATCAGGCATAGTAAAAGTTTTACCTGGTTTGTGTACCAGGTCAAAAGAAAAATGTTGAATAAATGCCACCCACCTAGTCATTGAAGCATTTGGAAGACTAGGTGAATTGATCATCTGAACCAAAGATTTTGCATCCACCTGCAGCTCAAAATGCTGCCCCCACAAAACCGTCTGTAGCTTCTTTAAAATTTTAGCTACGCCACACAATTCCAACTTAGGTTGAGAATACCTAGATTCCACCTCATTAAACACCACAGACTCATACCTTACTGGCCTGACCCTCCCAGTCTTATCCTCCTGAGACAAAACAGCACCAGCAGCAATATAACTTGAGTCCACTGCCAGATAAATCTTTCCAGCACCAACACCATAATCCAACTTGTGAAGAATTATATCTTCAACAACAACCTTTTTCAGCTTCTGAAAAGCCTCTTCAGACTTGTCAGTCCATTCCCAATCTGCATCTTTTCTGGTCAACCTCCTTAAAGTTGAAGCCAACAAAAAAAATCCTCAATGAAAATCCTGACATATACACATACACCCAAAAATCCTCTGACTTCAGTAGTATTTTTAGGCCTTGGCCATGAATGAATTTTATTAATATTCTTCTTCGCCATAATCCTTCCCTCTTTACATACCACATGACCCAGAATTTCCAAAGCAGGAACACAACAACAGAATTTTGAACCTGAAATGGTCAAACCAGCCTCTTCAATCCTGAACAACACACTCTCTAGAGTTATTGCATATTCCCACACAAACCTCCTTATGCCAGGGTTCTCCGATAACACCTCATTACCATAATCAGTGGATGGTCCTTTAATTCTACCATCATCAATAAAAATACCAGCATGAGTAGGAACCTCATCCTGCAAAATCCAAGACATCTGTGCTTGATAAACTGCCACTGAATTAGTTGCTCCTTGAGGCAACCTAGTGAGCTGAAATCTTCCCAAAGGAGTCTCAAAAGTTGTGAGAGGCCTTGAATCCGTATGGAGTTCCCTCTCATCATAACCACCCATAATATCACCCAAACCATAACACACCCTTCCAGCAAAAGCTTCAACAAAATCCTCTGCGCTTGGCGGCATACCAGCGTCCTTGATAGTGACTCTATTAAAGGCTCTAAGATCATGAACCACCCTCAACTTTCCATTCTGCTTCTTTACACAGAACAACGGACTTGAGTAACTGGATGTCGATTGCTCATATAACCCAGTCCTGACTCTTTCCCTAATAATCTCCACAAAATCCTCTCTGATAGCTGCTGGAATCGGAATAGGTTTGATTTGCCAAGGTTCATGACAAACAACAGGAATCAAGTAAGGTTCCCCATAAGAGTTCTTCAGAACACCCCTTTCCTCCTCAACAAATGCCACCGCTTTTTCCCTTAGCACAATAACGTGCAACAACAACTTCTTTTCTTCCTCAGACAACCACCCATCAGGACCAAAATTAACAACCTTCAGTCTTTCCACAGTCACCCTAGCCGTCTCTACAAATTCTGGAGGATTCTTCACCAAAGGAGTACAGTACAGATCTCTTGCCAAAGGAGGTCTCTTCAAAGGCAGATTCAAACCCACAGGCATAGGCTCATTGACAGGCCTAATCTTCTGCGCTACCTTCTTATACTTTGCCGCTCCACCTTCAACTTGAGGGATCTTCAGGAATTATTCACCACCAGACCTGGAACAAAAACCAAGGGTTTCCCCATTGCTCACATGTGTGGCCAAGGTAATGTTTTTGACAGGTGTAGAAGAAACCCTAGCGGTGCACAATTGGGAGGACTTACTTTTAGACCCCAATCTCACCACTCCAAAACTTTTCCGCAATTCCACATCTTCATCCTCACTTCCAACTTCCAAATCTTCAAATCTTGATTCGTCTTCTGAATCACATCTTCTAAAATTGTGCAGTTTATCCTCATGCTGGAGGTCCAAAAATTGATCTTGACAATCATCATGCTTCAAAATTTTCTGCAGTTTAACCTCATGCTGGAGGCCCAAAAATAGATCTTGACGATCTTCACAAAAATATTTTGCATCTTCTTTCTTCATTATCTTCAGATTTTTTTCTTGATTTTCTTGAATTATCTTGAAATTTTTATTTTCTTTTCTTGAGTTTTCTTCTGTCCTACAAAAATAACCAGGGTTTCCCCAATGCTCACAGGTGTGGCCCAGGTAATGTTTTTGAAAGGTGTAGAAGAAACCCTAGCGGTGCACAATTGGGAGGACTTAATTTTAGACCCCAATCTCACCGCCCCAAAACTTTTCCGCATATCTTTCAATAAAGATATATAACCAATCTTCTTCTTTAAACTTGAATTAAAAATAATTAAAAATCTTGAGAGAGAACAGAGACTTGATAAAAAACATGATGAATACTTGCAGAGAAGAGAAACATTAAAAAGAGAAAGTTGAAAATCCATTTGGTATATCTCCAAGGGAGCTGACCTACTACAACCTGGGATTTCCTCATCTTGGGGAGAGGTTGTAGCACTAGGGTGATCAGCCCTGTTTACTCTAAAAAAGACAGACTCTCAATAGAGCCTGAGCCGCACTCCAAAAAACCAGAGGCAGCGCTCACTTCCTTCCTTCTCCTGCAGCAGTCCATGCACTGGCACATTGAAGATAAACCAGGCCTAGTCTCCCAACCGTCCTCTCCAGGGGATGATAACCTCATGTGAAGCCTCCTTTCGCCTTCACCAGTCAACTCCAAACTGATTCCCGAATCAAATTGATAACCAATTCTTGCCTGAAAATCCATCAAGAATGGCCCGCCCAAAACTGCTTTTACATTACCTTTAGCAATGTAAAAATGAACCTTCCCTGAGGCTCCTCCAACATCTAACTTCACAAACTCTGAAGTTCCGACCAATTCAGTGACATGGCCACCGATCCCTCTCAAATTCCCACCAATACCAGTTTTGATGGGGAGGCCCATATGAGTTGCCTCAAACAAAGAAATCAAGTTTATCTGAGAACCTGAATCCACCAATGCCCTTGCCTCCCTGCCATTCAGAGTGACATTGACATATCCCAGAGGAGCAGAAAAATGAGTTTCCAACCCCTCACCAAACTTTTCAGCAGAATCACAAATGTATTCTACCTCACCAGAAGAAACCCTTCTCCTGGTCAATAACTTCTTTTGCCTATCAGCCAACCCTGGACTGATAGCATACAATTCCCCATAAGATAGGGAAACTTGACCCTGGTTCATCCTTTCCAGGACAGAGTCCATAACATTAACTTGACCAGACACTACTGGCCTCTCAAAGTGAGCTCTTTGCTTCACCACCTTGGTCCTAGAAGATTCTTGAGGACCAGCACCACCAATAGATTTACCATTAACAGGAACCAAACCAGATCCCTCACCAGAACCTCTGACTCCAACAGGCTTTGGCAATGAAGCCAAAGGGACATCCTCCTCAGAGTCAGAATCCACCTCCATTGGCATTGGCTCACCATTCAGGTCCAATGCACCAAAACTAGGGGGGCCCATGTCAGCCATACCTTTCTGCATCTTGTACAGCTCCTCTTTGCTGTACCTTTTCCTAGCTGCACTCGGCTTAGGATCACCCTTTGAAGCATTTGGCTTTGGTTGGGCCTGAGAACTGCTCTTAGGCCTACCCACCTTTCCTGCTTCCACATCATAAACACCAGCCGAGCATTCACCACTTGACTTTCCACCACAAGAATACAACTCCAAACCACCAAAAGAAGTAGAAAAAGAGACCTTATTGACCTCCTTCCCCTTTCCCTTGACGTCCTCATCTACCTTAACAGAAGACTTCCCCTGATCAGGAATCTCCTCAAACCTTGGCCTCCTTTGATTGAGACCACCCCTTCTCCTGACCAAATCAACAGGAGCCTGCCACTCACTGGGCTTCACAAAAGAACCGTCAGGGAACTTAAAAACCCTGCCATCAAACTCCACTTTTCCTTCAGACACATCCCTGTTCAATGCCCAACAATCATTGGACCTGTGCCCCCTCCTACTGCAATAAGAGCAAACCCAAGGATCACTCCTACCAGCCCTTCTTTCAAAGTCTCTTGGCTGAGAAGGTGCCTTATTAACCTTCTTAGCCTCCTGAACAAAAATGTGCAGCTGTTTTGTCAGATCAGCCAGCTGCTCCACCATTGGGTCCCTCTCCTGTTTGGGAACCTGCACCAAATTCTTCTCCTCCTTCTTCTCCCTGACTTCCTCTTCAGCCAAAGCCTCACTGACTTTGCTGACATACTTGGCACACCCCTCCTGATAGGTGTCCACAGCCAATAACTTCAAATGGGCCTCAACAGCCTCCTTCACCTTATCCAAGGCAGGCAACTTCTGATCCCCATTAAAAAGAGTTTTCATCAATTCCTTTCTTGACAACTCCTTCAACACATCCATCCTGACATCTCTAGCCAGGGCAGACCAAAAAACATCTTTGGCAGCATTTTCATGTGCCAGCTCCTCCACTTCCACCAAGTATTCCACTACAGGATCAAACTGTAGCAGAAACTTCCTGTAACTATGTAAGTTACCAACACCACCATAAGATTGCCATTCACTGACAACCTTGTTCAAGTCCACCATAGTGAACCTGACACCCCATCTATCCACCATTTCCCTACACAACAATTTCCAATCCCTCTTCTTGTAGCCAGACATGGCCACAATCTCCTTCTCCACTGACCTATCACCAATGAAGAAGATAATCTGCTTTACCATGTCCAGGTAGGAAGCACCATCCACTCCAGCAGCAGTTTCATACTTCTCTAGAAACCACTTGACATCCTCCCCATTAAACTTGGTACCATCCCAAGTTTTAATCCTCACACACTCCCTAACCATCACAGAAGGAGGACCATCCCCCCCACTGACAGTCACCACAGGAATAGCAGAACCAGAAGCCATTCTTCCTGACCAAAACACCAAAAAGAGCCAACCAAAGAAAACAGAGATTCCAAAGAACTAGCAAGTTCTTCCCCACGTTGGGCGCCAGAAATGTAGACAATCCTATAGTGCTAGCTATAGGCCTTGACCAAGGGAGTTGGAGAAAAACCAGAGAGAAAATCCCCTGTCCCTTTATAAAAATAGAGTGAGATTTACTTGCTAAAGTAAGTTGGTTCCTGTTTTGCTAAAGCTCCTATTTAACACACTTGACTGCTTGATGAGCCAAGAAAGTAGTCCCCAGATAGACTACCAGACCAAAGAACTGAAATGTAGAACAAAGTCCACACCAGAGACAGCAAAGATACTTGATGTAGGCTACAAATCCGCACCAGAGACAGCAATAATACTTGCTATAGCTTGCAAGACTATAACAGAGAAAACAGTTTCCAAAGTTAAGTTAAATGAAGAACTCACTTGCAACAAACACAGCCAATTGTGGCCAGAAAACAGTGAAAACTGAGTGAGGAACAATGATATCACCTCCGGATGGTTGTATGATGATTAAGGTTGCCCCAAACTGTCTTATTCACTATGTACACACAGACCACTAACTAAGAGCCCATGCGCACCCACCAATCTGGCGCCTGTACCTGCCAGATTGCATAAAAAACCCTCCTGGAGCGCTCCCCAACCTCCTAAAACAGAGGCGGGCGGGCCGCCCGACGTCGGAGGTGCCGCCTGAAGCGGCCCGGCCTCCCTGAAGCCAGAAAACCAACAAAAACCACTAATCTACTTAGAAAAATTAGCTACAACTACTAAAACCTTTAAAACATGGAATTTCACTATAACAACATTGAGACATGAAATATAGAGAAAAATTAGCTCTATCCAACGGTACTAAGCACTTAACCCTAAGACTTAAGGTTAGCCCGTAAAACACAAAAAACAAAGTTAAACAGCAATCTTTTATAAATGAAAAATGAGGAAATGACCCCTTAAAACTCAGAATATGAAAAATGTCTTCAAGACATAAAATATAGAGAAAAACCAGGGCTATCCAATGATAGTACCCACATACCCGCAGACCCAATATCCACGGAATAAAACCAGAAAAATACCAAATTCCTTAACAGATGTCAATTAAGACATGCACAAACAGCGCCAAATCACACAACAAAGGCCCCTTCCAATGTTGGAAGACCACACCGGTGCCAAATTGGTGGGTGTGCATGGGCTCTTTGATAGTGGTCTGTGTGTATATAGTGAATAAGACAGTTTGGGGCAACCTTAATCATCATACAACCATCTGGAGGTGATATCATTGTTCCTCACTCAGTTTTAACTGTTTTCTGGCCACAATTGGCTGTGTTTGTTGCAAGTGAGTTCTTCATTTAACTTAGCTTTGGCAACTGTTTTCTCTGTTATAGTCTTGCAAGCTATAGCAAGTATTATTGCTGTCTCTGGTGTGGATTTGCAGCCTACATCAAGTATCTTTGCTGTCTCTGGTGTGGACATTGGTCTACATTTCAGTTCTTTGGTCTGGTAGTCTGTCTGGTGACTACTTTCTTGGCTCATCAAACAGTCAAGTGTATTGCAAAAGGGTCTTTAGCAAAAAAGGAACCAATTTACTGTAGCAGGTAAATCTCACTTATTTTTCTAAAGGGACAGGGGATTTTCTCTCTGGTTTTTCTCCAACTCCCTTGGTCAAGGCCTATAGCTAGCACTATAGGATTGTCTACATTTCTGGCGCCCAATGTGGGGGTAGAACCTGCTAGTTCTTTGTAATCTCTGTTTTCTTTTTTTGGCTCTTTTTGGTGTTTTGGACTGGAAGAACGGCTTCTGGTTCTTCTATTCCTGTGGAGACTGTCAGTGGGGGGGATGGTCCTCCTGCTGTGATGGTTAGGGAATGTGTTAGGATTAAAACTTGGGATAGTACCAAGTTTAATGGGGAGGATGTCAAGTGGTTTCTAGAAAAGTATGAAACTGCTGCTGGAGTGGATGGTGCTTCCTACCTGGACATGGTAAAGCAGATTATCTTCTTCATTGGTGATAGGGCAGTGGAGAGGGAGATTGTCAGCCTAAATATCCTTAGGACTGAGTATTTCTTATGCTTAAAATAAGATAACCTTAATTAGATTAAGCTTATATCTTAAAAATAAGGTTAAAATAATAATATATATTATTTTATTATATATATATATAATTATTATTCTATTATATAATTTATAATAGTTTAAATAGCTTATCCATGGCCTAATAATACTTATTAAGGTGTTAATGGAGTCATAATATACTTATCTTAAGTGATATGAAGTAATTATTGACATACATAAGCTTATATGTATACATAAATCTCATATTCAGTGAAATATGCAGTATATTATGTATATTTAGGTATATAAGTGGGTTTTAGCCTCTTAATAGCCTATAACCTTTGTTTTTCTGCTTATTTTAGGTCATATGGACGAAATCAGTGGACTCACAACGCCTACAGAAGCATAGACACCTATATCAGGCGCATACACCCAGTTTGGACAACTAAAATTACTTCCTTGGATGGTTATTCACGGATTTATGGGTTGGAAGGATGTTTTTGGGTTAATGTGGATGCTTGGGGATGTTATTGGGGGCTTGGACATTTTATTTGTTTCCTTTATATGCTTTTAGTTTCATTAAATCTCTTTTTGATCATTTATTTTACCTGTTTCTTTATGGTATCCGCTTTTATCTGGGTTTTCTATTTATGGTATGACTCTGTGTTATTATTAATAGTGATGGAGGGTCCTTACTGGAGGTCTGGGTGTTGAAACTGCTTGAAGTGGACGCCATGGGGAAGTGATGGGCCCTCACAGTGCTGTAATTGCCGGGGATAGCAGTGACATCATCTGGATTGAAGGTCTGTGCACTCCAGTGGATTTGGGTATAAGTAAGAAGGGATTTTGACGGTTTATTATCATCATTCAATTACTACACTTCAAACAAACATTACACTACAATTATTAACATTCAGAAATATATTATAAAGCCCTTATAAATTGATATTATCTTTATAAAAGCTATAACTATATTTTATTCTTCTATTTTCCACCACTAGCACGCATTTAAATCCAAGTATTGTGAGTTTAATTTGAGTATAACTATTCTATTAGTCTTCCCCTGAGGTTTAATCACTAAATCATTTATTAATAAGTAGTAGGACCATAAAATAACACTATTATATCATACTTATATACTAGACTTTACTGACAATTGGGGGTCTTTCCTTATATTTTACTTATTATTTAGTATAAGCCTTGGGACGTGATTTTTACCTTAGTACAACTCAAAATTAACCAAATATTTGGGTCTGCTGCATATTAGTGGGTCATCATAACTCCTTGATTGCGGAAAAGAACCCTTATAATAATTGTACTAATTTTTTATCATAAAAATTAGATATTTACAGTAGTAACTGTACCCAATATAAACCCAATTTCACTTGGTATTTGGACACCAATATAACACCCAATTAAATTGGTATTTGGCTCAAGCTTGGTAAGCTAATTATTCACCCTTATAGAGGTCTAGTTAAACTTATTATTATATTTTTAACAGATTTTTTCGAATTTTCTTACATTTTATTTAAATAAATAAAGATATAAATTCAGGGTAAGCTCCATTGCTTTTTTATTAGTAATATAATTGCTAATATCTCTTGTCTACTAAATTCCATAGAGTTTTTTCTTTTGTAGACGTAAAATATTGTTATTCTGAACAATATGAGTGCTCCTCAGGATAGTGTAAGTGAACAGCCTGCTTATAATACCAGGTCTAAAGCTAATAAAAACTTTCCAGGACATCACCATGGAGGGACAACAGTACCCCCAGCCAGAAAGCATGAGTATAGAGGAAAAGAACGCCCTCTTAAAAAAGATAACTATCAAAAAGACGTCTCCTCCTCTTCAGGATCAACTGTCCCACCTGGCCAAACAGGTTCTGAAGCTAGAGGAATCAAAATCTCTCATGTTCAAAGAAGTAGAGCAGTTGCAAAACAATTGCAAGGTAGGATTTCAGCAGATGAATCAGGCAATGGCAGAATTAAAGGGAGGCCAGCCCAGTCAATCAAATCAGCAACCCCCTACCCAAGGAGGGTCCACTCACTCCCAGGAGAAAATCCTGGTAGACAAATGGAAATGGGACTGGTTTCACCAACAGTGGACAAGCCACAGTTGCAACAGGGATCCGCCCCCTCATCTGACTTCCTCAGCTCACCCTTACAAGGGAAAAAAGCGCCAAAAATCAGGACTGGCAACAATCCCTTGGTAAGTAACTTACCCTCTCAGATTAGACATAATACTGATAATTACAATATAGGTAATTCTATTGATGTTAAATCTGTACAAAAAATAGAGGAGGATTTAAGAAATTTAGGTTTTAGAGTAGATACACCTGACTTGTCTTTTGTCCATAATAACAGTACTATATACAATGATAATACAGTTAATCCTCAGTTGCAACCACCTACTAGTGAGATGAGAAGTTCACAGGAGAGTGAGAGAATTGAAAAGGAGGACATGGAATATTTTAACAATAATCCAACTGTCCATAGAATTGTTTCAGCATTGTGGAATAGAATGACTGATTGTGAGGAACAGACAGTTAAGCTCACTAGTGATACAATTTCATCCTTGACATTGAACATTTCTCAATTAGCAACACGTAATAAAGAATTAGAGAAAGAACATTTGTCTCTAACTCTTAAATATGATTCATTGAGTAATAAATATAATGACCTTTCAAACAAATTTTGTGAGTTAGAAAAATTATATGAAACACACTTATTAAAGACTGAATCAAGAACAAAGTTATCTTTTGCACAGACAAATCAAAGTGTCTCTGAGTTGCTACAAAGATTAACTAAAGTTGAGATTGAAACTGCCAATCTACTAATGAACCAGGATAATCATAAGTATAATCAATATAATAATAATCCTTTCATTGGCAAAAGTGAATCTCATTCCTTCCCTATACCACCACAATTGAAACCATCTGGTGGTAGTGTCAAATCTGAAAATGTAAGTCACAAATCCGTGCAGGAAGAAATACAAGACCATTTATCAAAAGTAAATGAGTTGTTGAATTTACCTAAGATTAGTGAGATAAAATCCAATCAGAAGAACTGGCCTAAAATAGATCAGTACCCAACTTATGATGGGGAAGCCAGCTCTGATTGGCAAAATTTTATTCAAAGAATTGACAACTTGAAATTCTCATATAAGTTACCAGATGAAGAAATAACATCAAAATTAATTTCTTTATTTAAGGATGTTGCTTTATTATGGTTTGAAGCTGTCTTAAGTGAGGGTAGAGACTACTCTTGGGCTGAATGGAAACAACTTATTGAAAAACAATTTGGAGGTTCTAAATTCAGGCTTACTCAGCAGAGACTGTATGAGAAGACTAGGTATAATCCGTTGAATGGTGACAAACCTATGGTATTTTTAATGAATTTAAACAAAATATTAAAAGCCATTGAGCCTCATATGGATTTTAACTTATGGAAAGATAAGATAATATACAAATTACCTATATCTGTCAGAGACATTGTTGTAGCTAGAACATTAAATGTTACTGAATATTCTGACTTTCACCACACAATATGGGGGGCGGACTTGCTAGCAAGTCCGCAACCTTGGACCCAAACTCACCATAGATTGAACACACATTGAGCTATTGATAAAGGAACCATTCAATCAGGGATGAACACCACTCAGCAGAACAGTTTTAGGTGGGTGTTCAAGTAGAGTTCAGTATGGGTTCAGTATGAGTTCAGTCTGAGTTCCATCTGAGTTCCATCTGAGTTCAGGTTGAGGACTTGCTAGCAAGTCCACCCCCTATATTGCGTAGTGTTTATTAATATTTGCAATGAAATATTATTAAACCATAAGTATGAATCAAGGTATTCCACTTATAAGCAAAATGTTGAACCTGTAAAAACTCAGAATTCAAAATCACTTCAGGAGAAGCAGAAAAAACCTACTGCACCTGTAGTACCTAAAAAGTATGAAACAAATACTTGTTATAAGTGTAACAAACCTTGGATAAAAGGTCACAAATGTGAGAAAAACATAAATATTGTTGAAAATCAACGTGAATCTGAAACTGAAACTGAAAAAAGTAAAGAATCAAGTGATTATGACAGCAATATCTCATATAGTGATGAAAATGAAGTCTGTATGTTGGAAGATGATTTGTCCATCTTTGAAAATCCAATATTAAATATGGACTCAAATGAATCTTTAATGAATTTTGAGGATGCTGAAATCATTAAGGATATACAAGCTGATAACTTTAGAATGACACCTATCACGGTTCCAGCTATCATTTCTGGTGAAAATGTTAATATAGTATTGGATACAGGAGCTGCTGGTTCAGTTGTTTCCACTAATACATTACAGAAAATTGATAGTGAATATAAGTTTAAGCTTGAACCACTTCAGAATAAAAATTGGAGAGGTTTTGGATCAGTACTACACCCCATTGGTAAATACAAAGCTGCTGTTTTCTTTAGACACCAACATGGTTATGTAAGGGTAACTTGTGACTTTGTAGTAATGGATAATACAAATTGTAGTAACTGTTTTATCATTGGAAATGATATTCTGACTAAATTTGGTGTAAAATTAGACCCTGCTAATAACAATTTTACAATTGGCATGAATGGTAAAAGGAAATTTAAAATAAATTCTTTTAACACAGTCTTACACATTGAGTCAGTAACAAATTCCCCGTCTAAAGGAAGAGAATCCAATGAGATGGAACTTCTGGAAACAGAAATTTCAAAAGCATCATTTGGCACTCAGATAAGTGAAACTGAGAAAGATAATATTTTGGAATTAATTAAAGCTTTTCCAATGGCTTTTGCACATGGTACAAATGAACTTGGCCTTGTAAAAGATCATGAAATGAAAATTAGTTTAACCTGTGATATGGATAATATTCCTGCTAGTCTTAAAAAGAAACCATACCCTGCTTCACCAATGAAGAGGAAAGACATAGAGGATAATATTAAGATGTTATTAAAAATGAACATTCTTGAGAAGGTTGAAACTACACCAAAATATTGTGTAATATCACCAGTGCTGATTTCTTATGAACAAGATAAAGCAAGACTGTGCGGTGATTATAGAGCATTAAATACATTTACAGTAGATGATATTTATCCCTTGCCAAGGATTGCCTCTATACATGCTACCCTTAAAGGTGCTAAATATATAAGTTGCCTAGATGGAAATAAAGGGTACCATCAAATTCCTGTTGAAAAGAATTCACAGAACTTTTTGTTGATAACAACACACATGGGAATTTATAAGTATGTCAGAATGCCATTTGGACCAAAAAATGCTCCATCAGTATTTCAAAAGTTAATGGATATAACATTCCATAATGAAATGATTGAGGGATGGTTAATGGTATACATTGATGACATCATAGTGTTCTCTAAAAATTTTGATGAACACTTAATCCATTTAAGGAAAGTAATTCAAAAAATGGATGAAATAAAAATGACCCTTGCATTGAAAAAATGTAAATTTGGGTTTGAATCTTTAAAAGTGCTTGGTCATATTGTATCTGGCTTACAAATATGTGTAGACCAAAATAAAGTGGCTGCAATAAAGAATATTGGCATTCCTCAAAATGTAAAGGATGTACAATCTTTTCTTGGAATGTGTGGTTATTATAGACAATATATAAAAAACTACCAATCAATTGCTGCACCACTGACCACACTGATAAAGAAATCAGAAGCTTTAATTTGGAATAATAAAAGACAACAAGCTTTTAATAAGTTGAAAGAATGTTTAATGACAGCTCCTATCTTGGGATTACCAGATTTCCAATTACCTTTTGTATTATATACAGATGCAAGTTTTATTGGACTGGGTGCTGCTTTGCATCAAAAACAACTTATTGAAGGTAAAATGTCAGAAGTAGTAATCTGCTATATTTCACGTACTCTGAGAAGTGGTGAATTAAAATATGGTGCTACTCAACTTGAATGTTTGGCAGTAGTATGGGCTCTTGAAAAGCTACATTATTACCTGGAAGACCAAAAATTTGAGTTAATAACTGACTGTAGTGCAGTTAAGTCACTCTTAAACATGAAAACTCCTAATAGACACATGTTTAGATGGCAATTAGCTGTACAAGAATACAGAGGACAGATGACTATTACACATAGAGCAGGAACCTTGCACTCTAATGTAGATCTGTTATCTAGAGTACCTCTGCCTAATAATGATGATAATCCTGCTTATGTTCCTGAGTCAGAGATTATTAACATTTATGGCATTTATATTGTAGATCTTGAGGATGAATTTATGCAATCAATTCTTGATAAGTATAATTCAGATCCTGAATTAAGTAAATTAACTACAATATTAAATGATCCATCTAATGCTTCAATGAATGTTTTAATAAAAACATTACCAATTAAGTATAAAGAGGCATTAGAAAAAGGAAAATTTTCCATTGAGGATGGTTTTATATATTACAGGAAAAAATTAAGTAATGTGATTGTAATTCCCCCTTCAATGAAGGAGTTAATGTTAAGTATATGTCATGATGATATATTAGCAGGTCATTTTGACTACCATAAAACATTAACCAGAGTAAAAAACACAGCTTGGTGGATTAACATGTCTGAGGATGTTCAGAAATATGTTGAAACATGTGATTCTTGTCAAAAATCTAAAAGATTAACAGGAAAAAGAGCTGGTTTATTACAACAAATTGAGCAACCAAAAGCTCCATGGGAAATCATTAACATGGACTTTGTAACAGGTTTGCCAATAGCAGGGCATAAGAGTTATAACTCCTGCTGGGTAATTGTAGATAGATTTACAAAGATGTGTAAATTTATTCCTACCCACAAAGAGGTTTCTGCAAAGGACTTAGCTTTTTTATGGTGGACACAAATGTTAAATACAGCAGGTTTTCCCAAAGCAATAGTTTCTGACAGAGATCCTAAATTTACTTCTGAGTTCTGGACGTCACTTATGGATGTTTCAGGGTGTCAATTAAAACTTTCTACAGCACACCATCCACAAACTGATGGGCTAGCAGAAAGAATGATACAAACCTTAGAAGATATGATAAGAAGATACTGTGCTTTTGGTCTTAATTTTAAAGACAATGACAAATTCACGCATGATTGGGTAACCCTTATCCCAGGTTTAGAATTTGCATATAATAGTACAGTACATTCTGTCACTGGCAAAAAGCCATTTGAGTTATGGTTGGGTTATGTACCTAATACCCCTGCTAAAACTCTTAATAAGTTACCTAGATTGGATATTCATCCAGGTACCAAATCTTTTCTTCAGATGCAGGAATTATGCAGAAAACATGCTCAAGAATGTATAAATAAGGCTTTTGAGTATGAAAAGAAAAGATGGGATAAAGCCCATAAAGAACAAATGTTCAAAGAGGGTGATGAAGTCCTTATTTCAACGCTACATTTCAATTTAAATGGTAATGTTAAATTGAAGGATCCATTCATTGGACCATTTGTAGTTAAAAAGATGGTTGGTAATAATGCTGTTGAGGTTATTCTATATGCACCTTATGATAGAAAACATCCAGTATTTCCTATTTCTCTTATAAAACCTTACCATTCTAATGATACTGCTCTCTTTCCAAGAAGATCAGGAAGGCATAAACAGCAACCTAAAGAAATAGTGGAAAAAGCAGAAATTGAAAAGATACTTAAAAAGAGACACCTTACAAAAGAAAAGGGAGTTGAGTATCTACTAAGATTTAAAAATAAATCAAGTGAATATGACCAGTGGATTCCAGAAAATGAAATCTCTGATCTTAAAAATCTCTTGAAAAAATTTAAATCTAAATAATACTGTTCATTCAGTATATGTATTATAAAAATTATTTTTTATTTTATTATTTCATTCCTTAAGATTAATTAAAATGTCTTAACATTTTTTTTATTGTTTTTTTTGGGGTGAGGGAGTGTCAGCCTAAATATCCTTAGGACTGAGTATTTCTTATGCTTAAAATAAGATAACCTTAATTAGATTAAGCTTATATCTTAAAAATAAGGTTAAAATAATAATATATATTATTTTATTATATATATATATAATTATTATTCTATTATATAATTTATAATAGTTTAAATAGCTTATCCATGGCCTAATAATACTTATTAAGGTGTTAATGGAGTCATAATATACTTATCTTAAGTGATATGAAGTAATTATTGACATACATAAGCTTATATGTATACATAAATCTCATATTCAGTGAAATATGCAGTATATTATGTATATTTAGGTATATAAGTGGGTTTTAGCCCCTTAATAGCCTATAACCTTTGTTTTTCTGCTTATTTTAGGTCATATGGACGAAATCAGTGGACTCACAACGCCTACAGAAGCATAGACACCTATATCAGGCGCATACACCCAGTTTGGACAACTAAAATTACTTCCTTGGATGGTTATTCACGGATTTATGGGTTGTAAGGATGTTTTTGGGTTAATGTGGATGCTTGGGGATGTTATTGGGGGCTTGGACATTTTATTTGTTTCCTTTATATACTTTTAGTTTCATTAAATCGCTTTTTGATCATTTATTTTACCTGTTTCTTTATGGTATCCGCTTTTATCTGGGTTTTCTATTTATGGTATGACTCTGTGTTATTATTAATAGTGATGGAGGGTCCTTACTGGAGGTCTGGGTGTTGAAACTGCTTGAAGTGGACGCCATGGGGAGGTGATGGGCCCTCACAGTGCTGTAATTGCCGGGGATAGCAGTGACATCATCTGGATTGAAGGTCTGTGCACTCCAGTGGATTTGGGTATAAGTAAGAAGGGATTTTGACGGTTTATTATCATCATTCAATTACTACACTTCAAACAAACATTACACTACAATTATTAACATTCAGAAATATATTATAAAGCCCTTATAAATTGATATTATCTTTATAAAAGCTATAACTATATTTTATTCTTCTATTTTCCACCACTAGCACGCATTTAAATCCAAGTATTGTGAGTTTAATTTGAGTATAACTATTCTATTAGTCTTCCCCTGAGGTTTAATCACTAAATCATTTATTAATAAGTAGTAGGACCATAAAATAACACTATTATATCATACTTATATACTAGACTGTACTGACAGAGATTGTGGCCATGTCTGGCTACAAGAAGAGGGATTGGAAGTTGCTGTGTAGGGAGATGATTGATAGATGGGGTGTCAGGTTCACTATGGTGGATCTGAACAAGGTTGTCAGTGAATGGCAATCTTATGGTGGTGTTGGTAACTTTCACAGTTACAGAAATTTTCTGCTGCAATTTGATCCTGTGGTGGAATATTTGGTGGAAGTGGAGGAGCTGGCACATGAAAATGCTGCCAAAGATGTTTTTTGGTCTGCCCTGGCTAGAGATGTCAGGATGGATGTGTTGAAGGAGTTGTCAAGAAAGGAATTGATGAAAACTCTTTCTAATGGGGATCAGAAGTTACCTGCCTTGGATAAGGTGAAGGAGGCTGTTGAGGCCCATTTGAAGTTATTGGCTGTGGACACCTATCAGGAGGGGTGTGCCAAGTATGTCAGCAAAGTCAGTGAGGCTTTGGATGATGAGGAAGTTAGGGAGAAGTAGGTGGAGAAGAATTTGGTGAAGGTTCCAAAACAGGAGAGGGACCCAATGGTGGAGCAGCTGGCTGATCTGACAAAACAGCTTCACATTTTTGTGCAGGAGGCCAAGAAGGTCAACAAAGCACCTTCTCAGCCTAGAGAGTTTGAAAGGAGGGCTGGTAGGAGTGATCCTTGGGTTTGCTCTTATTGAAGTAGGAGGGGGCACAGGTCCAATGATTGTTGGGCGTTGAACAGAGATGTGTCTGAAGGAGAAGTGGAGTTTGATGGAAGGGTTTTCAAGTTCCCTGACGGTTCTTTTGTTAAGCACAGTGAGGGGCAGGCTCCTGTGAATTTGGTCAGGAGGAGGGGTGGTCTCAACCAAAGGAAGCCGAGGTTTGAGGAGATTCCTGATCAGGGGAAGTCTTCTGCTAAGGAGAATGAGGATGTCAAGGGAAAGGGGAAGGAGGTCAATAAGGTCTCTTTTTCTACTTCTTTTGGTGGTTTGGAACTGTATTCTTGTGGTGGACAGTCAAGTGGTGAATGCTTGGCTGGTGTTTATGATGTAGAGGCAGGTAAGGTGGGAAGGCCAAAGAGCAGTTCTCAGGCCCAACCAAAGCCTAAGGCTTCTAAAGCGGATCCTAAGCTGGGTAAAGCTAGGAGGAAGTACAGCAAAGAGGAGCTGTACAAGATGCAGAAGGGGATTGCTAATATGGGCCCCCCTAGTTTTGGCACATTTGACATGAATGGTGAGCCAATGCCTATGGATGTTGATTCTGACTCTGAGGAGGATGTCCCTTTGCCCTCATTGCCAAAGCCTGCTGAAGTTAGAGGGTCTGGTGAGGGATCAGGTTTGGTTCCTGTGGATGGTAAATCTGTCGGTGGTGCTGGTCCTCAGGAAAATTCTAGGACCAAGGTAGTGAAGCCAAGGGCTCACTTTGAGAGGCCAGTAGTTTCTGGTCAATCCAATGTTATGGAATCTGTTCTGGAAAGGATGAATCAGGGTCAGGTTTCCCTATTGTATGGGGAATTGTATGCTATCAGACCGGAGTTGGCTGATAGGCAAAAGAATTTGTTGACCAGGAGAAGGGTGTCTTCTGGGGAGGTGGAAAACATCTGTGATTCTGCTGAAATGTTTGGTGAGGGGTTGGAAACTCATTTTTCTGCTCCTCTGGGATATGTCAATGTCACTCTGAATGGCAGGGAGGAAAGGGAATTGGTGGATTCAGTTTCTCAGATAAACCTGATTTCCTTGTTTGAGGCAACTCATTTGGGCCTCCCCATCAAAAATGGTATTGGTGGAAACTTGAGAGGGATTGGTGGCCATGTCACTGAATTGGTCGGAACTTCCAAATTTGTGAAGTTAGATGTTGGTGGAGCCTCAGGGAAGGTTCATTTTTACATTGCTAAAGGTAATGTAAAAGCAGTTTTGGGTGGGCCATTCTTGATGGATTTCTAGGCAAGAATTGGCTATCAATATGAACTGGGAATCAGTTTGGAGTTGACTGGTGAAGATGAAAGAAGAATTCACATGAGGTTATCATCCCCTGGAGAGGATGGTTGGGAGACCAGGCCTGGCTTATCTTCAATGTGCCAGTGTATGGATTGTTGCAGGAGACGGAGAGAGTTTGGTGCCGCCTCCGGTTTTTTGGAGTGTGGCTCAGGCTCTATTGAGAGTCTGTATTTTTTAGAGTGATGAGGGCTGGTAACCCAAGTGCTACAACCTCTCCCCAAGGTGAGGAAATCCCAGGTTGTAGTAGGTCAGCTCCCTTGGAGATATACCAAGTGTATTTTTCAACTTTCTCTTTTTAATGTTTCTCTTCTCTGCAAGTATTCATCAAATTTTTTTTCAACTCTCTGTTCTCTCTCAAGATTTTTAATTATTTTTTATTCAATTTCAAAAAAGAAGATTGGTTATATATCTTTATTGAAAGATATGTGGGAAAGTTTTGGGGCAGTGAGATTGGGGTCTAAAAGTAAGTCCTCCCTATTGTGCATTGCTAGGGTTTCTTCTACACCTTTCAAAAACATTACCTGGGCCACACCTGTGAGCATTGGGGAAACCCCTGGTTATTTTTGTAGGTCAGAAAAAAAATCAAGAAAAGAAGATAAAAATTTCAAAATAATTCAAGAAAATCAAAAAAAAATTCTGAAGATAAAGAAGAAAGAAGATTCAAAATATTTTTGTGAAGATTGACAAGATCTATTTTTGGGCCTCCAGCATGAGGTTAAACTGCAGAAAATATTGAAGAAGGAAGATCATCAAGATCTATTTTTGGGCCTCCAGAATGAGGTTAAACTGAAGAAAATATTGAAGAAGGAAGATCATCAAGATCTATTTTTGGGCCTCCAGCATGAGGTTAAACTGCAGAGAATATTGAAGAAGGAAGATCATCAAGATCTATTTTTGGGCTTCCAGCATGAGGTTAAACTGCAGAAAATATTGAAGAAGGAAGATCATCAAGATCTATTTTTGGGCCTCCAGCAAGAGGATAAACTGCAATATTTAAGAAGGGTTGATTTTGATGATGAATCGAGATTTGAAGATTTAGAAGATGGAAGTGGAGATGAAGATTTGGGATTGTGGAAAAGCTGTGGAGTGGTGAGATTGGGGTCTAAAAGTAAGTCTTCCCAATTGTGCACTGCTAGGGTTTCTTCTACACCTTTCAAAAACATTACCTTGGCCACACATGTGAGAAATGGGGAAACCCTTGGTTTTTGTTCCAGGTCTGGTGGTGAAGATGTCCTGAAGATCCCTCCAGTTGAAGGTGGAGCTGCAAAATATAAGAAGGTGGCGCAGAAGATTAGGCCTGTCAATGAGCCTATGCCTGTGGGTTTGAACCCGCCTTTGAAGAGACCGCCTTTGTCAAGAGATCCGTACTGTACTCCTTTGGTGAAGAATCCTACAAAATTTGTAGAGACGGCTAGAGTGACTGCGGAGAGGTTGAAGGTTGTAAATTTTGGTTCTGATGGGTGGTTGTCAGAAGAAGAAAATAAGTTGTTGTTGCACATTATTGTGCTGAGGGAGAAAGCTGTGGCATTTTTTGAAGATGAAAGGGGTGTATTGAAACACTCTTATGGGGAAACTTACTTGATTCCTGTGGTCTGTCATGAACCTTGGCAAATCAAACCTATTCTGATTCCATTTTCTATCAGAGATAGTTTTGTAGAGATTGTTAGGGAAAGAGTCAGGACTGGGTTATATGAACAATCGACTTCTAGTTACTCAAGTCCAGTGTTCTGTGTAAAGTAGCAGAATGGAAAATTGCGGGTGGTCCATGATCTTAGAGCCTTGAATAGAGTCACTATTAAGGATGCTGGTATGCCACCAGGTGCAGAGGACTTTGTTGAAGCTTTTGCCGGAAGGGTGTGTTATGGTTTAGGTGATATTATGGGTGGTTATGATGAGAGGGAACTTCACACGGATTCAAGGCCTCTCACAACTTTTGAGACTCCTTTGGAAAGATTTCAGCTCACTATGTTGCCTCAAGGAGCAACTAATTCAGTGGCAGTTTATCAAGCACAAATGGCTTGGATTTTGCAGGATGAGGTTCCTACTCATGCTGGTTTTTTCATTGATGATGGTGGAATTAAAGGACCATCCACTGATTATAATAATGAAGTGTTAGCGGAGAACCCAGGTATAAGGAGATTTGTCTGGGAATATGCAATAAATCTAGAGAGAGTGTTGTTTAGGATTGAAGAGGCTGGTTTGACCATATCAGGGTCAAAGTTCTGTTGTTGTGTTCCTGCTTTGGAAATTCTGGGTCATGTGGTATGTAAAGAGGGAAGGATTATGGTGAAGAAAAAAGTTAATAAAATTCAGTCATGGCCGAGGCCTATGAATACCACGGAAGTCAGGGGATTTTTGGGTGTGTGTGTTTATGTCAAAATTTTTATTAAGGATTTTTCTTTGTTGGCTTCACCTTTAAGGAGGCTGACCAGGAAAGATGCAGACTGGGAATGGACTGAAGAGTGTGAAGAGGCTTTTCAGAAGTTGAAGAAGGTGGTTGGTGAAGATATTATTCTTTACAAGTTGGATTATGGCGTTGATGCTGGAAAAATTTATCTGGCAGTGGACTCAAGCTATATTGCTGCTGGTGCTGTTTTGTCTCAGGAGGATAAGACTGGGAGGGTCAGACCAGTAAGGTATGATTCTGTAGTATTTAATGAGGTGGAATCTAGGTATTCTCAACCTAATTTGGAATTGTGTGGTGTAGCAAAAATTTTGAAGAAGCTACAGACGGTTTTGTGGGGGCAGCATTTTGAGCTGCAGGTGGATGCAAAATCTTTAGTCCAGATGATCAATACACCTAGTCTTCCAAATGCTCCAATGACTAGGTGGGTGGCATTTATTCAACATTTTTCTTTTGACCTGGTACACAAACCGGGCAAAACTTTTACGATGCCTGATGGATTATCAAGAAGGCCACCTACAGACAAGGATTCTGATTCTGAAGAGTTTGATGAAGATGTTCCAGTGGTTAGGGCCAGCACAAAGGGTGCTGAGAATTTTTCTCTCCTCCCCCAAGAGGTTAAACTGGCTGGATCTGATCTTGATTCTGGTGATCATGATGTTTTTGTTGATGAAGATGGAGTTGTTGTTTGGCACAGCTCAAAATTGGAAAAGGGTGTTTTTGTTAGTGAACTGGATTCTCATAAGATTCAGTGGAAAGAGAAGGACATGCCAAAATTTAAGGATTGGTGTCCTGGTTGGGCAGGTCAATTGGCTCATGTTCACACTGGTGATTTTGATGACAGAGTTGTACCCTTGGATGTTGTTTTGTTGGATTTTGAAGATGAGACCTGGGGTCAGTCTGGGTTTTATTTTATTATGGTGGAATACCTGTTGACCTTGGAGAGTCCAGATAGTTGTGATGATGATACTTGGTTGGCAATCAAGAAGAAGAGTCCTGGCTTCTATGTGTCAGGAAGAAGGCTGATGAGGAGGAGACATCCTAATCCTCAAGTTGTGGTAACTCAGAAGAAGGGTCAAGAAGTTGTGTTGAGTTCTTTGCATGAAGACCTTGGTCATAGAGGCTTTGGGGAGACTTATAGAAGAGTAGCAGACAGATTTTGGTGGCCAGGTATGAAGTTGGCAGTGCAGGGTTGGGTTCAATCTTGTGAAGAATGTCAAAGAAGAAGTCATTTGAAACCTAAAGAGGTCCGCCGTACTACTGGTGAAGCAACTGTTTTTGGAAGAGTCAGTCTGGATGCTGTCCATATTAAAGAGGGCAGGTATAAATACTTAATTGTGGCCAACGATGATTTTTCTGGTTGGGTTGAGGCAGTGCCTCTGGTTAATATGACTGCCAAGAATGTGGCAGAGTTTTTGAAGAAGGAGTGGATTTATAGTTATGGGTTGATGAAGTTGGTGACTGTTGATGGCTGGCCAGAGTTTGGTGCCAAATTTAAAGAAGCTGTGGCTAGTGTTGGTTGTAAAGTTAGAGTGGCTACACCTTATTATTCTGAAGCTGAAGGCATGGTGGAAAGAGGCCATCAAGTTATCAAGAATGCTTTGGTAAAGATGTGTGGGGATAGTGCTGAAAAGTGGAGGCATTATTTACCCTTGGTGTTATTTGCTGATAGGGTCACTGTGAAAAGGACAACTGGCTATTCTCCTTACAAGTTAATTTTTGGTCAGAAAGCTGTCCTACCAGTGGACTTGGAAGCTGTCTCTTATCTTTGAATTGATTGGGATGACATGCACTCAATAGAAGATTTGCTCTGCACCAGGATGCAACAGTTGGAATGTAAAGAGGAATGTCAAGAGAGGGCACACTTTAGAATGATGAAAATTAGGAATTAATCAGTCAGGTACTGGGACAAGAAGTTGGCTCATAGACTCAGGAATCCTTTGAAACCTGGTTGTTTGGTTTTGGTGTATAATAGAAGTTTGGAGAGTCAGTGGAAAAAAATGTTTGCTAACAGATGGAACGGAACTTACAGAGTCAGATCTCAGGCATATGGAGGTTCTTATGTTTTGGAAGAGTTGGATGGTGCAGTCTTGAAAAAGAGAGTGGCTGCAGACCAGGTGAAGAAATTTTATCCCAGAGGCACTAGGCATGAAGAAGATTGACTCTGCAATGAGGATAAACTACGGACCATTCTTTAATTTTGGTTTTTTTGTGGTGATGCTATGCATCTGTTTGTTGGAAACTTTTGTTAGAGGGTACCCATAGGAGGGGCCTCTAGATTTTGCCTTGGAAAGTGTGGGGGTGACTGATGGGCTGTCTCTTCTATCAACAGTTACCCCAGATTGTCTGTCTCCAACCCTTTCTCTTAATTTGGTTGAACCCTAGTATTGGTTTCTTTTCAAAGGTTTTAGTCCTCTATGAATTTAAACTGGAAATTCCTTTGGTTTTCATGTGCCGGACTCTTCACTTTTATTGGTTTTGGATTATGGTGTTGGATGTGGTGTTTTGTTGGTTAGAAGGTACCCAAGGGGGGGCTTCTAGATTTTATTTTGGCAAGTGTGGGGGTAACTGATGAGCTGGCTGCTCTGTAGAACAGTTACCCCAAAATGTCTGTCTCAGGTCTTTTGTTTTTCCTAGTTGAATTCTAATTCTGTTGTTTATTATTCAGGTTTAAGTCCACTATGACTTTAAACTGGTTTGGGACTGGCTTCTTTATCTTTGGTTCTTTCAGATCGGCGGTGGATCACTGGTGGTCTCCCATCATTTTTACTTATTGGAGGGAGCCCACCCAGTGATCATTTCTATGGACTGGACTTTCTCTTACTGGACCATCTATGGAGCTGGACTGTCTTTGATTTTGTAGTTATGTTTTTGCTAGATTGTGGTTTTAGATTATTTTCTTTTTTCTCTTTTTTTTCTTTTAATTTTTTTATGGGGGTTGTTTAAAATTATAAAATCAAAAATATAGGGTGTTACCACATCAGGGTCACCTGGATGTGGGCAAGCATTGGTGGGGAAAGGCTCATTGATTGGCAGGTCAATGCTATTTTCTTTTTTATTTTATTTCATTTAATTCTGCGTTTCATTATTTTTATTATCTTCTTTAATTTCTGAATTTTTTTTATTTATTATTGTTAATCATTTAAGATATTTTATTGTGTATCCACATCAAGGTGCACTTGGATGTGGGTAAGGTATCAGGGGATCAGCTCATTAATTGGCTGGGGGATACCAATTTGTTTTATATAATTATTTATTTTATATTATTTTATTTAGCTCATTTACATTTTATTTTCAAATTTTCTTATGATTAGTAGTTTAGTAGAATAAGCTGTTAAAAAAAATTATTTTGTTGTTTTATTTTATTATGTTTCTAATCTTTTTACAGGAGCTCATTGTCTGGATGTTGAAGCTTCTGGAGGCTGGTCTGGATTATGATGTCATTTTTGTTTTTTGTTGGGGTTGTGGGAAGCACTGTGTTGTTTGAAGTGCATCCTACTGGAGAGATTATATGGGTTATAATGGTCAGGAATGGGTTTGGATGGATGTTCAGAGGAGGAGGAAGAAGAGGCAGGAATGGAGTGCTGGAAGGTGTGCTTAATGATCCTAGACATCTTCCAGTGGTCTTCCAGTAGGCACTTTCTCAGGGATTTTTCAAAATCATTCAAAGGTCCATGGAGGGCGAAGGCTTTCAGCATGTTTGAACACATGGTGCTTAGGTGTTGTTTCATGTCTCCATAATCCAGGGTCAAAGAAGTTTCTAGAGGTTGGCCAACTCCAATAGTAGTTTCAGGAGGAGGGGTGCCAACTAGACAAGAAGAATTGGATCGGTAATTATTTTTGTTGAAAAAATTAGATGAATTAATATGGTACTTACAGATTGGAAGCTCATCAAATCTGTAAGCAGCCTGAATTTGGACTTCTGAAGAATTTGGCATGGTCATAGTAGGAGGATCAATCAAAGAAAGATACGGATTCTCTTGGTCTTCTTCTGAAGGATCCTGAGAAGGTGAACTGGGATGCTGATCTTCCTGAGGCCTAGTTATAGCAGCAGGATTGTTGTTGTTGTTAATATTTCTGCTTGGTTCAGTTGGAGGAGGTACTGGTGATAGAGTACCAGGATTGTTGAAAGATGGAGCAGGAGAGGGTGATTCGGAAGCAGATTGATCTCTTCTGGATGGAGGTTTGAAGGAATGGAACTGTCAGAAGAATAGTTGGCTGACAGAGGAGAGGTGTAGTTGCGTTGCCTTGATTGGGGATGAAGTTGTGGTCTTGGTGCAGTGCTGGGTGTTCTGTTTTCTTCCTGGGGTCCTTTGGAAGGTCTCTTAGAAATTTGGGAAATTTTGGCGCTTTTGGACTTTGAAAGGGTTGATTGCATTGCTCTGGGAGCAGTAGGAGGTGATTGTGTAGAGTTGTTTTTGTTGATTGATTGAATGTGGCTGTTTTCTGGCCGTTTTTGGAGGTTTTGGCCCTGATTTTCACTGTTTGGTGAGGCGGGCGGGCCGCCTGGCCGCCGTCTAGAAGCCTAGGGGTTGATTTCGAAGCTTTTGGAGCTAATTTAGCAGTGATAAAAGCAGTTTCATGAGAACTAAGGCTGGTATTTTGGGAAGAGTGCGGGAAGCTGAGCTTCTGGATCTTCTGGAAGGAGCTGAAGAGAGAGAGGAAGAGGATGGACCAATTTCTGGAGACCTGGGAGGGGATCTGGAGATGTACTTGTGAGAAGGAGAAGGCGGAGGAATAGGATAGTGGGCATCTCTGTCACATTTCTTCTTTTTGGAATAGCAAGAGTCACAAGCCCTGTTGTAGAATTTGGCTTCAGGAGTTGGAAGAGTGAATGTGCAAGGTCTGAACATGTGGATGCACTGTTTGCAGGCATAGTCCCTGGGAGCAGTGAAGCAAGGAAGAGTATAGGAGTCAACAGCAGGGGATCCAGACATGATCTGTGGTGTAAAGATGATGAGAATGATAAGAGAAGAATCTTGTCAGTGATGAGTAGAAGACAAAGTGAAGGTGGACGCTCAGCGGGTCTAGCTGTGGGTGTATTGCATGAAATTGGCTGGGTCAGATTTATGCAAGATTCTGTAAGTCCTCTATGACTCTAAACTGGAAATTTTATTAGTCCCTCAAGACTTTAAACTGAACACTGTGTCAGTCCCCCAAGACTATAAACTGAGGAATGTGTTTTGTTGTTGATGAAGTTGGTTTGAAAGATTGGTGGAGGGTATCCACAGGGGGAGCCTCCGAATTTAGCAAAGGCAAGTTTGGGGGTAATTTATTGGCTGGCAGCTCTATTCACAATTACCCCAGAATGTTAGTTTTTTCTCTGTGTCTTAATGTGGTTGATCTCTGGTTCTGGGCTCATGATTTACGTTTTTGAGTCCCCCAAGAATTTAAACTGAGGGTTTTTAAGTCCCCCAAGACTATAAAATGAGGATGGTCCCCCAAGACTTAAAACTGAGGTTTGTTTGTGGTTACATCCTATAGAGGGTGTGGTAAATTTTTCTTTTCTGAATCAAACTCAAGTACTAGTGGAATTACAGAGGGAATCAAGAGATGAAATGAAGTGTTCAGAATTAGCCTTGAACTGGTGAATGAGGTGTCTTCTGTTCTCAATGTCCTGTGAATCTCTAGCAGGAGTGGATTGGAAGTAGTGAATCAGAAGTTGTTTCTGTTGAGATGTGTGTTGTTGGAACTTGGCCTTGATAGTGGGAAAGTGGTTTGGTGTTGGTGGTGCAATGGATCCTACATTGTTATCATCACTATCAGAGGATGGAGGAACTAAAAAGTCATCAGTTTTAATTTGAAGGAAGAAATGAAAGTTCCTTACCATCAGATGGACCAGGGATGGTGGAACTTGTTGTTTTATGGGTTGTGGCACTATTCTGGGAAGGGTGAAGCTTTTTGATTAATCTGGGTATCAGGATGGATGGCCTAGATCTTTTGGTGCTGGTAGAAGATGGACCAGGTTGAGGTGGAGGTGAATCTCTTGCAGAAGATAATGGACCAGGTCTGTAGCAGGGATTCTTTCTAGATTGGCTGACATTGCAGGACGTTCTGTATGGATGGACAGGTGGTGTCATGACGCAGATTAGATTATTGTCAATGCAGTATTGCAAGGACCCATTTCAGAGGCATGTTTAGGAAGAAGGTTGAACTTGGTGGTTTGAGGAAGAAAGAATATGGACATTCTTAATTGGAGGGAGGATGTGGTCTTCCAACATTGGCAGGGGCCTTTGTTGCGTGATTTGGCGTTGTTTATGCATGTCTTAATTGACATCTGTTAAGGAATATGGTATTTTTCTGGTTTTTTTTTATGGATATTGGGTCTGCAGGTATGTGGGTACTATCATTGGATAGCCCTGGTTTTTCTCTATATTTTATGTCTTGTAGAGATTTTTCATATTCTAGGTTTTAAGGGGTCATTTCCTAATTTTTCATTTAAAAAGATAGCTGTTTAATTTTGTTTTTCGTGTTTTACGGGATAACCTTAAGTCTTAGGGTTAAGTGCTTAGTACCATTGGATAGAGCTAATTTTTCTCTATATTTCATGTCACAATGTTGTTATAGTGAAATTCCGTGTTTTAAAGGTTTTAGTAGTTGTAGTTAGTTTTTCTAAGTAGATTGGGTGTTTTTAGTGGATCTCTGGCTTCAGGGAGGCCGTGCCGCTTCAGGCGGCACCTCCGATGTTGGGCAGCCTGCCCGCCTCTGTTTTAGAAGGTTGGGGAGTGCTTCTGGAGGGTTATTTATGCAATTTGGCGGGTACAGGCGCCAAATTGGTGGGTGCCCATGGGCTCTTTGATAGTGGTCTGTGTGTATATAGTGAATAAGACAGTTTGGGGAAACCTTAATCATCATACAACCATCTGGAGGTGATATCATTGTTCCTCACTCAGTTTTAACTGTTTTCTGGCCTCAATTGGCTGTGTTTGTTGCAAGTGAGTTCTTCATTTAACTTAGCTTTGGAAACTGTTTCTCTGTTATAGTCTTGCAAGCTATAGCAAGTATTATTGCTGTCTCTGGTGTGGATTTGCAGCCTACATCAAGTATCTTTGCTGTCTCTGGTGTGGATATTGGTCTACATTTCAGTTCTTTGGTCTGGCAGTCTGTCTGGTGAATACTTTCTTGGCTCATCAAGCAGTCAAGTGTATTGGAAAAGGGTCTTTAGCAAAACAGGAACCAATTTACTGTAGCAGGTAAATCTCACTTATTTTTTTAAAGGGACAGGGGATTTTCTCTCTGGTTTTTCTCCAACTCCCTTGGTCAAGGCCTATAGCTAGCACTATAGGTGTCAAGGGTCACTTTTGGTCTAGAAGCTTTGGTACGGTGTAATATGAAGATTTTGAGGATTATTTGACTCTCAACAGTTTGGTACGTATTTCTCAACCAAGTATAGTTTCTTTTACTCAAAGTAAGAGGTAGATTTAAATATTTTTATATAAGTTATAGAATAGAATTACGTTTGTTGTGAATACTAAAGATATAAAATATAATAAATAAGTTTTAGTGTTGTAGTTATTGTAATAAATTGAGTTGGTAAAATAGAATGATTAAAAGACAACAAAAAGAGAGGCCTTTTATAGGCAAAGGAGAGACAAAGCACGGCAATCAAATTCTAAAAACAGTAGGAAGAGAGAGAGAAAAGAACATTCCAGAAAGAGTATTTCAAATAATAAAGTTATTCTAAAAAGAAAGCGTCAAAAAGATGTATTTACAGAGTATGTCAGAAATACATCAATATATTTAATATTTACTGTAAAAGTCAATCCTAAATAAGAAATTTGAATTTTTTGTATATATTTAATATTATTTGAATATTTAAATCTTATTTTATCTTTATATTTATTTTTTAATATAAATTTTTATTTTTCCCAACCTGTCAAATGAGCATGGTGTTAGAGAAAAATATAAGGGACAAAATTATAATTTTAATTTTAATTATTTATTTAATTAATTAATTTAATTTGAACATTCTGTAATTAGTTAATTTATTATAACTAATTTTAATGTAACTAAAATAAAATAATAATTAAAAATGATAAGGTGCGGCTTCATCCAGTAAATAATTAATTATATCACTGGGTAAGTCTAGTAGCCTGGCTGACACTCCCTCACTCTAAAAAAACAATAATAAAAAAAAATGCTATGATTTTTTCTTTTTATAATTTTTTAGTAGAGTAGGAAGATTTGATATCTCCTTCCCAGGTATCCAAGAATCATATTCAGATCATTTATTCTTGAATCTCAATAAGTATTCTGTACCTTTCTCAGCAGTGACTATTCTGTCATTTAAAATTTTTTCAATTTCTGCTGTCTCAGTGATTTCATTTGGGGTTTCCTTTGGTCTACCCCTCCTTTTTGGAAATAAATCACTATTGGATGTGTAAGGTTTCAAAAGAGATATTGGAAAAACAGGATGTTTTCTGTCATATGGGGAATACAGAATAACTTCAACTGCATTATCTCCAATCATTCTTCTGACAACAAAAGGACCAACAAATGGATCTTTTAATTTGTTATTACCTTGTAAGTTGAAGTGGACTGTAGAAATCAACACTTCATCACCCTTTTTAAAAGTGTATTCTTTATGGGATTTGTCCCATCTTTTCTTCTCATATTCAAATGATTTTTCAATACATTTTTGAGCATGATTTCTACATAGTTGTTGCATTTGAAGAAAAGATTTTACACCAGGATGTATATCCAATTTAGGTATTTTGTTATTGAGAATTTGGGCAGGAGTATTAGGAACATATCCAAGCCAGAGCTCAAAAGGCTTTCTTTGAGTAACAGAATGAACAGTGCTATTATAAGCAAATTCTAACCCAGGAAGTAAGGTAACCCAATCATGAGTGAATCTGTCATTATCTTTATACTCAAGGCCAAAGACACAATATCTTCTTATCATGTCCTCTAAAGTCTGAATCATTCTTTCAGCTAAACCATCAGTCTGAGGGTGATGGGCAGTAGAAAGTTTCAGATCACAACCACAAACATCCATCAGAGACATCCAAAATTCAGAAGTAAATTTAGGGTCTCTGTCAGAGATTATGGCTTTAGGAAAACCAGCAGTATTAAACATATGAGACCACCATAAGAAGGCTAATTCTTTAGTGGAAACATCTTTGTGGGTAGGGATAAATTTACACATTTTTGTGAATCTGTCCGCAATAACCCAACAAGAGTTATAACTGTCTTTACCAGCAATAGGTAATCCTGTTACAAAATCCATGTTTATTATTTGCCATGGAGCATCAGGAGGTTCAATATGTTGCATTAATCCTGCTCTTTTACCAGTTAATCATTTTGATTTTTGGCATGAATCACAGGATTCAACATTTAATTTTGTGTCCTCAGACATATTAGCCCACCAAGCAGTGTTCTTAATTCTGATCATTGTTTTGTCAAGATCAAAATGTCCAGCTAATATGTCATCATGACAAATTTTCAAGATGATTTCTTTCATAGAAGGAGGAATAACAATAACATTACTCAACTTTCTTCTATAATATAGGTATCCTTCATCAATTGAAAATTTACCTTTTTCCAAAGCTTTTTGGTACTTTGGTGGAAGGGTTTTAATTAATGCTTGTATTGAAGCATTCTTTGGATCATTTAATATGGTGCATAACTTTTTCAAGTCAGTGTCATTATCATATGATTCCAGAATAAGCTGTAATAGCTCTTCCTCCATATCAACCACATATATCCCATGGATATGGATAATTTCATCCTCAGGATCATAAGCAGGATTAGAGTCATCATTTGGTAAGGGTAACCTTGATAACGTATCCACATTTGAGTGACCAATACCAGCTCTGTGAATAATTGTCATTCTCCCTCTGTACCCTTGAACAGCCAGCTGCCATCTAAACATATGTCTATTAGGTGTTTTTAAGTTTAAAAGGGATTTAACTGCACTGCAGTCAGTGACAAGTTCAAATTTCTGGTCATCTAGGTAATAATGAAGCTTTTCTAGAGCCCATACTACAGCTAAACACTCTAATTGAGTAGCACCATATTTCAATTCACTATTTCTCAAGGTTCTTGAAATATAACAAATTACTACTTCTGAAACTTTATCATTTATCACTTGTTTTTGATGGAGGGCAGCACCAAGACCAATGAAACTGGCATCAGTGTACAAAACAAATGGTTGATCAAAGTCAGGTAAAGAAAGAATTGGGGCTGACATCAAACAGTGTTTCATAGTGTCAAAGGCTCTTTGTCTTTTACTATTCCAGACAAAAGCAACATCCTTTCTAGTTAATTGGGTAGGGGGTAAAGCTATGACTTGGTAATTTTTAATATACTGTCTATAGTATCCACACATTCCCAAAAAACTTTGGAGCTCTCTCACTGTTGTAGGAGCTTTCACCTGTTTTATGGCTGCCACTTTGTTCTGGTCAACACATATCTGTAAGCCTGAAACAACATGACCAAGAACTTTTAAAGAATGGAAACCAAATTTACATTTCCTCAAAGCAAGTGTCATATTTATTTCATCCATTTTCTGGAACACTTTACACAGGTGTTTAAGATGGTCCTCAAATGTTTTTGAGAATATAATGATATCATCAATATAAACCATCAGCCAACCTTCAATTATCTCTTGATGGAATGTGTTATCCATTACTTTTTGGAAAACTGAAGGGGCATTTTTAGGGCCAAATGGCATCCTAATGTACTTATAAATACCCATATGAGTGGCAATCATCAGAAAGTTCTGAGAATTTTTTTCAACAGGTACCTGGTGATATCCCTTATTACCATCCAAACAGCTGATATATTTAGCACCCTGTAAAGTAGCATGTATAGAGCTGATTCTAGGTAAAGGATAGATATCATCAACAGTATAAGTATTTAGTGCTCTATAATCACCACATAACCTGGCTTTATATTTCTCATAAGAAATTAGGACAGGTGAGATAACACAATATTTAGGTGTTTCAACTACCTTTTCAATAATATTCATTTTTAAAAGGGTAGAGATATTATCTTCAATATCTTTTCTCTTTGTGGGAGAAGCAGGATAAGGCTTCTTCTTTAAACTAGGTGGTATATCAGTTAATGGGCAAGACAATGAAAGTTTCATTTCCTCTTTAACTAATCCCAGTTCATGTGACCCATGAGCAAAGGCCATAGGAAAAGATTTTATCAAGTTAATGATGGAATCTTTATCCTCACCAGAAAGTTGTTCTCCAAAAGAAGCATTGTCAATTTCAGACATAAGGGCATGCATTTCCTTTGTAGATCTTCCTTTATATTGAACCACAGAATTACATGTGTTCAATTCTGGTTTTAATAATTTTTTAGGGGAGGAAATTTTAAAATTTCTCTTCCCATTCATCCCCATAGTGAAACATTGGTTTGAAGGATCCAATTTTATGCCATACTTGGTTAAAATATTATTTCCTACAATAAACCAATTGCTCAAGTTATCATTTTTCATGACAACAAAATCACAAATAGCTCTTACAAAACCATGGTTATATTTAAAAAACACTGTGGCTTTGTATTTACTAATGGGGGATAAAACAGAGCCATACCCTCTCCAATTTTCAGAAATGATAGGCAACAGTTTAGATTTATAGTCTTGATCTACTGAAGCAAGTGCTCTTTCAGATACTACACTTCCTCCAGCTCCAGAATCCAGAACAACTTCAATGCTGGTTCTATTGATCAAGACTGGTGCCTTAATAGGGGCCATAAAAATTAAGTTATCCTCAATGTTCTTTATGATCTCAGCATCCTCCACTGTATATAAATCATTATTATCAATGTCAATAGTATTTAAATAATGAATATCCTCTTCCAGCATCAAGATTTCTTGTTGAGATTCATATGAAATATTGCTGGCACAATCACTTGATGTATCATTCAGTGCCACTGTGTCATCAGCATGCTCCTCTGTTTGTTCTACAAGATTTATCTTCCTGTCACAAACATGGCCTTTCTGCCAAGGTTTGTTGCACTTGAAGCAAGTGTTTGTTGCATACTTCTTTGGAGAAACAGGGGCAGAAGGTTTACCAACCTTTTCCAGAGGTTTTTGTTGGTAAGTGGAGGGTTTCTCCAAAGGGGTCCTAGGAATGAATCTTCTTGCACCGCGCAATACAGGGGGCGGACTTGTTAGCAAGTCCGCAACCTTGGACTCAAATTCACCACAGATTGAACACACATTGAGCTATTGACAAAGGAACCATACAATCAGGGATGAACGCCACTTAGCAGAACAGTTTTTGTGGGTCTTCAAGTAGAGCTCAGTAGGAGTTCAATATGAGTTCAGTCTTAGTTCCATCTGAGTTCTGTCTGAGTTCAGGTTGGGGACTTGCTAGCAAGTCCACCCCCTTTATTGCGTAGTGTTGCATCATACTTATTGTTTAGCAGTATCTCATTGCAAGTATTAATGAAAGAAGAGGGTTCTTTGGAGAACTCAGTCCTAGCCACAATCAAGTCTCTCAGAGACATTGGTAATTTCTAGAGGATCCTGTCCTTCCATAAATCAAACTCCATATTTGGGTCCATTGCCCTTAAGATTTTTACAATTTTCATTAAAAACTCAATAGGTTTATCAGTAGAAGAGCTATATCTAGTTTCCTCATACTGCCTTTGTTGAGCCATTCTGAACTTGGAGCCACCAAATTGTGCTTTCATTAATTTCTTCCAATCCTCCCATGAGTAGTCATTCCCATCCAGGAGAACAGATTCATACCACATCAGGGCAACATTAGTGAACAAAGAAATTAACTTGGACACAATTTCCTCATCTGGAAGTTTGTAAGAATTTTTTAAATTATCAATTCTGCAAATAAATTGTTGCCAATCAGAAGAAGAATCACCATCAAATGTTGGGTACTGGTCAAGTTTTGGCCAATTCTTTTGATTTGAAGGACTCTCCTTAGTACTAGCTTGTTTCTGAGTAAGAAGCAGCTGTAATTTCTCTAATTGTGCTGAAATCTCATTGTTTAATCCTTCTGTTGCAGATCCTGGTGCATCATCAGTTTTTGATGGAAACTCAGTGTTATCAACAGGTATTTCTGGATCAATTTTTATTTTAGATGAACTAGCCACAGGTACTGGTTGAGCATCCTGCACTATATGTTCCTTCACAGAAATTTCAGAATATTTTTGTTCATTTAACAATGAGTTCAATTTTTCTTCAATGGTTGTTAGTCTTGTTTTCATTCTTGGAAGACTAGATAAACTTTCATTGATAGTTGCAAAAGATAAATGATTTTTATGTTGAAAAGATGACAAATGGTCACTCAATCTTTTCAGATTTAGCTATTCTATCTCTACCTCCTGGCAACAGGCAGATACAGTATCTTTTAGTTTAGACAAATCATTTTTTATATTTTGCAATAAAGCAATTTTCTTTTCATGGATTGCTTTGTAATGAGACAATTCATCAGAGACTCTCTGTGCTTCACTTTTTAATGCTTGATAACCCTGATCAGTTAACAAACTATTATATCTCTGAGTCAATTGCATATTGTTCATTATATGATTTTGCTTGGCAATAATATCTCTCAAGCGCTCATCATTAATTCTTGCTACATCTGGAGTGTTTCTCAATAAGGAAACTGAGTAACTTTCCAGACTCTCATAGAACTCAGGGTCAAGAGTTTCATCAATCACAGCCATATCAGGATTAATTATTGAGGTAGCAATTAAAAGTAATGGATTAGATACATGAGATATCTGTCTACTATTTCCAGCCTCTATAGGTCTCAAGGTTTCATCCTGCCTTCCAGATTTACCTGAAAGAACAGAGTCAGCCACAAGAAAAGGCACTTGAGAATCAATAGAGGGACGTACCAGGGTTTGCTGGGTATCACCATATTGGGCTTCCTTCTTCTTTTGCCTCCTTGATAAGGGTGGGGAGGAGTGGGGTTGGCCTGGGTGGGCCTTGATGAACCTACCTGAGGTAACTGATGCTGGTTTTGAGCCAAGTTGTCCCACTGAGTGTTGAGCCAGTCCCACTGCCACTTGGACACTTCCACCATCTCTTGGGATTGGGGGGCCAATTGTTGTTGATCCCTGGGAGGAAGAGGTTTCTTCTTCTCTTGGAGAAAAGTATCTGTTCTTTTCACCTTTTCTTCCAAGGCATCTACCCTTACCTTTAGTCTCAAGCTGTCTGTCCTTAACTCCTTTATGTGGGTTGACAGATTCTTTACCTGCTGAGACAACGGCATCTTTTTTATCTTGAAGCCTTTTGGAAGCTCTCCTGGTAGGTTTGTCATGGGCTTCTGATCCTGAGTATTGTCCACTAGGATTTCTACTTCTTCCATTTCTACATCCTGTTTGGGGCAAGGATTTATTAGTTTGAGAAATTCTTCTTGTTAAAGGAGAACTTACAGAAGTAGGCTCATCATAATCAATTAAGTCTAGTTCTTCTTCACGTGCAGCAAAACCACTTTGATCAGTCATTTTAAGATTCTACTGAAATGAAGGAAAAGAGACAAAAATTAATTAGTCTTTATTTTTAATTTTTATTTAACAGAAATAAAATAAAAATAATAAAAAAAATCTTTTTAGGATAAAAATCAACTTAATTAAAATTAATAAAAGAAAAATTTAAAACCAGGATAATACAATCAACTGTAGAAATAAATTAGAATTTCTATTAATTTTTATTTTCAGGATTTAAATCAACCAATTTATTACCAGGATTTATTGTCAACTGAAATAATCAAATATGATTCTTTTTAAAAAAATTTTATTTTAACTGATCACTTAACTACCAGGACTTAATGTCAACTGAAGTAATTAAATATGAAGTTTTATTTTAAAATTTTATTACTGATCACTTAACTACCAGGACTTAATGTCAACTGAAGTAATTAAATATGATTTTTATTAATTAAAAAGATTTATTGGATTACGAGGACTCAAAGTCAACTGAAGTAATTAAATGTGAATTTTTTATTAAATAAAAAATATAATTGTCAGGACAATTTGTCAACTGGAACAATCAAAATTTAAATTAATCAGGACAAATGTCAACTGAAAACTTATAATAATTATTTTATTTAATAAAAAATATTATTGTCAGGACAATTTGTCAACTGGAACAATTAAAATTCAAATTAATCAGGACAATTGTCAACTGAAAAATGATAATTTATATTAAAATATAATTCTTTTTTTACTTCTGGGACTAAGAACAGTTATTTCTCTATTATGGTCAACCAGGAAAAAAAAAATATAATAGTAAAAATAAATTCCAATTACCAGACACCTCCCCCTGCAAAATGAGCAAATTAATGCCACTTACAGAGTGCTGAGTAAAAGGAAATATGTAGCAAATGAAGAGTGAAGAGTAACCCACAAATAGTAATCACAATAATTACCACAATATATACGATCTTTAGTCAGTATATGAACTTAAGTTTTGGAGCGCGGTTCGATTCCCGCTCGCAGCAAAAAACTTTTATCACGTGACGTATGACGTTCGTTGTTTTCTCGCCTCCACTTGTCCTTTACAGGTGCTTGTATGCTGATGGTCCCCTCGATTACGCCTCAAGTAACGTTGCGCCGTCGATATTTCGGAAAGGATCCCAATTGTCAAGGGTCACTTTTGGTCTAGAAGCTTTGGTACGGTGTAATATGAAGATTTTGAGGATTATTTGACTCTCAACAGTTTGGTACGTATTTCTCAACCAAGTATAGTTTCTTTTACTCAAAGTAAGAGGTAGATTTAAATATTTTTATATAAGTTATAGAATAGAATTACGTTTGTTGTAAATACTAAAGATATAAAATATAATAAATAAGTTTTAGTGTTGTAGTTATTGTAATAAATTGAGTTGGTAAAATAGAATGATTAAAAGACAACAAAAAGAGAGGCCTTTTATAGGCAAAGGAGAGACAAAGCATGGCAATCAAATTCTAAAAACAGTAGGAAGAGAGAGAGAAAAGAACATTCCAGAAAGAGTATTTCAAATAATAAAGTTATTCTAAAAAGAAGGCGTCAAAAAGATGTATTTACAGAGTATGTCAGAAATACATCAATATATTTAATATTTACTGTAAAAGTCAATCCTAAATAAGAAATTTGAATTTTTTGTATATATTTAATATTATTTGAATATTTAAATCTTATTTTATCTTTATATTTATTTTTTAATATAAATTTTTATTTTTCCCAACCTGTCAAATGAGCATGGTGTTAGAGAAAAATATAAGGGACAAAATTATAATTTTAATTTTAATTATTTAATTAATTAATTAATTTAATTTGAACATTCTGTAATTAGTTAATTTATTATAACTAATTTTAATGTAACTAAAATAAAATAATAATTAAAAATGATAAGGTGCGGCTTCATCCAGTAAATAATTAATTATTTCACTGGGTAAGTCTAGTAGCATGGCTGACAATAGGATTGTCTACACCGGTCAAAGTAGAAGACCATCTACAGTGGGAAGTAAGTCGTATCATTGATTCAAGAATGCGCAAGGGGAAACTTCAGTACCTCGTGGAATGGGAAGGCTTCCTCAATGATTCAGACAAAACATCCTGGGAACCAGCCATCAATGTTTCTAACCCCCCTGAACTCCTAAAATCTTTTCATCTTAAATATCATTTAAAACCAAAACCTTAAAACTCTTTTTTATTTTTTTTCTCCTCTCTTTTTTTTCTTTTCTTTCTTTTTTCCTTCTTCTCTTTAAAATCTAAAACATCTTTACCTCTAAAAATTTCCTTATTCTTTGTTTTCTTTTCTTCTTTCTTCTTCTTTCTTTCAAAAGTTTTTCAACCTTCTATAAAATAAATAAAATAAAATAAAATTAAATTAAAGTGAAATAAAATAAAACTAAAAATTAAAACAAAACAAGTAAAAAATTCATAAAAACCTTTTCAAATTTCTTTAAATTTTCTTTTCTTTTCTTTTCAATTTTCTATATACATTCTTTCCTTGAAAAATTCTTTTCCTCGAACTATCAAAATTTTTCACGAATGCAACACAAAAATCTTTCTCAAATTTCACTTCAACTTCTAAATCTCTCTTTTAAAATTTCTTTGAACAAAGTACTTCTTTCTTTCAAATTCTTTTTTTCTTCTCTTCTTTTCTTTCTTTCTTTTCAAATAACCAAAACTTCAATATATAAAATTTCATGAATAAAAAATTTTTTTTTTCTCTCATTAAATTTTCATGTCAAAATTTGTTTCAATCAAATATATTTTTTTCTCTTCTTCTTCTTGTTTAAAAATTTTTTTCTATCTTTTCAAAAACTTAAAACTAAAATTTTTTTCGATTAAATATTTTTTTTCTTTTTCTCCTTTCAAAATTTCAAACTAAAATTAAAATATTCTTTCTTTCTTTTTTCTTTTCTTTTTCTCTCAAAATCTTATAAAATAAATATTAAAATTTTAATGTAAACAACAAAATAAAATAAATAAATATACAAATTGTTTCTACTTTTCTTTTCCTCTTTCTCTCTTTTTTTTTCTTTCTTTCTGTATTTTCTCTCAAACCAATTTCTTCATCTTCTCCAAAATCACCCTTATTTCCTTACTACATTTCTCAAAAACCTCCCCCTCTCCTACCGGTACCACTTCCCCAATCTTTAGAAATTTTTCAGCCACGTCAAAGGAGGCAGCATTGATAATCTTGTTGATATTGCCACTTAACTCTTCAATAAACCTAGTTTGTCAACCCTGAAGAGGTTTTTCTGACCATACCTGGTCAAGAGTTTCTTCATTATCCTCCCTTGAGGCAATCACTGGTAAATTTTCTTCAGTAGGGATCGACGATGCCACTTCCACAGCAGTGGTTTCCACAATAGGAGCTCCCAAACTTGAGGCTTCCACCATAGGGGCTTCTGCGATGACATCTGAATTCTAAAACATACGGTCATCAGTAAATTTTTTCTTTGGAAAACAAAATTAAAATAAAATAAAATTAAAAGCACACTTACTTCGAACACCGGATCAGCCTCTAGAAATAAATTCAATGTGACTTCCACTGTCACTTCTTTTTCTTCTTTCTCATCTTCGATGACCATCCGCCGCTTCTTCGGCATCTGCCTTGAGATGGGGACTTCCTCCTCATCTTCCTCCACCAATTCATCCACCTCCTCTTCTAACCTTCATTTTTTACCCGTGGCTGGGGTTACCCAGGTCGCCACAGTACCCTTGACTTCCTCCTAAACTGCTTCTGATTAATCATCCCCGATTGACACATCCCATATATCTTCAACCACCTCTTTGGTCTTGGTAAATCTTTTTTCAATGTCAGAGTTTTTAGATAAAGCATCGCATGTCACCCATCTCCATTGGCAAAACTTGCATTTCTGGAAAGGACCCCAAGTAGCCGTGCTTTCAACACAGAAGTATTCAATTGACTCACAAGCTGTGCATGCTTGAAAGTACTGTTGGGTAATGAGCCCACCATCCGTTTTGGGGTGAGGAGCCGTGGGAGTTGGAGTCGGGCAAGCTGACATAATAATAATAATCAAGAATTCAAAAACAGGAAAATAGTCTGGGAAGTATATGTATCACCCTCAACGGAGCTCGCTATTTATACCCGGGCATCTGTCAAGCGCCACGTGACACTTGAGGTAAAATCAGCTCATTAAATCAATGAAATAGAGGTCTAAATCCATACTCAAAGCGCAGAAAGCGATTCTAACTTGCCACAGCAACTTCCCTTTGTGTACTCACTATTCAACTGCGCTAATATAAACTTTAAATCTAAACTTGTCAATTCTCAAAAGTGTGCTTAGACTTTTCTTCAATAAGAAACGCACAGTGCAATAGTCAATGCAATATTCCGCTAAAGGTTTTAATTAAGTATATGTGGGTTATTAAAAAGAGGTAGTGAGTATAGACAGAATGATTAGTGAAGGATTAAGGGGTTAACGGATGTTAGTGAGGAGGGTCCAGGTGTAACAGGTGTAATTTTGGTGGTCTGTGGTGTGCAGAATGATGGATGGGTATGAGGTCAATGCGAGGAGGAGTAATAGATATAAAAGGGGTTGGATTTTGGTTCAATGTTTCTTTAGAATTAAATTATAAAACATATTTATAGTTAATAGTGGAAAAACTGCAAGTTAAATCATTGTTATTCTACACTTCATTTCCCTCAATAATCATCTCTAAATTTAAATTTTTGATTGTTGAGTGTTACAACCCTTTGTGAGATTCTAAAGAATATTGGTATTAACTTAAAATATATTAAGATTCTTCTCAAAGATAACTTGAAGCCGTAGCTCTTCCTTTAAGTCATCTTCGAATCACTTCCTCGAACAGTTCCTCTGTGCTTCAAAGAAGTCTCTAAACCCCTCATCTCACTTTCAGGAACACCCTTGTCCTTGTGTGTAGGTCGTCTGGTGACAGGCTCCTGGTATAGCCTGGCTGACACTCCCTCACTCTAAAAAAAACAATAAAAAAATTGAAAGATTTTTTCTTTTTATAATTTTTTAACAGATTACGAAGATTTTAAATATCTTTTCCAGGTATTCATGCATCATGTTCAGATGATTTGTTCTTATATCTCAATAAATTTTCAATACCTCTTTCAGAAGTGATAGTTCTATCATTGAGAATTTTATCAATTTCTGCAGTTTCTGTGACTTCCTGAGGGATTTTCTTAGGTCTTCCCCTTCATTTGGGAAATAAGTCACTGTTGGAAGTATAAGGTTTAAGCAAAGAACTGGGAAAAACAGGATGTTTCCTATCATATGGAGAATACAATACAACTTCTACTGCATTATCTCCAACCATTCTTTTAACAACAAATGGTCCCACAAAACGATCTTTTAATTTGTTGTTTCCTTGTAGATTTAAATGGACAGTAGATATCAACACTTCATCATTCTTGTTAAATGTCTATTCTTTATGGGATTTATCCCTTCTTTCATCACGCAATATGGGGGGCGGACTTGCTAGCAAGTCCACAACTTTGAACCCTAATTCATATCTTTTTAGAGCACACATTGAGGAAGTGATGAAACCATCACGAAGAAGTATTGAATTTACTTTGAAAATACCTTGAAGCTCATGTGAACACAAATGGGGCTACAAGGGTTGGAAAGGCTGGAGAGAGGGGTGAGGAAGGGTATATGGGGTAGCGAAAAGGTTGGGAAAGAGTTGGAGGGGAAGATTAAGGGTTCCAAGGCATTTTAAATGAAGAAAAGGGTTTGGGAGAGGTTGAGAGGGGTGAAATGGGGATCAAAAGAGGATGGAATACAATGGGGCTGGGAGGATAGCAAAAGGCATGGGGAGGGAAGACAAGAATGTGTTGATAGAATCGAAAGGGATAGAGATTGGTGCAAACAGAGTGTGAAAATAGGAGGATAAAGTCTGTTCTTTGGGCAAAGAACAGAGTTCACTTCCATAAAATATTAGCTGAAACATAGTTTTCAATTCTGTAAAAACAGTTGTAAGTAATAGAAAAAGTCACTGATTTTTTTTATATGTATTCTGAAATTTTTTGATAAAATTATTGTATTTAAGAATTGCAATATTTTCAATCAATTTTTATTGATCAACTACATTTAATAAAGTATTATTTAAATAAGTTGCTTCAAAAAATACTTTGCATTGAGAAGACTCATGGAATGATTTTTTCTGGCTTCCATTCAGTTATCCTCACACTTTCACTATGTTTTCAATATAGATCCATTACTATTTGTGTGATACTTCAAGTGAAAGTTCAGTATTACTTCAGTCTGAGTTCCATCTGATTTCCATCTGACTTCAAGTTGCAGACTTGCTAGCAAGTCCGCCCCCATATTGCGTGGTGTTTTCTTTTCATATTCAAATGCCTTATCAATACAGCTTTGAGCATGTTTTCTGTATAGCTGTTGCATTTGAATAAAAGATTTTACACCAGAATTTAGCTCAAACTTAGGTAATTTATTATTGAGAATTTGAGCTGGAGTGTTTGGGACATAACCTAACCAAAGCTCAAAAGGCTTTTTCTCAGTGACAGAATGAACAGTGCTGTTATATGCAAATTCTAGACCAGGCAATGGAGTGACCCAGTCATTAGTAAATCTGTCATTGTCTTTATATTCTACTCCAAAGACACAATACCTTCTAATCATATCTTCCAGAGTTTGAATCATTCTTTCAGCTAGACCATCAGTCTGAGGATGGTGAGCTGTAGACAATTTTAACTCACAGCCACAAATATCCATCAAAGAGGTCCAAAACTCAGATGCAAATTTTGGATCTCTATCAGAGATAATGGCTTTTGGAAATCCAACAATATTAAAAATGTAAGACCACCAAAAGAAAGCTAATTCTATTGTGGATAAATCTTTGTGGGTGGGAATAAATTTGCACATTTTGGTGAATCTATCCACTTTTACCCAACAAGAGTTATAGCTGTGTTTACCTGCTACAGGAAGACCAGTGACAAAATCCATGTTAATGATTTGCCAAGGAGCATCCGGTGCTTCAATATGTTGCAATAATCTTGCTCTTTTACCTGTCAATCTTTTAGATTTTTGATATGAATCACAAGATTCAACATATAATTTAGTGTCTTCAGACGTATTAGCCCACCAAGCAGTGTTTTTAATTCTGATAATGGTTTTCTCATGATCAAAATTTCCTGCTAATATGTCATCATGACAAAGTTTTAAGATGTTTTCTTTCATGGAAGGAGGATTAACAATGACATTGGTCAGTTTTCTCCTGTAATAAATATAACCATCTACAATGGAAGACTTTCCCTTACTCAAAGCACTCTGGTACTTTGGAGGAAGAGTTTTTATCAATGCTTGAATAGAAGCATTCTTTGGATCATTCAAGGTTGTAACCAATTTATTTAAATCAGAATCTTGGTCATATGAATCCAGAATTAATTGTAACAGTTCCTCTTCCATATCAACAATGTATATACCATGTATATGTACTGTATCATCCTCAGGTACATAGGCTGGATTGGATACATCATTTGGAAGAGGTAATCTGGAAAACATATCAACATTTGAATGAACATACCCAGCCCTGTGAATAATAGTCATTCTACATCTCTATTCTTGAACAGCTAGTTGCCATCTAAACATATGATTATTTGGTGTTTTCAAGTTTAAGAGGGATTTCACAGCACTGAAATCAGAAACTAATTCAAAATTTTGATCATCTAAATAATAATGGAGCTTTTCTAAAGCCCTTACAGCTGCTAATCACTCTAATTGAGTGGCACCATACTTCAATTCACTCTTTCTTAAGGTTCTTGAAATATAAAAAATAACTACATCTGAAACTTTTTCATTAATAGTTTGCTTCTGATGTAGAGCAGCTCCAACTCCAATAAAACTTGCATCTGTATAAAGATCAAAAGGCTTATTAAAATCTGGAAGGGCAAGAATTGGAGCTAACATTAAACATTTCTTTAATGTATCAAAAGCTCTTTGAGTATCCTCATTCCATATATAAGCCACATCTTTTCTTGTTAGTTTGGTAAGTGGTAAGGCTATGACTTGATAATTTTTTATATATTGTCTATAGTAGCCACACATTCCCAAAAAACTCTGTATTTAACTTACAGAAGTTAATGCTGACACATTTTGGATAGCAGCAACTTTTCCTTGGTCTACACAGATCTGTAAGCCAGAAACTAAATGGCCCAGGACTTTCAAGGATTGAAACCCAAATTTACAATTTTTTAAGGATAAAGTCATGTTAATTTCATCCATTTTCTGGAAAACTCTATTTAAGTGTTGTATATGTTCATCAAAAGTTTTAGAAAAAAATATGATGTCATCAATATAAACCATAAACCAAACTTCAATTATTTCCTGATGAAATTTGTTATCCATTACTTTTTGGAATACTGAAGGGGCATTTTTAGGGCCAAAAGGCATCCTAACATATTTGTAAATTCCCATATGGGTTGAAATTAGCAAAAAATTATGGGAAGGCTGTTCAACAGGTATTTTGTCAGCCTGTATATCCCCAGGACTGAGTAAAAAGTACTTATAAGTTATGTTAAACACATGAACTATACATGGGAATAATAATTGAGAGTACACAAACAATATACATAAGTAAAATTATGATAATACACAAAAAATGCCATTATAACACCTTATATACACGCATATATCCACCTTTTATAAGTCTTATGTACTTAATTTTAAGCTGGGATATTTTAGGGTAATCTTAAGAACCTTAAGTATAAGGCTACATAATTTTTAAGTACACTTAAAGCTGTTATTTTCACTGTTTTATGCAAAAAACAAGAAAAGCACTTTATTTCACTTAAAAGTTGACTATATGCGCCATAAACTTGAGAATATCGAAATTGCGCTTTGACAGATCAATTTTTCTCATTAAGTACTATTGATTTGGCTAATTAAATGCATAAAAATAACATTTTTCAAATTTGGTGTTTTTTATGCCAGAAATGGCTTCTGTGTACTGGCCACATACTGCCTGCTTTTTTCCCATGTGAATAGCTTCATTTTTAGCAAAGTTAGCTTTTTCACACTATAATTACCCCACATTCTATTCTCACTGTGGGGAAACACGCTAAAATAGGCAAGAGGCGCTTATTTAGTGTCCTAGCTTAATTAATAATGCATTGACCCTGTTTATATGCACTAATTTCATTAATAACCTCATTCTTGGTGTCTTATTTCATCACCACACTTAAATTTGCCTCAATTTAGTCAAGGATTTACCCGTGAAAGCACCTGCCAAGGACTGCATGTAGTTACCCCACATCTCATGCTCTTTTTTGAGTTTCTGGGTGGTTTCTCAGCCAATATTGGTCATTTTTGAATGGAAATTTCACGTAGTATAATGTCAGGATTAGCCCCATAATTTCTACAGTGAATCCCTCTATTATTAAGCTATTATTAACCTTAAAAATTCCCACTTTAGTCTTTTATATTATTGTTTAATATGCATATACTCTCTTTTTATCTTATTCTTTAATTTTGATGGATTTTCCTTATTATTACAGGATTTTGGCGGTTGTTACTCTTCTAATTATTTATGGGTTACTGGGAATGTTTATGGACATGTCTATTAGTTGGCTGGAGGCGTCATTAACTGTGTATTGGAGTGGTACTTCAAGGGATTCATTATGGAACTCAGTGTGTATAAAAGGAGGAGGTTTTTGGGTCTTGTTTCTACATTTTTTATCATTACAATTTACACCATATAGCCAAATCAATTACAATACAAATCGATGTCTTTTGAGTATTATCTGACTTATTAAACTCTAATTTTCTACCAACTAAAAATATTGTAAGCCACATATAAAAATAGTGAGAATTATATTACTGAGACCTTTATTTTGAATTATATTTTACTATTTGTTGGATTTACACTACAGTATTCATATAGGACCATATAAATCTTCTAGAAACAGACTTTTCAAGCTAGTTCACGTCCTTTTAGTTGATCTTAGCCTGACAATTGGGGACCTTACCTCAAGAATTCTGTTATAATCCAGTAAGTAAAAGTTTTCAAAGAAGGTACACGTAAATAATATCCCCATAGAGATATTTGGATAATTACAACAAGTTGGGGTCACTTATATTGTGATTTCAGAAAAAGAAGCCCTGTTATATAATAAAATTGTGATATTGAATCAACAATTTTACCACTAATTTAACATAATATAATTGTTATTGGTGGGAATCTGTCAATAGACCAATTAAATTTGTGTACTTTGCAGATAATGAACCAATTAAACTGATTAATTGTTTTCTTTTAAACAGGACTTTTAATACCTTTCTATTAGTTTGTAATATTTATTTAATATTTAAAAAGAATCTTACTGACAGGTTTTATTTTTTAAAAATAAATACACAACTACATATTGTAGACCAGATAATTTAAGTGACCACTTAAAAAAGCATATTTGACTTTTGGCACTTAAAAAATTCACTTCATACCTTTAATTAAGCAATATAATTGTCTTCAGGTATTGATTAATACTGATAAAACTCCTTCTTTGAAGTTTTTTATCTCAATTTCAATTTTTTTAAACAAATTCCATGTACAAAATGTGTGAGAACAATGACATTGTAAGTAATAAGGTAAAACCTTATAACTTAAGACCTAGAGCTGAAAGACATGTTTCAGGACATTCAAATGGAGGGACAAGAATCTCCAATAATAAAAAACACTCCACCAATGTCGCTGGAGGAAAGGGAAAAACTCTTAAAGCAAGTGTCAATAAAGAAGTCCAAAAACACGTTGCAAGAGCAAATTCACTCCCTCTCAACCCTAATGAATACCCTGAGAATAAGAGTGAACAATATTGTAGACCAAATCAACAATTTGGAGAAAAGGGCAGCACAGGGCTTTGTAGAAGTCAACCAGGCTCTAGTGGATATAAAGTCTCATCCACAAACAGTGGCACCAAATACCACAGCAACACCTCCAGTCCCCAAAGAGGACCAAAAAATAACAGTAAGCAAATGTAAGTGGGATTGGTATGCCCAAAACTACAACAACCCTCCTCAACTGGGATTCAGCAGTCACAATTACAGGGTAAGGGCAAGGAGAAGCAGGGGAAGTGGGATAAGACCTTGGTAAGTCATGCAACTTCTCATGATCCATTGTATCAACCTATCAATGAATTACTTATAGGTAATGAGATTGATAAGGAAGTATTAGATATAATTGATGAGGATTTAAAGGATTATTCATTTGAAAATAATATGTTAAACTTGTCTTTAAATGTGGAAAATGTAAATAGTTTTATTGATCACCAGGATAATAATATTAATATAAAATTGGAACCAAATGAATCAAATCTTGAACAGGATGATGAGTCTTCTGAGTTGGACACAGAAAAAATAGAATATTTTTTGAAAGAGAATCCAATTGAATCAAAAATAATAAGTAAATTATTATTGAGAATTGAAAAATTGGAAGAGTTCTCAAAAGAGTCAAAAAATAATACAGAAAGTGTATTATTAAAGCTAACACAATCATTGAGTACCACGGCCAATAGATTAAAAATTATTGAAAATTCAAATGATGAATTAATCAATGAGAATAAAAGATTGAAATCTGAGATTAGAAATTTAGAAAGTAAATTAGAACCCTCTCAGAATGTTATGGCTACCATTGAGGGTTGTGTTGAATTGTCTTTTTCAAATGTAAATGATACTCTGACTCATGTAACTGTAATAAAAGATAGGTTACAAAGAGTAGAAATAGAAGTAGCAATCATTTTGAAGAATACTGAAAAAGTAAAAGATAACACCTCTTATGTGGCAAGAGTACCTGTCTTCATGAAACACTCAAATGAAACACCAATGATGGAACACGACCATAGTGTCATGGGCTCTAAGAACTGTAAATCAGTAAAAGATGAAATAAATGATCATCTTTCCAAAGTAATTGAATTAATTAATATTCCTCAGGTTAGGGAAGCAAAAACTAACCAAAAGAACTGGCCTAAGTTAGATCAGTACCCTACTTTTGATGGGGATTCAAAATCTGATTGGCAACAATTCATACAAAGAATTGATAACTTAAAATTTTCATACAAATTACCTGATGAAGAAATTACTTCAGAATTAATATCTTTATTTACAGATGTGGCCTTATTATGGTTTGAATCTGTATTGAGTGAGGGAATTAACTACTCCTGGAATGAATGGAAGGCACTAATTGAAAGGAAATTTGGTGGCCCAAAATTTAGAATCACTCAACAAAGATTGTATGAAAGAACAAGATATAATCCAAGTGCTTGGGATAAACCCATGGTCCTTTTAATGAATTTAATAAAAATCATGAAAGCTATGGATTCAAAAATAGATTATGATGAGTGGAAAGAGAAAATAATCTACAAGTTTCCTATATCAGTTAGAGACATTATTGTAGCTAGAACTGAAACCATCAGAGATATCTCTGGGTTCATTAATATATGCAATGAGATATTATTGAACCACAAGTATGAAACCAAGTATAGTAATTACAGAAAAAGTGTTGACGTAGTAAAACCTACTACAAGTAAATTGCCAGTGGAGAAAAAAAAACCTTCAGCTCCCCTTGTCCCTAAAAGACAAGAGAATAAAACTTGTTATAAATTTAATGAACCTTGAGTTAAGGGTCACACATGTAAGAAGGGAATAAATGTTATTGAAACCTCACAGAATTCTGAACCAAGTAATCATGAATATGAGAACGTGGAATCCAGTGAGGATTGTAAAATTAAAATATCTTACAGTGATGATGAACATGAGATATTTGTATTAGAACAGGATATTATGTTCCTGAATGATGCTATACCTCATACAGATACATCTTTAACTTCCATTGAGAAAGCTGAAATAATTAAAGATGTATCTCATGATACTTAAAAAATAACACCTATCAGAGCACCTGTTATCATATGTGGAAGAGAAATGAATGCCATTCTTGACACTGGGGCTGCAGGTAGTGTAGTTTCAATTAATACATTAATGAAAATTGACAGTAAGTACCAGGAAAAACTAGAACCTGTTCAGACAAAGAACTGGAGGGGTTCTGGTTCAGTTTTAAATCCAATTGGCAAATACAAAACTGCTGTATTCTTTAAATATAATAATGGATATGTTAGAGCAGTGTGTGAATTTTTTGTAATGGATAATAATAATTGTAGTGATTGGTTTATTATTGGCAATGATTTATTGAAAAATTTGGCATTAAACTAGATCCTGCAAGAAGTTGCTTCACTATAGGTGTGAATGGTAAGAGAAAATTCAAAATATGTTCTGAAAATTTGGTATATGCCATTTCTCCTAGAGAAGAACAACTTCAAGGTGGAAGAACCACCACTGAAGTGGTTGAATTGGACAATGAAATCCAAAAGGCCTCTTTCAGTCCTCAACTCTCAAAAATTGAAGAAGAAAATATTTTGAGATTGATTAAATCATATCCTATGGCATTTGCTCATGGTTCAAATAAACTAGGATTGGTCAAAGACAATGAGATGAAAATCTCTTTAAGCTGTGATTTGGATAATATTCCTGGAAGCTTGAAAAAGAAACCTTACCCAGCATCTCCTGCAAAAAGGAAAGATATTGAAGACAATATAAAAATGTTTTTGGACATGAGTATTGTTGAAAAAGTAGACACAACACCTAAGTATTGTGTAATTTCACCAGTATTGATCTCTTATGAAAAGAATAAGGCAAGATTATGTGGTGATTATAGAGCTCTGAATACATACACTGTAGATGATATTTACTCTCTACCAAGGATAGCTTCTATCCATGCTACTTTACAAGGAGCAAAATATATTTCCTGTATGGATCAAAACAAGGGTTACCACCAGATTCCTGTGGAAAGGAATTCTCAAAATTACTTATTAATAACCACACATATGGGTATATATAAGTATGTGAGAATGCCATTTGGCCCAAAGAATGGGCCTTCAGTCTTCCAAAAATTAATGGATAGTGTTTTGCATCAGGAAATGGTTGAAGGATGGATTTTGGTCTATATTGATGACATCATAGTGTTTTCAAAAACATTTGATGAACATTTAAATCACCTGAAAAGAGTCTTTCAAAGGATGGATGAAATTAATATGAAAATTGAATTAAAGAAATGTAAGTTTGGATTTCAATCCTTGAAAGTACTTGGACATGTTGTATCTGGATTAAAAAAATTTGTTGAGCAGAATAAGGTGGCAGCAATTAAAAACATTGGTATACCAAAAAATGTAAAAGAGGTTCAAAGTTTTTTGGGTATGTGTGGATATTATAGACAGTATATTAAAAGTTACCAATCCATTGCAGCTCCTTTAACAACATTAATCAGGAAAAATGAGGCTTTCATTTGGAATAATGAAAGACAACACAACTTTAATAAATTAAAGGAATGTTTAATGTCAGCTCCATTATTGGGACTGCCAGATTTCACCCTACCTTTTATCTTGTATACTGATGCAAGATTCATAGGTTTAGGTGCTGCTTTACAGAAGAAACAGATAATAAATGGAAAATTATCTGAATTAGTTATCTGTTATATATCCAGAACCTTAAGAAAAACAGAATTAAGGTATGGTTCCACACAGCTATAATGTTTAGCCATGGTGTGGGCTTTGGAGAAACTTTATTACTATCTGGAAGACCAGAAGTTTGAACTTATAACAGATTGCAGTGCAGAAAAATCATTACTAAACATGAAAACCCCTAATAGGCACATGTTTAGATGGCAACTAGCTGTACAAGAGAACAGAGGAAGAATGAAAATCACTCATAGACCAGAAACATTGCATTCTAATGTGGATTTATTGTCCAGAAGTCCTTTTCCAAATGATGCTGACAACCCAGCTTATGTACCTGAAAATGAGGTTATACATATATTTGGGATTTATATAGTGGATTTAGAGGAAGAGTTTATGCAAACTATATTGGAAAATTATTCATCCGATAAAGATTTGACTAAACTATCTACCATTCTAAATGATTCAAATAATGCCTCCATGAGTGCATTAATTAAAACCTTGCCTCCAAAGTATAGAAATGCGTTGGAAAAAGGTAAACTGTCAATTGAAGATGGATACATATATTACAGGAAAAAGTTAAGTAATGTTATAGTGATACTACCTTCTATGAAAGAGTTAATTTTGAGTACTTGTTATGATGAAATCTTAGCTGGTCAATTTGATTTTAACAAAACATTAACCAGAGTTAAAAATACAGCCTGGTGGATAAACATGAAAGAAAATGTACAAAAATACATTGAAACATGTGACTATTGTCAGAAATCTAAAAGATTAACTGGGAAGAGAGCTGGGTTGTTGCAACAAAAAGAGAAGCCAAAAGCTCCATGGGAAACTATAAACATGGATTTTGTAACTGGCTTGCCATTAGCAGGAAAAGAAAGTTTCAATTCTTGCTGGTTAATAGTAGATAGATTAAGAAAAATGTGTAAATTTATCCCTACCCATAAAGAGGTATCTGCAAAAGACTTGGCATTACTATGGTGGACTCAGATGATGAATACTTCTGGGTTCCCCAGAGCCATAATCTCTGACAGAGACCCTTAATTCACTTCAGAGTTCTGGACATCTTTGATAGAAGTATCAGGTTGCCAATTGAAATTGTCTACAGCACACCATCCACAAACTGATGGGCTGGCAGAGAGAATGATACAAACTCTAGAAGACATGATCAGAAGATATTGTGCCTTTGGATTAGAATACAAAGACAATGAGAAATTCACACATGAATGGGTAACATTAATTCCTGGCCTTGAATTTGCTTATAACAGCACAACTCATTCTGTAACAGAGAAGAAACCATTTGAACTCTGGCTGGGAAATGTACCAAGTACCCCAGAAAATCATTTAAATAAATTACCAAGGTTAGATATACACCCTGGTACTAAATTCTTTATTCATATGCAACAAATGTGTAGAAAGCGTGCAGATGAATGCATCCAAAAATCATTTGAATATGAAAAGAAAAGGTGGGATGAATCTCATAAAGAATTTGAATTCAAAAAGGGAGATGAAGTCCTAATATCAACACTACATTTTAACTTACAAGGTAATGTTAAATTAAAGGATCCCTTTGTAGGACCTTTTGTAGTAAGCAAAATGGTTTCTAATAATGCAGTGGAAGTCATATTATATACCCCATATGATAGGAAACGTTTAGTTTTCCCTATCTCATTATTGAAACCTTAACATGCAAATGATCCTGACTTATTTCCAAAAAGAAGGGGAACGCCTAAAAAGCAACCTGAAGAAATTGTGGAAAAGGCAGAGATTGAAAAAAAAATCAAGAAAAGAATACTTGCTAAAGTAAAAGGAACTGAGTATTTATTAAGATTTAAAGGGAAATCAAATGAATTTGATAAATGGATACCTGAAAAAGAAATTTCTAATTTATACACCCTTCTTAAAAAATTTAAACAGAAATAAATTTCTGTTCAACAAGCAGAGGGGTAAAAACCAGTACTCATCATATTTTATTATGTTTTATTTCTTTAAAGAATAATCTTTAATGCTACAGAATTAATCTGAATACCTGAAAATTAACAAATAAATAAATAAAATGTATAACTTATCATTTTTTTATTGTTTTTTTTGGGTGGGAGAGTGTCAGCCTGTATATCCCCAGGACTGAGTAAAAATTACTTATATATTATGCTAAACACATGAACTATCATGGGAATAATAATTAAGAGTACACAAACAATATACATAAGTAAAATTATGATAATACACAAAAAATGCCATTATAACACCTTATATACATGCATATATCCACCTTTTATAAGCCTTATTTACTTAATATTAAGTTGGAATATGTTAGGGTAGTCTTAAGAACCTTAACTATAAGGCTACATAATTTTTAAGTACACTTAAAGCTGTAATTTTCACTGTTTTATGCAAAAAATAAGAGATGCACTTTATTTCACTTAAAAGTTGACTATATGCACCATAAATTTGAGAATCTCAAAATTGCGCTTTGACAGATCAATTTGTCTCATTTAGGACTACTGATTTGGCTACTTAAATGCATAAAAATACCACTTTTGAAATTTGGTGTTTTTTATGCCAGAAATGGCTTCTGTGTACTGGCCACATACTGCCTGCTTTTTTCCCATGTGAATAGCTACATCATTAGCAAAGTTAGCTTTTTAACACTATAATTACCCCACATTCTACGCCCAATGTGGGGAAACATGCTTAAATAGGCAAGAGGCGCTTATTTAGTGTCTTAGCTTAATTAATAATGCATTGACCCTGTTTATATGCACTAATTTCATTAATAACCTCATTCTTGGCGTCTTATTTCATCACCACGCTTAAATTTGCCTCAATTTAGTCAAGGATTTACCCGTGCAAGCGCCTTCCAAGGACTGCATGTAGTTACCCCACATCTCACACTCTTTTTTGAGTTTCTGGGTGGTTTCTCAGCCAATATTGGTCATTTTTGAATGGGAATTTCACATTGTATAATGTCAGGATTAGCCCCATAATTTCTAAAGTAAATCCCCCTATTATTAAGCTATTATTAACCTTAAAAATTCCCTCTTAAGTCTTTTAAATTTTTGTTTAATATGCATATACTCTCTTTTTATCTTATTCTTTAATTTTGATAGATTTTCGTTATTATTACAGGACTTTGGCGGTTGTTACTTTTCTAATTATTTATGGGTTACTGGAGATGTTGATGGACATTTCTATTAGTTGGCTGAAGGCGTCATTATATGTGTATTGGAGCGGTACATCAAGGGATTCATTGGGGAACTCAGTGTGTATAAAAGGAGGAGGTTTTTGGGTCTTGTTTCTACATTTTTTATCATTATAATTGACACCATATAATCAAATCAATTACAATACAAACAATTAGTACTTTTAGAAGTCTTTTGAGTAGTATCTGACTTATTAAACTCTATTTTTCTACCAACTAAAAATATTGTAAGCCACATATAAAAATAGTGAGAATTATATTACTGAGACCTTTATTTTGAATTATATTTTACTATTTGTTGGATTTAAACTACAGTATTCATATAGGACCATATAAATCTTCTAGACACAGACTTTTCAAGCTAGTTCACCTCTTTTAGTTGATCTTAGCCTGACATATTTGATGATAATCCTTATTACCATCCAGACAGCATATGAATTTTGCACCTTGTAAGGTAGCATGTATAGAGCTAATTCTGGGTAATGGGTAAATATAATCCACAGTATAAGTATTTAATGCTCTATAATCTCCACAAGGTCTATATTTATCTTTTGCATAAGATATTAAAACTGGAGAGATGACACAATATTTGGGTGTAACATCTACTTTTTCAATAATATTCATACTCAATAAATTTGATATATTATCTTCTATATCTTTTCTCTTTGTGGGAGAAGCAGGGTAAGGTTTTTTCTTTATTCTAGGAGGTATTTCATCCAAATTTCAGGATAGAGAAATCTTCATTTAATCTTTAACAAATCCCAACACATAAGAACCATGAGCAAAAGCCATTGGGAAAGTTGCAATTAAGGTTACTATTGAATATTTTTGACCATCAGTTAATTGATTGCCAAATGAAGCTGTTTTAATTTCAGACAATAATACATCCATGGCCTCTGTTTTTCTGCCTTTAAATTGGATCAAAGAATGACAAGATTTTAATAAGGGTGCTGAATGCTTTTTAGAAGAAGATATTTTTAATTTTTGTTTCCCATTGATACCCAAGGTAAAACAATTGTTTTCAGGATTCATCTGAATGCCAAACATGGTTAAAATGTCATTTCCCATGATAAAAAAATTGCTTAAATTGTCATTTTTCATCACAACAAATTCACAAATAGCTCTGACAAAACCACCATTATATTTAAAGAATACAGTGGTTTTGTAGTTGCCAATGGGACATAAAACTGAACCATAACCTTGCCATTTTTCAGATGTTATAGGTAATAATTTGCATTGATAATCCTTATCTACAGGAGCATGTGCTTTTTCAGACACTACACTTCCTCCAGCACCAGAGTCAAGAATAACCTCAACATTTTTACCATTAATGATAACTGGTGCTCTCAAAGGTGATATTAAAATGGAACTGTCAGTAATATCTCTAATTACTTCAGCATTCTCTACAGAAGATAAGTCAATATCACAATTATCAGACCAATTATCTAAATATTGGATATCCTTTTCTAAAACCAGAACGTCCTGAGAAGACTCATAGTCATAAGAGATATTGCTATTACAGTCACTTGAGGAATCATCAAGATCATCTTGAGTATTTTCAGATTCCTCATTTTGTTCAACAAGATGAATTTTTTTGTCACAAATATTTCCTTTTTTCCATGGTTTTTTACATTTAAAACAAGTATTAGTTGCATATTTCTTTGGAGCAAATGGGGAAGAGGGTCTACCAGTTTTGCTGGAAGTTTTGTGGAAGGATATTGTTGGTCATGATAAGATTTAATAGGATAATTCCCTGGTTCATATCTATGATTTAGTAGGAGTTCATTACAGATATTAATAAAGGAAGAATTCTCTCACAAATGCTCAGTCCTTTTCACAATCAAATCTCTCAGAGAATTTGGTAATTTATAGAGAATTTTATCTCTCCAAATATCATAATCCATATTAGGATCCATGGCTCTAAGAAATTTTTTAATTTTCATAAGGAAAAAAATAGGTTTTCAGGAGAGGAGGACGCATATTTAGCATTCTCATATAATATCTGCTGGGAAAGCCTGAATTTGGAACCACCAAGTTTATTTTCAATCAAGGTTTTCCACTCTTTCCAAGTATAATATTGATTGTCCAGTAAGACATATTCATACCACATTAAAGCTACATTGGAAAATAAAGAAATTAATTTAGAAACAATTTCTTCATCTGGCAATTTATAAGGGTTTTTCAGATTATCAATTCTCTGAACAAAGTGTTTCCAGTCAGATAAAGAGTCACCATCAAAAGTGGGATACTGATCCAGTTTGGGCCAATTTTTCTGGCTACTGGGATGATCCATCTTTTGATTTGAATTATTTAACATCAATTATTCTTGAAGTTTAGCCAGATGTTCAGAAATTCCATTATTTACCAAAACAGCTAGTTCATGACCATTAAAAGATTTTACAGACTCATTGTCAGTTTGTTTTATGGCTAAAATATGGGTAAGAAAGCAGCTGCATTGTTCAGGCTCCTTTCAATTATTCTTATGCAGATTATGGGAAGAATTATCATATACACCACAATGATTAATGGCTAAGGCTGGAAATTTTTCCTGTAGGTCAGACACATAATCTCTTATCCTTGGAATTTCAGACATCTTCTCATTCATTTTTGCAAGGGATAAAACATTTATGTCTTCAAAAACTATCTGCTTGGTACTCAAAGCTTGGAAATCATTTTTCAGCTTTTTCAACTCATTGTGTGGAGACTTAATTTCACTTTTCAATGAATCATTCTCCTCAATAAGGGGTTTTAATTCACTCAAGGTTTTATGCAGATGGATATTTTTATCTGAGATATCTATATGGTCACTTCTTATTTTTTTCTGTTGGCTAAGAACAATACTCAAAAATTCTTTGATTTTAAAATAAGCTGTATCTTGTACAGAAGAGCTCAATTTACAATGCAAGTGCAAATTATTCAATCTATTACTCTCATGTACTAATACATCTCTCAAATGTTTGTCTTTCACAAAATTAAAATCAAGTGTATCTTTCAATATATCCTCAGATTTTTTCTAAAGTAAGGTATAGACTTCAGGGGAAACAGAATCATTTTAATTGCCTGAGAAGTATTAATTAAAGAAGTAGAAGTAAAATGTAAAGGTTCATCAAATGATAATTTACTAATTACATCATTGGGGCTACTAATTAAAGGAAGTTTTCTCTTTATGGGCTTAACTCACCACACAATATGGGGGGTAGACTTGCTAGAGAGTCCGCAACCTTGGACCCAAACTCACCACAGATTGAACACACATTGAGCTATTGATAAAGGACTTTCATTGGCAAAAGTAAATCTCATTCCTTCTATATACCACCACCACTAAAACCATCTGGTGGTAGTGTCAAATCTGAAAATGTAAGTCACAAATCCGTACAAGAGGAAATACAAGACCATTTATCATTAGTAAATGAGTTATTGAATTTACTAAGATAAGTGAGATAGAATCCAATCAGAAAAACTGGCCTAAGATAGATCAGTACCCCACTTAAGATGGGGAAGCCAGCTCTAATTGGCAACATTTTATACAAAGAATTGACAATTTAAAATTCTCATATAAGTTACCAGGTGAAGAAATAACATCAAAACTAATTTCTTTATTTAAGGATGTTGCTTTATTATGGTTTGAAGCTGTTTTAAGTGAGGGTAAAGATTATTCTTGGGCAGAATGGAAACAACTTATTTAAAAACAATTTGGATGTTCTAAATTCAGGCTTACTCAGCAGAGACTTTATGAGAAAACTAGGTACAATCTGTTGAATGGTGACAAACCTATGGTATTTTTAGTGAAATTAAATAAAATATTAAAAGCCATTGAGCCTAATATGTATTTTAACTTATGGAAAGATAAGATTATATATAAATTACCTATATCTGTCAGAGACATTGTTGTAGCTAGAACATTAAATTTTACTGAATATTCTGACTTTATTAATATTTGCAATAAAATATTATTAAACCATAAGTATGAATCAAGGTATTCCACTTATAAACAAAATGTTGAATCTGTAAAAAATCAGAATTCAAAAACACTCCAGGAGAAGCAGAAAAAACCTACTGCACCTGTACTACCTAAAAAGTATGAAACAAATACTTTTTATAAGTGTAACAAACCTTGATTAAAGGTCACAAATGTGAGAAAAATATAAATATTGTTGAAAATCAACGTGAATCTGAAAATGAAACTGAAAAAAGTAAAGAATCAAGTGATTATGACAGCAATATCTCATATAGTGATGAAAAAGAAGTCTGTATGATGGAAGATGATTTGTCCATCTTTGAAAAGCCGATATCAAATATGGACTCAAATGACTCTTTAATGAATTTTGAGGATGCTGAAATCATTAAAGATATACAAGCTGATTACTTTAAAATGACACCCATCACAGTTCCAGCAATTATTTCTAGTGAAAATGTTAATATAGTATTGGCCACAGGAGCTGCTTGTTCTGTTGTTTCTGCTAATACATTACAGAAAATTGATAGTGAATATAAGTCTAAGCTTGAACCCCTTCAAAGTAAAAACTGGAGAGTTTTTGGATCAGTACTACACCCCCTTGGTAGATAAAAAGCTGCTGTTTTCTTTAAACATCAACATGGTTATGTAAGAGTAACTTGTGACTTTGTAGTAATGGACAATACTAACTGTAGTGACTGTTTTATCATTGGAAATGATATTCTGACTAAGTTTGGTGTAAAATAAGACCCTGCTAATAATAATTTTACAATTGGCATGAATGGTAAAAGGAAATTTAAAATTAATTCTTTTAAAACAGTCTTACACATTGAGTCAGTAACGAATTCTCCATGCAAAGGAAGAGAATCCAATGAGATGGAAATTCTGGAAACAGAAATTTCTAAAGCATCATTTGGCTCTCAGATAAGTGAAGCTGAGAAAAATAATATTTTGGACTTAATTAAAGCATTTCCAATGGCTTTTGCACATGGTACAAATGAACTTGGCCTTGTATAAGATCATGAGATGAAAATTAGTTTAACCTGTGATATGTATAATATTCCTGCTAGTCTTAAAAAGAAACCATACCCTTCTTCACCAATGAAGAGGAAAGACATAGAGGATAATATTAAGATGTTATTAAAAATGAAAATTCTTGAGAAGGTTGAGACTACACCAAGATAATGTGTAATATCACCAGTGCTAATTTCATATGAACAAGATAAAGCAAGACTAAGCGGTGATTATAGAGAATTGAATACATTTACAGTAGATGATATTTATCCCTTGCCAAGGATTGCCTCTATACATGCTACCCTTAAAGGTGCTAAGTATAAAAGTTGCCTAGATGGAAATAAAGGGTACCATCAAAATCCTGTTTAAAAGAATTCACAGAACTTTTTGTTGATAACAACACATATGGGAATTCATAAATATGTCAGGATGCCATTTGGACCAAAAAATGCTCCATCAGTATTTCAGAAGTTAATGGATATAACATTTCATGATGAAATGATTGAAGGATGGTTAATGGTATACATTGATGACATCATAGTGTTCTCTAAAACATATGATGAACACTTAATCCATTTAAAGAAGGTATTTCAGAAAATGGATGAAATAAAAATGACCCTTGCATTGAAAAAATGTAAATTTGGGTTTGAGTCTTTAAAAGTGCTTGGTCATATTGTATCTGGATTAAAAATATGTGTAGACCAAAATAAGGTGGCTGCAATAAAGCATATTGGCATTCCTCAAAATGTAAAGGATGTACAATCTTTTCTTGGCATGTGTGGTTATTATAGACAATATATAGAAAACTACCAATTAATTGCTGCACCGTTGACCACACTGATAAAGAAATCAGAAGCTTTCATTTGGAATAATGAAAGACAACAGGCTTTTGATAAGTTGAAAGAATGTTTGATGACAGCCCCTATCTTGAGATTACCAGATTTCTAATTACCTTTTGTATTATATACAGATGCAAGTTTTATTGGTCTGGGTGCTGCTTTGCATCAAAAACAACTTATTGAAGGAAAAATGTTAGAAGTAGTAATTTGCTATATTTCACATACTCTGAGAAGTAGTGAATTGAAATATGGTGCTACTCAACATGAATGTTTTGCAGTAGTATGGGCTCTTGAAAAGCTACATTATTACCATGAAGACCAAAAATTTGAGTTAATACCTGACTGTAGTGCAGTTAAGTCACTCTTCAACATGAAAACTCCTAATAGACACATGTTAAGATGGAAATTAGCTGTACAAGAATACAGAGGATGGATAACTATTACACATAGAGCAGGAACCTTGCACTCTGATGTAGATCTGTTACCTAGAGTACCTCTGCCTAATAATGATGATAATCCTGCTTATGTTCCTGAGTCAGAGATTATTAACATTTATGGCATTTATATTGTAGATCATGAGGATGAATTTATGCAAACAATTCTTGATAATAGGGGGTGTCAGTTCTGGAAAATATGCACTTAACTTAGGTGCAGATTTCAAACCAAATCAGCACTTAAATTTTGCAAAAAAGTCACTTATTTCAAAAAAGGGTGTCAGTCATGACCTCAAATCAGCACTTTTTTCCTGTTTTTTTTCACAACCACATGTTGGCCACAAAACATCCCTTCCTTTCTTACACCATCCCTGTCACATGTGGCACACTGACCTTCCTTGCAACCTACCCATCAATCCTCGGCACACACCCCTTCCTGACATTTTCAACATTTTGACCAGGCATGTTTACATTCATTCTTACTTATTTCTTCTACCTCTTAATATTTTTTTCTTGTTATGTGCCAGTTTCATAATGCCTCCAGACATTCCAAATCTCAAAAGGTATCTCAAAAATCTGCTTTGTCACAAAATTCTCCTCGTAAAGCAAGCCCTACACCTGAAAAATCAAAGTCAGGTTCAGGTCAGCTTAAAAAGGATGATTATCTCATCATAATCAAATTCCTTAAAATAAAATAAAATTTTGAAGCATGTTTTGGATGTGAAAATTCCACTTGTATTGGACGTCCACCTTCTTCAAAGGTTAATGGCTACTTATTGATGGCCAATAAAGTAAGGAAGAAAAAAAGGGGGAGAATCGATATCAATCCTAAACAAATGAAGGAGAGATTTAAGAGTTACCAATCAAAATATAAAAAGGCTCATCATGCTGCAAATGAAACTGGCTTTGGTATTGGCAATGATGATTTGGAGTTGGAATTACTACTGTTTCCAAAAAGCTCAATGTCATGTGTCCTTTCTATGAGGAAATGGATAATCTTTTTGGCTCCCGAGTTGATGTAAACCCTTGGTTTCTACACGATACTACTAAGGATATACCCTCTGGATCTCAACCATCAATTAATCCTCCTGAAATACCTGTACATCAACAGGATCAATCCCCTCCACCTTCTAACCATAGCTCAGCTGAAGATGATCCCAACTATCAAGCAGAGCAACTATATTGCAGCAGATCTGAATCCTCAGAGGCCCAAAATTTAAATGTATGTTTAATATTTGTTTTTTCTTAAATTCTTCTCTGAATTTATCTTTCATTCTAGTCTCCTCCTACTCAAACTCAATCTCCATTAAATAATCTTGATTCTGGAAATGTGAATACCACTTTAGAAGCTGCTTTAGATGAACTTCCTGAAGCCTCTTGCTCAAGCTCCAAACTAAAGCATCAAGCCTCAACTTCAATGAACTTAACCATCTATTAAAACGTGGTAATACTTCAACAAGCTCATTTGGCTCCCTTGAGGATTTTTTTGAAAAAAAAGATATAAGTAATATTTGTTTACTATATATCTTAATCATTAACTCATTTATTTATTTATTTCAATTTAATTTTCTCAGCAACATCAACTATTGCAAAAAATGCCCTTGACTTTGAGAAGATGAAGTTTGATCATATGCTAAGGAATAATCAGCAAGCCTTAGCTTTGGAAGAAAAAAACTTGAGGCAGAGCAGATGGAAAGAGTAAATGACTGTCAATTTCAAAGAGAAATGGCTACTTGTGAATTGGAAAAACAAGAGAGTTTTTAAAAAAAAGATTTCATTATGGAATGTGTAAAAAATGGCCAATCTTATGAGGACATTAAAAAATTACTTGACCTTTTCAATTGATAAATTGTTTTTCTAGTTAATTTAATTTTTTTTGATTTCTTTTTGGTAATATTTTCTTATATGCTGACTTTTAAAAGGTGTTGAATATAGTACATTATTTTTGACAAATTTTTGAAAATATCATACAATTTTTCTATCTTTACATTCAAGTCAATAAGTTTGCTTATACTTTTATTTTGACAAAAATTTGAAAATATAATAAAAAATTTCTATCTTTACTTTCAAGTCAATAAGTTTGCTTATCTAAATACTTCTAAGTCAATAAAATACAATATCTCTTTTGAAAATTTGGCAATACCTCCCCTTGAATTTTATTGAAAAAAGGAGTGGGTACCACCAAATTTTTCTAAGTCATCAATTTCACATGTCAGATTTAGAAAATTGGCAATACCCTCCCCTACATTTTATTGAAGTAAAGAGTGAAAGTCATCAAAATTTAATATAATTACATAAATTAATTAATATATAAATAAGATATGTCAAATTTACTACTTTTAAAGTAATGACAATTTCTCATGCCCAAAGCAGATCAAGTCTAGAAACTAGGTTTGGGACTTTCCACAGGTATAGGCTAGAGGAACCCCATGAAACAAATTAATGTTATCATGATTACCTTTTATACAACACATGGTCATTGGCCCATTACTTTAATTTCATAAATTGAAATATCATATTTATTTATTAAAAATTTATGGAAGAACATTTAATATTTGGTGACTCTACGAATCCCCATACTTTTTAGATCTACCTAAAGAATTTTTAAATTTATTACCTTTTTCTTCTTTTTTTAACTTGTTTATTTGTTTGATTAACTTTTGACTGATCTGGAAAGAGCAACCAAAATGCGTGAAGTCTTGACAATATTCCAAACCTGGAGGAGCCTTTGTGGTTTGGTGATTATTGTAAGAAGAATTCCAAACTGTTTCAGTGATTCCATTTCTTAATCCAAAATCAATTATACATCTATGATCCGGGAAATATAATCCATGTTCTCTAATTTTTGCAGGTGACAGAATAGGTTGTCCGGTGATAGGATTTATATATGTGAAAACTCCATAAGTGAGGTAATTGGAATCATTTGAGTCGGTGTGAATTTGGTTATGAAATCCAGAATGAGTGATTATAACATTTGAAAACATTAGATAATCACTGTCAGCCAGGCTACTAGACTGACCCAGTGAAATAATTAATTAATTACTGGATGAAGCCGCACCTTATCATTTTAATTATTATTTAATTATAATTTAGTTACATTAAAATTAGTTATAATAAATTAACTAATTACAGAATGATAAAATTAAAATAAATAATTAAAATTAAAATATAAAATTGTCCCTTATATTTTTCTTTAACACCATGCTCATTTGACAGGTTGGAAAAAATAAAGATTTATATTAAAAAATAGATATTAAGTTAAAATAAGATTTTAATATTCAAATAATATTAAATATATACAGAAAATTCAAATTTCTTATTTAGAATTGACTTCTACAGTAAATATTAAATAAATCAATGTATTTTTGACATACTCTGTAAATACATCTTTTTGACGCCTTCTTTTTAGAATAACTTTATTATTTGAAAAATACTCCTTCTGGAATATTCTTTTCTCTCTCTCATACTACTGCTTTTAGAATTTGATTGTTGTGCTTTGTCTCTCCTTTGCCTATATAAGGCCTCTTTTTTTGTTGTCTTTTATTCATTCCTTTACTACATCATTTTATTACAAAAATAACCAATCAAAAATTATTCTTATATTCTATATTATTAGTATTTACAATAGCGTAATTCTAATCTATAAAACACATTAATATTTTAATCCTACCTCTTTTAATTGAGTAAAATAATCATCCTTGATTTAAGAAATATGTACCAATTTGTTGAGAATCCATTTTAACCCTTAAACTCCTTGTAGAACTTCATACCAAATCTTCTAGACCAAAAGCGTACCTTGACAATTGGGGGCCTTTCCAAAATTTCGACGGTGCAGTGTTAATTGAGGCGTAATCGAAGGGACCATCGGTGTACGAGTACCTGTAAAGGACGAGAGAGGCGAGAAAACGACAAACGTCATATGTCACGTGACAAAAGTTTTTGCTGCAAACGGGAATTGAACAGCGCTCCAAAACTTAGGTTCATATACTGACTAAAAGTTGTATATATTGTGGTAATTATTGATATTACTATTTGTGGGTTACTCTTCACTCTTCATTTGCTACGTATTTCCTTTTACTCAGCACTCTGTAAGTGGCATTAATATGCTCATTTTACAGGGGGAGGTGTCTGGTAATTTGGAATTTATTTTTATTATTATATTTTTTTTTATTTTTCCTGGTTGACCATAACAGAGCAATAAGTGTTCTTAAGTCCCAGAAGTAATCAAAAAAATTATATTTTAATATTAATTATTATAAATTTTCACTTGACCTTTGTCCTGATTAATTTAAATTTTAATTGTTTCAGTTGACAAATTTTCCTGACAATAATATTTTTTTTAATTAATAAATAATTCATATTTAATTACTTCAGTTGACCTTGAGTCCTGGTATTTAAATAAAAAATTTTTTTAATTAATAAAACTTATATTTGATTACTTCAGTTGACATTAAGTCCTGGTAATTATTTAGTTGATTTAAATCTTGAAAATAATAATTATTAATTAAGTTCAATTTAATTCTTCAGTTGATTATATTATAATCCTGGTTTTAAAATTATTTTTGAATTAATAAATAAATTTTTTAATTGATTTTTATCCTAAAATTTTTTTTATTTATTTTATTTCTGTTAAATAAAAATAAAAAACTAATTCATCTATTGTCTCTTTTCTTCATTTCAGTTAAAGCTTAAAATGAATGACCAAAGTAGCTCTGCTGCACGTGAAAGGGAACTTGACTTAATTGACTATGATGAGCCTACCTCTGTAAGTTCTCCTTTAAAAATAATTTCTCAGATTAATAAATCCTTGCCCCAAACAGGATGTGGAGATGGAAGAAGTGGAGGTCCTAGTAGACAAACCTCAGGATCAGAAGCCCATGGTAAACCCACAAGAAGAACTTCCAAAAGGCTTCAAGATAAAAAAGTTGCCTCTGCCCCAACAAGTAAAGAACCTGTCATCTCACATAAAGGAGTTAAAGGCAGAAGAATTGAAACTAAAGGCAAAGGTAAATTCTCTGGAAGAGAAGGTGAGAAAAATAGATACCCTCCTTCAAGAGAAGAAGAAACCTCTTCCCCCCAAGAATCAAAAACGATTGGCTCCCCAGCCCCAGGAGGAGAAGGTGGAAGTATCAAAGTGGAAGTGGGACTGGTTAAACACCCAGTGGGACAACTTGTCTCAAAACCAGCATCAGTTGACTCAGGCAGGTCCTTCAAGACCTACCCAGGTAAACTCCACGCCTCATCCCTATCAAGGAGACAAAAGAAGAAGTAAACCAAATATGGTCATACCCAGCATGCCTTTGTAAGCCCCTCTATTGATTCTCAAGTGCCTTTTCTTGTAGCTGATTCTATTCCTTCAGGTAAATCTTGAAGAGAGGATGAAACCTTGAGACCTGTAGAGGCTGGGAGTAGTAGACAAATCACTCATGTATCTAATCCTTTACTTTTAATTGCTACCTCAATCATTAATCCTGATATGGAAGTAATTGATGAAACTCTTGACCCTGAGTTTTATGAGAGTCTGGAAAGTTACTCAGTTTCCTTATTGAGAAACACTCCAGATGTAGCAAAGATTAATGATGAGTACTTAAGAGATATTATTGCAAAGCTGAATCATATTATGAACAATATGCAATTAACTCAGAAGTTTAATGGTTTATTAACTGAGCAAGGGTATCAATCCTTAAGGAGTGAATTTCAGAAAGTTTCTGATGATTTGTTTAACTATAAGGCAACTCATGAAAAGAAGGTTGCTTTGTGGTAAAATATCAAAAATGATTTGTCTAAATTATAAGATACTGTATCTATCTGTTGTGAAGAGCTGGAGATAGATAAGACAAATCTGAAGAGATTGAATGACCATTATTCATCTTTTCAAAATAAAAATCAGTTATCTTTTGCAACTATCAATGAGAGTTTATCTAGTCTTCCAAGAATGAAAACAAGACTAACTACCATTGAAGAAAAATTGAATTCATTGTTGAATGACATTTCTGTGAAGGAAAATATAGTGCAGGATGCTCAAATATTACCAGTGGCTAGTTCATCTAAAGTAAAAATAGATCCAGAAATACCTGTTGATACCACTGAGTTTCCATCAAAAATTGATGATGCACCAGGATCTTCAACAGAGGAAAGAAACAATGAGATTACAGCCCAATTGGAGAAGTTACAGCTGCTTCTTACTCAGAAACAAGATAACACTAAGGAGACTCCTTCAAATCAAAAGAATTGGCCAAAACTTGACCAATATCCAACATTTGATGGTGATTCTTCCTCTGATTGGCAACAAATATTTGCAGAATTTATAACTTGAAAAACTCTTACAAACTCCCAGATGAGGAAGTTGTGTCTAAGTTAATTTATTTATTTACCAATGTGGCCCTTATGTGGTATGAATCTGTCCTATTAGATGGGAATGATTACTCATGGGAAGATTGGAAGAAATTAATTAAAGCACGATTTGGTGGCTCCAAGTTTAGGATGGCTCAACAAAGGCAGTATGAGGAAACTAAATATAGTTCTTCTACTGATAAACCTATTGAGTTCTTAATGAAACTTGTTAAAATATTAAGAGCTATGGACCCAAAGATGGAGTTTGAGTTATGGAAGGACAGGATCCTCTATAAATTACCAATGTCTTTGAGAGACTTGATAGTGGCTAGGACTGAGTTCACCAGAGAACCTTCTTCTTTCATCAATACTTGTAATGAGATTCTTCTAAACAACAAGTATGATGCCAGAAGATTCATTCCTAGAACCACTTGGGAAAAACCCTCAACTTTTCAACAGAAACCTCTGGAAAAGGTTTGGAAGCCTTCTGCCCCTGTTGCACCTAAAAATTATGCAACAAAAACTTGTTTCAAGTGCAAAAAACCTTGGAAGAAGGGCCATGTTTGTGAAAAGAAGATGAATCTTGTAGAAAAAACAGAGGAGCATGCTGATGACGCAGTAGCACTGGATGATACTTCAAGTGATTGTGCCAGCAATATTTCATATGAATCTCAACAAGAAATCTTGATGCTGGAAGAGGATATCCATTATTTAAATACTATTAACATTGATAATAATGATTTATCTACAGTTGAGGATGCTGAGATCATAAAGAACATTGAGGATAGCTCAATTATTATTGCCCCTCTTAAGACACCAGTCTTTATCAATGGGACCAGCATTGAAGTTGTTCTGGATTCTGGAGCTGGAGGAAGTGTAGTATCTGAAAGAGCACTTGCCTCAGTAGATCAAGACTATAAATCTAAACTGATGCCTATCATTTCTGAAAATTGGAGAGGGTATGGCTCTGTTTTGTCCCCCATCGGTAAATACAAAGCCACAGTGTTTTTTAAATATAACCATGGTTTTGTAAGAGCTATTTGTGATTTTGTTGTCATGAAGAATGATAACTTAAGCAATTGGTTTATTGTAGGGAATGATATTTTAACCAAGTATGGCATAAAATTGGATCCTTCAAACCAATGTTTCACAATGGGGATGAATGGGAAGAGAAAATTTAAGATTTCCTCCCCTAAAAAATTATTAAAACCAGATTTGAACACATGTAATTATGTGGTTCAATATAAAGGAAGATCTACAAAAGAAATGCATGCCCTTATGTCTGAAATTGACAATGCTTCTTTTGGAGAACAACTTTCTGGTGAGGATAAAGGTTCCATCATTAACTTGATAAAATCTTTTCCTATGGCCTTTGATCATGGGTCACATGAACTGGGACTAGTTAAAGAGGAAATGAAACTTTCATTGTCTTTCCCATTAACTGATATACCACCTAGTTTAAAGAAGAATCCTTATCCTGCTTCTCCCACAAAGAGAAAAGATATTGAAGACAATATCTCTACCCTTTTAAAAATGAATATTATTGAAAAGGTAGTTGAAACACCTAAATATTGTGTTATCTCACCTGTCCTAATTTCCTATGAGAAAGATAAAGCTAGGTTATGTGGTGATTATAGAGCACTCAATACTTATACTGTTGATGATATCTACCCTTTACCTAGAATTAGCTCTATACATGCTACCTTACAGGGAGCTAAATATATCAGCTGTTTAGATGGTAACAAGGGATATCACCAAGTACCTGTTGAGAAAAATTCTCAGAATTTTCTGATGATTGCCACTCATATGGGTATTTATAAGTATATTAGGATGCCATTTGGCCCTAAAAATGCCCCTTCAGTTTTCCAAAAAGTTATGGATAACACATTCCATCAGGAGATAATTGAAGGATGGCTGATGGTTTATATTGATGATATCATTATATTCTCAAAAACATTTGAGGACCTTCTTAACCACCTGTGTAAAGTATTACAGAAAATGGATGAAATAAATATGACACTTGCTTTGAAGAAATGTAAATTTGTTTTCCATTCTCTAAAAGTTCATGGTCATGTTGTTTCAGGCTTGCAGATATGTGTTGACCAAAACAAAGTGGCAGCCATACAACAGGTGAAGGCTCCTACTACGGTTAGGGAGCTCCAAAGTTTTTTGGGAATATGTGGATACTATAGACAGTATATTAAAAATTACCAAGTCATAGCTTTACCCCTTACCCAATTAACCAGAAAGGATGTTGCTTTTGTCTGGAATACTGAAAGACAAAGAGCTTTTGACACTATGAAACACTGTTTGATGTCAGCACCTATTCTTGCTTTACCTGACTTTACTCAGCCATTTGTTTTATATACTGATGCCAGTTTTATTGGTTTGGGTGCTGCCCTCCACCAAAAACAAGTGATGAATGATAAAGTATCAGAAGTAGTAATTTTTTATATTTCAAGAACCTTGAGAAATAGTGAATTGAAATATGGTGCTACTCAATTGGAATGTTTAGCTGTAGTGTGGGCTCTAGAAAAGCTACATTATTACCTAGATGACCAGAAATTTGAACTTGTCACAGACTGAAGTGCAGTTAAATCCCTTTTGAACTTGAAAACACCAAACAGACATATGTTCAGATGGCAGTTGGCTGTTCAAGAATACAGAGGGAGAATGACAATTATTCAGAGGGCTGGTATTGTTCACTCAAATGTGGATATGTTATCTAGGTTACCTTTACCAAATAATGACTCTAATCCTACTTATGATCCTGAGGATGAAATTATTCATATTCATGGGATATATGTGGTTGATATGGAAGAAGAGCTATTACAGCTTATCCTGGAATCATATGATAAGGACACTGACTTGAAAAAGTTATGCACCATATTAAATGATCCAAAGAATGCTTCAATGCAAGCATTAATTAAAACCCTTCCACCAAAGTACCAAGAAGATTTGGAAAAAGGTAAATTTTCAATTGATGAATTGTATCTATATTATATAAGAAAGTTGAGTAATGTTATTGTTATTCCTCCTTCTATGAAAGAAATCATCTTGAAAACTTTTCATGATGACATATTAGCTGGACATTTTGATCTTGACAAAACAATGATCAGAATTAAGAACACTGCTTGGTGGGCTAATATGTCTGAAGACACAAAATTATATGTTGAATCTTGTGATTTTTGCCAAAAATCAAAAAGATTAACTGGTAAAAGAGCAGGATTAATGCAACATATTGAACCTCCTGATGCACCATGGCAAATAATAAACATGGATTTTGTAACAGGATTACCTATTGCTGGTAAAGACAGTTATAACTCTTGTTGGGTTATTGTGGATAGATTCACTAAAATGTGTAAATTTATCTCTACTCACAAGGATGTTTCCACTAAAGAATTAGCTTTCTTATGGTGGTCTCATATTTTTAATACTGCTGGTTTTCCTAAAGCCATAATCTCTAACAAAGACCCTAAGTTTACATCTGAATTTTGGATGTCTCTGATGGATGTTTGTGGTTGTGATCTGAAACTTTCTACTGCCCATCACCCTCAGACTGATGGTTTAGCTGAAAGAATGATTCAGACTTAAGAGGACATGATAAGAAGATATTGTGCCTTTGGCCTTGAGTATAAAGATAATGACAGATTCACTCATGATTGGGTTACCTTACTTCCTGGGTTAGAATTTGCTTATAATAGCACTTTTCATTCTGTTACTCAAAGAAAGCCTTTTGAGCTCTGGTTTGGATATGTTCCAAATACTCCTGCCCAAATTCTTAATAACAAAATACCTAAATTGGATATACATCCTGGTGTTAAATCTTTTCTTCAAATGCAACAACTTTGCAGAAATCATGCTCAAAAATGTAATGAAAAATCATTTGAATATGAGAAGAAAAGATGGGACAAATCCCATAAAGAATACAATTTTAAAAAGGGTGATGAAGTGTTGATTTCTACAGTCCACTTCAACTTACAAGGTAATAACAAATTGAAAGATCCATTTGTTGGTCCATTTTTTGTCAGAAGAATGATTGGAGATAATGCAGTTGAAGTTATTCTGTATTCTCCATATGACAGAAAACATCCTGTTTTTCCAATATCTCTTTTGAAACCTTACACATCCAATAGTGATTTATTTCCAAAAAGGAGGGGTAGACCAAAGAAAACCCCGAATGAAATCACTGAAACAGCAGAAAATGAAAAAATTTTAAATGACAGAATAGTCACTGCTGAGAAAGGTACAGAATACTTATTGAGATTCAAGAATAAATGATCTGAATATGATTCTTGGATACCTGGGAAGGAGATATCTAATCTTCCTACTCTACTAAAAAATTATAAAAAGAAAAAATCATAGCATTTTTTTTATTGTTTTTTTAGAGTGAGGAAGTGTCAGCCAGGCTACTAGACTTACCCAGTCAAATATTTAATTAATTACTGGATGAAGCCGCACCTTATCATTTTAATTATTATTTGATTATAATTTAGTTACATTAAAATTAGTTACAATAAATTAACTAATTACAGAATGATAAAATTAAAATAAATAATTAAAATTAAAATATAAAATTGTCCCTTATATTTTTCTCTAACACCGTGCTCATTTGACAGGTTGGAAAAAATAAAAATTTATATTAAAAAATAAATATTAAGTTAAAATAAGATTTTAATATTCAAATAATATTAAATATATACAGAAAATTCAAATTTCCTCTTTAGAATTGACTTCTACAGTAAATATTAAATAAATCAATGTATTTCTGACATACTCTGTAAATACATCTTTTTGACGCCTTCTTTTTAGAATAACTTTATTATTTGAAAAATACTCCTTCTGGAATATTCTTTTCTCTCTCTCATACTACTGCTTTTAGAATTTGATTGTTGTGCTTTGTCTCTCCTTTGCCTATATAAGGCCTCTTTTTTTGTTGTCTTTTATTCATTCCTTTACTACATCATTTTATTACAACAATAACCAATCAAAACTTATTCTTATATTCTATATTATTAGTATTTACAATAGCGTAATTCTAATCTATAAAACACATTAATATTTTAATCCTACCTCTTTTAATTGAGTAAAATAATCATCCTTGATTTAAGAAATATGTACCAATTTGTTGAGAATCCATTTTAACCCTTAAACTCCTCGTAGAACTTCATACCAAATCTTCTAGACCAAAAGCGTACCTTGACAATCACTGCTAATATCTTCTCATTCAGAGTCACACCAATTTGGTATTCCAAGTCCGGTGGAAACTTCATGATTTGTTTCAAAAGCTTTATTACAGAGTTTTTTAAGTCTAAGAGCAAGAAATGAATCAAATGAAGGCAAAGTATTCCATTTTCAAAAATAATTATCTAATTCAGCTTTAAATAAAGATCTGAGTAAATAATATATGCCTATTTGAATTAAATTCAGTAAAATGATATTAAAAAATCCAGAAAATTTTTTAAACATACCAATAGAAAAACCTTTATATAATCCTGGTCTCCATCCAATACCAATCATTATTCCACCCAACAAATTCTTATTCCTTAAAGGTAAGCAAACCAAAGCCATTTGATAGAGTTTTATGATGAGATTGCAGAGTTGATTAATTGATTAATCTTTTATACCATTAAAAGAATGGTTTTCAAAAATAAATTGAGGTTTGAAAGTATTATTAATAACAACTATAACATTATCACCTCCGATTTCAGTTAAATAATGTATATTTTCAGGTAACATTTTTGGATATTGTTTTTTTTTCAACTTTAGTTTTATAGTACTTGATTTTTGAAATATGGCCAAATACTTGATCCAAGTGAATTTTTTTTAAATTTCTTTTATTTTGATACTGTTCATTTTATGTCAATGTTTTAGATGATGATTGAAAAAAAGTTGAATTTGAAGATGAGAGTGAGGTAAGTGGTGAATCTGAAGTTAAAGACATGTATTTTTCTACTTAAAAATTTGTTACTTTTCAAACACCCAAAATTATACATTAAAAAAAAAACTCACTTAATTTAAATTAAAAAAAAAAATCCTCAAAAGACTAATAAGAATTTTTTTCATTTCACTTGAACTTGATGAATATTTTTCTCTAAAATTAAAAAAAATTCAAAAAACTGTGAATTTTTTTTTATCACTTCCCCATTCCCCTAAATTCCCTGCTCCAAACCCCTCTCCCACCTCCCCAAAACCCTTGTACAAACCCCCCCTCCAACCTATTCACATCCCCTTTTAAACCCCTCTAAACCCTCTTCCAAACCCGCCTTCAATCTGCCCCAAACCCCCCTCCGAACCCCCCTTCAATCCCCCCAAACCCCCCCTTCAATCCACCTCTATTCACCCCCTCCGAACCCCGCTAACCCTCCCTAACCTCCCCCTACCCACCCCCCTCCAAACCCCCCCAAACCCCCCCTCCAAAACCCCCTACCCCCCCTCAATGTTCCTTAAAGATTTGCTAACTAATTGTTAAGGAACATTGAGGGGGGGTTAGGAACGGATTGAAGGGGGGTTTGGAAGGGGGGTTGGAGGGGGTTATTGGGAGAGTTTGGAGGGGGGTTCGGAGGGGGGTTGGAGAGGAATGAGGGGAGGAAATGAGGACACCAACAAGGGGGAGAAAGGGAGAAAAGGGAGGTTAGAGTGAGCCAAGGAGGGGGGAATAAGGCAGCCAAAGGGGGGGAAGGGGGGATTTATCCATTCCAAGGAGAGGGTAAAGGTGGGAAAAATCCCAGGCCAAAAGGGGATAAAGAATAGGATAAATGAGAGAAAAGAGGGAGAAAGAGAGAAAGAGAGAGAGAAAAGGTTAATTTTACCTATAAATTTAAAAAAAAACCACTTACAAAAAAACAAAAAAACAAAACAAAACTGAAAACCCGTAAAACCAAAAAAAATAGCAAAAAATTAAGTAAAAAAGATAAAATGACTTACCTGGAGAGATGAGTTGAGAAAAAAGAAATATAAGTGAAATTGTTTGAGTGATGTAGGAAGAGAGGAGAAAACGGAACTGAGTGAAGAAAAAAAAGAGAGTGACTGAAAAAATATGCATTTGCTGAAAATATGTGATTTCATGTTGAGTTGATGAAAGAAAACACAGAGAGATAAAAAAAATAAGACTTTAACAGAAAATTCAAAAACCAAAAAAATATGCAAAAAAATTTACCATTCTCAGTGAATAACACATGCGAATTGATCATTTGAAGAGAATGAAAAAAAAAATTAAAATTGCGTTGAAACATGTTGGAGTGTTATTGGAAGAAGTTTTGCCCTTATACTAGTTGATTGAGAAATAAAAGTGTTGGATATAGTCGGAGGTGAATCAACTTGTTCATCTTCATACAGCTCTAACCATTGATCCTGAGGTCAGCAAGTAGGTTATGAAGTATAGTGCAACACAGAATCCAGTTGATCACCGCCTCCATTTCAGATTTATTTCTAAGAGGACCTCTTAATTCCCTTAAACTAGAAAAACGGCCTTTCAAGATTCCAATAGAATTTTCAATACGGACTCTTGACTTTGCCAAATGATTGTTGAACTTGGCATTTTGACTGTCTTCTGAAGCTGCTCCTCAAAAAGCAGGAAGTACATACTTTCCATTCACATAAGCAGAATCTGCAAGAAGATACTGATCTTCATCAAAGAACTTTTCAGGTTCATTTGAAATTTGCATTCTTTGGAAGACGTAGGAGTCATGAAATGAGCCAGGATAGCCAGAAAAGAATGATATAAATTTTTTGTTTACATCACATAACAGCTGAACGGAAATTGAATATCAATAAAGAAGATATATTTGTTTGTGTTAGTTTCAAAGATAATGAAAGGAGTTAAAAATAATCTACCTCTTTGTACAGTCAAAGTAATTGTTTCCACCTTGAGCAGGTTTCTGGCTCAAAGGAATAGTAGTACCATAAACAAAACCAATACATCCTGGGAAGCCCTCTGCTTGCATAACCTGAGATGATTCAAGTTGCTCTTCTTTTGTTGGCCAGGTGAGAAGTTGAGATTACAAGGAGTTTATGACAGTGATACATTATTTGGTATAAGTGTTAACTGAACCATACCCTAAATCAAAGACATTTTCTAAACGTTTCAAAGCGGCTCCATTACCATTTGAACCCAAATGACATAGTGTGATGGCCAATTGAATTGAAGGATGTCATTGTTCTTTTTGAGAATTATTGTGAAATATGGGATGATCCTGAATAAGCTTAAGCAATTTAAGGAAACATTCCTGAGAAGTCCTGAACAGCTGTCTAAAACTGGGTGTAGATAGGTTAAGAAGTGTTTGGATGGTGTACTTGGGGGTATGAAGTACTTGAGGCTTTCTGGGAAGAAGGTAACGTTTTGTGGCCATTTTTGATAAAAAGACAAAATCTTCTTCTAGATCAGAATCAGAATCGCAATCAGAGTCCAAGAGCAGTTCAAGAGCCATGAAAGTCATTGCTTTATGTAATTTATCACGATTTGAAAGTGAGGAAGGCATGACTCTTATATGATATGATATGAAGATGTAAGTGATGTACAATGTTTTGAGTTATGAAGTGTTATGCTGCAGAGTGCTGCGTATGAATGGGATGATGCTGACAAATCAGTGAAATGGGAATTGATGGTGAAATCAGCACTTTTGGTTGAAAAAGTGTGGATTTGAGTGAAATAAGTGACTTTTTTGACTTTTGAAATCCACTAGTATTGGGGCTAGCGTGTTTTGGAAGTCCGCACTTAGATAAGTGCGGATTTGTAAGTGCGGATTTGCCAGAACTGACACCCCCTAATTATGATTCAGATCCTGACTTGAGTAAACTCAATACAATATTAAATGATCCATCTAATGCTTCAATGAATGTTTTAATAAAAACATTACCAAATAAGTATAAAGAAGCATTAGAAAAAGTAAAATTTTCCATTGAGGATGGTTTTATATATTACAGGAAAAAATTAAGTAATGTAATTGTAATTCCCCCTTCAATGAAGGAGTTAATGTTATGTACATGTCATGATGATATATTAGCAGGTAACTTTGACTTTTATAAAACATTAACCAGAGTAAAAAACACAGCTTGGTGGATTAACATGTCTGATGATATTCAAAAATATGTTGAGACATGTGGTTCTTGTCAAAAATCTGAAAGATTAACAGGCAAAAGAGCTGGTTTATTACAACAAATTGAGAAACCCAAATCTCCATGGGAAATAGTTAACATGGACTTTTTAACAGGTTTGCCAATAGCAGGGCATAAGAGTTATAACTCCTGCTGGGTAATTGTAGATAGATTTACAAAAATGTGTAAATTTATTCCCACCCACAAAGAGGTTTCTGCAAAGGACTTAGCTTTTTTATGGTGGAAACAAATGTTAAATATATCAGGTTTCCCCAAAGCAATAGTTTCTGACAGAGATCCTAAATTTACTTCTGAGTTCTGGACATCACTTATGGATGTTTCAGGGTGTCAATTAAAACTTTCTACAGCACACCATCCACAATTTGATAGGCTAGCAGAAAGAATGATACAGACTTTTGAAGATATGATAAGAAGATATTGTGCTTTTGGTCTTAACTTTAAAGACAATGACAAACTCATGCATGATTGGGTAACCCTTATCCCAGGTTTAGAATTTTAATACAATAGTACAGTACATTTTCTCACTGGAAAAAAGCTATTTGTGTTATGGTTGAGTTATGTACCTAATACCCCTGCTAAAACTCTTAATAAATTACCTAGATTGGATATCCATACAGGTACTAAGTCTTTTCTTCAGATGCAAGAATTATGCAGAAAACATGCTGAAGAATGTATAAATAAGGCATTTGAGTATGAGAAGATAAGATGGGATAAGGCCCATAAAGAACAAATGTTCAAAGAGGGTGATGAAGTCCTTATTTCTACACTAAATTTCAAATTAAATGGTAATGTTAAATTGAAGGATCCATTCATTGAAACATTTGTAGTAAAAAAGATAGTTGGTAACAATGCTGTTAAGGTTATTCTATATGCACCATATGATAGAAAACACCCAGTATTTTCTATATCTCTTATAAAACCATACCATTCTAATGATACTGCTCTTTTTCCAAGAAGATCAGGAAGGCATAAACAGCAACCTGAAGAAATAGTTGAAGAAGCAGAAATTGAAAAGATACTTAAAAAGAGACACCTTACAAAAGAAAAGGGAAATGAGTATCTATTAAGATTTAAAAATAAATCAAGTGAATATGACCAGTGGATTCCAGAAAATGAAATCTCTGATCTTAAAAAACTCTTAAAAAAATTTAAATCAAAATTATACTTTTTATTCAGTATATGCATTATAGAAAATTTAAAAAATTATTTTTCTATTTCACTCCTTACTATTAATTAAAATGTCTTAACATTTTTTTATTGTTTTTTTTTGGTGAGAGAGTGTCAGTATAAATATCCCTATGACTGAGTATTTCTTATGCTTAAAATAAGATAACCTTAAGTATATTAAGCTTATATCTTAAAAATAAGGTTAAAACAATTATATATATGATTATAATACATATATATAGAATTATTACACTATTATATAAATTATAGTAGTTTAAATAGCTTATCCATAGCCTAATTATACTTATTAAGGTGTTAATGGAGTCATAATATACTGATCTTAAGTGATATTAAGTAATTATTGACATACATAAGCTTAAATGTATACATAAAGCTCATATTTAGTGAAATATGCAGTATATTATGTATATTTAGGTCTATAAGTGGGTTTTAGCCTCCTAATAGCCTATAAACTTTGTTTTTCTGCTTATTTTAGGTCATATGGATGTAATCAGCGGATTTAAAACACCTACAGAAGCATAGACATCTATTTCAGGCACATATACTCAGTTGGGACAACTTAATCTGCTTCCTTGGATGGATATTCATGGATTTATGGGTTGGGAGGTCATTGCTGGGTTAATGTGGATTCTTGGGGATGTTATTAAAGGCTTGTAAATTTCATTTTTTTCCTTTATATGCTTTGTGTTTCATTTTATCTCTTTTGGATTACTTATTTTACCTGTTTCTTTATGGTATCCGCTTTTATCTGGATTTTCAAATTATGTTTTGGGTCTGTGTTATCATTAATTGTGATGGAGAGTCCTTACTGGAGGTCTGGGTGTTGAATCTGCTTGAAGTGGACGCCATGGGGAGGTGATGGGCCCTCACAGTTCTGTAATTGCCGGGGATAGCAGTGACATCATCTGGATTGAAGGTCTGTGCACTCCAGGGGATTTGTGTATAAGTAAGGAGGGATTTTAACGGTTATTTATCATCAATTACTTACTACAAATCAATAAAAAGACTTCAATACAATTATTAACATTTAGAAATATATTATAAAGCCTTTTATAAGTTGATATTATCATTTTATAAGCTATAACTATATTCTATTTAGCTATTTTCCACCACTAAGCACGCATTTAAATCCAAGTATTGTGAGTTTTATTTGAGTACAAATATTTTATTAGTCTTCCTCTGAGGTTTAATAACTAAATAATTTATCAATAAGTAGTAGGGCCATAAATAAATACTATTATATCATACTTATATATTAGACATACGGACAGCCCCAAAAACATTTTTAAGTTTCTTTAAAATTTTTGCCACTCCACAAAGTTCCAATTTTGGCTGAGAATATCTTGATTCGACTTCGATGAATACCACATATTCATACCTAAATGGCCTAATGTAACCAGCTTTATCCATCTGAGACAAAACTGCCCCAGCAGCAACCTGACTTGAGTCAACTGCTAAATAAATCCTACCAGCAGCTTTTCCATAATCTAAGATGTGCAGGACTAAATCCTTCCCCACAATCTTCTTCAATCTCTCAAAGGCCCTTTCACACTTTTCATCCCACTCCCAGTCTGCATCCTTTCTTGTCAACCTTCTCAATGGAGCTGCCAATGAAGAAAAGTGCTTGATAAACATTTGAACATAAACACATACGCCTAAAAACCCCCTAACTTTGGTCATATTATTGGGTCTTGGCCAGGACTGAATTTTATTCACTTTCTTCTTGGACATAATCCTACCCTCTCTACATACCACATGACCTAAAATCTCTAAATCTGGCACACAACAGGAAAATTTTGAACCCAAAATAGTTAAACCAGCTTCTTCAATTCTAAACAAGATCCTCTCTAAAGTGATTGCATACTCCCAGATGAATTTTTGCATCCCTGGGTTCTCCTTGAACACTTCATTATCATAGTCTGTTGGAGGTCCTTTAATTCCTCCATCGTCAATAAAGATTCCAGCATATTGAGGAATTTTATCCTGAAGAGTCCAAGACATCTTAGCTTGATAAACAGCAACTGAATTTGTTGCTTCTTGAGGTAATCTTGTAAATTGTAATCGTCCTAGTGGTGTATCAAAAGTAGTGAGAGGCCTAGAGTCTGGATGCAACTCTCTCTCATAATATCCCCCCATAATATCTCCTAAATCATTCCACACTCTCCCAGAAAACTCTTCCACAAACTCCTCAGAACTAGGTGGTATACCAGCATCCTTTATTGTAACCCTATTTAATTCCCTGAGATCATGAACTACTCTTAGTTTGCCATTCAGTTTCTTGATACATAATACCGTACTAGAATAACTTGATGATGATTTCCCATACAGTCCAGTGCGAATCCGTTCTCTGACAACTTTGATATAAGCTTCTTTTAATGCAGCCTGAATTGGGATTTGTTTTTGCTGCCACGGTTCATGACATAATACAGGAATCTTGTAAGTCTCCCCATAGGAATGCTTCAACACACCCCTCTCCTCTTCTACAAAAGCAATGGCCTTCTCTTGCTTGACCGTCACATCAAACAACAACTTCTTCTCTTCTCCAGACAACCAACAATCAGGTCCAAAATGAACAACCCCTAATCTATCAAAAGTGATTCTTGACGTTTCAGAAAATTTGTGTGGATTCTTCACCAAGGGACATTCATAAGGATCTCTTGATAGCCTTGGTCTTCTCAAAGGTGAATTTAATTCAGCGGGTAGCGGTTCATTAATCTGTCAGATTTTCTTTGCTACCTTCTTTTATTTTGCTGACTCCAAATATACATATAATTGAGGTGAAATATTTATTTTTTATTGCCATTGAAAAATTTAATCAAAAGAATTCACTTCTTTGTCAGAATCAGAATCAATATAAGTAGAAAAATATTTTATTTCATTTTTAAATTTAACCCTTTTCTCTTTTCCCTTGTCTAATTTATCAACAATTTTTCAAACACCTTTAATTCCCTTATCCATCATAAAATCACCCGTAAAAAAAGTTGGCAGTTTATCCTCTTGCTGCAGGATTGGAATCGAATTATCAAAAAAATATTTTTTTGTGTTATAATTATACTAAGATTTTTTATAGAATTTTGATGAAATCATTGCATTTTACCCTCTTGCTGAAGGTCATAAAATAAACCATTCCAATTTTTATTCAACATAATATTTCCCATCTTCCCTCTTGATCTATTCTTGAATGTGATCAAAAATCTTGACAGAGAAGTGAGACAAACCGAAAATTTGAAAACATAATAACAATTTAATGTATTATTAACAGAAAATAATTGAGAATCCACTTGAATTTTCTCCAAGTGAGCTGACCTATTGCAATCCGGGATCTCATCCTGAGGAGAGATTGCAACATTAGAGTGATCAGCCCCAACTACCCCAAAAAATGAGGGTCACCAAAATTCCCCTCTAAACATAATTCACCAGAAGTCATCCATTTAATCCACCGCTTCTTGGTACATACACAACATTGACACATAGTGGTGATCCATGGCCGTGTCTCCCAACCTTTGTCTCCAGGAGGTGCCAACTGCATATGAAGCTTTCTCATATCGTCCCCTGTAATCTCCAAAATAATGCCCTTACCAGCTTGATAACCAATCCGGGCCTCAAAATCCATTAAAAAAGTACCACCAAGAACAGTTTTAACCGCCCCTCTGGCCACATAGAAATGAACCTTTCCAACTGATCCACCAACACATAACTTAACATGCTCTGCTGTACCCATCAGCTCAGTAGCATGCCCTCCAATACCTCTGAGGTTTCCCCCAGTGTCAGATTTAATAGGCAGACCAATACCGGTAGCCTTGTTGAAAGAAATAAGATTAATTTGAGACCCTGAATCAAACAGGGCCTTAACCTCTCTACCATTGAGAGTAACCATCAAATAACCTAAAGGTGCAGAAAAATGAGTTTCCACCTCCTCACCAAAATTTTCCACATTTTCACATATATATTCCACCTCTCCTGTGGACACTCTTCTCCTTTTCAGATGCTTCTTCTGCTTTTCTGCAAGGGCTGGACTAATCGTAAATAATTTGCCTAAGGATAAAGAAATTTGAAGTTGATTTAATCTTCCTAAAACCTTTTCCATCACATCCTCTTGTCCAGAAACAATGGGCCTCTCATATTGAGCCCTAGATTTTGTTATCTTGGCCCTGGGCACCTCTTGGGGACCCACATTGCCATCTTCACCCCCCATAATAACATCTTCACTACTAATAACCCCAGCTCCATCACCAGCTACTTTCACTAATCCAGATCCATCACTGGTCCTCCTTACCCCTTCCATAGAAGTAGGACCACTAAAACTTGGTCTGGGGAGAGATTCCAAAGGTAAATCCTCCTCAGAGTCCGAATCTTTGTTCACAGGCATAGGCTCACCATTTAAATCCAACTTTCCAAAACTAGGAGGCCCCATATCAGCCATGCCCTTCTGCATATTATAAATTTGGTCCTTAGAGTAAGGTTTCTTTTCCATCTTTTTAATTTCTTCCTTGCCTGGTTTAGCCCTTAATTGGCTCTGTATGCTACTCTTAGCTTTAGTAGCAGCTGCTCTTCTGGCAGCATCGACATCATATTCACCCGCCATACAACTTTCCTCTGCCCTAACTACAGAGGATAACTCCAAACCACCAAATGAAGATGAGAATGTGGCCTTATTGACCTTTTTTCCTTTTCCACATATTTACCATCATCAAATTTACCACCTTTAACCTTTTCTTCATCATCACCAGGTAACTCTTCAAACCTGGTCCTTTGCCCCAAATACATATTCCTCCTAACCAAATCTGAGGGAGCTTTACCTTCACTGGGTATGATGAAAGATCCATCAGGAAATTTATAAACCTTTCCAGTAAATTTTACTCTACCAGCATCTAAGTCCCTATCCAAAAATTAACATTGTCCAGCCTTGTGTCCCCTCCTATTACAATAAGAGCGCACCCTGGGCTTGCCATATCCACCTCTAAAACCATTCCCACCATTACCATTACCATTGCCATTCCTATCACCATTACCATTGCCATTAAATCCATAATTCCGCCTCTAATAACCTCTAGATTTGTAAGAAGAAGAAGTTGAAGTCAAAGCCACAGGTGCTCTATTGGCTTTTTGAGTCTCTTGAACAAATATCTTTAATTGTTTAGTTAAATCGGCCAAGTGATCAACCATCTTGTTATCTACATTTCCCTCAACTTTAGCAGCAGGCTGTCCCATCTGAGCCTTCTTGGCTTCTTGAGCTTGAATCATAATATTGTTATTTTCAGCCAATACTTCACTAACCTTGCTAACATATTGAGTACAAGATTCTTGATATTTGTCCAGTGCCATGAGTTTTAAGTAGCCTTGAATATTCTCTTTGATGATCTCCAAAGCTGGCAATTTCTGTTCACCATTAGGCAGATCCTTCATCAAATTTTTCCTAGACAGTTCTTTTAAAACATCCATCCTAATATCCCTACTAAAAGAAGACCAGAATAGATCCTTGGCCTGATTTTCATGGACCAATTCCTCCACCAAAATAAGATATTCCACCACTTCATCAAGCTTTCCACAAGACTTTTTGAAGTCCACCATATTAGAAACACCGCCTTTAGCTTGCCAATAACTGACAATCCTATTGAGATCCACCATAGTATACCTGAAACCCCATCTATCAACCATCTCTTTTGACAACCTTATCCAATCAAACCTTTTATAACCCTCCATAGCAATGACCTCCTTTTCCACCTATCTGTCAACAATAAAAAACCTGATCTGCTTTACCATATCCAGGTTAGTAGCTCCATCCACCAAAGCAGCAGGCTCATATCTGCTCAAAAACTATTTAACTTCTTCCCCATTAAACTTGGGCCCATCCCAAGAAACAATCCTAAATGATGGTGTCATAGGAAGAGACACACCAGATCCAGAAGCAGAAGACATCCTAATAGATTAGATTAAAGATAAAGCATTCCAATAAGTGAACCTCTTTCAGGCTAAGATAAATAAATCAATAAGAGTTTCAGAAAAAAAGCCTCTTGCAGGCTAAAAGTCCAAGTATCAAGTAAGTTCTTTTAAAAGCTAGAGAAATTGGACCCCACGTTGGGCGCCAAATATGTAGGTAGACTCTTACAGTCACCTTGCTGTAAGCAGAATCAAAAAGAGTTGGATAGTCAGAGAAAACCCTGTCCCTCTAAATGAATTTGTGAGTTTTTTAGATCAATAAGCTTAAAAGTCTATTTGATAATAATAAAGAATGAAACCCTGTCTAATTAATGCTTTTTAGGATGATTGAGCAATTTTTCTGTGAAAAACAACTGAAATGCAACAATAAAATTACACCAGAAACGATATTTTAAAAGAAAGAAGTTTTAATGTTTTTAGTTTTTAATTATTTGTGATAAAAGATACAATAAATGAGTCCCTGAAGTTGAGACCTTTCTAATAATACCCTATATGTTAATTTTTAAGAGTTGTTGAGTAGAATATTTAAAGTGTTATGAAAAATTGTTATTTTATAAGGGTATTATAAACAATTAATTATTTTGTTTAAAAAAGAAAAATATGAATAATGGCTGTTAATGATACTATAAAAAACTATCAATATCGAAACTCAAAGACAAAAAAAACATATAGAAGACTAGTATTCCCTTTCTATCTGATTCTCCTCCTCCAGAACTTTTCAACAATACCCTACATGCATAGGATCTACAATAAACTATTGATCTAGCAAGCATAATAAATTCTAACCAAATTTTTCCACAATAGCCAAACTTTTCTGCAGTGACCAAACTTTGCACTGTTGATCAGACTTTTCTACAGTGACCAAAATTTGCAATGGTGTTCAGACTTTTCTACAGTGACCGAACTTTGCACTGGTGATCAGACTTTCCCATTGTGAGCAAATTTTGCCACAATGAGCTCTTTTTGCCATAATGAGATAATTTTGCCATAATGAGCTAATTTGGCCAGAGTGAGATAAATTTTCCACAGTGAGTTAATCTTTTCACCATGACAAAACTTGGCCACAATGACAGAATTTTTCCAGTACACTTTGCTTTTGCACTGGAAAATCACCGGAGCAAACCAAAGCACACCAGAGCGCACCAGAAAAAAGTGGCCATTCCAAGAGCACACTTTACTCACCAAAAATACAAATCCATAAAACCATCAAATCACAAAAGAAATACCACATATAACCGTTCCAAAACACCAAAAATCAACCCAAAAAAATCCAGTTAATTCCCTTCAACCCAATTAACACCTGGTAACACCATGATCTTCTCCCAACCAAGTTCCAATCTAATTTTCACCTAAGTGGCCTACCCAGATTTGGAATGCCACAGCAAGTTACACAAAATATTCATCACTCATTCTTCTTGGTTCATTCAATAACATCACTGCTTCCACAGCACTAATTTCTTCTATCCTTCCTTCTACCATACTCATTTCTCTTCACTCAACTGTTACATTTCCCATGCCTTTAAATTTCCTTGATAATTTATTAGACATGGAAGAAGAAGATCACCTTCTTACATATTTGTTAACTACCTATTGCAACAATCAATAATCTAATTCAACTACACCAAGACCAAAGAAAAAAATGATACAAAAAGATTGTTACACTGGTAATGCATGCTTAATGAAAGACTACTTTGGGCAAAACCCCATTTACAACAATATTATTTTTGAGCGCCGATTAAGAATAAGAAAAAATCAATTTACAAAAATTGTTGAGGATCTACAGATGAACAATAAATATTGGGTTTTAAAATCTGTAAGTATAGTATTTTTTTAATAATATCCATCACACTTTTTCTCAATTTTATACTAACTACATTACTACATGATTTCTGCGGGAAGCTTGGATTGACACCTCACCAAAAGCTAACTAGTGTACTCTGCCAGCTTGCCTATGGGATTTTGGCAGACTCAACTGACAAGTATCACAGGGGGCAAAAAATGAGGACTTGCAATCAAGTCGTTTTTCAGGTCTTCTGGAGTAATCTTTGGAGTAATCTTGTAGGGGTGGTATGAGTGAAAAAATTTCAAGTAAATATTTTGAAAATTCTTTTATACTTCCTCCATCTTTTTGTTCCTTGAAATCATGACCTCAAGAAGGAAGAAAATAAATTAATTCTTTTTTCAATGTTGATGAATCTTGCATATCTTAAAAGAGACATACTATAGTTATATAAATATCCATATAAAATAATCAAAATATATTCATACTGAACTTATTTCATGGACACACAATAAATATTTTATATAGATGTAAAGGACATATTAAACTTTGATGCACATTTCATTTTCAGTATTTATTGATCATCTTTATTAAAAATGAATTTATGATAAAAATTTATTAAATTTTATATAAAATATTGATTATCTACTTATTTTGCGCATGAGGAGCTGTAAAATAATATTATAGTTCTGCTCATGAATTTTTAATTTATAAATATATATTTAAGTATCTGGTGCAATGATTCAACTGCTATGTCTTCTACTACAGAGGTAGGAAAAAAAAGAAAGATGTTATATCCCCAAAAAAATTTTTTTACAAAAAAATAACTACAGCTTTTTATTCATGATTTTATATCTATCATACATTAAATTTTGTAAAAAATATATTTGTGACCTGAAATGACATTTTTTTAGAAAAAAAATCATATTAGTTGTTAATTTTTGAAAAATGAGAAAAATAAACATACTTATCCCCTTGATGATTCAGAAAAGTTTTTTTTTGCAAATTATTCTGAAAAATAAAAGTAGAAAAAACTACAATATCACACCACATTAAATTCTTTAAATTTAATGGATTATTTTAAAAAGATTTTTATAAAGTAATAGACTCATTAGCAATTTTTCACTTTCAATTTTTCTTTGTTTTCTATGAAGTTTGGTTTTTCTGTTTTTCTCATCTTGAATTTTTAATTCTTTAATAAACTTCAGTATGTGACATGCTTTTAATACCAATATCTTGTTTAAAGTTAGTGTAACAAGTGATTTTGAGGATTTAATTGTAAAAAATTGATTTATTTAAATTTTTTTCCCATAGTTTGAAGTGCTAGATATGGTGTTCACTAATTTTTTGCCACATTTATTTTATATTATTTTTTCTTTTTTCTCTTTTCAAATTATTTTTACCTAACTCAGAAATTTTTGCTTATCAGAATTCACAAGTTCTACTATTAATTCTGCATAAATCATAAATTAAGGCATCTTGATGTAGTTGATGCATCACATTTTGTTTGTTCCAATAAAATATTTACATTAGTTAAGTTTTTTTAACAATTTTGTGGTGATAATTCATCACCTCCATTTATTTATTTTTTTTGGTGGATGAAAAAAATAGAATATGAGGTGAAGAATTATATAAGGTGAATTCAAAAATGTTTTTCAAACATTCAGTCAGCTTAGAAAAAGTTTTATTAAATGATAGTCTTGCCAAAATACATATACCAGGAAAATACTTTATCTTTAAGGAAAATTTTTTTAAAAAAAAATTAATCATTGTACTGGGTAGTCTTAAATTAAATTTTCTATATAATGTCTTTACTATTTAAATTAAATATGCGGAGGAAGAAATCACTTTTAAATTCCTGTAACAGCTCCTCTTTATCCTCCTTTTTTCCCTTTTTAATCCCCTCTTTTGCCCCTGCAGGTGCCCCCCTGCTGGCGCTTGAGTTACTCAACGGGGTGTTAAATCTCTTCTACTTACACAAATTTTTTACCTCTTGAGCCCCCTCCTTCTCTATCAATTTTCCTTTTTTTTCCCTACAAGCCCTCCTTTTAAATTTATTTATAACAATAATCATTGTCTTTTTCATCCTCTGAAATCACTCTACTGTCTTACACAGTCCCTTACATCCCCCCAGTTTCATTAAAAAAAGGTCTTTAGAAACATTAAATTATATGTGATTCAGTTTTCTAATGCACTGAGTTAAAGAGAAGAAAAAAGTGCAATAAAAATACTGAGGTCATGTGCAAGGAAGTGTCTCCGCGGCACTTTCCTGCACGTGACTTGTGTTTTCAAGGCCCATAGTCAATTTTTTGAGTGAAGGGGAGGAAAAAAACTGAGATCAGGTGCAGCTAAGTGATGCTGCAACACTTTGATGCACGTGACTTGAAACTTTAAATGAGTAAGTACAAAATACTTTAGAGGGGTGGTATAAGACATCAGTCCAAATGGAAAAAAGAGTTTCTAAAGAGCTTTTACCATAAAATGTGGGGGTGTGAGAGTGTAACTTGGTGACAAGCAGGATTTATGGGGGGGCAAGCTGGGAAAGGCCGGTGGAGAAAAATGCAAAATATAGAGGTGCAATAGGGATCTTGAGGGTGAAAAAAAAGATCTTTGCAGGGGTAAATGAGGGATTGTAAAGAAGTGGGGGGTAATTCAAGCAGAAAAAATAGGATTTGGGAGGTAGAACGGGGAATTCAAGACAGTGAAAAATTGGGGAAGTGTGATCTTTGCAAAAAAAATGTATGGGATTTATGCAACTGGGAGAGGACACACTGGAGGATGATAGTTAAACATATAGAACAGAGTGTATATAAGAGTACAAAGTAGGATAAAATGAATGCTTTCAAGGTTTTTTTGGTTTTATTATTAGTGGAGCACAAAGAGTGAGTGGAGAAAGATTTTATAACTAAGGGGGTAGATTTTCTTTGATTAATCTACCTGAGGTCAAAAATAAAAAATGGGCCTCAAAGAATGGGAAAGAAATCATCCACTCTTGTTGAAAATTTATATTAAAAATGACATAAATTTAAAATTTTTTTTAATATGCCTATGGAATCTGGCCAATATTTTCTTTCATTATTCATGAATAATGGATATAAAATTTAGATGAAAAATAAATATTTTTTTCATTAAATTTGAGCAATAATTTTTACTTTGTACTAAATATTTTTCATTTTATACATATTTCAATATTTCATTATGTGGAAGTGGATTGAAGTATATATAGTATGGAAATTTGAACCAGATAATATGTGTAAAAAAAGATTTTAACAAATATAAATATTTTTTGGAACTTAAGAAGTCTATAATAATCAAAATAAAAATATTTTAAAGTGGCCAAAAATTTGATATAAATTAATAAAAAAAATTATCAGAACATATATTAAGAAATGAAATTAAAAAAATTAATAATGGTCTATTTTAAAGAAATGAGATAAACTTCTTTACTTTTATCATGCATCAGACTTGTATATAGCATCAAAAATTTGTAAAAAAGATGAGTTTAAGCCTACCCAGAATTATAACCAGGTTACAACAAGGTTAGTCCAAAATTCAAAAAAACGACTCGCCTACCAGTCCTCCTTTTTTCCCCCCTGTGTATGTTTGCATATCTGAAACCACTTCACTAAAGGCATTGAAAACTTTTATTAAAGACATCATATCTTTATACAAAAGTGAGTATTTAAGAGAACCAAACGCTGTGGAGAAAACCAAGATTTTGAGGGAGTACAAAGTCAGGGGGTTTCTGGGATGTCTTGGCAGTATTGATGGGATGCACTGTAAGTAGAAAATTTGCCCCACAGACTGGGCTGGTCAGTTCCAGGGGAAGAAAAAAACTCCAACAATTATATTGGAGGCTGTAGCAAGCAAAAACTTACGAATTTGGCACACTTTCTTTGGTTCACCTGGAGCTTTAAGTGACATCAATGTTCTTCATTTCAGCAACTTTTTTGATACACTTTTTGGAAGTATTCAAGATGGTGTAACATATAAAATAAATAATAGAATTTATAAAAATGGTTACTACCTTGCTGATGGTATTTACCCACCATGGTCAAAACTGGTCAAAACAATTTCTCATCTGCAAGATGAGGAAAGCCAATATTACTCTAAATTACAAGAAAGTGCTATAAAGGACATATATGGTGCTTTTGGGGTGTTGCGAAGTAGGTGGGGCATTCTAACCCAGCCATTTTGTCTATGGCATATCAAAGAAGTGAAGGAGACAATGACCTGTTGTATAATCTTACACAACATGATAGTGGAAGTAAAATCAGAATCAGATCCTTACCTAAATGAACAATCCATTCAATGTCAACTTTCAAGAAACCAACAAGATCCTTCTTTGACAAACAGCTTAATGAATTTTATTCAGAACAGCTAGGAGCTTCAAAATTTCAAGGCAGATTTTGAATTGTGAGAGAATCTGAAGAAACATATTTGGATAAATAGAGGAAGATTTGAATATATACAAAGGGAATAATTTATGAATACTAAATTTTTATAACTATTGAGTAGTGCAACTAACCTAGTAATAGTATCAGGCCACCCGTAAGCGACATATATTTCAGAATGAGATAAGTAGTAATACAAATGTATCTATACCTTTTATTATATAAAATAGTCTTGGGATAAGTTTCCCAATCCTTGACTATTGAGCAGCACAACTAACCTATCACATGCGCACCCAGTAGAATAACATGAGAATGTAATGGTGCAGTACTAAAAAATTATAAAAACTTGAGATAAATTTATATTATATATATAAAGCTTGTTAGCAAGTGCCAGCTTTTTTGTGTTTGGTGATAGCTTTGATGCAGACTTTATATATTTCTTCTCTTCCTTGAACAAGAATATCTTTCCCAGGGAATCCTATATGTCCAAACAGCCTTAACCCAAGATTTTTACCACACCTGGGAGGGAGTCGCAAATGCCCAGGGAATCATATATTTCCAAACAGCCTTTACCCAAGATTTTTACCACACCTGGGAGGGAGTTGCAAAAGATATTTGGTGCACCTCCAAACTTTTTTTAATGCATCATTTATGATCAGCAGTTATTTCTAAAACTTGTATTTTATCTTTTAAAAAGTCTCTTTTTTATTCCAAAATTCTCTGATTGTTTTATTTACAAGAACATAGTGGATTGAAAGCAACTTCAAAGCCAAATCAATATATTGTTCTTGTTGATGAGGGAAATTACAAGATTATTATTTTATAATAACATATAAAAAATAAAACAAAGTGTGATTTGAAAATAAAACTAAATATATGTAATACTTGTAAGAAATTATGTAAATAATAATAAAAATAAGAAAATTGAATTGAAAGGGATGGAACAGACCAGTATATATATTATTTCTGGGCCTCCTAGCAAGCTCAAAGTGTAGTTGGAAGAGCCATTTGCTGCTTGCCTGCAAGAAAGAAAAATAAAAAATAAAAAAAAGGGCAAGAGGAGAAAGGAGGGAAATATCTTACCAGTAATTAATTGGAAGAGCCATTTTGTGCTTTCCTACAAGAAAGAAAAAAGTAAGAGGAAAAAAAAAAAATAGTAAGTAATTTATCTCCTCTCTCCTATTTTATTTTTATTTTTATTTTTGTTTTTTTATTTCTTGTAAGCATGCACCAAATGGCTCATCTGATTAAATTACTGATAACTTATTTCCCTCCTCTCTCCTCTTGCCCTTTTTTTTCTTTCTTGCAGGCAAGCAGCAAGTGGCTCTTTTGACTGAATTTTTGCCTCACATACTCCACACGGTTCCCAAAAGTGTGAAAATATGTAGTTGTTGGTTGCTTTTTCTTTATATTCTTTTATATTCTTTTCTCGTTTGCGTGATCAAGTTAGTATTATGTGATTACTTGGTATGATCACATCATTTTATTTATTTATTTTTAGTTCCTATTGAAATCGATGCTGTACTATTCAATCATATCCATTAATTCTTTGAGTGAGATGTTTAGTTAAATAGAGTAGCTTGATGCTGTTGTTTTTCCTTATCTCTGTTTTGTCGCTCAAAGATTATTTTCATTACCTTTATAGGTAAAGATTTATATGTTGATTGTTTAGTTGATTTTACTAATAGTTTCTCGCTATTATCTTGTACTATTATTGTAGGTACATCAGGCAGAGATTTCACTAAAGGGACTTAAGGGCGTTACTGATAGAACGCTATTATTTTATAAAAAAGGTTTGTTATTGATTACGAAATGTAAATATCTCTGTTTTCTTGCTCAAAGATTATTTTCATTACCTTTATAGGTACATCAGGCAGAGATTTCACTAAAGGGACTTAAGGGCATTACTAATAGAACGCTATTATTTTATATAAAAGGTACATCAGGCAGAGATTTCACTAAAGGGACTTAAGGGCGTTACTAATAGAACGCTATTATTTTATATAAAAGTCTTACAAAAAGCCATTGCAGCAAATAACTCTTCCAACTAATTACTGGTGAGCAATTTTACTCCTCTCCATACAAGTAATAAATATATTTAGTTTTGTTTTTTACTCACACTTCTTTTTATTATTAATGCTCTTTCATATTCATTTTGACACACTTTTATTTTTCTTTAAATCATTATATATATTTTAAAATTCACAAATAAAACAATAATTAACAAACTAAATCAAGAGTTACTCTTTTCAATACACCTCCTTTTCATGTCCTCCTTCATTTTTTGTAAAAGCTCCAAGTCTTCATCATTACAACAATTATTTTCTTTAAATAGTCGAAGTTGTTTCATATCATTACCTCTCATTTCACTTAGATTTTTCTCTTTGTCCAGTTGGAGGCACTTTTTTTGAATTTAAAGTTTCTCTTTTTTAAGTAGAACTTTCTCTATAGTAAGCTCATTTTGTTTTTCCATTAACTTCATTGCTGATAATCAATTTTCTTCCATTTTACCCATTTGCAAAGCCAGGTTAGTTTGTTCCTGGAGATTGCTTGCTTCACTAATACAAAGTCTTTCTGAAGATTTTAGACACAGAGGATGTGGAGAAAAGGCTGATTGTGGGGTGCCACTACGTTTTTCCACTTCGATATTGCTGCTTGCCTCTTCTACTCTATTGATATCACTTGAGTATGTGTTACTAGATTGAAGATCCTTACTTGTATCAAGTCTCCATTCAGGAACATGCCTAAGTTTGTCCCACACAGTCAAGCTTTTAAAAGATGATTTAGTTTGTTCTTGATAAAGAGATAGTGCAAGCCTCATCCAGTCACTGGGTGAGCTTCCACTAGGTGGTTTTCTTTCAATTGAGTTATTGATAGCACTGAACTTCAAGGTGGACGTGTTAATGGCTTTCCATCTAAGGTTGATTATTGAAAAATAATAAACAAGTTTTAATAAAAATGTAAGTCTACAAATTAAATAAAACTTACCGGATTCTAATCTGTTCATGATCTCTATATTGTGTCTTGCTATACTCATTAAAATGGCTTTCAATTTTTCTATAAAACATCTCCCCAGATTGGTATGTAGAAAATTCTGGTTGCTTGCTAATAAAAATCCAAGATATAGCGAGTTGTTCCTTCTCATGTTGAGACCAATTCGGTGACCTTTTTCTCTTAATTTCAAATTTTCTGGAGCTTTGAGGAGAAGACATAGTTTAGAAAGTACTATAATATTAAAAAAGTGATAATTTTGGTGAGATGTGATGATGAGAAGTGAGAAAATTTATGTTCAGTAAGAAAATAGCAAGTAATGAAGTGTTTGGTAAGAGTGAAGATTTAATGAATTGGAGGTAGCAAGGTGTTGTGAGGTTGACCAAGTGAGATGAATTACTGAAAAAATGGCGGGGCAGAAAATGAGTTCCACTAATGATTCAATAATTCGTGGAAAGATCCACGATTTACTGAAAAAATTACTGATTTGACCCTTTACCAAAAGACTGAAAATAGATGAGTGTGGAATTTTAGCGGCTATTTTTTGTAAAATATGCATACCAAACAGGTTTACTGAAACAAGTGGAGATGCTCTAAGATAGAATATATGTAAATATATATATATAAATGAGTATAAATGGTCGACTATGTAATAGTAAATACTGGTAGAATAATAATCAAACTTAGACAGACATAGGTAGCAACATCATTTTAAAGGGAACATAACCGAGTGAAGTGAAGGCCACTCAGGACCAATAAATGATGAAATTGATAATAAAAGTAAAAGAAAAAGTATTTCTGAATAGGAAGTCGGAATAGTTACTACTTGTGGTAAATTATTATGATTAACAGTAAGGTTATCTATAGACTAAGATGATAATTCTAACTTTGACAACTACAAAATGTTCAAATGAAGATGTACCGGAGATATAATATTGGTCAATAAATGGGGGCAACAATATAAGACTAGACATCAAGTTGGAACATTATCAAAGTAAATATATTTTTAGAGTAGAGGAGCTTTGAAGCACAGCGTACGGAAACTACAAACCTCAACTATATGGAAATCAAAGTGAAATTTTGAGAGTCATGTGTTGATCAAATTGCTGTTTTCCTAGGGTTATAAAATGGATTGGTTTTTATTCAAGTATTATTCCATTCGCAATAAAAACAATAGAAAATAAAAATAAATCAAGCATAGTGTTGATTTTTTAGTAATATTTCAACTAAGATTGCATTATCAAACGAAAGTGAACAATAAAAATCATGTTTATGTGAAATTATAGTTTGAGCAAACGAATTCGTTTCAATCGGTCCACCGTTTTTCCATAAAGATTCCAACATATCATAAAGCAAATTTTTTTCTTTCGTTGTTTGAAAAATAAGGTTCAAGTTTTCATTTTGAGTTGTTAAAAGGGATAATAATTGATGATTCCAATTTTGAACGTTTGGAGAAACGGTTCCTTGTTCATGAAAAAATTCGTTATCGTTGTAAAACTTCCAACCCATGTTCCAAGCTTGATTGTTTATTTTTTCATCGTATTCATGGTTGGAGATCACTATATATTTATTTTTTAAAGTTAGACAAGGTTCATATTTATTATACCCCCCCCCCCTTCCCCTCAAAAAAAAAAAAAAGAAAAAAAAAGCTACATGTGTTATCAATTGAAATCAAGAACATGTAACTTACGACTTAAAATACTTTCCCTTTTTTGAAATGAATTATCTACTATGGTTTTCCGATCATAAAAAAGTATTTGAACAGATTCAATAGAACAAGAAAACAATTAAATATCTAGTCAAACTTACTTACCAAGCAAATATCTCCATTCAAGTTTATCAATCGCAACAAAAGCATGATTTTTCCAATCAATTGTTCCTTTATTCAAAAACATTGACAAAGATTTAATTAAATTTACAATCCATGGAACTCTTAAAGGAATATAAGGAGGTTCTAATATAGCTTGGATACTAATTTCTAATAATTTTTGAAATCTTGTTAAATCTGAATTGTGTCGTTGAACAGTTGAAAAGTCATTGACAAGTTTAGACCATTGACTAAGTATATTTTCATCAACATTTAGGAAATGATTCCCGTTAATAAAATCATTCATTAAATTATCGACTTTTGGTTTCTTGGGCGGTGGTACTTTAGTTGGTATGTTTTCTAATGAATGTATAAGATTTTATTTGTTTATTTTCTAAGCCAAAGTTTTATAGTATTATATTGAATGCTGATGACTCACTTAAATTCCATTCTTGTACTATATTTTTAACTTTCCATGTTTGTGACATGTTATTATGTGAAGTGGATGATTAATCAATCTTATTAGTGACTAAGAAACCAAAATCAATGAAGACTATAGAAAGAAACCTATACTTTTTTCATAACCCTTATCCAACTCTTTTGATAAACTTGGATCTAAATATTTTTGATAGACACCTTTATGTTGATAGAGTAAAACAAAAATTTCAGGTCTATATCGAAACTTTGATGAAGGTTTCGGAAGCATAGATTTTAATATTTGAAGAAATGCATCTTTAAGTTCCGATGATGATGATGATGATGATGATGATGGGGTTAATTGAATTTTTTTTAATATGTCTTTTATGAATTCGATATGTTTTTTCGGCTCATGGCTACCAAGAAATTGACTTAGTTGAACCTTATCAACCAGGCATTTAGATTCTTGATTTAATGGGATGCGAGTGTTAATTTGGGAAGTCGAACTAGATCCTTTAGAAAGAAAATTGAGAATCGCTTAATTTTTCAGTGAATCAATCAGAAATAAAATATATTAATTAAATAAAATAAACAATAAAAAATCTTAACCTTGGATACTTGTTGAGATACTAGCCTCTTTCTCCCAATTTGTTATTTTAATAAATCCTCCATTTTCTATACACTTCACCAGCAACATATCAAGAAAAAAGATGATAGCAATAAAGTGAAGGATATTCATTAGAAACTTTTTTAAAAACCAGAAATGAAAGAATGGTTTAGGTTGTAGTGATTATTTTAGACTTAATGAAAACCTTAATATTGAAAAGGGGGAAGAGGAGGAGGAGGAGGAGGAGGAGGAGGAGGAGGAGGAGGAGGAGGAGGAGGAGGAGGAGGAAGAGAAGGAAGAGGAGGAGGAGGAGGAGGAGGAGGATTGAGGAGTGTGAAACATATTTTTTTGAGTATGTAAACGATTAAGACAATTTTTAAATCGATTTATCATAGCATCCACAAGCGTGAAGTTCAAAGCCCACTTCATTTAACTAAGTTGAATTCAGTTTATGCCAAGAAATTAGGATGAATGGAATTTTAGTTATTTTTAGCTGGATACTTGTGGATGCTCTTAATTATTATTATTTTTATTATTTTCAATTAATTGGATGGTGAAAAATAAAAATAAGAATTAGGATTCGGTTAGGGATTCAAATGGGGAATGATGGATAATTAATGCAAAAAAAATAAATAAGAAAGAAAGAAAGAAAGAAAACAGACAACATCAAAAAGCAATGTTTTTTTCATTACATTTCTTTTCCTTGTGTCTTTTTTGTGTAAAGGATATTCCCAACTAAGTTAGAAAATTTTACTAAATTTTAATAATAATAGGGAATATCAATTTTTTAATTTTAAAATTATTTAAAAGGTATTTCACAGCACAAAAAGAAAGCCAAAAACCTGACATTAATTCTCAGTAAAAATGTGTTTTTGGAGCACAATATGGCATATTTTAAAAAATAATCATGGTTGATTTGGTGGAAAAAAGAGGTATTTTGAAATGGAAGATTTCTAACTTTGATACCCCTTAATATATATATAAGCAAAAATATTTACTTTTTTTTTGTTTGACTGTTTATTTATTTATTTTTCTTTTTGTCAAAAATTTCCGCACAAACTTTTTTCAATTTAAATATGAGAAAAAAAAATATTGTCGATTTTTTTGATTCAAATCAAGTGAGTACTAAAATTTGAAATAAGAAAAAGAAATTATCTTTATTGAGAGATGAGGTTCTTATACTATCTTAGTCGCTCTCATTAGATGTAAAGATTTACTTTTATTTAATTATTTAGTTAGTATGTTAGGTGTCCAGTTATTGTATCAGATTTCTCGCTATTGGAGAGTGAAACAATTCATGACTAAGGTAGTAAAAACAAAACTATAAATTAGGACTGTCATAAGGGGTGAAAGAATATTTTTTTATTCGAATGCATTATGAAAGTTGATTATCGTACTGTAGTTATAAGAGACACTATTAAAAATCTTTACAACTCACAGATATTATAATTAAGGCTTATGTTTCATGTCATCTAAGTAGGCTTAAAAGTCTAAACTAGATAATCGTACAATGTAGAAATAAAGGACGATGCAATACATAGCTCACAAATCTTGTCATTGGTGTTGACAATTGAATAACAAGCATCAAATAAGAAATTTGTTAGTTTTATGTTTCAGCTGCAATATTTAAATGACTCTAAGCTATAGTATTGGAAGTAGGTAGTTCAAACTTTTTAGATTCCCGTGGAGAGACTAAAATAGATGAATATTGTTATTTGTAAAACTATGAGGTGTTGAAGTGGAGTCTAAAATGAATGGAAGTGAAGTGTAAGAGAATAAGAATAAAATAGAACGTTGATTTTTTTTCTAGTTTTTTTTATAAAAAAATAAAAAAATAAATCAAATACCAAAATTTTATTTATTTATTTATTTTTTAAAAATGCAATATTCATTATTATTATTCGTTTAGCAATATATACAGCCAAGTCACAAAAGCTTGCGAAATTTTTGACGAAAAAAAGTTTCACCCACAAAAAAATGATTTGCCTATTCATAAGGAAGTATCCCTATGGTAGCAGTGTCAGCGCTTCGTCCGGAGTGAACCGAAATTAGACGCATCGGCTGCACCATAGCTTTCACCACAAGAGAATCGATGATGTTTTGTGCTTTTCGCCACCCAATCGTTTGACCTGTCAGTCAAGAAATCTATCATTTATTGGCTTGAGACATTTCAAACGACTTTTATTTCGCCTCCGACAGGTCAACCGTCTTTTCCATCTCGGGTTTTTCTTTTTTTTTTCAATTTATACTGTTTTTACCATAATGAAACCCCCTCTCCTAATCCAAAAAAAAAATTTGGTATATCAAGTGAAAAAATACTTGCTACCACAATCTACAATCCCAGGTGTTTTTACAAGTTGTTTTCTTCATTCTTTTTTTTTTTGGTTTTTTTTGGCTTTTTTTTTTTAGTTTTTTTTGGCTTTTTTTTTTTAGTTCTTCTACCAACAATATCACGTGTCCAATATTTCAAAATAATTCCAGACGCAGTGCAAACTGGATATTTGATTTTTACTTGAAGTTCAGCCTGATAAGACTAAAAAAACTGGTGTGCTTAACGAAAAAGAAACATTGCAGTAATTGGTTTTCCAAGAAAAAAAATTTTAAATTATTTTTGGTAGAAGCAGGAGAGCTTTTGTGTCAGCCAGGCTACTAGACTTACCCAGTAAATTATTAATTATTTACTAGGATGGAGCCATGCCATTATTCTTATTTTATTTATTATTTTTACTTTATAACTTACTTACAATAATTTAACTAATGGGAATAAGTAAATTAAGTAAATATTCAAATTTGATGTCTCATATTTTTATTCCCTAACAACGTTCTCATGACAGGTGAGAGGTGAAATAAAAATTAATACTAAAATAAATAAAAAAATTCAAATTATTTATTTAAAAGTGACATTTACAGAAACATTGAAATAAATCAAATAATTTAACATGTACACTAAATACATTATATTAATACATTCTTTATAGAACAACCTTAATATTTGCAATATTTTATTCTGGAATTTTCTTTTCTCTCATACTCCTGTATATAGGATTTTTTAGTTCCGTGGTTTCTCTCCCATTTGCCTATATAAGGCCTCCTATTTTGGTTGTTTTGAATCATCTTTTTATTGACTCACATTTTTATTAAATACAACTAATAACACTTCTATTGCTACTACTTATTGCTTTAGTATTTACAATTTTGTAATTCTAACCCATCTAAGTAATAATAATAATATAATTCTATCTTTTATTTGAGTAATAAATCATAAAGATAAACTTCTATGTACCTTTACTTTGAAATCCTTGAGCATCCACCTCTCACTGCTGTTGGACCTCTGTTAAACTCTTCTAGATCAATAGGACCCATTGACATTTTGTTTGTGTATTCAGTGTTAGAATTTTAATTTAAATAATGAATGAAAATAATAAAATGTATTAGTTGGCCAGGAGGATTTGGCAAAAGCAAATAGAGAATGATGGGGAGACCACTCAACCTGTATTAATCAAAGTAAACAGGGAGAACACTTGACCTGGGGATTTAGATGGAATTGATAAGATGGGGAGAACACTTGACCTGTGAGATGGTGGTGATGCAAGGATGTCACTCTACTTGACTTTGGATCTGGGGACAGAACTCTACCGGGTACAGAAATAATGCACGAGGACAACACTCTACTCGGCTTACAATGCAGGGAAGACACTCTAACCGACTTAGGATATGGGGACAACACCCTACCCAGTAATGAAATAATACAAAGTGATGCGAAGGATCTCAGGCTGATGATAGTCAGAAGCAAAAAAAGATATCTGATGAAATTTAGGAGAGAACTAAGATATCTGATGATAGTTAGGGGTAAACAAAGATAAATATATATTTCATGTTAGTAAATAATAAAGAGTGTAACATGAAATAATAGTAAGAATCAGAATATAATGTTACCTGATGATATTTAGGAGAAAACTAAGATAGCAAAAATAATGAGTGTTGCAATCTTTGTATACTCTCAACTATCATCAGTATAAGTTTAATCATTAATATAGGTTTCAATAAACGTAATGTAATTATGTTCACAGAAATATATATTTGTATGTAGCTGAGTGAGTGACACATAATAGGGGGTATCAAAGTTAGAAATCTTTGATTTCAAAATATATCTTTTTTCCACCAAATTAACCAAGATTATCTATATATATAAAAGAACTGGTGCCCTAACTTCCTAAAAAATAGCTAATTAAGCTGCTAACCTAACTTCTCCCCTTCCGCCCTTGCACCCACCCCAGCTCAGCCCCTTCACATTGCACATACTTGTGCCCCTTCTCCTTGCCCCACCCTGGTAAGTTCTTTTTTTTTGTTTCTTTTCTATTTTAATCTACTTCTACTTCCACCCCACCTATTTACCCTTTTTCCCAATCACCATTCTAATCCTCAGTATTTTTAAGTTTTTTTTTTTTTTTTTTAACTTTTTCACCCTACCTCCCCCCTTCCAGCAATGCCCACCTCCTTCAACACACACATCTACCTCCACCAACTCCCACACCACCCAGCCTCCACTAAAAGTTTATAAGCATTTTCTTTTACCTTTCCTTTCCTTTCCTTTTCTTTTTTTTCTGTTTAACAATACCTCCCCCCTTCCAGCAATTTACACCTCCATCAATCACCTCCTGCACCACACACATCCACTTCAACCATCTCTAACAGTTTCTTAGTATTTTTTTCCTTTTTAACAATACCTCCCCCCTTCCAGCAATGCCCAACTCTTTCAATCACCTCCTGCACCACCCACATCCACCTCCACCACCTTGCACACCACCGCACCTCCACTAACTGTTCGTAAGTATTTTCTTTTTCTTTCTTTTTCTTTTTAACAATACCTCCTTCATTTCAGCAATGCCCATCTCCATCAATCACCTCCTGCACCACCCACATCCACCTCCACCACCTCCTCTAACAGTTTTTAAGCATTTTTTTCTTTTTAACAATACCTCCCCCTTCCAGCAATGACCACCTCCATCAATCACCTTGTCAGCCAGGCTACTAGACTTACCCACTAAAATAATTAATTATCTTACTGGGATGAAGCCACACCTTTTAAATCCTTATTAATAATTAATTATTTATTAACTACTTATGTATTACTTACAACTAACTAGCTAAGTACACTAAGTAATGTAGATAATTAATAAAAATAAGTAATTGTCCCATACATATTTTACTCCCTAACACTGTGCTCAATAATACAGATGAGAGGGAATAAAAATACTATTAAAATATAATAAAAATCTAAAAAATTCAAATTCCTTTATTAAGGAATTTAAATTTCCATTGAATCTACAATTTAAATCAAATATTTTGTACTTAATGTGACAATCTAAGGGAACTCAAGTTTTATTTTAAATAAAATTTATATCCTTCTTGATGTACCATTTAGTATAGTTTTTATTACTTCACATACTCTGTTTATTTAGTTTTTTTCTCTCACACCCTTGTATCAGGTTGTGTTAATTCCGTGTTTTTCTTTTCTCACATTTTGCCTATAAAAGGCCCTCTCTTTTTTTACTTTTTGGACCATTCCTTACTTAATTATAAATCTTACAATATATCAATTTTATCCTTTATTTCTATACTTTATAACATTAATACTTACATCACCGTAACTCTAAGCTATAATTTATATTAATATTTGACTTCACCTCTTATAACTTGAGTAAAACAATCAAAAAAGATTATGAAATATGTACTTGCCTTTTGAAAGTCCATTAAACTACTTAGAATCCTTGTAGAACCTTCAGCTAGATCTTCTAGACCAAAAGACCCCTTGACACACCTCCACCACCTCACACACCACCCCACCTCCACTTTCTCATTTTAACAATACCTCCACCACCTCACACACCAGCCACCTCCACTAACTTTTCATAAGTATTTTTTTTCTTTTTTTTCTTTTTAACACTACCTTCCCCCTTCCAGCAATGCCCACCTCAGCCTCCACCCAATCAATCACCTCCTGCACCACCCACCTGAAGCACGGGCCACCCATATCTCTACCACTAAGTAAGGTATGGGTTTCTTTCTGTTCTAATTCTATTTCATCATCTTTCTCACTATATAAGTTACTTCTTTTCCCCTTCTATCAGTTTTTGCTTTATCAACTTCTTCATTTGAAGAAGAACTGATACAAACAAACCACTATATATATATATAAATATAGATATTAATATATATATATAAATATAGATATTAATATATATATATAAACATATAGATATTAATTTATTTTTAATAAAGTGCAAATGTTATATATATATTTACAATAAAATTAAATTTATATATATGGCTTCATAAACATCATCATATGAAGCAGTAAAAATATATGAAACTATGATATATCTATCTATATATATATATATAAAAGAATTGGTGCCCTCACTTTCAAAGAAAGGATAATTTATATATGTCATTAAATGCAATTGATATATATTTCTTCATGTAATTCATCATATGAAGCAGATAATAAATAATAGGGGGTGTCAGTTCTGGCAAATCCGCACTTACAAATCCACACTTAAATTTGACCAAATCCGCACTTAAATAAGTGCGGATTTCCAAAACACACTAGCCCCAATACTGGTGGATTTCAAAATGAAATAAGTCACTTATTTCACTCAAATCCGCACTTTCTCAACCAAAAGTGCTGATTTCACCATCAAGTCCCATTTCACTGATTTGTCAGCATCATCCCATTCATACGCAGCACTCCGCAGAATAACACTTCATAACTCAAAACATCGTACATCACTTACATCTTCATATCATATCATATAAGAGTCATGCCTTCCTCACTTTCAAATCGTGATAAATTACATAAAGCAATGACTTTCATGGCGCTTGAACTGCTCTTGGACTCTGATTCCGATTCTGATCTAGAAGAAGATTTTGTCGTTTTATCAAAAATGGCCAGGAAACGTTACCTTCTTCCCAGAAAGCCTCAAGTACTTCATACCCCCAAGTACACCATCCAAACACTTCTTAACCTATCTACACCCAGTTTTAGACAGCTGTTCAGGACTTCTCAGGAATGTTTCCTTAAATTGCTTGAGCTTATTCAGGATCATCCCATATTTCACAATAATTCTCAAAAAGAACAATGACATCCTTCAATTCAATTGGCCATCACACTATGTCGTTTGGGTTCAAATGGTAATGGAGCCGCTTTGAAACGTTTAGAAAATGTCTTTGATTTAGGGTATGGTTCAGTTAACACTTATACCAAACGATGTATCACTGCCATCAACTCCTTGGAATCTCAACTTCTCACCTGGCCAACAAAAGAAGAGCGACTTGAATCATCTCAGGTTATGCAAGCAGAGTGCTTTCCAGGATGTATTGGTTTTGTTGATGGTACTACTATTCCTTTGAGCCAGAAACCTGGTCAAGGTGGAAACAATTACTTTGACCGTAAAAAGAGGTAGATTATTTTTAACTCCTTTCATCCTCCTTGAAACAAACACAAACAAATATATCTTCTTTATAGATATTCAATTAACGTTCAGCTTATATGTGACGTAAACAAAAAATTTATATCATTCTTTGCTGGCTATCCTGGCTCATGTCATGACTCCTACGTCTTCCAAAGAATGCATATTTCAAATGAACCTGAAAAATTCTTTGATGAAAATCAGTATCTTCTTGCAGATTCTGCTTATGTGAATGGAAAGTATGTACTTCCTGCTTTTTGGGGAGCAGCTTCAGAAGACAGTCAAAATGCCAAATTCAACAATCATTTGGCAAAGTCAAGAGTCCGTATTGAACATTCTATTGGAATCTTGAAAGGCCGTTTTTCTAGTTTAAGGGAATTAAGAAGTCCTCTTAGAAATAAATCTGAAATGGAGGCGGTGATCAACTGGATTCTGTGTTGCACTATACTTCATAACCTACTTGCTGACCTCAAAGATCAATGGTTAGAGCTGTATGAAGATGAACAAGTTGATTCACCTCCGACTATATCCAACACTTCTATTTCTCAATCAACTAGTATAAGGGCGAAAATCCTTCCAATAACACTCCAACATTTTTCAACGCAATTTTAATTTTTTTCTCTTTCTCTTCAAATTATCAATTTGCATGTATTATTCACTGAGAATGGAAATTTTTTTGCATATTTTTTTGGTTTTTGAATTTGCTGTTAAAGTCTTATTTTTTTTTCTCTCTGTGTTTTCTTTCATCAACTCAACATGAAATCGCATATTTTCAGCAAACACATATTTTTTCAGTCACTCAAAGGTTGGGAAAGAGTTGGAAGGGAAGATTAAGGGTTCCGAGGCATTTTAAATGAAGAAAAGGGTCTGGGAGAGGTTGAGAGGGGTGAAATGGGGATCAAAAGAGGATGGCATACAATGGGGCTGGGAGGATAGCGAAAGGCATGGGGAGGGAAGACAAGCATGTGTTGATAGAATTGAAAGGGATGGAGATTGGTGCAAACAGAGTGTGAAAATAGGAGGATGAACTCTGTTCTTTGGGCGAAGAACAGAGTTCACTTCCATAAAATATTAGCTGAAACATAGTTTTCAATTCTGTAAAAACAGTTGTAAGTAATAGAAAAAGTCACTGATTTTTTTTCTATGTAATCCTTGCTTTACGAGGAGACTTTTGTGACGAAGCAGATTTTTGAGTTACCTTTTGAGATTTGGAATGTCTGGGAGGCATTATGAAACTGGCACATAACAAGAAAAAAGATTAAAAAGTAGAAGAAATAAGTAAAAAAGAATGTAAACATGCCTGGTCAAAATATTGAAAATGTCAGGAAGGGGTGTGTGCCGAGGATTGATGGGTAGGTAGCGAGGAAGGTCAGTGTGTCACATGTGACAGGGATGGGGTAAGAAAGGAAGGGATGTTTTGTGGCCAAAATGTGGTTGTGAAAAAAAACGGGAAAAAAGTGCTGATTTGAGGTCATAACTGACACCCTTTTTTGAAATAAGTGACTTTTTTGCAAAATTTAAGTGCTGATTTGTAAGTGCTGATTTTGTTTGAAATCCGCACTTAATTTAAGTGCGGATTTGCCAGAACTGACACCCCCTAATATATGAAATCCAATTTATAATAGGGTGTCAGTTCTGGCAAATCCACAATTACAAATCCCCACTTAAATTTGACCAAATCCGCACTTAAATAAGTGAAGATTTCCAAAACACACTAGCCCCAATACTGGTGGATTTCAAAATGAAATAAGTCATTTATTTCACTCAAATCTGCACTTTCTCAACCAAAAGTGCTGATTTCACCATCAAGTCCCATTTCACTGATTTGTCAGCATCATCCCATTCATACGCAGCACTCCGCAGCATAACACTTCATAACTCAAAACATTGTACATCACTTACATCTTCATATCATATCATATAAGAGTCATGCCTTCCTCACTTTCAAATCGTGATAAATTACATAAAGCAATGACTTTCATGGCTCTTGAACTGCTCTTGGACTCTGATTGCGATTCTGATTCTGATCTAGAAGAAGATTTTGTCTTTTTATCAAAAATGGCCACAAAACGTTACCTTCTTCCCAGAAAGCCTCAAGTACTTCATACCCCCAAGGACACCATCGAAACACTTCTTAACCTATCTACACCCAGTTTTAGACAGATGTTCAGGACTTCTCAGGAATGTTTCCTTAAATTGCTTAAGCTTATTCAGGATCATCCCATATTTCACAATAATTATCAAAAAGAACAATGACATCCTTCAATTCAATTGGCCATCACACTATGTCATTTGGGTTCAAATGGTAATGGAGCCGCTTTGAAACGTTTAGAAAATGTCTTTGATTTAGGGTATGGTTCAGTTAACACTTATACCAAATAATGTATCACTGCCATCAACTCCTTGTAATCTCAACTTCTCACCTGGAAAACAAAATAAGAGTGACTTGAATCATCTCAGGTTATGCAAGCAGAGGGCTTCCCAGGATGTATTGGTTTTGTTGATGGTACTGCTATTCCTTTGAGCCAGAAACCTGCTCAAGGTGGAAACAATTACTTTCACATTCTCGTCAAAAATTTTCACCAAAATATTTACAAGTCAAAAAAATTCTATATCTGTTTTGAAAAATTGGCAATAATCTCCCCTGCATTTTATTGAAGCAAGGAATGGGTATCACCAAAATTTTTCTAAGTCTTCAATTTCACATGTCAGATTTGAAAATTTGGCAATACCCCCCCTGCATTTTATTGAAGTAAGTGGTGGAAGTCATCTAAATTTAATATAATTACATAAATTATTAAATAAATATCTAATATATATCACTTTCCCTAGTTTAAATTAATGACAATCCCTCAAGCCAAAATGCAGACCAAGTCTAGAAACAAAAGTTTGGGACTTTCCACAGGTATAGGCTAGAGTAACCCCATGAAACAAATAAATGTTATCTTGATTACCATTTATACAACACAAGGTCGTGGGCCCATTAATTTAGTTGAGGAAATTGATACATAAAAAATATTTATTAAAAATTTATGAAAAAATATAAAATTTTCGATGACAACTCTAATCCCTATACTTTTTGGATCTAAATAAAGTTTTTTTAAATCGATTAACTTTACCTTCTTTCATTACCTTATTGATTCTTTGAATCAACTTATGACTGATTTGAAATGAGCAGCCAAAATGTGTTAAATCTTGACAGGATTCCAAACCAGGAGGAGCTTTGGTTGTTTGACGATTATCCTTAGAAGAATTCCAAATAGTTTCAATGATACCATTTACCAAACCAAAATCAATGATGCACTGGTGGTCTGGAAAATATAAGACATGTCATTTGATTTTAGCTGGAGATGGTATTGGTTGGCCAGTAATCAGTTTGATATATGAGAATATACCAAAAGTAAGAAAATTGGTGTCCTTGGTATCGGTGTGAATTTTAATGTGAAATCCAGAATGAGTGATAATAACATTAGAAAATAAAAGATATTCGTGGCTGATATTTTCCCATTCGGAGTCACACCAATTTGGTATTCCAAATTTGGTTGCAAGTTCATGATTTTTTCAAATGCTTTATTACAGCGCTTTTTGAGTCGAAGAGCAAGAAAAGAGTTAAAGGAAGGTAGAGTGTCCCATAAGCAAAAAATTTCATCTTTTTGAGCTTTAGTGATATTCTTGAGCAACAAATACATGCCTAGATAATTGAAATGCCTAGATAATAATCATATAAGAGTTTCAGAATCCTTATCCTCTAAATATGCAATATAAAAATGTGAAATAAGACAAGTGAAATTTGGAAAAAAGGCTCAACTCCAAAGGTCAAAATCTCAGCAACCACCGAACCTAATTCAAACCTGTTTGAGGGAAATGAAAGATATGCTTTAGTAGAATCTTCAGTTAAAGGACATGTGATTTAAATAAACCTAACCCTCATTTGTTACATAAAAAAATGAAATAAAAATTTAAATTGGGAAAAAAAAGGCTTAACTTTAACAGTCAATATCTCAGCAACCACTGAATCAAATTCAAATCTGTTTATGGGAAATGAAAGGTAGCATTCAGGAGAATCTTCATTTAAAAGGAACATTAGATTTGAATAAACCTAACCCTAATTCCGAGTCTGATTTTCAAAATTTTACAAAAACTTGAAAAGTGGTAATGAAGATGAGATCAAAAGGAGTTTTATAAGTTCACTGTTATCCAGATAAGAGTCATACATATATTTAAGTATGAACTTTTCATAAAAGGAATGAGATATCATATAGGCATGAAAAAAAGGAGATGAAACTTACCTTGATTGAAAAGTAGGAAAAATAGATTGAGAAAGATTGATGTTGGAATTGTGGGGAAATTGAATATGGAGTAAGTGAAATGCATAAAGAATGTGCAATGTATGTGTTTCAATGAAATGGAGCCAAAAAAAAGTGAAATAAAGGAAAGGGAGGATAATGACCGTGCCAAGGAGGGATGAAGAGTAGGGTGATGGAGCTAAAAAAGAAAGTAAAGATGGAGAGAAAAAAAAGGTTTATTATACCATTAAAATCCAAAATAACCACTTACAAAAAAAATTTAGATAAAAAAATAGAATAAACAGAAAAAAACAAAAAAAAATTATAATTAGTAATCAAAAAATCAAAAAAAAGAATAAAGTGACTTACCTGGAGAGATGAGATGACAAAATGAATGAAACCAAATTGTTTGAGGGATGTTGGAGGAGAATAGGAAAAGGATATGAGGGATGAATGAAAAAAAAAATCACTGACAAAATATGCAATTTCAGAAAATATGCAATTTCTTGTTGAGCTGGTGAAAGAAAACCAATGAGCCATCCACAAAAAAAATTTTCAACATAAATTCCAAAAAAAAATGAATATGCAACAAACCAAAATACCAACCCAAGTGAATGAAGTACACAAAGAGGACATTTGGAGAGTACAAAATCGTATGGGAAAGAAAGGGATGATGTGGCCAACATGTGGTTTTGAAAAAAAAATCACAAAAAAAGTGCTGATTTGAGGTCAGAACTGACACCCATAGAAAAAAGATTAAGAAGTAGAAGAAATAAGTAAAAAAGAATGTAAACATGCCTGGTAAAAATATTGAAAATGTCAGGAAGGGGTGTGTGCCAAGGATTGATGGGTAGGTAGCGAGGAAGGTCAGTGTGTCACATGTGACAGGGATGGGGTAAGAAAGGAAGGGATGTTTTGTGGCCAAAATGTGGTTGTGAAAAAAAACAGGAAAAAAGGTGCTGATTTGAGGTCATAACTGACACCCTTTTTTGAAATAAGTGACTTTTTTGCAAAATTTAAGTGCTGCTTTGGTTGGAAATCCGCACTTAAGTTAAGTGTGGATTTGCCAGAACTGACACCCCCTAATGTATCATTTTCATCATTTGAAGCAGAAATAGTTTATCATATAAATATAAGCTATAATTTATATTGATATGAAAAACAATTTATATTTATGATCAAAATATATATGATAATAAATATATGATAATTCATAGGTATATAATATTTCTTTATGTATTTTATGAATATATATGATATTTCATAGATAATATTAATTTTTTATGTATAGAAATATATGATGATAATTCATGTGATGATGTAAGATGTATTATGATAGTAGTTTTTTATCTATATAATATAATTTTTAGATATAATATGTGTTGATATAATAGTATATTGTATCATTTTATATAAACTTGCATTTATTGTCTTTTCAGAAAACCACAATTTATCTTTATGGGAAATGATGATGTGTCCAATTTTCTGATTTGTGTTTCTTTATTTGTAGTTTTTATCATGTTTCCATCTTGCACTACAAGGGGTAGTACACCCTGTAGATGATCAGGTTCAGAAACTATAATTCAACACACTAGCTATTATCAACTACCTTTTGCATCCAATGCCCCAGTTCCAGAAAGACCATCCATTAACTCAGCTTTTTCCTCAAAAATTGAATAATTTCTACTTAGAAGAAGGCCCTTGAACCCCTTATATCCTCAGCCTAACTCTTTACAAAAATGTGATGTAATTTGTGGTTATTGTGGGGCAGCTCATTAGTTGGGAGAGAAACTTGTGGCATAACCCATAGGGAAACCAAGGTTTCTACTTGCTTCAGTGAAGGAGAGGTTTTCATACCTATCACAATTGAGCCACCAACAGAGTTAAAACACTATTTGAAGGATTTGAACCACGTTTGGCTAAAACTTCTTTTCCACATGCGTATCCAATAACTAATTTTGTCTCTTTTACCAATATATTAGGGGGTGTCAGTTCTGGCAAATCCGCACTTAACTTAAGTGCGGATTTCAAACCAAATCAGCACTTAAATTTTGCAAAAAAGTCACTTATTTCAAAAATGGGTGTCAGTTCTGACCTCAAATCAGCACTTTTTTTTGATTTTTTTTTTTCAAAACCACATGTTGGCCACATCATCCCTTTCTTTCCCATACCATTTTGTACTCTCCAAACGTCCTCTTTGTGTACTTCATTCACTTGGGTTGGTATTTTGGTTTGTTGCATATTCATTTTTTTTTGGAATTTACGGTGAAAATCTTTTTTTTGGATGGCTCATTGGTTTTCTTTCACCAGCTCAACATGAAATTGCATATTTTCTGAAATCACATATTTTGTCAGTGATTTTTTTTCCATTCATCCCTCATATCCTTTTCCTATTCTCCTCCAACATCCCTCAAACAATTTGGTTTCATTCATTTTGTCATCTCATCTCTCCAGGTAAGTCACTTTATTCTTTTTTTTGATTTTTTGATTACTAATTATAATTTTTTTTTGTTTTTTTCTGTTTATTCTATTTTTTTATCTAAATTTTTTTTGTAAGTGGTTATTTTGGATTTCAATGGTATAATAAACCTTTTTTTTCTCTCCATCTTTACTTTCTTTTTTAGCTCCATCACCCTACTCTTCATCCCTCCTTGGCACGGTCATTATCCCCCCTTTCCTTTATTTCACTTTTTTTTTGGCTCCATTTCATTGAAACACATACATTGCACATTCTTTATGCATTTCACTTACTCCATATTCAATTTCCCCACAATTCCAACATCAATCTTTCTCAATCTATTTTTCCTACTTTTCAATCAAGGTAAGTTTCATCTCCTTTTTTTCATGCCTATATGATATCTAATTCCTTTTATGAAAAGTTCATACTTAAATATATGTATGACTCTTATCTGGATAACAGTGAACTTATAAAAATCCTTTTGATCTCATCTTTATTACCACTTTTCAAGTTTTTGTAAAATTTTGAAAATCAGACTCGGAATTAGGGTTAGGTTTATTCAAATCTAATGTTATTTTTACTGAATATTCTCCTAAAGGCTACCTTTCATTTCCTACAAACAGATTTGAATTTGATTCAGTGGTTGCTGAGATATTGACCCTTAAAGTTGAGCCTTATTTTCCCAATTTAAATTTTTATTTCATTTTTTCATGTAAAAAATTAGGATTAGGTTTATTTAAATCACATGTACTTTAACTGAAGATTCAACTAAAGCATATCTTTCATTTCCCACAAACAGATTTGAATTAGTTTCAGTGGTTGCTGAGATTTTGCCCTTTGAAGTTGAGCCTTTTTTTCAAATTTCACTTGTCTTATTTCACATTTTTATATTGCATATATAGAGGATAAGGATTCTGAAACTCTTATATGATTATTATCTAGGCATATCAATTATTTAGGCATATATTTGTTGCTCACGAATATCACTAAAGCTCAAAAAGATGAACATTTTTGCTTATGGCACAATCTACCTTCCTTTAACTCTTTTCTTGCTCTTCGACTCAAAAAGCACTGTAATAAAGCATTTGAAAAAAATCATGAACTTGCAACCAAAGTTGGAATACCAAACTGGTGTGACTCTGAAAGGGAAGATATCAGCCAAGAATATCTTTTATTTTCTAATGTTATTATCACTCATTCTGGATTCCACAATAGGATTCATATTGATAGGAATGATGCCAATTTTCTTACTTTTGGTATATTCTCATATATCAATCCAATAACTGGCCAACCAATACCATATCCAGCTAAAATCAAAGGAAATGGTTTATATTTTCCAGAACACCGGTGAATCATTGATTTTGGTTTGGGAAACGGTATTATCAAAACTATTTGGAATTCTTCTAAGGATAATCATCAAACAACCAAAGCTCCTCCTGGTTTGGAATCCTGTCAAGATTTAACACATTTTGGTTGCTCATTTCAAATCAGTCATAAGTTGATTCAAAGAATCAATAAGGTAATGAAAGAAGGTAAAGTTAATCGATTTAAAAAAACTTTATCTAGATCCAAAAAGCATGGGGATCAGAGTTGTCGTTGAAAATTTTATATTTTTTCATAAATTTTTAATAAATATTTTTATGTATCAATTTCCTCAACTAAATTAATGGGCCCACAACCTTGTGTTGTATAAAAGGTAATCATGATAACATTCATTTGTTTCATGGGGTTCCTCTAGCCTATACCTGTGGAAAGTCCCATTTCTAGATTTGATCTGCATTTTGGCTTGAGGGATTGTCATTACTTTAAACTAGGGAGATTGATATATATTAGATATTTATTTAATAATTTACGTAATTATATTAAATTTAGATGACTTCCACCACTTACTTCAATAAAATGCAGGGGGGGGGGGGTATTGCCAAATTTTCAAATCTGACATGTGAAATTGATGACTTAGAAAAATTTTGGTGATATCCACCCCTCGCTTCAATAAAATGCAGGGGAGAGTATTGCCAATTTTTTAAAACAAACACTATGCAATATAGGGGGTGGACTTGCTAGCAAGTCCTCAACCTGAACTGAGATGGACCTCAGATGGAACTCAGACTGAACTCATACTGAACCCAAACTGAACTCTACTTGAACACCCACCTAAAACTGTTCTGCTGAGTGGTGTTCATTCCTGATTGTATGGTTCCTTTATCAATAGCTCAATGTGTGTTCAATCTGTTGTGAGTTTGGGTCCAAGGTTGCGGACTCACTAGCAAGTCCGCCCCCCATATTGTGTGGTGAAATATAGAATTTTTTTGACTTGTGAATATTTTGGTGAAAATTTTTGACGAGAATGTGAAAGTAATTGTTTCCACCTTAAGCAGGTTTCTGGCTCAAAGGAATAGTAGTACCATCAACAAAACCAATACATCCTGGGAAGCCCTCTGCTTGCATAACCTGAGATGATTCAAGTCGCTCTTCTTTTGTTGGCCAGGTGAGAAGTTGAGATTCCAAGGAGTTGATGGCAGTGTTATATCGTTTGGTATAAGTGTTAACTGAACCATACCCTAAATCAAAGACATTTTCTAAACGTTTCAAAGCGGCTCCTTTACCATTTGAACCCAAACAACATAGTGTGATGGCTAATTGAATTGAAGGATGTCGTTGTTCTTTTTGAGAATTATTGTGAAATATGGGATGATCCTGAATAAGCTCAAGCAATTTAAGGAAACATTCCTGAGAAGTCCTGAACAGCTGTCTAAAACTGGGTGTAGATAGGTTAAGAAGTGTTTGGATGGTGTACTTGGGGGTATGAAGTACTTGAGGCTTTCTGGGAAGAAGGTAACGTTGTGGTAGCCTAAAGTTTAGTATGGCACCTAAGTATGTAAATGGAGTTATTACGGCGTGCAAGATTGGTGTTATTTTTTTTATAAAAGGGTTTTATTTAATTTATTTGAGTTTTAAATATGAAGAAATTGGTCAAGAGCAAATGCCTAAGCGAAAACAATTTATTTAACGGAGAAAACTTATTTTTACAGTCTGAAGATTTTATAAGTATCAAGTCGAGTCACTCAAGAACCTTAAGAAATTTTTCCAGAATTTTTACTATTTTTCTTATATTTTTAAATGAATTTTAAAGATTTATAGAAATATTTATGTTTTTAGAAATTACTTAACTTTGATGTATTTTCACAGGGTATCTAGAGCTGCGCAGACTACGAAAAAAAGTTTGGAATGTAAAGAGGAAGTGGCTCTATCATGTGTAATTTTTCTAGATTTTTTATTATAGTTTTAAAGGTTCTAATTGAGTCCGGAAGTCTGGAAAGACTCTGTTTGGACTCCGTACGGACTCCGTACCAGCTCCAGATTGACTCTGGGAGAGCTCTGGAGAAGAAAACTTAGGCACGTGACTAGGAATACTTAAGAGCCTCTCAAACTCAAAATTGAGAGGGGGGATAGATCATACATCTTAATCTTTAACCACCACGGTCTCATTTTTTATTACTCAACAAATTAAAATAAATTTTAATACCCTTATAACTTTATATTTTATATATAACATTTTAGAAATACTACTCAACAATTTAAATCACACTTCATACAGGGTATCTTTAGAAAGGTCTTCACCACTGGGACTTGATTATTGCTGTCTCATAAAAACTCAAATTATTTTAAAAACATAAAAGTCAATCTTGACAGATCTTTCACTGCTCCACCTTAATTGTTGTTATCAGTATTTCTTTTCTCAACAGCCACTTTTATTTAAATCTCAATAAGCGTTAAATATTTTAGAGTTTCATTATTTTTATCAATCAGATCCAAGTAGACTGGTTAGCTTAGTGATTTAGAATTCCCATTTTGTTGTTTTTATTGGAAGGACGGGGTTTTCAGCTAAATCCACACATCTCCTCCGGATTCTGCTTACAGCAAGGCGACTGTAAGATTTTACCTTACCATAGTTGGCGCCCAACGTGGGTTTAGATTTCTCTAGCTTTCTTTCAAGACTTACTTGGATCAAGAACTTTCTTAGCCTGCAAGAGGCATATTTACTGGAACTCTAATTGGATTTTTGTTATTGCCCTGCAAGAGGCTTGTTATTTTATCGATTGTTAACGCTTTTCATTACATATTGGGATTTCTTCTTCTGCTGTTGCTTCTGGATCTTCTAAACCTCTTACTCCCTCAGTTAGAATTGTTTCTTGGGATGGCCCAAAGTTTGATGGAGAGGAGGTTAAATGGTTCATTAGCAGGTATGAAGCTGCTGCTGCTGTTGATGGTGCTTCTCATGTGGATATGGTGAAGCAAGTTAGGTTTTTTATTGCTGATAGGGAGGTGGAAAAAGAGGTTATTGCTATGCAGGCATTCAAGGACAAGGATTGGGTAAAGCTTTCTAAAGCTATTGTTGATGGATGGGGTGTAAGGTTTACTATGATGGACCTCAATAAAATTGTTGGAGACTGGCAAGCAAAAGGTGGAGTTTCTTCTATGGCTGACTTCAAAAAGCTCTGTGTTCAGTTTGATGAAGTGGTGGAATATCTCATATTGGTTGACGAGTTAGTGCATGAGAACCAGGCAAAAGATTTGTTTTGGACAGCATGCAGCAGGGATATTCGTATGGACGTCGTGAAGGATCTTTCAAGAAAAGATTTGATGAAGGAACTGCCTAATGGTGAGCAGAAACTGCCGGCTCTGGAGGTTATCAAAGAGAACATTCAGGCCCATCTCAAGTTGTTAGCATTGGACAAATATCAAGAGTCATGCACTCAAGATGTTCGCAAGGTCAGCGAAGTTTTGGCCGAAAACAACGATATTATGGTCAAACCCCAGGAGGCCAAGAAGGCAAAAATGGGATTACCTGCTGCTAAAGTTGAGGGCAATGTAGATAATAAGATGGTCGATCACTTGGCAGATTTAACGAAACAATTAAAAATATTTGTTCAAGAGACTCAGAAGGCCAACAAGGCCCCAATTGCTTCTTTGTCGACTTCGACTTCTTATCAGTCCAGAGGTTATGAACGTCAAAATTATAATGGCAATAACAATGGTAACCGCTTCCCAGGCAATGGGAGAAATGGTGGGAATGGTGGTAGTAATAGTTATAGAGGTGGCTATTATGAGCCAAAGGTGTGCTCCTATTGTAATAGGAGGGGGCACAGAGCAACAGTTTGTTTTGCTCTTGATAAGGATATGGATGCTGGGCAAGTTTTATTTGATGGTAAAGTTTATAAAATTCCGGATGACTCGTTCATCAAGCCCAGTGATGGACAGTCTCCTTCTGATTTGGTCAGAAGAAGTTTAACGGCTGAAAGGAGAGCCAGATTTGAAGAGGTGATGGATGAAGATGTTAATGCCAAGGGTGGCAAAAATGGTAATGGTAATGTTGGTAAAGCTGACAAGGGCAAGGAGAAAGAGGTCAGTAAAGCCAAATTTTCTACTTCTTTTGGTGGTTTAGAGCTGGCGACGGTTGCCCAGGTGGAGGGTAGCTGTATGGCTGGCAAATATGATGTTAATGCTGCTAGAAGAGCAGCTGCTACTAAGGCGAAGAGTAGCATTCAGAGCCAATTGAGGGCTAATCCTGGCAAGGCCAATAAAAAAGTGAACCCATACTCAAGGGACAAAAATTCTAGTGCCCAAACTGCCGCCAACAAATTGAACCCTTACTCTAAGGACGAATTATATAAAATGCAGAAGGGGATCGCTGATATGGGGCCCCCTAGTTATGGCAAGTTTGTTTTAAATGGTGAGCCTATGCCAGAGGATGATTCGGATTCTGAGGAGGATGTACCGTTGGCGTCTCTACCCAGACCAAGTTTTAGGGGTCCCATCCCAATGGAGGGTGTAAGAAGGACTAGCAATGGATCAGGATTAGTGCAAGAAGCTGGTGAAGGTATGGTAAGGTAAACTCTTACAGTCGCCTTGCTGTAAGCAGAATCCAGAGGAGATGTGTGGATTTAGCTGAAAACCCCGTCCTTCCAATAAAATAACAATATGGGGATTCAACGCTTATTGAGATTTAAATAAAAGTGGCTGTTGATAAAGAAATACTGAATACAACAATTAAGGTGTACCAGTGAAAGATCTGAAAAGATTGACTTTTATGTTTTTATAATAATTTGAATTTTTATGAGACAGCAATAATCAAGTCCCAGTGAAGAAGACCTTTCTAAAGATACCCTGTATGAAGTGTGATTTAAATTGATGAGTAGTATTTCTAAAATGTTATATATAAAATATAAAGTTTTAAGGGTATTACAAATTTATTTAATTTGTTGAGTAATAAAAAATGAGATCGTGGTGGTTAATGATTAAGCTGTATGATGAGTCCCCCCCTCTCAATTTCGAGTTTGAGAGGCGCTTAAGTATTCCCAGTCACGTGCCTAAGTTTTCCCCTCCAGAGCTCTCCCAGAGTCAATCCGGAGCCCGTACGGAGTCCGTACGGAGTTGAAACGGAGTCCATACGGAGTCGATTATAACCTTAAAAAAATCTAGAAAAATTACGCATAATAGAGCTACTTCCCCTTTACATCCCAAACTAATTTCTTTAGTCTGCGCAGCTCTAATCACCCGGTGAAAATTCATCAAAGTTAAGTAATTTCTAAAAACGTAAATATTTCTATAAAACTTTAAAATTCATTTAAAAATATAAGAAAAATAGTAAAAATTCTGGGAAAATTTCCCAAGGTTCTTGAGTGACTCGACTTGATACTTATAAATTTTTCAAACCGTAAAAAATAAGTTTTCTCTGTAAAATAAATTGTTCTCGCGTAGGCATTTTCTCTTGACTAATTTCTTCATATTTAAAACTCAAATATATTAAATAAAAACCCTTTTTAAATAAATAATAACACCAATCTTGCACGCCGTAATAACTCCATTTAAGTACTTAAGTGCCATACTAAACTTTAGGCTACCACATCCTCCCTCCAATTGAGAATGTCCCCATTCATAAAACTTGCATAAGTGGTCGAACACAATATTCATTTTTAACCTTCAACCACCATCTTCTTTAATCAACTATAAAATTCATCTTCATCTATATGTCTTTTAAAGAACTTGTTGCTCGATGTGAACTCTGTTCTCGATACCAGGTACCTTGTTTAATGTCCAACCCTAATCTTCCTGGCAGGACAGCTTGCGACTTATGCCGTGTAAAAAAAGTCAAATGTAACCGGCCAATGGTTCCTTCTAAAACAAACGTATATTTAGGACCAGCAGCTCTCCCTGATCCCTCAACTTCTAAAAAACGATCAAAAATTCCTGTCTTTTTAAAACAAATAAGATCAAAAACAGCTTCAAAAGTTCAATCTTCATCAGCGGATCCCGGCCTAATTTTGCCTTCACAAGATCCTAATCCTATAACGCCAGTGCCCCCAACCAACTTTGCTGAGACTATGTTTCCTGGCTCTAAATGTAAGACCCTAGTATCTTACTAAAAAAACTTTTAATCAAAATTGATTAAACCTATGACTTAATAACATATTTGAACTTCTAGCTGTCGAAATAACCAACACTGATGATGTTGGTAGAGTGAAGACGGACTATATCAATCATTATCCAAATTTTCATTGCTATCTTTTTCTTGACTTTACGAATGAGTTGAAACGAAAAATGCTGGCCTATTTTCAAGAAACTCCAGCTAATAACCATGAAGACCTCATTAAAAGAAGAATTTTAATGCAAGGCTTTGATAATGATGTTGAACAATTTCAAAGAAATTATCTTTTCTAACAGTATAATTTGATAAAATTTTGTTTTTGCTTGGTCTTCTTTTAACTTTCAACATAAATGATGTTTTCTTTCTTCTCTGGCTTGATATACCATAAAATAAAATAAAATAAATCTTGTGATGATTCCACTACTGAGAGCAAGGTTTGAATCCCTTCAGACTCCCATATACCAGTCTTTCTTCTTGTCACAGCATTGAGAGAGTGGATCTTCCTATGAGCCGAATACTCCTGATTCCAACCTCATAGGGCCCCCCACTGAGCCGAATTCTATGATTCCAATCTCGCCATAAGGTCCTCCAAGCTTCACACCAAAAAAAAAAATGGCCTAACTATGAGGCACTAAAAAAAATCAATCCCTAAAATCCAACTACCATCCTAACTTCTGATTCCTTCATCACAATTTTCAAACTTTGCTATACAGCAAACCCATAAAATACTTTTGCCAGGCTTCCAATAATAATATTAACTTTAGACCATGTTAAAGCGCCACAAATTTCACCTAATTAACCATTATGCTTTCCTTAGCATCATCACCACCTAAAATTTTAACCTCCTAAAGCTTATCAGCACCCAATTCCAAAAATAATTGAATAACCAGTTTAGAGTCTTAGTGGACAGTGATAAATTAAAAGTTTGAATTGAGTTATCCAAACAAGATTGACATTCCAGTTTAAAGTCTTGGTGGACCAAACATATAATCGATTGCTAGTTTATGGTCTTGGTGGACCAAAGATTGTTTAGGTGCATAAATAACTTGATAAATCCCTAAATAAGGCCTGGGATTGACCAAAGATTGAATAAATTTGATAATCCAGTTTAATGTCATGGTGGAACAAACATTTGATCGACAAGTAATCCAGTATAAGGCCATAGTGGACCAATGAATATTTGAATTATCCTGCAGATATTAATTTTCCAGTTTAAAGTCATAGTGGACTAAACAATGAATGAACTACCAGTTTAAAGTCATGGTGGACCAAACATTTGATCGATAAGAAATCCAGTTTAAGGTCATGGTGGACCCAACAGCTTGATAAGAGTGCAGTTTAGGGTCTTGGTGGACCTAACAACTTCATAAAAGTCCAGTTTAAGGTCTTGGTGGACCTAAAAAAATCTTCTATCCTGAACCCAGATTTCCCACCAGCTTTCTTCATCCTAGTTTCAAGTTTTCTTCTTCAAAAAAAATATCTTCTATCAAGATGAAACCTTCTGACTTCATTGCTTCAGCTGATCAATCTTGCAAATACTGTGCTTTCACCCATAGGGAATGTATCTTCACTTTCAACTGGCAAAAGCACACTTATAACAGGTCCTGTTTATCCTGTTATGAGAAGAAAAGAAAATGTTCTGGCTTGAGCTGTGGTTCATTCCCTATTACCGCTACTAGCTTCGCCGCCTTCTGCAGACCTCCTCCTTCTTCTTCACCTTCTACTCCACCCCTTATTCCATCAACCTCTAAAGATCCGATCCCTTTTTCTCCATCAACCTATTTAAATCTTTCTCCATCACCTAATCCTCTGGGTCCTTCTCTCCAATCTAGACTTGCTGCTACTCCCCCAAGAACTCTTGCTGCTTCCAGGGCCATGCTTCAACCTTCTAACAATTCTTCTCCTATTTCCAACATCTTGAAGCACAAAAGGTCCTATAATAGCCAGCAATCTTCATCTTCTCTTGTTTCGTCCAAAAGGCCCAGAACATCTATTTCAAACACCAAATCCAACACCAGTCCTCCTCATCTATCAAAAATAAAAAATCCTTTTTTAAACATAAAAAATCCCACTCCATTACCAAGTAAGGAGTTTATCTATGATCATGATAGTGTTGACACAGGTTAGTCATCTCTTTATCTTCTTAATCTTCTGGTTTTAGTTTGCTGATATTTTCATTTGATAAGCGTCCACCAGTTCTCCAATTTCATATTCAGCTTATGAACTACCAGAACCTAATCCAAGCTTCCCTAGAGTTCCAATTCACCTAGTGTCTGAAAAGCTCTTTGCTAATTTTAATAACCTTATCGCTTATTTCCAAAAATACCCGCCCTCTGATAGATCAGAATCTTGTATGAGAGAGCAACTGTTAAGAGACCTTTTCAAAATAGCCAACTGGCTTCAACACTATCGTGACCGTGAAATAAGATTTGAATCCCAGGAAATCAACCAAGGTCCTTCTAAATTTTCTAATTTCGATTCTTCAAAAGATAACAACCCTTGATGATGTTCTTCCTGTATGCAGCTTTCTTTAATAATGTTTGAAAAATAAAAAAAAAATAAAAATCTAAACTACCTAAAACTAAAATACCTTTTATTTATTTATTTTCTATTTATTTTTATTTATTATTATTATTATTATTTTTTTTTTTTATTTTTTTTTTTAGTTATTTTATTTTATTATTTTTTATTATTTTTTTTTATTTTTTATTTTTTTTTATTTTTTATTTTTTTAAATTTAAAATAAAAGATTTTAGAAAAGATATTTTTGAAATAAAAGTTAAAATTTAATTTTTAAAGAAAGATAAACAAATGTGAAAAGAAAGATAAAAAAGTAATAATAAAAAAATTCTAAAAGATGCCCCCCGGCCATTTGATGAGCCATACCCTCGACATCATACCCACATCCAAGTGCAACTTGATGTGGTTAAACAATTTTGAGAAATTGAAAAGAAAAGAAAATAAATGAAAAATTTTTTTTTCTAGAAGATAATTTTATAATGATGATCACTGGGTGGGCCTTCCTCCAATTTATAAAAATGATTAGAGACCACCAGTGAGCATCACCTTTACAATAATTCATAATATGTATTTAAAGAAAAGAAATCACAATCTAACATAAAAAAATCAAAAAGCAAAATAAAATAAAAGAATCTTGAATCCGGCTTTGAGAGCAGTGTCTCTTGATTTGTTCCAGTTTATAGTCTTAGTGGACTTCCTAAAATTAAAAGACAAAGCCAGGATTCAACTAGAAACAGGGAAAATTTTGGAAACGAACATTTTGGGGTAATTGTGTATAGAGCAGCCAGCCCATCAATTACCCCCACACTTGCCAATATTAAATTAAGAAGATTCCCCTGTGAACACTTCTTCCAATAAATTTTTAAAATTTTCCAACACTATCTTCACCCATATTTTTAAAAATTTTGAATTTTGAAAATTTTCAAAGAAGGTTTTCTCGCATTTTGTTATGTTTCATCACAGTTTTGTTGCCCATAAGCAGTGTAACGACAGTAAAGTATTTTGATAAAAAAGAAGATAGTTTATCCTCGTTGCGAAGGTCAATAAATTTAATAAAAGTCATTAAAATTGTAGTTTATCCTCATTTCGGAGTTAGACTTCGGCACTCCTGGTGCCTCTAGGATAGAACCGTTTCACTTGATCGGCCGCTACCCTCTTCTTCAATACTACTCCATCCAACTCTTCTAGCACATATGAACCGCCAGAAACTTGCTCCTCGATTTTATACGGTCCATTCCACCTATCTGCAAACATCTTTCCCCACTGACTTTCCAAACTCCTATTATACACCAAGACCATATCTCCTGGATTCAAAGGTTTCCTTAATCGATGTGCCAACTGCTCATCCCAATATCTAACTGATTTGTTTCTGATCTTCATCATCAGCAAATATGCCTTTTCTTAATATTCTTCTTTCTTTTCTAGCTGCATCATTCTTGCACAAAATAATTCTTCAGTAGTTTTCACCGTGTCCCAGTCAACTCCAAGATATGATTCAGCTTCTAAATCAACCGGTAAAACTTCTTTCTGTCCAAAAACAAGTTCATAAGGTGAAAATCCGGTCGTCCTTTTGGCAGTGATTCGATCAGCAAATAAAACTAAAGGTAAATAGTGCCTCCACTTTTCGGCACTTGTCCCACACATTTTAACTAAAGCATCCTTGATAAATTGATGACCTCTTTCAACCATGCCTTCAGCTTCAGGATAATATGTGGTTGCTACCCTAACCTTTGATCCTACTTTCAATACGGCCTCTTTAAACTCTGTCCCAAATTCAGGACCTCCATCTACCGTCACCAACTTCATCACCCCATATCTATATACCCAATTATTCAAAAAAAATTCTGCAACATTTTTGGCAGTTAAATTAATAAGAGGCGCTGCCTCTACCCAACCAGATAAATCATCTCTGGCCACAATTAAATATTTATACCGTCCCTCTTTTATATGAACGGCATCTAAACTGACTCTTCCAAAGAGCTTATATTCACCAGTCGCGCGTCCAGGTTCTTTTGGCCTTAAATAACTTTGTCTTTGACATTCTTCGCATGACTGAACCCACTGTTTAACAGCCATCTTCATGCCAGGCCACCGAAATTGATCAGAAATTCTTCTAAACGTTTCTCCAACGCCTCTTTGCCCGAGATCTTCATGCAGTGATTTCAAAACTAATTCTTGCCCCTTCTGTTGAGTTATAACTACTTGAGGATTTGGATAACTTCTCCTCATTAAACGTCGACCAGATAGGTAAAACGTAGATGACTTCCTCTTGATAGCCACACATTCATCATCTTCACAATCTTCTGGCCTCTCTAAAGTCAACAAATATTTGACTAACAAAAAATAAAAACCAGTCTGACCCCAGACTTCATCTTGAAAATAGATTAATATAACATCAATAGGGACTTCTCTATCACCAATATCACCTGCACATGAATGAGCCAATAATTGTTGACCTCTAAATAAATCTTTAATCGAGCTATGTCGACGTTTTTCATCTGAACCTTTGGATCCTTCGTAAAACGTATTTGAAAATACCTCTTTCTCTTTATCCACCTTTTTATTTAAATTCTCTAATTCTCCAACATATACACCATTCCTTAATTTACTACTATCCCACACTACCAATCCATCTTCCTCTACATACACCACATCTTCTTCTATCTCCTCTCTGCCGAATTTATCTACACCTTTTCCAACACCTTTATAAACATAAAAACTATTTTTCAGTTTATCCTCTTGGTGGAGGTCATCGACACCATAATCTATACACAATAGTCCTGCCAGTTTAACCTCATGGGGGAGGTATGGAAAGTCTTCAGATCCTTTAGTGCTGGCTTAGATAATAGGTATATCTTCATCGAACTCTTCTGAGTCTGAATCTTCTTCTGTGCGTGGTCTCCTCGATAAACCATCTGGCATAGTAAAAGTCTTGCCAGGCTTATGAACTAAATCGAATGAAAAATGTTGAATAAAAGCTACCCATCTCGTCATGGGTGCGTTCTTTAAACTTGGGGAATTAATCATCTGGATTAACGATTTCGCATCCACTTGCAACTCAAAATGTTGCCCCCACAAAATATGCTGAAGTTTCTTCAGTATTTTTACCACACCACATAATTCCAATTTTGGTTGAGAATATCTTGATTTGACCTCAGTAAATACTACAGATTCATACCTAACTGGCCTGATGTAACCAGCTTTATCCATCTGAGACAAAAGAGCCCCAGCTGCAACCTGACTTGAATCAACTGCTAAATAAATTCTGCCAGCATCTTTTCCATAATCCAACTTGTGCAGGACTAAATCCTTCCCTAAAACCTCCTTCAACTTCACAAACGCCTTCTCACACTCTTCATCCCACTCCCAGTCTGCATCCTTTCTCGTTAACCGTCTCAATGGAGCTGCCGATGAAGAAAAGTCCTTGATAAACATTCTAACATATACGCAAACGCCTAAAAACCCTCTAACTTTGGTCGTACTCTTGGGTCTTGGCCAGGACTGAATTTTATTAACTTTCTTCTTGGACATAATCTTACCCTCTCTACATACCACATGGCCTAATATTTCTAAGGCTGGCACACAAAATGAAAATTTTGAACCAGAAATAGTTAAACCAGCCTCTTCAATTCGAAACAAGATTCTTTCTAATGTAATTGCAAACTCCCAAATGAATTTGTGTACCCTGGGATTCTCTTCCAACACCTGGTTATCATAGTCGGTTGTTGGTCCCTTAATTCCTCCATCATCTATAAATATTCCAGCATATTGTGGAATTTCGTCTTGAAGGATCCAAGCCATCTGAGCTTGATAAACTGCAACCGAATTTTTTGCTCCTTGAGGTAATCTTGTTAACTGTAATCGTCCAAGTGGCGTATCAAATGTAGTGAGGGGCCTTGAGTCCGGATGTAACTATCTCTCATCATATCCACCCATAATATCTCCCAATCCATAACACACTCTCCCTGCAAACGCTTCAACAAACTCCTCAGCACTAGGTGGTATCCCAGCATCCTTTATTGTAACCCTATTTAATTCCCTAATATCATGAACAACTCTAAGCTTGCCATTCGGTTTCTTGATACAAAATACCAGACTAGAATAACTTGATGTTGATTGCTCATACAGTCCAGTGCATATCCGTTCTCTGACAACTTCAATATAGGCTTCTTTTAATGCAGCCGGAATTGGAATTGGTTTCTGCTGCCACGGTTCATGACATACCACAGGAATCTTGTAAGGCTCCCCATAGGAATGCTTCAACACACCCCTCTCCTCTTCTACAAAAGCAATGGCCTTCTCTCGCTTGACCATCACATCCAACAACAACTTCTTCTCTTCTCCAGACAACCAACCATCAGGTCCAAAATTAACAACACCCAGTCTCTCAAAAGTGATTCTTGACGTCTCATAAAATTCAGGTGGATTCCTTACCAAGGGACTTTCATAAGGATCTCTTGATAACCTTGGTCTTCTCAAGGGTGGATTTAATTGGGCAGGTAGCGGTTCATTAATAGGTCAAACTTTATTTGCTACTTTCTTATATTTGGCCACCTCCACATCTAAATAACCTTGAGGTAAAACATTTACTTTTGATTTGCCATTTAAAATTTCGTCAAATAAATCTTCTTCATCGTCAGAATCGGAATAAGAAAAATTAGAAAAATATTTTATTTCATTTTAAAATTTTACCCTTTTCTCCTTTCCCTCGTCTAATTTATAAACAGATTTTCCAACACCTTTCCTTCCCTTATCCAACAGTAATTCGCCCGTAAGGAAAGTTGGCAGTTTATGCTCTTGCTGGAGGACCGGAATTGAATTTTCACAAAAATTATTTTTTTGTGTTTTAATTATACTGAGATTTTTAATCGGATTTTGATAAGATTTTTGCAGTTTACCCTCTTGCTAAAGGTCCATATTAGAAGGAGATACTTGCAGTTTAACCTCTTGCTGGAGGTCCAAAAACATACCCTTCCAATTTTTATCCAACCTAATTTGGCCCATTTTGCCTTTTTCACCATTTTTAAATTTAATTGAAAAACCGGGTAAATCCAATAAACATATAGAAAAGTCCAAAACGTATTTGCACTCCAAAGTAATATTAACAGAAAATAATTGAGAATCCACTTGAATTATCTCCAAGTGAGCTGACATATTGCAATCCGGGATCTCATCCTGAGGAGAGATTACAACATTAGAGTGATCAGCCCCTGCTACCCCAAAAAATGAGGGCATTCATCCTTCTCAAACAAACATAATTCACCAGAAGCCGTCTGTTTTATATGCCGCTTCTTGGTGCAAACACAACACTGGGACAGAGTAGTAATCCCTGGCCGTGTTTCCCAACCTTCATCTCCAGGAGGCGCTAACCGCATATGTAACCTCCGCATATCTTCACCAGTGATCTCCAAACTAATCCCCATGCCAGCTTGATACCCTATCCTGGCCTCAAAATCCATCAAAAAAGGACCACCAAGAACAGTTTTGACTGCTCCTCTGGCCACATAAAAGTGAACCTTACCAACAGATCCACCAATGCCTAACCTGACATCCTCAGCTGTGCCCATCAGCTCTGTTTCATGCCCTCCAATACCTCTGAGGTTTCCCCCAGTTCCACTTTTAATTGGTAAGCCTATACTCGTCGCTTGCTCCAATGAAATTAAATTAATTTGAGACCCTGAATTGACCAAGGCCTTAACTTCTTTACCATTAAGAGTTACCACCAGGTAACCCAGGGGAGCAGAAAAATGCGTATCTACATCTTCCCCAAACTTTTCAGCATTTTCACAAATATATTCCACCTCTCCAGTGGAAACCCGACGCCTCGTCAAACGCTTCTTTTGCTTTTCAGCAAGTGCTGGACTAATCGTAAATAACTCCCCCAAAGATAAGGGAATCTGCAGTTGATTCACCCTATTCAAAACTGCGTCCATCGCATTAGCTTGGCCAGAAACTACTGGCCGCTCATACTGGACCTTTGATTTAACAACCTTGGCCCTGGGTACCTCTTGAGGTCCAACCGAGCCATCTTCACCTCCCATAATAATATCTTCACTTTCTATAACCCTAACTCCGTCACCAGATTCTTGCACTAATCCTGATCCATCGCTAGTCCTTCTTACTCCCTCCATTGGGATGGGACCGCTAAAACTTGGTCTGGGTAGAGACGCCAATGGTACGTCCTCCTCAGAATCCGAATCATCCTCTGGCATAGGCTCACCATTTAAATCAAACTTGCCATAAATAGGGGGCACCATATCAGCAATCCCCTTCTGCATTTTATATAATTTGTCCTTAGAGTAAGGGTTCAATTTGTTGGCGGCAGTTTGAGCACTAGAATTCTTGTCCTTAGAGTAAGGGTTCACTTTGTTATTGGGCTTGCCAGGATTAGCCCTCAATTGGCTCTGAATGCTACTTTTTGCCTTAGCAGCAGCTGCTCTTCTAGCAGCATTAACATTGTATTTGCCAGCCATACAGCTACCCTCCACCTGGGCAACCGTCGCCAGCTCTAAACCACCAAAAGAAGTAGAAAATGTGGCTTTACTGACCTCTTTCTCTTTGCCCTTGTCAGCTTTACCACCATTACCATTACCATTTTTGCCACCCTTGGCATTAACATCTTCATCCGTCAACTCTTTAAATCTGGCTCTCCTTTCAGCCTTTAAACTTCTTCTGACCAAATCAGAAGGAGACTGTCCATCACTGGGCTTGATGAACAAACCGTCCGGAAATTTATAAACTTTACCATCAAATAAAACTCGCCCAGCATCCATATCCTTATCAAGAGCAAAACAAACTGTTGCTCTGTGCCCCCTCCTATTACAATAGGAGCACACCTTTGACTCATCATAGCCACCTCTATAACTACTACCACCATTCCCACCATTTCTCCCATTGCCTGGGAAGCGGTTACCATTATTACTGCCATTATAATTTCGACGTTCATAACCTCTGGACTGATAAGAAGTTGACGTTGACAAAGAAGCGATTGGGGCCTTATTGGCCTTCTGTGTCTCTTGAACAAATATTTTTAATTGTTTTTTTAAATCGGCCAAGTGATCGACCATCTTATTATCTAAATTGCCCTCAACTTTAGCAGCAGGTAATCACATTTGAGCCTTCTTGGCCTCCTGGGCTTTGACCATAATATCGTTGTTTTCGGCCAAAACTTTTCTAACCTTGCTAACATATTGAGTGCATGACTCTTGATATTTGTCCAACGCCAATAACTTTAGATGGGCTTGAATGTTGTCCTTGATAACCTCCAGAGCCGGCAGTTTCTGCTCACCATTAGGCAGTTCCTTCATCAAATCTTTTCTTGAAAGATCCTTCAAGACGTCCATACAAATATCCCGGATGCATGCTGTCCAAAACAAATCTTTTGCCTGGTTCTCATGCACTAACTCGTCAAAAAATATGAGATATTCCACCACTTCATCAAACTGAACACAGAGCTTTTTGAAGTCAGCCATAGAAGAAACTCCACCTTTTGCTTGCCAGTCTCCAACAATTTTATTGAGGTCCATCATAGTAAACCTTACACCCCATCCATCAACCATAGATTTAGAAAGCTTTACCCAATCCTTGTCCTTGAATGCCTGCATAGAAATAACCTCTTTTTCCACCTCCCTATCAGCAATAAAAAACCTAACTTGCTTCACCATATCCACATGAGAAGCACCATCAACAGCAGCAGCAGCTTCATACCTGCTAATGAACCATTTAACCTCCTCCCCATCAAACTTTGGGCCATCCCAAGAAAAAATTCTAACTGAGGGAGTAAGAGGGTTAGATGATCCAGAAGCAACAGCAGAAGAAGACATCCCAATAAGTAATGAAAAGCGTTAACAATCGATAAAATAACAAGCCTCTTGCAGGCCAATAACGAAAATCCAATTAGAGTTCCAGTAAATATGCCTCTTGCAGGCTAAGAACGTTCTTGATCCAAGTAAGTCTCTAAAGAAAGCTAGAGAAATTGAACCCCACATTGGGCGCCAACTATGGTAAGGTAAACTCTTACAGTCGCCTTGCTGTAAGCAGAATCCGGAGGAGATGTGTGGATTTAGCTGAAAACCCCGTCCTTCCAATAAAATAACAAAATGGGGATTCTAAATCACTAAGCTAACCAATCTACTTGGATCAGATTGATAAAAATAATAAAACTCCAAAATATTTAACGCTTATTGAGATTTAAATAAAAGTGGCTGTTGATAAAGAAATACTGAATACAACAATTAAGGTGTACCAGTGAAAGATCTGAAAAGATTGACTTTTATGTTTTTATAATAATTTGAATTTTTATGAGACAGCAATAATCAAGTCCCAGTGAAGAAGACCTTTCTAAAGATACCCTGTATGAAGTGTGATTTAAATTGATGAGTAGTATTTCTAAAATGTTATATATAAAATATAAAGTTTTAAGGGTATTACAAATTTATTTAATTTGTTGAGTAATAAAAAATGAGATTGTGGTGGTTAATGATTAAGCTGTATGATGAGTCCCCCCCTCTCAATTTCGAGTTTGAGAGGCGCTTAAGTATTCCCAGTCATGTGCCTAAGTTTTCCCCTCCAGAGCTCTCCCAGAGTCAATCTGGAGCCCGTACGGAGTCGATTAGAACCTTAAAAAAATCTAGAAAAATTACACATACTAGAGCTACTTCCTCTTTACATCCCAAACTAATTTTCGTAGTCTGCGCAGCTCTAATCACCCCGTGAAAATTCATCAAAGTTAAGTAATTTCTAAAAACGTAAATATTTCTATAAAACTTTAAAATTCATTTAAAAATATAAGAAAAATAGTAAAAATTCTGGGAAAATTTCCCAAGGTTCTTGAGTGACTCGACTTGATACTTATAAATTTTTCAGACTGTAAAAAATAAGTTTTCTCCGTAAAATAAATTGTTTTCGCGTAGGCATTTGCTCTTGACTAATTTCTTCATATTTAAAACTCAAATATATTAAATAAAAACCCTTTTTAAATAAATAATAACACCAATCTTGCACGCCGTAATAACTCCATTTAAGTACTTAAGTGCCATACTAAACTTTAGGCTACCACAACGGAGTTAGGGTTATAGAAAGTGAAGATTTTATAATGGTGGGTGAAGATGGCTTGGTTGGACCTCAAGAGGTACCCAGGGCCAAGGTTGTTAAATCAAAGGTCCAGTGTGAGCGGCCAGTAGTTTCTGGCCAAGCTAATGCAATGGATGCAGTTTTGAATAGGGTGAATCAACTGCAGAATCCCTTATCTTTGGGGGAGTTATTTACAATTAGTCCAGTGCTTGCTGAAAAGTAAAAGAAGCATTTGACGAGGCGTCGGGTTTCCACTGGAGAGGTGGAATATATTTGTGAAAATGCTGAAAAGTTTGGGGAAGATGTAGATACACATTTTTCCACTCCCCTGGGTTACCTGGTGGTAACTCTTAATGGTAAAGAAGTAAAGGCCTTGGTCGATTCAGGGTCTCAAATTAATTTAATTTCATTGGAGCAAGCGACGAGTATAGGCTTGCCAATTAAAAGTGGAACTGGGGGAAACCTCAGAGGTATTGGAGGGCATGCAACAGAGCTGATGGGCACAGCTGAGCATGTCAGGTTAGGCATTGGTGGATCTGTAGGTAAGGTTCACTTTTATGTGGCCAGAGGAGCAGTCAAAACTGTTCTTGGTGGTCCTTTTTTGATGGATTTTGAGGCCAGGATAGGGTATCAAGCTGGCCTGAGGATTAGTTTGGAGATCACTGGTGAAAATATGTGGAGGTTACATATGCGGTTAGCGCCTCCTGGAGATGAAGGTTGGGAAACACGGCCAGGGATTACTACTCTGTCCCAGTGTTGTGTTTGCACCAAGAAGCGGCATATAAAACGGACGGCTTCTGGTGAATTATTCTTGTTGGAAAGGGATGAAAGCCCTCATTTTTTGGGGTAGCAGGGGCTGATCACTCTAATGTTGTAATCTCTCCTCAGGATGAGATCCCGGATTGCAATAGGTCAGCTCACTTGGAGATAATTCAAGTGGATTCTCAATTATTTTCTGTTAATATTACTTTGGAGTGCAAATACCTTTTGGACTTTTCTATATGTTTATTGGATTTACCCGGTTTTTCTATTAAATTTAAAAACAGTGAAAAAGGCAAAATGGGCCAAATTAGGTTGGATAAAAATTGGAAGGGTATGTTTTTGGACCTCCAGAGAGAGGTTAAACTGCAAGTATCTCCTTCTATTATGGACCTCCAGCAAGAGGGTAAACTGCAAATATCACATCAAAATCCAATTAAAAATCTCAGTATAATTAAAACACAAAAAAATAATTTTTGTGAAAATTCAATTCCGGTCCTCCAGCAAGAGCATAAACTGCCAACTTTCCTTACGGGCGAATTACTGTTGGATAAGGGAAGGAAAGGTGTTGGAAAATCTGTTTATAAATTAGACGAGGGAAAGGAGAAAAGGGTAAAATTTTAAAATGAAATAAAATATTTTTCTAATTTTTCTTATTCCGATTCTGACGATGAAGAAGATTTATTTGATGAAATTTTTAATGGCAAATCAAAAGTAAATGTTTTACCTCAAGGTTTTTTAGATGTGGAGGTGGCCAAATATAAGAAAGTAGCAAATAAAGTTCGACCTATTAATGAACCGCTACCTGCCGAATTAAATCCACCCTTGAGAAGACCAAGGTTATCAAGAGATCCTTATGAAAGTCCCTTGGTAAGGAATCCGCCTGAATTTTATGAGACGTCAAGAATCACTTTTGAGAGACTGGGTGTTGTTAATTTTGGACCTGATGGTTGGTTGTCTGGAGAAGAGAAGAAGTTGTTGTTGGATGTGATGGTCAAGCAAGAGAAGGCCATTGCTTTTGTAGAAGAGGAGAGGGGTGTGTTGAAGCATTACTATGGGGATCCTCACAAGATTCCTGTGGTATGTCATGAACCGTGGCAGCAGAAACTGATTCCTATTCCAGCTGCATTAAAAGAAGCCTATATTGAAGTTGTCAGAGAACGGATACGCACTGGACTGTATGAGCAATCAACATCAAGTTATTCTAGTCCGGTATTTTGTATCAAGAAACCGAATGGCAAGCTTAGAGTTGTTCATGATATTAGGGAATTAAATAGGGTTACAATAAAGGATGCTGGGATACCGCCTAGTGCTGAGGAGTTTCTCGAAGCATTTGCAGGGAGAGTGTGTTATGGATTGGGAGATATTATGGGTGGATATGATAAGAGAGAGTTACATCCAGACTCAAGGCCTCTAACTACATTTGATAGGCCACTTGGACATTTACAGTTAACAAGATTACCTCAAGGAGCAACAAATTTGGTTGCAGTTTATCAAGCTCAGATGGCTTGGATCCTTCAAGAAGAAATTCCACAATATGCTGAAATATTTATAGATGATGGAGGAATTAAGGGACCAACAACCGACTATGATAGCCAGGTGTTGGAAGAGAATCCCGGGATACGCAAATTCATTTAAGAGTTTGCAAATACATTAGAAAGAATCTTGTTTCGAATTGAAGAGGCTGGTTTAACTATTTCAGGCTCAAAATTTTCATGTTGTGTTCCAGCCTTAGAAATATTAGGCCATGTGGTATGTAGAGAGGGTAGGATTATGTCCATGAAGAAAGTTAACAAAATTCAGTCCTGGCCAAGACCCAAGAATATGACCAAAGTTAGAGGGTTTTTAGGCGTTTGCGTATATGTTAGAATGTTTATCAAGGACATTTCTTCATTGGCAGCTCCATTGAGACGGTTAACGAGAAAGGATGCAGACTGGGAGTGGGATGAAGAATGTGAGAAGTTGTTTGAGAAGTTGAAGGAGGTCGTAGGGAAGGATTTAGTCCTGCACAAGTTGTATTATGGAAAAGATGCTGGCAGAATTTATTTAGCAGTTGATTCAAGTCAGGTTGCAGCTGGGGCGGTTTTGTCTCAGATGGATAAAGCTGGTTACATCAGGCCCGTTAGGTATGAATCTGTAGTATTTACTGAGGTCGAATCAAGATATTCTCAACCAAATTTGGAATTATGTGGTGTGGCGAAAATACTGATGAAACTTCAGGATATTTTGGTGGGGCAACATTTTGAGTTACAAGTGGATGCGAAATTGTTAATCCAGATGATTAATTCCCCAAGTTTACCGAACGCACCCATGACAAGATGGGTAGCTTTTATTCAACATTTTTTGTTCGATTTAGTTCATAAGCCTGGCAAAACTTTTACTATGCCAGAGGGTTTATCAAGGAGACCACCCACTGAAGAAGATTCAGACTCAGAAGAGTTCAATGAAGATATACCTATTATCAAAGCCAGCACTAAAGGAGCTGAAGACTTTCCATACCTCCCCCATGAGGTTAAACTGGCAGGACTGTTCACTACGCAATATAGGGGGTGGACTTGCTAGCAAGTCCTCAACCTGAACTCAGATGGAACTCAGACTGAACTCTACTTGAACACCCACCTAAAACTGTTCTTCTGAGTGGTGTTCATTCCTGATTGTATGGCTCCTTTATCAATAGCTCAATGTGTGTTCAATCTATGGTGAGTTTGGGTCCAAGGTTGCGGACTTGCTAGCAAGTCCGCCCCCCATATTGTGTGGTGATTGTATTTAGATTATGGAGTTGATGACCTCCACCAAGAGGATAAACTGGAAAATAGTTTTTATGTTAATAAAGGTGCTGGAAAAAGTGTAGATAAATTTGGTAGAAAGGAGGTAGAAGAAGATGTGGTGTATGTAGAGAAAGATGGATTGGTAGTGTGGGATAGTAGTAAATTAAGGAATGGTGTATATGTTGAAGAATTAGAGAATTTAAATAAAAAGGTGGATAAAGACAAAGAGGAATTTTCAAATACGGTTTACGAAGGATCCAAAGGTTCAGAAGAAAAACGTCAACATAGCTTAATTAAAGATTTATTTAGAGGTCAACAATTATTGGCTCATTAATGTGCAGGTGATATTGGTGATAGAGAAGTCCCTATTGATGTTATATTAATCGATTTTCAAGATGAAGTCTGGGGTCAGACTGGTTTTAATTTTTTGTAAGTCAAATATTTGTTGACTTTAGAGAGGCCAGAAGATTGTGAAGACGATGAATGGGTGGCTATCAAGAGGAAGTCATCTACGTTTTACCTATCTGGTCGACGTTTAATGAGGAGAAGGTATCCAAATCCTCAAGTAGTTATAACTCAACAGAAGGGGAAAGAATTATTTTTGAAAACACTGCATGAAGATCTCGGGCATAGAGGCGTTGGAGAAACGTTTATAAGAATTTCTGATCGATTCTGGTGGCCTGGCATGAAGATGGATGTTAAACAGTAGGTTCAGTCATGCAAAGAATGTCAAAGACAAAGTTATTTAAGGCCAAATGAACCTGGACGCGCGACCGGTGAATATACTCTCTTTGGGAGAGTTAGTTTAGATGCCGCTCATATCAAAGAGGGACGGTATAAATATTTAATTGTAGCCAGAGACGACTTATCTGGTTGGGTAGAGGCAGCGCCTCTTATTAATTTGACTGCCGAAAATGTGGCGGATTTTTTGTTAAATAATTGGGTGTATCGATATGGAGTGATGAAATTGGTGACGGTAGATGGAGGTCCTGAATTTGGGACAGAGTTTAAAGAGGCCGTATTGAAAGTTGGATCAAAGGTTAGGGTAGCAACCACATATTATCCTGAAGCTGAAGGCATGGTTGAAAGAGGGCATCAAGTTATCAAGGATGCTTTAGTTAAAATTTGTGGGACAAGTGCCAAAAAGTGGAGGCACTATTTACCTTTAGTTTTATTTGCTGATCAAATCACTGCCAAAAGGACGACCGCATTTTCACCTTATGAACATGTTTTTGGACAGAAAGCAGTTTTACCGGTTGATTTAGAAGCTGAATCATATCTTGGAGTTGACTGGGACACGGTCAAAACTACTGAAGAATTATTGTGTGCAAGAATGATGCAGCTAGAAAAGAAAGAAGAATATTTAGAAAAGGCATATTCGCGGATGATGAAGATCAGAAACCAATCAGTTAGATATTAGGATGAGCGGTTGGCACATCGATTAAGGAAACCTTTGAATCCAGGAGATATGGTCTTGGTGTATAATAGGAGTTTGGAAAGTCAGTGGGGAAAGATGTTTGCAGATAGGTGGAATGGACCGTATAAAATCAAGGGGCAAGTTTCTGGCGGTTCATATGTGCTAGAAGAGTTGGATGGAGTAGTATTGAACAAGAGGGTAGCGGCCGATCAAGTGAAACGGTTCTATCCTAGAGGCACCAGGAGTGCCAAAGTCTAACTCCGAAATGAGGATAAACTACAATTTTAATGACTTTTATTAAATTTATCCCTCCGCAATGAGGATAAACTAGAATATCAATGAGATTTTATGGATCCCTCCGCAACGAGGATAAACTATGATGTTTATAAAAAATCTTATCAACCTCCGCAACGAGGATAAACTATCATCTTTTTATCAAAATACTTTACGGTTGTTACACTGCTTATGGGCGACAAAACTGTGACGAAACATAACCAAATGAGAGAAAACCTTCTTTGAAAATTATCAAAATTCAAAATTCTTAAAATATGGGTGAAGATAGTGTTGGAAAATTTTAAAAATTTATTGGAAGAAGTGTTCACAGGGGAACCTTCTTAATTTAATATTGGCAAGTGTGGGGGTAATTGATGGGCTGGCTGCTCTATACACAATTACCCCATAATGTTTGTTTCCAAAATTTTCCCTGTTTCTAGTTGAGTCCTGGATTCGTCTTTTAATTATAGGAAGTCCACTAAGACTATAAACTGGAACGAATCAAGAGACACCGCTCTCAACGCCGGATTCAAGATTTTTTTATTTTATTTTTTTTTTGAATTTTTTATGTTAGATTGTGATTTCTTTTCTTTAATATATATTATGAATTATTGTAAGGTGATGCTCACTGGTGGACTCTAATCATTTTTATAAATTGGAGGGAGCCCACCCAGTGATCGTCATTATAAAAATCATCTTCTAAAAACTTTCATTTATTTTCTTTCTTTTCAATTTCTCAATAATTGTGTAACCACATCAAGTTGCACTTGGATGTGGGTATGATTTCGAGGGTACGGCTCATCAAATGGCCGGGGGTATCTTTTAAAATTTTTATTTTGAAATTTTTTATTATTACTTTTTTTTATCTTTCTTTTCACAATAGTTTATCTTTCTTTAAAAATTAAATTTTAACTTTTATTTCAAAACTATCTTTTCTAAAATATTTTATTTTAAATTAAAAACAAAATTAAAATTAAAAATAAATAAAAAATAAAATAAATAAAATCAAAAAAAAAAAATAAAAAAAAAATAAAAAAAAATAAAAAAAAAATAAAAAATTAAAATAAAAATAAAAATAAAATAAATAAAAAATAAAAATAAAATAATAAAAATAAAAAATAAGTATAAAATAAAATAAAAAATAAAATAAAATAAATATAAAAAAAAATAAAAATAAAATAAAATAATAGAATAAAAAAAGTTAATTAGTTAAATAAAAATTATTATATTTCTCAGTTTTATTTTTTTATTTTTTATTCTTTTTTGGTTTTATTCATTTAGTTTACACAGGAAACAGGGTCTAGGAGAACTCAATACCAATGGAATTTTACTTCAAGATATCTGTTAGTCCTCCATGACTTTAAACTGGCTACTGTTCAAGACGTTCTCGAGGTTTTTTATACGTATTTTGGATTTGTTAGTCCTCCAAGACTTTAAACTAGCTACTCTTCAAGATGTTCTTTAAGGTTTTTTACACGTATTTTTGATATGTTATTCCTCCAAGACTTTAAACTGGCTAATTTTCAAGACTGTCATTAAAGATTTTATATTGGAGCTATTAGTCCTTCAAGACTTTAAACTGAATTTCAAGGATGATTAAGATTTTATGGATATTTTTGGAGATAGATTTTCTTTATATAAATCAAATGTTAGGTCCACCAAGACCTTAAACTGGAGTGTTATCAAATGTTAGGTCCACCAAGACCTTAAACTGGACTGTTATCAAGCTGTTGGGTCCAACATGACCTTAAACTGGAGTTCTTTTCGATCAAATGTTTGGTCCACCATGACTTTAAACTGGTAGTTCATTCATTATTTAGTCCACTATGACTTTAAACTGGAAAATTAATATCTGCAGGATAATTCAACATTCATTGGTCCACTATGGCCTTATACTGGATTACTTGTCGATCAAATTTTTGGTCCACTATGACATTAAACTGGATTATCAAATTTATTCAATCTTTAGTCAAGCCTAGGCCTTATTTAGGGATTTATCAAGTTATTTATGCAACTAAACAATCTTTGGTCCACCAAGACCATAAACTAGCAATCGATTATATGTTTGGTCCACCAAGACTTTAAACTGGAATGTCAATCTTGTTTGGATAACTCAATTCAATCTTTTAATTTATCACTGTCCACTAAGACTCTAAACTGGTCATTCAATTATTTCTGGAATTGGGTGCTGATAAGCTTTAGGAGGTTAAAATTTTAGGTGGTGATGATGCTAAGGAAAGCATAACAGTTAATTAGGTGAAATTTGTGGCGCTATAACATGGTCTAAAGTTAATATTTTTATTGTAAGCCTGGAAAAAGTATTTTATGGGTTTGCTGTATAGCAAAGTTTGAAAATTGTGATGAAGGAATCAGATTTAGGATGGTAGTTGGATTTTAGGGAATGATTTTTTAGTGCCTCAGTGTTAGGCCATTTTTGGTGTGAAGCTTGGAGGACCTTATGGCGAGATTGGAATCATAGAATTCGGCTCAGTGGGGGGCCCTATGAGGTTGGAATCAGGAGTATTTGGCTCATAGGAAGATCCACTCTCTCAATGCTGTGACAAGAAGGAAGACTGGTTAATGGGAGTCTGAAGGGATTCAAACCTTTCTCTCATAGTGGAATCATCACAAGATTTATATTATTTTATTTTATGTTATATCAAGCCAGAGAAGAAGAAACCACGTTTTTATTATAAAGAATTAAAAGAAGACCAGCTAAAACAAGTTTATCAAATTATTTTATTAGAAAAGATAATTATTTTGGAATTTCTCAACCACTTATGCAAAGTTTTACAAATGGGGAAATTCTCAATTGGAGGGAGGATGTGGTAGCCTAAAGTTTAGTATGGCACCTAAGTACGTAAATGGAGTTATTACGGTGTGCAAGATTGGTTTTATTATTTTTTTATAAAAGGGTTTTATTTAATTTATTTGAGTTTTAAATATGAAGAAATTGGTCAAGAGCAAATGCCTACGCAAAAACAATTTATTTTACGGAGAAAACTTATTTTTACGGTCTGAAGAATTTATAAGTATCAAGTCGAGTCACTCAAGAACCTTAGGAAATTTTTCCAGAATTTTTACTATTTTTCTTATATTTTTAAATGAATTTTAAAGATTTAAAGAAATATTTACGTTTTTAGAAATTACTTAACTTTGATGAATTTTCACGGGGTAATTAGAGCTGCGCAGACTACAGAAAGAAATTTGGAATGTAAAGGGGAGGTAGCTCTATCATGCGTAATTTTTCTAGATTTTTTATTATAGTTTTAAAGGTTCTAATTGAGTCTGGAAGTCTGGACGGACTTCGTTTGGACTCCATACGGACTCCGCTTTGACTCTGTACGGACTCTGAACGGGCTCCGGATTGACTCTGGGAGAGCTCTGGAGGGGAAAACTTAGGCATGTGACTAGGAATACTTAAGAGCCTCTCAAACTCGAAATTGAGAGGGGGGATAGATCATAAAGCTTAATCTTTAACCACCACGGTCTCATTTTTTATTACTCAACAAATTAAAATAAATTGTAATACCCTTATAACTTTATATTTTATATATAACATTTTAGAAATACTACTCAACAATTTAAATCACACTTCATACAGGGTATCTTTAGAAAGGTCTTCACCACTGGGACTTGATTATTGCTGTCTCATAAAAACTCAAATTATTATAAAAACATAAAAGTCAATCTTTTCAGATCTTTCACTGGTACACCTTAATTTTTGTTATCAGTATTTCTTTTCTCAACAGCCACTTTTATTTAAATCTCAATAAGCGTTAAATATTTTAGAGTTTCATTATTTTTATCAATCAGATCCAAGTAGACTGGTTAGCTTAGTGATTTAGAATTCCCATTTCGTTATTTTTATTTGAAGGACGGGGTTTTCAGCTAAATCCACACATCTCCTCCGGATTCTGCTTACAGAAAGGCGACTGTAAGAGTTTACCTTACCATAAAGTTTTGTGGCAATTTTTGATAAAAAGACAAAATCTTCTTCTAGATCAGAATCAGAATCAGAATCAGAGTCCAAGAGCAGTTCAAGAGCCATGAAAGTCATTGATTTATGTAATTTATCACAATTTGAAAGTGAGGAAGGCATAACTCTTATATGATATGATATGAAGATGTAAGTGATGTACAATGTTTTGAGTTATGAAGTGTTATGCTGCAGAGTGCTGCGTATGAATGGGATGATGCTGACAAATCAGTGAAATGGGACTTGATGGTGAAATCAGAAATTTTGGTTGAGAAAGTGCGGATTTGAGTGAAATAAGTGACTTATTTCATTTTGAAATCCACCAGTATTGGGGATAGTGTGTTTTGGAAATCCGCACTTATTTAAGTGCAGATTTGTAAGTGCGGATTTGCCAGAAATGACACCCCCTATTTTCTAACTTTCATATGCATATGATTTCTGAAGATTCTGATCACTTCAGGAAAAACATTTGAAATTATAATAATGCCTTGGGAATGAATTTTCTTGGTGCAAAAATTGATTATTCAAAAAAATTGATTATTCAAACTGGGGACCAAAGGGTGTATTTACTTTCTGAATATCTGGCAAACTGCTTCACTATATGGGCTCTCTCCTACCACAAATAGGTGGTGCTGTAAAATTTGCACAAATTTATATTACTCAGCATTATCCTCTACAGCAGGCCCTACAAAAAGTGGAAAATGTGAATGGAAATGTTCTCCTCCCTTTAGTTATGTCTTTGCAAAAAATGAAAATATAAATGATCGATTTGTTGCATTGTTCAAAACAGCTAAAAAAAGAATTGCTCAGTCCAACTCCCCTATCAAAATCTGACTCAAAGGTACTACTCCCATAAATGTTAACCTATTATGCTATAACAACCCTACTTGCAATGAAGTAGCTTTGATCATGCATGGAAGTGTTGAGGAATTTCAGGGATTTAGGGATATCATTCTGGCACAAAGAGATGGCCCCCTTCAAATAATATCTGAATTACATCCCAGCTATTCCTCATTTCAATTTACACTTCTTTTCCCTTATGGTGAGATTGGCTGGCAATTAGGGATTTACTTCACAGAAAGGCATCAGCTAGATGGTGATATGAATGATAGTGAGGAACCAGGTGTTTTTTAAATATATTTTTTTTTAATTTAGTCCTTTTCAGTTCATTTATATAAATTTTATATTTATTTGTAATTCTCAATTTCCATGTACCTTTATATGAAGTTGTGCCTGGTAGAGGAGGATCAATACATATCTCTCAAATGCAATATTTTGCATATAGAGCCCACTACTGTCCAAATGGGGTTCCTCTGCTGCGCTTATCTGGCTCATTATTTCAGAAGTATTTGGTTGATTGTTATGCTCAAATGGAACAAATCAGACTCCACTAACTCTCTAAAAATCAGGATAAACTCCTGGAAGACCTTTATTGTGGTGTGGAAGATGCTATCAATAAGGGGGCCAATGTCAATTAAGTTGGAAAGCAAATTATTCGGCCTTCATCTTTTGTAGGGGGACCATGTAACATGGATCAGCTATATTATAATGCTATGGCAATTTTATGGAAATTTGGAAAGCCAGATCTTTTCATCAAAATCACTTGCAATCCAAACTGGAAGGAAATAAAAGATATGCTTCTTGAAGGTTAAACTGCTCAGGATAGGCCAGACTTGCTTGCCAGGGTGTTCAGACTGAAACTTGATGCCATTATGAAAGAATTTCTAAAAGGGGAACTTCATAGGAGTAAGGAACCAAGGACAAGGGGGGTTTTGGGCACTGTTTTAGCACATGTGTATTTCAATGACTTTCAGAAGAAAGTCCTACCACATGCACATATACTCTTATGCTTGGATTCAGAGGACAAGCCAGATACAATGGACAAAATTGACTCAATTCTTTCAGAAGAGTTACCTGACCCTGAGAAGGATCCTGTACTTTTTCAAAATATAACAACCTGTATGCTCCATGGACCCTGTGGCCCTTTCAACCCATATGTTTCATGTATAAAATATGGAAAATGTGCTAAAAGATACCCTATAAAATATAATGACACAACACAGATGGATGAAGCTGGATATCCTTTATATCATAGAAGATATGATGGCAAAATATTTAAAAAATTTTAAGGAAGCTTTCAATAAACAAATCAAAATGTGGTGCCTTATAATCCTTATCTCTCTAGAACATATAATTTTCATATAAATGTGGAAGTGGAAACTACAATATCTTCAATCAAGTATCTCTATAAATATGTGTAAAAGGGTCATGATTGTTCCTCAATTTTCCTGAAGGCTGACAGAATAATAGATGAGGCCAAGGAATATCTGGATGGTAGGTATGTTTCAGCAGTTGAAGCATGCTGCAAATTGTTTTCTTTTCCACTTCAAGATCATCAACCAGCAGTTACAAGATTACAGCTCCATTTTCCAGACCAAATGTCAGCCTAGGCATTCCCAGGACTGAGTATTTCTTATGCTTATAGTAAGATAACCTTAATTACATTAAGCTAATAAGTAAAAATTATGGTTATAATACTTATATATGGTTATTATGCTTATATATATAGTTATTACACTATTAAATGACTTATAAAAGTTTAAATAGCTTATCCATAGCCCTATAATACTTATTAAGTAGCTAATGAGGTCATTATATACTTAAATTAAGTGATATTAAGTAATTATAGACATACATAAGCTTATATGTATGCATAAACCTCATATTCAGTGAAATATGTATTTATTGTCAGCCAGGCTACGAGAATTACCCAGTAAAATAATTAAAAATTTATTAGGATGAAGCCACACCTTTAAATTCTTATTTTAATAATTATATTGCATTTACTTAAATAATTTACTTGTAATAATTTAACTAATTAAATTAATTAAATTAAGTAAATATTTAAAAAATTAATGTCCCCCATATTTTCATTCCCCAACACCATCCTCATGACAGGTCAGGAGTGAAAAAAAAATATATTAATACAAAAATTTAAATTCCACTTATACTGTTTTAAAAAAAATGAAATTTACAGAAAAATTTAAATAAATCAAATAATTAGTATATACAGGAAATAAATTTTATTGACACATTCTTTATAGAACATTCTTAATATTTGCAATATCTTATTCTATAATCTTCTTTCTCTCATACTTCTGTATATAGAATTTTAGCTCCATGGTTTCTTTGCTTTTTGCCTATATAAGGCCTCCCGTTTTGGTTTTTTTTCATCATTCCATTCTCACCTCACAAAATTTATTATATTTATATAACACTTATATATTACTACTATACTACCATAGTATCTACATCTACGTACTTCTAAGTTTCCAAAGTAATAATAATAATTATCATTTACCTTTTCATTGAGTATTAAAACTTATAAAGTTAAAAAATTATGTACCTTTTTGAAATCTTGAGTTTCCTACCTCTCACCACTGTTGGACTGCTGTTAAATCTTCTAGACCAAAAGTAACCCATTGACAGTTATATTATGTATATATAGGTCTACAAGTGGGGTTTAACCTTTAAATAGCCTATAAGCTTTATTTTTCTGCTTATTTTAGGTCATATGTACATATTCAATGGAATCACAATGCTTACACAAGCATATACACCTTTCCAGGTGCATATATCCAGTTTGGACAACTTAATTTGCTTCCTTTGATGGATTTTCACATATTTATGGGTTGGGATATGATTACTGGGTTAATATGGATGATTGGTGATGTTATTGGGGGCTTGGAAAGTTGATTTAGTTCCTTCATATGCTTTGTGTTTCATTCTATACTCTTTGGATGAGTTATTTTAACTGTTTCCTTATGGTATCTGATTTTATCTGTTTTCTCTATTTATGGTATGAGTTTATGATATCATTAATTTTGATAAAGGGTCCTTACTGGAGGTCTGAGTTTTGAACCTGCTTTAAGTGGAATCCATGGAGGAGGTTATAAGCCCTCAAAGCTCTGTAATTTCTGGGGAGAGCAGTGACATCATATGGATTGAAGGTCTATGCACTCCAGTGGATTTTGGTATAAGTAAGGGAGGATTTGACAGATTATTGGACATATCTTAATTACTACAACTCAAAAAAACATTATAAAACAATTATAATCATATAAAAATATATTTTAAAGCATTTATAAATTGATATTATCTGTATATTAGATAAAACTATATTTTGTCAACCTATTTTCCATCACTAGCACACACCAATCCAAATATTGTGAGTTAATATTGAGCATAACTATTTTATTAGTCTTCCCCTGACGCTTAATCATTAAATAATTTTTGAATAAGTATTCTTACCATTAATATTTACTATTAAATCACACTTAGATACTAGCATACACTGACAATTGGGGGTCTTTCCTTAATTATTACTTATAATTTGGTATAAGCCTTAGGACGTGATTTTTACTTTAGTATAGCTCATATAAACCAAATATTTGGGTCTACTAAACATTAGTGAGTTATCATAGCTCAGTGATTGTGGAAAAGAACCCTTATAACAAGTGTACTAGTCTTTTTAAATAGAAATCAGGTATTTACAGTAGTAACTGTACCCAGTATAAACCCTATTCCACTTGGTATTTTGTCACCAAAATAACACCCAATTAAATTGGTATTTTTTTAAAGATTGTTAAGCTAATTATTTTCAATTAAAAATTTCTAGTTAAACTTATTATTTTATTTTTAACAGAATTTTTTGAATTGTTATTATATATTATTTAAATAAATAAAAATATAAATTCAGGGTAAGCTCCAGGAATGTTATTAGTGTTTATATTACTAATATTTTTTGTCTACCAATTACCATATACATTTTACCTTTTGTATGTGTAAAAAAAATAGTTATTTCAGACATTATTAGTGCTCCACAGGACAATTTAAGTGATAAACCTGCTTTTAATACCAGGTCTAAAGGTAAAAAAAATGTACCAGGACATCACTATGGAAGGTCAGTCATAACCCCAGCCAGAAAAAATGAGCATAGAAAAAAAGGACACCCTTCTAAAAAAGATAAATATAAAGAAGACATCATCTCCTCTTCAGGATCAAATTTCCCACTTGGAAAAACAAGTTCTGAAGCTGGAGGAGTAAAAATATTCTATCATAGAAGAGGTGGAAAATGTGGAAAACAACTGCAGGATAGGATTTCAGAAACTAAACTAAACTCTGCCATAGATGAAGGGAGTATAGCTAAACCAGCCAACCTGTAGCCAAGGAGGATTAGGTCAGTCTCAGGACAAGATCTTGGTAGAGAAATGGAAATGGGATTGGTTTCACCAACAGTGGGACAGTCTCAACTGCAGCAGGGATCCACTCCCTCATCAGACCACTTCAACTCATCCTTACAAGCCAAAGAAAAGCACCAAAAATTAGGGCTTACTCCTATCTTTTGGTAAGTAGATTGCTTTCTAATATTACAAATAATGCTTATTATTGAAATGAAGGTAAATTAATTGATGTGAAATCTTCCCAGAAAATTGAGGAGGACTTGAGAAAATTGGGTTTTGATGTAGATACACATAATTTATCTTTTGTCAATAACAATAGTACTATGTATAATAATAATACAGTTAACCCTCAGCTGCCCCCTCTTATCAGTGAGTTGAGAGATTCACAAAATAGTTAGGAGTGTGATAAGGAAGATTTTGAGTAGTTTAATAAAAATCCAACTGTCGATAGAATTGTTTCAGAATTATGGAATAGAATGACTGAGTATGAGGAACAGGAAATTAACCTCACAAGTAAAACAATTATGCCCTTAAAATTGAATATTTCTCAACTGGCAAAAAGAAATAAAGAATTAGTGAAAGAAAATATGACTCTAACTCTTAAATATGATTCCCTAAGGAATAAATATACTGAACTTTTAAAAAAATTCTGTGAGTTAGAAAAATTGTATGAGGCACATTTATTGAAGTATGAATCAAGAACAAAGTAATAATTTTCAAAAACAAATCAAAATGTCTCTTATTTGTTACAAATATTAAATAAGGTTTAGATTGAAACTTCCAATCTACTAAAGAATCAGGATAGCCATAAGTATACACAGTATAATAATAATCCACTCATTTGCAAAAATGAATCTCAATCATTCCCATTGCCACCAAAAATGAAAACATCTGGTGGAAGTGTCAAATCTGAAAAATCAAATGTGAGTCACAAATCAGTACAAGAGGAAGTACAAGAAAATTTACTTAAGGTAAATGAGTTACTGAATTTGCCAAGGATTAGTGAGATTAAATCCAATCAGATAAACTGGCCAAAAATTGATCAGTACCCAACTTATGATGGGGAGGCCAGCTCTGATTGGCAACATTTTATTCAAAGAATCGACAATTTACAATTCTCATATAAGCTACCAGGTGTAGAAATAACATCAAAACTAATTTCATTATTTAAGGATGTTGCTTTATTATGGTTTGAAGCTGTATCAAGTGAGGGTAAAGATTACTCTTTGACTGAATGGAAACAACTAATTGAAAATCAATTTGGAGGTTCTAAATCCAGAATGACTCAGCAAAGATTATATGAGAAAACAAGATATAATCCGTTGAATGGTGAAAAACATATGGTATTTTTAATGAATTTAAATAGAATATTAAAAGCCATTTAGCCAAATATGGATTTTAACTTATGGAAAGATAAAATAATATAAAAATTACCTACATTTGTCAGAGACATTGTTGTAGCTAGAACAATAATGGTTAATAAAGACTATGAATTTATTAATAGTTGTAATGAAATATTATTAAACCATAAGTATGAAGCAAGGTACACCACTTATAAAAAAATAATGAACCTGCAAAAGATCAGAATTCAAAACCACCGCAGGAAATGTGGAAAAAACCTACTGCACCTGTAGTAACTAAAAGGTATGAGAAAAGTACATGTTATAAGTGCAATAAGCTTTGGGTTAAAGTTCAAAAATGTGAAAAAAATATAAATATTTTTGAAAATCAGAAATAATCTGAAAATGAAACAGAAAAAAGTAAAGATTTAAGTGATTATGACAGCAATATCTCATATAGTGATGAAAATGAGTTCTGTATGCTGGAAGATGATTTGTACATCTATGAAAATCTAATATTAAATATGGAATCAAATGTATAATTAATGAATTTAGAAGATGCTGAAATAATTAAGTATATACAAGCTGATAACTTAAGAATGACACCTATCAGCATTCCAGCACTAATTTCTGGAGAATCTTTAAATATAGTATTGGATACAGGAGCTTCTGGTTCTGTTGTTTCTGCATATACATTACAAAAAATTGATAGTGATTATAATTCAAACCTTGAAAACCTTAAAAATTTAAATTGGAGAGGTTTTGGATCAGTTCTACACCTCATTTGTAGATACAGAGCTTCTTTTTTCTTTAAACATCAACATGGGTATGTTAGAGTAACTTGTGACTTTGTAGTAATGGACAAAACTGATTTAAGTAGCTGTTTTATCATTAAAAAAACATTCTGACAAATTTTGGTGTGAAATTAGACCTGGCTAATAGTAATTTTACAATTGGCATGAATGGTAAAAGGAAATATATAATAAACTCTTTTACCACAGTCTTACACATTGAATAAGTAATAGATATTCCTTGCAAAGGAAGAGAATCCAGTGATATGGAATTCTGAAAACAGAAATTTCAAAAGAATAATTTGACACTCAGATAAGTGAAACTGAGAGAAAAATATTTTGGACTTAAATAAAACATTTCCAATGGCTTTTGCACATGGGACAAATGAACTTGGCCATGTAAAAGATCGTGAGATGAAAATTAGTTCAACCTGTGAAATGGATAATATTTCTGCTAGTCTTAAAAAGAAACCATACCTTGCTTCACCAATGAAGCGGAAAGACATATATTATAATATTAAGATGTTTTTAAAAATGAACATTATTGAAAAGGTTTAAACTACACCAAAATACTGTGTGATATCACTATTTCTAATTTTTTATGAACAAGATAAAGTAAGACTTTGTGATGACTATAGAGCATTAGATACATTTACAGTAGGTGATATTTACCCCTTGCCAAGGATTGCCTCTATACATGCTACCCTTAAAGGTGCCAAGTACATAAGCTTCCTAGATGGAAATAAAGGGTACCAACAAATTCCTGTTGAAAAGAACTCACAGAAATTTTTTTTAATAACAACAAATATGGGAATTTGTAAATATGACAGGATGACATTTGGACCATAAAGTGCTCCTTCAGTATTTCAGAAATTAATAAATATAAAATTCCATAATGAAATGATTGAAGGATGGATAATGGTATATATTGATAACATCATAGTGTCTCTAAGGCATATGATGAGCATTTTATCCATCTGAAGAAGGTATTTCAGAAGATGGATGAAATAAAATGACCCTTGAATTGAAAAAATGTAAATTTGGGTTTGAATCTTTAAAATTTCATGGTCATATTGTATCTGGCTTACAAATATGTTTTGACCTAAATAACATGGCTGCAATAAAGAATATTGGAATTCCTCAAAATGTAAAGGGTGTAAAATCTTTTCTGGTTATGATAGAGAGTTTATAAAGGACTACCAATTAATTTCTGCACCATTGACCATACTGATATAGAAATCAGAAGCTTTCATTTGGAAAAATGAAAGACAACAAGCTTTTGATAAGTTAAAGAATGTTTGATTACAGATCCTATCTTGGGATTACCAGATTTCCAATTACCTTTTGTCTTCTATAAAGATGCAAGTTTTATTAATTTGGGTGCTTCTTTGCATCAAAAAAGACTTATTGAAGAAAAAATTTAAGAAGTATTAATTTGCTATATTTCACGTACTCTGAGAGCTAGTGTATTGAAATATGGTGCTACTCAACTTGAATTTTTTTCAGTAGTATGGGCTCTTGAAAAGTTACATTATTACCTTGAAGATCAAAAATTTGAGTTAATAACTGACTTTAGTGCAGTTAAGTCACTCTTAAACATGAAAACTTCTAATAGGCATATGTTTAGATGGCAATTGGCGGAAAAAGAATAAAGAGCACAGATGACTATTACTCATAGAACATGGACTTTAAACTCTAATTTAGATCTTTTATCTAGAGTACCTCTACCCAAGAATTATGAAAATCCAGCTTATGTTCCTGAAACAGAGATTATTAACATTTATGTCATTTATATTGTAGATCTTGAGGAAGAATTTATGCAATAAATTTCTGATAATTATGCTTCAGATCCTGACTTGAGTAAACTTATTACAATATTGAATGATCCATCTAACTCTTCAATGAGTTTTTTAATAAAAACATTGTCACAAAAATATAGGGAAGCATTAGAAAAAGTTGAATTTCCCATTGAGGATGGTTTTATATCTTATAGAAAAAAATTAGTAATGTAATAGTAATTCCCCCTTCAACAAATGAGTTAATGTTAAGTATATGTCATGATGATATATTAGCAGGTCATTTTGAATTCCATAAAGCATTTTGAGAAACCAAAAGCTCCATGGGAAATAGTTAACATGGACTTTGTAACAGGTTTTCCAATAGCAGGGCATAAGAGTTATAACTCCTTCTGGATAATTGTAGATAGATTTACAAAAATGTGTAAATTTATTCCCACCCACAAAGAGGTTTCTGCAAAGGACTTAGCTTTTTTATGGTGGACACAAATGTTAAATATAGCAGGTTTCCCCAAAGCAATAGTTTCAAACAGAGATCCAAAATTTACTTCTGAGTTATGGATATCACTTATGGATGTTTCAGGTTTAAAATTAAGACTTTCTACAGCACACCATCCACAAACTGATGGACAAGCAGAAAGAATGATACAAACCTTAGAAGATATGATAAGAATTCATTTTGCTTTTGGTATTTAATTTAAAGACAATGACAAATTCACTCATGATTGGGTAACCCTTATCCCAGGTTTAGATTTTGCATACAATAGTATAGTTCATTCTGTCACTGCCAAAAAGCCATTTGAGTTATGGTTGGGTTATGTACCTCATAACCCTGCTAAAACTCTTAATAAATTACAAAAACTGGATATTTGTCGGTCAGTCGTCTAGAAGAGGGAAGAAAAAGGGGAAGAAATAGAGAAGGACAAGGAGAAAAGGATGTTTGAGAAATAAAAGAAATAAAATATAATAAAATTATTTAATTTATTGAAGAGGAGCAACGACAGATTTTCTTGAGTGGTGACAAAAGTGAGGTTTTAATTAAATAATACTATTATTATGATGTAAGAGCTATGCGCAGCAGACACTGTGATCACTATCAGACTTAAAGCAACCTTTCAATTGTTATATAGAATTTTAATTAGAATTTTATTACTAATAAAAAGAATATAAACGTAATGTAAAAAGTGTATTTAATTTTTTGAGTGTATAATAAGTGATGCCTCTACAGGGGATTATCCAAGGCCCTTTTATAGGCAATGGTCCCCTGAAGCACTACAAATGACTATATACAAAAGAGTAATGAAGTAAAACAAAAAGATAAGGGTAGAAATTTGTAACATAGTAACTAAGAGAAAAATATACGAAAAATAACAAGTATCCCAATTAAGACTGTAAAATTCCCATCCCAAATTCCCCAAATTAGTTTCTATAGATTAATAGGTAACTAAACAACTATGTGATCTACTAACTATGGGGAAAACAAATCAAAACAAGTAATAAAATCTGTTTTCAGTATTTCTAAGTGAAACAATTGACATGTTTTGATGCAACAAGGTATGCAATCAATTTAATTCAGCATAAGTTTATATAATTTAATTGTTTTCACTTATATAGTTAAATACTAGTTAACTGAAACAATTAATTAAATTAATTTGAGAAATTATAATACTATTTTATAAAATAAGTATTATAATTTATTTAATTTTCTTCCTGACACAATTAAGGGTCAAAAGAAGCGCCATTACTTATTGTTTAATACTATATGAAAGATGTAATTTAATCTATAAATGTAAATAATTAATTTAATTATATTATAAGTCAATTTCACACTTATAATTATATATTTTCAATTAATTAAATATTAATTTATAATTATTAAATATATAAAAATGTGCCATTTATTTGTAGAATATAAAATATATTATGTTTAATTTAAATGTATAAAATATATATAAACAATAAGATCAATATAACACTTATATATAATAAGATATTTATATAATTTTATTATGCAATAAAATATTAATTTATATACATTAAATATAATTCATATGCCCTCTTTCAGGTTCTATAAGGTAACACATCATTTACTGGGCTCCTGGAATAGCCTGGCTGACAATATTCATCCAGGTACAAAATCTTCCATTCAAATTCAAATATTATGCAGAAAGCATGCTCAAGAATGTATAAATAAGGCATTTGAGTATGAGAAGAAAAGAGGGGATAAATCCCATAAAGAACAAATGCACAAAGAGGGTGGCAAATTCCTTATTTCTACACTACATTTCAATTTAAATGGTAATGTTAAACTGAAATATTCATTCATTGGTCCATTTGTAGTAAAAAAGATGGTTGGTAACAATGATTTCGAAGTTATATTATATGCACCATATGATAGAAAACATCCAGTATTTCCTATTTCTCTTATGAAACCATACCATTCTAATGACACTTCTCTACTTCCAAGAATATCAGGAAGGTATAAACAGCAACCTGAAGAAATATTTGTAAAAGAAGAAATTGAAAAGATACTTAGAAAGAGACACCTTACTAAGAAAAGGGAGTTGAGTCTCTATTAAGTTTTAAAAATAAATCAAGTGAATATGACCAGTGTATTCCTGAAACTGAAATCTCTCATCTTAAAAAACTCTTGAAAAAATTTAAATCAAAATAATACTTTAAAATACAGTATATGTAGTATAGATATGTTTAAATTCTCTTTCTATACACTCCCTAATTATTGATTAAAATGTCTTAAAATTTTTTTTATTGTTAATTTTGGGTGATGGAGTGTCAGCATAGGTATTCCCAGGACTGAGTATCTCTTATGCTTAAAATAAGATAACCTTAATAAAATTAAGCTTGAAAGTAAAAATTATGCTTATAATACTTATATATATGATTAATATGCTTATATATATTTATTACACTATTAAATGACTTATAAAAGTTTAAATAGCTTATTCATAGCCCTATAATACTTCTTAAGGTGCTAATAGAGTCAGTATATACTTATCTTAAGTGATATTAAGTAATTATAGACATACATAAGCTTATATGTATGCATAAACCTCATATTCAGTGAAATATGTAGTTATATTATGTATATATAGGTCTATAAGTGGGTTTCAACCTCTAATTAGCTTTTAAGCTTTATTTTTCACCTAATTTTAGGTCATATGGTTGTATTGAATGGACTCACCACACCTAAAATAACATATACACCTTTTCCAGGTGCATATATCCAGTTCGGACAACTTAATATGCTTCCTTTGATGGCTTTTCACATGTTTATGGGTTGGGATATTATTACTGGGTTAAAATGGATGCTTGTCAACGTTATTGGGGGCTTGGAAAGTTTATTATGTTCCTCCATATGCTTTGGGTTTCATTCTATACTCTTTGGATGAGTTATTTTACCTGTTTTTTTATGGTATCTGCTTTTATCTGTTTTCTCTATTTATGGTATAAGTTTATGATATCATTAGTTAGGGTCTTACTGGAGGTCTGAGTGTTGAACCTGCTTTAAGTGGAAGCCATGGAGGAGATTATGGGTCCTCACAATTCTGTAATTTCCAGGGAGAGTAGTGACATCATATGGATTGAAGGTCTATGCACTCTAGTGGATTTTGGTATAAGTAAGGGAGGATTTGACAGATTATTGGAAATAAATTATTTACTAAAACTTAAAGAAAAATTATAAAAAATTATAATCATATAAAAATATATTTTAAAGCATTTATAAATTGATATTATCTTTGTATCATCTATAACTATATTTTATCATCCTATTTTCCACCACTAGCATGCACCAATCCAAATATTGTGAGTTAATATTGAGCATAACTATTTTATTAGTCTTCCCCTGAGGTCTAATTACTAAATAATAAATAATTAATTAATAATACCATTAATATTTACTATTAAATCATACTTAGATTCTAGCATACACTGACACCAACAGACAGTTATATTTAATCTTAGGGGGGAATTTTAACTGAAGGTACAGTGTTAGGAAACAAGAAAAACACCATAACAGAGTGATTTTCAGCATGCTCTAATGCTCCAACTGCTGAGGTCTCCCAGGGGATCAGCTATCCTGATTCTCTTATCCAGTTTGTTTGGAATGTGTGAGTCCTTAGGATGTTCTTCTATAATTTTAATCCTTCCTAATTCAAAGTTGGTGTGCAGAGGTAGAAAAAGTGGAAAATTTGACAAAGAGACACAGCCAATAAGTGTGTTGCTTTTTTTAGACCAAATGCTCATGATCAGTTTTACTTTTGCCTTCTGCTTTACCATGTGGCTGAACTGATAAGCTGTGAATCTCTGAGAAATGTGCATGGTTTCCAACACCAAACCTTCAAGGCTGCTTGCTTGGCATATGTTCTTGTGCAAGATTATTCTGAATACAAGAAATGCTTGAATGAAGCATCATTAATGAAGAGTGGGCACTAACTCAGACGACTATTCACTTCTTATCTAATCTGGATCCATCCTACTGATCCATTGGGTCTTCTTGAATCACAAATTTTGGCACTTGGGGATGACTTCCAACATATCCTTCAATAAAAGTTTCACATTTTGAAGCCTTCCAACAAACAAATCAGAGATTACACTTTGAATCTTATTATCTTTCTTCTTACCAACAAGGTTACTTTTTATATGAATATGGACTTCCTGAGCCAACACCAACCTTTCATCTATCTACAGGTCAACTCATTTTGTAAGAAAAGTCATACGACAGGTAGGAGCTTACTGAAAAATGGAGAAATCAGTATCATTTTCCAATTTAGACCAGAAAAATGCTTTTGATGCAGTTACACTAGCATATGCATCTGGGGAGGGTGGTATAATTTTCTTGGATGGACCTGGGGGGACCAGTAAAAAAATTGTTGAAAACATGATCCTGGCATGGTTAATAAGTCAAGGACACATCTCTCTTGCCGTTTCTTCTTCTGAGATAGCATCTATACTTTTAGAAGGGGGAAGGAAAGCTCATTCCAGGCTTAAGATTCCACTTGATATAAATCAAGATTTCTATTGTCATATTAAATCACAGAATGACCTAGCTAAACTTTTGAGGATTACATAGTTAACCATATGGGATGAATCTCCAGCTCAACATTGTCATTGTGCTGAGGTGTTGGATAAAAGTTTTAAGGATATCCTTAAAAACAATCTTTCTTTTGGGGAAATTTTTATGTTTTTTTCTGGTATGCATTTTCAACTAACATCTAACAATTAAAGTTTCTTTTTCATTAAATGGATAAATATATATTTCCATTTTCATTATCATACATTTTTACTAATGCCAAAATGTATTCCTTTCTTATATTTTTATGTCATTCTTCAGGGAACTTTGGACAATGCCTTCCAGTAGTACAGAAAGGCTCAAGAGGACAGATATTATCTTCAACTCTAATTCACAGTACTATCTGTCCAAAATTTAAGAAACTCCACCTGACCATCAACATGAGGCTTTTTCAGGCAGGAATGAATGATGAGAAAGTACAAGATGCTACCCCTTTTTCTGAGTGGATCCTTCAAATTGGGGAAGGAAAAACACCAAATCCAGATTTGGTGGAGATTACTTCTATACACTGTGTTTCCAATGGGTCTGATGGATTCAAAGAATCAGTCACTGTGGTATACACTGGAATTCATTCTTTGGAAAACAGTTATTAAGTTTCCCTGCTCAGGTACTTAAAAAGTAGGGTCATCCTAGCTGTAAAAAATGTGGATGTAGATTAAGTTAAAAAATTGGTTTTGAATATTCTACAGGAAAAGTATCAACTTTTCATAGTGCTTATAAAGCCATTGCTGATGATAGATCACCAAAAAAACTATTTCCAATAGATTAATTAAACACCATCAATTCATCAGGTTTTTCTCTGCACTCTTTGTTGTTAAAGAAGGGTTTCCCCATCATGTTACTTTGTAAACTTGACCCTGCTGAAGGTTTATGTAATGGCACCAGGCTGATGATTACACAGATTGAAAAAAATGTGATAAAATCATGTATACTCTATGGACCTTATAAAGGAAATTGGGAGTTTATCCCAAGGATCACATTGGAGAGTTCACCCAATTCTGGTTTTCCTTTTGCACTGATCAGGTTTCATCTACCTATTAGTTTAGCTTATGTCATGAAAATCAACAATGCCTAAGTTCAATCTTTAAACAATTTAGGTCTTAATCTAAAATCACCAGTTTTATCACATGGTCAGTTATATGTAACACTTTCAAGGGCAAATTACAGTGCAAATGTCCATTTACTATTAACTGAGAAAGCTAAAGGAAGGAAAGTAAATGTTGTATACAAAGAAGTCCTAAATAATGGTATTTAATATTTATTGTCAAAGGGAGGGAGGTTAATAAAAATGATAAACTTATATTTTCCTTTAGCCTTGATTCCATCCAAGGCTAACATCACTCACATCTGAGACCAAATTCTGGATGTATAATAATGTAAATCATGCATATTCTACACTTTTATAACAAAAATCCCAAACTTTTGCCCAGATGTGTAATAATGCCAATTATGCATATTAAACACAGTTATAACAAACATTTGGGCCAAAGCTATAGATGTATAATCACGTCAATCATGATTACTCAACATTATTCTGAAGAACATCCAGGAAAAACTTCTGGATGTTTAAGGATTTTTACAATATGATGTGCATAGCATGCAGGCACACACATCCAGACTCTTTTGCCCAGATGTGTATGAAAGGCTACTTACCATCTGCATTGCAGACTGGTAGCAGGCTCATTTTTTATAATATTTAATATTGATACCCTAAAACACCCTATTACTAAGAAATAATGTCAAGTTTGAGGCTTTCTTTTTTTGTTGTTGAATTCCTTTTAAAAAATTTCAAATTTCTAAATTTGATACCCACTAATTAAATTTTTAGATTTTGTGTTAACAACAACATAGTCATAATAATAATAGACAAGTTGTCCAAAGGAGACAACTAAGAAAATAGCTTAAAAGCTAAAATACAGAAAAGGACTTTTAATTTTAATTAGTTAATGAAAAAATTCAAGCTCAATAGTATATAGAAGGGAAAAAAATGGCTAAATGGAAAATAGTATTTAGTTACAAATGGTTAGTTAGTGTTTTGTTATGGGAAAGGAGGTTACATAATGGTAAAAATAGTATAAATTGAAAAGAAAGAAAACCCCAAAATGGAAAAGACAGCTGGCCTTACAGAGGAAAAATAAAAGTTGTTTGAAATGTCTCAAGCCAATAAATAATATATTTATTTACTGACAGGTCAAAAAATCAGGTGGAAAAAAGCACAAAACATCACTGATTCTCTTGTGGTGTTTTATACCACAATGACTAAGTACATAGCACATAATCTCTAAGCTAGGTAAATATAACCATTGCAACCCCCAACATATCCACAATCCCTTTGAATAGGTAAATAATTTTTATTGAGAATTAAGGACAAAGGGTAATTACAAGGCTAAGATCAAGTAAAAGGATGTGAGCTAGCTTGAAAAGTCTATGTCTAGAAGATTTTAATGGTCCTATATGAATACTGTAGTGTAAATCCAACAAATAGTAAAATATAAACCAAATTAAAGGTCTCAGTAATATAATTCTCACTAATTTTATATATGGCTTACAATCTTTTTAGTTGGTAGAAAAATAGATTTTAATTATTCAAATACTATTTGAAAGACTCTATAAGTTCTAATTGATATGTATTGTAATTGGTTTGGTTATATGATTTAAATTGTAATGAAAAAGAATGTAGAAACGAGACCCAAAAACCTCCTCCTTTTATACACACTGAGTTCCCAAAAGAATCCCCTAATATACCACTCCAATGAACAGTTAATGACTCCTCTAGCCAAAAAATAGACATGTACATCAACATCCCCAGTAACCCATAACATAATTAGAAGAGTAACAACCGCCAAAATCCTGTAATAATAAGGAAAATCCATCAAAATTAAAGAATAAGATAAAAAGAGAGTATATGTGTATTAAACAACAATATAAAAGACTAAAGAGGGAATTTTAAGGTTAATAATATCTTAATAATCAGGGGGATTCACTGTAGAAATTATGGGGCTAATCCTGACATTATACTATGTGAAATTCCCATTCAAAAATTACCAATATTGACTGAGAAACTGTCATGCGCCACATTACACTTGAGGCAAAAGCAGCTCATTAAATCAATAACACAGAGGTCTAAATCCATACTCAAAGCGCAGAAAGCAATTCTACATAGCAACTGCAACTTTCCTTTGTGTACTCACTATTCAACCGCGCTAATCTAAACTTTAAATTAAAATTAGTCAATCTCTCAATTGTGTGTTTAGTCTTTTCTTCGATAAGAAACACACAGTGCAATAGTCAATGCAATATTCCACTAAAAGGTTTATTAAGTATCTGTGGGTTATTAACAGGGGTATTGAGCATGGATGGGATGGTTAGTGGAGGATTAAAGGGTTAAAAGATGTTAGTGAGGAGGGTCCAGGTGTAACAGGTGTATTTTTGGAGGTCTGTGGTGTGTGGAATGATGGATGGGTATGAGGTCAATGCGAGGAGGAGTAATAGATATAAAAGGGGTTGGATTTTGGTTCAATATTTCTTAAGAATTAAATTATAAAACGTATCTATAGTTAATAGTGGTAAAACTTCAAGTTAAATCATTATTATTGTACATTTCCTTATTTTCTCAGTTATCATTTATAAAAATTAAATCTTTGATTATTGAGTTTACAACCCTTTGTGAGATCCTAAGAATATGAGTATTATCTTAAATTATATTGAGATTATTATCAACCATATCTCGAAGCATTAGCTCTTCCTTTGAGTCATCTTTGAATCACTTCCTCAAACATTTCCTCTGTGCTTCAAAGAAGTTTCTAAACTACTCCCTCCATCTCACTTCCAGGAACACCCTCAACCTTGTGCGTAGGTTTTCCGGTGACAGTATAATTTAATTCTCCATAGTTCTCATTCTTTGCACTAATACGTCCTTTTTCAGGTGTTCTAAATTCTTTAAAATGGCACCTGTTCAATTAACTCCTCCTATGGGGGCTACTACTAGGGCTTGCACCAGAGGAAGGCCAACAGCCACACGGCCTGTTTTCCGCACTCACTCCCTGGAACCTCTCAAACTTAGGGAACGAGGACACTCAGTCCAATCTGTAGAAGACATCCCCAGGATTTTGATGATTCTAGCAATGAAGAAGAAGGAGAGGATACAATGCATGAGGCACCATCTTCCCCTGCTACTCACCCTTCTGGTCAACCTTCGGAACCTGGACTATCTAATTCTCTGGAAGAGTTAATAAACCTTTTCATAAAAACCCTTTCAAATCCAACGTCTTCAGAGGGATCAAAATTCAAAACTCCTTACATGAAATCTCCTGATAAATTTGATGAAGAACATCCAGACGGATTGCGGCCCTTCTTGCAAACCTGCAAGCTCCTGTTCCATAACAACCGATCAAACTTTGTTTATGCTTCTTCATTCCTAGCCATAAAATCAGCAAGATGGTTCCAACCTTAACTTCTCATGCTCTCTTCAACAGAAACCCACTTACTCATTAATAACTGGGAAAAGTTTGAAGACCAACTTTTTACGTTGTTTGGTGACCCTAATGAAACTGACAATGTGGAAATTGAACTTGACTTCCTCCGCATGAGTTATAATGGCAAAGCCTCTGAATATATCTTGAACTTCAGAGCACTTTAAAATTGAGTAGGTTCAAATGATGAAGCCCTCAAGTATCATTTCAAAAAGGGACTTCCTTCAAGGATTCAGGATCAATTAAATCTTCATGGTCAGAAGATGACTACTTTAACAGATTTAATGGATCAAACCCTTGAACTTGACAGCGTTTACCAAGGACGACTACAAAATTGTTGATACACCAACAAATCTCAAGGCCTAAATTTTAAATCGGGACCTTCTTCACACCCACGGCCAACTAAATCCTCCTCAACTCAATCCAAACCCAATAAGGGAAAAGACAAACCTCAACTGAAAAGCTCAACCTCAGGCTATATCAGTAAGGTACTGGATCCAAAAGGGACACTTAAAGAAGCTGAGAGGAAGAGACAAGCAGATAATGGGTTATGTATGTATTGTGGGGGTAAGGGCAAGCTAGAAGATTGTGTAAAGTTGAAGGAAAGAGAAGGTACTAGTTCAAAGTCAAAAAACTAGTAGATAGTTTTCTTGTGTGCAAAGCGAACTATCTTATCTCCCCCAGTGCACAGAACCTCCATGTCTTAAGGACTTTTGTTGCCTTAAAACGCTTGAGATTCATTCTTTTTAAGGAGGATACCCCCTTCAGTTGTCTCATAGACTCTGGAGCTTCAATTTCTTTTGTCAGTTTATCTTTTGCCCAGAAGTTAAAGTTGAAATTCACAGATATCAATTGAACTCCAATTTATTTGGTCGAATCAGAGGAACCCAAATATTGGGTAAGTAAGAAAGTTTTATGGGTTTTCAACTTTCTGAATTTTCTCCCCTTTGAGTGGGAATTTTCAGTCTTGGACTCCCCAAGAATGGAGGATACCATTCTTGGCCATGACTTTTTAATGCATTTGAATCCTGAAATTGATTGGACACGGGGATTGATCACCCCACACACTAAGTATATTTCTGATTCTTCTATGCAGGTCAATAGGGAGTTAAACAACCCGCCTGAAAATGTCCTGCTAAAGGAAAAATCTCTTCCATATGACTTGCAAGCATCTGTTCTTTCCCTAAATGAGCAATTGGCTAACCCTTCTAGCTCGATCACTTCACTAGAAGAGGATTTTAATTGCCTTGAAGTAGTTAAATTATGCTCTCTCAATTCTGGTCTTCCCTCGACAGATTCTCTCAAAGATGATGGGGACAACCAAATCAACGTTGAAGCCATTAAATCAACTCTACTGAAATCTATCACAATTTCCTTGATGTTTTCTCAATCTGCAAGGCCAATAAGTTACCACCTCATCAACCCTACAACCATCAAATAGAGTTAATAGGTCCTGTCTATTCTTTGTCGAAGGACGAATCTCAAGTTCTTCAAGACTACATTGCAGAGAATGTAGCCCAAGGTTTCATTAGAGCCAGTAAATCTCCAACTGGCTCCCCTGTTCTTTTTTTAAAGAAAAAGGATGGTAGTCTTAGGTTGTGTGTTGACTATAGAAAGCTCAACACAGTCACTAAGAAGAATGCATATCCTGTTCCTCCTATGTCATTGGTTCTTACCCTTTTCAATGGTGCTAATTTCTTTTTTAAAATTGAACATAGAGGCGCTTATAATCTTATTTGCATTGCGGAAGGTGATGAACCATTGACTGCAATGCGCACTAGATTTGGTAGTTTTGAATATTTAGTAATGCCTTTTGGATTATGTAATGCACCATCTAATTTTCAAACTTTTGTTGATGAAATCTTTCAAGATGTTGTCAAACAATTTGTTGTCATCTATTTAGACAATATTTTAATTTTCTCAAAGACACTAGATGAACATATTCATCATGTTTGACAGCTTCCAAATCACCTTCAAGATCATGGTCTCTACGCCAAGCACAATAAATGCAAATTCCATCTCAAATTTATTGATTTTTTGGGGTTTACGTTGTCCGCTGATGGTTTAGTCATGGATGATAAAAAGTTCTAAAAAGTCCTGAATTGGCCTGAGCCCAAAACCGTTAAATCCCTCCAAGGATTTTTGGGTTTTGCAAATTTCTATAGAAGATTTTTTAAAGATTACTCTAAAACTATTTCCAATATTACTTCGCTTCTTAGAAAAGATATTCCTTTTGTTTTTAATTCTACAGCACAAAAGGAATTTGAAGCATTGAAAACTGCATTCACCACAGATCCAATTCTTTGACACTTTGGTCCTTCTGCTTCGACAATATTCAAGACAGATGCTAGCGATTATGCTATCGCAAGGGTCATTCCTCAATTCAATCCTGAAACAAATTTTTTTCATCCTGTTTCTTTTGAGTCAAGCAAACTCATTGCGGCAGAATTATATTATGAAATTCATGACAAAGAGCTTTTAGCTATTATTCATTGTCTTAAAAAATGGCGCTCTTTTCTTCTCAGCCTAGATAGTCCTTTTCAAACTCTGACTGACCATAATTCTTTGAAATACTTTATGTCTTCCAAAGTGTTAACCAGGCGTCAGGCCAGGTGGGCTGAATTTCTGTCTGAATTTCCTTTTTCTATTTCCTATCGCCCAGGTAAGAGCTGTATTGTCCCAGATATCCTGTCACGTCTGGAAGACACATTTGCTGACAAGAACCCAGAAAATGTCAAATCAATCTTCAAAAAATCAATGTTAACAATTCATCAACTTAATTTGATTAAAATTCAATCTTTTTAAATTCTGCTATCCAACATCCTTGAAGCTTGGTCATTGTTTAGGGTTAAAAGACAAAATACTCTCAAAGCAAGGGGCCAAAAGATTTAGTATTGAATCAAATCTATTAGTTTTTGAATGTAGAGTTGTCATACCTGACAACAATGAAATAAAATTATGGATTTTCAATCGTCCACATGATTCTCCATTAGCTGGTCATTTTGGGGTTGATAAAACCTACCAGTTAATAGTGAGGGATTTCTTCTGGCCAGGAATGACCAGAGAAATCAAGGCCTATATAAGATCTTGTTACGAATGTAATAGGAATAAGGCTCCCTGTCACCGGAGGCATGGGTTACTTCAACCACTTCCTATTCCCTCTAAACCTTGGGAATCTTTATTGATGGATTTTATTTCTCAACTTCCTCATTCTAATAATTTTTCTGTTATATTAGTAATAGTAGGTAGATTTTCATAAATGTCTATTTTCATTAAAACCACTACTACTACTACAGCAGAAGATTTGTCAAAATTGTTGCTAGAATATGTATTTTCCAAACATGGCTTACCTAATGATATTATTTCAGATAGAGGCTTATTGTTTGTATCCACATTCTGGACTCAATTGTGTCGACAACTCAATATCACGAGGAATCTCTCCAAGGCCTATAATCCTGAAACCAATGGGCAAACGGAAAGGGTCAACCAAATCCTCGAACAATACCTTTGAATGTACATCAGTTATCAACAAGACAATTGGAACACATGGTTACCATTGGCTGAATTTGCTTATAATAACTCGACTCATTCTTTGACACGACAATCTCCATTTGAAACTGTTTATGGAAGACATCCTTAATTCAACTCAATCCATGTAGGAACTAGTCATCCTTTGGAACATTATCTTTAAACCATATCACAACTCCAAGAAGAAGTTATAATAAACTTGGAATTAGTGATTCAAAGGTACAAGGAACAGGCCAACAAACATCGAAAATCAGCTCCTTCCTTTAAACCAGGTGACAAAGTATGGCTAGACGCACGAATCATTTGAACAACTCAACCATCAAAGAAACTGGCCCAAAAATGCTTGTGCCCATTTGAAATAGACTTCAAAGTCTCAAAAACTGCATTTCAACTCAAGCTACCTCCAAATTGGCAGGCTATTCACCCTGTTTTTCACGTATCTCTCCTAGAACTGGCTCAAGAAACATACTCCAGCAGGAACCAACCTCCTCCAGAACTGGTTGAAGTTGAAGACCATCTAGAGTGGGAAGTAAGCCTTATCCTTGATTCAAGAATATACAAGGGGAAACTTCTAAACCTTGTGGAATGGGAAGGCTTCCTCAATGATTCAGACAAAACATCATGGGAGCCAGCCATCAATGTTTCTAACACCCCTGAACTCCTAAATTCTCTTCATCTTAAATATCCTTTAAAACAAAAACCTTAGAACTCTCTTTTATTTTTCTCTTCTTTTTTTTTCTTTTCTTTTCTTTTTTTAAAATTTTAAAACTTCTTCTCTTATAAAAAATCCTTACTCTGTTTTCTTTTTTCAAAAAAGTTTTTTCAACCTTCTTTTAAAAAATAAAAAATAAATAAAATAAAATAAAATGAAATCAAATCAAATCAAATTAAGAAAAAAAATTTAAATTGAAAAAAAAAAAAAACAAAGTCTTAAAAAATTCATCAAAATAAAATCTTAAAAATCATCTAAAACTTCTTTACTTCTATAAAAAATACTTATTTTTGTTTTCTCCTTTCTTCTTTTCAAAAGTTTTTTCAACCTTTTTTAAAAATAAATTAAATTAAATTAAATTAAATTGAAAAGTTAAACTAAAAAAATAAAGTCTTAAAATTCATTGAAATAAAATCAATAATTCCTTTAATTTTTTTTTCTTTTTTCTCCTTTCAAATTTTTTTTCTTTTTTTAAAAATACATTTTTTCCTTAATTCTTTTTTCTTCAAACTATCAAAATTTTTTACGAACTCAACACGACAATCTTTCTCAAACTTCACTTCAACCTTTTAATTTCTCTTTTGAAAATCTTCAAACAAATCACTTCATTCTTTCAAAATATTTTTTCAAAACTATTTTTTTCTTTCTTTTCAAATAACCAAAATTCCTCAAAAACTTCAATAAATAAACTTTCAAGAATAACAAATTTTTCTCTCATTAAATTTTCATTTCAAAAAAAATTGTTCCAATCAACTATTTTTTTCTTTCTTTTCAAAACTTAAAACAAAAAATTTTCTCAGTTAAATATTTTTTCTTTTCTTTTTTCTTTTGAAATTTTGTCTTTAAAAATTGTAAAAAAAAAAAAAAACTTCATTCAAATATTTTTTCTTCTTTCTTTTTCTTTTTCTTTTAAAAATCTTATAAAATATATATTAAAATTTCAATTAAATTAACAAAATAAAAAAAATAAATAAATACACAAATTGCTTTCTACTTTTTTTTTCTTTTTCTCTTTCCATTTCAAATTTTTTCCCAAACCAATTTCTTCTCTTTTTCCAATACCACCCTTATTTCTTCCCTGCATTTTTCAAATACCTCCTCCTCTCCGATCTCCAGTAATTCTTTGGCCACATTGAAGGAGGTGGCATCAACAATCTTGTCAATTTCATCACTTAAATTCTTGATGAATGAGCTCATTGACCCTGCAAAGGTTTCTTCGACCATACCTGGTCAAGGGTTTCCTCATTATCCTCCCTTGAATCAACCGCTGGTTGACTTGCCTCAACTGGCAGAGAAGGCACAGCTTCCACAATTGGAGCTTCTGCGATGACATCTGAATTCTAAAAACATACAGTCATCAGTAACAGAATTTTGAAACAAGAAAAGGTAGAACTTACTTCAAAACCCAGGTCAGCTTCAAAAAATAGCCTTGGGGTGACTTCTACTGTCACTTCCTTCTCCTCTACATCATCATCTTTGATGATCATCCACCGCTTCTTTGGAGTCCGTCTCATGGAGGGAACTTCATCCTCATCCTCTTTGACCTGTTCATCCACCTCCTCTTCCACCCCTTGTTTTTTTCCTGTGGCCTGGGTTACCCAAGTCGCCATGGTATCCTTGACCTCTTCCTCAACTTCTTCTACTGAACAATTGTCCCTGACCGACACGTCCCAAATTTCTTCAACCACCTCTTTAGTCTTTGGGACTACCCAGTACTTATTCTTGTTAAAAATTTGTTCAATATCCTCATTTTTTGAAAGGGCATTACATGTCACCCTTCTCCAGCAACAAAACTGGCATTTCTGGCAAGGACCTTGTGTGGCCGTGCTTTCAACGCAAAAATAATCCATTGATTTGCAGGAAGAGCAGGGTTGGGAGTATTTCCAAGTAACAATTCCACCATCCGCTTTTGGGTGTGGAGGCGTGGGAGTTGGAGAAGGACAATTTGACATAATAAAAGGGAAATAATAAAAAGAAGAAGTGAGAGAAAGTAGAGTGGGAAGAATATGTCTCACACTCAACAGAGTTTGTATTTTATACCCGTGAATCTGTCATGCGCCACGTGACACTCGAGGCAAAAACAGCTCATTAAATAAATAACACAGAGGTCTAAATCCTTACTCGAAGTGCAGAAAGCGATACTACATAGCAACTGCGCCTTTCCTTTGTGTAATCACTATTCAACCACGCTAATCTAAACTTTAAATCTAAATTAGTCAATCTCTCAATTGTGTGTTTAGTCTTTTCTTCGATAAGCAACACACAGCGCAATAGTCAATGCAATATTCCACTAAAAGGTTTATTAAGTATTTGTGGGTTATTAACAGGGGTAGTAAGCATGGATGGGATGGTTAGTGGAGGATTGAAGGGTTAACAGATGTTAGTGAGGAGGGTACAGGTGTAACAGGTGTATTTTCGGAGGTCTGTGGTGTGCGGAATGATGTATGGGTATGAGGTCAATGCGAGGAGGAGTAATAGATATAAAAGGGGTTTGATTTTGGTTCAATATTTCTTAAGAATTAAATTATAAAACGTATCTATAGTTAATAGTGATAAAACTTCAAGTTAAATCATTATTATTTTACATTTCCTTATTTTCTCAGTAATCATTTCTAAAACTTAAATCTTTGATTATTGAGTTTACAACCCTTTGTGGGAACCTAAGAATATGAGTATTATCTTAAATTATATTGAGATTCTTATCAAACATATCTCGAAGCATTAGCTCTTCTTTTGATTCATCTTTGAATCACTTCCTTGAACATTTCCTCTGTGCTTCAAAGAAGTTTCTAAAATCCTCCCTCCATCTCACTTCCAGGAACACCCTCAACCTTGTGCGTAGGTCATCCGGTGACAGAAACCACCCAGAAACTCAAAATAGAGTGTGAGATGTGGGGAAACTACATGCAGTCCTTGGAAGGTGCTTGCACGGGTAAAATCTTGACTAAATTTAAGCAAATTTAAGCGTGATGATGAAAAAAGACTCCAAGAATGAGGTAATTAATGAAATTAGTGCATATAAACAGGGTCAATGCATTATTAATTAAGCTAGGACACTAAATAAGCGCCTCTTGCCTATTTTAGCGTGTTTCCCCACAGTGGGCGTAGAATTTGGAGTAATTATAGTGTGAAAAAGCTAACTTTTCTAAAAATGAAGCTATTCACACGGGAAAAAAGCAGGCAGTATGTGGCCAGTACACAGAAGCCATTTCTGGCATAAAAAACACCAAATTTGAAAAGTGTTATTTTTATGCATTTAAGTAGCCAAATCAATATTCCCAAATGAGACAAATTGATCTGTCAAAGCGTAATTTTGATATTATCAAATTTATAGTCCATATAATCAAGTTTTAAGTGAAATAAAGTGTATTTCCTGTTTTTTGCATAAAACAGTGAAAATAACAGCTTTAAGTGTAATTTTAAGGTTCTTAAGATTACCCTAACATATTCCAACTTAATATTAAGTACATAAGACTTATAAAAGTTGGATATATGCGTGTATATAACATGTTATAATGGCATTTTCTGTGTATTATCATAATTTTACTTTTGTATACTATTTGTGTAGTCTGATTTATTGTTCCCATGTATAGTTCATGTGTTTAACATAACTTAAAAGTACTTTTTACTCAGTCCTGGGGATATAAAGGCTGAAAGTAATAAATAGTATTTTGGTTTGGGCACAGACTTGGGCACCACTATCAATTCAGTTTTTTTTTCAGACTGCAGCGTTGTGGTCTTCCAACATTGGCAGAGGACTTTGTTGTGCGGTTTGGTGCTGTTTTTGCATGTCTTAATTGACATTGGTTGAAGAATTTGGCATTTTTCTGGATTTATTCCGTGAATATTTAGACTGCAGGTATGTGGGTACTACCATTGGATAGCCCCAGTTTTTTCTCTATATTTCATGTCTTGTGGACATTTTTCATATTCTACGTTTTAAGGGGTCATTTCCTCATATTTCATTATAAAAGATAGCTCTCTAATTTTTTTTCATGTTTTACGGGCCAACCTTAAGTCTTAGGGTTAATTGCTTAGTACCATTAGATAGGGCTAATTTGGCTCTACGTTTTATGTCACATTGTTGTCATAGCTTAATTTTGTGTTTTAAGGGTTTTAGTAGTTGTAGTGAAGTTTTCTAAGTAGATTAGATGTTTTTATTGGTTTTCTGGCTTCAAGGAGGCAGGGCCGCTTCAGGCAGCCTGCCCCCCTCTGTTTTAGAAGGTTGGGGAGCACTTCTGAAGGGTTTTCATTCAATTTGGCTGGTAAAGGTACCAAATGTGTTGCTGTGCATGGATCTTAGAGGGGTGGTCCGTGTGTATATACTATATAAGACAGTTTGGTGCAACTTTAATTATCATACAACCATCTGGTGATTATATACTGTTTCTCAGGAAGTTTTCACTGTTGTTGGCCACAATTTGGCTGTGTTTTGTTGCAATTAAGTTCTTCATTTAACTTTACTAGCAACTGTTTTCTCTGTTATAGTCTTGCAAGCTATAGCAAGTATCATTGCTGTCTCTGGTGTGGATTTGCAACCTACATCAAGTATCATTGCTTTCTCTGGTGTGTACATTGGTCTGCATTTCAGTTCTTTGGTCTGGTAGTCTGTCTGGGGACTACTTTCTTGGCTGATCAAGCAGTAAAGTGAATTGGAAAAGGGGCTTTTGGTAAACAGGAACCAATTTACTGTAGCAGGTAAATCTCACTTATTTTTCTAAAAGGACAGGGGTTTTCCCTCTGGTTTTTCTCCAACTCCCTTTGTCAAGGCCTATAGCTAGTACTATAGGATTGTCTACATTTCTGGCACCCAACGTGGGGTGGAACCTGCTAGTTCTTTGGAATCTCTGTTTTCTTTGGTTGGCTCTCTTTGGTGTTTTGGTCTGGAAGAATGGCTTTTGGTTCTTCTATTCCTGTGGTGACTGTCAGTGGGGGGGATGGTCCTCCTGCTGTGATGGTTAAGGAATGTGTTAGGATTAAAACTGCAAATGGTACCAAGTTTAATGGTGAAGATGTGAAGTGGTTTCTCAAGAAGTATGAAACTGCTGCTGGTGTGGATGGTACTTCTTACCTGGACATGGTGAAGCAAATTATCTTCTTCATTGGTGATAGGGCAGTGTAGAAGGAGGTTGTGGCCATGCCTGGCTACAAGAAGAGGGATTGGAAGTTGCTGTGTAGGGAGATGGTGGACAGATGGGGTGTCAGGTTCACTATGGTGGATCTGAAAAAGGTTGTCAGTGAATGGCAATCTTTTGGTGTTGTTGGTAATTTGCATAGTTACAGGAAGTTTCTGCTACAGTTTGATCCTGTGGTGGAATATTTGGTGGAAGTGGAGGAGCTGGCACATGAAAATGCTGCCAAGAATGTTTTTTGGTCTTCCCTGGCTAGAGATGTCAGGATGGATGTGTTGAAGGAGCTGTCAAGGAATTACTTGATGAAGACTCTTTCCAATGGGGACCAGAAGTTGCCTGCCTTGGATAAGGTGAAGGAGGCTGTTGAGGCCCATTTGAAGTTATTGGCTGTGGACCCTATCAGGAGGGGTGTTCCAAGTTTGTCAGCAAAGTCAGTGAGTCATTGGCTGAAGAGGAGGTTAGAGTGAAGAAGGAAGAGAAGAATTTGGTGCAGGTTCCGAAACAGGGAGGGACCCAGTGGTGAAGCAGTTGCCTGATCTGACAAAACAGCTACATATTTTTGGTCAGGAGGCTAAGAAGGTCAATAAGGCTCCTTCTCAGCCTAGAGATTTTGATAGGAGGGCTGGTAGGAGTGATCCTTGGGTCTGCTCTTATTGCAGCAGGAGGGGGCACAAGTCCAATGATTTTTGGCCTCTGAACAGGGATGTTTCTGATGGAAAGGTGGAGTTTGATGGCAGGGTTTTCAAGTTTCCTGATGGCTAATTTGTGAAGCTCAGTGAGAAGCAGGCTCCTGTTAATCTGGTCAGGAAAAGGGGTGGTCTCAATCAAAGTAGGCCAAGTTTTGAGGAGATTCCTGATCAGGGGAAGACTTCTGGTAAGGAAGATGATGATGTCAAGGGAAAGGGGAAGGAGGTTAATAAGGTCTCTTTTTCTACTTCATTTGATGGCTTAGATTTGTATTCTTGTGGTGGACAGTCAAGTGGTGAATGCTTGGCTGGTGTTTATGATGTGGAAGCCGGAAAGGTGGGAAGGCCTAAGAGTAGTTCTCACGCACAACCAAAGCCAAAGGCTTCAAAGGTGGATCCTAAGCTAAGTGCAGCTTGGAAGAAGTACAGCAAAGAGGAGATGTACAAGATGCAGAAGGGTATGGCAGACATGGGCCCCCCTAGTTTTGGTGAATCGGACATGAATGGTGAGCCAATGCCCATAGATGTTGATTCTGACTCTGAGAAGGATGTCGCTTTTGCTTCATTGCCAAAGCCTGCTGGAGTTAGAGGGTCTGGTGAGGGATCTGGTTTGGTTCCTGTTGGTGGTGCTGGTCCTTAAGAATCTTCTAGGACCAAGGTGGTGAAGCCAAGGGCTCACTTTGAGAGGCCAGTAGTCTCTGGTCAATCTAATGTTATGGACTCTGTTCTGTAAAGGATGAATCAGGGTCAGGTTTCCCTTTCTTATGGGGAATTGTATGCTATCAGTCCTGGGTTGGCTGATAGACAAAAAAGGTTGTTTACCAGGAGAAGAGTGTCTTCTGGGGAAGTAGAATACATATGTGATTCTGCTGAAAAGTTTGGAGAGGGGTTGGAAACTCATTTTTCTGCTCCTTTGGGATATGTCAACGTCACTCTGAAGGGAGTCTAGGGAATTGAAAGATTCAGGTTCTCAGATTAACCTGATTTCTTTGTTTGAGGCTACTAATCTGGGCCTCCCCATCAAAGCTGGTATTGGTGGAAATTTGAGAGGAATTGGTGGTCATGTCACTGAATTGGTTGGAAATTTTGAGTTTGTGAAGTTAGATGTTGGTGGAGAATCAGGGAAGGTTCATTTTTATATTGCTAAAGGAACAGTTAAAGCTTTTTTGGGTGGGCCATTCTTGATGGATTTTCAAGCAAGAATTGGTTATCAGTTTGACATGGGGATCATTTTGGAGTTGACTGGTGAAGATGAGAGAGGACTTCACATGAGGTTATCATCTCCTGGAGATGATGGTTAGGAAACTAGGCCTGGTTTGTCTTCCATGTGTCAATTCATGGATTGTTGTAGGAGAAGAAGAGATGTGGGTGCTAACTCTTGTTTTTTGGAGTGCAGCTCAGGCTCTAGTGAGGGTCTGTCTTTTTTAGAGTGATTAGGGCTGATCACCCTAGTGCTACAACCTCTCCCCAAGATGAGGAAATCCCAGGTTGTAGTAGGTCAGCTCCCTTGGAGATATACCAAGTGGATTTTCAAACTTCTCTTTTTGATGTTTCTCTTCTCTGCAAGTATTCTTCAAGTTTTTTTATCAAGTCTCTGTTCTCTCTCAAGATTCTCAATTGTTTTTAACTCAAGTTCAAAAAGGAAGATTGGTTATATATCTTTATTGAAAGATATACGGAAAAGCTTTTGGGTGGTGAGATTGGGGTCTAAAAGTAAGTCCTCCCAATTGTGCACCGCTAGGGTTTCACCTTTCAAAAACATTACCTGGGCCACACCTGTAAGCATTGGCAAAACCCCTGGTTATTTTTGTTGGTCAGAAGAAAACTCAAGAAAAGAAGATAAAAATTTCAAGATAATTCAAGAAAATCAAGAAAAAAATCTGAAGATAATGAATAAAGAAGATCATCAAGATCAATTTTTGGGCCTCCAGCAAGAGGATAAACTGCACTATTTAAGAAGAGTGGATTCTGAGGATGAATCAAGATTTGAAGATTTGGAAGATGGAAGTGGAGATGGAGATTTGGAATTGTGGAAAAGTTTTGGAGTGGTGAGATTGGGGTCTAAAAGTAAGTCCTCTCAATTGTGCACTGCTAGATTTTCTTCTACACCTTTGAAAAACATTACCCGGGCCACACATGTGAGCAATGGGAAAACCCTTGGTTTTTGTTCCAGGTCTGGTGGTGAAGATTTCATGAAGATCCCTCAAGTTGAAGGTGGAGCTGCAAAGTATAAGAAGGTGACGCAAAAGATTAGGCCTGTCAATGAGCCTATGCCTGTGGGTTTGAACCCGCCTTTAAAGAGACTTCCTTTGTCAAGAGATCTGTACTGTACTCCTTTGGTGAAGAATCCTCCAGAATTTGTAGAGACAGCTAGAGTGACTGCCAAGAGGTTGAAGGTTGTTAATTTTGGTCCTGATGGGTGGTTGTCTGAAGAAGAAAAGAAGTTTTTGTTGCACGTTATTGTGCTAAGGGAAAAAGCTGTGGCATTTGTTGAGGAGGAAAGGGGTGTATTGAAACACTCTTATGGGGAACCTTACTTGATTCCTGTGGTTTGTCATGAACCTTGGAAAATAAAACCTATTCTGATTCCAGCTGCTATCAGAGAGGATTTTGTGGAGATTGTTAGGGAAAGAGTCATGACTGGATTATACAAACAATCAACATCCAGTTACTTAAGTCGGGTTTTCTGTGTAAAGAAGCAGAATGGAAAGTTGAGGGTGGTTCATGATCTTAGAGCCTTGAATAGAGTCACAATCAAGGATTCTGGTATGCCACCAAGTGCAGAGGATTTTTTTGAAGCTTTTTCTGGAAGGGTGTGTTATGGATTGGGTGATATTATGAGTGGTTATGATGAGAGGGAACTCCATACGTATTCAAGGCCTCTCACAACTTTTGAAACTCCTTTGGGAAGATTTCAGCTCACAAGGTTGCCTCAAGGAGAAACTAATTCAGTGGCAGTTTATCAAGCACAGGTGGCTTGGATTTTACAGGATGAGGTCCCTACTCATGCTGGTATTTTTATCGATGATGGTCTAGTTAAAGGACCATCCACTGATTATGGTAATGTGGTGTTGAAAGATAATCCTGGTATAAGGAGGTTTGTTTGGGAATATGCAATAACTCTAGAGAGAGTGTTATTTAGGATTGAAGAGGCTGGTTTGACCATTTCAGGGTCAAAATTCTGTTGTTGTGTTCCTGCTTTGGAAATTCTGGGTCATGTGGTATGTAGAGAAGGAAGGATTATGGCAAAGAAAAAGATTAATAAAATTCAGTCATGGCCAAGGCCTAAAAATACAAACTGAAGTAAGGGGATTTCTGGGTGTGTGTATTTATTTCAGGATTTTTACTAAGTATTTTTCTTTGTTGGCTTCACCTTTAAGGAGGCTGACCAGGAAAGATGCAGATTGGGAATGGACTGAAGAGTGTGAAGAGGCTTTTCAGAAGTTGAAGAAGGTGGTTAGTGAAGATATTGTCCTTCACAAATTGGATTATGGTGTTGATGTGGGAAAAATTTATCTGGCAGTGGACTCAAGCTATATTGCTGCTGCTGCTGTTTTGTCTCAGGAAGATAAAACTAGGAGGGTCAGACCAGTAAGGTATAAGTCTGTGGTGTTTAACAAAGTGGAATCTAGGTATTCTCAGCCTAAGTTGGAATTGTGTGGTGTAGCAAAAATTTTGAAGAAGCTAAAAACTGTTTTGTGGGGGCAGCATTTTGAGCTGCAGGTGGATGAAAAATCTCTGTTTCAGATGATAAACACACATATTCTTCCAAATGCTCCAATGACTAGGTGGGTGGCATTTATTCAACATTTTTCTTTTGACCTGGTACACAAACCGGGAAAAACTTTTACGATGCCTGATGGATTATCAAGGAGGCCACCAAAAGATGAGGATTCTTATTCTGAAGTGTTCGATGAAGATGTTCTAGTGGTTAGGGCCAGCATAGAGGGTGCTGGAGATTGTTCTGACCTCCCCCAAGAGGCTAAACTGGCTGGATCTGATCTTGATTCTGGTGATCAGTATGTTTTTGTTGATGAAGATGGAGTTGTTATTTGGGACAGCTCAAAGTTGGTGAATGGTGTCTTTGTTAGTGAAATGGATTCTCATAAGATTCAGTGGAAGAAGAAGGATGTTCCAAAATTTAAAGATTGGTGTCCTGGTTGGGCTTGTAAATTGGCTCATGTTTACACTGGAGATTTTGATGACAGGGTTGTACCCTTTGATGTTGTTTTGTTGGATTTTGAAGATGAGTCCTGGGGTTAGTCTGGGTTTTATTTTACTATGGTGGAATATCTGTTGACCTTGGAGAGGCCAGTTAGTTGTGATGATGATACTTGGCTGGAAATCAAGAAGAAGAGTCCTGGCTTCTATGTGTCAGGAAGAAGGCTGATGAGAAGGAGACATCCTAATCCTCAAATTGTGGTAACTCAGAAGAAGGGTCAAGAAGTTATGTTAAAGTCTTTTCATGAAGACCTTGGTCATAGAGGCTTTGGGAAGACTTATCAAAGAGTATCAGACAGATTTTGGTGGCCAGGTATGAAGTTGGCTGTGCAGGGTTGGGTTCAATCTTGTGAAGAATTTCAAAGAAGAAGTCATTTGAAACCTAAAGAGCTTGGCTGTGCTACTGGTGAGTCAACTGTGTTTGGAAGAGTCAGTCTGGATGCTGTCCATATTAAAGAGGGCAGGTATAAATACTTGATTTTTACTAGGGATGATTTGTCGCGTTGGGTTGAGGCAGTGCCTCTGTTTAATTTGACTGCCAAGAACGTGGCAGAATTTTTGAAGAAAGAGTGGATTTATAGATATGGGTTGATGAAGTTGGTGACTGTAGATGGTGGGCCAGAGTTTGGGGCTGAATTCAAAGAAGCTGTGGCAAGTGTTGGTTCTAAAGTTAGAGTAGCAACACCCTATTATCTTGAAGCTGAAGGCATGGTTGAAAGAGGCCATCAAGTTATCAAGAATACTTTGGTGAAAATGTGTGCAGATAGTGCTGAAAAGTGGAGGCATTATTTACCTTTGGTGTTATTTGCTGATAGGGTCACTGTGAAGAGGATAACTGGCTATTCTCCTTATGAATTAATGTTTGGTCAGAAAGCGGTTCTGCCAGATGACTTGGAAGCTGTATCCTATCTTGGAATTGATTGTAATGATGTGCACTCAACAGAAGATTTGCTCTGTGCCAGGATGGAACAGTTGGAATGTAGAGAGGAATGTCAGGAGAAGGAATACTCTAGAATGATGAAGATAAGAAATCAATCAGTCAGATACTGGGACAAGAAGTTGGCTAATAGACTCAGGAATCCCTTGAAACCTGGTTGTTTGGTTTTAGTTTATAATAGAAGTTTGGAGATTCAGTGGGGCAAGATGTTTGCTGACAGATGGAATGGACCTTACTGAGTCAGATCTCAGGTGTCTGGAGGTTCTTATGTTTTTGAAGAGTTGGATGGTGCAGTCTTAAAGAAGAGAGTGGCTGCAGATCAGGTGAAGATATTTTATCCCAGAGGCACAAGACATGAAGAAGATTGACTCTGCAATGAGAATAAACTATGGAACATTCTTTAAATTTTGGTTTTTTGTGTTGCAGAGAAACTTTTGTGTTGGAAACTTTTGTTAGAAGGTACCCAGAGGTGGGGCATCTAGATTTTGCCTTGTCAAGTGTGAGGGTGACACTAAGCAATATAGGGGGTGGACTTGCTAGCAAGTCCTTAACCTGAACTCAGACAGAACTCAGATGGAACTCAGACTGAACTCATACTATACTCATACTGAACTCTACTTGAAGACCCACCTAAAACTGTTCTGCTGAGTGGTTTTCATTTCTGATTGTATGGTTCCTTTGTCAATAGCTCAATGTTTATTCAATCTGTGGTGAATTTGAGTCCAAGGTTGTGGACTTGCTAACAAGTCCGCCTCCCGTATTGTACGGTGTGACTGATGGGCTGGCTGCTCTATCAACAGTTACCCCAAATTGTCTGTTTCCAACCCCTTCTCTTAATTTGGTTGAAACCTAGTATTGGTTTTTTTTCACAGGTTTTAGTCCTCTATGACTTAAACTGGAAATTCTTTTGGTCTTCAAGTGCCAGACTCTTCACTTTTATTGGTTATGGTTTATTGTGTTGGATGTTGTGTTTTGTTAATTAGAAGCTACCCAGGGGGAGCTTCTAGATTTTATTTTGGCAAGTGTGGGGGTAACTAATGAGCTGGCTGCTCTGTAAAACAGTTACCCCAGAATGTCTGTCTCAAGTCTTTTGATTGTCCTAGTTGAATTCTAGTTCTGTTGTTATTTTCAGGTTCCTAGTCCTCTATGACTTTAAACTGGACTGCCATAGATGTCTTTTGGTGCTTTTGGATTGGTGGTGTATCACTGGTGGTCTCCCATCATTTTTACTTATTGGAGGAAGCCCACCAAGTGATCATTTCTATGGATGGGACTTTCTCTTACTAGACCTTCTCTGAATCTGGACCGTCTATGGATCTGGACTGTCTTTGATTTTGTAGTTATGTTTTTGCTAAATTGTATTTTTACATTATTTTCTTTTTTCTCTTTTTTTCTTTTAATTTTTTTATAGGTATTGTTTAAAATTATAAAATCAAAAATATAGGGTGTTACCACATCAGCGTCTCTGGATGTGGGCAAGCATTGGTGGGGAAAGGCTCATCAATTGGCCAGGCAATGCTATTTTCTTTTTTTATTTATTTCATTTATTTCTTTGTTTCATTTTTTTATTATTTTTTTTAAATTCTAAATTTTTATTGTTAAACATTTAAAATATTTAATTGTGTATCTACATCAAGGTGCACTTGGATGTGGGTAAGGTATAAGGGGATCAGCTCATCAATTGGCTGGGGGATACCAATTTTTTTATAATTATTTAGTTCATATTATTTTATTTATTTCATTTTAATTTTATTTTTTAAATTTTCTTATGAGTAGTAGTTTAGTAAAGATAATGGTTAAAGAAAAAATTCTAAAATTATTTTTTATTATTGCTTTATTACTATTATTAATTGTTTTTTTTAAATTTTTTATTGTGTTTCAGGAGCTCATTGTCTGGACGATGAAGCTTCTGGAGGCTGGTCTGTATTGTGTTGGCGTTTTTGCTTTTTGTTGGGATTGTGGGAAGTGTGGTTATCTTTGAAGTGGATCCTGCTGGAAATATGGTACGGGTTGTAATGGGCAGGAATCAGATTAGAAGGAAGTTCAGAGGATGAAGAAGAAGAGGCAGGAATGGAGTTCTGTAAGGTGTGCGTAATGATCATAGACATCTTCCAGTGGTCGTCCAACAGTTGCTTTCTCAAGGATTTCTCAAAGTAATTTGAAGGTCCATGGAGGGCCAAGGCTTTCAGCATGTTAGAAAACATGGTGCTGAGGTGTTGCTTCATGTCTCCATAATCCAGGGTCAAAGAAGTTTCAAGAGGTTGGCCAACTCCAAAAGTAGATTCAGTGGGAGGGGTGCCAACTAGACAAGAAGAATTGGATCAGTAATTATTTTGGTTGCTGAAGAAATGGGATGAATTAATTTGGTACTTACAGATTGGAAGCTCATCAAATTTGTAAGCGGCCGGGATTTGGACTTCTGAAGATTTTGAAAAGGTGATAGTTTGGGGATCAATCAGGGAAAGATATGGATTCTCTTGATCTTCCTCTGAAAGGTTTTGAGAAGATGAACTAGGAGGCTGATGTTCCTGGGGCCTAGTTGGAGCAGCAGGGCTGTTGTTGTTGTTGTTAATATTTTGGTTGGTTTCTTCTGGATGAGGTGCTGTTGATGTAGTACCAGGGTTGTTATAGTATGGAGCAGGAGAGGGTGATCTGGAAGCGGATTGATCTTTTCTGGATAGAGCTCTTGAAGGAATTGCACTGTCAGAAGAATATTTGGCTGGCAGAGGAGAGGTGTAGTTTCTTTGCCTTAACCAGGGGTGAAGTTGTTGCTTTGGTGCTGTGTTGGGGGCTCTGGTGCCTTCCTGAAGTCCTCTGGCAGCTCTCTTAGAATTTTAGGAAATTTTGGTATTTTTTGACCTTGTAAAGGTTGGCTGCATTGCTCTGGGAGCAGTGAGAGGTGGTTGCTTAGAGTTGTTTTTGTTGGTTGGAGGAATTTGGCTCTTTTCTGGTTGTTTTTGGAAGTTTTGAGCCTGATTTTCACTGTCTAGTGAGGCAGTCGGGCCGCCTGGAAGCTTTCTAGCAGCCTAGGAGCAGATTATGAAGCTTTTGAAGCTGGATCAGCAGAGATAAAAGCTGTTTCTTGGGGAGCTAAGTCTGGTCTTTTGGGAAGAGTTCTGGAAGCTGAGTTCCTGGATCTTCTGGAAGGTGCTGAGGATAAAGAGGAAGAGGATGGGCCAAGCTCTGGGGATCTGGTAGAGGATCTTGAAATGTACTGATGAGAAGGTGAAGGAGGAGGAATAGGGTAGTTTGTGTCTCTGTCAAATTTCTTCTTCTTGGAGTAGAAAGAGTCACAGGCCTTGTTGTAGAGTTTGGCTTCAGGAGTTGGAAGAGTGAATGTGCAAGGTCTGCACATGTGGATGCACTGCTTGCAGGCATAGTCCTTGGGATCAGTGAAGCAAGGAAGGTTAGAAGGTTCCACATCAGGAGATCCGGCCATTATTTCTGGTGAGGAGAAGATGAAGAAAGAGATAAGAAGAAGGTTTTTGTCAGTGGTTGGGTAGATGATGAAGTGAAAGGTGGAAGTTCAGCAGACTGGCTGAAGCTGTATTCTGCATGAAATTGGCTGGGTCTTTTCTATGCAAAAATAATTCCCTCAAGACTTTAAACTGAAAATTAGTCCGCCAAGACTTTAAACTGAGGATTGTTGATGGTGTAGTCCCCCAAGACTATAAACTGAGGAATGGGTTTTGTTGTTGGAGTTGGTTTGAAAGATTGGCAGAGGGTATCCACAGGGGGAGCCTCTGAATTTAGAAAAGGCAAGTTTGGGGGTACTTGATGGGCTGGCAGCTCTATTCACAATTACCCCAGAATGTTAGTTTTTTCTCTGTGTCTTAATGTGGTTGATCTCTGGTTCTGGGTTTATGATTTAGGTTTTGAGTCCCGCAAGACTATAAACTGAGAGTTTTTGATTCCCCCAAGACTATAAAATGAGGATGGTCCCACAAGACTTAAAACTCAGGGTTGTTTGTGGTTACATCCTATAGAGGGTGTGTTCAATTTTTCTTTTCTGAATCAAGATCATGTACTAGTTGAATTACAGAGGGAATCAAGAGATGAAACGAAGTGTTCAGAATTAGCCTTGAACTGGTGGATGAGACGCCTTCTTTTCTCAATGTCCTGTGGATCTCTAGCAGGAGTGGATTGGAAGTAGTGAAGCAGAATTTGTTTCTGTTGAGATTTGTGTTGTTGGAAATTGGCCTTAATTGTGGGCAAGTGGTTTGGTGTTGGTGGTGAAATGGATCCTACATTGTTATCATCACTGTCAGAAGATGGAGGAACTGAGAAGTCATCAGTTTCAAAGTTGAAGGAAGAAAAGAAAATTCTTTACCATCAGATGGACCAGGGATGGTGGAACTTGTTGTTTTACTGGTTGTGGCACTCTTCTGGGAAGGGTGCACCTTTTGATGATTCTGGGTATCAGGATAAATGGCCTAGATCTTTTGGTGCTGGTAGAAGATGGACCAGGTTGAGGTGGAGGCGAAGGTGTAGCAGAGTATAATGGACCAGGTCTGTAGCAGGTCTTCTTTCTGGAGTGACAAACATCATAGGACGTTCTGTATGGATGGGCCGGAGGTGTGATGGTGCAGATTAGATTATTGTCAATGCAGTATTGGCAGGGGCCCATGTCAGTAGCAGATTTGGAGAGAAAGCTGAACATGGTGGTTGTGGTATAGGAGAATGTGGACATTCTCTATTGGAGGGAGGATGTGGTCTTCCAACATTGGCAGGGGCCTTTGTTGTGCGGTTTGGTGCTGTTTGTGCATGTCTTAATTGACATTGGTTGAAGAATTGGGCTCTTTTCTGGATTTATTCTTTGAATATTTGGACTGTGAGTATGTAGGTACTACTATTAGATAGCCCCAGTTTTTCTCTATATTTCATGTCTTGTGGACATTTTTCATATTCTAAGTTTTAAGGGGTCATTTCCTCATATTTCATTATAAAAAAAAGCTGTCTAATTTTTTTTCGTGTTTTATGGGGTAACCTTAAGTCTTAGGGTTAAGTGCTTAGCACCATAAGATAGGGATAATTTGGCTCTACGTTTTATGTCATAATGTTGTCATAGCTTAATTTTGTGTTTTAAGGATTTTAGTAGTTGTAGTGAAGTTTTCTAAGTAGATTAGATGTTTTTATTGGTTTTCTGGCTTCAGGGAGGCGGGGCTGCTTCAGGCAGCCCACCCGCCTCTGTTTTAGAAGTTTGGGGAGCGCTTCTGAAGGGTTTTTATACAATTTGGCTGGTACAGGTACCAAATGTGTTGCTGTGCATGGATCTTAGAGGGGTGGTCTGTGTGTATATACTATATAAGACACAGTTTGGGTCAAATTTAATTATCATACAACCATCTGGTGATTATATACGGTTTCTCAGGCAGTTTTCACTGTTTTTGGCCACAAGTTGGCTGTTCTCTGTTGCAAGTAAATTCTTCATTTAACTTTACTAGCAACTGTTTTCTCTGTTATAGTCTTGCAAGCTATAGCAATTATCATTGCTGTCTCTGGTGTGGATTTGCAACCTACATCAAGTATCATTGCTTTCTCTGGTGTGGAAATTGGTCTGAATTTCAGTTCTTTGGTCTGGTAGTCTATCTGGGGACTACTTTCTTGGCTGATCAAGCAGTCAAGTGGTTTTGAAAAGGGGCTTTTGGTAAACAGGAACCAATTTACTGTAGCAGGTAAATCTCACTTATTTTTAAAAAAGGACACACCACGCAATATGGGGGGCGGACTTGCTAGCAAGTCCGCAACCTTGAACCCTAATTCATATCTTTTTCAGCACACATTGAGGTGGTGATGAAACAATCATGATGAAATATTGAATTTACTTTGAAAACACCTTGAAACTGATTTGAACCTTCATTGAACCACAGTTGATTAATAGTTCAAAAAATATTCACAGCAGGAAAAAAGTGTGCACTAGATGTCTAGTGCTTTTTTTTGCTTCCTGAATTGATTCCTGGTAGAATTACAAGTGGGACTTCCATCTGATGCCTCCCTCCCCTAATTCTCCCTTATCTTCAATCTGACTTCCTATCCTACCCCCTTATCTTATTTCTAAACTTGCCATCTACTTACCCATTTTCCCTATTCCTTTCCTTCACAGTGAGAAAACAACTCTCCTCTCCTTCCCCCCCTCTCCCTTCTCTTCTCTTCATTTCGAACACCTCCCCCAGACCCTCACTCACCTTTCCCAGCCCACTGTCATTATTTAGTTTTATTTTACTTTGTATTTTTTTCATTTTTCATGTTTCTTCCCTACAAAAATCTTCCTTTCTCAACGATTGGCCACATTTTTTTAGTAAACACAAGCAACTCAAATTCTGAAATATGTATTTAGTTACATTATTTACCACTTGGAATGGGTTATAATTCCTCAAAATTTTATTCCTTGTTATTTCTAATTTATACATATTAATTACTCTCAAGTTTATAAAAAGTTGGCTACTTCCCAAGCCCTTGCATGCCTCCCCAACACTTTTTTCACCTCTTCAATCTCATCGCTCACCTCCCCCAGAAAAATAAAGGAACTGGGGAAGGCTGGGGAAGGTGAGAGAGGGGCTTTACAGGGCTGGGAGAGGTTATAAAATCCCCTAACCCACTTCGGGAAGGCTGGAAAAGGTGAGCAAGGGTCCTTAAAGGGCTAGGAGAGTTGATAAAAGCCTCTCACCTACTACTCACAGCCCTACTTAGTCTTTACAGCACCTCGTTCACATCTCCAGCCAAATTAAGGGACTTGGGAAGCTGGGGGAGGTGAGCGAGGGGCTTTGAAAGTCTGTGGGAGGTAATAAAAGCCTCTCACTCACTTCTCCCAGCCTTCCTTAGTCTTTACAGCACCTCGCTCACATCTCCAGCCAAAGTAAGGGACTGGGGGAGGCTGGAAGAGGTGAGTGAAGGGCTGGAAAGATTGGGAAGGTGAGAAAGGGCTAGGGGAGGTAAGCGAGAGCTGGGGGATGTGGACAATAAACTGGGGAGGTGAGTAATAGTTTTAGAATGTGAGAGAAAGGCTGGTGAGGGCTAATGGAGGTGAGTGGGGTGAGTGAGGGGAATGGGAGGTGAGCGAGAGGTTGCAAAAGGGGTGTAGTTGTGTTAAAAGTGAAAATAGAGTGGAGGGGAGTAGTGAGGAGGGCTTAAACATAGATTTTGAAGCTTAAAGGGTGTAGCAAATGTATCAGGAGGGCAATAAAAGGGTGTTGAGTGGTAATAGAATTAACAGAAATGAAAAGGCAGAAAAATTTGTGTGGAGAGATTGAGAGGTTGTCCATTGAGGTAGTGAAAAATGGAGTGTGAACTTTGTTCTTCGGGCGAACATCAGAGTCCACCCCCTCAATCTACAGCTCTATTCTGCCGATATGGAAAATGATTGATAATTATTTTTTATTGATATTTTTGAACTTAAACCTATAGTTTATACATCTTTATTTTATATTTTTGATTTACAATGCACTTTAAGACTAAGAAAGTAATATAGTAAAATAATTGATAATGAAATACTATTTTGCTTTTTTACACAATAATTCACAGAATTCTTTTGATAACTATACATGATATAAATAAATAATATAATAGGAAAATTGTAGCAAAAAGTTAAAAACTAGAATAAAACATTTAAAGAAATTTTAAACTATTGAACTTATGTATTTTTTGAGTTTATTGTATTTATTTTTAAATGTAATAGTAAAATATGTTGGTTAGATTAAAAATAGCTTTGAATTAAATTAAATAATTAGGGTAAAGGTTGAGGAAAAGATTTATCCACATATATAACCATTTAGGCTTATTTCTTGTTTTGTGATTTCTATATATAACTGGATAATTGACTGTAATAACTGCAAATTTAAAAAACTTCAATAAGTTATCTACCTCAATATATTTATGATAATCTATTCAGTAACAGAATAAAATATCTGAGTCCTTTCTTTTACTAATTTTTTTTCATTTCAATGACTATATACATTTTCAAAAAAATTATTTATCATGTTTTTGGTGGAACTTAGATTGAACTCTCAATGCAATCTTTTTTCCAAGTGTGGTTCATAATAATTTAAGCCATGAAAAAATTTATACTTTTTTAGAAGTTTTATTAATTACTTTTAAATATAAAAATAATTATATTTTTATATCAAAATATTTTTATTAAACACTTTGAAGTTCTAAAAATAAGTACATATTAAGAATTATTTTTAGATAATATTATATTAAAAAAAGTTTTAAGTTGATTATATATTATTATGATATGATTTCTTTCCATATTACGTATTACGAAACTACCTAAAAATCAATTTTATACAACTATATTACATAAAAAAGATATCAGCTCTTCTGCTTAGATTTAAAGTACTTCAAAAAAACATTATTTTTGCCTTAGGTACACATTATATAGAGTATTCAGAGCATCATATTAATTTTTTAGACTTACACATTTAAGTTGAATGGAAGTCTCACAGGATAAAATTGGTCATTTTGTAAAAAAAAAAATAAGTAAATATCTTTTAAATCAATATATATTTTTATAAAAAGTCAAATTTTAATATTTATGTTTAGTTTAAAATCTGTTATGAAGATTTGAAATATTGCTATTTAAATTAATTTTTATAACAATATAACCATTCCAGTATTGCTTTGTGATAAGGCCAATTTCAAGAAAATTTTTAAATTCTTCTGTTTAAATAAAATATCAAAGGGATTGTTTTTCATACACTTAGAAACTGAATAGAAACATCATATAAGATCTACCAATCAGCATAAATATCATAATTCCAATAAATCATTGATAAATCTTGAACCCATATATATAATTTTACAATTGCGTGTAAGTGTTCAGTTGTGAATTACTCCTATCAAAACTTTGATTCTAATGACTAAAAAAGCGTACCTGAAATGTTTCATTTAATTTATTTTTCAAAACCATAGAATTGAAATATTTTTTCTTTTCATTTAAAACATGGAATAATATTTTTTTTAATAAAAAGATGATTGCCTTTACAGCTGCTTTTCTACATGGGTATAATCTAAATTACCTATTGTGTCTTTTTTACAAAATGAATATCATATAATAGTTTTTTAATTTGAAACTGATAGAATTATGAAAAATTACCACTTTTACCTATTTAATTCAGTTCTTGAACAATAATACAATCAAAATATCTACCTGAAGCACATTTTTTAACATGAGAACACTTTTCAAATTATATGGTGCTTATTCCCAGGTTGACACTGAAATTATCCCACAATACAGCATTGAAGCAAAATCAAGTACTAAAATTAAAGTTTAAATAAATTTATACTACTTTGTTTTAATTTTCTTTAAATTTTTACATCTAGCTTGAATTTCAGTCTTTCATATGAAAAATTCACTAAGTAGTGATTGATTATTTCAACTCATGAGATTACTCTACCAAATAACCATATTTACATTGAATTTTGATGAAATACATCATGAAGAGTTGCAGAAAATCATATGTGTATTACATTGAATAAATTAATATTGTGAAAATTCTTAGTAGTTGAATATTCGATAGAAAAAAAAAGAGCAAAAAGATATTTCCTTTTAATTTTAATCATCTTCTTGCATACAAAAATGGAAAAAACTGGATTAAAATTCACTTGTATAAGAATTATACTTCTTTCTAGACATATAATTAAACAATTTATCAATTATTAGTGCTAAGTGTAAAGAAGATATTAGAGAACTTCATTGAAACAGAAATTATGAAAACATATTTCTATCTTTTATTTTTCTTAATTATGAGTCTTTTCACAGTATTCTAGAATAGAAACTTGAGAATTTTTATGGTTCAGTATTTTTATTAAATAATTCCATTGAGTTTAAAATAATTATATTGCATAATAAGAAATAATAAAAATACAAAAAAAAAATATCAGGTAATATGGTTTAAATTAAAAAATAAAAGCTTCAAATTCTTGGTTAAAAGGAGTTATCATTAAAGAGAACCGCTGATATTATTTTATATTTTTTCAAAAAAAATAGAATAAAATAATTAGAGAGGTTAAAAGTGATGTTTTTGAAATAAATAGTATAATTTTCAGTCTTTTAAGTGATCAGGTGAAATTCAAAATGAAAATGAAAATGAGTTTTGTGAAAAAAATTCTGTGAATGGATCAGATTATTAATCTTCCCTTGTTATTATTTCTATAAATTATTTATTAAACTTTCACTATTACTCAAGCAAAGACTCATCCATGTTTGGTTAAGAGCCCAAGATGAGTTCAAAGTAAAGTTCAGTCTGAGTTCAGTCTGAGTTCAGTCTGAATTCCATCTGAATTCAAGTTGAGGACTTGCTAGCAAGTCCCCCCCAAATATTGCGTGGTGACAGGGGTTTTTCTCTCTGGTTTTTCTCCAACTCCCTTGGTCAAGGCCTATAGCTAATACTATAGGATTGTCTACAACGTCTATACTAACTTCCAAATTCCCATCAAAATTGGGTAACCAAGTGTCAATTTTTCAGCAGAGCTTCAGTTAGGGTTATATTTCTTTCACTATTTCATTCCTTAGAGGTTAGAGCGAAGTTATGGTTAACTTTTATTATATTTAAAGTTAGCATTATCAATCTGTTAGCTAGTTAAGATGAAATCGTCAGATGAGACTAAAAAGAAATACAGTCTCCAAAACTTCCAAAAAGGTGGCTGCTTTAGGGCCTCCCTAAATAATCATCTTTACTCATCAGCCTGTGTAAGACAGAAAATGGTATTGTCATTTGAATTTGCAGATTTGAAGCTCTGCTGAAAATTTTGATCACTTAGTTGCCAAAAATTGATGGAAATCTTGGAGCAAGTACTGACATTGCAGTTCAATAAAAATTGAATTGATAGTAGTATGCAATTCTATGCCAAACAAAAATATTAATAATTACTCTGTGTCCTTACCACTCACCTATTTTTTTTTAGTCAGAAAAACTTTTGTTTTTTACTTCAAAATTTCTGCAAGGGTTTATGACATTGCTATATATTAACTTCAATGCAAAATCAAGATGAGAATTACATATATAGTTACTCTTTAAAAGCTAAGATATAAAATAAAGACATACTACTACTTTTTACCAAGCATTATGCACCAAGTAAGATATCCTTGATGTGGATATCCAGTGCAAGTTGGGGATAACTTAGGGAGGGAGATAAGAATAGAAAAATATTTGTAAGAAAAATATGTGCAAGAAAAATTTGTGTAAAGAAAATATGTGTGAAAAAAATATTTATGAAAAATAAGTGTAAGAAAAATATCTTGCAACCATAGGAAATTTAGGTTTTTAATTTTTTTAATTTTTTCCAAAAAAAAGACCATTCTTTATTTCATTTTTTTAAATTTTTTTCTGTTATTTCACAATTTTTTTTTTTTGAAAAAAAAAAATTCTCATGGTAACAAATGATTTTTCTTACACTTCCTTTTCTCACACTTATTTTTTTTCTTGCGTTTACTTTTCTTAAATTTATTTTTCTGACCTTATGTCCCTCCATAATATATGCCTAACTCCTGCTGGATATCTGTTTGTGGGTTGTCTAGAAGAAGGAAGAAAAATACCAAAGAAACAGAAGAAGAAGATAAAAAAAGAATACTATAAGATAGAATCACATGGAAAAATACAAAAAAATAAAGAAAATCAATGAGGTCAAGAAAACTATTGGATGTAATGGGTTTAACTAAATCACACCATGCAATATGGGAGGCAGACTTGCTAGCAAGTCCACAACCTTGAACCCAAATTCAAATCTAATTGAGCACACATTGAGGTGGCGTTCAAACAATCATGAGGAATTATTTATTTCAATTTGAACACAACTTGATATTAATTCAAACATTTATTTAAGCACAGTTGATCATTAGCAAAACAAATTTTGATGCTTGACTTACTTGAATTTTTGTAGGAATATTGAAGTAAGTGAACTCCACTAACAAAAAAAAGTGGGCACCTCCATAAGATATTGAAAAATCATATTTTTCTTTGCTTGTTTAAAAATATAAAAACTGTTTTTCAAATTGAAATAAATCCCTTATGCATACTTTTACAAGATTTTTTACTAATCAATTTTTAATGGAATCTCCCAATACTATAAAAATTTATTCAAGGAAAGAAATTATTAAAATTGTCAGCCAGGCTATTCCAGGATTCCAGTAAATGATATGTTAACTTATAAGACCTGAAAGAGGGCGTAAGAATTGTATTTAATGTATATAAATTAATATTTTATTGCATAATAAAATTATAAAAGTATCTTATTACATATAAGTGTTATATTAATTTTATTGTTTATATAAATTTTTATGCATTTAAATTAAACATCATATACTTTATATTCAACAAATAATGGCGCATTTTTATGTATTTAATAATTATAAATTTATATTTAATTAATTAAAAAACATATATTATAATTATAAGTGTAAAATTGACTTATAATATAATTAAATTAATTTTTTAAATTTATATATTAAATAACACCTTTTCATATAATAATAAACAATAATTAATGATGCTTATTTTGACCCTTAATTGTGTCAGGAAAAAAACAATTAATCAATTTATACTAAATTGAGATTAATTACATATTTTTTTGCATCAAAGTATTTTTGTTTCACTTAAATATCCTTAAATCAGACTGTACCATCTGTTTGGAATTATTTTTCTCATAGTTCCTATGTTCCAGTCTTGTTTAGTTATTCACTATTTTTACTTACTGATTTGGGAATTAATTGTGGGAAAATTGGATTCTTAATTGGGGTTATTTTTATTTGTTTCATATTTTTCTCAAAATTGTTATGTTTCACTTATTCTTTTATTTTCTTGTTTCATCTTATTATGACTCTTGTATTTACAAATGTAGTGGCGCTTCAGAGGACCCATTGCCTATATAAGGGCCTTGGCTAATCCCCTGTAGCATCATCACTTATTATACACTCAACAAATTTAATACACTTTTACATTACGTTTATATTCTTTTTATTAGTAATAAAATTCTAATTAAAATTCTATATAACAATTTAAAGGTTGCTTTTAGTCTGATAGTGATCACAGTGTCTGCTGCGCATAGCCCTTACATCATAATAATATTATTATTTAATTAAAACCTCACTTTTTTCACCACTCAAGATTACTCGTCGTTGCTTTCCTTTAAATAAAATAAATAATCTATTATATTATATTTCCTTTATTTTTCTCCTTTTCCTCCTCTATTTCTCCCACTTTCCTTAGCTACTTCTAGACAACTGACCAACAACTGGGGGCCTTTCCAAACGACGACGACGATTGAGCCTGGCGACGAACGACAAACGCACGGACCACCTAGCAAAAGAGAAACTTTTTCCGCGACCGTGTTTTGAGCTTGGGTTCGATTTCTTAGGTTTATATTATTTTAATTCTTATATTATTTTGAAGTGATTTTTCAATCACTATAGTAAGTTCACCTTTGCACCTCTCACTCATATTACTATATTTTTACTGCAATAACAGTGATTGTGGCTTAATTGCTGATTCACTGAATGTAAGTGTCAAATTATAATTTTTTTTCCTAGTTGACCATTATAGAGTGTTAAATCCTCTTATTCCTAGAAGAATTAAAATTATTATTAATACAAATTGAATTATTAAATTTTTTTTTTTAATTATTGTTAATTTTGGTTGACTTAAAAGTACTTTGTGCTTAGTCCCAAATATATTTCCATATTTAATTTGGTAATTTAATTAATTGGTTGAATTAAATTAATTCCCAATTTAACTTTGCAATCCATTTTATCAATTAATTTTTTATAAAAAGTACTTTATGTTAAAAAAAATTTTTTTATATAATTTAATTACTAAAAAAAATTTTTTTGGAGCAAATTATTAACTGATTTTAATTGATTTTTTTTAAGAATTAATAAATCTTACCACTATTATGTCCAACAATTTGGCTAAAAAAATGGATAACATGCAAGTGGATGAAATTGAAATTGATTATGATGCTGATACTGTGAGTTCTTCTAAAGTTGAACATAAAAAATCTTTTGCTAACACAAAAAATTCAAATAATTCAGGATGTGGAAATGACAGGAGAAGTAAACAAACCAAACCCCCTTCCCCCAGCACCACAGAAGGAAGTAAAGCCTCTAGTACCTCAAGAAGGTCTTCCAAAAGGATTCAAAATAAAAAAGCTTCCTCTACCACAATAAATCAGCAACCTCTCCAGTCATATAAAAGAGCTGAAGACCGAAAACATGAGGTACAAAGCAAAAGTAGACACCTTGTGGGATCAGGTTCAGGAAATCAGGAACCAAAATCAGGCCCAGGCCCCTCCTCAGCTGCCTCCCAATCAGCCTCAGTTTCAAGCTCAACCTTCACAGCCACCCAGCTCCTCCAACCATAATCCAAATACTATGGAAGTAGAGCAATGGAAATGGGATTATCTCATGAGTCACTACCAACAGAATGTGCAACATCCTCCTCATCATCAGCCTGGCCCATCCAGAACACCCAATTTCCATCCTCCTCCTCATCCCTACCAACAAGGCAGGAGAAAGAAGGCCCAAGCACAATCCCAAACCCAGTCTCAGGGGAAATTTCCTCCTCTTCCATGGTAAGTAATTTGGTTGATAGTCACTTGGATATGTTTTCTAATAAGACTTCTTCTACAGGTAATATTATTGAACATGGTGAAATAACAGTTAAACCTGTTAAAAGACAGCTTCCTGTAACTAGTAGCCCTATTGATGTAATTAGAAAATTGTCATTTGATGAACCTTTACATTTAACTTCTACTTCTTTAATTAAACCTTCTCTTGCAATTAAGAATGATTCTGTTTCCCCTGAAGTCTATACCTTAATTGAGAAAACTTCTGAAGAAATATTGAGAGATACCCTTGATTTTAATGTTGTGAAAGACAAACATTTAAGAGATGTGTTAATACATGAGGGTGATAGATTAAATAATTTGCACGTGCATTGTAAGGTAAGTTCTTCTGTACAAGATACAGCTTATTATAAAATCAAAGACACTTTAAATATTGTTCTTAGTCAACAAAAGCAAATAAGGAGTGACCATAGAGCTATCTCAGATAGAAATACCAGTCTACATAAGACCTTGAGTGAATAGAAACCTCTTTTTGAAGAAAATTATTCATTAAAAAGTGAAATGAAACCTCTACAAAATGAGTTTAAAAAGCTAAAGAATTATTTCCATGCATTAAGTGCCAAACACACTGTTTCTGAGGACAGAAATGTTCAATCTCTTTCAAAAGTAAATGACCAGATGTCTGAAATTCCAAGGATAAGAAACTATGTGTCTGACCTGCAGGAAAAATTCTCAACCTTAACCATCAATAATGGAATGAATGAGAATGCTTTCAATAAGCTGCATAAAACTAAAGGTAAAAAACCTGAGCAAAGTTCTTCCTTTCTTCCTCATATTTCAGCCATTAAGAAAGCTGATAATGAGTCTGTAAAATCTTTTGCTACTAGCAAAAAATCTTGTGATGGTCATGTACCAGTTGGTTCTGTAAATAATGAAATTTCTGAACACCTGGCTAAACTTCAGGAATTATTAATAATGAATAATTCAAACCAAAAAATGGACCATCCCAGTAATCAGAAAAATTGGCCTAAATTGGACCAATATCCTACCTTTGATAGTGATTCTTCTTTTGATTGGCAACACTTTATCCAAAGGATTGATAATTTAAAGAGATCTTATAAACCACCTGATGAGGAAATTGTTTCTAAACAAATTTCTTTGTTTTCCAATGTAGCCTTGATGTGGTATGAATCTGTTCTTTTAGATAACAATCATTATACATGAAATGATTGGAAATCCTTGATTGAGAATCAGTTTGGTGGTTCAAAATTCAGGTTAGCTCAGCAAAGACTGTATGAGAATACTAGATATGTATCCTCCTCTGTTGAAAATCCCATTGTTTTTCTTATGAAAATAACAAAAATCCTAAGAGCAATTGATCCAAAGATGGATTATGATATTTGGAGAGATAAAATCTTGTATAAGTTACCAAATTCTCTTAGAGATTTGATTGTGGCTAGAACTGAGAATGTAAGGGAAAAATCTTCTTTCATTAATATCTGTAATGACGTACTACTCAACCATAGATATGAACCAAAGAATTACCTTGGTAAATCTAATAATGATCAGAATAAACCTTCTACAAAGCTCCCAGAAAAATCTGGTAAACCCTCTTCCCCTGTTGAAACTAGAAAATATGCAACAAATACTTGTTATAAATGTAGCAAACCGTGGCAGAAGGGTCATGTTTGTGACAAGAAAATTCATCTTGTTGAACAAAATGAAGACACTGATGAAGTTGAACTTGATGTCAATAATTCTTCTAGTGACTGTGAAAGTAATATCTCCTATGACAATGAATCTGTTAAAGATGTTTTAATGTTGGAACATGATGTCCATTATTTAGATAATGATTCTGAAGAATGTGTATTGGATTTATCTTCAGTAGAAAATGCTGAGATAATTAAAGATATTACTAATAATTCTATACCTATATCCCCTTTGAAGGCACCTGTTATCATTAATGGTAAAAATGTTGATGTAGTTCTTGATTCTGGTGCTGGAGGAAGTGTAGTGTCTGAAAAAGCTTTAGCTTCAGTAGATAGGGATTATTTGAGTAAATTATTACCTATGACTTCTGAAAAATGGAGAGGGTATGGTTCTACCTTAATTCCTATTGGCAAATACAAAACCTCTGTATTCTCCAAATATAATGGTGGTTTTGTCAGAGCTATTTGTGAATTTGTTGTCATGAAGAATGATATTTTAAGCAATTGGTTCATTATGGGAAATGATATTTTAACCATGTTTGGTGTGAAATTGGACCCAGCAAATAATTGCTTTACCTTATAAATGAATGGAAAAAGGAAATTCAAACTTTCCTCTTCTAGAAAACCTTCTGGGCATCTGTTAAAGTCTTGTAACTCACTAATCCAGTGTAAAGGCAGAACAACATTTGAAATGGTTGATTTATTAAATGAAATAAATACTGCTTCTTTTGGTGATCAGTTAACTAGTGAACAAAAGGATTCTATTATTGCCTCAATTACCTCTTTCCCTATGGCTTTTGCTCATGGTTCTCATGTATTAGAAATTATTCAGGAAGAAATGAAAATTACCTTATCCTGTAACTTGAGTGATATCCCTCCTAGTCTTAAGAAAAAACCATATCCTTCTTCTCCAACAAAAAGAAAAGATATTGAAGATAATATTTCCACATTATTAAAAAATGAATATCATTGAGAAAGTGGATGTCACCCCCAAATATTGTGTCATCTCCCCTGTCTTTATTTCTTATGAAAAGGATAAAGCTAGTCTATGTGGAGGTTACAGAGCTTTAAACACTTATACTGTTGATGATATTTATCCTTTACCCAGAATTAATTCAATACATGCTACCTTGCAAGGTGCTAAGTTTATTAGCTGTCTGGATGGTAATAAAGGATATCATCAAGTTCCAGTTGACAAAAATTCTCAAAACTTTTTGCTTATTGCTACTCATATGGGAATATATAAGTATGTTAGGATGCCCTTTGGACCTAAAAATGCTCCTTCAGTTTTCCAAAAAGTCATGGATAACACTTTCCATCAAGAAATAATTGAAGGATGGCTCATGGTTTATATTGATGACATCATTGTTTTTTCTTAAACTTTTGATGAACATATGATTCACTTGAATAGAGTTTTCCAAAAAATGGATGAAATCAATATGACCTTATCCTTAAAAAAGTGTAAATTTGGTTTTCAATCTTTGAAAGTCCTTGGCCATGTTGTGTCAGGCTTACAAATTTGTGTAGACCAAAACAAAGTTGCTGCCATTTAAAATGTGAAAGCACCAACTTCTGTAAGAGAAATCCAAAGTTTTTTGGGTATGTGTGGCTATTATAGACAATATATTAGAAATTATCAGGTCATGGCCTTGCCTCTTAAAAAACTGACCAGAAAAGATGTTGCCTTTCTCTGGAATAATGACTGTCAAAAAGCATTTGATACATTAAAAATTTGCTTAATGACAGCCCCTATATTGGCTCTTCCAGATTTTAACAAGCCATTTGTCCTGTATACTGATGCTAGCTTTATTGGTCTGGGTGCTGCCCTTTACCAGAAACAAATTATTAATGATAAATCCTCAGAGGTTGTAATTTGTTATATTTCAAGAACCTTAAGAAATAGTGAATTGAAATATGGTGCCACTCAATTAGAGTGCTTAGCAGTTGTTTGGGCTCTTGAGAAACTTCATTACTATCTAGATGACCAAAAATTTGAATTGGTAACTGACTGTAGTGCTGTGAAGTCCCTCTTAAACCTGAAGACACCTAACAGACATATGTTCAGATGGCAACTTGCTGTTCAAGAATACAGAGGACGGATGACAATTATCCATAGGGCTGGAAATGTTCACTCCAATGTTGATATGCTCTCCAGATTGCCTCAGTCAAATAATGACTCAAATCCTGCTTATGTACCTGAAGATGATACTGTTCATATCCATGGTATATTTATAGTTGATATGGAAGAGGAGTTATTACAATTAATACTGGATTCATATGATAAGGATTCTGATTTAAATTAATTAGTTACTATCTTAAATGATCCTAAGAATGCTTCAATTCAAGCATTAATAAAAACTCTTCCTGCAAAGTATCAAAATGCTTTGAGTAAAGGAAAGTTTTCTATTGAAGATGGTTATATATATTATAGAAGAAAGCTTACTAATGTAATTGTAATTCCCCCTTCTATGAAAGAGACTATCCTCAAACTTTGTCATGATGACATATTAGCTGGTCACTTTGACCTTGAAAAAACATTGATTAGAATCAAAAACACTGCATGGTGGGCTAATATGTCTGAAGACACAAAATTAAATTTTGAATCTTGTGATTCCTGCCAAAAATCTAAAAGGTTAACAGGTAAGAGAGCAGGGTTATCACAACATATTGAAGCACCTAATGCTCCCTGGAAAATCATTAATATGGATTTTGTCACTGGTCTTCCTGTTGCAGGTAAAGACAGCTTTAACTCTTGTTGGGTAATAGCAGATAGATTCACAAAAATGTGCAAATTTATTCCAACCCACAAAGATGTATCCACCAAAGAATTAGCTTTCTTATGGTGGTCTTACATGTTTAATATTATTGGTTTTCCAAAAGCCATTATCTCTGATAGGGATCCTAAATTTACTTCTGAGTTTTGGACCTCTTTGATGGATATTTGTGGCTGTGAGTTAAAATTGTCTACAGCTCACCATCCTCAGACTGATGGTCTATGTCAGCCTGTACATCTCCAGGACTGAGTAAAAAGTAACTATAAATTATGTTAAACACATGAACTATACATGGGAATAATAAATAAGAGTACAAAAATAGTATACATAAGTAAAATTATGATAATACACAAAAAATGCCATAATAACACCTTATATACACGCATATATCCACCTTTTATAGGTCTTATGTACTTAATATTAAGTCGGAATATGTAAGGGTAATCTTAAGAACCTTAAGTATAAGGCTACATAATTTTTAAGTACACTTAAAGCTGTTATATTCATTGTTTTATGCAAAAAACAAGAAATGCACTTTATTTCACTTAAAAGTTGACTATATGCGCTATAAAATTGAGAATATCAAAATTGAGCTTTTACATATCAATTGGGCTCATTTAGAACTATTGATTTGGATATTTAAATGCATAAAAATAACACTTTTCAAATTTGGTGTTTTTTATGCCAGAAATGGCTTCTGTGTACTGGCCACATACTGACTGCCTTTTTCCCGTGTGAATAGCTTCATTTTTAGCAAAGTTAGCTTTTTCACACTATAATTACCCCACATTCTACGCCCACTGTGGGGAAACACACTAAAATAGGCGACAGGCGCTTATTTAGTGTCCTAGCTTAATTAATAATGCATTGACCTTGTTTATATGCACTAATTTCATTAATAACCTCACTCTTGGCACTTTATTTCATCACCACTCTTAAATTCGGCTAATTTTAGTCAAGGATTTACCCGTGCAAGCGCCTGCCAAGAACTGCATGTAGTTACCCCACATCTCACACTCTTTTTTAAGTTTTTGGGTGGTTTCTCAGTCAATTTTGGTTATTTTTGAATGGGAATTTCATGTAGTATAAAGTCAGGATTAGCCCCATTATTTCTACAGTAAATCCCCCTTATTATTAAGCTATTATTAACCTTAAAAAGTCTCCTTTAGTCTTTAATATTATTGTTTAATACGCATATACTCTCTTTTTGTCTTTTTCTTTAATTTTGATGGATTTCCCTTATTATTACAGGATTTTGGCGGTTGTTACTCTTCTAATTATGTCATGGGTTACTGGGAATGTTGATGGGAATGTCTATTAGTTGTTTAGAGGCGTCATTAACTGTGTATTGGGTGGTACATCAAGGGAATCATTGGGGAACTCAGTGTGTATAAAAGGAGGAGGTTTTTGGGTTGTGTTTCTTCATTCTTTTATCATTACAATTTAACCAATATAACCAAATAAATTACCATACATATCAATTAGTACTTTTATAAGACTTTTGAATAGTATCTGAATTATAAAATCTATTTTTCTACCAACTACAAAGATTTTAAGCCATATATAAGAATAGTGAGAATTATATTACTGAGACCTTTATATTTGATTATATTTTACAACATAGTGGATTAGTACTACAGTATTCATACAGGACCATTTAAATCTTCTAGACAACTGACCATTCAAGCTAGTTCACGTCTTTTTACTTGACCTTAGCCTGACAGTCTAGATGAGAGAATTATTCAAACTCTTGAAGTTATGATTAGAAGGTATTGTGCCTTTAGTTTAGAATATAAAGACAATGACAGATTTACTCATGATTGGGTCACTCTATTTCCTGGTCTTGAATTTGCATATAATAGCACTGTTCATTCTGTCACTGAGAAAAAGCCTTTTGAGCTTTGGTTAGGTTATGTCCCACATACTCTTGCTCAGATTATTAATAATAAATTACCTAAGTTGGAACTACACCCTGGTGTAAAATCTTTCATGCAAATGCAACAGCTATGCAGAAAACATTCTCAAAGCTGTATTGATAAAGCATTTGAATATGAAAAGAAAAGATGGGATAAATTCCATAAAGAATACATATTTAACAAGGGTGATGAAGTGTTTATCTCTACTTTCCATTTCAATTTACAAGGTAACCACAAATTAAAAGATCCTTTTGTAGGACCATTTGTTGTTAAAAGAATGGTTGGTGATAATGCAGTAGAAGTTGTATTGTATTCTCCATATGATAGGAAACATCCTTTTTTTCCCATTTCTTTGCTTAAGCCTTATACTTCCAACAGTGACTTATTTCCCAAAAGAAGGGGAAGACCTAAGAAAAACCCTCAGGAGGTCACAGAAACAGCTGAAATTGATAAAATTCTCAATGATAGAATTATCACTTCTGAAAGAGGTACTGAATATTTATTGAGATATAAGAACAAATCATCTGAACATGATGCATGGATACCTGGCAAGGAGATTTCAAAACTGCCTACTCTGTTGAAAAAGTACAAAAAGAAAAAATCTTAGCATTTTTTTATTGTTTTTTTTTAGAGTGAGGGAGTGTCAGCCAGGCTATTCCAGGAGTCCAGTAAATGATATGTTAACTTATAAGACCTGAAAGAGGGCGTAAGCATTGTATTTAATGTATATAAATTAATATTTTATTGCATAATAAAATTATATAAGTATCTTATTACATATAAGTGTTATATTAATTTTATTGTTTATATAAATTTTTATACATTTAAATTAAACATAATATATTTTACATTCTACAAATAATGGCACATTTTTATGTATTTAATAATTATAAATCTATATTTAATTAATTAAAAAACATATATTATAATTATAAGTGTAAAATTGACTTATACTATAACTAAATTAAATATTTAAATTTATATATTAAATAACACCTTTTCATATAATATTAAACAATAATTAATGATGCTTATTTTGACCCTTAATTGTGTCAGGAAAAAACAATTAATTAATTTATACTAAATTGTGATTAATTACATATTTTGTTGCGTCAAAGTATTTTTGTTTCACTTAAATATCCTTAAATCAGACTGTACCATCTGTTTGGATTTATTTTTCTCATAGTTCCTATGTTCCAGTTTTGTTTAGTTATTCACTATTTTTACTTACTGATTTGGGAATTAATTGTGGGAAAATTGGATTCTTAATTGGGGTTATTTTTATTTGTTTCATATTTTTCTCAAAATTGTTATGTTTCACTTATTCTTTTATTTTCTTGTTTCATCTTATTATGACTCTTGTATTTACAAATGTAGTGGCACTTCAGAGGACCGATTGCCTATAAAAGGGCCTTGGATAATCCCCTGTAGCATCATCACTTATTATACACTCAACAAATTAAATACACTTTTACATTACGTTTATATTCTTTTTATTAGTAATAAAATTCTAATTAAAATTCTATATAACAATTTAAAGGTTGCTTTAAGTCTGATATTGATCACAGTGTCTGCTGCGCATAGCCCTTACATCATAATAATATTATTATTTAATTAAAACCCTACTTTTGTCACCACTCAAGATTACTCGTCGTTGCTTTCCTTTAAATAAAATAAATAATCTATTATATTTTATTTCTTTTATTTTTCTCCTTGTCCTCCTCCATTTCTCCCCCTTTTCTTACCTACCTCTAGACAGTTGACCAACAAAAATGATACTCTTCATCAAAATTTTATTAGTAAAAATTTCCTGAAGTATATATTTTCTCTCATTGGACAAGTATATATTCTTAAGTATTTCTCAATCTTTAAATTATTAGTAGAAGCTACATAAAGTTCAAAATTGATGGTAAAAATAATTTATTAAATTGTACAATCCAAAAAATTAATATTTATACCATAAATTTAGATTTGAAAATATTTTATTGTCACTATTTTTTCAAAAAAATAATTTACCATAACCTTCATTATAGAAAAAAAATAAGTTTCAAATTTCAACAAGAATAAAATATTTGGCTAAAAAATTTTTCACAATAGTTGTAAGTTTTTTTTTGTTTTGTGCCCTTCCATTTTCAATTCTCTATAATTTATTATATATGTATATTATATATTCTCTTTAAAAATTATCCTTCCTGATACTTCCCTCCCCTCTTTTGTGCTTCACATATGTTTCCCGTCACAAATTCTCTCACTCTCTTAAATTTAGTGCTACTCTCCCCAATTCTCTCCCCTCACCACCCCTTGTATCCCCCTTCTACACCCCTCTCCCTACCACCTCATCACACCTAAATCAATTTTTACACATATCACCCCTTTTGATCCCTTATCCACCTTTATATATCTCATATCACTATGAATAACTTTAAATGATCTCCTTCTCACCCCTCTTCCTCTATATGGGAAAAAGGGGTGAATTGACAAGCCAAAAAGGTTTTGTGAGCAGCGTTGGAAAAAGTAGAAAAGACTATATTTCAATTTTCAGCTAATGCACTTTATTACTTTTATAAGATGAATGTATAGAGCTTTTAATTTAGTTCAAAACAATTTTAGTGAGATGTATAATATTTTCAAATTCAAAAATAAAATTTAAATAAATATTTAAAATGAAATACATTGATATATATAGTAAGCCTTTTGTGTTATTTTATGTTCTAAAATTAATGTACATGAAATAATAATTAGTCATGATAACCAGAGATTTAATAAAATGAGTATTTTAGCTTCCTCAATATCTTTTATATAATCTATTAAATAAAAGAAAGAACTTTTTAAGTCATTTTTTTACAAAATTTTTTTCATTTCAATGACTATCTACATTTTCCAAAAATTATATATTTTAAATTTGGTGGAAATTAGATTGAACTCACAATGAGATCCTGTTTTGGAATGTGGTTCAAGCTAAGTTGGACCTCCCTGGAAATTTCTAGACTTGAAAGATAAATATATTACAGGAAAAAGCTTACTAATGTAAAAATTATACCTCAATCTATGAAAGAGATACAGATAAGTACTTGCCATCATGGCATCTTAGCTGGTCATTCTGATTTTAACAAAACATTAACTAAATTTAAAAACAAAGCCTGGTGGATAAACATGAAAAAAGATGTACAAAGATACATTGACAAGTGTGACTCTTGTAAAAAATTGAAAAGATTAACTGGTAAGTTAGCTGGGTTTTTACAAGAAATAGAGTAGAGAAAAGCTCCATAGAGAGTTATAAACACGGACTTTGTAACTGCCATTCCATTGGCAGGAATGAAAACCTCAATTCTTGCTGGTTAATTGTGGATAGACTAACAAAAATGTGTAAGTTTATTCCTACCTGAAAAGAGGTAGCTGAAAGACAATTTGAATTGATACGGTTGACTCAAATGATGAATACTTCTGGGCTCCCCAAAGCCTTAATCTCTTAAAGAGACTGAAAATTAAATTCAGAATTCTGGACATCTTTGATAGAAGTATCAGGTTTTCAATTGAAATTTTCTACAGCACACCATCCACAAACTGATGGGCTAGCTGAGAAGATGATACAGACTGTCAGCCAGGCTGTACCAAGAGTCCAGTAATTGTTATAATATATTATTGGACTTTAAAATGGGAAAATGTTTATTTTAATAATGTATGAAACTTAAGATTATATTGAACAAAAAAATAACATAACTGAATCATAATAATAAATTAAAATTAGAGTTATATGAATTTTATTAATATATAACTTGTATATACAATTAAAGAAACAAATAATACATTATATAATAAAAATTATGAGTGCTTTTTAATATATTTAATAATTAATAATTATTTATCAATTAATTAAATATTATTTTGTAATAATAAGTTACAAATTTAAATTATACATTTATTAATTAATTAATTATATATAGTTATTAAATAAATTTATACAAATCTTTTAATCCATAAATATTGGGTGCTTTTATGACCCTTAATTTTGTCAGGAAAATTTTTAATTAAGTTAAAACTCATACTTAATATAAAATATAGAAATTTTTACTTTAAATTAGTCATCAAATTAAATTAATTATTTGTTTGACTCAAAATAGTTAGTAAATAAATGAAATAGTTTAAATGAATTATTTATAAATTTTTTATACTAAATTAATTAATTAAATTATAATTTTGCATTGTGGTGTTCCAAATATGCATAGGCCTTTGGAATGTGTATTTGGAGGTATTTGGTATGTAGGGTTTAGTTGGGATAATGGTGCTTAGTATTGTTGTTTTATTATTATTTAGGTGTTTAGTTGTATTTTCATAGTCTTAAGTTAGGGTCTCTTATCATGTCTCAGCTTATTGTCCTTTCTTTTCTTCTCATTTTGTTGTGTGTTATTTGTGATGAGCTGTTTTCTATGAGTATTTGTGTAGTTTTGTGGTTTTAGAGGTTGCTTGATTGTTTTTTGGGCATTTGTAGGCCTAGCAGCGGTGTAGAAAATCCTATAGTACTAGCTATAGGAATTGACCAAGGGAGTTGGATTAAACCAGAAGGAAAACCCCTGTCCCTTAAGAAAAAAAGAGCGAGATTTACTTTTTACAGTAAATTGGTTACTGTTACCACAAAAGCCCTTTCCCAAACACACTTCACTGCTTGATCAGTCAAGAAATTAGTCTCCAGACAGATTACTAAACCAAAGAACTGAAATGCAGACTAATGTCAACACCAGAGAAAGCAATGATACTTGATGTAGGTTGCAAATCCACACCAGAGACAGCAAAGATACTTGCTATAGCTTGCAAGATTATAACAGAGAAAACAGTTGCTAAGTAGAGTTGAATGAATAACTTACTTGCAACAAAAGACAGCCAAATTGTGGCCATCAATAATGAAAACTGAGTGAGGAGCAAGGATATCACCACCAGATAGTTGAATGATAATTAAGGTTGCCCCAAACTGTCTTAATCACTATATACACACAGACTACTAATCAAGAGCCCATGCACACCTGCAAATCCAGAGTTCCTGACCACCAAATCGCACAAAACCTCCCTAGAAGCGCTTCCAGCCCTCTAGCATTGAGGCAGGCAGTCCGCCCTGCACTGGGAAGCCTGCCTGAGACAGCCTGATCACCCTGAAGCCAGAAAACCACCAAAAAACACCCAAACTACTTAGAAAATTCACCTACAACTACTTAAACCCTTAAAACACATAATTACACTACAACAACATTTAGACATGAAATGTATATAAAATGTCACTCTTTTCTATGGTACTAATCACTTAACCCTAAGACTTAAGGTTTTCCCATAAGTCACGAAAAACAAAATTCAGCAGCAATTTTTTAAAAATGAAAATTGAGAAATTATCCTTCAAATACTTATGCTATGAAAAATGTCCACAAGGCATAAAATATATAGAAAATCCAGGGCTATCAAAAAGTAGAATTCAGATCCCCATATTCCCAATATTTGCTGCTTAATTCCAGAAAAATACCCAATTATTTGAACAATTCCATTTAAGGCATACCAAAATACCACCAAATAAACCAACAAAGGGCTCCGCCAATGTTGGAAGACCAAATCCTACCTCCAATAGAGAACTTCTACATTCTCCTATACCACCACCACCATGTTCATCTTTCTTTCCAAATCTGCTACTGACATGGGCCCCTGCCAATACTGCATTGACAATAACCTCATCTGCTCCATCTCACCACCAGCTCATCCCTATAGAACCTCCTGTGATGCCTGCCACTCTAGAAAAAAGACTATCTTCAGACCTGGTCCTTTTTCTTTTGCAAATTCTTCACCTTCTCCACAACCTGATCTGCCTTCTACCAGCACCAAAATATCCAGGCCTTCTATCCTGATCCCCAGACTGGTCCACAAATTACACACTCCTAAAAAGAGTGTCCAGACTACTACTACCACTACTTCTACCATCCCTGGTCCATCTGATGGTAAAAACAAAATTTCTTCATACTGAAATCCAATCTGACAATTTTCCAGTTCAATTTCCTCTCGACAGCAATGATGACAATGTAGGAACCATTGAAACACCCCCACCTAACCCATTGCCCACCATTAAAGACAAATTTCAACAACATTCTTCTCAACAGAAGCATCTCCTATTAGACTATTTCCAACCCACTCCTGCTAGGAACCCACAGAATCTTGAGAAAAGGAAGAGCCTCATACACCAATTCAAAGCTAATGCTGAACATTTCGTCACATCTCTTGATTCTCTTCTTCTCCCTACTCTTGATAAATCTTCTAACTTAGAAATGAAAAATTCTTGACCTCTCCAGACTTCCTGAATGTAGCCAATCATCATAAAAAGATCCTCAGTTTATAGTCTTGGGGGACTAAACCTCAGTTTTAAGTCTTGAGGGACTAACAGCCCTCATTTTTTTTGTCTTGGGGGACTCAAAAAACCTCAGTTTATAGTCTTGGGGGACTAAAACCCTAATCCCAAAAGACAGAACCAGAGATCAAAACATTTAAGACCCAAAGAAACAAACTAGTATTATGGGGTAACTGTTCTACAGAGCATCCAGATCATCATTTACCCCCACACTTGCCTTAACAAAATTCAGAGACTCCCCTTTGGATTCCCTTGTCCAGAATCACACCAACTCCAATTATCAGTTTATAGTCCTGAAGGACTCATCCATTAACACCTCCTCAGTTTATTGTCTTGGGGGACTGTACCATTTATCAGTTTAAAGTTTGATGGAATTTCCAGTGTTCAGTTTAAAGTCTTGATGGACTACTAGCACTTTTCAGTTTAATCTCTTGAGGGACTGATGCATAGAAAGGGCGGCGCCTCCTCCATGCACAATGCACCGCTGCCAACCTTCTGAAATTCCACTCTTTCTTCACATCTACACATCACCTATAAATCTGTTAATTTATCTCTTTTGTTCCCACTATTTATACTTCACAGGTTATGGCTGGATAACCTTAAGTTAACCCATTGGACCTTCCCTGATTCACTGCTCCAAAAGACTATGCTTGCAAACATTTCATCCACATGTGCAGACCTTTCACTTTCACTCTTCCTACCCCTCATGCCAAATTCTATAACAGGGCCTGTGATTCTTGAAAATCCAAAAAGAAAAGGTGTTACAGAGATCCCAATTACCCAATACCTTGGCCTTCACCTTGACATAAATATATATCCAGATCTACTACCAAGTCACCCGAGTATGGACCTGCTTCTTCCTACTTGTCTTCTGCTCCTTCCAGAAGATCACACTGCTCTAATCCCAAAACCAAGACCAAAAGACCAGATTTATCATCCCAAGAATCTTCTTTCCTCTCTTCAACTTCATCAAAAATAGCCCCAAAATCAGCTCCTAGGCTGTGGGGGACTCAAAAACCTAAATTATAAAAACAGAACCAGAGATAAAACCATTAAAAACTCAGAGAAACAAACTAAAATTCTGGGATTACTGTTCTACAGAGCATCCAGCTCATTAGTTACCCCCACACTTGCCTTAACAAAATTCAGAGACTCCCCTTTGGATGCCCTCGGCCAGAATCACACCAACTCCCATTATCAGTTTATAGTCCTGAAGGACTCATCCATTAACACCTCCTCAGTTTATTGTCTTGGGGGACTGTACCATTTATCAGTTTAAAGTCTTGATGGACTTTCCATTGTTCAGTTTAAAGTCTTGATGGACTACTAGCACTTTTCAGTTTAAACTCTTGAAGGACTGATGCATAGAAAGGGCAGCGCCTCCTCCATGCACAATGCACCGCTGCCAACCTTCTGAAATTCCACTCTTTCTTCAAATCTACACATCACCTATAAATCTGTTAATTTATCTCTTTTCTTCCCACTATTTATCCTTCACGGGTTATGGCTGGATCACCTAAATTTAACTCATTGGACCTTCCCTGATTCACTGCTCCAAAAGACTATGCTTGCAAACATTGCATCCACATGTGCAGACCTTGCACTTTCACTCTTCCTACCCCTCATGCCAAACTCTATAACAGGGCCTGTGATTCTTGAAAATCCGAAAAGAAAAGGTGTTACAGAGATCCCAATTACCCAATACCTTGGCCTTCACCTTGACATAAATATATATCCAGATCTACTACCAAGTCACCAGAGTATGGACCTGCTTCTTCCTCCTTGTCTTCTGCTCCTTCCAGAAGATCACACTGCTCTAATCCCAAAACCAAGACCAAAAGACCAGATTTATCATCCCAAGAATCTTCTTTCCTCTCTTCAACTTCATCAAAAATAGCTCCAAAATCAGCTCCTAGGCTGCTAGACCGTGTCCAGGTGGCTATTTTGTTGTTAGGCGGCCTGCCCACCTCATCAGAAAACAAAAATCTGGCGCAGAACATCTAAATTCAGCCAAAAAAAATCCAATTTCTTCCTCCAAAAACCAATAACTCATCATCACAACCTCCTAATGCTCCCAGAGCACTGTGTACCTACGCCATTATATCTTCTATTAACACCAGAACAGCCAAAACTGAATCTAAACACAAAACTCCTTTTGCTTCAGGAGAAAACAACTTCACCTCTCCTCTGGCCGCAAATTATTCCTCTTATACTTCTTTTTCTTCTGAATCTTCATCCAACAGATCCCAACCAGCTACCAGATCACCATCTACTGGTCCTGCTCTCAATTAAACTGGCACTCCTCTTCCACCATCTAGTAAATCTGCACCAAGCAATAATATAAACACTGACAACAACAACAGCCCTGATGCTGCAACCAGAGCCCAGAAGCCTCTCTCTTCTCCTTCATATTCTCAACACCATTCAGAGAATTACCCAGAAAATTCATACCTCCATCTGGTGGACTCTCCTACAATACCTATTCAACACTCTTCAGCTGTCCATATTCCAGCTGCATACAAATTTGTAGATCTCCTGATCTGTAAGTACCAAAATAAATTAACAAAATACAATTTCTTCAACATAGAATAATTATTTAACCAATTCTTCTGTTTTTAGTTCGAACCCCGCCTCCTGCAGCTGCATTTGGAACTGGCCAACCCCTAGAAACTACCTTGACACTGGATTACGCTTTTATGAAGCAACACCTTAGCATGATGTGTTCAAACATGCTTAAAGCCTTTGCTCTTCATGGTCCATTGAATGATTTTGAGAAGAATCTAAGAAAACAACTCCTTGATGACCACTGGAAGATGTAATGAATTATAAAGCACACTTTCGAACACTCCAGTCCTACTTCTTCTTCTTCTTTCCAAAATTTACCTTCCAATCCAATTCTGGACCATTATAGCCCCTATACTTTCTCCAGCCACTTGCACCACAAGGAACACAGTTCTTCCTCTAATCCAAACAAGAAACAAAAACGCCATAACCATCTGGACCAACTGCCAGAGGCTTCTTTCTTCTGTTATTAAATAAATTTTTATTTTATTTTTATTTTTATTTTTATTTTTATTTTTATTTTTATTTTTATTTTTATTTTTATTTTTATTTTTATTTTTATTTTTATCTTATTTTATTTTTATTTTATATTTTTATTTTTATTTTTATTTTTATTTTTATTTTTATTTTTATTTTTATTTTTATTTTTATTTTTATTTTTATTTTTATTTTTATTTTTATTTTTATTTTTATTTTTATTTTTATTTTTATTTTTATTTTTATTTTTATTTTTATTTTTATTTTTATTTTTATTTTTATTTTTATTTTTATTTTTATTTTTATTTTTATTTTTATTTTTATTTTTATTTTTATTTTTATTTTTATTTTTATTTTTATTTTTATTTTTATTTTTATTTTTATTTTTATTTTTATTTCTATTTTTATTTTTATTTTTATTTTTATTTTTATTTTTATTTTTATTTTTATTTTTATTTTTATTTTTATTTTTATTTTTATTTTTATTTTTATTTTTATTTTTATTTTTATTTTTATTTTTATTTTTATTTTTATTTTTATTTTTATTTTTATTTTTATTTTTATTTTTATTTTTATTTTTATTTTTATTTTTATTTTTATTTTTATTTTTATTTTTATTTTTATTTTTATTTTTATTTTTATTTTTATTTTTATTTTTATTTTTATTTTTATTTTTATTTTTATTTTTATTTTTATTTTTATTTTTATTTTTATTTTTATTTTTATTTTTATTTTTATTTTTATTTTTATTTTTATTTTTATTTTTATTTTTATTTTTATTTTTATTTTTATTTTTATTTTTATTTTTATTTTTATTTTTATTTTTATTTTTATTTTTATTTTTATTTTTATTTTTATTTTTATTTTTATTTTTATTTTTATTTTTATTTTTATTTTTATTTTTATTTTTATTTTTATTTTTATTTTTATTTTTATTTTTATTTTTATTTTTATTTTTATTTTTATTTTTATTTTTATTTTTATTTTTATTTTTATTTTATTTTTAACTACTAATCTACTAAGATACTAAAAAATTGAAATGAAATTAAAATGAAACAAACAAAATAATATGAAATGAATAATTATTACAAATGCTATCCCCCAGCCAATTGATGAGCAGATCCCCTGATACCTTACCCACATCCAAGTGCACCTTGATGTGGATACACAATTAAATATTCTTAAATGATTAATGATGAAAAATAGGAAATTATAAGAAAATTATAAAAAATGAAACACTGAAATAAATAAAAAAAGAAAATAGCATTGCCTGGCCAATTGATGAGCCTTCCCCACATCCAGGTGACCCTGATGTAGTAACACCATAATATATTTTGTGATTTTTCTTCTTTAAATCCTAATAACCCACATAAAAAAATTAAAATAAAAAAAGAGAAAAAAAGTGAATAATCTAAAACTACTAGCTAACACAACCATAAACACAGCAATCAGAAGAAAAGAAATGTAAAAGTCCAATCCAAGGAAATGATCACTGGGTGGGCTCCCTCGAATAAGTAAAAATAATGGGAGAGCACCAGTGATCTGCCGCTACTCCAAGGAAACAAAGAACCCGTCCAAAACCAGTTTAAAGTCATAGTGGACTAAACATGAATAACAAAACCAGAACTAGGATTCAACTAGGACAACAAAAATACTGAAACAAAAATTATGGGGTAACTGTTCTACATAGCAGCCAGCTCATCATTTACCCCCACACTTGCCAAAATAAAATCTAGAAGCCCCCCCCTGGGTACCTTCTAAAAAAACACAATATGCAACACAAAATCAAAACCAATAATAATGAAGAGTCTGGCACTTGAAGACCAAAAGAAATTTCCAGTTTAAAGACATAGAGGACTCTAAACCTGAGCAGAAAAACTAATACTAGGGTTCAATCAAACTAAGAGAAGGGGTTGGAAGCAGACAATCTGGGGTAACTGTTGATAGAGCAGCAAGCCCATCAGTCACCCCCACAATTGCTTTAATAAAATCTAGAGGCCCGGCCCATGGGTACCCTCCAACAAAAGTTTCCAACAAACAGATGCACAGCATTACCAAAACAAATCTAAAATTAAATCCGTAGTTTATCCTTGTTGTGGAGTCAGTCTTCTTCATTTCTTGTGCCTCTAGTGTAAAACATATTCACTTGATCCGCAGCCACCCTCTTCTTTAGGACTGCACCATCCAACTCTTGCAAAACATAAGAAACTCCAGACACTTGAGATCTGATTCTGTTAGGTCTATTCAATCTGTCAGAAAACATCTTTCCCGACTGACTCTCTAAACTTCTATTATACACCAAAACCAAACAACCATTTTTCAAGGTATTCCTGAGTCTATGAGCCAACTTCTTGTCCCAATATCTGTCTGATTGACTTCTTATCTTCATTGTTCTAGAGTATGCCTTCTCTTAACATTCCTCTCTACATTCCAACTGTTGCATTCTGGAGCAGAGCAAATCTTCTGTTGAACACATATCATCCCATTCAATTCCAAGATGAGAGACAGCTTACAAATCTACTGGTAGAGCAGCCTTCTGACCAAAAAACATTTCATAAGTAGAATAGCCAGTTGTCCTTTTCACAGTGACCCTATCAGCAAATAACACCAAGGGTAAATAATGCCTCCATTTTTCAGCACTATCTTTGCACATCTTCACCAAAGCATTCTTGATAACTTGATGGCCTCTTTCAACCATGCCTTCAGTATCAAGATAATATGGTGTTGCTACTCTAGCTTTAGAGCCAACACTTCCCACAGCTTCTTTGAATTCAGTCCCAAACTCTTTCCCACCATCAACAGTCACCAACTTTATCAACCCATATCTATAAATCCACTCTTTCTTCAAAAATTCTGCCACGTTCCTGGCAGTCAAATTAACCAGAGGCACTGCCTCAACCCAACCAGACAAATCATCCCTAGCAACAATCAAGTATTTATACCTGCCCTCTTTAATATGGACAGCAATGGCCTCTTTCAACCATGCCTTCAGTATCAGGATAATAAGGCGTAGCCACCCTGACTGTGGAACCAATACTTGCCACAGCATCTTTGAATTCTGCTCCAAACTCTGGCCCTCAATCAACAGTCACCAACTTCATCAACCCATATCTAAATACCCATTATTTCTTCAAAATCTCCAGCACATTTTTGGCAGTCAAATTGGCCAGAGGCGCTGCCTCCACCAAGCCAGACAAATCATTCCTGGCAACAATTAAGCATTTATACCTTCCCTTTTTAATATGGAGAGCATCCAGACTGAATCTTCCAAAAAAAGTTGATTCACCAGTAGCACAGAGAACCTCTTTAGGTTTCAAGTGACTTCTTCTTTGAAAGTCTTCACAAGATTGAACCCAACCCTGCACAGCCAAATTCATACCTATCCACCAAAATTTGTCAGCTATTCTTCTATAAGTCTCCTCAAAGCCTCTATGACCAAAGTCTTCATGAAAAGACTTCAACACCAACTCTTGACCCTTCTTCTGAGTCACCACAACTTGAGGATTTGGATTCCTCCTCCTCATTAACCTTCTTCCTGACACATAGAACCCAGGACTTTTCTTCTTCATTTCCAACCATGTATTATCATCACAATTATCTGGCCTCTCCAAGTTCAACGGATTTTAACCAAAAAAATAAAACCCCGTCTGACCCCAGGTCTCATCTTCAAAATCCAACAAAACAACATCCAAGGGCACAACCCTATGATCAAAATCACCAGTGTACACATGAGCCACACAACTGGCCCATATGGGACACCAATATCTAAATTTTGGTTATTCCCTTCCTTTCCACTGGATCCTATGAGAATACAGTTCACTAAAAAACATGCCATTCTCAAGATATGAGCCATCCAAAAAAATAGCCCCATCTTCATCAACAAAACCATCCTGATCACCAGACTCAAGATCAGAAACATCAAGTTTATCCTCATAAGGAGGACAGAACAATCATCCAGTTTAGCCTCATGGGGGAGGAGAGAAAAATCTTCAGCACCCTTGGTGCTGGCTCTAACAACGGGAAGATCTTCATCAAACTCTTCAGGATCAGAATCTTCATCTGTGGGCTGCCTTCTTGATATTCCATCTGGAATTGTAAAAGTTTTGCCTGGCTTGTGAACCAGGTCAAAAGAAAATTTTTGAATAAACAGCACCCACCTAGTCATTGGAGCATTTGGAAGACTAGGTGTGTTGATCATTTGGACCAGAGATTTAGCGTCCACCTGCAGCTCAAAATTCTGCCCCCCCAAAACAGTTTGTAGCTTCTTTAATATCTTTTCTATGCCACATAATTCCAAATTTGGCTGAGAGTACCTAGATTCCACCTCATTAAAACCACAGACTCATACCTTACTGGCCTGACCTTCCCAGATTTATCTTCCTGAGACAAAACAGCACCAGAAGCAATATAACTTGAGTCCACTGCCAGATAAATTTTCCCAGCTTCCCTTTTATAAACGTACTTGTGAAGAATAATATCTTCACCCAGCACCTTCTTCAACTTCTTAAAAGGCTTTTGGCACTCTTCAGTCTATTCCCACTCTGCATCTTTCCTGGTCAACCTCCTTAAAGGTGAAGCCAACAAAGAAAAATCTTTAATGAAAATTCTGATATACACACAAACTCCCAAAAATCCTCTGACTTCAGTAGTATTTTTAGGCCTTGGCCATAACTGAAGTTTATTAACCTTATTCTTTGCCATAATTCTCCCTTCTTAACATACCACATGCTCAAGAATTTCCAGAGCCAGAACATAACAACAAAACTTTGAACCTGAAATGGTCAAACCAGCCTCTTCAATTCTAAACAATACTCTCTATAGAGTGATTGCATATTCCCAAACACACCTCCTTATACCTGGTTTTTCTTTCAGCACTTCATTTCCATAATCAGTGGAGGGTCCTTTGATTCCACCATCATCAATAAAAATGCCAGCATGAGTAGGTACCTCATCCTGTAAAATCCAATCCATTTGTGCTTGATAAACTGCTACTGAATTATTTGCTCCTTGAGGAAACCTAGTGAGCTGAAATCTCCCCAGCGGAGTCTCATATGTTGTGAGTGGCCGTGAATCAGTGTGAAGTTTTCTTTCATCATAACAACCCATAATATCACCCAAACCATATCACCCCTCCCAGAAAAGGCTTCTACAAAGTTTTCTGAACTTGGCGGCATCCTCGCATACTTGATAGTAACTCTATTTAGGGCTCTAAGATCATGAACCACCCTGAGTTTACCATTCTTCTTTTTAACACAGAACACCGGACTTGAGCTACTAGAAATTGATTGTTAATACAATCCAGTCCTGAATCTTTCCCTAAAAATCTCCACAAAATCATCACATATAGCAGCAGTAATTGGAATAGGCTTGATTTGCCAAAGTTCATGACAAAACACAGGAATCAAGTAAGGTTCCCCATAAGAGTGTTTCAACCTACCCCTTTCCTTTTTAACAAATTCCACCGCCATCTCCCTCAGCACAATAACATGTAACAACAACTTCTTTTCCTCCTCAGACAACCAACCATCAGGACCAAAATTAACAACCTTAAACCTTTCCATTGTCACTCTAGAAGTTTCCTCAAAATCAGGAGGATTCTTCACTAGAGGAGTACAGTACAGATCTCTTGACAACAGAGGTCTCTTCAGCAGAGGATTCAATCCTACAGAAATAGGCTCATTGACAGGCCTAATCTTCTGTGCCACCTTCTTATACTTTACGGTATGGTAAGGTAAACTCTTACAGTCGCCTTGCTGTAAGCAGAATCCGGAGGAGATATGTGGATTTAGCTGAAAAACCCCGTCCTTCCAATAAAATAACAAAATGGGAATTCTAAATCACTAAGCTAACCAATCTACTTGGATCTGATTGATAAAAATAATTAAACTCTAAAATATTTAACGCTTATCGAGATTGAGATAAAAGTGGCTGTTGATAAAGAAATACTGAATACAACAATTAAGGTGTACCAGTGAAAGATCTGAAAAGATTGACTTTTATGTTTTTATAATATTTTGAATTTTTATGAGACAGCAATAATCAAGTCCCAGTGATGAAGACCTTTCTAAAGATACCCTGTATGATGTGTGATTTAAATTGTTGAGTAGTATTTCTAAAATGTTATATATAAAATATAAAGTTATAAGGGTATTATAATTTTATTTAATTTGTTGAGTATTAAAAAATGAGACCGTGGTGGTTAAAGATTAAGCTGTATGATGATCCCCCCCTTCAATTTCGAGTTTGAGAGGCGCTTAAGTATTCCCAGTCACGTGTCTAAGTTTTCCCCTCCAGAGCTCTCCCAGAGTCAATCCGGAGTCCGAACGGAGTCCGTACGGAGTCGAAACGGAGTCCGTACGGAGTTGATTAGAACCTTAAAAAATCTAGAAAAATTACACATAATAGAGCTACTTCCTTTTACATCCCAAACTAATTTTCGTAGTCTGCGCAGCTCTAATCACCCCGTGAAAATTCATCAAAGTTATGTAATTTCTAAAAACGTAAATATTTCTATAAAACTTTAAAATTCATTTAAAAATATAATAAAAATAGTAAAAAATCTGGGAAAATTCCCCAAGGTTCTTGAGTAAATCGACTTGATACTTATAAATTTTTCATACCGTAAAAAATAAGTTTTCTCCGTAAAATAAATTGTTTTTGCGTAGGCATTTGCTCTTGACCAATTTCTTCATATTTAAAACTCAAATAAATTAAATAAAACCCTTTTTTAAAAAATAATAACGCCAATCTTGCACGCCGTAATGACTCCATTTAAGTACTTAGTTGTCATACTAAACTTTAGGCTACCACATCCTCCCTCCAATTGAAAATGTCCCCATTCGTAAAACTTTGCATAAGTGGTTGAGCAATTCCAAAAGAATTTTCTTTTCTAATAAAATAATTTGATAAATTTGTTTTAGCTGGTCTTCTTTTAATTCTTTATAATAAAAAACGTTGTTTCTCCTTCTCTGGCTTGATATAACGTAAAATAAAATAAAATAAATCTTGTGATGATTCCACTACTGAGAGCAAGGTTTGAATCCCTTCAGACTCCCATATACCAGTCTTCCTTCTTGTCACAGCATTGAGAGAGTGGATCTTCCTATGAGCCGAATACTCCTGATTCCAACCTCATAGGGCCCCCCACTGAGCCGAATTCTATGATTCCAATCTCGCCATAAGGTCCTCCAAGCTTCACACCAAAAAAAAATGGCCTAACTATGAGGCACTAAAAAAAATCATTCCCTAAAATGCAACTACCATCCTAACTTCTGATTCCTTCATTACAATTTTCAAACTTTGCTATACAGCAAACCCATAAAATACTTTTGCCAGGCTTCCAATAATAATATTAACTTTAGACCATGTTAAAGCGCCACAAATTTCACCTAATTAACCATTATGCTTTCCTTAGCATCATCACCACCTAAAATTTTAACCTCCTAAAGCTTATCAGCACCCAATTCCAGAAATAATTGAATAACCAGTTTAGAGTCTTAGTGGACAGTGATAAATTAAAACATTGAATTGAGTTATCCAAACAAGATTGACATTCCAGTTTAAAGTCTTTGTGGACCAAACGTATATTTGATTGCCAGTTTATGGTCTTGGTGGATCAAAGATCGTTTAAGTACATAAATGACTTGAAATATACCCAAATAAGGCCTAGGCTTGACCAAAGATTGAATAAATTTGATAATCCAGTTTAAAGTCATAGTGGACCAAACATTTGATCGACAAGAAATCCAGTTTAAGGTCTTGGTGGACCCAACAGCTTGATAATAGTCCAGTTTAGGGTCTTGGTGGACCTAAAATTTGAAAACACTCCAGTTTAAGGTCTTGGTGGACCTAACATTTGATAACACTCCAGTTTAAGGTCTTGGTGGACCTAACATTTGATTTATATATAAAAAAAACCGTCTCCAAAAATATCCATAAAATCTTGATTATCCTTGAAATTCAGTTTAAATTCTTGAAGGACTAACAGCTCCAATATAAAATCTTTAATTAAAGTTTTGAAAATTAGCCAGTTTAAAGTCTTGGAGGACTAAAAGATCTTAATTACGTATAAAAAAAAACCTTAAAGAACGCCTTGAACAGTAGCCAGTTTAAAGTCTTGGAGGACTAACAGCTTCAAAATTCGTATAAAAAAAACTTGAGGAAAGTCTTGAAAAGTAGCCAGTTTAAAATCTTGGAGGACTAACATATCCAAAATTTGTATAAAAAAAAAACTTAAGGAAAGTCTTGAAAAGTAGCCAGTTTAAAGTCTTGGACGACTAACAGATGTCTTGAAGAAAAATCCCATAGGTATTGAGTTCCCCTAGACCCTTTTTCCTGTCTAAACTAAATGAATAAAGCTAAAAAAAAAAAGAATGAAGACTGAAAAATAAAACTAAGAAATATAATAATAATTTTGATTTAATTAATAATTTTTTTTTTATTTTTTTTTATTTTATTTTATTTTATTTTTTATTATTTTTTTTTATTATTTTATTTTTTATTTTTATTTTTTATTTTTTATTTTATTTTATTTTACATTTTTTTTAAAATTTAAAATAAAAGATTTTAGAAAAGATAGTTTTGAAATAAAAGTTAAAAATAAATTTTTAAAGAAAGATAAACAAGTGTGAAAAGAAAGATAAAAAAAAGTAATAAAAAAGAATTATCATAATTAAAATTTTTAAAAGATGCCCCCCGGCCATTTGATGAGCCGTACCCTCGACATCATACCCACATCCAAGTGCAACTTGATGTGGTTACACAATTTTGAGAAATTGAAAAGAAAAGAAAATAAATGAAAGTTTTTAGAAGATAATTTTATAATGATGATCACTGGGTGGTCTCCCTCCAATTTATAAAAATGATTAGAGACCACCAGTGAGCATCACCTTTACAATAATTCATAATATAAATTAAAGAAAAGAAATCACAATCTAACATAAAAAAAATCAAAAACAAAATGAAATAAAAAGAATCTTGAATCCGGCGTTGAGAGCAGTGTCTCTTGATTCGTTCCAGTTTATAGTCTTATTGGACTTCCTAAAATTAAAAGACAAAGCCAGGATTCAACTAGAAACAGGGAAAATTTTTGAAACAAACATTATGGGGTAATTGTGTATAGAGCAGCCAGCCCATCAATTACCCCCACACTTGCCAATATTAAATTAAGAAGGTTCCCCTGTGAACACCTCTTCCAATAAATTTTTAAAATTTTCCAGCACTATCTTCACCCATATTTTAAGAATTTCGAATTTTGAAAATTTTCAAAGAAGGTTTTCTCGCATTTCGTTATGTTCCATCACAGTTTCGTCGCCCATAAGCAGTGTAACAACAGTAAAGTATTTTGATAAAAAGAAGATAGTTTATCCTCTTTGCGGAGGTTGATAAGGTTTTTATAAACATCATAGTTTATCCTCATTGTGGAGGACAATAAATTTAATAAAAGTCATTAAAATTGTAGTTTATCCTCATTTCGGAGTTATCCATAAAACTTCGTAGATATCATAGTTTATCCTCGTTGCGGAGGAATAAATTTAATAAAAGCTGTTAAAATTGTAGTTTATCCTCATTTTGGAGTTATCCATAAAACTTCGTAGATATCATAGTTTATCCTCGTTGCGGAGGTATAAATTTAATAAAAGTCATTAAAATTGTAGTTTATCCTCATTTCGGAGTTAGACTTCGGCACTCCTGGTGCCTCTAGGATAGAATCGTTTCACTTGATCGGCCGCTACCCTCTTCTTCAATACTACTCCATCCAACTCTTCTAGCACATATGAACCGCCGGAAACTTGCTCCTTGATTTTATACGGTCCATTCCACCTATCTGCAAACATCTTTCCACACTGACTTTCCAAACTCATATTATACACCAAGACCATATCTCCTGGATTCAAAGGTTTCCTTAGTCGATGTGCCAACAGCTCATCCCAATATCTAACTGATTGGTTTCTGATCTTCATAATCCGTGAATATGCCTTTTCTAAATATTCTTCTTTCTTTTCTAGCTGCATCATTCTTGCACACAATAATTCTTCAGTAGTTTTGACTGTGTCCCAGTCAACTCCAAGATATGATTCAGCTTCTTACTCAACCGGTAAAACTGCTTTCTGTCAAAAAACAAGTTCATAAGGTGAAAATCCAGTCATCCTTTTGGCAGTGATTCGATCAGCAAATAAAACTAAAGGTAAATAGTGCTTCCACTTTTTGGCACTTGTCCCACACATTTTAACTAAAGCATCCTTGATAACTTGATGCCCTCTTTCAACCATGCCTTCAGCTTCAGGATAATATGGGGTTGCTACCCTAACCTTTGATCCAACTTTCAATACGGCCTCTTTAAACTCTGTCCCAAATTCAGGACCTCCATCTACCGTCACCAACTTCATCACCCCATACCTATATACCCAATTATTCAAAAAAAATTCTGCCACATTTTTGGCAGTTAAATTAATAAGAGGCGCTGCCTCTACCCAACCAGATAAATCATCTCTGGCCACAATTAAATATTTATACCGTCCCTCTTTTATATGAACGGCATCTAAACTAACTCTTCCAAAGAGCGTATATTCACCAGTCGCACGTCCAGGTTCTTTTGGCCTTAAATAACTTTGTCTTTGACATTCTTCGCATGACTGAAACCACTTTTTAACAGCCATCTTCATGCCAGGCCACCAGAATCGATCAGAAATTCTTCTAAACGTTTCTCCAACACCTCTATGCCTGAGATCTTCATGCAGTGATTTCAAAACTAATTCTTGCCCCTTCTGTTGAGTTATAACTACTTGAGGATTTGGATACCTTCTCCTCATTAAACGTTGACCAGATAGGTAAAACGTAGATGACTTCCTCTTGATAGCCACCCATTCATTGTCTTCACAATCTTCTGGCCTCTCTAAAGTCAACAAATATTTGACTAACAAAAAATAAAAACCAGTCTGACCCCAGACTTCATCTTGAAAATCGATTAATATAACATCAATAGGGACTTCTCTATCACCAATATCTCCTGCACATGAATGAGCCAATAATCGTTGACCCCTAAATAAATCTTTAATCGAGCTATGTCGTCATTTTTCTTCTGAACCTTTGGATCCTTCGTAAACCGTATTTGAAAATACCTCTTTCTCTTTATCCACCTTTTTATTTAACTTCTCTAATTCTCCAACATATACACCATTCCTTAATTTACTACTATCCCACACTACCAATCCATCTTCCTCTACATACACCACATCTTCTTCTATCTCCTCTCTGCCAAATTTATCTACACCTTTTCCAACACCTTTATTAACATAAAAACTATTTTCCAGTTTATCCTCTTGGTGGAGGTCATCGACACTATAATCTAAACACAATAGTCCTGCCAGTTTAACCTCATGGGGGAGGTATGGAAAGTGTTCAGCTCCTTTAGTGCTGGCTTTGATAATAGGTATATCTTCATCGAACTCTTCTGAGTCTGAATCTTCTTCCGTGGGTGGTCTCCTCGATAAACCATCTGGCATAGTAAAAGTCTTGCCAGGCTTATGAACTAAATCGAATGAAAAATGTTGAATAAAAGCTACCCATCTCGTCATGGGTGCGTTCGGTAAACTTGGGGAATTAATCATCTGGATTAACGATTTCGCATCCACTTGCAACTCAAAATGTTGCCCCCACAAAATATGCTGAAGTTTCTTCAGTATTTTTGCCACACCACATAATTCCAATTTTGGTTGAGAATATCTTGATTTGACCTCAGTAAATACTACAGATTCATACCTAACTGGCCTGATGTAACCAGCTTTATCCATCTGAGACAAAACTGCCCCAGCTGCAACCTGACTTGAATCAACTGCTAGATAAATCCTGCCAGAATCTTTTCCATAATCCAACTTGTGCAGGACTAAATCCTTCCCTACAACCTCTTTCAACTTCACAAATGCCTTCTCACACTCTTCATCCCACTCCCAGTCTGCATCCTTTCTCGTTAACCGTCTCAATGGAGCTGCCAATGAAGAAAAGTCCTTGATAAACATTCTAACATATACACAAATGCCTAAAAACCCTATAACTTTGGTTGTATTCTTGGGTCTTGGCAAGGACTGTATTTTTTTAACTTTCTTCTTGGACATAATCCTACCCTCTCTACATACCACATGGCCTAATATTTCTAAGGCTGGCACACAACATGAAAATTTTGAACCAGAAATAGTTAAACCAGCCTCTTCAATTCGAAACAAGATTCTTTCTAATGTAATTGCAAACTCCCAAATGAATTTGCGTATCCCGGGATTCTCTTCCAACACCTGGTTTTCATAGTCGGTTGTTGGTCCCTTAATTCCTCCATCATCTATAAAGATTCCAGCATATTGTGGAATTTTGTCTTGAAGGATCCAAGCCATCTGAGCTTGATAAACTGCAACCGAGTTTATTGCTCCTTGAGGTAATCTTGTTAACTGTAATCGTCCAAGTGGCGTATCGAATGTAGTGAGAGGCCTTGAGTCCGGATGAAACTCTCTCTCATCATATCCACCCATAATATCTCCCAATCCATAACACACTCTCCCTGCAAACGCTTCAACAAACTCCTCAGCACTAGGCGGTATCCCAGCATCCTTTATTGTAACCCTATTTAACTCCCTATGATCATGAACAACTCTAAGATTGCCATTTGGTTTCTTGATACAAAATACCGGACTAGAATAACTTGATGTTGATTGCTCATACAGTCCAGTGCGTAACTGTTCTGTTACAACTTCAATATAGGCTTCTTTTAATGCAGCTGGAATAGGAATCGGTTTCTGCTGCCACGGTTCATGACATACCACAGGAATCTTGTAAGGCTCCCCATAGGAATGCTTCAACGCACCCCTCTCCTCTTCTACAAAAGCAATGGCCTTCTCTCGCTTGACCATCACATCCAAAAACAACTTCTTCTCTTCTCCAGACAACCAACCATCAGGTCCAAAATTAACAACACCCAGTCTCTCAAAAGTGATTCTTGACGTCTCAGAAAATTCAGGCGGATTCGTTACCAAGGGACTTTCATAAGGATCTCTTGATAACCTTGGTCTTCTCAAGGGTGGATTTAATTTGGCAGGTAGCGGTTCATTAATAGGTCAAACTTTATTTGCTAATTTCTTATATTTGGCCGCCTCCACATCTAAATAAGCTTGAGGTAAAACATTTATTTTTGATTCGCCATTTAAAATTTCATCAAATAAATCTTCTTCATCGTCAGAATTGGAATAAGAAAAATTAGAAAAAATATTTTATTTCATTTTTAAATTTTACCCTTTTCTCCTTTCCCTCGTCTAATTTATAAACAGATTTTCCAACACCTTTGCTTCCCTTATCCAACAGTAAATCACCCGTAAAGAAAGTTGGCAGTTTATCCTCTTGCTGGAGGACCGGAATTGAATTTTCACAAAAATTATTTTTTTGTGTTTTAATTATACTGAGATTTTTTATTGGATTTCGATGTGATTTTTGCAGTTTAACCTCTTGCTGGAGGTTCATAATAGATGGAGATAATTGCAGTTTAACCTCTTGCTGGAGGTCCATAAACATACCCTTCCAATTTTTATCCAACCTAATTTGGCCCATTTTGCCTTTTTCACCATTTTTAAATTTAATAGAAAAACCGGGTAAATCCAATAAACATATAGAAAAGTCCAAAGCATATTTGCACTCCAAAGTAATATTAACAGAAAATAATTGAGAATCCACTTGAATTATCTTCAAGTGAGCTGACCTATTGCAATCCGGGATCTCATCCTGAGGAGAGATTACAACATTAGAGTGATCAGCCCCTACTACCCCAAAAAATGAGGGCATTCATCCTTCTCAAACAAACATAATTCACCAGAAGCCGTCCGTTTTATATGCCGCTTCTTGGTGCAAACACAACACTGGCACAGAGTAGTAATCCCTGGCCGTGTTTCCCAACCTTCATCTCCAGGAGGCGCTAACCGCATATGTAACCTCCGCATATCTTCACCAGTGATCTCCAAACTAATCCCCATGCCAGCTTGATACCCTATCCTGGCCTCAAAATCCATCAAAAAAGGACCACCCAGAACAGTTTTGACTGCTCCTCTGGCCACATAAAAGTGAACCTTACCAACAGATCCACCAATGCCTAACCTGACATGCTCAGCTGTGCCCATCAGCTCTGTTGCATGCCCTCCAATACCTCTGAGGTTTCCCCCAGTTCCACTTTTAATTGGCAAGCCTATACTCAACGCTTGCTCCAATGAAATTAAATTAATTTGAGACCCTGAATTGACCAAGGCCTTAACTTCTTTATAATTAAGAGTTACCACCAGGTAACCCAGGGGAGCGTAAAAATGTGTATCTACATCTTCCCCAAACTTTTCAGAATTTTCACAAATATATTCCACCTCTCCAGTGGAAACCCGACGTCTTGTCAAATGCTTCTTTTGCTTTTCAGCAAGCGCCGGACTAATCGTAAATAACTCCCCCAAAGATAAGGGAATCTGCAGTTGATTCACCCTATTCAAAACTGCGTCCATCGCATTGGCTTGACCAGAAACTACTGGCCGCTCATACTGGACCTTTGATTTAACAACCTTGGCCCTGGGTACCTCTTGAGGTCCAACCGAGCCATCTTCACCTCCCATAATAACATCTTCACTTTCTATAAGCCTAACTCCGTCACCAGATTGTTGCACTAATCCTGATCCATCGCTAGTCCTTCTTACTCACTCCATTGGGATGGGACCGCTAAAACTTGGTCTGGGTAGAGACGCCAACGGTACGTCCTCCTCAGAATCCGAATCATCCTCTGGCATAGGCTCACCATTTAAATCAAACTTGCCATAACTAGGGGGCCCCATATCAGCAATCCCCTTCTGATGGTGGTAAAGCTGCCCTTGTCAGCTTTACCACCATTACCATTACCATTTTTACCACCCTTGGCATTAACATCTTCATCCGTCACCTCTTCAAATCTGGCTCTCCTTTCAGCCGTTAAACTTCTTCTGACCAAATCAGAAGGAGACTGTCCATCACTGGGCTTGATGAACGAACCATCAGGAAATTTATAAACTTTACCATCAAATAAAACTCGCCCAGCATCCATATCCTTATCAAGAGCAAAACAAACTGTTGCTCTGTGCCCCCTCCTATTACAATAGGAGCACACCTTTGGCTCATCATAGCCACCTCTATATCCATTACCACCATTACCACCATTTCTCCCATTGCCTGGGAAGCGGTTACCGTTATTATTGCCATTATAATTTTGACGTTCATAACCTCTGGACTGATAAGAAGTTGACGTCGACGAAGAAGCAATTGGGGCCTTATTGGCCTTCTGTGTCTCTTGAACAAATATTTTTAATTGTTTAGTTAAATCGGCCAAGTGATTGACCATCTTGTTGTCTACATTGCCCTCAACTTTAGCAGCAGGTAATCCCATTTGAGCCTTCTTAGCCTCCTGGGCTTTGACCATAATATCGTTGTTTTCGGCCAAAACTTCGCTGACCTTGCTAACATATTGAGTGCATGACTCTTGATATTTGTCCAACGCCAATAACTTTAGATGGGCTTGAACGTTGTCCTTGATAACCTCCAGAGCCGGAAGTTTCTGCTCGCCATTAGGCAGTTCCTTCATCAAATCTTTTCTTGAAAGATCCTTCAAGACGTCCATACAAATATCCCGGCTGCATGCTGTCCAAAACAAATCTTTTGCCTGGTTCTCATGCACTAACTCTTCAACCAATATGAGATATTCCACCACTTCATCAAACTGAACACAGAGCTTTTTGAAGTCAGCCATTGAAGAAACACCACCCTTAGCTTGCCAGTCTCCAACAATTTTATTGAGGTCCATCATAGTAAACCTAACACCCCATCTATCAACCATAGCTTTAGAAAGCTTAACCCAATCCTTGTCCTTGAATGCCTGCATAGCAATAACCTCTTTTTCCACCTCCCTATCAGCAATAAAAAACCTAACTTGCTTCACCATATCCACATGAGAAGCACCATCAACAGCAGCAGCAGATTCATACCTGCTAATGAACCATTTAACCTCCTCCCCATCAATCTTTGGGCCATCCCAAGAAACAATTCTAACTGAGGGAGTAAGAGGGTTAGAAGATCCAGAAGCAACAGCAGAAGAAGACATCCCAATAAGTTATGAAAAGCGTTAACAATCGATAAAATAACAAGCCTCTTGCAGGCCAATAACAAAAATCCAATTAGAGTTCCAGAAAATAAGCCTCTTGCAGGCTAAGAACGTTCTTGATCCAAGTAAGTCTTTAAAGAAAGGTAGAGAAATCAAACCCCACGTTGGGCGCCAACTATGGTAAGGTAAACTCTTACAGTCGCCTTGCTGTAAGCAGAATCTGGAGGAGATATGTGGATTTAGCTGAAAAACCCCGTCCTTCCAATAAAATAAAAAAATGGGAATTCTAAATCACTAAGCTAACCAATCTACTTGGATCTGATTGATAAAAATAATGAAACTCTAAAATATTTAATGCTTATCGAGATTGAGATAAAAGTGGCTGTTGATAAAGAAATACTGAATACAACAATTAAGGTGTACCAGTGAAAGATCTGAAAAGATTGACTTTTATGTTTTTATAATATTTTGAATTTTTATGAGACAGCAATAATCAAGTCCCAGTGATGAAGACCTTTCTAAAGATACCCTGTATGATGTGTGATTTAAATTGTTGAGTAGTATTTCTAAAATGTTATATATAAAATATAAAGTTATAAGGGTATTATAATTTTATTTAATTTGTTGAGTAATAAAAAATGAGACCGTGGTGGTTAAAGATTAAGCTGTATGATGATCCCCCCCTTCAATTTCGAGTTTGAGAGGCGCTTAAGTATTCCCAGTCACGTGTCTAAGTTTTCCCCTCCAGAGCTCTCCCAGAGTCAATCCGGAGTCCGAACGGAGTCCGTACGGAGTTGATTAGAACCTTAAAAAATCTAGAAAAATTACACATAATAGAGCTACTTCCTCTTTACATCCCAAACTAATTTTCGTAGTCTGTGCAGCTCTAATCACCCCGTGAAAATTCATCAAAGCTATATAATTTCTAAAAACGTAAATATTTCTATAAAACTTTAAAATTCATTTAAAAATATAATAAAAATAGTAAAAAATCTGGGAAAATTCCCCAAAGTTCTTGAGTAAATAGACTTGATACTTATAAATTTTTCAAACCGTAAATAATAAGTTTTCTCCATAAAATAAATTGTTTTTGCATAGGCATTTGCTCTTGACCGATTTCTTCATATTTAAAACTCAAATAAATTAAATAAAACCCTTTTATAAAAAATAATAACGCCAATCTTGCATGCCGTAATAACTCCATTTAAGTACTTAGGTGTCATACTAAACTTTAGGCTACCACAAGGGCTCTACCATCAACTTGAGGGATCTTCAGGATTTCTTCTTCACCAGACCTGGAACAAAAAGCAAGGGTTTTTCCCATTGTTCACATGTGTGGCCAAGGTAATGTTTTTCCATGGTGTAGAAGAAACCCAAGCGGTGCACAATTGGAAGGACTTACTTTCACTCCCCAATCTCACATCTTCATCTTCACTTACATCTACCAAATCTTCAAATCTTGATTCATCTTCAGAATCACATTCTCTACTACTGTGCAGTTTATCCTCATGCAGGAGGCCCAAAACTAGATCTTGCTGATCTTCATTTTTCAAAAATTTGTGCAGTTTAAACTCTTGCTGGAGGCCCAAAACTTGATCCTCATGATCTTTACAAAAATATTTTGAATCTTCATTCTTCATTATCTTCAGATTTTTTTCTTGATTTTCTTGAATTATCTTGAAATTTTTATTTTCTTTTCAAGTGTTTTCTTCTTGCCTAAAAAAATAACCAGGGGTTTTTCCAATGCTCACAGATGTGGCCAAGGTAATGTTGTTGAAAGTTGTAGATGAAACCCTAGCAGTGCACAATTGGGAGGACTTACTTTTTCTCCCCAATCTCACCACTCCAGAGCTTTTCTGCATATATTTCAATAAAGATATACAACCCATTCTCCTCTTTGAACCTGAATTAAAATTAATTGAAAATCTTGAAAAGGAACAAAGACTTGATAAAAAACTTGATAAATACTTGCAAATAAGAGAAACATTAAAAAGAGAAAGTTGAAAATCCACTTGGTATATCTCCAATGGAGCTGACCTACTACAACCTGGGATTTCCTCAACATGGGGAGAGGTTTTAGCACTTGGGTGATCAGCCCTCATCATTCTAAAAAAGACAGACTCTCTCTAGAGCCTGAACCACACTCCAAAAATCCTGAGGCGGCAGCCACTTCCTTTCTCCTCCTACAACAATCCATGCATTGACACAAGGAAGACAAATCAGGCCTGGTTTCCCAGCCATCATCTCCAGGAGATGATAACCTCATGTGAAGCATTCTTTCATTTTCACCAGTTAACTGACAACTAATCCCCATTTCAAGTTGATAGCCAATTCTTGCCTGGAAATCCTTCAAGAATGGTCCGCCTAAATATGCTTTTACATTACCTTTAGCAATGTAAAAATGAGCCTTTCTGGAGGCTCCACCAACATCCAACTTAAAAAATTTGGAGGTTCCCATCAACTCCGTTACATGACCACCTATACATCTTAAATTTCCACAAATTCCAGTTTGATGAGGAGGCCCAAATTAGTGGCCTCAAACAAAGAAATCAGGTTAATCTGAGAACCTGAATCCACTAATGCCCTAGCCTCCCTGCCATTCAGGGTGACATTCACATATCCTAGAGGTGCAGAAAAATGCATTTCCAACCCCTCTCCAAAATTCTCTGCAGAATCACATATGTATTCCATTTCCCCAGAGTAAACCCTTCTCCTGGTCAACAACTTTTTTCGTCTATCAGCCAACCCAGGAATGATAGCATATAACTCCGCAAAAGTGAGAGAAACCTGACCCTGATTCATCCTATCTAGAACAGAGTCCATAAAATATGATTGTTCAGAGACTACTGGCCTCTTAAAGTGAGCCTTTGGCTTCACTACCTTGGGCCTAGAATTTTCCTGAGGACCAGCACCACCAACAAATTTCGCATCTACAGGTATCAAACCATATCCCTCACCAGAACCATTGACCTCAGCAGGCTTTGGAAATGAAGCCAATGGAACCTCCTACTCAGATTCAGAGTCCACATCCATAGGCATTTGCTCACCATTAGGGTCCAAAGCTCCAAAAATAGGGGGGCCCATATTTTCAATCCCCTTCTGCATTTTATACAGCTCCTCTTTGCTGTACTTCTTCCTAGCTGCACACAGCTTAGGATCGGCCTTTGATGCCTTAGGGTTTGGAGGGGCCTGAGAGCTACTCTTAGGCCTTCCCACCTTGCCTGCTTCTACGTCATAAACACCAGCCAAGCACTCACCACTTGACTGTCCTCTGTAAGAAGACATCTCTAATCCACCAAATGAAGTAGAAAAAGAAACTTTATTTACCTCCTTCCCTTTTCCCTTGCCGCCTTCATCTTTCTTAGTAGAGGAATTCATTTGATCAGGAATCTCCTCAAATCTTGGCCTCTGCAGATTGAGAACAGCCCTTCTCTTGACCATTACCACAGGAGCCTTCCCCTCACTGGGCTTTACAAACTGACCATCATGGAGCTTGAATACCCTGCCATCAAATTCTACTTTGACCTCTGACACATCTCTGTTCAGGGCCCAACAGTCATTAGACTTATGTTCTCCACTTCGGCAATAAGGGCAAACCCAAGGGTCACTCCTATCAGCCAGCCTATCAAATCCCCTGTGCTGCAGAGGCGCCTTATTGGCCTTTTTTGCCTCCTGCGCAAAAATATGAATCTGTTTTGTCAGATCAGCAGACTGTTCCACCACTGGGTCCCGCTCCTGTTTGGGAAACTTTACCATGTTCTTCTCTTCCTTCTATACCTTACTCTTCTCTTCAGCCAAAGCCTCACCAACTTTGCTGACATATTTGGCGCTGTAGATAATCCTATAGTACTAGCTATAGGCCTTGACCAAGGGAGTTGAAGTAAAACCAGAAGAAAACCCCTGTCCCTTTAGAAAATAAAGTGAGATTTACCTGCTACAGTAAATTGGTTCCTGCTACCACAAAGCCCCTTTTCCAAAGACACTTAACAGCTTGATCAGTCAAGAAAGTAGTCTCCAGACAGACTTCCAAACCTAGGAACTGAAATGCAGACTAATGTCCACACCAAAGAAAGCAATGATACTTGATGTAGATTGCAAATTTACACCAGAGACAGCAATTATACTTACTATGGCTTGCAAGACTATAACAGAGAAAACAGTTGTTAAGTAGAGTTAAATGAAGAACTCACTTGCAAAGAACACAGCCAAATTGTGGCTAACAACAGTGAAAACTGATTGAGGAACAAGGATATCACTGCCAGATAGTTGAATGATAATTAAGGTTGCCCCAAACTGTCTTTTTCACCATATACATACAGACTACTAATCAAGAGCCCATGCACACCTGAAAATCCAGTGTTCCTGACCACCAAATTGCATAAAACCACCCTAGAATTGCTTCCAGCCCTCTAGAATTGAGGCGGGCAGTCTGCCCAGCACTGTGAAGCCCCCCTTAGGCGTTCTGACCACCCTGAAGCCAGAAAACCACCAAAAAAACCCAAACTACTTATAAAATTGACCTACAACTACTAAAACCCTTAAAACACATAATTACACTACAAAAACATTAAGACATTAAATATAGAGAAAATCTTCTCTTTCCAATGGTACTAAGCACTTAACCCTAAGACTGAAGGTTAGCCCGTAAAACATAAAAAAAAAATTCATCAGCAATCTTTTAAAAATGAAAAGTGAGAAATTATCCCCCAAATAATTATGCTATGAAAAATGTCCACAAGGCATAAAATATAGAGAAAAACTAGGGCTATCCAATGGTAGCATTAATATTCCCGTAGTCCCAATAATTGCTGCCTAATTACAGAAAAATACCCAATTATTTGAAAAATGCCATTAAAGGCATACCAAAATACCACCAAATAAACCAACAAAGGGCTCCGCCAATTTTGGAAGACCACATCCTCCTTCCAATAGAGAATGTCTATATTTTCCTATACAACAACCACCATGTTCAGCTTTCTTTCAAAATCTGCTACTGACATGGGCCTCTGCCAATACTGCATTGACAATAATCTCATCTGCTCCATCTCACCACCAGCTCATCCCTACAGAACCTCCTGTGATGCCTACCACTCTAGAAAAAAGACTTGCTTCAGACCTGGTCCCTTGTCTACTGCAACTTCTTCACCTTCTCCACAACCTGATCCACCTTCCACCAGTGCTAATAGATCCAGGCCTTCTATCCTGATCACCAGACTGGTCAACAAATAACACCCTCCAAAAAAGAGTGTTCACACCACTACTACCACTACTCCTACCATCCCTGGTAAATCTGATGGTAAACACAAATTTCTACATACTGAACTCCAATCTGACCAATTTCCAGTTCATTTTCCTCTTGAAAGTGATAATGACAATGTAGGAACCATTGAAACACCCCCACCTAACCCATTGCCCACCATTAAAGACAAATTTCAACAACATTCTTCTCAACAGAAGCATCTCCTATTAGACTATTTCCAATCCACCCCTGCTAGGAACCCACAGGGTCTTGAGAAAAGGAAGAACCTCATACACCTATTCAAAGCTAATGCTGAACATTTTGTCACATCTCTTGATTCTCTTCTGCCTCCTACTCTTGATTAATATTCTAAATTAGAAATAAAAAATTCTTGACCTCTCCAGACTTCCTGAATGTAGCCAATCATCATAAAAAAGTTCCTCAGTTTACAGTCTTGGGGGACTTAACCTCAGTTTTAATGCTTGGGGAACTAACAGCCCTCATTTTATAGTCTTGGTGGACTTGAAAACCCTTATTTTATAGTCTTGGGGGACTTAAAACCTAAATCAAAAAGACAGAACCAGAGATCAAAACATATAAGACCCACCACCCAATATGGGGGGCGGACTTGCTAGAAAGTCCACAACTTGAAGTCAGATGGAAATCAGATGGAACTCAGACTGAAGTTATACTGAGCTTTCACTTGAAGTATCACACAAATAATAATGGATCTATATTGAAAACATAGTGAAAGTGTGAGGATAACTGAATTGAAGCCAGAAAAAATCATTCCATGAGTCTACTCAATGCAAAGTATTTTTTGAAGCAACTTATTTAAATAAAACTTTATTAAATTAAGTTGATCAATAAAAATTTATTCACAATATTACTCACCACAGAAAATTTGGGGGGGTATTGCTAGCAATACCCCTCATTTAAAAATGTTGGGAAGTGGTTGGAAAGCTGTTGGAAGGCTGTTGCGAGTTCATTGTGAAACCAGATTTAAATTAATTGGACAAAGATTTGGTAATCAGTTAGACCTAGGTTCAACCAAACTCAATCACAGGTTTCTTGGATCTTGGTGATTACTTTGATTTTGAGCTGAGCACAGATTGAGCAAAGCTTGAACATATCACTTAACATATCATAATATTCACTTTCCCATCTTGTGGAAAGCAAAATTTGATATTCGTTCTAAGAATATCTACATATATTTTCTTACCAAGTTGGTAACAGAAGGTTAAACTGTAGTATCTCAATTATTACACTAGACTACATAGATATTTGATAAAACATACAATTCAAATCAATTTTAATATTATTGAGATCACCATAAGTGTCTTTCCAAAGACTTACAAAAAGTATGTTAGTATCAAGACATCGTTCTAGGTAGTAGTTTCAATTTGGATTTTGAACTGACATCTAAAGCATTTTACTATTAGACAGAAACATAAATAAGTGTAATAAGAGTGAAATTATTCTATTTTGTGATTATAATGTAACAATAATGCACATTTTTATTGAGAAAATTTTTCTTCCTCCACAAACCAAAATTTACTCTATAGGCTCAAGATTTATTTTTAAGCCATATTATTCATTTCAGTTATCATTGATTTACTTCCAATATTTATTAAAAAGATAATAATAATACATGTGAAAGAATTATGAGCTTAGCATAGCATATGCTAAAAAGTTATTTTGTCGTTTTATTCAAAACTGATTCTTCATTTTTTGCTTCAATTCATCTTTTAACAACCACTATCTTCAGATACTATTCTTACTTAATATGTCAAGTCTCAGATGTGTTGGACAGTTCTCAATAACAATCGATCAAATTTATATGAATGTAATTTCAAGATTTCAAAACTCACCGACCCCCACGATTTTACAGCGAGGCCATTCAAATGTTCATATTTTTGGACTATTTGAAGAAAGAAAACCAACCCTTGTTGGTAATCTTTCTCAAGTGCAGAGTCAGCACATTGGACCACTATTGGGTGACATTGGCTCTGGATCTCACCATTTAAACCAAAGAAGTGCCTTGAATCCTATGAAGCCTTTCTATTTTCATGCTTACTTGGTTCCAGTTTTTGGTAATCAGTATCAACTTTGGGGATGCCTCTTTTCTTCAAGTACACTAATCAGTCTTGCTAAAGAAGCATTTTCTTCTGCACAAATCGATTTATGTCCAATCCTGAACTACGACTCCACTATCTTTTTTAATATCCCGCATGTAATTTTTGAAGGCTCTTTCCAAATATCTCAGAGTACTCAAGATTGGAAAGCTGATTAACTTATCCGAGGAATCAAAACAGTTCTCAAAACACATCAACTTCAAGCAATAAATTTTATGATTGACAATGAACGAATGTTAAAGGAAAAGTTGGATATCATGTGGAGGCACCAGGACAACCATTGGCTTAGAACTGGATTTGATGACTATAAAGATCAGTTTCCTAACAATCAATTAACGCCTGAAGGAAACGGGTCAATACTTGCTGATGATATGGGTTTGGGAAAGACACTTTCAACTCTTTCTCTTATAAGTGCAACTCAAGGTGAAGCAAGACAATTCCAGGTATCAGAAAATCAAGAAGGTATTAATCGGAGTTCAGCCACACTGATTATATGCCCCCTGGCAACACTATCGAATTGGATCAATGAAATAAGTGTGCACTTTGAAGATAATGCGCTTCCTTTCAAGGTTCTTTATGGGAAGGATTGTCAAAATACTAATGTCAATGAGCTACAGGACACTGCTATTGTTTTAACGACCAATGAAATAGCTAGCCCAACGATGTCAAAAAATCAAAGCCAAAAAAAGATACCGGTGACTCAAATGCTCTTTTGGTATAGAGTTGTTTTAGATGAAGCTCAGTTAGTGCCCATTTCTATATCTAAAACTTAAAACTTAATTTTTATAATCAATTTTTATAAATATTCTTTTAGTTACATTAAAAATCCTTACTCGCAGAGGGCTCAAACAATATTTGACTTGGAATCCCAACACCGACTATGCTTGACTGGAACTCCACTTCAGAACAGGCCCACTGACCTTCAAAGTCTCATATTTTTTCTTAGAATCGAAAAGTGGCAAGAAGACTGGTTATGGAAGAATTTCCTTTTTCCAGGTTTGCAAAAAGGAAAGGCTAATTCTATTAAATCAATCAATCACTTAATGAAAGTCATAAGCCTACGTAGAACAAAGGATGCAATTTTGTCTCTTCCAAAAAAGATTCAAAGGGGGATATTGGTTCAATTAGCAGATCCATGGAGGTCTAAACTTGATGTGCTTCAAGAAGGATTTACTGAGCGATATGGGCCCTCCAGAAGCACTGACTTCCCTTGGGACTCATCTGAGTTTCTAAGAGAGCTGATGATTTTAAGAAAATTCTGCAACCATCCAATCTACGAAGATCTGGATGAAACTCCAACTTTTGATTTCACCTGGCAGCATTCCGCAAAGATTTGTCATCTTATAGGCCACTTAAAAAACTTTTTGTCTGGTGAAAGGGATATAAATTTTCAAAAGCTGTTATATTCTCCAACTTTGCAGACTTTTTGCAGATGTAAGTGATTTTATAATGAATTGTTTTACAAAATTGTGTTGGCTTATTAAAAACAATTTTCTAATATTTCAAAATAGAATAAAAATGGCTTTAGATGACCACAATATTAGGTATACCCAGCTTACGGGTGAACTCAGCAGGACAAAGCGAGACAAAAATATGCATGAATTCCATTTTAATAAAAATTGCCAAGTTTTGGTTGGAACGATTCAGGCTGCAGGAGTGGGTATAGATCTCAGGTGTGCTCAAAATGTATATATAATGGTGAGCTCAATGTCTTTTATTTCATATTAAGAACAAAAATATTAAATTTTTTATATGTTCAATGTTGAAATAGGAGCCAAATTGGAATCCAGCAGTTGAGCAACAGGCTGTTGATCGGCTGTATAGAATGGGGCAGCAAAATGAAGTAAATGTTTTGAATTATTTTGTACAAGGAAGTATAGAATTCAGCATGTATAAGATTCAAAGGAAAAAAATGGAGCTAACAATGTAAGCCAAATTTCATTTCTATAAATTTTAATGATAATAGTAATCATTAAAATTATGCTTTTGTTTTCAAGGCTAAGTGTCCCAAACAGTGGAAATGAGGAGTATGAGTGTGCAAACCTATTATTAAGGGAGTTTGTCAATCACTCACATTAGAGGAAGAAAGAATTTCAAGGAGAGCAGGTAAATTTATGGGATTTTGAGGATTTAAAAGTCTGAGTTGTTGAGGATTTAGAGATGCAAGATATAAGGGAGAATAACAGTCATTCGGCAAACCCCGGGGGACATGAGAAGGATTAAGGTTAGGGGATAATGTTGAAACCAAACTGATTCTTTTGTACAAGGCCAAGTCCTTTAGCACACTTCCAGAGTAGGTTGAATTATCTTGAATATCAAAGTGTTGTTGGTCAAGATATTGTGCAACTTTAGAAAAATCTTCAGACCTCCATTGCATTAAGATACGTCTTAACAATCCATCATTATCAATTTCGGTGTCTGAACAACACTTGATGTTTGTGAAAAGGTTGTGATAAGTTTCACAATGTGGAAGTTGTTTAAGAAGTTTAGTTCGGTTAACTGAATTCTAAGAATCTTTGTTATTTGAAATAAAGGTCATAAATAAAAACGGTTGAAAAAAAAGGGATTTTCATACTTTTTTTTTATTCTATATTTATGCTTTCTCACATTGATTATTTCTTGAGAGCTATGAGAATCCTTCCCAAGTCTTAATCTATCAGCATGACCTAAAAACCAACGGTGAAGAACTCCTATTTGATTTGAGAAGCTAATTTGAGTTGAGTCAATTGGATATGCAATCAAATTATTGGTTTTTAAGGCATTGTCCCAGTGTTTAATGAGAATATTTGCCAAGACCTGGTTCCATTTGTCAAACCAATCTAGGTTCCAAGCAAAAGTTGATCCTGGGAAACCACACATGCGAAGGTGCTCAATAAAAGATTCACGGAAAATTGGTGGAAACTTTTCCGAAACTGCTGAATTTGATTCTGGATGAGGTAGTTCAAAGGCAATGTTGCAAGAATTCATGTCGAATGATGAAAATCTGTCTAATTGCTCTTCAGTAGGGTTTTGTTTCCATCCATTTGATTCTGGTGACATATCCAAAAGTGAACGACAAAAATTGTGTATAGATCTACAAAAGTGAGAATTGAATGGAGGCAAAGTCTCATTAAAAATTCTATTAAGTGTTCTTGTGTTTGTGGGCAGGTTTCCATGAGGAAAGTAAGAGCTACTATGGTTCATAAATAATTAGATTAAGAAAGTGTTCAATTAAATTAAACAAAGAGGAAGGATAAATTGTTGAGCTCCAAAACTTTATGATCAAAGTTGATTTAAGGAGAAATATCACAAAAATTAAGAATAAGAAATATTTCGACTTTATGGAATTATAATATGCATAAATTATATTTTTATATGCAACTTGAACTCAAAAGGAATGGTATAAAATAAAGAGAATGATTATGTGATAAAAGCAGACTCATTTAAGAAACGGATTTTTTTTTCTTTTCAAAAAATTCTTCCACAAAAATAATTTGTTAAATGTGAGGCTATGTTCATTTTTTGATTACCAAAAAATTATTTTTGGTCCAATATGATAGTAATACATATTCTATTGAGTAATTTTTTTCAACCTGAATAAATAGACTAGAGTGTCACTTCATCACATTTATTTATGAAAAGTTATACAAGGTTTCAGCTTTTATGTAATTCTTTAAGGTTTACACTTTTGTAGCATCTATTATTTGAGTATTTTTGATTTTTTCTTTATAGAAAATTCTACCTAGTACAGACCAATTTTCAAATTGAAAGAAATATGTTTGTGATTGTTTTTTACAAAATATTAAACTTATTTTTGGGTTTAACTTTGATTTTTGGGGTAATTTTTTAAAAATTATGTTAAAAATATGGATTACTTTTCTTATAGTCCATAACTAAGAATTTTTATCAAAATCAAATAATTATAGGGTAGTTAGATATAACTCAGAAGGCATTTGATAGAAAAATAATTAAGATGCTTGTGCGTACAACAGAATTTTTTCTATGATAGAAAATATTCTGATAAACATGCATGCATTGTTTTACAAATGCAGAGAGTATACAGAATACAAATAAAGTAGACTGCATAACTTTAAATTAATATATAATTTATCCGATTAAAAATTAAACATTTAAACTTAAATAATTTCAACACATATTCCATCATATTCTTTTGATAAAAAAAATGTAGCTTATATTAGCTAGTGCCTTTCAAAAAAAGGAATACCTTCAATCGGTAACTTCGAATAGCTAACTTATTCCTACAATTATCACAATTACAATGCCTCCATTTTTTCATGTATGTCAATAGAAAGTATCAAACTTCTTCTGGGTCCTTTGAAGTTGGTATGGCTTTCAAAAGCTCTAATTCTTATGCAAAACATCAAGAGGAAAGAAATAGGAAGGCCCAGATGGTTATTTCTTATAACAATCCACTTAACATTGGAAGTTCCCGCTCCACAGAAACAGTAAGCTGTATATCTATAGTTCAATGTTATAATTAAAGTCTTTATGATGTTTCAATGATTTATTACATAGGGGCAGTTGCTATTGGGGGAAGAAGTATCTTCAACAGTCTCTAGAAACTCAAATCTTGGGGAACGCATAGCCAAATAATTATGTGGCAGGCAGCAAAGCTTTCTCTGATTCATCATTTGAGCAAAGAAGGTTGTACTCAATTTTTGGATGAAGAAATTAAGAAGATCAAACTTCTAGGTGATAGTGGAATACTGGATTCTGATAGCATTGTCCGCCTGGTCCCACGCTCAATAGATACAGTTTTTAGTCGATTAAAGCTCAATCAATCATTTTTCACTAAAACATGCTGTCCTAAATGCTTTGCTCTTTATGATTATAACTCTGAATCTCAACCATCTATACTATGTTGCAATCAACCGTTTCTTTCATCATCAAAGAGCTATTTAAAAATGTTTGGAGCAGGACAAATTGCAGTTAAATGTGATGAAAGGCTGTATTTGATGGAGGAACATCAAGAACATGTAAAATACTTATCTCTTAAAACATTTCATCACCATTCTTTTATTGACTGGCTTAAGGAAAAGATCAAACTGTTCAAATTTGAGCTTCTGATTGAGAAAAAAACCCCTGTGGCAGAACGTGTAGAGTGTGATTTGATGAAGGATGTTTGTGATGGTTCAATTTGGAAAAACTTTCCCATAACCACTCCAGCTCTGGATAGCAATGATGATGAATATACAATAACTTCAGGCAACTTAATGTTTACTTTATATGTCGACTGGTTTAGGCCTGGTGGCAATAGGATTGGAGGTCATCAGAAGTCTGTAGGCAATATTATGATGGTGTGTATGAACCTACCTCAAGAAGATAGATACAAAATGGAAAATCTTTTTTTGTATTCTATTATACCTGGACCAACAGAACCCACAAGTGAACAGCTTAATCACCTTCTAAAACCACTGGTTAATGATCTACAAACTCTATGGGATGGTATATTGATTGAAAAGACACATCTTTATCCACGAGGCCGGAAATTAAGAGTTGCATTGTTCTCTTTGATAGGTGACATTCCTGCAATACGAAAATTGGCTGGCTTTTCGAGTCACTCTGAAAAAATGTTCTGCTCTTTCTGTAATATCTCTAAAGATGAAATTAGTGAAAAGAATGTGGGAAATTTTTCATTACGGAATCATGAGGATCATATGTGCTGGGCAACAAAGTGGAAAAATTCTAAGTCACATTGGGAGCGTGTATCAATTGTTCAAAATCATGGGGTACAATGGAGTGAGCTGAATAACCTTGAATATTGGCGTCCAACTGAATATTGCTCAATTGATGTTATGCATTCACATATGCTTGGCAACCTAAAAGATCACAGTCTAAGCTATTTTCAAATCCAAAATGCAGCAAAAGATCTAGAAAGAAAGCTGGAAAAGGATAAAAATTGGCATGTAAGAGAAGAAGATGATGATTTCTTTTCTGATACTTCACTGCACAAACATTCAAAAAAACGTAGAAGTAGCTTAAGCACCACGAATAATGATGATGATGATACAGGACACACGAGACAGCACAAGCGGCAAAGACGTACGATTTCAAGACAGTAATCAAGTCATCATGGACTAGATAATGAAGGATTGGGAACAAATCGATCAAGAAGCCAGAGTAGGTCATCCAGCTCCAAATTTATTCCTCCATATAGCGATGTGGCCTCAATACAGTCTCACAGCAGTGACAGTAGGAATTCATTGTATAACTTAAGGCAAAGAAGCATTAGCATATCACAGAGTGAAGGATCTCACTCATCAAATGAGACAGCTAGAGATGAAGAAAATAAAAGGAAAGGTAAGGAGAAAGAAAATGAAGGTAGTAGTAATCCACGAATCACAGCAGCAGAGCTACAGGTTGTATGGAAGATGATTGATCAAGTAAGAAGACCTTCCTGGCTAACACGAGTTCCAAAATCAGTAGGATCTAAAAAGGCAGGATCCCACAAGGCAGCAGAATGGCACATTCTGTATACTTTCTACTTCCCTTTGTCACTTATACCCCTTTGGTTTGAAAAATTTAAAGAATCTGAATCTTCAGCTTCCTCAGCTGATAAACCAAGAGAATATTATCTTCTCAAGTCACTTGTAACATTATTCTTGATCACCAATTTTTTGACATTAAAAAATATACAGACTAATGAGCTTAAAGATCTAGATCAATTTCTGTTAGAGTATCTTGAGTGCCTTGAAGAGGCTTGGAAGAATATTAATGCAAAGCCAAATCTGCATATCACTCAACATTATCCTGAAATTAAAAAGCGTCTTGGTCCACCATCAGGTACAGCTACTTGGTCTGGAGAGCAGGTGAACCATATATTATCTGAAATTCCAAACAATCACCATCCACGTATGTAATGTTTTTAAGCATTGATTTAAAAACTCAGCTGTACTAATTTATTAATATTTACCACAGGAGAGATACCGCTAACAATGCTCAAACATTGGTATCGGAAGTCTAGGGTATTAGATCTTAGTGAAGCTGAAGATAATGATCAATGTGAGACTAAAAAAATCCATATTGATCTCGTTAAACAAAACAAATGGATCCATCTAAGTATGGCATTATTTACTAAATGGGTAAGGGCACGAATGGGAAAAGAAACTTCAAGACGGGCTTTGACACCATCGGAGAAAAGTGGGGATTGGGTAGTTGAAAATGTAGCAAGCATATTGATACATGGAAAGAGGTTTACTAGTTACCATCGACACATTGCTAATTCAACAATTTAATTCTACTATGGAAAAGATAGCCAGTTTGGGAAAATTGATGATCTTTTCAGATCAAAGGAAGAGATTGATCAAATATATTTAATAGTAAGTCCTTTCAAAGAGCTCCGTCCAGAAGAAACATCAAAGGATCCCTATGAGCTTTTCCCACAAGTGCATTGTCGGTTAGTAAGAGTAGCCAAAGCAACTCAAATTGTGATTAAGAAAGATGCAATAATTGGACATGCAGCTACTGTCGAGCACAAAAAAGGAATGTTTGGAATCAAAGACGAGGTTGTCACTGCCATTGGACTGCAGACAGTAGTGAGTGAAAAAATTAATCAAATTTATTTTCTGTTGACTAACATCTTTGTGTTAATTTGGGATTGGGGAAATTTGTAGGATTGGTGATATTTGTAAATGGTGAAAGAAATAATTCAATGCTCGATTAAAAAATGCAATGCATCCAACTTACCTTATCATAAATCAGTGAACAATTACTTTGGTTGCTTTTATTGCGAGAGAACCCATGCTTTCAATGAGTCATTTTTATCTTAAATGTAAGAATGAAAGAAATAAAATCATGATAATGAGAAATATGATAAAATTTTTACTTAATGAATGATCTTCTTGCTCATTCATCTACTATAAATAGTTTGACCTTCCAACTTTAGCTGATAGCTATATATTATTCACTTTATTTTTCGACAAGAGAACATACACGTTTACAAGACTATATACATAGTATCTTTTTTTACTTTAGCTTTGATAGGTATAAATTTTAACAACTGATTATTTTTATTTTATTTTATTTTATTACAGTTCATTATGGATGATAATTTTGAAGGGATGTCTGTTGAACCAACCGATTCTGATTGTTTTCCGCCTCAACATACTAATACTGGAAATACTCCTCCACCACCCTCTGCTGATCCACCTCCAGATGCATCTCAATCTGAACCACCTAATCCCAATCCAGGCCAAGAGTCTCATTCAGAACCGAGAAATTTTAATCCCAATAATCCTTCTGCTTCTGAAAGTGCTAATCAGCAAGCTGATCAGCTAGGCAGAGATTGGGCTAGTGAAGTATTGAGGGAATTTTTTGGAGACCAATCATCATCTTCTCAGCCTAACCAAGGAGCAAGCACAAGTGGAGCAGGAGTGTCAAATTTGTAGTGTATTCTTTTATTGAAAAATAACCAATTTAATTAACTTATTTGAATTGTTAGTGAATCCTTCAATCATTATGGGTATCAGTGATTACCACAGACTCAATTCAGCAGAGTCTCATGAGCGAGAACGGGGGTTAAGGGCTGTAAGAGGCTTAGTTAGAAGGAATGATGTTCCCAGGAGCTCGGACAGTCTAAATAGAAATATTTACCACTTTCTGAAGTATTGTCTTGGGGGACCAACACAAATATCAAAATATCCTGCGAGCCCAACACCTTTGGAGATTGAAAATTGGAAAGATTGGAGCCAATTCAAACTAAAAACCATTCAAACTGTCCTAACCCAAGTCCAATCTTCTAACTGTGCCAATTCTGCAGCTGATCGACAATTTCTGATAACCAATTCTATAGCCTTCTTGCGATCCAAAATTCGACTACCCGAATTTTTTCCAGCACCTGAGCCTTGAGGACTAAAAGGAGGAGCACCGATCCCACTTTCTGTCAAAAGAAACTTAGAGCGTGAATTGCAAGAAAAAGGTTTTGGAAATTCGCGTTTGATTGGACTTGCCGTGATTTTTCAGAATCAACTTGGAATCAAGTCATGGGAAGCATAGTATGCGACCACTGTACCAGATGGCTCACTACCTTGAATACAATCAATCAGTAAAAGCTTCCGTTCACTCAATTTGTTATTGAGAAATGGGTAGTTAATAAGAGGAAGGAGATGATAAGGTTGTTTGGGCAAGAAGAGGAAAGGGTAGCAAGAGAAAAGATTGAAAAGAGGGAAAGGGCACAAGTAAAACGTTATCGGACCATGGTAAGTTTTTTATTTTACTTTGCTTTTTGTTATTATGAAGCTGATTTAGTTGGAATTCAGATTGCTAGTGCACGCTACAAGTTAGCAAGAGATCTCTGCAGTGATGTGCAAGGTTTTGTTGTGCTTTTTCATGATACTAGGTGCATCTCTGATATCGAGGAAGGCCCAGCACCAGCCCCAACTGCACCTATCCGAGCTATTCCTGGATGGCGAAATCCTGAACTCAATGATTTGTTTAAAAAAATGGATAAGATGAAAAAGGACTTAGCCCATACAACAGCTCAAAAAAAATCAGCATTAAAAACATATTCATGGTCATCAGAAAGGACAGTTGCACAAAATGGTATATTCAATGTTCCCAAATACCTCCCCAAGAATTGCTATTCAGCAACATTTTTGCAAGGATTATCTGTGAATGAACGTGAGTCACTTGGGGTTGGAGCTGATATTGATCTGGTAAAGATTCGGGAATCAATTAATAGAGCATCAACATCATCATACCTTAGGTATAACAGTGATCTTCTGTGTAATATAGCTATCTTATATTGAATTTTATGTATTCTGTTTTTTTCAAAGAAGCTTGGTAAATGTTATAAAGTGATATTGAGAGAGAGTAACATTTTATTTAAGAAAAACAAAAAATGTATGAGATATAAAAATGTATTTTCAACAAATTGATGGTCCATACCTCTTTATGTCACATTTATGTATCCATATTAATTTCAATCGAATTTAATGTTGACCAATACATAGTGAATACACGCTATTCCACTTATTCTTGCCAGGCATTGCTACCATTAAATATGCCAGTATCAAAAATTAATTTCAATCAAAATTAATGAGCATGATAATCATGAATTTCTGGAGTCAACTGCTTATTTTTATGCATGGTGCCTTGCCAACATTAATTTCGATCGAAATTACTTTTGATACTGGCATATTGCATGGTGTCTATTCCTGGAAAGTGTAAGTGGCATAGTGTGTATTCATTACGCATTGGTCAACATTAATTTCAATAGAATTTAATATTGACATTTTCATATTGAACCCAAACCAACAAACGACCCAAAAAATTCTTCATAAAACTTCTCATTAATTTCGATCGAAATTAGTGAGCACCATATACATATTGAATGGTAGTTATATCTGGTGTGTGTAAGTTGTAAAGCTTGTGTTCAATGTTTATTGGTCAACATTAATTTTGATTGAAATTAATATTAATGTGTAAATGATATTTACATGCTCAATATGCATTGTAATGTGTTTACTTAAGAATAGAGTGCCCTACTTTTCATCTTACATAAAAATGCTTGGTGGCATGTCGAATTCAATTTTTATTAAAATTAATGTTGACATGTTACCATGCATAACAGTAAGCAACTGACTGAATAAATTGATGATAATCATGAACCTTAATTTCGATTGAAACTAATGTTGCCAAGTGCAGATTGAAAAAAAGCTATGCCACTTACACTAGCCAGGCATATCTACTATTTATTATATATTGGTCAACATTAATTTTTATAGAAATTAATATGGATATGTAAATTTTATATTTACCCTCAACATGTATAGTAAATTTCAATACTTAAAAATACTTGCCGTCCTTTACATGTCATGCAAAAAAGCATTATATCATTTCAACATTAATTTTGATCAAAATTAATGTTGGCATGCCATTATGCATTGAAACAACTAACTGACTGAAAAATTTCATGATCAAAATGCTCATTAATTTTGATCAAAATTAATGTTGACCAATACATATTGAATATAAGTAATCTCTGCTTACTCAGACCAGATATAACTACCATTCAATATGTATATGGTCAGCCTTAATTTCGATCAAAATTAATGGGAAGTTTTATGAAGAATCTTCTGGGTTGTTTTCTGGCTTGGGTTCAATATGCAAATGTCAACATTAAATTCGATTGAAATTAATGTTGACCAATACATAATGAATACACACTATGCCACTTACACTTTCCAGGCATATATACATGCAATATGCCAGTATCAAAAGTAATTTCGATTGAAATTAATGTTGGCAAGGCACCATGCATAAAAATAAGCAGTTGACTCCAGAAATTCATGATTATCAAGCTCATTAATTTCGATCGAAATTAATTTTTGATACTGGCATATTTAATGGTAGCTATGCCTGGCAAGTGTAAGTGGCATAGCATGTATTCATTATGTATTAGTCAACATTAATTTCGATTGAAATTAATATGGAAATGGACTATGCATAAAATTCCTATAAGTATAGGTAAGCTAAGCAGTTAGATAAACTGGTTTGATCAAGTACACCATATAAAAATTGATGTTTTAATGCCTTGGTTAATTTCGATCAAAATTAATTTTAAGCCATGCATGTTGAATTTTATCTATGTCTGTGTAGTCCATGTGAAATGGCTTGTATTCAATATGCAGGGGTCTATATTAATTTCAATTGAAATTATGAGGTTCATTGCCTCATAAATTTGATGGTTTCTGTCAGTGTTTCATGCATGGTTCCATGTGATACTTGTTGATTCCTATCAAAATTAATTTCAACACCAATATATTGAATACAAACCATGGCACTTACAGTACTTGGTCATAGCTAAAATTCAATATGCTAGTCTCAAAATTAATTTCGATAGAAATTAATCAGGATCCATGAAGTTTATCAATAGTGTATGAGTTAAGTTTCAAGTCATATGTTTCATCATTTTCTTGCACCCATTTATAGGTTATCTCAACAATTTTTTTCAAGTTTTATTATATTAATCAAAAATGTGGTAAAATGTGAAAAATTAGCTAATCCAAATCTCAAATTGAATATTAATATTTTAATAATTTTGAATGTTGCTTAAGGTATTTCATTGGGTGATTCATAATAATATTTTATCAAATTAGTAGTCCTATAACTTTTGAAAAGTAACAATTTCGGTATAGTTAGGGACAACAATGCAATATCTTGTGCAGACTAAGATATATTGCAAAATAAAACTATTCAATTTTTTTTCCCTTAGTTGTATCCAAGTTTATCAAAGGTTTGGTCACGGTGCCCACACCCTAGCCTGACACTCCTCCTGTCACTTAAAAAACAAATTCTTATCTTAAATTCTAATGTTACCAATTTTATATTTATAATTCATTTCTTGTTTGATGAGGCATATCAGTATATATGTGAATCTCGCATTGTCATCTGAAAGTAAATTTAACAAATATTCATAAAGGATTATCCTTTTTTTTCATATAATATACTAATTAAGTGTATCTCCATTGTTTAGGAGTAAATTCTAATTTAAAAAATTTTGTATTTACCCATGGCAATTTGCATATGGGATATAAATTTGTTATTATTTGTTTTTCACACTAAAAGTCCCCAAAGAATTACTAGTATTTTCTGTTAGCTACATCAAATTTCGCTTCAATATAAACAGATTGTGATTTAGCATGTTACTCAGTTTACCCCACTATGAATAATACATGTTAAAAAAAGCTCAAATAATATAAAATCCCCCTCTTTGTGTTTTCTGTTTCTTTCATCCTCACTTTAATTTTAATCTTATTCAATTTTTTATCCTATTAAATTATCAATTTCAATTTTCTAGAATAGAGTTTCTTATAATTATTCATCATATTACATCATAATTTTTTGATATCGAATACTTTTTTTTAATATTCATTAATCAATATGTCTAGTATAAAAAATCCTACACCTCCACTTTGTATGTATATCATGTTCCTCTCTCTTAATTTATATATTTCACTTATGTTCTATATCTTTTTTTTTCAAAAATTTGATTTTCCAGCACCCAAATGTGTTTCATCACCTTCTCTGATTGATACTCGCTTTGAAGCTTTTGAGCTTGCACCATGTCTGCCACATGGCATGGCGCCTAACCCTCCTGTACTTAGCAATGAGAGGCAGGAAATAACAAGAGTTCAGTATCGCAATTTACTTGAATTGGCTAGAGATAAAACAGAAGAGCTTGTCAAGATCCTTAACAATAATCCTTCTCCTTCATATTTATCTAACCCTTGTAATGACTTACTCCAATATGTGAAAAGCCTTGAAAAATGTATGTTCATCACCTTTTTTGTCTCCTTTAAAATTAGTAGATAAGATTATTAATAATTTTTTTTCTTCATATATATTTGTAGCTTATGAGTAGGGTATGATTCCTCCTGATGAAGTCATTGTCATTAGGGATGATGATGAGACAGATGAACCATCAGCTTCAACTCATGCTTCAACTTCTAAGGAAAATCTTGAAACACCTGTTATCCGCTCCAAGAAAAAGAGATTATCCCAAGGCTCCTCTTTTGTTCGACGTATTAAACCGGCTTCTGCTAATGAATTTTCTGATGTATCAAATAATAAATCTCAAAAAAAAAGCAAAGGTTTTGATAATGAGTATATTCTTGTTTCCTTTTTTTTTATTGTTATTCTTTTATCTTTAAAATTCAATCATATATCTCTTTTATTGCTTACATATTGTACTTTTTATCTTTCTTTTGATATTTTGTACCAGAAACTCACCTGCTGTAGATTGTTCCATCCATAAACGCCCTCTCCCTGATGAAGATGATGAAAAGAGCAATGAAAATAGCGATGATCAACTGTCAGAATATGAAGCTATGCTTTTTCATCAAAAAAAGCAAAGTTTAAAATCTTCTTCAAGACATGTTGATATGTTTGATAAAGATGATGATTCAAGCAGCTCATCACCAAATTCCTTCATTTCTAAGAAGCAATACCCATCACCTCCTAAATTACCTACTTTGACCTCTTTGAAAGCTTCTCTACCAATGAAATCAACTCCAATCAAGATATCGAAAAAACCTCTAACTTATTCACCCTCAGTTCTAAAAGAATCTGATTTGCAGGAGGAATTCTGTAAAATTCATAATTTTTATAAAGGTAGAATCAGCACGGCAAAGGTCCTCAGGTCGTGGTTGGAAATTGTTACTCTCCTTGAATTACGCTCTTCTACTTCTTCCCAAGAACCCATGTTAAATATTCCAATGTTTACTTTTCATTGGGAAAAATCTTGTGGAGAAGATTGGCTTTCAAAACTTACTGAGTTATGTAAGTTACCATAATTTTTAGTCTTGACTTTTGTTCTTTTACTTATTTTTTTTTTCCTTTTGTAGCAAATATTTTTTTAGAGATTGATAGCTCACAGCTATGGGTACTCGATAATATTGATTTCAAAAAAATGGAAAATTTATGTGATCCTGATGATTTAAATACTGAAATTCTTTCCTCAACAAAGAAAACGGATCACCCTGAATCCAATCTTATCCGAATGCTCATGAGATTAATGATCCCAAGTGACCACTGCCGTTCTTCATGGGTATCTCTTATATCATCTTCACTTTATCTGACCGCACATGAATTCAGCCAGCTTCCATCACATCAAAACATTAACTCAGATTGTCCAATTGAACGTGGTCTTCAGCTTCTAGCTCACCTTTAAAATCTGAAGAGTCCGATTTCTGATGGCTTAGAAGTTGGTCCCACTGCACTTCAAACCCGTGATATATCAATGTCAACTCTTCTTCAAATCAGAAATATTATCATTGATATAATTATGTCAATTATCATTCTTAAATCAAAATATTGTGCTGCAACAATATCAAGTGGCAAGACTAGTGAAGCTCAACAATCAAGTGAGAAAAACGAAAATACTGAACTGGCTATAATGAGAGAGAAACAAAAGGCTGCACTAAACAAAATAAATTCTGAATACTCCCACCACCAATATCAATCTTTCACATTCTATATAATTGATGGTGTCCGTGGTTTATTTCTGAGCTCTCAAGATCATAGATTGGCTTCAGCAGCTGATTGCTTGGAGGTAATATCAGAAGTTAAGTTTCTTAATTTACATGAAAAAAAAATCATTTGATGGAAGAAATAATTTGGAAAAATTTAAATAACTATATTTTAACATTAATAAAACCTTTTATAGGCAAGTGTGATCCATTTCCTTTAAAATTTGATACCCCAGGTCCTCCGGGAATCGCTAGGGCTATTTCTGCAGATTTTCTTAATCACTGGAGCTCCATTCAGCCAGTATCACCTTTTTTTGCTAAACATAGCCTTTCAATAAATTAATATTCCAACATGTAAATAGATAAATTTCTGTCTATATGATATATCTTGTATAATTCAAGTTATTTTCCTTCAAATACGTCAAAAATGTGACCATCTTTGAAATTTATTAAGTAACCTTTGACATGATTTTCTAAATTAATTATTAAAAAAAATTATTGTAAGTCCAGCAATAACAAAGATTTTAAAATCTACTTATATGATTTCAAATACTTGTATTGAATTCTTAAATATTTTATTGTTTATATAAAAATATGATAACTGCTCTAGTTTTGTTACTTTACCTTTAATATTATATAATCTATTAATTATTACAAATATTTTTGTTGATTGTAACATTTTTAATCAGAATTAGAACAATTTAAATAATTAAATGAGTACATTCTTAAAAAAATACAATTTAATCTATTATTGATTCAAAATTCTTTCTTCAACTCTTTATTATTAACTTTTTTATTAATAAGCCTGTTTGACCTAAAATACTATACAGTTAATTTGGTAGCATTAAAAGCACATTTTTATGGCTAATATATTTCAAATTCTTTATTATAGTTTTTTTTATTTTAGAACCTTTGCTACCAATTTAATAAAAATGACATTTAAAGATTTCACAACTTATATATTTCCTCAAAAGTAAATCAAATTTTCTTATAATATTATGAAAAAAAATTATTTTATTTCACAAATAAAAAAAATAGATAATACTATAATTATCAAAACTGAAAATGTTACAGCTACTCCCATTATTTATCATGTTTAAATTTGCATTAAATTGTGTATATACAATATAAATTTTTAATATTTATATATCTAGTTTTTTTAGATTTGTCTTAACATTAGATAAATAATACTTTGCTGATTCTATTTCTTCCTCTATTAAGTCATCTCTTTTCAAAAAAACTCTCAAAGCACTAATCAAATATTCTAACCTAAATTTTTCTTTTTTAATTTCTAAGTATTCTGAAATATCAATATCAAAAACATTAATCTTTTCTATAGCATGAAAAAGTCTAGTGCTGATTTGAATAGAAGAACCTATCCTAGTGAAGCCAAGAATTTCATGACATCTTGAGGTGAAATGCCTTAGTTGATTGGCAGGCCATAATGTCACTGTAATTCCATTAGTTGCTTCAAAGTTGATTTTACTTCGAATTTCGGGAAACATAAGTTCTCCACCTATTTGTCGTGGTTGGGTCTTATCATACTTCATATGAATGGTGTTTTTTTCTGTATCTTTAGGAAAAAATATTCCTAAAATATACTCACTTGCATCCTTATCGAGATGAACCTCATTAGAGAACCCATTACCATTCCCTCCAGATGTCCAAGTTAAATTACTAGCAAACAGTACACCCTCTTCTTCACTAGAAACTTTTGAAAATCCAGGAATACCAAGTTTTGCGCAAAGATTAGTTGCCTCATTGTACTTTACATATGATATTTTTTTAAAAAAATATTCAAAGTACATTGCAATCCTCTTCATTCGTTTTTTATATTCATCCGTTTTTACAATATCATCAGTGTATTCATCTGCAAGGAAAAGCATTCAAAAATTCAGTATTTAAATTAAAAAAAGTGATACTTACGAATATGTAAAGATTTATTTCTATCTAAAATAAAGCCACCACCAAACATTTTTCCAAAACCACCAGCTCTTTGATGATAACCATTATTTTTAATTTCATGTTTGCAGTAAGAAAGATCCTTAATGCATTGTACCGTAGCTTCTAACATATCTAGTTCTTTGAGCTCATGAATTTCAAAAGTCTGCACAAGAACATTAGGTATTAAGACACCTTTTGGTTTATAAATACTACATCCAGGAAAAAAATTGTAATAATTATTGCAATCTGTCATATTATTTGCATAAGATCGTGCATAGAAATGTGGCTTCTTCCCGTTTGTATCCATTCCAAGAGCGTTTACAAGTTTCATTCCAGTAGCAATGTCTTTTGCCCACCTATTGTTAGAGTTCTTCCCTGGCCGTTTTTTTTTCAAATCGTTACTCATTGATGGTTCAATCCTAAGAGAATTCAATTTTGATTTAAAATAGAAAAAAATCAAAAAATTAGAAAATAGTAACATAATTTCAATTATCAGTCAATGATACCTTTAACTTTATCATATCTTCAATATTAGAAATACAAAAGTTAGCATATCTACATATTAGTAAATTTATATACTTTTTCTTTATTTCAAATATTAAGAAAGCGTTTCAAAGGTATACTTTATTAAATTATACATATAAAGAGTATAGCTTTATCCTGTATGCATTCAGCAAGTACGAGATTTGGCTCTACACTTAATATTAATAATATAATGAAAGTATAACTCCAATACACTAGTAATATTAAAAAATTTACGGAATTATGATATCCACATATATAAAATGAAAAATATTGCTCTGATCAATATATTGACTTAGAAAGTTATACTTCAATAAATTATTAATTTTTAAATTGTAGCATTGTCCTGTATGCTTTCAGCAAGTACGAGACTTTAAAACAACTTAAAAATCAATAAATTAAAGGTAAAGTACAAACAATCTAATTATTATTATGAAAAGCAAAACATTATCCTGTATGCTTTCAGCAAGTACAAGATGATGTTTTACTTTTCATATTAATAATATAATGGTTGAGAAAGTATTAAAGAAATATAGAAAAATGATAAGCAAAACATGAACTTACATGTCTATAAAATCTTCTTCCATTTGTAGCTGATTGATCAAAATTAATTATAAAGTTTATTTTATAATCACTGTTTTAAAAAATAAATGGTTAGATAAATAAATTGAACATTTTTGATAAGGAATAAAGAAAAGTAAATTGACAAACAAATAAAAAAACTTTAAGTTAACTGAAAAAGAATTATTTTATAATGAATCGAAAGGGTACAGTAAAAAATACCATAAAAATAAATTCAGAATTAGAATCATTAGATTAACTTGTCAAAAGTGTAAAAAAGTGTAACAAACCAAAATGATATGAAATGCAATAGCAAGAAAAATTTGCTTACCGGTAATCAGATAAGGTCAAGAAAATAGTACCAATAATTCAAAATGATAAAGCAAAAATATGATTGATAATTTTTGAAAAAGGTAAGTGAGAAAGAGAAAGGAAAAGGAAATTGGGTGGCAAACAGATGTATATATCATGAATTTTCACTGATCACATTTTCAAAAAAATGCAGCTCTCCAAGTCATATGATAAACTTCATCTAAATTCCAAGAATGATGTTTCCAAGGCACTGTACACAGCATGATCATTTTTTCCTATGCATATACTAATTCCAGCTAGAATTTACTTGGCTGCATGTTGTACAGATGCACATTTGTGGAACACTGAATTTCACATCTAAAAAAAATTGACGCCACATAATTCTAGCTACCATGTTTCACGTAGCTAAAAAACATACACTCATCACATTTAAATTTACATTGCGCCAAAATTAATTCATTTTTGAATTTTTTTAAAGGAAACTATAATGTGCACCACCTATTTCTAAAATATGAACCTCCGCACCATATTAAATTGGGAGACTTTTAATTATGCAATTTTTTTTCCGTGACCTTTTTCCTGATCTTACTTGGTTCAAAATATTGAAACATGGCCAATGTTGATGAAAGAAACATTTGATTTTGTTTCTATGTGTAACAATGGAAGGCTGTTTCTTACTGGCTGAAGAGTGTTGTATATTTTATTTGAACAAATTTTTATTTTTTTATGTATTTTATTTAAAAAATTTACTTTTTATTGCAGCCAGATTTATACTGGCTGCTTTTTAGAAACCTTAATTTATGACCCAAGCCTTTGAAATTGGCTTGGGTCCCTTACATTGCAATTTAGTACTTCCAGCCAGGTTTCCCCTGGCTGGAAGTGTCTCTTTCAAGCACTCGAAGTCGCTAAAAGCGACTTCTATTGCTTGCTGTAATGTTTGCCACCCTCCCAGCTAATTTACTAGGCTGGGAGGTGGCCAAAGCAGTGTGCAATGCGCGTTGCTGCTGCAAGTAACGCGCATTGCACAATCGCTACCATATTTCATGCAGCTGATATCAAGTCAGCTGCATGAGATATGCGCAGCATGTGCAATGCGCGCTGCATGCAGCAGAAAGGCGTGTTGCATGCAGCCTGCATTGCTGCTGCATGCAACGCGCATTTCTGCTGCATGCAATGCGCATTACTTGCAGCAGCAATGCGTGTTGCATGTGCTGCATGCAGTGCATTGCACAGCCAGTTTTTTTCTGGCTGTGCAATGCACACAGAGAAACCAAAGTCCCTGCAAGGTACTTTGGTCTCTAAAATGGAAGCAACTTTCCCTACCAGGTGCAATCTGGTGGGAAAGTGAGAGAAACGTTAGACCAAAGTTGTTTGAAAGCAACTTCGGTCTTAAAAACATTAAAAATCATAAAAAAAATGAGAAATGTAGAAAAAAAAAAAATTAAAAATTAAAATGTGAGTATAAGAAAAAAAATAAGTTCTAGTGATACCAAAAATCCAAGCCAATTTCATTTGGCTTGGTTATTTAATAATTATTTTTTAATACATTAAATTTAAAATTCAAACACCATAAAATATATGAATTTTTTTTATATGAATATTATAAATTTAATCTACCTCTTTCTCATAATTATATTTATAATTTTGTTTTTTTAATTTTTGACATTTAAGTTTATTTTTTGGAAATACAAAATTAAATTTTCAACTAAATTTTTTAGTAAGGTAAAATAAATTATAAATTTGACATTTTGTAATTGAAAAATGAAAAAAATTTTAAATTTATTTAAAAAATATTTTTTTTAGAAGAATACAAATATTTTAAGGGTAGAAATATGGTGCAAATTGTAAGTAAAAAAAATTATATTTTTTTTTGTGAGGGGTTATTTCTATTTTTAAAAATATTTTTCAAAAAAATTCATTAAATACTGAATTAAATTACTTTGAAACTCAAATTTTTTGTAAAATAATTAAAAATGAAATAATAATATTGTTGTATTTGATATAAAATTTGAATTGGTAATATTAATGTCTCTTTAAGTAAATTTGAAAATCATTTAAAAAGACCATGTTGATAAGTACTTCATTTTTGATATACAATGGTTATATATATATCTTATATATATTTCTTGAGTGTTATTTTTATATACATTCAATAAAATTTGTAATATAAAATGCCATTTAATAATTAATTAATGTTCAACTTAGTTATAACAACTTCATATTTAATACCAGCCACTAGTATTTACTTTTTAATTTAAAACTCCAATATAATATGAGAGTATCCTTATTTTGTCTGTATGTAATGAACAATAATAACAGACCATAAATGAGTGGGTAATTAATTACAATAAATAGTTGAAGAATAACCTATAAGAAATGATAAGTTTATCAAAAAGAGTACATTAAAAAAATATACTTTTGAATTTTTTTTGATATAATTTGGGTAGTTAAATGAAAATTTAAATTATCAGACATCAAAATGGATAAAATCTAAAAGTAGTGTTTATATAATAAGCCTCATATAAAAAAAGGATAAAAAATCTACTATGTAACTAAATTATTAAATATTAAGGTATTATTAAAATTATTGAAAAACTTATTTTACAGTTATAATGAAATCTAAATGTGAAAATAATGGTGGGATAATAGTAAGACTATGTGGAAACACTTTAATTTATACATACTTTCAACTATGTTCAGATAAAAAAATTGTTAAAATTGTATAATAACATCTAGTTAATAGTGATGCAATTTTATTTAGATCAAGAATAAATTTTTCTGAGGAAAAACTAATTAAATTGAGATATGGCCATCTCCTTTCAAGAGATAGAATAATAATAAAAATTTAAAAAATTATAATAAGTATTCTTAATCACCATTTTTGAAAAGTCTCTAGTAAAATTCATTATAATATATCATTCATTGATTACATTATATGGAGTTTCATCTTGAAGTAGTGATGTGCAGCTTTGAACTTATGTTATGAAAAACAAAAAAGTTAAAAAATATATAGTTATACTAATGAAAAAGCCAAAAATAAAAATACTATTATAAATTAAAAAAATAAAACTACATAAATTTTATTCTGCTCTAATGATGGAAGGGTACTATGTATGAATTTCCACATGTTAAATCCAAACCTGCTTTAAGGCTAGTTTACAGGTAGAGCTATTAAGTTTCCTTAAATTCTGAAAATAACTTATGCATTTTACTAATTATTTTTTTCTTGTTTTCTTTCCAAAGTTGTTAGAGTTGCTTAATTAATACTGTTATCTTGATTGTAAGATATATAATTTTTTTTGAATACATGATTTATTGTTTCAAAAATTATATTATAAATTTAAATCATTTATTTCATTTTCTAAAGCTTCATTGTCAAAGACACAACTCCATTTTCTATTACTTAACAAATATATAAAATGTGATAGTAAAATTTGAGGAATTTTCTTTTTGAGAAGGTCAAACTATATTGTGAAGATTTTTATCTAGAAATTCTGGTACTCTAAAACCAAATAATTTTCTCCCTTAAGTAAGCCATTTCAAAAATATGAGAATATAAACAAGAATATTAACTTATCTTATTTTTATTTTCTTTACTGAAAGTTTTAGTTCAATCCCTTTTTTTATATGACATTAGTATAAAAACATGGTTAAATGCTACTATATAATTAATTTTTATTATATATATATATATATGAAATATTTAGAAGGTCATCCTTTTTTATTTACTTGAATAAATGGCTCAATTATAATACCCAACACTTATTAATGTTTCCCAAACTCAATAACTAATTTCTCATATGAAATATTAGCTTCTAATATAAGAAGTTTATCTATAGATGATATTCAACATGTGATTTTACTTTTTAGATTCAGCTAAAATTAAACAAAAGGAGAAATCATGCATATGTGTATAAATGGTAACCATATGTTACTTAGAGGATTGTGAAATTCACTCATCAGAATGGTTTAAGTATTAAAATAAATTGAGGTCATTATTTTCTAGTATTTGAAACTAATTAGGAAATTATTCTAAAAATATATTTTAATGTGTATCATGTTTAAAAAGTTGGAAATATGATTTTTGAAAATTGTGAGTTTCTTATGAGATACCAAGCTTTAGTTTACATTGTTTCAAGTAGAATAGAATTTTAGTATTAGAAATTGAAAGCAATGTACCATTATCAGATTTTAACTGTGTTCTACTTATAGAATGATTACATAACATTAAACATTATTTAAATCAAAAAGGTTTAAAAGATATTTAGAATTTTACCAAATTTCACCATTTATTAATCTTTGATTTGAAAACAAACTATGATGTACACTCACTAGAAATAAGCAATCCCAATTTTAACATAATTTATCAATCCAAAAATAATGAGTCAATTAACATGAAAATATATATTATTTCAAAACCAATTCTCTAGATTTAAAATATGATGCTTTAATGAAAAATTATTACAAAACTTTAATGCAATGAAGTCTCTTAAAAAATTCAAAAATAGAATATTAAAACAAGTAATTTCTGCAAAAAAAACTACTAACTATTGTAGATAAAGCATAAAAATAAGTCATATTTTTTAAAAAAATGATCTAACAATATTTATTTTTGTTAAAAAAATCAAAACATTGTTAAGTTTGCTTGTTATAATAATTTTAAAATCCACTAAAAATTATCTAAAGGTGGTAAAATATGTTAAAAATAAGTTGAATTTTATGAGATAAAAATCAACAATTTTGTATCATTTCCTGTTGTGCTATGACTTTATTCCACCCTTTTTATCTGATTCTTCCAGTATTACTTTGCTATGATCACTAGTTTTCAAGTTAAGATTTACAAATGTTCATTATACTTGATAATATGAAAAATAACTCAAACTTTTATAACTACAAAATAAGATTTTGTAACTCCTTCTTTCAATCAATATTTGAAGAAATTTTTAGTTTATTTGAGTAATAATTTTAAGAATAACAAAAAATTTGAAATTCACAAGGAATTATTTCCAGAGACTATAATTATTTACTTGTGTAATGCATGAGCTACTTATCAATGATGTAAAACATCAGAAAAGTAAGTTATAGTTATAAATCTACAGATTATACTGTTTCTGGTATATATATCTTCAATAAATCTTTTAAACTTATCTTAGCCTACATACCACACAATAGAAAATCATTATATTAAAAAAGGAAAAAATTCTATGATAATATCATAAAGAATGATAACCATGGATTAATATTCCATAAAAATGGTTAATAATATTTTAAGAGAACCTAAATCAGTATTCTTTCATCAAAATATATCCTTTTTGTCTTTGTAATTTATTCCAAACAAATTTTTTGAAAGTTGAATCTATATATCTAATGCCAAAACCACTATTAAGTTCCCTCTTAGACTTTTTAAGAAATTATATATATATATATATGTATATATATATATTATTTATCAAAAATTGAAATAAAGAATAAAAACATAATTTTATTTACCTTTAATTATTTAAATATAGAGTATTTTCAGAATGCATTGTGGTTACTTGTGAAGGTTAGAAGATTTGAAGTTGGATTTATGAGTTTTTAGAAGGGCAAATATTGTAAAATTCTTTCATAAATATTTATTTCATAGTTTCAAATGTTGAAATCTACAAACTAATGGGATTTAAAATTATATTGAGATTTAAAATCTGTTTTCTACTCAAGTTAAATAAAATAAAATGATGATATCAAAATTGAAATTAAGTTTAAACTTTTGTTATGCTCTATCTTCAATTTTATTGATAGTGCATCAAAAATTAAATAATATTTTTTTCCTCCATCACTTTTTACATAAAAGATAGTTTTATCATTTTATGAATTAAAGATTGCTTATATAAATTTTACATCTATGTCATCTGTTTATGACTATTAATCTATATAATAAATTTTTTAGAAGAAAAAATAACATCAGTATATACTGACTTTGAAATTATTCAATTTAAAATAGTTTACAGGTAGATAATGAAGGGTGATTTCATTTTTGAATATGAATTATAGAAGTCTTATTTTGTCAATTTTTATTCTTTTTGAGCTCAAATGTATCCACTGCAACTTATGTAAGAATAAAAATTATTTTTATTGAAATTTACATGAGAAAGTATGCCTATTATTCAAAATCAAACTTGCTCTAATGGTGTTTTTCAATCATTATTTCCATTCATAACAATAAAAAACATTTCAATTTGCTGATGTTTTAGTTTTTGATATCTCCAAGTTTATATCTCAGGTGTACTATTCACAAAATTATTAAAAATATAATTTTCGAAATACATGATAAACTTGAAAGTGAGGGGGCATTAAATTTTTAAAAATGAATTCTAAATTCAGGATGGATAGTATTTTTTTTATTTTCACAAGTGAACAATTTTTTGTTTCAATTAATCCAGAAAGAAAATTTTGTTGTAAGCATATTATATTATATTTATTATGATTTTAAATACTATATTTTCAAGATTTGTGTTTAATATTTCCTGTGAAAGTTAATGTTAATGTGAATTTAAAGTAAGCTTGAAGAAATTTAATCAATAGGCATATTGGATATTTAAAATAATATTTTGCTCCAATCTTGAATCATCCTGGGCTAAAAAATATCCCAAATAAGGTTTTTGTGGGTCAATTTGGATTTAAGTAGGATTAAGTGAGGCTTAATAAAGGACTGATAAAAGGCTAAATTCATTACTAGTGACTTTTTTCTCAAAATAGTTATAAAATATGTATCATTCTGGAATCAAGCTTCAATAAAGTTGAATTGAAACAGAGATAATTTCTAGCAGCACAACACCATATTTACAAAGGTGTAAAATACCTCAAATATTACTCATAATATAGGAAGGCAAGGAATCTACAAAATTCACATTTCAAAGGAGGATTTATATTTTGAATTTGAAATTGAGAAATGGAATATTATTTTCCAATTTAAATATCTATTAGTCATTTTACCAAAAGTTTTCAGTAATAAGATTGAATTTTGATGGTATTTTGTTGTAGATTAATCATTTTGATGAGACATTTACTCAAAATTACTGGTTTCGTTTCTAATATTCCATGTGAAATTCATTACGAATCTTTTTGAAAGTGAATAGTTGACATATTGGATATGCAAAAGCTTATGTTAGATCAAAGTGAGATCAAAGGGAGTTTAACTGATGATCAAATTAGGATTTTACAAGATCAAACGGTGATCAATGTAGGTTCATCTTGAGCTCAATTTGTGACAAATCTCTTACTAAATGTAAGGCCAAACAATTTCCTACATGGTGATGATGTGTGCATAATTCAAGCATAGATTTGTGGCTCAACGGAGTTCAAGCAAGGGGTATTGCTAGCAATACCCCCCCATTTTTTCTGTGGTGACTATTCTTAAATACAATAATTTTATTAAAAATTTTCAGATTACATATAAAAAAAATTAGTGACTTTTTCTATTACTTACAACTGTTTTTACAGAATTGAAAACTATGTTTCAGCTAATATTTTATGGAAGTGAGCTCTGTTCTTCGCCCAAAGAACAGAGTTCATCCTCCTATTTTCACACTCTGTTTGCACCAAACTCCATCCCTTTCAATTCTATCAATGCATGCTTGTCTTCCCTCCCCATGCCTTTTGCTATCCTGCCAGCCCCACTGTATGCCATCCTCTTTTGATCCCCATTTCACCCCTCTCAACCTCTCCCAGACCCTTTTCTTCATTTAAAAATCCTCGAAACCCTTAATCTTCCCTTCCAACTCTTTCCCAACCTTTTCGCTACCCCATATACCCTTCCTCACCCCTCTCTCCAGCCTTTCCAACCCTTGTAGCCCCATTCATGTTCACATGAGCTTCAAGCTGTGTTAAAAGTAAATTCAATACTTCTTCATGATGTTTTCATCACTTCCTCAATGTGTGCTCAAAAAAATATGAATTAGGGTTCAAGGTTGCGGACTTGCTAGCAAGTCTGCCCCCATATTGCGTGGTGACCCAAAAAAAACAAACTAACATTCTGGGGTAACTGTTCTACAGAGAAGCCGGCTCATCAGTTACCCCCACACTTGCCTTAACAAAATTCAGAGACTCCCCCTTGGATACCCTCTGCCAGAATCACACCATCTCCCATATCAGTTTATATCCTGAAGGACTCAACTATTAAACAATCCTCAGTTTATAGTCTTTGGGGACTGTAACAGTGTTCAGTTTAAAGTCTTGACGTACTTTCCAGAGTTCAGTTTAAAATCTTTATGGACTATTTCAAGGTCTCTTTCAAGTCTAGAAGGTTTTTCAAGGAGGTCCAAGGGCGGTGATGAGGGTTTTAAGGAAATTCAAAACTTGGTACATATTTTCCTATCATTTTAAGATTATTTACTCAAATAAGAATAGGTAAAAGGGTGGAATACTATTATTTTTAAAGGTTTAGAATTACGGTGAATGTAAGTACTAATACAATAATTTTATAATAATAAACAAAATATTGTATGTAGTTATAATTAAATGAGTAAAGTAAGGAATGACTTTGAAAAGTACAAATGTGAGGGCCTTTTATAGGCAAACATGAGGGACATAAAGACACGTCAAATGCACCATCTATTACAAGGGTGTGAGAAAGAAGCTGACTAAAAAGGATTATATATATAACATAAAAGAAAAGATAGATTAATTGGTACGTCAACAAGGCATTATGTTTATTAGTAATAAAGCATGAGTTCCCTTGGAATGTCACAATTAATAAAATGTAATTGAGTTAATTATATTGACTTCATGGAAATCCAGATCTCTCAGTTAAGTAATATAATAATCTTAAAGTTTTTTTATCATAATTTTATTAATAATCTTTATTCCCATTTAACTGCATTATTGAGCACGGTGTTTAGGGAGTAAAAATATATAGGACATTTACTTACATTAACTATTTATAATACTAAATATACTTAACTAGTTAGTTGTCAGTAATACATAAGTGAATAATTAATTGTTAGTAAGAAAAAAGGGTGTGGCTTCACTCAGTAAAATAATTAATTATTGTACTGGGTAAGTCTAGTAGCCTGGCTGACACTCCCTCACTCTAAAAAAACAATAAAAGAAATGCTATGATTTTTTCTTTTTATACATTTTTAGTAGAGTAGGAAGATTAGATATCTCTTTCCCATGTATCCAAAAATCATATTCAGATGATTTATTCTTGAATCTCAATAAGTATTCTGTACCTTTTTCAGCAGTGACTATTCTGTCATTCAGAATTTTTTCAATTTCTGCTGTTTCAGTGATTTCATTTGAGGTTTTCTTTGGTCTTCCCCTCCTTTTTAGAAATAAATCACTATTGGATGTGTAAGGTTTCAGAAGAGATATTGGAAAAACAGGATGTTTTCTGTCATATGGAGAATACAAAATAACCTCAACTGAATTATCTCCAATTATTCTTCTGACAACAAATGGACCAAAAAATGGGTCTTTTAATTTGTTATTTCCTTGTAAATTGAAGTGGACTGTAGAAATCAACACTTCTTCACCCTTTTTAAAAGTGTATTCTTTATGGTATTTGTTCCATCTCTTCTTCTCATATTCAAATGACTTTTCAATACATTTTTGAGCATGATTTCTGCAAAGTTGTTGCATTTGAAGAAAATATTTTACACCTGGATGAATATCCAATTTGGGTATTTTGTTATTGAGAATTTAGGCAGGAGTATTTGGAACATATCCAAGCCAGAGCTCAAAAGGCTTTCTTTGAGTAACAGAATGAACAGTGCTATTATAAGCGAATTCCAACCCAGGAAGTAAGGTAACCCAATCATGAGTGAATCTGTCATTATCTTTATACTCAAGGCCAAAGGCACAATACCTTCTTATTATGTCCTCTAAAGTCTGAATCATTCTTTCAGCTAAGCCATCAGTCTGAGGATGATGGGCAGTAGAAAGTTTCAGAGCACAACCACAAATATCCATCAGAGACATCCAAATGTTTGAAGTAAATTTAGGGTCTCTGTTAGAGATTATGGCTTTAGGAAAACCAGCAGTATTAAACATACGAGACCACCATAAAAAAGATAATTCTTTAGTGGAAAAATTATGTGAGTAGGGATAAATTTATACATTTTAGTGAATCTGTCAATAATAACCAAACAAGAGTTATAGCTGTCTTTTCCAGCAACAGGTTATCCTGTTACAAAATCCATATTTATTATCTTCCATGGTTCATCAGGAGGTTCAATATGTTGCATTAATCCAGCTTTTTTACAAGTCAATCTTTTTGATTTTTGGCAAGAATCACAGGATTCAACATATAGTTTGGTGTCTTCAGACATATTAACCCACCAAGCAGTGTTCTTAATTCTGATCATTGTTTTTCAAGATCAAAATGTCCAGCTAATATGTCATCATGTCAAATTTTCAAAATGATTTCTTTCATAGCAGGATGAATAACCATAACATTACTCAACTTTCTTCTATAATATACATATCCTTCATCAATTTAAAATTTACCTTTTTCCAAAGCCTTCTGGTACTTTGGTGGAAGGGTTTTAATTAATGCTTGTATTGAAGCATTCTTTGGATCATTTAATACGGTTCATAACTTTTTTAAGTCAGTGTCCTTATCATATGAATCCAGAATAAGATGTAATAGCTCTTCCTCCATATCAACCACATATATCCCATGAATATGAATAATTTCATCTTCAGGATCATAAGCAGGATTAGGGTCATCATTTAGTAAAGGTAACCTTAATAACATATCCACATTTGAGTGAACAATACCAGCCCTATGAATTATTGTCATTCTTCCTCTGCATTCTTGAACAGCCAACTGCCATCTGAACATATGTCTGTTAGGTTTTTTCAAGTTTAAAAGGGATTTAACTGCACTTCAGTCAGTGACAAGTTCAAATTTCTGGTCATCTAGGTAATAATGTAGCTTCTCTAGAGCCCACACTACAGCTAAACATTCCATTTAAATAGCACCATATTTCAATTCACTATTTCTCAAGCTTCTTGAAATATAAAAAATTACTACTTCTGATACTTTATCATTTATCACTTGTTTTTGATGGAGGGCAGCACCAAGACCAATAAAACTGGCCTCAGTATATAAAACAAATGGTTGATTAATATCAGGTAAAGCAAAAATAGGTGCTGACATCAAAAAGTGTTCCATAGTGTCAAAGGCTCTTTGTCTTTCAGTATTCCAGACAAAAGCAACATCCTTTCTAGTTAATTGGGTAAGGTGTAAAGCTATGACTTGGTAATTTTTAATATACTGTCTATAGTATCCACACATTTCTTAAAAACTCTGGAGCTCACTAACTGTGGTAGGAGCCTTCTCCTTTTGTATGGCTGCCACTTTGTTTTGGTCAACACATATCTGTAAGCCTAAAACAACATGACCAAGAACTTTTAAAGAATGGAAACCAAATTTACATTTCTTCAAAGCAAGTGTCATATTTATTTCATCCATTTTCTTGAACACTTTACACAGGTGGTTAAGATGGTCCTCAAATGTTTTTGAGAATAAAATGATATCATCAATATAAACCAACAGCCATCCTTCAATTATCTCTTCATGGAATGTGTTATCCATGACTTTTTAGAAAACTGGAGGGGCATTATTAGGGCCAAATGGCATCCTAGCATACTTATAAATACCCATATGAGTAGCAATCATCAGAAAATTCTGAGAATTTTTCTCAACAGGTACCTGGTGATATCCCTTGTTACCATCCAAACAGCTGATATATTTAGCACCCTGTAAGGTAGCATGTATAGAGCTAATTCTAGGTAAAGGATAGATATAATCAACAGTATAAGTATTTAGTGCTCTATAATCACCACATAACCTGGCTTTATCATTCTCATAAGAAATTAGGACACGTAAGATAACACAATATTTATGTGTTTCAACTACCTTTTCAATAATATTCATTTTTAAAAGGGTTGAGATATTGTCTTCAATATCTTTTCTCTTTGTGGGAGAAGCAGGATAAGGCTTCTTCTTTAAACTAGGTGGTATATCAGTTAATGGACAAGAAAATGAAAGTTTCATTTCTTCTTTAACTAATCCCAGTTATTGTGACCCATGATCAAAGGCCATGGGAAAAGACTTTATCAAGTTAATGATGGAATCTTTATCCTCACCAGAAAGTTGTTCTCCAAAAGAGGCATTGTCAATCTCGGACATAAGGGCATACATTTCTCTTGTAGATATTCCTTTATATTGAACTACAGAATTACATGTGTACAATCCTGGTTTTAATAATTTTTTGGAGGAGGAAATCTTAAATTTTCTCTTCCCATTCATCCCCATTGTGAAACATTGGTTTGAGGGATCCAATTTTATGCCATATTTGGTTAAAATAACATTCCCTACAATAAACCAATTGCTTAAGTTATCATTTTTCATGACAATAAAATCATAACTAGCTCTTACAAATCCATGGTTATATTTAAAAAACACTGTGGCTTTGTATTTACCAATGGGGGACAAAACAGAGCCGCAACCTCTCCAATTTTCAAAATTGATAGGCATCAGTTTTGATTTATAGTCTTGATCCACTGAAGCAAGTGCTCTTTCAGAAACTACACTTCCTCCAGCTCCAGAATCCAGAACAACTTCAATGCTGGTTCCATTAATCAAGACTGGTGCCTTGAGAGGGGCAAATACAATTGAGCTATCTTCAATGTTCTTTATGATCTCAGTATCTTCAACTGTAGATAAATCATTATTATCAATATCAATAGTACTTAAATAATGAATATCCTCTTCCAGCATTAAGATTTCTTGTTGAGATTCATATGAAATATTGCTGGCACAATCACTTGATGTATCATCTAGTGCTACTGTGTCATCAGCATGCTCCTCTGTTTGTTCTACTAGATTTATCTTCTTGACACAAACATGGCCCTTCTGCCAAGGTTTTTTGCACTTGAAATAAGTGTTTGTTGCATACTTCTTTGGTGCAACAGGGGCAGAAGGTTTACCAACCTTTTCCAGGGGTTTCTGTTGGTAATAGGAGGGTTTCTCCCAAGTGGTTCTAGGAATGAATCTTCTGGTCTCATAGTTGTTGTTTAGAAGAACCTCATTACAAGTATTTATGAAAGAAGAAGGTTCTCTGGTGAGCTCAGTCCTAGCCACAATCAAGTCACTCAAAGACATTGGCAATTTATAAATGATCCTGTCCTTCCATAACTCAAACTCCATTTTTGGGTCCATAGTTCTTAAGATTTTTACAAGTTTTATTAATAACTCAATAGGTTTATCAGTAGAAGAACTATATTAAGTTTCCTCATACTGCCTTTGTTGAGACATCCTAAACTTGGAGCCCCCAAATTGTGCTTTAATTAATTTTTTCCAATCTTCCCATGAGTACTCGTTCCCATCCAGGAGGACAGATTTATACCACATTAAGGCTACATTGGTAAATAAAGAAATTAACTTAGACACAATTTCCTCATCTGGAAGTTTTTAAAAGTTTTTTAAGTTATCAATTCTGCAAATGAATTGTTGCCAATCAGAAGAAGAATCACCATCAAATGTTGGATATTGGTCAATTTTTGGCCAATTCTTTTGATTTGAAGGAGTCTCCTTAGTACCAGTTTGTTTCTGAGTAAGAAGCAGCTGTAATTCTCCAATTGTGCAGTAATCTCATTGTTTAATCCCTCTGTTGAAGATTCTGGTGCATCATCAATTTTTGATGGAAATTCAGTGGTATCAACAGGTATTTCTGGAACTATTTTTACTTTAGATGAACTAGCCACAGGTAAAATTGGAGCATCCTGCACTATATGTTCCTTTAAAGAAATTTCAGAATATTTTTGGTCATTCAACAATGAGTTCAATTTCTCTTCAATGGTTGTTAGTCTTGTTTTCACTCTTGGAAGACTAGATAAACTCTCATTGATGGTTGAAAATGATAACTTATTTTTATCTTGAAAAGATGAATAATGGTCAATCAATCTCTTCAGATTCATCTTATCTATCTCCAGCTCCTGGCAACAGATAGATACAGTGTCTTTTAATTTTGACAAATCATTTTTAATATTTTGCCACAAAGCAACCTTCTTTTTATGAGTTGCTTTATAATTAAACAAATCATCAGAAACTCTCTGCAATTCACTCTTTAATGATTGATACCCTTGTTCAATTAATAAACCATTAAACTTATGAGTTAATTGCATATTGTTCATAATGTAATTTTGCTTTGCAATAATATCTCTCAAATACTCATCATTAATTTTTGCTAAATCTGGAGTGTTCCTCAATAATGAAACAGAGTAACTTTACAGATTCTCATTAAACTCAGGATCAAGAGTCTCATCAATCACAGCCATATCAGGATTAATCATTGAAGTAGCAATTAAAACTAAAGGATTAGATACATGAGTGATTTGTCTACTACTCGCAGCCTCTACTGGTCTCAAGGTTTCATCTTCCATTCCAGATTTACCTGAAGGAAAAGAATCAGATACAAGAAATGGCACTTGAGAATCAATAGAGGGGCTTACCAAGGTTTGCTGGGCAAGACCATATTATTTTTTCTTCTTCTGCCTCCTTGATAGGGGTGAGGAGGTTTGGGGTTGACTTGGCTGGGTCTTGATGGACCTGCTTGAGGCAATTGATTCTGATTTTGAGACAGGTAATCCCACTGAGTGTTCAGCCAAACCCACTGCCACTTGGATACTTTCACTTTCTCTGGCTGCTGGGGAGCCAATTGTTGAAGATCCCTGGGGGGAGGAAGTTTCCTCTTCTCTTGAAGAAAAGCATCTATCTCTCTAGCTTTTCCTCTAGAGCATCTACTCTTGACCTCAATCTCAAGTGTTCTGTCCTTACTTACTTTATGTTTGTTTACAGATTCTTTACCTGTTGAGGTAGTGGCATCTTTTTTATTCTTAAGCCTTTTGGAAGTTCTTGTGGGGGGTTTATTACAGGTTAATGTTCCTGAGTTGTTTCTACCAGAATTTCCACTTCCTCCATCTCCACATCCTGTTTGGGGAAAAGATTGATTAATTTGAGATAATTTTCTTGGTAAAGGAGAGCTCACAGAAGTAGCCTCATCATAATCAATTAAGTCCAATTCCTCTTCACGTGCAGCAAAAACACCTTGGTCAGTCATTTTTTAAATTTAACTGAAATGAGGGAGGGAGACAATAAGATGAATTAGTTTTTTATTTTTACTTTTTATTTGAAAGAAAATTAATAAAAATAAAAATCTTTCAGGATAAAAATCAACTAAAATAATAATCAATTTATTAATTCAAAACAATTTAAAACCAGGATTATAAAATAATCAACTGAAGAAATAAATTTAAACTTTTTATTTATTAACAATTTTGTGATAATTATTTTCAGGATTTTAATCAACTGAAAAAATAAATAATTACCAGGACTTAATGTCTACTGAAATAATTAAATATGAATTTAAAAAAATTTTATTGCCAGGAAAATTTGTCAACTGGAACAAATAAATTTTAATTTATCAGGACAAAAGTCAACTGAAAATTATAATAATTAATTTTTTTTAAATATAATTTTATTACTTTTAGGACTAAGAACACAATTGCTCTATTATTGTCAACTAGGAAAAATAAAAAAAATAACAATAATAAAAATATAATTCCAATTTACTAGACACCTCCCTCTGTAAAATGAGCAAAGTAATGCCACTTACAGAGTGCTGATTAAAAGGAAATATGTAGAGAATGAAGAGTGAAAAGTGACCCATAAAATGTAATTTCAATAATTACCATGAAATATAAGACGTTTAGTCAATATATGAACCTAATTTTTGGAGCGCAGTTTTATTCCTGTTCGCAGCAAAAATTTTAGTCATGTGATATATGACGTTTGTCCTTTTTGTCATTCACTTGTCCTTACAGGTACCTCAAATAGCGATGGTCCCCACAATCTCTGGCCTCAATTAACGATGCCCCCTTGACGATTCGGAAAGGCCACCAATTTTCAAGGTCTCTTTCAAGTCTAGAAGGTTTTTCAAGGAGGTCCAAAGGAGACAACAAGGTTTTTAAGGGAATTAAAAACATGGTACATATTTTCCTAACTTTTAAAGATTATTTACTCAAATAAGAAGAGGTAAAAGGGTGGAATACTATTATTTTTAAAGGTTTAGAATTATGGTGAATGTAAGTACTAAAACAGTAATATTATAATAATAAACAAAATATTGTATGTAGTTATAATAAAATTAGTAAAGTAAGGAATGACTTTGAAAGGTACAAATGTGGGGGCCTTTTATAGGCAATCATGAGGGACATAAAGACACAAAAAATGCACCATCTATTACAAGGGTGTGAGAAAGAAGCTGACTAAAAAGGAGTATATATATAACATAAAAGAAAAGATAGATTAATTGGTACGTCCACAAGGCATTATGTTTTTTGTAATAAAGCATGAGTTCCCTTGGAATGTCACAATTAATAAAACGTAATTGAGTTAATTATATTGACTTCACGGAAATCCAGATCTCTCAGTTAAGTAATATAATAATCTTAAGGTTTTTTTATCCTAATTTTATTATTAATCTTTATTCCCACTTAACTGCATTATTGAGCAAGGTGTTTAGGGAGTAAAAATATATGGGACATTTACTTACATTAATTATATATACTACTTAATATACTTAACTAGTTAGTTGTAAGTAATACATAAGTGAATAATTAATGGTTAGTAAAAAAAAGGGCGTGGCTTCATCTCAGTAAAATAATAAATTATTTTACCGGGTAAGTCTAGTAGCCTGGCTCACATACTACTTGCAATTTTTCAGTTTAAAGTATTGAAGGACTGATGCATAACAAGGGCGGCGCTGCCTCCATTCACAATGCACCTCTGCCTACCTTCTGAAATTCCACTCTTTCTACACCATCTACACATCACTGATAAATCTGTTAATTTATCTCCTTTCTTCCCACTATTTCTCCTTCCCAGTTCCTGGCTGGATCACCTAATTTTAACCCATTGGACCTTCCCTGCTTTACTTCTCAAAAAGTGCTTGCAAATAGTGCATCCACATGTGCAGACCTTTCACTTTCATTCTTCCTACTCCTCAGGAGAAACTCTATAACAGGGCCTGTGATTCTTTCAACTCCAAAAAGAAAAGGTGTGAAAGAGACCCCAAATACCCAATACCTCCACCTTCACCTTCACATAAATACATATCCAGGTCCCCTACCATGTCACCAGAAGATGGACCAGCTTCTTCCACCTTGTCTTCTGCTCCTTCCAGAAGCACACAACGCCCTACTCCCAAACCCAAACCTAAAAGACCAGCTTTATCGACCCAAGAATCTGCTTTCCTTTTGGAAACTTCATTGAAAATAGCACCAAAATCAGCTCCTAGGCTGCTAGACCATGTCCAGGCGGCTATCCCCTCATCTGGTGGCCCTCCCGCCTCATCAGAAAACCAAAATCAGGCTCAAAAAATCCAAATTCAGCCAAAAAACCAACCAAATTCATCCATCTAACACCAATAACTCAACACCACAACCTCCTAATGCTCCCAGAGCAATGTGCACCTCCGCCATTTCTTCTTCTATTAACACCTAAACAGCCAAAACTGCTTATAAACACAAAACAGCTGTTGCTCCAGGAGAAAACAACTTCACCTCTCCTCTGGCAGCCAATTATTCTTCTGTAACTTCATCCAGAAGATACCAACCAGCCACCAGATCACCATCTCCTGGTCCTGCCCTCAATCAAACTGGCACTCCTCTGCCTGCATCTAGTAAACCTGCACCAAGCAATAATATAAACACTGACAACAATAACAGCTCTGCTGCAGCAACCAGATTCCAGGGTCCTCTTTCTTCCCCTTCATCTTCTCAACACCATTCAGAAAATTACCCAGAAAATCCATACCTCCATCTGGTGGACCCTCCTACAATACCTATTCAACACTCTTCAGCCGTCCATATTCCAGCTGCATACAAATTTGAAGATCTCCCAATCTGTAAGTACCAAAATAAATTAACTAAATACCATTTCTTCAACAGAGAATATTTATTGAACAAATTCTTCTTATTTAAGTTGAAACCCTGCCGCATGCAACTGCATTTGGAACTGGCCAACGCCTAGAAACTGTCTTGATGCTGGATTACACCAATATGAAGCAACACCTTAGCATGATGTGATCAATCATGCTAAAAGCCTTTGCTCTTCATGGTCCATTAAATAATTTTGAGAAGAATCTAAGAAAACAACTCCTTGAGGACCACAGGAATATGTCGCAAATTTCAAGCACACTTTCCGGCACCCCATTCCTACTTCTTCTTCTTTTAAAACTCTACCTTCCAACCCAGTTCCAGACCATTATAACCCCTATACTTTCTCCAGCCGCCTGCACCAAAAGGAACACAATTCTTCCTCTAATCCAAACAAGATACAAAGATGCCACAACCATCCAGACCAACCGCCAGAGGCTTCTTCATCCCATCATTAAATAAAAGAATTTAAACAAAATTACTAACTACAAAACAATAACAGCTAACAGATATTATATTTATTATTAATTTATTTTTTTTTACTTTATTTTAATTTTAATTTTAATATTATTTTTATTTTTATTTTTATTTTTATTTTTATTTTTATTTTTATTTTTATTTTTATTTTTATTTTTATTTTTATTTTTATTTTTATTTTTATTTTTATTTTTATTTTTATTTTTATTTTTATTTTTATTTTTATTTTTATTTTTATTTTTATTTTTATTTTTATTTTTATTTTTATTTTTATTTTTATTTTTATTTTTATTTTTATTTTTATTTTTATTTTTATTTTTATTTTTATTTTTATTTTTATTTTTATTTTTATTTTTATTTTTATTTTTATTTTTATTTTTATTTTTATTTTTATTTTTATTTTTATTTTTATTTTTATTTTTATTTTTATTTTTATTTTTATTTTTATTTTTATTTTTATTTTTATTTTTATTTTTATTTTTATTTTTATTTTTATTTTTATTTTTATTTTTATTTTTATTTTTATTTTTATTTTTATTTTTATTTTTATTTTTATTTTTATTTTTATTTTTATTTTTATTTTTATTTTTATTTTTATTTTTATTTTTATTTTTATTTTTATTTTTATTTTTATTTTTATTTTTATTTTTATTTTTATTTTTATTTTTATTTTTATTTTTATTTTTATTTTTATTTTTATTTTTATTTTTATTTTTATTTTTATTTTTATTTTTATTTTTATTTTTATTTTTATTTTTATTTTTATTTTTATTTTTATTTTTATTTTTATTTTTATTTTTATTTTTATTTTTATTTTTATTTTTATTTTTATTTTTATTTTTATTTTTATTTTTATTTTTATTTTTATTTTTATTTTTATTTTTATTTTTATTTTTATTTTTATTTTTATTTTTATTTTTATTTTTATTTTTATTTTTATTTTTATTTTTATTTTTATTTTTATTTTTATTTTTATTTTTATTTTTATTTTTATTTTTATTTTTATTTTTATTTTTATTTTTATTTTTATTTTTATTTTTATTTTTATTTTTATTTTTATTTTTATTTTTATTTTTATTTTTATTTTTATTTTTATTTTTATTTTTATTTTTATTTTTATTTTTATTTTTATTTTTATTTTTATTTTTATTTTTATTTTTATTTTTATTTTTATTTTTATTTTTATTTTTATTTTTATTTTTATTTTTATTTTTATTTTTATTTTTATTTTTATTTTTATTTTTATTTTTATTTTTATTTTTATTTTTATTTTTATTTTTATTTTTATTTTTATTTTTATTTTTATTTTTATTTTTATTTTTATTTTTATTTTTATTTTTATTTTTATTTTTATTTTTATTTTTATTTTTATTTTTATTTTTATTTTTATTTTTATTTTTATTTTTATTTTTAATTTTATTTTTATTTTTATTTTTATTTTTATTTTTATTTTTATTTTTATTTTTATTTTTATTTTTATTTTTATTTTTATTTTTATTTTTATTTTTATTTTTATTTTTATTTTTATTTTTATTTTTATTTTTATTTTTATTTTTATTTTTATTTTTATTTTTATTTTTATTTTTATTTTTATTTTTATTTTTATTTTTATTTTTATTTTTATTTTTATTTTTATTTTTATTTTTATTTTTATTTTTATTTTTATTTTATTTTATTTTATTTTATATTTTCATTTTTATTTTAAACTACTAATGACTAACATACAAAAAAATTGAAAATGAAATTAAGATGAAATAAAAAAATAATATGAAATGAATAATTATTACAACACAATTAAATATTTTTAAATGATTAATGATAAAAAATTTCAAATTGAAAAAAAATAAAAAAAAATTGAATCACAGAAATAAATGAAATAAATGAAAAAGAAAAATAGCATTGCCCGGACAATTGATGAGCCTTTCCCCACCAATGCTTGTACACATCCAGGTGACCCTGATGTGGTAACACCATAGTTTTTGTGATTTTTCCTCTTTACATCCTAATAACCCCCATAAATAATAAAAGAAAAAAAGAGAAAAAAAGAAAAAATTCTAAAACTACTATATAACACAAAAATAAACACAGCAATCAGAATTAAAGAAAAGCAAAAGAAGAATCTAAAGAAATGATCACTGGGTGGGATCCATCTTAACAGTAAAAAAAATGGGAGACCGCCAGTGATCCGCCGCCACTCCAAGGAAACAATGAACCCTTCCAAAGCCAGTTTAAAGTCATAGTGGACTATAACCTGAATAACAAAACCAGAACTAGGATTCAACTAGGACAAAAAAAATACTTGAAACAGAAATTATGGGGTAACTTTTCTACAGAGAAGCCAGCTCATCAGTTACCCCAACACTTGCCAATATATAATCTAGAAGACCCCCCTGGGTACCTTCTAACAAAACACAACATCCAACACAGAAAACCAAACCAATATGATTGAAGATTCCGGCACTTGAAGACCAAAAGAAGTATCCAGTTTAAATTCATAGAGGATTAAAAAAATCTGTGAAGAAAAATAATACTAGGGTTCAACCAAATTACGAGAAGGGGTTGGAAACAAACAATCTGAGGTAACCGTTGATAGTGCAGCCAGCCCATCAGTCATCCCCACACTTGCCAAGGAAATATATAGAGGCCCAACCCATGGTTACCCTCTAACAAAAATTTCCAACAAATAGATGCACAGCATCACCACAAAAAATTTAAAATTAAAAAATGGCCTGTAATTTATCCTCATTGCAGAATCAGTCTTCTTTATTCTTGTGCCTCTTGGGTAAACCCTCTTCACCTGATCCGCAGCCACCCTCTTCTTTGGGACTGCACCATCCAATTCTTCCAAAACACATGAACCTCCAGAAACTTGAGATCTGACTCTGTAAGGTCCATTCCATCTGTCAGCAAACATTTTTCCACACTGACTCTCCAAGTTTCTATTATACACCAAAACCAAACAACCAGGTTTTAAAGGATTCCTTATTCTATGAGCCAAATTCTTGTCCCAGTATCTGACTGATTGATTTCTTATCTTCATTATTCTAGAGTATGCCTTCTCTTGAAATTCCTCCCTACATTCTAACTGTTGCATCCTTGCACAGAGAAATTCATCTGTTGAACACACATCATCCCAGTTGATTCCAAGATAGGAGACAGCTTCCAAATCTACTGGTAGAACAGCCTTCTGACCAAACATTAATTCATAAGGAGAATAGCCAGTTGTCCTTTTCACAGTGACCGTATAAGAAAATAACACCAAGGGTAAATAATGCCTCCATTTGTCAGTGCTATTTCTACACATCTTCACCAAAGCATTCTTGATAACTTGATGGCCTCTTTCAACCATGCCTTCAGCTTCAGGATATAAGGCGTAGCCACCCTAACTTTAGAAGCAATATTTGCCACAGCATCTTTGAATTCTGATCCGAACTCTGGCCCTCCATCAACACATACCTAAATACCCATTCTTTCTTCAAAAACTCCACCACATTTTTGGAAGTCAAATTAACCAGAGGCGCTGCCTGCACCCAGCCAGACAAATCATCCCTGGAAACAATCAAGTATTTATAGCTGCCCTTTTTAATATGGACAGCATCCAAACTGACTCTTACAAACACAGTTGATTCACCAGTAGCATGGCCAACTTCTTTAGGTTTCAAGTGACTTCTTCTTTGACACTCTTCACAAGATTGAACCCAACCCTGCACAGCCAACTTCATACCTGGCCACCAAAATCTGTCTGCTACTCTTCTGTAAGTCTCCCCAAAGCCTCTATGACCAAGGTCTTCATGCAAATACTTCAACATTAACTCTTGACCCTTCTTCTGAGACACCACAACTTGAGGATTTGGATGCCTCCTCCTCATCAACCTTCTTCCTGACACATAGAACCCAGGAATTTTCTTCTTGATTGCCAACCAAGTATTATCATCACTAATATCTGTCCTCTCCAAGGTCAACAGATATTTAACCAAAATAAAATAAAACCCAGACTGACCCCAGGTCTCATCTTCAAATTCCAAGGGTAAAACCCTATCATAAAAATCACCAGTGTACACATGAGCAACACCACCAGCCCATCTGGGACACCAATCCCTAAACTTTGGTAATTCCCTTCCCATCTACTGAATCCTATGAGAATCCAGTTCACTTAAAAACACACCATTCTCCAGATTTGAGCCATCCCTAACTAGAGCCCCATCTTCATCAATAAAAACATCCTGATCACCAGAATCAAGATCAGAAACATCCAGTTTATCCTCTTGGCGGAGGACAGAACAATCATCCAGTTTAGCCTCATGGGAGAGTATCCAACAATTTTCCAGTTTAGCCTCATGGGGGAGGAGAGAAAAGTCTTCAGAACCCTTTTTTGCTGGCTCTAACAACTTGGACATCTTCATCAAACTCTTCAGAATCAGAATCTTTATCTGTGGGTGGTCTTCTTGACAATCAATCTGGCATTGTAAACGTTTTACCTAGCTTGTGCACCAGGTCAAAAGAAAAATGTTGAATAAATGCCACCCACCTAGTCATTGGAGCATTTGGAAGACTAAGTGTGTTGATCATTTGAACCAGAGATTTAGCATCTACTTGCAGCTCAAAATGCTACCCCACAGAACAGTTTGTAGCTTCTTTAAAATTTTTGCTACACCACACAATTCTAATTTTGGCTGAAAGTACCTAGATTCCACCTCATTAGAAACCACAGACTCATACCTTACTGGCCTAACCTTCCCAGATTTATCTTCCTGTGAAAAAATAGCACCAGCAGCAATATAACTTGAGTCCACAGCCAGATAAATTTTCCCAGCTTCCCTTTTATAAACATACTTGTGAAGAATAATATCTTCACCCAGCACCTTCTTCAACTTCTTAAAAGGCTTTTGGCACTCTTCAGTCTATTCCCACTCTGCATCTTTCCTGGTCAACCTCCTTAAAGGTGAAGCCAACAAAGAAAAATCTTTAATGAAAATCCTGACATACACACAAGCTCCTGAAAATCCTCAGACTTCAGTAGTATTTTTAGGCATTGGCCATGACGGAATTATATTAACCTTCTTCTTTGCCATAATCCTCCCCTCTTTACATGCTACATGCCCAAGAATTTCCAGAGCGGGAACACAAAAAGAAAACTTTGACCAAGAAATGTTCAAACCAGCCTCTTCAATTCTAAACAATACTCTCTCTAGAGTGATTGCATATTCCCAAACAAACCTCCCTATATCTGGGTTTTCTTTCAGCACTTCATTCCCATAATCAATGGAGGTTTCTTTAATTCCACCGTCATCAATAATAATACCAGCATTAGTTGGTACCTCATCCTGTAAAATCCAAGCCATTTGTGCTTGATAAACTGCTACTGAATTAGTCACTCCTTGAGGCAACATAGTGACCAATAATCTTCCCAGAGGAGTCCAAAATGTTGTGAGTGGCCGTGAATCAGTGTGAAGTTCCCTTTCATCATAAACACCTATAATATCACCCAAACCATAACACTTCCTTCCAGAAAAGGCTTCCACAAAGTCTTCTGCACTTGTAGACATACCTGCATCCTTGATAGTAACTCTATTCAGAGCTGTAAGATCATGAACCACCTTGAGTTTCCCATTCTTCTTCTTAACACAGAACACCGGACTTGAGTAGCTAGAAGTTGATTGTTCATACAGTCCAGTCCTGACTCTTTTTCTAACAATCTCTACAAAATCATCATGTATAGCAGCAGGAATTGGAATAGGATTGATTTGCCAAGGTTCATGACAAACCACAGGAATCAAGTAAGGTTCCCCATAAGAGTGCTTCAACACACCCCTTTCCTCTTCAACAAATGCCACCGCTTTCTCCCTCAGCACAATAACATGCAACAACAACTTCTTTTCCTCCTCAGACAACCAACCATAAGGACCAAAGTTAACAACCTTCAACCTTTCTGTTTTCACTCTATCAGTTTTCTCAAAATCAGGAGGATTCTTCACTAGAGTAGTACAGTATGGCTCTCTTGACAACTGAGGTCTCTTCAGCAGAGGATTCAATCCTACAGGCATAGGCTCATTGACAGGCCTAATATTCTGCGCCACCTTCTTATACTTTGCGGCCCTATCATCAACTTAAATGATCTTCAGGACGTCTTCTCCACCAGACCTGGAACAAAAACCAAGGGTTTCCCCATTGCTAACATGTGTGGCCAAGGTAAGTTTTTAAAAAGGTGTAGAAGGAACCCTAGAAGTTCACAATAGGAAGGACTTACTTTTACTCCCCAATCTCACCATTCCAACGCTTTTTTGCAATCCCACATCTTCATCTTCACTTCCATCTACCAAATCATCAAATCTTGATTCATCTTCAGAATCACATCTTCTACAACTGTGCAGTTTATCCTCATGCAGGAGTCCCAAAACAAGATCTTGCTGATCTTTATTCTTCAAAATTATGTGCAGTTTAACCTCTTGCTGGAGGCCCATAACTAGATCTTGCTGATCTTCACAAAAAAGAATCTTGTCTTCTTTCTACATTATCTTCAGATTTTTTTCTTGATTTTTTTGAATTATCTTGAAATTTTTATTTTCTTTTCTTGGGTTTTCTTCTTGCCTACAAAAAAAAACCAGGGGTTTTCCCAATGCTCACAGACGTGGCCAAGGTAATGTTTTTGAAAGGTGTAGATGAAACCCTAGCAGTGCACAATTGGGAGGACTTACTTTTACTCCCCAATCTCACCACTCCAGAGCTTTTCTGCATATCTTTCAATAAAGATATATAACCCATTTTCCTTTTTGAAATTGAATTAATATTAATTAAATATCTTGAAAAAGAACAAAGACTTGATAAAAAACATGAAGAATACTTAAAAAGAAGAGAGACATTAAAAAGAGAAAGTTGAAATTCCACTTGGTATATCTCCAATGGAGCTGACCTACTACAACTTGGGGAGAGGTTTTAGCACTTGGTTGATCAGCCCTCATCATTCTAAAAAAGACAGAATCTCTCTAGAGCCTGCGCCACGCTCAAAAAATCCTGAGGCGCCACCACTTCCTTTCTCCTCCTACAAAAATCCATGCATTGACACAAGGAAGACAAATCAGGCCTGGTTTCCCATCCATCATCTCCAGGAGATGATAACCTCATGTGAAGCCTTCTTTCATTTTCACCAGTGAACTGCCAACTAATCCCCATGTCAAGTTGATAGCCAATTCTTTCCTGGAAATCCTTCAAGAATGGTCCGCCTAAAACTGCTTTTACATTACCTTTAGCAATGTAAAAATGAGCCTTTCTGGAGGTTCCACCAACATCCAACTTAACAAATTTGGAGGTTCCTATCAGCTCCGTTACATGACCACCTATACCTCTTAAATTTCCACCAATTCCAGTTTTTATGGGGAGGCCCAAATGAGTGGCCTCAAAAAAAGAGATCAGGTTAATCTTTGAGCCTGAATCCACTAATGCACTAGCCTCCCTGCTATTCAGGGTGACATTGACATACCCAAGAGGTTCAGAAAAATGAGTTTCCAACCCCTCTCCAAACTTCTCCACAGAATCACATATGTATTCCACTTCCCCAGAAGAAACCCTTCTCCTGGTCAACAACTTTTTCTGTCTATCAGCCAACCCAGGACTGATTGCATATAACTCCCCTTAAGTGAGAGAAACCTGACCCTGATTCATCCTATCTAGAACAGAGTCCATAACATTTGATTGGCCAGAGACTAATGGCCTCTCTAAGTGAGCCTTTGGCTTCACTACCTTGGTCCTAGAATTTTCTTGAGGACCAGCATCACCAAAAGATTTCCCATCTACAGGTATCAAACCAGATCCCTCACCAGAACCATTGACCCCAGCAGGCCTTGGAAATGAAGCCAAATGTACCTCCTCCTCAGAGTCAGAGTCCACATCCATAGGCATATTCTCACCATTAAGGTCCAATTCTCCAAAAATAGGGGGGCCCATATTTGAAATTCCCTGCTGCACTTTATACAGCTCCTCTTTGCTGTACTTCTACCTAGCTGCACCCAGCTTAGGATCTGCCTTTGATCCTTAGGCTTTGGAGGGCCCTGAGAAGTACTCTTAGGCCTTCCCACCTTGCCTGCCTCTATTTCATATAAATTAGCCAAGCACTCACCACTTGACTGTCCTCCGCAAGAATACAACTCTAATCTGCCAAAGGAAGTAGAAAAGGAAACTTTATTCACCCCCTTTTCTTTTCCCTTGCTGTCTCCATCTTACTTAGTAGAGGAGTTCTCCTGATCAGGAATCTCCTCAAATCTTAGCCTCCGTTGGTTGAGCCCAGCCCTTTTCCTGACTATGTCCACAGGTGTCAGTGTATCTAGTGATTAAGTATGATATAATAGTATTTATTTATGGTCCTACTACTTATTTATAAATGATTTAGTGATTAAACCTCAGGGGAAGACTAATAAAATAGTTATACTCAAATAAAACTCACAATACTTGGATTTAAATGCATGCTAGTGGTGGAAAATAGATGTTTAAAATATAATTATAGCTTATATAAAGATAATATCAATTTATAATGGCTTTATAATATATCTTTGAATAATAATAATTGTGTTATAATGTTTGTTTGCATTTTAGTAAGTGAATGATGATAAATAACCGTCAAAATCCATTCTTACTTATACCCAAATCCACTGGAGTGCACAGACCTTCAATCCAGATGATGTCACTGCTATCCCCAGAAATTACAGCACTGTGAGGGCCCATCACCTCCCCATGGCGTCCACTTTAAGCAGATTCAACACCCAGACCTCCATTAAGGACCCTCCATCACTATTAATGATAACACAGACCTATACCATAATTAGAAAATCCAGATGAAAGCGGATACCATAAAGAAACAGGTAAAATAAAAAATCAAAAAGAGATTTAATGAAAACAAAAGCATATAAAGGAAACAAATAAAATGTCCAAGCCCCCAATAACATCCCCAAGCATCCATATTAACCCAGAAATGTCTTTCCAACCCATAAATCCGTGAATAACCATCCAAAGAAGTAAATTAAGTTGTCTAAACAGGGTGTATGCACCTGATATAGGTGTCTATGCTTCTGTAGGCATTTTGAGTCCACTTATTTCGTCCATATGACCTAAAATAAGCAGAAAAACAAAGTTTATAGGCTATTAAGAGGCTAAAACCCACTTATAGACCTAAATATACATAATATACAGCATATTTCACTGAATATGAGATTTATGTATATATTTAAGCTTATGTATGTCAATAATTACTTAATATCACTTAGGATAAGTATATTATGACTCCCTTAGCACCTTAATAAGTATTATTAGGCTATGGATAAGCTATTTAAACTACTATAAGTTATATAATAGTGTAATAATTATATATATATGTATAATAATCATATATATATATTTAACCTTATTTTTAAGAGATAAGCTTAATTTACTTAAGGTTATCTTATTTTAAGAATAAGAAATACTCAGTCCTAGTGATATCTAGGCTGACACTCCCTCACTCCAAAAAAAAACAATAAAAAAAATGTTAAGACATTTAAATTAAAAGTAAGGAGTGAAATAGAAAAATAATTTTTAAAATTTTCTATAATACATATATAGAATAAACAGTATTATTTTGATTTAAATTTTTTCAAGCGATTTTTAAGATCAGAGATTTCATTTTCTGGAATACATTGGTCATATTTACTTGATTTATTTTTAAATCTTAATAGATACTCAACTCCCTTTTCTTTTGTAAGGTGTCTCTTTTTAAGTATCTTTTCAATTTCTGCTTTTTCAACTATTTCTTAAGGTTGCTGTTTATGCCTTCCTTATCTTCTTGGAAATAGAGCAGTATCATTAGAATGGTATGGTTTTATATGAGAAATAGGAAATACTGGATTTTTTCTATCATATGGTGAATATAGAATTACCTCAACAGCATTGTTACCAACCATCTTTTTTACTACAAATGGTCCAATGAATGGATCTTTCAATTTTACATTACCATTTAAATTGAAATGTAGTGTAGAAATAAGGACTTCATCACCCTCTTTGAACATTTGTTCTTTATGGGCTTTATCCAATCTTTTCTTTTCATACTCAAACGCCTTATTTATACATTCTTGAGCATGTTTTCTGCATAATTATTGAATTTTAAGAAAAGATTTAGTACCTGGATGGATATCCAATCTAGGTAACTTATTAAGAGTTTTAGCAGGGGTATTAGGTACATAACCCAACCATAACTCAAATGGCTTCTTGCCAGTGACAGAATGTACTGTACTATTTTATGCAAATTCTAAACCTGGGATAAGGGTTACCCAATTATGCGTGAATTTGTCATTTTATTTAAAGTTAAGACCAAAAGCACATTATCTTCTTATCATATCTTCTAAAGTTTGTATCATTCTTTCTGATAGCCCATCAGTTTGTGGATGGTGTGCTGTAGAAAGTTTTAATTGACACCCTGAAACATCCATAAGTGACGTCCAGAACTCAGAAGTAAATTTATGATCTCTGTCAGAAACTATTGCTTTAGGGAATCCTGCTATATTTAACATTTGTGTCCACCATAAAAAATCTAATTCCTTTGCATAAACCTCTTTGTGGGTATGAATAAATTTACACATCTTTGTAAATCTATCTACAATTACCCAGCAGGAGTTATAACTCTTATGTCCTGCTATTGGCAAACGTGTTACAAAGTCCATGTTAACTATTTCCCATGGAGCTTTGGGTTGCTCAATTTGTTGTAATAAACCAGCTATATTTCCTGTTAATATTTTAGATTTTTGACAAGAATCATACGTCTCAACATATTTTTGAACATTATAAGACATTTTAATCCACCAAGCTGTGTTTTTTACTCTGGTTAATGTTTTATGGAAGTCAAAATGACCTGCTAATATATCATCATGACATATACTTGACATTAACTCCTTCATTGAAGGGGGAATCACAATTACATTACTTAATTTTTTCCTGTAATATATAAAACCATCCTCAATGGAAAATTTTCCTTTTTCTAATGCCTCTTTATACTTATTTGGCAATGTTTTTATTAAAAAATTCATTGAAGCATTAGATGGATCATATAATATTGTAGTGATTTTACTCAAGTCAGCATCTGAATTATAATAATCAAGAATTGATTGCATAAATTTATCCTCAAGATCTACAATATAAATGCCATAAATGTTAATAATCTCTAACTCATGAACATAAGCAGGATTATCATCATTATTAGGCAGAGGTACTCTAGATAACAGATCTACATTAAAGTGAAAGGTTCCTGCTCTATGTGTAATAGTAATCCGTCCTCTGTATTCCTGTACAGCTAATTGCCATCTAAACATGTGTCTATTAGGAGTTTTCATGTTTAAGAGTGACTTAACTGCACTACAGTCAGTTATTAACTCAAATTTTTGGTCTTCAAGGTAATAATGTAGCTTCTCAAGAGCCCATACTACTTCCAAACATTCAAGTTGAGTAGCACCATATTTCAATTCACTACTTCTCAGAGTACGTGAAATATAGCAGATTACTACTTCTGACATTTTCCCTTCAATAAGTTGTTTTTGATGCAAAGAAGCACCCAGACCAATAAAACTTGCAGCTGTATATAATACAAAAGGTAATTAGAAATCTGGTAATCCCAAGATAGGAGCTGTCATTAAAAATTATTTCAACCTATCAAAAGCCTGTTGTCTTTCATTATTCCAAATGAAAGGTTCTGATTTCTTTATCAGTGTAGTCAATGGTGCAGCAATTGATTGGTAGTTTTTTATATATTGTCTATAATAACCACACATTCCAAGAAAAGATTGTACATCCTTTACATTTTGAGGAATGCCAATATTCTTTATTGCAGCCACTTTATTTTGGTCTACACATATTTATAAGCCAGATACAATATGACCAAGAACTTTTAAAGATTCAAACCCAAATTTACATTTTTTCAATGCAAGGGTCATTTTCATTTCATCCATTTTCTGAAATACCTTCTTTAAATGGACTAAGTGTTCATCATAAGTTTTAGAGAACACTATGATGTCATCAATGTATACCATTAACCATCCTTCAATCATTTCATTATGGAATGTTATATCCATTAACTTCTGAAATACTGATGGAGCATTTTTTGGTCCAAATGGCATTCTGACATATTTATAAATTCCCATGTTTGTTGTTATCAACAAAAAGTTCTGTGAATTCTTTTCAACAGGAATTTGATGGTGCCCTCTATTTCCATCTAGGCAGCTTATATATTTAGCACCTTTAAGGGTAGCATGTATAGAGGCAATCCTTGGCAAGGGATAAATATCATATACTGTAAATGTATTTAATGCTCTATAATTACCGCACTGTCTTGCTTTATCTTGCTCATAAGAAATTAGCACTGGTGATATTACACAATATTTTGGTGTAGTTTCAACCCTCTCAAGAATGTTAATATTCAATAGCATCTTAATATTTTTCTATATGTCTTTTCTCTTCATTGGTGAAGCAGGATATGGTTTCTTTTTAAGACTAGCAGGAATATTATCCATATCACAGGTTAAACTAATTTTCATTTCATGATCTTTTACAAGGCCAAGTTCATTTTTACCATGTGAAAAAGCTATTGGAAATGCTTTAATTAATTCCAAAATATTATTTTTCTCAGCTTTACTTATCTCAGTGCCAAATGATGCTTTTGAAATTTCTGTTTCCAGAAGTTCCATTTCATTTGATTCTCTTCCTTTACACGGGGAATTTGTTACTGACTCAATGTGTAAGACTGTGTTAAAAGAATTTATTTTAAATTTCCTTTTACCATTCATGCCAATTGTAAAATTGTTATTAGAAGGGTCTAATTTTACACCAAATTTAGTCAGAATATCATTTCCAATGATAAAACAGTTACTACAGTTAGTATTATTTATCACTACAAAGTCAAAAGTTACTCTTACATAACCATGTTGATGTTTGAAGAAAAAAGTAGCTTTGTATTTACTAATGGGGTGTAGCACTGATCCAAAACCTCTCCAATTTTTATTCTGAAGGGGTTCAAGCTTAGACTTATATTCACTATCAGTTTTCTGTAACGTATTAGCAGAAACAACAGAACCAGCAGCTCCTGTGTCCAATACTATATTAATATTTTCACCAGAAATGATAGCTGGAACCGTGATAGGTGTCACTCTTAAGTTATCAGCTTGTATATCCTTAATGATTTCAGCATCCTCAAAATTCATTAAAGATTTATTTGAGTCCATATTTAATATTGGATTTTCAAAGATGGACAAATCATCTTCCAACATACAGACTTCATTTTCATCACTATATGAGATATTGTCGTCATAATCACTTGATTCTTTACTTTTTTCAGTTTCAGTTTCATGTTCATATTGATTTTTAACAATATTTATGTTTTTCTCACATTTGTGACCTTTTACCCAAGGTTTGTTACCCTTATAACAAGTATTTGTTTCATACTTTTTAGGAACTACAGGTGCAGTAGGTTTTTTCTGCTTCTCCTGAAGTGTTTTTGAATTTTAAACTTTTACAGGTTCAACATTTTGTTTATAATTGGAATACCTTGATTCATACTTATGGTTTAATAATATTTCATTGCAAATATTAATAAAATCAGAATATTCAGTAACATTTAATGTTCTAGCTACAACAATGTCTCTGACAGATATAGGTAATTTTTATATTATCTTATCTTTCCATAAGTTAAAATCCATATGAGGCTCAATGGCTTTCAATATTTTATTTAAATTCATTAAAAATACCATAGGTTTGTCACCATTCAACGGATTATACCTAGTCATCTCATAAAGTCTCTGCTGAGTAAGCCTGAATTTAGAACCTCCAAATTGTCTTTCAATAAGTTGTTTCCATTCAGCCCAAGAGTAATCTTTACCCTCACTCAATACAGCTTCAAACCATAATAAAGCAACATCCTTAAATAAAGAAATTAATTTTGATGTTATTTCTTCATCTGGTAACTTATATGAGAATTTCAAGTTGTCAATTCTTTGAATAAAATGTTGCCAATTCGAGCTGGCTTCCCCATCATAAGTTGGGTACTGATCTATCTTAGGCCAGTTCTACTGATTGGATTTTATCTCACTAATCTTAGGTAAATTCAATAACTCATTTACTTTTGATAAATGGTCTTGTATTTCCTCCTGTATAGATTTGTGACTTAAATTTTCAGATTTGACACTACCACCAGATGGTTTAAGTTGTGGTGGTACAGGAAAGGAATGAGATTCACTTTTGCCAATGAAAGGATTATTATTATATTGACTATACTTATGATTATCCTGGTTCATTAGTAGATTGGCAGTTTCAATCTCAACTTTAGTTAATCTTTGTAGCAGTTCAGAGACACTTTGATTTGTCTGGGAAAAAGACAACGTAGTTCTTGATTCAGTTTTCAGTAAATGTGTTTCATATATATTTTCTAACTCACAGAATTTGTTTAAAAGTTCATTATATTTATTACTCAATGAATCATATTTAAGAGTTAGAGACAAATGTTCTTTCTCTAATTCTTTGTTACGTGTTGCTAATTGAGAAATGTTTAATGTCAAGGATGAAATTGTATCACTAGTGAGCTTCACTGTTTGTTCCTCACAATCAGTCATTCTATTCCACAATGCTGAAACAACTCTATGGACAGTTGGATTATTGTTAAAATATTCCATGTCTTCCTTTTTAATTCTCTCACTCTCCTGTGAACTTCTCATCTCAATAGTAGGTGGTTGCAACTGAGGGTTAACTTTATTATCATTATAAATAGTACTGTTATTGTGGAAAAAAGACAAGTCAGGTGTATCTACTCTAAAACCTAAATTTCCTAAATCCTCCTCTATTTTTTGTACAGATTTAACATCAACAGAATTACCTATATTGTAATTGTCAGTATTGTGTTCAATCTGAGAGGGTAATATACTTACCATGGCATAAATGCCAGTCCTGATTTTTGGCGCTTTTTTCCTTTGTAGAAGTGAACTGAGGAAGTCAGATGAGGTGGTGGATCCCTTTTGCAACTGTGGCTGGTCCATTGTTGATGGAACCAGTCCCATTTCCATTTGTCTACCAGGATTTTATCCTGGGAGTGAGTTGACCCGCCTTGGGTAGGGGGTTGCTGATTTGGCTGACTGGCCTGGCCTCCCTTTAACTCTGCCAATGCCTGATTCATCTGCTGAAACCCTACCTTGAAATTTTTTTGCAACTGCTCTACCTCTTTGAACATGAGTGATTTGGATTCTTCCAATTTCAGAACCTGTTTGGCCAAGTGGGACAGTTGATCCTGAAGAGGAGGAGACGTCTTTTTTATAGTTATCTTTTTTAAGAGGGCATCCTTTTCCTCTATACTCATGCTTTCTGCTTGGGGGTATTGATGACCCTCCATGGTGATGTCCTGGAAAGTTTTTGTTAGCTTTAGACCTGGTATTATAAGCAGGCTTTTTGCTTACACTGTCCTGTGGAGCACTCATATTGTTAAGAATTACAATATATCCTGTCTACTGAAAGGAAAAACTCTATGGAATTAGTAGACAAAAATTATTAGCAAATTTATTACCAATAAATAAGCAATGGAGCTTACCCTGTATTTATATCTTTATATATTTAAATAAAATATAAGAAAAATTTGAAAAAATCTGTTAAAAATATAATAATACGTTCAACTAGACCTTTATAAGGGTGAATAACTAGCTTACCAAGCATTAACCAAATACCGACATAATTGGGTGTTATATTGGTGTCCAAATACCAAGTGAAATTGGGTTTATATTGGGTACAGTTACTACTGTAAATACTTAATTTTTATTATAAAAAATTAGTAAAATTATTATAAGGATTCTTTTCCGCAATCACTGAGTTATGATGACCCACTAATATGCAGAAGACCCAAATATTTGGTTGTTTTTCAGCTATACTAAGTAAAAATCACATCCCAAGGCTTATACTAAATAATAAGTAAAATATAAGGAAAGACCCCCAATTGTCAGTGTATCTAGTGTTTAAGTATGATATAATAGTATTTATTTATGGTCCTACTACTTATTTATAAATGATTTAGTGATTAAACCTCAGGGGAAGACTAATAAAATAGTTATACTCAAATAAAACTCACAATACTTAGATTTAAATGCATGCTAGTGGTGGAAAATAGATGTTTAAAATATAATTATAGCTTATATAAAGATAATATCAATTTATAATGGCTTTATAATATATCTTTGAATAATAATAATTGTGTTATAATGTTTATTTGAATTGTAGTAAGTGAATGATGATAAATAACTGTCAAAATCCCTCCTTACTTATACCCAAATCCACTAGAGTGCACAGACCTTCAATCCAGATGATGTCACTGCTATCCCCGGAAATTACAGCGCTGTGAGGGCCCAGAACCTTCCCATGGCGTCCACTTCAAGCAGATTCAACACCCAGACCTCCAGTAAGGACCCTCCATCACTATTAATGATAACACAGACCTATACCATAATTAGAAAATCCAGATGAAAGCAGATACCATATAGAAACAGGTAAAATAAACAATCAAAAAGAGATTTAATGAAACCAAAAGCATATAAAGGAAACAAATAAAATTTCCAAGCCCCCAATAACATCCCCAAGCATCCATATTAACCCAGAAATGTCCTTCCAACCCATAAATCCGTGAATAACCATCGAAAGAATAAATTAAGTTGTCCAAACTGGGTGTATGCGCCTGATATAGGTGTCTATGCTTCTGTAGGCATTGTGAGTCCACTGATTTCCTCCATATGACCTAAAATAAGCAGAAAAACAAAGGTTATAGGCTATAAAGAGGCTAAAACCCACTTATAGACCTAAATATACATAATATACTGCATATTTCACTGAATATGAGATTTATGTATATATTTAAGCTTATGTATGTCAATAATTACTTAATATCACTTAGGATAAGTATATTATGACTCCATTAGCACCTTAACAAGTATTATTAGGCTATGGATAAGCTATTTAAACTACTATAAGTTATATAATAGTGTAATAATTATATATATATGTATAATAATCACATATATATATTTTAACCTTATTTTTAAGAGATAAGCTTAATGTAATTAAGGTTATCTTATTTTAAGCATAAGAAATACTCAGTCCTAGGGATATCTAGGCTTAAAACAGGAGCCTGCCCCTCACTGGGCTTGAAAAACAAACCATCAGGGAGCTTGAATACCCTGCCATCAAATTCCACTTTTCCCTCAGACACATCTCTGTTCAGGGCCCAACAGTCATTGAACTTATGTCCTCTCCTTCCACAATAAGAAAAAACCCAAGGGTCACTCCTACCAGCCCACCTATCAAATTCCCTGGGCTGTGGAGGTGCCTTATTAGCCTTCTTAGCCTCCTGAACAAAAATATGAAGCATTTTTGTGAGATAAGCCAACTGATCTACCACTGGGTCCCACTCCTGTTGGGGAACATTTACCATATTCTTCTCTTCTTTCTCCACCTTACTGTCCTCTTGAGCCAAAGCCTCACTGACTTTTCTGACATATTTGGTGCACCCTACTTGATAGGTGTCCACTTCCAATAACTTCAGATGGGCATCCACCACCTCCTTCATCTTGTCAAAGGCAGGCAGCTTTTGATCCCCATTGGAGAGAGTCTTCATCAAATATTTCCTTGATAACTCTTTTAGCACATCCATCCTAACATCTCTAGCCAGGGGGGACTAAAAAATACCTTTGGAAGCATTCTCATGCACCAGCTCCTCCACTTCCACCAAGTATTCCACCACTGGATCAAACTGTAGCAGAAACTTCCTGTAACTGTGCAAGTTACCAACACCACCATAAGTTTGCCACTAACTGAAAACCTTATTCAGATCCACCATAGTGAACCTGACGCCCCATCTATTAATCATTTCCTTACACAATAACCTCCAATCTCTCTTATTTTAGCCAGACATGGCTACAACCTCCTTCTCCACTTCCCTATCTCCAATGAAGAAGATGATTTGCTTCACCATATCCAAAAGGGAAGAACCGTTGTGGCATTCCAAATCTGGGTAGGCTACTTAGGTGAAAATTTGATTGGATCTTGGTTGGAAGAAAATCATGGTTTTAGCCGGTGTTAATTTGGTTGAAGGGAATTAACTGGAATTTCTTTTTTTGGGTGGATTTATGGTGATTTTTTGGAGGATTTATGGTGATTTTTTGGAGGATTTATGGTGTTTTGGAATGGATATATGTTGGTATTCCTATTGTTATTTGATGTTTTCATGGATTGGTTATTGGTTTTACTGGATTTTCTAGGGCTCTCTTGGTATTTTTGGTAAATGCATTGTGCTCATGGAGTAGCCATTTTTTTCTGGTGCACTCTGGTGTGCTCCGGTTTGCTCTGGTGATTTTCCGGTGCAAAAGCTAAGTGCACTGGAAAAATTCTGTCATTGTGGAAAAGTTTAATTATGGTGAAAAGATTAACTCACTCTGGCCAAATTAGCTCATTATGGCAAAAAGAGCTCATTGTGGAAAAATTTGCTCACAATGGGAAAGTCTGATCACCAGTGCAAAGTTTGGTCACTGCAGAAAAGTCTGGGCACTGTGGTAAAGTTTGGTCACTGTAGAAAATTCTGATCACCAGTTCAAATTTTGGTCACTTCAGAAAAGTTTGGCTATTGTGGCAAAATTTTGTTAGAATTTATCATGCTTGTTAGATCAATAGTTTATTGTAGATCCTATGCATGTAGGGTATTGTTGGAAAGGTCCGGAGGAAGAGAATCAGATAGAAGGGGGGGAATCTTAGTCTTCACATGTTTTTTGTCTTTTAGTTTCGATGACAAGGGTCTTTTTGATAATTAACAATATTTAACATATAACAACAATTATAATAAAAAATAACAACATATAGGGTACCATTGGATAGCTCTCATCCTTGGTGACTCAAATTTATTTCTTTTCTTATAAAATTTATAAAATAAAAATATAATAAAAAACACTCTTTAATTTTGGTGGGAAGCTGGGTAAATCTGGGGCAGACCTTTAATAAGGCACCTTTGAACAGATCATCCCAAGGGTAGTTTCTGGGGTACTTTAATGTACTTTTCAGTCTCTGGGGCAAGTGTTGCGGCTTGTTCTAAGTATTTGCTGAGACTAGTATCAGTTTAATCTGTTATTAGGTTTCCAACAATTTCAAAGTCTTTCTCTCAGATTTTCAACTTATCCAACTCTTCAAGCAGATCTTCAAGCTTAGTTAATTGAATATTAAGTTTACTTAGAGGGACAGGGATTTCTTTTTGTTTTTCCAACTCCCTTGGATTCTGCCTTCAGCAAGGCGACTGTAGGAGTCTACTCTACACCGTTAACACCAGCAGCAGTTTCATACTTCTTGTCACCGGAAGACCTACGTACAAGGTCAAGGGTGTTCCTAGAAAGTGAGATGGAGGGAGTAGTTTAAAGACTTCTTTGAAGTACTGAGGAAATATTTAAGGAAGTGATTTGAAGATGAGTCAAAGGAAGAGCAGCTTCTTCAAGATATGTTTGATAAGAATCTCAATATAATTTAAAGGTAATATTAATATTCTTAGGATCTCACAAAAGGTTGTAAACTCAATAATCAAAGATTTAAATTTTTAGAAATGATTACTGATAAAATAAGGAAATGTAAAATAATAATGATTTAACCTGAAGCTTTACCACTATTAACTAGATATTTTTTTTATAATTTAATTCTAAAGAATGTTGAACTAAAATCCAATCCCTTTTATATCCACTACTCCTCCTCACATTGACCTCATGCCCATCCATCATTCCGCACACCACAGACCTCCAAAAAGCACCTGTTACACCTGGACCCTCCTCAATAACCTTGGTTAACCCTTTGACCCACCACTAACATCCCGTCCATGCTCACTACCCCTGTTAATAACCCACTGTCAACCAGGCTACTGGACTTACCCAGTGAAATAATTAATTATTTACTGGATGAAGCCGCACCTTATCATTTTAATTATTATTTAATTATAAATTAGTTACATTAAAATTACTTATAATAAATTAACTAATTACAGAATGTTAAAATTAAATGAATAATTAAAATTAAAATATAAAATTGTCCCTTATATTTTTCTCTAACACCGTGCTCATTTTACAGGTTGGAAAAAATAAAAATTTATATTAAAAAATAGATTTTAAGTTAAAATAAGATTTTAATATTCAAATAATATTAAATATATACAAAAAATTCAAATTTCTTATTTAGAATTGACTTCTACAGTAAATATTTAATTAATTGATGTATTTCTGACATACTCTGTAAATACACCTTTTTGATGCCTTCTTTTTAGAACAACTTTATTATTTAAAAATACTCCTTATGGAATATTCTTTTCTCTCTCTCATACTAATGTTTTTAGAATTTTATTGCCATGCTTTGTCTCTCCTTTGCCTATATAAGGCCTCTCTTTTGGTTGTTTTTGATTCATTCCTTTACTACATCATTTAATTACAACAATAACCAATCAAAAACTTATTCTTATATTCTATATCATTAGTACTTACAATAGCGTAATTCTAATCTATAAATTATATTAATATTTTAACCCTACCTCTTTTAATTGAGTAAAATAATCATCTTTGAATTAAGAAATATGTAAAAAATTTTTGAGAGTCCATTTAAGCCTTTAAAGTCCTTGAAAAACTTCATACCAAAACTTCTAGACCAAAAGCGTACCTTGACAATTGGGGGTCTTTCCGAATTATTGATGACGCAACAATACTTGAGGTGTAATCAAGGGGACCATCGGTGTGCAAAGTACCTGTAAAGGACGAAGGAGGCGAGAAAACGACGAACGTCATACGTCATGTGACAAAAGTTTTTGCTGCAAACGGGAATTGAACCGTGCTCCAAAACTTAGGTTCATATACTGACTAAATGTCGTATATATCGTGGTAATTATTTTTATTACTATTTGTGGGTTACTCTTCACTCTTCATTTGCTACGTATTTCCTTTTACTCAGCACTCTGCAAGTGGCATTAATTTGCTCATTTTACAGGGGGAGGTGTCTGGTAATTTGGAATTTATTTTTATTATTATATTTATTTTTATTTTTCCTGGTTGACCATAATAGAGCAATAAGTGTTCTTAGTCCCAGAAGTAATAACATAATTATATTTTAATATTAATTATTATAATTTTTCATTTGACATTTGTCCTGATTAATTTAAATTTTAATTGTTCCAGTTGACAAATTGTCCTGACAATAATATTTTTTTATTAATAAATAATTCATATTTAATTACTTCAGTTTATTTTAAGTCCTGGTAGTTCAATAAATTTTTTAAATTAATAAAACTCATATTTAATTACTTCAGTTGACATTAATTCCTGGTAGTTAAGTGATCAGTTTAATAAAATTTTAAAATAAAACTTCATATTTAATTACTTCAGTTGACATTAAGTCCTGGTAGTTAAGTGATCAGTATTGGATTACTTCAGTTGACAATAAGTCCTGGTAATAAATTAGTTGATTTAAATCCTGAAAGTAAAATTATTAAAAATTATTAATAAAAATTCTAATTTATTTCCACATTTGATTATATTATAATCCTGGTTTTAAATTTTTTTTATTATTATTAAATTAATTTTATTTAAGTTGATTTTTATCCTAATAGGATTTTTATTATTATTTTTATTTTATTTCTGTTAAATAAAAATTAAAAATAAAAAGACTAATTAATCTTATTGTCTCTTTTTTTCATTTCAGTTAAATCTTAAAATGACTGACAAAAGTGGTTTTGCTGGACGTGAACAAGAACTAGACTTAATTGATTATGATGAGCCTACTTCTGTAAGCTCTCCTTTAACAAGAAGAATTTCTCAAACTAAAAAATCCTTGCCCCAAACAGGATGTAGAGATGGAAGAAGTAGAAATCCTAGTGGACACAACTCAGGATCAGAAACCCATGATAAACCCACCAGAAGAGCTTCCAAAAGGCTTCAGGATAAAAAAGATGCCATTGTCTCAGCAGGTAAAGAATCTGTCTACTCACATAAAGGAGTTAAGGACAGAAAGCTTGAGACTAAAGGTAAGGGTAGATGCCTTGGAAGAAAAGGTGAGAAGAACAGATACTTTTCTCCAAGAGAAGAAGAAACCTCTTCCTCCCAGGGATCAACAACAATTGGCTCCCCAGTCCCAAGAGAAGGTGGAAGTTTCCAAGTGGCAGTGGGACTGGCTCAACACTCAGTGGGACTACTTGGCTCAAAACCAGCATCAGTTACCTCAGGTAGGTCCATCAAGGCCCACCCAGGTCAACCCCACTCCTCCCCACCCTTATCAAGGAGGCAAAAGAAGAAAGAAGCGCAATATGGTAATACCCAGAAAACCCTGGTACATCCCTCTATTGATTCTCAAGTGCCTTTTCTTGTGGCTGACTCTGTTCCTTCAGGTAAATCTGGAAGGGAGGATGAAAACTTGAGACCTATAGAGGCTGGGAATAGTAGAAACATATCTCATGTATCTAATCCATTACTTTTAATTGCTACCTCAATGATTAATCCTGATATGGATGTTATTGATGAAACTCTTGACCCTGAGTTCTATGAGAGTATGGAAAGTTACTCAGTTTCCTTATTGAGAAACACTCCAGATGTAGCAAAAATTAATGATGAGCACTTGAGAGATATTATTGCCAAGCGAAATCATATAATGAACAATATGCAATTGACTCAGAGATATAATAGTTTGTCAACTGATCAGGGTTATCAAGCATTAAGAAGTGAAGCACAGAGATTCTCTGATGAATTGTCTCATTACAAAGCAACCCATGAAAAGAAAGTTGCTTTATGGCAAAATATAAAAAATGATTTGTCTAAACTAAAAGATACTGTATCCGCCTGTTTCCAGGAGGTAGAGATAGAGAAGATAAATCTGAAAAGATTGAATTACCATTTATCATCTTTTCAACATAAAAATCAATTATCTTTTGCAACTATCAATGAGAGTTTATCTAGTCTTCCAAGAATGAAAACAAGACTAACAACCATTGAAGAAAAATTGAACTCATTGTTAAATGACCAAAAATATTCTGACATTTCTGTGAAGGAACATATAGTTCAGAACGCCCAAATAGCACCTGTGGCTAGTTCATCTCAAGTAAAAATAGCTCCAGAAATACCTGTTGATAACACTGAGTTTCCATCAAAAACTGATGATGCACCAGGATCTGCAACAGAAGGATTAAACAATGAGATTTCAGCACAATTAGAGAAATTACGGCTGCTTCTTACTGAGAAACAAGCTAGTACTAAGGAGACTCCTTGAAATCAAAAGAATTGGCCAAAACTTGACCAGTACCCAACATTTGATGGTGATTCTTCCTCTGATTGGCAACAATTTATTTGCAGAATTGATAACTTAAAAAATTCTTACAAACTCCCAGATGAGGAAATTGTGTCCAAGTTAATTTCTTTGTTCACTAATTTTGCCCTGATGTGGTATGAATCTGTTCTCCTGGATGGGAATGACTACTCATGAGAGGATTGGAAGAAATTGACTAAAGCACAATTTGGTGGCTCCAAGTTCAGAATGGCTCAACAAAGGCAGTATGAGGAAACTAGATATAGCTCTTCTACTGATAAACCTATTGAGTTTTTAATGAAAGTTGTAAAAATCTCAAGGGCAATGGACCCAAATATGGAGTTTGATTTATGGAAGGACAGGATCCTCTTTAAATTACCAATGTCTCTGAGAGACTTGATAGTGGCTAGGACTGAGTTCTCCAAAGAACCCTCTTCTTTCATTAATACTTGCAATGAGATACTTCTAAACAATAAGTATGATGCCAGAAGATTCATTCCTAGGACCCCTTTGGAGAAACCCTCCACTTACATACAGAAACCCCTGGAAAAGGTTGGTAAACCTTCTGCCCCTGTTGCACCAAAGAAGTATGCAACAAACACTTGCTTCAAGTGCAACAAGCCTTGGCAGAAAGGCCATGTTTGTGACAAGAGGATAAATCTTGTGAAAAAAACAGAGGAGCATGCTGATGAAACAGTGGCACTGGATGATACATCAAGTGATTGTGCCAGCAATATTTCATATGAATCTCAACAAGAAATCTTGATGCTGGAAGAGGATATCCATTATTTAAATACTATTGACATTAATAATAATGATTTATCTACAGTTGAAGATTCTGAGATCATAAAGAACATGAGGATATCTCAATTATTATACCCCTCTTAAGGCACCAGTCTTGATCAATGGAACCAGCATTGAAGTTGTTCTGGATTCTGGAGCTGAAGGAAGTGTAGTATCTGAAAGAGCACTTGCTTCAGTAGATCAAGACTATAAATCTAAACTGATGCCTATCATTTCTGAAAATTGGAGAGGGTATAGCTCTGTTTTGTCCCCCATTGGTAAATAAAAAGCCACAGTGTTTTTTAAATATAACCATGGTTTTGTAAGAGCTATTTGTGATTTTCTTGTCATGAAAAATGATAACTTGAGCAATTGGTTTATTGTAGGGAATGATATTTTAACCAAGTATGGCATAAAATTGGATCATTCAAACCAATGTTTCACAATAAGGATGAATGGGAAGAGAAAATTTAAACTTTCCTCCCCTAAAAAATTATTAAAACCAGAATTGAACACATGTAATTCTGTGGTTCAATGTAAAGGAATATCTACAAAGGAAATGCATACCCTTATGTCTGAAATTGACAATGCTTCTTTTGGAGAACAACTTTCTGGTGAGGATAAAGATTCCATCACTAACTTGATAAAATCTTTTCCTATGGCCTTTGCTCATGGGTCACATGAACTGGGATTAGTTAAAGAGGAAATGAAACTTTCATTGTCTTGCCCATTAACTGATATACCACCTAGTTTAAAGAAGAAGCCTTATGCTGCTTCTCCCACGAAGAGAAAAGATATTGAATATAATATCTCTACCCTTTTAAAAATGAATATTATTGAAAAGGTAGTTTAAACACCTAAATATTGTGTTATCTCACCTGTCCTAATTTCTTATGAGAAAGATAAAGCCAGGTTATGTGGTGATTATAGAGCACTTAACACTTATACTGTTGATGATATCTACCCTTTACCTAGGATCAGCTCTATACATGCTACTTTACAGGGTGCTAAATATATCAGCTGTTTGGATGGTAATAAGGGATATCACCAGGTACCTGTTGAGAAAAATTCTCAGAACTTTCTGATGATTGCCACTCATATGGGTATTTATAATTTTATTAGGATGCCATTTGGCACTAAAAATGCCCCTTCAGTTTTCCAAAAAGTTATGGATAACACATTCCATCAAGAGATAATTGAAGGATGGCTGATGGTTTATATTGATGATATCATTATATTCTCAAAAAACTTTGTGGACCATCTTAAACACCTGTGTAAATTATTCCAGAAAATGGATGAAATAAATATGACACTTGCTTTAAAGAAATGTAAATTTGATTTCCATTCTTTAAAAGTTCTTGGTCATGTTGTTTTAGGCTTACAGATATGTGTTGACCAGAACAAAGTGGCAGCCATACAACAGATGAAGGCTCCTACAACAGGAAGAGAGCTCCAAAGTTTTTTGGGAATGTGTGGATACTATAGACAGTATATTAAAAATTACCAAGTCATAGCTTTACCCCTTACCCAATTAACTAGAAAGGATGTTGCTTTTGTCTGGAATAGTGAAAGACAAAGAGCCTTTGAAACCATTAAACACTGTTTGATGTCAGCACCAATTCTTGCTTTACCTGACTTTAATCAACCATTTGTTTTGTACACTGATGCCAGTTTCATTGGTCTTGGTGCTGCCCTCCATCAAAAACAAGTGATAAATGATAAAGTTTCAGAAGTAGTAATTTGTTATATTTCAAGAACCTTGAGAAATAGTGAATTGAACTATGGTGCACTCAATTAGAGTGTTTAGCTGTAGTATGGGCTCTATAAAAGCTTCATTATTACCTAGATGACCAGAAATTTGAACTTGTCACTGACTTCAGTGCAGTTAAATCCCTTTTAAACTTGAAAACACCTAACAGACATATGTTCAGATGGCAGCTGGCTGTTCAAGAGTACAGAGGGAGAATGACAATTATTCATAGGGCTGGTATTGTTCACTCAAATGTGGATATGTTATCAAGGTTACCTTTACCAAATGATGACTCTAATCCTGCTTATGATCCTGAGGATGAAATTATTCATATTCATGCGATATATGTGGCTGATATGGAGGAAGAGCTATTACAGCTTATTCTGGAATCATATGATAAGGACACTGACTTGAAAAAGTTATGCACCATATTAAATGATCCAAAGAATGCTTCAATACAAGCATTAATTAAAACCCTTCCCCCAAAGTACCAAAAAGCTTTGGAAAAAGGTAAATTTTCAATTGATGAAGGATATCTATATTATAGAAGAAAGTTGAGTAATGTTATTGTTATTTGAGAAAATACGTAGACTCTCTGCAACGTTCTCACGCATTCTCTTTTATGATCTCCTATCTACATGATGTGATAAATGTTGATTGATTACGCATAGTTTTCTATTCTGTCACGTATTCTGTAAATTAGTTTCCTTATCTATATGACATGCTCAGTATTGTGTGATTATCTATAATTTTTCTATTTTCAACATACTGCCATTCAATCTTAGATCCTTAGATTATTTGAGCAAGAGTTGTTAGCATTTATATATGATGTCCATTATGATGTTTTTCCTCATCTCTGTTATCTCGCTCAAATATTTCATTTGCACCTTTACAGGTATTTATTGCAGAGATCACCTATAAGGGATTGGGGCGACGTTCACTAATAGAACGTTACATTTAATTTTATAAGGCCTTTTTATTATTCCTCCTTCTATGAAAGAAATTATCTTGAAAACTTGTCATGATGACATATTAGCTGGACGTTTTGATCTTGACAAAACAATGATCAGAATTAAGAACACTGCTTGGTGGGCTAATATGTCTGAAGACACAAAATTATATGTTGAATCCTGTGATTCTTGCCAAAAATCAAAAAGATTAACTGGTAAAAGAGCAGGAATAATGCAACATATTGAGCCTCCTGATGCACCATGGCAAATAATAAACATGGATTTTGTAACAGGATTACCTATTGCTGGTAAAGACAGTTATAACTCTTGTTGGGTATTGTGGACAGATTCACAAAAATGTGTAAATTTATCCCTACTCACAAGGATGTTTCCACTAAAGAATTAGCTTTCTTATGGTGGTCTCATATGTTTAATACTTCTGGTTTTCCTAAAGCCATAATCTCTGACAGAGACCCTAAATTTACTTCTGAATTTTGGATGTCTCTGATGGATGTTTGTGGTTGTGATCTGAAACTTTCTACTGCCCATCACCCTCAGACTGATGGTTTAGCTGAAAGAATGATTCAGACTTTAGAGGACATGATAAGAAGATATTGTGCCTTTGGCCTTGAGTATAAAGATAATGACAGATTCACTCATGACTAGGTTACCTTACTTCCTGGGTTAGAATTTGCTTATAATAGCACTGTCCATTCTGTTACTCAAAGAAAGCCTTTTGAGCTCTGGCTTGTATATGTTCCAAATACTCCTGCCCAAATTCTCAACAACAAAATACCTAAATTGGATATACATCCTGGTGTAAAATCTTTTCTTCAAATGCAACAACTATGTAGAAATCATGCTCAAAAATGTATTAAAAAATTATTTGAATACAAGAAGAAAAGATGGGACAAATCCCATAAAGAATACACTTTTAAAAAGGGTGATGAAGTGTTGATTTCTACAGTCCAATTCAACTTACAAGGTAATAACAAATTGAAAGATCCATTTTTTGGTCCATTTGTTGTCAGAAGAATGATTGGAGATAATGCAGTTGAGGGTATTCTGTATTCTCCATATGACAGAAAACATCCTGTTTTTCCAATATCTCTTTTGAAACCTTACACATCCAATAGTGCTTTATTTCCAAAAAGGAGGGGAAGACCAAAGAAAACCCCAAATGAAAACACTGAAACAGCAGAAATTGAAAAAATACTAAATGACAGAATAGTCACTGCTGAAAAAGGTACAGAATACTAATTGAGATTCAAGAATAAATCATCTGAATATGATTCCTGGATACCTGGGAAGGAGATATCTAATCTTCCTACTCTACTAAAAAAGTATAAAAAGAAAAAATCATAGCATTTTTTTTATTGTTTTTTTTAGAGTGAGGGAGTGTCAGCCAGGCTACTGGACTTACCCAGTGAAATAATTAATTATTTACTGGATGAAGCCGCACCTTATCATTTTAATTATTATTTAATTATAAATTAGTTACATTACAATAACTTATAATAAATTAACTAATTATAGAATGTTAAAATTAAATGAATAATTAAAATTAAAATATAAAATTGTCCCTTATATTTTTCTTTAACACCGTGCTCATTTGACAGGTTGGAAAAAATAAAAATTTATATTAAAAAATAGATTTTAAGTTAAAATAAGATTTTAATATTCAAATAATATTAAATATATACAAAAAAGTCAAATTTCTTATTTAGAATTGACTTCTACAGTAAATATTTAATTAATTGATGTATTTCTGACATACTCTGTAAATACACCTTTTTGACGCCTTCTTTTTAGAACAACTTTATTATTTAAAAATACTCCTTCTGGAATATTCTTTTCTCTCTCTCATACTACTGTTTTTAGAATTTGATTGCCGTGCTTTGTCTCTCCTTTGCCTATATAAGGCCACTCTTTTAGTCGTTTTTGATTCATTCCTTTACTACATCATTTAATTACAACAATAACCAATCAAAAACTTATTCTTATATTCTATATCATTAGTACTTACAATAGCGTAATTCTAATCTATAAATTATATTAATATTTTAATCCTACCTCTTTTAATTGAGTAAAATAATCATCTTTAAATTAAGAAATATGTAAAAATTTGTTGAGAGTCCATTTAAACCTTTAAAGTCCTTGTAAAACTTCATACCAAAACTTCTAGACCAAAAGCGTACCTTGACACCCACAGACACATACTAAACCTTTAGCGGAATATTGCATTGGCCGTTGCGCTGTGCGTCACCTATCGAAGAAAAGACTGAACACACTATTGAGAGATTAACTAATTTAGATTTTAAGTTTTATATTAGCGTGGTTGAATAGTGAGTACAGAAAGGAAAGTTGCAGTTGCTATGTAGAATCACTTCTGTGCTTCAAATATGGCTTTAGACCTCTTTATTATTGATTTAATGAGCTGCTTTTGCCTCGAGTGTAATGTGGCGTGTGAAAGATGCCTGGGTATAAGATGCGAGCTCCGTTGAGCGTGAGACACATTCTTCCCACACTATTAATTTTTTCTTTTACTCCTTCTTTTAAAATTTTTATTATGTCTAACTGCCCCACTCCCATTCCCAGGCCTCCACACCCCAAAGCTGATTGTGGTATTGTTACTTGCCAATATTCCCAGGCTTGCACGGCTTGTGCATTGATGGAGTATTTCTGCGTCAACAGCACAGCCACATGGGGACCTTGTCATAAATGCGAATTTTTTTGCTGGAGACGGGTGACTTGTGATGCCCTTACAAAAAACAAGAATATCGAGAGAAGGTTTATGGGGACTAAGTACTGGGTGATCCCTAAGACCATAGTGGTGGTCAAAGATATTTGGGACTTATCAGTCGGGGATGATTGATTGGTGGAAGCAGAGGAGAACAAGGTTGAAGATACTGTGGTGACTTGGGTAGCCCAGGCCACAGGTCAAAAACAAGGGGTGGAAGAAGAGGTGGATGAATTTGAAAAATGCAGAAAGGAAATAGGGGTGGTGTTTGAGAAAATGAAGAAATTGGTTTGGGAGAAAATGCAGGAGAAGATTTGAAATGGGTAGAGAAAAAAAGAAAAGAGGGAAGGGAAAATAAAAAAAAAGTAGAAAGCAAATGTAATTTGTGTATTTATCTATTCTATTGATTTTGTTGTTTTAATTGAAATTTTATTATATGTTTTATAAGATTTTGAAAGGGAAAAAAAAAAGAAAGAATAAAAATATTTGAATAAAATTTTGTTTTAAATTTTGAAAGAAGAAAAGAAAGAATATTTAACTGAGGAAATTTTAGTTTAAGTTTTGAAAAGAAAAAATAGTTGTTTGAAAACTTTGGTTTTTATGTTTTTAAATGAAAATTTTATGAGAAAAAAGAAAAATTGTTATTTGTGAAAATTTATTCAAGGTTATTTTTGAAGTTTTTAAGGAATTTTGGTTATTTGAAGAGAAAGGGAAAAAATAGTTTTGAAAGAAAAGAGTAATTTGTTTGAAGAATTTTAAAAGAGAGATTTAAAGGTTGAAGTGAAGTTTAAGAAAGGTTTTTGTATTCAGTTCGTGAAAAATTTTGATAGTTCAAAGAAAAAGAAATAAGGAAATGAAAATTGTGTTTTGAAAAAAAGAAAAAGTTTGCAAGGAGAAAAGAAAGAAAATTAAAGGAATCATTGATTTTTAAGAATTTATTTTGATGAATTTTTTAAGACTTTGGTTTTGTTTTTTCTAAGTTTAATTTATTTTTAATTTGATTTGATTTTATTTTATTTTATTTATTTTTTTAAAGAAGGTTGAAAAAACTTTTTAAAAAGAAGAAGAAAAAAGAAAACAGAGTAAGGATTTTTTAGAAGAGAAGAAGTTTTGGAATTTTAAGAAAAGAAAAGAGAAGAGAAGAGAAGAAAAAAATGAAAATAAAAGAGAGTTTTAAGGTTTTGGTTTTAAAGGATATTTGAGATGAAAATATTTTAGGAGTTCAGGGGCGTTAGAAACATTGATGGCTGGTTCCCAGGATGTTTTGTCTGAGTCATTGAGATAGCCTTCCCATTCCACAAGGTATTGAAGTTTCCCCTTGCGCATTCTTGAATCAAGGATACCGCTTACTTCCCACTCTAGATAGTCTTCTACTTTGACCGGTTCCGGAGGAGGTTGGTTCCTGCCCAGGTATGTTTCTCAAGCCAGTTCCAAGAGAGATATGTGGAAAACAGGGTAAATAGCTTGCCATTTAGGAGGTAGCTTGAGGCGAAATGCAGTTTTAGAGACTTTGGAGTCAATTTGGACTGGTCCCAAGTGCTTTTCGGATAGTTTCTTAGATGGTCAAGTCGTTCGAATGTTTCGTGCGTCAAGCCATACTGTGTTGCCTGGTTTAAAGGAAGGAGAAGATTGTCAATGTTTGTCGGCCTGTTCCTTGTACCTTCAAATTGCTAATTCCATGTTTGATTTAAGTTCTTCCTGGAGTTGTGATATGGTTCGAAGATAATTGTCCGCAGGATGACAAGTTCCTACATGGATTGAGTTGAATTGAGGATGTCTTCCATAAACAGTTTCAAAAGGAGATTGTTGTGTTGAAGAATGAGTCAAGTTATTATAAGCAAATTTGGCCAATGGTAACCATGTATTCCAATTGTCTTGTTGATAACTGACATACGTTTGGATGTATTGCTCAAGGATTTGATTGACCCTTTCCGTTTGCCCATTGGTTTCAGGATGATAGGCTGTGGAGAAATTCCTCATAATATTGAGTTGTCAACACAATTGAGTCCAGAATGTGTATACAAACAATGAGCCTCTATCTGAAATAATATCATTAGGTAATTCATGTTTGGAAAATATGTATTCTAGAAACAATTTTGACAAATCTTCTGCTGTAGCAGTAGTAGTGGTTTTTATGAAAATAGACATTTTTGAAAATCTATCTAATATTACTAATATAGCATCAAAATTATTAGAAAGAGGAAGTTGAGAAATAAAATCCATTGATAAAGATTCCCAAGGTTTAGATGGAATAGGAAGTGGTTGAAGCAACCCATGTCTCTGGTGACGGTGAGCCTTATTCCTATTACATTTGTAACAAGATCTTATATAGGCCTTAATTTCTCTGATCATTCCTGGCCAGAAGAAATCCCTTTCTATGAACTGGTAGGCTTTATCAACACCCAAATGATTAGCTAATGGAGAATCATGTTGACTATTGAAAATCCATAATTTTATTTCATTGTTGTTGGGTATGACTACTCTACCTTTGAGAACTAATAGACCTGATTCAATACTAAATCTTTTGGCCCCTTGCTTCAAGAGTATTTTATCTTATAACCCTAAACAATAATTGTCATTTGACTGAGCTTCAAGGATGTCGGATAGTGGATTTTGAAAAGATTTAATTGTCATCAAATTAAGTTTATGAGTCGTTAATATTAATTTGTTGAAGATTGATTTCACATTTGCTGGGTTCTTGTCAAAAAATGTGTCCCCCTGATATGGGTAAACGTTGTCCTGACGTGACAGGATATCTGGGACAATACAGTTCTTACCTGGGAAATAGGAAATAGAAAAAGGAAATTCAGACAGAAATTCAGCCCACCTGGCCTGACGCCTGGTTAACAATTTGGAAGACATAAAGTATTTTAAAGCATTATGGTCAGTCAGGATCTGAAAAGGACTATCTAGGCTGAGAAGAAAAGAGCACCATTTTTTAAGACAATGAATGGTAGCTAAAAGCTATTTGTCATGAATTTCATAATTTAATTCTGCCGCAATGAGTTTTCGTGACTCAAAAGCAACAGGATGAAACAATTTTGTTTCAGGATTGAATTGAGAGATGACCCCTGCAATAGCATAATTGCTAGCATCTGTCTTGACTATTGTTGAAGCAGAAGGAATCAAAGTGACAAAGAATTGGAGCTGTGGTGAACGCAGTCTTCAATGCTTCAAATTCCTTTTGTGCTGTAGAAGTAAAAACACAAGGAATATCTTTTCTAAGAAGGGAAGTAAGATTGAAAATAGTTTTAGAGTAATTTTTAATAAATCTTCTATAGAAATTTGAAAAACCCAAAAATCCTTGGAGGGATTTAACGGTTTTTGGGCTCAGGCCACTCCAGGACATTTTGGACCTTTTTTTAGTCCATGACTAAACCATCAGTGGACAACGTAAACCCCAAAAAATCAATAGATTTAAGATTGAATTCACTTATTTTGCTTGGCGTAGAGAACCTGATCCCAAAGGTGATTTAGAAACTGTAGAGCATAATGAATATGTTCATCAAGTGTCTTCAAGAAAATTAAAATATCGTCTAAATAGACAACAAAAAAATGTTCGACAACATCTTGAAAGATGTCATTTACAAAAGTTTTAAAAGTAGATGGTGCCTTAAACAATCCAAAAGGCATGACTAAATATTCAAAACTACCAAATATATTGCACATTGCAGTCAGTGGTTCATGACCTTCCGTAATGCAAATAAGATTATATGCGCCTCTAAGATCAATTTCAGAAAAGAAATTAGAACCATTGAAAAGGGTGAGAAGCAATGAAATAGGGGGATCAGATATGGATTCTTCTTAGTGACTGTGTTGAGCTTTCTATAGTCAACACACAACCTAAGGCTACCATCCTTTTTCTTTACAAAAAGAACAGGGAAGCTGGTCGGAGATTTACTGGCTCTGATGAAACCTTTGGCTACATTCTCTGCAATGTAGTCTCAAAGAACTTGAGATTCGTCCTTTGACAAAGAATAGACAGGACCTGCCGGAGGTACTGGAACTATTAACTCTATTTTGATGGTCGTAGGGTCAATGAGGTGGTACCTTATTGGCCTTGAGGATTGAGAAAACATCAAGGAAATCATGATAGATTTCTGGTAGAGTTTATTTGGTTGTTCTCATTTTCTTTGGGAGAATCTGTCAAGGGAAGACCAGAATTGAGAGAGCATAATTTGACTACTTTGAGGCAATTTAAATCCTCTTCGAGTGAACTTATTGAGCTAGAAGGGTTAGCCACTTGCTCATTTAGAGAAAAATCAGATGCTTGCAAGTCTTCTGGCAGAGATTTGTCCTCTAGAAGGACATTTTCAGGCAGGTTGTTTAACTCCCTATTGACCTCCATTGAAGAATCAGAAATATACTTAGCGCGTGGGGTGATCAATCCCCGTTATGGTAAGGTAAACTCTTACAGTCGCCTTGCTGTAAGCAGAATCAGGAGGAGATATGTGGATTTAGCTGAAAACCCCGTCCTTCCAATAAAAATAACAAAGTAGGTGTTCTAAATCACTAAGCTAACCAATCTACTTAGATCTGATTGATAAAAAATAATGAAACTCTAAAATAATTAACGCTTATTGAGATTAAATGATCGTGGCTGTTGATAAAGAAATACTGATATCAACAATTAAGGTGTACCAGTGAAAGATCTGTAAAGATTGACTTTTATGTTTTTATAATAATTTGAATTTTTATGAGACAGCAATAATCAAGTCCCAGCGACGAAGACCTTTCTAAAGATACCCTGTATGAAGTGTTATTTAAACTGTTGAATTGTATTTCTAAGATGTTATGTAAAAATAATAATGTTATAAGGGTATTACAAGTTATTTTAATTTGTTGAGTAATAAAAAATGAGTCTGTGGTGGTTAAAGATTAAGCTGTATGATATGTCCCCCCCTCAATTTCGAGTTTGAGAAGCGCTTAAGTATTCCTAGTCACGTGCCTAAGTTTTCCCCTCCAGAGCTCTTCCAGAGTCAATCCGGAGCCCGTACGGAGCCGGAACGGAGTCCGTACGGAGTCCGTACGGAGTCAAAGCGGAGTCCGTACGGAGTCCGTACGGAGTCGAAACGGAGTCTGTCTGGACTTCCGGACTCAATTTAGAACCTTAAAACTATAATAAAAAATCTGGAAAAATTACACATAATAGAGCTACTTCCCCTTTACATACCAAACTAATTTTCGTAGTCCGCGCAGCTCTAATTACCCCGTGAAAATTCATCAAAGTTAAGTAATTTTTGAAAACGTAAATATTTCTATAAAACTTTAAAATTCATTTAAAAATATAAGAAAAATAGTAAAAATTCTGGGAAAATTTCCCAAGGTTCTTGAGTGACTTGACTTGATACTTATAAATTTTTAAGACCGTAAAAATAAGTTTTCTCCGTAAAATAAATTGTATTGTGTAGGCATTCGCTCGTGACCAATTTCTTCATATTTTAAACTCCAATAAATTAAATAAAACCCTTTTATAAAAAATAATAATGCCAATCTTGCACGCCGTAATAACTCCATTTACGTACTTAGGTGCCGTACTAAACTTTAGGCTACCACATCCTCCCTCCAATCGAGAATGTCCCCATTCTTAAAACTTTGCATAAGTGGTCGAACACAATATTCATCTTTAACCTTCAACCACCATCTTCTTTAATCAACTATAAAATTCATCTTCATCAATATGTCTTCCAAAGAACTTGTCGCTCCATGTGAACTCTGCGCTCGATACCAGGTACCTTGTTTAATGTCCAACCCTAATCTTCCTGGCAGAACAGCTTGCGACTTATGCCGTGTGAAAAAAGTCAAATGCAACCGACCAATAGTTCCTTCTGAAACAAACGTATATTTAGGACCAGCAGCTCTCCCTGATCCCTCAACTTCTAAAAAGCGATCCAAAATTCCTGTCTTCTTAAAACGAATAAGATCAAAAACAGCTTCAAAAGTTCAATCTTCATCAACGGATCCCGGCCTAATTTTGCCTTCACAAGATCCTAATCCTATAAGGCCAGTACCCCCAACTAACTTTGCTGAGACTATGTTTCCTGGCTCTAAATGTAAGACCCTATTTATCTTACTAAAAAAAACTTTTAATCAAAATTGACTAAACCTATGACTTAATAACATATTTGAACTTCTAGCTGTCGAAATAACCAACACTGATGATGTTGGTAGAGTGAAGACGGACTATATCAATCATTACCCAAATTTTCATGCTATCTTTTTCTTGACTTTACTAATGAGTTGAAACGAAAAATGCTGGCCTATTTTCAAGAAACTCCAGCTAATAACCATGAAGACCTCATGAAAAGAAGAATTTTAATGCAAAGCTTTGATAATGATGTTGAACAATTTCAAAGAAATTATCTTTTCTAACAGTATAACTTGATAAAATTTTGTTTTTGCTTGGTCTTCTTAAACTTTCAACATAAATGATGTTTTCTTTCTTCTCTGGCTTGATATAACATAAAATAAAATAAAATAAATCTTGTGATGATTCCACTACTGAGAGCAAGGTTTGAATCCCTTCAGACTCCCATATACCAGTCTTCCTTCTTGTCACAGCATTGAGAGAGTGGATCTTCCTATGAGCCGAATACTCCTGATTCCAACCTCATAGGGCCCCCCACTGAGCCAAATTCTATGATTCCAATCTCGCCATAAGGTCCTCCAAGCTTCACACCAAAAAAAAATGGCCTAACTATGAGGCACTAAAAAAAATCATTCCCTAAAATCCAACTACCATCCTAACTTCTGATTCCTTCATCACAATTTTCAAACTTTGCTTTACAGCAAACCCATAAAATACTTTTGCCAGGCTTCCAATAATAATATTAACTTTAGACCATGTTAAAGCGCCACAAATTTCACCTAATTAAACATTATGCTTTCTTTAGCATCATTACCACCTAAAATTTTAACCTCCTAAAGCTTATCAGCACCCAATTCCAGAAATAATTGAATAACCAGTTTAGAGTCTTAGGGGACAGTGATAAATTAAAAGATTGAATTGAGTTATCCAAACAAGATTGACATTCCAGTTTAAAGTCTTGGTGGACCAAACATATAATCGATTGCCAGTTTATGGTCTTAGTGGACCAAAGATCGTTTAAGTGCATAAATATCTTGATATATTCCTAAGTAAGGCCTAGGCTTGACCAAAGATTGAATAAATTTGATAATCCAGTTTAATGTCATAGTGGACCAAACATTTGATCGACAAGTAATCCAGTATAAGGCCATAGTGGTCCAATGAATGTTGAATTATCCTGCAGATATTAATTTTCCAGTTTAAAGTCATAGTGGACTAAACAATGAATGAACTACCAGTTTAAAGTCATGGTGGACCAAACATTTAATCGATAAGAAATCCAGTTTAAGGTCATGGTGGACCCAACAGCTGATAATAGTCCAGTTTAAGGTCTTGGTGGACCTAAAACTTGATAACACTCCAGTTTAAGGTCTTGGTGGACCTAAAAAATCCAATAAAAAAAATTTTAACGATAGTCTTGAAAATTAGCCAGTTTAAAGTCTTGGAGGACTAAAAGCTCCAAAATTTGTATAAAACTTTAAGGAAAGTCTTGAACAGTAGCCAGTTTAAAGTCTTGGAGGACTAACATCTCCAAAATTCGTATAAAACCTTAAAGAAAGTCTTGAACAGTAGCCAGTTTAAAGTCTTGGAGGACTAACAGCTGTCTTGAAGTAAAATCCCATAGGTATTGAGCTTCCCTAGACCCTGTTTCCTGTCTAAACTAAATGAACAAAACTAAAAAGAATGAAAACTAAAAAAAATAAAACTGAGAAATATAATAATTTTGATTTAATTAATTAATTTATTTTATTTTATTTATTTTTTTTTTTTATTTATTTTATTATTTTATTTTTATTTATTTATTTTATTTTATTTTTTATTTATTTTTATGTATTTATTTTTTTTTTTAATTTTATTTTAATAAAAGATTTTTAGAAAAAATAGGTTTGAAATAAAAGTTAAAATTTAATTTTAAAGAAAGATAAATGAACGTGAAAAGAAAGATAAAAAAGGTAAAAAGAATTATCAAAATTTAAAATTTAAAAGATGCCCCCCGGCCATTTGATGAGCCGTACCCTCGACATCATACCCACATCCAAGTGCAACTTGATGTGGTTACACAACTTTAAGAAATTGAAAAGAAAAGAAAATAAATGAAAGTTTTTAGCAAATAATTTTTTTATAATGATGATCACTGGGTGGGCTCCCTCCAATTTATAAAAATGATTAGAGACCACCAGTGAGCATCACCTTTACAATAATTCATAATATATATTAAAGAAAAGAAATCACAATCTAACATAAAAAAATCAAAAACAAAATAAGAAAATCTTGAATCCGGCGTTGAGAGCGGTGTCTCTGGATTTGTTCCAGTTTATAGTCTTAGTGGACTTCCTAAAATTAAAAGACAAAGCCAGGATTCAACTAGAAACAGGGAAAATTTTGGAAACGAACATTATGGGGTAATTGTGTATAGAGCAGCCAGCCCATCAATTACCCCCACACTTGCCAATATTAAATTAAGAAGGTTCCCCTGTGAACACTTCTTCCAATAAATTTTAAAAAATTTTCCAACTCTATCTTCACCCATATTTTAAGAATTTTTAATTTTGAAAATTTTCAATGAAGTTTTTCTTGCATTTCGTTATGTTTCATCACAGTTTCGTCGCCCATATGCAGTGTAATGATAGTAAAGTATTTTTGATAAAAATAAGAAAATAGTTTATACTCGTTGCGGAGGAATCCATAAAATTTCGTAGATATCATAGTTTATCCTCATTGCGGAGGTATAAATTTAATAAAAGTCATTAAAATTGTAGTTTATCCTCATTTCGGAGTTATCCATATAATTTCATAAATTTCATAGTTTATCCTCGTTGTGGAGGAATCCATATAATTTAAGAAGTTTCATAGTTTATCCTCATTGCGGAGGAATCCGTAAAATTTCATCAATATCATAGTTTATCCTCATTGCGGAGGAATCCGTAAAATTTCATCAATATCATAGTTTATCCTCATTGCGGAGGAATCCGTAAAATTTCATCAATATCATAGTTTATCCTCATTGCGGAGGAATCCATAAAATTTAAGAAGTTTCATAGTTTATCCTCATTGCGGAGGAACCATAAAATTAAAGAAGTTTCATAGTTTATCCTCATTGCGGAGGAACCATAAAATTAAAGAAGTTTCATAGTTTATCCTCATTGCGGAGGTATAAAATTTGATAAATGTCATTAAAATTGTAGTTTATCCTCATTTCGGAGTTCGTCCATATAATTTCATAAAATGTCATAGTTTATCCTCATTGCAGAGGAAGACTTCGGCACTCCTGGTGCCTCTAGGATAGAACCGTTTCACTTGATCGGCCGCTACCCTCTTCTTCAATACTACTCCATCCAACTCTTCTAGCACATATGAACCGCCGGAAACTTGCTCCTTGATTTTATACGGTCCATTCCACCTATCTGCAAACATTTTTCCCCACTGACTTTCCAAACTCCTATTATACACCAGGACCATATCTCCTGGGTTCAAAGGTTTCCTTAATCGATGTGCCAACCGCTCATCCCAATATCTAACTGATTGATTTCGGATCTTCATCATCCGCGAATATGCCTTTTCTAAATATTCTTCTTTCTTTTCTAGCTGCATCATTCTTGCACACAATAATTCTTCAGTAGTTTTGACCATGTCCCAGTCAACTCCAAGATATGATTCAGCTTCTAAATCAACTGGTAAAACTGCTTTCTGTCCAAAAACAAGTTCATAAGGTGAAAATCCGGTCGTCCTTTTGGCAGTGATTCGATCAGCAAATAAAACTAAAGGTAAATAGTGCCTCCACTTTTCGGCACTTGTCCCACACATTTTAACTAAAGCATCCTTAATAACTTGATGCCCTCTTTCAACCATGCCTTCAGCTTCAGGATAATATGGGGTTGCTACCCTAACCTTTGATCCAACTTTCAATACGGCCTCTTTAAACTCTGTCCCAAATTCAGGACCTCCATCTACCGTTACCAACTTCATCACCCCATACCTATATACCCAATTATTCAAAAAAAATTCTGCCACATTTTTGGCAGTTAAATTAATAAGAGGCGCTGCCTCTACCCAACCAGATAAATCATCTCTGGCCACAATTAAATATTTATACCGTCCCTCTTTTATATGAACAGCATCTAAACTAACTCTTCCAAAGAGCGTATATTCACCGGTTGCGCGTCCAGGTTCTTTTGGCCTTAAATAACTTCGTCTTTGACATTCTTTGCATGACTGAACCCACTGTTTAACAGCCATCTTCATGCCAGGCCACCAAAATCAATCAGAAATTCTTCTAAACGTTTCTCCAACGCCTCTATGCCCGAGATCTTCATGCAGTGATTTCAAAACTAATTCTTGCCCCTTCTGTTGAGTTATAACTACTTGAGGATTTGGATACCTCCTCCTCATTAAACGTCGACCAGATAGGTAAAACGTAGATGACTTCCTCTTGATAGCCACCCATTCATCCTCTTCACAATCTTCTGGCCTCTCTAAAGTCAACAAATATTTGACTAACAAAAAATAAAAACCAGTCTGACCCCAGACTTCATCTTGAAAATCGATTAATATAACATCAATAGGGACTTCTCTATCACCAATATCACCTGCACATGAATGAGCCAATAATCGTTGACCCCTAAATAAATCTTTAATCGAGCTATGTCGACGTTTTTCTTCTGAACCTTTGGATCCTTCGAAAACCGTATTTGAAAATACCTCTTTCTCTTTATCCACCTTTTTATTTAAATTCTCTAATTCTCCAACATATACACCATTCCTTAATTTACTACTATCCCACACTACCAATCCATTTTCCTCTACATACACCACATCTTCTTCTACCTCCTCTCTGCCAAATTTATCTACACCTTTTCCAACACCTTTATTAACATAAAAACTATTTTCCAGTTTATCCTCTTGGTGGAGGTCATCAACACCATAATCTAAACACAATAGTCCTGCCAGTTTAACCTCATGGGGGAGGTATGGAAAGTCTTCAGCTCCTTTAGTGCTGGCTTTGATAATAGGTATATCTTCATCGAACTCTTCTGAGTCTGAATCTTCTTCAGTGGGTGGTCTCCTTGATAAACCATCTGGCATAGTAAAAGTCTTGCCAGGCTTATGAACTAAATCAAACAAAAAATGTTGAATAAAAGCTACCCATCTCGTCATGGGTGCGTTCGGTAAACTTGGGGAATTAATCATCTGGATTAACGATTTCGCATCCACTTGCAACTCAAAATGTTGCCCCCACAAAATATGCTGAAGTTTCTTCAGTATTTTTGCCACACCACATAATTCCAATTTTGGTTGAGAATATCTTGATTCGACCTCAGTAAATACTACAGATTCATACCTAACTGGCCTGATGTAACCAGCTTTATCCATCTGAGACAAAACCGCCCCAGCTGCCACCTGACTTGAATCTACTGCTAAATAAATTCTACCAGCATCTTTTCCATAATCCAACTTGTGCAGGACTAAATCCTTCCCCACAACCTCCTTCAACTTCACAAACGCCTTCTCACACTCTTCATCCCACTCCCAGTCTGCATCCTTTCTTGTTAACCACCTCAATGGAGCTGCCAATGAAGAAAAGTCCTTGATAAACATTCTAACATATACGCAAACGCCTAAAAACCCTCTAACTTCGGTTGTATTCTTGGGTCTTGGCCAGGACTGAATTTTGTTAACTTTCTTCTTGGACATAATCCTACCCTCTCTACATACCACATGGCCTAATATTTCTAAGGCTGGCACACAACATGAAAATTTTGAACCTGAAATAGTTAAACCAGCCTCTTCAATTCGAAACAAGATTCTTTCTAAAGTAATTGCAAACTCCCAAATGAATTTGCGTATCCCGGGATTCTCTTCCAACACCTGGTTATCATAGTCGGTTGTTGGTCCCTTAATTCCTCCATCATCTATAAAGATTCCAGCATATTGTGGAATTTCATCTTGAAGGATCCAAGCCATCTGAGCTTGATAAACTGCAACCGAATTTGTTGCTCCTTGAGGTAATCTTGTTAACTGTAAACGTCCAAGTGGCGTATCGAATGTAGTGAGTGGCCTTGAGTCCGGATGTAACTCTCTCTCATCATATCCACCCATAATATCTCCCAAACCATAACACACTCTCCCTGCAAACGCTTCAACAAACTCCTCAGCACTAGGCGGTATCCCAGCATCCTTTATTGTAACCCTATTTAATTCCCTAAGATCATGAACAACTCTAAGCTTGCCATTTGGTTTCTTGATACAAAATACCGGACTAGAATAACTTGACGTTGATTGCTCATAAAGTCCAGTGCGTATCCGTTCTCTGACAACTTCGATATAAGCTTCTTTCAATGCAGCCGGAATAGGAATCGGTTTCTGCTGCCACGGTTCATGACATACCACAGGAATCTTGTAAGGCTCCCCATAGGAATGCTTCAACACACCCCTCTCCTCTTCTTCAAAAGCAATGGCCTTCTCTCGCTTGACCATCACATCCAAAAACAACTTCTTCTCTTCTCCAGACAACCAACCATCAGGTCCAAAATTAACAACACCCAGTCTCTCAAAAGTGATTCTTGACGTCTCAGAAAATTCAGGCGGATTCTTTACCAAGGGACTTTCATAAGGATCTCTTGATAACCTTGGTCTTCTCAAAGGTGGATTTAATTCAGCAGGTAGGGGTTCATTAATAGGTCGAACTTTATTTGCTACCTTCTTATATTTAGCTGCGTCCACATCTAAATAAACTTGAGGTAAAACATCGCCATTAAAACTTTCATCAAATGAATCTTCTTCATCGCCAGAATCAGAATAAGAAAAATTAGAAAAATATTTTATTTCATTTTTAAATTTTACCCTTTTCTCCTTTCCCTCGTCTAATTTATAAACAGATTTTCCAACACCTTTGCTTCCCTTATCCAACAGTAAATCACCCGTAAAGAAAGTTGGCAGTTTAACCTCTTGCTGGAGGACCGGAATTGAATTTTCACAAAAATTATTTTTTTGTGTTTTAATTATACTGAGATTTTTTATTGGATTTTGATAAGATTTTCGCAGTTTACCCTCTTGCTGGAGGTCCAAAATAGAAGGAGATAATTGCAGTTTAACCTCTTGCTGGAGGCCCGAAATAACATTTTCACATAAATTATTTTTTTGTGTTTTACTTATACTGAGATTTTTAATTGAGTTTTGATGTAATTTTTGCAGTTTACCCTCTTGCTGGAGGTCCGTAAACATACCCTTCCAATTTTTATCCAACCTAATTTGGCCCATGTTGCCTTTTTCACCATTTTTAAATTTAATAGAAAAACCGGGTAAATCCAATAAACATATAGAAAAGTCCAAAACGTATTTGCACTCCAAAGTAATATTAACAGAAAATAATTGAGAATCCACTTGAATTATCTCCAAGTGAGCTGACCTATTGCAATCCGGGATCTCATCCTGAGGAGAGATTACAACATTAGAGCGATCAGCCCCTGCTACCCCAAAAAATGAGGGCATCCATAATAATTTGAATCCTGAATAAATTGAAGACATAACAAAAAAAAAATTTCAGCCGAGTTTAGGTAGTTTATCCTCATTTCGGAGGAATTAAATTCTTGATATCCCCTGGAGATAATCCATAATTTTGCCCCAAGGGCTTATCCACCAATTCCATAAAATCCAAAAATAAACCCCCATAATTTGTCCTACCATTGGACATAAAAAATAAACAGCCCTTTTCCAAAACATGAGTGCATCCAATTTATGCACTCTATTATCAAATGCCACTACACTCTTTATTAGTGCAGGGAAAACCATATCCTCCATAAAAATCTCTTCCTGAGATTGAAACAAATCCACCATACATTTACCAGATTCATAAACCATATCCACATCTGAATTGCAGACAGTCTCCGCTTTTGAAGACAAAACCTGAAGTAAATATTCCTCTAAATCAAATTCCAAATTATCCAAAACAAAATTATCCCCAACATCCAAATTTTCTTCATCTTCAGAAACCTCTTCTTTCCAAACAGAAGAGTCAACAAAAATAATATCTTCAGGCTGGACAAAATCTTCAGGAATGGCTGAATCCGAAATTTCATCAGTAACTAGTTCTTTTACACCATCCTCTTCTATCTCTTGAGCAAGAAAAACCTCTTTTCCAGAGTCCAAATCAACAGAATTATGAGTATCCAGATGTTCTAAAATAGCCTTCTTTAGCACCTCCATACCAGGAATCCTAGTTTCTCCATCTGGGAGATCCTTCATTAAATTCCCATTAATAAGCACCATCAAAACATCTTTCTTAACCTTTTCCCCCATAGCATCCCAAAAAACATACTTTGATGCATTTAATGAAATAAAATTTCATACTCCAACAAATAATCCAGAACCACCTGAAATTCAACCATAAACTGATGATACTGATGCAGAGATGTTACACCACCTTTTGATTGCCATTTCCTAGCTATATCCTTTAGATCCTCAAATGAATAAACTTTTGGCCACCTTTTTTCCATTTCCATCTTGAGCTTTCTCCAATCTTGACCTTTATAACCATCCATAGAAATAACCTCCTTTTCCACATCTCTGTCCAAAATAAAGAACCTAATCTGCTTCACCATATCCAAAGGTAAAGCACCATCAATAGCAGCTGCAGATTCATACCTATGTAAAAATCCTTCTAAATCATCTCCAGAAAACTTGGGCCCATCCCAAGATACAATCCTTACTGATGCCCTCACAGGTACACCAGCAGCCAACACAGCAGTTCCACTAGTAGAAGACATCCCAAAACATAAGAAAAGCGTTAACAACCGTTAAAATAACAAGCCTCTTGCAGGCCAATAACAAAAATCCAATTAGAGTTCCAGAGAATAAGCCTCTTGCAGGCTAAGAAAGTCCTAGATCCAAGTAAGTCCTAGAAAAAGCTAGAGATTTCGGACCCCACGTTGGGCGCCAACTATGGTAAGGTAAACTCTTACAGTCGCCTTGCTGTAAGCAGAATCCGGAGGAGATATGTGGATTTAGCTGAAAACCCCGTCCTTCCAATAAAAATAACAAAGTAGGTGTTCTAAATCACTAAGCTAACCAATCTACTTAGATCTGATTGATAAAAAATAATGAAACTCTAAAATAATTAACGCTTATTGAGATTAAATGATCGTGGCTGTTGATAAAGAAATACTGATATCAACAATTAAGGTGTACCAGTGAAAGATCTGTAAAGATTGACTTTTATGTTTTTATAATAATTTGAATTTTTATGAGACAGCAATAATCAAGTCCCAGCGACGAAGACCTTTCTAAAGATACCCTGTATGAAGTGTTATTTAAACTGTTGAATTGTATTTCTAAGATGTTATGTAAAAATAATAATGTTATAAGGGTATTACAAGTTATTTTAATTTGTTGAGTAATAAAAAATGAGTCTGTGGTGGTTAAAGATTAAGCTGTATGATATGTCCCCCCCTCAATTTCGAGTTTGAGAAGCGCTTAAGTATTCCTAGTCACGTGCCTAAGTTTTCCCCTCCAGAGCTCTTCCAGAGTCAATCCGGAGCCCATACGGAGCCGGAACGGAGTCCGTACGGAGTCGAAACGGAGTCTGTCTGGACTTCCGGACTCAATTTAGAACCTTAAAACTATAATAAAAAATCTGAAAAGATTACACATAATAGAGCTACTTCCCCTTTACATACCAAACTAATTTTCGTAGTCCGCGCAGCTCTAATTACCCCGTGAAAATTCATCAAAGTTAAGTAATTTTTGAAAACGTAAATATTTCTATAAAACTTTAAAATTCATTTAAAAATATAAGAAAAATAGTAAAAATTCTGGGAAAATTTCCCAAGGTTCTTGAGTGACTTGACTTGATACTTATAAATTTTTAAGACCGTAAAAATAAGTTTTCTCCGTAAAATAAATTGTATTGTGTAGGCATTCGCTCGTGACCAATTTCTTCATATTTTAAACTCCAATAAATTAAATAAAACCCTTTTATAAAAAATAATAATGCCAATCTTGCACGCCGTAATAACTCCATTTACGTACTTAGGTGCCGTACTAAACTTTAGGCTACCACACCGTGAACAATCAATTTCAGGATTCCAATGCGTTAAAAATTCATGGCCAAGAATGGTATTGTCCATTCTTGGGGCTTCCAAGACTGATAATTTCCACTCCAAGGGGGGAAAATTCAGAAAGTTGAAAACCCATAAAACTTTCTTACTTACTCAATATTTGGGTTCCTCTGATTTGACCAAATAAATTGGAGTTCAATTGATATCTGTGAATGTCAGCTTTAACTTCTCAGCAAAAGATAAACTGACATAAGAAATTGAAGCTCCAGAGTCTATGAGACAACTGAAGGGGGTATCCTCCTTAAAAAGAATGAATCTCAAGCGGTTTAAGGCAACTCCAGTCCTTAAGACATGGAAGTTATGTGCACTGGGAGAGATAATATAGTTTGCTTTGCACACAAGTAGACTATCTACTAGTTTTTTGACTTCAAACTAGTACCTTCTCTTTCCTCCAACTTCACACAATCTTCTAGCTTGTGCTTACCCCCACGATACATACATAGCCCATTATCTGCTCATCTCTTCCTCTCAGCTACTTTAAGTTCCCCTTTTGGGTCCAATCCTTACTGATATTGCCTGGGGTTGAGCCTTTTGGTAGAGGTTTGTCCTTTCCCTTATTGGGTTTGGATTGAGTCAAGGAGGATTGAGTTGGCCATGGGTGTGAAGGTCCTGATTTAAAATTTAGGCCTTGAGATTTGTTGGCGTATTGACAATGTTGTAGTGGTCCTTGGTAAACACTGTCAAGCTCGAGGGTTTGATCCATTAAATCTGTTAAGGTAGTCATCTTCTGACCATGAAGATATTATTGATCCAGAATCCTCAAAGGAAGTCCCTTTTTGAAATGATATTTGAGGGCAGCATCATTCCAACCTACTCAAGTTTGAAGTGCTCTGAAGTTTGAGATATATTCAGAGGCTTTAACATTATCACTCATCCAGAGGAAATCAAGTTCAATTTCCAAATTGTCAGTTTCATTAGGGTCACTGAACAACGTAAAAATTTGGTCTTCAAACTTTTCCAAGTTATTGATAAGTAAGTGTGTTTCTGTCGAAGAGAGCATGAGAAGATAAGGTTTGCACCATCTGGCTGCTTTTCCAGCTTGGAATGAAGAAGCGTAAACAACCTTTGATTGGTCGTTATGGAACAGGAGCTTGCAGGCTTTCAAGAAGGGGCACAATCCGTCTGGGTGTTCTCCATCAAATTTGTCAGGAGATTTCATGGAAGGAGTTTTGAATTTTGATCCCTCCAAAGACGTTGGATTTGAAATTGTTTTCATGAAAAGTCACATGATGTCTTCTAGAGAATTAGATAGTCCAGATTCCAAAGGTTGACTAGAAGTGTGAGTAGCAGGGGCAGATGGTGCCTCATGCATTGTATCCTCTCCTCTGCTTCATCTCTAGAGTCATAAAAATGCTGGGGGATGTATTCCACAGATTGGACTGAGTGTTTCCATTCCCCAATGTTGAGAGGCTCCAGAGAGTGAGTTCGGGAAACAGGCTGTGTGGCTGTTGGCCTGCCTCTGGCGCAAGCCCTAGTAGTAGTACCCGTAGGAGGAGTGAGTTGAACAGGTGCCATTTTTAAAGAACTTAAAAACACCTAAAAAGGACATAGTAGTGCAAAAGAATGAGAACTACAGAGAATTAAATTATACTTTCACCGGAAGACCTATGCATAAGTTTGAGGGTGTTCCTAGAAACTGAGATGGAGGGATTAGTTTAGAGACTTCTTTGAAGTACAGAGGAAATATTTGAGGATGCGATTTCAAGATGAGTTGAAGGAAGAGAAGCTTCTTTGAGATATGTTCGATAAGAATCTCAATATAATTTAAAGGTAAGATTAATATTCTTAGGATATCACAAAGGGCTGTAAACTCAATAATCAAAGATTTAAGTTTTTAGAAATGATTACTGGGAAAATAAGGAAATGTACAATAATAATGATTTAACCTGAAGCTTTACCACTATTAACTAGATATATGTTTTATAATTTAATTCTAATGAATTTTGAACCAAAATCTAATCCCTTTTATATCCACTACTCCTCCTCGCATTGAACTCATGCCCATCCATCATTCCCCACGCCACAGACCTCCGAAAAAACACCTGTTACACCTGGACCCTCCTCAATAACATCTGTTAACCCTTTGACCCACCACTAACCATCTGATCCATGTTCACTACCCCTGTTAACAACCCACTGACACATAATAAACCTTTAGCGGAATATTGCATTGGCCATTGCACTGTGTGTCACCTATCAAAGAAAATACTGAACACACTATTGAGAGATTAACTAATTTAGATTTAAAGTTTTAGATTATCATGGTTGAATAGTGAGTACACAAAGGAAAGTTGCAGTTGCTATGTAGAATTGCTTCTGAGCTTCGAATATGGATTTAGACCACTTTCTTATTGATTTATTGAGCTGCTTTTGCATCAAGTGTCACATGGTGCGTGAAACTTCTCTAGAAACCTCTTAACATCATCACCATTAAAATTGGTGCCATTCCAAGTTTTGATCCTAACGCATTCCCTAACCATCACTGCAGGCAGACATTCCCCCAACTGACAGTCACCATAGAAATAGAAGATCCAGAAGCAATTCTTCCAGACAAAAATACCAAAAAGAGCCAATCACAGGCAAAAAAGAATCCAAAGAACTAACAGATTTGCACCCCACGTTGGGCGCCAGAAATGTAAACAATCCTATAGTACTAGCTATAGGCCTTGACCAAGGGAGTTGGAGTAAAACCAGAAGAAATATCGCAGTCCCTTTAGAAAATAAAGTGAGATTTACCCATTACAGTAAACTGGTTCCTGCTACCACAAAGCCCCTTTTCCAAAGACACTTGACTTCTTGATCAGTCAAGAAAGTTGTCTCCAGACAGACTACCAAACCAAGGAACTGAAATGCAGACTAATGTCCACACCAGAGAAAGCAATGATACTTGATGTAGGTTGCAAATCCACACCAGAGACAGCAATGATACTTGCTATAGCTTGAAAGACTATAACAAAGAAAACAGTTGCTAAGTAGAGTTAAATGAAGAACTCACTTGCAACAAACACAGCCAAATTGTGGCCAATAACAGTGAAAACTGAGTGAGGAACAAGGATATCACTGCCAGATGGTTGAATGATAATTAAGGTACCCCAAACTGTCTTTTTCACCATATACACACAGACTACTAATCAAGAGCCCATGCACACCTGCAAATCCAGCGTTCCTGACCACCAAATTGCATAAAACCACCCTAGAATTGCTTCCAGCCCTCTAGCATTGAGGCGGGTAGTCCGCCCAGAACTGGGAAGCCTTCCTGAGGCGGACTGATCACCCTGAAGCCAGAAAACCACCAAAAAACACCCAAACTAGTTAAAAAATTAACCTACAACTACTAACACCCTTAAAACACCTAATTACACTACAACAACATTAAGACATGAAATATAGAGAAAATTCCGCTCTTTCCAATTTTACTAAGAGCTAACCCTAAGACTTAAGTTTAGCCCATAAAACACAAAAAACAAAATTCAACAGCAATCTTTTAAAAATGAAAAGTGAAAAATTATCCCCCAAATACTTATGCTATGAAAAATTTCCTTAAGACATAAAATATAGAGAAAAACCAGCGCTATCTAATAGTAACCTCCAGATCCCCTTAGTTACAATATTTGCTGCTTTATTCTTGAAAAATACCCAATTATTTGAACAATGCCATTTAAGACATACCAAAATACCACCAAATAAACCAACAAAAGGCTCCGCCAATGTTGGAAGACCACAGTGCACCCTTCTTGGTAGGTGTCTACCACCAATATCTTCAGATGGGAATCCACCACCTCCTTCACCTTGTCCAAGGCAGGCAGTTTTTGACCTTCATTAGAGAGAGTCTTCATCAAATCTTTCCTTGATAACTCTTTTAACACCACCATCCTGACATCTCTAGCCAGGGCAGACCAAAAAACATCTTTGGCAGCATTATCATGCACCAGCTCCTCCACTTCCACCAAGTATTCTACCACAGGATCAAACTGTAGCAGAAACTTCCTGTAACTGTGTATGTTACCAACACTTCCATTAGACTTCCACTCACAGACAACCTTATTCAGGTCCACCATAGTGAACCTGACGCCCCATCTATCTACCATTTCCCTACACAATAACCTCCAATCTCTCTTTTAGAAGCCAGACATGGCCACAACCTCCTTCTCCACTGCCCTATCTCCAATGAAGAAGATGATTTGCTTCACCATATCCAGGTAGGAAGCACCGTTGTAGAAAATCTTATAGTACTAGCTATAGGCCTTGACCAAGGGAGTTGGAGTAAAACCAGAAAGAAAAACCCCTGTCCCTTTAGAAAAACAAGTGAGATTTACCTGCTACAGTAAATTGGTTCCTGTTTACTAAAAGCCCCTTTCCCAATACACTTTACTGCTTGATCAGCCAAGAAAGAAGTCCCAGACAGACTACCAGACCAATAAACTGAAATGTAGACCAATGTCCACACCAGAGAAAGCAATGATCCTCTATGTAGGTTGCAAATCCACACCAGAGACAGCAATGATACTTGCTATGGCCTGCAAGACTATAACAGAGAAAACAGTTGCTAGTAAAGTTAAATGAAGAACTTAATTGCAACAAAACACACACTACGCAATATAGGGGGTGGACTTGCTAGCAAGTCCTCAACCTGAACTCAGATGGAACTCAGATGGAACTCAGACTGAACTCAGACTGAACCCATACTGAACTCTACTTGAACACCCACCTAAAACTGTTCTGCTGAGTGGTGTTCATCCCTGATTGTATGGTTCCTTTATCAATAGCTCAATGTGTGTTCAATCTATGGTGAGTTTGGGTCCAAGGTTGCGGACTTGCTAGCAAGTCCGCCCCCCATATTGTGTGGTGACAGCCAGATTGTGGCCAACAACAGTGAAAACTGCCTGAGAAACCGTATATAATCACCAGATTGTTGTATGATAATTAGAGTTCCCCCAAACTGTCTTATGCAGCATATACACACAGACTACCCCTGTAAGATCAATGCAAAGCAACGCATTTGGCACCTGTACCAGCCAAATTGATAAAAACCGTTCAGAAGTGCTCCCCAACCCCCTAAAACAGAGGTGGGCGGGCCACCTGAAGCTGCCATGCCTCCCTGAAGCCAGAAAACCACTAAAAACATCTGATCTACTTAGAAAGCTTCACTACAACTACTCAAACCCTTAAAACACAAAATTAAGCTATAAAAAATTGACACATAAAACAAAGAGCCAAATTAGCCCTATCTAATGGTACTAAGCACTTCAACCTAAGGCTTAAGGTTAGCCCGTAAAACACGAAAAACAAAATTAAACAGCTATCTTTTATAATGAAATATGAGGAAATGACCCCTTAAAACTTAGAATATGAAAAATGTCCACAAGACATGAAATTTAGAGAAACACTGGCGCTATCCAATAGTAGTACCTAAATACTTTCAGTCCAAATATTCACGTAATAAATCCAGAAAAAAGCCCAATTCTTCAACCAATGTCAATTAAGACATGCACAAACAGCACCTAACCGCACAACAAACGCTGTAGACAATCCTATAGTACTAGCTATAGGCCTTGACCAAGGGAGTTGGAGAAAAGCCAGAGAGAAAATCCCCTGTCCCTTTAGAAAAATAGAGTGAGATTTACTTGCTAAAGTAAGTTGGTTCCTGTTTTTCTAAAGCTCCTATTTAACACACTTGACTGCTTGATGAGCCAAGAAAGTAGTCCCCAGATAGACTACAAGACCAAAGAACTGAAATGTAGAACAAGTCCACACCAGAGACAGCAAAGATACTTGATGTAGGCTGCAAATCCACACCAGAGACAGAAATAATACTTGCTATAGCTTGCAAGACAATAACAGAGAAAACAGTTGCCAAAGTTAAGTTAAATGAAGAATTCACTTGCAACAAACACAGCCAATTGTGGCCAGAAAACCGTGAAAACTGAGTGAGGAACAATGATATCACCTCCGGATGGTTGTATGATGATTAAGGTTGCCCCAAACTGTCTTATTCACTATGTACACACAGACCACTAACTAAGAGCCCATGCGCACCCACCAATCTGGCGCCTGTACCTGCCAGATTGCATAAAAACCCTCCTGGAGCGCTCCCCAACCTCCTAAAACAGAGGCGGGCGGGCCGCCTGATGTCGGAGGTGCCGCCTGAAGCGGCCCGGCCTCCCTGAAGCCAGAAAACCAATAAAAACCACTAATCTACTTAGAAAAATTAGCTACAACTACTAAAACCTTTAAAACACGGAATTTCACTATAACAACATTCAGAAATAAAATATAGAGAAAAATTAGCTCTATCCAACGGTACTAAGCACTTAACCCTAAGACTTAAGGTTAGCCCGTAAAACACAAAAAACAAAATTAAACAGCAATCTTTTATAAATGAAAAATGAGGAAATGACCCCTTAAAACTCAGAATATGAAAAATGTCTACAAGACATAAAATATAGAGAAAAACCAGGGCTATCCAATGATAGTACCCACATACCCGCAGACCCAATATCCACGGAATAAAACCAGAAAAATACCAAATTCCTTAACAGATGTCAATTAAGTCATGCACAAACAGCGCCAAATCACACAACAAAGGCCCCTGCCAATGTTGGAAGACCACATCCTCCCTCCAATTGAGAATGTACGCATTCTTTCTTCATCCAACCACCATGTTTAACCTCCTTTCCAAATCTGCCTCTGAAATGGGCCCCTGCCAATACTGCATCAACAATAATTTAATCTGCGCTATAACACCACCTGTTCATCCATACAGAACGTCCTGCGATGTCTGTCACTCCAGAAAGAAGACCTGCCACAGACCTGGTCCACTTTCTTCTACAACAGATTCACCTCCGCCTCAACCTGGTCCTTCTTCTGCCAGCACCAAAAGATCTAGGCCATCCATCCTGATACCCAGATTAATCAAAAAGCTCCACCCTTCCCAGAAGAGTGCCACAACCCATAAAGCAACTAGTTCCCCCATCCCTGGTCCATCTGATGGTAAAGAACATTCATTCCTTCCTTCAACTTTAAAACTGATGACTTCTCAGTTCCTTCCTCTTCTGATAGTGATGATAACAATGAAGGATCCATTGCACCACCAACACCAACATTAATAAAAATAATTTCAGAATTTCTTTTTTTTTTCTACTAATATACTAAAATAAAAAAATTAATAAATAAAATGAAATGAAATAAAATAAATGAAATAAAATAAAATATAAAAAATAATACAAATGGTATCCCCCAGCCAATTGATGAGCTGATCCCCTGATACCTTACCCACATCCAAGTGCACCTTGATGTGGATACACAATTAAATCTTTTAAATGATTAATCAGAAAACAAAATTCAAAATTTGGAAATTCAGAAAATAATAATAAAAAATAATGAAACACAGAAACTCATGAAATAAATAATAAATAAAAATAAAATAGCATTGCCCGGCCAATTGATGAGCCTTTCCCCACCAATGCTTGCCCACATCCAGGTGACCCTGATGTGGTAACACCCTATATTTTTGATTTTATAATTTTAAACAACCCCCATAAAAAAATTAAAAGAAAAAAAGAGAAAAAAGAAAATAATCTAAAACTACTATCTAGCAAAAACATAACTGTAAAATCAAAGAACATCCAGCTCCATAGATGATCCAATAAGGGAAGGCTGGTCCATAGAAATGATCACTGGGTGGGCTCCCTCCAATAAGTAAAAATGATGGGAGACCACCAGTAATCCACCACCAATATGAAAGAACCAAAGATAAAGAAGCCAGTCCCAAACCAGTTTAAAGTCATAGCGGACTCAAAACCTGAATAATAAACAACAGAACTAGAATTCAACTAGGAAAAACAAAAGACTTGAAACAGACATTCTGGGGTAACTGTTCTACAGAGCAGCCAGCTCATCAGTTACCCCACACTTGCCAAAATAAAATCTAGAAGCCCCCCCTGGGTACCTTCTAACAATTCACAACATTCAACTCAAAAAAATCCAAACCAATAAGAGTGAAGAGTCCGGCACTTGAAAACCATAGCAATTTCCAGTTTAAAGTCATAGAGGACTAAAACCTGTGAAAAGAAACCAATACTAGGGTTCAACCAAATTAAGATAAAGGGTTGGAAACAGAAAATCTGGGGTAACTGTTGATAGAGCAGCCAGCCCATCAGTCACCCCCACACTTTCCAAAATAAAATCTAGAAGCCCCACCCCTGGGTACCTTCTAACAATAAAGTTTCCAACAAACAGATGCATAGCATCACCACAAAAAAACCAAAATTAAAGAATGGTCCGTAGTTTATCCTCATTGCGGAGTCAATCTTCTTCATGCCTAGTGCCTCTGGTATAAAACCTATTCACTTGGTCTGCAGCCACCCTCTTTTTCAAGACTGCACCATCCAACTCTTCCAAAACATAAGAACCCCCAGACACCTGAGATCTGACTCTGTAAGGTCCATTCCATCTGTCAGCAAACATTTTCCCCCACTGACTCTCCAAACTTCTATTATACACCAAAACCAAACAACCAGGTTTCAAGGGATTCCTGAGTCTATGAGCTAATTTCTTGTCCCAGTATCTTACTTATTGATTCCTAATCTTCATCATTCTAGAGTATGCCTTCTCTTGACATTCCTCTCTACATTCCAACTGTTGCATCCTGGCACAGAGCAAATCTTCTGTTGTTTGCACGTCATCCCAATCAATTCCAAGATAAGAGACAGCTTCCAAGTCCACTGGTAGAACAGCTTTCTGACCAAACATTAACTCATAAGGAGAATAGCCAGTTGTCCTCTTCACAGTTACCCTATCAGCAAATAAAACCAAGGGTAAATAATGCCTCCACTTTTCGGCACTATCTCCACACATCTTCACCAAAGCATTCTTGATAACTTGATTGCCTCTTTCAACCATGCCTTCAGATTCAGGATAATACGGTGTAGCCACTCTAACCCTAGAACCCACACTAGCCACAGCTTCTTTAAATTCGGCACCAAACTCTGGCCCGCCATCAACAGTCACCAACTTCATCAACCCATACCTATAAATCCACTCCTTCTTCAAAAACTCTGCCACATTCTTGGCAGTCAAATTAACCAGAGGCACTGCCTCAACCCAACCAGACAAATCATCCCTAGCAACAATCAAGTATTTATACCTGCCCTCTTTAATTTGGACAGCATCCAGACTAACCCTTCCAAAAACAGTTGATTCACCAGTAGCACAGCCCATCTCTTTAGGTTTCAAGTGACTTCTTCTTTGACATTCTTCACAAGATTGAACCCAACCCTGCACAGCCAACTTCATACCCGGCCACCAAAATCTGTCTGCTACTCTTCTATAAGTCTCCCCAAAGCCTCTATGACCAAGGTCTTCATGCAAAGACTTCAAAACCAATTCTTGACCTTTCTTCTGAGTCACCACCACTTGAGGATTAGGATGTCTCCTTCTCATCAAGCGCCTTCCTGACACATAAAATCCAGGACTCTTCTTCCTGATCGCCAACCAAGTATCATCATCACAACTATCTGGCCTCTCCAAGGTCAACAGATATTCCACCAAAATAAAATAAAACCCAGATTGACCCCAGGTCCCATCTTCAAAATCCAACAAAACAACATCCAAGGGTACAATCCTGTCATCAAAATCACCAGTGTGAACATGAGCCAATTGAGCAGCCCAACCAGGACACCAATCCTTAAATTTTGGCACGTCCTTTTCTTTCCACTGAACCTTGTGAGAATCCAGTTCACTAACAAAAACACCCTTTTCCAATTTTGAGCTGTCCCAAACAACAACTACATCTTCATCAACAAAAACATCTTGATCACCAGAATCAAGATCAGATCCAGCCAGTTTAACCTCTTGGGGTAGGTCAGAATAATCATCCAGTTTAGCCTCATGGGGGAGGAAAGAAAAATCCTCAGCACCCTTTGTGCTGGCCCTAATCACTGGAACATCTTTGTCAAACTCTTCAGAATCAGAATCCTCATCTGTAAGTGGCCTCCTTGATAACCCATCAGGCATAGTAAAATTTTTACCTGGTTTGTGTACCAGGTCAAAAGAAAAATGTTGAATAAATGCCACCCACCTAGTCATTGGAGCATTTGGAAGACTAGGTGTATTGATCATCTGAACCAAAGATTTTGCATCCACCTGCAGCTCAAAATGCTGCCCCCACAAAACCGTCTGTAGCTTCTTTAAAATTTTAGCTACACCACACAATTCCAACTTAGGTGGAGAATACCTAGATTCCACCTCATTAAACACCACAGACTCATACCTTACTGGCCTGACCCTCCCAGTCTTATCCTCCTGAGACAACACAGCACCAGCAGCAATATAACTTGAGTCCACTGCCAGATAAATCTTTCCCGCACCAACACCATAATCCAACTTGTGAAGAATTATGTCTTCACCAACAATCTTTTTTAGCTTCTGAAAAGCCTCTTCACACTCTTCCGTCCATTCCCAATCTGCATCTTTTCTGGTCGACCTTCTTAAAGGTGAAGCCAACAAAGAAAAATCCTTAATGAAAATCCTGACATATACACATACACCCAAAAATCCTCTGACTTCAGTAGTATTTTTAGGCCTTGGCCATGCCTGAATTTTATTAATCTTCTTCTTCGCCATAATCCTTCCCTCTTTACACACCACATGACCCAGAATTTCCAAAGCAGGAACACAACAACAGAATTTTGTCCCTGAAATTGTCAAACCAGCCTCTTCTATCCGGAACAACACTCTCTCTAGAGTTATTGCATATTCCCACAAAAACCTCCTTATGCCAGGGTTCTCCGCTAACACCTCATTACCATAATCAGTGGATGGTCCTTTAATTCCACCATCATCAATAAAAATACCAGCATGAGTAGGAACATCATCCTGCAAAATCCAAGCCATCTGTGCTTGATAAACTGCCACTGAATTAGTTGCTCCTTGAGGCAACCTAGTGAGCTGAAATCTTCCCAAAGGAGTCTCAAAAGTTGTGAGAGGCCTTGAATCCGTGTGTAGTTCCCTCTCATCATAACCACCCATAATATTACCCAAACCATAACACACCCTTCCAGCAAAAGCTTCGACAAAATCTTCTGCGCTTGGCGGCATACCAGCGTCCTTGATAGTGACTCTATTCAAGGCTCTAAGATCATGAACCACCCTCAACTTTCCATTCTGCTTCTTTACACAGAACACCGGACTTGAGTAACTGGATGTTGATTGTTCATATAACCCAGTCCTGACTCTCTCCCTAATAATCTCCACAAAATCCTCTCTGATAGCTGCTGGAATTGGAATAGGTTTGATTTGCCAAGGTTCATGACAAACAACAGGAATCAAGTAAGGTTCCCCATAAGAGTGCTTCAGAACACCCCTTTCCTCCTCGAAAAATGCCACCGCTTTTTCCCTTAGCTCAATAACATGCAACAACAACCTCTTTTCTTCCTCAGACAACCACCCATCAGGACCAAAATTAACAACTTTCAATCTTTCCACAGTCACCCTAGCCGTCTCTACAAATTCTGGAGGATTCTTCACCAAAGGAGTACAGTACGGATCTCTTGACAAAGGAGGTCTCTTCAAAGGCGGATTCAAACCCACAGGCATAGGCTCATTGACAGGCCTAATCTTCTGCGCTACCTTCTTATACTTGTCCCCTCCACCTTCAACTTGAGGGATCTTCAGGAATTCTTCACCACCAGACCTGGAACAAAAACCAAGGGTTTCCCCATTGCTCACATGTGTGGCCAAGGTAATGTTTTTGACAGGTGTAGAAGAAACCCTAGCGGTGCACAATTGGGAGGACTTACTTTTAGACCCCAAACTCACCACTCCAAAACTTTTCCGCAATTCCACATCTTCATCCTCACTTCCAACTTCCAAATCTTCAAATCTTGATTCGTCTTCTGAATCACATCTTCTGAAATTGTGCAGTTTATCCTCATGCTGGAGGTCCAAAAATTGATCTTGACGATCATCATGCTTCAAAATTTTCTGCAGTTTAACCTCATGCTGGAGGCCCAAAAATAGATCTTGACGATCTTCACAAAAATATTTTGCATCTTCTTTCTTCATTATCTTCAGATTTTTTTCTTGATTTTCTTGAATTATCTTGAAATTTTTATCTTCTTTTCTTGAGTTTTCTTCTGTCCTACAAAAATAACCAGGGGTTTCCCCAATGCTCACAGGTGTGGCCCAGGTAATGTTTTTGAAAGGTGTAGAAGAAACCCTAGCGGTGCACAATTGGGAGGACTTACTTTTAGACCCCAATCTCACCGCCCCAAAACTTTTCCGCGTATCTTTCAATAAATATATATAACCAATCTTCTTCTTTAAACTTGAATTAAAAATAATTAAGAATCTTGAGAGAGAACAGAGACTTGATAAAAAACTTGATGAATACTTGCAGAGAAGAGAAACCTTAAAAAGAGAAAGTTGAAAATCCACTTGGTATATCTCCAAGGGAGCTGACCTACTACAACCTGGGATTTCCTCATCTTGGGGAGAGGTTGTAGCACTAGGGTGATCAGCCCTGTTTACTCTAAAAAAGACAGACTCTCAATAGAGCCTGAGCCGCACTCCAAAAAACCAGAGGCAGCACCCACTTCCTTCCTTCTCCTGCAGCAGTCCATGCACTGGCACATTGAAGATAAACCAGGCCTAGTCTCCCAACCGTCCTCTCCAGGGGATGATAACCTCATGTGAAGCCTCCTTTTGTCTTCACCAGTCAACTCCAAACTGATTCCCAAATCAAATTGATAACCAATTCTTGCCTGAAAATCCATCAAGAATGGCCCGCCCAAAACTGCTTTTACATTACCTTTAGCAATGTAAAAATGAACCTTCCCTGAGGCTCCTCCAACATCTAACTTCACAAACTCTGAAGTTCCGACCAATTCAGTGACATGGCCACTGATCCCTCTCAAATTACCACCAATACCAGTTTTGATGGGGAGGCCCATATGAGTTGCCTCAAACAAAGAAATCAAGTTTATCTGAGAACCTGAATCCACCAATGCCCTTGCCTCCCTGCCATTCAGAGTGACATTGACATATCCCAGAGGAGCAGAAAAATGAGTTTCCAACCCCTCACCAAACTTTTCAGCAGAATCACAAATGTATTCTACCTCACCAGAAGAAACCCTTCTCCTGGTCAATAACTTCTTTTGCCTATCAGCCAACCCTGGACTGATAGCATACAATTCCCCATAAGATAGGGAAACTTGACCCTGCTTCATCCTTTCCAGGACAGAGTCCATAACATTAACTTGACCAGACACTACTGGCCTCTCAAAGTGAGCTCTTTGCTTCACCACCTTGGTCCTAGAAGATTCTTGAGGACCAGCACCACCAACAGATTTACCATTAACAGGAACCAAACCAGATCCCTCACCAGAACCTCTGACTCCAACAGGCTTTGGCAATGAAGCCAAAGGGAAATCCTCCTCAGAGTCAGAATCCACCTCCATTGGCATTGGCTCACCATTCAGGTCCAATGCACCAAAACTAGGGTGGCCCATGCCAGCCATACCTTTCTGCATCTTGTAAAGCTCCTCTTTGCTGTACCTTTTCCTAGCTGCACTCAGCTAAGGATCACCTTTTGAAGCATTTGGCTTTGGTTGGGCCTGAGAACTGCTCTTAGGCCTACCCACCTTCCCTGCTTCCACATCATAAACACGAGCCAAGCATTCACCACTTGACTGTCCACCACAAGAATACAACTCCAAACCACCAAAAGAAGTAGAAAAAGAGACCTTATTGACCTCCTTCCCCTTTCCCTTGACATCCTCATCTACCTTAACAGAAGACTTCCCCTGATCAGGAATCTCCTCAAACCTTGGCCTCCTTTGATTGAGACCACCCCTTCTCCTGACCAAATCAACAGGAGCCTGCCCCTCACTGGGCTTCACAAAAGATCCGTCAGGGAACTTAAAAACCCTGCCATCAAACTCCACTTTTCCTTCAGACACATCTCTGTTCAGTGCCCAACAATCATTGGACCTGTGCCCCCTCCTACTGCAATAAGAGCAAACCCAAGGATCACGCCTACCAGCCCTCCTTTCAAACTCTCTTGGCTGAGAATGTGCCTTATTAACCTTCTTGGCCTCCTGGACAAAAATGTGCAGCTGTTTTGTCAGATCAGTTAGCTGATCCATCATTGGGTCCCTCTCCTGTTCAGGAACCTGCACCAAATTCTTCTCCTCCTTCTTCTCCCTAACTTCCTCTTCAGCCAAAGCCTCACTGACTTTGCTGAAATACTTGGCACACCCTTCCTGATAGGTGTTCACAGCCAATAACTTCAAATGGGCCTCAACAGCCTCCTTCACCTTATCCAAGGCAGGCAACTTCTGATCCCCATTAGAAAGAGTTTTCATCAATTCCTTTCTTGACAACTCCTTCAACACATCCATCCTGACATCTATAGCCAGGGCAGACCAAAAAACATCCTTGGAAGCATTTTCATGTGCCAGCTCCTCCACTTCCACCAAGTATTCCACCACAGGATCAAACTGTAGCAGAAACTTCCTGTAACTATGTAAGTTACCAACACCACCATCAGATTGCCATTCACTGAAAACCTTATCAAATCCACCATAGTGAACCTGACACCCCATCTATCCACCATTTCCCTACACAACAATTTCCAATCCCTCTTCTTGTAGCCAGACATGGCCACAATCTCCTTCTCCACTGACCTATCACCAATGAAGAAGATAATCTGCTTCACCATGTCCAGGTAGGAAGCACCATCCACTCCAGCAGCAGTTTCATACTTCTCTAGAAACCACTTGACATCCTCCCCATTAAACTTGGTACCATCCCAAGTTTTAATCCTCACACATTCCCTAACCATCACAGAAGGAGGACCATCCCCCCCCACTGACAGTCACCACAGGAATAGCAGAACCAGAAGCCATTCTTCCAGTCCAAAACACCAAAAAGAGCCAACCAAAGAAAACAGTGATTCCAAAGGACTAGCAAGTTCTTCCCCACGTTGGGCGCCAGAAATGTAGACAATCCTATAGTACTAGCTATAGGCCTTGACCAAGGGAGTTGGAGAAAAACCAGAGAGAAAATCCCCTGTCCCTTTAGAAAAATAGAGTGAGATTTACTTGCTAAAGTAAATTGGTTCCTGTTTTGCTAAAGCTCCTGTTTAACACACTTAACTGCTTGATGAGCCAAGAAAGTAGTCCCCAGATAGACTACCAGACCAAAGAATTGAAATGTAGAACAAGTCCACACCAGAGACAGAAAAGATACTTGATGTAGGCTGAAAATCCACACCAGAGAAAGAAAATATACTTGATGTAGGCTGCAAATCCACACCAGAGACAGCAATAATACTTGCTATAGCTTGCAAGACTATAACAGAGAAAACAGTTGCCAAAGTTAAGTTAAATGAAGAACTTACTTGCAACAAACACAGCCAATTGTGGCCAGAAAACAGTGAAAACTGAGTGAGGAACAATGAGATCACCTCCAGATGGTTGTATGATGATTAAGGTTGCCCTAAACTGTCTTATTCACTATGTACACACAGACCACTAACTAAGAGCCCATGCGCACCCACCAATCTGGCACCTGTACCTGCCAGATTGCATAAAAAACCCTCCTGGAGCGCTCCCCAACCTCCTAAAACAGAGGCGGGCGGGCTGCCCGACGTTGGAGGTGCCTCCTGAAGTGGCCCGGCCTCCCTGAAGCCAGATTACCAATAAAAACCACTAATCTACTTAGAAAAATTAGCTACAACTACTAAAACCTTTAAAACACGGAATTTCACTATAACAACATTGGGACATGAAATATAGAGAAAAATTAGCTCTATCAAATGGTACTAAGCAATTAAACCTAAGACTTAAGGTTAGCCCGTAAAACACAAAAAACAAAATTAAACAGAAATCTTTTATAAATGAAAAATGAGGAAATGACCCCTTAAAACTCAGAATATAAAAAATGTCTTCAAGACATAAAATATAGAGAAAAACAAGGGCTATCCAATGATAGTACCCACATACCCGCAGACCCAATATCCACAGAATAAAACCAGAAAAATACCAAATTCCTTAACAGATGTCAATTAAGACATGCACAAACAGCACCAAGTCACACGACCCACCTGAAGCTGCCATGCCTCCCTGAAGCCAGAAAACCACTAAAAACATCTGATCTACTTAGATAACTTCACTGCAACTACTCAAACCCTTAAAACACAAAATTAAGCTATGAAAAAATTGAGACATAAAACGTAGAGCCAAATTAGCCCTATCTAATGGTACTAAGCACTTCAACCTAAGGCTTAAGGTTAGCCCGTAAAACACGAAAAACAAAATTAAACAGCTATCTTATATAATGAAATATGAGGAAATGACCCCTTAAAACTTAGAATATGAAAAATGTCCACAAGACATGAAATTTAGAGAAACACTGGGGCTATCCAATAGTAGTACCTACATACTTGCAGTCCAAATATTCACATAATAAATCCAGAAAAACACCCAATTCTTCAACCAATGTCAATTAAGACATGCACAAACAGCACCAAACCGCACAACAAACACTATGGTAAGGTAAACTCTTACAGTTGCCTTGCTGTAAGCAGAATCCGGAGGAGATGTGTGGATTTAGCTGAAAACCCCGTCCTTCCAATAAAATAACGAAATGGGAACTCTAAATCACTAAGCTAACCAATCTACTTGGATCTGATTGATAAAAATAAGGAAACTCTAAAATATTTAACACTTATTGAGATTAAAATAAAAGTGGCTGTTGATAAAGAAATACTGAATACAACAATTAAGGTGTACCAGTGAAAGATCTGAAAAGATTGACTTTTATGTTTTTATAATAATTTGAATTTTTATGAGACAGCAATAATCAAGTCCCAGTGAAGAAGACCTTTCTAAAGATACCCTGTATGAAGTGTGATTTAAATTGTCGAGTAGTATTTCTAAAATGTTATATATAAAATATAAAGTTATAAGGGTATTACAAATTTATTTAATTTGTTGAGTAATAAAAAAATGAGACCGTGGTGGTTAATGATTAAGCTGTATGATCTGTCCCCCCTTCTCAATTTCGAGTTTGAGAGGTGCTTAAGTATTCCCAGTCACGTGCCTATGTTTTCCCCTCCAGAGCTCTCCCAGAGTCAATCCGGAGTCCGTACGGAGTCGAAACGGAGTCTGTACAGAGTCCGTACGGAGTCAATTAGAACCTTAAAAAAATCTAGAAAAATTACACATAATAGAGCTACTTCCCCTTTACATCCCAAACTAATTTTCATAGTCTGCGCAGCTCTAATCACACCGTGAAAATTCATCAAAGTTAAGTAATTTCTAAAAACGTAAATATTTCTATAAAACTTTAAAATTCATTTAAAAATATAATAAAAATAGTAAAAAATCTGGGAAAATTCCCCAAGGTTCTTGAGTGACTCGACTTGATACTTATAAATTTTTCAGACCGTAAAAAATAAGTTTTCTCCGCAAAATAAACTGTTTTCGCGTAGGCATTTGCTCTTGACTAATTTCTTCATATTTAAAACTCAAATATATTAAATAAAAAAACCCTTTTTAAATAATAACACCAATATTGCACACCGTAATAACTCCTTTTAAGTACTTAAGTGCCATACTAAACTTTAGGCTACCACATCCTCCCTCCAATTGAGAATGTCCCCATTCATAAAACTTGCATAAGTGGTCGAACACAATATTCATTTTTAACCTTCAACCACCATCTTCTTTAATCAACTATAAAATTCATCTTCATCTATATGTCTTTTAAAGAACTTGTCGCTCCATGTGAACTCTGTGCTCGATACCAGGTACCTTGTTTAATGTCCAACCCTAATCTTCCTGGCAGGACAGCTTGCGACTTATGCCGTGTAAAAAAAGTCAAATGTAACCGGCCAATGGTTCCTTCTAAAACAAACGTATATTTAGGACCAGCAGCTTTTCCTGATCCCTCAACTTCTAAAAAACGATCAAAAATTCCTGTCTTTTTAAAACAAATAAGATCAAAAACAGCTTCAAAAGTTCAATTTTCATCAGCGGATCCCGGCCTAATTTTGCCTTCACAAGATCCTAATCCTATAACGCCAGTGCCCCCAACCAACTTTGCTGAGACTATGTTTCCTGGCTCTAAATGTAAGACCCTAGTATCTTACTAAAAAAACTTTTAATCAAAATTGATTGAACCTATGACTTAATAACATATTTGAACTTCTAGCTGTCGAAATAACCAACACTGATGATGTTGGTAGAGTGAAGACGGACTATATCAATCATTATCCAAATTTTCATTTCTATCTTTTTCTTGACTTTACGAATGAGTTGAAACGAAAAATGCTGGCCTATTTTCAAGAAACTCCAGCTAATAACCATGAAGACCTCATGAAGAGAAGAATTTTAATGCAAGGCTTTGATAATGATGTTGAACAATTTCAAAGAAATTATCTTTTCCAACAGTATAATTTGATAAAATTTTGTTTTTGCTTGGTCTTCTTTTAACTTTCAACATAAATGATGTTTTCTTTCTTCTCTGGCTTGATATAACATAAAATAAAATAAAATAAATCTTGTGATGATTCCACTACTGAGAGCAAGGTTTGAATCCCTTCAGACTCCCATATACCAGTCTTCCTTCTTGTCACAGCATTGAGAGAGTGGATCTTCCTATGAGCCAAATACTCCTGATTCCAACCTCATAGGGCCCCCCACTGAGCCAAATTCTATGATTCCAATCTCGCCATAAGGTCCTCCAAGCTTCACACCAAAAAAAATGGCCTAACTATGAGGCACTAAAAAAATCATTCCCTAAAATCCAACTACCATCCTAACTTCTGATTCCTTCATCACAATTTTCAAACTTTGCTATACAGAAAACCCATAAAATACTTTTTCCAGGCTTCCAATAATAATATTAACTTTAGACCATGTTAAAGCGCCACAAATTTCACCTAATTAACCATTATGCTTTCCTTAGCATCATCACCACCTAAAATTTTAACCTCCTAAAGCTTATCAGCACCCAATTCCAGAAATAATTGAATAACCAGTTTAGAGTCTTAGTTGACAGTGATAAATTAAAACATTGAATTGAGTTATCCAAACAAGATTGACATTCCAGTTTAAAGTCTTGGTGGACCAAACGTATAATCGATTGCCAGTTTATGGTCTTGGTGGACCAAAGATCGTTTAAGTACATAAATGACTTGAAATATACCCAAATAAGGCCTAGGCTTGACCAAAGATTGAATAAATTTGATAATCCAGTTTAATGTCATGGTGGACCAAACATTTGATCGACAAGTAATCCAGTATAAGGCCATAGTGGACCAATGAATGTTTTAATTATCCTGCAGATATTAATTTTCCAGTTTAAAGTCATAGTGGACTAAACAATGAATGAACTACCAGTTTAAAGTCATGGTGGACCAAAAAATTGATCGATAAGAATTCCAGTTTAAAGTCTTGGTGGACCCAACAGCTTGATAAGAGTCCAGTTTAGGGTCTTGGTGGACCTAACAACTTCTCTATCCTCGAACCCTTCTCCAAAAATATCCAAAAAATCTTGAACGTCCTTGAATTTCAGTTTAAAGTCTTGAAGGACTAACAGCTCCAATAAAAAATCTTTAATTAAAGTCTTGAAAATAAGCCAGTTTAAAGTCTTGGAGGACTAAAAGATCCAAATACGTATAAAAAACCTTAAAGAACGTCTTGAACAGTAGCCAGTTTAAAGTCTTAGAGGACTAACAGCTGTCTTGAAGTAAAATCCCATAGGTTTTGAGTTCCCCTAGACCCTGTTTCCTGTCTAAACTAAACGAATAAAACTAAAAAAAAGAATGAAGACTGAAAAATAAAACTAAGAAATATAATAATAATTTTGATTTAATTAATTAATTATTTTTTTTTATTTTTATTTTTATTTTTATTTTTTATTTTATTTTATTTTATTTTTTTATTTTTTTATTTTTATTTTTATTTTTATTTTTATTTTTCTTATTATTTTATTTTTATTTATTTTTATTTATTTTTTTAATTAATTTTTTTTTTTTTTTTTTTTTTTTAATAAAAGATTTTTAGAAAAAGATAGTTTTGTAATAAAAGTTAAAATTTATTTTTAAAGAAAGATAAACAAATGTGAAAAGAAAGATAAAAAAAGAAATAATAATAAAAAAATTTCAAAATAACATTTTTAAAAGATGCCCCCCGGCCATTTGATGAGCCGTACCCTCGACATCATACCCACATCCAAGTGCAACTTGATGTGGTTACACAATTTTGAGAAATTGAAAAGAAAATAAAATAAATGAAAGTTTTTAGAAGATAATTTTTATAATGATGATCACTGGGTGGGCTCCCTCCAATTTATAAAAATGATTAGAGACCACCAGTGAGCATCATCTTTACAATAATTCATAATATATAAGAAAAGAAATCACAATCTAACATAAAAAAATCAAAAGCAAAATAAAATAAAAAGAATCTTGAATCCAGCGTTGAGAGCGGTGTCTCTTGATTCGTTCCAGTTTATAGTCTTAGTGGACTTCCTAAAATTAAAAGACAAAGCCAGGATTCAACTAGAAACAGGGAAAATTTTGGAAACGAACATTATGGGGTAATTGTGTATAGAGCAGCCAGCCCATCAATTACCCCCACACTTGCCAATATTAAATTAAGAAGGTTCCCCTGTGAACACTTCTTCCAATTAATTTTTAAAATTTTCCAACACTATCTTCACCCATATTTTAAGAATTTTGAATTTTGAAAATTTTCAAAAGAAGGTTTTCTTGCATTTCGTTATGTTTCATCACAGTTTTGCCGCCCATAAGCAGTGTAACGACAGTAAAGTATTTTGCTAAAAAGAAGATAGTTTATCCTCGTTGCAGAGGTTAATAAATTAAATAAAAGTCATTAAAATTGTAGTTTATCCTCATTTCGGAGTTAGACTTCGGCACACCTGGTGCCTCTAGGATAGAACCGTTTCACTTGATCGGCCGCTACCCTCTTCTTCAACACTACTCCATCCAACTCTTCTAGCACATATGAACCGCCAGAAACTTGCTCCTTGATTTTATACGGTCCATTCCACCTATCTGCAAACATCTTTCCCCACTGACTTTCCGAACTCCTATTATACACCAAGACCATATCTCCTGGATTCAAAGGTTTCCTTAATTGATGTGCCAACCGCTCATCCCAATATCTAACTGATTGGTTTCTGATCTTCATCATCCGCGAATATGCCTTTTCTAAATATTCTTCTTTCTTTTCTAGCTGCATCATTCTTGCACACAATAATTCTTCAGTAGTTTTGACCGTGTCCCAGTCAACTCCAAGATATGATTCAGCTTCTAAATTAACCGGTAAAACTGCTTTCTGTCCAAAAAAAAGTTCATAAGGTGAAAATCCAGTCGTCCTTTTGGCAGTGATTCAATCAGCAAATAAAACTAAAGGTAAATAGTGCCTCCACTTTTCGGCACTTGTCCCACACATTTTAACTAAAGCATCCTTGATAACTTGATGCCCTCTTTCAACCATGCCTTCAGCTTCAGGATAATATGGGGTTGCTACCCTAACCTTTGATCCAACTTTCAATACGGCCTCTTTAAACTCTGTCCCAAATTCAGGACCTCCATCTACCGTCACCAACTTCATCACCCCATACCTATATACCCAATTATTCAAAAAAAATTCTGCCACATTTTTGGCAGTTAAATTAATAAGAGGCGCTGCCTCTACCCAACCAGATAAATCATCTCTGGCCACAATTAAATATTTATACCGTCCCTCTTTTATATGAACGGCATCAAAACTAACTCTTCCAAAGAGCGTATATTCACCAGTCGCACGTCCAGGTTCTTTTGGCCTTAAATAACTTTGTCTTTGACATTCTTTGCATGACTGAAACCACTGTTTAACAGCCATCTTCATGCCAGGCCACCAGAATCGATCAGAAATTCTTCTAAACGTTTCTCCAACACCTCTATGCCTGAGATCTTCATGCAGTGATTTCAAAACTAATTCTTCCCCCTTCTGTTGAGTTATAACTACTTGACGATTTGGATACCTTCTCCTCATTAAACGTCGACCAGATAGGTAAAACGTAGATGACTTCCTCTTGATAGCCACCCATTCATCCTCTTCACAATCTTCTGGCCTCTCTAAAGTCAACAAATATTTGACTAACAAAAAATAAAAACCAGTCTGACCCCAGACTTCATCTTGAAAATCGATTAATACAACATCAATAGGGACTTCTCTATCACCAATATCACCTGCACATGAATGAGCCAATAATCGTTGACCTCTAAATAAATCTTAATTTGAGCTATGTTGACGTTTTTCTTCTGAACCTTTGGATCCTTCGTAAACCGTATTTGAAAATACCTCTTTCTCTTTATCCACCTTTTTATTTAAATTCTCTAATTCTCCAACATATACACCATTCCTTAATTTTCTACTATCCCACACTACCAATCCATCTTCCTCTACATACACCACATCTTCTTCTACCTCCTTTCTACCAAATTTATCTACACCTTTTCCAACACCTTTATTAACATAAAAACTATTTTCCAGTTTATCCTCTTGGTGGAGGTCATCGACACCATAATCTAAACACAATAGTCCTGTCAGTTTAACCTCATGGGGGAGGTATGGAAAGTCTTCAGCTCCTTTAGCGCTGGCTTTGATAATAGGTATATCTTCATCAAACTCTTCTGAGTCTGAATCTTCTTCAGTGGGTGGTCTCCTTGATAAACCATCTGGCATAGTAAAAGTCTTGCCAGGCTTATGAACTAAATCAAACAAAAAATGTTGAATAAAAGCTACCCATCTCGTCATGGGTGCATTCGGTAAACTTGGGGAATTAATCATCTGGATTAACGATTTCGCATCCACTTGCAACTCAAAATGTTGCCCCCACAAAATATGCTGAAGTTTCTTCAGTATTTTTGCCACACCACATAATTCCAATTTTGGTTGAGAATATCTTGATTCGACCTCAGTAAATACTACAGATTCATACCTAACTGGCCTGATGTAACCAGCTTTATCCATCTGAGACAAAACTGCCCCAGCTGCAACCTGACTTGAATCAACTGCTAGATAAATTCTGCCAGAATCTTTTCCATAATCCAACTTGTGCAGGACTAAATCCTTCCCTACAACCTCTTTCAACTTCAAAAATGCCTTCTCACACTCTTCATCCCACTCCCAATCTGCATCCTTTCTTGTTAACCGTCTCAATGGAGCTGCCAATGAAGAAAAGTCCTTGATAAACATTCTAACATATACGCATACACCTAAAAACCCTCTAACTTCGGTCGTATTCTTGGGTCTTGACCAGGACTGAATTTTGTTAACTTTCTTCTTGGACATAATCCTACCCTCTCTACATACCACATGGCCTAATATTTCTAAGGCTGGGACACAACATGAAAATTTTGAACCAGAAATAGTTAAACCAGCCTCTTCAATTCGAAACAAGATTCTTTCTAATGTAATTGCAAACTCCCAAATGAATTTGCGTATCCTGGGATTCTCTTCCAAAACCTGGTTATCATAGTCAGTTGTTGGTCCCTTAATTCCTCCATCATCTATAAAGATTCCAGCATATTGTGGAATTTCGTCTTGAAGGATCCAAGCCATCTGAGCTTGATAAACTGCAACCGAATTTGTTGCTCCTTGAGGTAATCTTGTTAACTGTAAACGTCCAAGTGGCGTATCAAATGTAGTGAGAGGCCTTGAGTCCGGATGTAACTCTCTCTCATCATATCCACCCATAATATCTCCCAATCCATAACACACTCTCCCTGCAAACGCTTCAACAAACTCCTCAGCACTAGGCAGTATCCCAGCATCCTTTATTGTAAACCTATTTAATTCCCTAAGATCATGAACAACTCTAAGCTTGCCATTCGGTTTCTTGATACAAAATACCGGACTAGAATAACTTGATGTTGATTGCTCATATAGTCCAGTGCGTATCCGTTCTCTGACAACTTCAATATAGGCTTCTTTTAATGCAGCTGGAATAGGAATCGGTTTCTGCTGCCACGGTTCATGACATACCACAGGAATCTTGTAAGGCTCCCCATAGGAATGCTTCAACACACCCCTCTCCTCTTCTACAAAAGCAATGGCCTTCTCTCGCTTGACCATCACATCCAACAACAACTTCTTCTCTTCTCCAGAAAACCAACCATCAGGTCCAAAATTAACAACACCCAGTCTCTCAAAAGTGATTCTTGACGTCTCAGAAAATTCAGGCGGATTCTTTACCAAGGGACTTTCATAAGGATCTCTTGATAACCTTGGTCTTCTCAAGGGTGGATTTAATTCGGCAGGTAGCGGTTCATTAATAGTTCGAACTTTATTTGCTACTTTCTTATATTTGGCCGCCTCCACATCTAAATAAGCTTGAGGTAAAACATTTATTTTTGATTTGCCATTTAAAATTTCATCAAATAAATCTTCTTCATCGTCAGAATCGGAATAAGAAAAATTAGAAAAATATTTTATTTCATTTTTAAATTTTTCCCTTTTCTCCTTTCCCTCGTCTAATTTATAAACAGATTTTCCAACACCTTTGCTTCCCTTATCCAACAGTAAATCGCCCGTAAAGAAAGTTGGCAGTTTAACCTCTTGCTGGAGAACCGGAATTGAATTTTCACAAAAATTATTTTGTTGTGTTTTAATTATACTGAGATTTTTTATTGGATTTTGATGTGATTTTTGCAGTTTACCCTCTTGCTGGAGGTCCATAATAGAAGGAGATACTTGCAGTTTAACCTCTTGCTGGAGGTCCGGAATTGAATTTTCACAAAAATTATTTTTTTGTGTTTTAATTATACTGAGATTTTTAATCGGATTTTGATAAGATTTTCGCAGTTTACCCTCTTGCTGGAGGTCCAGAATAGAAGGAGATACTTTCAGTTTAACCTCTTGCTGGAGGTCCATAAACATACCCTTCCAATTTTTATCCAACCTAATTTGGCCCATTTTGCCTTTGTCACCATTTTTAAATTTAATAGAAAAACAGGGTAAATCCAATAAACATATAGAAAAGTCCAAAACATATTTGCACTCCAAAGTAATATTAACAGAAAATAATTAAGAATCCACTTGAATTATCTCCAAGTGAGCTGACCTATTGCAATCCGGGATCTCATCCTGAGGAGAGATTACAACATTAGAGTGATCAGCCCCTGCTACCCCAAAAAATGAGGGCCTCCATCTCTTTCCAACAAACATAATTCACCAGAAGCCGTCCGTTTTATATGCCGCTTCTTGGTGCAAACACAACACTGGCACAGATTAGTAATCCCTGGCCGTGTTTCCCAACCTTCATCTCCAGGAGGCGCTAACCGCATATTTAACCTCCGCATATCTTCACCAGTGATCTCCAAACTAATCCCCATGCCAGCTTGATACCCTATCCTGGCCTCAAAATCCATCAAAAAAGGACCACCCAGAACAGTTTTGACTGCTCCTCTGGCCACATAAAAGTGAACCTTACCTACAGATCCACCAATGCCTAACCTGACATGCTCAGCTGTACCCATCAGCTCTGTTGCATGCCCTCCAATACCTCTGAGGTTTCCCCCAGTCCCACTTTTAATTGGCAAGCCTATACTCGTCGCTTGCTCAAATGAAATTAAATTAATTTGAGACCCTGAATTGACCAAGGCCTTTACTTCTTTACCGTTAAGAGTTACCACCAGGTAACCAAGGGGAGCGGAAAAATGTGTATCTACATCTTCCCCAAACTTTTCAGCATTTTCACAAATATATTCCACCTCTCCAGTGGAAACCCGACACCTCGTCAAATGCTTCTTTTGCTTTTCAGCAAGTGCCAGACTAATTGTAAATAACTCCCCCAAAGATAAGGGAATCTGCAGTTGATTCACCCTATTCAAAACTGCGTCCATCGCATTGGCTTGACCAGAAACTACTGGCCGCTCATACTGGACCTTTGATTTAACAACCTTGGCCCTGGGTACCTCTTGAGGTCCAACCGAGCCATCTTCACCCCCCATTATAATATCTTCACTTTCTATAACCCTAACTCCGTCACCAGCTTCTTGCACTAATCCTGATCCATCGCTAGTCCTTCTTACTCCCTCCATTGGGATGGGACCACTAAAACTTGGTCTGGGTAGAGACGCCAACGGTATGTCCTCCTCAGAATCCAAATCATCCTCTGGCATAGGCTCACCATTTAAATCAAACTTGCCATAACTAGGGGGCCCCATATCAGCAATCCCCTTCTGCATTTTATATAATTCGTTCTTAGAGTAAGGGTTCAATTTGTTGGCGGCAGTTTGAGCACTAGAATTCTTGTCCTTAGAGTAAGGGTTCACTTTGTTATTGGCCTTTCCAGGATTAGCCCTCAATTGTCTCTGAATGCTACTTTTCTCCTTAGTAGCAGCTGCTCTTCTAGCAGCATTAACATCGTATTTGCCAGCCATACAGCTACCCTCCACCTGGGCAACCATTGCCAGCTCTAAACCACCAAAAGAAGTAGAGAATGTGGCTTTACTGACCTCTTTCTCTTTGCCCTTGTCAGCTTTACCACCATTACCATTACCATTTTTGCCACCCTTGGCATTAACATCTTCATCCGTCACCTCTTCAAATCTGGCTCTCCTTTCAGCCATTAAACTTCTTCTGACCAAATCAGAAGGAGACTGTCCATCACTGGGCTTGATGAACAAACCATCCGGAAATTTATAAACTTTCCCATCAAATAAAACTCGCCCAGCATCCAAATCTTTTTCCAAAGAATAACAAAAGGCAGCTCTGTGCCCCCTCCTATTACAATAGGAGCACACCTTTGGCTCATCATAGCCACCTCTATAACTACTACCACCATTCCCACCATTTCTCCCATTGCCTGGAAAGCGGTTACCATTATTATTGCCATTATAATTTCGACATTCATACCCCCTAGACTGATAAGAAGTTGACGTCGACGAAGAAGTGATTGGGGCCTTATTGGCCTTCTGTGTTTCTTGAACAAATATTTTTAATTGTTTTGTTAAATCGGCCAAATGATCGACCATCTTATTATCTACATTTCCCTCAACTTTAGCAGCAGGTAATCCCATTTGTGCCTTCTTGTCCTCCTGGGCTTTGGCCATAATATTGTTGTTTTCGGCCAAAACTTTGCTAACCTTGCTAACATATTGAGTGCAGGACTCTTGATATTTGTCCAATGCCAATAACTTTAGATGGGCTTGAATGTTGTCCTTGATAACCTCCAGAGCCGGCAGTTTCTGCTCACCATTAGGCAGTTCCTTCATCAAATTATTTCTTGAAAGATCCTTCAAGACGTCCATACAAATATCCCGGCTGCATGCTGTCCAAAACAAATCTTTTGCCTGGTTCTCATGCACTAACACGTCAACCAATATGAGATATTCCACCACTTCATCAAACTGAACACAGAGCTTTTTGAAGTCAGCCATAGAAGAAACTCCACCTTTTGCTTGCCAGTCTCCAACAATTTTATTGAGGTCCATCATAGTAAACCTAACACCCCATCTATCAACCATAGTTTTAGAAAGCTTTACCCAATCCTTGTCCTTGAATGCCTGCATAGCAATAACCTCTTTTTCCACCTCCCTATCAGCAATAAAAAACCTAACTTGCTTCACCATATCCACATGAGAAGCACCATCAACAGCAGCAGCAGCTTCATACCTGCTAATAAACCATTTAACCTCCTCCCCATCAAACTTTGGGCCATCCCAAGAAACAATTCTAACTGAGGGAGTAAGAGGGTTAGATGATCCAGAAGCAACAGCAGAAAAAGACATCCCAATAAGTTATGAAAAGCGTTAACAATCGATAAAATAACAAGCCTCTTTCAGGCCAATAACAAAAATCCAATCAGAGTTCCAGAAAATAAGCCTCTTGCAGGCTAATAACGTTCTTGATCCAAGTAAGTCTTTAAAGAAAGCTAGAGAAATCGAACCCCATGTTGGGCGCCAACTATGGTAAGGTAAACTCTTACAGTCGCCTTGCTGTAAGCAGAATCCGGAGGAGATGTGTGGATTTAGCTGAAAACCCCATCCTTCCAATAAAATAACGAAATGGGAACTCTAAATCACTAAGCAAACCAATCTACTTGGATCTGATTGATAAAAATAAGGAAACTCTAAAATATTTAACGCTTATTGAGATTAAAATAAAAGTGGCTGTTGATAAAGAAATACTGAATACAACAATTAAGGTGTACCAGTGAAAGATCTGAAAAGATTGACTTTTATGTTTTTATAATAATTTGAATTTTTATGAGACAGCAATAATCAAGTCCCAGTGAAGAAGACCTTTCTAAAGATACCCTGTATGAAGTGTGATTTAAATTGTCGAGTAGTATTTCTAAAATGTTATATATAAAATATAAAGTTATAAGGGTATTACAAATTTATTTAATTTGTTGAGTAATAAAAAAATGAGACCGTGGTGGTTAATGATTAAGCTGTATGATCTGTCCCCCCTTCTCAATTTCGAGTTTGAGAGGCGCTTAAGTATTCCCAGTCACGTGCCTATGTTTTCCCCTCCAGAGCTCTCCCAGAGTCAATCCGGAGTCCATACGGAGTCCGTACGGAGTCGAAACAGAGTCCGTACGGAGTCGATTAGAACCTTAAAAAAATCTAGAAAAATTACAATTAATAGAGCTACTTCCCCTTTACATCCCAAACTAATTTTTGTAGTCTGCGCAGCTCTAATCACCCCGTGAAAATTCATCAAAGTTAAGTAATTTCTAAAAACGTAAATATTTCTATAAAACTTTAAAATTCATTTAAAATTATAATAAAAATAGTAAAAGATCTGGGGAAATTCCCCAAGGTTCTTGAGTGACTCGACTTGATACTTATAAATTTTTCAGACCGTAAAAAATAAGTTTTCTCCGCAAAATAAATTGTTTTCGCGTAGGCATTTGCTCTTGACTAATTTCTTCATATTTAAAACTCAAATATATTAAATAAAAAAACCCTTTTTAAATAATAACACCAATCTTGCACACCATAATAACTCCTTTTAAGTACTTAAGTGCCATACTAAATTTAGGCTACCACAACGCCCATGCCAATGTTGGAAGACCACACCGCCAACACCAGCAGAAGTTTCATACTTCTCTAGAAAACACTTAACATCATCACCATTAAACTTGGTACCATCCCAAGTTTTGATCCTAACACATTCCCTAACCATCACAGAAGGCGGACCTTCCCCCCACTGACAGTCACCTCAAGAATAGCAGATCCAGAAGACATTTCTCCAGACAAAAATACCAAAAAGAGCCAATCACAGGCAACAAAGAATCCAAAGAACTAACAGATCCATACCCCACATTGGGTGCCAGAAATGAAGACAATTTTATAGTACTAGCTATAGGCCTTGACCAAGGGAGTTGGAGTAAAACCAGAAGAAATATCCCAGTCCCTTTAGAAAATAAAGTGAGATTTACCCATTACAGTAAACTGGTTCCTGCTACCACAAAGCCCCTTTTCCAAAGACACTTGACTTCTTGATCAGTCAAGAAAGTAGTCTCCAGACAGACTACCAAACCAAAGAACTGAAAGCAGACTAATGTCCACACCAGAGAATGCAATGATACTTTATGTAGGTTGCAAATCCACACTAGAGACAGCAAAGATACTTGCTATAGGTTGCAAGACTATAACAGAGAAAACAGTTGCTAAAAAGAGTTGAATGAATAAATTACTTACAACAAAACATAGCCAAATTGTGGCCATCAACAATGAAAACTGAGTGAGGAACAAGGATATCACTTCCAGATGGTTGGATGATAATTAAGGTTTCCCCAAACTGTCTTAATCACTATATACACACAGACTACTAATCAAGAACCCATGCACACCTGAAAATCTGGCATTCCTGACCACAAAATTGCATAAAACCTCCCTAAAAGTGCTTCCAGCCCTCTAGAATTTAGGCGGGCAGTCCACCCGGCACTGGGAAGCCCGCCTGAGGCGCCCTGACCACCCTGAAGCCAGAAAACCACCAAAAAACACCCAAACTACTTAAAAAATTAACCTACAACTACTAAAACCCTTAAAACACATAATTACACTACAACAACATTATGACATGAAATGTAGAGAAACTTCCACTCTTTCCTATGGTACTAAGCATTTAACCCCAAGACTTAAGGTTAGACAACAAAACACAAAAAACCAAATTCAACAGCAATCTTTTAAAAATGAAAAGTGAGAAATTATCCCCCAAATACTTATGCTATGAAAAATGTCCTCAAGACATAAAATATAGAGAAAAACCAGGGCTATCCAATATTAGCATCCATATCCTCATAGTCCCAATATTTGCTGCTTAATTTTAGAAAAATACCCAATTATTTGAACAATTTTATTTAAGGCATACCAAAATACCACCAAATAAACCAACAAAGGGCTTTGCCAATTTTGGAAGACAACAGCGGCTTCCCGCCTATTAAAAGCCTTCCCACCTCAAGGGGGCCTAGCCTAATATAAGCTGCCTGCCCGCCTTCGAGCAGGAAAGTCTCTAGAGACTAGTTTATGCATGTAGATATCTGGGAGAGCTGGATCAAGATGGGGATCTGGTTACAGTGTCTGTGTGTGTGATAGTTTAAGAAAGTTAAAAGAGATTGTCTACTATCTTGGTTATCTGTATCTCTGGTTTCACTCTGTGTGTTTGTTTGGCTGGGTTGTGAAAAGGTTAGTTCTTTCTTGACCTCAACTCTTGTCACTCTTTCTCATTTATAGTCTTGCAAGCTATATCAAGTGTTTTTACTGTCTCTGGTGAGCATTTGCAACCTAAATCAAGTATTATTGCTTTCTCTGGTGTGGCCATTGGTCTACATTACAGTTCTTTTCTTTGGTAGTCTGTCTGGGGACTACTTTCTTGGCTTATCAAGAATTCAAGTGTGCTGGAAAGAAGTTTTATCGAAAAAAATTCAATTTAACTAGTAAGTAAATCTCACTTTTATTTTTCTAAAGGGAAAAGGGTTTTTTCTCCCTAGTTTTTCTCCAACTCCCTTGGTCAAGGCCTATTGCTGGTACTATAGGATTGTCTACATTTCTGGTGACCAACGTGGGGTACTTGTTAGTCTTTTGGAGTCTCTTTTATTTTTGGTTGGCATTTTTTCCGATAATTTTGATCTGGAGAAATGGCTTCTGGTTTTTCTATTCCTATGGTGACTGTCAGTAGGGAGGTGGTCCTCCTTCTGTGATGGTTAGGGAGTGTGTTAGGATCAAAACATGGGATGGTACCAAGTTTAATGGTGAAGATGTAAAGTGGGTTCTAGATAAATATGAAGCTTCTGCTGGTGCTGATGGTGCTTCCCACTTTGATATGGTGACACAAATTATTTTCTTCATTGGTGATAGGCCAGTGGAGAAGGCGGTGTGGTCTTCCAACATTGGCAGGGGACTTTGTTGTGTGATTTGGCGCTGTTTGTGCATGTCTTAATTGACATCTGTTAAGGAATTTGGTATTTTTCTGGTTTTATTCCGTGGATATTGGGTCTGCGGGTATGTGAGTACTATCATTGGATAGCCCTGGTTTTTCTCTATATTTTATGTCTTGAAGACATTTTTCATATTCTGAGTTTTAAGGGGTCATTTCCTCATTTTTCATTTATAAAAGATTGCTGTTTAATTTTGTTTTTCGTGTTTTACGGGCTAACCTTAAGTCTTAGGGTTAAGTGCTTAGTACCTTTGGATAGAGCTAATTTTTCTCTATATTTCATGTCCCAATGTTGTTATGGTGAAATTCCGTGTTTTAAAGGTTTTAGTAGTTGTAGCTAATTTTTCTAAGTAGATTAGTGGTTTTTGTTGGTTTTCTGGCTTCAGGGAGGCCGGGCCACTTCAGGCGGCACCTCCGACGTCGGGCGGCCCGCCCGCCTCTGTTTTAGGAGGTTGGGGAGCGCTCCAGGAGAGTTTTTTATGCAATCTGGCAGGTACAGGCGCCAGATTGGTGGGTGCGCATGGGCTCTTAGTGGTCTGTGTGTACATAGTGAATAAGACAGTTTGGGGCAACCTTAATCATCATACAACCATCTGGAGGTGATATCATTGTTCCTCACTCAGTTTTCACTGTTTTCTGGCCACAATTGGCTGTGTTTGTTGCAAGTGAGTTCTTCATTTAACTTAACTTTGGCAACTGTTTTCTCTGTTATAGTCTTGAAAGCTATAGCAAGTATTATTGCTGTCTCTGGTGTGGATTTGCAGCCTACATCAAGTATCTTTGCTGTCTCTGGTGTGGACTTGTTCTACATTTCAGTTCTTTGGTCTGGTAGTCTATCTGGGGACTACTTTCTTGGCTCATCAAGCAGTCAAGTGTGTTAAATAGAAGCTTTAGCAAAACAGGAACCAACTTACTTTAGCAAGTAAATCTCACTTTATTTTTCTAAAGGGACAGGGGATTTTCTCTCTGGTTTTTCTCCAACTCCCTTGGTCAAGGCCTATAGCTAGTACTATAAGATTGTCTACATTTCTGGCGCCCAACGTGGGGTGGAACTTGCTAGTTCTTTGGAATCTCTGTTGATCTAGGCTACTCTCTTTGGTGGATCTCCTTTGGTGGATTTTGAATTTGGTGCTATATCTCTTTGTGGTTGGTCTAAGGGTCTTCTTTTCTGTTGGTTTTAGTCCCTCCTAGGTCTGTAAGGCTACTGGGGGGGACTTTGGCTATCTTTGGTGGAGATTGGAGGCTGTAACTGGGAGTTTCTAGGATGGTTAGGATTCAGTCTTGGGATGGTTCAAGGTTTTTGGGGGAGGATGCAAAGGGGTTTTTGGATAGGTTTGAGGTTGCTGCTGAGATTGATGGGGCCTCACTGTTGGACATGGTTAGGCAAGTAATCTTTTTCATTGGTAATAGGGAGGTGGAGAAGGAAGTTTCTGGTATGGCAGGATATAGGAGTCAGGACTGGGGAAAGTTGAAGATTGAAATGGTTAAAAGGTGGCCCACTACTTTCTCAATGGTGGATCTTCATGGGATTGCTAGGAAGTGGGAATTGAAAGGTGGTGTAACCTCTTTTTCTCATTATGGGGAATTTATGGAGGAGTTTGGGGAGGCTCTGGATTATCTGGTATATAATGATATATTACCACATGAAGATGGGGCCAAGTATGTATTTTGGAGTGGCATGGGTAGGAATGTAAAGGTGGAGGTTATGGAGATTCTTTTCAAGGCTGACTTGATGAAGACTCTTCCAAATGGGGAAAATAGGATTCCTGGTATGGCTGTTTTGAAGGATGTTATTTTGGGATATTTGGATGGTATGAAGGATAGGGATGTGGAATCTGGAGAGGAAATCCTGTTGGAAAGAGAGGTTCAAGAGACTGTGGTGGAAATTTCAGCTTCTAGGGAGGTGTTGGAGCCATCAATTTCGGAAGATGGGGACTCTGATGATGTTTGTGAAACTAATTTTTCTTTTCCAAAGGATTCCATAGGATCTCAGGAATGTGCTTCACTGGATGTTTTGGAAATGTACACACTGGAGGATCAGTGTATTTCCTCAAGTTTGGGTGAATTATGTGGGAAGGAGGACTTGTCTGGTCATGAAGAAGGATTTTGGGATATTCAGAAGGAATCTGTGGTGGATGAATGGTTGTTGAGGGATGATTATTTTTCTTTCTCAAGTTCAGATAATGGCTTATTGGAGGAGAATGTATCAGTTGAATTTTTGGATGCACAGAAAGATTCTGTCTTGGATCTTTTTCTCATAGAGGAAGATTATTTTCAGGTGGTTCCCTCAAGATCTGAAGGTCTCTGCTTGGAGGAGGATTTTTATTTTGATGTTATGGATGTTATTCTGGAGGATTTTGCAGATTCTAAGAAAGATTCCTGTAGGGAAGGGGAAAATTGTGATGTTTTGGATGTCACTGGTATGGAGGTTGATTTTAAAGATGTGGCAGAGGTTCCAGATGTTTCACAGGATGGAGAATTTATTGATTCTGGTAATGTGAACTATGGAAGACTCAGTGTATGGAGGAGGATGGAAGATTTGTTTGGAGGTCTGATGTTGGGATATCAGAATTGGAAGAGGAGCTTAGGGGGTTCAGGCCCTAGGGGCAAACTTATTGGTTTAAACCTTGGGATTTCAAGAATCTGATTCCTCCGAAATGAGGATAAACTACTTAATTTGTTTTGGTTTTTCTTAATTTGGCCTCTATGTATTTGGTCAGGATATTTTTTGTTTTGTCCAATTCTTTTCATTCTCTCTGGTTCAAGTCTCTATATAAAAGAGGGAGGCCGGGCCGCTTCAGGCGGCACTTCCGAAGTCGGGCGGCCCGCCCGTAATGAAAAAAAAAAAAAAAATCTTAGTATAATGATGATGGAAGAAAAGAAAAATTCAAGTGAAGATGGGTATTTTATTTAAAAGAAGATGAAGATAAAAATGAAGATTATTGGTTTAATTTCACCTCCAGCATGAGTTTAAACTGCAAAATTTTATTTCTAAATTGGATTTTTTTTTTTTTGGATTTCAAGAATTTTAATGATTTTTTAATGGTTTTGGTTTTTTATGGGAGAAGATTTGTGTTGGAAAATCCTTTTTGTTAGAAGGTACCCATAGGTGGGGCTTCTAGATTTTATTTTGGCAAGTGTGGGGGTGACTGATGGGCTGGCTGCTCTATCAACAGTTACCCCAGATTTTCTGTTTCCAACCCTTTATCTTAATTTGGTTGAACCCTAGTATTGGTTTCTTTTCACAGGTTTTAGTCCTCTATGACTTTAAACTGGAAATTGCTATGGTTTTCAAGTGCCGGACTCTTCACTCTTATTGGTTTGGATTTTTTTGAGTTGAATGTTGTGAATTGTTAGAAGGTACCCAGGGGGGGCTTCTAGATTTTATTTTGGCAAGTGAGGGGGTAACTGATGAGCTGGATGCTCTGTAGAACAGTTACCCCAGAATGTCTGTTTCAAGTCTTTTGTTTTTCCTAGTTGAATTCTAGTTCTGTTGTTTATTATTCAGGTTTTGAGTCTGCTATGACTTTAAACTGGTTTGGGACTGGCTTCTTTATCTTTGGTTCTTTCATATTGGTGGTGGATCACTGGTGGTCTCCCATCATTTTTACTTATTGGAGGGAGCCCACCCAGTAATCATTTCTATGGACAAGCCTTCCCTTTTTGGATCATCTATGGAGCTGGACGTTCTTTGATTTTACAGTTATGTTTTTGCTAGATAGAAGTTTTAGATTATTTTCTTTTTTCTCTTTTTTTCTTTTAATTTTTTTATGGGGGTTGTTTAGAATTATAAAATCAAAAATATAGGGTGTTACCACATCAGGGTCACCTGGATGTGGGAAAGCATTGGTGGGGAAAGGCTCATCAATTGGCCGGGCAATGCTATTTTATTTTTATTTATTATTTATTTCATGTGTTTCTGTGTTTCATTATTTTTTATTATTATTTTCTGAATTTCCAAATTTTGAATTTTGTTTTCTGATTAATCATTTAAAAGATTTAATTGTGTATCCAAATCAAGGTGCACTTGGATGTGGGTAAGGTATCAGGGGTTCAGCTCATCAATTGGCTGGGGGATACCATTTGTATTATTTTTTATATTTTATTTTATTTCATTTATTTTATTTCATTTCATTTTAGTTATTAATTTTCAATTTTAGTATATTAGTAGTAAAAAAAAAAAAAAAATTCTGAATATATTTTTTATTATTTGTTTTATATTATTTTTTATGTTTCTAATCTTTTTCAGGAGCTCATTTTCTTGATGATGAAGCTTCTGGAGGCTGGTCTGGATTGTGATGATGTTTTTGTTTTTTGTTGGGATTGTGGGAAGCACTGTGTTCTTTGAAGTGCATCCTGCTGGAGAGATTATATGGGTTATAATGGTCAGGAATGGGTTTGGATGGAAGTTCAGAGGAGGAAGAAGAAGAGGCAGGAATGGAGTGCTGGAAGGTGTGCTTAATGATCCTAGACATTTTCCAGTGGTCATCCAGTAGGCGCTTTCTCATGGATTTTTCAAAGTCATTCAAAGGTCCATGGAGGGCAAAGGCTTTCAGCATGTTTGAAAACATGGTGCATAGGTGTTGTTTCATGTCTCCATAATCCAGGGTCAATGAAGTTTCAAGAGTTTGGCCAACTCCAATAATAGATTTAGGAGGAGGGGTTCCAACTAGACAAGAAGAATTGGATCAGTAATTATTTTTTTGAAGAAATGGAATAATTAACTTGGTACTTACAGATTGGAAGCTCATCAAATCTGTAAGCAGCTGGGATTTGGATCTCTGACAATTTTGTTATGGTCATTGTGGGCGGATCAACTAGGGAAAGATATGGATTCTCATGGTCTTCCTCTGAAGGATCCTGAGAAGGTGAACTGGGATGCTGATGTTCCTGGGGCCTAGTTGGAGCAGTGAGATTGTTGTTGTTGTTGTGGTTGTTATTTCTGTTGGATTCAGCTGGAGGAGGTGCTGGTGATGGAGTACCAGGGTTGTTAAAGGATGGAGCAGGAGAGGGGGATTTGGAAGCAGACTGCTCTTTTCTGGATGGAGAATTTGAAGAGATGGAACTGTCAGAAGAGTAGTTGGCTGACAGAGGAGAGGTGTAGTTTCTTTGTCTTAGTTGGGGACAAAGTTGTTGTTGTGGAGCAGTGTGTGGTGTTCTGGTTTCTTCTTCGGGTTCTCTGGCAGTTCTCCTAGTAATCTGGGAAATTTTGGTGCTTTTGGATTTTGGAAGGGTGGATTGCATTGCTCTGGGAGCAGTAGGAGGTAGTTGGGTCAAGTTGTTGTTGTTATCTGGATGAATTTGGCTATTTTCTGGTCGTTTTTGGAGGTTTTGGCCCTGATTTTTGCTGTTTGGTGAGGCGGGCGGGCCGCCTGGACGCGGTCTAGAAGCCTAGGGGTTGATTTTGAAGCTTTTGGAGCTAAATTAGCAGTGATAAAAGCAGTTTCTTGAGAAGCTAAGGCTGGTCTTTTTGGAAGAGTGCGGGAAGCTGAGCTTCTGGATCTTCTGGAAGGAGCTGAAGATAGAGAGGAAGAGGATGGACCAAGTTCTGGAGACCTGGTAGGGGATCTGGAGATGTACTTGTGAGAAGGAGAAGGCGGAGGAATAGGATAGTGGGCATCTCTGTCACATTTCTTTTTTTTAGAATAGCAGGAGTCACAAGCCCTGTTGTAGAATTTGGCTTCTGGATTTGGAAGAGTGAATGTGCAAGGTCTGCACATGTGTATGCACTGTTTGCAGGCATAGTCCCTTGGAGCAGTGAAGCAAGGAAGAGTAGAGGAGTCAACAGAAGGGGATCCAGACATGAATTGTGGTGTGAAAGGTGATGAAAAGGATAAGAGAAGATTTTGTCAGTGATGAGTAGAAGATGTAGTGAAGGTGGACGCTCCGTGGGTCTGGCTGTGTGTGTATTGCATGAAATCGGCTGGGTCAGATTCATGCAAGATTCTGCCAGTCCTCTATGACTCTAAACTGGAAAATTTATAAGTCCTCCAAGACTTTAAACTGGCTGGTTTCAAGATTTTATCAAGAAGTAGTCCGTCAAGACTTTAAACTGAACACTGTGTTAGTCCCCCAAGACTTTAAACTGAGGGTTGTAAGTCCCCCAAGACTATAAACTGAGGGAAAGGTTTTTGTTGTTGGAGTTGTTTTGAAAGATTGGTGGAGGGTATCCACAGGGGGAGCCTCCGAATTTAGCAAAGGCAAGTTTGGGGGTAATTGATGGGCTGGCAGCTCTATTCACAATTACCCCAGAATGTTAGTTTTTTCTCTTTTTCTTAATGTGGTTGATCTCTGGTTCTGGGTTCATGATTTAGGTTTTTGAGTCCCCCAAGACTTTAAACTGAGGGTTTTTTGAGTCCCCCAAGACTATAAAATGAGGATGGTCCCCCAAGACTTAAAACTGAGGGTTGTTTGTGGTTACATCCTATAGAGGGTGTGGTCAATTTTTCTTTTCTGAATCAAACTCAAGTACTAGTGGAATTACAGAGTGAATCAAGAGATGAAATGAAATGTTCAGAATTAGCCTTGAACTGGTGAATGAGGTGTCTTCTGTTCTCAATGTCCAATGGATCTCTATCAGGAGTGGATTGGAAATAGTGAAGCAGAAGTTGTTTCTGTTGAGATGTGTGTTGTTGGAACTTGGCTTTGATAGTGGGCAAGTGTGTTGGTGTTGGTGGTGCAATGGATCGTACATTGTTATCATCACTATCAGAAGAGGAAGGAACTGAGAAGTCATCAGTTTTAAAGTTGAAGGAAGGAATGAATGTTCTTTACCATCAGATGGACCAGGGATGGGGGAACTAGTTACTTTATGGGTTGTGGCACTCTTCTGGGAAGGGTGGAGCTTTTTGATTAATCTGGGTATCAGGATGGATGGCCTAGATCTTTTGGTGCTGGCAGAAGAAGAACCAGGTTGAGGCGGAGGTGAATGTGTTGTAGAAGAAAGTGGACCAGGTCTGTGGCAGGTCTTCTTTCTGGAGTGACAGACATTGCAGGACGTTCTGTATGGATGAACAGGTGGTGTTATGGCGCAGATTAAATTATTATTGATGCAGTATTGGAAGGGGCCAATTTCAGAGGCAGATTTGGAAAGGAGGTTAAACATGGTGTTTGGATGAAGAAAGAATGCGGACATTCTCAATTGGAGGGAGGATGTGGTCTTCCAACATTGGCAGGGGCCTTTGTTGTGTGATTTGGCGCTATTTGTGCATGTCTTAATTGACATCTGTTAAGGAATTTGGTATTTTTCTGGTTTTATTCCGTGGATATTGGGTCTGCGGGTATGTGGGTACTATCATTGGATAGCCCTGGTTTTTCTCTATATTTTATGTCTTGAAGACATTTTTCATATTCTGAGTTTTAAGGGGTCATTTCCTCATTTTTCATTTATAAAAGATTGCTGTTTAATTTTGTTTTTCGTGTTTTACGGGCTAACCTTAAGTCTTAGGGTTAAGTGCTTAGTACCGTTGGATAGAGCTAATTTTTCTCTATATTTCATGTCCCAATGTTGTTATTGTGAAATTCCGTGTTTTAAAGGTTTTAGTAGTTGTAGCTAATTTTTCTAAGTAGATTAGTGGTTTTTGTTGGTTTTCTGGCTTCAGGGAGGCCGGGCCGCTTCAGGCGGCACCTCCGACGTCGGGCGGCCCACCCGCCTCTGTTTTAGGAGGTTGGGGAGCGCTCCAGGAGGGTTTTTTATGCAATCTGGCAGGTACAGGCGCCAGATTGGTGGGTGCGCATGGGCTCTTAGTTAGTGGTCTGTGTGTACATAGTGAATAAGACAGTTTGGGGCAACCTTAATCATCATACAACCATCTGGAGGTGATATCATTGTTCCTCACTCAGTTTTCACTGTTTTCTGGCCACAATTGGCTGTGTTTGTTGCAAGTGAGTTCTTCATTTAACTTAACTTTGGCAACTGTTTTCTCTGTTATAGTCTTGAAAGCTATAGCAAGTATTATTGCTGTCTCTGGTGTGGATTTGCAGCCTACATCAAGTATCTTTGCTGTCTCTGGTGTGGACTTGTTCTACATTTCAGTTCTTTGGTCTGGTAGTCTATCTGGGGACTACTTTCTTGGCTCATCAAGCAGTCAATTGTGTTAAATAGGAGCTTTAGCAAAACAGGAACCAACTTACTTTAGCAAGTAAATCTCACTCTATTTTTCTAAAGGGACAGGGGATTTTCTCTCTGGTTTTTCTCCAACTCCCTTGGTCAAGGCCTATAGCTAGTACTATAGGATTGTCTACAGCGGTTGTGGCCATTTTTGGCTACAAGAAATTGGATTGGAAGTTTATGTGCAGGGAGATGATAGATATATGGGGTATCAGGTCCACTATGGTGGATATGAGAAAGGTTTTCAGTGAATGGAAATCTTTTGGAGGTGTTGGGAACTTACATAGTTACAGGAAGTTTCTGCTACAGTTTAATCTTGTGGTGGAATACTTGGTGAAAATAGAGGAGTTTGCACATGAAATGCTGCCAAAGATGTCTTTTGGTCTGCTCTGTCTAGGGATGTCAGAATGGATGTCACAAAGTAGATTCCCAGGAAGGAAATGATGAAGACTCTGGATAATTTTGATCAGAAGTAAACTTCCTTGGAGAAGGTGAAGGTGGCTATTGAGGCCCATCTGAATTTATTGGCTGTGGACTACTATCAAGAGGGGTGTGCCAAGTATGTTAGAAAAGTCAGTGAGGCTCTGGCTGAAGACAAAGCTCAGGTTAAGAAGGAATAGAAGAAGGTTGAGAAGGTTCCTAAAGAAAAGAGGAACCCAGTGATGGAGCAACTGGTGGACTTGACCAAGCAGTTGAACATCTTTGTGCAGGAAACTCAGATGGTGAATAGGGCCTCAAGTCACCAGGCAAGCCTATTGAGAGGAGGGCAGGATATAGCGGTGATCCTTGGGTGCGCTGCTATTGTAGTAGGAGGGATCACAGGTCAAATGTTTTTTGGGCTCTGAGCAGAGATGTTTCAGATTTAAAGGTGGAATTTCATGGAAGGGTGTTCAATTTCCCTGTTGGTTTTTGTAAGACCAGTGAGGGGAAGGCTCCTGTTTTGTTTTGGTCAGGAGAATGGGTGGTCTTAATCAGAGGAGGACAAGAATTGAAGAGATTCCTGATCAGCAGAGATCTTCTGGGAAGGATGGAGTTTATGTGAAGGGGAAAGGAAAAAAATTCAATAAGGTCTCCTATTCTACTTTTTATGGTGGTTTGGAGTTGTACTCTTGTGTAGCACATTCAAAAAGCGAATGTTTGGATGGTGCTTATGATTTAGATTCTGGAAGAGTGGGAAGGCCAAAGAGCACTTCAGAGGCTCAATCTAAGTTCAAGGCTCCTAGAGTGGATCCAAAGATTGATTTAAAAAGGAATTTTAGTAGGGAAGAGCTGCACAGGATGCAGAAGGGTATTTCATATATGGTTCCACCCAGTTTAGGGGCCTATGATCTGAATGGATATCCAATGCCTATTAACTTGGATTTTGACTCTGAGGAAGATGTTCCTTTTGCTTCTTTTCAAAAGCCCATTGGATCCAGAGTTACTAGAGATGATTCTGGTTTGGTTCCTGTGGTAAGTAATCCAGTGGATGGAGGTGTTGGACCACAAGAAGCATCAAGGCCTAAGGTGGTGAAGTCAACAGGCCATTTTTAGAGGCCATCGGCTGCAGGCAGAGCTGATGTTACTGGCTCTGTGTTGGAAAAGATTAATCAATAAAATATTTCCTTGACTTACGGGGAGTTGTTTGCTATCAGCCCTGGTTTGGCTGATAAGAAGAAAAAGATTTTAACCAGAAGAAGCACTGTGTAATATAAGGGGTGGACTTTCTAGCAAGTCCCCAACCTGAACTCAGACAGAACTCAGATTGAACTCAGACTGAAATTATACTGAACTCATAGTGAGCTCTATTTGAAGACCAACCAAAAACTTTTCTGATGATTGGTGTTCATCCCTGATTGTATAATTTTCTTGTCAATAGCTCAATGTGTGTTCAATCTGTGGTGAATTTGAGTCCAAGGTTGTGGACTTGCTAACAAGTCTTCCCCGTATTGCATGGTGAAGGGTCTTTTCTGGTGAAGTGGAGTTTGTTTGTGACTCTTCAGAAAAATTTGTGAAGAATTTGGAGGCACATTTATCTACTCATCTAGGTTTTGTTGATGTCACTCTGAATGGAAAGTCAATTAGAGCTTTGGTTTATTCTTGTTCACAGATCAATCTTATTTCTCTTTCAGAGGCTACTCAATTGGGCCTCTGCATAAAAACTGGTACTGGTGGGAATCTGAGAGGAATTGGGGGGAATTCAACAGATTTAGTTGGAACAGGAGAGTTCCTGAATTTAGATGTGGGAATATATTCTGAAAAAGTGCATTTTTAAATTTCAAAAGGCACTTTCAAGGCGGTTTTGGGTGGTCCATTTTAAATGGACTTTGCCACAAGGATTGATTACCAACCTGGAGTTGACAGGTGATGATGAGAGGACCTTGCACTTGAGGTTGTCTTTACCTGGTGAAGAGGGCTGGGAGACTAGGCCTGGGCTTTGCTCTATGGGTCATTGTCCTGAATGTTGTGAAAGGAGAAGGGGATATTGGGCGGCTTCTGGTTTTCTGGAATATTGCTGAAGCTCTGATGGAGAGCCTTCTTTTTTAAACTATGATGGGCTGATCACCCTAATGCTACAACCTTTCCCCATTTAGTGGAAATCCCAGGTTTTAGTAGGTCAGGTCATTTGGAGATGTTCCAAGTGGATTTTCAAATTTCTTTGTATAATGTTTCTTTTTCTCTGCAAATATTCATCCAGTTTTTTATCAAGTCTCTGTTCATTTTATTGGTTCAAGATTAAATTTATTTCAAGTTCAAGAGGGAAGATGGGGTTCATGTCTGTGTAATGGAAAAGCTTTGGAGTGGTGAGATTGGGGCCTTAAAGCAAGTACTCCCAATTGTGCACTGCTAGGATTCTTTCTACACCTTTCAAAAAACATTACCTTGGCCACACAAGTGAGCAATTTTGCAGCCCTGGTTTCTGTTTTAGGATAGCCCCCACATCAAGAAAAGAAGAAAAAAATCTCAAGACAAGTGAAGATAATCAAGAAAAAAATCTGAAGATAAAAAATAAAGAAGAAAAAAAGAATTACTTAACATTTATTTTGATGAAGAGGTGAAGAGTGATGTAAGTGAGGTTGATAGTGAGATGGAAAATGAGAATGTGGAATGGAAAATCTTTGGAGTGGTGAGGTTGGGGTTTAAAAGTAAGTCCTCTTGATTGTGCACCCCTAGGGTATCTTCTACACCTTTCAAAAACATTAACTTGGCCACACCTGTAAGCATTGGGGAAAACTTTCTTTGTTTTTGTAGGAAGATTAAAGAAGTCCCTGTTGAGAATGAGGTTTTGGAAGTGGATGCTGCTAAGTACAAGACAGTAGCAATGAAGGTTGGGCCTGTCAATGAGCCTATTCCTGTTGGGCAAAAACCGCCATTGAGGACGCCTCATTTGTGAAGAGATCCTTATGTGACACCTATAGTTAGGAATCCACCTGATTTTGTGTAAACTTCTAGGATTACTAAGGAAAGGTTGGGTTTTGTCCTTATGGTTGTTTGTCTGAAGAAAAGATGAAGTTGCTTTTGTATGTGATTGTGTTGAGGGAAAAGGCAATTGCTTTTGCAAAGGAGGAAAGAGATGTGTTTAAGCATTCTTATGGTTCACCTTATCTGATTCCTGTGGTTTGTCATGAACCTTGGCAAATCAAACCGATTTCAATTCCTGCTGCTATTAAGGATGATTTTGTAGAAATTTTCAAAGAAAGATCAGCACTGGGTTGAATGAACAGTCAACATCAAGTTATTCTAGTCCTGTGTTCTGTGTCAAGAAGCAAAAAGGCAAGCTTAGGGTGGTTCATAATCTCAGGGACTTTACTAGAGTGACTATCAAGGATGCTGGAATGCCACCAAGTGCAGAGGACTTTGTGGAGGCTTTTTCTGGAAGAGTCAATTATGGTTTGGCTGATATTATGCGTGGTTATGATGAGAGGGAACTCCATGTTGACTCTAGGCCTCTCACTACTTTTGAGACTCCTTTGGGAAGGTTTCAATTTACCTGGTTACCTCAAGGAGCAAATAATTCTGTGGCTGTTTATCAAGCAAAAATGGCTTGGATTTTCAAAGATGAAGTGCCAACTTATGCTGGTGTTTTTATTGATGATGGTGGAACTAAATGGCAAACTTCTGATTATGGAAATGAGATTCTGGAGCAAAATCCTGGAATTAGGAAGTTTGTGTGGGAATATGCAGTGATTCTAGAGAGGATTTTGTTTAGGATAGAGGAGGCAGGCTTGAATGTCTTGGGATAAATTTTTTTCTGTTGTGTACCAGCATTTGAGATTCTGGGTAATGTGGTGTTTAAATAGGGTAATATTAAGGCAAAGAAAAAGTTTAATAAAATTCAATCATGGCCAAGACCAAAGAATGTCACCAAAGTCAGGGGATTTCTGGGTGTTTGTGTTTATGTGAGGATATTTATTAAGGAATTTTCTTTGTTAGCTGCTGCTTTAAGGAAGTTTACCAGGAAGGATACTGATTAGAAGTGGGATGATGCTTGTGAAGAGGCATTTGTGAAGTTGAATAAGGTGGTAAGTGAAGATATAATTCTTCACAAGTTGAATTATGGTGTTGGTGATGGTAAAATTTATTTGGCTGTGGATTCAAGTTATATTTCTTCTGGTGCTGATCTTTCTCAGGAAGATAAAGCTGGGAAGGTCAGGCCAGTCAGTTATAAATCTGTGGCTTTTAATGAGGTGGAATAATGGTATTCTCAGCTAAAGTTGGATCTTTGTGGTCTGACAAAAATCTTGATGAAGTTACAGACTGTTTTGTGCAGAAACCATTTTAAGCTGCATGTGGATGCTAAATCTTTGGAGCACATGATCAACACTCCTAGTCTTCCTAATGCTCCTATGACTAGGTGGGTTGCATTTATCCAGAACATTTCTTTTTATTTGGTGCACAAGCCAGGCAAAACTTTCACAATGCCAGATGGATTGTCAAGAAGACCACCAAAAAATGAAGATTCTGCTTCTGAAGAGTTTGATGAAGATATTCGAGTGGTCAGGGCTATCACAAGAGGTGATGAAGATTTATTTAACCTCCTCCATGAGGTTAAACTGGCTGGTGATAATTGTGTTTCTGATGAAGGTTTAAACCTCCCCAAAGTGGTTAAACTGGCTGAATCTGATCTTGATTCTGTTAATCAGGATGTTTTTGTTGATGAATAAGGGGCTTTTGTTTGGGATGGCTCCAATTTAGAGAATGGTCTTTTTGTTGGTACACTCAATTCTCATAAATTTCAGTGGAAGGAGGAGGATGCACCAAAATTAAAAAACTGGTGTTCTGGATGGACAGGTCAATTGTCTCATGTTTATTCTGGTGATTTTGATGACAGGGTTGTGCCCTTGGATGTCATTTTGTTGGATTTTCAAGATGAGACCTGGGGTCAGTTTGGGTTTTATTTTTTTATGGTGGAATATCTGTTAACCTTGAAGAGGCCAGATAGTTGTGATGATGATACTTGGTTCATTGTCAAAAAAGAGAGTCCTGGATTTTATGTTTCAGGGAGAAGGTATCTAAATCCTCAAGTTGTAGCAACTCAGAAAACGGGTCAAGAAGTGGTGTTGAAGTCTTTTCATGAAGACCTTGGTCATAGAGGCTCTGGAGAGACTTTTAGAAGGGTAGCAGACAGATTTTAATGGCCTTGTATGAAGTTTGCTGTTCAAATTTTGGTTCAATCTTGTGAAGAGTGTTAAAGAAGGAGTCACTTGAAACCAAAAGAAATTTGTCATACTACTGGTGAGTCAACTGTGTTTGGAAGAGTCAGTTTGGATGCTGTCCATATTAAATAGGGCAGGTATAAATACATTATTGTGGCCAGAGATGATTTATCTGGATGTGTTGAGGCAATGCCTCTAGTTAATTTGACTTCCAAGAATGTGGCAGAATTTTTGAAGAAGGAGTGGATTTATAGGTATGGTCTGATAAAATTGGTCACTGTTGATTAAGGACCAGAGTTTGCAGAATACTTCAAGGAAGCTGTTACTAGTTTTGGTTCAAAACTTAGAGTGGCTACTCTATATTATGCTGAAGCTGAAGGCATGGTTGAAAGAGTGCATCAGGTTTTAAAGGATGCTTTGGTCAAGATGTGTGGGGATAATTCTGAAAATTGAAGGCATTATCTACACTTACTTTTGTTTTCTGGCAGAATTAATGTCAAGAGGAGTACTGGATATTCACCTTATCAACTTATTTTTGGTCAGAAGGCAGTCTTACCAGTAGACTTGGAAGAAATTTCTTATTTGGGAATTGATTGAGATGAAGTTTGTTCAACTGAAGATTTATTGTGTTCCAGAATGAAGCAAATGGAAGGAAAGAAGAGTTTCATGAAAAATAATATGAAAGGATGATGAAGATCAGGAATCAGTCAGTTAGGTATTGGGATAAGAGATTGGCACACAGGCTGAGGAATCCTTTAAAGCCTGGGTTTTTGGTATTGGTGTATAATAAGAGTTTTGAGAGTCAGTGGGGCAAGATGTTCTCTGAAAGGTGGAATGGTCCCTATAGAGTCAGATCACAACTCTCAGGTGGATCATATCAGTTGGAAGAGTTTGAAGGAGCAATCCTGAATAAAAGAGTGGCTTCTGACAAGGTGAAAAGATTCTATCCCAGAGGTGCAAGAAGGGAAGAATACTAACTCTGAAATATGGAAAAACTATGAATCATTCTTTTTATTAGATTGTTTTGTTGGTGATTCTGTGCATCTGTTGTGTGGTGAATCTTTTGTTCAATGGTACCCATGGGGGGCATCTAGAATTTATCCTTGAAAGTGTGGGGGTAACTGATGGGCTGGCTGCTCTATCAACAGTTACCCCAGATTGTCTGTTTCCAACCCCTTATCTTAAATTGGTTGAGCCCTAGTATTGGTTTCACTTTTCAGATTTTGGTCCTCTATGAATTTAAACTGGAATTATTTGGTCTTCAAGTTCTGGTCTTATTCTGGTGTTTTGTGTTAATTGGTTGAATTATGTGTAGATGTATAACTCTTGTTAGAAGGTACCCATTGGAGGGGCATCTAGATTTTATTTTGGAAAGTGTGGGGGTAACTGATGAGCTGGCTGCTCTGTATAACAGTTACTGCAGAATGTCTGTTTCAAGTCCTTGGTTTTATTTAGTTGAATACTAGCTCTCTTCTTTTTTTAAACAGGTTTTTAGTCCACTATGACTTTAAACTGGATTGGACTGGATTATTGGTTCTTGGATCTTTTTGGATGTTGGATCACTGGTGGTCTCCCATCATTTTTACCTATTGTAGAGAGCCCGCCCAGTGATCTTTTCTTTGGACTTGGATCTGCTACTATGAATTTCTGTGATGGAATGATTATAGCGGTTTTGAATTATTTTCTTTTTTTTCTCTTTTTTTTTATTTTTATTTTTGTTAGTGATGATTTTTTTATAAATTAAAAAAATTTTTTAGGTGTACCACATCAGGGCCACCTGGATGTGGGAAAGCATTTATGGGAAAAGCCTCATAAATTGGCTGGGAAATGCTTTTTTTCTTTTTCATTATTAAATTTCATATTTTTATTTATTTATTCATTTTATTTTCTTCCATTTTCAACAAGTTTTTCTTATATTTTATACTTTAAAATTTTTAAAGGTTTATCCACATCAAGGTGCACTTGGATATGGATAAGTTATCAGGGGATTAGCTAATCAATTTGCTGGGGGATAACATTTTTAAATATTATTTATTTTATCTTAAAATTATTCATTTCATTTTATTTTCTCAGCTATCATATTTTTTTGGGCAATTTGTTTGATTCTTTTTAAGTTTTTTTAGTATGTTAGTAGTTTTAAGTAGTAATCAATAAAAAAAGAATAAAAATAAAAACAAAAATAAAAATAAATGATTATATATATATTTTCTAATTATTATTGTTTTCTCTATTTATTAATTAATATTATTTTCTGTTATCTATAATTAATGTCTGGAAGAAGAAGCTTCTGGAGGTTGTTTTGGGACGTGTTGGAGTTTTTGTTTCTTGCTTGGATTGGAGGATGCACTGTGGTTTTTAAATTGAATTCTGCTGTTGAAATTGTAGAGGTTAAAATTGTCAGGAACTGGTTTTGAAGGTAATTTTTGGGTGGAAGCAGAAGATACTGGGATGGAGTATTGGAAGGTGTGCTTAATTATCCTGAACATCTTCCAGTGGTCATCAAGAAGTTGTTTTCTCAGGTTCTTCTCAAATTCATTCAGGGGCCCATAATGAGCAAAGGACTTAAGCATGTTGGAACACATCATACCTAGGTTTTGCTTCATATCTGCACAATCCTTTGTCAACGTTGTTCAAGAGATTGCCCTACTCTAATGGTAGATTGAGGAGGAGGGGTTCCATCTAACAAGAAGATAATTAGTTCAGAAGTTGATTTTTTTGTTAATGAAATTGATGAAAATTTATGATGCATACAGATAGGAAGCTCTTCAAAATTGTATTCCTTAGAAATTTGGATGTCAGAAGGATTTGCAAGATGTGTGGGAGAAGGATAAACAAAGGATAAATAGGGATTTTCTTGGTCTCCTTCTAATAGATTCTGAGAAGGTGAAATAGAAGGTGACAATTCCTGGGGTCTAGTTAAAGAAGGAGTATTGTTGTTGTTTTTGTCCTGTAAAGTGGGATTTGTTGCTGGCTACTTAATGTTGTTATTGAATGGGGCAGGTGGAGGTGATCTAGGGTTTGACTTTTCCCTTCTGGAGGAATTGTTGGCAGAGAAGGAACTGTCAGAAGAGTAGTCTTCAGGAAGAGGGAAGGTGTACTTTCTTCTTTTGGCAGGGGAAGAAGGAGATTTTGTCTGTTGAGAATCCTTGGGAGCTCTGCTAGGCCTTTTAGATGTTTGGGATCTTTTGTTGATGTTGGACTCTGAAGTTTTTGTTTTCATTGCTCTGGGTGCAAGAAGAGGGTCTTGTGTGGCGGTGTTTCTGGTGGTTTTTGGAGAGTTTTGCTGGGTTTCATGGTGTTTTGGCATGTTTAGAGCTTGATTTCTGCTTCCAAGCAAGGCAGGCAGGCTGCCTGAACATGGTTCGAAAGTCTTGGAGTGAAAGTTGATGAAATTGGAGAAGAATTGGAGGATATAAAATCTGATTCTTGAGAAGAAAGAGGTTGTCTTTTTGATGGAGCTCTGGTGACAGTCCTTATGGATCTTCTGGAAGGAACTGAGGGTAAAGAAGAAGAAGCAGGACCAAGTTGTGGAGATCTGGTAGGATATCTGGAGATATACTTATGAGAAGATGAAGGTGGAGGAATACAATAGTTAGGATCTCTTTCACATCTTTTCTTCATTGAATTACAAGAGTTACAAGCTCTATTGTACAGTTTGGCTTCTGTATTTGGAAGAGTGAATGTGCAAGGTCTGCACATGTGAATCCATCATTTTCAAGCATAGTCCTTAGGAGCAGTGAAGCAAGGAAAGATATAAGGGTTGAAGGCAGGTAATACAAATTCTGACATGATCTGTGTTTATGACAAGGAGAAAGAGACAGTGAAAAGTTCTTTATCAGTAATGGGAAGATTATTAAGTGAAAGTGGAGGTTTGGCAGGGGAAGGTGGCTGAATATGCTAAGTCCATCAAGACTTTAGACTGAAAAATTGTTATAAATCCCCCCATGACTATAAACTGAGGAATGGGTTTTGTTTGGTGTTGGTTTTGAAGATTGGAAGAAGGTATCCACAGGGGGAGCCTCTGAATTTAGCAAAGGCAAGTTTGGGGGTAATTGATGGGCTGGAAGCTCTATTCACAATTACCCCAGAATTTTAGTTTTTTCTATTTGTATTAATGTGTTTGATCTCCGGTTCTGGGTTCGTGATTTATGTTTTTGAGTCCCCCAAGACTTAAAAATGAGGATAGTCCCCCAAGAAATTAAACTGAGGGTTTTTTGGTGGTGACATCCTATAAATGATATGATCATATTTTCTTTTCTAAGTCAAACTCAAGTTCTAGTGTAATTACAGAAGGGTATCAAGGAAAGAGGCAAAATTTTCTGAATTGGCCTTGAACTTTTTAATGAGGTTCCTTCTCTTATCAATGTCTTGTTGGTCCTTGGAAGGAGTTGATTTGAAGTAGGAAAGGAGGAGCTGTTTTTCTTGTTGGGTATGATGTTGAATTTTTTCTTTTTCAAGAGGAATTAAGTTTGGGGGTGGTGTTTAAATTTTTTCTACATTGTCATCATCATCAATAACTGGTGGAAGGGAGGCTGAGAAAATGGTCAGTCTAGTTTAGCAGAGAGAAAAGGAATCTTACCTTTTGGGGACTCAGAGTGATAAGAGGAAGAAGAGGCTGAAGTAGTTACAGGCATTCTTTTTGAGGAATGGAGTCTGTTTTTTTTTGGAATGATGATAGAAGGTCTGGACCTTTTGGTAGAAGAGGATGGACCAGGATGAGCAGAGGAGGAAGCTAAAGAAGAGGATAGTGGGCAAGGCCTATGGCATTGTTTATTTCCTGGAATGTAAAGCATCACAAAAGGTTCTGTATATGTGTAGTGGTTCATTCATTGAACAGATAAGATTTTTGTCAATGAAGTATTGGCAAGGGCCAAGGTCAGAGGCTTGTCTGGAGAATTGTGTGAACATGGTGGTTAGAGGATGAAAAACAAGGACATTCTGGATTGGAGGGAGGATGTGGTGTTCCAAAGATACATAGGCCTTTTGAATGTGTATTTGGAGGTATTTGGTATGTAGGGTTTAGTTGGGGTAATGGTGCTTAGTATTGGTGTTTTGTTATTATTTAGGTGTTAAGTTGTATTTTAATAGGCTTAAGTTATGGGAACTTATTATGTCTCAGCTTATTGTCCTTTCTTTTCTCATCATTTTGGTGTGTGTTATTTGTGATGAGCTGTTTTCTATGATTATTTGTGTAGTTTTGTGGTTTTAGAGGTTTCTTGGTTGTTTTTTGGGCATTTGTAGGCCTAGCAGCGGCTTCCCGCCTATGGGAAGCCTGCCTGCCTCAAGGCGGCCTTGCCTAAGATAAGCTGCCTGCCCACCTGTGAGCAGGGAAGTCTCTAGAGACTAGTTTATGTATGTAGATATCTGGGAGAGCTGAATCAAGATGGGGATCTTGTTACGAGGTCTGTGTGTGTGATAGTTTAAGAAAGTTAGAAGAGATCATCTACTATCTTGGTTATCTATATCTCTGGCTTCACTCTGTGTGTTTGTTTGGCTGGTTTGTGAGAAGGTTAGCTCTTGCTTGACCTCAACTCTTGTCACTCTTTCTCAGGTATAGTCTTGCAAGCTATATTAAGTATTATTGCTGTCTCTGGTGAGGATTTGAAACCTACATCAAGTATCATTTCTTTCTCTGGTGTGGCCATTGGTCTACATTTCAGTTCTTTGGTCTGGTAGTCTGTCTGGGGACTACTTTCTTGGCTCATCAAGCAGTCAAGTGTGTTAGAAGGAAGCTTTATCAAACAAGACTCAACTTAACTAGAAATAAAATCTCACTTGTATTCTTCTAAAGGGACAGGGGTTTTTTCTCTCTAGTTTTTCTCCAACTCCTTTGGTAAAGGCCTATAGCTAGAACTATAGGATTGTCTACAGGGTAAAAAAGAGTATAATTTTTGCTACACTTATAAATGACTATTTTTCTTAATTATTGAAGAAACTTGTTTTAAATTAAAATATTTATATTATTTTTTGTTTCAGACTAATTTAATTTCTCCTTAATTTTGTTACAGTGTCTGGGTTTTAGCTGATGGGAAAATGGGCTCTTACTCATGTTTTTAATTACTTGTTTCAGCTTCAATAGTATTTTTTCTTGTTACATTAATTTTTATTTTGTTTTATCTTATTTTCCACATTGTATATACATGTTTATGGCGCTTCTTAGGGCCCTTTTCCAATATAAGGGCATTGGGTAATCCCCTGAAGATGCATCACTTATTTTACCAACTATTATGTTATATTCTATTTTTATTAATAAATACATACAACTTAATTTACAAAAATAATTTCTTTTCAGTAATACCTCTCTAAGAATTATAAGTAATACATATTTAAAAGGTTTCATGAAGAGTTTTCTTTTGATATTATCTAATTGGGTTGTTTAAGCAGAGAAAGAAAGTACTTACAAACTCAAATATAATACCAAACCCATTACAAGTCCTATTGTTGTCATCAGTTTTATTCCCCTTCTTCTTCTTCTTCCTTTTCTTCTTCTTCTTTCTCTTCCTTTTCTTCTTCTTCTTCTTCTTCTTCTTCTTCTTCTTCTTCTTCTTCTTCTTCTTCTTCTTCTTCTTCTTCTTCTTCTTCTTCTTCTTCTTCTTCTTCTTCTTCTTCTTCTTCTTCTTCTTCTTCTTCTTCTTCTTCTTCTTCTTCCTTCTAGACAAAAAGGCAACACAGACTCTGGAGGATATGATTAGAAGATTTTGTGCTTTTGGATTATAACACAAATACCATGAGAAACTCACACATGACTGGTTAACATTATTTCCTGGCCTTGAATTTGCTTATAATAGCCTAACACATTCTTTAACAGAGAAAAAACTATTTGAACTCTGGCTGTGGTATTTTCCAAATACACCAGAAAATTATTTAAACAAATTACTAAGTTTAGAAATACACCTTGGTACTAAATACTTTCCTCATATTCAAAAAATGTGTAGAAAGCATTCTGAAGAATTCATTCAAAAACCATTTGAGTATGAAAAGTAAAGATGGGATAAATCTCAAAAATAATTTAAATTTCAAAAAGGAGATGAAGTCCTTATTTCAACACTACATTTTAACTTAGAAGGTATTGATAAATTAAAAGTTCCTTTAGTGAGACCTTTTTTATTCAGCAAAATGGATGGTAATAATGCTGTGCAAGTCATACTGTATTTGTCAGCCTGTATATCTCCAGGACTGAGTAAAAAGTAATTATAAGTTATGTTAAACACATGAACTATACATGGGAATAATAAATAAGAGTACACAAATAGTATACATAAGTAAAATTATGATAATACACAAAAAATGCCATTATAACACCTTATATACACGCATATATCCACCTTTTATAGGTCTTATGTACTTAATATTAAGTTGGAATATGTTAGAGTAATCTTAAGAACCTTAAGTATAAGGCTACATAATTTTTAAGTACACTTAAAGCTGTTATATTCATTGTTTTATGCAAAAAACAAGAAATGCGCTTTATTTCACTTAAAAGTTGACTATATGCGCTATAAAATTGAGAATATCAAAATTGCGCTTTGACAGATCAATTGAGCTCATTTAGAACTATTGATTTGGCTATTTAAATGCATAAAAATAACACTTTTCAAATTTGGTGTTTTTATGCCAGAAATGGCTTCTGTGTACTGGCCACATACTGCCTGCTTTTTTCCCATGTGAATACCTTCATTTTTAGCAAAGTTAGCTTTTTCACACTATAATTACCCCACATTCTACGCCCACTGTGGGGAAACACACTAAAATAGGCGACAGGCGCTTATTTAGTGTCCTAGCTTAATTAATAATGCATTGACCTTGTTTATATGCACTAATTTCATTAATAACCTCACTCTTGGCACTTTATTTCATCACCACGCTTAAATTCGCCTAATTTTAGTCAAGGATTTACCCGTGCAAGAGCCTGCCAAGAACTGCATGTAGTTACCCCACATCTCACGCTCTTTTTTAAGTTTTTGGGTGGTTTCTCAGTCAATTTTGGTTATTTTTGAATGGGAATTTCACGTAGTATAATGTCAGGATTAGCCCCATTATTTCTACAGTCAATTCCCCTTATTATTAAGCTATTATTAACCTTAAAAAGTCTCCTTTAGACTTTAATATTATTGTTTTATACGCATATACTCTCTTTTTGTCTTTTTCTTTAATTTTGATGGATTTCCCTTATTATTACAGGATTTTGGCGGTTGTTACTCTTCTAATTATGTCATGGGTTATTGGGAATGTTGATGGGCATGTCTATTAGTTGTTTAGAGGCGTCATTAACTGTGTATTGGGTGGTACATCAAGGGAATCATTGGGGAACTCAGTGTGTATAAAAGGAGGAGGTTTTTGGGTTGTATTTCTTCATTCTTTATCATTACAATTTAACCAATATAACCAAACCAATTACAATACATATCAATTAGTACTTTTATAAGACTTTTGAACAGTATCTGAATTTATATAATCTATTTTTCTACCAACTATAAAGATTGTAAGCCATATATAAGAATAGTGAGAATTATATTACTGAGACCTCTATATGTGATTATATTTTACAACTTAGTGGATTAAAACTACAGTATTCATATAGGACCATTAAAATCTTCTAGACAACTGACTATTCAAGCTATTTCACGTCCTTGTACTTGACCCTAGCCTGACAATTGGGGGCCTTTCCTCAAGAATTCTGTTATAATCCTGTAAGTGAAATTTTCAAAAGAAGGTGCACGTAAATAATATACCTATAGAAATATTTGGATAATTACAACAGGTTGGGGTCACTTATATAGTGATTTCAGAAAAAGAAGCCCTGTTATATTATAAAATTGTGATATTGAATCAACAATTTTACCACTAATTTAACTTATAATTGTTATTAGTGGGTCTGTCAATAGACCAATTTAATTTGAGATCTTTTCAGATAAAATTTTTACCACTAATTTAACATATAATTGTTCTTAGTGGGAGTCTGTCAATAGACCGATTAAATTTGTGATCTTTGCAGATAATAAACCAATTAAACTGATTAATTGTTTTCTTTTAACAGGACTCTTAATCTTTTCTTTTATTGGTTTGTAAAATTCATTAAATATTTAGAAAGAATCATACTGACAGTTGTTTTCTTTTGAATATAAAAACACGGCTACATATTGTAGACCAGTTAAATCAAGTGACCACATAAAAGCATATTTGACTTTTGGCACTTAAATATTCACTTCATACCAATAAGTAGGCAATAAAATTGTCTTCAGTGGTATTGATAAATACTGATAAAACTCCTTTTTGAAGTTTTCATATCTAAACTTTCAATTCTTTAAATTCCACGTAAAAATGTGTGACAACAATGACATTGTAAGTAATAAGGTAAAACCTTATAACTTAAGACCTAGAGCTGAAAGACCTGTTACAGGCCATTCAAATGGAGGGCCAGGACTCTCCCATAATCAACAACACTCCGTCAATGTCTCTGGAGGAAAGGGAAAAGCTTTTAAAGCAGGTTTCAATAAAGAAAACAAAAAATAATTTACAAGAACAAGTTCACTCCCTATCCACCCTACTGAACACCTTGACAATAAGAGTCAACAATATAGTGGACCAGATCAACAATCTGGAAAAGAGAGCAGCTCAAGGTTTCATAGAAGTCAACCAAGCTCTAGTGGACATAAAGACTCAACCACCAACAGTGGCACCCAACAATTCCATAGCAACACCTCCAGCCCAAGAGGAGGACCAAAAAATTACAGTAAGCAAATGGAAATGGGATTGGTACGCCCAAAACTACAACAATCCTCAACAGCAGGGCTCCAGCAGTCACCCTTACAAGGGAAAGGCAAGGAGAGGCAGGGGAAGTGGGATAAGACCTTGGTAAGTCATCCAACTTCTTATGATCAATTATATCAACCTGAAAATAAATTACTTATAGTTAATGAGATTGATAAGGAAATATTGGATATTATTGATAAGGATTTAAAGGATTATTCATTTGAACAGAATATGTTAAACTTGTCTTTACATGAGGACAATGTAAATAGTTTTATTGATCACAAGGAAAATACTATTAATATAAAAATGGAATCAAATGAATTAAATCTTGACCCTGATAATGAGTCTTCTGAATTGGACACGGAAAAAATAGAATATTTTTTAAAAGAGAATCCAATGGAATCAAAAATAATAAGTAAATTATTATTGAGAATTGAAAAATTGGAAGAGTTCTCAAAAGAGTCAAACATTAATACAGAAAATGTATTATTACAACTAACACAATCATTGAGTACCACAGCCAATAAATTAAAAATTATTGAAAATTCAAATAATGAATTAATCAATGAGAATAAAAGATTAAAATCTGAGATTAGAAATTTAGAAAGTAAATTAGAACACTCTCAGAATATTATGGCTACCATAGAGGGACGTGTAAAATTGTCTTTTTCAAATGTAAATGATACCTTAAATCATGTACCTGTGATAAAAGATAGGTTACAAAGAGTAGAAATTGAAGTAGCTAACATTTTGAAAAATACTGAAACAATAAAAGATAATACCTCTTATGTAGAAAGAGTACCAGTTGTTATGAAACACTCTGATGATAAACCAATGATTGAACATGAACATAGTGTTATGGGCTCTGAGAATATAAAATCAGTAAAAGATGAAATAAATGATCATCTTTCTAAAGTAAGTGAATTACTCAATATTCCTCAGGTTAGGGAAGCAAAAACTAGCCAAAAGAACTGGCCTAAGTTAGATCAGTACCCTTCTTTTGACGGGGATTCAAAATCTGATTGGCAACAATTCATACAAAGAATTGATAACTTAAAATTTTCATACAAGTTACCTGATGAAGAAATTACTTCAAAGTTAATATCTTTATTTACAGATGTGGCCTTATTATGGTTTGAATCTGTATTGAGTGAGGGAATTAATTACTCCTGGAATGAATGGAAGGCACTAATTGAAAGGCAATTTGGTGGCCCAAAATTTAGAATCACTCAACAAAGACTGTATGAAAGGGCCAGATATAATCCAAATGCTGGAGATAAACCCATGGTCTTCTTAATGAATTTAATAAAAATCATGAAAGCTATGGATCCAAAAATGGATTATGAAGAGTGGAAAGAAAAAATAATCTACAAGTTGCCTATATCAGTTAGAGACATTATTGTAGCTAGAACTGAAACTGTCAGAGACACCTCTGGATTCATTAATATATGCAATGAGATATTATTAAACCACAAGTATGAAACCAAGTATAGTAATTACAGACAAAGTGTTGAAGTGGTAAAACCTACTACAAGTAAGTTACCAGTGGAAAAGAAAAAACCTTCAGCTCCCCTTGTCCCTAAGAGACAAGAAAATAACACTTGTTACAAATGTAATGAACCTTGGGTTAAGGGTCACATGTGTAAGAAAAGAATAAATGTTATTGAAACCTCACAGAATTCTGAACCTAGTAATCATGAAGATGAAAATGTGGAATCTAGTGAGGATTGCAAAAGTAACATATCTTACAGTGATGATGAAAATGAGATATTTGTATTAGAACAGGATATAATGTTCCTGAATGATGCTATACCTCATACAGACACATCTTTAAATTCCATAGAGGAAGCTGAAATAATTAAAGATGTATCTCATGATACTTACAAAATAACACCTATCAGAGCACCTATTATCATATGTGGAAAAGAAATGAATGCCATTCTTGACACTGGGGCTGCTGGTAGTGTAGTTTCAATTGATACATTAATGAAACTTGATAGTAAGTACCAAGAAAAACTAGAACCTGTTCAGACAAAGAACTGGAGGGGTTTTGGTTCAGTATTAAATCCATTTGGCAAATACCAAACTGCTGTATTCTTTAAATATAATAATGGTTATGTTAGAGCAGTTTGTGAATTTGTAGTAATGGATAATAATAATTGTAGTGATTGGTTTATTATTGGCAATGATTTATTGACAAAATTTGGCATTAAACTAGATCCTGCAAACAGTTGTTTCACCATAGGCGTGAATGGTAAGAGAAAATTCAAAATATGTTCTGAAAATTCAGTATATGCCATTTCTCCTAGAGAAGAACAACTGCAAGGTGGAAGAACCACCAATGAAGTGGGTGAATTGGAAAATGAAATTCAAAAGGCCTCTTTCAGCCCTCAACTCTCAAAGACTGAAGAAGAAGATATTTTGAGATTAATTAAATCATATCCTATGGCATTTGCTCATGGCTCAAATGAACTAGGATTGGTCAAAGACCATGAGATGAAAATCTCTCTAAGCTGTGATCTGGATAATATTCCTGGCAGCTTAAAAAAGAAACCTTACCCAGCATCTCCTGCAAAAAGGAAAGATATTGAAGACAATATAAAATTGTTGTTGGAAATGGGTATTGTTGAAAAAGTGGACACAACACCTAAGTATTGTGTCATTTCACCAGTATTAATCTCTTATGAAAAAGATAAGGCAAGATTATGCGGTGATTTTAGAGCTCTGAATACATATACAGTAGATGATATTTACCCTCTACCAAGGATAGCTTCTATCCATGCTACCTTACAAGGAGCAAAATATATTTCCTGTCTGGATGGGAACAAGGGTTACCACCAGATTCCTGTGGAAAGAAATTCTCAAAATTACTTATTAATAACCACACATATGGGTATATTTAAGTATGTGAGAATGCCATTTGGCCCAAAGAATGCCCCTTCAGTCTTCCAAAAATTGATGGATAGTGTTTTTCATCAGGAAATGGTTGAAGGATGGCTATTGGTCTATATTGATGACATAATAGTGTTTTCAAAAACATATGATGAACATTTAAATCACCTGAAAAGAGTCTTTCAAAAAATGGATGAAATTAATATGACTATTGCATTAAAGAAATGTAAGTTTGGATTTCAATCCTTGAAAGTACTTGGACATGTTGTATCTGGATTACAAATTTGTGTTGACCAGAATAAAGTGGCAGCAATTAAAAACATTGGGATACCTAAAAATGTAAAAGAGGTTCAAAGTTTTTTGGGTATGTGTGGATATTATAGACAATATATTAAAAATTACCAATCCATTGCAGCCCCTTTAACAACATTAATCAGGAAGAATGAAGCTTTCATTTGGAATAATAAAAGACAACACGCCTTTAATAAATTAAAGGAATGTTTAATGTCAGCTCCAATATTGGGACTGCCAGATTTCACCCTACCTTTTATCTTGTACACTGATGCAAGTTTCATAGGTTTGGGTGCTGCTTTACAGCAAAAACAGATAATAAATGGGAAATTATCTGAAGTAGTTATCTGTTATATATCCAGAACCTTAAGAAAAACAGAATTAAGGTATGGTGCCACACAGCTAGAATGTTTAGCCGTGGTGTGGGCTTTGGAGAAACTTCATTACTATCTGGAAGACCAGAAGTTTTAACTTATAACAGATTGAAGTGCAGTAAAATCATTACTAAACATGAAAACACCTAATAGGCACATGTTTAGATGAAAACTAGCTGTACAAGAGTACAGAGGAAGAATGACAATCACTCACAGAGCAGGAACATTGCATTCAAATGTGGATTTATCATTCAGAAGTCCTTTGCCAAATGATGCTGACAACCCAGCTTATGTACCTGAAAATGAGGTTATACATATATTTGGGATTTATATAGTGGATTTAGAAGAAGAGTTTATGCAAACTATATTGGAAAATTATTCATCTGATAAAGATTTGTCTAAACTATCTACCATTCTTAATGATCCAACAAATGCCTCCATGAGGGCATTAATTAAAACCTTGCCTCCAAAGTATAAAAATGCGTTGGAAAAAGGTAAACTATTAATTGAAGATGGATATATATATTACAGGAAAAAGTTAAGCAATTTAATAGTAATACCACCTTCTATGAAAGAGTTAATGTTGAGTACTTGTCATGATGACATCTTAGCTGGTCATTTTGACTTTAACAAAACATTAACCAGAGTTAAAAATACAGCCTGGTGGATAAACATGAAAGAGGATGTACAAAAATACATTGAAACATGTGACTCTTGTCAGAAATCTAAAAGATTAACTGGGAAGAGAGCTGGTTTGTTACAACAAATAGAGCAGCCAAAAGCTCCATGGGAAATTATAAACATGGAATTTGTAACTGGCTTGCCATTAGCAGGAAAAGAAAGTTTCAATTCTTTCTGGGTAATAGTGGATAGATTAACAAAAATGTGTAAGTTTATCCCTACCCATAAAGAGGTATCTGCTAAAGACTTGGCGTTACTATGGTGGACTCAGATGATGAATACTGCTGGGTTCCCCAAAGCCATAATCTCTGACAGAGATCCTAAATTTACTTCAGAGTTCTGGACATCTTTGATGGAAGTATCAGGTTGTCAATTAAAATTGTCTACAGCACACCATCCACAAACTGATGGGCTGGCTGAGAGGATGATACAAACTCTAGAAGACATGATCAGAAGATATTGTGCCTTTGGATTAGAATACAAAGACAATGAGAAATTCACACATGACTGGGTAACATTAATTCCTGGCCTTGAATTTGCTTATAACAGCACAACTCATTCTGTAACAGAGAAGAAACCATTTGAACTCTGGCTGGGATATGTACCAAATACCCCAGTAAATCATTTAAATAAACTACCAAGGTTGGATATACACCCTGGCACTAAATCCTTTATTCATATGCAACAAATGTGTAGAAAGCATGCAGAAGAATGCATCCAAAAAGCATTTGAATATGAAAAGAAAAGGTGGGACAAATCTCATAAAGAATTTGAATTTAAAAAGGGAGATGAGGTCCTCATATCAACACTACATTTTAACTTACAAGGTAATGTTAAATTAAAGGATCCCTTTGTAGGACCTTTTGTAGTAAATAAAATGGTTGGGAATAATGCAGTGGAAGTCATATTATATGCTCCATATGATAGGAAACATCCAGTTTTCCCTATCTCATTATTGAAACCTTACCATGCAAATGATCCTGACTTATTTCCAAAAAGAAGGGGAAGGCCTAAAAAGCAACCTGAAGAAATTGTGGAAAAAGCAGAGATTGAAAAAATACTCAAGAAATGAATCCTTACTAAAGAAAAAGGAACTGAGTATTTACTAAGATTTAAAGGGAAATCAAATGAATTTGATAAATGGATACCTGAAAAAGAAATTTCTAATTTATCCACCCTTCTTAAAAAATTTAAACAGAAATAAATTTCTGTTCAACCAGCTGAGGGGTTAAAAAACCAGTACTCATAATATTTTATTATGTTTTATTTCTTTAAAGTTGAATCTTTAATGCTGCAGATTTATTCTGAATACCTGAAAATTACAAATTAATAAAATAAAATGTATAACTTATCATTTTTTTTATTGTTTTTTTTGGGTGGGCAAGTGTCAGCCTGTATATCTCCAGGACTGAGTAAAAAGTGATTATAAGTTATGTTAAACACATGAACTATACATGGGACTAATAAATAAGAGTACACAAATAGTATACATAAGTAAAATTATGATAATACACAAAAAATGCCATTATAACACCTTATATACACGCATATATCCACCTTTTATAGGTCTTATGTACTTAATATTAAGTTGGAATATGTTAGGGTAATCTTAAGAACCTTAAGTATAAGGCTACATAATTTTTAAGTACACTTAAAGCTGTTATATTCATCGTTTTATGCAAAAAACAAGAAATGCGCTTTATTTCACTTAAAAGTTGACTATATGCGCTATAAAATTGAGAATATCAAAATTGCGCTTTGAAAGATCAATTGGGCTCATTTAGAGCTATTGATTTGGCTATTTAAATGCATAAAAATAACACTTTTCAAATTTGGTGTTTTTTCTGCCAGAAATGGCCTCTGTGTACTGGCCACATACTGCCTGCTTTTTTCCCATGTGAATAGCTTCATTTTTAGCAAAGTTAGCTTTTTCACACTATAATTACCCCACATTCTACGCCCACTGTGGGGAAACACACTAAAATAGGCGACAGGCGCTTATTTAGTGTCCTAGCTTAATTAATAATGCATTGACCCTGTTTATATGCACTAATTTCATTAATAACCTCACTCTTGGCACTTTATTTCATCACCACGCTTAAATTCGCCTAATTTTAGTCAAGGATTTACCCGTGCAAGAGCCTGCCAAGAACTGCATGTAGTTACCCCACATCTCACGCTCTTTTTTTAAGTTTTTGGGTGGTTTCTCGGTTAATTTTGGTTATTTTTGAATGGGAATTTCACGTAGTATAATGTCAGGATTAGCCCCATTATTTCTACAGTCAATCCCCCTTATTATTAAGCTATTATTAACCTTAAAAAGTCTCCTTTAGTCCTTAATATTATTGTTTTATACGCATATACTCTCTTTTTGTCTTTTTCTTTAATTTTGATGGATTTCCCTTATTATTTCAGGATTTTGGCGGTTATTACTCTTCTAATTATGTCATGGGTCACTGGGAATGTTGATGGGAATGTCTATTAGTTGTTTAGAGGCGTGATTAACTGTGTATTGGGTGGTACATCAAGGGAATCATTGGGGAACTCAGTGTGTATAAAAGGAGGAGGTTTTTGGGTTGTATTTCTTCATTCTTTATCATTACAATTTAACCAATATAACCAAACCAATTACAATACATATCAATTAGTACTTTTATAAGACTTTTGAACAGTATCTGAATTTATATAATCAATTTTTCTACCAACTATAAAGATTGTAAGCCATATATAAGAATAGTGAGAATTATATTACTGAGACCTCTATATGTGATTATATTTTACAACTTAGTGGATTAAAACTACAGTATTCATATAGGACCATTAAAATCTTCTAGACAACTGACTATTCAAGCTAGTTCACGTCCTTGTACTTGACCCTAGCCTGACAGTATTCCCCATATGATAGGAAACATTGAGTTTCCTTATCTCATTATTAAAACCTTACCATTCAAATGTTCCTCATTTGTCTCAAAAAAGAAGAAAAAGGCCTAAAAAAAAGCCTGAAGAACGTGTGGAAAAAGCAGAAATTGAAAAAATTCTCAAGTAAAGAAATATTACTAAATAGAAAGGAAATGAGTATTTGTTAAATACAAGGGAAAATCATGTGATTTTGATAGATGGATACCTCAAAATGAAATTTTAAATCTTCCCTCCTTTCTTAAAAAATTTAAACATAAATGATATTCTGTTCAAACAACTGAGGGGTTAGAACCAGTACTCATAATATTTTTTTTATTTCCTTAAAGAATTACTCTTTAATGCTGCAGGTGTTCCTGAATATCTTAAAAATAAAAATACAAAAATTGATAAATTTATCATTTTTTTATTGTTTTTTTGAGCAGGCAAGATTTAGCCTGGATATTCCCAGGACTGAGTAAAAATGGCATATGAATTATGTTAAGCAAATGTGGTACATATGGGGAAAATAAATAAAGCTATACAAGATGTATATGTAGGTGAAATTAATGATGAAATACAATATATGCCACTATAATACCTTTTATACATGCATATATCCACCTTTTATAAGTCTTATGTACTTTATATTAAGCTGGAATGTATTATGGTAACCTAAAGAATCTTAAAAATGTGGCTAAATGATCTTTAAGTAGAGTTAAATCTGTTGTTTTTATTGTTTTATGGAAAAAATAAGAAATGTGCTTTATATTACTTAAAAGTTGAAAATATGCACTATATATTTAATACAGTTGAAAATGTGCCTTGACCAATCAATTTGTCTTAATTAGAACTATTGATTTGGCTATTTAAATGCATAAAAATAACACTTTTCATATTTGATGTTTTTTATGCCAGAAATGGCTTCTGTATAATGGTCACATACAGCCTTCATTTGTTCCACATGAATATCTTCATTTTTAGAAAAGTCAGAAATTTCACACTATAGTTACCCCACATTGTACACCCACTATAGGAAAACACTCTAAAATAATCTACAGGTGCTCATTTGGTGTCCTAACTTAATTATTAGTGAATCGACCTCATTGTATGCACAAATTTCATTAATAAATTCAAGATTAGTGCTTATAATTCAGTACCATGCTTAAAATTGCCTATTTAGTCTAGGATTTACCTGTGCAAGTGCCTGCCAAGAGACTGACTTCAGTTACCCCACATTTCATGTCTTATTTTGGGTTTCTCAGTGGCTTATCAATCAATATTGGTCATATTTGGATTGGGGTTTCGCATAGTAATTTGGAATAATTTGCCCATTCATTTCTACTTTTAATCACCCTTAAATATGGGTTATATTTAGTGTTATCATTTCCTTTTTTTAGTCTTTTATTTTAAGGTATTACATGCATATACTCTTATTTTTGCTTATTCTTTTATTTTGATGGATTATCCCTATTAGGGGGTATCAATATTAAGGGATCCGCAATTAGGGATCAGTAATTTTTTTTCCTGGGATCAGAAATTATTGATTGCGGAAGATTCTTATCCACTAGCCCCAGGGCTAGTGGATAAGAAATCCACAATAATGCATTATCCCGCCTCTTATACCCCAATTTCCATTCCTAATTCCTGATCCCAAACTCATCTCATCCATGATGGATTTGCAAGAAAGTCACATGACTCATAATTGCTGATGCCATCCATAAGTCTTTCCTCACTCTATGCTACTTAATTTCGGTGGCAAACACTTAAGTTTTTTTTCTATCTACACACCCCAACTGCACATTTGGCAGTGAATTCCCATTTCCCTCATCACATAACCCTTTTACCGGCAACAATGAAACACCTCTCTACTAGACGGCTACTTCACTCCACTATTAATGCCATCACTTTACTTTTAGTTCTCTACTATAAATCTGACTCTGATTTGGAAGATGCTTTAGCTTATATGTGTTTACTTTCCAAAAAGCGTTACATCATCACCAGGGGGCCAAATCTTTATCATGATCCCCGATATGATCTGGCCTCCATTCTCAACATTCCTCATTTAAACTTCACCCAACTTTTTAGAACTTCTCCTGATTCTTTCTTCAAACTTTATCAACTCATTTCTGAACATCCTATCTTCCATAACAATTCTCATAACAAACAGCGTAATCCTGCCATCCAACTTGCTGTTGCTCTATGTCGCTTTGGCTCAAATGGAAATGGTGCTGCTGTAAGACGTTGTGATAATCTCTTTAACATAGGATATGGTACCGTGATATTATACACCAAGCGCTGTATGATTGCTATCTTTTCCCTCAAGTCTCAAACTCTTGCTTGGCCAACTCCAGAACAGCGACTTGAATCCTCTCAAGTAATGCAAGCTGAAGGTTTCCCTGGCTGTGTAGGATTTGTTAATAGCACAACTATACCTTTGACTCAAAAGCCTGCTCATGATGGCAACCATTTTTTTGATTGTAAAAAAAGTTTTCTTGCAAATCTTCTCCAAGTTCTCATCTTTTACAATCTAACTTTTTATTTTCTTTCTAGATACTCTATTGCCGTTCAACTTGTATGTGATGTCAATAAAAAATTTATTGCTTTTCACAGTGGCAGCCCTTGATCATGTCATGACTCTTCTGTCTTCCAAAGAATGAGGATTTCTCAATCCCCTTACTCATACTTTGACGAATCTCAGTACCTCCTTGCAGACTCAGCATATGCAAGTGGAAAGTACATTATACCTGCTTTCTGTGGTGCAACTTCAGAAAATGACCCCAAAACTGCCTTTAATTATCACCTTGCACAATCAAGAGTACAAATTGAAAATGCTATAGGTATTTTAAAAGGATGATTTTCTAGTCTTTGGGAGCTCAGAATCCAATTTCAAAAAAAATTGGAGATCAAAACTGCAAATCATTGGATCTTGACTTGCGTAATACTCCACAATATTCTAGCTGATTTAAAGGATGAGTGGAATGATCTTTATGAAGAAGAGGATCCTGAACCACCACCGGCACTCCCCTTCCTTGATTCACAAATCATTCAATCAACTGGCATACGTTCCATTATAATGCCAATTACTCTCCAACATTTCACTTTGCAACGCTTTTAATTTTAAATTTTTACATTTTCATACTTTCTAAATGTCCTCTTTGTGTACTTTATTCACTTGGTTTTGTAATTTGGTTTGTTGCATATTCATTTTTTTTTTGAATTTACGGTGACTATCTTTTTTTTGGATGGCTCATTGGTTTTCTTTCACCAGCTCAACATGAAATCGCATATTTTCTGAAATTGCATATTTTGTCAGTGATTTTTTTTTCATTCATCCCTCATATCCTTTTCCTATTCTCCTCCAACATCCCTCAAACAATTTGGTTTCATTCATTTTGTCATCTCATCTCTCCAGGTAAGTCATTTTATTCTTTTTTTTGATTTTTTGATTACTAATTATAATTTTTTTTGTTTTTTTCTGTTTATTTTATTTTTTTTATCTGAATTTTTTTTGTAAGTGGTTATTTTGGATTTCAATTGTATAATTAACCTTTTTTTTCTCTCCCTCTTTACTTTTTTTTAGCTCCATCACCCTACTCTTCATCCCTCCTTGGCATTGTCATTATCCCCCCTTTCCCTTATTTCACTTTTTTTTGGCTCAATTTCATTGAAACACATACATTGCACATTCTTTATGCATTTCACTTACTCCATATTCAATTTCCCCACAATTCCAAGATCAATCTTTCTCACTCTATTTTTCCTACTTTTCAATCAAGGTAAGTTTCATCTCCTTTTTTTCATGCCTATATGATATCTCATTCCTTTTATGAAAACTTCATACTTAAATATATGTATGACTCTTATCTGGATAACAGTGAACTTATAAAACTCCTTTTGATCTCATCTTCATTACCACTTTTCAAGTTTTTGTAAAATTTTGAAAATCAGACTCGGAATTAGGGTTAGGTTTATTCAAATCTAATGTTCTTTTTACTGAAGATTCTCCTGAAGGCTACCTTTCATTTCCTGCAAACAGATTTGAATTTGATTCAGTGGTTGCTGAGATATTGACCGTTAAAGTTGAGCCTTTTTTTTACCAATTTAAATTTTTATTTCATTTTTTATGTAACAAATTAGGGTTAGGTTTATTTAAATCACATGTCCTTTAACTGAAGATTCTACTAAAGCATATCTTTCATTTCCCACAAACAGGTTTGAATTAGGTTCAGTGGTTGCTGAGATTTTGACCTTTGAAGTTGAGCCTTTTTTCCAAATTTCACTTGTCTTATTTCACATTTTTATATTGCATATTTAGAGGATAAGGATTCTGAAACTCTTATATGATTATTATCAAGGCATTTCAATTATATAGGCATATATTTGTTGGTCAAGAATATCACTAAAGCTCAAAAAGATGAAGATTTTCACTTACGGGACACTCTACCTTCCTTTGACTCTTTTCTTGCTTTTCGACTCAAAAAGCTCTGTAATAAAGCATTTGAAGAAAATCATGAACTTGCAACCAAAGTTGGAATACCGAATTGGTGTGACTCCAAATGGGAAGATATCAGCCACAAATATCTTTTATTTTCTAATGTTATTATCACTCATTCTGGATTTCACAATAGGATTCATATCGACAGGAATGATGCCAATTTTCTTACTTTTGGTATATTCTCATATATCAATCCGATAACTGGCCACCCAATACCATCTCCAGCTAAAATCAAAGGACATGGTTTATATTTTCCAGACCACCGGTGCATCATTGATTTTGGTTTGGGAAATGGTATCATCGAAACTATTTGGAATTCTTCTAAGGATAATCATCAAACGACCAAAGCTCCTCCTGGTTTGGAATCCTGTCAAGATTTCACTCATTTCGGTTGTTCTTTTCAAATAAGTCAAAATTTGATTCAAAGAATCAACAAAATAAAGAAAGAAGGTAAAGTTAATCAATTTAAAAAAACTTTATCTAGATCAAAAAAGTATGGGGATTAGAGTTGTCATCAAAAATTGTATATTTTTTCATAACTATTTAATAAATATTTTTTATATATCAATTTCCTCAACTAAAGTAATGGGCCAACGACCTTGTGTTGTATAACAGGTAATCATGATAACATTTATTTGTTTCATGGGGTTCCTCTTGCATATACCTGTGGAAAGTCCCAAACTTTTGTTTCTTGACTTGGTCTGCATTTTGGCTTGAGGAATTTTCATTACTTTAAACTAGGGAAATTGATATATATTAGATATTTATTAAATAATTTATGTAATTATATTAAATTTAGATGACTTCCACCCCTTACTTCAATAAAATGCACGGGGGGTATTGCCAAATTTTCAAATCTGACATGTGAAATTTATGACTTAGAAAAATTTTGATGATACCCACCCCTTGCTTCAATAAAATTCAGGGGAGAGTATTTCCAATTTTTTAAAACAGATATAGAATTTTTTTGACTTGTAAATATTTTGATGAAAATTTTTTGGTGATACCCGTCCCTTACTTCAATAAAATTCATGGGGGGTTTTGCCAAAATTTCTTATAAGACTTGTGAAATTCTTGACATGTAAGAATTTTTGGGATACCAGTAAAATTGTCAGGCTAAGGTCAAGTACAAGGACGTGAAAAAGCTTGAATAGTCAGTTGTCTAAAAGATTTTAATGGTCCTATATGAATACTGTAGTTTTAATCCACTAAGTTGTAAAATATAATCACATATAGAGGTCTCAGTAATATAATTCTCACTATTCTTATATATGGCTTACAATCTTTATAGTTGGTAGAAAAATAGATTATATAAATTCAGATACTATTCAAAAGTCTTATAAAAGTACTAATTGATATGTATTGTAATTTGTTTGGTTATATTGGTTAAATTGTAATGATAAAGAATGAAGAAATACAACCCAAAAACCTCCTCCTTTTATACACATTGAGTTCCCCAATGATTCCCTTGATGTACCACCCAATACACAGTTAATCACGCCTCTAAACAACTAATAGACATTCCCATCAATATTCCCAGTGACCCATGACATAATTAGAAGAGTAATAACCGCCAAAATCCTGAAATAATAAGGGAAATCCATCAAAATTAAAGAAAAAGACAAAAAGAGAGTATATGCGTATAAAACAATAATATTAAGGACTAAAGGAGACTTTTTAAGGTTAATAATAGCTTAATAATAAGGGGGATTGACTGTAGAAATAATGGGGCTAATCCTGACATTATACTACGTGAAATTCCCATTCAAAAATAACCAAAATTAACCGAGAAACCACCCAAAAACTTAAAAAAAGAGCGTGAGATGTGGGGTAACTACATGCAGTTCTTGGCAGGCTCTTGCACGGGTAAATCCTTGACTAAAATTAGGCGAATTTAAGCGTGGTGATGAAATAAAGTGCCAAGAGTGAGGTTATTAATGAAATTAGTGCATATAAACAGGGTCAATGCATTATTAATTAAGCTAGGACACTAAATAAGCGCCTGTCGCCTATTTTAGTGTGTTTCCCCACAGTGGGCGTAGAATGTGGGGTAATTATAGTGTGAAAAAGCTAACTTTGCTAAAAATGAAGCTATTCACACGGGAAAAAAGCAGGCAGTATGTGGCCAGTACACAGAAGCCATTTCTGGCATAAAAAACACCAAATTTGAAAAGTGTTATTTTTATGCATTTAAATAGCCAAATCAATAGTTCTAAATGAGCCCAATTGATCTGTCAAAGCGCAATTTTGATATTCTCAATTTTATAGCGCATATAGTCAACTTTTAAGTGAAATAAAGCGCATTTCTTGTTTTTTGCATAAAACAATGAATATAACAGCTTTAAGTGTACTTAAAAGCTATGCAGCCTTATACTTAAGGTTCTTAAGATTACCCTAACATATTCCAACTTAATATTAAGTACATAAGACCTATAAAAGGTGGATATATGCGTGTATATAAGGTGTTATAATGGCATTTTTTGTGTATTATCATAATTTTACTTATGTATACTATTTGTGTACTCTTATTTATTAGTCCCATGTATAGTTCATGTTTTTAACATAACTTATAATCACTTTTTACTCAGTCCTGGAGATATACAGGCTGACACTCGCCCACCCAAAAAAAACAATAAAAAAAAATGATAAGTTATACATTTTATTTTATTTAATTTGTAATTTTCAGGTATTCAGAATAAATCTGTAGCATTAAAGATTCAACTTTAAAGAAATAAAACATAATAAAATATTATGAGTACTGGTTTTTTAACCCCTCAGCTGGTTGAATAGAAATTTATTTCTGTTTAAATTTTTTAAGAAGGGTGGATAAATTAGAAATTTCTTTTTCAGGTATCCATTTATCAAATTCATTTGATTTCCCTTTAAATCTTAGTAAATACTCAGTTCCTTTTTCTTTAGTAAGGATTCTTTTCTTGAGTATTTTTTCAATCTCTCCTTTTTCCACAATTTCTTCTGGTTGCTTTTTAGGCCTTCCCCTTCTTTTTGGAAATAAGTCAGGATCATTTGCATGGTAAGGTTTCAATAATGAGATAGGGAAAACTGGATGTTTCCTATCATATGGAGCATATAATATGACTTCCACTGCATTATTCCCAACCATTTTATTTACTACAAAAGGTCCTACAAAGGGATCCTTTAATTTAACATTACCTTGTAAGTTAAAATGTAGTGTTGATATGAGGACCTCATCTCCCTTTTTAAATTCAAATTCTTTATGAGATTTGTCCCACCTTTTCTTTTCATATTCAAATGCTTTTTGGATGCATTCTTCTGCATGCTTTCTACACATTTGTTGCATATGAATAAAGGATTTAGTGCCAGGGTGTATATCCAACCTTGGTAGTTTATTTAAATGATTTACTGGGGTATTTGGTACATATCCCAGCCAGAGTTCAAATGGTTTCTTCTCTGTTACAGAATGAGTTGTGCTGTTATAAGCAAATTCAAGGCCAGGAATTAATGTTACCCAGTCATGTGTGAATTTCTCATTGTTTTTGTATTCTAATCCAAAGGCACAATATCTTCTGATCATGTCTTCTAGAGTTTGTATCATCCTCTCAGCCAGCCCATCAGTTTGTGGATGGTGTGCTGTAGACAATTTTAATTGACAACCTGATACTTCCATCAAAGATGTCCAGAACTCTGAAGTAAATTTAGGTTCTCTGTCAGAGATTATGGCTTTGGGGAACCCAGCAGTATTCATCATCTGAGTCCACCATAGTAACGCCAAGTCTTTAGCAGATACCTCTTTATGGGTAGGGATAAACTTACACATTTTTGTTAATCTATCCACTATTACCCAGAAAGAATTGAAACTTTCTTTTCCTGCTAATGGCAAGCCAGTTACAAATTCCATGTTTATAATTTCCCATGGAGCTTTTGGCTGCTCTATTTGTTGTAACAAACCAGCTCTCTTCCCAGTTAATCTTTTAGATTTCTGACAAGAGTCACATGTTTCAATGTATTTTTGTACATCGTCTTTCATGTTTATCCACCAGGCTGTATTTTTAACTCTGGTTAATGTTTTGTTAAAGTCAAAATGACCAGCTAAGATGTCATCATGACAAGTACTCAACATTAACTCTTTCATAGAAGGTGGTATTACTATTACATTGCTTAACTTTTTCCTGTAATATATATATCCATCTTCAATTGATAGTTTACCTTTTTCCAACGCATTTTTATACTTTGGAGGCAAGGTTTTAATTAATGCCCTCATGGAGGCATTTGTTGGATCATTAAGAATGGTAGATAGTTTAGACAAATCTTTATCAGATGAATAATTTTCCAATAAAGTTTGCATAAACTCTTCTTCTAAATCCACTATATAAATCCCAAATATATGTATAACCTCATTTTCAGGTACATAAGCTGGGTTGTCAGCATCATTTGGCAAAGGACTTCTGGATAATAAATCCACATTTGAATGCAATGTTCCTGCTCTGTGAGTGATTGTCATTCTTCCTCTGTACTCTTGTACAGCTAGTTGCCATCTAAACATGTGCCTATTAGGTGTTTTCATGTTTAGTAATGATTTTACTGCACTGCAATCTGTTATAAGTTCAAACTTCTGGTCTTCCAGATAGTAATGAAGTTTCTCAAAAGCCCACACCACGGCTAAACATTCTAGCTGTGTGGCACCATACCTTAATTCTGTTTTTCTTAAGGTTCTGGATATATAACAGATAACTACTTCAGATAATTTTCCATTTATTATCTGTTTCTGCTGTAAAGCAGCACCCAAACCTATGAAACTTGCATCAGTGTACAAGATAAAAGGTAGGGTGAAATCTGGCAGTCCTAATATTGGATCTGACATTAAACATTCCTTTAATTTATTAAAGGCGTTTTGTCTTTCATTATTCCAAATGAAAGCTTCATTCTTCCTGATTAATGTTGTTAAAGGGGCTGCAATGGATTGGTAATTTTTAATATATTGTCTATAATATCCACACATACCCAAAAAACTTTGAACCTCTTTTACATTTTTAGGTATCCAAATGTTTTTAATTGCTGCCACTTTATTCTGGTCAACACAAATTTGTAATCCAGATAAAACATGTCCAAGTACTTTCAAGGATTGAAATCCAAACTTACATTTCTTTAATGCAATAGTCATATTAATTTCATCCATTTTTTGAAAGACTCTTTTCAGGTGATTTAAATGTTCATCATATGTCTTTGAAAACACTATGATGTCATCAATATAGACCAATAACCATCCTTCAACCATTTCCTGATGAAAAACACTATCCATCAATTTTTGGAAGACTGAAGGGTCATTCTTTGGGCCAAATGGCATTCTCACATACTTATGTATACCCATATGTGTGGTTATTAATAAGTAATTTTGAGAATTTCTTTCCACAGGAATCTGGTGGTAACCCTTGTTCCCATCCAGACAGGAAATATATTTTGCTCCTTGTAAGGTAGCATGGATAGAAGCTATCCTTGGTAGAGGGTAAATATCATCTACTGTATATGTATTCAGAGCTCTATAATCACCGCATAATCTTGCCTTATCTTTTTCATAAGAGATTAATACTGGTGAAATGACACAATACTTAGGTGTTGTGTCCACTTTTTCAACAATACCCATTTCCAACAACAATTTTATATTGTCTTCAATATCTTTCCTTTTTGAAGGAGATGCTGGGTAAGGTTTCTTTTTTAAACTGCCAGGAATATTATCCAGATCACAGCTTAAAGAGATTTTCATCTCATGGTCTTTGACCAATCCTAGTTCATTTTAGCCATGAGCAAATGCCATAGGATATGATTTAATCAATCTCAAAATATCTTCTTGTTCAATTTTTGAGAGTTGAGGACTGAAAGAGGCCTTTTGGATTTCATTCTCCAATTCACCCACTTCATTGGTGGTTCTTCCACCTTGCAGTTGTTCTTCTCTAAGAGAAATGGCATATACTGAATTTTCAGAACATATTTTGAATTTCCTTTTACCATTCACCCCTATGGTGAAACAACTGTTTGCAGGATCTAGTTTAATGCCAAATTTTGTCAATAAATCATTGCCAATAATAAACCAATCACTACAATTATTATTATCCATTACTACAAATTCACAAACTGCTCTAACATATCCATCACCACAGAAAATTTGGGGGGGTATTGCTAGCAATACCCCTCATTTAAAAATGTTGGGAAGTGGTTGGAAAGCTGTTGGAAGGCTGTTGGGAGTTCATTGTGAAACCAGATTTAAATTAATTGGACAAAGATTTGGTAATCAGTTAGACCTAGGTTCAACCAAACTCAATCACAGGTTTCTTGGAGCTTGGTGATTACTTTGATTTTGAGCTGAGCACAGATTGAGCAAAGCTTGAACATATCACTTAACATATCATAATATTCACTTTCCCATCTTGTGGAAAGCAAAATTTGATATTCGTTCTAAGAATATCTACATATATTTTCTTGCCAAGTTGGTAACAGAAGGTTAAACTGTAGTATCTCAATTATTACACTAGACTACATAGATATTTGATAAAACATACAATTCAAATCAATTTTAATATTATTGAGATCACCATAAGTGTCTTTCCAAAGACTTACAAAAAGTATGTTAGTATCAAGATATCGTTCTAGGTAGTAGTTTCAATTTGGATTTTGAACTGACATCTAAAGCATTTTACTATTAGACAGAAACATAAATAAGTGTAATAAGAGTGAAATTATTCTATTTTGTGATTATAATGTAACAATAATGCACATTTTTATTGAGAAAATTTTTCTTCCTCCACAAACCAAAATTTACTCTATAGGCTCAAGATTTATTTTTAAGACATATTATTCATTTCAGTTATCATTGATTTACTTCCAATATTTATTAAAAAGATAATAATAATACATGTGAAAGAATTATGAGCTTAGCATAGCATATGCTAAAAAGTTATTTTGTCGTTTTATTCAAAACTGATTCTTCATTTTTTGCTTCAATTCATCTTTTAACAACCACTATCTTCAGATACTATTCTTACTTAATATGTCAAGTCTCAGATGTGTTGGACAGTTCTCAATAACAATCGATCAAATTTATATGAATGTAATTTCAAGATTTCAAAACCCACCGACCCCCACGATTTTACAGCGAGGCCATTCGAATGTTCATATTTTTGGACTATTTGAAGAAAGAAAACCAACCCTTGTTGGTAATCTTTCTCAAGTGCAGAGTCAGCACATTGGACCACTATTGGGTGACATTGGCTCTGGATCTCACCATTTAAACCAAAGAAGTGCCTTGAATCCTATGAAGCCTTTCTATTTTCATGCTTACTTGGTTCCAGTTTTTGGTAATCAGTATCAACTTTGGGGATGCCTCTTTTCTTCAAGTACACTAATCAGTCTTGCTAAAGAAGCATTTTCTTCTGCACAAATCGATTTATGTCCAATCCTGAACTACGACTCCACTATCTTTTTTAATATCCTGCATGTAATTTTTGAAGGCTCTTTCCAAATATCTCAGAGTACTCAAGATTGGAAAGCTGATCAACTTATCGGAGGAATCAAAAAAGTTCTCAAAACACATCAACTTCAAGCAATAAATTTTATGATTGACAATGAACGAATGTTAAAGGAAAAGTTGGATATCATGTGGAGGCACCAGGACAACCATTGGCTTAGAACTGGATTCGATGACTATAAAGATCAGTTTCCTAACAATCAATTGCCGCCTGAAGGAAAGGGGTCAATACTTGCTGATGATATGGGTTTGGGAAAGACACTTTCAACTCTTTCTCTTATAAGTGCAACTCAAGGTAAAGCAAGACAATTCCAGGTATCAGAAAATCAAGAAGGTATTAATCGGAGTTCAGCCACACTGATTATATGCCCCCTGGCAACACTATCGAATTGGATCAATGAAATAAGTGTGCACTTTGAAGATAATGCACTTCCTTTCAAGGCTCTTTATGGGAAGGATTGTCAAAATACTAATGTCAATGAGCTACAGGACACTGCTATTGTTTTAACGACCTATGAAATAGCTAGCCCAACGATGTCAAAAAATCAAAGCCAAAAAAAGATACCGGTGACTCAAATGCTCTTTTGGTATAGAGTTGTTTTAGATGAAGCTCAGTTAGTGCCCATTTCTATATCTAAAACTTAAAACTTAATTTTTATTATCAATTTTTATAAATATTCTTTTAGTTACATTAAAAATCCTTACTCGCAGAGGGCTCAAACAATATTTGACTTGGAATCCCAACACCGACTATGCTTGACTGGAACTCCACTTCAGAACAGGCCCACTGACCTTCAAAGTCTCATATTTTTTCTTAGAATCGAAAAGTGGCAAGAAGACTGGTTATGGAAGAATTTCCTTTTTCCAGGTTTGCAAAAAGGAAAGGCTAATTCTATTAAATCAATCAATCACTTAATGAAAGTCATAAGCCTACGTAGAACAAAGGATGCAATTTTGTCTCTTCCAAAAAAGATTCAAAGGGGGATATCGGTTCAATTAGCAGATCCATGGAGGTCTAAACTTGATGTGCTTCAAGAAGGATTCACTGAGCGATATGGGCCCTCCAGAAGCACTGACTTCCCTTGGGACTCATCTGAGTTTCTAAGAGAGCTGATGATTTTAAGAAAATTCTGCAACCATCCAATCTACGAAAATCTGGATGAAACTCCAACTTTTGATTTCACCTGGCAGCATTCCGCAAAGATTTGTCATCTTATAGGCCACTTAAAAAACTTTTTGTCTGGTGAAAGGGATATAAATTTTCCAAAAGCTGTTATATTCTCCAACTTTGCAGACTTTTTGCAGATGTAAGTGATTCTATAATGAATTGTTTTACAAAATTGTGTTGGCTTATTAAAAACAATTTTCTAATATTTCAAAATAGAATAAAAATGGCTTTAGATGACCACAATATTAGGTATACCCAGCTTACGGGTGAACTCAGCCGGACAAAGCGAGACAAAAATATGCATGAATTCCATTTTAATAAAAATTGCCAAGTTTTGGTTGGAACGATTCAGGCTGCAGGAGTGGGTATAGATCTCAGGTGTGCTCAAAATGTATATATAATGGTGAGCTCAATGTCTTTTATTTCATATTAAGAACAAAAATATTAAATTTTTTATATGTTCAATGTTGAAATAGGAGCCAAATTGGAATCCAGCAGTTGAGCAACAGGCTGTTGATCGGCTGTATAGAATGGGGCAGCAAAATGAAGTAAATGTTTTGAATTATTTTGTACAAGGAAGTATAGAATTCAGCATGTATAAGATTCAAAGGAAAAAAATGGAGCTAACAATGTAAGCCAAATTTCATTTCTATAAATTTTAATGATAATAGTAATCATTAAAATTATGTTTTTGTTTTCAAGGCTAAGTGTCGCAAACAGTGGAAATGAGGAGTATGAGTGTGCAAACCTATTATTAAGGGAGTTTGTCAATCACTCACATTAGAGGAACAAAGAATTTCAAGGAGAGCAGGTAAATTTATGGGATTTTGAGGATTTAAAAGTCTGAGTTGTTGAGGATTTAGAGATGCAAGATATAAGGGAGAATAACAGTCATTCGGCAAACCCCGGGGGACATGAGAAGGATTAAGGTTAGGGGATAATGTTGAAACCAAACTGATTCTTTTGTACAAGGCCAAGTCCTTTAGCACACTGCCAGAGTAGGTTGAATTATCTCGAATATCAAAGTGTTGTTGGTCAAGATATTGTGCAACTTTAGAAAAATCTTCAGACCTCCATTGCATTAAGATACGTCTTAACGATCCATCATTATCAATTTCGGTGTCTGAACAACATTTGATGTTTGTGAAAAGGTTGTGATAAGTTTCACAATGTGGAAGTTGTTTAAGAAGTTTAGTTCGGTTAACTGAATTCTAAGAATCTTTGTTATTTGAAATAAAGGTCATAAATAAAAACGGTTGAAAAAAAAGGGATTTTCATACTTTTTTTTTTATTCTATATTTATGCTTTCTCACATTGATTATTTCTTGAGAGCTATGAGAATCCTTCCCAAGTCTTAATCTATCAGCATGACCTAAAAACCAACAGTGAAGAACTCCTATTTGATTTGAGAAGCTAATTTGAGTTGAGTCAATTGGATATGCAATCAAATTATTGGTTTTTAAGGCATTGTCCCAGTGTTTAATGAGAATATTTGCCAAGACCTGGTTCCATTTGTCAAACCAATCTAGGTTCCAAGCGAAAGTTGATCCTGGGAAACCACACATGTGAAGGTGCTCAATAAAAGATTCACGGAAAATTGGTGGAAACTTTTCTGAAACCGCTGAATTTGATTCTGGATGAGGTAGTTCAAAGGCAATGTTGCAAGAATTCATGTCGAATGATGAAAATCTGTCTAATTGCTCTTCAGTAGGGTTTTGTTTCCATACATTTGATTCTGGTGACATATCCAAAAGTGAACGACAAAAATTGTGTATAGATCTACAAAAGTGAGAATTGAATGGAGGCAAAGTCTCATTAAAAATTCTATTAAGTGTTCTTGTGTTTGTGGGCAGGTTTCCATGAGGAAAGTAAGAGCTACTAGGGTTCATAAATAATTAGATTAAGAAAGTGTTCAATTTAATTAAACAAAGAGGAAGGATAAATTGTTGAGCTCCAAAACTTTATGATCAAAGTTGATTTAAGGAGAAATATCACAAAAATTAAGAATAAGAAATATTTCGACTTTATGGAATTATAATATGCATAAATTATATTTTTATATGCAACTTGAACTCAAAAGGAATGGTATAAAATAAAGAGAATGATTATGTGATAAAAGCAGACTCATTTAAGAAACGGATTTTTTTTTCTTTTCAAAAAATTCTTCCACAAAAATAATTTGTTAAATGTGAGGCTATGTTCATTTTTTGATTACCAAAAAATTATTTTTGGTCAAATATGATAGTAATACATATTCTTTTGAGTAATTTTTTTCAACCTGAATAAATAGACTAAAGTTTCACTTCATCGCATTTATGTATGAAAAGTTATACAAGGTTTCAGCTTTTATGTAATTCTTTAAGGTTTACACTTTTGTAGCATCTATTATTTGAGTATTTTTGATTTTTTCTTTATAGAAAATTCTACCTAGTACAGACCAATTTTCAAGTTGAAAGAAATATGTTTGTGATTGTTCTTTACAAAATATTAAACTTATTTTTGGGTTTAACTTTGATTTTTGGGGTAATTTTTTAAATAATTATGTTAAAAATATGGATTACTTTTCTTATAGTCCATAACTAAGAATTTTTATCAAAATCAAATAATTATAGGGTAGTTAGATATAACTCAGAAGGCATTTGATAGAAAAATAATTAAGATGCTTGTGCGTACAACAGAATTTTTTCTATGATAGAAAATATTCTGATAAACATGCATGCATTGTTGTACAAATGCAGAGAGTATACAGAATACAAATAAAGTAGAATGCATAACTTTAAATTAATATATAATTTATCCGATTAAAAATTAAACATTTAAACTTAAATAATTTCAACACATATTCCATCATATTCTTTTGATAAAAAAATGTAGCTTATATTAGCTAGTGCCTTTCAAAAAAAGGAATACCTTCAATCGGTAACTTCGAATAGCTAACTTATTCCTACAATTATCACAATTACAATGCCTCCATTTTTTCATGTATGTCAATTTCAAAATCTTGGATGTGTCAATAGAAAGTATCAAACTTCTTCTGGGTCCTTTGAAGTTGGTATGGCTTTCAAAAGCTCTAATTCTTATGCAAAACAACAAGAGGAAAGAAATAGGAAGGCCCAGATGGTTATTTCTTCCAACAATCCACTTAACATTGGAAGTTCCCGCTCCACAGAAACAGTAAGCTGTATATCTATAGTTCAATGTGAGAATTAAAGTCTTTATGATGTTTCAATGATTTATTACATAGGGGCAGTTGCTATTGGGGGCAGAAGTATCTTCAACAGTCTCTAGAAACTCAAATCTTGGGGAACGGTATAGCCAAATAATTATGTGGCAGGCAGCAAAGCTTTCTCTGATTCATCATTTGAGCAAAGAAGGTTGTACTCAATTTTTGGATGAAGAAATTAAGAAGCTCAAACTTCTAGGTGATAGTGGAATACTGGATTCTGATATCATTGTCCGCCTGGTCCCACGCTCGATAGATACAGTTTTTAGTCGATTAAAGCTCAATCAATCATTTTTCACTAAAACATGCTGTCCTAAATGCTTTGCTCTTTATGAGTATAACTCTGAATCTCAACCATCTATACTATGTTGCAATCAACCGTTTCTTTCATCATCAAAGCGCTATTTAAAAATGTTTGGAGCAGGACAAATTGCAGTTAAATGTGATGAAAGGCTGTATTTGATGGAGGAACATCAAGAACATGTAAAATACTTATCTCTTAAAACATTTCATCACCATTCTTTTATCAACTGGCTTAAGGAAAAGATCAAACTGTTCAAATTTGAGCTTCTGATTGAGAAGAAAACCCCTGTGGCAGAACGTGTAGAGTGTGATTTGATGAAGGATGTTTGTGATGGTTCAATTTGGAAAAACTTTCCCATAACCACTCCAGCTCTGGATAGCAATGATGATGAATATACGATAACTTCAGGCAACTTAATGTTTACTTTATATGTCGACTGGTTTAGGCCTGGTGGCAATAGGATTGGAGGTCATCAGAAGTCTGTAGGCAATATTATGATGGTGTGTATGAACCTACCTCAAGAAGATAGATACAAAATGGAAAATCTTTTTTTGTATTCTATTATACCCGGACCAACAGAACCCACAAGTGAACAGCTTAATCACCTTCTAAAACCACTGGTTAATGATCTACAAACTCTATGGGATGGTATATTGATTGAAAAGACACATCTTTATCCACGAGGCCGGAAATTAAGAGTTGCATTGTTCTCTTTGATAGGTGACATTCCTGCAATACGAAAATTGGCTGGCTTTTCGAGTCACTCTGCAAAAATTTTCTGCTCTTTCTGTAATATCTCTAAAGATGAAATTAGTGAAAAGAATGTGGGAAATTTTTCATTACGGAATCATGAGGATCATATGTGCTGGGCAACAAAGTGGAAAAATTCTAAGTCACATTGGGAGCGTGTATCAATTGTTCAAAATCATGGGGTACAATGGAGTGAGCTGAATAACCTTGAATATTGGCGTCCAACTGAATATTGCTCAATTGATGTTATGCATTCACATATGCTTGGCAACCTAAAAGATCACAGTCTAAGCTATTTTCAAATCCAAAATGCAGAAAAAGATCTAGAAAGAAAGCTGGAAAAGGATAAAAATTGGCATGTAAGAGAAGAAGATGATGATTTCTTTTCTGATACTTCACTGCACAAACATTCGAAAAAACGTAGAAGTAGCTTAAGCACCACGAATAATGATGATGATGATACAGGACACACGAGACAGCACAAGCGGCAAAGACGTACGAGTTCAAGACAGTCATCAAGTCATCATGGACTAGATAATGAAGGATTGGGAACAAATCGATCAAGAAGCCAGAGTAGGTCATCCAGCTCCAAATTTATTCCTCCATATAGCGATGTGGCCTCAGTACAGTCTCAAAGCAGTGACAGTAGGAATTCATTGTATAACTTAAGGCAAAGAAGCATTAGCATATCACAGAGTGAAGGATCTCACTCATCAAATGAGACAGCTAGAGATGAAGAAAATAAAAGGAAAGGTAAGGAGAAAGAAAATGAAGGTAGTAGTAATCCACGAATCACAGCAGCAGAGCTACAGGTTGTATGGAAGATGATTGATCAAGTAAGAAGACCTTCCTGGCTAACACGAGTTCCAAAATCAGTAGGATCTAAAAAGGCAGGATCCCTCAAGGCAGCAGAATGGCACATGCTGTATACTCTCTACTTCCCTTTGTCACTTATACCCCTTTGGTTTGAAAAATTTAAAGAATCTGAATCTTCAGCTTCCTCAGCTGATAAACCAAGAGAATATTATCTTCTCAAGTCACTTGTAACATTATGCTCGATCACCAATTTTTTGACATTAAAAAATATACAGACTAATGAGCTTAAAGATCTAGATCAATTTCTGTTAGAGTATCGTGAGTGCCTTGAAGAGGGTTGGAAGAATATTAATGCAAAGCCAAATCTGCATATCACTCAACATTATCCTGAAATGATAAAGCGTCTTGGTCCACCATCAGGTACAGCTACTTGGTCTGGAGAGCGGGTGAATCATATATTATCTGAAATTCCAAACAATCACCATCCACGTATGTAATGTTTGTAAGAAATGATTTAAAAACTCAGCTGTGCTAATTTATTAATATTTACCACAGGAGAGATACCGCTAACAATGCTCAAACATTGGTATCGGAAGTCTAGGGTATTAGATCTTGGTGAAGCTGAAGATAATGATCAATGTGAGACTAAAAAAATCCATATTGATCTCGATAAACAAAACAAATGGATCCATCTAAGTATGACATTATTTACTAAATGGGTAAGGGCACGAATGGGAAAAGAAACTTCAAGACGGGCTTTGACACCATCGGAGAAAAGTGGGGATCGGGTAGTTGAAAATGTAGCAAGCATATTGATACATGGAAAGAGGTTTACTAGTTACCATCGACACATTGCTAATTCAACAATTGAATTCTACTATGGAAAAGATAGCCAGTTTGGGCAAATTGATGATCTTTTCAGATCAAAGGAAGAGATTGATCAAATATATTTAATAGTAAGTCCTTTCAAAGAGCTCCGTCCAGAAGAAACATCAAAGGATCCCTATGAGCTTTTCCCACAAGTGCATTGTCGGTTAGTAAGAGTAGCCAAAGCAACTCAAATTGTGATTAAGAAAGATGCAATAATTGGACATGCAGCTACTGTCGAGCACAAAAAAGGAATGTTTGGAATCAAAGACGAGGTTGTCACTGCCATTGGACTGCAGACAGTAGTGAGTGAAAAAATTAATCAAATTTATTTTCTGTTGACTAACATCTTTGTGTTAATTTGGGATTGGGGAAATTTGTAGGATTGGTGATATTTGTAAATGGTGAAAGAAATAATTCAATGCTCGAATAAAAAATGAAATGCATCCAACTTACCTTATCATAAATCAGTGAACAATTACTTTGGTTGCTTTTATTGCGAGAGAACCCATGCTTTCAATGAGTCATTTTTATCTTAAATGTAAGAATGAAAGAAATAAAATCATGATAATGAGAAATATGATAAAATTTTTACTTAATGAATGATCTTCTTGCTCATTCATCTACTATAAATAGTTTGACCTTCCAACTTTAGCTGATAGCTATATATTATTCACTTTATTTTTCGACAAGAGAACATACACGTTTACAAGACTATATACATAGTATCTTTTTTTACTTTAGCTTTGATAGGTATAAATTTTAACAACTGATTATTTTTATTTTATTTTATTTTATTACAGTTCATTATGGATGATAATTTTGAAGGGATGTCTGTTGACCCAACCGATTCTGATTGTTTTCCGCCTCAACATACTAATACTGGAAATACTCCTCCACCACCCTCTGCTGATCCACCTCCAGATGCATCTCAATCTGTACCACCTAATCCTAACCCACCACCTAATCCAAATCCAGGCCAAGAGTCTCATTCAGAACCGAGAAATTTTAATCCCAATCATCCTTCTGCTTCTGAAAGTGCTGATCAGCAAGCTGATCAGCTAGGAAGAGATTGGGCTAGTGAAGTATTGAGGGAATTTTTCGGAGACCAATCATCATCTGCTCAGCCTAACCAAGGAGCAAGCACAAGTGGAGCAGGTAAGTAAAATTTGTAGTGTATTCTTTTATTGAAAAATAACCAATTTAATTAACTTATTTGAATTGTTAGTGAATCCCTCAATCATTATGGGTATCAGTGATTACCACAGACTCAATTCAGCAGAGTCTCATGAGCGAGAACGGGGGTTAAGGGCTGTAAGAGGCTTAGTTAGAAGGAATGATGTTCCCAGGAGCTCGGACAGTCTAAATAGAAATATTTACCACTTTCTGAAGTATTGTCTTGGGGGACCAACACAAATATCAAAATATCCTGCGAGCCCAACACCTTTGGAGATTGAAAATTGGAAAGATTGGAGCCAATTCAAACTAAAAACCATTCAAACTGTCCTAACCCAAGTCCAATCTTCTAACTGTGCCAATTCTGCAGCTGATCGACAATTTCTGATAACCAATTCTATAGCCTTCTTGCGATCCAAAATTTGACTACCTGAATTTTTTCCAGCACCTGAGCCTCGAGGACTAAAAGGAGGAGCACCGATCCCACTTTCTGTCAAAAGAAACTTAGAGCGTGAATTGCAAGAAAAAGGTTTTCGGAAATTCGCATTTGATTGGACTTGCCGTGATTTTTCAGAATCAACTTGGAATCAAGTAATGGGAAGCATAGTATGCGACCACTGTACCAGATGGCTCACCACCTTGAATACAATCGATCAGTCAAAGCTTCAGTTCACTCAATGTGTTATTGAGAAATGGGTAGTTAATAAGGGGAAGGAGATGATAAGGTTGTTTGGGCAAGAAGAGGAAAGGGTAGCAAGAGAAAAGATTGAAAAGAGGGCAAGGGCACAAGTAAAACGTTATCGGACCAAGGTAAGTTTTTAATTTTACTTTGCTTTTTGTTATTATGAAGCTGATTTAGTTGGAATTCAGATTGCTAGTGCACGCTACAAGTTAGCAAGAGATCTCTGCAGTGATGTGCCAGGTTTTGTTGTGCTTTTTCATGATACTAGGTGCATCTCTGATATCGAGGAAGGCCCAGCACCAGCCCCAACTGCACCTATCCGAGCTATTCCTGGATGGCCAAATCCTGAACTCAATGATTTGTTTAAAAAAATGGATAAGATGACAAAGGACTTAGCCCATACACCAGCTCAAAAAAAGTCAGCATTAAAAACATATTCACGGTCATCAGAAAGGACAGTTGCACAAAATGGTATATTCAATGTTCCCAAATACCTCCCCAAGAATTGCTATTCAGCAACATTTTTGCAAGGATTATCTGTGAATGAACGTGAGTCACTTGGGGTTGGAGCTGATATTGATCTGGTAAAGATTCGGGAATCAATTAATAGAGCATCAACATCATCATAACTTAGGTATAACGGTGATCTTCTGTGTAATATAGCTATCTTATATTGAATTTTATGTATTCTGTTTTTTTTCAAAGCAGCTTGGTAAATGTTATAAAGTGATATGAGAGAGAGTAACATTTTATTTAAGAAAAACAAATAATGTCACCACGCAATATAGGGGGAGGACTTGCTAGCAAGTCCGCAACTTGAAGTCAGATGGAAATCAGATGGAACTCAGACTGAAGTAATACTGAACTTTCACTTGAAGTATCACACAAATAACAATGGATCTATATTGAAAACATAGTGAAAGTGTGAGGATAACTGAATGGAAGCCAGAAAAAATCATTCCATGAGTCTACTCAATGCAAAGTATTTTTTGAAGATCAGTGACTTTTTCTATTACCTACAACTGTTTTTACAGAATTGAAAACTATGTTTCAGCTAATATTTTATGGAAGTGAACTCTGTTCTTCGCCCGAAGAACAGAGTTCATCCTCCTATTTTCACACTCTGTTTTGTTTCAGCTAATATTTTATGGAAGTGAACTCTGTTCTTCGCCCGAAGAACAGAGTTCATCCTCCTATTTTCACACTCTGTTTGCACCAATCTCCATCCCTTTCAATTCTATCAACACATGCTTGTCTTCCCTTCCCATGCCTTTCGCTATCCTCCCAGCCCCATTGTATGCCATCCTCTTTTGATCCCCATTTCACCCCTCTCAACCTCTCCCAGACCCTTTTCTTCATTTAAAATGCCTCGGAACCCTTAATCTTCCCTTCCAACTCTTTCCCAACCTTTTCGCTACCCCATACACCCTTCCTCACCCCTCTCTCCAGCCTTTCCAGCCCTTGTAGCCCCATTTGTGTTCAAAGTAAATTCAATACTTCTTCATGATGGTTTCATCACTTCCTCAATGTGTGCTCAAAAAGATATGAATTAGGGTTCAAGGTTGCGGACTTGCTAGCAAGTCCGCCCCCCATATTGCGTGGTGTTATGTTATGAAAAACAAAAAAGTTAAAAAATATATAGTTATACTAATGAAAAAGCCAAAAATAAAAATACTATTATAAATTAAAAAAATAAAACTACATAAATTTTATTCTGCTCTAATGATGGAAGGGTACTATGTATGAATTTCCACATGTTAAATCCAAACCTGCTTTAAGGCTAGTTTACAGGTAGAGCTATTAAGTTTCCTTAAATTCCAAAAATAACTTATGCATTTTACTAATTATTTTTTTCTTGTTTCTTTCCAAAGTTGTTAGAGTTGCTTAATTAATACTGTTATCCTGATTGTAAGATATATAATTTTTTTTGAATACATGATTTATTGTTTCAAAAATTATATTATAAATTTAAATCATTTATTTCATTTTCTAAAGCTTCATTGTCAAAGACACAACTCCATTTTCTATTACTTAACAAATATATAAAATGTGATAGTAAAATTTGAGGAATTTTCTTTTTGAGAGGGTCAAACTATATTGTGAAGATTTTTATCTAGAAATTCTTGTACTCTAAAACCAAATAATTTTCTCCCTTAAGTAAGCCATTTCAAAAATATGAGAATATAAACAAGAATATTAACTTATCTTATTTTTATTTTTGTTACTGAAAGTTTTAGTTCAATCCCTTTTTTTATATGACATTAGTATAAAAACATGGTTAAATGCTACTATATAATTAATTTTTATTATATATATATATATATATATATATATATATATATATATATATATATATGAAATATTTAGAACGTCATCCTTTTTTATTTACTTGAATAAATGGCTCAATTATAATACCCAACACTTATTAATGTTTCCCAAACTCAATAACAAATTTCTCATATGAAATATTAGCTTCTAATATAAGAAGTTTATCTATAGATGATATTCAACATGTGATTTTACTTTTTAGATTCAGCTAAAATTAAACAAAAGGAGAAATCATGCATATGTGTATAAATGGTAACCATATGTTACTTAGAGGATTGTGAAATTCACTCATCAGAATGGTTTAAGTATTAAAATAAATTGAGGTCATTATTTTCTAGTATTTGAAACTAATTAGGAAATTATTCTAAATAATATATTTTAATGTGTATCATGTTTAAAAAGTTGGAAATATGATTTTTGAAAATTGTGAGTTTCTTATGAGATACCAAGCTTTAGTTTACATTGTTTCAAGTAGAATAGAATTTTAGTATTAGAAATTGAAAGCAATGTACCATTATCAGATTTTAACTGTGTTCTACTTATAGAATGATTACATAACATTAAACATTATTTAAATCAAAAAGGTTTAAAAGATATTTAGAATTTTACCAAATTTCACCATTTATTAATCTTTGATTTGAAAACAAACTATGATGTACACTCACTAGAAATAAGCAATCCCAATTTTAACATAATTTATCAATCCAAAAATAATGAGTCAATTAACATGAAAATATATATTATTTCAAAACCAATTGTCTAGATTTAAAATATGATGCTTTAATGAAAAATTATTACAAAACTTTAATGCAATGAAGTCTCTTAAAAAATTCAAAAATAGAATATCAAAACAAGTAATTTCTGCAAAAAAAACTACTAACTATTGTAGATAAAGCATAAAAATAAGTCATATTTTTTAAAAAAATGATCTAACAATATTTATTTTTGTTAAAAAAATCAAAACATTGTTAAGTTTGCTTGTTATAATAATGTTAAAATCCACTAAACATTATCTAAAGGTGGTAAAATATGTTAAAAATAAGTTGAATTTTATGAGATAAAAATCAACAATTTTGTATCATTTCCTGTTGTGCTATGACTTTATTCCACCCTTTTTATCTGATTCTTCCAGTATTACTTTGCTATGATCACTAGTTTTCAAGTTAAAATTTACAAATGTTCATTATACTTGATAATATGAAAAATAACTCAAACTTTTATAACTACAAAATAAGATTTTGTAACTCCTTCTTTCAATCAATATTTGAAGAAATTTTAGTTTATTTGAGTAATGATTTTAAGAATAACAAAAAATTTGAAATTCACAAGGAATTATTTCCAGAGACTATAATTATTTACTTGTGTAATGCATGAGCTACTTATCAATGATGTAAAACATCAGAAAAGTAAGTTATAGTTATAAATCTACAGATTATACTGTTTCTGGTATATATATCTTCAATAAATCTTTTAAACTTATCTTAGCCTACATACCACACAATAGAAAATCATTATATTAAAAAAGGAAAAAATTCTATGATAATATCATAAAGAATGATAACCATGGATTAATATTCCATAAAAATGGTTAATAATATTTTAAGAGAACCTAAATCAGTATTCTTTCATCAATATATATCCTTTTTGTCTTTGTAATTTATTCCAAACAAATTTTTTGAAAGTTGAATCTATATATCTAATGCCAAAACCACTATTAAGTTCCCTCTTAGACTTTTTAAGAAATTATATATATATATATATGTATATATATATATTATTTATCAAAAATTTAAATAAAGAATAAAAACATAATTTTATTTACCTTTAATTATTTAAATATAGAGTATTTTCAGAATGCATTGTGGTTACTTGTGAAGGTTAGAAGATTTGAAGTTGGATTTATGAGTTTTTAGAAGGGCAAATATTGTAAAATTCTTTCATAAATATTTATTTCATAGTTTCAAATGTTGAAATCTACAAACTAATGGGATTTAAAATTATATTGAGATTTAAAATCTGTTTTCTACTCAAGTAAAATAAAATAAAATGATGATATCAAAATTGAAATTAAGTTTAAACTTTTGATATGCTCTATCTTCAATTTTATTGATAGTGCATCAAAAATTTAATAATATTTTTTTCCTTCATCACTTTTTACATAAAAGATAGTTTTATCATTTTATGAATTAAAGATTGCTTATATAAATTTAACATCTATGTCAACTGTTTATGACTATTAATCTATATAATAAATTTTTTGGAAGAAAAAATAACATCAGTATATACTGACTTTGAAATTATTCAATTTAAAATAGTTTACAGGTAGATAATGAAGGGTGATTTCATTTTTGAATATGAACTATAGAAGTCTTATTTTATCAATTTTAATTCTTTTTGAGCTCAAATGTATCCACCGCAACTTAAGTAAGAATAAAAATTATTTTTATTGAAATTTACATGAGAAAGTATGCCTATTATTCAAAATCAAACTTGCTCTAATGGTGTTTTTCAATAATTATTTCCATTCATAACAATAAAAAACATTTCAATTTGCTGATGTTTTAGTTTTTGATATCCCCAAGTTTATATCTCAGGTGTACTATTCACAAAATTATTAAAAATATAATTTTCGAAACACATGATAAACTTGAAAGTGAGGGGGCATTAAATTTTTAAAAATGAATTCTAAATTCAGGATGGATAGTATTTTTTCTATTTTCACAAATGAACAATTTTTTGTTTCAATTAATCCAGAAAGAAAATTTTGTTGTAAGCATATTATATTATATTTATTATGATTTTAAATACTATATTTTCAAGATTTGTGTTTAATATTTCCTGTGAAAGTTAATGTTAATGTGAATTTAAAGTAAGCTTGAAGAAATTTAATCAATAGGCATATTGGATATTTAAAATAATATTTTGCTCCAATCTTGAATCATCCTGGGCTAAAAAATATCCCAAATAAGGTTTTTGTGGGTCAATTTGGATTTAAGTAGGATTAAGTGAGGTTTAATAAAGGACAGATAAAAGGCTAAATTCATTACTAGTGACTTTTTTCTCAAAATAGTTATAAAATATTTATCATTCTGGACTCAAGCTTCAATAAAGTTGAATTGAAACAGAGATAATTTCTAGCAGCACAACACCATATTTACAAAGGTGTAAAATACCTCAAATATTACTCATAATATAGGAAGGCAAGGAATCTACAAAATTCACATTTCAAACGAGGATTTATATTTTGAATTTGAAATTGAGAAATGGAATATTATTTTCCAATTTAAATATCTATTAGTCATTTTAACAAAAGTTTTCAGTAATCAGATTGAATTTTGATGGTATTTTGTTGTAGATTAATCATTTTGATGAGACATTTACTCAAAATTACTGGTTTCTTTTCTAATATTCCATGTGAAATTCATTATGAATCTTTTTGAAAGTGAATAGTTGACATATTGGATATGCAAAAGCTTATGTTAGATCAAAGTGAGATCAAAGGGAGCTTAACTGATGATCAAATTAGGATTTTACAAGATCAAACGGTGATCAATGTAGGTTCATCTTGAGCTCAATCTGTGACAAATCTCTGACTAAATGTAAGGCCAAACAATTTCCTACATGGTGATGATGTGTGCATAATTCAAGCATAGATTTGTGGCTCAACGGAGCTCAAGCAAGGGGTATTGCTAGCAATACCCCCCCATTTTTTCTGTGGTGCATTATTATATTTAAAGAATACAGCAATTTTGTATTTGCCAATTGGATTTAATACTGAACCAAAACCCCTCCAGTTCTTTGTCTGAACAGGTTCTAGTTTTTCCTGGTACTTACTATCAAGTTTCATTAATGCATTAAGTGAAACTACACTACCTGCAGCCCCAGTGTCAAGAATGGCATTCATTTCTTTTCCACATATGATAATAGGTGCTCTGATAGGTGTTATTTTGTAAGTATCATGAGATACATCTTTAATTATTTCAGCTTCCTCTATAGAAGTTAAAGATGTGTCTGTATGAGGCATAGCATCATTCAGGAACATTATATCCTGTTCTAATACAAATATATCATTTTCATCATCACTGTAAGATATGTTACTCTTGCAATCCTCACTGGATTCCACATTCTCATCTTCATGATTACTAGGTTCAGAATTCTGTGAGGTTTCAATAACATTTATTCTTTTCTTACACGTGTGACCTTTAACCCAAGGTTCATTACATTTGTAACAAGTGTTATTTTCTTGTCTCTTAGGGACAAGGGGAGCTGAAGGTTTTTTCTTTTCCACTGGTAACTTACTTGTAGTAGGTTTTACCACTTCAACACTTTGTCTGTAATTACTATACTTGGTTTCATATTTGTGGTTTAATAATATCTCATTGCATATATTAATGAATCCAGAGGTGTCTCTGACAGTTTCAGTTCTAGCAACAATAATGTCTCTAACTGATATAGGCAATTTGTATATTATTTTTTCTTTCCACTCTTCATAATCCATTTTTGGATCCATAGCTTTCATGATTTTTATTAAATTCATTAAGAAGACCATGGATTTATCTCCAGCATTTGGATTATATCTGGCCCTTTCATACAGTCTTTGTTGAGTGATTCTAAATTTCGGGCCACCAAATTGCCTTTCAATTAGTGCCTTCCATTCATTCCAGGAGTAATTAATTCCCTCACTCAATACAGATTCAAACCATATTAAGGCCACATCTGTAAATAAAGATATTAACTTTGAAGTAATTTCTTCATCAGGTAATTTATATGAAAATTTTAAGTTATCAATTCTTTGTATGAATTGTTGCCAATCAGATTTTGAATCCCCGTCAAAAGAAGGGTACTGATCTAACTTAGGCCAGTTCTTATGGCTAGTTTTTGCTTCCCTAACCTGAGGAATATTGAGTAATTCACTTACTTTAGAAAGATGATCATTTATTTCATCTTTTACTGATTTTATATTCTCAGAGCCCATGACACTATGTTCATGTTCCATCATTGGTTTATCATCAGAGTGTTTCATAAAAACTGGTACTCTTTCTACATAAGAGGTATTATCCTTTATTGTTTCAGTATTTTTCAAAATGTTAGCTACTTCAATTTCTACTCTTTGTAACCTATCTTTTATCACAGGTACATGATTTAAGGTATCATTTACATTTGAAAAAGACAATTTTACACGTCCCTCTATGGTAGCCATAATATTCTGAGAGTGTTCTAATTTACTTTCTAAATTTCTAATCTCAGATTTTAATCTTTTATTCTCATTGATTAATTCATTATTTGAATTTTCAATAATTTTTAATTTATTGGCTGTGGTACTCAATGATTGTGTTAGTTGTAATAATACATTTTCTGTATTAATGTTTGACTCTTTTGAGAACTCTTCCAATTTTTCAATTCTCAATAATAATTTACTTATTATTTTTGATTCCATTGGATTCTCTTTTAAAAAATATTCTATTTTTTCCGTGTCCAATTCAGAAGACTCATTATCAGGGTCAAGATTTAATTCATTTGATTCCATTTTTATATTAATAGTATTTTCCTGGTGATCAATAAAACTATTTACATTTTCCTCATGTAAAGACAAGTTTAACATATTCTGTTCAAATGAATAATCCTTTAAATCCTTATCAATAATATCCAATATTTCCTTATCAATCTCATTACCTATAAGTAATTTATTTTCAGGTTGATATAATTGATCATAAGAAGTTGGATGACTTACCAAGGTCTTATCCCACTTCCCCTGCCTCTCCTTGCCTTTCCCCTGTAAGGGTGACTGCTGGAGCCCTGCTGTTGAGGATTGTTGTAGTTTTGGGCGTACCAATCCCATTTCCATTTGCTTAAAGTAATTTTTTGGTCCTCCTCTTGGGCTGGAGGTGTTGCTATGGAATTGTTGGGTGCCACTGTTGGTGGTTGAGTCTTTATGTCCACTAGAGCTTGGTTGACTTCTATGAAACCTTGAGCTGCTCTTTTTTCCAGATTGTTGATCTGGTCCACTATATTGTTGACTCTTATTGTCAAGGTGTTCAGTAGGGTGGATAGGGAGTGAACTTGTTCTTGTAAAGTATTTTTTGTTTTCTTTATTGAAACCTGCTTTAAAAGCTTTTCCCTTTCCTCCAGAGACATTGACGGAGTGTTGTTGATTATGGGAGAGTCCTGGCCCTCCATTTGAATGTCCTGTAACAGGTCTTTCAGCTCTAGGTCTTAAGTTATAAGGTTTTACCTTATTACTTACAATGTCATTGTTGTCACACATTTTTACGTGGAATTTAAAGAATTGAAAGTTTAGATATGAAAACTTCAAAAAGGAGTTTTATCAGTATTTATCAATACCACTGAAGACAATTTTATTTCTTACTTATTGGTATGAAGTGAATATTTAAGTGCCAAAAGTCAAATATGCTTTTATGTGGTCACTTGATTTAACTGGTCTACAATATGTAGCCGTGCTTTTATATTCAAAAGAAAACAACTGTCAGTATGATTCTTTCTCAATATTTAATGAATTTTACAAACCAATAAAAGAAAAGATTAAGAGTCCTGTTAAAAGAAAACAATTAATCAGTTTAATTGGTTTATTATCTGCAAAGATCACAAATTTAATTGGTCTATTGACAGACTCCCACTAAGAACAATTATATGTTAAATTAGTGGTAAAAATTTTATCTGCAAAGATCTCAAATTTAATTGGTCTATTGACAGACCCACTAATAACAATTATAAGTTAAATTAGTGGTAAAATTGTTGATTCAATATCACAATTTTATAATATAACAGGGCTTCTTTTTCTGAAATCACTATATAAGTGACCCCAACCTGTTGTAATTATCCAAATATTTCTATAGGGATATTATTTACGTGCACCTTCTTTTGAAAATTTCACTTACAGGATTATAACAGAATTCTTGAGGAAAGGTCCCCAATTGTCAGGCTAAGGTCAAGTACAAGGACGTGAACTAGCTTGAATAGTCAGTTGTCTAGAAGATTTTAATGGTCCTATATGAATACTGTAGTTCTAATCCACTAAGTTGTAAAATATAATCAAATATAAAGGTCTCAGTAATATAATTCTCACTATTCTTATATATGGCTTACAATCTTTATAGTTGGTAGAAAAATAGATTATATAAATTCAGATACTATTCAAAAGTCTTATAAAAGTACTAATTGATATGTATTGTAATTTATTTGGTTATATTGGTTAAATTGTAATGATAAAGAATGAAGAAATACAACCCAAAAACCTCCTCCTTTTATACACACTGAGTTCCCCAATGATTCCCTTGATGTACCACCCAATACACAGTTAATCACGCCTCTAAACAACTAATAGACATTCCCATCAACATTCCCAGTGACCCATGACATAATTAGAAGAGTAATAACCGCCAAAATCCTGAAATAATAAGGGAAATCCATCAAAATTAAAGAAAAAGACAAAAAGAGAGTATATGCGTATAAAACAATAATATTAAGGACTAAAGGAGACTTTTTAAGGTTAATAATAGCTTAATAATAAGGGGGATTGACTGTAGAAATAATGGGGCTAATCCTGACATTATACTACGTGAAATTCCCATTCAAAAATAACCAAAATTAACTGAGAAACCACCCAAAAACTTAAAAAAAGAGCGTGAGATGTGGGGTAACTACATGCAGTTCTTGGCAGGCTCTTGCACGGGTAAATCCTTGACTAAAATTAGGCGAATTTAAGCGTGGTGATGAAATAAAGTGCCAAGAGTGAGGTTATTAATGAAATTAGTGCATATAAACAGGGTCAATGCATTATTAATTAAGCTAGGACACTAAATAAGCGCCTGTTGCCTATTTTAGTGTGTTTCCCCACAGTGGGCGTAGAATGTGGGGTAATTATAGTGTGAAAAAGCTAACTTTGCTAAAAATGAAGCTATTCACACGGGAAAAAAGCAGGCAGTATGTGGCCAGTACACAGAAGCCATTTCTGGCATAAAAAACACCAAATTTGAAAAGTGTTATTTTTATGCATTTAAATAGCCAAATCAATAGTTCTAAATGAGCCCAATTGATCTGTCAAAGCGCAATTTTGATATTCTCAATTTTATAGCGCATATAGTCAACTTTTAAGTGAAATAAAGCACATTTCTTGTTTTTTGCATAAAACAATGAATATAACAGCTTTAAGTGTACTTAAAAGTTATGCAGCCTTATACTTAAGGTTCTTAAGATTACCCTAACATATTCCAACTTAATATTAAGTACATTAGACCTATAAAAGGTGGATATATGCGTGTATATAAGGTGTTATAATGGCATTTTTTGTGTATTATCATAATTTTACTTATGTATACTATTTGTGTACTCTTATTTATTAGTCCCATGTATAGTTCATGTGTTTAACATAACTTATAATCACTTTTTACTCAGTCCTGGAGATATACAGGCTGACAAAAATACAGCAGGTAGTAAAGCCAAATTATCATATAAGACTTTCAAGATTCATGATATGAAAGAATTTTTGTGATACCCACCCCTTACTTCAAAAAAATCCAGGGGTGGGGGATCGTCAAATTTTTAAAGGAGACATGAAAATTGTATTTAAAAAAAGTGGGAGAGTAATGAAATAAAGGAAATTATTGGAAATTTTATGTACAAATAAATATGAACAGTTGAAGTGTGAGAGAAATAAAAGAAACTAGTCATCCAACAATTTCTTTAAACGTTCAATTTCCTCAACAGATTTATTAGCTTTAACACATTCTATCTAGAAATCTTTCTTTTTGGAATTTTCTTCATGATCAAACTTATATTTCATCTGCTCTAATAGGTTTTGATGTTTGAGTGTTTTCTCCTCTTTTTTTGATTTTTCAATACTTAGAGTTAACTCAAACTTCTTCTCCTCCAAATATTGGGCCCGATCATCCTTCCGTAAAGAGAGCTCATACTTCCTCTCCTCCAAGTCTTGGGCCCAATCATCCTTTCATAAAGAGAGCTCGTACTTCCTCTCTTCCAAATCTTGAAGCCTATCATCACTCCTTGAAGAGAGCTCATATTTTTGCTTTTCAAACTTTAGAGGCTCTTTAGCAGCTTCCACTTGTTCTAGAGTGACAAGCAATGCTAACAATAAGTAGAAGAAAAGCAGAGTAAATTATTAATAGGTATGATATCACTTACCAGCATCACGTTTCTCTAAAAACTGTTCCATTGAAGAAAAAGGGGTTTGTGATGAAGTATCACTTTTTTGTCTTCTTTGTGAGTGGAAATTTAGACTACTTGAAGCCCTACGCTTCTTGTTCAAGGTCATATTTTCCTCCTCATCATTGTCACTAGCTTCAGACTCAGTTGATTGTGGGTCCTGGGCTTGTTCATCAGCCTTTTAAGAAATAAGAAAATCTAAGTAAATAAAAGAAAGTATTGATAAGTTAAAAGAAAAAAAAAACAGACCTGAGTTAGATTAGGTTGGGTTAAATCGCCAATAGGATCAATAGCAAAGCTATCTAGATTTGTAGAATTTAGAAGGGGGGAGGCTTGAGTTGAGGAAGAGGATGGGAAAATATTTGCTTTGACATCATGTTTGGAGATAGGATCTTCTCCATCCAACATGTTTACAGGATTAACATTGGCTCGCTCTCCAAAAATTGCATCCATCTCTTTAAAGTAAGGACATAAAGTTTCAAGTTTATCGTCTATGGATTTTATGCCCTTAGTTATATTGTTTTCAGTAACCCCAAAACCAGTGGAAGATGAAAGAGCCTTTGCCTTCTTGTATTTTGCTCGGTAATGCTTGAATCGTTCAGACATCTGTTTAGGCAAAAGATCAATCCTTCCCTTGGTCTTATTCCGTAATTCATTTGACATTTGAAGATAGCCATTAACTTTTGATGCGGGGGGCCGTCCTACTTTAGTGGCATACTCAGTACCAAAACAAGAATCATAGTTAGATTTGGTTTTCAGCCAGTTGATAAGAATGAGATGTTCATCTTTTTTTAATTGAACGGTCTTTTATTTCTCAGCTGAGTGGGGGAAAGAGGAAGTAGTGGGAATTGAAGAACAACTGGGTGATGGCTGCCTTTGAGAAGATCTAGGATGACAAGGCATGTTATTATAAATGAAGATGAAAAGGAGCAGAAATAAGCAGATGAGATAGCGAGATGAAAAGGAGCAGAATCAAATAGATGAAATGGGGAGAAATTCTGAGCGGATAGAATGAACAGGATGGGATGAGAATGGAAGTGCGCAGCAAGATAGAAGGCTGGGATATCCAGAAAGTTGTCCAAGATGTGGTTATCAAATATTGAGGATAAAAATGTCAGATAAGAGGTGAACATTGACACGTAAAGTGTCTAATAACCCAATTATTAGCAAAAATAATTGCGGAAAATAATTGGGGTATGCAGATTATTTTCCGCAATTAATTTAATTGCGGATCGGTCAACATTGATACCCCCTATTATTCCTTGATTTTTGGTGTGAGATATTATTCTATTTGTGTTATTGGTTACTTCTTAGGTTGATTGGCATGTGCTTTAGCTAGATTGTGTCACCGGACAACCTATGCACAGGGTTGAGGGTGATCCCAAGTTAGTGAGATAAAAGGGAAAGGAAATTAGAACTTCAAAACACAGAGGGTTACTTCAAGGAAGTGGTTCAAAGATAGGTCTAAGTAATTGTTAATATTTTGAGATAATCTTCATAGAATAATTAATGTATAATGTAGGGACACTAACTATTATGGTAAATCTCATGAAGGGTTACAACTTAATAATCAAAGGGATGATTTATTATCTCTATTTTTCTACCAACTATAAATTGTAAACCATTTATGATTAGTGAGATTAAATTACTAAGACCCTTATATTGAGTTGTATTTTAATACTTATTGGATTTGTAATACAGCATTTATATAGGACCATTAAAATCTTCTAGAAAACTGACCATTCAAGCTAGTTCACATCTCTGTACTTGAACTCAGCCTGACAGCGATTGTTAAATTTGATATTTACATAGTATGGCAGCATTGAAAAGCTAATTTTATTGTGGGTTATTTTTATATTCATATAGATACATATCATAGACTAAGTTGAGAAATGAGTTTTTTAAAAAAGGAATCTGGGCAAGGTTTATTTAAAATAATAAATAAAGTCAAAAGTATAGCGGCCTTCTAGCAGAAAAAAGGTAATGTCTCTATTGTGGTAAATCAATTTTTAATTTTACTAAATTCTTTGGGATATTATTTCAGAAGAAGAGGGCTGAGCTAGGAATCATCTTCATTCTCTTTGATGGAAAGACGTAAGAGAGGTTCTATGAGATCTATGCATCGATATGCATATATGCTGACCTCTTAATTTCGTTGCCTCCCTCACGCCAAAAAAGTGACAAGTCTCGCCTCAGCAACCCTAACCCCTAAATACCCCCCTTAATTAATTCCCTTTCTCCCTCCACTTTGATTGGTTGATTTTTATCTTTTACTTTAAAAACAATATGAACGCATCCTCACTCTCCTCTCAAGATTCCGAAACACTTAATAAACTCATCGACGCTAAACAAATGAAAGACTTCTTAAAACTTTATTCCGGTTTAGTCGAACGTTGTTTTAATGCTTGTTGCCATGATTTCACCAGTCGGGCTTTGTCGTCTAAAGAGGTTGGTTATCTTTTTTCCTTTTTGGTGACTCTTCAGCTTTGATTAATTTTCTTTGTTTTTTATTTTATTTTTATATATCTCACCCATCACTACCATTATCACCAACCACCCATTCTTCTTCCATCATTCACTCCCAATTATTGTCCCTCCCTTTCTTGAACCAGGAAACCTGCGTTACCAACTGCGCTGAAAAGTTTTTAAAACATTCCGAACGAGTCGGTGCTAGATTTTCGGAACATAATGCTCAGATGATGCAAAAACAACAACAACAGCAATAATAATAATCACAATTATAATCATTATTTTTATTGTTAGTGTTATTTTATTGCTATGATTATCCAAAATGGATTGAAAATTCACCAAAATAATCATAAATAAAACACAGAAATAACAATAACAATGTCAAAATTACTATAAAGACATAAAAAGAATTAAACATACCGTCACTCACACAATCCTCATTACCAACCCGCCCCCCCCAAAAAAAAACAGGAACAGAAGCAGAAATACATCTATTTTTGCCCTTCCTTGCTCTCTTACCAAGTTTATTGATTTCTAGTACATTATAGGCTTCCCCCTCCCTTCCCCCCACAAAAAAAAGCTTTTAAGTTTTGTGTTTGATGTGTCAATAGACATTAAAATCCACTTGTCATTCTATCATTCCATCCGGAAATCTGTCTATCAAACATTTTTCAAGTTTTTTTTTCAATTTCTCTTTACTTAATTCAATTGAATCTTATAAAAATGTGTTAAGGTGTTTTAAAGGTTTTTACTCTGCACACAAACAATCAACATGAAAACTAATAAGTTTTTTTTTTTTTTTTTTTTTTTTTTTTTTTGCTACTTGTTGGGATACTTAGAGCTAAATTTGTCTCACATGTTTAAGTTTTCAGTAGAATTTTTAAAACCTATTGATGATTGCTTTTTTATTTTTTATTTATTATTTTTTTTAAGAAAATTGATTATTTGGTGATTTGATGTTACACTGCGTGACAAAACGTGATGATCAAATGTTTTTGATGTCTAGTCGATTACCAGTGCGGCTTAGGTTTTCCCTTTTTTTGATGTGCTTGTCAGCACCCAATGTTCTTGTTGGCTGCAGAGAGAGTTGTCGGCCATGCTACTCCTCGTCAACTGATGAACACATGGACTTTCTTTTCCAGTTCAATCTTTTCTTGGTTAAATTATATATAACGCTAAAATTTTCATGTCATCACATGTTATTAAACAATGCTAGAAAATCATAAATTTATGTATACACTTAAAAATATGGAACTGATATTTACATGTATGGACTAATGTGGTTATCTTTTGTGCATTTTCTTAGTGAATCAAATTTGTTGCATTTATCACTGTCCCAAATCTAACAACTCTAATAAACAAGAAAATTTGATTTTCTTCCAAGTGCTCTCAAACCACATTCACCAATTACAATTGATAGATAATTTGTGGGATTTGTTTTAGACAAAAAAACTAGACAGAGACATGAATATACTAATTTGTAGAATAGTGTTACTCTTAAAGTGGATCAAACTAATTATGACAATGATCCCTCAGATATTGAAGTGAAAGATCTGCCTGTAGCACTTGAGATAAACAAATAATATGGCTAGTAAATGCCATTTGTCCTTATACACTGATATTAATGGCTCAACTGTTAATGATGATACTTTTTTTTATTTCATGGTTACATCTGGTGGGTGTTTACACCCTTTGACACTTTTTGTACCACCCAAACCAGCTCACATAAAGACAAATTTTTTTTATCCCTGAGAAACTAGCACTGAAAAATCAGAAATGGCTCAAAATGGAAAATTAAAGTAGATACCTAAAATGAGTGATTGATAACTGAATGAGCCTATGTAGTCTGTTTTGGCAGGTAAAAAAAGTGCAGAGCTGTGCAAAAAAAAGGACTAATCTTGTTGTCATTTCAAAACTGCTTCATTGATTTGTCTGTACATACATTTGTGCACTAAATTAATAAACTATTGGTTCCAACTTTTTAAAAGCTTTTGCATGATAATTATTCAATAATTTAAAAAGTTTAACATTATATACAACTAGTTCAGAATCTCTTGAAATGCTTTTACCATAAAAAAAAATTATTTTGCCACAATAAATGTCAGGCTGAAAACAAGTACAGAGACATGAACTAGCTTGAATAGTCAGTTTTATAGAAAATCTTAATGGTCCTATATGAATACTGGAGTACAAATCCAATAAGTATTAAAATATAACTCAATATAAGGGTTCAGTAATTTAAATCTCACTAATTATATATCACTTACAATTTTATAGTTGGTAGAAATATAGATGTAATAATTCAGATAATATTCAAAGGCTTTATAAGTACTATTGATATGTATTGTAATTGTATTGGTTATATATTTGATTGTGATGATAAAGAATGTAGAAAACAAGACCAAAAACCCCCTCCTTTTATACCCAATATTTACTCCAATGAACCCCTTGATTTACCAGCTCTATACATGGCTAATGACACCTCATTCCAGCTTATACACCTGTACAACAACATAAAGAGGGACCAGTAACATAATTAGAATGATATCACCCACCAAAATCCTGTAGTAATAGTAATAATCCATCAAAATATAAAAAAAATAAGCAAAAAAGAGAGTGTATGCGTGTAATACTTTAAAATAGAAGACTAAAAAGGGAAATAATAAGACTAAATATTACTCAATATTAAGGGGGATTAACAATAAAAATTATGGGGCTAATCATGACAATAAAATATGTGAAATCCATTCAAAAAAATCAATATTGACTGAGAAACCATATAAAAACCAAAAAAAGGGTGTGAGATGTGGGATAAATACATGCAGTCCTTGGCAGGCGCTTGCACAGGTAAATCCTTGACTAACTTAGGCAAATTTAAGCATGGTAGTGAATTAAAGGCACCAAGCTTGAGGTCATTAATGAAATTAGTGCATATAATAAGGTCAATGCAGATATAATTAAATTAGGACACTAAGTAAGTGCCTGTTCTGTATTTTAGCATGTTTTCCCCACAGTGGGCGTAGAATGTGGGGTAATTATAGTGTGAAAAAGCTAACTTTGCTAAAAATGAAGCTATTCACACGGGAAAAAAGCAGGCAGTATGTAGCCAGTACACAGAAGCCACTTCTGGCATAAAAAAACACCAAATTTGAAAAGTGTTATTTTTATGCATTTAAATAGCCAAATCAATAGTCCTAAATGAAGCAGGATATGGTTTTTTCATAAGGATAGGAGGAATATTACTTAAGCTACTGGATAAAAAAAATTCATTTCATCCTTAACATCTCCCAATTCATGGGATCCATGAGAAAAAGCCATATGAAAAGATGTAATCAAAGCAATTATAGACTCTCTTTTTTCATGTGTTAAGTGATCACCGAATGTAGGAGTATTTATTTCAGACAAAAATATATCCATTTCTTCTGTTGATCTACCTTTACATTGAAGCAATGAATTTCAACACTTTAACAAGTGTGGTGAAAGTTTTTTAGATGAAGAAATTTTCAAGTTTCTTTTTCCATTCAAGCCCAAGGTGAAACAATTTTTTGTAGGATTGAATTTGATACCAAACATGCTTAAAATGTCATTTCCCATAATAAACCAATTGCTTTAGTTATCATTTCTCATCACAAAAAAATAACAAATAGCTTGGATAAAGCCACCATTATACTTAAATAATACAGAGGTTTTTTATTTTTCAATGGGACATAACATAACCATAACCTCATCATTTTTCAGATTTCATAGGTAATAATTTACTATGATAATCTTTATCCATTGAAGCCGGAGCTTTTTCAGACACCAAACTTTCTCCAGCACCAGAGTCAAGAATAAACTCAACATTTTTATCATTAATGATAACTGGCGCTTTTAAGGGGGATATTAATACAGAACTTTCAGTAATATTTCTTATAATCTCAGAATTTTCTACTGAAGATTAATCCAAATTACAAACTTCAAATAATTTATCTAAATATTGGATACCTTGTTCTAAAATTAAAATCTTATTTGAAGAATCATTTTCATAAGAGATATTACTATCACAGTCACTGGAGGAATCATTAAGTTAAACTGTAGCATATTCAGTTTCCTCAGTTTTTTCAACAAGATAAAGTTTCTTGTCACAATCATGTCTTTTTTGCCATTATTTTTTATGTTTAAACAAGTATTTGTTGTATATTTATTTTTTGAATTTGGGGCAGAGGGTTTTCCAGGTTTCTCTAAGAGTTTTAATGACGATTTCAGCTGATCATTGTAAGGTTTTATAAGATATATTTTTGGTTCATATTTGTGGTTGAGTAGTAATTCACTACAAGTATTAATAAAAGAAGAATTTTATCTCACATGCTCAGTCCTAGCTACAATCAAATCTCTGAGAGAATTTGGTAATTTACAGAGAATTTCATCTCTGCAATTGTCATAATCCATTTTTGGACTCATAGCTCAAAGAATTTTTGTTATTTTAATGAGGAAAACAATAGATTTTCAGCAGAAGAGGATGTATATCTAGCATTCTCATATAATCTCTGCTCTGCCAACCTGAATTTTGAACCACCAAATTGATTTTTAATTAATTTTTTCTACTCACCCCATGTATATTGATGATCTTCCAATAAAACAGATTCATGCCACATCAGGGCTACATTAATAAATAAAGAAATAACTTAGAAAATTATTCTTCAAATGGAAATTTATAGAAATTTTTTACATTATCAATTCTTTGAATAAAATGCTTCCATTCAGATGAAAAATAACCATCAAAGGATAGATATTAATCAATTTTAGGTCAAATTCTATGGCTAATAGGCTGATAAACCTTGTAGTTTGTATTATTTATTTTAAACAACTCATGAAGCCTGGACATGTGTTCAGAAATTTCATTATTCAAAGACACTTTTGGATCATTCTGAATATTAAAATATTTTTTTTGATCACAAAAGACTTCATAGACTCATTTTCAGGTTTCGTAATGGCCACATTGCAAGGAATAGCAGAGCTACCTTGTTCAGGCTGTCTACCTTTATTTCTAGTAGACTTATGGGAAGTAATTTCCACTGCACAATAATATTCATCAGGAATAACTGGTAAGGTAGATAATTTTCCTAAAAAAAAGACAAATTTTTTCTTAACCTAGGAATATTGGAAATTTGATCATTAAATTTGACAAGAGATAAAAAATTTCTGTTTTCATTTACTGAGAAATTATTACTCAAAGCCTGGAAATCAATTTTAAATTACTTTAATTAATTGTGACAGGACTTATTTTCATTTTTAAGGAAGTATTTTCATCTATAAGGGGTTTTAATTTACTAATAACTTTGTGCAGATGTTGATTTTTATATGACAGTGGCTTGTGATCATTTTTTATTTGTTTTTATTGAGCAGGGACATTATTTGAGATGTCTTTTAATTTAAAATATGCTGTATCTTGTAAAGAAGAACTTACTATACAATTTAAATGCAAAATATTTAATCTGTCATTTTCATGCTTCAACAAATCTTTAAAAAAATTTTCTTTTATAAAATTAAAGTCATGAGAATATTTCAATATTTCTTCAGAAGATTCCTCAAGCAAGACAAAAATTTTAGGGTCAACAGAATCATTTTTAATTTCAAGAGAATTATTAACTACTGAAGTTGAATTTAAACCTGAAGGCTCATCAAAGGAAAATTTACTAATTACATCATTAGTGCTACTCATAAAAGGAATTAACTTTTTAATAATTTTAAAAGTTCAGTCACTACTTTCAACAATATTACCTGAAGAAGAAGACTTAGCACTGTACATACCAAAATACTTATTGGAAAGGTTAAGTGACATGGCAAGGGACAAAAAATCTCATGGGCCATCTTTTTTCTGTTTCCCTGGTACAGATGAAAATGTGGAGGATTATAAGCCTGTTTTCTTGATGGGCCAGGAGGATGAGCTGGTTAAGGCTTTAAATTCTGCTGGTAATCGCTCATGAGATAATCCCACTCCCATTATTCCACTTCAAGAGTTTTTCAATTTTGTTGGAAAGAGCTGGGTCTGAGCTTGGGTGGTTGGAAAAGTAGTTAGTTGAGACTATTTGTGATTTAAGAACTCCTGAATTTGATCCCAGAGGGTGTCTACCATTTCTTTCTGCCTCATGCTGTCTGAGTTCAGCTCCTTGATGTTGCTGGAAAGATTGTTGACCTGTTGATTTAGAGGTATCTTATTTATTTTTATTCCTTTTATGAGATTTTCCAGATGTATTATAGGTTTGGCTTCTTTCTGAGAAGTTTGGTGAAAGGGTTTGACACTCCTCTTGAAATTTCTATGTTGTGATGAAGTTTAAGGTTTCTTGTCAGAAGAAGAATTTTTGTAAGTTAATTTAGAGAAAGGTTCAGATTCAACTTCACAATATACTTCAATTTCATCAACATTGAGATTATCCATGCACTCAGGTAATTAACTAGACATGATATCTGTGAATAATAATAAAAATTTAGGTATATAAGCAATGACTTTTTAAATAACTTTATTGTTATATAATTCCAAAAAAAATTAGTAAAATATATTAGTTGAAATTTATTGTGATTATTTTTTATACAATAAAGAGAATAATCATATAAAATTTTTTACTTGAATTTATTTAATGATTTATTTTAAGGAATAAAACAAGAATAAGTTTCAGAATGAATATAATAAAACTTCATTCAACCAAAATATTGTATACCAAATTATGGCAATAATTGGGACTAGACACATGGTTTTATTATTTTTAACCAATAATATCATATATTAATGATAATTAGTTCAATAATTGATCAAAAATAAATGATCTTCTTGGACTAAGAAGATTACTATATAATATTTTCAACTAGCAAAAATAATTAAAAAAAAATTGATCACTTACACTCAGTGACTCAGAAAAATATCTAAGTCACTATTTTTGCAATAAAAATTTATAATAAGAATTTTTAGGTGCAAATGTTGACTTACTATAGTAATCAAAAAATCACACTGAAATATATATTATTCAAAAATATATAAGTTCTTAAAAAAAATTCCGGTTTGATTCACAGTTTCGGCAAAAATTAAAATTTGTGCACATGGGTGTTTTGTGCATCAAATTTTTTTCCCAATTGACAAAAAATCATTTTCATCATTCAGAAAGGTCCTCAAGTATTTTCCAGTCTTCTAGAAAGAGGAGAAGAAGAAGAAGATGGAAAGAGGGAAAAAGAGGGAAGGACATGTGATAATAACTACAGGGACTAGAATGAAAGTTTTGTGTTTTTAAAGAGAGTTTTATGCATAAGCACTTTTATTATCTCTGCTTTAACAAAAAAATTACTAGTATTAAAAATCTCTTAAAGCAAACTTAATATATTATAAATATTTTTAATTCTAAAGAGAAAAATTCCACAATAAATGTTGAATAGTAAGTATATTTTGTGTATTTATTTTATATAAAATAAAAATAATATAATAAAAATAATATAAGTGATGGGGCTACAGGAGATTACCCAAAGCCTTTATATACAAAAAGGACCCTCATAAATGCCACAAAATGTATATACATTTACAATATTTAATATAAACCTAAATAAAACTAAAATAATAAAGTTTAAGAGTAAGTGTTGTGGTGATCCAAACCTATGTAGCACTTTGGAGTGCATATTTGGAGGTATTTTCTAGGGTCACTTAATATGTCTTAGCTTAATTTTCTTTATTTTCTCTTCATTTTGGTATCCTTTATGTGTGGTTACCTTGTTTTATAGGGTAGTTATGGTGTTGTTATTGGTATTTATTGGAAGTTTATTGCTTAGTGGTGCTTATGTAGGCTTAAGCTAGGGTCACTTATTGTTTCTCAGTTTATTTTCCTTTATTTTCTTTTCATTTTGGTATGTCTTATGTGTGTTTATCTTTTTTATTAGTGAAGTTATGGGATTTTAGGGTTTTTTTGGTTTGTATGGGGTTTTAGGGCCTAGAAGCGGCCTACCCACCCCTAAGAGGCATCCCTCCTTGAAGCGGTGTGCCCGCCTGGGCGCTGGGGAGGCGCTAAAATGCACTTTTATGCATGAAAAAGGCTGGGGAATCGGTCAGGGTGGTCTGTGCACTGGCTGTATGATATGTGTGTTGGAAGATTTTTAGGGGAATCATCTTATCTCTTTATCTCATCGACTCTCTGTTCCTCACTGTCTCATTGGCTTGTGTTTTGTTGGAATATATTACTGTTCATTTCAACTATTTCTGGTAGTCTGTCTGGGACTTTATCTTAACTTTTAAAGGGGTCAAGAGTGTTTAATTAGAGGGTCTAGCAAACAGATCTCCAATTTGCTGCAACAGGTAAATCTCACTTGTTTTTCTAAAGGGACAGGGGTTATTCTTTCTGGTTTTTCTCCAACTCCCTTGGTAAAGGCCTATAGCTAGCACTATAGGATTGTCTACAGTTCTGGAACCCAATGTGAGGGCAAATCTGTTGGTTTTTTGGAATCTCTGTTGATCTAGGCTTCTCTCTTTGTTGGATCTCCTTTGGTGGATTTTGGATTTGGTGCTATATCTCTTTGTGGTTGGTCTAGGGGTATTCTTTTTCATTGGAGTTGGTCCCTCCTAGGTCTCTAAGGCTATTGGGGGGACTTTGGCTATCTTTGGTTGAGATTGGAGGCTGTAACTGGGAGTTGCTAGGATGGTTCAAGGTTTTTGGGGGAGGATGCAAAGGGGTTTTTGGCTAGGTTTGAGGCTGCTGCTGAGATCAATGGGGCCTCACTGTTGGACATGGTTAGGCAAGTAATCTTTTTCATTGGTAATAGGGAGGTGGAGAAAGAAATTTCTGATATGGCAGGATATAGGAGTCAGGACTGGGGGAAGTTGAAGATTGAAATGGTTAAAAGGTGGCCTACTACTTTCTAAATGGTGGATCTTCATGGGATTTCTAGGAAGTGGGAATTGAAAGGTGGTGTAACTTCTCTTTCTCAGTATGGGGAATTTATGGAGGAGTTTGGGAAGGCTCTGGATTATCTGGTATATAATGATATATTATCACATGAAGATGGGGCCAAGTATGTATTTTGGATTGCAATGGGTAGAGATGTAAAGGTGGAGGTTGTGGAGATTCTTTTCAAGGCTGACTTGATGAAGACTCTTTCAAATGGGGAAAATAGGATCCCTGCTATGGCTGCTTTAAAGGATATTATTTTGGGATATTTGGATGGTATGAAGGATAGGGATGTGGAATATGGAGAGTTAATCCTGTTGGATGGAGAGTTTCAGGAGACTGTGGTGGAAAGTTCAGTTTCTAGGGAGGTTTTGGAGCCATCAATTTTGGAATATGGGGACTCTGATGATTTTTGTGAAACTGATTTTGCTTTTCCAAAGGATGCCAAGGGATCTCAGGAATGTGCTTCACTGGATTTTTTTGGAAATGTACACACTGGAGGATCAGTGTATTTCCTCAAGTTTGGGTGAATTATGTGGGAAAGAGGACTTGTCTGGTCATGAAGAAGGATTTTGGGATATTGAGAATGAATCTGTGGTGGATGAATGGTTGATGAGGGATGATTATTTTTCTTTCTCAAGCTCAGATAATGGCTTATTGGAGGAGGATGTATTGGTTGAATTTTTGGATGCACAGAAGATTCTGTCTTGGATCTTTTTCTCATAGAGGAAGATTATTTTCAGGTGGTTCCCTCAAGATAAGAAGTTCTCTGCTTGGAGGAGCATTTTTATTTTGATGTTATGGATGTTATTCTGGAGGATTTTTCAGATTCTAAGAAAGATTCCTATAGGGAAAAGAAAAATTGTGATGTTTTGGATGTCACTGGTATGGAGGTTGATTTTAAAGATCTGGTGGAGGTTCCAGATGCTTCACAGGGTGGAGAATTTATTGATTCAGGTAATGTGAAATATGGTAGACTCAGTTTATGGAGGAGAATGGAAGATTTGTTTGGAGGTCTGATGTTGGGATATCAGAATTGGAAGAGGGGCTTAGGGGGTTCAGGCAATAGGGGAAAACTTATTGGTCTCAACCTTTGGATTTCAAGAATCTGATTCCTCCGAAATGAGGATAAACTACTTAATTTCTTTTGGTTTTGTTTAATTGGGCCTCTATGTATTTGGTCAGGATTTTTTTTGTTTTGTTCAATTCTTATCAGTCTCTCTGGTTCAAGTCTCTATATAAAAAAGGAAAATAATAAAAAAAATCTTAGTATAATGAAGATGGAAGAAAAGAAAAATTAAAGTGAAGATAGATATTTTATTTAAAATAAAATGAACATAAAAATGAAGATTATTGGTTTTATTTAACCTCCAGCATGAGGTTAAACTGCAAAATTGTATTTCTAAATTGGATTTTTTTTTGGCTTTCAAGAATTTTAATGGTTTTTTAATGGTTTTGGTTTTTTATGGGAGAAGATTTGTGTTGGAAAATCCTTTTTGTTAAGAGGTACCCAGGGGTGGGGCTTCTAGATATTATTTTGGCAAGTGTGGGGGTAACTGATGGGCTGGCTGCTCTGTATAACAGTTACCCCAGATTGTCTGTTTCCAACCCCCTCTCTTAATTTTGTTGAATTCTAGTATTGGTTTTTTTTCTTTAACAGGTTTTTAGTCCACCATGACTTTAAGCTGGAAATTCTTTTGGTCTTCAAGTGCTGAGCCCCTCATGCTTATTGGTTTTGTTTAATTTTGTTGGATGTTGTGTTTCTGTTAGAAGGTACCCAGGGGGGCTTCTAGATTTTTTTTTGGCAAGTGTGGGGGTAACTGATGAGCTGGCTGGTCTGTATAACAGTTACCCCATAATGTCTGTTTCAAATATTTATTTTGTCCTAGTTGAATCCTAGTTCTGGTTTTAGTCCACTATGACTTTAAACTGGCTTTTGACTGGCTTCTTTATTTCCTTGGAGTGGTGGCGGATCACTGGTGGTCTCCCATTATTTTTACTTATTGGAGGGAGCCCAACCAGTGATTTTTTCTGTTGACCTGTAGCTGGCTTTGCTATGTGATTTTAGGGTGTTGACTGTGAAAGTGGTGGATTCAAGATTATTTTCTTTTTTTTTCTCTTTTTTTTCTTTTAATTTTTTTCTGGAGGCTATGTTTTTTCAAAGGCTCAAGATAGGGCTCTGGAAAATTTTTTGGTAGAAGAGGAGGAGTCAAAATTAAAAAAAAAATAGAATTTTTTTTAGGTGTGACCACATCAAGGTTCACTTGGATGTGGGTAAGGTATCAGGGAATCAGCTCATCAATTGGCTGGGGGATACCATTTTATTTTGTTTTATTTATTAAAGGAGGTTAAATTTTTTGGCTTTGATGGTTTTTGCTTTGGGGATTTATGGGATATATCTTCAAGATTTTTTTCTGGAATGTCCTTCAAGACTCTAAACTGATCTTTTATTTATGAGCTATATCTTCAAGATTTTTTTTGGAAAGTCCTTCAAGAAATTAAATGATCTTTTAATGACAGGCTCAATATTTTTTGATGGTAAGTCCCCCAAGACTATAAACTGAGGAATGGGAGGCAGTGTGATGTGGAAGCTTAAAGGCAGAAGGATCCAAGGGGGAACTTTTGAATTCTGTAAAGATAAGTTTGGGGGTGACTGATGGGCTGGAAGCTCTATATACAGTTACCCCAGAAATTTAGTTACTTGTTTAAATCTTTTTCTGGTTGATCTCTGGCTCTGGGTTCAGTGATTCAGGTTTTTTTCAGTCCCCCAAGACTATAAACTGAGGATTTTTGGAGTCCCCCTAGAGTATAAACTGAGGGCTGTTAGTGCCCCAAGACTTTAAACTGAGGGTTGTGAGTCCCCCAAGACTATAAAATGAGGAAATTTTTATGCTGGTAGAAGGTTATAGTCAGGAAGACTTGTCAACTCAATATCACTTTTCATTGTTGGAGGCTGGTACAGCCAGAGTGGAATTCAGGAACAGAAGAAAGAGATTTTTTTAAAAGGAATAGATTGAATTTAAAGGCATGGTGAAAGAGAAGTTTTAAAGAAGAAGTTTGGATTTCTGGTTCAGAAGTTCACTTAGGATGGAATAGGATCTGGTGGAAGAGAGAAATGGGCTGTTTGTAAAGATTATGGATATTTTTTCGAACATGGTTGTTGGTGAAGGAAGAATGGGGACATTCTTGATTGGAGGGAGGATGTGGTGATCCAAATCTGGGTAGGCCTTTGGAGTGCATATTTGGGGGTATTTTCTAGGGTCACTTATTATGTCTCAGCTTAATGTCCTTTCTTTTCTCTTCATTTTGGTATCCCTTATGGGTGGTTACCTTGTTTTATAAGGTAGTTATGGTGTTGTTATTGGTATTTAATGGAAGTTTATTGCTTAGTGGTGCTAATGTAGGCTTAAGATAGGGTCACTTATTATGTCTCAACTTATTTTTCTTTATTTTCTTTTCATTTTGGTATGTCTTATTTGTGTTTATCTTTTTTACTAGTGAAGTTATGGGTTTTTAGGGTTTTTATGGGTTGTATGGGTGTTTTAGGGCCTAGAAGCAGCCCGCCTGCCCCTAAGTGGCATCCTGCCTGGGCAATGGGGAGGCGCTAAAATGCACTTTTATGCATGAAAAAGGCTAAGAAAGCTGGATTTTGGGTGGGGAATTGGTCAGGGTGGTCTGTGCACTGGCTGTATGATGCATGTGTGGGAATATTTTTAGGGGAATCATCTTATCTCTTTATCTCATTGCCTCTCTGTTCCTCACTGTCTCATTGGCTTGTTTTTTGTTGGAATATATTACTTTTCATTTCAACTATTTCTGGTAGTCTGTCTGGGACTATTATCTTCACATTTAAAGGGGTCAAGAGTGTTTAATTAGAGGTTCTAGCAAACAGATCTCCAATTTGCTGCAACAGGTAAATCTCACTTTTTTTTCTAAAGGGACAGGGGTTATTCTTTCTGTTTTATCTCCAACTCCCTTGATCAAGGCCTATAGCTAGCACTATAGGATTGTCTACAGCGTGACACAATTATCTAAGATATATGAGTAAGAGCCCAAAAAACCACAAATTCAAACCCAGATTTAAAATCAAATTAGTGAGAAATTTTAATTAGTGGGAGACACAATAAGATTAATTAATTGAATTTAAAACATTTTTTACAATTATTTAAATTATAACCCAGTTAAGTGAAAAATAAGAAGTATACTATTTTAACACATAAAATTAATGTAATTAATTAATTTAGTAAAAAACATGAGTAAATAATTACAAGAAACTTTTTATTAATATAATAATTATTTTAAGTCAAAAAAGTATTTATTTTATTAAAACTACTAGTTTTTAAATTAAAACATGAATATTTGATTTAATAAAGTGTTTTAACTTGTTTAATATATTTATGACACAATTATGAGTCATAGAAAGTGCCCAATAATTATGGATTATAAGATATGAATGTATTATTCAATATATATATATAATTGATTAAATACATTGTAAGTTAATTTTATTACTTATAATTATTAAATACAAATAAAAGTGCCCATTTTTTTGGAATATAATGTATTTTGTTCTTATTTAATTTTATATACAATTTATATAGTAATAAATTTTATAAAACCTTATTATATTTATATTATCATAAGTCTATTATATTATTTTTAACTCAATATAATATTGATTTAAATACATAATATGGATATTTATTTTCCCTCTTTCAGGTCCAATAAGTTAACATAACATTAACTGGACATCTGGTACAGCCTGTTGACACTTATACAGTCTCAATTGATCTTTAACACTTTATTATGTGACCCTTTTCTATACCCAAAAAAGCACCTTTTTTCAAAACTGTGAGGATTAAAAAAAATCAGTATTTGAGTTTACCATATTAAGCTCTCACAAATATTCTGAAATGACCAAAAAGCCATCATTAGACACATTTTTGTAAAAACCTAAAAACACTATTTTCCTACCCACTACAAGTTCTTTTTCTTTACCACTTAAAAAAATTAATTAAAAAAGTCAGAAAGTGTTCAGATATTAAAAAACACAATTATAATTTAGTTATCAGTGATTTTTTAAGGCCATTAGCTATTTTCATTTTTTTTAATATCAACCAGCATGTTCCCCTAAAAATATCTAAAAAAAACTCTAAATTTTTTGGTTCTATTTTTCCAAATTTGTTAAAACTCTTCACAATCACCATGCAATATTTGAGGGGACTTGATAGCAAGTCCTCAACTTGAAGTCAGATGTAACTTAGATAAAATTCAGATTGAGTTTATTATGATCTCACTCTGAAATTTACTTTGAACTGATCTTGAGCTCTTTTCAAAGACTGATTGGATCTTTACTGAGAGGATAGTGAGATTTTAATGCACAATTAATAGAAATACAATAGGTGGTATAAAAGTTATAAATCATCCATTTCAAAATACCTCCTTTTTCAACCAAATAAACCATGACTATTTTTTAAGATATGACATATGGTGCCCCCAAAAACAATTTTATTGAGAGTTAATTTCAAGTTTGTGGCTTTCTTTTTGTGTTGTGAAATGCCTTTTAAATAATTACAAATTTTTAACTTTGATACCCCTTAATAAAGAGAGCTTATGAATTTGATTAGTTCACATTATTTTTTAATTAAACATAATTCAATGTTTATTTTGAATTTAAATTGATCCATAAAAGGATGGGAAATTGTATTATTTATTACAAAAATACCACTTTTAAGCTGTTTAGTTGTTACATTAGTTTTTCTAGAAAACATATAAGAGACAATAAGTGACACATTTTTTATTGAAAATTTCTGTCAACTCTATATTCAAAACTTTTATTTTTAAGTTTGGAATGTATAAACAGATATTTTCTTTGATTTTAATTTTTAATTTTTAATTAGGCATTATAATTATTTTCAGTTGAGTTGAGTTATCTAAAAAACCCATTGAACCATCAAAATCCTTAAATTATATATCCGAGAATTTATTTGAAACCAGACATAGCTAAACAGAATAAATGTAGGAAAGTGATTTTACTAATTTCTGACTCAATGCAGGACTCCCATGCCTTTTTTATGCTTAGAGCTATTAATTGAGATATTACTTGATTATATTTTTTGAAGGAAGTCTAATTCTTGTGAAAGTATATTTTAATCCAGTTTTAGAGATTTTTAAATACAAAAGCATGATTAAAAGCAAAATAAATTTTTTTCTACTTTTACAGTTCTGTATGTTCCTCAAATACTAATAATTTCATATGAAAACTTTTCTTATAACAATACATAGCTAAGATTATGGAATTTTTTGTGATATACATTTTATCACCATTTTATAAGAATATTATGAGTTGGTATATTTATCTCATTAATTGAAAAATAAATCACTTATCAGTAAATTTTTAATTTGACAAAAAGACATATAAAATAAAATAAAATCTTAAAGATAAATTAAAGATAAAAATATAAAATTCTTCAAAATGTCATTATAAATCTAAAATGTGCTTGAATATTATTTTTTGAAATAATAAAAGTGCTCACCAGGTAATATAAGCTGCAAATTTACAATAAAATTCTCATGTGAAAAAAGGTGTTTAAAATTTAATCTTACACTTCTTTATTTTTCAAGCAATCTCCGAAGTGGGTGGAAGTGGTGTTTTACTATCATTCTATCAGTTTCTCATTAAAGATCTACTATATGATTTGTATTTTGTACAAAAGTTAAAATAGGTATTTTAAGTTTTCCTATGTGAAAAGACTAGTTTTAAAAAGGTTAAATTTTAGTTAATATAAAAATTACTTTATATTTTAAATTAAAAAAAAAATCTTCATTTTTATGTTGTTCAAATATAAATAAATAAAATAAGTCAGGTATACACTTTTAATTTCAAGAAAAATAAGTTCTCAGGATTTATTTACAATTTAAGACCCAAAAATCATTCTAAAGTAAAATTATATGGCTAAAGGATTTAGTAATCATTTATTATAAATATGATACTCACATGGATTGTCAGCCAGGCTACTAGACTTACCCAGTAAAATAATTAATTATCTTACTGAGGTGAAGCCAAGCCTTTGAGATCCTTATTAATAATTAATTATTTACTAAATTCTTATGTATTAATTACAATTAAATAACTAAGTACACTAAGTAAATAATTAATAAAAATAAGTAATTGTCCCACATATATTTTTACTCCCAAACACCATGTTCAATAATACAGATGAGATGGGAATAAAAATTAGTATTAAAAATATATATATAAAATTATAAAAAGAAAACTACTTTTTCAAATTCCTTTAATTAGATTTTATTGATTCTATATTTCAAATCAAATGTTTCTCACACTAAAAGGTGACAGACTAAAGGTGTCAAGGTACCCTTTTGGTCTAGAAGTTTTGGTACGGAGTTTTTTTGAGGTTTTTAAGGATTTAAATGGACTCTCAATAATAGGTACATATTTCTTAATCAAAGATGATTATTTACTCAATGGTAAGAGGTAGATTAATAATATCAATATAATTTATAGATTAGAATTACCTTATTGTAAATACTAAAGTTATAAAATATAATAATAAGTGGTTTTATTGTAAATAAAATAGTAAAGTAATTGAAGGAATCAATCAAAAAGCACAAAATGGAAGGGCCTTTTATAGGCAAAAGGTGAGAGAACAAAATACGGGATTAATGTCTCCTGATACAAGAGTATGAGAGGGAAAACTTAAATAAAGGAGAGTATGTGAAATAATAGAATCTACACTAAATGGAGCGTCAAGGAAGATATCAGTATTATTTGAAATAAAATTTAAGTTTCTCTTGATTGTCTCATTTAATACTGATCATTTGACTTTAAAATGTAGATTCAACGGTATTTACGATTCTTAATAAAAGAATTTGAATTATTTTGAATTTTTTAGAATTTTTAATTATTTTTTAATACTAATTCTGTTCCTACTCCTCTGTATGATTGATCATTGGTATTAGGGAATAAAATATGTATGGGACAGGTACTTATTATTTTTTATTAATAATCTACCTTTCATACTGTACTTAACTAGTTCATTTTAAGTAATACATAAGTAGTTTAAATAATCAATTATTTTATTAATAAGTATTAAAAAGGGGTGGCTTCACTTCAGTAAAATAATCAATTATTTTACTGGGTAATTCTAGTAGCCTGGCTGACACTCCCTCACTCTAAAAAAACAATAAAAAAGTGCTATGATTTTTTCTTTTTCTACTTTTTTAGTAGAGTAGGAAGATTAGATATCTCCTTCCCAGGTATCCAAGAATCATATTCAGATGATTTATTCTTGAATCACAATAAGTATTCTGTACCTTTTTCAGCAGTGACTATTCTGTCATTTAGAATTTTTTCAATTTCTGCTGTTTCAGTGATTTCATTTTGGGGTTTTCATTGGTCTTTCCCTCCTTTTTGGAAATAAATCACTATTGGATGTGTAAGGTTTAAGAAGAGATATTGGAAAAACAGGATGTTTTCTGTCATATGGAGAATACAAAATATCCTCAACTGCATTATCTCCAATCATTCTTCTGACAACAAATGGACCAACAAATGGATCTTTCAATTTGTTATTACCTTGTAACTTAAAGTGGACTGTAGAAATCAAAACTTCATCACCCTTTTTAAAAGTGTATTCTTTATGGGATTTGTCCCATCTCTTCTTCTCATATTCAAATGATTTTTCAATAAATTGTTGAGCATGATTTTTGTTAAGTTGTTGCATTTGAAGAAGAGACTTTACACCAGGATGTATATCCAATTTAGGTATTTTGTTATTGAGAATTTGGAAAGGAGTGTTTGGAACATATCCAAGCCAGAGCTCAAAAGGCTTTCTTTGAGTAACAGAATGAACAGTGCTTTTATAAGCAAATTTCAACCCAGGAAGTAAAGTAACCCAATCATAAGTGAATCTGTCATTATCTTTATACTCAAGGCCACAGGCACAATACCTACTTATCATGTCCTCTAAAGTCTGAATCATTCTTTCAGCTAAGCCATCAGTCTGTGGATGATGGGCAGTAGAAAGTTTCAGATCACAACCACAAAAATCCATCAGAGACATCCAAAATTTAGAAGTAAATTTAAGATCTCTATCAGAGATTATGGCTTTAGGAAAACCAACAGTATTAAACATATGAGACCACCATAAGAAAGCTAATTCTTTAGTAGAAACATACTTGTGAGTAGGGATAAATTTACACATTTTAGTGAATCTGTCCACAATAACCCAACAAGAGTTATAGCTGTCTTTTCCAGCAACAGGTAATCCTGTTACAAAATCTATGTTTATTATCTGCCATGGTGCATCAGGAGGTTCAATATGTTGCATTAATCCAGCTCTTTTACCAGTCAATATTTTTAATTTTTGGCAAGAATCACAGGATTAAACATATAGTTTGGTGTCTTCAGACATATTAACCCACCAAGCATTGTTCTTAAATCTGATCATTGTTTTTCAAGATCAAAATGTCCAGCTAATATGTCATCATGACAAATTTTCAGAATGATTTCTTCCATAGAAGGAGGAATAACCACAACATTACTCAACTTTCTTCTATAATATAGATATCCTTCATCATTTGAAAATTTACCTTTTTCCAAAGCCTTCTGGTACTTTGGTGGAAGGGTTTTAATTAATTCATTTATTGAAGCATTCTTTGGATCATTTAATATGGTGCATAACTTTTTCAAGTCAGTGTCCTTATCATATGAATCCAGAATAAGCTGTAATAGCTCTTCCTCCATATCAACCATATATATCACATGAATATGAATAATTTCATCCTAAGGATCATAAGCAGGATTAGAGTCATCATTTGGTAAAGGTAACCTTGACAACATATCCACATTTGAGTGAACAATATAAGCCCTATGAATAATTGTCATTCTCCCTCTGTATTCTTGAACAGCCAACTGCCATCTGAACATATGTCTGTTTGGTGTTTTCAAGTTCAAAAGGGATTTAACTGCACTGCAGTCAGTGACAAGCTCAAATTACTGGTCATCTAAGTAATAATGAAGCTTTTCTAGAGCCCACACTACAGCTAAAAATTCCAATGAAGTAGCACCATATTTCAATTCACTATTTCTCAAGTTTCTTGAAATATAACAAATTAATACTTCTGATACTTTATCATTCATCACTTGTTTTTGGTGGAGGGCAGCACCCAGACCAATAAAACTGGATTCAGTATATAAAATAAATGGCTGATTAAAGTCAGGTAGAGCAAGAATAGGTGCTGACATCAAACAGTGTTTCATAGTGTCAAAAGCTCTTTGTCTTTCAGTATTCCAGACAAAAGCAACATCCTTTCTAGTTAATTGGGTAAGGGGTAAAGCTATGACTTGGTAATTTTCAATATACTGTCTATAGTATCCACACATTCCCAAAAAATTTGGAGCTCTCTAACCGTAGTAGGAGCCTTCACCTGCTGTATGGCTGCCACTTTGTTTTGGTCAACACATATCTGAAAGCCTGAAACAAGATGACCAAGAACTTTTAAAGAATGGAACCAAATTTACATTTCTTCAAAGCAAGTGTCATATTTATTTCATCCATTTTCTGGAATACTTTACACAGGTGGTTAAGATGGTCCTCAAATGTTTTTAAGAATATAATGATATCATCAATATAAACCATCAGCCATCCTTCAATTATCTCCTGATGGAATGTGTTATCCATGACTTTTTGAAAAGCTGAAGGGGCATTTTTAGGGCCAAAAGGCATCCTAATGTACTTATAAATACGCATATGAGTAGCAATCATCAGAAAATTCTGAGAATTTTTCTCAACAGGTACTTGGTGATATCCCTTGTTACCATCCAAACAGCTCATATATTTAGCTCCTTGTAAAGTAGCATGTATAGAGCTAATTCTAGGTAAAGGGTAGATATCATCAACAGTATAATTATATAGCGCTCTATAATCACCACATAAACTGGCTTTATCTTTCTCATAAGAAATTAGGACAGGTGAGATAACACAAAATTTAGGTGTTTCAACTACCTTTTCAATAATATTCATTTTCAAAAGGGTAGAGATATTGTCTTCAATATCTTTTCTCTTTGTGGGAGAAGCAGGATAAGGCTTCTTTTTTAAACTAGGTGGTATATCAGTTAATGGACCAGACAATGAAAGTTTCATTTTCTCTTTAACTAATCCCAGTTCATGTGACCCATGAGCAAAGGCCATAGGAAAAGACTTTATCAAGTTAATGATGGAATATTTATCCTCACCAGAAAGTTTTTCTCCAAAAGAGGCATTGTCAATTTCAGACATAAGGGTATGCATTTCTTTTGTAGATCTTCCTTTATATTGAACCACAGAATTACATGTGTTCAATTCTGGTTTTAATAATTTCTTAGGGGAGGAAATCTTAAATTATCTCTTCCCATTCATCCCCATTGTGAAACATTGGTTTGAGGGATCCAATTTAATGCCATATTTGGTTAAAATATCATTCCCTACAATAAACCAATTGCTTAAGTTATCATTTTTCATGACAAGAAAATCACAAATAGCTCTTACAAAACCATGGTTATATTTAAAAAACACTGTGGCTTTGTATTTACCAATGGGGGACAGAACAGAGCCATAACCTCTCCAATTTTCAGAAATGATAGGCATCAGTTTTGATTTATAGTGTTGATCCACTGAAGCAAGTGCTTTTTCAGATACTACAATTCCTCCAGCTCCAGAATCCAGAACAACTTCAATACTGGTTCCATTGATCAAGACTGGTGCCTTGAGAGAGGCAATAACAATTGAGCTATCATCAATGTTCTTTATAATCTCAGCATCTTCAACTGTAGATAAATCATTATTATCAATATCAATAGTATTTAAATAATGAATATCCTCTACCTGCATCAAGATTTCTTGCTGAGATTCATATGAAATATTGCTGGCACAATCACTTGACGTATCATCCAGTGCTACTGTGTCAACAACATGCTCCTCTAATTGTTCTACAAGATTTATCTTCCTGTCACAAACATGGTTCTTCTGCCAAGGTTTTTTGCACTTGAAACAAGTGTTTGTTGCATACTTTTTAGGTGCAACAGGGGCAGAAGGCTTCCCAACCTTTTCCAGAGGTTTCTGTTGAAAAGTTGAGGGGTTTTCCCAAGTGGTTCTAGGAATGAATCTTCTGGCATCATACTTGTTGTTTAGAAGAATCTCATTACAAGTATTTATGAAAGAAGAAGGTTCTCTGGTGAACTCAGTCCTAGCCACTATCAAGTCTCTTAAAGACATTGGTAATTTATAGAGGATCCTGTCCTTCCATAAGTCAAACTCCATCTTTGGGTCCATAGATCTTAATATTTTAACAAGTTTCATTAAGAACTCAATAGGTTTATCAGTAGAAGAACTATATTTAGTTTGCTCATACTGCCTTTGTTGAGCCATCCTAAACTTGGAGCCCCCAAATTGTGTTCCAATTAATTTCTTCCAATCTTCCCATGAGTGATCATTCCCATCTAATAGGACAGATTCATACGACATAAGGGCTACATTGGTAATTAAAGAAATTTACTTAGACACAACCTCCTCATCTGGAAGTTTGTAAGAGTTTTTCAAGTTATCAATTCCGCAAATAAATTGTTGCCAATCAGAAGAAGAATCACCATAAAATGTTAGATATTGGTCAAGTTTTGGCCAATTCTTTTGATTTGAAGGAGTTTCCTTAGTGCTAGCTTGTTTCTGAGTAAGAAGCAGCTGTAATTTCTCCAATTGTGCTGTAATCTCATTGTTCAATCCCTCTGTTGAAGATCCTGGTGCATCATCAGTTTTTGATGGAAACTCAGTGGTATCAACAGGTATTTCTGGATCAATTTTTACTTTAGATGAACTAGCCACAGGTAATATTTCAGCATCCTGAACTATATTTTCCTTCACAGAAATGTCATTCAACAATGAACTTAATTTTTCTTCAATGGTTGTTACTCTTGTTTTCATTCTTGGAAGACTAGATAAACTCTCATTGATAGTTGCAAAAGATAACTAATTTTTATTTTGAAAAGATGAATAATGGTCATTCAATCTCTTCAGATTCATCTTATCTATCTCCAGCTCTTCACAATAGATAGATACAGTATCTTTTAATTTAGACAAATCATTTTTGATATTTTGCCACAAAGCAACCTTCTTTTCATGAGCTGCCTTATGATTAAACAAATCATTAGAGACTTTCTGCAATTCACTCCTTAAGGATTGATACCCTTGCACAGTTAATAAACTATTAATCTTTTGAGTTAATTGCATATTGTTCATAATATGATTCTGTTTTGCAATAATATCTCTCAAGTACTCATCATTAATCTTTGCTACATCTGGAGTGTTTCCCAATAAGGAAACTGAGTAACTTTCCAGACTCTCATAAAACTCAGGGTCAAGAGTTTCATCAATTACTGCCATATCAGGATTAATCATTGAGGTAGCAATTAAAAGTAAAGGATTAGATACATGAGTGATTTGTCTACTACTCCCAGCCTCTACAGGTCTCAAGGTTTCATCCTCCCTTCCAGATTTACCTGAAGGAACAGAATCAGCTACAAGAAAAGACACTTGAGAATCAATAGAGGGGCTTACCAATGCTTGCTGGGTATGACCATATTTGGCTTCCTTCTTCTTTTGCCTCCTTGATATGGGTGAGGAGGTGAGGGACTCACCTGGGTGGGTCTTGATGGACCTGCCTGAGTCAACTGATGCTGGTTTTGAGACAGGTTGTCCGACTGGGTGTTTAACCATTCCCACTGCCACTTTGCCACTTCCACCTTCTCATCCTGTGACTAGGGAGCCAATTGTTGTTGATTCTTGGGGGGAAGAGGTTTCTTCTTCTCTTGAAAGAGGGTATCTATTTTTCTCACCTTCTCTTCCAGAGAATTTACCTTTGCCTTTAGTTTCAATTCTTCTGCCTTTAACTCCTTTATGTGAGATGACAGGCTCTTTACTTGTTGGGGCAGTGGCAACTTTTTTATTTTGAAGCCTTTTCGAAGTTCTTCTTGTGGGTTTACCACGGGCTTCTGATCCTGAGGTTTGTCTACTAGAACCTCCACTTCTTCCATCTCAACATCCTGTTTGGGGCAAGGATTTATTAATCTGAGAAATTCTTTTTGTTAAAGGAGAACTTACAGAAGTAGGCTCATCATAGTAAATCAAGTCAAGTTCGTCTTCACGTGCAGCAGAGCTACTTTGGTCATTCATTTTAAGGATTAACTGAAATGAAGAAGAGAGATAATAAGATGAATTAGTTTTTTATTTTTTATTTGTTATTTAACAGAAATAAAATAAAAATAATAATAAAAATCTTTTTAGGATAAAAATCAACTAAAGAAATAATTTAAAACCAGGATTATAATATAATCAACTGAAGAAATAAATTACAATTTTATTAATAATTTTAAATAATTATTTTCAGGATTTAAATCAACTTAATAATTACCAGGACTTAATGTCAACTGAAGTAATCAAATATCAGTTTTTATTAATTAAAATATTTTATTGAACTACCAGGACTCAAGGTCAACTGAAGTAATTAAATATGAATTATTTAAAAAAATTTTTTGGTCAGGACAATTTTTCAACTGAAACAATTAAAATTTAAATTAATCAGGACAAATGTCAACTGAGAAATTATAAACATTAATATTAAAATATAATTATTTTATTACTTCTGGGACTAAGAACACTTATTGCTCTATTATGGTCAACCAGGAAAATAAAAAAAAATATAATAATAAAAAATAAATTCCAAATTACCAGACATCTCCCCCTGTAAAATGAGCAAATTAATGCCACTTACAGAGTGCTGAGTAAAAGGAAATACGTAGCAGATGAAGAGTGAAGAGTAACCCACAAATAGTAATATCAATAATTACCACAATATATACGAGATTTAGTCACTATATGAAGCTAAGTTTTGGAGCACAGTTCGATTACCTTTCACAGAAAAAACTTTTGTCACGTGACGTATGACGTTCGTCGTTTTCTCGCCTCTCTTGTCCTTTACAGGTACTTGTACACCGATGGTCCCTTCGATTACACCTCATTTAACACTGCACCGTCGATATTTCGGAAAGGCTCCCAATTTTCAAGGTACCCTTTAGGCCTAGAAGTTTTGGTACAGAGTTTTTATGAGGATTTTAAGGATTTAAATGAACTCTCAATAATAGGTAAATATTTCTTAATCAAAGATGATTTTTTACTCAATGGTAAGAGGTAGATTAAGAATATCAATATAATTTATAGATTAGAATTACGTTATTGTAAATACTAAAGTTATAAAATATAATAATAAGTGTTTTTATTGTAAATAAAATAGTAAAGTAATTGAAGGAATCAATCAAAAAGCACAAAATGGAAGGGCCTTTAATAGGCAAAAGGTGAGAGAACAAAATACGGGATTAATGTCTCCTGATACAAGAGTATGAGATGGAAAACTTAAATAAAGGAGAGTATGTGAAATAATAGAATCTACACTAAATGGAGCGTCAAGGAAGATATCAGTATTATTTGAAATAAAACTTAAGTTTCTCTTGATTGTCTCATTTAATACTGATCATTTGACTTTAAAATGTAGATTCAAAGGTATTTACAATTCTTAATAAAAGAATTTGAATTATTTTGAATTTTTTACAATTTTTAATTATTTTTTAATACTATTTTTATTCCTACTCCTCTGTATGATTGATCATTGGTATTAGGGAATAAAATATGTATGGGACAGGTACTGTCGGCCGGTCGTCTAGAAGAAGGAGAAGGATAGAAGAAAGAAAGAGAGGAGGAGAAGGAGGAAAGCAGTATGGGTAATAAAACAAATAAAATTTAATAAAATTATTTAATTTATTGAGAGAAAGGCAACGACGAGTGAGCTGAGAAGAGATAACAATTTGGTTTTATAAATATTAATATTATTTAAGTAAGAATTCTGCGCGGCAACCAATATAATTACTATCAGACTTAAAGCAACCTTTAAATTGTTATATAAAATTTTAATTAGAATTTTATTACTAATAAAAAGAATATAAACGTAATAAAAATTGTATTTAATTTGTTGAGTGTATAATAAGTGATGAGGCTACAGGGGATTATCCAAGGCCCTTTTATAGGCAATGGGTCCTCTGAAGCGCTACTCTCTTTGTAAATACAATGATTAGAATGGAATAAAACAAATATATCAAAAGAGTAAATGAAACATAGCAATATAGAGAAAAACATGAAACAAATAATTAAAAGCCCAATTAAGAATCCAATTTCCCCGCCATTAATCCCCAAATCAGTAAGTGACAATAGTAAATAACTAAACAAGAGTGGAAACATAGGAACTATGAGAAATATAATTCACAACAGATGGTACATCCTGATTAGAGGACATTTTAAGTGAAACAAAAAATAATTTGACGCAACAAAACAAGCAATTAATCTCAATTTAGTTCAAATTAATTTATTTGTTTTTTCTAACACAATTAAGGGTCAAAAGAAGCGTCCTTAATAATTGTTTAGTGTCATATGAGAGGTATTAGTTAATATATAAATTTAAGTAATTAATTTAAATATATTATAAATCAAATTTACACTTGTAATTATAATATATGTTTTTTAATTAATTAAATATAAATATATAATTATTAAATATATAAAAATGCGCCATTATTTGTAGAATATATTAAATTATGCTCAATTTAATTGTATATAAAAATATATATAACCAATAAATTTAATGTAACATTTGTATATAATAAAATTCTTATATAATTTCATTATGCAATAAAATATTAAGTTATATTCATTAAATACAAGTCTTACCCACTCTTTAAGGTTTTATAATTTATATATTATTTACTGGACTCCTGGAATAGCCTGGCTGACACTCCCTCACTCTAAAAAAACAATAAAAAAAATGCTAAGATTTTTTCTTTTTGTATTTTTTCAACAGAGCAGGCAGATTTGAAATTTCTTTGCCAGGTATCCATGCATCATGTTCAGATGATTTGTTCTTATATCTCAATAAATATTCAGTACCTCTTTCAGAAGTGATAATTCTATCATTGAGAATTTTATCAATTTCTGCTGTTTCTGTGACTTCCTGAGGGTTTTTCTTAGGTCTTCCTCTTCTTTTTGGAAATAAGTCACTTTTGGAAGTATAAGGTTTAAGCAAAGAAATGGGAAAGACAGGATGTTTCCTATCATATGGAGAATACAATACAACTTCTACTGCATTATCACCAACCATTCTTTTAACAACAAATGGTCCTACAAAAGGATCTTTTAATTTGTGGTTACCTTGTAAATTGAAATGGACAGTAGAGATCAACACTTCATCACCCTTGTTAAATGTGTATTCTTTATGGGATTTATCCCATCTTTTCTTTTCATATTCAAATGCTTTATCAATACAACTCTGAGCATGTTTTCTGCATAGCTGTTGCATTTGCATAAAAGACTTTACACCAGGGTGTAGTTCCAACTTAGGTAATTTATTATTGAGAATTTGAGCAGGAGTGTTTGGGACATAACCTAACCAAAGCTCAAAAGGCTTTTTCTCAGTGACAGAATGAACAGTGCTATTATATGCAAATTCAAGACCAGGCAAAAGAGTGACCCAATCATGAGTAAATCTGTCATTATCTTTATATTCTAAACCAAAGGCACAATACCTTCTAATCATATCTTCCAGAGTTTGAATCATTCTTTCAGCTAGACCATCAGTCTGAGGATGGTGAGCTGTAGACAATTTTAACTCACAGCCACAAATATCCATCAAAGAGGTGCAAAACTCAGAAGTGAATTTTGGATCCCTATCAGAGATAATGGCTTTTGGAAAACCAATAATATTAAACATGTAAGACCACCATAAGAAAGCTAATTCTTTGGTGGATACATCTTTGTGGGTTGGAATAAATTTGCACATTTTTGTGAATCTATCAACTATTACCCAACAAGAGTTAAAGCTGTCTTTACCTGCAACAGGAAGACCAGTGACAAAATCCATATTAATGATTTGCCAGGGAGCACTAGGTGTTTCAATATGTTGTAATAACCCTGCTCTCTTACCTGTTAACTTTTTAGATTTTTGGCAGGAATCACAAGATTCAACATATAATTTTGTGTCTTCAGACATATTAGCCCACCATGCAGTGTTTTTGATTCTAATCAATGTTTTTTCAAGATCAAAATGACCAGCTAATATGTCATCATGACAAAGTTTGAGGATAGTTTCTTTCATTGAAGGAGGAATAACAATTACATTGGTAAGCTTCCTTCTATAATAAATATAACCATCTTCAATAGAAAACTTTCCTTTATTTAAAGCATTTTGGTATTTTGCAGGAAGAGTTTTTATTAATGCTTGAATTGAAGCATTTTTAGGATCATTCAAAATAGTAACTAATTTATTTAAGTCAGAATCTTTATCATATGAATCCAGTATTAACTGTAATAACTCTTCTTCCATATCAACTATAAATATACCATGTATATGAACAGTGTCATCCTCAGGTACATAAGCAGGATTGGAGTCATTATTTGGCAGAGGCAATCTGGAGAGCATATCAACATTAGAGTGAACATTTCCAGCTCTGTGGATAATAGTCATCCTTCCTCTGTATTCCTGAACAGCAAGTTGCCACCTGAACATATGTCTGTTAGGTGTTTTGAGGTTTAAGAGAGATTTCACAGCACTACAGTCAGTTACCAACTCAAATTTTTGGTCATCCAAGTAGTAATGAAGTTTCTCAAGAGCCCAAACAACTGCTAAGCACTCCAATTGAGTGGCACCATATTTCAATTCACTATTTCTTAAGGTTCTTGAAATATAACAAATTACAACCTCCGAGGATTTATCATTAATAATTTGCTTTTGGTGAAGGGCAGCACCCAGACCAATAAAGCTTGCATCTGTATAAAGTACAAATGGCTTGTTAAAATCTGGGAGAGCCAATATAGGGGCTGACATTAAGCAATTTTTCAATGTATTAAAAGCTTTTTGACAGTCATCATTCCAGAGAAAAGCAACATCTTTTCTGGTTAGTTTTGTAAGAGGCAAGGCTATGACCTGATAATTTTTAATATATTGTCTATAATAGCCACAAATACCCAAAAAACTTTGGATTTCTCTTACAGAAGTTGGTGCTTTCACATTTTGAATGGCAGCAACTTTATTATGGTCTACACAAATTTGTAAGCCTGACACAACATGGCCAAGAACTTTCAAAGATTGAAAACCAAATTTACACTTTTTTAAAGATAAGGTCATATTGATTTCATCCATTTTTTGGAAAACTCTATTTAAATGAATCATATGTTCATCAAAAGTTTTAGAAAAAACAATAATATCATCAATATAAACCATGAGCCAACCTTCAATAATTTCTTGATGGAAAGTGTTATCCATGACTTTTTGGAAAACTGAAGGAGCATTTTTAGGGCCAAATGGCATCCTAACATACTTATATATTCCCATATGAGTAGCAATAAGCAAAAAATTTTGAGAATTTTTCTCAACTGGAACTTGATGATACCCTTTATTACCATCCAGACAACTAATAAATTTTGCACCTTGCAAGGTAGCATGTATTGAATTAATTCTGGGTAAAGGATAAATATCATCAACAGTATAAGTATTTAAAGCTCTGTAATCTCCACATAATCTAGCTTTATCTTTTTCATAAGAAATTAAGACTGGGGAGATGACACAATATTTGGGGGTGACATCCACTTTTTCAATGATATTCATTTTCAATAATGTTTCAATATTATCTTCAATATCTTTTCTTTTTGATGGAGAAGCAGGATATGGTTTTTTCTTAAGGGAAGGAGGAATATCACTCAAATTACAGGATAAGGTAATTTTCATCTCTTCCTGAACAATTCCCAAGACATGAGAACCATGAGCAAAAGCCATAGGGAAAGAGTTAATAGAAGCAACAATAGAATCCTTCTGTTCATTAGTCAAATGATCACCAAAAGAAGCGGTATTTATTTCATGTAATAAATCATCCATTTCAGTTGTTGTTCTACCTTTACATTGGGTCAGTGAGTTACAAGATTTCAACAAATGCCCAGAAGGTTTAGGAGAAGAAATTTTGAATTTTCTTTTCCCATTCATTCCTAAGGTAAAGCAATTATTTGCTGGGTCCAGTTTCACACCAAACATGGTTAAAATATCATTTCCCATAATAAACCAATTGCTCAAATTATCATTTTTCATGACAACAAACTCACAAATAGCTCTGACAAAACCACCATTATATTTGAAGAATACAGAGGTTTTGTATTTGCCAATAGGAAATAAGGTAGAACCATACCCTCTCCATTTTTCAGAAGTTATAGGCAATAATTTACTCAAATATTCCTTATCCACTGAAGCCAAAGCTTTTTCAGATACTACACTTCCTCCAGCACCAGAATCAAGAACTACATCAACATTTTTACCATTAATGATAACAGGTGCCTTTAAAGGGGATATAGGAATAGAATTGTTAGTAATATCTTTAATTATCTCAGCATTTTCTACTGAAGATAAATTCAATACACAATCTTCAGATATATTATTTAAATAATGGACATCAAGTTCCAACATTAAAACATCTTTAACAGATTCATTGTCATAGGAGATATTACTTTCACAGTCACTGGAAGTATTATTGACATCAAGTTCAACTTCATCAGTGTCTTCATTTTGTTCAACAAGATGAATTTTCTTGTCACAAACATGACCCTTCTGCCACGGTTTGTTACATTTATAACAAGTATTTGTTGCATATTTTTTAGGTGCAACTGGGGCAGAGGGTTTACCAGATTTTTCTGGGAGCTTTATAGAAGGTTTATTCTGATCATTATAAGATTTACTAAGGTAATTCTTTGGTTCATATCTATGGTTGAGTAGTACTTCATTACAGATATTAATGAAAGAAGAATTTTCCCTTACATGCTCAGTTCTAGCAACAATCAAATCCCTAAGAGAATTTGGTAATTTATACAAGATTTTATCTCTCCAAATATCATAATCCATCTTTGGATCAATTGCTCTAAGGATTTTAGTTATTTTCATCAGAAAAACAATGGGCTTTTCAACAGAGGAGGATACATATTTAGTGTTCTCATACAGTCTCTGCTGAGCTAACCTGAATTTTGAACCACCAAACTGATTCTCAATCAAGGATTTCCAATCATTCCATGTATAATGATTGTTATCTAAGAGGACAGATTCATACCACATCAAGGCTACATTGGAAAATAAAGAAATTAGCTTAGAAACAATTTCCTCATCAGGTAGTTTATAAGATCTCTTTAAATTATCAATTCTTTGGATAAAGTGTTGCCAATCAGAGGAAGAATCACCATCAAAGGTAGGATATTGTTCTAACTTAGGCCAATTTTTCTGACTACTGGGATGGTCCACTTTTTGGTTTGAATTATTTATTAGTAATAATTCCTGAAGTTTAGCCAGGTGTTCAGAAATTTCATTATTTACAGAAACAGCTGGTGCATGACCATCACAAGATTTTTTGCTAGTAGCAAAAGATTTTACAGACTCATTGTCAGTTTGTTTAATGGTTGAAATATGAGGAAGAAAGGATGAACTTTGTTCAGGTTTTTTCCCTTTATTTTTATGCAGCTTACTGGCAGAAATCTCATTTAATTCATTATTGATGGTTAAGGTTGAGAACTTTTCCTGTAGGTCAGACACATAGTTTCTTATTCTTGGAATTTCAGACATCTGGTCATTCACTTTTGCAAGAGATAGAACATTTCTGTCCTCAGAAACTGAGTGTTTGGTACTTAGTGCATGGAAGTCATTTTTTAGTTTCTTCAACTCATTTTGTAGAGATTTTATTTCATTTTTGAATGAATAATTTTCCTCAATAAGGGGTTTCAATTCACTCAATGTCTTATGCAGACTGATATTTCTATCTGAGATAGCTCTATGGTCACTTCTTATTTGTTTTTGTTGACTAAGAACAATATTCAAGGTTTCTTTGATTTTTAAATAAGCTGTATCTTGTACAGAAGAACTCACTCTACATTGCAAGTGTAAATTATTTAATCTATCATTTTCATGGATTAACACATCTCTCACATGTTTGTCTTTCACAATATTAAAATCAAGGGTATCTTTCAAAATTTCCTCAGAAGTTTTTTCAATTAAGTTATAGATTTCAGGGGGAACAGAATCATTTTTAATTGCAAGAGAAGGATTAATTAAAGATGTAGAAGTTAAATGTAAAGGTTCATCAAATGACAATTTGCTAATTACATCAATAGGGCTACTAGTTACAGGAAGCTGTCTTTTAACAGGTTTAACTGTTCTTTCACCATGTTCAATAATATTACCTGCAGAAGAAGATTTATTAGAAAACATACCCAAGTGACTATCAACCAAATTACTTACCATGGCAGAGGAGGAAACTTCCCCTGGGACTGGGTTTGGGATTGTGCTTGGGCCTTCTTTCTCCTGCTTTGTTGGTAGGGATGAGGAGGTGGATGGAAATTGGGTGTTCTGGATGGGCCAGGCTGATGATGAGGAGGGTGTTGCACATTCTGTTGGTAGTGACTCATTAGATAATCCCATTTCCATTGCTCCACTTCCATAGTATTTGGATTTTGGATGGTTGAGCTGGGTGGCTGTGAAGGTTGAGCCTGAAATTGAAGCTGATTGGGAGGCAATTGAGGAGGGGCCTGGGCCTGAATCTGGTTCCTGAGTTCTTGGACCTGATCCCACAATGTGTCTACCTTTGCTTTGTACGTCATATTTTCTGTCTTCAACTCTTTTATATGACTGGATAGGTTGCTGATTTGTTGTGGCAGAGGAAGCTTTTTTATTTTGAAGCCTTTTGGAAGACCTTCTTGAGGCACTAGAGGCTTTACTTCCTTCTGTGGTACTGGGGGAAGGGGGTTTGGTTTGTTTGCATTTCCTGTCATTTCCACATCCTGCAGTATGTGAATTCTTTGTGTTAACATAAGATTTTTTATGACCAACTTTAGAAGAACTTACAGTGTCAGCATCATAGTCAATTTCTATTTCATCCACTTGCATGTTATCCATTTTTTCTGTCAAATTGTTGGACATACTAGTGGGGAGATTAATATTTTACTTTGTAATTTATAAAAAATAATCAAAGTTAGTCAATAATTGCTCCAAATAATATAAAAAAAATTTTTTAATTAATTAAATTATAGAAAAAATAACTTTCAATATAAAGTAATAATTAAAAAATTAATTTTTTTAAAAAAAATGGATTGCAAGTTTAAATTGGGAATAACAAGTTAGTTAATTCAACCAATTAATTACCAATATTAAATATGGCAATATATTGGGACTAAGCACAATGTACTTTTAAGTAAACCAAAATTAACAATAATTAATAATAAAAAAAATTAAATTAATAATTCAATTTGTATTAATAATAATGTCAATTCTTCTAGGACTAAGAGGATTTAACACTCTATAATGGTCAACTAGGAAAAAAAAAAAATTTTTTAAAAATTGAACACTTACACTCAGTGAATCAGCAGTTAAGCCACAATCACTGTTATTGCAAAAAAAATATAGTAATATGAGTGAGAGGCGCAAAGGTGAACTTACTATAGTGATCGAAAAATCACTTCAAAATAATATAAAAATTAATATTATATAAACCTAAGATGTCGAACCCAAGTTCGAAACACAGTCGCGGCAAAAGTTTCGTTTTGCTAGGTGGTCCGTGCGTTTTGTCGTTCGTCGCCAGGCTTCGATCGTCGTCGTCGTTTGGAAAGGCCCTCAGTTGTCGGCCGGTCGTCTAGAAGAAGGAGAAGGATAGAAGAAAGAAAGAGAGGAGGAGAAGGAGGAAAGCAGTATGGGTAATAAAACAAATAAAATTTAATAAAATTATTTAATTTATTGAGAGAAAGGCAACGACGAGTGAGCTGAGAAGAGATAACAATTTGGTTTTATAAATATTAATATTATTTAAGTAAGAATTCTGCGCGGCAACCAATATAATTACTATCAGACTTAAAGCAACCTTTAAATTGTTATATAAAATTTTAATTAGAATTTTATTACTAATAAAAAGAATATAAACGTAATAAAAATTGTATTTAATTTGTTGAGTGTATAATAAGTGATGAGGCTACAGGGGATTATCCAAGGCCCTTTTATAGGCAATGGGTCCTCTGAAGCGCTACTCTCTTTGTAAATACAATGATTAGAATGGAATAAAACAAATATATCAAAAGAGTAAATGAAACATAGCAATATAGAGAAAAACATGAAACAAATAATTAAAAGCCCAATTAAGAATCCAATTTCCCCGCCATTAATCCCCAAATCAGTAAGTGACAATAGTAAATAACTAAACAAGAGTGGAAACATAGGAACTATGAGAAATATAATTCACAACAGATGGTACATCCTGATTAGAGGACATTTTAAGTGAAACAAAAAATAATTTGACGCAACAAAACAAGCAATTAATCTCAATTTAGTTCAAATTAATTTATTTGTTTTTTCTAACACAATTAAGGGTCAAAAGAAGCGTCCTTAATAATTGTTTAGTGTCATATGAGAGGTATTAGTTAATATATAAATTTAAGTAATTAATTTAAATATATTATAAATCAAATTTACACTTGTAATTATAATATATGTTTTTTAATTAATTAAATATAAATATATAATTATTAAATATATAAAAATGCGCCATTATTTGTAGAATATATTAAATTATGCTCAATTTAATTGTATATAAAAATATATATAACCAATAAATTTAATGTAACATTTGTATATAATAAAATTCTTATATAATTTCATTATGCAATAAAATATTAAGTTATATTCATTAAATACAAGTCTTACCCACTCTTTAAGGTTTTATAATTTATATATTATTTACTGGACTCCTGGAATAGCCTGGCTGACAGGTACTTATTATTTTTTATTAATTATCTACCTTTCTTACTGTACTTACCTAGTTCATTTTAAGTAATACATAAGTAGTTTAAATAATCAATTATTTTATTAATAAGTATTAAAAAGGCGTGGCTTCACTTCAGTAAGATAATCAATTATTTTACTGGGTAAGTCTAGTAGCCTGGCTGACAAAAGGGTCCATAGTTTTTATTTCAAATAAAATCAATACTTTTATTTACGCACTATTTAGTACAGGTTCTATTATTTCACATACTTTCTTTTATTTAAGTTTTCCCTCTCATACTCTTGTATTAGGGGATATTAATCCAGTGTGTTGTTTTCTCACATTTTGCCTATAAAAGGCCTTTCTTTTTGTGATTTTTTGATTCATTCCTTACTACATCTTTTTATTATCATTACAAACATAAAACTTATTGTTATATTTTATAAAATTAGTATTTACAATAACGTAACTCTGATCTATAAATTGTATCAATATTTTAATTTTACCTCTTTTATTTGAGTAATTAAATTACTTTGATAAAGAAATATGTACCACTTGTTAAGAATTCATTATAATCCGTAAAATCCTCGTAGAAATGCCATACCAAATCTTCTAGACCAAAAGGGGACCTTGACAATTGGGAACCTTTCCAAAATATCGAAGGCGCAACATTGATTGAGGCGTAATCAAAGGAACCATTGGTGTACGAGTACCTGTAGAGAATGAGAGAGGAAAGAAAACGACAAACATCATACGTCACATGACAAAAGTTTTTGCTGCAAATAGGAATCAAACTGCGCTCCAAAACTTAGGTTCATATACCAACTAAACGTCGTATATATTGTGGTAATTATTGATATTACTATTTGTGGGTTACTCTTCACTCTTCATCTGCTACATATTTCCTTTTACTCAGCACTCTGTAAGTGGCATTAATTTTCTAATTTTACAGGGGGAGGTGTCTGGTAATTTGGAATTTATTTTTATTATTATATTTTTTTTTTCCTGGCTGACCATAATAGAGCAATAAGTGTTCTTAGTCCCATAAGAAATGTAATAATTATATTTTAATACTAATTATTATAATTTTTCAGTTGACATTTGTCCTGATAAATTTAAATTTTAATTTTTCCAGTTGACAAAGTGTCCTGACAATAATATTTTTTTAATTAATAAATAATTCATATTTAATTACTTCAGTTGACCTTGAGTCCTGGTAGTTCAATAAATTTTTTTTAGTTAATAAAACTCATATTTGATTATTTCAGTTGACATTAAGTCCTGGTAATTATTTAGTTGATTTAAATCCTGAAAATAATTATTATTAATTAATTTTAATTTATATCTTCAGTTGATTATATTATAATCCTGGTTTAAAAATTAATTTTATTTAGTTGATTTTCATCCTAAAAAAATTTTTTATTTTATTTTATTTCTGTTAAATAAAAAAAAAAAATAAAAAACTAATTCATCTATTGTCTCTTTTCTTCATCTCAGTTAAGGCTTAAAATGAATGACCAAAGTAACTCTGCTGCACGTGAAGAGGAACTTGACTTGATTGACTATGATGAGCCTACTTCTGTATGTTCTCCTTTAACAAGAAAAATTTCTCAGATTAATAAATCCTTGCCCCAAGCAAGATGTGGAGATGGAAGAAGTGGAGGTCCTAGTAGACAAACCTCAGGATCAGAAGCAAGTGGTAAACCAATAAAAAGAAGTTCCAAAAGGCTTCAAAATAAAAAAGATGCCACTACTTCAACAAGTTAAGAACCTGTCATCTCACATAAAGGAGTTAAAGGCAGAAAATTTGACACTAAAGGCAAAGTTAAATGCTCTGGAAGAGAAGGTAAGAAAAATAGATTCCCTGTTTCCAGAGAAGAAGAAACCTCTTCCCCCCAAGAATCAACAACAATTGGCTCCCCAGTCCCAGGAGGAGAAGGTGGAAGTGGCAAAGTGGCAGTGGGAATGGTTAAACACCCAGTGGGACAACCTGTTGCAAAACCAGCATCAGTTGACTCATGAAGGTATGTCAAGACCCACCCAGGTCACCCTCACACCTCCTCACCCCTATCAAGGAGGCAAAAGAAGAAGAAAACCCAATATGGTCATACCCAGCAAGCCTTGGTAAGCCCCTCTATTGATTCTCAAGTGCCTTTTCTTGTAGCTGATTCTGTTCCTTCAGGTAAATCTGGAAGGGAGGATGAAACCTTGAGACCTGTAGAGGCTGGGAGTAGTAGACAAATCACTCATGGATCTAATTCTTTACTTTTAATTGCTACCACAATGATTAAACCTGACATGGCAGTAATTGATGAAACTCTTGACCCTGAGTTTTATGAGAGTCTGGAAAGTTACTCAGTTTCCTTATTGGGAAACACTCCAGATGTAGCAAAGATTAATGATGAGTACTTGAGAGATATTATTGCAAAACAGAATCATATTATGAACAATATGCAATTAACTCAGAAGATTAATAGTTTATTAACTGAGCAAGGGTATCAATCCTTAAGGAGTGAATTGCAGAAAGTCTCTGATGATTTGTTTAATTATAAGGTAACTCATGAAAAGAAAGTTGCTTTGTGGCAAAAAATCAAAAATGATTTATCTAAATTGAAAGATACTGTATCTATCTGTTGTGAAGAGCTGGAGATAGATAAGATGAATCTGAAGAGATTGAATGACCATTATTCATCTTTTCAAAATAAAAATCAGTTATCTTTTGCAACTATCAATGAGAGTTTATCTAGTCTTCCACGAATGAAAACAACACTAACAACCATTGAAGAAAAATTGAATTCCTTGTTGAATGACATTTCTGTGAAGGAACATATAGTGCAGGATGCTCAAATATAACCTGTGGCTAGTTCATCTAAAGTAAAGATTGATCTAGAAATACCTGTTGATACCACTGAGTTTCCATCAAAATTGATGATGCACCAGGATCTTCAACAGAGGGATTGAACAATGAGATTACAGCCCAATTGGAGAAATTATAGCTGCTTCTTACTCAGAAACAAGCTAGCACTAAGGAAACTCCTTCAAATCAAAATAATTGGCCAAAACTTGACCAATATCCAACATTTGATGGTGATTCTTCTTCTGATTGGCAACAATTTATTTGCAGGATTGATAACTTGCACTCTTACAAACTCCCAGATGAGGAAGTTGTGTCTAAGTTAATTTCTTTAATTACCGATGTAGCCCTTATGTGGTATGAATCTGTCCTATTAGATGGGAATGATTACTCATGGGAAGATTGGAAGAAATTAATTGGAGCACAATTTGGGGGCTCCAAGTTTAGGATGGCTCAACAAAGGCAGTATGAGGAAACTAAATATAGTTCTTCTACTGATAAAACTATTGAGTTCTTAATGAAACTTGTTAAAATCTTAAGAGCTATGGACCCAAAAATAGAGTTTGACTTATGAAAGGACAGCATCCTCTATAAATTACCAATGTCTTTGAGAGACTTGATAGTGGCTAGGACTGAGTTCACCAGAGAACCTTCTTCTTTCATCAATAATTGTAATGAGATTCTTCTAAACAACAAGTATGAGGCCATAAGATTCTTTCCTAGAACCACTTGGGAAAAACCCTCAACTTTTCAACAGAAACCTCTGGAAAAGGTTGAGAAGCTTTCTGCCCCTGTTGCACCTAAAAAGTATGCAACAAACACTTGTTTCAAGTGCAAAAAACCTTGGCAGAAGGGCCATGTTTGTGACGAGAAGATAAATATTGTAGAACAAACAGAGTAGCATGCTGATGACACAGTAGCACTGGATGATACGTCAAGTGATTGTTCCAGCAATATTTCATATGAATCTCAACAAGAAATCTTGATGCTGGAAGAGGATATTCATTATTTAAATACTATTGATATTGATAATAATGCTTTATCCACAGTTGAAGTTGCTGAGATCATAAAGAACATTGAGGATAGCTCAATTGTTATTACCCCTCTCAAGGCACCAGTCTTGATTAATGGAACCAGCATTGAAGTTGTTCTGGATTCTGGAGCTGAAGGAAGTGTAGTTTCTGAAAGAGAGCTTGCTTCAGTGGATCAAGACTATAAATTAAAACTGATGCCTATCATTTCTGAAAATCGGAGAGGTTATGGCTCTGTTTTGTCCCCCATTGGTAAATACAAAGCCATGGTGTTTTTTAAATATAACCATGGTTTTGTAAGAGCTATTTGTGATTTTCTTGTCATGAAAAATGATAACTTAAGCAATTGGTTTATTGTAGGGAATGATATTTTAACCAAATATGGCATTAAATTGGATCCCTCAAACCAATGTTTCACAATGGGGATGAATGGGAAGAGAAAATTTAAGATTTCCTCCCCTAAGAAATTATTAAAACCAGACTTGAACACATGTAATTCTGTGGTTCAATATAAAGGAAGATCTACAACAGAAATGCATGCCCTTATGTCTGAAATTGACAATGCCTCTTTTGGAGAACAACTTTCTGGTGAGGATAAATATTCCATCATTAACTTGATAAAGTCTTTTCCTATGGCCTTTGCTCATGGGTCACATGAAATAGGATTAGTTAAAGAGGAAACGAAACTTTCATTGTATTGTCCATTAACTGATATGCCACCTAAATTAAAGAAGAAGCCTTATCCTGCTTCTACCACAAAGAGAAAAGAGATTGAATACAATATCTCTACCCTTTTGAAAATGAATATTATTGAAAAGGTAGTTGAAACACCTAAATATTGTGTTATCTCACCTATCCTAATTTCTTATTAGAAAGATAAAGCCCGGTTATGTTGTGATTATAGAGCACTAAATACTTATACTGTTGATGATATCTACCCTTTAACTAGAATTAGCTCTATACATGCTACTTTACAAGAAGCTAAATATATCAGCTGTTTAGATGGTAACAAGGGATATCACCAGGTACCTGTTGAGAAAAATTCTCAGAATTTTCTGATGATTGCTACTCATATGGGTATTTATAAGTATATTAGGATGCCTTTTGGCCCTAAAAATGCCCCTTCAGTTTTCCAAAAAGTCATGGATAACACATTCCATCAAGAGATTATTGAAGGATGGCTGATGGTTTAGATTGATGCTATCATTATATTCTCAAAAATATTTGAGGACCATCTTAACCAACTGTGTAAAGTATTCTAGAAAATGGATGAAATAAATATGACACTTGCTTTGAAGAAATATAAATTTGGTTTCCATTCTTTAAAAGTTCTTGGTCATGTTATTTCAGGCTTACAGATATGTGTTGACCAAAACTGTCAGGCTAAGATAAACTAAATGGACGTGAACTAGCTTGAAAATTCTTTGTCTAGAAGATTGAAATGGTCCTATATGAATACTGTAGTATAAATCCAACAAATAGTAAAATATAATTCAGAATAAAGGCTTCAGTAATATAATTCTCACAATTCTTATATGTGGCTTAAAATCTTTTTAGTTGGTAGAAAAATAGATTCTAATAATTCAGATACTATTCAAAAGTCTTATAAAAGTACTAATTGATATGTATTGTAATTGGTTTGGTTATATTGGTAAATTGTAAATGATAAAGAATGTAGAAACAAGACCCAAAAACCTCCTCCTTTTATACACACTGAGTTCCCCAATAAATCCCTTGATACACCATCCAATACACAGTTAATGACGCCTCAAATCCACTAGTTGACCTGTCCATCAACATCCCTTGTGATCCATGACCTAATTAGACAAGTAACAACCGCCAAAATCCTGTAATAATAAGCGAAATCTATCAAAATTAAAGAAAAAGACAAAAAGAGAGTATATGCGTATAAAACAATAATATAAAAGACTAAAGGAGACTTTTTAAGGTTAATAATTGCTTAATAATTAGGGGGATCTACTGTAGAATTTGAGGGGCTAATCTTGACATTATACTACATGAAATTACCATCCAAAAATAACCAAAATTGACTGAGAAACCACCCAAAAACTTAAAAAAGAGCGTGAGATGTGGGGTAACTACATGCAGTACTTGGCAGGCACTTGCACTGGTAAATACTTGACTAAAATTAGGCAAATTTAAGCATGGTGATGAAATAAGATGCCAAGTGTGAGGTTATTAATGAAATTAGTGCATATAAACAAGGTCAATGCACTATTAATTAAGCTAGGACACCAAATAAGCGCCTGTCACCTATTTTAGTGTGTTTCCCCACAGTGGGTGTAGAATGTGGGGTAATTATAGTGTGAAAAAGCTAACTTTTCTAAAAATGAAGCTATTCACACGGGAAAAAAGCAGGCAGTATGTAGCCAGTACACAGAAGCCACTTCTGGCATAAAAAAACACCAAATTTGAAAAGTGTTATTTTTATGCATTTAAATAGCCAAATCAATAGTCCTAAATGAGCCCAATTGATCTGTCAAAGCGCATTTTTGATATTCTAAATTTTATAGCGCATTAAAGTCAACTTTTAAGTGAAATAAAGCACATTTCTTGTTTTTTGCGTAAAACAATGAATATAACAGCTTTAAGTGTACTTAAAAATTATTTTGCCTTATACTTAAGGTTTTTAAGACTACCCTAACTTATTCCAACTTAATATTAAGTACATAAGACCTATAAAAGGTGGATATATGCATGTATATAAGGTGATATAATGGCATTTTTTGTGTATTATCATAATTTTACTTATGTATACTGTTTGTGTACTCTCATTTATTGTTCCCATGTATAGTTCATGTGTTTAACATAACTTATAAGCACTTTTTACACAGTCCTGAGGATATACAGGCTGACACTTGCCCACCCAAAAAAACAATAAAAAAATGATAAGTTATACATTTTATTTATTTATTTGTAATTTTCAGGTATTCAGATTAGTTCTGTAGCATTAAAGATTATACTTTAAAGAAATAAAACATAATAAAATATTATGAGTACTGGTTTTTAACCCCTCAGCTAGTTGAACAGAAATTTATTTCTGTTTAAATTTTTTAAGAATGGTGGATAAATTAGAAATTTCTTTTTCACGTATCCATTTATCAAATTCATTTGATTTCCCTTTAAATCTTAGTAAATACTCAGTTCCTTTTTCTTCAGTAAGGATTCTTGAGTATTTTTTAAATCTCTGCTTTTTTAACAATTTCTTCAGGTTGCTTTTTATGCCTTCCCCTTCTTTTTGGAAATAAGTCAGGATCATTTGCATGGTAAGGTTTCAATAATGAGATAGGGAAAACTGGATGTTTCCTATCATATGGAACATATAATATGACTTCCACTGCACTATTACCAACCATTTTACTTACTACAAAAGGTCCTACAAAGGGATCCTTTAATTTAACATTACCTTGTAAGTTAAAATGTAGTGTTGATATGAGGACTTCATCTCCCTTTTTGAATTCAAATTCTTTATGATATTTGTCCCACCTTTTCTTTTCATATTCAAATGCTTTTTGGATGCATTCTTCTGCATGCTTTCTACACCTTTGTTGCATATGAATAAAGGATTTAGTACCAGGGTGTATATCTAACCTTGGTAATTTATTTAAATGATTTACTGGGGTATTTGGTATGTATCCCAGCCAGAGTTCAAATGGTTTCTTTTCTGTTACAGAATGAGTTGTGCTGTTATAAGCAAATTCAAGGCCAGGAATTAATGTTAACCAGTCATGTGTGAATTTCTCATTGTCTTTGTATTCTAATCCAAAGGCACAATATCTTCTGATCATGTCTTCTAGAGTTTGTATCATTCTCTCAGCCAGCCCATCAGTTTGTGGATGGTGTTCTGTAGACAATTTCAATTGACAACTTGATAATTCCATCAAATATGTACAGAACTCTGAAGTAAATTTAGGATCTCTGTCAGAGATTATGGCTTTGGGGAACCCAGCAGTATTCATCATCTGAGTCCACCATAGTAATGCCAAGTCTTTTTCAGATACCTCTTTATGGGTAGCAATAAATTTACACATTTTTGTTAGTCTATCCACAATTACCCAGCAAGAATTGAAACTTTCTTTTCCTGCTAATGGCAAGCCAGTTACAAAATCCATGTTTATAATTTCCCATGGAGCTTTTGGTTGCTCTATTTGTTGTAACAACCCAGCTCTCTTCCCAGTTAATCTTTTAGATTTCGGACAAGAGTCACATGTTTCAAAGTATTTTTGTACATCTTCTTTCATGTTTATCCACCAGGCTGTATTTTTAACTCTGGTTAGTGTTTTGTTAAAGTCAAAATGACCAGCTAAGATATCATCATGAAAAGTACTAAACATTAACTCTTTCATAGAAGGTGGTATTACTATCACATTACTTAACTTTTTTCTGTAATATATATATCCATCTTCAATTGATAGTTTACCTTTTTCCAACACATTTCTATACTTTGGAGGCAAGGTTTTAATTAATGCACTCATGGAGGCATTTGTTAGATCATTAAGAATGGTAGATAGTATAGTCAAATCTTTATCAGATGAATAATTTTCCAATATAGTTTGCATAAACAATTCTTCTAAATCCACTATATAAATCCCAAATGTATGTATAACCTCATTTTCAGGTACATAAGCTGGGTTGTCAGCATCATTTGGAAAAGGACTTCTGGATAATAAATCCACATTAGAATGCAATGTTCCTGACCTGTGAGTGATTGTCATTCTTCCTCTGTACTCTTGTACAGCTAGTTGCCATCTAAACATGTGCCTATTAGGTGTTTTCATTTTTAGTAATGATTTTACTGCACTGCAATCTGTTATAAGTTCAAACTTCTGGTCTTCCAGATAGTCATGAAGTTTCTCCAAAGCCCACACCACTGCTAAAAATTCTAGCTGTGTGGCACCATACCTCAATTCTGTTTTTCTTAAGGTTCTGGATATATAACAGATAACTACTTCAGATAATTTTCCATTTATTATCTGTTTCTGCTGTAAAGCAGCACCTAAACCTATGAAGCTTGCATCAGTGTACAAGATAAAAGGTAGGGTGAAACCTGGCAGTCCCAATATTGGAGCTGACATTAAACATTCCTTTAATTTATTAAAGGCGTGTTGTCTTTCATTATTCCAAATGAAAGCCTCATTTTTCCTGATTATTGTTGTTAAAGGAGCTGCAATGGACTTGCAATTTTTAATATATTGTCTCTAATATCCACACATACCCAAAAAACTTTGAACCTCTTTTACATTTTTAGGTATCCCAATGTTTTTAATTCCTGCCACTTTATTCTGATCAACACAAATTTGTAATCCAGATACAACATGTCCAAGTACTTTCAAGGATTGAAATCCAAACTTACATTTCTTTAATGCAATAGTCATATTAATTTCATCCATTTTTTGAAAGACTCTTTTCAGGTGATTTAAATGCTCATCATATGTTTTTGAAAACACTATGATGTCATCAATATAGACCAATAGCCATCCTTCAACCATTTCCTGATGAAAAACACTATCCATCAATTTTTGGAAGACTGAAGGTGTATTCTTTGGGCTAAATGGCATTCTCACATACTTATATATACCCATATGTGTGGTTATTAATAAGTAATTTTGAGAATTTCTTTCCACAGGAATCTGGTGGTAACCATTGTTTCCATCCAGACAGGAAATATATTTTGCTCCTTGTAAAGTAGCATGGATAGAAGCTATCCTTGGTAGAGGGTAAATATCATCTACTCTGTACGAATTCAGAGCTCTATAATCACCACATAATCTTGCCTTATCTTTTTCATAAGAGATCAATACTGGTGAAATAACACAATACTTAGGTGTTGTCAGCCTAAATATCCTTAGGACTGAGTATTTCTTATGCTTAAAATAAGATAACCTTAACTAGATTAAGCTTATATCTTAAAAATAAGGTTAAAATAATAATATATATTATTTTATTATATATATATAATTATTATTCTATTATATAATTTATAATAGTTTAAATAGCTTATCCATGGCCTAATAATACTTATTAAGGTGTTAATGGAGTCATAATATCCTTATCTTAAGTGATATGAAGTAATTATTGACATACATAAGCTTATATGTATACATAAATCTCATATTCAGTGAAATATGCAGTATATTATGTATATTTAGGTATATAAGTGGGTTTTAGCCCCTTAATAGCCTATAACCTTTGTTTTTCTGCTTATTTTAGGTCATATGGACAAAATAAGTGGACTCACAACGCCTACAGAAGCATAGACACCTATATCAGGCGCATACACCCAGTTTGGACAACTAAAATTACTTCCTTGGATGGTTATTCACGGATTTATGGGTTGGAAAGATGTTTTTGGGTTAATGTGGATGCTTGGGGATGTTATTGGGGGCCTGGAAATTTTATTTGTTTCCTTTATATGCTTTTAGTTTCATTAAATCTCTTTTTGATTATTTATTTTACCTGTTTCTTTATGGTATCCGCTTTTATCTGGGTTTTCTATTTATGGTATGACTCTGTGTTATTATTAATAGTGATGGAGGGTCCTTACTGGAGGTCTGGGTGTTGAAACTGCTTGAAGTGGACGCCATGGGGAGGTGATGGGCCCTCACAGTGCTGTAATTGCCGGGGATAGCAGTGACATCATCTGGATTGAAGGTCTGTGCACTCCAGTGGATTTGGGTATAAGTAAGGAGGGATTTTGACGGTTTATTATCATCATTCAATTACTACACTTCAAACAAACACTACAATACAATTATTAGAAATCAGAAATATATCATAAAGCCCTTATAAATTGATATTATCTTTATAAAAGCTATAACTATATTTTATTCTTCTATTTTCCACCACTAGCACGCATTTAAATCCAAGTATTGTGAGTTTTATTTGAGTATAACTATTCTATTAATCTTCCCCTGAGGTTTAATCACTAAATCATTTATTAATAAGTAGTAGGACCATAAAATAACACTATTATATCATACTTATATACTAGACTATACTGACAATTGGGGGTCTTTCCTTATATTTTACTTATTATTTAGTATAAGCCTTGGGACGTGATTTTTACCTTAGTACAGCTCAAAATTAACCAAATATTTGGGTCTGCTGCATATTAGTGGGTCATCATAACTCATTGATTGCGGAAAAGAACCCTTATAATAATTGTACTAATTTTTTACCATAAAAATTAGATATTTACAGTAGTAACTGTACCCAATATAAACCCAATTTCACTTGGTATTTGGACACCAATATAACACCCAATTAAATTGGTATTTGGCTAAGGCTTGGTAAGCTAATTATTCACCCTTATAGAGGTCTAGTTAAACTTATTATTATATTTTTAACAGATTTTTTCGAATTTTTTCTTACATTTTATTTAAATAAATAAAGATATAAATTCAGGGTAAGCTCCATTGCTTTTTTATTAGTAATATAATTGCTAATATCTCTTGTCTACTAAATTCCATAGAGTTTTTTCTTTTGTAGACGTAAAATATTGTTATTCTGAACAATATGAGTGCTCCTCAGGATAGTGTAAGTGAAAAGCCTGCTTATAATACCAGGTCTAAAGCTAATAAAAACTTTCCAGGACATAACCATGGAGGGACAACAGTACCCCCAGCCAGAAAGCATGAGTATAGAGGAAAAGGACGCCCTCTTAAAAAAGATAACTATCAAAAAGACGTCTCCTCCTCTTCAGGATCAACTGTCCCACCTGGCCAAACAGGTTCTGAAGCTAGAGGAATCAAAATCTCTCATGTTCAAAGAAGTAGAGCAGTTGCAAAACAATTGCAAGGTAGGATTTCAGCAGATGAATCAGGCAATGGCAGAATTAAAGGGAGGCCAGCCCAGTCAATCAAATCAGCAACCCCCTACCCAAGGAGGGTCCACTCACTCCCAGGAGAAAATCCTGGTAGACAAATGGAAATGGGACTGGTTTCACCAACAGTGGACATACCACAATTGCAACAGGGATCCACCCCCTCATCTGACTTCCTCAGCTCACCCTTACAAGGGAAAAAAGCGCCAAAAATCAGGACTGGAAACCATCCCTTGGTAAGTAACTTACCCTCTCAGATTAAACATAATACTGATAATTAAAATATAGGTAATTCTATTGATGTTAAATCTGTACAAAAAATAGAGGAGGATTTAAGAAATTTAGGTTTTAGAGTAGATACACCTGACTTGTCTTTTGTCCATAATAACAGTACTATATACAATGATAATACAGTTAATCCTCAGTTGCAAACACCTACTAGTGAGATGAGAAGTTCACAGGAGAGTGAGAGAATTGAAAAGGAGGACATGGAATATTTTAACAATAATCCAACTGTCCATAGAATTGTTTCAGCATTGTGGAATAGAATGACTGATTGTGAGGAACAGACAGTTAAGCTCACTAGTGATACAATTTCATCCTTAACATTGAACATTTCTCAATTAACAACACGTAATAAAGAATTAGAGAAAGAACATTTGTCTCTAACTCTTAAATATGATTTATTGAGTAATAAATATAATGACCATTCAAACAAATTTTGTGAGTTAGAAAAATTATATGAAACACATTTATTAAAGACTGAATCAAGAACAAAGTTATCTTTTGCCCAGACAAATCAAAGTGTCTCTGAGTTGCTACAAAGATTAACTAAAGTTGAGATTGAAACTGCCAATCTACTGATGAACCAGGATAATCATAAGTATAATCAATATAATAATAATCCTTTCATTGGCAAAAGTGAATCTCATTCCTTCCCTGTACCACCACAATTAAAACCATCTGGTGGTAGTGTCAAATCTGAAAATGTAAGTCACAAATCTGTGCAGGAAGAAATACAAGACCATTTATCAAAAGTAAATGAGTTGTTGAATTTACCTAAGATTAGTGAGATAAAATCCAATCAGAAGAACTGGCCTAAAATAGATCAGTACCCAACTTATGATGGGGAAGCCAGCTCTTATTGGCAACATTTTATTCAAAGAATTGACAACTTGAAATTCTCATATAAGTTACCAGATGAAGAGATAACATCAAAATTAATTTCTTTATTTAAGGATGTTGCTTTATTATGGTTTGAAGCTGTCTTAAGTGAGGGTAGAGACTACTCTTGGGCTGAATGGAAACAACTTATTGAAAAACAATTTGGAGGTTCTAAATTCAAGCTTACTCAGCAGAGACTGTATGAGAAGACTAGGTATAATCCGTTGAATGGTGACAAACCTATGGTATTTTTAATGAATTTAAACAAAATATTAAAATCCATTGAGCCTCATATGGATTTTAACTTATGGAAAAATAAGATAATATACAAATTACCTATATCTGTCAGAGACATTGTTGTAGCTAGAACATTAAATGTTACTGAATATTCTGACTTTATTAATATTTGCAATGAAATATTATTAAACCATAAGTATGAATCAAGGTATTCCACTTATAAGCAAAATGTTGAACCTGTAAAAACTCAGAATTCAAAAACACTTCAGGAGAAGCAGAAAAAACCTACTGCACCTGTAGTACCTAAAAAGTATGAAACAAATACTTGTTATAAGTGTAACAAACCTTGGGTCAAAGGTCACAAATGTGAGAAAAACATAAATATTGTTGAAAATCAACGTGAATCTGAAACTGAAACTGAAAAAAGTAAAGAATCAAGTGATTATGACAGCAATATCTCATATGGTGATGAAAATGAAGTCTGTATGTTGGAAGATGATTTGTCCATCTTTGAAAATCCAATATTAAATATGGACTCAAATGAATCTTTAATGAATTTTGAGGATGCTGAAATCATTAAGGATATACAAGCTGATAACTTTAGAATGACACCTATCACGGTTCCAGCTATCATTTCTGGTGAAAATGTTAATATAGTATTGGACACAGGAGCTGCTGGTTCATTTGTTTCCACTAATACATTACAGAAAATTGATAGTGAATATAAGTTTAAGCTTGAACCACTTCAGAATAAAAATTGGAGAGGTTTTGGAATCAGTACTACACCCCATTGGTAAATACAAAGCTGCTGTTTTCTTTAAACACCAACATGGTTATGTAAGGGTAACTTTTGACTTTGTAGTAATGGATAATACAAATTGTAGTAACTGTTTTATCATTGGAAATGATATTCTGACTAAATTTGGTGTAAAATTAGACCCTGCTAATAACAATTTTACAATTGGCATGAATGGTAAAAGGAAATTTAAAATAAATTCTTTTAACACAGTCTTACACATTGAGTCAGTAACAAATTCCCCGTCTAAAGGAAGAGAATCCAATGAGTTGGAACTTCTGGAAACAGAAATTTCAAAAGCATCATTTGGCACTCAGATAAGTAAAACTGAGAAAGATAATATTTTGGAATTAATTAAAGCTTTTCCAATGGCTTTTGCACATGGTACAAATGAACTTGGCCTTGTAAAAGATCATGAAATGAAAATTAGTTTAACCTGTGATATGGATAATATTCCTGCTAGTCTTAAAAAGAAACCATACCCTGCCTCACCAATGAAGAGGAAAGACATAGAGGATAATATTAAGATGTTATTAAAAATGAACATTCTTGAGAAGGTTGAAACTACGCCAAAATATTGTGTAATATCACCAGTGCTGATTTCTTATGAACAAGATAAAGCAAGACTGTGCGGTGATTATAGAGCATTAAATACATTTACAGTAGATGATATTTATCCCTTGCCAAGGATTGCCTCTATACATGCTACCCTTAAAGGTTCTAAATATATAAGTTGCCTAGATGGAAATAAAGGGTACCATCAAATTCCTGTTGAAAAGAATTCACAGAACTTTTTGTTGATAACAACACACATGGGAATTTATAAGTATGTCAGAATGCCATTTGGACCAAAAAATGTTCCATCAGTATTTCAGAAGTTAATGGATATAACATTCCATAATGAAATGATTGAGGGATGGTTAATGGTATACATTGATGACATCATAGTGTTCTCTAAAACTTTTGATGAACACTTAATCCATTTAAGGAAAGTATTTCAGAAAATGGATGAAATAAAAATGACCCTTGCATTGAAAAAATGTAAATTTGGGTTTGAATCTTTAAAAGTGCTTGGTCATATTGTATCTGGCTTACAAATATGTGTAGACCAAAATAAAGTGGCTGCAATAAAGAATATTGGCATTCCTCAAAATGTGAAGGATGTACAGTCTTTTCTTGGAATGTGTGGTTATTATAGACAATATATAAAAAACTACCAATCAATTGCTGCACCACTGACCACACTGATAAAGAAATCAGAAGCTTTCATTTGGAATAATGAAAGACAACAAGCTTTTAATAAGTTGAAAGAATGTTTAATGACAGCTCCTATATTGGGATTACCAGATTTCCAATTACCTTTTGTATTATATACAGATGCAAGTTTTATTGGACTGGGTGCTGCTTTGCATCAAAAACAACTTATTGAAGGTAAAATGTCAGAAGTAGTAATCTGCTATATTTCACGTACTCTGAGAAGTGGTGAATTGAAATATGGTGCTACTCAACTTGAATGTTTGGCAGTAGTATGGGCTCTTGAAAAGCTACATTATTACCTTGAAGACCAAAAATTTGAGTTAATAACTGACTGTAGTGCAGTTAAGTCACTCTTAAACATGAAAACTCCTAATAGACACATGTTTAGATGGCAATTAGCTGTACAAGAATACAGAGGACGGATGACTATTACACATAGAGCAGGAACCTTGCACTCTAATGTAGATCTGTTATCTAGAGTACCTCTGCCTAATATTGATGATAATCCTGCTTATGTTCCTGAATCAGAGATTATTAACATTCATGGCATTTATATTGTAGATCTTGAGGATGAATTTATGCAATCAATTCTTGATAATTATAATTCAGATCCTGACTTAAGTAAATTAACTACAATATTAAATGATCCATCTAATGCTTCAATGAATGTTTTAATAAAAACATTACCAAATAAGTATAAAGAGGCATTAGACAAAGGAAAATTTTCCATTGAGGATGGTTTTATATATTACAGGAAAAAATTAAGTAATGTAATTGTAATTCCCCCTTCAATGAAGGAGTTAATGTTAAGTATATGTCATGATGATATATTAGCAGGTCATTTTGACTATCATAAAACATTAACCAGAGTAAAAAACACAGCTTGGTGGATCAAAATGTCTGAGGATGTTCAGAAATATGTTGAAACATGTGATTCTTGTCAAAAATCTAAAAGATTAACAGGAAAAAGAGCTGGTTTATTACAACAAATTGAGCAACCAAAAGCTCCATGGGAAATCATTAACATGGACTTTGTAACAGGTTTGCCAATAGCAGGGCATAAGAGTTATAACTCCTGCTGGGTAATTGTAGATAGATTTACAAAGATGTGTAAATTTATTCCTACCCACAAAGAGGTTTCTGCAAAGGACTTAGCTTTTTTATGGTGGACACAAATGTTAAATACAGCAGGTTTCCCCAAAGCAATAGTTTCTGACAGAGATCCTAAATTTACTTCTGAGTTCTGGACGTCACTTATGGATGTTTCAGGGTGTCAATTAAAACTTTCTACAGCACACCATCCACAAACTGATGGGCTAGCAGAAAGAATGATACAAACCTTAGAAGATATGATAAGAAGATACTGTGTTTTTGGTCTTAATTTTAAAGACAATGACAAATTCACGCATGATTGGGTAACCCTTATCCCAGGTTTAGAATTTGCATATAATAGTACAGTACATTCTGTCACTGGCAAAAAGCCATTTGAGTTATGGTTGGGTTATGTACCTAATACCCCTGCTAAAACTCTTAATAAGTTACCTAGATTGGATATTCATCCAGGTACTAAATCTTTTCTTCAGATGCAGGAATTATGCAGAAAACATGCTCAAGAATGTATAAATAAGGCTTTTGAGTATGAAAAGAAAAGATGGGATAAAGCCCATAAAGAACAAATGTTCAAAGAGGGTGATGAAGTCCTTATTTCAACGCTACATTTCAATTTAAATGGTAATGTTAAATTGAAGGATCCATTCATTGGACCATTTGTAGTTAAAAAGATGGTTGGTAATAATGCTGTTGAGGTTATTCTATATGCACCTTATGATAGAAAACATCCAGTATTTCCTATTTCTCTTATAAAACCATACCATTCTAATGATACTGCTCTCTTTCCAAGAAGATCAGGAAGGCATAAACAGTAACCTGAAGAAATAGTGGAAAAAGCAGAAATTGAAAAGATACTTAAAAAGAGACACCTTACAAAAGAAAAGGGAGTTGAGTATCTACTAAGATTTAAAAATAAATCAAGTGAATATGACCAGTGGATTCCAGAAAATGAAATCTCTGATCTTAAAAATCTCTTGAAAAAATTTAAATCTAAATAATACTGTTCATTCAGTATATGTATTATAAAAATTATTTTTTATTTTATTATTTCATTCCTTAAGATTAATTAAAATGTCTTAACATTTTTTTTATTGTTTTTTTTTGGGGTGAGGGAGTGTCAGCCTAAATATCCTTGGGAATGAGTATTTCTTATGCTTAAAATAAGATAACCTTAACTAGATTAAGCTTATATCTTAAAAATAAGGTTAAAATAATAATATATATTATTTTATTATATATATATAATTATTATTCTATTATATAATTTATAATAGTTTAAATAGCTTATCCATGGCCTAATAATACTTATTAAGGTGTTAATGGAGTCATAATATCCTTATCTTAAGTGATATGAAGTAATTATTGACATACATAAGCTTATATGTATACATAAATCTCATATTCAGTGAAATATGCAGTATATTATGTATATTTAGGTATATAAGTGGGTTTTAGCCCCTTAATAGCCTATAACCTTTGTTTTTCTGCTTATTTTAGGTCATATGGACAAAATAAGTGGACTCACAACGCCTACAGAAGCATAGACACCTATATCAGGCGCATACACCCAGTTTGGACAACTAAAATTACTTCCTTGGATGGTTATTCACGGATTTATGGGTTGGAAAGATGTTTTTGGGTTAATGTGGATGCTTGGGGATGTTATTGGGGGCTTGGACATTTTATTTGTTTCCTTTATATGCTTTTAGTTTCATTAAATCTCTTTTTGATTATTTATTTTACCTGTTTCTTTATGGTATCCGCTTTTATCTGGGTTTTCTATTTATGGTATGACTCTGTGTTATTATTAATAGTGATGGAGGGTCCTTACTGGAGGTCTGGGTGTTGAAACTGCTTGAAGTGGACGCCATGGGGAGGTGATGGGCCCTCACAGTGCTGTAATTGCCGGGGATAGCAGTGACATCATCTGGATTGAAGGTCTGTGCACTCCAGTGGATTTGGGTATAAGTAAGGAGGGATTTTGACGGTTTATTATCATCATTCAATTACTACACTTCAAACAAACACTACAATACAATTATTAGAAATCAGAAATATATTATAAAGCCCTTATAAATTGATATTATCTTTATAAAAGCTATAACTATATTTTATTCTTCTATTTTCACCACTAGCACGCATTTAAATCCAAGTATTGTGAGTTTTATTTGAGTATAACTATTCTATTAATCTTCCCCTGAGGTTTAATCACTAAATCATTTATTAATAAGTAGTAGGACCATAAAATAACACTATTATATCATACTTATATACTAGACTATACTGACAGGTGTTGTGTCTACTTTTTCAACAATACCCATTTCCAACAACATCTTTATATTGTCTTCAATATCATTCCTTTTTGAAGGAGACGCTGGTTAAGGTTTTTTTTTCAAGCTGCCTGGAATATTATCCAAATCACAGCTTAAAGAGATTTTCATCTCATGGTCTTTGACCAATCCTAGTTCATTTGAACCATGAGCAAATGCCCTAGGATATGATTTAAGCAATCTCAAAATATTTTCTTCAATTTTTGAGAGTTGATGACTGAATGAGGCTTTTTGGATTTCATTTTCCAATTCAACCACTTCAGTGGTGGTTCTTTTACCTTGCAGTTGTTCTTCTCTAGGAGAAATGGCATACACTGAATTTTCAGAACATATTTTGAATTTTCTCTTACCATTCACGCCTATGGTGAAAAAACTGTTTGTAGGATCTAGTTTAATGCCAAATTTTGTCAATAAATCATTTCCAATAATAAACCAATCACTACAATTATTGTTATCCATTACTACAAATTCACAAACTGCTCTAACATATCCATTATTATATTTAAAGAATACAGCAGTTTTGTACTTGCCAATTGGATTTAATACTGAACCAAAACCCCTCCAGTTCTTTTTCTGAACAGGTTCTAGTTTTTCCTGGTACTTACTATCAAGTTTCATTAATTTATTAATTGAAACTACACTACCTGCAGCCCCAGTGTCAAGAATGGCATTCATTTCTTTTTCACATATTATAACAGGTGCTCTGATAGGTGTTATTTTTTAAGTATCATGAGATACATCTTTAATTATTTCAGCTTCTTCTATGGAAGTTAAAGATGTTTCTGTATGAGGTATAGCATCATTCAGGAACATAATATCCTGTTCTAATACAAATATCTCATTTTCATCATCACTGTAAGATATGTTACTTTTACTATCTTCACTGGATTCCACGTTCTCATCTTCATGACTACTTGGTTCAGAATTCTGTGAATTTTCAATGACATTTATTCTCTTCTTACACGTGTGACCCTTAAACCAAGGTTCATTACATTTGTAACAAGTGTTATTCTCTTGTCTCTTAGGGACAAGGGGAGCTGAAGGTTTTTTATTCTCCACTGGTTACTTACTTGTAGTAGGTTTTACCACGTCAACACTTTGTCTGTAATTACTATACTTAGTTTCATACTTGTGGTTTAATAATATCTCATTGAATATGTTAATGAATCCAGAGGTATCTCTGATGGTTTCAGTTCTAGCTACAATAATGTCTCTAACTGATATAGGCAACTTGTATATTATTTTTTCTTTCCACTCTTCATAATCCATTTTTGGATCCATATCTTTCATGATTTTTATTAAATTCATTAAGAATACCATGGGTTTATCTCCAGCATTTGGATTATATCAGGTCCTTTCATACAATCTTTGTTGAGTGATTCTAAATTTTGGGCCACCAAATTGCCTTTCAATTAGTGCCTTCCATTCATTCCAGGAGTAATTAATTCCCTCACTCAATACAGATTCAAACCATAACAAGGCCACATCTGTAAATAAAGATATTAACTTTGAAGCAATTTCTTCATCAGGTATTTTGTATGAAAATTTTAATTTATCAATTCTTTGTATGAATTGCTGCCAATCAGATTCTGAATCCCCAAAAAAAGATGGGTACTGATCTAACTTAGGCCAGTTCTTTTGGCTAATTTTTGCTTCCCTAACCTGAGGAATATTCACTACGCAATATAGGGGGTGGACTTGCTAGCAAGTCCTCAACCTGAACTCAGATGGAACTCAGACTGAACTCATACTGAACTCATGCTGAACTCTACTTGGACACCCACCTAAAACTGTTCTGCTGAGTGGTGTTCATCCCTGATTGTATGGTTCCTTTATCAATAGCTCAATGTGTGCTCAATCTGTGGTGAGTTTGGGTCCAAGGTTGCGGACTCGCTAGCAAGTCCGCCCCCCATATTGCGTGGTGATTGAGTAATTCAATTACTTTAGAAAGATGATCATGTATTTCATCTTTTACTGATTTCATATTCTCAGAGCCCATGACACTATGTTCATGTTCAATCATTGGTTTATTATCAGAGTGTTTCATATAAACTGGTACTATTTCCACATAAGAGGTATTATCTTTTATTTTTTCAGTATTTTTCAAAATGTTAGCTACTTCAATTTCTACTCTTTTTAACCTATCTTTTATTACAGGTACATGAGTTAAGGTATCATTTACATTTGAAAAAGACAATTTTACATGTCCCTTTATGGTAGCCATAATATTCTGAGAATGTTCTAATTTATGTTCTAAATTTTTAATCTCAGAGTTTAATCTTTTGTTTTCATTGAGTAATTCATTATTTGAATTCTCAATAATTTTTAACCTATTGGACGTTGTACTCAATGATTGTGTGAGGTTTAATAATAGACTTTCTGTATTATTGTTGGACTCTCTATAGAATTCTTCCAATTTTTCTATTCTTAATAATAATTTACTAATTATTTTTGATTCCATTGGGTTTTCTTTTAGAAAATATTCAATTTTGTCTGTGTCCAATTCAGAAGACTCATCATCAGGGTCAAGATTTAATTGATTTGATTCCATTTTTATATTAATAGTATTTTCCTGGTGGTCAATAAAACTATCTACATTGTCCTCATTGAAAGACAAGTTTAACATGTTATTTTCAAATGAATAATTTTTTAAATCCTTATCAATTATATCCAATACCTCTCTATCAATTTCATTACTTATAAGTTATTCATTTTTAGGATTATATAATTGATGCTGAGAAGATGGATGACTTACCACGGTCTTATTCAATTTCCCCTGCCTCTCCTTGGCTTTCCCCTGTAAGGTTGACTTCTGGATCCTTGTTGAGGAGGGTTGTTGTAGTTTTGGGCGTACCAATCCCATTTCCATTTGCTTACTGTAATTTTTTGGTCCTCCTCTTAGGCTGGAGGTGTCTATATGGAATTGTTGGGTGCCACTGTTGGTGGTTGAGTCTTTATGTCCACTAGAGCTTGGTTGACTTCTATGAAACCTTGAGCTGCTCCCTTTTCCAGATTGTTGATCTGGTCCAATATTTTTTTGACTATTATTGTCAAGGTGTTCAGTAGGGTGGATAGGGAGTGAACTTGTTCTTGTAATGTATTTTTTGTTTTCTTTATTGAAACCTGCTTTAAAAGCTTTTCCCTTTCCTCCAGAGACATTGACGGAGTGTTGTTGATTATGGGAGAGTCCTGGCAATCCATTTGAATGTCCTGTAACAGGTCTTTCAGCTCTAGGTCTTAAGTTATAAGGTTTTGCCTTATTACTTACAATGTCATTGTTGTCACACATTTTCACATGGAATTTAAAGAATTGAAAGTTTAGATATGAAAACTTCAAAAAGGAGTTTTATCAGTATTTAACAATACCACTGAAGAAAATTTTATTGCTTACTTATTGGTATGAAGTGAATCTTTAAGTGCCAAAATTCAAATATGCTTTTTATGTGGTCACTTGATTTAACTGGTCTACAATATGTAGCCGTGTTTTTAAATTTAAAGAAAACACTTGTCAGTAAGATTCTTTCTAAATATTTAATGAATTTTACAAACCAATAAAAAGAAAAGATTAAGAGTCCTGTTCAAAAGAAAAAAATTAATAATTTTAATTGGTTTATTATCTACAAAGATCACAAATTTAATTGGTCTATTGACAGACTCCCACTAATAAAAATTTTATGTTAAATTAGTGGTAAAATTGTTGATTCAATATCACAATTTTATTATATAACAGGACTTCTTTTCATGAAATCACTATATAAGTGACCCCAACCTGTTGTAATTATCCAAATATTTCTATAGGGATATTATTCACGTGTACCTTCTTTGAAATTTTCACTTACTGGATTATAACAGAATTCTTGAGGAAAGGTCCCCAATTGTCAGGCTAAGATCAACTAAATGGACGTGAACTAGCTTGAAAAGTCTTTGTATAGAAGATTTAAATGGTACTATATGAATACTGTAGTATAAATCCAAAAAATAGTAAAATATAATTCAGAATAAAGGCTTCAGTAATATAATTCTAACTATTCTTATATGTGGCTTACAATCTTTTTAGTTGGTAGAAAAATAGATTCTAATAATTCAGATACTATTCAAAAGTCTTATAAAATTACTAATTGATATGTATTGTAATTGGTTTGGTTATATTGGTAAATTGTAAATGATAAAGAATGTAGAAACAAGACCCAAAAACCTCCTCCTTTTATACACACTGAGTTCCCCAATGATTCCCTTGATGTACCACCCAATACACAGTTAATGACGCCTCTAAACAACTAATAGACATGCCCATCAACATTCCCAATAACCCATGACATAATTAGAAGAGTAACAACCGCCAAAATCCTGTAATAATAAGGGAAATCCATCAAAATTAAAGAAAAAGACAAAAAGAGAGTATATGCGTATAAAACAATAATATTAAAGTCTAAAGGAGACTTTTTAAGGTTAATAATAGCTTAATAATAAGGGGGATTGACTGTAGAAATAATGGGGCTAATCCTGACATTATACTACGTGAAATTCCCATTCAAAAATAACCAAAATTGACTGAGAAACCACCCAAAAACTTAAAAAAGAGCGTGAGATGTGGGTTAACTACATGCAGTACTTGGCAGGCACTTGCATGGGTAAATCCTTGACTAAAATTAGGCAAATTTAAGCATGGTGATAAAATAAGATGCCAAGAGTGAGGTTATTAATGAAATTAGTGCATATAAACAAGGTCAATGCACTATTAATTAAGCTAGGACACTAAATAAGCGCCTGTCACCTATTTTAGTGTGTTTCCCCACATTGGGAGTAGAATGTGGGGTAATTATAGTGTGAAAAAGCTAACTTTTCTAAAAATGAAGCTATTCACACGGGAAATAAGCAGGCAGTATGTAGCCAGTACACAGAAGCCACTTCTGGCATTAAAAAACACCAAATTTGAAAAGTGTTATTTTTATGCATTTAAATAGCCAAATCAATAGTCCTAAATGAGCCCAATTGATCTGTCAAAGCGCATTTTTGATATTCTCAATTTTATAGTGCATATAGTCAACTTTTAAGTGAAATAAAGCACATTTCTTGTTTTTTGCGTAAAACAATGAATATAGCAGCTTTAAGTGTACTTAAAAATTATGTAGCCTTATACTTAAGGTTTTTGAGATTACCCTAACTTATTCCAACTTAATATTAAGTAAATAAGACCTATAAAAGGTGGATATATACATGTATCTAAGGTGTTATAATGGCATTTTTTGTGTATTATCATAATTTTACTTATCTATACTAATTGTGTACTCTCATTTATTGTTCCCATGTATAGTTAATGTTTTTAACATAACTTATAAGCATTTTTTACTCAGTCCTGGGGATATACAGGCTGACAAAAACAAAGTGGTAGCCATACAACAGGTGATGCTCCTACTACGGTTAGAGAGCTCCAAACTTTTTTCGGAATGTGTGGATACTATAGACAGTATATTAAAAATTACCAAGTCATAGCTTTACCCCTTACCCAATTAACTAGAAAGGATGTTGCTTTTTTCTGGAATACTGAAAGACAAAGAGCTTTTGACACTATGAAACACTGTTTGATGTCAGCACCTATTCTTGCTTTACCTGACTTTACTCAGCCATTTGTTTTATATACTGATGCCAGTTTTATTGGTCTGGGTGCTTCCCTCAACCAAAAACAAGTGATGAATGATAAAGTATTAGAAGTATTAATTTTTTATATTTCAAGAACTTTGAGAAATAGTGAATTGAAATATGGTGCTACTCAATTGGAATGTTTAGCTGTAGTGTGGGCTCTAGAAAAGCTACATTATTACCTATATGACCAGAAATTTGAACTTGTCACTGAATGCAGTGCAGTTAAATCTCTTTTAAATTTGAAAACACCTAACAGACATATGTTCAGATGGCAGTTAGCTGTTCAAGAGTACAGAGGGAGAATGACAATTATTCATAGGGCTGGTATTGTTCACTCAAATGTGGATATGTTATCAAGGTTACCTTTACCAAATGATGACACTAATCCTTCTTATGACCCTGAGGATGAAATTATTCATATACATGGGATATATGTGGTTTATATGTAGGAAGAGCTATTACAGCTTATTCTGGATTCATATGATAAGGACAATGACTTGAAAAAGTTATGCACCATATTAAATGATCCAAAGAATGCTTCAATACAAGAATTAATTAAAACCCTTCCACCAAAGTAACAGAAGGCTTTGGAAAAAGGTAAATTTTCAATTGATGAAGAATATCTATATTATAGGAGAAAGTTGAGTAATGTTATTGTTATTCCTCCTTCTATGAGAGAAATCATCTTGAAAATTTATCATGATGACATATTAGCTGGACATTTTGATCTTGAAAAACAATGATCAGAATTAAGAACACTGCTTGGTGGGTTAATATGTCTGAGGACAACAAATTATATTTTAAATCTTGTGATTCTTGCCAAAAATCAAAAATATTAACTGGTAAGAGAGCTGGATTAATGCAAAATATTGAACCTCTTGATGCACCATGGCAAATAATAAACATGGATTTTGTAACAGGATTACCTATTGATGGTAAAGACAGTTATAACTCTTGTTGGGTTATTGTGGACAGATTCACAAAAATGTGTAAATTTATCCCTACTCACAAGGATGTTTCCTCTAAAGAATTAGCTTTCTTATGGTGGTCTCATATGTTTAATACTTCTAATTTTCCCAAAGCCATAATCTCTTACAGAGACCCTAAATGTACTTCTTAATTTTGGATGTCTCTGATGGATGTTTGTGGTTGTGATCTGAAACTTTCTACTGCCCATCATCCACAGACTGATGGCTTAGCTGAAAGAATGATTCAGACTTTAGAGGAAATGATAAGAAGGTATTGTGCTTTTGGCCTTGAGTATAAATATAATGAAAGATTCACTCATGATTGGGTTACTTTACTTCCTGGGTTAGAATTTGCTTATAACAGCACTGTTCATTCTGTTACTCAAAGAAAGCCTTTTGAGCTCTGGCTTGGATATGTTCCAAACACTCCTTTCCAAATTCTCAATAAAAAAATACCTAAATTCGATATACATCCTTGTGTTAAATCTTTTCTTCAAATGCAACAACTTTGCAGAAATGATGCTCAAAAATGTATTGAAAAATCTTTTGAATATGAGAAGAAGAGATGGGACAAATCCCATAAAGAATACACTTTTAAAAAGGGTGATAAATTTTCGATTTATACAGTCCACTTTAAGTTACAAGGTAATAACAAATTGAAAGATCCATTTGTTGGTCCATTTGTTGTCAGAATAATGATTGGAGATAATGCAGTTGAGGTTATTTTGTATTCTCCATATGACAGAAAACATCCTGTTTTTCCAATATCTCTTCTGAATCCTTATACATACAATAGTGATTTATTTTCAAAAAGGAGGGGAAGACCAAAGAAAACCCCAAATGAAATCACTGAAACAGCAGAAATTGGAAAAATTCTAAATGACAGAATAGTCACTGCTGAAAAAGGTACAGAATACTTATTGTGATTCAAGAAAAATCATCTGAATATGATTCTTTAACACCTGGGAAGGAGATATCAAATCTTCCTACTCTATTAAAAAAGTATAAAAAGAAAAAATCATAGCATTTTTTTAATTGTTTTTTTAGAGTGAGGGAGTGTCAGCCAGGCTACTAGACTTACCCAGTAAAATAATTAATTATCTTACTGAGGTGAAGCCACGCCTTTGAGATCCTTATTAATAATTAATTATTTACTAAATACTTATGTATTAATTACAATTAAATAACTAAGTACACTAAGTAAATAATTAATAAAAATAAGTAATTTTCCCACATATATTTTTACTCTTAAACACCGTGTTCAATAATACATATGAGATGGGAATTAAAATTAGTATTAAAAATATATATATATAATTAAAAAAAGAAAACTACTTTTTCAAATTCCTTTAATTAGATTTTATTGATTCTATATTTCAAATCAAATGTTTCTCACACTAAAAGGTGACGGACTAAAGGGTTCATATTTTTTATTTCAAATAAAATCAATACTTTTATTTACGCACTATATAGTACAGGTTCTATTATTTCACATACTTTCTTTTATTTAAGTTTTCCCTCTCATACTCTTGTATTAGGGGATTTTAATCATGTGTGTTGTTTTCTCACATTTTGCCTATAAAAGGCCCTTCCTTTTTGTGCTTTTTTGATTCATTCCTTACTACATCTTTTTATTATAATTACAAACATAAAACTTATTCTTATATTTTATAAAATTAGTATTTACAATAACGTAACTCTGATCTATAAATTATATCAATATTTTAAATCTACCTCTTTTATTTGAGTAATTAAATTACTTTGATAAAGAAATATGTACCACTTGTTGAGAATCCATTATAATCCGTAAAATCCTCGTTAAACTCTGTACCAAACCTTCTAGACCAAAAGGGGACCTTGACACAGATAGATGAACATTATATTATGGCTCTATCCAATGTAAAATTATATGAAATAAAATTAATATAAAATTTTATTAGAAAAAAAAGACAATATAAATATTTATAGTAATTTAAACTATTGAAAATATATAACACTATTAATTTATCTTTATGAAAATTTATTTCAAAAGAGAATCTTTCATCTCTTTGCTAACTATTTCAAAAAAAAAGTTTGATGTACACTTTTCTTGTGTAAAAATATCAATTGATGAAATTATATTTACTCCTATTTCTAAAAAATTACCCAGGTTATATTTTTAGGCTTTAATTTGTCATATATATATGAATTTTTTAAAAAAATGGTACTAGGAAGCACCTATATAATTGGTATTTTTAAAAAAATAATTCTTTAAATTATTTGAGAATTAAACGAAAGATCTTCTACCTTTTATAAATATTATAATTTGTAACTCTTGATGTAATTTTTTTTCTTCACCTATAATACAGAAAAAAATTTGCATCATAATAATAGAAAATAGACTTATAATCAATTTTTATATAACATTTTTCAGAATGATCAATCACCTCTTTTTTTAGAACTTCAAATTATTTAATTAATAACTTTTTAAGATAAAAATTTCAGACTGGATATTCCCAGGACTGAGTAAAAATAGCCTAAAAATATTTTAAACACTAGTGGTACACATGAAAACAATAAATAAAGGTATACAAGTTGTATACATAAGTAAAATAAATGATTAAACACAATATATACCATTATAATACCTTGGAAACAAGCATATATCCTCATTTTAAAAGTCTTATGTACTCAATATTAAGTTGGAAATTTTCAGGGTAATCTTAAGAAGTATTTAAAATGAGGCTAAATAATTTTAAGTAGACTTAAAGCTGTTGTTTTTATTGTTTTATGTGAAAAACAAGAAATGCGCTGTAAATCATTTAAAAGTTGAATATATGCACTATAAACTTAATAATATTAAAAATTTGCATTTACAGATCAATTTTTCTTACTTATGATTATTTATTTGGCTACTCAAATGCATAAAAATAACACTTTTCAAGTTTGGTGTTTTTTATGCCCAAAATGGCTTCTGTGTACTGGCCACATACTGTATGCATTTTCCCCATGTGGATAAATTAATTTTTAGCAAATTTGTAATTTTCAAACTTTAATTACCCCACATTTTATGCCCACTATGGGGAAACACACTAAAATAGGCAACAGGCACTTATTAGTGTCCTAATTTAATTATAGGTGCATTGACCTTGTTATATGCACTAATTTCATAAAAAACCTCAATATTGGCGCCTTGAAATCAATACCATGCTTAAACTGGCCTAGATAGGTCATGTATTCACCCGTGCAAGCGCGTGCCAAGGACTGCATGTATTTACCCCACATCTCATGTCCTTTTTTGGGTTTTTACATGGTTTCTCAGTCAATATTGGTTTTTTTGGATGGGAATTTCATGTAGTTTATTCTCATGATTATCCCCATAATTTCTATTGTTAATCCTTCTTAATATTTAGTAATATTTAGTCTTATTATTTCCCTTTTTAGTCTTTTATTTTAAACTATTACACGCATACACTCTCTTTTTTGCTTATTCTTTATTTTTTGATGGATTATCCCTATTAATACAGGATTTTGGCGGCTGATATCATTCAAATTATGTTACTTGTCACTCTTTATGTTGTTTTACAGGTGTATTAGCTAGAGTGAGGTGTCATTAGCTGTGTATAGAGCTGGTAAATCAAGGGGTTCATTGGAGTAATTATTGGGTATAAAAGGAGGGGGTTTTTGGTCTTTTTTTCTACATTCTTTATCATTACAATCAAATATATAACCAATAAAATTAAAATAAATATCAATAGTACTTATAAAGCCTTTGAATATTATCTGAATTATTACATCTATATTTCTACCAACTATAAAATTTTAAGCCATATATAATTAGTGAGATTTAAATTATGAAACCCTTATATTGTGTTACATTTTAATACTTATAGTATTTGTACTCCAGTATTCATATAGGACCATTAAAATATTTTAGAAAACCGACTAATTAAGCTATTTACGTGTCTTTACTTGAAATAAGCCTGATATATCTAAAAATGGATTATGATGAGTGGAATGAAAAAAAAAAATATATAAATAGCCTATATCAGTCAGAGACATTATTGTAGCTAGAATTGAAACCTTCTGAGATATTTGTGGGTTTTTTTATATATGTAATGAAATATTATTGAACCACAAATATAAAACCAGGTATAATCATTGTAAGAAAAATTTTGAGGAAGTAAAACCTAATACAAAAAAATTTACCAGCGGAGAAAAAAACCTTCAGCTACCCTCATCTCTAAGAGACAAGAAAAGAAAAACTTTCTACAAATGTAATGAGCCTTGGGTTAAAGGTCATACTTGTAGGAACAGATAAAATATTATTGAAAACTCACAAGATTCTGAAGAAAGTAATCATGAAGATGGAAAGGAGGAGACTAGTGAGGATTTTAAAAGTAACATTTCTTACAGTAATGATGAAAATGAGATAAATGTTCTAGAACAGGATATTATGTTCCTGAATGATGCAATAACTCACAAAGATACATCTTTAACTTCCATTGAGGAAGCTGAAATAATAAAATATATAAATCATGATACTTGTAAGATCAAACCTATTAGAGCACCTGTTATAATATGTGTGAAAGAAATGAATGCCATTCTTGAAACTGAAGCTTCAGGTAGTGTAGCTTCTAGTAATACTTTTATGGAAGTTGATGGTAAGTACAAAGAAAAGCTGAAAACTGTGCAGACAATGAACTGGAGAGGTTTTGCTTCAGTATTATTTCCAATTGGAAAATACAAAACTGCTGTATTCTTTAAATGTAATAATGGAAATGTAAGAGCAGCATTTGAATATTTTGTAATGGATAATAGTAATTAAAATAATTGGTTTATTATTGGAAATGAATTACTGCGCAAATTTAGCATCAAATTAGATCCTGAAAATAGTTGCTTCACAATAGGCATAAATGGAAAAAGAAAATTCAAGATTTGCTCTGAAAATTCAGTTTATTCCATTGCTTTTAAAGAAGAACAACTCCATGATTAAAGAACCACCTCTGAAGTGTTTGAATTGGAAAATGAAATAAAAAAGACTCTTTCAGTCCTCAACTCTTAAAAATTGAAGAAAAGATATTTTGAGATTGATAAAATCTTATCCTATGGCATTTGCTCATGGTTCAAATGAACTAGGATTGATCAAAGACCATGAAATGAAAATCTCTTTAAGTTGTGATTTGGGTAATATTCCTGGAATGTTGAAAAAAAAACCTTACCCAGTTTCAAGGGGTGCTTTTGGTCTAGAAGACTTTATGGAAGTCCAACAGCGATGATAGGTGTGGAAAACTCCATATTTTAAAAGATGCACATATTTTTTATCTTTATAATATAATACTCAATAAAAAGGTATAAAATTATTATTATTATTACTTTAAAAGCTAAGAAGTACACAATTGAAAATACTAAGGTATTAACAGTAGTAATATATGTGATTAGTGTGTATATTATAAAATTTGTAAGGTAAGTATGGAATGAATGAAAACAGCCAGATTGAGAGGCCTTATATAGGCAAAAAGCAGAGAAACTACAGAATCAAAAATTCTATATACATGAGTATCACAGAAAGTAAAATTCCACAAATAGACATTTCAAATTTTAAAGTTGTTCTATAAAGAATGTATTCATATACTGTATTTAACTGTATATGTCCATTATATTTGATTTATTTTAATTTTTGGTGAATGTCAAAGTAAAAATAAAAATAAAAATACTTGATTTAATATTTAATTTTTTTGTTTTCTCTTCAGCTGTCATGAGGACACTGTTACAGAACAAAATATATGAGGAAAAAATAGAATTATATCTTTACTTATTTTTGCCTATTAATTAGTCAAAATTGTATAAGTAATTTATAAAGTAAGTATAATTCATTAAATGAGACATAAAGGCATACCTATACTCCAGTAAATAGTTAATTATTTACTGGGTAATTTTAGCAGCCTGGCTGACGCTCTTCTCCTGCAAAAAGGAATCACATTGAAGACAACATTATGATGTTGTTAGAAATGGGTATTGTTGAAAAAGTAGACACAACACCTACATATTTTTTTATTTTACCAGTTTGAATCTCTTATGAAATTGATAAGGGAAGATTATGTGGTTATTATAAATCTCTGAATACATTCACTGTAGATGATATTTACCCTCTACCAAGGATAGCTTCTATCCATGCTACCTTACAAGATGCAAAATATATTTCCTGTCTGGATGGAAACAAAGGTTACCACCAGATTACTATGGAAATGAATTCTCACAATTTCTTACTCATAACCACAAACATGGAGATATACAAATATGTGATAATGCCTTTTTGCCCAAAAAATGCCCCTTCAGTCTTCCTAAAATTTTTGGATAGTGTTTTTCATCAGGAAATGGTTTAAGGATGGCTTTAAGTCTATATTGATGGAATCATAATGTTTTCAAAAACATATGTTGAAAATTTATATCACCAGTGAAGAGTATTTAAAACAATGAATGAAATTAATATGAAAATTTCATTAAAGAAATTTAAGTTTGAGTTTGAATCCTTGAAAGTACTTGGACATGTTGTATTTGGATTAAAAAATTGTGTTGACCAGAATAAAGTGGCAGAAATAAAAAACATTAATAAACCCTAAATGAGAAAAATTTTCAAAGCTTTCTAGGTATGTGTGTGTCAGCCAGGCTACTAGACTTACCCAGTGAAATAATTAATTATTTACTGGATGAAGCCGCACCTTATCATTTTTAATTATTATTTTATTTTAGTTACATTAAAATTAGTTATAATAAATTAACTAATTACAGAATGTTCAAATTAAATTAGTTAATTAAATAAATAATTAAAATTAAAATTATAATTTTGTCCCTTATATTTTTCTCTAACACCGTGCTCATTTGACAGGTTGGGAAAATTAAAAATTTATATTAAAAAATAAATATAAAGATAAAATAAGATTTAAATATTCAAATAATATTAAATATATACAAAAAAAATCAAATTTCTTATTTAGGATTGACTTTTACAGTACATATTAAATATATTGATGTATTTCTGACATACTCTGTAAATACATCTTTTTTTGACGCCTTCCTTTTAGAATAACTTTATTATTTGAAATACTTTTTCTGGAATGTTCTTTTCTCTCTCTCTTCCTACTGCTTTTAGAATTTGATTGCCGTGCTTTGTCTCTCCTTTGCCTATAAAAGGCCTCTCTTTTTGTTTTCTTTTAATCATTCTATTTTACCAACTCATTTTACTACAACTACAACAGTTAAAACTTAATTATTATATTTTATATCCTTAGTATTTACACCATACGTAATTCTAATTCTAAAATCTATATAAATTATTAAAACATCTACCTCTTAATTTGAGTAAATAAATCATACCTGATTGAGAAATACGTACCTAATTATTGAGAGTCAAATAATACCTTAAAAATCTTCATATAACACTGTACCAAAGCTTCTAGACCAAAAGTGACCCTTGACAATTAGGATCCTTTCTGAAATATCGACGGCGCAACGTTACTTGAGGCGTTGTGGTCTTCCAACATTGGCAGGGGCCTTTGTTGTGTGATTTGGCGCTGTTTGTGCATGTCTTAATTGACATCTGTTAAGGAATTTGGTATTTTTCTGGTTTTATTCCGTGGATATTGGGTCTGCGGGTATGTGGGTACTATCATTGGATAGCCCTGGTTTTTCTCTATATTTTATGTCTTGAAGACATTTTTCATATTCTGAGTTTTAAGGGGTCATTTCCTCATTTTTCATTTATAAAAGATTGCTGTTTAATTTTGTTTTTCGTGTTTTACGGGCTAACCTTAAGTCTTAGGGTTAAGTGCTTAGTACCTTTGGATAGAGCTAATTTTTCTCTATATTTCATGTCTCAATGTTGTTATAGTGAAATTCCGTGTTTTAAAGGTTTTAGTAGTTGTAGCTAATTTTTTAAGTAGATTAGTGGTTTTTGTTGGTTTTCTGGCTTCAGGGAGGCCGGGCCGCTTCAGGCGGCACCTCCGATGTCGGGCGCCCCGCCCGCCTCTGTTTTAGGAGGTTGGGGAGCGCTCCAGGAGGGTTTTTTATTCAATCTGGCAGGTACAGGCGCCAGATTGGTGGGTGCGCATGGGCTCTTAGTTAGTGGTCTGTGTGTACATAGTGAATAAGACAGTTTGGGGCAACTTTAATCATCATACAACCATCCGGAGGTGATCTCATTGTTCCTCACTCAGTTTTCACTGTTTTCTGGCCACAATTGGCTGTGTTTGTTGCAAGTGAGTTCTTCATTTAACTTAACTTTGGCAACTGTTTTCTCTGTTATAGTCTTGCAAGCTATAGCAAGTATTATTGCTGTCTCTGGTGTGGATTTGCAGCCTACATCAAGTATCTTTGCTGTCTCTGGTGTGGACTTTGTTCTACATTTCAGTTCTTTGGTCTGGTAGTCTATCTGGGGACTACTTTCTTGGCTCATCAAGCAGTCAAGTGTGTTAAATAGGAGCTTTAGCAAAACAGGAACCAACTTACTTTAGCAAGTAAATCTCACTCTATTTTTCTAAAGGGACAGGGGATTTTCTCTCTGGTTTTTCTCCAACTCCCTTGGTCAAGGCCTATAGCTAGTACTATAGGATTGTCTACATTTCTGGCGCCCAATGTGGGGTAGAACTTGCTAGTTCTTTGGAATCTCTGTTTTCTTTGGTTGGCTCTTTTTGGTGTTTTGGTCAGGAAGAATGGCTTCTGGTTCTGCTATTCCTGTGGTGACTGTCAGTGGGGGGGATGGTCCTCCTTCTGTGATGGTTAGGGAGTGTGTGAGGATTAAAACTTGGGATGGTACCAAGTTTAATGGGGAGGATGTCAAGTGGTTTCTAGAGAAGTATGAAACTGCTGCTGGAGTGGCTGGTGCTTCCTACCTGGACATGGTGAAGCAGATTATCTTCTTCATTGGTTATAGGTCAGTGGAGAAGGAGATTGTGGCCATGTCTGGCTACAAGAAGAGGGATTGGAAATTTTTGTGTAGGGAAATGGTGGATAGATGGGGTGTCAGGTTCACTATGGTGCACTTGAACAAGGTTGTCAGTGAATGGCAATCTTATGGTGGTGTTGGTAACTTACATAGTTACAGGAAGTTTCTGCTACAGTTTGATCCTGTAGTGGAATACTTGGTGGAAGTGGAGGAGTTGGCACATGAAAATGCTGCCAAAGATGTTTTTTGGTCTGCCCTGGATAGAGATGCCAGGATGGATGTGTTGAAGGAGTTGTCAAGAAAGAAATTGATGAAAACTCTTTCTAATGGGGATCAGAAGTTGCCTGCCTTGGATAAGGTGAAGGAGGCTGTTGAGGCCCATTTGAAGTTATTGGCTGTGGACACCTATCAGGAGGGGTGTGCCAAGTATGTCAGCAAAATCAGTGAGGCTTTGGCTGAATAGGAAGTTAGGGAGAAGAAGGAGGAGAAGAATTTGGTGCAGGTTCCCAAACAGGAGAGGGACTCAATGGTGGAGCAGCTGGCTGATCTGAAAAAACAGCTGCACATTTTTGTCCAAGAGGCCAAGAAGGTTAATAAGGCACCTTCTCAGCCAAGAGACTTTGAAAGAAGGGCTGGTAGGAGTGATCCTTGGGTTTGCTCTTATTACAGTAGGAGGGGGCACAGGTCCAATGATTGTTGGGCATTGAACAGGGATGTGTCTGAAGGAAAAGTGGAGTTTGATGGCAGGGTTTTTAAGTTCCCTGATGGTTCTTTTGTGAAGCCCAGTGAGGGGCAGGCTCCTGTTGATTTGGTCAGGAGAAGTGGTGGTCTCAATCAAAGGAGGCCAAGGTTTGAGGAGATTCCTGATCAGGGGAAGTCTTCTGTTAAGGTAGATGAGGACGTCAAGGGAAAGGGGAAGGAGGTCAATAAGGTCTCTTTTTCTACTTCTTTTGGTGGTTTGGAGATGTATTCTTGTGGTGGACAGTCAAGTGGTGAATGCTTGGCTGGTGTTTATGATGTGGAAGCAGGAAAGGTGGGTAGGCCTAAGAGCAGTTCTCAGGCCCAACCAAAGCCAAATGTTTCAAAGGGTGATCCTAAGCTGAGTGCAGCTAGGAAAAGGTACAGCAAAGAGGAGCTGTACAAGATGCAGAAAGGTATGGCTGACATGGGCCCCCCTAGTTTTGGTGCATTGGACCTGAATGGTGAGTCAATGCCAATGGAGGTGGATTCTGACTCTGAGGAGGATGTCCCTTTGGCTTCATTGCCAAAGCCTGTTGGAGTCAGAGGTTCTGGTGAGGGATCTGGTTTGGTTCCTGTTAATGGTAAATCTGTTGGTGGTGCTGGTCCTCAAGAATCTTCTAGGACCAAGGTGGTGAAGCAAAGAGCTCACTTTGAGAGGCAAGTAGTGTCTGGTCAAGTTAATGTTATGGAATCTGTCCTGGAAAGGATGAACCAGGGTCAAGTTTCCCTATCTTATGGGGAATTGTATGCTATCAGTCCAGGGTTGGCTGATAAGCAAAAGAAGTTATTGACCAGGAGAAGGGTTTCTTCTGGTGAGGTAGAATACATTTGTGATTCTGCTGAAAAGTTTGGTGAGGGGTTGGAAACTCATTTTTCTGCTCCTCTGGGATATGTCAATGTCACTCTGAATGGCAGGGAGGCAAGGGCATTGGTGGATTCAGGTTCTCAGATAAACTTGATTTCTTTGTTTGAGGCAACTCATATGGGCCTCCCCATCAAAACAGGTATTGGTGGGAATTTGAGAGGGATCGGTGGCCATGTCACTGAATTGGTCGGAACTTCAGAGTTTGTGAAGTTAGATGTTGGAGGAGCCTCAGGGAAGGTTCATTTTTACATTGCTAAAGGTAATGTAAAAGCAGTTTTGGGTGGGCCATTCTTGATGGATTTTCAGGCAAGAATTGGTTATCAATTTGATTTGGGAATCAGTTTGGAGTTGACTGGTGAAGACGAAAGGAGGCTTCACATGAGGTTATCATCCCCTGGAGAGGACGGTTGGGAGATTAGGCCTGGTTTATCTTCAATGTGCCAGTGCATGGACTGCTGCAGGAGAAGGAAGGAAGTGGGCGCTGCCTCTGGTTTTTTGGAGTGCGGCTCAGGCTCTATTGAGAGTCTGTCTTTTTTAGAGTAAACAGGGCTGATCACCCTAGTGCTACAACCTCTCACCAAGATGAGGAAATCCCAGGTTGTAGTAGGTCAGCTCCCTTGGAGATATACCAAGTGGATTTTCAACTTTCTCTTTTTAATGTTTCTCTTCTCTGCAAGTATTCTTCAAGTTTTTTATCAAGTCTCTGTTCTCTCTCAAGATTCTTAATTATTTTTAATTCAAGTTTAAAGAAGAAGATTGGTTATATATATTTATTGAAAGATATGCGGAAAAGTTTTGGGGCGGTGAGATTGGGGTCTAAAAGTAAGTCCTCCCAATTGTGCACCGCTAGGGTTTCTTCTACACCTTTCAAAAACATTACCTGGGCCACACCTGTGAGCATTGGGGAAACCCCTGGTTATTTTTGTAGGACAGAAGAAAAATCAAGAAAAGAAGATAAAAATTTCAAGATAATTCAAGAAAATCAAGAAAAAAATCTGAAGATAATGAAGAAAGAAGATGCAAAATATTTTTGTGAAGATCGTCAAGATCTATTTTTGGGCCTCCAGCATGAGGTTAAACTGCAGAAAATTTTGAAGCATGATGATCGTCAAGATCAATTTTTGGACCTCCAGCATGAGGATAAACTGCACAATTTTAGAAGATGTGATTCAGAAGACGAATCAAGATTTGAAGATTTGGAAGTTGGAAGTGAGGATGAAGATGTGGAATTGCGGAAAAGTTTTGGAGTGGTGAGATTGGGGTCTAAAAGTAAGTCCTCCCAATTGTGCACCGCTAGGGTTTCTTCTACACCTGTCAAAAACATTACCTTGGCCACACATGTGAGCAATGGGGAAACCCTTGGTTTTTGTTCCAGGTCTGGTGGTGAAGAATTCCTGAAGATCCCTCAAGTTGAAGGTGGAGCGGCAAAGTATAAGAAGGTAGCGCAGAAGATTAGGCCTGTCAATGAGCCTATGCCTGTGGGTTTGAATCCGCCTTTGAAGAGACCTCCTTTGTCAAGAGATACGTACTGTACTCCTTTGGTGAAGAATCCTCCAGAATTTGTAGAGACGGCTAGGGTGACTGTGGAAAGATTGAAAGTTGTTAATTTTGGTCCTGATGGGTGGTTGTCTGAGGAAGAAAAGAAGTTGTTGTTGCAAATTATTGTGCTAAGGGAAAAAGCGGTGGCATTTGTTGAGGAGGAAAGGGGTGTTCTGAAGCAATCTTATGGGGAACCTTACTTGATTCCTGTTGTTTGTCATGAACCTTGGCAAATCAAACCTATTCCGATTGCAGCAGCTATCAGAGAGGATTTTGTGGAGATTATTAGGGAAAGAGTCAGGACTGGGTTATATGAACAATCAACATCCAGTTACTCAAGTCCGGTGTTCTGTGTAAAGAAGCAGAATGGAAAGTTGAGGGTGATTCATGATCTTAGAGCCTTGAATAGAGTCACTATCAAGGACGCTGGTATGCCGCCAAGCGCAGAGGATTTTGTCGAAGCTTTTGCTGGAAGGGTGTGTTATGGTTTGGGTGATATTATGGGTGGTTATGATGAGAGGGAACTACATACGGATTCAATGCCTCTCACAACTTTTGAGACTCCTTTGGGAAGATTTCAGCTCACTAGGTTGCCACAAGGAGCAACTAATTCAGTGGCAGTTTATCAAGCACAGATGGCTTGGATTTTGCAGGATGATGTTCCTACTCATGCTGGTATTTTTATTGATGATGGTGGAATTAAAGGACCATCCACTGATTATGGTAATGAGGTGTTAGTGGAGAACCCTGGCATAAGGAGGTTTGTGTGGGAATATGCAATAACTCTAGAGAGAGTGTTGTTCCGGATAGAAGAGGCTGGTTTGACAATTTCAGGGTCAAAATTCTGTTGTTGTGTTCCTGCTTTGGAAATTCTGGGTCATGTGGTGTGTAAAGAGGGAAGGATTATGGCGAAGAAGAAGATTAATAAAATTCAGGCATGGCCAAGGCCTAAAAATACTACTGAAGTCAGAGGATTTTTGGGTGTATGTGTATATATCAGGATTTTCATTAAGGATTTTTCTTTGTTGGCTTCACCTTTAAGAAGGTTGACCAGAAAAGATGCAGATTGGGAATGGACGGAAGAGTGTGAAGAGGCTTTTCAGAAGCTAAAAAAGGTTGTTGGTGAAGACATAATTCTTCACAAGTTGGATTATGGTGTTGGTGCGGGAAAGATTTATCTGGCAGTGGACTCAAGTTATATTGCTGCTGGTGCTGTGTTGTCTCAGGAGGATAAGACTGGGAGGGTCAGGCCAGTAAGGTATGAGTCTGTGGTGTTTAATGAGGTGAAATCTAGGTATTCTCAACCTAAGTTGGAATTGTGTGGCGTAGCTAAAATTTTAAAGAAGCTACAGAGGGTTTTGTGGGGGCAGCATTTTGAGCTGCAGGTGGATGAAAAATCTTTGGTTCAGATGATCAATACACCTAGTCTTCCAAATGCTCCAATGACTAGGTGGGTGGCATTTATTCAACATTTTTCTTTTGACTTGGTACACAAACCAGGTAAAACTTTTACTATTCCTGATGGGTTATCAAGGAGGCCACCTACAGATGAGGATTCTGATTCTGAAGAGTTTGACGAAGATGTTCCAGTGATTAGGGCCAGCACAAAGGGTGCTGAGGATTTTTCTTTCCTCCCCCATGAGGCTAAACTGGATGATTATTCTGACCTCCCCCAAGAGGTTAAACTGGCTGGATCTGATCTTGATTCTGGTGATCAGGATGTTTTTGTTGATGAAGATGGAGTTGTTGTTTGGGACAACTCAAAATTGGAAAAGGGTGTTTTTGTTAGTGAACTGGATTCTCACAAGGTTCAGTGGAAAGAAAAGGACGTGCCAAAATTTAAGGATTGGTGTCCTGGTTGGGCTGCTCAATTGGCTCATGTTCACACTGGTGATTTTGATGACAGGGTTGTACCCTTGGATATTGTTTTGTTGGATTTTGAAGATGGGACCTGGGGTCAATCTGGGTTTTATTTTATTTTGGTGGAATATCTGTTGACCTTGGAGAGGCCAGATAGTTGTGATGATGATACTTGGTTGGCAATCAGGAAGAAGAGTCCTGGATTTTATGTGTCAGGAAGGCGCTTGATGAGAAGGAGACATCCTAATCCTCAAGTGGTGGTGATTCAGAAGAAAGGTCAAGAATTGGTTTTGAAGTCTTTGCATGAAGACCTTGGTCATAGAGGCTTTGTGGAGACTTATAGAAGAGTAGCAGACAGATTTTGGTGGCCGGGTATGAAGTTGGCTGTGCAGGGTTGGGTTCAATCTTGTGAAGAATGTCAAAGAAGAAGTCACTTGAAACCTAAAGAGATGGGCCGTGCTACTGGTGAATCAACTGTTTTTGGAAGGGTTAGTCTGGATGCTGTCCATATTAAAGAGGGCAGGTATAAATACTTGATTGTTGCTAGGGATGATTTGTCTGGTTGAGTTGAGGCAGTGCCTCTGGTTAATTTGACTGCCAAGAATGTGGCAGAGTTTTTGAAGAAGGAGTGGATTTATAGGTATGGGTTGATGAAGTTGGTGACTGTTGATGGCGGGCCAGAGTTTGGTGCCGAATTTAAAGAAGCTGTGGCTAGTGTTGGTTCTAGGGTTAGAGTGGCTACACCGTATTATCCTGAAGCTGAAGGAATGGTTGAAAGAGGCCATCAAGTTATCAAGAATGCTTTGGTGAAGATGTGTGGAGATAGTGCCGAAAAGTGGAGGCATTATTTACCCTTGGTTTTATTTGCTGATAGGGTCACTGTGAAGAGGACAACTGGCTATTCTCCTTATGAGTTAATGTTTGGTCAGAAAGCCATTATACCAGTGGACTTGGAAGCTGTCTCTTATCTTGGAATTGATTGGGATGACGTGCAAACAACAGAAGATTTTCTCTGTGCCAGGATGCAACAGTTGGAATGTAGAGAGGAATGTCAAGAGAAGGCATACTCTAGAATGATGAAGATTAGGAATCAATCAGTAAGATACTGGGACAAGAAATTAGCTCATAGACTCAGGAATCCATTGAAACCTGGTTGTTTGGTTTTGGTGTATAATAGAAGATTGGAGAGTCAGTGGGGGAAAATGTTTGCTGACAGATGGAATGGACCTTACAGAGTCAGATCTCAGGTGTCTGGGGGTTCTTATGTTTTGGAAGAGTTGGATGGTGCAGTCTTGAAAAAGAGGGTGGCTGCAGACCAAGTGAAGAGGTTTTATCCCAGAGGCACTAGGCATGAAGAAGATTGACTCCGCAATGAGGATAAACTACGGACCATTCCTTAATTTTGGTTTTTTTGTGGTGATGCTATGCATCTGTTTGTTGGAAACTTTTTTCTTAGAGGGTACCCATGGGTGGGGCTTCTAAATTTGATCTTGGCAAGTGTAGGGGTGACTGATGGGCTGGCTGCTCTATCAACAGTTACCCCAGATTGTCTGTTTCCAACCCTTTCTCTTAATTTGGTTGAACCCTAGTATTGGTTTATTTTCACAGGTTTTAGTCCTCTATGACTTTAAACTGGAAATTGCTATGGTTTTCAAGTGCCAGACTCTTCACTCTTATTGGTTTGGATTTTTTTGAGTTGAATGTTGTGAGTTGTTAGAAGGTACCCAGGGGGGGCTTCTAGATTTTATTTTGGCAAGTGTGGGGGTAACTGATGAGCTGGCTGCTCTGTAGAACAGTTACCCCAGAATGTCTGTTTCAAGTCTTTTGTTTTTCCTAGTTGAATTCTAGTTCTGTTGTTTATTATTCAGGGTTTGAGTCCGCTATGACTTTAAACTGGTTTGGGACTGGCTTCTTTATCTTTGGTTATTTCATATTGGTGGTGGATCACTGGTGGTCTCCCATCATTTTTACTTATTGGAGGGAGCCCACCCAGTGATCATTTCTATGGACCAGCCTTCCCTTATTGGATCTTCTATGGAGCTGGACGTTCTTTGGTTTTACAGTTATGTTTTTGCTAGATAGTAGTTTTAGATTATTTTCTTTTTTCTCCTTTTTTCTTTTAATTTTTTTATGGGGGTTGTTTAAAATTATAAAATCAAAAATATAGGGTGTTACCACATCAGGGTCACCTGGATGTGGGCAAGCATTGGTGGGGAAAGGCTCATCAATTGGCCGGGCAATGCTATTTTATTTTTATTTATTATTTATTTCATGTGTTTCTGTGTTTCATTATTTTTTAATATTATTTTCTGAATTTCCAAATTTTCAATTTTGTTTTCTGATTAATCATTTAAAAGATTTAATTGTGTATCCACATCAAGGTGCACTTCGATGTGGGTAAGGTATCAGGGGTTCAGCTCATCAATTGGCTGGGGGATACCATTTGTATTATTTTTTATATTTTATATTTTATTTTATTTCATTTATTTTATTTCATTTCATTTTAGTTATTAATTTATAACTTTAGTATTTAGTAGATACAATACAAAAAAAAAAGAAAAAAAAGAAAAAAAAGAAAAAAAAAAAATATATATATATATATATATTAATTGTTTTATATTATTGTTATGTTTCTAATCTTTTTCAGGAGCTCATTTTCTTGATGATGAAGCTTCTGGAGGCTGGTCTGGATTGTGATGACGTTTTTGTTTTTTGTTGGGATTGTGGGAAGCACTGTGTTCTTTGAAGTGCATCCTGCTGGAGAGATTATATGGGTTATAATGGTCAGGAATGGGTTTGGATGGAAGTTCAGAGGAGGAAGAAGAAGAGGCAGGAATGGAGTGCTGGAAGGTGTGCTTAATGATCCTAGACATTTTCCAGTAGTCATCCAGTAGGCGCTTTCTCATGGATTTTTCAAAGTCATTCAAAGGTCCATGGAGGGCAAAGGCTTTCAGCATGTTTGAAAACATGGTGCATAGGTGTTGTTTCATGTCTCCATAATCCAGGGTCAAAGAAGTTTCAAGAGTTTGGCCAACTCCAATAATAGATTTAGGAGGAGGGGTTCCAACTAGACAAGAAGAATTGGATCAGTAATTATTTTTGTTGAAGAAATGGAATAATTAATTTGGTACTTACAGATTGGAAGCTCATCAAATCTGTAAGCAGCTGGGATTTGGATCTCTGACGATTTTGTTATGGTCGTTGTGGGTGGATCAACTAGGGAAAGATATGGATTCTCATGGTCTTCATCTGAAGGATCCTGAGAAGGTGAACTGGGATGCTGATGTTCCTGGGGCCTAGTTGGAGCAGTGAGATTGTTGTTGTTGTTGTGGTTGTTATTTCTGTTGGATTCAGCTGGAGGAGGTGCTGGTGATGGAGTACCAGGGTTGTTAAAGGATGGAGCAGGAGATGGGGATTTGGAAGCAGACTGCTCTTTTCTGGATGGAGAATTTGAAGGGATGGAACTGTCAGAAGAGCAGTTGGCTGACAGAGGAGAGGTGTAGTTTCTTTGTCTTAGTTGGGGACGAAGTTGTTGTTGTGGAGCAGTGTGTATTGTTCTGGTTTCTTCTTGGGGTTCTCTGGCAGTTCTCCTAGAAATCTGGGAAATTTTGGTGTTTTTGGATTTCGGAAGGGTGGATTGCATTGCTCTGGGAGCAGTAGGAGGTAGTTGGGTCAAGTTGTTGTTGTTATCTGGATGAATTTGGCTATTTTCTGGCCGTTTTTGGAGGTTTTGGCCCTGATTTTCGCTGTTTGGTGAGGCGGGCGGGCCGCCTGGACGCGGTCTAGAAGCCTAAAGGTTGATTTTGAAGCTTTTGGAGCTAATTTAGCAGTGATAAAAGCAGTTTCTTGAGAAGCTAAGGCTGGTATTTTTGGAAGAGTGCGGGAAGCTGAGCTTCTGGATCTTCTGGAAGGAGCTGAAGATAGAGAGGAAGAGGATGGACCAAGTTCTGGAGACCTGGTAGGGGATCTGGAGATGTACTTGTGAGAAGGAGAAGGCGGAGGAATAGGATAGTGGGCATCTCTGTCACATTTCTTTTTTTTGGAATAGCAGGAGTCACAAGCCCTGTTGTAGAATTTGGCTTCTGGATTTGGAAGAGTGAATGTGCAAGGTCTGCACATGTGTATGCACTGTTTGCAGGCATAGTCCCTTGGAGCAGTGAAGCAAGGAAGAGTAGAGGAGTCAACAGCAGGGGATCCAGACATGAATTGTGGTGTGAAAGGTGATGAAAAGGATAAGAGAAGATTTTGTCAGTGATGAGTAGAAGATGTAGTGAAGGTGGACGCTCCGTGGGTCTGGCTGTGTGTGTATTGCATGAAATTGGCTGGGTCAGATTCATGCAAGATTCTGCCAGTCCTCTATGACTCTAAACTGGAAAATTTATAAGTCCTCCAAGACTTTAAACTGGCTGGTTTCAAGATTTTATCAAGAAGTAGTCCGTCAAGACTTTAAACTGAACACTGTGTTAGTCCCCCAAGACTTTAAACTGAGGGTTGTAAGTCCCCCAAGACTATAAACTGAGGGAAAGGTTTTTGTTGTTGGAGTTGTTTTGAAAGATTGGTGGAGGGTATCCACAGGGGGAGCCTCCGAATTTAGCAAAGGCAAGTTTGGGGGTAATTGATGGGCTGGAAGCTCTATTCACAATTACCCCAGAATGTTAGTTTTTTCTGTGTGTCTTAATGTGGTTGATCTCTGGTTCTGGGTTCATGATTTAGGTTTTTGAGTCCCCCAAGACTTTAAACTGAGGGTTTTTTGAGACCCCAAGACTATAAAATGAGGATGGTCCCCCAAGACTTAAAACTAAGGGTTGTTTGTGGTTACATCCTATAGAGGGTGTGGTCAATTTTTCTTTTCTGAATCAAACTCAAGTACTAGTGGAATTACAGAGTGAATCAAGAGATGAAATGAAATGTTCAGAATTAGCCTTGAACTGGTGAATGAGGTGTCTTCTGTTCTCAATGTCCTGTGGATCTCTAGCAGGAGTGGATTGGAAATAGTGAAGCAGAAGTTGTTTCTGTTGAGATGTGTGTTGTTGGAACTTGGCCTTGATAGTGGGCAAGTGCGTTGGTGTTGGTGGTGCAATGGATCCTACATTGTTATCATCACTATCAGAAGAGGAAGGAACTGAGAAGTCATCAGTTTTAAAGTTGAAGGAAGGAATGAATGTTCTTTACCATCAGATGGACCAGGGATGGGGGAACTAGTTGCTTTATGGGTTGTGGCACTCTTCTGGGAAGGGTGGAGCTTTTTGATTAATCTGGGTATCAGGATGGATGGCCTAGATCTTTTGGTGCTGGCAGAAGAAGGACCAGGTTGAGGCGGAGGTGAATCTGTTGTAGAAGAAAGTGGACCAGGTCTGTGGCAGGTCTTCTTTCTGGAGTGACAGACATCGCAGGACGTTCCGTATGGATGAACAGGTGGTGTTATGGCGCAGATTAAATTATTATTGATGCAGTATTGGCAGGGGCCCATTTCAGAGGCAGATTTGGAAAGGAGGTTAAACATGGTGGTTGGATGAAGAAAGAATGCGGACATTCTCAATTGGAGGGAGGATGTGGTCTTCCAACATTGGCAGGGGCCTTTGTTGTGTGATTTGGCGCTGTTTGTGCATGTCTTAATTGACATCTGTTAAGGAATTTGGTATTTTTCTGGTTTTATTCCGTGGATATTGGGTCTGCGGGTATGTGGGTACTATCATTGGATAGCCCTGGTTTTTCTCTATATTTTATGTCTTGAAGACATTTTTCATATTCTGAGTTTTAAGGGGTCATTTCCTCATTTTTCATTTATAAAAGATTGCTGTTTAATTTTGTTTTTCGTGTTTTACGGGCTAACCTTAAGTCTTAGGGTTAAGTGCTTAGTACCGTTGGATAGAGCTAATTTTTCTCTATATTTCATGTCTCAATGTTGTTATAGTGAAATTCCGTGTTTTAAAGATTTTAGTAGTTGTAGCTAATTTTTCTATGTAGATTAGTGGTTTTTGTTGGTCTTCTGGCTTCCGGGAGGCCGGGCCGCTTCAGGCGGCACCTCCAACGTCGGGCGGCCCGCCTGCCTCTGTTTTAGGAGGTTGGGGAGCGCTCCAGGAGGGTTTTTTATGCAATCTGGCAGGTACAGGCGCCAGATTGGTGGGTGCGCATGGGCTCTTAGTTAGTGGTCTGTGTGTACATAGTGAATAAGACAGTTTGGGGCAACTTTAATCATCATACAACCATCCGGAGGTGATCTCATTGTTCCTCACTTGGTTTTCACTGTTTTCTGGCCACAATTGGCTGTGTTTGTTGCAAGTGAGTTCTTCATTTAACTTAACTTTGGCAACTGTTTTCTCTGTTATAGTCTTGCAAGCTATAGCAAGTATTATTGCTGTCTCTGGTGTGGATTTGCAGCCTAAATCAAGTATCTTTGCTGTCTCTGGTGTGGACTTTGTTCTACATTTCAGTTCTTTGGTCTGGTAGTCTATCTGGGGACTACTTTCTTGGCTCATCAAGCAGTCAAGTGTGTTAAATAGGAGCTTTAGCAAAACAGGAACCAACTTACTTTAGCAAGTAAATCTCACTCTATTTTTCTAAAGGGACAGGGGATTTTCTCTCTGGTTTTTCTCGAACTCCCTTGGTCAAGGCCTATAGCTAGTACTAGAGGATTGTCTACAGCGTAATCGAGGGGACCATTGGCTTAAAAGCACCTGTAAAGGACGAGTGGAGGCGAGAAAACAACGAAGGTCATACGTCACATGATAAAGTTTTTTGCTGCGAACGGGAATCAAAACCGCGCTCCAAAACTTAAGTTCATATACTGACTAAAGATCGTATATATCGTGGTAATTATTGTGATTACTATTTGTGGGTTACTCTTCACTCTTCATTTGCTACATATTTCCTTTTACTCAGCACTCTGTAAGTGGCATTAATTTGCTCATTTTGCAGGGGGAGGTGTCTGGTAATTGGAATTTATTCTTATTATTATACTTTTTTTTTATTTTTCCTGGTTGACCATAATAGAGCAATAACTGTTCTTAGTCCCAGAAGTAATAAAATAATTATATTTTAATATAAATTATCATTTTTCAGTTGACAATTGTACTGATTAATTTGAATTTTAATTGTTCCAGTTGACAAATTGTCCTGACAATAATATTTTTTATTAAATAAAATAATTATTATAATTTTTCAGTTGACATTTGTCCTGATTAATTTAAATTTTGATTGTTCCAGTTGACAAATTGTCCTGACAATTATATTTTTTTTTATTTTTTTTAATAAAAAATTCACATTTAATTACTTCAGTTGACTTTAAGTCCTGGTAATCCAATAAATCTTTTTAATTAATAAAACTCATATTTAATTACTTCAGTTGACATTAAGTCCTGGTATTTAAGTGATCAGTAATAAAATTTTAAAATAAAACTTCATATTTAATAACTTCAGTTGACATTAAGTCCTGGTAGTTAAGTGATCAGTTAAAATAATTTTTTTTTAAAAAGAATCATATTTGATTATTTCAGTTGACAATAAATCATGGTAATAAATTAGTTGATTTAAATCCTGAAAATAGAAATTAATAGAAATTCTAATTTATTTCTACAGTTGATTGTATTATCCTGGTTTTAATTTTTTTTTTATTAATTTTATTTAAAGTTGATTTTTATCCTAAAAAGATTTTTATTATTTTTATTTTATTTCTGTTAAATAAAAATTAAAAATAAAGACTAATTAATTTTTGTCTCTTTCCTTCATTTCAGTAGAATCTTAAAATGACTGATCAAAGTAGTTTTGCTGCAGGTGAAGAAGAACTAGACTTAATTGATTATGATGAGCCTACTTCTGTAAGTTCTCCTTTAACAAGAAGAATTTCTCAAACTAATAAATCCTTGCCCCAAACAGGATGTAGAAATGGAAGAAGTAGAAATCCTAGTGGACAATACTCAGGATCAGAAGCCCATGATAAACCTACAAGGAGAGCTTCCAAAAGGCTTCAAGATAAAAAAGATGCTGTTGTCTCAGCAGGTAAAGATTCTGTCAACCCACATAAAGGAGTTAAGGACAGACAGCTTGAGACTAAAGGTAAGGGTAGATGCCTTGGAAGAAAAGGTGAAAAGAACAGATACTTTTCTCCAAGAGAAGAAGAAACCTCTTCCTCCCAGGGATCAACAACAATTGGCTCCCCAATCCCAAGAGATGGTGGAAGTGTCCAAGTGGCAGTGGGACTGGCTCAACACTCAGTGGGACAACTTGGCTCAAAACCAGCATCAGTTACCTCAGGTAGGTCCATCAAGGCCCACCCAGGCCAACCCCACTCCTCCTCACCCTTATCAAGGAGGCAAAAGAAGAAGGAAGCCCAATATGGTGATACCCAGCAAACCCTGGTACGTCCCTCTATTGATTCTCAAGTGCCTTTTCTTGTGGCTGACTCTGTTCCTTCAGGAAAATCTGGAAGTCAGGATGAAACCTTGAGACCTATAGAGGCTGGGAATAGTAGACAGATATCTCATGTATCTAATCCATTACTTTTAATTGCTACCTCAATGATTAATTCTGATATGGCTGTGATTGATGAAACTCTTGACCCTACGTTCTATGAGAGTCTGGAAAGTTACTCAGTTTCCTTATTGAGAAAAACTCCAGATATAGCAAGAATTAATGATGAGCACTTGAGAGATATTATTGCCAAGCAAAATCATATAATGAACAATATGCAATTGACTCAGAGAGATAATAGTTTGTTAACTGATCAGGGTTATCAAGCATTAAAAAGTGAAGCACAGAGAGTTCATGATGAGTTGTCTCATTACAAAGCAATCCATGAAAAGAAAATTGCTTTATGGCAAAATATAAAAAATGATTTGTCTAAACTAAAAGATACTGTATCTGCCTGTTGCCAGGAGGTAGAGATAGATAAGCTAAATCTGAAAAGATTGAGTGACCATTTGTCATCTTTTCAACATAAAAATCAATTATCTTTTGCAACTATCAATGAAAGTTTATCTAGTCTTCCAATAATGAAAACAAGACTAACAACCATTGAAGAAAAATTGAACTCATTGTTAAATGACCAAAAATATTCTGACATTTCTGTGAAGGAACATATAGTGCAGGATGCTCAACCAGTACCTGTGGCTAGTTCATCTAAAATAAAAATTGATCCAGAAATACCTGTTTTTAACACTAAGTTTCCATCAAAAACTGATGATGCACCAGGATCAGCAACAGAAGGATTAAACAATGAGATTTCAGCACAATTAGAGAAATTACAGCTGCTTCTTACTCAGAAACAAGCTAGTACTAAGGAGACTCCTTCAAATCAAAAGAATTGGCCAAAACTTGACCAGTACCCAAAATTTGATGGTGATTCTTCTTCTGATTGGCAACAATTTATTTGCAGAATTGATAATTTAAAAAATTCTTACAAACTCCCAGATGAGGAAATTTTGTCCAAGTTAATTTCTTTGTTCACTAATGTTGCCCTGATGTGGTATGAATCTGTTCTCCTGGATGGGAATGACTACTCATGGGAGGATTGGAAGAAATTAATTAAAGCACAATTTGGTGGCTCCAAGTTCAGAATGGCTCAACAAAGGAAGTATGAGGAAACTAGATATAGCTCTTCTACTGATAAACCTACTGAGTTTTTAATGAAACTTGTAAAAATCTTAAGGGCAATGGACCCAAATATGGAGTTTGATTTATGGAAGGACAGGATCCTCTATAAATTGCCAATGTCTCTGAGAGACTTGATTGTGGCTAGGACTGAGTTCTCCATAGAAACCTCTTCTTTCATTAATACTTGCAATGAGATACTGCTAAACAATAAGTATGATGCAAGAAGATTCATTTCTAGGACCCCTTTGGAGAAACCCTCCACTTACCAACAAAAACCTCTGGAAAAGGTTGGTAAACCTTCTGCCCCTGTTGCTCCAAAGAGGTATGCAACAAACAGTTGCTTCAAGTGCAACAAACCTTGGCAGAAAGGCCATGTTGGGACAGGAAGATAAATCTTGTAGAACAAACAGAGGAGCATGCTGATGACACAGTGGCACTGGATGATACATCAAGTGATTGTGCCAGCAATATTTCATATGAATCTCAACAAGAAATCTTGATGCTGGAAGAGGATATTCATTAATTAAATACTATTGACATTGATAATAATGATTTATCTACAGTGGAGGATGCTGAGATCATAAAGAACATTGAGGATAACTCAATTGTTATTGCCCCTATTAAGGCACCAGTCTTGATCAATGGAACCAGAATTGAAGTTGTTCTGGATTCTGGAGCTGGAGGAAGTGTAGTATCTGAAAGAGCACTTGCTTCAGTAGATCAAGACTATAAATCTAAACTGTTGCCTATCATTTCTGAAAATTGGAGAGGGTATGGCTCTGTTTTGTCCCCCATTGGTAAATACAAAGCCACAGTGTTTTTTAAATACAACCATGGTTTTGTAAGAGCTATTTGTGATTTTTTTGTCATGAAAAATGATAACTTGAGCAATTGGTTTATTGTAGGGAATGATATTTTAACCAAATATGGCATAAAATTGGATCCTTCAAACCAATGTTTCACAATGGAGATGAATGGGAAGAGAAAATTTAAAATTTCCTCCCCTAAAAAATTATTAAAACCAGAATTGAACACATGTAATTTTGTGGTTCAATATAAAGGAAGATCTACCAAGGAAATGCATGCCCTTATGTCTGAAATTGACAATGCCTCTTTTGGAGAACAACTTTCTGGTGAGGATAAATATTCCATCATTAACTTGATAAAATCTTTTCCTATGGCCTTTGCTCATGGGTCACATGAACTGGGATTAGTTAAAGAGGAAATGAAACTTTCATTGTCTTGCCCATTAACTGATATACCACCTAGTTTAAAGAAGAAGCCTTATCCTGCTTCTCCCACAAAGAGAAAAGATATTGAAGATAATATCTCTACCCTTTTAAAAATGAATATTATTAAAAAGGTAGTTGAAACACCTAAATATTGTGTTATCTCACCTGTCCTAATTTCTTATGAGAAAGATAAAGCCAGGTTATGTGGTGATTATAGAGCACTAAATACTTATACTGTTGATTATATCTATCCTTTACCTAGAATCAGCTCTATACATGCTACTTTACAGGGTGCTAAATATATCAGCTGTTTGGATGGTAATAAGGGATATCACCAGGTACCTGTTGAGAAAAATTCTCAGAACTTTCTGATGATTGCCACTCATATGGGTATTTATAAGTACATTAGGATGCCATTTGGCCCTAAAAATACCCCTTCAGTTTTCCAAAAAGTAATGGATAACACATTCCATCAAGAGATAATTGAAGGTTGGCTGATGGTTTATATTGATGATATCATTATATTCTCAAAAACATTTGAGGACCATCTTAAACACCTGTGTAAAGTATTCCAGAAAATGGATGAAATAAATATGAAACTTGCTTTGAAGAAATGTAAATTTGGTTTCCATTCTTTAAAAGTTCTTGGTCATGTTGTTTCAGGCTTACAGATATGTGTTGACCAGAACAAAGTGGCAGTCATACAACAGGTGAAAGCTCCTACAACAGTGAGAGAGCTCCAAAGTTTTTTGGGAATGTGTGGATACTATAGACAGTATATTAAAAATTACCAAGTCATAGCTTTACCCCTTACCCAATTAACTAGAAAGGATGTTGCTTTTGTCTGGAATAGTGAAAGACAAAGAGCCTTTGACACTATGAAACACTGTTTGATGTCAGCACCAATTCTTGCCTTACCTGACTTTGATCAACCATTTGTTTTGTACACTGATGCCAGTTTCATTGGTCTTGGTGCTGCCCTCCGTCAAAAACAAGTGATAAATGATAAAGTTTCAGAAGTAGTAATTTGTTATATTTCAAGAACCTTGAGAAATAGTGAATTGAAATATGGTGCTACTCAATTAGAGTGTTTAGCTGTAGTATGGGCTCTAGAAAAGCTTCATTATTACCTAGATGACCAGAAATTTGAACTTGTCACTGACTGCAGTGCAGTCAAATCCCTTTTAAACTTAAAAACACCTAATAGACATATGTTTAGATGGCAGCTGGCTGTTCAAGAGTACCGAGGGAGAATGACAATTATTCACAGAGCTGGTATTGGTCACTCAAATGTGGATATGTTATCAAGGTTACCCTTACCAAATGATGACTCTAATCCTGCTTATGATCCTGAGGATGAAATTATCCATATCCATGGGATATATGTGGTTGATATGGAGGAAGAGCTATTACAGCTTATTCTGGAATCATATGATAAGGACACTGACTTGAAAAAGTTATGCACCACATTAAATGATCCAAAGAATGCTTCAATACAAGCATTAATTAAAACCCTTCCACCAAAGTAACAGAAGGCTTTGGAAAAAGGAAAATTTTCAATTGATGAAGGATACCTATATTATAGAAGAAAGTTGAGTAATGTTATTGTTATTCCTCCTTCTATGAAAGAAATCATCTTGAAAATTTGTCATGATGACATATTAGCTAGACATTTTGATCTTGACAAAACAATGATCAGAATTAAGAACACTGCTTGGTGGGCTAATATGTCTGAGGACACAAAATTATATGTTGAATCCTGTGATTCATGCCAAAAATCAAAAAGATTAGCTGGTAAAAGAGCAGGATTAATGCAACATATTGAACCTCCTGATGCTCCATGGCAAATAATAAACATGGATTTTGTAACAGGATTACCTATTGCTGGTAAAGACAGTTATAACTCTTGTTGGGTTATTGTGGACAGATTCACAAAAATGTGTAAATTTATCCCTACCCACAAGGATGTTTCCACTAAAGAATTAGCTTTCTTATGGTGGTCTCATATGTTTAATACTGCTGGTTTTCCTAAAGCCATAATCTCTGACAGAGACCCTAAATTTACTTCTGAATTTTGGATGTCTCTGATGGATGTTTGTGGTTGTGATCTGAAACTTTCTACTGCCCATCACCCTCAGACTGATGGTTTAGCTGAAAGAATGATTCAGACTTTATAGGACATGATAAGAAGATATTGTGCCTTTGGCCTTGAGTATAAAGATAATTACAGATTCACTCATGATTGGGTTACCTTACTTCCTGGGTTAGAATTTGCTTATAATAGCACTGTTCATTCGGTTACTCAAAGAAAGCCTTTTGAGCTCTGGCTTGGATATGTTCCTAATACTCCTGCCCAAATTCTCATTAACAAAATACCTAAATTGGATATACATTCTGGTGTAAAATCTTTTCTTCAAATGCAACAACTATGTAGAAATCATGCTCAAAAATGTATTGAAAAATCATTTGAATATGAGAAGAAAAGATGGGACAAATCCCATAAAGAATACACTTTTAAAAAGGGTGATGAAGTGTTGATTTCTACAGTCCACTTCAACTTACAAGGTAATAACAAATTAAAAGATCCATTTGTTGGTCCTTTTGTTGTCAGAAGAATGATTGGAGATAATGCAGTTGAAGTTATTCTGTATTCCCCATATGACAGAAAACATCCTGTTTTTCCAATATCTCTTTTGAAACCTTACACATCCAATAGTGATTTATTTCCAAAAAGGAGGGGTAGACCAAAGAAAACCCCAAATGAAATCACTGAGACAGCAGAAATTGAAAAAATTTTAAATGACAGAATAGTCACTGCTGAGAAAGGTACAGAATACTTATTGAGATTCAAGAATAAATCATCTGAATATGATTCTTGGATACCTGGGAAGGAGATATCTAATCTTCCTACTCTACTAAAAAAGTATAAAAAGAAAAAATCATAGCATTTTTTTTATTGTTTTTTTTAGAGTGAGGGAGTGTCAGCCAGGCTACTAGACTTACCCAGTGAAATAATTAATTATTTACTGGATGAAGCCGCACCTTATCATTTTTAATTTTTATTTTATTTTAGTTACATTAAAATTAGTTATAATAAATTAACTAATTACAGAATGTTCAAATTAAATTAATTAATTAAATAAATAATTAAAATTAAAATTATAATTTTGTCCCTTATATTTTTCTCTAACACTGTGCTCATTTGACAGGTTGGGAAAATTAAAAATTTAAATTAAAAAATAAACATAAAGATAAAATAAGATTGAAATATTCAAATAATATTAAATATATACAAAAAAAATCAAATTTCTTATTTAGGATTGACTTTTACAGTAAATATTAAATATGTTGATGTATTTCTGACATACTCTGTAAATACATCTTTTTTTTGACGCCTTCTTTTTAGAATAACTTTATTATTTGAAATACTTTTTCTGGAATGTTCTTTTCTCTCTCTCTTCCTACTGTTTTTAGAATTTGATTGCCGTGATTTGTCTCTCCTTTGCCCATAAAAGGCCTCTCTTTTTGTTGTCTTTTAATCATTCTATTTTACCAACTCATTTTACTACAACTACAACAGTTAAAACTTAATTATTATATTTTATATCATTAGTATTTACACCATACGTAATTCTAATTCTATAATCTATATAAATTATTAAAACATCTACCTCTTAATTTGAGTAAATAAATCATACCTGATTGAGAAATACGTACCTAATTATTGAGAGTCAAATAATACCTTAAAAATCTTCATATAACACCGTACCAAAGCTTCTAGACCAAAAGTGACCCTTGACAGTGTGGATATTATAGGCAGTATATAAAAATTTACCAATCCATTACAACCCCTTTAACAGCATTAATCAGGAAAAATTAGGCTTTCATTTAGAATAATAAAAGACAACATGCCTTTGATAAATTAAAGGAATGTTTAATTTCAGATATTATATTGGGAATTCCAGTATTTAACCTCCTTATTATCTTGTACATTGATGCAAGCTATACAGGATTAGGTGCTGCTTTACAGCAAAAGAAGATAACCAATGGTAAATTATCTGAAGTAGTTATCTGTTATATATTCAGAAGCTTAAGAAAGACTTAATTAAGGTATGGTGGCACCCATCTTGAATGTTTAGCCATTTTGTGGGCCCTGGAGAGACTTCACTACTATCTGGAAGATCAGAAGTTTGAATTAATAACAGATTTCAGTGCATTTAAATCATTACTAAACATGAAAACACCTATTAGGCACATGTTTAGATGGCAACTAGATGTACAAGAGTACGGAGGCAGAATGACAATCACTCACAGATTAAGACAGTTGCATTCTAATTTGAATTTATTATCCAGAAGTCCTCTGCCAAATAATACTTACAACCCATCTTATGTGCCTGAAAATGAGGTAATACATATATTTGGAGTTCATATAGTGTATTTATAGGTTAAATTTATGCAAAAAATATTGGAAAATTATTAATCTGATAAATATTTGTCTAAATTATCTACCATCTTAAATGATCCAACAAATACCTCTATAAGTGCATTAATTAAAAATTTACCTCCAAAATATAAAAATACATTGGAAAAAGGTAATCTATAAATTGAAGATGGAAACATATATTACAGAAAACAGCTAAGCAATGTAATAGTTATACCTCCATCTTTGAAAGAGTTAATGTTAAGTTCTTTTCATAATGACATCTTAGCTGGTCACTTTAATTTTAAGAAAACATGAACAAGGGCTAAAAATAAAGCCTGGTGGATAAAAATGAAAGAATATGTACAAAAATACATTTACACATGTGAATCTTGTCAAAAATCTATTAGATTGATTGAGAAGAGAGCTAGGTTTTTACCACAAATAGAGCAGCCAAATTCTCCATGGAAAATTTTAAACATGGACCTTTTCACTTGCTTGCCATTAGCAGGAAAAGAGAGTTTCACTTCTTTCTGGGTAATTGTGGATATACTTGAAAAAATGCGTAAGTTTACTCCTACACATAAAGAGGTATCTGAAAAAGACTTGGAATTAGTATGGTGGACTATAATGATGAATACTTCTTGGTTCCCCAAAGCCATAATCTCTGACAGAGAATATAAATTTACTTCAGAGTTCTTGATATCATTGATGGAAGTAATAGGTTGTTAATTGAAATTTTCTACAGCACACCATATACAAACTGATGGGCTGGCTGAGAGAATGATACAAACTCTAGAAGACATGATCAGAAGATATTGTGCCTTTGGATTAGAATACAAATACAATGAGAAATTCACCCATGACTGGGTAAAATTAACTCCTGTCCTTGAATTTTCTTATAATAGCACAACTCGTTCTGTAACAGATAGAGCACCATTGGAACTCTGGCTAGTTTGTGAACCAAATACCCCAGTAAATAATTTAAACAAATTGCCAAGGTTAGACATACACCCTTGTACTAAATCTTTTATTCATATTCAACAAATGTGTAGAAAGAATTCTGAGGAATGCATTCAAAAAGCATTTTAATATTAAAAGAAAAGGTGCGAGAAATTTCCTAAAGAATTTAAATTCAAAAAAGGAGATGAAGTCCTTATTTCAACACTACACTATATTTTACAAGGTAATTTTAAATAAAAGGATTTCTTTTTAGGACCTTTTTTAGTCAACAAAATGGTTAGTAATAATTCTGTGGAAGTCATATTATATGTCATATATGATAGGAAAAATCCAGTTTTCTATATCTCATTATTAAAACCTTACCATGAAAATGATCCTGTTTTAATTCAAAAAAGAAGAAAAAGGCCTAAGAAACAGCCTGAAGGGCTTGTGGAAAAAGCAGAGACTTAAAAAATACTAAAGAAAACAATCCTTACTAAAGAGAAAGAAACTGAGTATTTATTAAGATATAAAGGAAAATAAAATGAATTTGATAAGTGGATACCTGAAAAAGAATTTTCAAACCTATCCTCCCGTCTTAAAAAATTTAAAAAGAAATAAAATTTGGTTCAACCAGCTGAGAAGCTAGAAAGCAGTACTCATATTATTTTATGATTTTTTGTTTCTTTAGAGAATTAATCTTTAATGCTACAGATTTTCTGAAAACCTGAATATAAAAATAAAAAAATGAATAAATTATCATTTTTTATTGTCTTTTTCAGTGTGCAAGTGTCTGGCTTGATATTCCCTGGACTGTGTAAAAAGTACTTATAAAAATATTTTAAACCCATGGAGTATACATGGGAACAATAAATAAAGTTACACAAGTTGTATACATAAGTGAAATTTATGATAAAATACAATATATGCCATTATATTACCTTATATACATGCATATATCCACCTTTTATAAATCTTATGTATTCAATATTAACTTTTAATATGCTAGGGTAACATTAAGAACCTTAAAAATTAGGCTAAATAATTTTTAAGTAGACTTAAAGCTGTTGTTTTAATTGTTTTATGTGAAAAACATGAAATGTGCTTTGAATCATTTAAAAAGTGAATATATGCACTGTAAACTTAATAATATTAAAAATTAACCTTGAAAGATCAATTTTTCTTAATTAGGACTATTTATTTGCCTACTCAAATGCATAAAAAAACACTTTTTAAATTTGGTATTTTTTATGCCAGAAATGGCTTCTGTGTACTAGCCACATACTGCCTGCATTTTTCCTGTGTTAATATCTTCATTTTTAAAAAAGTTAGCTTTTTCACACTATAATTTCTCTGAAATTGTATTCCCACTATGGGGAAACACACTAAAATAGGCAACAGGCACTTATTTAGTTTTCTACTTTAATTTTAGGTGCATTGACTTTGTTATATGCACTAATTTCATTAATAGCCTCAAGCTTTTCACCTTCAATTCACTACCAAACTTAAATTTTCCTAAATTAGTCAAGGATTTACATGTTGTAGACAATCCTATAGTACTAGCTATAGGCCTTGACAAAGGGAGTTGGAGTAAAACCAGAGAGAAAACCCCCTGTTCCATTAGAAAAAAAAAATGAGATTTACCTGCTATAGTAAATTGGCTCCTGTTTACCAAAAGCCCCTTTTCCAATACACTTGACTGCCTGATCAGTCAATAAAGTGGTCTCCAGAAAGACTACCAAACCAAAGAACTGAAATGTAGACCAATGTCTACACCAGAGAAAGCAATGATACTTGATGTAGGTTGCAAATCCACACCAGAGACAGCAATAATACTTGATATAGCTTTCAAGACTACACCAGAGAAAAAATTTGCTAAGGTAAGTTAAATGGAGAGCTCACTTGCAACAAAACACAGCCAATTGTGGCCAGAAAACAGTGAAAACTGAGTGAGGAAGAAGGATATCACACCACACAATATGGGGGGCGGACTTGCTAGCAAGTCCGCAACCTTGGACCCAAACTCACCATAGATTGAACACACATTGAGCTATTGATAAAGGAGCCATACAATCAGGAATGAACACCACTCAGAAGAACAGTTTTAGGTGGGTGTTCAAGTAGAGTTCAGTATGGGTTCAGTATGAGTTCAGTCTGAGTTCCATCTGAGTTCCATCTGAGTTCAGGTTGAGGACTTGCTAGCAAGTCCACCCCCTATATTGCGTAGTGTCACTCCTGGGCGGCCCCATGATAGTTAGAGTTGCCCCAAACTTTCTTATTCACTATATACACACAGACTACTAATTAAGAGCCCATTCTTACCCGCAAATCTGGCGTTCCTGACCTCCATATTGCATAAAACCTCCCTAGAAGCACTTCCCAGAACTCTAGCACTGAGGCGGGCAGTCTGCCTGACACCGGGAATCCCGCCTGAAGCAGCCTGACCACCCTAAAGCCAAAAAACCACCAAAAACACCCAAACTACTTAGAAAATTCACCTACAACTACTAAAACCCTTAAAACACATAATTACGCTATAACAACATTGAGATATGAAATGTAGAGAAGATTCCACTCATTCTTAAAATACTAAGCACTTAACCCTAAGACTTAAGGTTAGCCTGTAAAACACAAAAAAAAAATTCAACAGCAATCTTTTGAAATGAAAAGTGAGAAATTATCCCCCTAATACTTAAGCTATGAAAAATGTGCTCAAGACATAAAATATAGAAAAAAAACTGGGGCTATCCAATGGCACCACGCGCAAAAAGCTGATGAAACCAGCCTCACTTTGCACTGACGATGAGGTGATGTTGGAAAAGGGTGCCACATTGACTAAAACATGGGCAGCCGCCACATCAGCTAAAGCCAAGCTCATATGTTGCTATGTGGGATCACTTTATCTCATGGTAACTAAGATGACATCTTATGCTCAATTCATTGCCTGCATAAATAAAAAATATGTTATTAAACTTCAATAGGATTAATTACGTCTTTGAGAGAAACAATATGGCATAAAAAAAAAGTGCACCACTTTATCATGTTAATGTAAAAACTAAACTACTTGTCTAACATCCATTGAGTGCAAAATTTGTAGAATTTCACCGTAATAAGATAAGTAACACTTAAGAAAAATATTAGAGTTTTTTTATGGTTTGATCTGCACTATAATTCTTGAAATCTTGCTGTTATCTATCTTATAAGTACTCAGTCACCAGGCAATGAATCGAGCATAAGATGTCATCTTAGTTACCATGAGATGAAGTGAGCCCACATAGCAACATATGAGCTTGGCTTTAGCTGACGTGGTGGCCACCCATGTTTTAGTGAACATGGAACCCTTCCCCAACGTCTGCACAATGTGGGGGCAGTTTTGTCGGCTGTTTGTGCGTGGTGTGGTAGTATCCAGATCCCTGTAGTCCCAATATTTGCTGCAAAATTCCAGAAAAACACCTAATTATTTAAACTATGCCATTTAAGACACACCAAAATAACACCAAATAAACCAACAAAGGGCTCTGCAAATTTTGGAAGACCAAATCCTCCCTCAAATAGAGAATGTCCACACTCTCCTCACCACAACCATCATGTTCATCTTTCTCTCAAAATCTGCTACTGACATGGGCCCCTCCCAATACTGCATTGAAAATAATCTCATCTGCTCCATCTCATAACTGGCTCATCCCTAAAGAACCTCCTGTGATGCCTGCCACTCTAGAAAGAAGACTTGCTTCAGACCTGGTAAATGTCCCTTGCAACTTCTTCCCCCTCTCCATAACCTGATCCACCTTCCACCAGTACCAAAAGATCCAGGACATCTATCCTAATTCCCAAACTGGTCCACAAATTACATCCTCCAAAAAAGAGTGCCCACACCACTACTACGGCTAGCTCTACCATCCCTGGTCGTTCTGATGGTAAGAAAAAAACTTCTTCATACTGAATTCCAATCTGACAATTTTCCAGCTTCTTTTCCTCCCGACAGAAATGATGACAATTTGGGAACCATTGAAACACCCCCACCTAACCCATTGCCCACCATTAAGGACAAATTTAAACATCATTCTTCTCAACAGAAGCATCTCTCACTAAACTAGTTCCAATCAACTCCTGCTAGGGACCCACAGGATCATGCAAAAAGGAAGAACCTCATACACCAGTTCAAAGCCAATGCTGAACATTTTGTTACATCTCTTGATCCTCTTCTTCCTCCTGACTCTTAATTAATCTCTTGACTTAGAAATAAAAAAAATTCTTGAACTCTCCAGACTTCCTGAATGCTGCCAATCATCTTAAAAATTCTTCAGTTTACAGTCTTGGTGGACTAATCCTCAGTTTTAAGTCTTGGGGGACTAATAGCCCTCATTTTATAGTCTGGGGGACTCAAAACCCTCAGTTTATAGTCTTGGGGGATTAAAAAACCTAAATCAAAAAGACAGAACCAGAGATCAAAACATTTAAGACCCCAAGAAACAAACTAACATTCTGGGGTAACTGTTCTACAGAGCTGTCAGCTCATCAGTTAGCCCCACACTTGCCTTAACAAAATTCAGAGACTCCCCCTTGGATGCCCTCTTCCAGAATCACACCAACTCCCATATCAGTTTATAGTCCTGAAGGACTCAACCTTTAAACAATCCTCAGTTTATAGTCTTGGGGGACTGTACCATTTCTCAGTTTAAAGTCTTGATGGACTTCTTGAAATTTTCAGTTTAAAGTCTTGACAGACTTTCCAGTGTTCAGTTTAAAGTCTTGACGGAATTTCCAGTTTTCAGTTTAAAGTCTTGATGGACTGATGCATAGCAAAGGCAGGGCCGCCTTAATGCACAATGCTCTGCAGACAACCTGCTGAACTTCCACTCTTCATTCACCATCTACACATCACTGATAAATCTGTTTATTTCATCTATTTTATTTCAACTATTGCTCTTTCACATGTTATGGCTGGATCACCAAATTTTGACCCATTGGAGCTTACCTGCTTCACTGCACCTAAGGACTACGCTTGCAAACAGTGCATACACATGTGCAGACCTTTCACATTCACTCTTCCTACTTCCCAGGCCAAATTCTATAACACGGTGTAGAGTAGACTCCTACAGTCACCTTGATGCAGGCAGAATCCAAGGGAGTTGGAAAAAAAAAAAGAAATCCCTGTCCCTCTAAGTAAACGTAAGATTCAATTAACTAAGCTTGAAGATCTTCTTGAAGTGTTGGATAAGTTGAAAATCTGAGAGAAAGACTTTGAAAGTGTTGGAAACCTATAATATAGAAAAAAATAAGTGCAATAAATGATTACACCCCCAAAACAAATACCTTATACCAGATTACACTGATACAAGTCACAGAAAATACTTAGAACAAGCCGCAACACTTGCCCCAGAGACTGAAAAGTACAGTAAAGTACCCCAGAAACTACTCTTGTGATGATCTGTTCAAAGGTGCCTTATTAAAGGTCTGCCCCAGATTTACCCAGTTTCCCACCAAAATTAAAGAGTGTTCTTTATTATATTTTTATTTTATAAATTTTATAAGAAAAGAAATAAATTTGAGTCACCCAGGATGAGAGCTATCCAATGTTACCCTATATGTTGATATTTTTTTATTATAATTGTTATTATATGTTAAATATTGTTAATTATCAAAAAAGACCCTTGTTATCAAAACTAAAAGACAAAAAACATGTAGAAGACTAAGATTCTCCCTCTTATATCTGATTCTCCTCCTCCAGACCTTTCCAACAAGTCCCTACATGCATAGGATCTACAATAAACTATTGATCTAACAAGCATAATAAATTCTAACCAAATTTTGCCACAATAGCCAAACTTTCTGCAGTGACCAAACTTTGCACTAGTGATCAGACTTTTCTACAGTGACCAAACTTTACCACAGTGCCCAGACTTTTCTGCAGTGACCAAACTTTGCACTTGTGATCATACTTTCCTACAGTGACCAAACTTTACCACAGTGCCCAGACTTTTCTGTAGTGACCAAACTTTGCACTGGTGATCAGACTTTCCCATTGTGAGCAAATTTTTCCACAATGAGCTCTTTTTGCCATAATGAGCTAATTTTGCCAGAGTGAGTTAATCTTTTCACCATCACCAAAATTTTCCACAATGACAGAATTTTTCCAGTACACTTCGCTTTTGCGCCGGAAAATCACCGGAGAGCACCGAAAAAAAATAGCTACTCCATGAGCACACTGCATCCACCAAAAAAACCAAGAGAGCCCTAGAAAATCTAGTAAAACCAATACCAAATCCATGAAACCATCAAATAACAATAGGAATACCAACATATATCCATTCCAAAACACCATAAATCCTCCAAAAAATCACCATAAATCCACCCAAAAAAAATCCAGTCAACTCCCTTCAACCAAATTAACACCCGCTAACACCATGATTTTCTTCCAACCAAGGTCCAATCAAATTTTCACCTAAGTAGCCTACCCAGATTTGGAATGCCACAATGGCCTGTGATTCTTGCAATTCCAAAAAGAAAAGGTGACAGAGATTACAACTACCCAATACCTCAGCCTTCACCTTAACATAAATATATATCCAGATCACCTACCAGGTCACCTGAGCTTGTAACCGCTTCTTCTTCCTTGTCTCCTGCTCCTTCCATAGATCACACTATTCTACTCCCAAGACCATGCCTAAAAGACCAACTTTATCTTCCCAAGAATCTTCTTTCCTCTCAACAAATTCAGCAGAATTGGCACCAAAATCAGCTCCTAGGCTGCTGGACTGCATCCAGGCAGCTCTCCCATCGTCAGGCAGCCCACCCGCCTTGTCAGAAAACAAAAATCAGGCTCAGAACATTCAAATTCAGCCAGAAAACAACTAAAATCTTCTATCCAACACCGATAAATCAACACCCCAACCTCCTAATTCTCCCAGAGCAATGCATAACGCCTCCATTTCCTCTTCTATCAACACCAGAAACTTTAACATCTCCATAAATCTTCCCAAAGGGCCCACTACAAACACCAGAACAGCCAAAACTGTTTCTAAACGCAAAACTCCTGTTACTTCAAGATAAAACCACTTCACCTCTCCTCTAGATGCCAATTATTCCTCTGATACTTCTTCTTCTTCTGGATCTTCATCCAGCAGATCCCAATCATCCACCAGAACCCCTTCTTCTGTTCCTTCCCTCAATCAACCTGGAACTCCTCCTCCAGCATCTACCAAACCTGCACCAAGCAATGATATAAACAATAACAACAACAACAGCCCTGCTGTTGCAGCCAAGGCACAGGAACCTCCTTCTTATCCTTCATCTTCTCAAAACCATGCAGAGGATGACCCCAAAAATCCATACCTCCATCTGGCAGACCCTCCTACAACACCTATTCAATACTCTTCAGCTGTCCAGATTCTGTCTGCATACAAATTTGAGGATCTCCCAATCTGTAAGTACCAAAAAAAATAACAAAATTAAATTTCTTCAACAGAGAATAATTATTGAACCAATTCTTTTGTTTTTAGTTGTAACCCCACCTCCTGCAACTGCATTTGGGACTGGCCAACCCCTAGAAACAAATTTGACGCTGGATTACGCTGATATGAAACAACACATTAGCATTATGTGTTCCAACATTCTTAAAGCCTTTGCTCATCATGGTCTGTTGAATGATTTTGAGAAGAATCTGAGAAAACAACTCCTTGATGACCACTGGAAGATTTCTCAAATTCTCAAGCACACTTTCCAGCACTCCATTCCTGTTTCTTCTTCTCCTTCCCACAGTTCACCTTCTGACCCAGTTCCGGACCACTATAGCCTGTATACTTTCTCCAGCCCCCTGCACTACAAAGAGCACAGTTCTTTCTCTAATCCAAACAAGAAACAAGAATTCCAACACCATCCGGACCAACTGCCAGAGGCTTCTTCATCCCGTCATTAAATAAAAGAATTTCAAAAAAATGTACTAATTAAAAAAATAATAACAGCTAACAGATATATAAAAAATTTGTTTCATTTTATTTTCATTTTTATTTTTATCTACTAAACTACTAACATACTAAAAAATAATTTGAAAGTGAAATTAAAATGAAATAAATAAAATAATATGAACTAAATAATTATTACAAATGGTATCCCCCAGCCAATTGATGAGCTGTTCCCCTGATACCTTACCCATATCCAAGTGCACCTTGATGTGGATACACCATTAAATATTTTAAATGATTTAAGATAAAAAAAATTAGAGATTAAAGAAACTAATAAAAAAATGAAACATAGAAAAAAATGAAATAAATAAAAAAGAAAATAGCATTGCCCAGCCAGTTGATGAGCCTTTCCCCACCAATGCTTGCCAACATTCAGGTGACCCTGATGTGGTAACACCATATTTGTGTGATTTTTCCCTCTTTACATCCCAATAACCCCCATAAAAAATTAAAAGAAAAAAGTGAAAAAAGAAAATAATCTAAAACTACTATCTAAAACAACCATAAACACAAATTTCAGAAAAAAAAAGAAAAATTTCAATCCAAAGAAATGATCACTAAGTGGGCTCCCTCCAATAAGTAAAAATGATGGGAGACCACCAGTGATCCGCAGCCACTCCAAGGAAACAAAGAAGCCAGTTTAGAGCCTTAGTGGACTAAAACCTGAATAACAAAAACCAGAACTAGGATTCAACTAGGACAAACAAAATACTTGAAACAGACATTATGGGGTAACTGTTGATAGAAAAGCCAGCTCATCAGTTACCCCCACACTTTCCAAAGTAAAATCTAGAAGCCCTCCCCTAGGTACCTTCTAACAAAAATACAACATCCAACACAAAAACCAAAACCAATAATCGTGAAGAGTCCGGCACTTGAAGATCAAAAGAATTTCCATATTAGTGTCGTAGAGGAATTAAAACCTGTGAAGAAAAAAAACCAATACTAGGGTTCAACCAATTGAAGAGAAGGGGTTGGAAACAGAAAATCTGGGGTAACTGTTGATAGAGCAGCCAGCCCATCAGTCACCCCCACCCTTGCCAAGGCAAAATATAGAAGCCCCACCCATGGGTACCATCTAACAAAAAGTTTCCAACAAACAGATGCACAGCATCACCACAAAAAAAACCCAAAATTAAAGAATGGTCCATAGTTTATCCTCATTGAAGAGTCAATCTTCTTCACTTCTTGTTCCTCTAGGGTAAAATCTCTTCACCTGATACGCAGCCACTCTCTTCTTTAAGACTGCACCATCAAACTCTTCCAACACATAAGAACCTCCAGACACCTGATATCTAACTCTGTAAGATCCATTCCATCTTTCAGCAAACATATTTCCCCACTGACTCTCCAAACTTCTATTATACACCAAAACCAAACAAACAGGTTTCAGGTGATTCCTGAGTCTATGAGCCAACTTCTTGTCTCAGTATCTGATTGATTGATTTCTTATTTTCATCATTCTAGAGTATTCCTTCTCTTGAAATTCTCTCTACATTATTCCTGTTGCATCCTGGCAAAGAGAAAATCTTCTTTTGAACATACATCATCCCAATCAATTCCAAGATAAGAGATGGCTTCCAAATCCACTGGTAGAACAGCCGTTTGACCAAACATTAATTCATAAGGAAAATAGCTAGTTGTCCTCTTCACAGTGACCCTATCAGCAAAGAACAACAAGGGTAAATAATGCCTCCATTTTTCAGCACTATCTCCACACATCTTCACTAAATTATTCTTGATAACTTAGTAGCCTCTTTCAACCATTCCTTCAGCTTCTGGATAATAAGGTGTAGCCACTCTAACTTTAGAACCAATACTTGCCACAGCTTCTTTGAATTCAGCTCCAAACTCTGGCCTACTATCATCAGTCACCAACTTCATCAACCCATATCTAAATACCCATTCTTTCTTGAAAAACTCTGCCACATTCTTGGCATTCAAATTAACCAGAGGCACTGCCTCCACCCAACCAGACAAATCATCCCTGGAAACAATCAAGTATTTATACCTTTCCTCTTTAATATGGACATCATCTAAACTGACTCTTTCAAACACAGTTGATTCGCCAGTAGCACAACCAACCTCTTTAGGTTTCAAGTGACTTCTTCTTTGACATTCTTCACAAGATTGAACCCAACCCTGCGCAGCCAACTTCATACCTGGCCAAAAAAATATGTTGGCTACTCTTCTATAAGTCTCTCCAAAGCCTCTATGACCAAGGTCTTCATGCAAAGACTTGAACACCAACTCTTGACCCTTCTTTTAAGTCACCACAACTTGAGTATTTTCATGCCTCCTCCTCATCAATCTTCTTTCCGAAACATAGAATCCAGGACTTTTCTTCTTGATTTACAGCCAAGTATTATCATCAAAAATATCTGGCCTCTCCAAGGTCAACAGATATTCAACCAAAATAAAATAAAACCCAGTCTGACCCCAGGTCTCATCTTCAAAATCCAACAAAACAACATCCAAGGGTACAACCCTATCATCAAAATCACCAGCGTGCACATGAGCAACACAACCGGCCCATACAGGACACCAATCCCTAAACTTTGGTACATCCCTTCCCTTCCACTGAATCTTATGATAATCCAGTTCACTAACAAAAACACCATTTTCCAAATTTGAGCCATCCCAAACAACAGCCCCATATTCATCAACAAAAAAATCCTGATCACCAGAATCAATTTCAGAACTATTCAGTTTATCCTCTTGGCGGAAGAGAAAACAATCATCCAGTTTATCCTCATGGTGGAGGTAACAACAATCTTCCAGTTTAGCCTCATGGGGGAGGAGAGAAAAATCTTCAGCACCCTTTGTGCTGGCTTAAACAACTGGGACATCTTTGTCAATCTCTTCAGGATTAGAATCTTAATCTGTGGGAGGTCTTCTTGACAATTTATCTGGCATCATAAAATTTTTACCTGGCTTGTGCACCAGGTCAAAAGAAAAATATTGAATAAATGCCACCCATCTAGTCATTGGAGCATTTGGAAGACTAGGTGTGTTGATCATTTGAACCAGAGATCTAGCATCCACCTGCAGCTTAAAATGCTGCCCCCACAAAACAGTTTGTAGATTCTTCAAAAATTTAGCTTCACCGCACAATTCTAACTTTGGCTGAGAGTACCTAGATTCCACCTCAATAAAAACCACAGACTCATACCTTACTGGTCAGACCTTCTAAGCCTTATCTTCCTGAGAAAAAACAGCACCAGCAGCAATATAACTTGAGTCCACCGCCAGATAAATTTTTCCAGCCTCTCTACCATAATTCAACTTGTGAAGAATAATATCTTCACCCACCACCTTCTTCAACTTCTGAAAATACACTTCACACTCTTCAGTCCATTCCCACTCTGCATTTTTCCTGGTCAACCTCCTTAAAGGTGAAGACAACAAAAAGAAATCTTTAATGAAAATCCTTAAATTCACACAAACTCCCAAAAATCCTCTGACTTCAGTTGTATTTTTAGGCCTTGGCCATGACTGAATTTTATTAGCCTTCTTCTTTACATACCACATGACCAAGACTTTCCAGAGCCAGAACACAACAACAAAACTTTGAGCCAGAGATGGTCAATCTAGCCTCTTCAATTCTAAACAACACTCTCTCTAGAATAATTGCATATTTTCAAACAAACCTCCTTATACCTGGGTTTTCTTTCAGCACTTCATTTCCATAATCAGTGGAGGTTCCTTTAATTCCACCGTCATCAATAAAAATACCAGAATGAGTAGGCACCTCATCCTGTAAAATCCAAGCCATTTGTGCTTGATAAACTGCTACTGAATTAGTTGCTCCTTGAGGCAACCTAGTGAGCTGAAATCTTCCCAGAGGAGTCTCAAAGGTTGTGAGTGGCCGTGAATCAGTGTGAAGTTCCCTTTCATCACAACCACCCATAATATCACCCAAACCGTAACACACCCTTCCAGCAAAAGCTTCCACAAAGTCCTCCGCACTTAGTGGCATCCCCTCATCCTTGATAGTAACTCTATTCAGGGCTCTAAGATCATGTACCGCCCTGAGCTTTCCAATCTTCTTTTTAACACAGAAAACCAGACTTGAGTAACCAGAAGTTGATTGTTCATAAATTCCAATCCCGACTCTTTCCCTAACGTTCTCCACAAAATAATCACAGATAGCAACAGGAATTGGAATAGGTTTGATTTGCCAAGGTTCATGACAAACCACAGGAATCAAGTAAGGCTCCCCATAAGAGTGTTTCAACACACCCCTTTCCTCATCAACAAATGCCACCTCCTTCTCCCTCAGCACAATAACGTGCAACAACAACATCTTTTCCTCCTCTGACAACCTTCAACCTTTCCATTGTCACTCTAGCTGTTTCATCAAATTCAGGAGGATTCTTTACAAGAGGAGTACAGTACAGATCTCTTGACAATGGAGGTCCCTTCAACAGAGGATTTAGACCTACAGGCGTAGGCTCATTGACAGGCCTAATCTTCTGCACCACCTTCTAGTACTTTGCGGCTCTACCTTCAACTTTAGGGATCTTCAGAACATCTTCTCCATCAGACCTGGAACAAAAACCCAGGGTTTTTCCATTGCTCACATGTGTGGCCAAGGTAATGTTTTTGAAAGGTGTGGGAGAAACCCTAGCGGTGCACAATTAGGAGGACTTACTTGTACTGCCCAATCTCACCACTCCAAAGCTTTTCCGCAATCCCACATCTCCATCTTCACTTCCATCTACCAATTCTTCAAATCTTGATTCATCTTCAGAATCACACCTTCTAAAACTGTGCAGTTTATCCTCATGCAGGAGGCCCAAAACAAGATCTTGCTGATCTTCATTCTTCAAAAATTTGTGCAGTTTAACCTCTTGCTGGAGGCCCAAAACTAGATCTTGCTGATCTTCACAAAAATATTTTTAATCTTATTTCTTCATTATATTCAGATTTTTTTTTTTTGACTTTCTTGGATTATCTTTAAAATTTTGTTTTCTTTTCTTGGGTTTTCTTCTTGCCTACAAAAATAACCAGGGGTTTCCCCAATGCTCACAGATGTGGCCAAGGTAATGTTTTTGAAAGGTGAAGAAGAAACCCTAGCAGTGCACAATTGGGAGGACTTACATTTAGACCCCAATCTCACCACTACACAGATTTTCCACATATCTTTCAAGAAAGATATCTAAACCAATATTCTTTTTTGAACTTGAATTAAAATTAATTGAAAATCTTGAAAAAGAACAGACAGTTGATAAAAAACTTGAAGAATACTTGCAGAGAAGAGAAAAATTAAAAAGAGAAAGTTGAAAATCCACTTGGTATATCTCCAAGGGAGCTGAATTACTACATCCTGGGATTTCTTCATCTTGGGGAGAGGTTGTAGCACTTGGGTGATCAGCCCTTATTACTCTAAAAAAGACAGACTCTTACTAGAGCATGAGCAAAACTCCAAAAATCCTGAGGCGGCACCCACTTCTTTTCTCCTCCTGCAAAAATCCATGCATTGACACATGGATGAAAAACCAGTCCTGGTTTCTCAACCATCATCTCCAGGAGATGAAAACCTCATGTGAAGCCTCCTTTTTTCTTCACCAGTCAACTCCAAACAAATTCCCATGTTAAATTGGTAACCAATTCTTGCATGAAAATCCATCAAGAATTGCCCACCCAAAACAGCTTAACATTACTTTTAGCAATGTAAAAATGAGCCTTTCCTGAGGCTCCACCAACATCCAACTTCACAGTTTTGGTGGTTCCCATCAACTCTGTCACATGACCACCTGTACCTCTCAAATTCGCACCAATACCAGTTTTGATGGGGAGGCTCAAATGAGTAGCCTCAAACAAGGAAATCAGGTTAATCTGAGAAACTGAATCCACCAATGCCCTAGCCTCCCTGCCACTCAAGGTGACATTGACATATCCCAAAGGAGAATAAAAATGAGCTTCCAACCCCTCTCCAAACTTCTCAGCAGAATCACATATGTATTCTACTTCCCCAGAAGACACTCTTCTTCTGGTCAGCAACTTCTTTTGTATATCAGCCAATCCAGGACTGATAGCATACAACTCCCCATAAGTAAGGTAAACCTGACCCTGTTTCATCCTCTCCAGAACAGAGTCCATAACATTTGATTTGCCGGAAACTACTGTACTTTCAAAGTGAGAACTTGGCTTCACTAACTTGGTCCTAGAATTTTCCTGAGGACTGGAACCACCAACAGATTTTCCGTCTACAGGAATCAAACCAGATCCCTAAACCAGAACCTCTAACTCTGGAAGGCCTTGGGAATGAGGCCAATGGAACAACCTTCTCAGAGTCAGAATCCACATCAATGGGCATTGGCTCTCCATTCATGTCCGATTCTCCAAAGTTAGGGGGGCCCATATTAGCAATCCCCTTCTGCATCTTGTACAGCTCTTCCTTGCTGTACTTCTTCCTAGCTGCACACAGCTTAGGATCCACCTTAGAAGCCTTAGGCTTTGGTTGGGCCTGAGAGCTGCTCTTTTGCCTTCCCACCTTTCCTGCCTCTACATCATAAACACAACCCAAGCACTCACCACTTGAATGCCCTCCACAAGAATATAATTCCAACCCACCAAAAGAAGTAGAAAAAGAGACTTTATTCACCTCCTTCCCTTTTCCCTTGACGTCATCATCTTGCTTAATAGAAGACTTCCCCTGATCAGGAATCTCCTTAAGCCTTGGTCTCCTCTGATTGAGACCAAACCTTCTCCTGACCAAATCCACAGGAGCCTGCCCCTCACTGGGCTTCACAAATTGACCATCAGGGAACTTAAACACCCTGCCATCAAACTCCACCTTGCCCTCTGTTGGCCAGTCTTCTAGAAGAAGGTAATAAAAGGGAGAAGGAAAAGAAAAGGAGAATGTAATAGGCAATAAATGTTTGTAGAAAGTAAAAGTAATAAGGAATTTATTTATTTAAATTGAGGCAACGACGACTTATTGTGGATGACACAAAATGAGGTTTTATTTAATAACAATATTATTTAAAGTAAGGGTTCTGCGAGGCAAACACTATAATTACTATCAGACTGAAAGCAACCTGTAAATAGTTAAATAAAATTTAAATTAGAAATTTAATGCTAATAAAAATAATAATAAAACGTATTATATTGACAGTTTATTCACAGTTAGTTTGTATAGTAAGTGATGAGGCTAAAGGGGATTATCCAAGGCGCTTTTATAGGCAATGGGTCCTCTGAAGCCCCACTATATTTGTAAATACAAGAATCATAATAAGATGAAACAAGAATATAAAATAATAATTGAAACATAACAATGAAGAGAAAAATATGAAACAAATAACTAAAACCCCAAATAAGAATCAAATTTTCCCACAATTAATTCCCAAATTAGTAAGTAAAAATAGTGAATAACTAAAAAAGCCTGGGACATAGGAACTATGAGAAAAATAATTCAAAACAGATGGTACAGTCTGCTTTTAAGGATTTTTAAGTGAAACAAGAAAAAATATTTTGACACAACAAAATATGTAATCAATTTCATTTTAGTATAAAGAAATTAATTAATTGTTCCAAATATGTAATTAAATAATTAATTTAAATGAAACAAGAAATTAATTTATTACTAAATTAAGTTGAGAATTTCAATACTATTTTTTAAAATAAGTATTATAATTTTTTTAATTTTTTTATTTACACAATTAAGGGTCCAAAAAACAGCGGCCATAATTATGGATAATAGTATATGAAAAGGTATATTTTAATAATTAGATTTAATTAATTAAAGTAATTACAATATAAGATAAACACTTGAATATAATTATCTTATAAGTTTTTAATTAATTAATTTATAATTATTAAACAAACAATGTGCCCTTTGTTATGGAATTAAATGCTTTTAAATTATCTTATAATAAAAATAAAAAAATATTTACTTTATTTATATAAATAAAATATTAATATAAATTTATTATGTAATATAATATTAATTTTAAATGCATACTCTGTAATTATTATGTCTTTATTTAACACTAATAAATTGTATGTTTATTTACTGGGCTCCTGGGACAGCCTGGCTGACAATCCCTCACTCCAAAAAAAAACAATAAAAAAAATGCTATGATTTTTTCTTTTTATAATTTTTTAATAGATTAGGAAGGTTTGAAATTTCTTTACCAGGTATCCATGCATCATATTCAGATGACTTATTTTTAAATCTTAATAAATATTCAGTACCTCTTTCAGAAGTGATAATTCTATCATTGAGAATTTTATCAATTTCTGCAGTTTCTGTGACTTCCTGAGGGTTTTTCTTAGGTCTACCTCTTCTTTTTGGAAATAAGTCACTGTTGGAAGTATAAGTTTTTAACAGGTAAATGGGGAAAACAGGATGTTTTCTATTATATGGAGAGTATAACACAACTTCAACTGCATTATCTCCAATCATTTTCTTCACAACAAAAGGACCCACAAAAGGATCTTTTAATTTGTTATTACCCTGTAAACTGAAGTGTACAGTAGATATCAACACTTCATCACCCTCTTTAAATGTGTGTTCTTTATGGGATTTATCCCATCTCTTCTTCTCATATTCAAATGCTTTATCAACACAAGATTGAGCACGCTTTCTGCACAGTTGTTGCATATGAACAAAATATTTGACACCAGGGTGTAATTCCAATTTAGGTAATTTACCATTGAGTATTTGAGCAGGAGTATGAGGGACATAGCCTAGCCAAAGCTCAAAAGGTTTCTTTTGAGTAACAGAGTGAACAGTGCTATTATAAGCAAATGCAAGACCAGGTAATAAGGTGACCCAGTCATGAGTAAATCTTTCATTGTCTTTATATTCCAATCCAAAGGCACAATAACTTCTAATCATATCCTGTAGAGCTTGAATCATTCTTTCAGCTAGACCATCAGTTTGGGGATGGTAAGCAGTAGATAATTTTAATTCACAACCACTTATATCCATCAGAGACATCCAGAATTCAGATGTAAATTTTGGATCTCTGTCAGATATAATGGCTCTAGGGAATCCAAATATATTGAACATATTACACCACCATAAGAAAGCCAAGTCTTTGGTGGAGACATCTTTATGGGTGGGAACAAATTTGCACATTTTAGTAAATCTATCCACTATTACCCAACAAGAATTATAATTTTCTTTAACTGCAATAGGAAGACCAGTTACAAAATCCATATTAATGATTTTCCAGGGAGCATCAGGTGCTTCAATATGCTGTAATAACCCTGCTCTCTTACCAGTCATTCTTTGGGATTTCTGGCATGAATCACAAGATTCAACATATAATTTTGCATCTTCAGACATATTAGCCCACCAAGCAGTGTTTTTGAGTCTAATCAGTGTCTTCTCAAGATCAAAATGACCAGCTAATATGTCATCATGACAAAGTTTGACGATAAATTCTTTCATAGGAGGAGAAATTACAATTACATTAGTAAGCTTTCTTATATAATAAATATATCCATCTTCAATAGAAAACTTTCTTTACTCAAAGCATTTTGATACTTTGCAGGAAGAGTTTTTATCAATGCTTGAATTTAAGCATTCTTAGGATCATTTAAGATAGTAACCAATTTATTTAAATCAGAATCTTTATCATATGAATCCAGTATTAATTGTAATAACTCCTCTTCCATATCAACTATAAATATACCATGGATATGAACAGTATCATCTTCAGGTACATAAGCAGGATTTGAGTCATTATTTGGCAGAGGTAATCTAGACAGAATATCCACATTGGAGTGAACATTTCCAGCCCTATGGATAACTCTGTATTCTTGAATAGCAAGTTACGACCTGAACATATGTCTGTTAGGTGTTTTCAGGTTTAAGAGGGACTTCACAGCACTACAGTCAGTTACCAATTCAAATTTTTGGTCATCTAGATAGTAATGAAGCTTCTCAAGAGCCCAAACTACTGCTAAGCACTCTAATTGAGTGGCACCATATTTCAATTCACTATTTCTCAAAGCTCTTAGAATATAACAAATTAAAACCTCTGAGGATTTATCATTGATAATTTGTTTCTGGTGAAGGGCAGCACCCAGACCAACAAAGCTAGCATCTGTGTATAGGACAAAAGGTTTGTTGAAATCTGAAAGAGCCAATAAAGGGGCTGTCATTAAGCAACTTTTTAATGTATCAAAAGCTTTTTGACAGTCATTATTCCAGAGAAAGGCAACATCTTTTCTGGTGAGCTTTGTAAGAGGCAAGGCTATGACCTGATAATTTTTAATATATTGTCTATAATAGCCACACATACCCAAAAAACTTTGGATTTCTCTTACAGAAGTTGGTACTTTCACATTTTGAATGGCAGCAACTTTGTTTTGGTCTACACAAATTTGTAAGCCTGACACAACATGGCCAAGGACTTTAAAGGATTGAAAACCAAATTTACACTTTTTAAGGACAAGTTCATATTGATTTCATCCATTTTTTGAAAAAACTCTATTTAAGTGAATCATATGTTCATCAAAAGTTTTAGAAAATATTATAATGTCATCAATGTAAACCATGAGTCATCCTTCAATTATTTCTTGATGGAAAGTGTTATCCATGACCTTTTGAAAAAGTGAATAAGCATTTTTAGGGCCAAATGGCATCCTAACATACTTATATATTCTCATATGAGTAGCAATAAGCAAAAAAATTTGAGAATTTTTCTCAACTGGAACTTGATGATATCCTTTATTACCATCCAGACAACTAATAAAATTTGCACCTTGCAAGGTAGCATTAATTGAATTAATTGTGGGCAAAGGATAAATATCATAAACAGTATAAGTTTTAAATGCTCTGTAATCACCACATAATCTAGCCTTATATTTTTCATAAGAGATCAAGACTGGGGAGATGACACAATATTTGGGGGTGACATCCACTTTCTCAATGATATTCATTTTTAATAATGTGGCAATATTATCTTCAATATCTTTTCTTTATGTTGGAGAAGCAGTATATGGTTTTTTCTTAAGACTAGGAGGGATATCACTCAAGTTAAAGGATAAGGTAATTTTCATTTCTTCCTGAACAATTCCTAAGACATGAGAACCATGAGCAAAAGCCATAGGGAAAGAGGTTATTGAGGCAATAAAAGAATCCTTTTGTTCACTAGTTAACTGATCCCCAAAAGAAGCAGTATTTATTTCATTTAATAAATCATCCATTTCAATTGTTGTTCTGGATTTACACTGGATTAGTGAGTTACAAGAACTTAACAGATTCCCAGAAGGTTTTCTAGAGGAGGAAATTTTGAATTTCCTTTTGCCATTCAATCCCAAGGTGAAGCAATTATTTGCTGGGTCCAATTTCACACCAAACATGGTTAAAATATCATTACCCATAATAAACCAATTGCTTAAATTATCATTCTTCATGACAACAAATTCACAAATAGCTCTGACAAAACCACCATTATATTTGAAGAATACAGAGGTTTTGTATTTGCCAATAGGAATTAAGGTAGAACCATACCCTCCTATTTTTCAGAAGTCATAGGTAAAATTTACTTAAATAATCCCTATCTACTGAAGCTAAAGCTTTTTCAGACACTACACTTCCTCCAGCACCAGAATCAAGAACTACATCAACATTTTTACCATTAATGATAACAGGTGCCTTCAAAAGGGATATAGGTATAGAATTATTAGTAATATATTTAATTATCTCAGCATTCTCTACTGAAGATAAATCCAATACACATTCTTCAGATATATTATCTAAATAATGGACATCCTGTTCCAACATTAAAACATCTTTAACAGATTCATTGTCATAGGAGATATTACTTTCACAGTCACTAGAAGAATTATTGACATCAAGTTCAACTTCATCAGTGTCTTCATTTTGTTCAACAAGATGAATTTTCTTGTCACAAACATGACCCTTCTGCGATGGTTTGCTACATTTATAACAAGTATTTGTTGCATATTCTTTAGGTGCAACTGGGGCAGAGGGTTTACCAGATTTTTCTGGGAGCTTTGTAGAAGGTTTATTCTGATCATTATAGGATTTACTAAGGTAATTTTTTGGTTCATATCTATGGTTGAGTAGTACCTCATTACAGATATTAATGAAAGAAGAATTTTCCCTTACATGCTCAGTTCTAGCCACAATCAAATCTCTAAGAGAACTTGGTAATTTATACAAAATTTTATCTCTCCAAATATCATAATCCATCTTTGGATCAATTGCTCTTAGGATTTTTGTTATTTTCATAAGAAAAACAATGGGCTTTTCAACAGAGGAGGATACATATCTAGTATTCTCATACAGTCTTTGCTGAGCTAACCTGAATTTTTAACCACCAAACTGATTTTCAATCAAGGATTTCCAATCATTCCATGTATAATGATTGTTATCTAAAAGAACAGATTCATACCACATCAAGGCTACATTGGAAAATAAAGAAATTAGCTTAGAAACAATTTCCTCATCAGGTAGTTTATAAGATCTCTTTAAATTTTCAATCGTTTGGATAAAGTGTTGCCAATCAGAAGAAGAATCACCATCAAAGGTAGAATATTGGTCCAACTTAGGCCAATTTTTCTGACTACTGGGATGGTACATTTTTTGGCTTGAAATATTCATCATTAATAATTCCTGAAGCTTAGCCAGGTGTTCAGAAATTTTATTATTTAAAGAAACAGCTGGTGCATGACCATCACAAGATTTTTTGCTAGTAGCAAGAGATTTTACAGACTCATTGTCAGCTTTTTAAATGGCTGAAATATGAGGAAGAAAGGAGGAACTTTGCTCAGGTTCTTTACCTTTAGTTTTATGCAGCTTATGGACAGAATTCTCATTCATACCATTTTTGATGTTTAAGGTTGAGAATTTTTCCTGAAGGTCAGACACATAGTTTCTTATCCTTGGAATTTCAGACAACTGGTCATTTAATTTTGCAAGAGATAGAACATTTCTGTACTCAGAAACTGTTTGTTTGGCACTTAGTGCATGGAAATCATTCCTTAGCTTCTTAAACTCATTTTGTAGAGATTTTATTTCATTTTTAATGAATAATTTTCTTCAATAAGGGGTTTCAATTCACTCAAGGTCTTATGTAGACTGATATTTCTATCTGAGATAGCTCTATGGCCACTCCTTATTTGCTTTTGTTGACTAAGAACAATATTTAAAGTGTCTTTGATTTTATAATAAGCTGTATCTTGTACAGAAGAACTTACCTTACAATGCAAGTGCAAATTATTTAATCTATCATTCTTATGGATTAACACATCTCTCAAATTTTTGCCTTTCACAACATTAAAATCAAGGGTATCTTTGAATATTTCTTCAGAAGTTTTCTCAATTAAGTCATAGACTTCAGGGGAAACAGAATCATTCTTAATTGCAAGAGAAGGATTAATTAAAGAAGTAGAAGTAAAATGTAGAGGTTCATCAAATGACAATTTTCGAATTCCATTAATAGGGCTACTAGTTACAGGAAGCTGTCTTTTAACAGGTTTAACTGTTCTTTCACCTAACTCAATAATATTACCTGCAGAAGAAGTCTTATTAGAAAAAATTCCCAAGTGACTATCAACCAAATTAATTACCATGGCAGAGGAGGAAATTTCCCATGAGACTGAGTTTGGGATTGTGCTTGGGCCTTCTTTCTCCTGCCTTGTTGGTAGGGATGAGGAGGAGGATGGAAATTGGGTGTTATGGATGGGCCAGGTTGATGATGAGGAGGATGTTTCACATTCTGCTGGTAGTGACTCATTAGATAATCCCATTTTCATTGCTCTACTTCCATAGTACTTTGATTTTGGATGGAGGAGCTGGGGGGCTGTGAAGGTTGAGCCTGAAACTGAGGCTGATCGGGAGGCAACTGAGGAGGGGCCTAGGCCTGATTTTGGTTCCTGAGTATCTGAACTTGATACCACAAGGTGTCTACTTTTGCCTTGTATTTCATGTTCTCTGTCTTCAGTTCTTTGATATGACTGGACAGATTGCTGATTTGTTGGGGCAGAGGAAGCTTTTTTATTTTGAATCCTTTTGGAAGACCTTCTTGAGGTACTGGAGGCTTTACTTCCTTCTGTTGTGCTGGGTGAAGGGGGTTTGATTTGTTTACTTCTCCTGTCATTTCCACATCCTGAATTATGTGAATTTTTCTTGTTAGCATAAGATTTTTTATGTTCAAATTTAGAAGAACTCACAGTATCAGCATTATAATCAATTTCAATTTCATCCACTTGCATGTTATCCATTTTCTCAGCCAAATTGTTGGACATAATAGTGGGAAGAGTAATTAATTCTTAATAAAAATTAATAAAAATCAGTTAAAAATTTGCTCCAAATAAAAAAAAATTTTTAATAATTAAATTATATAAAAAAAAGTTTTTAATATAAAGTAATATTTATAAAAAATAATTAATAAAATGGACTGCAAAGAAAAAATTGGGAATAAACAATTAAGTTATTTTCAACCAATTAATTAAATTACCAAAATTAAATATGGAAATATATGGGACTAAGTACAAAGTACTATTTAAGTCAACCAAAATTAAACAAAAATTATTAATAATAAAAAATTAATTTAATAATTCAATTTTTATTAATAATAATGTTAATTTCTTCTTGGACTAAGAGGAATTTAACACTCTATAATGGTCAACTAGGAAAAAGAAAGTATATATAATAATGAACACTTACACTCAGTGAATCAGCAATTAAGCCACAATCACTGTTATTGCAGTAAAAATATAGTAATATGAGTGAGAGGTGCAAAGTTTAACTTACTATAGTGATCGGGAAATCACTTCAAAAGAATAGATGAATTAATTTAATATAAACCTAAAAGATCGAACCCAAGTTCAAAACACAGTTGCGGCAAAAGTTTCTTTTTTTCTGGGTGGTCCATGCGCTATGTCGTTTGTCGCAAGTCTCGATTGTTGTTGTTGTTTGGAAAGGCCCTCACTTGTCAGCTAGTCATCTAGAAGAAGGTAAGAAGAGGGAGAAGGAAAAGAAAAGGAAAAGGTAATAGGCAATAAAGTTTGTAGAAAGTAAAATTTATAAGGAATTTATTTATTGAAAGTGAGGCAAAGACAACTTATTGAGGGATGACACAAAATAAGGTTTTATTTAGTAACAATATTATTTAAAGTAAGGGTTCTGCACGGCAAACACTGTAATTACTATCAGACTTAAAGCAACCTGTAAATAGTTATATAAAATTTAAATTAGAAATTTAATGCTAATAAAAATAATAATAAAACGTATTATATTGACAGTTTATTCAGAGTTGGTTTGTATTGCAAGTGATGAGGCTACAGGGGATTATCCAAGGCGCTTTTATAGGAAATGGGTCCTCTTAAGGGCCACTATATTTTTAAATACAAGAATCATAATAAGATGAAACAAGAATATAAAAGAATAAGTGAAACATAACAATGTAGAGAAAAATATGAAACAAATAATTAAAACCCCAAATAAGAATCAAATTTTCCCACAATTAATTCCCAAATTAGTAAGTAAAAATAGTGAATAACTAAACAATCCTGGGACATAGGAACTATGAGAAAAAAATTCAAAACAGATGGTACAGTCTGCTTTTGAGGATTTTTAAGTGAAACAAGAAAAAATATTTTGGCGCAACAAAATATGTAATCAATTTCAATTTAGTATAAAGAAATTAATTAATTGTTCCAACAATGTAATTAAATAATTAATTTAAATGAAACAAGAAATTAATTTATTACTAAATTAAGTTGAGAATTTTAATACTATTTTTTAAAATAAGTATTGTAATTTTTTTAATTTTTTTATTTACACAATTAAGGGTCCAAAAAACAGTGGCCATAATTATGGATAATAGTATATGAAAAGGTATATTTTAATAATTAGATTTAATTAATTAAAGTAATTACAATATAAGATAAACACTTGAATATAATTATCTTATAAGTTTTTAATTAATTATTTTATAAGTATTAAATAAACAATGTGCCATTTGTTATGGAATTAAATACTTTTAAATTATTTTATAATAAAATTAAAATAATATTTACTTTATTTATATAAATAAAATATTAATATAAATTTATTATTTAATATAATATTAATTTTAAATGCATAATCTGTAATTATTATGTCTTTATTTAACTCTAATAAATTGTATGTTTATTTACTGGGCTCCTGGGACAGCCTGACTGACACCCTCTGACACATTTTTGTTCAGAGCCCAACAATCATTACACTTATGTCCTCTTCTACCACAATAAGAGCAAACCCAAGGATTACTCCTACCAGCCTGCCTATCAAATTCTCTGGGCTGCAGAGGTGCCTTATTGGCCTTCTTAGCCTTCTGCACAAAAATGTGAAGCTTTTTTGTCAGGTCAGCTAACTGTTTCACCATTGGGTCCCTCTCCTGTTTTGGAGCCTTCACCATATTTGTTTCCTCCTTCTCTACCCTACACTCCTCTTCAGCCAAAGCCTCACTGACTTTGCTGACATACTTGGCACACCCCTCTTGATAGGTTTCCACTTCCAATAACTTCAAAGGGGCCTCCACCGCCTCCTTCACCTTGTTTAATGCAGGAAACTTCTGGTGCCCATTAGAAATAGTCTTCATAAAGTCTTTCCTTGATAGCTCCTAAAAAACATCCATCCTGAAATCTCTTGTCAGGGGGGACCAAAAAATATCTTTGGCAGTATTTTCATGTGCCAGCTCCTCAACTTCCACCAAGTATTCCACCACAGGATCAATCTGTAGGAGAAACTTTCTGTAACTATGTAAGTTACCAACACCGCCAATAGACTGCCATTCACTGAAAACCTTATTCAGATCCACCATAGTGAACCTGACACCCCATCTATCTACCATCTCCCTACACTGTAGCTTCCAATCCCTCTTCTTGTAGCCAGACATGGCCACAAGCTTCTTCTCCACCGCTCTATCTCCAATGAAGAAGATAATTTGCTTCACCATGTCTAGGTAGGAAGCACCATCCACACCAGAAGCAGTTTCATACTTCTCCAGAAACCACTTTACATATTCACCATTAAACTTGGTACCATCCCAAGTTTTAATCCTCACACATTCCCTAACCATCACAGCAGGCGGACCTTCCCCCCCATTGACAGTCACCACAGGAATAGAAGAACCAGAAGCCATTCTTCCAGTCCAAATCAATGAAAGGGCCAATCAAAAGCAACAGAGATTCCAAAGAACTAGCAGATTTTTACCCCATGTTGGTGCCAGAAATTTAGACAATCCTATAGTACTAGCTATAGGCCTTGACCAAGGGAGTTGGAGTAAAACCAGAGAGAAAAAACCCTGTCCCTTTAGAAAAACAAGTGAGATTTACCTGCTACAGTAAATTGGTTCCTGTTTGCCAAAAGACCCTTTTCCAATACACTTGACTGCTTGATCAGTCAAGAAAGTAGTCTCCAGACAGACTACTAAACCAATGAACTGAAATGTAGACTATTGTCCACACCAGAGAAAGCAGTAATACTTGATTTAGATTGCAAATCCACACCATAGACAGCAATAATACTTGATGTAGGTTGCAAATCCATCCCAGAGACAGCAATAATACTTGATATAGCTTGCAAGACTACACCAGATAAAACAGTTGCTAATTTAAGTTAAATGAAGAACTCACTTGCAAGAAACACAGCCAATTGTGGTCATAAAATAGTTAAAACTGAGTGAGGAACAAGTATATCACCTCTGGATTGTTGTATGATAATTAGAGTTGCCTCAAAATATCTTCTCACTATATACACACAGACTACTAATTAAGAGCCAATGCACACCTGCAAATCTGGTGTTCCTGACTGCCAAATTGCATAAAACCTCCCTAGAAGCACTTCCCAGCCCTCTAGCACTGAGGTGGTGTAGAAAATCCTATAGTACTAGCTGTAGGACTTGACCTAGGGAGTTGGAGTAAAACCAGAGAGAAAACCCCCTGTCCCTTTAGAAAAACAAGTGAGATTTACCTGCTACAGTAAATTGGTTCTTGTTTACCAAAAGCCCCATTTCCAATGCACTTGACTGCTTGATCAGTCAAGAAAGTAGTCTACAGACAGACTACCAAACCAAAGAGCTGAAATGTAGAGCAATGTCCACACCAGAGAAAGCAATGATACTTGATGTAGGTTGCAAATCCACACCAGAGACAGCAATAATACTTGATATAGCTTGCAAGACTACACCAGAGGAAACAGTTTCTAATTTAAGTTAAATGAAGAACTCACTTGCAACAAACATGGCCAATTGTGGCCAGAAAACAGTTAAAACTGAGTGAGGAACAAGGATATCACCTCCAGATGGTTGAATGATAATTAGAGCTGCCCCTAACTGTCTTCTTCACTATATACCCACAGACTACTAATTAAGAGCCCATGCACACCCACAAATCTGGCGCTTCTGACTGCCAAATTGCATGAAAACTCCCTAGAAGTGCTTCCCAGCCCTCTAGCCCTGGGGCAGGCAGTCCGCCCGACACTGGGAAGGCCGCCTGAAGTGGCCTGACCACCCTGAAGCAAGAAAAACACCAAAAACACCCAAACTACTTAGAAAAATAACCTATAACTACCAAAACCCTTAAAACACATAACTACACTATAACAACATTGAGACATTAAATATAGAGAAAATACCATTCATTCCAACAGTACTAAGCACTTAACCCTAATACTTAAGGTTAGCCCGTAAAACACAAAAAACAAAATTAAACAGCAATCTTTTGAAAAAAAAAATGAGAAATTATCCTTAAATTACTCAAGCTATGAAAAATGTCCACAAGACATAAAATATAGAGAAAAGCCAGGGCTATCTAATGGTAGCATCCAGATTCCCGTAGTTCCAATGTTTGCTGTGTAATTCCCTAAAAACAACTAATTATATAACAATGCTATTCAAGGCATACCAAAACAACACCAAATAATCCAACAAAGGGCTCCTCCAATGTTAGAAGACCACAGCTCTTATTAAGAATAGAAATATCAAGATGGTAATTTTTGTTTTTTCTTATATTTTAACTCATCTCTCAACTCATAAACTATCTAGTCAGAAACATATTTTTTGGATGAATATTCAAAATTATTTTCATTATATATATGAATTATCAATTCACATTAACATACTGAATACCACTCAGCAAGTAAATATTTGAATTCACTTTTCCTGACTTAAAATAATTTTACATGACTGAAAAATACTAAAAAGTGAAACAAAAAAATTTCAATTTATAATAGCTCTCTGAAATGTTTAGTTTTGAAAATTCTGGTAATTTTTTTCAAACAATATTAAATATTTAAATATGATTTTTAATATATTATAATATATTTTGAATAAGTAATAATTTAGAGTAAAATTATCACTCGAAAAATTGAAAGTTTTAAATGAGTTTTCAGCCCCATATTGAGCTATCATTTAAAATACTGAGTCAAAATTTTGTGCTTAAGGTGTACAGTGTCTGGAATGATTACTAAAACTCTTTTCATTCAAAATTTAAGAGGAGTTCATTTCAATTTCATTATAATACCACAAAAGATTCAGCTAGTTTTGTACAATAGTTTGAGTTGTTTTTCCAGCACAGTTCAGTAAGAGTTCCTTTAAAGTTCAGTCTGAGTTCCATCAGAGTTCCATTTGACTTCAAGTTGAGAACTTTCTAGAAAGTGCCCCCCAAATATTGTGTGGTGTATGTTCCTGAATGATGCAATAACTCACATAGATACATCTTTAACTTCCATTGAGGAAGCTGAAATAATAAAGTATGTAAATCATGATACTTGTAAGATAAAACCTATTAGAGCACCTGTTATAATTTGTGGAAAATAAATGAATGCCATTCTTGAAACTGAGGCTGCAGGTAGTGTAGCTTCTATTAATACTTTAATTAAACTTGATATTAAGTACAAAGAAAACCTGAAACCTGTGCAGACAATGCACTGGAGAGGTTTTTGTTCAGTATTATTTCCAATTGGATAATAAAAAACTGCTTTATTCTTTAAATATAATAATGGATATGTAAGAGCAGTATGTGAATATGTTTTAATGGATATTAATAATTGCAATGATTGGTTTAATATTGGCAATGACTTACTGACCAAATTTAGCATCAAATTGGATCCTGAAAATAGTTGCTTCAAAATAGGCATAAATGGAAAAAGAAAATTCAAGATTTGCTCTGAAAATTCAGTTTATTCCATTGCTTCTAAAGAAGAACAACTCCATGATTAAAGAACCACCTCTGAAGTGTTTGAATTGGAAAATTAAATCCAAAAAGACTCTTTCAGTCCTTAATTCTCAAAAATTGAAGAAAACAATATTTTGAGATTGATAATATCTTATCCTATGCTATTTGCTCATAGTTCAAAGGAACTTGGATTGGTCAAAGACCATGAAATGAAAATCTCTTTAAGTTGTGATTTGGATAATACTTCTTGGAGCTTCAAAAAGAAACCTAACCCAGCTTCTCCTAAAAAATGAATGACTTTGAAGACAACATTATGATGTTGTTAGAAATGGGTAATGATGAAAGAGTAGAAACAACACATAAAACTTTTTTTATTTCACCAGTTTTGATCTCTTATGAAACAGATAAGGAAAGATTATGTGGTTATTAGAGATCTCTGAATACATTCACTGTAGATGATATTTACCCTCTATCAAGGATAGCTTCTATCCATGCTACCTTACAAAGAGCAAAATATATTTCCTATCTGAATGGAAACAAAGTTTATCATCAGATTCCTGTGGAAAAGAATTATCAGAGTTTCTTACTCATAACCACACACATGGGGATATACAAATATGTGATAATGCCTTTTGGCCCAAAAAATGCCCCTTCAGTCTTCGTAAAATTAATGGATAGTTTTTTTTCAACAGGAAATGGTTGAAGGATTGCTTTTTATTTACATTAATGAGATCATATTGTTTTCAAAAACATATGATGAGCATTTATGTCACCTGAGAAGATATTTTGAAAAAATGAATGAAATTAATATAGAAATTTCATTAAAGAAATGTAAATTTGTGTATCAATCTTTAAAAGTAATTGAACATTTTTTATCTGGCTTACAAATTTATTTTGAAAGAATTAAGTGGCTGCAATAAAAAAAATTGATAAAACTAAAAATGTGAAAGATTCTCAAAGTTTTCCAGGTATGTGTGAATATATTAGGCAGTATATAAAAAACTACCAATCCATTTCAGCCCATTAAACAACATTAATCAGGAAAAATGAGGCATTCATTTGCAATAATGAAAGACAACATCCCTTTGATAAATTAATGGAATGTCTAATGTCAGCCCCAATATTGGGACTGCCAGATTTTATCCTCCCTTTTATCTTGTATACTAATGCAAGCTTTACAGAGTTAGTGGCTGCTTTACAGCAAAAACAGATAATAAATGCTAGATTATCTGTCAGCCAGGCTATTCCAGGAGTCCAGTAAATGATATGTTATCTTATAAGACCTGAAAGAGGGCGTAATAATTGTATTTAATGTATATAAATTAATATTTTATTGCATAATAAAATTATATAAGTATCTTATTACATATAAGTGTTATATTAATTTTTTTGTTTATATAAATTTTTATACATTTAAATTAAACATAATATATATTATATTCTACAAATAATGGCGCATTTTTATGTATTTAATAATTATAATTTTATATTCAATTAATTAAAAAACATATATTATAACTATAAGTGTAAAATTGACTTATAATATAATTAAATTAATTATTTAAATTTATATATTAAATAACACCTTTCATATAATATTAAACAATAATTAATGACGCTTCTTTGACCCTTAATTGTGTCAGGAAAAACCAATTAATTAATTTATACTAAATTGAGATTAATTACATATTTTGTTACGTCAAAGTATTTTTTGTTTCACTTAAAATATCCTTAAATCAGACTGTACCATCTGTTTGGAATTATTTTTCTCATAGTTCCTACGTGTTAGTCTCGTTTAGTTATTCACTATTGTTACTTACTGATTTGGGAATTAATTGTGGGAAAATTTGATTCTTAATTGCGGTTTTAATCATTTGTTTCATATTTTTCTCTACATTGTTATGTTTCACTTTTTCTTTTTTATTCTTGTTTCATCTTATTATAATTCTTGTATATACAATTATAGTGGCGCTTCAGAGGACCCATTGCATATAAAAAGGCCTTGGATAATTCCCTGTAGCCTCATAACTTATTACACACTCAACAATTTAAAATAAAAATTATTACACTTATTATTATTTTTATTAGTACTAAATTCTAATTAAAAATTCTAAATAACAATTTAAAGGTTGCCTTAAGTCTGATAGTAATTATAGTGTTTGCCACGCAGAACTCTTACTTAAATAATATTATTAATTAATAATAACCTCACTTTTGTCACCACTCAAGAAAACTGTCGTTGATTCCTCTCAATAAATTAAATAATCTTTATAAATTTTATTTCTTTTATTACCCATACTCCTTTTCTCCTTCTCCTCCTCTCTTTTCTTCCCTCTTTTCTTATCTCTTCTAGACCACTGACCGACAACTGAGGGCCTTTCCAAACGACGACAACAATCGAGCCTGGCAACGAACAACAAACGCACGGACCACCTAGCAAAAACAAAACTTTTGCCGCGACCGTGTTTCGTACTTGGGCTCGATTTCTTAGGTTTATATTATATTAATTCATATATTATTGTGAAGTGATTTTTCGATCACTATAGTAAGTTCACCTTTGCACCTCTCACTCATATTACTATATTTTTATTGCAATAACAGTGATTGTGGCTTAATTGCTGATTCACTGAGTGTAAGTGTTCAATTATAATTTTTTTTTCCTAGTTGACCATTATAGAGTGTTAAATCCTCTTAGTCATAGAAGAATTAACATTATTATTAATACAAATTGAACTATTAAATTAATTTTTTTTATTATTAATTATTGTTAATTTTGGTTGATTTAAAAGTACTTTGTGCCTAGTCCCAAATACATTGCCATATTTAATATTGGTAATTATATTAATTGGTTGAATTAAATTGATTGTTTATTCCCAATTTAACTTTGCAATCCATTTTATTAAATTTTTTTTAAATATTACTTTATATTAAAAAAATTTTTTTATATAATTTAATTAGTAAAAAAAATTTTTTTTTGGAGCAAATTATTAACTGATTTTAATTGATTTTTTTTAAGAGTTAATTAATCTTTCCACTATTATTTCCAACAATTTGGCTGAATAAATTGATAACATGCAAGTGGATGAAATTGAAATAGACTATCATGCTGATACTGTGAGTTCTTCTAAAGTTGAACATAAAAAATCTTATGTTAACACGAAAAATTCACATACTTCAGGATGTGGAAATGACAGGAGAAGTAAACAAACCAAACCCCCTTCCCCCAGCACCACAGAAGGAAGTAAAGCCTCTAGTACCTCAAGAAGGTCTTCCAAAAGGATTCAAAATAAAAAAGCTTCCTCTACCACAACAAATCAGCAACCTGTCCAGTCATATAAAAGAGCTGAAGACAGAAAACATGAGGTACAAAGCAAAAGTAGACAACTTGTGGGATCAGGTTCAGGAACTCAGGAGCCAAAATAAGGCCCAAGCCCCTCCTCAGTTGCCTCACAATCAGCCTCAGTTTCAGGCTCAACCTTCACAGCCACCCAGCTCCTCCAACCAAAATCCAAATACTATGGAAGTAGAGCAATGGAAATGGGATTATCTCATGAGTCACTACCAACAGAATGTGCAACATCCTCCTCATCATCAACCTGGCCCATCCATAACACCCAATTTCCATCCTCCTCATCATCCCTACCAACAAGGCAGGAGAAAGAAGGCCCAAGCACAATCCCAAACTCAGTCTCAGGGGAAATTTACTCCTCTGCCATGGTAATTAAATTGGTTGATAGTCACTTGGGAATTTTTTCTAATAAGACTTCTTCTGCAGCTAATATTATTGAGTTAGGTGAAAGAACAGTTAAACCTGTTAAAAGAAAGCTTCCTGTAACTAGTAGCCCTATTAATGGAATTCAAAAATTGTCATTTGATGAACCTCTACATTTTACTTCTACTTCTTTAATTTATCCTTCTCTTGCAATTAAGAATGATTCTGTTTCCCCTGAAGTCTATACCTTAAGTGAGAAAACTTCTGAAGAAATATTGAGAGACACCCTTGATTTTAATGTTGTGAAAGGCAAAAATTTGAGAGATGTGTTAATCCATAAGAATGATAGATTAAATAATTTGCACTTGCATTGTAAGGTAAGTTCTTATGTACAAGATACAGCTTATTATAAAATCAAAGACACTTTAAATATTGTTCTTAGTCAACAAAAGCAAATAAGGAGTGACCATAGAGCTATCTCAGATAGAAATATCAGTCTACATAAGACCTTGAGTGAATTGAAACCCCTTATTGAAGAAAATTATTCATTAAAAAATGAAATAAAATCTCTACAAAATGAGTTCAAAAAGCTAAAGAATGATTTCCATGCACTAAGTGCCAAACACACAGTTTCTGAGGACAGAAATGTTCTATCTCTTGCAAAAGTAAATGACCAGATGTCTGAAATTCCAAGGATAAGAAACTATGTGTCTGACCTGCAGGAAAAATTCTCAACCTTAACCATCAATAATGGAATGAATGAGAATGCTGTCAATAAGCTGCATAAAACTAAAGGTAAAGAACCTGAGCAAAGTTCTTCTTTTCTTCCTCATATTTCAACCATTAAACAAACTGACAATGAGTCTGTAAAATCTTTTGTTACTAGCAAAAAATCTTGTGATGGTCATGCACCAGCTGTTTCTGTAAATAATGAAATTTCTGAACACCTGGATAAACTTCAGGAATTATTAATGATTAATAATTCAAACCAAAAAGTGGACCATCCCAGTAGTCAAAAAAATTGGCCTAAGTTGGACCAATATCCTACCTTTGATGGTGATTCTTCTTCTGATTGGCAACACTTTATCCAAAGGATTGATAAATTAAAGAGATCTTATAAACTACCTGATGAGGAAATTGTTTCTAAGCTAATTTCTTTATTTTCCAATGTAGCCTTGATGTGGTATGAATCTGTTCTTTTAGATAACAATCATTATACATGGAATGATTGGAAATCCTTTATTGAAAATCAGTTTGGTGGTTAAAAATTCAGGTTAGCTCAACAGAGACTGTATGAAAATACTAGATATGTATCCTCCTCTGTTGAAAATCCCATTGTTTTTCTGATGAAAATAACAAAAATCCTTAGAGCAATTGATCCAAAGATGGATTATGATATTTGGAGAGATAAAATCTTGTATAAATTACCAAATTCTCTTAGGGATTTGATTGTGGCTAGAACTGAGCATGTAAGGGAAAATTCTTCTTTCATTAACATCTGTAATGAGGTACTGCTCAGCCATAGATATGAACCAAAAAATTACCTTGGTAAATCTTATAATGATCAGAATAAACCTTCTACAAAGCTCCCAGAAAAATCTGGTAAACCCTCTGCCCCAGTTGCACCTAAAAAATATGCAACAAATACTTGTTATAAGTGTAACAAACCGTGGCAGAAGGGTCATGTTTGTGACAAGAAAATTCATCTTGTTGAACAAAATGAAGACACTGATGAAGTTGAAATTGATGTCAATAATTCTTCCAGTGACTATGAAAGTAATATCTCCTATGACAATGAATCTGTTAAAGATGTTTTAATGTTGGAACATGATGTCCATTATTTAAATAATATATCTGAAGATTGTGTATTGAATTTATCTTCGGTAGAAAATGCTGAGATAATTAAAGATATTACTAACAATTCTATTCCTATATACCCTTTAAAGGCACCTGTTATCATTAATGGTAAAATTGTTGATGTAGTTCTTGATTCTGGTGCTGGAGGAAGTGTAGTATCTGAAAAAGCTTTGGCTTCAAAGGATAAGGAATATTTGAGTAAATTATTACCTTTAACTTCTGAAAAATGGAGAGGGTATGGTTCTACCTTATTTCCTATTGGCAAAAACAAAACCTCTATATTCTTCAAATATAATGGTGGTTTTGTCAGAGCTATTTGTGAGCTTGTTGACATGAAAAATGATAATTTTAGCAATTGGTTTATTATGGGAAATGATACTTTAACCATGTTTGGTGTGAAACTGGACCCAGCAAATAATTGCTTTACCTTAGGAATTAATGGGAAAAGGAAATTCAAAATCTCCTCTCCTAGAACTTCTGGGCATTTGTTAAAATCTTGTAACTCACTCATCCAGTGTAAAGGTAGAACAACAACTGAAATGGATGATTTATTACATGAAATAAATACCGCTTCTTTTGGTGATCAGTTGACTAATGAACAAAAGGATTCTATTGGTGCCTCTATTACCTCTTTCCCTATGGCTTTTGCTCATGGTTCTCATGTCTTGGGAATTGTTCAGGAAGAGATGAAAATTACCTTATCCTGTAATTTGAGTGATATTCCTCCTACCCATAAGAAAAAACCATATCCTGCTTCTCCATCAAAAAGAAAAGATATTGAAGATAATATTGAAACATTATTGAAAATGAATATCATTGAGAAAGTGGATGTCACCCCCAAATATTGTGTCATCTCCCCAGTCTTGATTTCTTATGAAAAAGATAACGCTAGATTATCTGGAGATTACAGAGCTTTAAATACTTATACTGTTGATGATATTTATCCTTTACCCAGAATTAATTCAATACATGCTACCTTGCAAGGTGCAAAATTTATTAGTTGTCTGGATGGTAATAAAGGTTATCATCAAGTTCCAGTTGAGAAAAATTCTCAATATTTTTTGCTAATTGCTACTCATATGGGAATATATAAGTATGTTAGGATGCCATTTGGCCCTAAAAATGCTCCTTCAGTTTTCCAGAAAGTTATGGATAACACTTTCCATCAAGAAATTATTGAAGGTTGGCTCATGGTTTATATTGATAATATTATTGTTTTTTCTAAAACTTTTGATGAACATATGATTCACTTGAATAGAGTTTTCCAAAGAATGGATGAAATCAATATGACCTTATCTTTAAAAAAGTGTAAATTTGGTTTTCAATCTTTGAAAGTCCTTGGCCATGTTGTGTCAGGCTTTAAAATTTGTGTAGACCATAACAAAGTTGCTGCCATTCAAAATGTGAAAGCACTAACTTCTGTAAGAGAAATCCAAAGTTTTTTGGGTATGTGTGGCTATTATAGACAATATATTAAAAATTATCAGGTCATAGCCTTGCCTCTTACAAAACTGACCAGAAAAGATGTTGCTTTTCTCTGGAATAATGACTGTCAAAAAGCTTTTGATACATTAAAAAGTTGCTTAATGACAGCCCCTGTATTGGCTCTTCCAGACTTTAACAAGCCATTTGTCCTATACACATATGCTAGCTTTATTGGTCTGGGTGCTGCCCTTCACCAAAAGCAAATTATTAATGATAAATCCTCAGAGGTTGTAATTTGTTATATTTCAAGAACCTTAAGAAATAGTGAATTGAAATATGGTACCACTCAATTGGAGTGCTTAGCAGTTGTTTGGGCTCTTGAGAAACTTCATTACTATTTGGATGACCAAAAATTTGAGTTGGTAACTGACTGTAGTGCTGTGAAGTCCCTCTTAAACCTAAAGACACCTAATAGACATATTTTCAGGTGGCAACTTGCTGTTAAAGAATACAGAGGAATGATGACAATTATCCATAGAGCTGGAAATGTTCACTCTAATGTTGATATGCTCTCCAGATTGCCTCTGCCAAATAATGACTCAAATCCTGCTTATGTACCTGAAGAGGATACTGTTCATATCCATGGTATATTTATAGTTGATATGGAAGAGGAGTTATTACAATTAATACTGGATTCATATGATAAAGATTCTGATTTAAATAAATTGGTTACTATCTTAAATGATCCTAGGAATGCTTCAATTGAAGCATTAATAAAAACTCTTCCTGCAAAGTACCAAAATGCTTTAAATAAAGGAAAGTTCTCTATTGAAGATGGTTATATATATTATAGAAGGAAGCTTACCAATGTAATTTTAATTCCTCCCTCAATGAAAGAAACTATCCTCAAACTTTGTCATGATGACATATTAGCTGGTTATTTTGATCTTGAAAAAACATTGATTAGAATCAAAAACACTGCACGGTGGGCTAATATGTCTGAAGACACAAAATTATATGTTGAATCTTGTGATTCCTGCCAAAAATCTAAAAGAATAACAGGTAAGAGATCAGGTTTATTTCAAAATATTGAAGCACCTAGTACTCCCTGGCAAATCATTAATATGTATTTTGTCACTGGTCTTCCTGTTGCAGGTAAAGACAGCTTTAACTCTTGTTGGATAATAGTGGATAGATTCACAAAAATGTGCAAATTTATTCAAACCCACAAAGATGTATCCACCAAAGAATTAGCTTTCTTATGGTGGTCTTACATGTTTAATATTATTGGTTTTCCAAAAGCCATTATCTCTGATAGGGATCCAAAATTCACTTCTGAGTTTTGGACCTCTTTGATGGATATTTGTGGCTGTGAGTTAAAATTGTCTACAGCTCACCATCCTCAAACTGATGGTCTAGCTGAGAGAATGATTCAAACTCTGGAAGATATGATTAGAAGGTATTGTGCTTTTGGTTTAGAATATAAAACAATGACAGATTTACTCATGATTGGGTCACTCTTTTGCCTGGTCTTGAATTTGCATATAATAGCACTTTTCATTCTGTCACTGAGAAAAAGCCTTTTGAGCTTTGGTTAGGTTATGTCCCAAACACTCCTGCTCAGATTCTCAATAATAAATTACCTAAGTTGGAACTACACCCTGGTGTAAAATCTTTTATGCAAATGCAACAGCTATGCAGAAAAATGCTCAGAGCTGTATTGATAAAGCATTTGAATATGAAAAGAAAAGATGGGATAAATCCCATAAAGAATACACATTTAACAAGGATGATGAAGTGTTGATCTCTACTGTCCATTTCAATTTACAAGGTAACCACAAATTAAAGGATCCTTTTGTAGAACCATTTGTTGATAAAAGAATGGTTGGTAATAATGCAGTAGAAGTTGTATTGTATTCTCCATATGATAGGAAACATCCTGTTTTTCCCATTTCTTTGCTTAAGCCTTATACTTCCAACAGTGACTTATTTCCCAAAAGAAGGGGAAGACCTAAGAAAAACCCTCAGGAAGTCACAGAAACAGCAGAAATTGATAAAATTCTCAATGATAGAATTATCACTTCTGAAAGAGGTATTGAATATTTATTGAGATATAAGAACAAGTCATCTGAACATGATGCATGGATACCTGGAAAGGAGATTTCAAATCTGCCTACTCTGTTGAAAAAATACAAAAAGAAAAAATCTTAGCATTTTTTTTTATTTTTTTAGAGTGAGGGAGTGTCAGCCAGGCTATTCCAGGAGTCCAGTAAATGATATGTTATCTTATAAGACCTGAAAGAGGGCGTAAGAATTGTATTTAATGTATATAAATTAATATTTTATTGCATAATAAAATTATATAAGTATCTTATTACATATAAGTGTTATATTAATTTTATTCTTTATATAAATTTTTATACATTTAAATTAAACATAATATATATTATATTCTACCAATAATGGCGCATTTTTATGTATTTAATAATTATAATTTTATATTTAATTAATTAAAAAACATATATTATAATTATAAGTGTAAAATTGACTTATAATATAATTAAATTAATTATTTAAATTTATATATTAAATAACACCTTTCATATAATATTAAACAATAATTAATGACGCTTCTTTGACCCTTAATTGTGTCAGGAAAAACCAATTAATTAATTTATACTAAATTGAGATTAATTACATATTTTGTTACGTCAAAGTATTTTTTGTTTCACTTAAAATATCCTTAAATCAGACTGTACCATCTGTTTGGAATTATTTTTCTCATAGTTCCTATGTTCCAGTTTTGTTTAGTTATTCACTATTGTTACTTACTGATTTGGGAGTTCATTGTGGGAAAATTTGATTCTTAATTGGGGTTTTAATCATTTGTTTCATATTTTTCTCTACATTGTTATGTTTCACTTATTCTTTTTTATTCTTGTTTCATCTTATTATAATTCTTGTATATACAATTATAGTGGCGCTTCAGAGGACCCATTGCCTATAAAAAGGCCTTGGATAATTCCCTGTAGCCTCATCACTTATTACACACTCAACAATTTAAAATAAAAATTATTACACTTATTATTCTTTTTATTAGTACTAAATTCTAATTAAAAATTCTAAATAACAATATAAAGGTTGCCTTAAGTCTGATTGTAATTATAGTGTTTGCTGCGCAGAACTCTTACTTAAATAATATTATTAATTAATAATAACCTCACTTTTGTCACCACTCAAGAAAACTGTCGTTGATTCCTCTCAATAAATTAAATAATCTTTATAAATTTTATTTCTTTTATTACCCATACTCCTTTTCTCCTTCTCCTCCTCTCTTTTCTTCCCTCTTTTCTTATCTCTTCTTGACGACTGGCTGAAATTATCTGAAGTAGTTATCTGTTATACATCCAGAACCTTAAGACTGGGGTAAGGTATGGTGCCTCCCAACTGGATTGTTTAGCTTTTGTGTGGTCCCTGGAGAAGCTTCATTACTATACGCAAGACCAGAAGTTTAAATTAATAACAGATTTCAGTGCAGTAAAATTGTTACTAAACATGAAAACACCTAATAGACACATGTTTAGATGGAGAATAGCTTTAAAAGAGTACAGAGGCAGAATTACAATTTCTCACAGAGCAAGAAACTTGCATTCTAATTTGGATTTATTATCCAGAACTCCTATTCCAAATGATACTGTAAATCCAGCTTCTGTGCCTGATAATAAGGTAATACATATATTTGGGATTTATATGGTGGATTTAGAGGAAGAATTCATGCAAAAAAAATTAGAAAATTATTCATCTGATAAATATTTGTATAAATTATCAACCATCTTAAATGATCCAACAAATGCCTCTATGAGTGAATTAATAAAAACTTTACTTCCAAAGTATAAAAATGCATTGGAGAAAAGTAAACTGTCAATGGAAGATGGATACTTGTGTTACAAGAAAAAGCTAAGTAATGTAATGGTTATGCCTTCATCTATGAAAGAGTTAATGTTTAAAACTTGCCATGATGACATCTTAGCTGTTCATTTCGATTTTAACAAAAAATTAAATAGGTTTAAAATATATTCTGGTGAATAAACTTGAAAGAAGATGTACAAAAATTCATTGAAACATGTGACTCTTGCCATAAATCAAATAGATTACATGAAGGAGAGCTGGGTTGTTGTAAAAAGTAGAGCAGTCAAAAGCTCTAGGAAAATTTTAAACATGGACTTGGAAATTGGTTTTCCATTATCAGCAAAAGAAAGCTTTAATTCTTTCCGAGAAATTGTGGATAGACTAACAAAAATGTGTAAGTTTATTCCTACCCAAAATGAAGTATCTGAAAAAGAGTTGGAATTGATATGGTGGAATCAAATGATGAATACTACTAGGTTCCCCAAAGCCATAATCTATGACTGAGACCCAAAATTTACTTCAGATATCTGGGCATCTTTGATGGAAGCATCAGGTTGTCAATTGGAATTTATCTACAGAACACCATCCACAAACTGATGTGTTGGCTGAGAGAGTGATACAGAGACCGGAAGATATGATAAGAAGATATTGTGCCATCAGACTAGAATACAAAGACAATGAGAAATTTACACATCACTGGGTAAAATTAATTACAGCCCTTGAATTTATTCATAATAGCACATCTCATTCTATAACAGAGATAAAGCCTTTAGAGCTCTAGCTGGGATATGTTCTAAATGCCCCAGTAAAATGTTTTAAGAAATTAACAAAGTTAGATATAAACACTGATACTAAATCTTTCATTCATATTTATCAGATGTGTAAAAAAATTCTGACTAATTCATTTAAAAATCATTTGAATATGAAAAGAAAAGGTGGGATAAATCCCATAAAGATTTTGAATTTTAAAAAGGAGATAAAGTCCTTATTTCAACACTAAATTTTAACTTAGAGTGTATTGTTAAATTGGAAGATCCTTTTGTGAGACATTTTTTAGTCAACAAAATGGATGGTAATAATTCTGTGGAAGTCATACTGTATTCCCCATATGATTGAAAACATCTAGTTTTCCTTATCTCATTATTAAAACTTTACCCTTCCAATTTTCCTGTTTTCTTTCCAAAAAGAAGAGGAAGGCCTAAAAAAAAACCTGCAGAACATGTGGGAAAAAAAGAGATAAAAAAATTCTCAAGAAAGAAACCTCACTTAAGAGAGAGGGAATGAGTATTTGTTAAAATACAAGGGAAAATCAAGTGATTTTTATAGGTGGATACTTGAAAATAAAATTTTAAATCTACCTTCCTTTCTTAAAAAATTTAAATACATATAATTTTATTTCCAACATGCTATGTGGTTAAGATAAATTGTCAAGGGTCACTTTTGGTCTAGAAGCTTTGGTACGGTGTAATATGAAGATTTTAAGGATTATTTGACTCTAAACAGTTTGGTACGTATTTCTCAATCAAGTATGGTTGCTTTTACTCAAAGTAAGAGGTAGATTTAAATATTTTTATATAAATTATAGAATAGAATTACGTTTGTTGTAAATACTAAAGATATAAAATATAATAAATAAGTTTGGGTTGTAGTTATTGTAATAAATTGAGTTGGTAAAATAGAATGATTAAAAGATAACAAAAAGAGAGGCCTTTTATAGGCAAAGGAGAGACAAAGCACGGCAATCAAATTGTAAAAACAGTAGGAAGAGAGAGAGAAAAGAACATTCCAGAAAGAGTATTTCAAATAATAAAGTTATTCTAAAAAGAAGGCGTCAAAAAAGATGTATTTACAGAGTATGTCAGAAATACATCAATATATTTAATATTTACTGTAAAAGTCAATCCTAAATAAGAAATTTGATTTTTTTGTATATATTTAATATTATTTGAATATTTAAATCTTATTTTATCTTTATATTTATTTTTTAATATAAATTTTTATTTTTCCCAACCTGTCAAATGAGCACGGTGTTAGAGAAAAATACAAGGGACAAAGTTATAATTTTAATTTTAATTATTTAATTAATTAATTAATTTAATTTGAACTTACTGTAATTAGTTAATTTATTATAACTAATTTTTAAAAAAATAAAATAATAATTAAAAATGATAAGGTGCTGCTTCATCCAGTAAATAATTAATTATTTCACTGGGTAAGTCTAGTAGCCTGGCTGACATAAATACTGTTATTTTCTTTTTTTTATTTATTTAAAGAATTATTCTTTAATGCTACAGATTTTTTTTAATAACTAAAAAATTAAAATCAAAAATGTATGTTATCATTTTTTTATTGTCTTTTGGGTGGGCAAGTGTCAGCCTGGATATTTTCAGGACCAAGTAAATAAGCATATAAAATATGCTTGATGCATTTATTAGGCATGGGGATAGTAATTAAGTGTATACAATATGTATACATATGTGAATTAAGTCATATACTGCAGTGTATGCCATTTGAATGCCTTTAAAACATGCATATACCAACCTTTTATAGGTCTTATGTACTTAATTTTAATTTATAAGATATTAGGTTAATATTAAGTACATTAGAAGTAAGCTCAAATTAATATTAAGTGGTCTTAAAGTTTTTTTTTCATTATTATAGTGAATTAATTGATAAATACTCTTTTAATCACTCAAAGGCTGAATATATGTGCTATATATTTAATTATTTTTAAATTGTGCTTTGACAGATCAATTTTACATATTCAGGGCAATTTATTTGGCTACTTAAAGATTTTAAAATAAGACTTCTAAAAATCAATGATTTTTTATGCTATAAATGGCTTATGTGTACTGACCTTATGTTGCCTGCATTTATCCCATGTTGATAGCTTCATTAATAGGAAGTTTAGTGATTTTATGATAAATTACCCTGGAGGTGTATTCTCTCTATGTGTAATCACACTAAAGAAAGCAAGAGGGGCTTATTTAGTTTCCTAATTGCATTAATTGTGCTTTAACCTCATTATGGGGTGTCAAACATGACCATATATGCCATTCAAGCAAGCCTCAAAAAAGGTACCAAGCACATCATGTTAATTCAAATTACATACCCCATTAACTGATATACTTCAACAGTGTTATTTTTGCTGCACATGCCATCTGTTGGATACATCCAAGCCCCTCAAGCACTTCTTCTCCTTAACTTGATTAGTCAGAATTAGGTACACACACACCCATACCTTACAATTTTTCTGCACCTAATCATTAGGTATTCATTCTTATATGCCCATAAACTTTGAAGAAAGCTATAAGTTACCCCTAACATCATGTTGCAGCCCTTCTGAAAAAAAATTCATTGTGGGATATTCAAATTGCAGACATTTTGTCTTCTGACTTACACTTGAGCTATGCTTAAATTACATATGTGTTGCTGTAGTGCATTGTTCCAATCTACCTACCCCCGGAAATGTTTATGGCAGTGAATCTTACATTACAAAAGCAAGCCTCTCACATTAATTTGAGACTTCCAATGGTGAAAATCAAGTATTTCATCTATAATTTGCATTATTGAACTCTTATACTTTTAAAGCAAGCCTCTTGCACTGATTTGCTATTTCCAATGGTGAAAATCAAGGATTTCATCTATAATTTGTATTATTGAACTCTTATACTACAAAAGCAATCCTCTTGCACTGATTTTGCCACTTCCAATGGTGCAAATTATAGATTTCATCCATAAACTTTATTATTGAACTCTAATACTCTAAAAGCAATCCTCTTTCACTGATGTTTAACTTCCAATGGTGCAAATCTAGGATGCTATCCATAATTCGCAATGTTGGACTCTCACATTACAAAAATCAATCCTCTTACATTAGTTTCACCACACAATATGGGCGGCGGACGTGTTAGCAAGTCTGCAACCTTGGACTCATATTCACCACAGATTAAACACACATTGAGCTATTGACAAAGTAACCATAAAATCAGGGATGAACACCACTCAGCAGAACAGTTTTATGTGGGTCTTCAAGTAGAGTTCAGTATGAGTTCAGTATGAGTTCAGAATGAGTTCAGAATGAGTTCTATCTGAGTTCTGTCTGAGTTCAGGTTGGGGACTTGCTAGCAAGTCCACCCCCTATATTGCGTAGTGTTTGAAACTGCCAGAGATACAAATTATGGATGAAATCCATAATGTTCACTATTGGTCTCTTATACTACAAAAGTGAGCCTCTCACACAAATTTTTTAAATCTTATGTTAAAAATCATGGCTTTATTGGATGAGATCATTGTGATGTACACAGATTGATAAAAAAGTATAGCTAATATGTCAGGAGGATCAGGAGTAAAAGTTTAAGCAATAAAAACTGTTAAGAGTTTTCAATACACCTTCAACATTTACAGGCTATCCAGCTCACTTGAAAATCCAAGCATTTGTTTCATCCAATGTCTTATTGAGACTGAGAAACCAAGGCTTTTCATTGACTTTTGATGGGTTATGAAATGAATTTTCAAATGGTAGAGTGGCTAAACTGAAGAAACAAAATTGAGAACAAAGATTCAAGGTAATATAATCAAAAATATAAAAAATCAAGTCAGTCATTTTGATGGTGAAAGAATTATAGAATAGGATGATGTGGGGGGAGAGGAGGGTGAAGAAATTGGATGCACAGTGCATTGGGGGAATATATGTATTGGTGGGCTGAATTGTGGTTAGAGAAATGGAGCAAGAGTAGGAAGTATTTGAGCTCATGTTTGACATGCCTAACCCCAAGTGATCCATTTATGATAGTATCTTGGAAGGGTGTTTTGAGACTGATTTCCACCCAGTTGTATATGGTAATCTTTGAAACCCCCTATGATATGCACTCATTAAATTAGTAAACTTAAGATTAGCACCCAGAATTCACAAACATGCTTAAAATTGGCTAATTAGTCAATAATTGACTCATGAAAGCGCCTGTCAAGACTCTGCATTCAGTCACCCCACATTTCATGTCTGTTTTTTTGGTTTTGCAATGGGTTTTAAGGCTATTATTGGTTGCTTTACAATTGGGGATTTTCACAGGAGAAAATGATGATAATGAGTGTTTTAATATCTAATAATGATCTTCCTTATTTAGAAGTTATTTCTGGTTCTTTTTCTTTCCTCAATTAGTGTTTTATTTAAGGAATAAGAGGCATATATAGTTGTTTTTTGGGGGGTTGTTTCTTTATTTTGATGGATTATTCTGTGTTGTTCTTGTATATTTGGTAGTGACATGAACATTCTTTTGTGAGGGGAATGTCTTTTGGTTACTAAGGCCTGTGAAACTGCTTGAAGTGGACAATGAGGTACTATCAGGGTGTGTAATGGCCATGTACAGCAGTGTAATGGGTCTGGGAAACAAGGGGTTGAAACCAAGGATTTAGAGTTATATCAGGAGGAGGTTTTTTGGGCTATTATTCAACATTTTTTTACATCACCTTTTAAACATAAAACCAAAAAGTATACAATACATCTTCATGAGTACTGTTAAAGTCTTTTTAAATATTGTCTTAAATGAATATCTCCATTTTTCTACCAAGTTTAAGCTGTATACCATTTATAATAAGAGAGATTATATTACTGAGACCCAGATATTGAATGGGATTTTAATACTTGATTGGATTTGGACAACAGTATTTATACCAGACTATCAAAATTTTTAAGACAACTGACTAATCAAGCTAATCACCTCTTTATACTTGAGCTCAGCCTGAGCCAAATTATTTTTTTAATTACCCTGTGTCCTTACTGCTCACCAAGATTTATTTCCTATATTCTAATATTCTTTTCTCTATCTCTATCACCCATACACCCACACACATACTATTTCTCAAATTCATCTCAATCTTAATTTTATACTATATTATGTAACCTATCCTATTACTTTAGATTCATCACTGCTTGTCAATGAATATGTCCAGTGCCTGGAAGTATATATCCTCAGCACTCATTTTCTAATGTCACAAACTCACTTGTTTTTGTTGTTCATTACAACCAACCACTATCTCTTAGGATGAACTGGACAACTTATTTTATAGAATATGTAATGAAAACAAACTTATAGAAAACAGTATTATTATGATTATTATTATTATTTTATTCTTTTTATATTTTTATTAATTTTCTTTTTCGTCATACATCCCCCCACTCCCCTAACCCTACCTCTAGGTTTTTTTTATAAATAAAAGATAATGAAAAACACAAAAAATTATATAAAAAAATAATCATCATCATCATCATCATCATAATCAAGACATGATAATAATTTAATTTTTTTTTTCATACATGGCTAGGTAGGAGGTGGGTAGGTTCATTAGATGAATCAACAACAACAACACATTTAGATGAGGTATGGATGATGTCACACTGTCAAGCTCATACTAGAACTAAAGTGGGAAGTGATTAGAGATCAAATATCAAGCTTCCATTGTTTCTTCTTCTACTTCTTCTTTTTTTTTATTTTTGGTTGGTAATATTCATGAAGGGTCATTTTCCAAAAAAGTGTCTCAAGTATGTGATATTAATTAAGTATTGAGTAGACTTTAGGTTAATAAGAGTTGAGATGGGGTGTCAGCCAGGCTATACCAGGAGCCTAGTAAATGATATTTTAACTAATTGGACCTGAAAGAGGGCATAAAAAATTGCATTCAATGTATGTGAATTAATATTTTATTGCATAATAAAATTATATAAGTGTTATATTAATTTTATTGTTACATAAATTATTTATACATTTAAATTAAGCATAATATATTCTATATTCTAAAAATAATGGCTCATTTTTATGTATTTAATAATTATAAATTAATATTTAATTAATTACAAACATATATTATAAGTATATGTGGAAAATTGACTTATAATGTAATTAAATTAATTATTTAAATTTATCTATTAAATAGAAACCTTTCATATATTATTAAACAATAATATTAGGCGATTTTTTGACCCTTAATTGTGTCAGAAAAAAATTATTAAATAAATTATAATACTTATTTAATAACATAGTATTTAAATCCCCACTTTAAATTACAAATATCATTAAATTAGTTATTTGTTTCATTTAAACTAGTTATTGAATTAATTACATAGTTAAAACAATTAATTAAAATTGCTTTATAATGGATTGGATTGATTACATGGATTTTTGCGTGAAAATAATTCTATTTGTTTTAATTAAACCCTTTACATCTCACTGTAATATCTGTTTTGGGTTATTTTAGTCACTGTTCTTATGTTTCAGACTTACTTTCAGCCTGGCTACTAGACTTACCAAGTAAAATAATTAATTATTTTACTGATTTGAAGTCACGCCCCTTCTTCTGACTAACAATTAATTATTTACTTAAGTATTACTTACAACTAACTAGTTAAGTACATTAAGTAGTATAAATAATTAATGTAAATAAATGTCCCCTATATTTTTACTCCCTAACACCGTGCTCAATAGTATAAGATTGATTGGGAATAAAAATTAATGATAAAATTATAATAAAAAAATTTTAAGATTATTATATTACCTCATTGAGAAATCAGGAATCCCATGAAAGTAATATAATTCATTAATTGTTATGTAACTAATTGTGACAGTCCAAGGAACTCATACTTTATTGCTAATAAAATTCATGCTCTTGTTGACATACCAATTCATTTATTTTCTTATGTCATATATGTACTCCTTTTAGTCATTCTTTTTCTCACATTCTTACAGTATATGGTGTAAATTCCATATCTTTTATTCCCTCATGTTTTGCCTATAAAAGGCCTCCACTTTTTGTGCTTTTAAAAACATTCCTTAATTACTTACTTCATTAATACATTTACAATACAAACGTTTATTTCTATATTTTATAACATTAGTATTTAAAACAGCCTAATTCTAATCTATAATTTATATTAATATTTGACTTTACCTCTTATTATTTGAGTAAAATAATCAAAGTGATAAAGAAATATGTACATTGTCTTGAGATTCCATTTAATCCTGTGAAATCCTAGTATAAACCTTGAATAAATCTCCTAGACAAAAAGGAGCCCTTGAAACTTACTTAGTTACTGATTATTTTAACTAATTGATTTGGGAACTTATGGTGGGAAAATTGGTTACTTATTCACGGGTTTAGTTTATTGTTTTATGTTTTTCTCTCAATCTCTATGTTTTAAATCTATTCTTTTCTATTCTTGTTTCATTTTATTACTATTTTGTAATTACTCATTTGTGGCACTTCAGAGGGTCCTTTGCATATAAAAGGCTTTGGATAATCCCCTGTAGCTGCATCATTACTTTACACTCAACAAAATTCCATTTTATTACATTTATTATATCTTTATTAATATTAGTACTCTAAATTAAAAAGTATATAAATTGTCCTAGGTTGCTTTAAGTCTGAAAATAATTATTATTGATTGTCATGCAATTAAACATAATTACTAATTAAATAAATATATCATAATTTAAAAACCCTTACTTTTGTGTCAAGTCCCCACGCACTCTTGTTGCCTTCTCTTCTCAAATACACATATTATTTTATTACTATCCACCTTTACAATATCTTGTCTTCCCTCTCTATTGTCCTTCTTCTCCTTCTCCTTCTTCTAGACAACCGGCCGATATGGTGCGGTATATATATATTAATTTTAGTTTGAATAGTCTTTCTTGGCATGACTTATACCCTAAAAAATAAATAAATAAATAAAGATAAATACAAAAACAGTATGTAAAATTCATTTTTTTTTTTAAATTTTTTTAAATTTTTTTTTAAATTTTTTTTATAATTTTTTTTATAATTTTTTTTATAATTTTTTTTATAATTTTTTTTTAATTTTTTTTAATTTTTTTTATAATTTTTCTTTGATATTTTTTTAAATTTTTTTTTAATTTTTTATTTTTTATTTTATTTTCTTTAATTTTTTTTAATTTTTTTAATTTTAGTTTTAATTTTTTTAAAAATTTATTTTAAATTTATTTTAAATTTATTTTAAATTTTTTGGTTTTTAAATTTTATTAATTTTTTAAATTTTTTAAATTTTAGTTTTAATTTTTTTTAAACTTTTTTTTAAATTTTTAGTTTTTAAATTTTATTAATTTTTTAAATTTTTTTAATTTTAGTTTTAATTTTTTTTTAAATTTTTTTTTTAAATTTTTTTTCAAATTTTTTTTTTAATTTTTAATTTCTTTAATTTTATTTTTTTTAATTTTTTTTAAATTTTTTTTTTAATTTTTTAAAATTTTTTTTAAATTTTTTATAAATTTTTTATAATTTTTTTAAAAATTTTTATTTAAATTTTTTTTTTAATTTTTTTTTTAATTTTTTATAATTTTTTTATAATTTTTTTTAAAATTTAAAAAAAAAAAATTTTTAATTTTTAATTTTTAAAAAAAAATTTTTTTAATTTTAAAAAAAAAAAATTTTAATTTTTTCAATTTTTTAATTTTTTTTTAATTTTTTTTATAATTTTTTTATAATTTTAAAAAAAAAAATTTAATTTTTTTAATTTTTAAATTTTGTTTTAAATTTTTTTTTAAATTTTTTTTATAATTTTTTTATAATTTTTTTTAAAAAAAAAAATTTAATTTTTTAATTTTTTTAATTTTTTTAATTTTTTAAAAAAAAATTTTTTAATTCTTTTTTTAAATTTTTTTTTTAATTTTAATTTTTTTTTAATTTTTTTAATTTTTTAATTTTTTTTTAATTTTTTTATAATTTTTAAATTTTTTTTTTAATTTTTTTTAAATTTTTTTTATTTTAATTTTTTTTAAATTTTTTTTTAAATTTTTAGTTTTTTCATTTTATTAATTTTTTGAATTTTAATTTTTTTAATTTTATTTTAATTTTTTTTTTTAATTTTAATTTTTAATTTTTTTTAATTTCTTTTTTTTTAATTTTAATTTTTTTATAATTTTTTATAATTTTTTTCTTTAATTTTATTTCCTTTAATTTTATTTTTATTTTTTATTTTATTTTTAGTTTAATTTTATTTTTTTTAATTTTAATTTTAATTTCTTTAATATTTTTTAATTTTTTATTTTTTAATTTTTTTTTTTTAATATTAATTTTTTTTTAATTTTTATTTTTTTTATAATTTTTATAATTTTTTTTTTTTTTAATTTTTTTTTTTTTAATTTTTTTTTTTTTAATTTTTTTTATTTATAATTTTTATAATTTTTAATTTTTTTTATAATTTATTTTTTTTTATAATTTTTTTAATGCAAATGAATTCCAGTTTTTTCCAAAAAAAAATATATATATATTAAATTAACTCACTTCACTTAAAAAAAAAAATTAACTCACTTCACTTCACTTCACTAAAAAAAAAAAATCAACTCACTTCACTAAAAAAAAAAAAAAAAAAAAAAAAAGGAATGAATGAGATACTGACTTTGATATGATGATATTGATGATGATGATGATGATGAATCTTGAGATGTAAATGAGAGTAAGTTAAGTCTTGAGGTGCAGAAAGGGCAGGGATGTATGTATATTTATGGATGGATGGATGGATTGTACAACATACAAGTTGAGATAATGGTGGTTATAAGACAAAGAATGAAAGGCGGGGGAGGGGAGGGAAAAAAAAATTAAGTGGTGCCGAGGATATATGTCAAGGTTCACTTTTGGTCTAGAAGATTTGGGACGGTGTTATATGAAGATTTTAAGGTATTATTCGACTCTCAATAAATAGGTACGTATTTCTCAATCAGGTATGATTTATTTACTCAAATTAAGAGGTAGTTGTTTTAATAATTTATATAGATTATAGATTTAGAATTACGTATGGTGTAAATACTAAGGATATAAAATATAATAATTAAGTTTTAACTGTTGTAGTTGTAGTAAAATGAGTTGGTAAAAAAGAATGATTAAAAGACAACAAAAAGAGAGGCCTTTTATAGGCAAAGGAGAGACAAAGCATGGCAATCAAATTCTAAAAACAGTAGGAAGAGAGAGAGAAAAGAACATTCCAGAAAGAGTATTTCAAATAATAAAGTTATTCTAAAAAGAAGGCGTCAAAAAAGATGTATTTACAGAGTATGTCAGAAATACATCAATATATTTAATATTTACTGTAAAAGTCAATCCTAAATAAGAAATTTGATTTTTTTTGTATATATTTAATATTATTTGAATATTTAAATCTTATTTTATCTTTATATTTATTTTTTAATATAAATTTTTATTTTTCCCAACCTGTCAAATGAGCACGGTGTTAGAGAAAAATATAAGGGACAAAATTATAATTTTAATTTTAATTATTTATTTAATTAATTAATTTAATTTGAAAATTCTGTAATTAGTTAATTTATTATAACTAATTTTAATGTAACTAAAATAAAATAATAATTAAAAATGATAAGGTGCGGCTTCATCCAGTAAATAATTAATTATTTCACTGGGTAAGTCTAGTAGCCTGGTTGACACTCCCTCACTCTAAAAAAAACAATAAAAAAAAATGCTATGATTTTTTCTTTTTATACTTTTTTAGTAGAGTAGGAAGATTTGATATCTCCTTCCCAGGTATCCAAGAATCATATTCAGATGATTTATTCTTGAATCTCAATAAGTATTCTGTACCTTTCTCAGCAGTGACTATTCTGTCACTTAAAATTTTTTCAATTTCTGCTGTCTCAGTGATTTCATTTGGGGTTTTCTTTGGTCTACCCCTCCTTTTTGGAAATAAATCACTATTGGATGTGTAAGGTTTCAAAAGAGATATTGGAAAAACAGGTTGTTTTCTGTCATATGGGGAATACAGAATAACTTCAACTGCATTATCTCCAATCATTCTTCTGACAACAAAAGGACCAACAAATTGATCTTTTAATTTGTTATTACCTTGTAAGTTGAAGTGGACTGTAGAAATCAACACTTCATCACCCTTTTTAAAAGTGTATTCTTTATGGGATTTGTCCCATCTTTTCTTCTCATATTCAAATTATTTTTCAATACATTTTTGAGCATTATTTCTACATAGTTGTTGCATTTAAAGAAAAGATTTTACACCAGGATGTATATCCAATTTAGGTATTTTGTTATTGAGAATTTGGGCAGGAGTATTAGGAACATATCCAAGCCAGAGCTCAAAAGGCTTTCTTTGAGTAACAGAATGAACAGTGTTATTATAAGCAAATTCTAACCCAGGAAGTAAGGTAACCCAATCATGAATGAATCTGTCATTATCTTTATACTCAAGGCCAAAGGCACAATATCTTCTTATCATGTCCTCTAAAGTCTGAATCATTCTTTCAGCTAAACCATCAGTCTGAGGGTGATGGGCAGTAGAAAGTTTCAGATCACAACCACAAACATCCATCAGAGACATCCAAAATTCAGAAGTAAATTTAGGGTCTCTGTCAGAGATTATGGCTTTAGGAAAACCAGAAGTATTAAACATATGAGACCACCATAAGAAACTAATTCTTTAGTGGAAACATCCTTGTGGGTAGGGATAAATTTACACATTTTTGTGAATCTGTCCACAATAACCCAACAAGAGTTATAACTGTCTTTACCAGCAATAGGTAATCCTGTTACAAAATCCATGTTTATTATTTGCCATGGAGCATCAGGAGGTTCAATATTTTGCATTAATCCTGCTCTTTTTCCAGTTAATCTTTTTGATTTTTGGCATGAATCACAGGATTCAACATATAATTTTGTGTCCTCAGACATATTAGCCCACCAAGCAGTGTTCTTAATTCTGATCATTGTTTTGTCAAGATCAAAATGTCCAGCTAATATGTCATCATGACAAATTTTCAAGATGATTTCTTTCATAGAAGGAGGAATAACAATAACATTACTCAACTTTCTTCTATAATATAGGTATCCTTCATCAATTGAAAATTTTCCTTTTTCCAAAGCTTTTTGGTACTTTGGTGGAAGGGTTTTAATTAATGCTTGTATTGAAGCATTCTTTGGATCATTTAATATGGTGCATAACTTTTTCAAGTCAGTGTCCTTATCATATGATTCCAGAATAAGCTGTAATAGCTCTTCCTCCATATCAACCACATATATCCCATGGATATGGATAATTTCATCCTCAGGATCATAAGCAGGATTAGAGTCATCATTTGGTAAGGGTAACCTTGATAACATATCCACATTTGAGTGACCAATACCAGCTCTGTGAATAATTGTCATTCTCCCTCTGTATTCTTGAACAGCCATCTGCCATCTAAACATATGTCTATTAGGTGTTTTTAAGTTTAAAAGGGATTTAACTGCACTGAAGTCAGTGACAAGTTCAAATTTCTGGTCATCTAGGTAATAATGAAGCTTTTCTAGAGCCCATACTACAGCTAAACACTCTAATTGAGTAGCACCATATTTCAATTCACTATTTCTCAAGGTTCTTGAAATATAACAAATTACTACTTCTGAAACTTTATCATTTATCACTTGTTTTTGATGGAGGGCAGCACCAAGACCAATGAAACTGGCATCATTGTACAAAACAAATGGTTGATTAAAGTCAGGTAAAGCAAGAATTGGTGCTGACATCAAACAGTGTTTCATAGTGTCAAAGGCTCTTTGTCTTTCACTATTCCAGACAAAAGCAACATCCTTTCTAGTTAATTGGGTAAGGGGTAAAGCTATGACTTGGTAATTTTTAATATAATGTCTATAGTATCCACACATTCCCAAAAAACTTTGGAGCTCTCTCACTGTTGTAGGAGCTTTCACCTGTTGTATGGCTGCCACTTTGTTCTGGTCAACACATATCTGTAAGCCTGAAACAACATGACCAAGAACTTTTAAAGAATGGAAACCAAATTTACATTTCTTCAAAGCAAGTGTCATATTTATTTCATCCATTTTCTGGAATACTTTACACAGGTGTTTAAGATGGTCCTCAAATGTTTTTGAGATTATAATGATATCATCAATATAAACCATAAGCCAACCCTCAATTATCTCTTGATGGAATGTGTTATCCATTACTTTTTGGAAAACAGAAGGGGCATTTTTAGGGCCAAATGGCATCCTAATATACTTATAAATACCCATATGAGTGGCAATCATCAGAAAGTTCTGAGAATTTTTCTCAACAGGTACCTGGTGATATCCCTTATTACCATCCAAACAGCTGATATATTTAGCACCCTGTAAAGTAGCATGTATAGAGCTGATTCTAGGTAAAGGATAGATATCATCAACAGTATAAGTATTTAGTGCTCTATAATCACCACATAACCTGGCTTTATCTTTCTCATAAGAAATTAGGACAGGTGAGATAACACAATATTTAGGTGTTTCAACTACCTTTTCAATAATATTCATTTTAAAAAGGGTAGAGATATTATCTTCAATATCTTTTCTCTTTGTGGGAGAAGCAGGATAAGGCTTCTTCTTTAAACTAGGTGGTATATCAGTTAATGGGAAAGACAATGAAAGTTTCATTTCCTCTTTAACTAATCCCAGTTCATGTGACCCATGAGCAAAGGCCATAGGAAAAGATTTTATCAAGTTAATGATGGAATCTTTATCCTCACCAGAAAGTTGTTCTCCAAAAAAGGCATTGTAAATTTCAGACATAAGGGCATGCATTTCCTTGGTAGATCTTCCTTTATATTGAACCACAGAATTACATGTGTTCAATTCTGGTTTTAATAATTTTTTAGGGGAGGAAATTTTAAATTTTCTCTTCCCATTCATCCCCATTGTGAAACATTGGTTTGAAGGATCCAATTTTATGCCATATTTGGTTAAAATATCATTTCCTACAATAAACCAATGGCTCAAGTTATCATTTTTCATGACAACAAAATCACAAATAGCTCTTACAAAACCATGGTTATATTTAAAAAACACTGTGGCTTTGTATTTACCAATGGGGGACAAAACAGAGCCATACCCTCTCCAATTTTCAGAAATGATAGGCAACAGTTTAGATTTATAGTCTTGATCTACTGAAGCAAGTGCTCTTCCAGATACTACACTTCCTCCAGCTCCAGAATCCAGAACAACTTCAATTCTGGTTCCATTGATCAAGACTGGTGCCTTAATAGGGGCAATAACAATTGAGTTATCCTCAATGTTCTTTATGATCTCAGCATCCTCCACTGTAGATAAATCATTATTATCAATGTCAATAGTATTTAAATAATGAATATCCTCTTCCAGCATCAAGATTTCTTGTTGAGATTCATATGAAATATTGCTGGCACAATCACTTGATGTATCATCCAGTGCCACTGTGTCATCAGCATGCTCCTCTGTTTGTTCTACAAGATTTATCTTCCTGTCACAAACATGGCCTTTCTGCCAAGGTTTGTTGCACTTGAAGCAAGTGTTTGTTGCATACTTCTTTGGTTCAACAGGGGCAGAAGGTTTACCAACCTTTTCCAGAGGTTTTTGTTGGTAAGTGGAGGGTTTCTCCAAAGGGGTCCTAGGAATGAATCTTCTTGCATCATACTTATTGTTTAGCAGTATCTCATTTCAAGTATTGATGAAAGAAGAGGGTTCTTTGGAGAACTCAGTCCTAGCCACAATCAAGTCTCTCAGAGACATTGGTAATTTATAGAGGATCCTGTCCTTCAATAAATCAAACTCCATATTTGGGTCCATTGCCCTTAAGATTTTTACAAGTTTCATTGAAAACTCAATAGGTTTATCAGTAGAAGAGCTATACCTAGTTTCCTCATACTGCCTTTGTTGAGCCATTCTGAACTTGGAGCCACCAAATTGTGCTTTAATTAATTTCTTCCAATCCTCCCATGAGTAGTCATTCCCATCCAGGAGAACAGATTCATACCACATCAGGGCAACATTAGTGAACAAAGAAATTAACTTGGACACAATTTCCTCATCTGGGAGTTTGTAAGAATTTTTTAAATTATCAATTCTTCAAATAAATTGTTGCCAATCAGAAGAAGAATCACCATCAAATGTTGGGTACTGGTCAAATTTAGGCCAATTCTTTTGATTTGAAGGAGTCTCCTTAGTACTAGCTTGTTTCTGTCTAAGAAGCAGATGTAATTTCTCTAATTGTGCTTAAATCTCATTGTTTAATCCTTCTGTTGCAGATCCTGGTGCATCATCAGTTTTTGATGGAAACTCAGTGTTATCAACAGGTATTTCTGGATCAATTTTTATTTTAGATGAACTAGCCACAGGTACTGGTTGAGCATCCTGCACTATAGGTTCCTTCACAGAAATGTCAGAATATTTTTGGTCATTTAACAATGAGTTCAATTTTTCTTCAATGGCTGTTAGTCTTGTTTTCATTCTTGGAAGACTAGATAAACTTTCATTGATAGTTGAAAAAGATAATTCATTTTGATGTTGAAAAGATGACAAATGGTCACTCAATCTTTTCAGATTTATCTTATCTATCTCTACCTCCTGGCAACAGGCAGATACAGTATCTTTTAGTTTAGATAAATCATTTTTTATATTTTGCCATAAAGCAATTTTCTTTTCATGGGTTGCTTTGTAATGAGACAATTCATCAGAGACTCTCTGTGCTTCACTTTTTAATGCTTGATAACCCTGATCAGTTAACAAACTATTATATCTCTGAGTCAATTGCATATTATTCATTATATGATTTTGCTTGGCAATAATATCTCTCAAATGCTCATCATTAATTATTGCTACATCTGGAGTGTTTCTCAATAAGGAAACTGAGTAACTTTCTAGACTCTCATAGAACTCAGGGTCAAGAGTTTCATCAATCACAGCCATATCAGGATTAATCATTCAGGTAGCAATTAAAAGTAATGGATTAGATGCATGAGATATCTGTGTACTATTCCCAGCCTCTATATGTCTCAAGGTTTCATCCTGCCTTCCAGATTTACCTGAAGGAACAGAGTCAGCCACAAGAAAAGGCACTTGAGAATCAATAGAGGGACGTACCAGGGTTTGCTGGGTATCACCATATTGGGCTTCCTTCTTCTTTTGCCTCCTTGATAAGGGTGGGGAGGAGTGGGGTTGGCCTGGGTGGGCCTTGATGGACCTACCTGAGGTAACTGATGCTGGTTTTGAGCCAAGTTGTCCCACTGAGTGTTGAGCCAGTCCCACTGCCACTTGGACACTTCCACCATCTCTTGGGATTGGGGAGCCAATTGTTGTTGATCCCTGGGAGGAAGAGGTTTCTTCTACTCTTATAGAAAAGTATCTGTTCTTTTCACCTTTTCTTTCAAGGCATCTACCCTTACCTTTAGTCTCAAGCTGTCTGTCCTTAACTCCTTTATGTGGATTGACAGATTCTTTACCTGCTGAGACAACGGCATCTTTTTTATTGTGTGGCCTTTTGGAAGCTCTCCTGGTAGGTTTGTCATGGGCTTCTGATCCTGAGTATTGTCCACTAGGATTTCTACTTCTTCCATTTCTACATCCTGTTTGGGGCAAGGATTTATTAGTTTGAGAAATTCTTCTTGTTAAAGGAGAACTTACAGAAGTAGGCTCATCATAATCAATTAAGTCTAGTTCTTCTTCATGTGCAGCAAAACCACTTTGATCAGTCATTTTAAGATTCTACTGAAATGAAGGAAAAGAGACAAAAATTAATTAGTCTTTATTTTTAATTTTTATTTAACAGAAATAAAATAAAAATAATAAAAAAAAATTTTTTTAGGATAAAAATCAACTTAATTAAAATTAATAAAAGAAAAATTTAAAACCAGGATAATACAATCAACTGTAGAAATAAATTAGAATTTCTATTAATTTTTATTTTCAGGATTTAAATCAACTAATTTATTACCAGGATTTATTGTCAACTGAAATAATCAAATATGAATCTTTATTAATAAAAAATTATTTTAACTGATCACTTAACTGCCAGGACTTAATTTCAACTGAAGTAATTAAATATGAATTTTATTAATTAAAAAGATTTATTGGATTACCAGGACTCAAAGTCAACTGAAGTAATTAAATGTGAATTTTTTATTAATAAAAAATATAATTGTCAGGACAATTTGTCAACTGGAACAATCAAAATTTAAATTAATCAGGACAAATGTCAACTGAAAAATTATAATAATTATTTTATTTAATAAAAAATATTATTGTCAGGACAATTTGTCAACTGGAACAATTAAAATTCAAATTAATCAGGACAATTGTCAGCTGAAAAATGATAATTAATATTAAAATATAATTATTTTATTACTTCTGGGACTAAGAACAGTTATTGCTCTATTATGGTCAACCAGGAAAAATAAAAAAAAATATATAATAATAAAATTAAATTCCAAATTACCAGACATCTCCCCCTGAAAAATGAGCAAATTAATGCCACTTACAGAGTGCTGAGTAAAAGGAAATACGTAGCAAATGAAGAGTGAAGAGTAACCCACAAATAGTAATAACAATAATTACCACGATATATACGATCTTTAGTCAGTATATGAGCTTAAGTTTTGGAGCGCGGTTCGATTCCCGTTTGCAGCAAAAACTTTTATCACGTGACGTATGACATTCGTCGTTTTCTCGCCTCCACTTGTCCTTTACAGGTACTTGTACGCCGATGGTCCCCTCGATTACGCCTCAAGTAACTTTGCGCTGTCGATATTTCGGAAAGGATCCCAATTTTCAAGGTTCACTTTTGGTCTAGAAGATTTGGTACGGTGTTATATGAAGATTTTAAGGTATTATTCGACTCTCAATAAATAGGTACGTATTTCTCAATCAGGTATGATTTATTTACTCAAATTAAGAGGTAGGTGTTTTAATAATTTATATAGATTATAGATTTAGAATTACGTATGGTGTAAATACTAAGGATATAAAATATAATAATTAAGTTTTAACTGTTGTAGTTGTAGTAAAATGAGTTGGTAAAAAAGAATGATTAAAAGACAACAAAAAGAGAGGCCTTTTATAGGCAAAGGAGAGACAAAGCACGGCAATCAAATTCTAAAAACAGTAGGAAGAGAGAGAGAAAAGAACATTCCAGAAAGAGTATTTCAAATAATAAAGTTATTCTAAAAAGAAGGCGTCAAAAAGATGTATTTACAGAGTATGTCAGAAATACATCAATATATTTAATATTTACTGTAAAAGTCAATCCTAAATAAGAAATTTGATTTTTTTTGTATATATTTAATATTATTTGAATATTTAAATCTTATTTTATCTTTATATTTATTTTTTAATATAAATTTTTATTTTTCCCAACCTGTCAATTGAGCACAGTGTTAGAGAAAAATATAAGGGACAAAATTATAATTTTAATTTTAATTATTTATTTAATTAATTAATTTAATTTGAACATTCTGTAATTAGTTAATTTATTATAACTAATTTTAATGTAACTAAAATAAAATAATAATTAAAAATGATAAGGTGCGGTTTCATCCAGTAAATAATTAATTATTTCACTGGGGAAGTCTAGTAGCCTGGCTGACAATATACATGCTTCCTGGCACTGTGCTCTTACAGTTGTTTTCCATTCCTTGATGCCCCTCAATGTGTGAGATGGTAAGCAATTAAAAAAAAATCCTGTCACACCTACACTGTTGGCCGGTCATCTAGAAGATGGTGAGAAAAAGAAGAAAGGTAAAGAAGAAGAGGGGGAAGTATAATAAAAAATAAAGAAATAAAAATAATAAAAAATTATAATGATTCTGAGATAGAGAGAGGCAACGAGTTTCCTTGGGAGTTAACACAATTGGTGAGGCTTATTAAATTATAATATATTTTGTCTTAAAGTAAGTATTATTTTCTATGCGCGGAAAACACTATTATTACTATTAGACTTAATGCAACCTGTAGTTAGTTATATAAAATTTAAATTAGAGTTGTAATACTAATAAAAATAATAATAAACCGGTTATATTAAAATATGTTCAAGTTTGGTGTGTATAGTAAGTGATGAGGCTACATGGGATTATCCAAGGCCCTTTTATAGGCAATGGGTCCTCTGAAGCGCCACTATATTTTTAAATACAAGAATATAAATGAATAAGTGAAACATAACAATGTAGAGAAAAATATGAAACAAATAATTAAAACCCCAAATAAGAATCAAATTTTCCCACAATTAATTGCCAAATCAGTAAGTAAAAATAGTGAATAACTAAACAAGCCTGGGACATAGGAACTATGAGAAAAATAATTCAAAACAGATGGTACAGTCTGATTTAAGGATTTTTAAGTGAAACAAGAAAAAATATTTTGATGCTGTAGACAATCCTATAGTACTAGCTATAGGCCTTGACCAAGGGAGTTGGAGAGAAACCAGAGAGAAAATCCCCTGTCCCTTTAGAAAAATAAATGAGATTTACCTGCTACAGTAAATTGGTTCCTGATTTGCTAAAGACCCTTTTCCAATACACTTGATTACTTGATGAGCCAAGAAAGTAGTCACCAGACAGACTACCAGACCAAAGAACTGAAATGTAGACCAATGTCCACACCAGAGTCAGCAAAGATACTTGATGTAGTCTGCAAATCCACACCAGAGACAGCAATAATACTTGCTATAGCTTGCAAGACTATAACAGAGAAAACAGTTGCCAAAGTTAAGTTAAATGAAGAACTCACTTGCAACAAACACAGCCAAATTGTGGCCAGAAAACAGTTAAAACTGAGTGAGGAACAATGATATCACCTCTGGATGGTTGTATGATGATTAAGGGTACCCCAAACTTTCTTATTCACTATCTACACACAGACCACTATCAAAAAGCCCATGCGCACCCACCAATCAGGCACCTGTACCCGCCAAATTGCATAAAAAACCCTCCAGAAGCGCTCCCCAGCCTTCTAAAACAGAGGCAGGCAGGCCGCCCGACGTCAGAGGTGCCGCTTGAAGCGGCACGGCCTCCCTGAAGCCAGAGAACCACTAAAAACACCTAATCTACTTAGAAAAACTAACTACAACTACTAAAAACCTTTAAAACATGGAATTTCACTATAACAACATTGGGACATGAAATATAGAGAAAAATTAGCTCTATCCAACGGTACTAAGAACTTAACCCTAAGACTTAAGGTTAGCCCGTTAACCAAGAAAAACAAAATTAAACAGCTATCTTTTTAAATGAAAAATGAGGAATTGACCCCTTAAAACTTAGAATATGAAAAATATCTACAAGACATAAAATATAGAGAAAAACCGGGGCTATCCAATGATAGTACCCACATATCAGCAGACCTAATATCCATGGAATGAAACCAGAAAATCACCTAACTCCTTCACTGATGTCAATTAAGACATGTACAAACAACACCAAATTGCACAACAATGGACCCTGCCAATGTTGGAAGACCACAACACAACAAAATATGTAATCAATTTCAATTCAGTATAAAGAAGTAAATTAATTTTTCCAACTATGTAATTAATTTAAATGAAACAAGTAATTAATTTATTACTAAATTAAGTTGAGAAATTTAATACTATTTTTTTAAAATAAGTATTATAATTTATTTTTTTATTGACACAATTAAGGGTCCAAAAAAAACAGGGGCAATAATTATGGATAATAGTATATGAAAAGGTATATTTTAATAATTAAATTTAATTAATTAAAGTAATTACAATATAAGATAAAACACTTGAAGATAACTATCTTACAAGTCTTTAATTAATTAATTTATAATTATTACATAAATAATGTGCCCTTTGTTATGGAATTTAATGCTTTTAAATTATTTTATAATAAAATTAAAATAATATTTACTTTATATTTATAAATAAAATATTAATATAAATTTATAATGTAATATAATATTAATTTTAAATGCATACTCTGTAATTATTATGTCTTTATTTAACTCTAATAAATTGTATGTTTATTTACTGGGCTCCTGGGACAGCCTGGCTGACATACACCAACCTCTGTCTCATTTTTTCGTGGTGAATCATACAATCTCACACTGACCACCTCTGTCAGTCAGGCTATCCCAGGATCCCAGTAGATAAACATACCATTCATTGCAATTAAATAAAGACATGACAATTGCAGAGTATGCATTTAACATTAATATTATATTACATAATAAATTTATATTAATATTTTATTTATAAAAATAAAGTAAATATTATTTTAATTTTATTATAAGATAATTTAGAAGTATTTAATTATATTCCATAACCATGGGCACATTGTTTATTTAATAATTATAAATTAATTAATTAAAAACTTATGAGATAGTTATATTCAAATGGTTATCTTATATTGAAATTACTTTAATTAGTTAAATTTAATTATTAAAATATACTTTTCATATACTATTATCCATAATTATTGCCGCTGTTTTTTGGACCCTTAATTGTGTAAATAAAAATTAAATAAATTATAATACTTATTTTATAAAATAGTATTATAATTCCCAACTTAATTTAGTAATAAATTAATTACTTGTTTCATTTAAATTAATTATTTAATTACATAGTTGGAACAATTAATTAATTTCTTTATACTAAATTAAAATTGATTACATTATTTGTTGCATCAAAATATTTTTTCTTTTTTCACTTAAAAAACCTTAAAGCAGACTGTACCATCTTTTTTGAATTATTTTTCTCATAGTTCCTATGTCTCAGGCTTGTTTAGTTACTCACTATTTTTACTTACTGATTTGGGAATTAATTGTGGGAATTTTTGGTTCTTATTTGGGGTTTTAATTATTTGTTTCATATTTTTCTCTACATTGTTATGTTTCACTTATTCTTTTATATTCTTGTTTTATCTTATTATGACTCTTGTATTTAAAAATATAGTGGCGCTTCAGAGGACCCATTGCCTATAAAAAGGCCTTGGATAATCCCCTGTAGCCTCATCACTTACTATACAAATCAAATCTGAAAAAACTTTCAATTAATACGTTTTATTATTATTTTTATTAGCATTAAAGTTCTAATTTAAATTCTATATAACTATTAACAGGTTGCTTTAAGGCTGATATTAATTATAGTTTTTGTCGCGCAGAACCCTTACCTTAAATAATATAGTTATTTAATAAAACCTCACTGTTGTCCCTCAAGTAACTTGTCATTGCCTCACTCTAAATAAATTATTATTTTATTTCTTTTATTTCCTATAAATATTTTGTGCCTATTTCCCTTTTCTCCTCCATTTCTCCCCCTTTTCTTACCTTCTTCTAGACAACTGGCCGACATGTAGGAGCCTTTCCAAACGATGACAACAAACCACATGGCGCACAGACCACCCAGCAAAAAAGAAACTTTTGCCCCGACTGTGTTTCGAACTTGGGTTCAATCTTTTAGGTTTATATTAAATTAATTCATCCATTATTTTGAAGTGATTTTCCAATCACTATAGTAAGTTAAACTTTGCACCTCTCACTCATATTACTATATTTTTACTGCAATAACAGTGATTGTGGCTCAATTGCTGATTCACTGAGTGTAAGTGTTCATTTATTATATATATTTTTTTTCCTAGTTGACCATTATAGAGTGTTAAATTCCTCAAAGTACTAGAAGAAATTAACATTATTATTAATAAAAATTGGATTATTAAATTAATTTTTTTATTATTAATTTTTGTTTAATTTTGGTTGACTTAAATAGTACTTTGTACTTAGTCCCATATATTGCCATATTTAATTTTGGTAATTTAATTACTTGGTTGAAAATAACTTAATTGTTTATTCCCAATTTTTTCTTTGCAGTCCATTTTATTAATTATTTTTTATAAATATTACTTTATATTAAAAACTTTTTTTTTATAATTTAATTAATAAATCAAATTTTTTATTTGGAGCAAGTTATTAACTGATTTTTATTAATTTTTTTTAAAGAATTAATTACTCTTCCCACTATTATGTCCAACAATTTGGCTGAGAAAATGGATAACATGCAAGTGGATGAAATTGAAATTGATTATGATGCTGATACTGTGAGTTCTTCGAAAGTTGAACATAAAAAATCTTATTCTAACAAGAAAAATTCACATAATTAAGGATGTGGAAATGACAGGAGAAGTAAACAAATCAAACCCCCTTCACCCAGGACAACAGAAGGAAGTAAAACCTCCAGTACCTCAAGAAGGTCTTCCAAAAGGATTCAAAATAAAAAAGCTTCCTCTGCCCCAACAAATCAGCAATCTGTCCAGTCATATCAAAGAACTGAGGGCAGAAAACATGAAATAAAAGGCAAAAGTAGACACCTTGTGGGATCAAGTTCAGGAACTCAGGAACCAAAAACAGGCCCAGGCCCCTCCTCAGTTACCTCCCAATCAGCCTCAGTTTCAGGCTCAACCTTCACAGCCCCCCAGCTCCTTCACACAAAATCAAAGTACTATGGAAGTATAGCAATGGAAATGGGTATTATCTAATGAGTCACTACCAGCAGAATGTGCAACATCCTCCTCATCATCAGCCTGGCCCATCCAGAACACCCAATTTCCATCCTCCTCCTCATCCTTACCAACCAGGCAGGAGAAAGAAGGCCCAAGCACAATCCCAAACTCAGTCTCAGGGGAAGTTTCCTCCTCTTCCATGGTAAGTAATTTGGTTGATAGTCACTTGGGAATGTTTTCTAATAAGACTTCTTCTGCAGGTAATATTATTGAGAATGGTGAAAGAACAGTTAAACCTGTTAAAAGACAGCTTCCTGTAACTAGTAGCCCTATTAATGTAATTAGAAAATTTTCATTTGATGAACCTCTACATTTGACTTCTACTTCTTTAATTAATCCTTCTCTTGCAATTAAGAATGATTCTGTTTCCCCTGAAGTCTATGACTTAATTGAGAAAACTTCTGAAGAAATATTGAAAGATACCCTTGATTTTAATGTTGTGAAAGACAGTCATTTGAGAGATGTGTTAATCCATGAGAATGATATATTAAATAATTTGCACTTGCAATGTAAAGTAAGTTCTTCTGTACAGGATACAGCTTATTTAAAATCAAAGAATCCTTGAATATTGTTCTTAGCCAACAAAAACAAATAACGAGTGACCATAGAGCTATCTCAGATAAAAATATCAATCTACATAAGACCTTGAGTGAATTGAAACCCCTTATTGAAAAAAATTATTCATTAAAAAGTGAAATAAAATCTCTACAAAATGAGTTTAAAAAGATAAAGAATGATTTCCATGCACTAAGTGCCAAACACACAGTTTCTGAGGACAGAAATGTTCTATCTCTTGCAAAAGTAAATGACCAGATGTCTGAAATTTCAAGGATAAGGAACTATGTGTCTGACCTGCAGGAAAAATTTTCAACCTTAAACATCAAAAATGGTATGAATGAGAATGCTGTCCATAAGCTGCATAAAAATAAAGAAAAAGAACCTGAGCAGAGTTCCTCCTTTCTTCCTCATATTTCAGCCATTAAACAAGCTGACAATGAGTCTGTAAAATCTTTTGCTACTAGCAAGAAATCTTGTGATGGTCATGGCCCAGCTGTTTCTGTAAATAATGAAATTTCTGAACACCTGGCTAAACTTCAGGAATTATTAATGATGAATAATTCAAACGAAAAAACGGACCATCCCAGTAGTCAGAAAAATTGGCCTAAGTTGGACCAATATTCTACCTTTGATTGTGATTCTTCCTCTGATTGGCAACACTTTATCCAAAGAATTGATAAATTAAAGAGATCTTATAAACTACCTTATGAGGAAATTTTTTCTAAGCTAATTTCTTTATTTCCAATGTAGCTTTGATGTGGTATGAATCTGTCCTTTTAGATAACAATCATTATACATGGAATGATTGGAAATCCTTGATTTAGAATCAGTTTGGTGGTTCGAAATTCAGGTTATCTCAGCAAAGACTGTATGAGAATACTAGATATGTATCCTACTCTGTTGAAAAGCCCATGGTTTTTCTTATGAAAATAACAAAACTCCTAAGAGCAATTGATCCAAAGATTGATTATGATATTTGGAGAGATAAAATCTTGTATAAATTACCAAATTCTCTTAGAGATTTGATGGTGGCTAGAACTGAGCATGTAAGGGAAAATTCTTCTTTCATTAATATCTGTAATGAGGTACTACTCAACCATAGATATGAACCAAAGAATTACCTTGGTAAATCTTATAAAGATCAGAATAAACCTTCTACAAAGCTCCCAGAAAAATCTGGTAAATCCTCTGCCCCAATTGCACCTAAAAAATATGCAACTAATACTTGTTATAAATGTAACAAACCATGGCAAAAGGGTCATGTTTGTGACAAGAAAATTCATCTTGTTGAACAAAATGAAGACACTGATGAAGCTGAAATTGATGCCAATAATTCTTCTAGTGATTGTGAAAGTAATATCTCCTATGGCAATGACTCTGTTAAAGATGTTTTAATGTTAGAACAGGATGTCCATTATTTAGATAATATATCTGAAGTATGTGTATTGGATTTATCTTCAGTGGAAAATGCTGAAAAAATTAAAGGTATTACTAACAATTCTATGGCCATATCCCCCTTGAAAGCACCTGTTATCATTAATGGTAAAAATGTTGATGTAGTTCTTGACTCTGGTGCTGGAGGAAGTGTAGTCTCTGAAAAGGCTTTAGCTTCAGTAGATAAGGATTATTTGAGTAAATTATTACCTATAACTTCTGAAAAATGGAGAGGGTATGGCTCTACCTTAATTCCTATTGGCAAATACAAAACCTCTGTATTCTTCAAATGTTAACTAGTGAACAAAAGGATTCTATTATTGCCTCTATTACCTCTTTCCCTATGGCTTTTGCTCCTGGTTCTCATGTCTTAGGAATTGTTCAGGAAGAAATAAAAATTAACTTATCCTGTAACTTGAGTGATATCCCTCCTAGTCTTAAGAAAAACCCATATCCTGCTTCTCCAACAAAAATAAAGGATATTGAAGATAATATTGCCACATTATTAAAAATGAATATCATTGAGAAAGTGGATGTCACCCCCAAATATTGTGTCATCTCCCCAGTTTTGAGTTCTTATGAAAAAGATAAGGCTAGATTATGTGGTGATTACAGAGCGTTGAACACTTATATTGTTGATGATATTTATCTTTTACCCAGAATTAATTCAATACATGCTACCTTGCAAGGTGCAAAATTTATTAGTTGTCTGGATGGTAATAAAGGATATCATCAAGTTCCAGTTAAAAAAAATTCTCAAAACTTTTTGCTTATTGCTACTCAAATGGGAATATATAAGTATGTTAGGATGCCATTTGGCCCTAAAAATGCTCCTTCAGTTTTTCAAAAAGTCATGGATAACACTTTCCATCAAGAAATTATTGAAGGTTGGCTCATGGTTTATATTGATGATATTATTGTTTTTTCTAAAACTTTTGATGAACATATGATTCACTTAAATAGAGTTTTCCAAAAAATGGATGAAATCAATATGACCTTGTCCTTAAAAAAGTGTAAATTTGGTTTTCAATCCTTGAAATTTGTCAGCCTGTATATCTCCAGGACTGAGTAAAAAGTGATTATAAGTTATGTTAAACACATGAACTATACATGGGACTAATAAATAAGAGTACACAAATAGTATAAGTAAAATTATGATAATACACAAAAAATGCCATTATAACACCTTATATACACGCATATATCCACCTTTTATAGGTCTTATGTACTTAATATTAAGTTGGAATATGTTAGGGTAATCTTAAGAACCTTAATTATAAGGCTGCATAACTTTTAAGTACACTTAAAGCTGTTATATTCATTGTTTTATGCAAAAAACAAGAAATGTGCTTTATTTCACTTAAAAGTTGACTATATGCGCTATAAAATTGAGAATATCAAAATTGAGCTTTGACAGATCAATTGGGCTCATTTAGAACTATTGATTTGGCTATTTAAATGCATAAAAATAACACTTTTCAAATTTGGTGTTTTTTATGCCAGAAATGGCTTCTGTGTACTGGCCACATACTGCCTGCTTTTTTCCCATGTGAATAGCTTCATTTTTAGCAAAGTTAGATTTTTCACACTATAATTACCCCACATTCTACGCCCACTGTGGGGAAACACACTAAAATAGGCGACAGGCGCTTATTTAGTGTCCTAGCTTAATTAATAATGCATTGACCCTGTTTATATGCACTAATTTCATTAATAACCTCACTCTTGGCACTTTATTTCATCACCACGCTTAAATTTGCCTAATTTTAGTCAAGGATTTACCCGTGCAAGAGCCTGCCAAGAACTGCATGTAGTTACCCCACATCTCACGCTCTTTTTTAAGTTTTTGGGTGGTTTCTCAGTCAATTTTGGTTATTTTTGAATGGGAATTTCACGTAGTATAATGTCAGGATTAGCCCCTCCATTTCTATTGTAGACTCCCCTTATTATTAAGCTATAATTAACCTTAAAAAGTCTCCTTTAGTCCTTAATATTATTGTTTTATACGCATATACTCTCTTTTTGTCTTTTTCTTTAATTTTGATGGATTTCCCTTATTATTTCAGGATTTTGGCGGTTATTACTCTTCTAATTATGTCATGGGTCACTGGGAATGTTGATGGGAATGTCTATTAGTTGTTTAGAGGCGTTATTAACTGTGTATTGGGTGGTACATTAAGGGAATCATTGGGGAACTCAGTGTGTATAAAAGGAGGAGGTTTTTGGGTTGTATTTCTTCATTCTTTATCATTACAATTTAACCAATATAACCAAACCAATTACAATACATATCAATTAGTACTTTTATAAGACTTTTGAATAGTATCTGAATTTATATAATCTATTTTTCTACCAACTATAAAGATTGTAAGCCATATATAAGAATAGTGAGAATTATATTACTGAGACCTTTATATTTGATTATATTTTACAACTTAGTGGATTAGAACTACAGTATTCATATAGGACCATTAAAATCTTCTAGACAACTGACTATTCAAGCTAGTTCACGTCCTTGTACTTGACCTTAGCCTGACAATTGGGGACCTTTCCTCAAGAATTCTGTTATAATCCTGTAAGTGAAATTTTCAAAAGAAGGTGCACCTAAATAATATCCCTATAGAAATATTTGGATAATTACAACAGGTTGGGGTCACTTATATAGTGATTTCAGAAAAAGAAGCCCTGTTATATTATAAAATTGTGATATTGAATCAACAATTTTACCACTAATTTAACTTATAATTGTTATTAGTGGGTCTGTCAATAGACCAATTAAATTTGAGATCTTTGCAGATAAAATTTTTACCACTAATTTAACATATAATCGTTCTTAGTGGGAGTCTGTCAATAGACCAATTAAATTTGTGATCTTTGCAGATAATAAACCAATTAAACTGATTAATTGTTTTCTTTTAACAGGACTCTTAATCTTTTCTTTTATTGGTTTGTAAAATTCATTAAATATTGAGAAAGAATCATACTGACAGTTGTTTTCTTTTGAATATAAAAACACGGCTACATATTGTAGACCAGTTAAATCAAGTGACCACATAAAAGCATATTTGACTTTTGGCACTTAAATATTCACTTCATAGCAATAAGTAAGCAATAAAATTGTCTTCAGTGGTATTGATAAATACTGATAAAACTCCTTTTTGAAGTTTTCATATCTAAACTTTCAATTCTTTAAATTCCACGTAAAAATGTGTGACAACAATGACATTGTAAGTAATAAGGTAAAACCTTATAACTTAAGACCTAGAGCTGAAAGACCTGTTACAGGACATTCAAATGGAGGGCCAGGACTCTCCCATAATCAACAACACTCCTTCAATGTCTCTGGAGGAAAGGGAAAAGCTTTTAAAGCAGGTTTCAATAAAGAAAACAAAAAATACTTTACAAGAACAAGTTCACTCCCTATCCACCCTACTGAACACCTTGACAATAAGAGTCAACAATATAGTGGACCAGATCAACAATCTGGAAAACAGAGCAGCTCAAGGTTTCATAGAAGTCAACCAAGCTCTAGTGGACATAAATACTCAACCACCAACAGTGGCACCCAACAATTCCATAGCAACACCTCCAGCCCAAGAGGAGGACCAAAAAATTACTGTAAGCAAATGGAAATGGGATTGGTACGTCCAAAACTACAACAATCCTCAACAGCAGGGCTCCAGCAGTCACCCTTACAGGGGAAAGGCAAGGAGAGGCAGGGGAAGTGGGATAAGACCTTGGTAAGTCATCCAACTTCTTATGATCAATTATATCAACCTGAAAATAAATTACTTATAGGTAATGAGATTGATAAGGAAATATTGGATATTATTGATAAGGATTTAAAGGATTATTCATTTGAACAGAATATGTTAAACTTGTCTTTACATGAGGACAATGTAAATAGTTTTATTGATCACCAGGAAAATACTATTAATATAAAAATGGAATCAAATGAATCAAATCTTGACCCTGATAATGAGTCTTCTGAATTGGACACGGAAAAAATAGAATATTTTTTAAAAGAGAATCCAATGGAATCAAAAATAATAAGTAAATTATTATTGAGAATTGAAAAATTGGAAGAGTTCTCAAAAGAGTCAAACATTAATACAGAAAATGTATTATTACAACTAACACAGTCATTGAGTACCACAGCCAATAAATTAAAAATTATTGAAAATTCAAATAATGAATTGATCAATGAGAATAAAAGATTAAACTCTGAGATTAGAAATTTAGAAAGTAAATTAGAAACTCTCAGAATATTATGGCCACCATAGAGGGATGTGTAAAATTGTCTTTTTCAAATGTAAATGATACTTTAACTCATGTACCTGTAATAAAGGATAGGTTAAAAAGAGTAGAAATTGAAGTAGCTAACATTTTGAAAAATACTGAAACAATAAAGGATAATACCTCTTATGTAGAAAGAGTACCAGTTTTTATGAAACACTCTGATGATAAACCAATGATGGAACATGAACATAGTGTCATGGGCCCTGAGAATATAAAATCAGTAAAAGATGAAATTAATGATCATCTTTCTAAAGTGAGTGAATTACTCAATATTCCTCAGGTTAGGGAAGCAAAAACTAGCCAAAAGAACTGGCCTAAGTTAGATCAGTACCCTTCTTTTGACGGGGATTCAAAATCTGATTGGCAACAATTCATACAAAGAATTGATAACTTAAAATTTTCATATAAATTACCTGATGAAGAAATTACTTCAAAGTTAATATCTTTATTTACAGATGTGGCCTTATTATGGTTTGAATCTGTATTGAGTGAGGGAATTAATTACTCCTGGAATGAATGGAAGGCACTAATTGAAAGGGAATTTGGTGGCCCAAAATTTAGAATCACTCAACAAAGACTGTATGAAAGGGCCAGATATAATCCAAATGCTGGAGATAAACCCATGGTCTTCTTAATGAATTTAATAAAAATCATGAAAGCTATGGATCCAAAAATGGATTATGAAGAGTGGAAAGAAAAAATAATATACAAATTGCCTATATCAGTTAGAGACATTATTGTTTCTAGAACTGAAACTGTCAGAGACACCTCTGGATTCATTAATATATGCAATGAGATATTATTAAACCACAAATATGAAACCAAGTATAGTAATTACAGACAAAGTGTTGACGTGTTAAAACCTACTACAAGTAAGTTACCAGTGGAAAAGAAAAAACCTTCAGCTCCCCTTGTCCCTAAAAGACAAGAAAATAACACTTGTTACAAATGTAATGAACCTTGGGTTAAAGGTCACACGTGTAAGAAAAGAATAAATGTTATTGAAACCTCACAGAATTCTGAACCTAGTAATCATGAAGATGAGAATGTGGAATCCAGTGAGGATTGCAAGAGTAACATATCTTACAGTGATGATGAAAATGAGATATTTGTATTAGAACAGGATATAATGTTCCTGAATGATGCTATACCTCATACAGACACATCTTTAACTTCTATAGAGGAAGCTGAAATAATTAAAGATGTATCTCATGATACTTACAAAATAACACCTATCAGAGCACCTATTATCATATGTGGAAAAGAAATGAATGCCATTCTTGACACTGGGGCTGCAGGTAGTGTAGTTTCACTTAATGCATTAATGAAACTTGATAGTAAGTACCAGGAAAAACTAGAACCTGTTCAGACAAAGAACTGGAGGGGTTTTGGTTCAGTATTAAATCCAATTGGCAAATACAAAACTGCTGTATTCTTTAAATATAATAATGGATATGTTAGAGCAGTTTGTGAATTTGTAGTAATGGATAATAATAATTGCAGTGATTGGTTTATTATTGGAAATGACTTATTGACAAAATTTGGCATTAAACTAGATCCTGCAAACAGTATTTTCACCATAGGGGTGAATGGTAAAAGGAAATTCAAAATATGTTCTGAAAATTCAGTATATGCCATTTCTCCTAGAGAAGAACAACTGCAAGGCGGAAGAACCACCAATGAAGTGGGTGAATTGGAAAATGAAATCCAAAAGGCCTCTTTCAGTCCTCAACTCTCAAAAATTGAACAAGAATATATTTTGAGATTGATTAAATCATATCCTATGGCATTTGCTCATGGCTCAAATGAACTAGGATTGGTCAAAGACCATGAGATGAAAATCTCTTTAAGCTGTGATCTGGATAATATTCCTGGCAGTTTAAAAAAGAAACCTTACCCAGCATCTCCTGCAAAAAGGAAAGATATTGAAGACAATATAAAATTGTTGTTGGAAATGGGTATTGTTGAAAAAGTGGACACAACACCTAAGTATTGTGTCATTTCACCAGTATTTATCTCTTATGAAAAAGATAAGGCAAGATTATGCGGTGATTATAGAGCTCTGAATACATATACAGTAGATGATATTTACCCTCTACCAAGGATAGCTTCTATCCATGCTACCTTACAAGGAGCAAAATATATTTCCTGTCTGGATGGGAACAAGGGTTACCACCAGATTCCTGTGGAAAGAAATTCTCAAAATTACTTATTAATAACCACACATATGGGTATATATAAGTATGTGAGAATGCCATTTGGCCCAAAGAATGCCCCTTCAGTCTTCCAAAAATTGATGGATAGTGTTTTTCATCAGGAAATGGTTGAAGGATGGTTATTGGTCTATATTGATGACATCATAGTGTTTTCAAAGACATATGATGAACATTTAAATCACCTGAAAAGAGTCTTTCAAAAAATGGATGAAATTAATATGACTATTGCATTAAAGAAATGTAAGTTTGGATTTCAATCCTTGAAAGTACTTGGACATGTTGTATCTGGATTACAAATTTGTGTTGACCAGAATAAATTGGCAGCAATTAAAAACATTGGGATACCTAAAAATGTAAAAGAGGTTCAAAGTTTTTTGGGTATGTGTGGATATTATAGACAATATATTAAAAATTACCAATCCATTGCAGCCCCTTTAACAACATTAATCAGGAAGAATGAAGCTTTCATTTGGAATAATGAAAGACAACACGCCTTTAATAAATTAAAGGAATGTTTAATGTCAGCTCCAATATTAGGACTGCCAGATTTCACCCTACCTTTTATCTTGTACACTGATGCAAGTTTCATAGGTTTGGGTGCTGCTTTACAGCAGAAACAGATAATAAATGGAAAATTATCTGAAGTAGTTATCTGTTATATATCCAGAACCTTAAGAAAAACAGAATTAAGGTATGGTGCCACACAGCTCGAATGTTTAGCCATGGTGTGGGCTTTGGAGAAACTTCATTACTATCTGGAAGACCAGAAGTTTGAACTTATAACAGATTGCAGTGCAGTAAAATCATTACTAAACATGAAAACACCTAATAGGCACATGTTTAGATGGCAACTAGCTGTACAAGAGTACAGAGGAAGAATGACAATCACTCACAGAGCAGGAACATTGCATTCAAATGTGGATTTATTATCCAGAAGTCCTTTGCCAAATGATGCTGACAACCCAGCTTATGTACCTGAAAATGAGGTTATACATATATTTGGGATTTATATAGTGGATTTAGAAGAAGAGTTTATGCAAACTATATTGGAAAATTATTCATCTGATAAAGATTTGTCTAAACTATCTACCATTCTTAATGATCCAACAAATGCCTCCATGAGTGCATTAATTAAAACCTTGCCTCCAAAGTATAAAAATGCGTTGGAAAAAGGTAAACTATCAATTGAAGATGGATATATATATTACAGGAAAAAGTTAAGCAATGTAATAGTAATACCACCTTCTATGAAAGAGTTAATGTTGAGTACTTGTCATGATGACATCTTAGCTGGTCATTTTGACTTTAACAAAACATTAACCAGAGTTAAAAATACAGCCTGGTGGATAAACATGAAAGAGGATGTACAAAAATACATTGAAACATGTGACTCTTGTCAGAAATCTAAAAGATTAACTGGGAAGAGAGCTGGGTTGTTACAACAAATAGAGCAGCAAAAAGCTCCATGGGAAATTATAAACATGGATTTTGTAACTGGCTTGCCATTAGCAGGAAAAGAAAGTTTCAATTCTTGCTGGGTGATAGTGGATAGATTAACAAAAATGTGTAAGTTTATCCCTACCCATAAAGAGGTATCTGCTAAAGACTTGGCGTTACTATGGTGGACTCAGATGATGAATACTGCTGGGTTCCCCAAAGCCATAATCTCTGACAGAGATCCTAAATTTACTTCAGAGTTCTGGACATCTTTGATGGAAGTATCAGGTTGTCAATTAAAATTGTCTACAGCACACCATCCACAAACTGATGGGCTGGCTGAGAGGATGATACAAACTCTAGAAGACATGATCAGAAGATATTGTGCCTTTGGATTAGAATACAAAGACAATGAGAAATTCACACATGACTGGGTAACATTAATTCCTGGCCTTGAATTTGCTTATAACAGCACAACTCATTCTGTAACAGAGAAGAAACCATTTGAACTCTGGCTGGGATATGTACCAAATACCCCAGTAAATCTTTTAAATAAACTACCAAGGTTGGATATACACCCTGGCACTAAATCCTTTATTCATATGCAACAAATGTGTAGAAAGCATGCAGAAGAATGCATCCAAAAAGCATTTGAATATGAAAAGAAAAGGTGGGACAAATCTCATAAAGAATTTGAATTTAAAAAGGGAGATGAAGTCCTCATATCAACACTACATTTTAACTTACAAGGTAATGTTAAATTAAAGGATCCCTTTGTAGGACCTTTTGTAGTAAATAAAATGGTTGGGAATAATGCAGTGGAAGTCATATTATATGCTCCATATGATAGGAAACATCCAGTTTTCCCTATCTCATTATTGAAACCTTACCATGCAAATGATCCTGACTTATTTCCAAAAAGAAGGGGAAGGCCTAAAAAGCAACCTGAAGAAATTGTGGAAAAAGCAGAGATTGAAAAAATACTCAAGAAAAGAATCCTTACTAAAGAAAAAGGAACTGAGTATTTACTAAGATTTAAAGGGAAATCAAATGAATTTGATAAATGGATACCTGAAAAAGAAATTTCTAATTTATCCACCCTTCTTAAAAAATTTAAACAGAAATAAATTTCTGTTCAACCAGCTGAGGGGTTAAAAAACCAGTACTCATAATATTTTATTATGTTTTATTTCTTTAAAGTTGAATCTTTAATGCTACAGATTTATTCTGAATACCTGAAAATTACAAATTAAATAAAATAAAATGTATAACTTATCATTTTTTTATTGTTTTTTTTGGGTGGGCGAGTGTCAGCCTGTATATCTCCAGGACTGAGTAAAAAGTGATTATAAGTTATGTTAAACACATGAACTATACATGGGACTAATAAATAAGAGTACACAAATAGTATAAGTAAAATTATGATAATACACAAAAAATGCCATTATAACACCTTATATACACGCATATATCCACCTTTTATAGGTCTTATGTACTTAATATTAAGTTGGAATATGTTAGGGTAATCTTAAGAACATTAATTATAAGGCTGCATAACTTTTAAGTACACTTAAAGCTGTTATATTCATTGTTTTATGCAAAAAACAAGAAATGTGCTTTATTTCACTTAAAAGTTGACTATATGCGCTATAAAATTGAGAATATCAAAATTGCGCTTTGACAGATCAATTGGGCTCATTTAGAACTATTGATTTGGCTATTTAAATGCATAAAAATAACACTTTTCAAATTTGGTGTTTTTTATGCCAGAAATGGCTTCTGTGTACTGGCCACATACTGCCTGCTTTTTTCCCATGTGAATAGCTTCATTTTTAGCAAAGTTAGCTTTTTCAAACTATAATTACCCCACATTCTACGCCCACTGTGGGGAAACACACTAAAATAGGCGACAGGCGCTTATTTAGTGTCCTAGCTTAATTAATAATGCATTGACCCTGTTTATATGCACTAATTTCATTAATAACCTCACTCTTGGCACTTTATTTCATCACCACCCTTAAATTCGCCTAATTTTAGTCAAGGATTTACCCGTGCAAGAGCCTGCCAAGAACTGCATGTAGTTTCCCCACATCTCACGCTCTTTTTTAAGTTTTTGGGTGGTTTCTCAGTCAATTTTGGTTATTTTTGAATGGGAATTTCACGTAGTATAATGTCAGGATTAGCCCCATTATTTCTACAGTCAATCCCCCTTATTATTAAGCTATTATTAACCTTAAAAAGTCTCCTTTAGTCCTTAATATTATTGTTTTATACGCATATACTCTCTTTTTGTCTTTTTCTTTAATTTTGATGGATTTCCCTTATTATTTCAGGATTTTGGCGGTTATTACTCTTCTAATTATGTCATGGGTCACTGGGAATGTTGATGGGAATGTCTATTAGTTGTTTAGAGGCGTTATTAACTGTGTATTGGGTGGTACATCAAGGGAATCATTGGGGAACTCAGTGTGTATAAAAGGAGGAGGTTTTTGGGTTGTATTTCTTCATTCTTTATCATTACAATTTAACCAATATAACCAAACCAATTACAATACATATCAATTAGTACTTTTATAAGACTTTTGAATAGTATCTGAATTTATATAATCTATTTTTCTACCAACTATAAAGATTGTAAGCCATATATAAGAATAGTGAGAATTATATTACTGAGACCTTTATATTTGATTATATTTTACAACTTAGTGGATTAGAACTACAGTATTCATATAGGACCATTAAAATCTTCTAGACAACTGACTATTCAAGCTAGTTCACGTCCTTGTACTTGACCTTAGCCTGACAAAAGTCTTTGGCCATGTTGTGTCAGGCTTACAAATTTGTGTAGACCAAAACAAAGTTGCTGCCATTCAAAATGTAAAAGCACCAACTTCTGTAAGAGAAATCCAAAGTTTTTTGGGTATGTGTGGCTATTATAGTCAATATATTAAAAATTATCAGGTAATAGCCTTGTTTCTTAAAAAACTGACCAGAAACGATATTGCCTTTCTCTGGAATAATGACTTTCAAAAAGCTTTAGATACATTGAAAAGTTGCTTAATGACAGCCCCTATATTGGCTCTTCCAGATTTCAAAAAACCTTTTGTCTTATACACAGATGCTAGCTTTGTTGGTCTGGGTGCTGCCCTTCACCAGAAACAAATTATCAATGATAAATCCTCAGAGGTTTTAATTTGTTATATTCTTAGAACTTTGAGAAATAGTGAATTGAAATATGGTGCCACTCAATTAGAGTGCTTAGCAGTTGTTTGGGCTCTTGAGAAACTTCATTACTATCTAGATGACCAAAAGTTTGAATTGGTAACTGACTGTAGTGCTGTGAAGTCCCTCTTAAACCTGAAAACACCTAACAGACATATGTTCAGTTCGTAACTTGCTATTCAAGATTACAGAGGAAGGATGATAATTATCCATAGGGCTGGAAATGTTCACTCCAATGTTGATATGCTGTCTAGATTGCCTCTGCCAAATAATGACTCAAATCCTGCTTATGTACCTGAAGATTTTATTGTTCATATCCATGGTATATTTATAGTTGATATGGAAGATGAGTTATTACAATTAATACTGGATTCATATGATAAAGATTCTGATTTAAATAAATTGGTTACTATCTTAAATGATCCTAAGAATGCTTCAATTCAAGAATTGATAAAAACTCTTCCTGCAAAGTATCAAAATGCTTTGAGTAAAGAAAGTTTTCTATTGAAGATGGATATATTTATTATAGAAGAAAGCTTACTGATGTAATTGTAATTGCTCCTTCTATGAAAGAAATTATCCTCAAACTTTGTCATGATGACATATTAGCTGGTCATTTTGATCTTGAGAAGACATTGATTAGACTCAAAAACACTGCTTGGTGGGCTAATATGTCTGAAGATGCAAAATTATATGTTGAATCTTGTGATTCATGCCAGAAATCCAAAAGAATGACTGGTAAGAGAGCAGGGTTATTACAGCAAATTGAAGCACCTCATGCTCCCTGGAAATCATTAATATGGATTTTGTCACTGGTCTTCCTATTGCAGGTAAAGAAAATTATAATTCTTGTTGGGTAATAGTGGATCAATTTACTAAAATGTCCAAATTTGTTGCCACCCATAAGAATGTCTCCACCAAATACTTGGCTTTCTTATGGTGGTGTAATATGTTCAATATAGTTGGATTCCCTAGAGCCATTATATCTGACAGAGATCCAAAATTTACATCTGAATTCTGGATGTCTCTAATGGATATATGTGGTTGTGAATTAAGATTATCTACTGCTCACCATCCCCAAACTGATGGTCTAGCTGAAAGAATGATTCAAACTCTAGAGGATATGATTAGAAGGTGTTGTGCCTTTGGATTGGAATATAAAGACAATGACAGACTTACTCATGACTGGGTCACCTTATTGCCTGGTCTTGAATTTGCTTATAATAGCACTATTCACTCTGTTAATCAAATAAAACCTTTTGAGCTTTGGCTAGGTTATGTCCCTCATACTCCTGCTCAAATACTCAATAGTAAATTTCCTAAATTGGAATTACACCCTGGTGTCAAATCTTTTGTTCAAATGCAACAACTGTGCAGAAAACATGCTCAATCTTGTATTGATAAAGCATTTGAATATGAGAAGAAGAGATGGGATAAATCCCATAAAGAACACACATTTAAATAGCGTGATGAAGTGTTGATATCTACTGTCCACCTCACTTTACAGGGTTACAACCAATTAAATGATCCTTTTGTGGGTCCTTTTGTTTTGAAAAAAATGATTGGAGATAATGCAGTTGAAGTTGTGTTATACTCTCCATATGATAGGAAACATCCTGTTTTCCCCATTTCCCTGTTTAAACCTTATACTTTTAACAGTGAATTATTTCCAAAAAGAAGAGTTAGACCTAAGAAAAACCCTCAGGAAGTCACAGAAACTTCAGAAATTGATAAAATTCTCAATGATACAATTATCACTTCTGAAAGAGGTACTGAGTATTTATTGAGATTTAAAAATAAGTCATCTGAATATGATGCATGGATACCTGGTAAAGAAATTTCAAACCTTTCTACTCTATTAAAAAAGTATAAACAGAAAAAATCATAGCATTTTTTTATTGTTTTTTTTGGAGTGAGGGAGTGTCAGCCAGGCTGTCCCAGGAGCCCAGTAAAAAAACATACCATTTATTGGAATTAAATAAAGACATAATAGGGGGTGTCAGTTCTGGCAAATCCGCACTTAAATTAAGTGCGGATTTCAAACCAAATCAGCACTTACAAATCAGCACTTAAATTTTGCAAAAAAGTCACTTATTTCAAAAAAGGGTGTCAGTTATGACCTCAAATCAGCACTTTTTTCCCGTTTTTTTTCACAACCACATTTTGGCCACAAAACATCCCTTCCTTTCTTACCCCATCCCTGTAACATGTGACACACTGACCTTCCTCGCTACCTACCCATCAATCCTCGGCACACACCCCTTCCTGACATTTTCAATATTTTGACCAGGCATGTTTACATTCTTTTTTACTTATTTCTTCTACTTTTTAATCTTTTTTCTTGTTATGTGCCAGTTTCATAATGCCTCCCAGACATTCCAAATCTCAAAAGGTAACTCAAAAATCTGCTTCGTCACAAAAGTCTCCTCGTAAAGCAAGCCCTACACCTGAAAAATCAAAGGCAGGTTCAGGTCAGCTTAAAAAGGATGATTATCTCATCATAATTAACTTCCTTAAAATAAAATCAAATTTTGAAGCATGTTTTGGATGTGAAAAGTCCACTCGTATTGGACGTCCACCTTCTTCAAAGGTTAATGGCTACTTGTTGATGGCCAATGAAGTAAGGAAGAAAACAAGGGGGAGAATCGATATCAATCCTAAACAAATGAAGGAGAGATTTAAGAGTTACCATTCAAAATATAAAAAGACTCATCATGCTGTAAATGAAACTGGCTTTGGTATTGACGATGATGATTTGGAGATTGGAATTACTACTGTTTCCGAAAAGCTCAATGTCATGTGTCCTTTCTATGAGGAAATGGATAATCTTTTTGGCACCCGAGTTGATGTAAACCCTTGGTTTCTACACGATACTACTAAGCATATACCTTCTGGATCCAAACCTTCCTATAATCCTCCCAACACACCTTTACTTGAAGAAGATCAATCCCCTCCACCTTCTAACCATAGTTCAGCTGAAGATGATCCCAACTATCAAGCAGAACAATTATATCGCAGAAGATCTGAATCCTCAGAGGCCCAAAATTTAAATGTATGTTTACTTTTTGTTTTTTCTTCAATTCTTCTCTGAATTTCTCTTTCTTTCTAGTCTCCTCCTACTCAAACTCAATCTCCATTAAATTATCTCAATTCTGGAAATGTGAATACCTCTTTAGAAGCTGCTTTAGAAGAACTTCCTGAAGCCTCTTGTTCAAACTCCAAACTAAAGCGTCGAGCCTCAACTTCGATGAACTTGAACCATCTATTAAAACGTGGTAATACTTCAACAAGCTCATTTGGCTCCCTTGAGGATTATTTTGAAAAAAAAGATATAAGTAAGTTTTGTTTACTATATATCTTAATCATTAACTCATTTATTTATTTATTTCAATTTAATTTTCTCAGCGAAATCAACTATTGCAAATAATGCCCTTGACTTTGAGAAGATGAAGTTTGATCATATGCTAAGGAAAGATCAGCAAGCCTTAGATTTGGAAGAAAAAAAATTTGAGGTAGAGCAGATGGAAAGAGTAAATGACCGTCAATTTCAAAGAGAAATGGCTACTTGTGAATTGGAAAAACAAGAGAGTTTTAAAAAAAAGATTTCATTATGGAATCTGTTAAAAATGGCCAATCTTATGAGGACATTAAAAAATTACTTGACGTTTTCAATTGATAATTTGTTTTTCTAGTTAATTTAATTTTGTTTGATTTCTTTTTGGTAATATTTTCTTATATGCTGACTTATAAAAGGAAAAGAATATAGTACGTTATTTTTGACAAAAATTTGAATGTATAATAAAAATTTTCTATCTTTACTTTCTAGTCAATAAGTTTCCTTATCTAAATTTTTCTAAGTCATCAATTTCACATGTCAGATTTAAAAAATTGGCAATTCCCTCCCCTGCATTTTATTGAAACAAGGGGTGGGTACCACCAAATTTTTCTAAGTCATCAATTTCACATGTCAGATTTAAAAAATTGGCAATACCCTCCCCTGCATTTTATTGAAGTAAAGGGTGAAAGTCATCAAAATTTAATATAATTACATAAATTAATTAATATATAAATAAGATATGTCAAGTATACTACTTTTAAAGTAATGACAATTCCTTAAGCCAAAATGCAGATCAAGTCTAGAAACTAGGTTTGGGACTAAGGCTGGAGAGAGGGGTCAGGAAGGGTGTATGGGGTAGCGAAAAGGTTGGGAAAGAGTTGGAAGGTAAGATTAAGGGTTCCGAGGCATTTTAAATGAAGAAAAGGGTCTGGGAGAGGTTGAGAGGGGTGAATTGGGGATCAAAAGAGGATGGCATACAATGGGGCTGGGAGGATAGCGAAAGGCATGGGAAGGGAAGACAAGCATGTGTTGATAGAATTGAAAGGGATGGAGATTGGTGCAAACAGAGTGTGAAAATAGGAGGATGAACTCTGTTCTTCGGGCGAAGAACAGAGTTCACTTTCATAAAATATTAGCTGAAACATAGTTTTCAATTCTGTAAAAACAGTTGTAAGTAATAGAAAAAGTCACTGATTTTTTTTATATGTAATCTGAAATTTTTTAATAAAATTATTGTATTTAAGAATTGCAATATTGTCAATCAATTTTTATTGATGAAATTAATTTAATAAAGTATTATTTTAATAAGCTGTTTCAAAAAATACTTTGCATTGAGTAGACTCATGGAATGATTTTTTCTGGCTTCCATTCAGTTATCCTCACACTTTCACTATGTTTTCAATATAGATCCATTGTTATTTGTGTGATACTTCAAGTGAAAGTTCAGTATTACTTCAGTCTGAGTTCCATCTGATTTCCATCTGACTTCAAGTTGCGGACTTGCTAGCAAGTCCTCCCCCTATATTGCGTGGTGTTTGCTGAAAATATGCGATTTCATGTTGAGTTGATGAAAGAAAACACAGAGAGAAAAAAAAATAAGACTTTAACAGCAAATTCAAAAACCAAAAAAATATGCAAAAAAATTTACCATTCTCAGTGAATAATACATGCAAATTGATAATTTGAAGAGAAAGAGAAAAAAATTAAAATTGCGTTGAAAAATGTTGGAGTGTTATTGGAAGGATTTTCGCCCTTATACTAGTTGATTGAGAAATAGAAGTGTTGGATATAGTCGGAGGTGAATCAACTTGTTCATCTTCATACAGCTCTAACCATTGATCTTTGAGGTCAGCAAGTAGGTTATGAAGTATAGTGCAACACAGAATCCAGTTGATCACCGCCTCCATTTCAGATTTATTTCTAAGAGGACTTCTTAATTCCCTTAAACTAGAAAAACGGCCTTTCAAGATTCCAATAGAATGTTCAATACGGACTCTTGACTTTGCCAAATGATTGTTGAATTTGGCATTTTGACTGTCTTCTGAAGCTGCTCCCCGAAAAGCAGGAAGTACATACTTTCCATTCACATAAGCAGAATCTGCAAGAAGATACTGATTTTCATCAAAGAATTTTTCAGGTTCATTTGAAATATGCATTCTTTGGAAGACGTAGGAGTCATGACATGAGCCAGGATAGCCAGCGAAGAATGATATAAATTTTTTGTTTATGTCACATATAAGCTGAACGTTAATTGAATATCTATAAAGAAGATATATTTGTTTGTGTTAGTTTCAAGGAGGATGAAAGGAGTTAAAAATAATCTACCTCTTTTTACGGTCAAAGTAATTGTTTCCACCTTCAGCAGGTTTCTGGCTCAAAGGAATAGTAGTACCATAAACAAAACCAATACATCCTGGAAAGCCCTCTGCTTGCATAACCTGAGATGATTCAAGTCGCTCTTCTTTTGTTGGCCAGGTGAGAAGTTGAGATTCCAAGGAGTTGATGGCAGTGATACATCGTTTGGTATAAGTGTTAACTGAACCATACCCTAAATCAAAGACATTTTCTAAACGTTTCAAAGCGGCTCCATTACCATTTGAACCCAAACGACATAGTGTGATGGCCAATTGAATTGAAGGATGTCGTTGTTCTTTTTGAGAATTATTGTGAAATATGGGATGATCCTGAATAAGCTCAAGCAATTTAAGGAAACATTCCTGAGAAGTCCTGAACAGCTGTCTAAAACTGGGTGTAGATAGGTTAAGAAGTGTTTGGATGGTGTACTTGGGGGTATGAAGTACTTGAGGTTTTCTGGGAAGAAGGTAACGTTTCCTGGCCATTTTTGATAAAACGACAAAATCTTCTTCTAGATCAGAATCGGAATCAGAGTCCAAGAGCAGTTCAAGCGCCATGAAAGTCATTGCTTTATGTAATTTATCATGATTTGAAAGTGAGGAAGGCATGACTCTTATATGATATGATATTAAGATGTAAGTGATGTACGATGTTTTGAGTTATGAAGTGTTATGCTGCGGAGTGCTGCGTATGAATGGGATGATGCTGACAAATCAGTGAAATGGGACTTGATGGTGAAATCAGCACTTTTGGTTGAGAAAGTGCGGATTTGAGTGAAATAAGTGACTTATTTCATTTTGAAATCCACCAGTATTGGGGCTAGTGTGTTTTGGAAATCCGCACTTATTTAAGTGCGGATTTGGTCAAATTTAAGTGCGGATTTGCCAGAACTGACACCCCCCAATAATTGCAGAGTATGCATTTAACATTAATATTATATTACATAATAAATTTATATTAATATTTTATTTATATAAATAAAGTAAATATTATTTTAATTTTATTATAAGATAATTTAGAAGTATTTAATTATATTCCATAACAAAGGGCACATTGTTTATTTAATAATTATAAATTAATTAATTAAAAACTTATAAGATAATTATATTCAAGTTTTTATCTTATATTTTAATTACTTTAATTAATTAAATTTAATTATTAAAATATACTTTTTCATATATATCATTATCCATAATTATTGCCACTGTTTTTTAAACCCTTAATTGTGTCAATAAAAAATTAAATAAATTATAATACTTATTTTATAAAATAGTATTATAATTCTCAACCTAATTTAGTAATAAATTAATTACTTGTTTCATTTAAATTAATTATTCAATTACATAGTTGGAACAATTAATTAATTTCTTTACACTAAATTAAAATTGATTATATATCTTGATGCGTCAAAATATTTTTTCTTCTTTCACTTAAAAATCCTTAAAGCAGACTGTACCATCTGTTTTGAATTATTTTTCTCATAGTTCCTATGTCTCAGGCTTGTTTAGTTACTCACTATTTTTACTTACTGATTTGGGAATTAATTGTGGGAATTTTTGGTTCTTATTTGGGGTTTTAATTATTTGTTTCATATTTTTCTCTACATTGTTATGTTTCACTTATTCTTTTATTTTCTTTTTTCATCTTATTATGACTCTTGTATTTACAAATTTAGTGGCGCTTCAGAGGACCCATTGCCTATAAAAAGTCCTTGGATAATCCCCTTTTGTCAAGGTACCCTTTTGGTCTAGAAGTTTTGGTACAGAGTTTTTATAAGTTTTTTAAGGATTTAAATGGACTCTCAATAATAGGTACGTATTTCTTAATCAAAGATGATTATTTGCTCAATGGTAAGAGGTAGATTAAAAATATCAATATAATTTATAGATTAGAATTACGTTATTGTAAATACTAAAGTTATAAAATATAATAAAAAGTGGTTTTATTGTAAATAAAATAGTAAAGTAATTGAAGGAATCAATCAAAAAGCACAAAATGGAAGGGCCTTTTATAGGCAAAAGGTGAGAGAACAAAATACTGTTACAAAATCCATGTATAAAATCTGCCATGGTGCATCAGGAGGTTCAATATGTTGCATTAATCCTGCTCTTTTACCAGTTAATCTTTTTGATTTTTGGCAAGAATAACAAGACTCAACATATAAATTTGTGTCTTCAGACATATTAACCCATCAAGCAGTGCTCTTAATTCTGATCCTTGTTTTTTCACAATCAAAATGTCCAGCTAATATGTCATCATGACAAATTTTCAAGATGATTTCTCCAATAGAAGGAGGAATAAAAATAACATTACTCAACTTTCTCCTATAATATAGTTATCCTTCATCAATTGAAAATTTACCTTTTTCCAAAGCCTTCTGTTACTTTGGTGGAAGGGTTTTAATTAATGCTTGTATTGAAGCATTCTTTGGATTATTTAATATGGTGCATAACTTTTTCAAGTCAGTGTCCTTATCATATGAATCCAGAATAAGCTGTAATAGCTCTTCCTTTATATCAACCACATATATACCATGTATATGAAAATTTCATCCTCAGAATCATAAGCAGGATTAGAGTCATTATTTGGTAAAGGTAACCTAGATAACATATCCACATTTGAGTGAAGAATACCAGCACTATGAATAATTGTCATTCTCCCTCTGTATTCTTGAACAGACAACTGCCATCTGAACATATGTATGTTTGGTTTTTTCAAGTTTAAAAGGGATTTAACTGCACTGCAGTCAGTGACAAGCTCAAATTTCTGGTCATCTAGGTAATAATGAAGCTTTTCTAGAGCCCACACTACAGCTAAACATTCTAATTGAGTGGCACCATATTTCAATTCACTATTTCTCAAGGTTCTTGAAATATAACAAATTACTACTTCTGAAACTTTATCATTTATCACTTGTTTTTGGTGGAGGGCAGCACCAAGACCAATGAAACTGGCCTCAGTGTACAAAACAAATGGTTGATTAAAGTCAGGTAAAGCAAGAATAGGTGCTGACATCAAACAGTGTTTCATAGTGTCAAAAGCTCTTTGTCTTTCAGTATTCCAGACAAAAGCAACATCCTTTCTAGTTAATTGGGTAAGGGGTAAAGCTATGACTTGGTAATTTTTAATATACTGTCTATAGTATCCACACATTCACAAAAAATTTTGGAGTTCTCTAACCGTAGTAGGAGCCTTCACCTGTTGTATGGCTGCCACTTTGTTTTGGTCAACACATATCTGCAAGCCTGAAACAACATGACCAAGAACTTTTAAAGAAAGGAAACCAAATTTATATTTCTTCAAAGCAAGTGTCATATTTATTTCATCCATTTCCTGGAATACTTTACACAGGTGGTTAAGATGGTCCTCAAATGTTTTTGAGATTATAATGATATCATCAATATAAACCATCAGCCATCCTTCAATTATCTCCTGATGGAATGTGTTATCCATGACTTTTTGAAAAACTGAAGGGGCATTTTTAGGGCCAAAAGGCATCCTAATATACTTATAAATACCCATATGAGTAGCACTCATCAGAAAATTCTGAGAATTTTTCTCAACAGGTACTTGGTGATATCCCTTGTTACCATCCAAACAGATGATATATTTAGCTCCCTGTAAAGTAGCATGTATAGAGCTAATTCTAGGTTAAGTGTAGATATCATCAACTGTATAAGTATTTAGTGCTCTATAATCACCACATAGCCTGGCTTTATCTTTCTCATAAGAAATTAGGACAGGTGAGATAACACAATATTTAGGTGTTTCAACTACCTTTTCAATAATATTCATTTTCAAAAGGGTAGAGATATTATCTTCAATATCATTTCTCTTTGTGGGAGAAGCAGGATAAGGCTTCTTTTTTAAACTAGGTGGTATATCAGTTAATGGACCAGACAATGAAAGTTTCATTTTCTCTTTAACTAATCCCAGTTCATGTGACCCTTGAGCAAAGGCCATAGGAAAAGACTTTATCAAGTTAATGATGGAATCTTTATCCTCACCAGAAAGTTGTTCTCCAAAAGAGGCATTGTCAATTTCAGACATAAGGGCATGCATTTCTTTTGTAGATCTTCCTTTATATTGAACCACAGAATTACATGTGTTCAATTCTGGTTTTAATAATTTTTTAGGGGAGGAAATCTTAAATTATCTCTTCCCATTCATCCCCATTGTGAAACATTGGTTTGAGGGATCCAATTTAATGCCATATTCTGTTAAAATATCCTTCCCTAGAATAAACCAATTGCTTAGGTTATCATTTTTCATGACAACAAAATCACAAATAGCTCTTACAAAACCATGGTTATATTTCAAAAACACTGTGGCTTAGTATTTACCAATGGGGGACAGAACAGAGCCATAACCTCTCCAATTTTCAGAAATGATAGGCATCAGTTTTGATTTATAGTCTTGATCCACTGAAGCAAGTGCTTTTTCAGATACTACACTTCCTCCAGCTCCAGAATCCAGAACAACTTCAATACTTGTTCCATTTATCAAGACTGGTGCCTTGAGAGGGGCAATAACAATTGAGCTATCCTCAATGTTCTTTATGATCTCAGCATCTTCAACTGTAGGTAAATCATTATTATCAATATCAATAGTATTTAAATAACGGATATTGTCAGCCTGTATATCTCCAGGACTGAGTAAAAAGTGCTTATAAGTTATGTTAAACACATGAACTATACATGGGAACAATAAATAAGAGTACACAAATAGTATACATAAGTAAAATTATGATAATACACAAAAAATGCCATTATAACACCTTATATACACGCATATATCCACCTTTTATAGGTCTTATGTACTTAATATTAAGTTGTAATATGTTAGGATAATCTTAAGAACCTTAAGTATAAGGCTAAATAATTTTTAAGTACACTTAAAGCTGTTATATTCATTGTTTTACGCAAAAAACAAGAAATGTGCTTTCTTTCACTTAAAAGTTGACTATATGCACTATAAAATTGAGAATATCAAAATTGCGCTTTGACAGATCAATTGGGCTCATTTAGAACTATTGATTTGGCTATTTAAATGCATAAAAATAACACTTTTCAAATTTGGTGTTTTTTATGCCAGAAATGGCTTCTGTGTACTGGCCACATACTGCCTGCTTTTTTCCCATGTGAATAGCTTCATTTTTAGCAAAGTTAGCTTTTTCTCACTATAATTACCCCACATTCTACGCCCACTGTGGGGAAACACACTAAAATAGGCGACAGGCGCTTATTTAGTGTCCTAGCTTAATTAATAGTGCATTGACCTTGTTTATATGCACTAATTTCATTAATAACCTCATTCTTGGCATCTTATTTCATCACCACGCTTAAATTTGCCTAATTTTAGTCAAGGATTTACCTGTGCAAGCGCCTGCCAAGGACTGCATGTAGTTACCCCACATCTCACGCTCTTTTTTAAGTTTTTGGGTGGTTTCTCAGTCAATTTTGGTTATTTTTGGATGGGAATTTCACGTAGTATAATGTCAGGATTAGCCCCTTCATTTCTACAGAAAATCCCCCTTATTATTAAGCTATTATTAACCTTAAAAAGTCTCCTTTAGTCTTTTATATTATTGTTTTATACGCATATACTCTCTTTTTGTCTTTTTCTTTAATTTTGATGGATTTCCCTTATTATTACAGGGTTTTGGCAGTTGTTACTTGTCTAATTATGTCATGGATCACTAGGAATGTTGATGGGAAGGTCTATTAGTGGATTTGAGGCGTTATTAACTGTGAATTGGATGGTACATCAAGGGATTTTTTGGGGAACTCAGTGTGTATAAAAGGAGGTGGTTTTTGGGTCTTGTTTCTACATTCTTTATCATTACAATTTAACCAATATAACCTAATAAATTACAATACATATCAATTACTACTTTTATAAGACTTTTGAATAGTATCTGAATTATAAAATCTTTTTTTCTACCAACTATAAAGATTGTAAGCCACATATAAAAATAGTGAGAATTATATTACTGAGACCATTAATTTTGATTATATTTTACAACTTATTGGATTAGAACTACAGTATTCATAAAGGACCATTTAAATCTTCTAGACAACTGACTATTCAAGCTAGTTTCACATCTTTGTACTTGATCTTAGCCTGACAGATATCCTCTTCCAGCATCAAGATTTCTTGTTGAGATTCATATGAAATATTGCTGGCACAATCACTTGAAGTATCCTCCAGTGCTACTGTGTCAACAACATGCTCCTCTAATTGTTCTACAAGATTTATCTTCCTGTCACAAACATGGTTCTTCTGCCAAGGTTTTTTGCACTTGAAACAAGTGTTTGTTGCATACTTTTTAGGTGCAACAGGGGCAGAAGGCTTCCCAACCTTTTCCAGAGGTTTCTGTTGAAAAGTTGAGGGGTTTTCCCAAGTGGTTATAGGAATGAATCTTCTGTCATGATACATGTTGTTAAGAAGAATCTCATTACAAGTATTTTTGAAAGAAGAAGTTTCTCTGGTGAACTCAGTCCTAGCCACTATCAAGTCTCTCAAAGACATTGGTAATTTATAGAGGATCCTGTCCTTCCATAAGTCAAACTCCATCTTTGGGTCCATAGATCTTAATATTTTAACAATTTTCATTAAGAACTCAATAGGTTTATCAGTAGAAGAACTATATTTAGTTTCCTCATACTGCCTTTGTTTAGCCATCCTAAACTTGGAGCCCCCAAATTGTGCTCTAATTTATTTCTTCCAATCTTCCCATGTGTGATCATTCCCATCTAATAGGACAGATTCATACCACATAAGGGCTAAATTGGTAATTAAAGAAATTAACTTAGACACAACTTCCTCATCTGGAAGTTTGTAAGAGGTTTTCAAGTTATCAATTCTGCAAATAAATTGTTGCCAATCAGAAGAAGAATCACCATAAAATGTTAGATATTGGTCAAGTTTTGGCCAATTCTTTTGATTTGAAGGAGTTTCCTTAGTGCTAGCTTGTTTCTGAGTAAGAAGCAGCTGTAATTTCTCCAATTGGGCTGTAATCTCATTGTTCAATCCCTCTGTTGAAGATCCTGGTGCATCATCAGTTTTTGATGGAAACTCAGTGGTATCAACAGGTATTTCTGGATCAATTTTTACTTTAGATGAACTAGCCACAGGTAATATTTGAGCATCCTGCACTATATGTTCCTTCACAGAAATGTCATTCAACAATGAATTCAATTTTTCTTCAATGGTTGTTACTCTTGTTTTCATTCTTGGAAGACTAGATAAACTCTCATTGATAGTTGCAAAAGATAACTGATTTTTATTTTGAAAAGATGAATAATGGTCATTCAATCTCTTCAGATTCATCTTATCTATCTCCAGCTCTTCACAATAGATAGATACAGTATCTTTTAATTTAGACAAATCATTTTTGATATTTTTCCACAAAGCAACCTTCTTTTCATGAGCTGCCTTATGATTAAACAAATCATCCGAGACTTTCTGCAATTCACTCCTTAAGGATTGATACCCTTGCTCAGTTAATAAACCATTAAACTTCTGAGTTAATTGCATATTGTTCATAATATGATTCTGTTTTGCAATAATATCTCTCAAGTACTCATTATTAATCTTTGCTACATCTGGAGTGTTTCTCAATAAGGAAACTGAGTAACTTTCCAGACTCTCATAAAACTCAGGGTCAAGAGTTTCATCAATTACTGCCATATCAGGATTAATCATTGAGGTAGCAATTAAAAGTAAAGGATTAGATACATGAGTGATTTGTCTACTACTCCCAGCCTCTACAGGTCTCAAGGTTTCATCCTCCCTTCCAGATTTACCTGAAGGAACACAATCAGCTACAAGAAATGGTACTTGAGAATCAATAGAGGGGCTTACCAGGGTTTGCTGGGTATGACCATATTGGGCTTTCTTCTTCTTTTGCCTCCTTGATAGGGGTGAGGAGGTGTGGGGTTGACCTGGCTAGGTCTTGATGTACCTGCCTGAGATAACTGATGCTGATTTTGAGATAGGTTGTCCCACTGAGTCTGTAACTAATCCCACTGCCACTTGGCCACTTCCACTTTTTCTTGGGACTGGGGAGCCAATGGTTGATGATCCCGGGGGGGAAGAGGTTTCTTCTTCTCTTGAAGAAAGGTATCTATCTTTCTCACCTTTTCTTCCAGAGCATCTACCTTGCCTTTACTTACAAGTTTTCTGTCCTTAGCTCCTTTATGTGAGTTGACAAATTCTTTACCTGTTGAGGCAATGGCATTTTTTTTATCCTGAATCCTTTTGGAAGTTCTTCTGGTGGGTGTATTACAGGCTTCTGATCCTGAGTTGTGTCTAATAGGATTTACACTTCTTCCATCTCCACATCCTGTTTGGGGTAAGGATTTATTAATCTGAGAAATTCTTCTTGTTAAAGGAGAACTTACAGAAGTAGGCTCATCATAATCAATTAAGTCCAGTTCCTCTTCACGTGCAGCAGAACCACTTTGATCAGTCATTTTTTTAAGATTTAACTGAAATGAAAAAGAGAGACAATAAGATGAATTAGTCTTTATTTTTAATTCAACAGAAATAAAATAAAAATAATAATAATAAATCTTTTTAGGATAAAAATCAACTAAATAATAATTAATTTAAAATAATTTAAAACCAGGATTATAAAATAATCAACTGAAGAAATAAATTAAAATTTTATTAAGATAATTATTTTCATTATTTAAATCAACTAATTAACTAAGAGGACTTAATGCCTACTGAAATAATTAAATATGAATTTTTTAGTAATAAAAAAAAATTTATTGTATTATCAGGATTTAAATCAACTGATTAATTAACTACCAGGACTTAAAGACAACTGAAATAATTAAATATGAATTTTTATTAAAAAAAAAATTATTGTCAGGACAATTTGTCAACTGGAACAAATAAAATTTAAATTTATCAGGACAAAAGTCAACTGAATATTATAATAATTAATTTTTAAAAAATAATTTTTATTACTTCTAGGACTAAGAACACAATTGCTCTAGTATTGTCAACTAGGAAAAATAAAAAAAATAATGAAAAATAATTGCAAATTACCAGACACCTCCCCCTGTAAAATGAGCAAATTAATGCCACTTACAGAGTGCTGAGTAAAAGGAAATATGTAGCAGATGAAGAGTGAAGAGTAACCCACAAATAGTAATATCAATAATTACCACAATATTCAGTATATGAACTTAAGTTTTGGAGCGCGGTTCGATTCCCGTTTGCAGCAAAAACTTCTGTCACGTGATGTATGACATTCGTCGTTTTCTTGCCTCTCTTGTCCTTTACAGGTACTCGTACACTGATGGTCCCTTTGATTACGCCTCAATTAACGCTGCGCTGTCGAAATTTCGGAAAGGCCCTCAATTGTCAAGGTATCCTTTTTGGTCTAGAAGATTTATTCGAGGTTTATACAAGGATTTTTAGTGGTTACTGATTTTTCAAAGGTAAGGTACATATTATTATTTATTATTTTTTATTAATTATCTACCTTTCTTACTGTACTTAACTAGTTATTTTTAAGTAATACATAAGTAGTTTAAATAATTAATTATTTTATTAATAAGTATTAAAAAGGTGTGGCTTCACTTCAGTAAGATAATCAATTATTTTACTGGGTAAGTCCAGTAGCCTGGCTGACAACCTCCATATAATTTATATCTCACAATTTTTTGAACTTTTTTTATTTTATTTTTAGTTTGCTCAAGTGTGCCATACTGTTCAAATGATCGAGTACAGTGATGGATTTCCACAAAAAAAAAAAAAAAAAAAAAAAAAAATCTATAAGAAGCAAAAAAAGATATTTCTTCGTGCGCAAGAAGAGAGAGAGAGAGAGAGGGAAAGAGAATGATCAAATAAAATAAACATCATTATGAGAAATCAATATATATATACATCAAAGCGAATAAGTGAAGTAAATTGGGTTAAAAGGGGGTTATTCGATGGAATGGATTTTATCCAAACCATTTCAAGATTAAAAAAAATGAAATGAAACACGAGATCACGCCAGCACCAAAAATGAACCAATCAGCTCTAGTTCTTCTTTCGACAAACTGAATAGTTTCTCTTGATAAACCCAACGTATTAGCAGCAGATCTTAATTTTTTCTGAGTTCCTATATGCAACTTAGATTTGATTAGATAGAAGGCGATATTAGAGATAGAAGATGAGTGAAGAGAATACCTTTGAGAGCGTCTTTTTGATCAGCTAGATTACCCAAGATAGCTTGACCTTGAGCAAGATAAATATCAAGGGTATTTGAAGTGGATTTGAGAAAGGTATTTTCGTCTAGAGTGGATTGGAATGATGGAAGGTGATGGTTAGGAGATTGAGTTGCCGAAGAGTGACGTTGATAGAGAGAAGAAGGATGATTAGAAAAGGATCCTAAGAGTTCAGCACGATCATTGAGTTGATTCTAAGATAGAAGAGGGAAGGGATAAGCCAGAGATGAGGGGAGATGGAAGATGAAGAGATACATGATGAGATTGAAGAGATGTTTGTAAGCGATGAAAGGTAGCGAGGAGAGATTGAAGATCGGCGTTGAGTTGGGAGATCCTTGACTGATGGATGATACGTTTTTGAGGGATGATTTCAGCGTTTGCAAGAGCTTGATAGTCTGTGATAGTTCTTTTGAGTGTGGCAAAAGAAGCGGAGAGTTGACCGAGAGAAGCGGGAGAGTTGTGGTGGTGAAGCGAGAGTTCGGACTGGAGGGAAGAAATTTGTCGCTGGGCGAGTGCGTGGAGGGAAGCGGACATAGGGAGGAGATATTGCATATTCATGGCGGGAGTGGCACATGGCCACATTGGATATTGCATATTCATGGCGGGAGTGGCACATGGCCACATTGGATATTGCATATTCATGGCGGGAGTGGCACATGGACACATTGGATATTGCATATTCATGGCGGGAGTGGCACATGGACACAATGGATATTGCATATTCATGTTGCATATTATACGACTCACTCATCACTCACTTTGTTTGCACTATGGATGCATACGCCGTCGATCTCCATCAATGCATCTTCACTCATCCCAACGGTCAGCTCGCCCTCGACCGTCTCTCACTCAAGATTCCCATCGGCTCTCGCACTCTCCTCATCGGTGCAAATGGCGCCGGTCAGAGTTGATTCATTATTCATCCATTCACTTTGCATTCATCCATTCACTTTGCATTCATCCATTCACTTTGCATTATTTTCATCCATCCTCCCTAAAGGTAAATCCTCTCTTCTTGACATCCTCGCTGGCAGGCGCATGACCTCATCTCCCGTCAACGTCCTTGGTCTTCCTGTCTTCTTCAACACTCCCATCGTATGCATCTTTCATAGCCATCTCCATCTATCCACCTCTATGCATATCCATCTATCCACCTCTATGCATATGCTCCTCCATCTCCATCCATCCATCCATTCATTCATTCTCTCCCTCCTCTCTCCTAGGGTCTCTCCTATCTTGGCTCAGAATGGGCCGCTAATCCTCTCACTAGATCTGATCTCAAAGTCTCCGACTTCTTGGCCTCCTTTGGTACTCATCCTCATCCTGAACATCTAAAGTTTCTCCTCTCCTTATTAGATGTCAATCCTCATTGGCATTTCAATCAAATCTCACTGGGCGAAAGGCGTCGGGTTCAGTTGGTCTGGGGATTGTCCACTCCTTTTAAAATCTTGTTGATGGATGAAGTCACTGTTGATTTAGATCTCTTCATCAGGCATAAATTGTTTGCCTACTTACTCAACCATTCTATCCAACATCACTCAACTATCATCTATGCTACTCATATCTTTGATGGCTTAGATCACTTCCCTGTCAGAAGATGATTCCCCTTTTTTCTTTTTCTTTTTCTTTCTCTTCTTCTTTTTCTTATTCACTTCACTCTATTCATCTTCATCTACTCATCTCCTCCTCATCAGACTCATCTATGCCATCTACATCTTGGCACCTCTCCACCCCCTTCTCTCATCCCTTGGCCTCCAACAAATCATCCTCCTGATTCCCCTCCTCCTTCCCTTTATCTCCAAGCACTTAAATGGCTCACTGAAGATCATCAAGATCGTCTGGAACGTGAGAAAAAAGGTCTCATCAAACCCAGGGTTCGGACCGATCCTACTGACGCAACTACTTTTTATTCAAAGTGGGCTTTGTTTTCTCTCTCACTCATTCCAGCTGACTGATCTACCCCCCCTTTTTTTTTCTTGATGTGGTTAGATATGATTATTCTTCTGGTTCTTTTTATCATTAGAAAAGAGTAGCTTCTTTATATATATGAGCTGTTTAGTCATGTCATGCCATGAAGGATTAGAGTGTGATTTTCAATAGAGTTTTATTTATTAATTTATATATATATGTCTGTGTTTGTATGTGTATAAATATTCTCTTTTTTCATTCCATGTATTAGAAATACTAGAATATGAAGACATGGATTCAAATGATATGCTATTCAACTAGTCATCATCATCATTTTCTTCTTCTTCCTCCCTAATTGCATCCAACTAAACAAAGTTAATTTTCAATTTGTTTCTTCACACATGTTTAAACCTATCAAACTTGTTCAGTCAAACCATGATATCACTTCCATTACAAAACAAAACAGAAACTCTTATTTTTGATCTTGTTGCTGTTGTGAGTAATGATGATTTTTTTTAAAAAAAAACATGCTACTTACTCTATTCATATCAATAATAATAGTGATAAAATAAAATAAAACCATGTTTGACATTAACTTAATATATATATATATATATCTCTTCTATATGAATATATTTTGTGGGTTTTGACCTATCAACTGATTTTCTGGGCATTCACACTGAGTGTCAGCCTGGATATCCCCAGGAATGAGTAAAAAGTACTTATAAATTATGTTAAACACATGGACTATACATGGGAACAATAAATAAAGGTACACAAGTTGTATACATAAGTCAGAATTATGATAAAATACAATATATGTCATTATAACACCTTATATACATGCATATATCCATCTTTTATAAGTCTTATGTACTTCATATTAATTTGAAATATGGCAAGGTAATTTTAAGAACCTTAAACATAAGGTTACATAATTTTTGAGTAGACTTAAAGCTGTTGTTTTCATTGTTTTATGTGAAAAACCAAAAATGTGCTTTAAATCACTTAAAAATTGACTATATGTGCTATATATTAAATAATATTAAAAATGTGCTTTGACAGATCAATTTGTCTTAATTAGGACTATTGATTTGGCTATTCAAATGCATAAATATAACACTTTTTCATAATTGGTGTGTTTTATGCCAGAAATGGCTTCTGTGTACTGGCCACATATTGCCTGCATGGGTCACATGTGCATAGCTTCATTTTTAGCAAAGTTACCTTTTTCAAACTTTGATTACCCCACATTATAAGCCCACTGTGGGGAAACTTGCTAAAATAGGCAACAGGCACTTATTTAGTGTCCTAATTTAATTATAAGTGCATTGACCTCATTATATCCACTAATTTCATTAAAAAAACCTCAAGATTAGTGTCATTGAATCACTACCATGCTTAAACTGGCCTAGATTAGTCATGGATTTACCTGTGTAAGTGCCTTCCAAGGACTGCATTCAGTTAACCCACATCTCATGTCCTTTTTGGGGTTTCTCAGTGGTTTCTCAGCCAATTTTGGTTATTTTTGAATGGAAATTTCACATAGTAATTTGGAATAATTAGCCCCATCATTTCTGCTGTTTATTCCCCTTAATATATTGTGTAATATTTAGTGTTATTCTTTCTTTTTTTTTTAGTATTTTATTTTAAGGTGTTACATGCATATACTCTCTTTTTTGCTTATTCTTTGATTTTGATGGATTATCCCAAATATTCCAAAACTTTGGTGGGTGATATTATTCTAATGATGTTATTGGTCACTCCTCATGTTGCTTTGCAGGGGTATTAGCTAGAATGAGGCATCATTAGCCATGTATAGGACTGGTAAATCAAGAGGATACATTGGAAAATTATTGGGTATAAAAGGAGGGGGTTTTGGTCTTGTTTTCTACATTCTTTATCATTACAATAAATATATATAACCAATACAGTTACTGTCAGCCAGGATATCTCAGGAGTCCAGTAATTTATACAATAAATTACTGTAATCATATAGAGGAATAACTTTATGTAATAACAAAAAATTATTTAAATAAAATTATAAATATTTTGTGAATAAATAAAATAAATATTATACTTAATTTTATTATTAAATAAATTGTATTACATAAACAAATATAATATTCTAAAATATCATGGCGTAATTTGTATGTATAAATAAATTATTCAAAATTATATTATAAGTGTAAATTTAACTTACACTGTAATTACAATTTTAATAATAACATTTATATAAACTAAATACAACTTATCATATAATAATATCCATCAATATTTGGCGCTTCCCTGACCCTTAATTGTGTCACTAATATTACTAAATTAATTTAATAGGATTAAATTTAATTGCTCATGTTAAAAAAATTCCTATATTAATTTAATTAGTTGTTCAATTAATTTAATAGTTAATTTACTTGAAATAGTTAACTTACCATTGCTTATACTGAGTGAAGATTATTTAAAAGCATAAAAATAATTCCTTTTATTTTAATTATACTTTTTTTAGCTATTTGTATTCCCTCTTTAGAATTCTTTCTCATAGTTCTTATTTTCCATACTCACGTAGTTATTTGTTATATTAATTTTATTCTTTTTTAGAAATATCTGATGGAAACAAATATTTGCTTAATCACAGATTTATTTTAATTGTTTTTAATTATTTCTTTAACTTTATTTCACTTTTTGTAATTATATTTGGAATGCTCTAGAGGGTCCTTTTGCCTATAAAAGGGCTTTAGAAATCTCTCTGGTAGCTCATCACTTACTATACACTCACTTAACATATTTTAAATATATCTCTTTTATTTATTAGTTTTATTAGTTCAATATATCTAATTTAAATACTAAATAAATAACTATAGGTTGCTTTAAGATTTATAATACTTTCATTGAACTATCACACATTGAACAATAACTATTAATTATAATATTTTATAATTTGAATAAATCCTTACAATTTTGTCAATTCTCAAAACTCTCGTCGTCTTATATTTCTATGTTACAAATAATATTTTATTTTTAGTATACACCATTATATTATATTATAGTTCCTCTCTTCCTATCCATTTTTCTCTCTTCTTTCCCCCATCCTTCTAGACGTCTGGCTGATAGTTACAATAAATATCAATAGTATTTCTAAAGTCTTTGAATAGTATCTGAATTATTACATATATTTTTCTACCAACTATAAGTTTGTAACTTATTTATAATTAGTGAGATTAAAAAGACTGAGACCCTTATATTGATTTATATTTTAATACTTATTGAATTTGTACTACATTATTCATATATGACCATTAAAATCTTCTAGACAACTGACTAATCAAGCTATTCTTGTCTCTGTACTTGAACTCAGCCTAACAGGGAGGGTATGTCTATTATGATTTACTGGATGATTGACTTTTTTTCCCCTCTCATTTAAATTAATCAACTCAACTCTATATAAAGTAAAACTTATTTTAATTTTCTAATTTTTAATTTTTCTTTTTAATTTTTTCAAAAAAAATTAGCAAAAATGTTGCTAAGAGTCTATCTATACCACCTATATTTTGTTTTTAATGGTTAATGTATGTATGTGTCTGCCAGGTGTTAAGGCATATAAACAAAATATTTACTAAATTTTTTGTCATTACCCCTTAGCCAGTACTCAATATTACAACTTAAGTCACTTACAATAAAATTTATTTCTTTGACACACCAAGAATACTAATTCTGACATGAGTATTCTTTAAGTGAGAAATTTATTGGTTAATTAAGTGAAAAGTGAAACTTTTCCTTGAGTAGGAATCAATAATTTATGAATTTTTCTGACATGAGTAAATTAGCCTGAAGTGGGAATTTTTATACTCATTAATTTAGTAACATGTCTTATTTTTTTAGTATTGATCTCTGTTCACATGTATTTACTTCCTATTTTCCTTTTTCTAGGACTTTCTGTACTTAGGTATTGGAATTATTTTTCCTTCTTTTTGATCTACATGTTGGTGTTATTTTGTCTATAAAAAGGGCTTGGATTTAAAGGAGAAGGGGTTTCTTTTTATTATCTAAAACCTTTTTCTTACCTTCTATTACTATCTTTAATTTTATTAAATTATAACTACTCAACAAAAATTCTAGGTATTAGTTATCTTATTGAAGTGATTCATATTTAGTCACTGCTATAGTGACAATCAAATCTTACTTACTATTTTAATTTGCCACCTCATCTCAATCATAAGTCAGGGAAAAGTATTTCTTGCCATACTTCTAGAAAATCCCTGATGCTTGGGTCTCTTTCCTATTCCAAAATGTCACCACCAATTGGAACCTTCATTCCTGTTTGGAATTGAATTTTAATAATTTGTTGCATCAATTGGAGAATTTGTTGCTGAAAGGCAAGGGATCATTACTGTTGTTATCATCTGGACCTTCTTCCCTAGCACAAAGAAAAAAAATTAGTTTTTTTATTTAAATGGATATCATTTTTTTTTTTTGGTGGGTGGGGACCAGGTATTAAGAATAAATAGGAATAAGAAAAGTAAGTTGTTTTATTATAGTTTTTAAGGTGAATTTAAAGAGTCTAATCAATTTGTAACTTTTATTCTTTGAAACACTCTGAAGACTTTTTGACCTCACAAAACCTTGGGAGTAGCTGGTATAGAAAAGTATTAATCAGCAAAAGATTTCAAGTAGGTGTTTATATTAATAGGAATATAAAAATTTTTAGCAGTGCACAATTAATTTTTGTCCCTCTTTGTCCAGTATAACATAAAAATAATAGTTTATTCTTTTTAAGTATACAAATACAATTGAATATTTTTATTTTTAATTACTTGTTACATTAAAAAAATATAAGCAGGAGAAAATTATAATTTAAATTATAGCTTATATTATTGAACAAGAACCAAAAATATTTTTTTTTGAATATATAGATTTGATCTTTTTAAATTAAAACTTTTAATTTATATCATAATCCTTACTTTCAACTTGCTGTTGCACTATGTTGCTTTGTTTCAAATGGAAATGGTTCTTATGTAAGACGTTTAGATAATATCTTTACCACAGGATATGGTACTTTCATATTATAAATCAAGCGCTGCATGATTGCTATCCTTTCTCTCAAGTCTCAAACACTTACTTGGCCAACTCCACAACAGCAACTTAAATCCTCTCAAGTAATTCAAGCTAAAGGTTTCTTTGTCTGTGCAGGTTTTGTTGATGGTACAACTATACCATTGAGCTAAAAGCCTGCTCATGATGGCAACCATTATTTTGATTTCAAAAAATTGTTTCTTCAAAATGTTCTCCAATTTCACATCTATCATAAACTAACTTTTTATCTTCTTTGTAGATACTCTATTGCCATTCAACTTGTCTGTGACATCAAAAAAAAGTTTATTTCTTTTCATAGTGGCTGCCCTAGATCATGTCATGACTCTTCTGTGTTCCAACAAACAAATATTTCTCAAACTCATGACCAATACTTTGACAAATCTCAGTACCTCCTTGCAGAATCAGCATATTCAAGTGTAAAATACATTATACCTGATTTCCAAAGTGTAACTTTAGAGAATGACCCAAAAATATCTTTTAATTATCATATTGCACAATCAAGAGTAAAAATTGAACATGCTATTGGTATTTTAAAGGGAAGATTTTCTAGTTTCTAAGAACTCAGAATCCAATTTCAAAAAAGTTGGGGATCAAAAATGCAAATCATTGGATTATGACTTGCATTAAACTCCAAAATATCCTAGCTGATTTAAAGGATGAGTGGAATGATCTTTATAAAGAAGAGGATCCTGAAGCAGAACAAGCTCTCCTCTCCCTTGAATCACAAATCATTTTTTCCATTGGCATATGCTCTGTCATTATGCCAATCACCCTCCAACATTTTGAAACACAACACTTTAAATTTTTTTTTTCATACTCTCCAAATGTCTAACTTGACTGCTTTATTCAGTTGGGTTGGTGTTTTTTTTTTTGCATATTCATTTTTTTTTGAATTTATGGGAAATATCTCTTATTTGGATGTCTCATTTGTTTTCATTCACTAGCTCAACATGAGAGCCCATATTTTAAGTAATTGCATAATTTTTCACTGTTTCTTTTTTTCATTCATCCCTCATATTGGTTTCTTCCTCTCCTCAAACATCCCTCAAACAATTAGGCTTCACTTATTTTATCATCTCATCTCTCCAGGTAAGTCTTTTTATTCATTTTTTTGATTTTTTGATTGTTAATTTTTTTATTTTAGTTTATTTTTATTTTTGGATTTTTTTCTTCTGTTTTTTTTATTGTAAGTGGTTCTTTTTTGGGTTTCAAGTTGAAATTAGCACTTTTTTTTGTTCTATATAACCCTCTTTTCTCTTTTTTTTGCTCCTTCATCCCCTCTATATCCCTCATAGGCCTGGTCTTTATCCCACCTTTCCTCAATCCTTGATATCCTCATTCTCCCCTTTTCCCCCTCCTTGGCCTCCTTAAACCCCCCTTTTTCTTCCTTTGGTGTTCCAAAAATCCCACATTTTCCCCTCTTAGGTGTCCTCAAGACGCCTCCTTTCTTTTCCCCCCTTAGGCTCCCTCAGGCCCACCTTTTTCCTCCCTTTGGTCTCCTGAACCCCCCCTCCCCACCTATACCAGATCTTAATTGCTTCCCCCTTCCCCCTTATTACTGCTACCCCCCCCTTCTCTCCCCCCTCACCTCTTCTCCTGCCCCCCTTCATTACTGCTAAGTAATGAAGGGGGGTCAGGAGGAGAGGTGAGGGGGGAGAGAAGGGGGGAGGGGGGTTTTGAGGATATGAAAGGGGGGAAAAGGACATTTCTGAGGACACTTAAGGAAATAAAAGGGGGGTTTTCCAGATACAAAAGGGGGAAAATTGGGGATCTGGAGGACATCAAAAGGGGGAAAAAGTAGGGAGTTTCAAGGATACCAAAGGGGACAAAAGAGGGATTTTGAGGATGAAAAAGGGAAAAGAAATGGGGAATGAGGAGACCACACAAAGGACAATAGAGGGGGTATTGATGACATACAAAAGGGGAAATTGGGGGTTTAAGGTAGAAAGAAATTGAAAATAAATTATTAATTTCTCTCTCTTATTTTTTATTTTTTATTTATTTTTTTATATTTCAAAAATATCAAAGAAATGTCTGGAATAATGTAAAAGTCCTCATCACTCTCATCACGCTCATCACTTTCATCATCTTCAAAACCTTTTTCAGAAGTGAAGCCTAAAATTTCTAATAAGAAGAAAAAATCCTATCAAAAACAAAGTTTAATTCAAAAGAAACAATTTTTTAAAACCTTCTTTGGTTCTTTGGAAGATCTGTCTTACTTCAAAACTATGATATGTAAAAAAAAGAATATCCTGATTCATTGCCAGAAAATATCAAGTACTTAACTGCTGGTGGAAATAACATTGTGGTTGTAATTATTAGTAATGGATATAAACCTCAATTTATTATACAGGTTCATTCATTCAATGGTATTCAAGATGAGGTGTTTAATAAATTATAAAATGTCATTACTAATTTATATCAGATGGAATTAGCTCAACAACCTTTACAAAATCAAAAGAAGAGTGAAAGAATTATGATAGGACTTGGTTGGAGACCTGGCTATAAAAAGGGCACCTTACTTGGTAAGTCTTTATTTTCATAAATTTTTATGAAAACTTATTTTCTTAATTTTCTCTTTAGGTATTAATTCTTTACTCCAGACTCTCAGTGATCAAGAAATGAAGGAAGATTTAGAAAGATGGAAAAGATTAGGATCATTTAATTTGTTTTTTTGGCCAATCAATTAATAAAATTATGCATTCAGGCATTTAAATCAAATAATAAACTGGCTAAGAAAGCTGGACTTCCCAATTGGACAGATATAGAGTGGGTTAAACTCAGTAACAATTATATCTTTTCTTCTAATGTTATCATCACCTATGGAGGACTTAATAATCAGATTCACATAGAAAAATATAAATCTAATATTCTTACTTATGACCTTTTCTGTTATATCAATCCTATTGCTGGAAGACCGATCCATTTACCTGCTAAAATCAAAAGTCATGGACTATACTTTCTGGGTCATAAATGTATCATAGACCTTGGTTTAGGAAACAGAATTATGTAAGCTATTTTGAATTATTCAAGAGATAATCATCAAACTACTCAGGCACCTCCTGGATTGGAATCTTGTGAAAAGTTTACTCACTTCAGATGTTCTTTTCAGATCAATCAAAGTTTGATAAACCGGGTAAGTAAGGTAAGGCATGAAGGGTCAATGTCTACTAAAACATTAGGGAGGGGTTCTAAATACGGTAATTAAAGAATTTACAAATTTTTATTTTTATTTCTTAAATTTTTAATTTATCAGTTATTAAAGATAATTAATCAAATTAAGTATTGTACCGTCAAGTCCTTGTGCTGTATAAACACCATGGGAAATCTGGGGGTGAACTGCTAGCAGTTCCCTCTATTTCAAACTATCAGGAATTTGTCAGGAAACTGTTGGGAAACCATCCTGAACCTGTCAGAAAGATGTTTTTAAATCTGATGAAAAAACATTGAAAAAATAAACTGTCACAGATTGAATCCAGAACAATCCCTCCTTGAGCAGAGCTTAAGAACCACATTGAACATCAGTTAATCTCAGGTTTGGCAAAAGGTTGAACAACATCACTTAGCATACCTTAATATTCAAATATTAAACTTGAATATATGTTGCGTGTATGATATAGATGCATATGCATTTGAATTTGCATGGTGGATACTTATTGCATGCTAAAAATTGATGTGAAATGCCTATCCAAAGTGTATGCATAATGACTATGAAGAATAAATATGCATAAAAAATATGCATATTGAATATGCATAAAAAATATGCATATTGAATATGCATAAAAATATGCATATTGAATATGCATTAAAAATATGCATATTGAATATGCAAAAAAAGGTGCATATATGTATATGAATAAAATATATTAATATGCATATAAATCTGTATAATGAATATGCATATGAATATGCATAAATATGCATAATGATTGAAAAATGCAAAAAAATGATGCTTAACGAGTATATTTTATGCATAAATAGAAATATGCAATATGAATTCATATTGCATACAGATAACACTGGCAAACCATTTTGACCAAAACTCATACTAAATTTTCATTCTGGACTAAAGGTGTGAGGGAAGGAAGAAAAACAGTCCGATGTTAGAAAAATGCTACATGCACTCATTTTGTAGCAGAGCAAATGAGAAGTGCTGAATTATGGTTGGTGCCCATAATTTAGTATGATATCATAATTTTATTTAATTGTTTTCAATATTGAAAAGACTTTAGGTCGGTTGGTATGGATCTAGCTGTGCCAGGGTCTAATCTAATTATTTTAACAATTTCTTAATAATTAACGGGCTTTAATACAAAAACAGGTTTTATTTTTTGTGGGATATTGGATATGATAAGGTCTTTTTTAAAAAAAACTTATATTGTTTAAAAATATTCCTGAATCAGATGTGGGATAATCACTACAAAAAATTGTAGTACTGTGGGCAATAAAATATATGCACAAGCAGTAAAGAAAGGACCAAGTGAACCCTTTTTGTGCAGTGGTAATCATTAGAGTGGAATTGTGGATGAAAAATATAATTCATTATTACCATTTTATTTAATCAAAAAATTTATAATATTAAAAAGAACTATTGATTAATTGGTATTTGACCTTTGTGTCTCACTCATATTTATCATTTGATTGATTTTTGTCACCATTATGTTATTAATATTATAAGTATAGCAAAAACTCATGTGCCCAACGCATACCGGGTGATGTTACACCTTTTATAATATTATTGAATAATGGTAAAAAAATATGAAAATGATTTGTTTTACAAAAAATAAATTGATATCCAAAAGCAATATGAGGGATAAAAAGGTAAAATTAAAGGGATCAAATATGAAATAAAAAATTAAAGTGAAATTCCTCCCATCAAGAGCAAGTAGACATGATGGGGTGAACGCCCACCAGTGGCACTAAACTTGGACTATAATTTCTTTTTTGTAAAAATAAAAAAAAATCCACTTGAGCTTTACCAAAACTTCAGGATGACAATTTTGCCATATCAAACAACTTCTAGTGCAATTATTGAAGAAAAATTCATTTTCATTGCAATAGAGAGAATTGATCACATCAGACTGCATGTGACCAAAAGTGTCCAGCACAACTTCGGCCGAACTTGTGCTGGACGCTTTTATGATGGAGGTTAGCTAGGGTGGAATTTTTCTTCAGTTCATCTGGTATTTCTTATAAACATGTCCACTGGTATTTGATCTTTGTGCCTCACTCATATTTACCATTTGATTGATTTTTTGTCACCATTATGTTTTAATATTATAAGTATAGCAAAAACTTGTTTGCCCAACGCATACCGGGTGATGTTACACCTTTTATAATATTATTAAATAAAGGTAAAAAAATATGAAAATGATTTGTTTTACAAAAAATAAATTGATATACAAAAGCAATATGAGGGATGAAAAGGTAAATATAAAGGAATCAAATATGAAATAAAAAATTAAAATAAAATTACTGCCATCAAGAGCAAGTAGACATGTTGGGGCAAATTTCCACCAGTGAGGCTAAACTTGGACTATAATTGCTTTTTTGAAAAAAAATAAGTGCCAATCTGAGGTTTAAAAAAACTTCAGCAGAACCATTTAGCCATATCAAACAACTTCTAGTTCAATGATTGAGAGAGAATTGATCACACCAGACTGCATGTGACAAAAAGTGTCCAGCACAAGTTCGGCCGAACTTGTGCTGGACACATTTATTATGGAGAGTAGCTAGGGTAGAATTTTTCTTCAGTTAATCTGGTATTTCTTATAAACATGTCCATTGGTACTTGATCTTTGTGCCTCACTCATATATATCATTTGATTAATTTATTGTCACCATTATATTATTAATATTATAAGTATAGCAAAAACTCGTGTTCCCAACGCATACCGGGTGATGTTACCTCTTTTATAATATTATTAAATAAAGATAAAAAAATATGAAAATGATTTGTTTTACAAAAAATGAATTGATATACAAAAGCAATATGAGGGATAAAAAGGTAAAATTAATCTCAAAGAGATCAATTATGAAAAACAAAATACTAGTAAAATTCTTGCTCTCAAGAGCCAGTAGAAGTGTTGAAACAAATGGGAGCCATCAGGACTAAATTGTAATAAGTGACCTTTTTTTTAATAATAAAAAATTATACACCTGAGGTTGGGAAGAACAACAGGTGGATGATTCAGCTAAACAAAACTACTTGTAGTGAATTTTAATAAAAAAATGTTTTTTTGTTGCCATATAGAGAATTGATCCATCTGACTGCACGTGACTAAAAGTGTCCAGCACAAGTTTGGCCGAACTTGTGCTGGACACTTTTATGATGGAGAGTAGCTTGGGTGGAAATTTTCTTCAGTTCCTTCATCTTGTATTTCTCATAAATATGTCTACTGGTATTTGATCAGTCTGTATCTTTCATATTTATCATCCGATAAATATTTTATCACCATTATATTATTAATGTTATTAGTATAGCAAAAACTTGTGTGCCAAATGCATACCAAGTGAAGTTATACCTTCAATAATTTTTTAAAATAGACGTAAATAAATATGGAAAGGATTAGTTTTACAAAAATTAAATAGAAATTTAAAATTAAAAAGAGGAATAAAAGAGTAAAGTAAAAGTCAAAGAGTTCAAATATGAAAAAAATACTGGTAAAATTCCTGCTATCAAGAGCCAGTAGAGGTGTTAAAGCCAATGGGAGCCATCAGGGCTTAATTGTTTTAAGTGACCTTTTCTTTAAAGATAAAAAATTATACACCTGATATTGGGCAGAACAGCAGGTGGATGATTCAGCTAAACCAAACTACTTCTAGTGAAATTTGATAAAAATTTTTTTTTGTTGCCATACAGAGAATTGATCCCATCTGACTGCACATGACCAAAAGTGTCCAGCACAAGTTCGGCCGAACTTGTGCCGGACACTTCTATGATGGAGAGCGGCTGGGGTAGAATTTTTCTTCAGTTCATCTGGTGTTTCTAACAAACATGTCTACTGGTATTTTATCTTTGTGCCTCAATCATACATATTGTTTAATTAATTTTTTGTCTTAATTATATTATTAATTATATAAGTATAGCGAAAAATCGTGTACCAAATGCATACTGAGTGATGTTACACCTTTTATAATACTATTAAAAAATGTATAAAAATATTAAAATAATTTATTTTCAAAATAATTAATTGATATCCAAAATCAATATGAGGAATAAAAAATTAAGTTAAAGGGATCAAATATGAAAAACGAACTCCAAGTATTGCTAATATTAAAGGCCAGTAGAGATGTTGAAGCAAATGAGAGCCATCAGGGATAAATTGTACTAAATTGATTTTTTTTAAAGATAAAAAATTGTGTACCTCTGGTTTGGATGAGCTCTAGGTGGATAATTCAGCTATATCAAACTACATCTAGTGAAGTTTCTTATCAAATAATTTTTTTCATTGCCATAGAGAGAATTGATCCCATCTGACTGCACCTGACCAAAAGTGTCCAGCACAAGTTCGGCCGAACTTGTGCTGGACACTTTTATGATGGAGAGTAGCTAGGGTGCAGGTCTTCTTCAGTGCAACTGTTTTTTTTTTAAAACCTGTCAAATGGTATTTGATCTTTCTGTGTTATTCATATTTTATTATCTGATTAATTTCTTGTCATTAGAATATTATTAATTTTATTAGTATAGAAAAAACTTGTGCGCCAAATGCATGCCATGTTATATTACACCTTTTATAATATTATTAAAAAATGTTAAAAAAATATGAAAATGATTTCTTTGTTACACCTTTTATAATATTATTAAATAAAGGTAAAAAATATGAAAATGATTTATTTTACAAAAAATAAACTTCTATCCAAAAGCAATATGAGAGGAATAAAGTAAAATAAAAGAAATCAAAGATGAAAATTAAAATCCAAGTTAAATTCCTGCCATAAAGAGAAAAAAGAGATGTTGAATCAAATTAGCACAATCAGGGCTAAACTTGCACTAAATTTTCTTTTTTGTAAAAATAAAAAAAAATCCACTTGAGCTTTACCAAAACTTCAGCATGAAACTTTTGCCATATCAAAATACTTCTAGGGTAATTTTATATCAAAAATTTATCTTCATTTCCATAGAGAGAATTGCTCCCATCTGACTGCACCTGACCATAAGTGTCCAGCACAAGTTCGGCCGAACTTGTGCTGGACACTTTTATGATGGAGAGTAGCTAGGGTGCAGGTCTTCTTCAGTGCAACTGTTATTTTTTTAAAACCTGTCAAATGGTATTTGATCTTTCTGTGTTATTCATATTTTATTATCTGATTAATTTTTTGTCATTAGAATATTATTAATTTTATTAGTATAGAAAAAACTTGTGCGCCAAATGCATGCCATGTTATATTACACCTTTTATAATATTATTAAAAAATGTTAAAAAAATATGAAAATGATTTCTTTTCCAAAATTATAAATTAATATTTAAATGTAACATGAGTGATAAAAAAGTAAAGTAAAAGAGATCAAATATGAAAAAGAAAAATTCAAGAATAATTCCTGCCTTCAAGAGCCAGTAGAGGTGTTGAAACAAATGGGTGCTATCAGGACTAAATTTTATAAAATTTAAATTTTTTTAAAGATTAAAAATTTTTCACCTGAGGTTTGGAAAAACTCAAGGTGGATAATTCAGCCATACAAAACTACATCTAATGTAATTATTTAGCATTTTTTTAATTTAATTTCCACAGAGAGAATTGATCCTTTCAGGCTAAGGTCAAGTACAAGGACGTGAACTAGCTTGAATAGTCAGTTGTTTAGAAGATTCTAATGGTCCTATATGAATACTGTAATCTAAATCCAATAAGTAGTAAAATATAATCAAAATTAAGGTCTCAGTAATATAAATCTCACTATTTTATATGAGGCTTACAATCTTTGTAGTTGGTAGAAAAATAGATTTTATAATTCAGATACTATTCAAAAGTCTTATGAAAGTACTAATTGATATGTATTGTAATTTATTTGGTTATATTGGTAAATTGTAAATGATAAGGAATGTAGAAACAAGACCCAAAAACCTCCTCCTTTTATACACACTGAGTTCCCCAATAAATCCCTTGATATACCATCCAATACACAGTTAATGACGCCTCAAAACAACTAATATACCTTCCCATCAACATCCCTAGTGACCCATGAGATAATTAGACAAGTAAAAACCGCCAAAATACTGTAATAATAAGGGAAATCCATCAAAATTAAAGAAAAAGACAAAAAGAGAGTATATGCGTATAAAACAATAATATAAAAGACTAAAGGAGACTTTTTAAGGTTAATAATAGCTTAATAATAAGGGGGATTTACTTTAGAAATGGAGGGGCTAATCCTGACATTATACTACGTGAAATTCCCATCCAAAAATAACCAAAATTGACTGAGAAACCACCCAAAAACTTAAAAAAGAGCATGAGATGTGGGGTAACTACATGCAGTCCTTGGCAGGCGCTTGCACTGGTAAATCCTTGACTAAAATTAGGCGAATTTAAGCGTGGTGATGAAATAAGATTCCAAGAATGAGGTTATTAATGAAATTAGTGCACATAAACAAGGTCAATGCACTATTAATTAAGCTAGGACACTAAATAAGCGCCTGTCGCCTATTTTAGTGTGTTTCCCCACAGTGGGCGTAGAATGTGGGGTAAATATAGTGTGAAAAAGCTAAAATTGCTAAAAATGAAGCTATTCACATGGTAAAAAAGCAGGCAGTATGTGGCCAGTACACAGAAGCCATTTCTGGCATAAAAAACACCAAATTTGAAAAGTGTTATTTTTATGCATTTAAATAGCCAAATCAATAGTTCTAAATGAGCCCAATTGATCTGTCAAAGCGCAATTTTGATATTCTCAATTTTATAGCGCATATAGTCAACTTTTAAGTGAAATAAAGCGCATTTCTTGTTTTTTGCATAAAACAATGAATATAACAGCTTTAAGTGTACTTAAAAATTATGTAGCCTTATACTTAAGGTTCTTAATATTACCCTAACATATTCCAACTTAATATTAAGTACATAAGACCTATAAAAGGTGGATATATGCGTGTATATAAGGTGTTATAATGGCATTTTTTTGTGTATTATCATAATTTTACTTATGTATACTATTTGTGTACTCTTATTTATTGTTCCCATGTATAGTTCATGTGTTTAACATAACTTATAAGAACTTTTTACTCAGTCCTGGAGATATACAGGCTGACAGATCCCATCTGACTGCAGCTGAACAAAAGTGTCCAGCACAAGTTCGGCCAAACTTGTGCTGGACACTTTTATGATGGAGAGTAGCTAGGGTGGAAGTGTTTCTCAGCACATCAGTTTTTTGTTTTTCACATTTATATTGGGTTTTTAACTTTTTTTTATCATTCATATTTATCTTATAATTAATTTTTTGTCACCATATATATTATTAATGTTTCTAGTATAGCAAAAACCTGCATGCCAAATGCAAAATTGGTGATGTTACAACTTTAATAATATTATTATATAAAGTTAAAAAAATATGAATATGTTTAGTTTTTAAAAAAATAAATTGATATTTAAAATTAAAAAGAGTAATAGAAAAGTAAAATGAAAATAAATGGGATCAAATACGAAATAAAAAATACAAGTAAAATTTTTACTATCAAGAGCCAGAAGTGGTGTTGGGACAGTTGGGGACCCCTAGGTCAAGACTTGGTCTAAACTTACTTTTATGTATAGCTAACAAATTTTGACCTGAGGTTTGGACAGACTTCCAGGGGACAATTTTACAATATTAAACATTCTTTACTTCAATAATTGAGTGAAATATCATTTTTATTGCCATAGAGAGAATTTATCTCATATGACTTCATGCAACCAAAAGTGTCCAGCACAAGCTGGGTAAAACTGGTGCTGGACACTTTTATAATTGAGAGTAAGCATACAGAAAATCTTCTTAAACTCAAAAGGGATTTCTTATAAACATTTCCACTGGAATTTGATCTTTCTGTGTCATTTAAATTTACCATTTGATTAATTTTTTGTCATCATTATATTATTAAGTTTATTACTATAGTAATAACTTGTGTGAAAAATGCATACCAGGTGGTGTTCCACCTTTAATCATATATTATTAAATAAAGGTATAAGAGTATGAAAATTATTTATTTTAAAAATTAAAAATTGATATCCAAAGCAATATGAGCAATAAAAAAGTAAAATAAAAGGGATAAAATAAGAAAAAAAAATCTAAGGAAAATTCCCACTATCAATAAAAATTAGAGGTGTTAGATCAAATGTGCATCACCAGGGCTAAACTTGCACTATATTTTCTTTTTTGTTAAACCAAAGAAAGTGTCCTGATGAGTTTTGAAAAATCAACAGGAGGACATTTTGGCAATATCAAACTACTTATTGTGCAATGATTGAGCAAAATGTCATTTTCATTTCCATAGAGTAAATTTATCCCATCTGACTGCATGCAACCAAAAGTGTCCAGCACAAGTTCTGCCGAACTTATGCTGGACACTTTTATGATGGTGAGTATCTAGGGTGCTGGTCTTCTTCAGTTCATCAGGTATTCCTTATAATTAAATCCACTTGTATATGATCTTTCTGTGTCATTCATATTTATCATTTGATTCATTGTTTTTAACCATTATAATATTAATGTTATTAGTATTGAAAAAATTTGTAAGCCAAATGCATACTGGGAGATGCTACATCTTTCATAATCTTATTAAATAAAAGTAAAAAAAATATGAAAAGTATTAGTTTTACAATAAATAAATTGATATTTGAAAGCAAAAACAGGAATAAAAAAGTAAAATAAAAGTGATTAAATATGAAATTAAACATTCAAATAAAATTTCTGCCATCAAAGATAATTTGAGTTTTCAGACCTAATTTGCACCACCAGTTCTAGATTTGGAATATGTTTTCTTTTTTTAAAAATTAATAAAAGTGTCCACCTGAGGTTTTCCAAAAAATCAGGTGGATAGTATAGCAGTATAAAGCTACTTCTTGCACAATGATTGAGAAAAAATTCATTTTAACTTCCATTGAGTAAATTTATCCCATCTGACTGCATGCAACCAAAATTGTCCAGCACAAGCTCAGCTGAAATTGTGCTGTACACTTTTATGATGGAGAGTAGCTAGGGTGCAAGTCTTCTTCAGTTAATCTTATATTCATTTTAAAAATGTCTATGGGTATTTGATCTTTCTGTGTCATCCATATTTATTATTTGATTATTTTTTAGTCACCATTATATTATTAATGTTTTTAGTATAGCAAAAACATGTGTAATGAATGTACACTGGATGATTTTACAACTTTAATAATATAATATAATAAATGTAAAAAAATGTGAAAGTTATCAGTTTTACCAAAATAAAATTGATATTTAAAAGCTAAAGGATAAATAAAAGGGTAAGATTATAATTAAAGAGATCAAACATGAAATAAAGATATTAAGTATAATTTCTGCTATCATGAGCCAGTAGAGGCTTCAGAAAAAATGGGCACCATCATAGATTAACATGGATCAAATTTACTTTTTACCAAAGGAAAAAATTGTCTACCTTAGGTTTGGACAAACTTCCAGGGGACAATTTGTCTATATAAAACTACTTTCAGTGCAATGATGGAGTGATAATTCAGTCTCATTTCCATAAAAAGAATTGATTGCATCTGATGGCATGCAACCAAAAGTGTCCAGCACAAGTTTGGCCAAACTTTTGCTGGACACTTTTATCATGAAGAGTAGCCAGGGTGCAAGTCATTTTTAATCATCTGAAATTTCTAATAAACATTTCCACTGTTATTAAATCTTTGTGCCTCACTCATATTTATCAATTGATTAATTTTTTGTCACCATTATATTATTAATGTTATCAGTATAGCAAAAACTTGTGTGCCAAATGAATACTGGGTGATGTCACACCTTTTATAATATTATTAAATAAAGGTAAAAAATATGAAAATGATTTATTTTCCAAAAAATAAACTTCTATCCAAAAGCAATATGAGAGGAATAAAGTAAAATAAAAGAAATCAAAGATGAAAATTAAAATCCAAGTTAAATTCCTGCCATAAACAGAAAAAAGAGATGTTGAATCAAATTAACACAATCAGGGCTAAACTTGCACTAAATTTTCTTTTTTGTAAAAATAAAAAAAAAATCCACTTGAGCTTTACCAAAACTTCAGCATGAAACTTTTGCCATATCAAAATACTTCTAGTGTAATTTTATATCAAAAATTTATCTTCATTTCCATAGAGAGAATTGCTCCCATCTGACTGCACCTGACCATAAGTGTCCAGCACAAGTTCGGCCGAACTTGTGCTGGACACTTTTATGATGGAGAGTAGCTAGGGTAGAATTTTTCTTCAGTTCATCTAGTAGTTCTTACAAACATGTCTACTGGTATTTTATATTTGTTCCTCACTCATTAATATCATTTGATTAATTTTTGGTCGTTATTATATTATTATTTTTATAAGTATAGAAAAAATTCATGTGCCAAATGCATACCAGGTGATGTTATTCCATTTATAATATTATTAAATAAATGTATAAAAATATGAAAATAGTTTATTTTAAAAATTATTAATTGATATCCAAAAGCAATATTAGGAATAAAAAATTAAGTTAAAGGGATCAAATATGAAAAAAGAAATCCAAGTAATATTCCTACTATCAAAGGCCAGTAGAAGTGTTGAAGCAAATGAGAGCCATCAGGGATAAATTGTACTAAATTGACTTTTTTTCAAAGATAAAAAATTGTGCACCTGTGGTTTAGATGAAATCTAGGTAGAAAATTTGGCTATGTAAAACTACTTCTAGTGAAGTTTTTTATCCAAAAAATATTTCTCATTGCCATAGTGAGAACTGATCTCATATGACTGCAACTGACCAAAAGTGTCCAGCACAAGTTCAGCCGAACTTGTGCTGGACACTTATTTGATGGTGAGTATCTAGGGTGCAGCTCTTCTCAGTGCAACTGGCATTTTTTTAAAACATATCCACTGGTATTTGATCTTTCTTTTTTATTAATATTTTATCATTTGATCAATTTTTTGTTACCAGTACATTATTATTTTTATTAGTATAGCAAAAAAACATGTGCCAAATGCTTACAGGGTGATGTTAAACCTTTAATAATTTTATTAAATACAGGTAAAAAATTATGAAAATGATTTGTTTTACATAAAATTAATTGATATCTAAAAGAAAAAAAAGGGATAAAAAGAAATAGGTTGAATAATAGGGATTTTATATGAAATTCAAAATTCAAGCTAAATGCCTACTTCCAAGGCTCAGAAGAGGTGTTGGATAAAATGGGCATCATCAGGAATAAAATTTGACTTAATTTGATTTTTTGAAAAACTAAATGAAGTTTTCAACTGATTTTTTTCCAATATTTAGTTGGACACTTTATATATATCAAATTACTTCTAGCACCATGATTGACCAAATTAAATCCTCATTTCCATATGCAGAATTAATCCCATATGGCTGGACCAGGCCAAAGGTGTCAACCAAAAGTTTGAGAATTCTTCTGGTGGACACTTTTATGATGGACATTAGTAGGGTGCAAGTCTTCTTTAGTTAATCTAGTATTCCTCATAAACATTTCCAACTTATTTTCGGCCAAAAATCAAGTGGAAAGTTTTTCCATATAAAATTACTTCTAATGCCATGATTGACTAAAAATTGATTCTCATTGCCATATAGAGAGTTGATCCCATATGATTGGATCTGGCAAAAGTGTCACCACAATTTTTGATAAACTTAAGTTTGAAAATTTTATGATGGAAAGTAATTGCAAGTCTTCTTCATTTCATCAAGTAATCCTCATAAAAATTTCCACCTGTATTTTGGCCAAACTTCAGGTGGACACTTTGGCCATATTAAATTAATTCTAGTTCCATGTTGATAAAAAACAGATACTTATTGCCATATATAGATATTAAACTGATCAGACTGTGCCTTTCAAAAAGTGTCTACCTGAATTATGTCTAAACCTCAGTTGGACACTTTTATGATGCAGAGTAGCTAGGGCAAAATTATTCTTCAGTTAATTTGGTATTCATAATAAATTTATCCTCCTGAAGTTTAGCCTAACTTGAGGTGGACAATTTTGGAAAGCACCAGTTAGTCACTATCCATCAAAAAAGTGTTCACCAAAATTTTGGCTAAACTTGTGGTGGACCCCTTTGATCAGCCACAGTCAGATGAGATCAACTCTTTAGATGGGAATGAGGATGATGTTTTGGTCAATCATGGAAATAGAAGTAGTGTGATGTGGCCAAATTACCCCCCTGAAGGTCAGACAAACCTTAGAAAGACACTTTTTAGCAGGGAGTAACTGAGAAAAATCCATTTATCAGAAGGAAAATCTTTTATTGGATAGATGCCAAGGTTTCATACTTGTGTATTATGGTCAGTATCAATTTTGAAAGTGTCTGTCCAAGCAGTTTCATTGCCCATCATGACTCATTTTGTTTTAAATGTTTCAAACTGCGTGATAAAGTTTTAAGGTGTCACATAGTATGATTAAGTTCTATTAAGTGCCCTCCTATGATGCCTAAATTTATAATTTAATATCTTACATAATAATTTTTTTTATATAAATTCATCAATATTTTATTTTATTATCAAATTTAATAGAGCAAGTATCCTGAATTATTATATATGTATAAGCTTAGGTTAGATCAATTTGTGCTCAATTTGTGCTCATCAGAGGATCAAAATCAAGTTCTGGAGGATCAAATTGTGCATAATTTGGAATCAGTTGATATTCTGTCTATAATCAATCTGAGAATAAATGTAAATCTAACTCTAATTTACTTATGTTTATAAAGTATTCATAAACCTGGCATATTTAAGGGACACTCTAAATTTCAAGAGAGGGGATCGCTAGCAATTCACCCCTAGATTTCCTGTGGTGAAAGGGGCTTGGATTAGAAGGAGAAGGGGTATCTTTTTATTATACAAAACCTTTTTATTACCTTCTATTACTTTCATTAATTTTATTAAATTATAATTACTCTACAAAAATTCTAGGTATTACTTACCACATTGAATTAATTCATATCTAGTAACTGCTATAGTGAAAAGCAAATCTAAACTTCTCTTTCATTTTCCCACTCCATCTCAATCATAATTCAGGGAAAATTTTTACTTACCATACTTCTTGTCAGCCTGTATATCCCCAGGACTGAGTAAAAAGTACTTATAAGTTATGTTAAACACATTAACTATACATGGGAACAATAAATGAGAGTACACAAACAGTATACATAAGTAAAATTATGATAATACACAAAGAAAAGCCATTATAACACCTTATATACACACATATATCCACCTTTTATAAGTCTTATGTACTTAATATTAAGTTGGAATATGTTAGGGTAATCTTAAGAACTTTAATTATAAGGCTAAATAATTTTTAAGTATACTTAAAGCTGTTATTTTCATTGTTTTATTCAAAAAACAAGAAATGCACTTTATTTCACTTAAAATTTGATTATATGCGCTATAAATTTAAGAATATTAAAAATGTTCTTTGAAAGTTCAATTTTTCTCATTTAGCATTATTGATTGGCTACTTAAATTCATAAAAATAACACTTTTCAAATTTGGTTTTTTTATGCCAGAAATGGCTTCTGTGTACTGGCCACATACTGCCTGCATTTTTCCTGTGTGAATAGCCTCATTTTTAGCAAAGTTAGCTTTTTCACACTATAATTACCCCAAATTCTATTCCCACTGTGTGGAAACACACTAAAATAGGTGACAGGCGCTTATTTAGTGTCCTAGCTTAATTAATAGTGCATTGACCCTCTTTATATGCACTAATTTCATTATTAACCTCACTCTTGGCGCTTTATTTCACTATCACGCTTAAAATTGCCTAAAATTAGTCAAGGATTTACCCATGCAAGCGCCTGCCAAGGACTGCATGTAGTTACCCCCCATCTCACACCCTTTTTTGGGTTTCTAGGTGGTTTCTCAGTCAATTTTGGTCATTTTTGGATGGGAATTTCACGTAGTATATTGTCAGGATTAGCCTCTTCATTTATAAATTGATTCCCACTTATTATTAAGCTCTTATGAACCTTAATTCTCCCTCTTTAGTCTTTTATATTGATGTATAATATGCATATACTCACTTTTTTACTTTTTCTTTAATTTTGATGGATTTTCCCTATTATTTCAGGATTTCGGCAGTGGTTACTCTTCTAATTATGTTATGGGTCACTAGGGATGTTGATGGACATGTCTATTAGTTGGATGGAGGCGTCATTAACTGTGTATTCAACTGGTAAATCAAGGGATTCATGGGGGAACTCAATGTGTAATAAAGTAGGAGGTTTTGGGTCTTGTTTTCTACATTCTTTATCATTACAATTTAAAAATATAACCAATACAATTACAATACATATCAATAGTACTTATAAATTCTTTTAATAGTATCTGAATTTATTAAATTTTTTTTTCTACCAACTATAAAGATTGTAAGCCATATATAATTAGTGAGATTAGAATTACTGAGATCCTTATATTGAGTTATAGTTTTCTTATTGGATTTGTACTACAGTATTCATATAGGACCATTAAAATCTTCTAGACAACTGACTATTCAAGCTAGTTCACGTCTCTGTACTTGACCTCAGCCTGAAAATTGGGGACCTTTCCTCAAGGATTCTGTTTGTTATCTTCCAGTAAGTAAAAATTCAAAGAGAGACTACAAGTATATAAAATCCCTATAGAAATATTTGGATAATTACAACAGGTTGGGGTCACTTATATAGTGATTTCAGAAAAATAAGCCCTGTTATATAATAAAATTGTGCTATTGAATCAACAATTTTACCACTAATTTAAAATATAATTTTTATTAGTGGGTCTGTCAATAGACCAATTAAATTTGTGATCTTTTCAGATTAAATTTTTTACCACTAATTTAACACAAAATTGCTCTTAGTGGTGGTCTGTAAATAAACCAATTAAATTTGTGATCTTTGCAGATGATAACCAATTAAACTGATTAATTGTTTTCTTTTAGCAGGACTCTTGATCCCCTTTTATTGGTTTGTAAAATTCATTTAATATTTGGAAAGAATCTTACTGACAAATTTTCTTTTTTAAATATAAAATCAAAGCTACATATTGTAGACCAGTTAAATCAAGTGACCACATAAAAGCATATTTGACTTTTGGCACTTAAAAATTCACTTCATACCTATAATTAAGCAATATAATTGTCTTCAGGTATTGATAAATACTGATAAAGCTCCTTAATTGAATTTTCATATCTAAATTTCAAATTTTTTTCCACATACAATATGTGTGACAACAATGACATTGTAAGTAATAAGGCAAAACCTTATAACTTAAGACCTAGAGCTGAAAGACCTATTTAAGGACATTCAAATGAAGGGAAAGGAATCTCCCATAATAAACAACACCTCACCAATGTTCTTGGAGTAAAGTGAAAGACTCTTAAAACAAGTATCTATAAATAAAACCATAAACACATTACAAGAGCAAATTCACTCCCTCTCCACCCTACTGAATACCCTTACCATAAGAGTCAAACACATTGTAGACCAGATAAATAATCTGGAGAAAAGGGCAGCACAGGGTTTTGTTGAAGTCAACCAGGCTCTAGTGGATATAAAGGCTCAACCACAAACAGTGGCACCAAACAATTCCATAGCAACACCTCCAGTCCAAGAGGAGGATCAAAAAATTACAGTCAGCAAATGGAAGTGGGATTGGTATGCCCAAAATTACAAAATCCCTTCTCAACAGCAGGGCTCCAGCAGTCACCCTTACAGGGGAAAGGTAAGGAGAGGCAGGGGAAGTGGGATAAGTTCTTGGTAAGTCATCCATCTTCTCATGATCAATTATATCATCCTAACAAAGAATTACTTATATGTAATGAGATTGATAAGGAATTGTTAGATATAATTGATGAGTTTCTAAAGAATTATTCATTTAATAATAATGTGTTAAACTTGTCTTTAAATGAGGACAATGTAAATAGTTTTATTGATCACCAGGATAATGCTATTAATATAAAATTGGAACCAAATAAATTAAATCTTGAACCTGATGATGAGTCTTCTGATTTAGACATGGAAAAAATTGAATATTTTTTAAAATAAAATCCAATGGAATCAAAGATAATAAGTAAATGATTATTATGAATTGAAAAATTGGAAGAGTTCTCTAAAGATTCAAACAATAATACAGAAAGTGTATTATTAACACTCACACAATTATTGAGTACAACAGCTAATAGGTTGAAAATTATTGAGAATTCAAATAATGAATTAACCAATGAAAATAAAAGATTGAACTCTGAGATTAGAAATTAAGAAAGTAAATTAGTACACTCTCAGAATATTATGGCTACCATAGAGGGACATGTAAAATTGTCTTTTTCAAATGTAAATGATACCTTGACTCATGTACCTGTAATAAAAGATAGGTTAAAAAGAGAAGAAATTGAAGTAGCATACATTTTGAAAAATACTGAGAAAGTAAAAGATAATACCTCTTATGTGGAAAGAGTACCAGTTGTCATGAAACACTCAGATGATATACAAATGATTGAACATGAACATAGTGTCATGGGCTCTGAGAACTTAAAATAAGTAAAAGATGAAATTAATGATCATCTTTCTAAAGTAAGTGAATTACTTAATATTCCTCAGGCTAGGGAAGCAAAAAATAGCCAAAAGAACTGGCCTAAGTTAGATCAGTACCCTTCTTTTGACGGGGATTCAAAATCTGATTGGAAACAATTCATTCAAAGAATTGATAACTTAAAGTTTTCATACAAATTATCTGTTGAAGAAATTACATCAAAATTAATATCTTTATTTACAGATGTGGCCTTATTATGGTTTGAATCTGTATTGAGTGAGGGAATCAACTACTCCTGGAATGAATGGAAGGCACTAATTGAAAGGCAATTTGGTGGACCAAAATTCAGAATCACTCAACAAATATTGTATGAAAGAGACAGATATAATACAAATGCTGGAGATAAACCCATGGTCTTTTTAATGAATTTAATAAAAATCATGAAAGCTATGGATCCAAAAATGGATTATGATGAGTGGAAAGAGAAAATAATATACAAGTTGTCTATATCAGTTAGAGACATTATTGTAGCTAGAACTGAAACCATCAGAGATACCTCTGGGTAAGTTAATATATGCAATGAAATATTATTAAACCACAAATATGAAACCAAGTATAATAATTACAAACAAAGTGTTGATGAAGTAAAACCTACTACAAGTAAGTTACCAGTGGAGAAGAAAAAACCTTCAGCTCCCCTTGTCCCTAAAAGACAAGAAAATAACACTTGTTATAAATGTAATGAATCTTGGGTTAAGGGTCACATGTGTAAGAAAAGAATTAATGTTATTGAAACCTCACAAAATTCTGAACCAGGTAATCATGAAGATGAGAACGTGGAATCCAGTGAGGATTGTAAAAGTAACATTTCTTACAGTGAAGATGAACATGAGATATTTGTATTAGAACAGGATATTATGTTCCTGAATGATGCTATACCTCATACAGATACATCTTTAACTTCCATTGAAGAAGCTGAAATAATTAAAGATGTATCTCATGATACTTACAAAATAACACCTATCAGAGCACCTGTTATTATATGTGGAAGAGAAATGAATGCCATTTTTGACACTGGGGCTGCAGGTAGTGTAGTTTCTATTAATACATTTACAAAACTTGAAAGTAAGTATAAGGAAGAACTAGAACCTGTACAGACAAAGAACTGGAGGGGTTTTGGTTCAGGTTTAAATCGAATCGGCAAATACAAAACTGCTGTATTCTTTAAGTATAGTAATGGATATGTAAGAGCAGTGTGTAAATTTGTTGTAATGGATAATAATAATTGCAGTGATTGGTTTATTATTGGAAATGACTTATTGACAAAATTTGGCATTAAACTAGATCCTGCAAACAGTTGCTTCACTATAGGTGTGAATGGTAAGAGAAAATTCAAGATATGTTCTGAAAATTCAGTATATTCCATTTCTCCTAGAGAGGAACAACTTCAAGGTGGAAGAACCACCACTGAAGTGGTAGAATTGGACAATGAAATCCAAAAGGCCTCTTTCATTCCTCAACTCTCAAAAATTGAAGAAGACAATATTTTGAGGTTGATCAAATCTTATCCCATGGCATTTGCCCATGGTTCAAATGAACTAGGATTGGTCAAAGACCATGAGATGAAAATCTCGTTAAGTTGTGACTTGGATAATATTCCTAGCAGCTTGAAAAAGAAACCTTACCCAGAATCTCCTGCAAAAAGGAAAGATATTAAAGACAATATAAAAATGTTGTTGGAAATGGGTATTGTTGAAAAATGAGACACAACACCTAAGTATTGTGTTATTTCACCATTATTAATCTCTTATGAAAAAGATAAGGCAAGATTATGCGGTGATTATAGAGCTCTGAATACATACACTGTAGATGATATTTACCCTCTAACAAGGATAGCTTCTATCCATGCTACCTTACAAGGAGCAAAATATATTTCCTGTCTGGATGGAAACAAAGGTTACCACAAGATTCCTGTGGAAATAAATTCTCAAAATTACTTATTAATAACCAAAAATATGGGAATATATAAGTATGTGAGAAGGCCATTTGGCCAAAGAATGTGCCTTCAGTCTTCCAAAAATTGATGGATAGTGTCTTTCATCAAGAAATGGTTGAAGGATGGCTTTTAGTTTATATTGATGACATCATGGTGTTTTCAGAAACTTATGATGAGCATTTAAATCACCTGAAGAGAGTCTTTCAAAAGATGGATGAAATTAATATGACAATTGCATTAAAGAAATGTAAGTTCGGATTTCAATCCTTGGAAGTACTTGGACATGTTGTATCTGGATTACAAATTTGCATTGACCAGAATAAGGTGGCAAAAAATAAAAAAATTGGTATACCTAAGAATTTAAAAGATGTTCAAAGTTTTTTGGGTATATGTGGATATTATAGACAGTATATTAAAAATAACAATCTATTGCAGCTCCTTTAACAACATTAATCAGGAAAAATGAAGCTTTCATTTGGAATAATGAAAGACAACACGCCTTAAATAAATTAAAGGAATGTTTAATGTCAGCTCCAATATTGGGACTCCAGATTTCACCCTACCTTTTATCTTGTACACTGATGCAAGATTCACAGGGTTAGGTGCTGCTTTACAGCAAAAACAGGTAATGAATGGAAAATTATTTGAAATAGTTATCTGTTATATATCCAGAACCTTAAGAAAGACAGAATTAAGGTATGTGCTACACAAATTGAATGTTTAGCCATGGTGTGGGCCTTGGAGAAACTTCATTACTATCTTGAAGACCAGAAGTTTGAACTAATAACAGATTGCAGTGCGGTAAAATCATTGCTAAACATGAAAACACCTTGTAGGCACATGTTTAGATGGCAACTTTCTGTACAAGAGTACAGAGGAAGAATTAAAATCACTCATAGAGCAGGAAAATTTCATTCTAATGTGGATTTATTATCCAGAAGTCCTTTGCCAAATAATACTGACAACCCAGCTTATGTACCTGAAAATGAGGTTATACATATATTTGGGATTTATATAGTGGATTTAGAGGAGGAGTTTATGAAAAATATATTGGAAAATTATTTATCTGATAAAGATTTGACTAAACTATCTACCATTCTAAATGATCCAACTAATGCCTCCATGAGTGCATTAATTAAAACCTTGCCTCCAAAGTATAGAAATGCATTGGAAAAAGGTAAACTATCAATTGAAGATGGATATATATATTACAGGAAAAAGCTAAGTAATGTAATATTAATACCACCTTCTATAAAAGAGTTAATGTTGAGTACTTTTCATGATGACATCTTAGCTGGTCATTTTGATTTTAACAAAACATTAACCAGAGTTAAAAATACAGCCTGGTGGATAAACATGAAAGAAGATGTTCAAAAATACATTGAAACATGTGATTCTTGTCAGAAATATAAAAGATTAACTGGGAAGAGAGGTGGGTTTTTACAACAAATAGATCAGCCAAAAGCTCCATGGGAAATTATAAACATGGATTTTGTCACTGGCTTGCCATTAGCAGGAAAAGAAATTTTTAATTATTGCTGGATAATTGTGGATAGATTAGCCAAAATGTTTAAATTTATTCCTACCCATAAAGAGGTATCTGAAAAAGACTTGGCATTACTATGGTGGACTCAAATGATGAATACTGCTGGGTCCCCCAAAGCGATAATCTCTGAAAGAGACCCTAAATTTACTTCAGAGTTCTGGACATCTTTGATGGAAGTATCAGGTTTTCAATTGAAATTGTCTACAGCACACCATCCACAAACTGATGGCTTAGCTGAAAGAATGATACAAACTCTTGAAGACATGATCAAAAGATAGTGTGCCTTTGGATTAGAATACAAAGGCAATGAGAAATTCACACATTACTGGGTAAAATTAATTCCTGGACTTGAATTTGCTTATAACAGCACAACTCATTCTGTAACAGAGAAGAAACCATTTGAACTCTGGCTGGGATATGTTCCAAACACCCCAGTAAATCATTTAAATAAATTACCAAGGTTAGATATACACCCTGGTACTAAATCCTTTATTCATATGCAACAAATGTGTAGAAAACATGCAGAAGAATGCATACAAAAAGCATTTGAATATGAAAAGAAAAGGTGGGACAAATCTCATAAAGAATTTGAATTTAAAAAGGGAGATGAAGTCCTCATATCAACACTACATTTTAACTTACAAGGTAATGTTAAATTAAAGGATCCCTTTGTAGGACCTTTTGTAGTAAACAAAATGGTTGGTAATAATGCAGTGGAAGTCATATTATATGCCCCATATGATAGGAAATGTCAGCCAGGCTATTCCAGGAGTCCAGTAAATGATATGTAACTTATAAAACCTGAAAGAGTGGGTAAGAATTGTATTTAATGAATATAAATTATTATTTTATTGCATAATAAAATTATATAAGTATTTTATTATATACAAGTGTTATATTAATTTTATTGGTTATATAAATTTTTATATACATTTAAATTGAACATAATATAATATATTCTACAAATAATGGCGCATTTTTATGTTACTTAATAATTATAAATTTATGTTTAATTAATTGAAAAACATATATTATAATTATAAGTGTAAAATTGACTTATAATATATGTAAAATAATTATTTAAATTTATATATTAAATAACACCTTTCATATAATACTAGACAATAATTAATGACACTTCTTTTGACCCTTAATTGTGTCAGGAAAAACCAATTAATGAATTTATACTAAATTGAGATTAATTACATGTTTTGTTGCGTCAAAGTATTTTTTGTTTCACTTAAAATATCCTTAAATCAGACTGTACTATCTGTTTGGAATTATTTTTCTCATACTTCCTATGTTCCAATCTTGTTTAGTTATTCACTATTTTTACTTACTGATTTGGGAATTAATGGCGGGAAAATTGGATTCTTAATTGGGGTTTTAATTATTTGTTTCATGTTTTTCTCTACATTTTTATGTTTCATTTACTCTTTGATATATTTGTTTTATTCTATTCTAACTATTGTACTTAAAAACATAGTGGTGCTTCAGAGGACCCATTGCCTATAAAAGGGCCTTGGATAATCCCCTGTAGCATCATCACTTACTATACACTCAAAAATTTAAAAGATAATTTTATCACGTTTATTATTATTTTTATTAGTACTACAATCTAATTAAAAATTCTCAATAACAAATTAAAGGTTGCCTTAAGTCAGATAGGAATTATAGTGTTTGCCGCGCAGAACTCTTACTTAAATAATATTAATATTAAATAAAACCTCAAATTGTTCATCTCCCAACTCACTCATCGTTGCTTCATTTTAAATAAATTATTTCTAGTATTACTTTTATCTTTCTATTTACCTTTAGTATCTTTTCCTACTTGTTTCTCTTCTTTTTTGCCCCTTTTCTTTCCCTCTTCTAGACAACTTACCTACAGGAAACATCCAGTTTTCCCTATCTCATTATTGAAACCTTACCATGCAAATGATCCTGATTTATTTCCAAAAAGAAGGGGAGGCCTAAGAAGCAACCTGAAGAAATTGTGGAAAAAGCAGAGATTGAAAAAATACTCAAGAAAAGAATCCTTACTAAGGAAACAGGAACTGAGTATTTATTAAGATTTATGGGGAAATCAAATGAATTTGATTAATGGATACCTGAAAAAGAAATTTCAAATTTATCCTCTCTTCTTAAAAAATTTAAACAGAAATAAATTTCTGTTCAACCAGCTGAGGGGTTAAAAAACCAGTACACATAATATTTTATTATGTTTTATTTCTTTAAAGAATAATTTTTAATGCTATAGAATTAATCTGAATACCTGAAAAATTACAAATAAATAAAGAAAATGTATAACTTATCATTTTTTTTATTGGTTTTTTTTGGGTGGGCGAGTGTCAGCATGTATATCCCCAGGACTGATTAAAAAGTACTTATAAGTTATGTTAAACACATGAACTATACATGGGAACAATAAATGAAAGTACACAAACAGTATACATAAGTAAAATTATGATAATACACAAAAAATGCCATTATATCACCTTATATACATGCATATCTCCACCTTTTATAAGTCTTATGTACTTAATATTTAGTTGGAATATGCTAGGGTAACCTTAAGAGCCTTAATTATGAGGCTACATAATTTTTAAGTATACTTAAAGCTGTTATTTTCATTGTTTTATGCAAAAAACAAGAAATGCGCTTTATTTCACTTAAAAGTTGATTATATGCACTATAAAGTTAAGAATATTAAAAATGCGCTTTGACAGTTCAATTTTTCTCATTTAGGATTAGTGATTTGGCTACTTAAATGAATAAAAATAACACTTTTCAAATTTGGTGTTTTTTATGCCAGAAATGGCTTCTGTGTACTGGCCACATACTGCCTGCATTTTTCCCATGTGAATAGCCTCATTTTTAGCAAAGTTAGCTTTTTCACACTATAATTACCCCAAATTCTATTCCCACTGTGTGGAAACACACTAAAATAGGTGACAGGCGCTTATTTAGAGTCCTGGCTTAATTAATAATGCATTGACCCTGTTTATATGCACTAATTTCATTAATAACCTCACTCTTGGCGCCTTATTTCACTATCACGCTTAAATTTTCCTAAAATTAGTCAAGGATTTACCCATGCAAGCGCCTGCCGAGGACTGCATGTAGTTACCCCACATCTCACACCCTTTTTTGGGTTTCTAGGTGGTTTCTCAGTCAATTTTGGTCATTTTTGGATGGGAATTTCACGTAGTATATTGTCAGGATTAGCCTCTTCATTTCTAAATTGATTCCCACTTATTATTAAGCTCTTATGAACCTTAATTCTCCCTCTTTTGTCTTTTATATTGATGTATAATATGCATATACTCACTTTTTTACTTTTTCTTTAATTTTGATGGATTTTCCCTATTATTTCAGGATTTCGGCAGTGGTTACTCTTCTAATTATGTTATGGGTCACTAGGGATGTTGATGGACATGTCTATTAGTTGGATGGAGGCGTCATTAACTGTGTATTGGACTGGTAAATCAAGGGATTCATAGGGAAACTCAATGTGTATAAAAGTAGGAGGTTTTGGGTCTTGGTTTCTACATTCTTTATCATTACAATTTAAACATATAACCAATACAATTACAATACATATCAATAGTACTTATATAGTCTTTTAATAATATCTGAATTTATTAAATCTATTTTTCTACCAACTAAAAAGATTGTAAGCCATATATAATTAGTGAGATTAGAATTACTGAGACCCTTATATTGAGTTATAGTTTTCTTATTGGATTTGTACTACAGTATTCATATAGGACCATTAAAATCTTCTAAACAACTGACCATTCAAGCTAGTTAATGTCTCTGTACTTGACCTCAGCCTGACACTTCTAGACAAACCCTGATAGTATGTAAGTCAGAATAAAAACAATTCCTTTCTGCAAAAACCAATTTTTTTTCTTGTTTTTCAAAATTATCTATTATCTCTTTGGGACCCAGATATGCATTTCATTACTTTTCTTATCCACTCTACCAGTTGCATAAAATCTGTTTAAAAATACATAACCTTTAATATTGGTTTCTAAGGGATATAAAGATGGTTATGTATGAATTATGCAACTGTTACATTACTGTTATAAATTTTTTACACCTTGTAGTGTAACAAATGGTGTTCATTGTGTCATTTTTTTCTTACTCTCACTTCCCACACACACCCACTAGACACTAAATTTCACCAATATGCACTTTATTTTATTTTTAAAATTGTGAACCTTTTCCCCCATACCACACACACACACCAAAACCAATTTCTTTCTCAAAAAAAAATTGAAGCCATATCCATGTCTCAAACTGAAGCTTAAAATAAATAAATAAATAAATAAAAAATGATCATGATCATGATCATGTGCAATGTATTTTTGTATCATGTGATTTGAGAATGTAGATATACATAAATACATACATACAGCTAGCTCAAAAAAATTAAAAAAAAGCTTTCCACTTTCTTGCCTCTTATTCCTCCCCTCTCTCCCTCACCCTCACTCCCTCACCCTAACTCCCCCCCCTTCAAAAATGACCTAAAGTCATGTTTTTTTTTTTTTTTTTGCAGTGGATAGGATATATATAGAAAAAAAATCTGAGAATTTTTTTTTGAGAAAGCTTCACATGACATGACATAAAAATGCTCCCCAAGAAAATGTACACACCTTGCCCTATGTACTTAACCTTAATCACTTAAATGAATGTGTCAATGAAAGTAGTGGTGAATATTTTTGATGTAACTTATATTTATTTTTTTTCCATACAGGTGAGGAAGATTTCTTCAATCAAGTAAGAAAGAAATCTGCCTGTAAGTAAAAATGTTTCTAACTCATGGATATTTTACTGGAATGGTAGCTTGAGATGCTCAAAAATATCATGTATAACTACATTTTAAAAAAATTTTTAGGGTTTGACTACAAAACCATCAATAAGTGACATTTAATTTCTTTTATAGCCCCTTATTATTGATTTGTGTGAAAAGAGCATTAGAAAAAATTTCTTAAGCCTTGTCAACATAAGATGCAAGATGAAAAAAAAACTTAGTCACACCACAAAAGAATAAATGACATTTTGTGCTATTTTAAACCTAATTGTTTGACCTGTCAGTCAATAAATCTATCATTTATTAGCTTGAGACATTTCAAACAACTTTTCTTTTTCCTACAACAGGTCAACATCAACAATCTTTTCCATCAATAAAATTTGTTTGAAATGTTTCTAGCCAATAAATGATAGATCTCTTGAATGAAAGGTCAAATGATCAGGTGGGGAAAAGCACAAAATTTCATCATTCTCTTGTGGTTTCAGAAACTGTGGAGCAAAATCAGCAAAAATTTCAGACAAAATTTTTATATACCTTTCAACTATGTTTCCCTAACATTGTGGTGGATAAATCAGCTGTTTCCACATGGTGTAATAAAAAATATAATATAATTAAGTAAAATAAATTAAAATAACTAATTTAGCAAATAAGTAAGAGACAGGAAATTATGAACTATCACTTTATGTTCCATTTAAAGTAGGAGGGGTAGGGAAGGAGAGGGGTAATGAGTCAATCACATGATGCATAACATGTGAATTTTTCAAAGCACAGAAAAGGAGTCTTGATGCAAACTTTTTCATAGACTATGCATTGAATATTGCATATGGAACTTGACTGTACTAACTAAATCAATAGACAACAATGGTGTACAAAGGTTAAAGGGTTTCATAGGTTGAAAAAGGGGTTAGTTTTTTTTAGATTACATTAGGATAGATACTATTAGTTTCTCCTTGTAACTATTGGGGGGAGAAGGATTGTTATTATAATCAAATAGAGATCTATTCCAGTTAGAGATAGTCAATTGCTAGCTTACCCCAAATTTTTTACAACTCCTTGTTAATGGATGATGAAGAGAAATGATGGGGATGTTGAAAGGAGAGGTAATGTGAGGAGGTCATAGCTTGGGTGTATGAAAGATATAGAATAGGGGGTTACTTGAATTAAGAAATTTCTTAGTCTTAAATTCTCTTATGCTTCATTCTTTACATTATGTAGTTGTATTAGTAGTAGTAGCCATATCATCATTAAAACTAATTACATTTGTGGATACTTTTTTACTAAGTTTTTGACTCAACTTCAAAGAGATTATAATCTTTTGAAAATTATTTCACTGACTCATTTAATGAGTGATAATAGGATACTGTGATGATTTTTTAAAACCTATTTCTTGAAGCATTCCCAATTGAAGTTTGAAATATCTTCTCAAAAGACAACTCTTTCAAAAATCACATGACACATGACTTATTCAAGGCACTGAAAAGGAGCTTTGATGAAAACATTTCTATTAAATATGCATTGAATATTTATTATGGACCTTGACTTCCCTAACTAGCTAACTAAATAGACAAAAATTTATGTAAAAAGGAGTTATGGTTAAATAGGATAAAAAAGGGTTATTCAGTTTGACTAATTTAGGATTACATGAGCTCAAATTTTTTGATTTTCTCTTAATAAATATTTCTTACTTAAATTTTAATTTTCTCATCAAAGTAGGTTTATTCCTTTTCATCTCTTGAATCATAAACTTTTTCTAGCATAATTTTTTGTTCCTCCTTGCATCTTGTGGCTGGTGAGATATTGAACTTAAAATTTGACCTTCTTTTTTGCACTATTTCACTCTTTTTCTAGTTCCTTCTTTCTATAAAAAATGTACACACAAATATATGTAGGACTCTTATATGGATAACAGCGGACTTATTCAACTCCTCTTGTAATCATTTTCACTATCACTTTTCAAATTTTTGTAAAATTTTGAAAAAAATGGAATTAGTATTATTTTTTTTTAAATATTATTCTTCTTAACTGAAGATTTACCAGAAGCCTACCTTTTATTTCCCTCAAAAGCTTTTGAATTTTTATCAGTGGTTTCTGAGATATTGATATTTAAGGTTGACACTTTTTTGGCACTATTTTACTTTTCTATACTTTAATTTCACATACTTAGAAAATATAGCTTCTGAAATTCTCATATCATGAAATTTGCATATATTTAACAGTCATTTTGTTTTTCCAATAAAAATCTCAATTTATCCAATATTTTTTGTACTCTAGGGAATTTTTGGCCTTATCTTGGTACACTTTTGGCATTTTTTTGGATTGATTTGTTTTACATTTTGGATATTTTTGGGTTTATTGTTCTGGGATTATATAAAAATATGTAATTATTCTATTGAATAGAATTTTTTCAATATATTCAATCTTTTTCTGTATATTATAGAATCATTTCGACTCAAATAAACAAAAATCTATACAGCTCTTCATCATTCTAGAAACAATCATCAATTAAAAAGAGTACCCCTTGTTTTGAATTAAGAAATAACTTCAATAATTTTTTTTTCTCATTTCAAATAAATCAAGACTTAATAAATCTTTTAAGTAAGGAAAGAAATGAAGGTTATATTACTTTTAAAAGTTCAGGTGGACATGCAAAGTACAGGGTCTAAGAAAGGTTTTGATTTTTCTCTTTCAATATCATTAATTAGTGTAGACAAGCATTTAAGCATTTCACTTACATAAATTTTAAGACTTTTGGGTTATGTGTTGTGTTAAATGATAAAAAAATTATTTTGCATGTGTTCATTTAATTATTCATGTTAATCAAATTTATTTTTGTGAAGTATAAAACTTCAACTCTGATATTTTCTTTTATTGACTTTTTTATCATTAATTTATGGCTTGAAAGTGAAATTTTGTGATCTGGACTTCCTGGAAGTTCTGAAAAACTTTATAAAACTGGGCTCAGATAGGTTAAGAAGCATCTGGATGGTGAAGTTAAAGGTATGAAGTACTTGGAGCTTTTGTGGAAGAATTTAATGTTTCCTGGCCATTTTTAAAAATCAACAAATTTTTATTTAAGATAAGAATCAGAATCTAAGAGGGGATCAAGAGCTATGATACTGGTTTCTTGATGTTTTTTATCAAAAATTGAGAGTGAGGAAGTTGTGACTATTAAATGATATGAAAAAAAACATTTTTACAATGGTTTGAGCTATGAAGTGATATTATGTGGAGTGTTGCATATAAATGGGATGATTCTGACAAATCATTCAAATGAGAATTTATGGTGAAACCAGCACCTTTGGTTGAGAAAGTACAGATTTAAGTGAAAGAAGTGAATTATTTCACTTTTGAAATACACCAGTGTTAGAGCTAGTGTGTTTTACAATTCCACACTTAGATAAGTGCAGATTTGGTCAAATTTAGATGCTGATTTGTAAGTGCAAATTTTTCAGAACTGACACCCAACATTATTTAATTTTTATAACTTGTGTGAATTTATAATTTACCACATGGTTAAATTGTTTGCTCTCTACACTGCAAAGATTAAAACAGGTAATAGAAGCTAAAAATTCCAATCATAAATGCATATCACAAAAATGACAGAAAATGCTGTAACAGGAAGAGGTTGCTATAGAAAAAAATAAAATTACAGTTTAATTTCAACAGGACTATAAATTGCAACCAAATATCTGTAGAACTTACCCATTTGATCATATTTCAATCCATACTTCTTGATTCAAGTTTGTGGGGAGTAAAGAATAATCTAAAATTAAGAAAGAAAGGAAATTAATTAAGATGGAAAATCTTTTATGTAGATAAAAGTAGAACCTTCACTTATTTAATATTTTAAATACTTTTTGGGAAATATTCTCAGTTCATAGAGATGTTCTTAAATCTTTCAATGTTTTCAAGTAAAATTTTAGGGTACCTAATTTAAAATATTCATGTTCACAGGCATGAAGAATGCTTATGTCATTCTGTAATTTTTTCAAGTGCAAAACTCTAGCTCATTTCAATGACTAATAGATAATAAAGTAAGGACTGTAAATCTGAGTAAAGTTTAATAGACTCAATAAGTTAATGGTGAACAGATAGGAAAATAGCTCTAAGGCTAGGACTCAGGACAGATGAACAAATGGAGTGAAATAACTAAGAATTAATTTTAAAAGTAAATTGATGGAAAGGTTAGGGATGAGAGAATGAGGCAAGTGTGAGATTAGTAAAAGAAAATGTCTAAGGTTGATGTGGAAAAATTAATAGACCCATCCACCTTTGATAATAAAGAATATTAGACTAAGTTAGGTCTACAAGAAGTGATATAGTAGAGATGAAAACAAAAAATTTTAGAGGTTGAGTGAGATTTAACAGAAATATAGGTAGAAGAGAAGAAAAGGAAAGTATATTATTGGAATAATTAGAAGAAATTAAAATATAGGATCTGTATAAAGTGAAGGAGATATATAGACAATAAGTAGACTAATAGTTAAGCATTTGAAAGGAACTACAAAAACATGATCTTTTCCACCAAAATATAATGCATTTTCACATCCCTCTTATTTTCTTTCCTTTTTTATTCTTGTATCTCTTATCACTACTATTAAAACAAACTTGATTCAAATCAGAACTAATATCCTTGGTGGATTGAGAGACTTCTAGATCCCATGTTAATATTGATTTTTTTTAATCTATTCTATTGTCTTTCTAACAGTCTTGAGGATGAGGATTCTGGACCAGTACTCAGAACACTTGACTCAAAATTGCCACTATATTCAGCTCAGATGTTAATATTAAACATAGATTCTTTTTTTGTTTAGTCCCTAGGCTATCTGACTAGAATGTTAACCTTAAGAGAATTAGTTTTTAACCCAAAATATTCATTGATTTATTGTTTTCAATTCAGAATTGAGTGTTGCTAAATTGCATTGAATCCAGATTTGACTCTGGCCTCTAGTGTGCCAAGTTAGGAGTAAGTCTAAATAGTCATATTAATTTTTTGTAGGAGTTTTACACACATTTTAATGAATCTAGTTTCTTGCAAAAAAGGAACAAATAAAACCCTGAAAATTATCTTTATGTCAATATTGCGCCACAAGATAATCAATGATGTTTTGTGCTTTTTTCCAAATGATTGTTTGACCTGCCAGTCTATAAATCTATCATTTATTGGCTTGAGACATTTCAAAAAACATTTATTTTACTTCCAACAGGCCAACCATCTTTTTCAACTTGTGTTTTTCTTTTTTTTCAATTTATACTATTTTTACCATAATGTAACCTCTTTTCCCATAGCAAAAAACTAACCAACCATTGGTTTTTAGGCTCAATCAACAAAATAACCTGGTTTAAAGGGATAAATAATCTTAGTTAAGAGTAAAGTTTGAATAAAAGATAACCTCCACAACTATAAGAAATAAGTAAAAAGATAAGTAAAGTTAATATTCAGCTGTCCAAAGGACAGGATTTAGAAAAAGAGAGTAATAAGAGAGATTTTCATTGCAGCAATAAGAGCATACTAACATTTAAAATAAGTACCTGGTTTAAAGGAATAAATAATCTTAGATAAGAGATAACCGCCACAACTATAAGAAATAAGTAAAAAGAAAAGAATAAAGAGAAAAGATAAGTAAAGTTAAGAGTAACCTTTCCAAAGGACAGGATTTAGAAAAGGAGAGTAATAAGAGAGATACTGATTATCCAACAAAGGAATCTCTCTTTTATAGACAACTATGACCGTATGCATGGGAACACAAGGTATGGAAGCAAACTAAGTATGGTACAATGATCACACTAATACATATGTATAATTAAGGGCAAGATGGTCTATGTGGTTAGATCATTGCCTGGATGGCTGCTTGTTACATTGACTTGTGTGTCACAGGTTTGAATCCCTGCCCCCTCCCCCCTTTTTAACCACACCCCTTCATCCATGGTTGGCACACTTATTTTCATGCTGGTTTCAATGTCTCGTTATCCCCATGATGTCTCTATTCTCCCTCAGCAACCTAGAGTGGATGGACAGGTGCGTGAAGGCTGGAGAACCCCCCCACTTAGGCAACCACCCCACCTTGCCATCCCCCTATTATCTGGAAAATTGTGCTTAGTAATTCACTTGGGTCAGCTGCGGAATTCCACTCCCCTTACATTCTTGAAAACCCTGCCCATCAAACCACAACCCCTCAAGGATTACCCTTCCCCCTTGGCATCCTCATCTGTGTTCTCAAGCCATCTAGCTTCCCCCCATGTCATCCTTTCAATTGCCCTGTTGTTACCTAACTCATTACATTCATTACTCCCCACTTGTACCTAGCCAATTAGTTAACCATGCCTTCATGCGCCTAGCTGGGTGAGATTGTAAGAAATAAAAAAAATGTATAATTAATTAATGCTTTGTAAGTAAAATGAAAAAGAATTAAACAGGAGCTAATGTCTTATTCTGATATTGGTAACTAAATACCATTTGTCATTTTGTCATTTTTCCCCTACTATATCACCAGAAAAAAAAGGTGGGCACATGATTGCAGATGCCAATCCCTATCTTTGATTTGAATCAGTTCTAGCTCAATTGTGATTCCTCTTGCAAGGCCGCGCACTGAACACTGAGAATTCTAGCTTGTGTGGAATCAAATCTGAGTTATCCTTGTTTCACAAATGGATTGAGGGATTGGCACCTGCAAGCAGGTTTCAGGTGTTTTTTGTGGTGTATACTATTGAACTTGTTTTTTTTCATTAACCAATTACAATTGAAAGTTCTTTTCTGAATACACAACACAAAAGCTCTCCTGCTTCTACCAAGAATCATTTAGGCTTTTTTTTCTTGGAAAACCAATTACTGCAATGTTTCTCTTTCCTTAAACACACCAGTTTTTTTAATGTTATCAGGCTTAAATTCAAGTAAAAATCAAATATCGAGTTTACACTTGTGTCAAGCATTATTTTGAAATAATGGACACGTGATATTGTTGGTAAAAGAAACAAAAAAAAGAAAAGAAAAGAATGAGGAAAACAACTTGTAAAAACACCTGTGATTGTAAATTGTGGTAACAAGTATTTTTTCACTTTATATACCAATTTTTTTTGTTTAGGAGAGGTGGTTACACCAGAAAAAAACATGGGCACCTGTTAGCAGGTTCCAATTCCTATTTTTGACTTAAATCAATTTCAGCTCAGCTGTAATTCTTCTGGAAAGACTGCACACTGAACAATGAGCACACAAGCTCACGCAACATCAAATTAAACTTACTCTTAAATCAAAACTGAATATAGGGTTATGCATCTGCTAGCAGGTGCCACTTAATTTTTTGAGGTGCTGCGTTATGGTAAAAACAGTATAAATTGAAAAAAAGAAAAACCCAAGATGCAAAAGACGGTTGGCCTGTTGGAGGCGAAATAAAAGTTGTTTGAAATGTCTCAAGCCAATAAATGATAGATTTATAGACTGACAGGTCAAACAATCAGGTGGCAAAAAGCACAAAACATCATCAATTCTACTGTGGTGTTAGCTATGAAAGAAAAGCAAGTCACTGTTATTGAGAATTGAAACTATACTAGCATCTCTCTCAGTACTCAACTTTATAACACATTTGATACTAGAATTTTATCTTACTCAGTTTCCTATCTACATCTCATTTACTAGAATTATCATCATTAGTCACCAGACAAAAATGTGGGCACCTGATAGCAGGTTCCAATCCTTATCTTTGATTTAACTCAGTTTCAGCCTAGCTGTAATTTTTCTGGAAAGATCTCACACTGAACAATGAGTACGCTGGCTTGTGCAGCATCAACTATGAGATACTTATGAAAAAAAAATGAATTGAGGGATTGGCACCTTCTAACAGGTTATAGATGTCTTTTTGAGGTGTAGTTTCCATCTAGTTAATCTATTATTTATAAAATGTATCCACCAAAATGTTTCCTTCCCCCAATGTTACAATTAATTTCGGTAATAGCTCTAAATATCCTAGTCATATAAGTTTTCCTATCCATACCGTATTTTCCTGTATAGTCTAATGAGTCAAAGTCACCACGCAATATGGGGGGAGGACTTACTAGCAAGTCCACAACTTTGAACTCTAACTCATATCACATATGAGCCCACATTGAGGTAGTAATAAAACCGCCAAGAAAAAAGATTGAAATTTCGGTGAACTCAATCTGAAACTAACTTAAAAATTTAGTAAAGCATAGTTAATAATACTTTGAAAAAATCCTGAAATATGAAGAATGATATTTTGTATAGAAATGTGAATTAAGTGCAGACCACACCAAAATTATGCTGAGAAAGACATATTTTTTAAAATACTTAAGGAGTTTATTTGTACAGTTTCAAAAAAACACCAAAGTACAGAGTCAATAAGAAACCATATGAGTTAATTATATAAGTTTCTTTGGCCAAAAATACATGGAGAAATTATAATATATAATATATGACTTGTTCATAAAAATATTTTTTGCATTGATGTTATTTATTGTAATATTTTCAATAATTGAAAAAATTATATACTAATTGTGTGATTAGATAGTATTGAATCTTATAAATCATTAAAATATTTAAACAAGGCTCAAAAATCATTAATATTATGCTAAAAAGACTTTACTTAGACATATAATTTTCAAAATTAATATACATACCATATTTTAATAATATATAAAAAACATTTTCATACTAATATTTATTGAAATTTATGTGCCTTCATCTTCTAAATTTCAAAAGATCAAATTGTATATTTTTGTTTTATTTAAGTAAATGAAGAAAAAGTAAGTATATGACTTGTGGGTTTATAGGAATCAGGTAATTACTGTTCCTTTCTTTGTTAAATATTTTGTATATTTGATGTTCTTTAGATATTTATTTTGTATAACCATCTTCTTTCACCATTTTTTGTGTACTCCCTCTCAAGAATACCACAATCCTTACCCTTAAATAGCTTCCTTTTTACTCTCCTCTCATCTTTCTCCCCACCCTTTACACTCCCCGCTTCATTGGTTTCCATCCCTTAGCACCTTCTTCTCTTTCTCTCCACCCCTCTCCACCCTTCTGAACCCCTCTCAACTTCTCTTCATCCAGTTTTCTTATCTCCCCACTCCTCCCTAGAACTTTATTTATATAGAGATAAATAGGAAATGGATTGGAAGGGAGTGAGATGGGGTTCAAAGGTTATGGAAGTGAGGTAAAGCAGAGAAATGGGGTGTTAAATTAATAGGTCTAGAAGGGTTTGGGAGGCTAGCGAGAGGGGTGAAGAAGTTTATGTGGTGTAGCAAGAAGGTTAGGCAAGAGTTTTAAGGGAAGGTGAAGAGTTTTCGAAAAAATTTTACTGTAAAACAGGGTTTGGGGGGGTTGGAAGGGGTGAATGGGGAGAAAAAGAGAAGGGCATAAAAGAGTGTGTTTATTTCATTGAAAGGGGTGGGGAATAGTAAAAACTATGTGTGAAAAAATAAGATGGACTCTGTTATTTGGGCAAAGAACAGAGTACACTGACATAAAATGTTACTTAAAACATAAAATCTATAAGGTACCAAAATTAAATCTGAGGTAGCTTTAGACATAAATCAGAATTTTAAATAGAATACAACAGCTCTTTATTTATGCTATCATGTAAAGAATTTTCAAATTATGTTGTATGAATTTTTATCAATTCTCACTTATTCAACATATAGATGTATTGATTATTATTTATATATATATTAAAATATAAAGAATTAGAAGTAATAGAATATAAGAAAACCCCATATAATAGTAGTATAATTCTTCTTTAAAAAATTTTATGTGATGAGGTTTATAATTATATATATATTGAAAAAAAATGTATTTTAGAAAACAATTTGAAACAAAAAAACTTGATTAATGCTTTACCCATTTTCATAGTCCTCATCAGGTTAACTTACATAGTTTTGAATTTACATGTGAGCACTGCTGGTGAGGTGAAAAATATCTTTTTCATGAATCATGAGCTTCAAATGAAAATTTAATTCAAGATCTATCAATATAACTAAAATTTTATCTTAATATCTTAATTTCTGATTACTGTATATACATTAATAAATACATATAATAAATAAACACTCATATAAATAACACTTATAATATTTATTAGTATGCATATTATTATTTATTCAATAAAAGAAACAACTCTATGAACTCTCTTACTTTCCAAAAATCTTTTATGGAAATAAATCCATACAATTTTTTAAAATTAAATATCTTAGCTTTGATAGAACATAGATTGAACTCTCAATGAAAACCCATGCCTGACTTTGGTTCAAGCTTAGTTAAGCTGTGAGAAGTCTTCCAGAATTCTTAAAATTTAATAGTAGATATTATAATTTAAATTTAAGTATATTTTTTTTATCAAAAATATTTTTATTATATGATATGGAGTCATAGGAATAAATAGAAAACTTTTTAAAGTCTTTTTTCAAAAAAAACTCAATAGATGTCATTTTATCTTCAATTATTATAGTATGATTTTGCTTCCAAATGATAGAATGAAAAAAATCCTACAGTTATGTATATAGTCCTATAAAATTTATAAACAGGTTCCAGAGTTCCTACTTACATTCAATATATTTAAATGAAAGAAAATATCTCTTTTAAATAAAAATAATTCAAGTACTTCTTTGTAACACATTCTTCTATATATATTTATATGTTTAATTTCAAATAACACCAATGAAAGAAAATTTAAATATTTAAAATAAAAAGAAAAAATATTTTTCAAACATTTTAATTTAAATTAAATTTAACTTACGAAGTTGTTTTTCTCCTTAATTATTCACTGGAAACTCATAATATTATCAGTTTAAATTAATTTAAATAAAAAAATTCTTTATTCATGTAATGAATTTCGATACTTGGAATATATAAGAGGATAAATATAGTATTTCTTTTTAATAAAAATAGGAAATATATTGACTCATTGAATGTCTAAAATAATTTATTTTTACAAATATTTTTGACAATTTTATTTCAAATAAAGTATTGAAAACTTATCAAACTATATTTCGAAATTGAGAATAATGATCAAACTTAGAGATTTAAATTTATCTTCTGAATTTTTTATCTCACCAACCAAGAATATGAGTGGCTGAAATTTTATTTAATCAAAGTTGAATACAAAAAACTATAATATTTGCCACATATTTTAAAGTATGTTAGTAACATTATACTAATCAAAAATTGATTAATATAATGGTAAGGTTTTATGATTTCATGACTAAATTATCTATTGTATCCTTCTTAAAAATACTATATAGAGTTTATTCTAAGAATAAAATGATAGAATGATGAAAAATATCAGTTCTACCTCTTTGATAGAGTACTTGAATGTTAAAAAACACCTAAAACTTCATCCTGAGCACCTATTCTTACATGGGAACAAAGCTAAAATTTTGGAGTGAATCTCCAGGGAAAAAGTATTTTTATCTCAAATATCAACATTAAATACAACATACTATTCAGCTTAAAGTTTCCATATATATCCATTTATTTACTTTAAACATATTTTCATAACTTGAGGCAGATTTTATCTGTATTTTTTACAAAAAGATTTCACTGAGTGGTAATTTTTCATGAGTTCTCTAGATCACTTCACCAACTGAAAATATGCCAAAAGAATATTTATGAAACCAATAAAACAGATACTATAGAGTCTAGATAGATATTAGGGGGTGTCAGTTCTGGAAAATCCACACTTACAAATCCGCACTTAAATTTAACCAAATCTGCACTTAAATAAGTGCGGATTTCCAAAACACACTAGCCCCAATACTGGTGGATTTCAAAATGAAATAAGTCACTTATTTCACTCAAATCCGCACTTTCTCAACCAAAAGTGCTGATTTCACCATCAAGTCCCATTTCACTGATTTATAAGCATCATCCCATTCATATGCAGCACTCCGCAGCATAACACTTCATAACTCAAAACATCGTACATAACTTACATCTTCATATCATATCATATAAGAGTTATGCCTTCCTCACTTTCAAATCGTGATAAATTACATAAAGCAATGACTTTCATGGCTCTTGAACTACTCTTGGACTCTGATTTCAATTCTGATTCTGATATAGAAGAAGATTTTGTCTTTTTTTCAAAAATGGCCACAAAACATTACCTTCTTCCCAGAAAGCCTCAAGTACTTCATACCCCCAAGTACACCATCCAAACACTTCTTAACCTATCTACACCCAGTTTTAGACAGCTGTTCAGGACTTCTCAGGAATGTTTCCTTAAATTGCTTGAGCTTATTCAGGATCATCCCATATTTCACAATAATTCTCAAAAAGAACAATGACATCCTTCAATTCAATTGGCCATCACACTATGTTGTTTGGGTTCAAATGGTAATGGAGCCGCTTTGAAACGTTTAGAAAATGTCTTTGATTTAGGGTATGGTTCAGTTAACACTTATACCAAACAATGTATCACTGCCATCAACTCCTTGGAATCTCAACTTCTCACCTGGCCAACAAAAGAAGAGCGACTTGAATCATCTCAGGTTATGCAAGCAGAGGGCTTCCCAGGATGTATTGGTTTTGTTGATGGTACTACTATTCCTTTGAGCCAGAAACCTGCTCAAGGTGTAAACAGTTACTTTCACATCCTTGTCAAAAATTTTCACCAAAATATTTACAAGTCAAAAAAATTCTATATCTGTTTTAAAAAATTGGCAATAATCTCCCCTGCATTTTATTGAAGCAAGGGGTGGATATCACCAAAATTTTTCTAAGTCATTAATTTCACATGTCAGATTTGAAAATTTGGCAATACCCCCCCCCTGCATTTTATTGAAGTAAGTGGTGGAAGTCATCTAAATTTAATATAGTTACATAAATTATTAAATAAATATCTAATATATATCAATTTCCCAAGTTTAAAGTAATGACAATCCCTCAAGCCAAAATGCAGATCAAATCTAGAAACAAAAGTTTGGGACTTTCCACAGGTATAGGCTAGAGGAACCCCATGAAAAAAATAAATGTTATCATGATTACCTTTTATACAACACAAGGTCATGGGCCCATTACTTTAGTTGAGGAAATTGATACATAAAAAATATTTATTATAAATTTATGAAAAAATATAAAATTTTTGACGACAACTCTAATCCCCATACTTTTTCGATCTAGATAAAGTTTTTTTAAATCGATTAACTTTACCTTCTTTCATTACCTTATTGATTCTTTGAATCAACTTATGACTGATTTGAAATGAGCAACCAAAATGTGTTAAATCTTGACAGGATTCCAAACCAGGAGGAGCTTTGGTCATTTGATGATTATCCTTAGAAGAATTCCAAATAGTTTTGATGATACCATTTCCCAAACCAAAATCAATGATGCACCAGTGGTCTGGAAAATATAAACCATGTCCTTTGATTTTAGCTGGAGATGTTTTTGGTTGTCCAGTTATTGGATTGATATATGAGAATATACCAAAAGTAAGAAGATTGGCATCATTCCTATCAATATGAATCCTATTGTGAAATCCAGAATGAGTGATAATAACATTAGAAAATAAAAGATATTTGTGGCTGATATCTTCCCATTCGGAGTCACACCAATTTGTTATTCCAACTTTGGGTTCAAGTTCATGATTTTTTTCAAATGCTTTATTACAGAGCTTTTTGAGTCAAAGAGCAAGAAAAGAGTTAAAGGAAGGTAGAGTGTCCCATAAGCAAAAATCTTCATCTTTTTGAGCTTTAGTGATATTCTTGAGCAATGAATACATGCCTATATAATTGAAATGCCTAGATAATAATCATATAAGAGTTTCAGAATCCTTATCCTCTAAATATGCAATATAAAAATGTGAAATAAGACAAGTGAATTTTGGAAAAAAGGCTCAACTTCAAAGGTCAAAATCTCAGCAACCACTGAACCTAATTCAAACCTGTTTGAGGGAAATGAAAGATATGCTTTAGTAGAATCTTCAGTTAAAGGACATTTGATTTAAATAAACATAACCCTAATTTGTTACATAAAAAATGAAATAAAAACTTAAATTGGGAAAAAAAAGGCTCAACTGTAACAGTCAATATCTCAGCAACCACTGAATCAAATTCAAATCTGTTTGTGGGAAATGAAAGGTAGCCTTCAGGAGAATCTTCAGTAAAAAGAATATTAGATTTGAATAAACCTAACCCTAATTCCAAGTCTGATTTTCAAAATTTTACAAAAACTTGAAAAGTGGTAATGAAGATGAGATCAAAAGGAGTTTTATAAGTTCACTGTTATCCATATAAGAGTCATACATATATTTAAGTATGAACTTTTCATAAAATGAATGAGATATCATATAGGCATGAAAAAAAGGAGATGAAACTTACCTTGATTGAAAAGTAGGAAAAATAGAGTGAGAAAGATTGATGTTGGAATTGTGGGGAAATTGAATATGGAGTAAGTGAAATGCATAAAGAATGTGCAATGTATGTGTTTCAATGAAATGGAGCCAAAAAAAAGTGAAATAAGGGAAAGGGGGGATAATGACCATGCCAAGGAGGGATGAAGAGTAGGGTGATGGAGCTAAAAAAGAAAGTAAAGAGGGAGAAAAAAAAAGGTTAATTATACCATTGAAATCCAAAATAACCACTTACAAAAAAAATTTAGATAAAAAAAATAAAAAAAACAGAAAAAAACAAAAAAAATTATAATTAGTAATCAAAAAATCAAAAAAAAAGAATAAAGTGACTTACCTGGAGAGATGAGATGACAAAATGAATGAAACCAAATTGTTTGAGGGATGTTGGAGGAGAATAGGAAAAGGATATGAGGGATGAATGAAAAAAAAAATCACTGACAAAATATGCAATTTCAGAAAATATGTGATTTCATGTTGAGCTGGTGAAAGAAAACCAATGAGCCATCCAAAAAAAAAATTTCACCATAAATTCCAAAAAAAAATGAATATGCAACAAACCAAAATACCAACCCAAGTGAATGAAGTAAACAAAGAGGACATTTGGAGAGTACAAAATGGTATGGGAAAGAAAGGGATAATGTGGCCAACATGTGGTTTTGAAAAAAAAATCACAAAAAAGTGCTGATTTGAGGTCAGAACTGACACCCATAGAAAAAAGATTAAGAAGTAGAAGAAATAAGTAAAAAAGAATGTAAACATGCCTGGTCAAAATATTGAAAATGTCAGGAAGGGGTGTGTGTCACGCGCCACGTGACACTCGAGGCAAAAGCAGCTCATTAAATCAATAATATCGAGTTCTAAATCTATACTCGAAGCGCAGAAAGCAATTCTCCATAGCAACTGCAATTCCCCTTTGTGTACTTACTATTCAACTGTGCTAGCCTAAACTCTAAATCTAAATTAGTCAATCTCTCAATAGTGTGTCCTAGTCTTAATTTCAATAAGCGACGCACAGCGCTATGATCAACGTAATAGTACACTAGTAGTTTTCATTAAAAAGTTTGTTAATTAATTAAAAGGGGTAAATTGAATATGGATGGATATTAGCGAAGAGGGTCTAAGTGTATGTTATTAATGGTCTGTGGTATGGGAATGGTGCAATGAGAGGGAGGTCAATGCGAGGAGGAATAAAGGATATAAAAGGGTTGGGTTTTTGGTTTGACATTCCTTAGAATTAAATTATAAAACGTATTTACATTTAATAGTGGTAAAATTACAAAATTGAATCATTGTTATTGTATTTTTCTTTAAACTTTCTCAGTAATCATTTCTAAAATCCTAAATCCTTGATTGTTGAGTTTCCAACCCTTTGTGAGATCTTAAAATTCCTATTACCTTTGAAACTATATTATAATTCTTCTCGAACATACCTCGAACCCGTAGCTCTTACTTCGAGTGACCTTTGAATCACTTCCTCGAATCATTCCTCTGTGCTTTGAAGAAGTTTCTAAATCCCTCATCTCACTTTCAGGAACATCCTCGACCTTGTGCGTAGGTTGTCCGGTGACAGTGTGTGCCAAGGATTGATGGGTAGGTATAAAGGAAGGTCAGTGTTTCACATGTGACAGGGATGGGGTAAGAAAGGAAGGGATGTTTTGTGGCCAAAATGTGGTTGTGAAACAAAACGGGAAAAAAGTGCTGATTTGAGGTCATAACTGACACCCTTTTTTGAAATAAGTGACTTTTTTGCAAAATTTAAGTGCTGATTTGGTTTGAATTCCGCACTTAAGTTAAGTGCGGATTTGCCAGAACTGACACCCCCTAATAAGTGACTTTTTTGACAAAATTTAAGTGCTGATTTGGTCTGAAATCCGCACTTAAGTTAAGTGCTGATTTGGTTTGAAATCCGCACTTAAGTTAAGTGGGAATTCGACAGAACTGACACCCCCTATTTTATTTACTTGTGATATATTATATATATTGTCTTAGTAGCTGAGGAGATGGTATAATTTTGAAAAGAGAAAAATATTTCATTGATTTTTTTCCTTTTCTTGCATTTACTTTTCCCAAAAAATGCATTGAAGTCTAAAACCTAAAGAAATATGTAATTTTTAATATATAATAAAATATTTTTAATTACAAGTAATTAGTGTAACAAAGTTGTGAAAGTGCTTCATTTAGCTAAAAAGCTTCAAAAATAATTACTATATATTAAATTTAAGTGTTCCATGTTTTTCACTGTATGCTATAATAAATAAATTTAAGGTTTCTGTTGATTACATGTTTTATTTAAATAATTCAATAGATTGTGATATATCATTGAGAAATCTGTAAATTCAAGAAATACAAAAAAGAAGAGTTCAGTTTATATCGCATTAATTAAAAAATTACAATTTTTCAATTCTGGAATCATAGTTTTATGTAATAGAAAAAGTCACTGATTGTTTTTTAAATGTTACTTGAAAGTTTTAACAATATTACTATATTTAACAATGTGATACTGTAGAAGGAAATAATATGATTTTATGTCTTTTCATTGATCAACTTAAATTAATAAAGTATTATTCATATAAGATTCATCAACAAATACAGTGAATTGGGTAGATTCTTAGAATAAGTTCTTCTGGTTTTCATTCATTTATCATGAAAGTTTCACTATTTTTTCAATAGAGATTCATTCTTATTTGTTTGAGGTCTCAAGCTTATTTCAAGTGAAAGTTCAGTATCACTTCAGTCTGAGTTCCAGCTGAGTTCCATCTGACTTCAAGTTGAGGACTTGCTAGCAAGTCCCCCCCAAATATTAGGGGGTATCAATGTTGACCGATCCGCAATTAAATTAATTGCGGAAAATAATCTGCATACCCCAATTATCTTCCGCAATTATTTTTGCTAATAATTGGGTTATTAGACACTTTACGTGTCAATGTTCACCTCTTATCTGACATTTATTTACTCAATTTTCCATAACCACATCTTGGACAACTTTCTGGATATCCCAGCCTTCTACCTTGCTGCGCACTTCCATTCTCATCCCATCCTGTTCATTCTATCCGCTCAGAATTTCTCCCCATTTCATCTATTTGATTCTTCTCCTTTTCATCTCGCTATCTCATCTGCTTGTTTCTGCTCCTTTTCATCTTCATTTATAATAACATGCCTCGTCATCCTAGATCTTCTCAAAGGCAGCTATCACCCAGTTGTTCTTCAATTCCCACTACTTCCTCTTTTCCCCGCTCAGCCAAGAAATCAAAGACTGTTCAATTAAAAAAAGATGATCATCTCATTCTTATCAACTGGCTGAAAACCAAATCTAACTATGATTCTTGTTTTGGTACTGAGTATGCCACTAAAGTAGGACGGCCCCCCACATCAAAAGTTAATGGCTATCTTCTAATGGCAAATGAATTACGCAATAAGACCAAGGGAAGGATTGATCTTTTGCCTAAACAGATGTCTGAACGCTTCAAGCATTATCGAGCAAAATACAAGAAGGCAAAGGCTCTTTCATCTTCCACTGGTTTTGGGGTTACTGACATTGATATAACTAAGGGTATAAAATCCATAGACAATAAACTTGATTCTTTATGTCCTTACTTTAAAGAGATGGATGCAATTTTTGGAGAGCGAGCCGATGTTAATCCTGTAAACATGTTGGATGGAGAAGATCCTATCTCTGAACATGATGTCGAAGCAAATCTTTTCCCATCCTCTTCCTCCACTCAAGCCTCCCCTCTTCTAAATTCTACGAATCTAGATAGCTTTGCTATTGATCCTATTGGCAATTTAACCCAACCCAATCTAACTCAGGTCTGTTTCTTTTATCTTATCAATTCTATTTTTTTATTTACTTATATTTTTCTTATTTCTTAAAAGGCTGATGAACAAACCCAGGATCCTCAATCAACTGAGTCTGAAGCTAGTGACAATGATGAGGAGGAAAATGCTACGTTGAACAAAAAGAGAAGGGCTTCAACTAATCTAAATTTCCTCTCCCAAAGAAGACAAAAAAGTGATACTTCATCACAAACACCTTTTTCTTCGATGGAACAGTTTTTAGAGAAACGTGATGCTGGTAAGTGATATCATACCTCTTATTACTTTACTCTGCTTTTCTTCTACTTTATGTTAATTTTTATTCTCACTCTAGAACAAGTGGAAATTGCTAAAGAGACTCTAAGCTTTGAAAAGAAGAAATACGAGCTCTCTTTAAGGAGGGATGACAGAGTACAAGATTTGGAAGAGAGGAAGTACGAGCTCTTCTTACAGAAGGATTATCGGGTCCAAGATTTGGAGGAGAAGAAGTTCGAGTTAACTCTTAGTATTGAAAAATCCAAAAAAGAGGAAGAAACACTCGAGCATCAAAACTTAATGTAACAGATGAAGTATAAGCATGATCTTCAAGAAAGTTCTAAAAAGAAAGATTTCTTGATCGAATGCATTAAAGCAAAAAAATCTGTTGAAGAAATAGAACAATTAATGAAATTTTTTGTTGACTAGTTTCTTTTATTTCTTTCACACTTCATGTGTTCATATTTATTTGTACATAAATTTTACAATTATTTTCTGTATTTCTTGAAATATCGTATTTTAATGATAAATATTCTTTTTTTAAATAAAATTTTCAAGTCTCCTTTGAAAATTTGACAATCCCCCACCCCTGGATTTTTTTGAAGTAAGGGGTGGGTATCACAAAAATTCTTTCATGTCATGAATCTTGAAAGTTTTATATGAAAATTTGGCTTTACTACCACCTGCATTTTACCGGTATCCTAAAAATTATTACATGTCAAGAATTTCACAAGTCTTATAAAAAATTTTGGCACAACCCCCATGGATTTTATTGAAGTAAGGGACGGGTATCACAAAAATATTTACAAGTCAAAAAAATTCTATATCTGTTTAAAAAAATTGGCAATACTCTCCCCTGCATTTTATTGAAGCAAGGGGTGGGTATCACCAAAATTTTTCTAAGTCATCAATTTCACATGTCAGATTTGAAAATTTGGCAATACCCCCCCCTGCATTTTATTGAAGTAAGGGGTGGAAGTCATCTAAATTTAATATAATTACATAAATTATTAAATAAATATCTAATATATATCAATTTCCCTAGTTTAATGTAATGACAATCCCTCAAGCCAAAATGCAGACCAAGTCGAGAAACATAAGTTTGGGACTTTCTACAGGTATAGGAAAGAGGAACCCCATGAAACAAATAAATGTTATCATGATTACCTGTTATACAACACAAGGTCGATGGCTCATCACATTATTTGAGAAAATTGATATATAAAAAATATTTATTAAAAATTTATGAAAAAATATAAAATTTTCAATGACAACTCTAATCCCCATACTTTTTGGATCTAGATAAAGTTTTTTTAAATCGAATAACTTTACCTTCTTTCTTTACCTTATTGATTCTTTGTATCAACTTATTACTGATTGGAAATGAGCAACCGAAATGAGTGAAATCTTGACAGGATTTCAAACCAGGAGGAGCTTTGGTCGTTTGATGATTATCCTTAGAAGAATTCCAAATAGTTTCGATGATACCATTTCCCAAACCAAAATCAATGATGCACAGGTGGTCTGGAAAATATAAACCATGTCCTTTGATTTTAGCTGGAGATGGTATTGGGTGGCCAGTTATCGGATTGATATATGAGAATATTCCAAAAGTAAGAAAATTGGCATCATTCATATCGATATGAATCCTATTGTGGAATCCAGAATGAGTGATAATAACATTAGAAAATAAAAGATATTTGTGGCTGATATCTTCCCATTCAGAGTCACACCAATTCGGTATTCCAACTTTGGTTGCAAGGTCATGATTTTTTTCAAATGCCTTATTACAGAGCTTTTTGAGTCGAAGAGCAAGAAAAGAATTAAAGTAGGGTAGAGTGTCCCATAAGTGAAAATCTTCATCTTTTTGTGCTTTAGTGATATTATTGAGCAATGAATATATACCTATATAATTGAAATAAGTGAAATGATATTAAGAATGGAACAAAAATTATTAGACATACCAAGAGAATATCCTTTGACAAAACCAGGTCTCCAACCAAAACCAATCATGATACCACCCAACAAATTCTTATTCCTTATAGGTAATCGAACCAAAGCCATTTGATAAAGAGTTATGATAAGATCGGATAGTTGATTAAAAGCTTCATCTTTTACACCATCGAATGAATGAACTTCAAAAATGAATTGAGGCTTAAAAGCATTGCTGATAACTGCAACAACTCGATCATCTCCAAATTCTGTTAGATATTTGATATCTTCTGGTAATTTTTTCGGATATTGATTTTTTTTATCTACTTTAGTTTTATAAAAAAAAATGTTTGGGATATGACAAAAATAACTTTCGCAGAGAGACTTTTTTTTTAAATATCTTTTCTTCTGATGAGACTGATTATCTTTATTTTTTTTTGATGATTTAGAAGATGATTGTATGGAAGTTGATTTCAAAGAAGATGATAGAGTTAATTTCAAAGAAGATGATAGAGATGATAAAGATGAAGATGATAAAGAAGATAAAGATGAAGATAAGAGAGAAGTAAGGGGTGAATCAGAAGAAGAAGACATTTTTTTGATCTGAAAAAAAAATTAATTGTCAATAAAATTTTAACTCAAATTTTTTTTTTAAAAAATTCCTACCTAATAATAAAAAAAGCTGTTTTTTTATTTTAAAAATAAAATTGAAAAAAAAACCAAAAAATCAGTAAAAATTTTTCCAAAAAAAAAAATTATAAAAAAAAAGCCTGAGGTTTTATTTTAAAAAACACAATCAAAGCAAAATCCTATTAAAAAAAATTAATAATTAAATTCATTCAAAAAAGAAAATTTCAGTATGAATTAAAACACAAAAAAAAAAAAAAAAATTAAAAGTGAACCTGAAGATTGGTTATTAAAAACCTTCTCACAAGATCATGAAAAAAAAAAAAAATCAGTAAAATAAAAATAAAAATTTAAAAAAATTATTTAATTAAAATCAAAATCACAAAAATTAATTATAGAAAAAATAAAAATAAAATTATAAACCTTTTTTGTATTGTAAATAAGAGGGACAGTCCTTACCAGCAAAAAAAAATTTTTTTTTTCTATATTACTGCAAAAAAAAAAAAAAAAATAATCAAAATTACAAACAAAAATTTGTTAGTATCTTTATTTGAAAGTTAGTAACCCATCTTTATCTCCCATTAAAGTCCCCTTTTCCCCCTCAAATGCTCTCCTTGCCTGCCTCAAAATCCCCCTGAAATACCCCCCTTTCCCCCCTCTTTAGGTCCCTCATCACCCTCCTTCCCCCCTCATTAGCTGCCTCAAACCCCCCCCCCCATTCCCCCCTCTTTAGCTCCCTCAAACCCCCCCATTCCCCTCACCTTAGGCGCCTCAAACCCCCCCCATTCCCCTCTCCTTAGGCGCCTCAAACCCCCCCCATTCCCCTCTCCTTAGGCACCTCAAACCCCCCCCATTCCCCTCTCCTTAGGTACCTCAAACCCCCCCCCCCCCTTCCAATCTCCTTACCCCCTCCCAAACCCTTTCCCCAACACCCACCCCCCCCCCTGTTTATTAACGGACGATCTGTAACGATCGTTCGTTAATAAACTGGGGGGGGGGGGGGGGGGGGTAGAGGAGGATATAATGATTAGGTAGGGGGGTAAAGTGAGTAGAAGGGGGGGAAGGGGGGGTGTTTGAGGCGCCTAAAGAGAGGGAAAGGGGGGGTTTGATGTGGGTAAAGAGAGGTGAAGGGGGGGGGTTTGAGGCGCCAAAAGAGAGGTGAAGGGGGGGTTTGAGGGACATAAAGAGAGGGGAAGGGGGGAGTATTGAAGCACCTAAAAAGAGGGGAAAGGGGGTGATGAGGGACCTAAAGAGGGGGGAAAGGGGGGATTTGAGGCAGCTAAAAAGGGGGTAAAAAGGGGGTCAGAGACAGGTAAAGAGAGGGAAAAGGGGGGCCTTGAGGATCATAAAGAGAGGTGAAGGAGAGAAAAAAAAACAAAAAAATAAAAAGATAAAAAAGAGAAAAAAGCAAAACAAAAATTAGTTTACCCTAGAACAAAAATAATAGAAGCACTTACAAAAAAAACAAAAAAACCAAAAAAAAAGCAAAAAAAAAGCAAAAAAAAAGCAAAAAAAAAGCAAAAAAAAAAATCATGATTAGCAAATAAAAAACCATGAAAAAAGAAAAAAAATGACCTACCTTGTGAGCTGAGTTGAGAAAATAAATGCAACCAAAATATTTGAGGGATGTTTGAGGAGAATAGGAAAAGGATATGAGTGATGAATGAAAAAAAAATCACTGACAAAATATGCGATATAAGAAAATATGCGATTTCATGTTGAGGAAGTGAAAGAAAACCAATGAGCCATCCAAAAAAAAGATATTCACCGTAAATTCAAAAAAAAAATGAATATGCAACAAACCAAAATACAAAACCAAGTGATTAAAGTACACAAAGAGGACAATTGGAAAGTATGAAAACATAAAAATTAAAAATTAAAAGGGTGAAGAGAAATGTTGAAGAGTAATTGGCATTATAATGGGGCGTATGCCGGTTGATTGAATGATTTGTGAATCAAGGGAGGGGAGTGCCAGTGGTGGTTCAGGATCCTCTTCTTCATAAAGATCATTCCACTCATCCTTTAAATCAGCTAGAATATTGTGGAGTATTACGCAAGTCAAGATCCAATGATTTGCAGTTTTGATCTCCAATTTTTTTTGAAATTGGATTCTGAGCTCCCGAAGACTAGAAAATCGTCCCTTTAAAATACCTATAGCATGTTCAATTCGTACTCTTGATTGTGCAAGGTGATAATTAAATTTAGTTTTGGGGTCATTTTCTGAAGTTGCACCACGGAAAGCAGGTATAATGTACTTTCCACTTGCATATGCTGAGTCTGCAAGGAGGTACTGAGATTCGTCAAAGTATGATTCAGGGGATTGAGAAATCCTCATTCTTTGGAAGACGGAAGAGTCATGACATGATCCAGGGCAGCCACTGTGAAAAGCAATAAATTTTTTATTGACATCGCATACAAGTTGAACGGCAATAGAGTATCTAGAAAGAAGATTAAAAGTTAGATTGTGAAAGATGAGAACTTGGAGAAGATTTTGAAGAAACCTTTTTTTGCGATCAAAATAATGGTTGCCATCATGAGCAGGCTTTTGACTCAAAGGGATGGTTGTGCCATCAACAAAACCTATACAGCCAGGGAAACCTTCAGCTTGCATTACTTGAGAGGATTCAAGTCGCTGTTCTGGAGTTGGCCAAGCAAGAGTTTGAGACTTGAGGGAAAGGATAGCAATCATACAGCGCTTGGTGTATAATATCACGGTACCATATCCTATGTTAAAGAGATTATCCAAACGTCTTATGGCAGCACCATTTCCATTTGAGCCAAAGCGACATAGAGCAACAGCAAGTTGGATGGCAGGATTACGCTGTTGGTTATGAGAATTGTTATGGAAGATAGGATGATCGGAGATGAGTTGATAAAGTTTGAAGAAAGAATCGGGAGAAGTTCTAAAAAGTTGTGTGAAGTTTAAATGAGGAATGTTGAGAATGGAGGCCAGATCATATCGGGGATCATGATAAAGATTTGGCCCCCTGGTGATGATGTAACGCTTTTTGGAAAGAAAACACATATAAGCTAAAGCATCTTCCAAATCAGAGTCAGATTTATAGTAAAGAACTAAAAGAAAAGTGATAGCATTCATTGTTGAGTGAAGTAGATTCCTAGTAGAGAGGTGTTTCATTGTTGCTGGTGGAAGGGTTATGTGATGAGGGAAGTGGGAATTCACCGCCAAATGTGCAGTTGGGGTGTGTAGATAGCAAAAAAACTTAAGTGTTCGCCACCAAAATTAAGTAGCATAGAGTGAGGAAATACTTAAGGATGGCATCAGCAATTATAAGTCATGTGACTTTCTTATAAATCCATCATGGATGAGATGAGTTTGGGATCAGGAATTAGGAATGGAAATTGGGGTATAAGAGGCGGGATAATGCATTATCGTGGATTTCTTATCCACTAGCCCTGGGGCTAGTGGATAAGAATCTTCCGCAATTAATAATGTCTGATCCCGGGAAAAAAAATTCCTGATCCCTAATTGCGGATCCCTGAACATTGATACCCCCTATTGCGTGGTGAGTACCACTACAGCTATTTGTCCTTAAACCTCATCTTCAGTCTATAAAAGGGCGGTTACCACTACAGGTATTTCTCTATCTATTTGTTTTCCGCTCTTACCCATTTCTTACTTCCAAGTCTTATTTCATCTTATTTATCTAAGTCCTAGTCCTGGTCCTTTAGTGTTCTGTCTCCACTCTCTCTGTCCCAGTCCACTTTTTGTCCCTATATGAGGCCAGTCGCTATCATGTTATTGCAAATTTCTTTGTTTGGCTCTTCTAAATTAATTTAGGATAGGTTTCTTAGATAATACCATCTTCAAAGCCTGCTTAAACTTTATTGATTTAGAGGCCATCGGGAGCAGTAAAAGGTTTGCGAATCTGATCTGTGGTAAAGATTTTATAATAAATGTTTATGTCATCAACAATCCGAATTGATTTCTATGAAAACATACCTCGCGATCACCTTCAGTGCGTCAACATCAGCAATTAAAGCTGCCTAAAATAGACATGTCGGTTTTGAAGGCTAACAGATATGTTCTCTAAAATAATGAGCTCAATGGGCATAATTATGAATTCAATTTAAATAGATTGGATTTGAGATCAGCAAGTCCATATATGAGACCTTGAGGCAGGTGGAAAAAAAGATTGAGGAACAGGAACAGGACGACCACGAATGAGATCGATGTTATAATAAGTATTATAAATTTTATTATTAGGATCAGGACAAGAAACCAGGGCAATAGTCGGAGCAAGCCTCTGCTCTTTGAAGGTAAAACTTTTGTTGCGTGTTTATCACTCATGTCAGATTTCAAAACCGATACCTCATAAGTCCTCATGACAATGCGCCAGCTCAGCCCCTCTATTTTTATACAAACTCTATCTAAGCTGTACAATACTAGGTAGTCTGTTTTGAAACTGTAGCTAATAGGTTGAACATAGGTTTATAATAGTGATAGTACCGTAGAATATTTATGAGCATCATCTGCTTCCTTATTCCTCATTGATTTCCTATCGCTATCTTAATAAATCAATCAACTATTCAAATATATTGCGCTACTCGCCATTCACTACATTGACTCACCTCGTTACACTCGTGCTTAGGTATTATCATTTAGTCATATTCTCATATAATCCTCTTCTGATCTTTTCTATTCATAGGTTGGCTCCATTGAGTTCCGCCAACCATCAACGATTATTGTAACTAACAAAATCGTCATTGTTTATTTAAAAGTCTCACAACTCACATGCATGATTTTTCTCCCTCTTTCTGTATCATTTTCTTTTCTGTTTTTCTAGCTCAACATCTTACTCTCCTGGCGAAGATCGCCCATCAGTTTAAAATATTACAAACATATTCACAATTCAACCCTCATAAAACTGTAATTACAATTAATCTTATATCCATAGGTAAAACAATACTGCGATTTTTAAGAAAGATGAACATCGCATGATATGAGCAAATAAACATAGTATCATAAGCTTGTGTATATATATATGACATATGGCCAATTCGAAAATGATTAGAAACAGGACAGTAAAAGCAAATCAGTAAAAACCTAGTGGGATCATGTTAAAAGCGACAATTGGAAGGCAAATGCTTACTTTTTTTTATTAATTTTGAATAGGAAGCCAAAATTAAGCTCTCTCCACTCCGCACAGCAAGAATAGCCATTCAATCAGTTCATCGATATGTAATTTAGAGTCATATAAAAAAAATGCTTAACGTACCGGTTTCACATCATAAGTAGAAAAAGGGATTCCTTCAAGCAAAAGAGAACAGAAAAAAGAACTTGAATATAAGGCACAAAAATAAAAAAATATTGCTTACGAGATTTAGAGAGCGAACATACCAATTTCAAAAAGAAAAAAAGAGCAAAGAAATTTTGCACGGAAAACATAAAAACTTAAATATGAAGAAAAAAAGAACTTGAAAAAAAACTTTTTTTTGTGGGATTCAGAGCAAAAAAGAAAAAAACAGGCAGTTCGAAAGTGCGCTGTTCCATAAAATCATCACCATCCACACAAAAAAAAAAAGAAAAAAAAAAGATTTTAACTCTAAAATGATGATGGCGACGACGTACAGATCCCTACTGCCACTGCTGGCCGTAAGGAGATTCTGTTCGCCACCCAGTAAAAGCTACCTTAGAGCTTCTTTGTGGATTAGGACTCCACTATAGCAGTAGCGACGGCATACAGAGCCCTAAAGATTGAAAAAGCCTTTAGGGTGACTGTACTCCATCTACCAAGAGCTGGGTGAGAGCTTTTGCGTAGATCGGCACCATGGTTTGGGTGCTCCGACGTTATAGCTGAAGCTTCATCATCCTAATCCATGAAAAAAAAAAAAAAAAAAAAAAAAAATCAAGAGCAAGAAAAAAGAGAGGAGGCTTAGCACCCCGGAGCACACCTACTCTCACCCTCACACACTTTATCACTTTCAAGCAGTACAACTAGACATCATTTACTTATCCGGGGCGCAACACCACAAAGTGACACCCGTTCCTCTCGTGTTGAATATCGCTTCACGGTGCCTATCACTGTCAACACCAACAACGAATATAGAGTCATTGATATCAACAGTGCTGGACAAATGCTTCGAATGGCTCTTGCCTATCAAAACGTCTCTTATCATAAATAAATGAGTGGTCTAATTATTGCATACTACTTCAGTGAGCGACAGGGAGTGCGAAAAGGGTAGAAATAAAAATGAGAAAGAAGAACTGATGACGAAAGTGGCTTCAAACCTGCCTTCTTATATAGCCATTTGGGTGTCTCAACATTAAATTGTTTTGCGTCTTCTCAAATTAATTCGAGTCCCAAAACATTCTTGGCCTTCCCAGGGGCAGAGGGCATCGCCAGCCACAGAGCACTGCTAACAATTAGTGTCGCTTACCCACATAGAAGTTAATACTATCAAATTTTGAAAGATTATACTACATTGTTTAATCCTTGCTTGCGCAACTATATTGATGAACTGGACATAGAATCAATTTCAACAATAGGTCTTGTAGTCACCATGTGGAAATATAAACATATATATTTGGTTTAATTCAACTCATGGTATTGTCTAGAACTTCTTAATAGAAATCCTAATGTATCAAAAGTAATTTATTAATCAATGCAGTTTTTGTGGCTTATAGTGACCTATAGACCCAATCCATTGGGGCAAAACAGCTGAGTTGTACGGGTCACGGGGGAGAAGAAACGGACTAAAGACCGAATGCCGTTGTCTACTTTATTCTTTTGGCCATGTTTGCCAAGCTTCAGAATTTGAGCGTCTGGTAGAATCTGATGAATTGAATGATCTGGAAAATAAATCTGTCTCTCAAATATTGTATTTGGATTTGGATTCTCGATCAAATGATGTTTTGAAAGCCTAGGAATCAATAGCGGCCCGTAAGGGTTGGATAATAGTTTAATGCTCAAAGGGAGACGAATTGTGATTTGTCAAGAGTGATGATAAATTCGACTAACACTACAGCACATGTTTGTTTCGCCATGAGGCGCAACAATTACGCAACAGTTGTGCAACAGTTACGAAATAATTGTTTTTTGTAGGTAAGACCCACCTAAGACCTTTAAGTGCCAAAAATAATTGTTACTTAACTGTTGCGTAACCTTTGCGCCATTGTTGCGCCCCAAGACAAGACGAACATTTGATGCAGTGTAAACGTGCCCGGTGGCTTAAATTCGCTGAGCAAATGGCCAGTATTGTTTTCAGTATAATACAACGAAGATGAAAAAGAACTAGACAACTTTATTTGAAAATACTCTTTTTTTGAGGATCATTCATGCTACAATTTGCTTTGATACTCATACAAGTAACCACAGGGTTAAAAAAGCTTCCTATTTGACCCAGAAATATGTGTTGGGTTAATTGAGTGAGTATTTAAATAAATTATATAAGCTGGCGAAAACATTCTTGCCGGATACATGCATCTTAGCATCATTTTTAGACCACCTGAAAACTACAGGGAGAAAATCAGAAAATACAGCACATGCTACAAAAGAAACAAAAATCACTGGTCTCTACAATAGATGATGATATAATTTGGTCCGATCTAGCACTACACTACACTGGATTTAAATAAGAGTCAGTGATTACTATCAACTGACCTACCAGATAGCCCAGAAGAATACAGACATTAATGTCATCAATGAGAAAGAGAGAGGGGAGAGTGCTCAATTATTGTTTTGAGTCTTCATTCGCCAAGCAATCAGCCAGTCGATCAGCCATCGCACACACTTTGTCGACCAGTTCTCGATTCTCACCCCACACTACCCCCCTCACTCTCCCACCATTCTCGTGATCATGATGACCCTCCTCGCCAACATTTGGACGAGATAGACTTGAAGATCCAAGGGGAGAAGGGAAAGGAAAATTTATGAAGATATCACGCAACGTGTTCGACATTACCGTACATTTGGCGCCTTCATAGCGGAAGACTACAAGAGGGAGACGAGCACTATAAATATCGACGAGATGACCCAGATACCGGTACAAGCTTCTGAGTGAAGAAGGCAAAAGTGCAGGTGAATGAAATGTTGCTAACACGCGCCATGGTTTCCGGCTGTAAACATCAATCTGTTTTGACCAATCACACACAAAAAACAATCAGTCTACAATCAAATCCATCATAATCTACCCCTTCCTCTCCCCTTCCATAGAATACATACCCGTTCTCCATTCTTAGAAATCTTCACTGTCAACTTTTCTTTTACCCCTACCCCACCCAAGGCAATCACATTATCTACGAGCTCAATCCTAATGAACCCTCCTTCCTTCCCCTCTCCATCTCCATCCTCTTCTTCTTCTTGAGCATTTAAAGAGACACGTCCATACTTGGTCGTCCTAACAAAAGGAGGTAATCCACTGGTATGAATTTCAGGCAAGTGATGACAACTTGAAATTTGATTCCGATTCTTAGGTTGATATTGAGTGAATCTCTGAATTCGGGGTTTCACCTTCGGGATAGAGTTCTGGTCATTAAAAGTTGTTGTTGCTGATGTTGTTGAAGATTGTGGAAGAGGGGGAGAGTGGGAAAAGGAGGCTGAAAAAGAGGAGGAGGAAGTAGTGGAAGAGGAGGAGGAGGAGGAGGAGCTGGTGGTACTGGTGGCAGAAATAGATTTATTGGTGCGGAAGAGGGGGAAAGGGGCAGAGAAGGCTCGACGGTTGCTGTGTGGGGTGGGTCTGAGGAGGGTGTCAAGGCCATGGAAAGCCTTGAGATGGAGAGGATTCTGATGTGGCGTTTTATTGATGGTCATGATGGGATTGTATGGCTGATTGTCCCTAGCCTTTCTCCCCTAGAACAAGTAACCACTAATCATTAGTTCTTTATCATTAATCCTTATCTTTTAGTTGACCACCAGCCCAACTTCCATCATTCAGGGCAGTCAAGTCAAGATTCCAATCATTTTTAGATCCAAGTCAGGTTGAGCAATGAATTGTCAAAGCTTGGCCAAAGAGCTGGCTTGGATTCGCTGTGTTCTGCACTCTCACACAAAAGACTCACTCAGACATTCTAATGGTCCATACTTATAAGTTTAATGTAGAAAAATTTGTGCAGCGCGCAAAATGAAAGTTTAATGAGTCTTCTTTATTAGTTTTTTTAATTTTTTTATCTTGATCGAACAATTAGGACAATTATTGCTGTATTATAATTTCAATGCGGATGTCTATTTTTCTAAAGGGTTTTGTTGTGAAATCCCATTGGCCATATACAGGATTTCGTGATTCTATTAAAGTGATTAAAGATTAATAAAAATATGAAATTCAAAATAAACACATACGAATTGTCAAGCCAAGGAGATATTTGGGTTTTAATTTTAAAATGATGTTGATTAGTGGGAAGAATATGACTGGGAACTGATAAAACTAACAATCAAGACTAACAAAAAATCTATAATCAATTTTTTCCTTTCACATCTTGTCCCAAAAAATTGTTTAAATGGAACAGAAAAATCTTTTTTTTTTCAACAATATTTTTTAAGGTAATATAATAAAGAAGATAAGAGTTATTTTAGCTGGAGGATATATTTTGGAACCACTTATCATCATTTTTATTTTTATTTTATTTTTCCTTGTGTTGAATCTCACTTAACTAAATGTATAAAATGGAATATATTTATATATATATATTGTAATGCTCAGCCAGGCTAAAATGGAGATGAGACACTTGGGTTTCAAATAAGAATAACACATTTTAGTTATGTGGATAAGGAAAAAATTATGTAAACAAAAAATATATTTTTAAAATATCTATGGTTTGGACAGAGAAAAGGCATGCATTCTGTCCGGCTAAGTTCAAGTACAGGGACGTGGATAGCTTGATTAGTCAGTTGTCTAGAAGATTTTAATGTTCCTATATGAATAATGTAGTACAAATCCAATAAGTAGTAAAATATAACTCAATAGGGGTATCAACGTTCAGGGATCCACAATTAGAGATCAGGAATTTTTTTTTCTGGAATCAGACATTATCAATTGCAGATAATTCCTATCCACTAGCCCCAGGGCTAGTGGATAAGGATTGCACAATAATGCATTACCCCGCACCTCTTATACCCCAATTTCTGTTCCTAATTCCTGATCCCAAACTCATCCCATCCATGATTAATTTGTAAGCAAGTCACATGACATATAATTGCGGATGCCATCCTTATGTGTCTCTTCACTCTATGTTACTTGATTTTGGTGGCTAACACATAACATTTTTTCTCATCCTTATGTGTCTCTTCACTCTATGATACTTAATTTTGGTGGTGAACACATAAAATTTTTTTCTATCTACACACCCCACCTGCTCATTTGGTGGCAAATTCACACTTCCCACTCATCACCTAAACCTTCTACCAACAACCTTTTCTACCAAAAATAATGAAGGACCTCTCTACTAGGAAGAAACTTCACTCATCAATGAATGCTATCACTTTAAATTTGGCTACTGACTCTGATTCTGACTTGGGTTTGGAAGACACTTTAGCTTACATGTCTTTTCAATGATCTTTATGAAGAAGAGGATCCCATACCTGCACCAGCTCTCCCCTCCCATGAATCACAAAACATTCTTTCCACCAGCATACACTCTGTCATTATGCCAACCACCCTCCAACATTTTTAAATACAACCCTTTTAATTTTTTTTTCATACTCTCCAAATGTTCAACTTCTGTGCTTTATTTAGATGGTTTGGTGTTTTTGTTTTTTGGATATTCATTTTTATTTTGAATTTATGGTGAATGTCTCTTTTTTGGATGTCTCATTTGTTTTCATTCACCAGCTCAACATGAAATCACATATATTCTGCAATTGCATACTTTTTCACTGTTTCTTTTTTTCATTCATTCCTCATATCCTTTTCCTCCTCTCCTCCAACATCCCTCAAAAAATTTGGTTTCATTTATTTTCTCATCTCATCTCTCCAGGTAAGTAATTTTATCAATTTTTTTTTTGATATTTTGATTGCTAACTATATTTTTTTTTTCTATTATTTTTTCTTTTTTGTATCCAAATCTTTTTTGTAAGTGTTTATTTTTGATTTTAATGGTAAAATTAACCTTTTTTTTCTTTCCCTCTTTACTTTCTTTTTTAGCTCCATCACCCTACTCTTCATTCCTCCTTGGCATGGTCATTATCCCCCCTTTCCCCTATTTCACTTTTTTTTGTTTCCATGTCATTAAAACACATACATTGCACATTCTTTATGCATTTAACTTACTCCATATTCAATTTCCCCATAATTCCAACATCAATCATTCTCACTCTATTTTTCCTACTTTTCAATCAAGGTAAGTTTCATCTTGTTTTTTTTCATGCCTATATGATATCTCATTCCTTCTATAAAAATTTCATGCTTAAATATATGTATGACTCTTATCTGGATAACAGTGAACTTATCAAACTCCTTTTGTTCTCATCTCCATTACCACTTTTCAAGTTTTTGTAAAAATTTGAAAATCATACTTAGAATAAGGTTTAGGTTTATTCTAATCTAATGTCCTATTACTGAAGATTCTCCTGAAGGCTACCTTTCATTTCCCACAAACAGATTTGAATTTGGTTCAGTGGTTGCTGAGATATTGACCATTAAGGTTGAGCCTTTTTTCCCAAATAAAATTTTCTTATTTCATTTTTTTATGTAAAAAATTAGGGTTAGATTTGTTTAAATCACATTTCCTTTAACTGAAGACTCTCCTAAAGCCTATCTTTCATTTTTCACAAACAGATTTGAATTTGTTTCAGTGGTTCCTGAGATATTGACCTTGAAAGTTAAGCCTTTTTTTCCAAATATCACTTAATTTATTTTGTGTTTTTATATTGCATAATTAGAAAATAAGGCTCCTGAAACTCTTATCTGAAAAATATCTAGAATTTTGTCTCCCAAAGCTTAGGATCACTCAATTATTTCTTGGCCAATCTCTTGAAAAAATATATATATTTGTGCATTTCAATCTAATCATAAACTGGCCAAGAAATCTGGACTTCCCAATTGGACAGATATAGAATGGGTTGAACTCAGTAAGGACTATATCTTTTATTCTAATGCTATCATCAACTATGGAGGATTTCATAGCCAGAGCCATGTTCACAAAACCAATTCTAATATGCTTACTTTTTGGCTTTTCTATTATATTTATCTTATTACTGGAAGACTAATACCTTCACCTGCTAAAATCAAAGGCCAAGGACTATACTTTCCAGATCATAAATTTATCATGCACTTTGGTTTAGGAAATGGGATTATGGAAGCAATTTGGAATTCTTCAAGAGATAATCATCAAACTACTAAGGCACCTCCTGGATTGTAATTCTCCAAAAAGTTTACTCATTTTGGATGTTCTTTTAAGATTAATCAAAGTTTGATAAATCAGGTAAGTAAGGTAAGGGGTGAAGGGTCAATAACTACTAAAACATTAGGAAGGGGTTCTAAATACAGTAATAAAAGGATTTTCAAATTTTTATTTTTATTTCTTAAATTCTTAGTTTTATCAGTTATTAAAGATAATCAATCAAATTAAGTATTGCATAATCAAGGTATTAAGCTGTATAAAGGTGTTCATTCAATTATATTCTATAAATGAGTTCATGATACCATTCTTGTCATATTTTTTTCTTTGAATTCTCTCATTAAATCATTGACAGATAGTATTTGGGATTACATTACTTGTTTGATTATCTTTTTTAATTGATTTACTTAATTATTTATGAAATAAAATGAAAATTTGTTAATCCTGACCCCCTCGCAGAGTAAATTGCAGGGGGCGGGGAATTGCCAAATTTTCAAATAAGATGAGTAAATTTTTTGACTTGAAAAAAATTTGCAATAAAATACACTACACAATATATGGTGTGGACTTGCTAGCAAGTCCCCAACCTGAACTCAGACAGAACTCAGATGGAACTCAGACTGAACTCATACTATACTCATACTGAACTCTGTTTGAAGACCCACATAAAACTGTTCTGCTTAGTGGTGTTCATCCCTGATTGTATGGTTACTTTGTCAATAGCTCAATGTTTGTTCAATCTGTGGTGAATTTGAGCCCAAGGTTGCGGACTTGCTAACAAGTCTTCCCCCCGTATTGTGTGGTGATATAAACAAAAAAATGAAAAAAGCTACTCATAAATTAGCTTTAACACATTCTATCAAAAAAAATTCATTTTTGAACCATCTTCAAGTTGATATTTGATTTTTATTTGATCCAATAAGAAATTTTCAGTGTATGCTAGTATCTAAGTATGATTTAATAGTAAATATTAATGGTCCTACTACTTATTGATAAATGATTTAGTGATTAAACCTCTGGGGAAGACTAATAAAATAGTTATTCTCAATAGAAACTCACAATAATTAGATTTATATGCATGCTAGTGGTGGAAAATAGATCAATAAAATATATTTATAGCTTATATGAAGATAATATCAATTTATAAATGCTTTATAATATATTTATATATGATAATAATTGTGTTTTAGTGTTTATTTGATGTGTAGTAATTAAGTGATGTCTAATAACCTGTCAAATCCCTCCTTACTTATACCAAAATCCACTGGAGTGCACAGACCTTCAATCCAGATGATGTCACTGCTATCCCCGGCAACTACAGCACTGTGAGGGTCCATCACCTCCCCATGGCGTCCACTTCATGCAGATTCAACACCCAGACCTCCAGTAAGGACCCTCCATCACAATTACTGATACCACAGACCCATACCATAAATAGAATAAACAGATAAAAGCGGATACCATAAAGAAACAGGTAAAATAACTCATCTAAAGAGAATATAATGAAACCCAAAGCATATAAAGGAACCAAATTAACTTTCCAATCCCCCAATAACATCCCCAAGCATCCATATTAACCCAGCAATGATCTCCCAACCCATAAATCCGTGAAAATCTATCCAAGGAAGCAGATTAAGTTGTCCAAACTGAGTATATGAGCCTGAAACAGGTGTTGTGAGTCCACTTAATACGTCCATATGACCTAAAATAAGCAGAAAAACAAAGGTTATAGGCTATTAAGAGGTTAAAACCCACTTATAGACATAAATATACATAATATAACTACATATTTCACTGAATATGAGGTTTATGTATACATATAAGCTTATGTATGTCTATAATTACTTAATATCACTTAAGATAAGTATATTATGACTCCATTAGCACCTTAATAAGTATTTTTAGGCTATGGATAAGCTATTTAAACTACTATAAGTCATATAAAAGTGTAATAATTATATATATATGTATTATAACCATATGTATAAGTGTTTTAACCTTATCTATAAGCTATAAGCTTAATGTAATTAAGGTTATCATATTTTAAACATAAGAAATACTCAGTCCTGGGGATACCTAGGCTGACAGAAATTGTACTCAAGAGCCTTCTCTGCTTTCTTTATCTCGAATATCTTCTCCTCCAAGTAATGTGCCCTCTCATCCCTCTTTAAAGAAATCTCTAATTTCTTCTCCTCCAAGTCTTGTACCCTCCCATCCCTCTGTAGAGAAAGCTCAAATTTATGCTCCTCCAAGTCTTGTGCCCTATCATCCCTTTTTAAAGAGAGCTCTTATTGTTTCTTTTGAAAGTTGAGAGTATCCCATGCAAATTTAACTTTACATAGAGTGAAAAGGAATATTCACAAAAGAAAAGAAATACTCAATGAATTATTAAGAGATATGCTATCACTTACCAGACTCACATTTCTCCAAAAAATAATCAATGGAAGAAAAAGGGGTATGGGAAAAACTATCTCTGTTCTGTTTTCTTTGACTGTTGGAATTCACAGTAGTTGATGGTATTCACTTTTTTTTGAAGGTAAAATTTTCTTCTTCATAATCAATGCTAGCTTCAGACTTGCTTGATTGTGGCTCCTGGATTTTTTCATTTACTTTTTAAGAAATAAAAAAAACAGATGTGAAAATAAAAAAACAAATGGAAAATAAATAAAAGCTCACTTAAGTTAGATCAGGCTGATTTATATTTCCATAAGGATCTATTGAAAAGATATCTTGATTTGTGGAAGTTAAATGAGGGGAGGCTTGAGTAGAAGAAGAAGGAGAAATATTTCTTTCAACATCATGTTTGGAGATATCATCTTATCCATCCAACATGTTTGCAGGATTAACATCTGCTTGCTCTCCAAATATGGAATCCATCTCTTTAAATTAAGGACATAAAGAATCAAGTTTATTTTATATAGAATTGATGCCCTTAGTGACATAAAGGTCAGTGATACCAAAACCAGTGGAAGAAGAAAGAGTCTTAGCCTTCTTGTATTTAGCACAATAGTGCTTCAAGCGTTCAGACATCTTTTTAGGCAAAATATCAATCCTTCACTTTGTCTTATTTTGTGATTCATCGGCAATTAGAAGATAGCCATTGAATTTTGATGCAAGGGTCTTTCCTAATTTAGTTACATTCTCAGTACCAAAAAAAGAATTGTAATTAGTTTTTATTTTCAGCCAGTTGATAAGTATGAGATGATTGTCTTTTTTTAGTTGAGAGGTCTTTGATTTCTCAGCTGAGTAGAGGAAAGATCAAGTAATGGGATTTGAATAACAACTGGTGGAAGGTTGCCTTTGAGTAGATCTATGAGGACAAGGCATGTTGAGATATTTGAAAATGAAAAGGAGAAGAAGAAATCAGATTAGATGGGGGGGTTTTGAATGGATAGAATGAATAGACAGAATGGGAGTGCACAGAAAGATAGAGAGACTGACACATCCAGAAAGTTTTTCAAGATGTGGTGATAAAAATTGAGGATAAAAATGTCAGATAGAGCTGAAAATTGACATGGAAAAGGTATAATAACCCAATTATTAGTAAAAATAATTGTGGAAGATAATTGGGGCATAATGATTTTTATCCTCAATTAATTTAATTGTGGATTGGTCAAAATTGATACCCCCTATTATATGCACTAATAATTGTATTAGCCTCACAAACAACAGCCACGATTCACAATCACACCTAAAACTGTTTAATGCAATACAATAGTTAAGGATTTATTTGTGAAAGTGCCATACAATATTCCACATTCAGTTACTCCACGCTCCACATTGTTTTCTGGTTTTTTAATGTGTTTTAATGCTATAATGGGTATTTTTAAATATGTGTTTTAATGGAGAAAATTTTTATTATTAGTGTTTTAATGAGTATCCCACCTTTCACTGCCATTGGGCCGCAGTTTAATACTCTAGACCAAAAGTTACTTTCTGAAAATTATCCTCTGTTATTCTTATTTTTTGGCCTGTGAAATGGTTCTTCTCTTGTGTGGAAAAAGTAATCTGGCTACTAGGCCTGTGAAACTTCTTATAGTTGACTCCATGAGGAGATAAGCTTCCTCAGAATGCTGTAATAGCTAGGGTGTCAGCCAGGCTATTCCAGGAGTCCAGTAAATGATATATAAATTATAAAACCTTAAAGAGTGGGTAAGAATTGTATTTAATGAATATAACTTAATATTTTATTGCATAATGAAATTATATAAGTATTTTATTATATACAAGTGTTACATTAAATTTATTGGTTATATATATTTTTATATACAGTTAAATTGAACATAATATAATATATTCTACAAATAATGGCGCATTTTTATGTATTTAATAATTATAAATTTATATTTAATTAATTGAAAAACATATATTATAATTATAAGTGTAAAATTGATTTATAATATATTTAAATTAATTACTTAAATTTATATATTAAATAATACCTCTCATATGATACTAAACAATATATAATGACTCTTCTTTTGACCCTTAATTGTGTTAGAAAAAACAAATAAATTAATTTGGACTAAATTGAGATTAATTGCATGTTTTGTTGCGTCAAATTATTTTTTGTTTCACTTAAAATGTCCTTTAATCAGACTGTACCATCTGTTTGGAATTATTTTTCTCATAGTTCCTATGTTCCAATCTTGTTTAGTTTTTCACTATTTTCACTTACTGAATTGGGAATTAATGACGGGAAAATTGGATTCTTAATTGGGGTTTTAATTAATTGTTTCATGTTTTTCTCTATATTGTTATGTTTCATTTACTCTTTTGATATATTTGTTTTATTCCATTATAATCATTGTATTTACAAAGATAGTAGCGCTTCAGAGGACCCATTGTCTATAAAAGGGCCTTGAATAATCCCCTGTAGCCTCATCACTTATTACACACTCAACAAATTAAATAACCATTTTATTACTTTTATATTTTTTTTATTAGTAATACAAATCTAATTAAAATTCTATACAACAAATCAAAGGTTGCTTGAAGTCTGATAGTAATTAAAAGTGTTTGCCGAGCAGAACCCTTACATTTAATAATATTATTGTTAATAAAATCTAAGTTTTAGTCACCTCTCAAAGTTGCTCACCGTTGTTTCCCTCTCAAATAAATTAAATATATATTTTTGGTTTATTTCTTTATTTTCCTTTGTCCTCCTCCTTCTCTCCTCCTTTTTCTCCTATTTTTCTTACCTCTTCTAGACGACTGACCGACAACTGGGGACCTTTCCAAATGACGACAACAATCGAGCCTGGCGACGAACGACAAAACGCACGGACCACCTAGCAAAACGAAACTTTTTCCGCGACTGTGTTTCAAACTTGGGTTCGACATCTTAGGTTTATATAATATTAATTTTTATATTATTTTGAAGTGATTTTTCGATCACTATAGTAAGTTCACCTTTGCGCCTCTCACTCATATTACTATATTTTTATTGCAATAACAGTGATTGTGGCTTAATTGCTGATTCACTGAGTGTAAGTGTTCAATTTTTAAAATTTTTTTTTCCTAGTTGACCATTATAGAGTGTTAAATCCTCTTAGTCCTTGAAGAATTGACATTTTTTATTAATACAAATTGAATTATTAATTTATTTTTTTTTATTATTAATTATTGTTAATTTTGGTTGACTTAAACGTAAATTGTGCTTAGTCCCAAATATATTGCCATATTTAATATTGGTAATTAATTGGTTGAATTAACTTGATTGTTATTCCCAATTTAACCTTGCAATCCATTTTTTTTTTAAATTAATTTTTTATAATTATTACTTTATATTGAAAATTATTTTTTCTATAATTTAATTAATAAAAATTTTTTTTTTATTATTTGGAGCAATTATTGACTAACCTTTATTATTTTTTTAATAAATAATAAGTAAATTAAAATCTTCCCACTAGTATGTCCAACAATTTGGCAGAAAAAATGGATAACATGCAAGTGGATGAAATAGAAATTGACTATGATGCTGACACTGTAAGTTCTTCTAAAGTTGGTCATAAAAAATCTTACACTAACACAAGAAATTCACATACTTCAGGATGTGGAAATGACAGGAAATGCAAACAAACCAAACCCCCTTCCCCCAGTACCACAGAAGGAAGTAAAGCCTCTAGTGTCTCAAGAAGGTCTTCCAAAAGGCTTCAAAATAAAAAATCTTCCTCTGCCACAACAAATCAGCAACCTATCCAGTCATATAAAAGAGTTTAAGACAGAAAATATGACGTACAAAGCAAAGGTAGACACATTGTGGGATCAGGTCCAAGAACTCAGGAACCAGATTCAGGCCCAGGCCCCTCCTCAGTTGCCTCCCAATCAGGCTCAGTTTCAGGCTCAACCTTCACAGCCACCCAGCTCAACCATCCAAAATCCAAATACTATGGAAGTAGAGCAATGGAAATGGGATTATCTAATGAGTCACTACCAACAGAATGTGCAACACCCTCCTCATCATCAGCCTGGCCCATCCAGAACACCCAATTTCCATCCACCTCCTCATCCCTACCAACAAGGCAGGAGAAAGAAGGCCCAAGAACAATCCCAAACCCAGTCCCAGGGGAAGTTTCCTCCTCTGCCATGGTAAGTAATTTGGTTGATAGTCACTTGGGTATGTTTTCTAATAAATCTTCTTCTGCAGGTAATATTATTGAACATGGTGAAAGAACAGTTAAACCTGTTAAAAGACAGCTTCCTGTAACTAGTAGCCCTATTGATGTAATTAGCAAATTGTCATTTGATGAACCTTTACATTTAACTTCTACATCTTTAATTAATCCTTCTCTTGCAATTAAAAATGATTCTGCTCCCCCTGAAATCTATACCTTAATTGAAAAAACTTATGAGGAAATATTGAAAGATACCCTTGATTTTAATATTGTGAAAGACAAACATGTGAGAGATGTGTTAATCCATGAAAATGATAGATTAAATAATTTACACTTGCAATGTAAAGTGAGTTCTTCTGTACAAGATACAGCTTATTTAAAAATCAAAGAAACCTTGAATATTGTTCTTAGTCAACAAAAACAAATAAGAAGTGACCATAGAGCTATCACAGATAGAAATATCAGTCTACATAAGACCTTGAGTGAATTGAAACCCCTTATTGAGGAAAATTATTCATTCAAAAATGAAATAAAATCTCTGCAAAATGAGTTTAAGAAGCTAAAAAATGATTTCCATGCACTAAGTACCAAACACTCAGTTTCTGAGGACAGAAATGTTCTATCTCTTGAAAAAGTAAATGACCAGATGTCTGAAATTCCAAGAATAAGAAACTATGTGTCTGACCTACAGGAAAAGTTCTCAACCTTAACCATCAATAATGAATTAAATGAGATTTCTGTAAATAAGCTGCATAAAAATAAAGGGAAAAAACCTGAGCAAAGTTCATCCTTTCTTCCTCATATTTCAACCATTAAACAAACTGATAATGAGTCTGTAAAATCTTTTGCTACTAGCAAAAAATCTTGTGATGGTCATGCACCAGCTGTTTCTGTAAATAATGAAATTTCTGAACACCTGGCTAAACTTCAGGAATTATTAATAATGAATAATTCAAACCAAAAGATGGACCATCCCAGTAGTCAGAAAAATTGGCCTAAGTTAGACCAATATCCTACCTTTGATGGTGATTCTTCCTCTGATTGGCAACACGTTATCCAGAGAATTGATAATTTAAAGAGATCTTATAAACTACCTGATGAGGAAATTGTTTCTAAGCTAATTTCTTTATTTTCAAATGTAGCCTTGATGTGGTATGAATCTGTCCTCTTAGATAACAATCATTATACATGGAATGATTGGAAATCCTTGATTGAGAATCAGTTTGGTGGTTCAAAATTCAGGTTAGCTCAGCAGAGATTGTATGAGAATACTAGATATGTATCCTCCTCTGTTGAAAAGCCCATTGTTTTTCTGATGAAATTAACTAAAATCCTTAGAGCAATTGATCCAAAAATGGATTATGATATTTGGAGAGATAAAATCTTGTATAAATTACCAAATTCTCTTAGGGATTTGATTGTTGCTAGAACTGAGCATGTAAGGGAAAATTCTTCTTTCATTAATATCTGTAATGAAGTACTACTCAACCATAGATATGAACCAAAGAATTACCTTAGTAAATCTTATAATGATCAGAATAAACCTTCTATAAAGCTCCCAGAAAAATCTGGTAAACCCTCTGCCCCAGTTGCACCTAAAAAATATGCAACAAATACTTGTTATAAATGTAACAAACCGTGGCAGAAGGGTCATGTTTGTTACAAGAAAATTCATCTTGTTGAACAAAATGAAGACACTGATGAAGTTGAACTTGATGTCAATAATTCTTCCAGTGACTGTGAAAGTAATATCTCCTATGACAATGAATCTGTTAAAGATGTTTTAATGTTGGAACATGATGTCCATTATTTAAATAATATATCTGAAGAATGTGAATTGAATTTATCTTCAGTAGAAAATGCTGAGATAATTAAAGATATTACTAACAATTCTATTCCTATATCCCCTTTAAAGGCACCTGTTATCATTAATGGTAAAAATGTTGATGTAGTTCTTGATTCTGGTGCTGGAGGAAGTGTAGTATCTGAAAAAGCTTTGGCTTCAGTGGATAAGGAATATTTGAGTAAATTATTACCTATAACTTCTGAAAAATGGAGAGGGTATGGTTCTACCTTATTTCCTATTGGCAAATACAAAACCTCTGTATTCTTCAAATATAATGGTGGTTTTGTCAGAGCTATTTGTGAGTTTGTTGTCATGAAAAATGATAATTTGAGCAATTTGTTTATTATGGGAAATGATATTTTAACCATGTTTGGTGTGAAACTGGACCCAGCAAATAATTGCTTTACCTTGGGAATGAATGGGAAAAGAAAATTCAAAATTTCTTCTCCTAAACCTTCTGGGCATTTGTTGAAATCTTGTAACTCACTGACCCAATGTAAAGGTAGAACAACAACTGAAATGGATGATTTATTACATGAAATAAATACCGCTTCTTTTGGTGATCATTTGACTAATGAACAAAAGGATTCTATTGTTGCCTCTATTACCTCTTTCCCTATGGCTTTTGCTCATGATTCTCATGTCTTGGGAATTGTTCAGGAAGAGATGAAAATTACCTTATCCTGTAATTTGAGTGATATTCCTCCTTCCCTTAAGAAAAAACCATATCCTGCTTCTCCATCAAAAAGAAAAGATATTGAAGATAATATTGAAACATTATTGAAAATGAATATCATTGAGAAAGTGGATGTCACCCCCAAATATTGTGTCATCTCCCCAGTCTTGATTTCATATGAAAAAGATAAAGCTAGATTATGTGGAGATTACAGAGCTTTAAATACTTATACTGTTGATGATATTTATCCTTTACCCAGAATTAATTCAATACATGCTACCTTGCAAGGTGCAAAATTTATTAGTTGTCTGGATGGTAATAAAGGTTATCATCAAGTTCCAGTTGAGAAAAATTCTCAAAATTTTTTGCTTATTCACTACGCAATATAGGGGGTGGACTTGCTAGCAAGTTCTCAACCTGAACTCAGATGGAACTCAGATGGAACTCAGACTGAACTCATACTGAACCCATACTGAACTCTACTTGAACACCCACCTAAAACTGTTCTACTGAGTGGTGTTCATCCCTGATTGTATGGTTCCTTTATCAATAGCTCAATGTGTGTTCAATCTATGGTGAGTTTGGGTCCAAGGTTGCGGACTTGCTAGCAAGTCCGCCCCCCATATTGTGTGGTGATTGCTACTCATATGGGAATATATAAGTATGTTAGAATGCCATTTGGCCCTAAAAATGCTCCTTCAGTTTTCCAGAAAGTTATGGATAACACTTTCCATCAAGAAATTATTGAAGGTTGGCTCATGGTTTATATTGATGATATTATTGTTTTTTCTAAAACTTTTGATGAACATATGATTCACTTGAATAGAGTTTTCCAAAAAATGGATGAAATCAATATGACCTTATCTTTAAAAAAGTGTAAATTTGGTTTTCAATCTTTGAAAGTCCTTGGCCATGTTGTGTCAGGCTTACAAATTTGTGTAGACCATAATAAAGTTGCTGCCATTCAAAATGTGAAAGCACCAACTTCTGTAAGAGAAATCCAAAGTTTTTTGGGTATGTGTGGCTATTATAGACAATATATTAAAAATTATCAGGTCATAGCCTTGCCTCTTACAAAACTAACCAGAAAAGATGTTGCTTTTCTCTGGAATAATGACTGTCAGAAAGCTTTTAATACATTGAAAAGTTGCTTAATGACAGCCCCTATATTGGCTCTTCCAGATTTTAACAAGCCATTTGTACTTTATACAGATGCTAGCTTTATTGTTCTGGGTGCTGCCCTTCACCAAAAGCAAATTATTAATGATAAATCCTCAGAGGTTGTAATTTGTTATATTTCAAGAACCTTAAGAAATAGTGAATTGAAATATGGTGCCACTCAATTGGAGTGCTTAGCAGTTGTTTGGGCTCTTGAGAAACTTCATTACTACTTGGATGACCAAAAATTTGAGTTGGTAACTGACTGTAGTGCTGTGAAATCTCTCTTAAACCTCAAAACACCTAACAGACATATGTTCAGGTGGCAGCTTGCTGTTCAGGAATACAGATGAAGGATGACTATTATCCATAGAGCTGGAAATGTTCACTCTAATGTTGATATGCTCTCCAGATTGCCTCTGCCAAATAATGACTCCAATCCTGCTTATGTACCTGAAGATGATACTGTTCATATACATGGTATATTTATAGTTGATATGGAAGAAGAGTTATTACAGTTAATACTGGATTCATATGATAAAGATTCTGACTTAAATAAATTAGTTACTATTTTGAATTATCCTAAGAATGCTTCAATTCAAGCATTAATAAAAAATCTTCCTGCAAAGTACCAAAATGCTTTAAATAAAGGAAAGTTTTCTATTGAAGATGGTTATATATATTATAGAAGGAAGCTTACCAATGTAATTGTTATTCCTCCTTCAATGAAAGAAACTATCCTCAAACTTTGTCATGATGACATATTAGCTGGTCATTTTGATCTTGAAAAAACATTAATTAGAATCAAAAACACTGCATGGTGGGCTAATATGTCTGAAGACACAAAATTATATGTTGAATCTTGTGATTCCTGCCAAAAATCTAAAAGGTTAACAGGTAAGAGAGCAGGGTTATTACAACATATTGAAGCACCTACTGCTCCCTGGCAAATCATTAATATGGATTTTGTCACTGGTCTTCCTGTTGCAGGTAAAGACAGCTTTAACTCTTGTTGGGTAATAGTTGATAGATTCACAAAAATGTGCAAATTTATTCCAACCCACAAAGATGTATCCACCAAAGAATTAGCTTTCTTATGGTGGTCTTACATGTTTAATATTATTGGTTTTCCAAAAGCCATTATCTCTGATAGAGATCCAAAATTCACTTCTGAGTTTTGGACCTCTTTGATGGATATTTGTGGCTGTGAGTTAAAATTGTCTACAGCTCACCATCCTCAGACTGATGGTCTAGCTGAAAGAATGATTCAAACTCTGGAAGATATGATTAGAAGGTATTGTGCCTTTGGTTTAGAATATAAAGACAATGAAAGATTTACTCATGATTGGGTCACTCTTTTGCCTGGTCTTGAATTTGCATATAATAGCACTGTTCATTCTGTCACTGAGAAAAAGCCTTTTGAGCTTTGGTTAGGTTATGTCCCAAACATTCCTGCTCAGATTCTCAATAATAAATTACCTAAGTTGGAACTACACCCTGGTGTAAAATCTTTTATGCAAATGCAACAGCTATGCAGAAAACATGCTCAGAGTTGTATTGATAAAGCATTTGAATATGAAAAGAAAAGATGGGATAAATCACATAAAGAATACACATTTAACAAGGGTGATGAAGTGTTGATCTCTACTGTCCATTTCAATTTACAAGGTAACCACAAATTAAAAGATGCTTTTGTAGGACCATTTGTTGTTAAAAGAATGGTTGGTGATAATGCAGTAGAAGTTGTATTGTATTCTCCATATGATAGGAAACATCCTGTCTTTCCCATTTCTTTGCTTAAACCTTATACTTCCAACAGTGACTTATTTCCAAAAAGAAGAGGAAGACCTAAGAAGAACCCTCAGGAAGTCACAGAAACAGCAGAAATTGATAAAATTCTCAATGATAGAATTATCACTTCTGAAAGAGGTACTGAATATTTATTGAGATATAAGAACAAATCATCTGAACATGATGCATGGATACCTGGCAAGGAAATTTCAAATCTGCCTGCTCTGTTGAAAAAATACAAAAAGAAAAAATCTTAGCATTTTTTTTATTGTTTTTTTAGAGTGAGGGAGTGTCAGCCAGGCTATTCCAGGAGTCCAGTAAATGATATATAAATTATAAAACCTTAAAGAGTGGGTAAGAATTGTATTTAATGAATATAAATTAATATTTTATTGCATAATGAAATTATATAAGTATTTTATTATATACAAGTGTTACATTAAATTTATTGGTTATATATATTTTTATATACAGTTAAATTGAACATAATATAATATATTCTACAAATAATGGCGCATTTTTATGTATTTAATAATTATAAATTTATATTTAATTAATTGAAAAACATATATTATAATTATAAGTGTAAAATTGATTTATAATATATTTAAATTAATTACTTAAATTTATATATTAAATAATACCTCTCATATGATACTAAACAATATATAATGACGCTTCTTTTGACCCTTAATTGTGTTAGAAAAAACAAATAAATTAATTTGGACTAAATTGAGATTAATTGCATGTTTTGTTGCGTCAAATTATTTTTTGTTTCACTTAAAATGTCCTTTAATCAGACTGTACCATCTGTTTGGAATTATTTTTCTCATAGTTCCTATGTTCCAATCTTGTTTAGTTATTCACTATTTTCACTTACTGAATTGGGAATTAATGACGGGAAAATTGGATTCTTAATTGGGGTTTTAATTAATTGTTTCATGTTTTTCTCTATATTGTTATGTTTCATTTACTCTTTTGATATATTTGTTTTATTCCATTATAATCATTGTATTTACAAAGATAGTAGCGCTTCAGAGGACCCATTGTCTATAAAAGGGCCTTGAATAATCCCCTGTAGCCTCATCACTTATTACACACTCAACAAATTAAATAACCATTTTATTACGTTTATATTTTTTTATTAGTAATACAAATCTAATTAAAATTCTATACAACAAATCAAAGGTTGCTTTAAGTCTGATAGTAATTAAAAGTGTTTGCCGCGCAGAACCCTTACATTTAATAATATTATTGTTAATAAAATCTAAGTTTTTGTCACCTCTCAAAGTTTCTCACCGTTGTTTCCCTCTCAAATAAATTAAATATATATTTTTGGTTTATTTCTTTATTTTCCTTTGTCCTCCTCCTTCTCTCCTCCTTTTTCTCCTATTTTTCTTACCTCTTCTAGACGACTGACCGACATAGGGATTGCAGTGTAATGGGTCTTGGAAACAAGGGGTGGACACCAGGGATTTATTGGTATATAAGGAGGAGGTTTTTAAGGCTATTATTCTGCATCCTTTTACATCATATTTTAAACATCTATTTAAAAAATTCAAATATATATTTATTAGTGCTGTTAAATTATTTTTAAATAGTTTTATAAATCATTGGTTCTATTTTTCTACCAACTGTAAGATGTATACCATTCATAATAAGTGAGATTGCGTTACTGAGACTCTTTTATTGAATTATATTTTAATAATTTATTATACTTTAATAAATTAATTCATACTGGACTATTAAATTATTCTATAAAATTGTCTACTCAAGCTATTTATCTCTCTGTACTTGAACTCAGACTGAAAATTGGGAAATTTCCTCAAGAATTCTGTTGTTTTACCATCCAGTAAGTAAAATATTTGATAAATGCTATAGTAAATATAATCCTTATAAAATATTTGGATTAATTATAAAGTGTTGTTTCACTACATATAGTGATATAAGAAAAATAATTCCAGTTATATAAAAACTGTGATATTATAATCAACAATTTTATTACTAATTGAGTATAACTCTTAACAAAGATCTGTCAATAGACCAGTTAAATTTGTTATGTTTGCAGTAAATAAAACCAAATAATTAAACTTACTAATTGATTATTTATAATAGTACTTGTAATACTTTTTTCTTGGTTTGTCTAATATATTAAATATTTGAAAGAAATTTACTGCCAATTTTTTTTAAATATTAAAACTGGTTACCTTGGTAGACCTATTCCATTAAGTGACCACATATAAAAGCTGATTTGAATTTTTGTAACTTATTAATTCACTTTAAACCTACTAGTAAGAAAATAATTTGCTCAAGAAGTGTAATATTATACTAATAAAACTGTTTCTGACATTTTAAATCTCTATATCCCAAATTTCTTGAAATCTTTTTCATTTTTAAAGATGGCTGACAACCCTCACAAATTAAGTAAGAATTTTAAACCTTAAAATCTAAGACCCAGAGCTGATATGCCTGTTAAAGGAAATTCCCTTGGAGAATGAAGGATTCCTAACACAGTCCAACAGCAGCAACATCTTCCATATGAATAAATAAGAAAAAGAAAGGCTCTTAAACAAAATAAAAATAAAGAAGTCCAAAAATACATTAAAAGAGAAAAATTCATTCCCTGTCTCAACTACCAAACAATTTAACAGTGAATTTCAACAACATGGAAGACCAAATGAAAAATTTTAAAAAGAGGGCTTCACAGGGATTCATAGAATTTAATTAGTCTTTGGTAGGCCTCAGGGCTCAACCTACATCAGTGTTATCCAACCCCTCTACCAATCCACTACCAGCTTCAGCTCCAGATCTAGAGGAGGACCAAAAGATAACAGTTAGAAAATTTATATGGGATTGGTATTCATAGAAATAAAATCACTCTCCTCACAAGAGCACCAGCAGTAACCCTTTCAGGGGAAAGAGAAAGAGAGGAAGGGGAAGTGGAATAAGACTCTGGTGAGTCATCAATAAAAAAATCAATTATATAAGATTAATCTAGAACTAATTATAGGTAATTGAATTGAATGTGAAGTATTGGAATTGATTAATAAGGATATTGAGGATTATTCATTTGAAAAGTATATTTTGGATTTATCTTTACATAATAACAATGTACATAGTTCTATTGGAAATAAAAAAATACCAAAAAAATTAATATTGAGCCAAATGAATTAAAATTTGAGTTTAACAATAATGATAAAAATTCTGAGCTAGATATTGATAAAATTGAATATTTCATGAAAGAAAATCTAATGGAATCAAAAAAATAAGTAAATCATTATCAAGAATTGAAAAATTGGAAGAATTCTCAAGAGAGTCCAAGAATAATATGATGAATGTATTATTAAATCTTAAAAAATCATTGAGTAATACTTCAAATAAAATAAAATACTTGAAGAAACTAATAATGAATTTACAAATCACAATGAATGATTAACCACTGAAATTGAAAATTTGTCCAGAATATTTGAACAATCTCAAAATACAATGACCGCTATTTTGGGACAGGTAAAATTGTCTTTTTACAATGTAAATGATACTTTATCACATTTAACTGTAATAAAATAAAGATTAAAGATGTTAGAAGTAGAAGTAGTAAAAATCTTGAAGGATACTTACCAAAAGAAAAAATTAAATGAAGCCACTTATTATGTGAAAATTATCCCACCTCTTATGAAGCATTCATATGAAAAACCACTGATTAAAAAGTGAGAAGTGTAATGTACTCAGAAAATAAGAAATCAGTAAGAGATGAAATACATGATAATCTATCAAAAGTAAGTGAATTAATTAATATTTCTCAGGTTAAGGAAGTCAGAACTAACCAAAAGAGCTTGCCTAAGTAAGATCAATATCCTTCTTTTATGGGGATTTTAAATCTGACTGGAAATAATTCATATAAAGAATTGATACCTTACAATTTTGATACAGATTAACTGATGAATAAATGACATCAAAATTAATATCTTTATTTAAAGATTTGACCTTATTATGGTTTGAATATGTTCTAAGTGAGTTAATTAAAAATTTATGTATTTAATGGAAGTCACTAATTGAAAGACAATTTAATGGCCCAAAATTTAGAATAACTCAATAAAGATTGAATGAAAAAACTAGTTATAACCTAAGTACTGAGGAAAAATAAATGTTATTTTTAATGAATATAACAAAAATAATGAAGGCCATGGATCCAAAAACGGATTATGATGAGTAGAAAAAAATATAATATATAAATTGTCTATATCAGTTAGAGACATTATTGTAGCTAGAACTGAAACAATCAGAGAGTCTTCTGGATTTATTAACATATGCAATGAAATATTATTAAACCAATAATATGAGTCAAGGTATAAAAATTAAAAGTAAAATTTTGAGGTATTAAACCCTACAAATAAGGTACCTGTAGAGAATAAAAAAGCTACTGCTCCTCTTTTACCTAAAAAACAAGGGAATCAAACATGCTATATATTTAATTAAACTTGGGTAAAAGATCACACTTGTAGGAAATGAATAAATTTTATAGAGAATTCAAAGGATTTCAAGCCTTCTAAACATGAAGATGAAAAAGATGATTCCAGTGAGGATTGTAAAAGTAACATATCTTAAAGTGATGATGAACATGAGTTATATGTTTTAGAACAGGAAAATATGTTCCTGGATCATGCAATAACTTCCATAGAAACATCTTTAGCTTCCATTAAGCATTCTGAAAAAATAAAAGATGTAAATCAAGATACTTACAACATCACACCTATGAGGGCACTTATTATAATATGTGAAAAGGAAATTAATTCCATTATTGAAACTGGAGCTGAAGGTAGTGTAGTTTTGTCAGGCTAAGGTCAAGTACAAGGACGTGAACTAGCTTGAATAGTCAGTTGTCTAGAAGATTTTAATGGTCCTATATGAATACTGTAGTTCTAATCCACTAAGTTGTAAAATATAATCAAATATAAAGGTCTCAGTAATATAATTCTCACTATTCTTATATATGGCTTACAATCTTTATAGTTGGTAGAAAAATAGATTATATAAATTCAGATACTATTCAAAAGTCTTATAAAAGTACTAATTGATATGTATTGTAATTGGTTTGGTTATATTGGTTAAATTGTAATGATAAAGAATGTAGAAACACAACCCAAAAACCTCCTTCTTTTATACACACTGAGTTCCCCAATGATTCCCTTGATGTACCATCCAATACACAGTTAATGACGCCTCTAAACAAATAATAGACATGACCATCAACATTCCCAGTAACCCATGACATAATTAGAAGAGTAACAACCGCCAAAATCCTGTAATAATAAGGGAAATCTATCAAAATTAAAGAAAAAGACAAAAAGAGAGTATATGCGTATAAAACAATAATATTAAAGACTAAAGGAGACTTTTTAAAGTTAATAATAGCTTAATAATAAGGGGGATTGACTGTAGAAATAATGGGGCTAATCCTGACATTATACTACGTGAAATTCCCATTCAAAAATAACCAAAATTGACTGAGAAACCATCCAAAAACTTAAAAAAGAGCGTGAGATGTGGGGTAACTACATGCAGTTCTTGGCAGGCGCTTTCACGGGTAAATCCTTGACTAAAATTAGGCGAATTTAAGCGTGGTGATGAAATAAAGTGCCAAGAGTGAGGTTATTAATGAAATTAGTGCATATAAACAAGGTCAATGCATTATTAATTAAGCTAGGACACTAAATAAGCGCCTGTCGCCTATTTTAGTGTGTTTCCCCACAGTGGGCGTAGAATGTGGGGTAATTATAGTGTGAAAAAGCTAACTTTGCTAAAAATGAAGCTATTCACACGGGAAAAAAGCAGGCAGTATGTGGCCAGTACACAGAAGCCATTTCTGGCATAAAAAACACCAAATTTGAAAAGTGTTATTTTTATGCATTTAAATAGCCGAATCAATAGTTCTAAATGAGCCCAATTGATCTGTCAAAGCACAATTTTGATATTCTCAATTTTATAGCGCATATAGTCAACTTTTAAGTGAAATAAAGCGCATTTCTTGTTTTTTGCATAAAACAATGAATATAACAGCTTTAAGTGTACTTAAAAATTATGTAGCCTTATACTTAAGGTTCTTAAGATTACCCTAACATATTCCAACTTAATATTAAGTACATAAGACCTATAAAAGGTAGATATATGTGTGTATATAAGGTGTTATAATGGCATTTTTTGTGTATTATCATAATTTTACTTATGTATACTATTTGTGTACTCTTATTTATTATTCCCATGTATAGTTCATGTGTTTAACATAACTTATAATTACTTTTTACTCAGTCCTGGAGATATAAAGGCTGACAAGTTTCATCTAACCCACTAATTAAACTTGATAGTAAGTAAAAAGAAAAATTAGAACCTGTACAGTCTAAGAACTGGAGAGTTTTTGGCTCAGTATTATGTCCAATTGTCAAATACATTACTTCTGTTTTCTTTAAATAAAAAAAAGGATATGTAAGAGAAGTGTGTGAATTTGTGGTTATGGATAATAATGATTTCAGTGATTGTTTTATTATTTGGTATGATTTACTGACCATTTTTGGTATTACACTGGATCCTGAAAATAATTTTTTCACAATTGGAGTAAATGGGAAAAGAAAATTCATGATATCTTCTGAAAATTCAGTATATACCTTTGATCTTAAAGAGGAAAAAATATAAGGAAGAAGAACCCCATCTGAAGTGTTTTAATTTGAAAATGAAATCCAAAAATCCTCTTTTAGTCCTTAACTCTCAAAAATTGAGGAATAAAATATTTTAAGATTTGTAAAACCCTATCCTATGGTATTTTCCCATGGTTCAAATGAGCTAAGATTGGTTGAAGACTATGCAATGAAGATCTCCTCAAGTTTTTACTTGGATAAACTTCCTGGAAGCTTAAAAAATTAATGTTACCCAGCCTCTTATTCAAAAAGGAAAGTCATTGAAGACAATATTAAGATGTTGTTAAAAATGAGAATTGTAGAGAAATTAGACAAGACTCCTAATTTTTATGTTATATCACCAGTTTTAATCTCTTATGAAAAAGAATAGGGAAGATTATGTGGTGATTATAGAGCTTTAAATACATTGACTGTGAATGGTACTTATCCTCTCCCAAGGATAGCTTGTATAAATGCTACCTTACAAGAAGCAAAATATATTTCCTGGCTGGATGTAAAAAAGGTTACCATCAGATTCATTTGAAATAGATGTCTCAGAATTACTTACTTATTACCACACATATGGGAATATATAAATATGTTAGAATGCCCCTTCAGTCCTCCTAAAATTGATGGATAGAATCTTTCATCACAAAATGGTTGAAGGATAGATGTTGCTATATATATTGATAACATCATAGTGTTCTCCAAAATGTATAATGAACATTTAAATCACCTGAGTAGAGTATATCAAAAAATAGATAAAAATAACATTAAAATAGCATGGAAGAGATTTAAGTTTGTGTTTCAATCTTTGAAAGCACTTAGACATTTTTTATCAGGCTCTGAAATTTATTTTGACAAGAATAAAGTGGCAGCAATAAAAAATATTGATATACCTAAAAGTGTGAAAGATGTTCAAATTTTTATAAGCATGTGTGGATATTATAGGCAGTATATAAAAAACTACCAATCCATTGCAGCCCCTTTAAGAACATTAATCAGGAAAAATGAGGCTTTCATTTGGAATAATTAAAGACAAAATGTCTTTGATAGATTAAAGGAATGTTTAATGCCAGCTCAAATATCAGGACTTTCAGATTTTAACTTCCCTTTTATCTTGTAGACTTATGCTAGTTTTACATGGTTAGGAACTGCTTTACAGCAGAAACAGATGATAAATGTTAAATTATTGGAAGTAGTAATCTGTTATATTTCCAGAACCTTAAGAAAAACTGAATTAAGTTATGGTGTTACTCAACTAGAATGCTTCGCCATTGTGTGGGCTCTGAAGAAGATTCATTACTATCTGGAAGACCAGAATTTTGTATTAATCACAGATTGCAGCACAGTAAAATCATTTCTAACCATGAAAACACTAATAGACACATCTTTACATAGTTAATAGCTGTGCAAGAATACAAAGGAAAGATGAAAATCACTCATAGAGCAGGAACCTTGAATTCTAATGTGGATCTTCTATTCAGAAATTTATTTCCAAATGTACTGACAACCCAGAATATGTTCCTGAAAATGAGGTAATTAATATATTTGAAATTCATATAGTGGATTTACATGAGGAATTTATGCAAAAAATATTGGAAAGTTATTCATCTGATATAGATTTGTCTGAATCTCACACCATTTTAAATGATTCAAAAAATGCCTCAATGAGTGCATTAATTAAAAACTTACCTCCAAAGTAGAAAAATGCATTAGAAAAAGGTAAATTCTCAATTCAAGATGGATATATATATATTAGCAGAAAAAACTAAGTAATGTAATATTTTTACCTATATCTATGAAAGAGTTAATGTTAAGTATTTTCCATGATGAAATTTTATCTTGTCATTTTAATTTTGATAAAGCATTATCTAGGGTTAAAAACACAGCCTGGTGGATAAAAATGAAAGAAGATGTGCAAAAATACATTGACACATGTGACACTTTCCAAAAATCTAAAAAATTAACTGGTAAGAGAGCTGGGTTGTTACAGCAAATAGAGAAGCCAAAATTTCCATGGAAATTTATAAACATGGACTATGTGACTTTTTTGCCTTTAGCAGGAAAAGAAAGCTATAATTATTTATGGGTTATTGTGGACAGACTAACAAAAATGTGTAAATTTATGGCTACCCATAAAGAAGTATCTGAAAAAGACTTGAAATTCATATTATGGATTCAAATGATGAATACTTCTGGGCTCCCCAAAGCCATAATCTTTGAAAGGTACCCAAAATTCACTACATAATTCTGGAAATTATTGATGGAATTTTCAGGATGTCAATTGAAATTTTCTACAGCATACCATCCTCAAACTGATGGAATAGCTGAGAGAATGATACAGACTCTGGAGGATATGATCAGAAGATATTGTGCCTTTGGATTAGAATAAAAATACAATGACAAATTCACACATGACTGTGTAAAATTAATTTATTGTCCTTGAATTTACTTATAATAGCACAACTCATTCTGTAACAGAGAAAAAACCATTTGAACTCTGGCTAGGGTATGTTCCAAATACACCAGTTAATCACTTAAAAAATTACAAAGGTTAGACGTACACCCAGGTACTAAATAATTTCTTCATATGCAACAAATGTTTAGAAAGCATGCAGAAGGATGCATTCAAAAAGCCTTTGAATATGAAAAGAAAAGATGGGATATTATCTGAAAAGAATTTTAATTCAAAAAAGGAGATGAAGTCCTTATTTCAACACTACATTCTAACTTATAAGGTAATTTTAAATTGAAAGATCCTTTTTTGCGAACTTTTGTATTAAACAAGATGGTTGGTAATAATTCTGTGGAAGTTGTATTATTTTCCCCATATGATAGGAAACATCCGGTTTTACCTATCTCATTATTAAAACCTTACCATGAAAATGATCCTGTTCTCTTTCAAAAAAAAGGGGGGAAGGCCTAAAAAACCTCCAGAAGAGCTTGTGGAAAAAGTAGAGATGGAAAAAATACTCAAGAAAAGAATCCTTACTAAAGAGAAAGGAGAAGAGTATTTATAAGATACAAGGAAAAATCAAGTGAATTTGATTGGTGGATACCTGTCAGCCAGACTATGCTAAGAGTCCAGTAATTTTTATGTTAAATTACTTGAGAATAAAAAAGACACAAAATATTTTTATATTTTATATACTAAATAATATAATAGGGGGTATTAAAGTAAGAAATTTGTAATTATTTATAAAGCACTTCACAACATAAAAAGAAAGCCACAAACTTGACATTAACTCTCAATAAAAAGGTGTTTTTGGGGAACAATATGTCATATTTTAAAAAATAGTCATGGTTAATTTGGTGGAAAAAAGAGGTACTTTGAAATGGAATATTTCTAACTTTGATACCCCCTAATATAACAATACTTTCAATATAATTAAAATTAGTGTTATATAAATTTTATTATTATATAAATTGTATATACATTTAAATAAACATAAAATATATTAAATTCTATAAAAAATTGGCCCATTTTTATGTATTTAATGTTTATAAATTAATATTTAATTAATTTCAAGTTCATATTATAATTATAAGTAATAAATTCAGCTTATAATGTAATTAATTAATTAATTATATATATATATTAAATAATAAAACTTATATCTTACAACCAATAATTATTGGGCACTCTTTTGGCTCACAATTGTGTCATCAAGGAAATTAAACAAGTAAAACACTTTATTAAATAAAATATAAATGTTCTTATTCTAATAATTAGTGGTTTCATTAAAATAACTAATTGTTTAAATTAAAATAAATATTATACTAGTAAAATTAGTTTGAATTAATTAATTAATTATGGTTTATATGACATTGACTTATTATATTATTTCTTTATGGCAAAATGGTATAATCTTATGTTTCACTTAAAACTGATTATTTTAAAAAATGTTGTAACCTGTTTTAGAATTAATATTTAACATTCTTCTGTTTCATACCACTTTAGTGAACCACTTACTATTATTACATTGTTTAAGGAATTAATGGGTGGATACATAGGGTATTATTTCTGTTTTGGTAAATTCTTTCATGGAAGCTCTATACTCTTTGTTACACTTATCTTTTTGTTTCATAATCTTTTTTACCCTCTAAACATATCTGATTAATGTGCTAGTTGGTCTTACTTGCCTATATAAAGGCCTTGTTTCCTCCCTTGTAGTTGGAATTACTTGCATTGCTTTACATTTTTAAATAAAAACTATTAGTTACAATTATACATATTTTTCTAAAAAAATTTTATTGTGGTATTAATTACCACTAGAGTTTAAGAAATATATATATATAAGTTTGCTTTAAGAGTGGTTGAAGTATTAATTGTTGTCTTGTTGATAGCAGAGAGAAATTATAACTTACCTAGGAGTATAAGTATAAGTCCCCTAAAAGTAACTAACTTTTTGTTTTCTTCTTTCCCTTTTACTTGTCCTTTTCCTCCTTTCTTTTCTCTTTTCTCTTTTCTCTTCCTTCTTATTCTTCTTCTTCATTTTTTGCTGTATATTTATTCACCTTTCTAGATGACTGGCTGACAATACCTGAAAATGAAAATTCAAATCAGTCCTCCCTTCTTAAAAAAATTAAAAAGAAGTTATTCTCTGTCAAAACTTCTAAGAGATTAAAACCTGTACTCATAATATCTTATTATATCTAAGTTCATTAAAGAATTATTCTTTAATGATACATATTTTTCTCAATACTTAAAAAATTAAAAATTAAAAATAAAAAAGGTAATGTTATCATTTTTTGTATTGTTTTTTTGGGTGGGAAATTTTAAGCCTGAATATACACAGGACTGATTAAAATAAGAATATAAAATATTCTAGAAAAATGAAATAGCCATGTGGACAATAATTAAGTGTATATAATCTATATACATAAGTGAAATATGTCATATACTACAGTATATGCCATTAGGATACCTTGGATACACACATATACCCACCCTTTATAGGTCTTATGTATTAAATATTAAGTGGGAATAAGTTAAGGTAATCTTAAATAATTTAAAAATAAGGTTAAATAATCTTTAAGTGGGTTTAAAATTTTTTTATATATTATTTTGGTGAAATAATTGATAAATGCACTTTAAATCACTTAAAATCTGGATATATGCACTATAAATTTAATTATATTAAAATTGAGCCTTTAAAGATCAATTTTAACTATTCAGCACAATTGATTTGGATACTGAAATTTCTTAAAATAAGACTTCTAAAAATTGATGATTCTTTATGCTAGAATTGGCTTATGAGTACTGGCCTTATGCTGCCTGCATTTATCCCACGTGCATATCTTTATTAATTGAAAAGTTAGTAATTTCATACTTATTACTCACTTGGGTACCTGCACTATATATTTAATAACTCTAAAATAGGTGAGAGGCACTTATTTAGTCTCCTAATTACAGTACACATGCACTGACCTCATTATATGCACCAAGAATTGCATTAGCCTCAATATCAATGGCCACAATTCATAATTACACCTAAAATTTTCTGAATGCACTAAAATTGTCATCCAGGCTACTAAACTTACCCAATAAATAATTAATTATTTAGTAGAGTAGAGCTACACCTTTACCTCTTGTTTTATTAGTTATACTTACTTTATAAGTTACTTATTATATTTTAACTAATTATTAAGTAAAATTAAGTAAATATATAATTATAATTTTCCCTCATTTTTTATTCCTTGACAGTATCCTCATGACAGCTGAAAGGTAGACTAAAGTATAAAAATACTAAATATTAAAATCAAATATTTTTTTTACTTTGAAATATACAGAAAAAGTAAGTAAATCAAATAATTTTAATTAAAATTTACATATCCAGATAATACTGTATATATGAACATTCATTATAGAACAAACTTTATAATTGGAAATTTCTATTTTGTGGGATTTTTTTCTCTGTGATACTCTTGTATGTAGACTTGTGGTTCCATATTTTCTCACCTTTTTTGCCTATATAAGGCCCCCCATTCTGGCTGTTTCTTTTCATTCCATTCTTACTTACCAATCAATTATTAGTGGGTATCAAAGCTGATTGATCCACAATTAAATTAATTGCAGATTAAAGTCCTTATACCCCAAATATCTTCTGCAATTATTTTTGCTAATAATTGGGTTATTAGAAATTTTATGTGTCAAATTTGACCTCTTGTCCAACATTTTTCTACAAAATTTTTCATAACCACTTTCTGTCATAACCACATCTTGGCCTAATTTCATTCATAACCACATCTTTGTCTACTCTCTGGATATGCCTTCTACCTTGCTGCACACTCCCATTCTCATCTCATCCTGTCTATTCCCTCCATTCAGAACACCTCTTTATCTCATCTGCTTTTTTTTCTTCTTTTCATCTTCAATTATCCTAACATGCCCCTTCATACTAGATCTCTTCAAAGGCAGCCTTCCCCCAGTTGTTCTTCAAATTGCACTACTACCTCTTCCCCCACTCAGACAATAAATCAAATACCATTCAATTAAAAAAATATAATCATCTAATTCTTATCAACTAACTAAAAAATAAATCTAACTATTATTCATGTTTTGGTACTGAAAATGCAACTAAAGTAGGACAGCCCTACACATCAAAGTTAATGGTTATCTACTAATGGCCAATGAATTAAAGAATAAGACCAAGGGAAGGATATATTTTTTACCAAAACAGATTTCTGAACGTTTCAAGCATTAACAAGCCAAATAAAAGAAAGAAAAAAGTCTTTCATCTTCCACTGGTTTTGGTTTTACTGACGTTGATATCAGTAAGAACATAAAATCCATAGATGATAAACTTGAAACTTTATGTCCTTACTTTAAAGAGATGGATGCTATTTTTTGAGAAAGAGATGATGTTAATCCTGAAAACATGTTGGATGGTGAAGATTCTATCTCTGAACATGATGTCAAAAGAAATCTTTTTCCTTCTTCTTCTACTCAAGCCTCCACTCATTCAACTTCCACAAATCAAGATATCTTTTCAATAGATCCTTATAACAATATAAAACAACCTGATCTAACACAAGTATGTTTTTTTATCTTACCAATTAATTTATTTATTTAAATTTTCATATTTATAAAAAGGCTGATGAACAAATGCATGAACCACAATCAACTGAGTCAGGAGCCGGCAAAAATGATGAGTAGGTAAATGTGACCTTGAAAAAAAAGCAAAGGGCTTCAAGTAGTCTAAATTTCCACTCTAGAAGAATAAGAAATAGTGATACTTCATCTCAAACTCCTTTTTCTTCTATTGAAGAATTTTTGGAGAAACGTGATGCTGGTAAGTTATACCATACCTCTTAATACTTTACCCTGCTTTTCTTCTACTTTTTGTAAATATTTCTAATCACTCTAGAGCAAGTGGAAATTTCTAAAGAGACTCTAAAAGTTGAAAAGAAAAAATAAAAGCTCTCTTTAAAGAGGTATGATAGGGCAAACGACTTGGAGGAAACAAAGTACCAGCTCTTTTTACAGAAGGATGATAGGGCACAAGACTTGGAGGAGAAGAAATTTAAGCTAACTTTTAGTTTTAAAAAATCAAATAAAGAGGAGAAAACACTCAAGCATCAAAACAAACTGGAACAGATGAAATTTAAGGATGATTTTGAAGAAAATTCAAAGGATAAAAATTTTTTATGGAATGTGTTAAAGCCAATAAATCTTATGAGAAAATTGAATGTCTAATGACATTTTTCAATAACTAGTGTGTTTTATTTCCTTCATACTTCAACTATTCATAATTTTTTGTACATAAAATTTTACAATAATTTCCTGTATTTCATTACTCTATCCATCATTAGTTGAATTTTCTTACTTTAATTTTAAAAATTCTTTTTTTAATAAAACTTTCAAGTCTAATTTGAAAATATGCCAATTACCACCCCAACTGCACATTTTGTGGTGAATTCCCACTTTCCTTATCACATAAGCCTTTCACCAAAAACTATGAAACACCTCTCTACTAGGCAGCTACTTCACTCAATTATGAATGCTATTGCTTTACTTTTAGCTCTTTACTATAAATCCAACTCTTATTTGGAAGATGCTTTAGCTTATATGTCTTTTATTTCCAAAAAGCATTACATAAACCCAAGTAGGCCAAATCTTCATCATGATCCCAGATATGATCTCCGCTCCATTCTCAACATTCCTCAACTAAACTTCACTCAACTATTTTGAACTTCTCCCAATTCTTTCTTCAAACTTTATCAATTCATCTGCAAACATCCTATTTTTCATAACAATTCTCAAAATAAACAGTGTGATCCTACTAATCATCTTGCTGTTGCACTATGGTACTTGGGCTCAAATGGAAATGGTTCTTCTGTAAGACGTTTGGATAATCTCTTGAGTATAGGACATGGTACAGTGATATTATACACCAAGTGCTGTATGATTTCTATCCATCCCCTAAAGTCTCAAACACTCACTTGGCCAACTCCACAACAGCAACTTGAATCCTCTCAATTGATGCAAGCCAGAGTTTTCCCTGGATGTGTAGGTTTTGTTGATGGCATAAATATACCTTTGAGTCAAAAGCCTGCTCATGATGGTAACCATTATTTTGATTTCAAAAAAAAATTTCTTCAAAATGTTCTCCAATTTTTCATCTTTCATAAAATTAATTTTTATCTTCTTTGTGGAAACTCTATTGCCTTTCAACCTGTCTGTGACATAAACAAAAAGTTTTTTGCTTTTAATAGTGGCTTCCCTGGCTTTTGTCATGACTCTTCTGTATTTCAAAGTATAAGAGTTTCTCAATATCCTGACTCATACTTTGACAAATCTCAGTAACTCATTGCAGACTCAGCATATGCAAGTGGAAAGTACATTATACCTGCTTTCCATGATGCAACTTTAGAAAATGACCCTGAAACCACCTTTGATAATCACCCTTCCCAATCAAGAGTACAGATTGAACATGCTATTGGCATTTTAAAGGGAAGATTTTCTAGTCCCTAGAGCTCAGAATCCAATTTTAAAAAAAATTGGAGATCAAAAATGAAAATCATTGGATCATGACTTGCATTATACTCCACAATATCCTAGCTGATTTAAAGGATGAGTGGTATGATCTTTTTTGAGAAGGGGATCCTGAACCAGCACTGGCTCTCCCCTCTCTTGAATCACAAAACATTCATTCAACTGGCATATGCTCTGTCATTATGCCAATCATCCTCCACCATTTTGAAACACAAACCTTTTAATTTTTTGTTTTAATACTCTGCAAATGTCCACTTTTTATACTTTATTCACTTGTATTTGTATTTTTGTTTGTTTCAAATTCATTTTAATTTGGATTTAAAGTCAATATCTCTTTTTTTGATGGCTCATTGGTTTTCTTTCACCAGCTCAAAATGAAATTGCAGATTTTTTCAGTGTTTCTTTTTTTCATTTTTCATTCATATCCTTTTCCTCCTCTCCTCAAATATCCCTCAAATGTTTTGGTTGTATTTTTTTAACTCATCTCACCAGGTAATTTATTTTTTTCATTTTTATTGAATTTTTTTTGCTAATCATGTTTTTTTTTGCTTTTTTTTTGTTCTTTTTTGTTTGTTTTGTTTTTTTGTAAGTGCTTCATTTTTTTTTTCAAGGTTAAACTTGTTTTTTTTGTTTTTTTCTCTTTCTCTATTCTCTCTTGTCCTGCTCTTTTCCCTCCTTTCCCCCCTTATTCTTTTTCTCACCTTTCCCCCCTTTAGGTGCCCTTTTTCCTCCCATTGGGTCCCCTTTGCTCTCTTTAGGCCCTTTTTTTTCCCCCTTTAGGCCACCTCTCAACTCTCTCCCCCCTCTTCCCCCCCTCTTCCCCCCCTCCTCCCTCTCCCCTCTCCCTCTCCCCTCTATTGCTTTCCCCTCCCCCTTATCCCTTTCCATCCCACCCCTCTCACCTCACCTCCATCCTCTACCTATTAGGTAACAAATCTCTAAGCAATTTATTTACTAGCTAAAGGGGGAGGAGGAAAGGTGAGAGGGGAGGGGGGAGGGGTGGAGGGGTGGATGGAAGAGGAGGGGAGGGGGGGCAGAGGGAGAAGGAAGAGGGGGAGGGGGAGGGGCAGAGGGAGGAGGAAGAGGGGGAGGGGGAGGGGGGGGGAAGAGGGAAGAGGAAGAGGGAGGAGGAAGAGGGAGGAGGAGTGAAGGGGAGGGGGGAGGGGGAAGAGTGAGGAGGGGGGGAGGGGAGGGGGGGGGGGAGGGAAAGGGGGGAGATAAAGGGGAGGGAGAGTATTTTGAGATAACCTAAAGGGGGAGAAGGGGGTTTTGAGGAGATCAAGAAGAGGGAGGGGGGGTTGGAGGACACCAAAAAGAGGTAAATGAGGCAGACAAGGAGGGGAAAAATGGGTGTATGTAAAATAATTTATTTGTTATTTTTATTAAAATTATTTTGTTATTTTTTACAGAATTTTATAAAAAAAAATTTACAGTTAAAGCTGAATCAAAAATAAATTTGGTGTGTTTATAATTTTGATTTTTTTTTTTGGAAAAATTTTCTTATACAAATTTTTTTTTTGGTTTAATTTTTTTATTATATTTTCTTTATCATTTTTTATCAAGGAATTTAGGTGGTTTATCAAACACCAAATAACTTTAAAATTCTTTTTTTTGCCAAATAATTTTATTGATGTTTGTTTTTATTTTATTTTATTTTTTTTGTTTCAATTCTTTTTTCAAGGACAGTTTTAGTAATTGATTTCTTTTCAAAAAACAATTATTTGGATTAATTTTTATCAATTGAACTCTTAAGGTTGAATAAACAAACTAAATTTTGTGAGTTTTATTTTTTTAACATATTTTTTTTTGCTTTTGACACAATTTTATTTTCCATAGAAAAAAATGTCTATTTTGTCAGAATCACCTCTTACTTCTCTATTATCTTCCTCTTTATAATCTTTATCATCTTTTTTACATTCAACTTCATTTCAATCATCATCCAAAATATCAAAAAAATATAATGATGTTTGAGGTCAGCAGAGTAAAAGACATTTAAAAAAGCAACTTCATTTGGATTGATTATTTGGCCATATATCAAATATCAAGTACTGTAAAACTAGAGTGGATAAAAAATATTCATATTCAAATGAGTTACCAGAAGATTTAAAATATTTAAACAAATCCGGAGACAATGAAATTAAACCAGTTATCAGTAATTCTTTTAAACCTTAGTTTATTTATAAAAATCATTCTTTTAATGGTTCAAAAGATGAAACCTTTAAACAACTATCCAATATCATAATAACACTATATCAAATGGCTTTGGTTTCTTTACAAATAAGGAATACAAATTTTTGGGGTGGTATTATGAATGGATTTGGTCGGAGACCAGGATTTGTTAATGGCTATTCTCTTGGTATGTCTGATAATATTTGTTTCATTCTTAAAATAATGTCACTCATTTTTTTCCCATAGGCATTGATTATTTACTTAAAAAATTATCTAAAACTGAAAAAAATGATGATTTTTGCTTATGTGACACCTTACCTTCTTTTAATACTTTTCTTGCTCTTTACCTCAAAAAACTCTTCAATAAAGCTTTTTAAAAGAATCATCAACTTGCTACCAAAGTTGGAATACCAAATTGGTGTGACCTGGTATGGGAAGAAATTAGCAACCAATATCTTTTATTTTTAAATTTTATTATTACTAATTCTGGATTCCACAATAAGATTCATATTGATAGGAATGACATTAATTATCTTACTTTTGTAATTTTCCCATATATCAATCCAATAACTGGCTAACCAATACCACCTCCAGCTAAAATCAAAGGGCATGACTTATATTTTCCATACAATCAGTGCATTATTGATTTTGGTTTGGGAAATGGTGTTATTGAAACAATTTGGAACTCTTCTCAGGATCATATCCAAACAACCAAAGCTCCACCTGTCTTGGAATCTTATCAAGAGTTCACAAATTTCAGATGTTCATTTCCAATCAGTCAAAAATTAATCCACTGAATAAACAAGGTAAAAAAAGAAGGTAAATTTAACAGATATAAAAAACTTAATGTAGATCAAAAAAGTATGGGGATGAGTAGAGTCATCAAATATTTTTTATTTTTTCATAAATATTTTATAAATAACTCTTATATTTCAAATTCCTAAAATAAAGTAATGGGCCAACAACCCTGTGTTGTATAAATGGGAATCATGAGAGCATATATTTGTTCATAAGGTTTCTCAGCCTACACTTGTGGAAAGTCCCAAACATTTTTTTCTAGATTTTATCCAGATTTTGGCTAGAAGAATTGTCATTAATTAAAAACTAGGGATATTGATATATATTAGTTTTTTATATATTAATTTATGTAATTATGTTAAATTTTGGTGATTCCCATCCCTTACTTCAATAAAGTTCAGGGTGGGTATTTCCAAATTTTAAAATCTGATATGTAAGATTTTTTGACTTGTAAAAATTTTGGTGATACCTACCCCTTACTTCAATAAAATGCAGGGGGGGGAGGTAATGCCGAATTTCAAATATGCGTTGCAAAATTTTTGAATTGAAATTTTGGTGATACCTGTTGTGGTTATCCAACATTGGCGGAGCCCTTTTTTGGTTTATTTGGTGGTGTTTTGGTATGCCTTAAATGGCATTTTTCAAATAATTGGGTATTTTTCTAGAATTACGCAGCAAATATTGAGACTACGGGGATCTGGAGGCTACCATTGGATAGTCCTGGGTTCTCTCTATATTTTATGTCTTGTGGATATTTTTCATAGCATAAGTATTTGGGGGATAATTACTCACTTTTCATTTTTGAAAGATTGCTGTTGAATTTGGTTTTTTGTGTTTTATGAGCTAACCTTAAGTCTTAGGGTTAAGTGCTTAGTACCATTGGAAAGAGCGGAATTTTCACTACATTTCATGTCTCAATGTTGTTGTAGTGTAATTATGTGTTTTAAGGGTTTTAGTAGTTGTAGGTGAATTTTCTAAGTAGTTTGGGTGTTTTTGGTGGTTTTCTGGCTTCAGGGTGGTCAGGCCGCTTCAGGCGGACTTCCCAGTGCTGTGCAGACTGCCCGCCTCAGTGCTAGAGGGCTGGGAAGCACTTCAAGGGAGGCTTTATGCAATTTGGTGGTCAGGAACACTGGATTTGCAGGTGTGCATGGGCTTCTGATTAGTAGTCTGTGTGTATATAGTGATTAAGACAGTTTGGGGCAACTTTAATTATCATTCAACCATCTGGCGGTGATATCCTTGTTCCTCACTCAGTTTTCACTGTTTGTTGGCCAAAATTTGGCTGTTTTTTGTTGCAAGTAAGTTCTTCATTTAACTTAGCTTAGCAACTGTTTTCTCTGTTATAGTCTTGCAAGCTATAGCAAGTATCATTGCTGTCTCTGTTGTGGATTTTCAACCTACATCAAGTATCATTTCTTTCTCTGGTGTGGACATTAGTCTGCATTTCAGCTCTTTTGCGTGGTAGTCTGTCTGGAGACTACTTTCTTGACTGATCAAGCAGTCAAGTGTGTTTGGAAAAGTGCTTTTTGTGGTAACAGGAACCAATTTACTGTAACAGGTAAATCTCACTCTATTTTACTAAAGGGACAGGGTTTTTTCTTTCTAGGTTTTCTCTAACTCCCTTGGTCAATGCCTATAGCTAGCACTATAGGATTGTCTACACCGTCCCTTACTTCAATAAAATGCAGGGGGGAGTATTGCCAAAATTTCTTATAAGACTTGCAAAATTCTTGACTTGAAATAATTTTGGTGATACCCATATAATGCAGGGGGTAGTAATGAAAAATTTTCTAAAGACTTTCAAGATTCTTTACATAAAAGAATTTTGGTGATACCCACCCCTTACTTCAAAAAAATGCAGGGGGGGATTGGCAAATTTTCAAATGAGACTTGGAAATTTTATTTAAAAAAGAATTTTTAAAATTAAAATACAAAAATTCAACTAATGATGGATAGAGTAATAAAATACAGGAAATTATTGTAAAATTTAATGTATAAATAATTATGAATAGTTGATGTATGAAAGAACTAAAACACACAAGTCTTAAAAAAATTTCATTAGACATTCAATTTCCTCAAAAGATTTATTGGCTTTAACACATTGCATTAAAAAAGTTTTATTCTTTGAATTTTCTTCATGATCATGCTTAAAGTTCATCTGTTCCATTAAGTTTTTATGCTTCAGTGTTTTCCCCTCTTTCTTTGATTTTTCAATACTAAGAGTTAGCTCAAATTTCTTCTCCTCCAAGTCTTGTGCCCTAACATCCTTCCATAAAAAGAGCTCATACTTCCTCTGCTCCAAGTCTTGTGCCCTATCATCCCTCCTTACAGAGAGCTTATATTTTTGCTTTTCAAACTTTAGAGTCTCTTTAGCAATTTCAACTTGTTCTAGAGTGATAAGAAATATTAACAAAAAGTAGAATAAAAGCAGAGTAAAGTATTAAGAGGTATGGTATGACATATCAGCATCATTTTTCTCCAAAAATTCTTTTATAGAAGAAATAGGGGTTTGAGATAAAGTATCACTTTTGCTTCTTCTTTGAGAGTGGAAATTTAGACTACTTGAAGCCTTTGATTTTTGTTGAAGGTCATATTTTCCTCCTCATAATTGTTGCTCGCTTAAGACTCAGTTGATTCTGGCTCCTGTGTTTGTTCTTCAGCCTTTTTAGAAATATGAAAATGTAAAAAAATAATTAAATTGGTAACATAAAAGAGAAAAATACACTTGAGTTAGATCAGGTTGTTTTATATTTCCATAAGGATTGATTGAAAAGATATCTTGATTTGTGGAAGTTGAAAAATTGGAGGCTTCAGTAGAAGAAGAAGGAAAAAAATTATTTTTGACATCATATTGGGAGATAGAATCTTCACCATCCAACATGTTTTCAGGATTAACATCAGTTTGCTCTCCAAAAATAGCATCCATCTCTTTAAAGTAAGGACATAAAGATTCAAGTCTATCATCTATGGATTTTATGAAATTACTGATATTGATGTCAGTAATACCAAAACCAGTGGAAGATGAAAGAGTCTTTTCCTTCTTGTATTTGGCTTGGTAATGCTTGAAATTTTCAGACATCTGTTTAGGTAAAAAATCTATCCTTCCCATGGTCTTATTTTTTAATTTATTGGCCATTAGTAGATAAACATTAAGTTTTGATGTGGGGGGCTGTCCTACTTTAGTTGCATTTTCTGTACCAAAACATGAATCATAGTTAGATTTAGTTTTCAGATTGTTGATAAGAATGAGATGATCATCTTTTTTTAATTGAACAGTCTTTGATTTCTTGGCTGAGTGGGGGAAATAGGGAGTAGTGCAATTTGAAGAACAACTGGGGGAAGGCTGCCTTTGAGAAGATCTATGATGGTGGGACATGTTGAGATTATTGAAGATGAAAAGGAGAAAAAACAAGCAGATGAGATAGCAAGGTGTTCTGAATGGAGAGAATAGACAGGATGAGATGAGAATGGGAGTGCACAGAAAGGTAGAAGGCATATCCAGAGAGTAATCCAGGATTTGGTTATGACAGAAAGTTGTCTGATATGTGGTTATGAAAAATTGAGTAGAAAAATTTCAGACAAGAGGTCAACTTTGACACCTTGTAGACAATTCTATAGTACTAGCTATAGGCCTTGACCAAGGGAGTTGGAGTAAAACTGGAGAGAAAAACCCCTGTCCCTTTGAGAAATACCAGGTGAGATTTATATGCTACAGCAAATTAGAGACTGTTAAAATACCCCTTCCAACACACTTTTTGACTGCTTAACAAGTCAAGAAAGTATCCTAGATAGGCCACAGACCAAAGAGAACCTGAAATTCAGAAAATTCAACCCCAGAAAACCAAAACACTGTGCACTTGTTGCACAGAAAACATCAATAATACTTAATGCAGGTTTCAAAGCTACACCAGAGAAATCAAATGCCAAAGTTCAGTTAAATGAAGAACTAACCTTGAAACAAACACAGCCAATTTTGGCCAAAAAAAACAGTGAAAACTGAGTGAAAAACAATGATATAATTAACAGATGGTTGTATGATAATTAAATTTGCCCCAAAATGTCTTATTCAGTATGTACACACAGACCACCACTTAAAAAATCCATGCACAGCAACAATTTGGTGCTTTTAACAGCCAAATTGAATGAAAACCTTCTAGAAATTCTCTCCAGCCTTCTATGACTGAGGTGGGCGGACCTCCCATGTCAGGCGGCCGGCCTAGAGGCGTCTGGACCTCCCTGAAGCCCAAAAACCACTAAAAACCTCCAATAAAGCCCAAAAATACTTAGAAAAATCCATGACTATTAAAACCCTTAAAAAACAAAGTTAAGCTATGACAACATTGTTACATAAAATATAGAGCCAGATTAGCTCTACTTAATGTTACTAAGCACTTAACCCTAAGACTTAAGGTTATCCCATAAAACACAAAAAACAAAATTAAAGATCTATCTTTTAGAAATGAAAAATAAGCAAATGACCCCTTAAAACTTTGAATATGAAAAATATTATAAAGACATCAAATATAGAGAAACTCTGGGGCTATCCAATGGTTGTACTAACATACCTAGAGTCCCAATATTCACTGAATAAAAACCAAAATACACCTAATTCTTCAACCAATGTCAATTAAGACATACAAAACAGTGCCAAACAGATCAACAAAGGCCTCTGCAAATGTTGGAAGACCACATCCTACCTCCAATTGAGAATTTCCACATTCTCCTTCATCAAAGCCACTCCACCATGTTCAGCTTCCTTTCAAAATCTGCCTCTGACATGGGCCCTTGCCAATACTGCATTGACAACAATCTAATCTGCACCGTCACACCACCAGCTCATCAATACAGAACCTCCTATGATGTCTGCAAATCCAGAAAGAAGACTTGCTTCACACCTGGTCTATTATCATCTTCAACAGCTTCACCTCCACATGAACTTGGTCCATCTTCCACTAGCACCTAAAGATCCAGGCCATCCATCCTGATACCCAGATTGGTCAACAAACTACACCCTTCAAAGAAGAGTACCAACACCACTACACAACCACTTCCACCATTCTTGGTCCATCTGATGGTGAACAAAAAAACTTTTATTCCTTCCTTCTACTTTTAAAACTGATGACTTCATAGTTCCTCTATCTTCTGACAGGGATAATGACAATGTAGGATCCATTGAACAACCAAAACCTGACCACTTGTCTACCATTAAGGCCAAGTTCCCACAACACTTCTCTGAACAGAAACACCTTCTAATAAACTACTTCCAATCCACTCCTGCTAGATATCCACAGGACCTTGAGAAAAGGAAACACCTTATTCACCAGTTCAAAGCTAATTCTGAACACTTTGTTTCATCTATTGATTCTCATCTGCCACTTGACTCTTGATTGAGCTTTTTGACTTAGAAATAAAAATAATAATTCTTGACACTCCAGACTTCCTGAATGTAGCCAATCATCATAAAAAAAGTTCCTCAGTTTAAAGTCTTGGGGGACTAATTCTCAGTTTTAAGTCTTGGGGGACTAACCCTCAGTTTTAAGTCTTGGGGGACTAAAAACCCTCAGTTTATAGTCTTGGGGGACTCAAAACCAAAATCATAAAGACAGAACCAGAGATCAAACCATTGAAGACCAAAGAAAATAAACCATCATTCTGGGGTACCTATTCTGCAGAGCAACCAGCTCATCAATACCCCCACACTTGCCTTAACTAAATTCATAGACTCCCCCTTTTGATTCTCTCTGCCAGAAACACACCAACATCACATTATCAGTCTATAGTCCTGAAGGAATCAACCATCAAACCATTCTCAGTTTATAGTCTTGAGGGACTATACCATTTTTCAGTTTAAAGTCTTGCTGGACAGACCACAGTGTTCATTTTAAAGTCTTGACAGACTTTCCACACTTTGCATAAAAATACGGAGCCACTTCCATGCACAATGCTCTGCAACCACCCTACTGAACTTCAACTTTCTCTTCATCATTAACCCATCACTGATAAAAATTTTCATTTATCTCTTTTCTCTTCATTGTTGTCCCATAACAGATAATGGCTGGATCTCCAGATTTTGACCCATCAGACCTTCCTTGTTTCACTTCTCCCAAGGACTATGCTTGCAAACATTGTATCCACATGAGCAGACCTTGCACTTTAACTCTTCCAACTCCTGAAGCCAAACTCTACAACAGGGCCTGTGATTCTTGCAACTCCAAAAAGAGAAAATGTGACAGTGACCCCAATAATCCTATACCACCACCTTCACCTTCACACAAATACATCTCTAGATCTCCTACCAGATCCCCAGAAAATAGGCTTGCTTCCTCTTATTTATCTTCAGCTCCATACAGATGATCACACCACTCTATTCTCAGAACACTCTCCAAAAGACCTGCCTTATTATCTCAAGAAACAGCCTTTATCTCAGCAAATTCAGCTATAAAAGCTTCAAAATCAGCTCCTAGGCTGCTAGACTGTGTCCAGGCGGCCTGCCCGCCTTGCTGGGAAGCAAAAATCAGGCTCAAAAACTCCAAATTCAGTCAGAAAACAGTCACATTGCACAAGTAAACACCAACAACTCCACGCAACAACCTCCTAGCTCTCCCAGAGTAATGCGCTCAACAATTTCTTCATCAAAAAATGCTAAAAATTCCAAAACTTTAAGAAGACCTGCCAGAGGACCTCAAGAAGACACCAGAGCACCAAACACTGCTCCCAGACAAAAATCTCCCTCTCAAACACAAAGAATTAACTACACCTCTCCTCTGCCAGCCAATTACTCATCTGACAGTTCCATTTCTTCCAGATCTTCATCCAGAAGATCCCAATCAGCTTCCAGATCACCTTCTCCTGGTCCATCCTACAACCAACCTGGTACTCCACCACCAGCATCCAACCAAACTGAGCCAAGCAAAAATATCAACAACAACAACAACAAAAGCCCTGCTGCTCCAACCAGGCCACAGGAACTTCCTCATTCTATTTCATATTCTCAACACAATTGAGAGGATGACCATTAAAATCCATACCTCCATCTGGTTGATCATCCTACTACATCCATTCAAAATCCTTCAACAGTCCAGATTCCAGCTGCTTACAAATTTGATGAACTTCCAATCTGTAAGTACCAAATTAATAAATCCAATTTCTTCAACAGACAACCATTACTGAACCAATTCTTCTGTTTAGTTGGCACCCCGCCCACTGAAACTGCTATTGGGATTGGCCAACCTCTAGAAACCACATGAACACTGGATTACCCTGATATGAAGCAACACCTAAGTATGATGTGTTCAAACATGCATAAGTATTTTGCCATTCATGGGCCATTGAATGAATTTGAGATGAATCTGAGGAGACAACTTCTTGATGACGGCTGGAAGATATCTAGAATAATTGAGCACACCTTCCAATATTCCATCCCAGCCTCCTCTACTTCTACCCAAAAATTACCTTCCAATCCGGTTCCTGACCATTACAATCCATACACTCTTTCCAGAAGCCTACACCACAAGGAAAACAGTTCTTCCTCCAATCCCAAAAAAAAGCAAAAACGCCAAGATAATCTGGACCAACCGCTGTAGGCTTCTTCTTCCAGAAATTAAACAAAAATAAAATTAATAATTCACTAAATAGAGAGAACAAAAAAATTAGCAGATATATATAAAAAAATTTGTTTTATATTTTTATTTTTACTTTTATTTTTATTTTTATTTTTATTTTTATTTTTATTTTTATTTTTATTTTTATTTTTATTTTTATTTTTATTTTTATTTTTATTTTTATTTTTATTTTTATTTTTATTTTTATTTTTATTTTTATTTTTATTTTTATTTTTATTTTTATTTTTATTTTTATTTTTATTTTTATTTTTATTTTTATTTTTATTTTTATTTTTATTTTTATTTTTATTTTTATTTTTATTTTTATTTTTATTTTTATTTTTATTTTTATTTTTATTTTTATTTTTATTTTTATTTTTATTTTTATTTTTATTTTTATTTTTATTTTTATTTTTATTTTTATTTTTATTTTTATTTTTATTTTTATTTTTATTTTTATTTTTATTTTTATTTTTATTTTTATTTTTATTTTTATTTTTATTTTTATTTTTATTTTTATTTTTATTTTTATTTTTATTTTTATTTTTATTTTTATTTTTATTTTTATTTTTATTTTTATTTTTATTTTTAATTTTATTTTTATTTTTAATTTTATTTTTATTTTTATTTTATTTTTTATTTTTTATTTTTTATTTTATTTTTTTTTTTTTATTTTTTTATTTTTACTGATTATTACTTAAACTACTAACATACTAAAAAAACTTAAAAATAATTAAACAAAATTGCCCAACAAAATATGAAAGCTGAGAAATTAAAATGAAATGAATAATAATAAGATGAAATAATTAATAATTACAAATGGTATCCCCCAGCTAATTGATGAGCTGATCCCCTGATACCTTGCCCACATCCAAGTGCACCTTGATGTGGATACACCATTAAATAATTTTTTAAATGAATTGAGATCAAAAAATAAATTAAGAAAAATAATATCAATAAAGATAAGATGAAATGAATAGAAATTAAAGTAAATAATAAAAAATTGAGATAAGGATAAAAAAAAGAAAATCCCATTTCCCAGCCAATTGATGAGCCTTTCCTAACCAATTCTTGCCCACATCCAGGTGGCCCTGATGTGGTGATACCATATAATATAATTTTGTGATTTTCCCCCTTAATATCCTAATAACCCCCATAAATAATTAAAAGAAAAAAGAGAAAAAAGAAAATAATCTAAAACTGCTATCTAACACAACCAAAGACACAAAAATCAAAGAAAGAAAAAGAAAAATTCTGGCTCCATAGAAAGTCCAGTCCCAGGAAATGATCACTTGGTGGGATCCCTCCAATAAGTAATAATGATTGGAGACCACCAGTGATCCACCAGTAATCCAAATAGACCAAAAAAGCCAGTCCCAAGCCAGTAAGCCAGTTTAAAGTCATAGTGGACTTGAAACCTGAATAAAAAAAAACCAGAACTAGGATACAACTAGGACAAAAAACTATTTGAAACAGACATTATGGGGTAACTGTTCTACAGAGCATCCAGCTCATCAGTTACCCACACACTTTCCAAAATAAAATAAAGAAGCCCCCCCTGGGAATCTTCTAACAAAACATAAAAACCAACACAATAAAACAAAACCAATAAGTGTGAAGATTTCAGCACTTGAAAACCAAAAGAATTTCCAGTTTAAAGTCATAGAGGACTAAAACCTGTGAAGAGAAACAAATATTAGGGTTCAACTAAATTAAGAGAAGGGGCTGGAAACAGAAAATCTTGGGTAACTGTTCTACAGAGCAGCCAGCTCATCAGTTACCCCTACAATTTCTAAAATAAAATCTAGAAGCCCCACCCATCAATACCTTCTAACAAAAAGATTTTCCAACAAAACAGATGCACAGCATCATAAAATCCAAAATTAAAGAATGGTCCCTAGTTTTCCTCATTATGGAGTCAATCTTCTTCACTTCTAGTGCCTCTTGGGTAAAATCTCCTCACCCTATCAGCAGCCACTCTCTTCTTTAAGACTGCACCATCTAACTCCTCCACAACATAAGAACCTCAAGACACCTGAGATCTGACTCTGTAGGTCCATTTCATTTGTCAGCAAACATTTTTCCCCACTGAATCTCCAAACTTCTATTATACAATATAACCAAACAAACAGGTTTTAAGGAATTCCTGAGTCTATGAGCCAACTTCTTGTATCAGCATCTGACTGATTGATTTCTTATCTTCATCACTCTAGAGTATGCCTTCTCTTGACATTCCTCTCTACATTCCAACTGTTGCATCTTGGCACAGAGCAAATCTTCTGTTGAGCACACATCATCCCAATCAATTCCAAGATAAGAGAAAGCTTCCAAATTTACTGGTAGAACAGCTTTTTGCCAAAACATTAATTTATAAGGGGGATAGCCAGTTTTCCTTTCTACAGTGACCCTGTCAGCCAGGCTATACCAGGAGCCCATTAAATTTTATTTCAATTTACTGGGACTAAAAGAGGACATAAAAATATGCTTATTATGTATATAAATTAATCTTATATTGCATAATGAAATGATATAAATATTTTATTAAATATATATAAGTATTATATAACTTTTTTTATTATATAAATTATTTAAACATTTAAATTAAGCATGATATATATTCTATAAAGTATGGGCATTTTTATGCATTTAATATATAAAAATTTATAATTAATTAATTATAAACATATATTATAAATTATAAATGTAAAATTAACTTATAATGTAATTAAATTAATTAATTAAAATTATATATTAAATAAGGCCATACATATCTTATTAAAAATAATATTGGGCGCTTTTTTGACCCTTAATTGTGTCAGTAAAATTATTAAATAAATTATAACACTTATTTAAAAAGATGGTATTAAAATCTAACTTTAATTTAGAAAAATCATTAAATTAATTATTTTTTTCATTTAAACTAGTTATTGAATTAATTTCATAGTTAAAACAATTAATTAAAATTGCTTTATACTGGATTGAATAGATTACATGGATTTTTGCGTGAAAATAATTCTAATTGTTTTAATTAAGCCCTTTACATCTCACTGTAATATCTGTTTTGGGTTATTATACTCACTGTTCTTATGTTTCAGACGTACTTAGTTACTGATTATTTTAATTAATTGTTTTGGGAACTTATGGTGGGAAAATTGGTTACTTATTCACGGGTTTAGTTTATTGTTTCATGTTTTTCTCTCAATCTCTATGTTTTAGATCTATTCTTTTATATTCTTGTTTCATTTTATTACTATTTTTTAATTACTCATTTGTGACGCTTCAGAGGGTCCTTTGCCTATAAAAGGCTTTGGATAATCCCCTGTAGCTGCATCACTTATTATACACTCAACTCAAATCCATTTTTAAATATATTACATTTATTTCATTTTTTATTAGCATTATAAAATCTAAATTTAAAAGTAAATAAAGTATCTAAGGTTGCTCTAAGTCTATTAGTAATAGCAAGTGTTTTACGCACATTGGTAATAACTCTTATTTAAATAAATATATTATAATTTAATAACCCTCACTATTGTGTCAAGTCCCAAGAAATACTCGTTGCATTTTCTTTTAAAATAATTAAATTACTTTATTATTTTATTTCTTTACCTTTGGTAAACCTTTTCCTCTATTTCCTCCTCCTCCACTCGGATCTTTCCCTCTTCTTCTCCTCCTTCTAGACAACCGGCCAATAATTGGAGGCCTTTCCAAACAACAACTACAATACAAGACCTTGCAACAAACAACATTGCGCACGGACCACCCAAGCCAAAACAGAAATTTTTTGCCGCAACTGTGCTTTGAACTTGAGTACGATCTTTTAGGTTTATATTAAATTAAAAAATATATTATTTTGAAGTGATTTCTCAATCACTATAATAAGTTAACCTTTGCACCTCTCACTTATATTATTAAATTTTTATAGCAATAACAGTGATTGTGGATTAATTGCTGATTCACTGAGTGTAAGTGTTCAATATTTTTTTTAATTTTTTTATTTATAGTTGACCATTATAGAGTAATACTCTTAGTCCTAGAAGATCATTAATTTTTAATAAATTATTAAATTAATTTTATTAAAATATTTTTGATTTATTAGTTGACCATAATAGTACTCAGTGCTTAGTCCCAATATTACCAATAAATTTTTTTGGTATTAATTATTTTGGTTGACTTATAAAACCTTGGTTTTTCCCATTATAACTATTGTTATTTCTTAATAAACAATTGTAACTACATATATTTGTATTTACATTTTTTGTTAATTAATTGATTTTTGAATAAAAATTTAAATTTTTTTTTGTTTTGTTAAAAATTCAATTAATTATATTTTATTTTTAAAATAACAATTTGAATCATTAAAATAATTTTGATTCTTTGTTCACAGTTTCAATGTCCATTAGTTTGGCTAGCAGCATGGATAACTTACATGTGGATGAGATTGAAGTAGATGTTGACTGTCAGCCAGGTTACAAGACTTACCCAGTAAAATAATTAATTATTTTACTGAGATGAAGCCATGCCTTTTTAATGCTTATTAATAATTAATTATTTAGTACTTACTTATGTATTACTCACAACTAAGTAGCTAAGTATATTAAGTTATATAAATAATTAATAAAATTAAGTAATTGTCCCATACATTTTTACCCCCTAACACTTTGCTCAATACTACAGCTGAGTGGGAATAAAAATAATATAATAAAATTCTTAAAATTATCAAATTATTTTACTGAGACAATTGGATTTCTGTGAAATCAATATATTTACATCAAATATGTTGTATTAATTGTGACAGTCCAAGGGAACTCATATTTTATTGCAAATGGAAATGATACCCTTGTTGACGTACCAATTAATTTATTTTTTATTTATTTAATACACATTCTTTTTCATTCAGTTTTCTACTCACACCCTTGTATTAGGTGGTGTTATCTCTGTGTCTTTATTTCCCATATTTTTGCCTATAAAAGGCCCTCACTTTTTTTACTTTTCATCTCATTCCTTACTTACTTATTTATCTTACACATTGTTATTTACAGCTCAAATTACTATTCTTTATTATTTTAGTAGTTACATTCACATACTTCTAATCTATAAATAAGAATAATATTTTTTCCCACCTCTTATCATTTGATTAAAGATCATTATAAATTGAGAGAAATACATACCATATCTTTAAGAGTCTATTAAAACCTTTAAACCCTTGTAATACCTCCAATCCTACCTTCTAGACCAAAAGAGCCACCAACAGTTGAGGATCCTTCGAAATTGTTGACGGTGCATTGTTATTTGAGACCAGAGACTGTGAGGACCATTTCCATTGAGGTACCTATAAGGACAAGTGGATGACAAAAACAACGAACGTCATATATCACGTGACTAATTTTTTTTTTGCTGCAAACCTGAATTGAACCACGCTTCAAAACTTAGGTTCATATATTGACTAAAGTCATATATTTTTGTGGTAATTAATGTAATTACTATTTGTGGGTCACTTTGCACTCTTCATTCTTTATGTATTTCCTTTTACTCAGCACTCTGAAAGTGGCATTAATTTGCTCATTTTACAGGGGGAGGTGTCTAGTAAATTGGAATTTTTTTATATATTTATTTTATTTTTCCTAGTTGACAAAGATAGAGCAATTGTGTTCTTAGTCCTAGAGGTAATAAAATTATATTTATAAAAAATAATTATTATAATTTTCAGTTGACTTTTGTCCTGATAAATTAAATTTTATTTGTTCCAGTTGAAAAATTGTCCTGACAATAAAAATTTTTTTTTTGATAATTAATAAAAATAAAATTTATATTTAATTAATTCAGTTCACATTAAGTCCTGGTAATTAATTATTTTCAGTTGATTTAAAATCCTGATAATAATTATCATAAATTTGTTAATAAAAATTAAATTTATATCTTCAGTTGATTAATTTATAATCCTGGTTATTAAATTGTTTTTAATTAATAAATATATTGATTATAGTTTTAGTTGATTTTTATCCTGAAGTATTTTTTATTCTTTTTATTATTTTTTTATTTAAAAAAAAAGTAAAAATAAAAACTAATTCATCTTATTGTTTCCCTCCCTCATTTCAGTTTATAAAATTTAAAAAATTGACTGATCAAGGTGCTTCTGCTGCATGTGAAGAGGAATTGGAGCTGATTGATTATGATGAGGCTACTTCTGTGAGATCTTCTTTAACTAAAAAATTATCTCAAATTAATCAATCATTGACCCAATCAGGATGTGGAAATGGAGGAAGTATAAATTCTGGTAGAAACAACTCAGGAACAGAAACCTTTAGTCAACCCCCCAGAAGGACTTCCAAAAGGCTTCAAGATAAAAAAGATGCCACTGCCTCAACAAATAAAGAACCTTTCAACCCACATAAAAGAATTGAGGACAGAAAACTTGAAATTGAGGTCAAGAGTAGATGCTCTAGAAGAAAAGGTAAGAAGAATAGATGCTTTTCTTCAAGAGAAGAGGAGACCTCCTCCCCCCAGGGATCTTCAAAATTTAGCTCCCAAGCAGCCAGAGAAAGTGAGATTGGCTGAACACTCAGTGGGATTACCTTTCGCAAAATCAACAGACACAATTGCCTCAAGCAGGTCCTTCAAGACCCAGCCAATTCAACCCCACACATCCTCACCCTTATCAAGGAGGCAGAAAAAGAAAAAGCAATATGATCATTCCCAGAAAACCTTTGTAAGCCCCTCTATTGAATCTCTAGTACCATTTCTTGTAGCTGATTCAGTTCCTTCAGGTAATTCTGAAAGAGGAGATGAAACCTTGAGACCAGTAGAGGCTGAGAGTAGTAGACAAATCACTCATGTATCTAATCCTTTAGTGTTAATTGCTACTTCAATGATAAATCCTGATATGGCTGCTATTGATGAAACACTTGATCCTGAGTTTTATGAGAATCTAGAAAGTTACTCTGTTTCCTTATTGAGAAACACTCAAGATGTAGCAAAAATTAATGATGAGTATTTGAGAGATATTATTGCAAAGCAAAATCATATTATGAACAATATGCAATTGACTCAAAAGTTTAATAGTTTTTTAACTGAACAGGGTTATCAATCATTAAGGAGTGAATCGCAGCGATTTTCTGATGATTTGTTTAATTATAAAGCAACTCATGAAAAGAAGTTTTCTTTATGGCAAAATATTAAAAATGATTTGTCTAAATAACAAGATACTGTGTCTATCTATTGCCAGGATCTGGAGATAGATAAGATGAATCTGAAAAGATTTAATGATCATTATTCATCTTTTCAAAATAAAAATCAGTTATCTTTTGCAACAATCAATGAGAGTTTATCTAGTCTTCCAAGAGTGAAAACCAGACTAACAACCATTGAAGAGAAATTGAACTCATTTTTTAATGATCAAAAATATTCTGACATTTCTTTAAAGGAACATATAGTTCAGGATGCTCCAAGGTTACCTGTGGATAGTTCATCTAAAGTAAAATTAGTTCTAGAAATACCTGTTGATACCACTGAGTTTCCATCAAAAATTGATAATGAACCAGGATCTTCAACAGAGGGATTAAACAATGAGATTACTGCACAATCGGAGAAGTTACAGCTGCTTCTTACTCAGAAACAAGCTGTTACTAAGAAGACACTTTCAAATGAAAAGAATTGGCCATAGCTTGACCAGTATCCAACATTTGATGGTGATTCTTCTTCAGATTGGCAGCAATTCATTTGCAGAATTGAAAAATTGAAAAACTCTCACAAACTTCCAGATGAGGAAATTATGTCTAAGTTAATTTCTTTATTTACCAATGTAGCCCTAATGTGGTATGAATCTGTCCTCCTGGATAGGAAGGATTACTCATTTGGAAGATTGGAAAAAATTAATTAAAGCACAATTTGGGGGCTCCAAGTTTAGAATGGCTCAACAAAGGCAGTATGAGGAAACTAGATATAGTTCTTCTACTGATAAACCTATTGAGCTCTAAATGAAACTTGTAAAAATATTGAGAGCTATGGACCCAAAAATGGAGTTTGAGTTATGGAAGGACAGGATCCTTTATAAATTACCAATGTCTTTGAGAGACTTGATTGTGGCTAGGACTGAGTTCACCAGAGAACCTTCTTCTTTCATCAAAACTTGTAATGAGATTCTTCTAAACAACAAGTATGATGCCAGAAGATTCATTCCTAGAACCACTGGGAGAAACCCTCCAATTACCAACAGAAACCTCTGGAAAAGGTTGGTAAACCTTCTGCCCCTGTTGCACCTAAAAAGTATGCAACAAACACTTGCTTCAAGTGCAACAAGCCTTGGAAGAAAGGCCATGTTTGTGACAAGATGATAAATCTTGTGGAACAAACAGAGGAGCATTCTGATGACACAATAGCACTGGATAATACTTCAACTGATTGTGCCAGCAATATTTCATATGAATCTCAACAAGAAATCTTGATGCTGGAAGAGGACATTCATTTTTTAAATACTATTGATATTGATAATAATTCTTTATCTTCAGTTGAGGATGCTGAGATAATAAAGAACATTGAAGATAGCTCAATTGTTATTGCCCCTCTCAAGGCACCAGTCTTGATTAATGGAACCAGCATTGAAGTTGTTCTAGATTCTGGAGCTGGAGGAACTGTAGTATCTGAAAGAGCACTTGCTTCAGTGGATCAAGACTATAAATCAAAACTTATTCCTATCATTTCTAAAAATTGGAGAGTTATGGCTCTGTTTTTTCCCCCATTGGTAAATACAAGGCCACTGTCCGTGGTCCTCTTGGTCTAGAAGGTAAGATTTGAGGTATTACAAGGTTTTAAAAGTTTAATAGACTTCTTAAAGATATGTTACATATTTCTCTCAATTTATAATTATCTTTAATCAAATGATAAGAGGTGGGATAAAATATTATTATTATTTTTAGATTAGAAGTATGTGAATGTAACTATCAAAATAATAAAGAATAGTAATTTGAGTTGTAAATAAAAATGTGTATGATAAATAAGTAAGTAAGGAATGAGATGAAAAGTAAAAAAAGTGAGGGCCTTTTATAGGCAAAAATATGGGAAATAAAGACACGGAGATAACACCATCTAATATAAAGGTGTTAGAAGAAAACTGAATGGAAAAAGAATGTATAATAAATAAATAAAAATAAATTAATTGGTACATCAACAAGGGTATCATTCCCATTTGCAATAAAAAATAGTTCCCTTGGACTGTCACAATTAATACAACATATTTTACTCAAATATATTGATTTCATGGAAATCCACTTCTCTCAGTAAAAGTATTTGATAATTTTAAAAATTTTATTGAATTTTATTACTATTTTTATTCCCACTCAGATGTAGTATTGAGCACAGTGCTAGGGAGTAAAAATGTATGGGAAAATTACTTAAATATATTAATTATTTATATTACTTTACATACTTAGCTAATTAATTGTAAGCAATACATATGTAAGTACAAATTAATTAATTATTTATAAGCATTAAAAAGGCATTGTAGACAATCCTATAGTACTAGCTATAGGCCTTGACCAAGGGAGTTGGAGAAAAAACCAGAGAGAAAATCCCCTGTCCCTTTAGGAAAATAGAGTGAGATTTACCTGCTACAGTAAATTTGGGTCCTGTTTGCTAAAGCCCCTTTTTCCACACACTTGACTGCTTGATCAGCCAAGAAAGTAGTCCCCAGACAGACTACCAGACCAAAGAACTGAAATGTAGACCAATGTCCACACCAGAGAAAGCAAAGATACTTGATGTAGGCTGCAAATCCACACCTGAGACAGCAATAATACTTAATATAGCTTGCAAGACTATACTAGAGAAACTGTTGCTAAATTTGAGTTAAATGAAGAACTAACCTTGCAACCAACACAGCCAATTGTGGCCCAAAAACAGTGAAAACTGAGTGAGAAACAGTATATAATTACCAGATGGTTGTATGATAATTAAAGTTGCACCAAACTGTCTTATTCAGTATATACACACAGACCACCCATCTAAGATCCATGCACAGCAATGCATTTGGTACTTGTACCAGAAAAATTGAATAAAAACCCTCCAGAAGCGCTCCCCAACCTTCTAAAACAGAGGCGGGGGGGCTTCCTGAAGTGGCCCCGCCTCCCTGAAGCCAGAAAACCAATAAAAACACCTAATCTACTTAGAAAAATTCACTACAACTACTAAAACCCTTAAAACACAAAATTAAGCTATGACAACTTTGAGACATGAAACATAGAGCCAAATTAGCCCTATCTAATGGCACTAAGCATTTAACCTTAAGACTTAAGGTTAGCCCGTAAAATGTGAAAAACAAAATTAAACAGCTATCTTTTATAATGAAAAATGGGGAAATGACCCCTTCAAACTTAGAATATGAAAAATGTTCTCAAAACATGAAATATAGATAAAAACCGGGGATATCCAATAGTAGTACCCACATACCCTCAGTCCAAATATTCACGGAATAAATCAAGAAAAACACCTAATTCTTCAACCAATGTCAATTAAGACATGCACAAACAGCACCAAACAGCACAGCAAAGGCCCCTGCCAATGTTGGAAGACCACAGCATAGCTTTATCTCAGTAAAATAATTAATTATTTTACTGGGTAAGTCTAGTAGCCTGGCAGACACTCCCTCAACCTAAAAAAAACAATAGAAAAATGCTATGTTTTTTTCTTTTTATGCTTTTTTATAGAGTAGGAAGATTAGATATCTCCTTTCCAGGTATCCAAGAATCATATTCAGATGATTTATTCTTGAATCTCAATAAGTATTGTGTACCTTTTTCAGCAGTGACTATTCTGTAATTGAGAATATTTCAATTTCTGCTGTTTCAGTGATTTCATTTGAGTTTTTCTTTGGTCTTCCCCTTCTTTTTGGAAATAAATCACTATTGGATGTGTATGGTTTCAGAAGAGATATTGGTAAAAACAGGATGTTTTCTGTCATATGGAGAATATAAAATAACTTCAACTGCATTATCTACAATCATTTTTCTGACAACAAATGGGTTTTTTAATTTGTTATTACCTTGTAAATTGAAGTGGACTGTAGAAATCAACTCTTCATCACCCTTTTTAAAAGTGTATTCTTTATGGGATTTGTCCCATCTCTTCTTCTCATATTCAAATGATTTTTCAATACATTTTTGAGCATGACTTCTGCAAAGTTGTTGCATTAGAAGAAAATATTTTACACCAGGATGTAAATCCAATTTATGTATTTTGTTATTAAGAATTTGGGCAGGAGTATTTGGAACATATCCAAGCCAGAGCTCAAAAGTCTTTCTTTGAGTAACAGAATGAACAGTGCTATTATAAGCTAATTCCAACCCAGGAAGTAAGGTAACCCAATCATGAGTGAATCTGTCATTATCTTTATACTCAAGGCCAAAAACACAATACCTTCTTATCATGTCCTCTAAAGTATGAATCATTCTTTCAGCTAATCCATCAGTCTGAGGGTGATGGGCAGTAGAAAGTTTCAGATCACAACCACAAACATCCATCAGAGACATCCAAAATTCAGAAGTGAATTTAGGGTCTCTGTTAGAGATTATGGCTTTGGGAAATCCAGCAGTATTAAACATATGAGACCACCATAAGTAAGCTAATTCTTTAGCAGGAACATCTTTGTGAGTAGGGATAAATTTACACATTTTAGTGAATCTGTCCACAATAACCCAACAAGAGTTATAGCTGTCTTTTCCAGAAATAGGTAATCCTGTTACAAAATCCATGTTTATTATCTTCCATGGTGCATCAGGAGGTGCAATATGTTGCATTAATTCAGCTCACTTACCAGTCAATCTTTTTGATTTTTGGCAAGAATCACAAGATTAAACATATAATTTTGTGTCTTCAGACATATTAACCCACCAAGCAGTGTTTTTAATTCTGATAATTGTTTTATCAAGATCAAAATGTCCAGCTAATATGTCATCATGAAAAATTTTGAAGATAATTTCTTTCATAGAAGGAGGAATAACAATAACATTACTCAACTTTCTTCTATAATATAGATATCCTTCATCTATAGAAAATTTACCTTTTTCCAAAGCCTTCTGGTACTTTGGTGGAAGGGTTTTAATTAATGCTTGTATTGAAGCATTCTTTGGATCATTTGAGATGGTGCATAACTTTTTTAAGTCAGTGTCCTTATCATATGAGTTCAAAATAAGATGTAATAGCTCTTCCTTCATATCAACCACATATATCCCATGATTAGGAATAATTTCATCCTCAGGATCATAAGCAGGATTAGAGTCATCATTTGGTAAAGGTAACCTTGGTAACATATCCACATTTGAGTGAAGAATACCAGCCCTATGAATAATTTTCATTCTCCCTCTGTATTCCTGAACAGCTAAATGCCATTTGAACATATTTCTGTTAGGTGTTTTCAAGTTTAAAAGGGATTTAGCTGCACTTCAGTCAGTGACAAGCTCAAATGTCTGGTCATCTAGGTAATAATGTAGCTTCTCCAGAGCCCACACTACAGCTAAACATTCAAGTTGAGTAGCACCATATTTCAATTCACTATTTCTGAAGGTTCTTGAAATATAACAAATTACTATTTCTGATACTTTATCATTTATCACTTGTTTTTGATGGAGGGAAGCACCAAGAAAAATTAAACTGGCATCAATGTACAAAACAAATGGTTGATTAAAGTCAGGTAAAGCAAGAATAGGTGCTGACATCAAACAGTGTTTCATAGGGTCAAAGTCTCTTTGTCTTTCACTATTTAAGACAAAAGCAACATCCTTTCTAGTTAATTGGGTAAGAGTTAAAGCTATGACTTGGTAATTTTTAATATACTGTCTATAGTATCCACACATTCCCAAAAAAATCTGTAGCTCTCTAACTGTAGTACAAGCCTTCACCTGTTGTATGGCTGCCACTTTGTTTTGGTCAACACATATCTGTAAGCCTGAAACAACATGACCAAGAACTTTTAAAGAATGGAAACCAAATTTAAATTTCTTCAAAGCAAGTGTCATATTTATTAGATCTATTTTCTGGAACACTTTAAACAGGTGGTTAAGATGGTCCTCAAATGTTTTTGAGAATATAATGATATCATCAATATAAACCATCAGCCATCCTTCAATTATCTCTTGATGGAATGTGTTATCCATAACTTTTTGGAAAAGTGAAGGGGCATTTTTAGGGCCAAATGGCATCCTAACATACTTAAAAATACCCATATGACTAGCAATCATCAGAAAATTCTGAGAATTTTTCTCAACAGGTACCTGGTGATATCCCTTGTTACCATCCAAACAGTTGATATATTTAGCACCCTGTAAGGTAGCATGTATAGAGCTAATTCTAGGTAAAGGATAGATATCATCAACAGTATAAGTATTAAGTGCTCTAAAATCACCACATAACCTGGATTTATCTTTCTCATAAGAAATTAGGACAGGTGAGATAACACAATATTTAGGTGTTTCAACTACCTTTTCAATAATATTCATTTTTAAAAGGGTAGAGATATTATCTTCAATATCTTTTCTCTTTGTGGGAGAATCAGGATAAGGCTTCTTTTTTAAACTAGGTGGTATATCAGTCAATGGACAAGACAATGAAAGTTTCATTTCTTCTTTAACTAATCCCAGTTCATGTGACCCATGAGCAAAGGCCATAGGAAAAGACTTTATCAAGTTAGTGATGCAATCTTTGTCCTCACCAGAAAGTTGTTCTCCAAAAGAAGCATAGTCAATTTCAGACATAGGGCATGCATTTCTTTTGTAGATCTTCCTTTATATTGAACCACAGAATTACATGTGTTTACTTCTGTTTTTAATAATCTTTTAGGGGAGGAAATCTTGAATTTTCTCTTCCCATTCATCCCCATTGTGAAACATTGGTTTGAAGGATCCAATTTTATGCCATACTTGGTTAAAATATCATTCCCTAAAATAAACCAATTGCTTAAGTTAACATTTTTCATGACAACAAAATCACAAATAGCTCTTACAAAACCATGGTTATATTTAAAAAACACTGTACCTTTGTATTTACCAATAGGGGACAAAACAGAGTCATAACCTCTCCAGTTTTCAAAAATGATAGGCATAAGTTTTAATTTATAGTCTTTATCCACTGAAGCAAGTGCTCTTTCAGATACTACACTTCCTCCAGCTCCAGAATCCAGAACAACTTCAATGCTGGTTCCATTAATCAAGACTGGTGCCTTGAGAGGGGCAATACCAATTGAGCTATCCTCAATGTTCTTTATGGTCTCAGCATCCTCAACTGTAGATAAAGCATTATTTCAATATCAATAGTATTTAAATAATGAATATCCTCTTCCAGCATCAAGATTTCTTGTTGAGATTCATATGAAGTATTTCTGGCACAATCACTTGAATTATCATCCAGTGCTATTGTGTCATCAGAATGCTCCTCTGTTTGTTCCACAAGATTTATCTTCTTGTCACAAACATGGCCTTTCTTCCAAGGCTTGTTGCACTTGAAGCAAGTGTTTGTTGAATACTTTTTAGGTGCAACAGGGGCAGAAGGTTTACCAACCTTTTCCAGAGGTTTCTGTTGGTAATTGGAGGGTTTCTCCCAGTGGTTCTAGAAATGAATCTTCTGGAATCATACTTGTTGTTTAGAAGAATCTCATTACAAGTTTTGATGAAAGAAGAAGGTTCTCTGGTGGACTCAGTCCTAGCCACAATCAATTCTCTCAAAGACATTGGTAATTTATAAAGGATCCTGTCCTTCCATAACTCAAACTCCATTTTTGGGTCCATAGCTCTCAATATTTTTACAAGTTTCATTTAGAACTCAATAGGTTTATTAGTAGAAGAACTATATCTAGTTTCCTCATACCGCCTTTGTTGAGCCATTCTAAACTTGGAGCTTCCAAATTGTGCTTTAATTAATTTTTTCCAATCTTCCAAATGAGTAATCATTCCTATCCAGGAGGACAGATTCATACCACATTAGGGCTACATTGGTAAATAAAGAAATTGACTTAGACATAATTTCCTCATCTGGAAGTTTGTGAGAGTTTTTCAATTTTTAAATTCTGCAAATGAATTTCTGCCAATCAGAAGAAGAATCACAGGACAGATTCATACCACATTAGGGCTACATTGGTAAATAAAGAAATTAACTTAGACATAATTTCCTCATCTGGAAGTTTGTGAGAGTTTTTCAATTTTTCAATTCTGCAAATTAATTTCTGCCAATCAGAAGAAGAATCACCATCAAATGTTGGATACTGGTCAAGATTTGGCCAATTCTTTTCATTTGAAAGAGTCTTCTTAGTAACAGCTTGTTTCTGAGTAAGAAGCAGCTGTAACTTCTCTGATTGTGCAGTAATCTCATTGTTTAATCCCTCTGTTGAAGATCCTGGTTCATCATCAATTTTTGATGGAAACTCAGTGGTATCTACAGGTATTTCTAGAACTAATTTTACTTTAGATGAACTATCCACAGGTAACCTTGGAGCATCCTGCACTATATGTTCCTTTAAAGAAATGTCAGAATATTTTTGATCATTAAATAATGAGTTCAATTTCTCTTCAATGGTTGTTAGTCTGGTTTTCACTCTTGGAAGACTAGATAAACTCTCATTGATTGTTGCAAAAGATAACTTATTTTTATTTTGAAAAGATGAATAATGATCATTAAATCTTTTCAGATTCATCTTATCTATCTCCAGCTCCTGGCAATAGATAGACACAGTATCTTGTTATTTAGACAAATCATTTTTAATATTTTGCCATAAAGAAAACTTCTTTTCATGAGTTGCTTTATAATTAAACAAATCATCAGAAACTCTCTGCGATTCACTCCTTAATGATTGATAACCCTGTTCAGTTAAAAAACTATTAAACGTTTGAGTTAATTGCATATTTTTCATAATATGATTTTGCTTTGCAATAATTTCTCTCAAATACTCATCATTAATTTTTGATACATCTGGAGCATTCCTCAATAAGGAAACAGAGTAACTTTTCAGATTCTCAAAAAACTCAGGATCCAGTGTTTCATCAATAACAGCCATATCAGGATTTATCATTGAAGTAGCAATTAACACTAAAGGATTAGATACATGAGTGATTTGTCTACTACTCTCAGCCTCTACTGGTCTCAAGGTTTCATCTCCTCTTGCAGAATTACCTGAAGGAGCTGAATCAGCTACAATAAATGGTACTTGAGAATCAATAGAGGGGATTACCAAGGTTTTCTGGGCAAGATCATATTGTTTTTTCTTTTTCTGCCTCCTTGATAAGGGTGAGTAGGTGTGGGGTTGAATTGGTTGGGTCTTGATGGACCTGCTTGAGGCAACTGAGTCTGTTGATTTTGCAAAAGGTAATCCCACTGAGTGTTCAGCCAATCCCACTGCCACTTGGATACTTCCACTCTCTCTGGCTACTGGGGAGCCAATTTTTTGAGATCCCTGGGGGGAGGAAGTCTCCTCTTCTCTTGAAGAAAAGCATCTATTCTTCTTATCCTTTCTTCTAGAGCATCTACTCTTGACCTCAATTTCAAGTTTTTGTCCTCAATTCTTTTATATGTGTTGAAAGGGTCTGTACTTGTTGTGGTAGTGGAATCATTTTTATTTTGAAGCCTTTTGGAAGTCCTTCTGGGGGGTTGACTAAAGGTTTCTGTTCCTGAGTTGTTTCTACCAGAATTTCTACTTCCTCCATTTCCACATCCTGATTGGGTCAATGATTGATTAATTTGAGATAATTTTTTAGTTAAAGGAGAACTCACAGAAGTAGCCTCATCATAATCAATCAGATCCAATTCCTCTTCATGTGCAGCATAAACACCTTGATCAGTCATTTTTTTAAATTTTATAAACTGAAATGAGGGAGGGAAACAATAAGATGAATTAGTTTTTATTTTTACTTTTTTTTAAAAGAAAAATAATAATAAAAAGAATAAAAATAATTCAGGATAAAAATCAGCTAAAATAATAATCAATTTATTTATTAATTCAAAACAATTTAATAACCAGGATTATAAAATAATCAACTGAAGAAATAAATTTAAACTTTTATTAACAAATTTATGATAATTATTATCAGGATTTTAAATCAACTGAAAAAATAATTAATTACCAGGAGTTAATGTCAACCGAAATATTTAAATATGAATTTTATTTTTATTAATTATCAAAAAAAAATTCATTGTCAGGACAATTTGTCAACTGGAACAAATAAATTTTAATTTATCAGGACAAAAGTCAACTGAAAACTATAATAATAAATTTTAAAATATAATTTTATTACCTCTAGTACTAAGAGCACAATTGCTCTATCTTTTTCAACTAGGAAAAATAAAATAAAAAATAATAAAAAATAATTCCAATTTACTAGAAACCTCCCCCTGTAAAATGAGCAAATTAATGCCACTTACAGAGTGCTGAGTAAAAGGAAATACTTAGAGAATGAAGAGTGCAAAGGGACCTACAAATAGTAATTACAATAATTACCACAAAAATATATGACTCTAGTCAATATATGAGCCTAAGTTTTGGAGCGTGGTTCAATTCCCGTTCGCAGAAAAAATATAAGTCACGTGATATATGATGTTTGTCATTTTTGTCATCCACTTGTCCTTATAGGTACCTTGATGGCGATGGTCCCCACAGTCTACGTCCTCAAATAACAATGCACCGTCAATGATTTGGAAGGGTCCCCAACTGTCGGTGGTCCTCTTGGTCTAGAAGGTAGATTTTGAGGTATTAAAAGGGTTTAAAGGTTTTAACAGACTTCTTAAAGAAATGGTACATATTTCTCTCAATTTATAGTGATCTTTACTCAAATGATAAGAGGTGGGACAAAATATTATTTTTATTTATAGATTAAAATTACATGAATGTAACTAATAAAATAATAAAGAATAGTAATTTGAGTTGTAAATAACAATGTGTAAGATAAATAAGTAAGTAAGGAATGAGATGAAATTACAACAATTGAGGGCCTTTTATAGGCAAAAATACATGAAATGAAGACACGTAGATAACACCACCTAATACAAGGGTGTGAGAAGAAAACTGAATGTAAAAAGAATGTATATGAAATAAATAAAAATAAATTAATTGGTACGTCAACAAGGGTATCATTCCCATTTGCAATAAAATAAGAGTTCCCTTGGACTGTCACAATTAATACAACATATTTTACTCAAATATATTGATTTCATGGAAATCCACTTCTCTCAGTAAAAGTATTTGATAATTTTAAGAATTTTATTATATTATTTTTATTCCCACTCAGCTGTAGTATTGAGCACGGTGTTACGGAGTAAAAATGTATGGGACAATTACTTAATTTTATTAATTATTTATATTACTTTATACACTTAGCTAATTAATTGTAAGTAATACATAAGTAAGTACAAAATAATTAATTATTGATAAGCATTAAAACAAGTGTAGCTTTATCTCAGTAAAAAAATAAATTATTTTACTGGGTTAGTCTCAAGGCCTGGCTGACAGCCACAGTGTTTTTTAAGAGCTATATGTGATTTTGTTGTCATGAAAAATGATAACTTAAGCAATTGGTTTATTGTAGGGAACGATATTTTAACCAAGTATGGCATAAAATTGGATCCATCAAACCAATGTTTCACAATGGGGATGAATGGAAAGAGAAAATTTAAGATTTCCTCCCCTAAAAAATTATTAAAACCAGAATTGAGCACATGTATTTTGTTGCTCAATATAAAGGAAGATCTACAAAAGAAATGCTTCTTTTGGAGAACAAATTTCTGGTGAGGATAAAGATTCCATAATTAACTTAATAAAATCTTTTCCTATGGCCTTTGCTCATGGGTCACATGAACTGGGATTAGTTAAAGAAGAAATGAAAATTTCATTGTCTTGTCCATTAACTGATATACCACCTAGTTTAAAGAAAAAGCCTTATCCTGATTCTCCCACAAAGAGAAAAGATATTGAACACAATATCTCTACCCTTTTAAAAATGAATATTATTGAAAAGGTAGTTGAAACACCTAAATATTGGGTTATCTCACCTGTCCTAATTTCTTATGATATCACTAAAGTTAAAACATATAAACAATACAATTACAATAAATCTCAATGGTATTTATAAATTCTTTGAATAGTATCTCAATTTATTAAATCTATTTTTCTACAAACTATAGGATTTTAAGCCATATATAATTAGTGAGATTATAATTACTGAGACCCTTATATTTTAATACTTATTGGATTTGTACTACAGTATTCATATAGGACCATTAAAATTTTCTAGAAACTGACCATTCAAGCTAGTTCACGTCTTTGTACTTGACCTCAGCCTGACGTACTGCTACTGAATTATTTGCTCCTTGAGGCAACCTAGTGAGCTGAAACCTTCCCAAAGGAGTCTCAAAAGTTGTAAGTGGCCATGAATCTGTGTGAAGTTCCCTTTCATTGTAACCACCCATAATATCACCCAAACCATAACACACCCTTTCAGCAAAAGCTTCTACAAAGTCATTAACACTTTGCGGCATCCCAGAATCCTTGATAGTGACTCTATTCAAGGCTCTAAGATCATGAAACACCCTCAGCTTCCCATTCTGCTTCTTTACACAGAAAAACGGACTTGAGTAACTAGATGTTGATTGTTTGTATAAACCAGTCCTGACTCTTTCCTCAACTATCTCTACAAAATCATCCCTGATAGCATCTGGAATTGGAATAGGTTTGATTTGCCAAGGTTCATGACAAACCACAGGAATCAAGTAAGGTTTCCCAAAAGAGTGTTTCAACACACCCCTTTCCTCTTCCACAAATGCCACCACATTCTCCCTCAGCACAATAACTTATTTTCCTCATCAGACAACCACCCATCAGGACCAAAATTAACAACTTTCAACCTTTCCACAGTCACCCTAGCTGTCTCTACAAAATCAAAAGGATTAGTCACCAGAGGAGTACAGTATGTATATCTTGACATTGGAGGTCTCTTCAAAGAAGGATTAAAACCCACTGGCATAGGCTGATTCAAAGGCCTAATCTTCTGCGCTACCTTCTTATAATTTGCAGCTCCACCTTCCACTTGAGGGATCTGCAGGATATCTTCACCACCAGACCTGGAAAAAAAACAAAGGGTTTCCCCATTGCTCACACGTGTGGCCAAGTTAATGTTTTTGAAAGGTGTAGAAGAAACCCTAGCGGTGCACAATTGGGAAGACTTAATTTTATTCCCCAATCTCACCACTCCAAAACTATTCTGCAATTCCACATCTCCATCTTCACTTCCATCTTTTAAATCTTCAAATATTTATTCATATTCTGAATCACATCTTTAAAAATTGTGCAGTTTATCATCATGCTGGAGCCCCAAAAATTGATCTTGCTGATCTTCTTTCTTCAAAAATTTTGTGCAGTTTAACCTCATGCTGTAGGCCCAAAAATTGATCTTGATGATCTTCACAAAAATATTTCTTATCTTCTTTCTTAATTATCTTTATATTTTTTTCTTGATTTTCTTCAGTTATCTTGAAATTTTTCTTTTCTTTTCTTGAGTTTTCTTCCATCCTACAAAAGTAACCAGGGGTTTCCCCAATTCTCACAGACATGGTAAAGGTAATGTTTTTGAAAGGTGTAGAAGAAACCCTAGCAGTGCACAATTGGGAGGATTTACATTTAGATCCCAATCTCACCACTCCACAGCTTTTCTGCATATCTTTAAATAAAGATATATAATCAATATTCTTATTTAAACTTTAATTAAAAATAATTGATAATCATGAGAGAGAACTGATACTTGTTAAAAAACTTGAAGAATACTTGCAGAGAAGAGAAATATTAAACAGAGAAAATTTGAAATCCACTTGGTATATCTCCAAGGGAGCTGACCTACTACAACTTGGGACTTCCTCAATTTGGGGAGAGGTTGTAGAACTTGGGTTATCAGCCCTCATCACTCTAAAAAAGACAGACTACCACTAGATCCTGAGCCACATTCCAAAAAACCAGAGGGAGAAACTACTTCTCTTCTTCTCCTACCTCAATCCATGCACTGGCAGATTGAAGACAAACCAGGCCTGGTCTCCCAACCATCCTCTCCAGGATATGATAACCTCATGTGAAGCGTCCTTTCATCTTCACCAGTTAACTCCAAACTTACTCCCACATCAAACTGATAACCAATTCTTTCTTGAAATTCCATCAAGAATGGCCCACCCAAACATCTTTTACAGTCCCTTTGGCAATGTAAAAATGAAACTTCCCTGAGGCTCCACCAACATCTAACTTCACATACTCAGATTTAACAACCAATTTGGTGGAATGGCCACCAATCCCTCTCATATTTCCACCAATACCTGTTTTGATGGGGAGTCCCAGATGAGTTGCCTCAAACAAAAAAATCAGGTTAATCTGAGAACCTGAATCCACCAATTCCCTAGCCTCCCTGCCATTCAGAGTGACATTGAAATAACCCAGAGGTGCAGAGAAATGAGTTTCCAGCCCCTCAAAAAATTTTTCAGCAGAATCACAAATGTATTCTACCTCCCCAGAAGAAACCCTTCTCCTGGTCAACAACTTTTTCTGCCTATCAGCTAACCCAGGACTGATAGCATAAAACTCCCCATAAGTAAGGGAAACCTGATCCTGATTCATCCTTTCCAGGAAAGAGTCCATAAAATTAGCTTGGCCAGAAACCACTGGCCTCTCAAAGTGAGCTCTATGCTTCACTACCTTTGTCCTAGAAGATTCTTGAGGACCAGAACCACCAACAGATTTTCCATCAACAGGAATCAAACCAGATCCCTCACCAGAACCTTTAACTCCAGCAGGAATTGGCAATGAAGCCAAAGGAAAATCCTCCTCAGAGTCAGAATAAACATCCATAGGCATTGGCTCACCATTCCCGTCCAATGCTCCAAAACTAGGGGGTCCCATATCTTCCATACCCTTCTGCATTTTATACAGCTCCTCTTTTCTGTACTTCTTCCTAGCTGCACCCAGATTAGGATCGAACTTTGAAGCCATAGGCTTTGGTTGGGCCTGAGAACTGCTCTTAGGCCTTCCCGCCTTTCCTGCTTCCACATCATAAACACCAGCCAAGCATTCCCGACTTGACTTTCCACCACAAGAGTACAACTCCAAGCCACCAAAGAAAGATTTAAATGAGACTCTATTAGCCTCCTTTCCCTTGCCCTTTCCATCATCTCCACCTTTACCAGAAGAAGAAACCTCATTAGACAACTCTTCAAACCTTGGCTTCCTTCAGTTGACATTATGTCTCCTCTTCACCAAGTCCACTGGAGCCTGACCATCATTAGGCTTCACAAAAGAGCCATATGGGAACTTGAACACTTTCCCATCAAATTCTACCTTCCCTTCAGACACATCCCTATTCAGTGCCCAAAAATTATTGGACTTGTGGCCCTTCCTGCTGAAATATAAGCAGTACTAAGGATCACTCCTACCAACCCTCCTATCAAAATCTCTAGGCTGAGAAGGAGCCTTATTGGCCTTCTGAGCCTCCTGAAAAAAATAATTAGCTGTTTTGTCAGATCAGCCATCTGCTCCACTACTGGATCAACCTCTTTAGGCTTCTCAGGAGCCTTTCCTTTTTTCACACTTTCCTTCTTCCTAGATTCCCTTACATCTTCAGCAAAAGCTTCACTGACCTTGCTAACATACTTAGTGCTAGCTTCTTGGAAAGAATCCTCTTCCAACAGTTTGAGAAGACCCTCCACAAACTCCTTCACCACAGAAAGAGCAGGCAACTTCTGATTCCCATTAGGAAGAATTTTCATCTTATCCTTCCTTGTCAACTCCTTCAGCACATCAATTCTGAAATTCCTTGCCAGAGCAGACCAGAAAATATCCCTTTCAGATTCATTACTCTCCAACTACTACATATCCACCAAATAATCTACTACTGGCTCCAACTGAGCCAGAAACTTCCTACAAGTATGGAGGTTGTCTACCCCTCCATTAGATTGCCATTCATTTGCTATTATATTGAGATCCACCATTGAATATCTGGATCACCACCTGTCTGTCATCTGCAGACACAACTTTTTCCAATCCTTTTTCCTGGAACCCTCCATAGCAGCAACCTCCTTCACCAGAGCCTTGTCACCAATGTAGAAGATGACTTGCTTCACCATGTGCATGTGAGAAGCACCATCCACATTCCCAGAAGCCTTAAACAGCTCCAGAAACAACTTCACATTCTCCCCCATAAACATGGCCCCTTCCAGGACTTTATCCTGACAGAAGGCCTAAAAAAAACAGGAGGATTACCATCCTCAGAAGCACCAACAGTGCCACTACCACCACTAGAGAAAGAGGGTCCAGAAGCCATGGTCCAATAGATTCCAGAAAACCAACCTCCAACCAAAGAAGAGAGTCCAAATGTTACAGAAAGTCCAAAAAGCTAAGAAATCCTCATCCCATGTTGGGCAACAGAAATTTAGACAATCCTCTAGTACTAGCTATAGGCCTTGAACAAGGGAGTTGGAGTAAAACTGGAGAGAAAAACCCCTGTCCCTTTGAGAAATACCAGGTGAGATTTATTTGCTACAGCAAATTAGAGACTGTTACAATACCGCTTCCAACACACTTCTTGACTGCCTAACAAGTCAAGAAAGTAGCCTAGATAGACCACAGACCAATGAGAACCTGAAATGCAGAAAATACACACCAGAAAACCAAAACACTGTGTACTTGTTGCACAGAAAACAGCAATAATACTTGATGCAGCTTGCAAAGCTACACCAGAGAAATCAGTTGCCAAAGTTCAGTTAAATGAAGAACTAACCTTTCAACAAACACAGCCAATTGTGGCCAAAAAAACAGTGAAAACTGAGTGAGAAACAATGATATAATTACTAGATGGTTGTATGATAATTAAAGTTGCCCCAAACTGTCTTATTAAGTATGTACACACAGACCACCACCTAAAAAATCCATGAACAGCAACAAATTTGGCGCTTTTGACAGCCAAATTGAATAAAAACCCTCTAGAAATGCTTTCCAGCCTTCTATGACCAAGGCGGGCGGGCAGCCCGCATCAGGCGGACTTCTCTGAAGCCAGAAAACCACTAAAAACCTCCAGTAAAGCCCAAAATACTAAGAAAAATCTACAACTACTAAAACCCTTAAAGCACAAAATTAAGCTATGACAACATTGAGACATAAAATATAGAGCCAAGTTAGCTCTACTGATTGGCGCTAAGCACTTAACCCTAAGACTTAATGTTAGCCTGTAAAACATGAAAAACAAAGTTAAACAGCTATCTTTTAGAAATGAAAAGTGAGCAAATGACCCCTTAAAACTTTGAATATGAAAAATATCATCAAGACATCAGATATAGAGAAAAACCGGGGCTATCCAACTGTAGTTCCCACATACCTAAAGTCTTAATATTAACTGAATGAAAAATAAAATACAACTAATTCTTCAACCAATGTCAATTGAGACATACAAAACAGTGCCAAACAGACCAGCAAAGACCTCTGCCAATGTTGGAAGACCACAATGTGAAATGTCTAATAACCCAATTATTAGAAAAAATAATTGCAGAAGATAATTGGGTTATAAGGATTTTTATTTGCAATTAATTTAATTGCGGATTGGTCAACTTTGATACCCCCTAATTAAATCTATTGCTACTATTACCACTCTTGGTATTTACAATTTAGTATCTCTAGGAATTTCAAAGTAATAATAATAATAAAATTATCTACCTTTTTATTGAGTAATAAATTATAAAGAATTAAATATGTACAAAATATTGAAATCCTGAGTTACCTTACCTTTCATTGCCATTGGACCGCTGAAAAATCTTCAAGACCAAAAGTGCCCCTTGAAAAAAATAGTCAAGGATTTCCTTTTCAAGTGCATTCCAAGACTTTGCATTCTGTTACCCCACATTCCATGTTCTTTTTTGGTTTCTTAATGGGTTTCAAGGCTATATTGGGTATTTTAAAATGTGAATTTCAATGGGGATAATTGTTATTATTAATGTTTTAATTGCTACTGTTGATCCCCCTTATTTAGAAGTTATTTTGGCCCTTTTCTTTCTTTCTTTAGTTGTCTATTTAAAGAATAACACACATATATTCTGTTTTTGGGTTATTTCTATATTTTGATGGATTATCCTGTGTTATTCTAATTTTTTGGCCTGTGAAATGGTTCTTCTTTTGTGTTGGGAAAGCCTTTTGGTTACTAGGCTTGTGGTACTTCTTGAAGTGGATGAAATGAGGAGATGAGTGCCCTCAGAGCGCTGTAATTTCCAGGGATAGCAGTGTAATGGGTCTAGGAAAACAAGGGGTGGACACCAGGGATTTATGGGTATATAAGGAGGAGGTTTTTGGGATATTACTCTACATTCTTTGCATCACCATTTAAATATAGAACCAAACAATTACAATACAAGTTCAATAGTACTGTTAAAGTCTTTTAAATATTGTTTTAAATAATTAGTTCTATTTTTCTACCAACTGTAAGCTGTATACCATTTATAATAAGTGAGTTTAAATTACTGAGACCATTATATTTAATTATATTTTAATACTTAATTGGTTTTGAACAACTCCATTCATACTGGACCATTCAAATCTTCTAGACAACTGACTACTCAAGCTATTCACATCTCTGTATTTGAACTCAGACTGACATCATCCCTAAACTTCATGTTTCACCATGTTTTGACCTCTGTTTGTTTGAAAGCCCTGTAATTTACAAATGAAAGTTGTTTGAGAAAGTTCTTGCATTGGTATGGTAACCAAGGAAATTGTAAGAATATGGACATTTTAGAATATTTCATCCTGCCACAGTCATATTTTTAATGATTTTTATTGTGATTTTACTTTTTTGCAGGATCGTTAAGCTTTCATTATGATGAAAATTGGATTTAAACCTAGCCATTGATCTAACTTTAAAAATTCATATTAAGTCCAATTAAATGAACGGCTGTACATGCTCTTAATCTAATAAATTTATTTCAAGAAGAATTCTGTGAGGTGTTTTCACCGCGCAATTGATTAAGATTTTTTAATCCGTTTTGTAATGTTTTACTACTTAAAGAATATACGTAATCTTTTTTTGCGGTCCAATTTTGAAAATAAGATTGTGCTAAAAAATTTGACAGGTTATATCGACATTGGAGTCTAAGTGAGATACTTTGCATGAATACTGACAAAGTTTCTTCATAAACTGTCAGAAATTCATCGATATATTTATCTGCCATCATAGTGGTAGAATTTTAATGATAAGCACATTTAATAACAGTTAAATTGAATGTTACCTTGGTGAGAGGTAGAAAACAGATTCCAGGTGGTGTTTCTAATCATCATGACTAGAGTTATCGATATCTGATATATGAGCTCATACAAAATCATTGTTGAATCTTCCCATTTTTCAAGAATGGTACACATTTCTGATTTCAGATATTCTGGGCAGTAATCCAATGACAATAGGTTCGTTAAATAGTTTTTCACTTTATATACTATTTCATGAAAGCTTGCTTCCGGCTGATTTGCTTTCTGCTTCAAAAATTCAAAATAAATGGCATCAAAAGTTTCTAATTTAAAACACATAGCAAGAAAGAGGGAAAGATAATATCTTTGATCAATTTCTTCACATTTTTGTGGATTAAATCATTGAAATACCTGAAGTAAGTGTAGTAGAGCTTCTATGTGTGTTTATCATTCTATCACGCCACAAGACTTCATACTGTTCCCTGTTTAGTTTCTTAGAACTAGATTTCCACCTTTTGAGGTATTCACACTTTAACTCAAAACATCTGGAAAAATAAGTTTCAAGATTGTCTGCCGCATGATTGAGAAAAATTTCAATTGTGTGAAATTCTTTTTTGGCGCCAACATATGAAATATAGCTAAGTCCTATGAAAGAATCTATATATCAAGATAATTGTTGACTTTCTAAATCATTTTGTTTTTCTGTGATGTATTCACCATTTCTCTTTCCAATTTTTTTTAGCAAAATAACATTTTTCCATAGGCTTTGAACTGGAAAAGGAACTTCATAATTTCCAATCATTAATCAAAGTTTACAAATAAAAGAGAGGCTTTTCCTACCTCTTGAAAAGGTAATATTTAAATTTAAAAAAATAAGCCATTCGGTAAAGCCTTTGAACGTATGTCTAGTTTTTCTGTTCTGAGATATCACCGAGTGAATTTGGGGTTTTCCAGGTTTATCTAAATGGATTACTCCAAAATGTGATAGAAATTAGGGGTTTCCGCCACAAAAAAGAATAAGTGGAGCCCCCAAACAAAATGTTTTATAACTTTTGTATAACTTCCTGTGGAAGAAGCCCGAAACTCACTTTTCATCTTCTCCAACCTGTCTGTTGTAAGTTTTCCCGATGAAACCCCATTTTCAATCCATTGAAAATAGATGCCAGAGATTTTTTCAAGTGGATCCTTTTTTGAATTAAAACTAGACTTTCTAGGACTAAATTTCACATCCAGAAGACTAATTTTTGGGAATGATTCTTGAAGATAGAATATATTTTTATTTGGTGGCGGCCAAGAAGTTTGAAGATACAAATCAAAGACTTTTTTTTGATAAAACTTGCAATAGGTACTCTTAAGTATCAGTTTTTGGAATTGTAGAGCATGTTGTATTGCATTTACTTTTGCGATTGTAGGAATAATTCAAGTGAAAATTCATTTTATAATTTATAAACTCAAATTTTAAGGACTCACTTTTTGTTCCATACAAATTTTCAAGTTTTGTGTTGAAAGATTTTGCTTCCGTAACTTTCATTAAAAGATTTATTACTTTTGCAAAATGAGCTTCAATATCTAAATTTTTCTTTTGATAAGCTGAAATCTCTTCAAGTAAAACTTGAATAGATTCCTGGTCTTTAGCATCATGAAATAACTGCTGATGAAAAAAAAAAATCTCTACCATTATTATTCATGTTTCAAACTTTCTACAACATTTGTAAATTATTGTATGCTGTTGCGAAGCTTGAAAATCCAGATGTGCTTACCTCGATATTTTTTTCCGTTTTAAGTTTCGGAAAGCCATGTTTAGCTTCCCAATCGATAACTTTGAGACAATAAATTAAGTTAAAAACTACATCTGAAATCAAAAAATACCGTCAGTAAGATATACTCTGAGTATTTATTCATTAATATATTACCTCCTTCTCGTTCAATTTTAAGTTCTTCCACTGACAATATCTTCTCAAGTAAAATTGGGTGACATTGTAACCTAGAAAGAAAACCTTTTATCTTTTCCTTGAGGTGATTAATATTTTTAAGCAAAGCAATTGTGTTTTCCTTAGTTTTCACAAAGATTGTTTCTCGTTCCCAGTAAATTAAAGAAAGGTAAGAAGCCATTTGACGATTTTGGGACCAATAGCTAGATTGACGAGAAAAATCTAGAAAATCTATTAAAATGGGTGTAAAAATACTTCCTTGTGAAAACAGGTTGATATTATGGAGTAAGTCACCAGCCCAACTAAGTCCAGTAAGGACGAGCATCATTAATCCTTTTAGAAGTTCCTCAACTTCAAGATTCATGCACAAGTCTTCGATTATAAGATATTTCAAATAAGCCTACGAAAAGTCTCAAGTCATCCGAAGGGTAAAGAAATGAAAACATTACTCGAGAAGTTAAGTTTAACTAGAAATTGTACAGTAGGTAGAATGTCTGCTAATTTATCTCGTGCCAACCTCAATGATGAGCCTATTAAAACCATTGATATATGGACAAGAAAGACAGAAAAGCAAATGTAAAAATATGAGTAAATTTTTAAATAAAGATTATTAAATATTTCCATCAGCTTACTAGACAATTGTGCCTTTTTGCTCTTTGCGTCCTTTTCAATTCCTTTGTCAAGCACTTCGCCGAGTAATTTTGCAGGCACAAAATTTGTCTCATATTGGAAATCAAATGTCCAAGGGAAATATTTTTTGTTTACTATTTCTTTCCCTCGGCCTTTGGCTGTCAATTTTTCCACTTGCCTGTTTGGTCTCAGGCAGTCCTTCGCTTTCGGGAGGTGGGCCATATCATGGTTGTTGGCAACCAAGCAGGTGATCATCATAAACTGAAGCAATACCATCCCACAACCAAGAAGATAAAACAAAGAGAGCCTTATTTTTTCAAAGCTTCTCTCTTTTAAAGTTAGGGTTTTCAAATCTGAGAGTTATTTTAAGTTGATGATACCAAGATCCAGGTACAGTGGTATCTGAAACAGTTGAAACAAAATCAATAAATTTCACAAACTTTTGGACAGGACAAAAAATTGGACAGCAGATTTTTTTTGACAGTTTCACTTCATGAAACAGCTCTGGAATGGATGTAATGGGGCGAAATGACAGGGAAAATGAGACGCTCTAAAGGGACCGCCTTTTTGGCTGCATCGGAGACCACCTTTCCATTTTTAGTATATCCCGGCTGCAGTGTGAGTCACTTTCCATCAATTTTTTATCCCACACTTGCCAACACTATGCAACAAGTAAGATATCCCTGATGGGGAAATTTATGCATGAGTTGGGGATGTTGTAGGGAGTGACATAAGGACAGAAAAATAAATGTAAGAAAAATATGTGCAAAAAAAAAATATAAGTGAGAAAAATAAGATGTATCTTGCGACAATGAAAACTTTTGTTTTTTAATTTTTTTTCTAGACAAAATGATTTTTTTGTTTCCTATTTTTTTAGTTTTTTTTTAGTTTTTTTTTTTTTGAGAAAAAAATTCTAATGGTTGCAAATGATTTTTCGTACACTTACTTTTCTGACATTTTTTTTCTGACCTTATATATATGACCCTCCTCATACTTGGTGCGTAGTGTTAGCCTTGGCCATATATTAACAACTAGTAAATTTTAATCACTGTCTTGATTATTAGAACATATCTTCCTATGACAACTAAGTGGAGTTTACGTAGCCAGACAAGCAAAGTAAGGTTGTTGTGTGAAAGTAGTCAATAACTCGACTGCGACGGACACACAATTTTTGTCCAATGACTAAACACCACAAGAAATTGAAGACATTTTATATTACACGTCACCGTCACCTAAACGTTTCACCTGTCGGTTGCGATTTCCTTCATTTTTCACCAAAAAAGATGAAAAATGACCAAAATATCAACCGACATATGAAACGTCTGGGTGGCGTATAGCATAAATCGTCGTCGACTTTCTTGTGGTGAAAATAATACCATCTGTCTGATAGGGGGTGTTAAAAAACAGGATTGGTAAAAAGTGGTGAGATGGCTGATTGGGAGGAGAACGAGCTTTTCTTCGAAACATCGAGATGGATATATGATTTGTTTCTCTTTGCACATACATAATACATATTGAGTGAGTGAGTGAATGAATGATGGAAAGAAAGTGAAAGAGGAAAAAAAAAAAGGTGATTGGAATATCACTAATATTACTTTGACCAATCATACCAACACTCTATTCACACGATTGAAATCACAGTTAACATGAAAGCTGTCATCCAGCGAGTCGTTTCGGCTTCTGTCTCCGGTACATTCGTGATTTATTATGGAGTGGGTCATGATTGTGTTTTCCTCCATATTGATATATGTTCTTTGTTAATAGTCAATGGAAATATTGTATCAAACATCAATCGAGGGTTGTGTGTACTCGTCGGCGTAGGCAGCGGTGCGTTGATATCGTTTAACTTGAATGTTTCATTGTTGATTATGATTTGACCTCTTTAACGAAACAAACATTTAATCTGTTTTATCATCACCTACCCATCCTATCTGTAGATGATCAAATGGACGATATCGATTATATTGTGTCAAAAGTGTTAAATCTCCGTTTATTTCCTAGTCGTCTGACTGAAAACCAAGATGAAGAATCCAATTCCATCTTTAAGGAGAATAAAACTTTAGAAGCGTGGAAACATAATGTCAAAGAGATTGAGGGTGAGGTCTTATGTGGTGGGTAATTGTTGACGGTACCAACATATGTATATCTTCGCTATAGCTTTAGGAGTGACCCCTAGAACAAATTTGAATATCTTTGCTGATAATCTTGTCCTTGTGACTTCTTCATCTCCTTGAATCATTTATCACTTGATTGGGTGACCGCATGAAATGGTCCATTTTTTTATTGACTTTTTTTTTCACTTGGTTTGATGATAGTGAGTCAATTTACTTTGATGGCCAAAACGAAAAAAGGCACAAAACCCGATTTTCATCATGCTATGGTCTGTGGTCATTTTCCCTGATAACTTTTTCTCTTTTCATCATTTCCAACATCTCATCAATTTTCATAAAAATTTAAAAATTAAAAAAAAATCACTTAAAATTAATGTCTTTTTTATTCTTTTCATATTCCTATTCTCTGACAACAACGATGTCATAATCTGTTCACTTTTGACTTGCGGACCAAGAAAAGTGAATTGTGTAAAGAGTTCTATGATTTGTTTCTCCAGAAAATGAAAGATGCTTATATCTTAGATCGAATTAAAGGTGATCATCGAATTCTTATTTGACATACATGGATAAAACTTTCTTATCAATCATGTATTTCGTCATGGTTATATCAAAATGTTGACCTGAATTATTTTCTGCATATATTACGCTTCTACTCTGCGGGTGTGTTACATTATAATTCTCATCCATGTACAAACAGACGGTCGTTTTGGAGCAATGATGGACGTACAATTAATTAACGATGGACCGGTAACGATTGTGTTGGACAGCCGGGATAAATAACTGGAATTATTCCATCAAACTTAAAACAGATTAAACTATATAGAAATTATAAACATGATAGACAGTATCAAAGTTAGAAATCTGGCATATCAAAATCCCTCTTTTCTCTAACAAATCAGCCATGATTATTTTTTCATATATGGTAGATCTCGCCCCCAAACTCTTTTTTGATGATAATTGAAGTTGCTTTTTCAGATTTATTTTTGTTGCGTACAACAACATTTAAAGAATTTCAGATACCTAACTTGGATACCCCCTATTATAGATAGTTTAAATAGGGTAAATGATATCAGTTTCATGATAAGTATGAAGTTTTAAAAATTTCCAGTTCTTTCACTGACTTTGAAGTGTGCAATAATCATTTGGGCTAGTGAAATAACTAAAATTGTGATCAATTAAATTTCTTACAGCAACTACGCCCGTTACAGTAAAATATCTGTAACTACATGCATATTGCTCACATCATTTATCATAGAATTGTTCCTCGACACACTCGTTTGCATTAACATTAATTACTGAGCCCTAACAGATTTCTTCATGCTGTCATTTTCTGTCGAGGGGTCTCTTGGTCTAGAAGGTTCTAATGGAGGTCCAACGGGGCATTTAAGTGGATTATTGGACTTTTAAAGTCAAGGTACGTATAATTTATTTCTTTTGTTTACTTTACTCAAAATTCAAGAGGTAAGGGTTTAAAATATTATTATGATTTATATTTTAGAATTATGTTGATGTAAATACTAAACTTATAAAAAATAGTAATAAGTAATTTATCTAATAGATATGTTATAAAAATGGCAAGTAAAGGAATGAATCAAAAAGCACAAAAAGAGAAGGCCTTTTATAGGCAAAAAGAGAGAGATAACACAAGGAGTTAACAACTATCCCTAAGGGAGTGTGAGAGAAAAACTATTGAAAAGAAAGAATGTGAATCATAAAAAAGGTATACTAAAATGATGCATCAAATAAAAGGCATCACATTATTTGATATAATTTTAGAGTTCCCTTTAATTGTCACACTTAGTATAGAACATTTGAATTAAAATTTTATTTTAATTGAATTTTAAATTTCTTAATAAAGAAATTTGAATTTTTTAGACTTTAGTATTTCAATAAATTTTTATTCCCTTTTCATCTTGTTATTGAGCACAGTGTTAGGGAGTAAAAATATATGGGACATTATTAATTTTACTTAATTATTAAATTTACTTATTGTAATTAGTTAGTTTATTGTAAGTAATACATAAGTGAATATAATATAATTAATTAATAATAAGAATTAAAAAAGTGTGGCTTCATCTCAGTAAGATAATTAATTATTTTACTGGATAAGTCTAGTAGCCTGGCTGACATTTTCTGTATCAAAATCAAGGTTTTTTTCTTACTTTCACTGGAAATAATAGTCATATTTTAGTATATTTTACATGTAAGGTAGAGATATGAGCTGAATGCAAATGAAGTGATTGAGAAATAGGAAATTGTAGTGTTTATGATGTAGTGTAATAATCATGAAGAAATGGCAAGTAGAGGAGAAAGGTATCAGAAGTTGTGTGAGGCGAGTCTCACTTACAAACTGTCAGTGTATGCTAGTATCTAAGTATGATTTAATAGTAAATATTAATGGTACTACTACTTATTGATAAATGATGTAGTGATTAAACCTCAGGGGAAGACTAATAAAATAGGTATTCTCAATATAAACTCAAAATACTTGGATTTTTATGCGTGCTAGTGTCACCGGACGACCTACGCACAAGGTCGAGGATGTTCCTGTAAGTGAGATGAGGGATTTTAGAAACTTCTTCGAAGCACAGAGGAATGATTCGAGGAAATGATTCGAAGGTCACTCGAAGTAATAGCTATAGGTTCGAGGTTCGATCAAGAAGAATTATAAACTAGTTCCAAGGTAATAATAATTCTTAAAATCTCACGAAGGGTTGGCAACTCAATAATCAAAGATTTAGGATTTAGAAATGAATATTGAGAAGGTAAAAGAAAGATACAATAACAATGATTTAACTTTTAAGGATTTACCACTATTAATGTAAATACGATATTATAATTTAATTCTAAGGAATATCGAACCAAATACCCAACTCCTTTTATATCCTTTGTTCCTCCTCGCATTGACCTCCCTTCAATCGCAGCATTCCCATTCCATTGACCATTACTAACATACACTTAGACCCTCTCCACTAAATATCCGTCCATGCTCAACTTACCCCTTTTAATTAATTAACAAAACTTTAATGAAAAAAAACTACTACTATACTATTTCGTTGATCCTAGCGCTGTGCGTCGCTTATTGAAAAGGACTAAGGTACCCTATTGGGAGATTGACTAATTTAGATTTAGAGTTTAGGCTAGCGCAGTTAAATAGTAAGTACACAAAGGAAAATCGCAGTTGCTATGGAGAATTGCTTTCTGCGCTTTGAGTATAGATTTAGGACTCGATATTATTGATTTATTGAGTTAATTTCGCTTCGAGTGTCTTATGGCGCGTGACAGATGCCCGGGTATAAAAAACGCAAACTCCGTTGAGCTTGAACCATCTTCCCACACTAATTTCCCTTGCCTAATACTTTTTCCCTCATCTCTCAATTATTTATTTTATAATGAACTGCCCTACTCCCACACCCACGCCTCCACACCCTAAAGCGGATGGGGGAATAATCACACGACAATTTTCACAGACTTGCACGGCTTGTGAAAGCATGGAATATTTCTGTGTCAAAAGTACGGCGACTCGAGGCCCTCGCCAGAAATGCGAGTTTTGCCGTTGGCGGCGAGTGGCGTGCGATGCGTTGACGAAGAACGCGGAAATCGAAAAACGATTTACAAAAACAAAATTTTGGGTAGTTTGGAAGACCAAAGAGGTGGTCAAAGACATTTGGGATGTCTCGATCGAAGATGAACAATCGGTGGGGGAAAATGATAAGGAGATGAACAACGAGATCTCAACCTGGGTAACCCAGGCCACGAGCTCGAAGCGAGGTGTCGAGGAAGAGGTCGATGAATTGGTGGAGGAGGATGAAGATGAAGTCCCTGTTCCAGGGAGGGCACCCAAGAAACGTCGGGTGGTCATCGAGGACGATGAGGAAGAGAGAGAGGTAGAAATCGAAGTGGTGCCCAGGTTATTTCTGGAGCCTGATCCCATCTTCGAGGTAAGTTTTAATTGTTTTATTTCAAGGATGAAGTTACTGATGAGTCTTGTTTTAGACATCAAATAACCTGGAAGAGCCGATTGCGGAGCCTGCGCCGGTTATACCAACTGAGGCAAACCCTCCAGCCACGGAAGTAGTTGAAGAGCCCGAAGACACCCTGGACCAGGTGTGGTCAAAGAAACCTCGTCAAGGTCGACGAGTAAGGTTCGCGGAAGAACTATGTGGGGAGGTTGACGCTATTATTGACGCTGCTTCCTTCGACGTGGCGGAGGAGCTCTTGGAGATTGGAGAGGTGGTTCCGGTAGGAGAGGAGGAGGTATTTGATAAATGCAGGAAGGAGATAAGGGTAGTTTTGGAGAAAATGAAAAGATTGGTTCGAGAAAAATTAAAAGAAAAAATTTGAAATGAAAAGGAGATGGAAAGAAGTAGAAAAAAAAAATTGTATTTTAGTTTTATTTTATTTTTATTTTATTTTATTATTAGTATTATTTTTTTTTATTGTAGGTGAATGTTGTTAATTTTACAAGATTTGAGAGAGAGAAAAAAAAAGAGAAAAAAAAAAGAAAAAAGAAGTTTTAAATAAAAAATTTTAGAATTTGAAAGAAGAATTTTAAAGAAAGAAAAAAGGTTGTTTTAATTGAAGGAAGTTTTAGTGTTTTTAAAAGAAAAATTTTTATGTAAGAAAAGAGAGAGAAAAAGAAACGGTTTTGTGATTGAGATGAGTTTGTTAAATTGAGGATTTTAATTTTTTTTTTTTTTTTTTTTTTTAAGAAATTTTAGTTTGAAAAGAGGAGAAAGAAAAGAAAAAAAACAAAGTGTAGAATTTAAGAGAGTTTGAAAAGAAGATTTATTTGTTTCGAAGAATTATTATAGGGAGATTCAGGGGTTGAAGTTAAGTTCGAGGAAATGGTCGTGCCATACAGGATTTGATGATTCGAAGGAAAGAAAGTCTTTAAAAGAGAGAAAAATTTTTTTGAAAGAGAAATTTTTGAAGAGAATTTTAATTTTAAGAAAAGAATGTATTTAAAGAATTGAAAAAGAAAAGAAAGAAAATATTTAGAGAGATTTATGAGTTTTTTATTTTATTTTATTATTTATGTTTATTCTATTTTATTTTATTTTATTTTATTTTATTTTATTTTATTTTATTTAATTTAATTTAATTTAATTTAATTTTATTTAATTTTAATTTTGATTTTATTTTATTTTATTTTATTGTATTTAATTTTAATTTTGATTTTATTTTTAGTTGGTTTTGGAGGAAATTTTATAGAAAGAGAAGAAAGAAAAAGAAGAGAGAAAAAAGAAAACAAGGCTAAGAAATTTAAGAGGTGTTTTAGATTTTAAAGAAAGAAAGAAAAGAAAAGAAAATTTTAAATAAAGAAATTTTAAGGTTTTGGTTTTAAAGGATATTTCAAATGAAAAGATTTTAGGAGTTCAGGAGCGTTGGAAACATTGATGGCTGGTTCCCAGGATGTTTTGTCTGAGTCATTGAGGAAGCCTTCCCATTCCACGAGGTGTTGAAGTTTCCCCTTGCGTATTCTTGAATCAAGGATACGACTTACTTCCCACTCTAGATGATCTTCTACTTCGACCAGTTCCGGAGGGGGTTGGTTCTTGCCCGGGTATATTTCTCGAGCCAGTTCCAGGAGAGATACATGGAAAACAGGGTGAATCGCCTGCCATTTAGGAGGTAACTTGAGTTGAAATGCAGTTTTAGAGACTTCAGAGTCGATTTCAAATGGTCCCAAGCGCTTTTCAGCCAGTTTCTTTGATGGTCTTGTTGTTCGGATGTTTCGTGCATCGAGCCATACTTTGTCGCCTGGTTTAAAGGAAGGAGCAGATTGTCGATGTTTGTTGGCCTGTTCCTTGTATCTTCGAATCACTGATTCCAAATTTGTTTTAAGTTCTTCTTGGAGTCGTGATATAGTTCGAAGATAATGTTCCGCAGGATGATTAGTTCCTACATGAATTGAGTTGAATCGAGGATGTCGTCCATAAATGGTTTCGAAGGGAGATTGTTGTGTCAAAGAATGAGTCGAGTTATTATAAGCAAATTCGGCCAATGGTAGCCATGTGGTCCAATCGTCTTGTTGGTAACTAACATACATTCAAAGATATTGTTCGAGGATTTGGTTAACTCTTTCTGTTTGACCATTGGTTTCAGGGTGATAGGCTGTGGAGAGATTCCTCGTGATATTGAGTTGTCGACACAGTTGGGTCCAGAATGTGGATACAAACAATGAGCCTCTATCTGAAATTATATCATTTGGTAAGCCGTGTTTAGAAAATACATATTCTAAAAACAATTTTGACAAATGTTCTGCTGTAGCAGTAGTAGTGGTTTTAATAAAAATAGACATTTTTGAAAATCTATCTACTATTACTAATATAGCATCAAAATCATTAGAAATAGGAAGTTGAGAAATGAAATCCATCGATAAAGATTCCCAAGGTTTAGAGGGAATAGGAAGTGGTTGAAGCAACCCATGCTTCTGGTGACGGGGAGCCTTATTCCTATTACATTCGTAACAAGCTTTTATATAGGCCTTGATTTCCTTGGTCATACCTGGCCAGAAGAAATCCCTCGCTATTAACTGGTAGGTTTTATCAACCCCAAAATGACCAGCTAACAGAGAATCATGTGGACTATTGAAAATCCATAATTTTATCTCATTGTTGTCGGGTATGACTACTCTACCTTCGAAGACTAATAGACCTGATTCAATACTAAATCTTTTGGCCCCTTGCTTCGAGGGTATTTTGTCTTTTAACCCTAAACAATAATTGTCCTTTGACTGAGCTTCGAGGATGTTGGATAGTGGATTTCAAAAAGATTGAATTGTCATCAAATTAAGTTGATGAGTCGTTAACATTGATTCGTTGAAGATTGATTGCACATTTGCTGGGTTCTTGTCAGCAAATGCGTCCCCCCACTGTGGGTAAACGTCGTCCCGACGTGACAAGATATCTGGGACAATGCAGTTTTTTCCTGGGCGATAGGAAATAGAGAAAAAAAATTCAGATAAAAATTCAGCCCACCTGGCTTGACGCCTGGTTAACACTTTAGAAGACATGAAGTATTTCAAAGCATTGTGATCTGTTAAAATTTGAAAAGGACTATCTAGGCTGAGAAGAAAAGAACGCCATTTTTTAAGACAATGGATAATAGCTAAAAGCTCTTTGTCATGAATTTCATAATTTAATTCCGCGGCTATGAGTTTGCGTGACTCAAAAGCAACAGGATGAAACAAATTTGTTTCAGGATTTAATTGGGAGATGACCCCTGCAATAGCATAATCGCTCGCATCTGTCTCAACTATTGTCGAGGCCGAAGGATCAAAATGCCGAAGAATTGGGGCTGTGGTGAACGCCGTTTTTAGTGCTTCGAATTCCTTTCGTGCTGTAGAAGTAAAAACAAAAGGAATATCTTTTCTAAGAAGAGAAGTAAGATTGGAAATAGTTTTAGAGTAATCTTTAATAAATCTTCTATAGAAGTTTGCGAAACCCAAAAATCCTTGGAGTGATTTAATGTTTTTGGGCTCAGGCCATTCCAGGATTTTCTGGACTTTTTTGTCATCCATGACTAAACCGTCAGTGGACAACGTAAAACCCAAAAAATCAATTGATTTGAGGTGGAATTCGCATTTATTATGCTTGGCGTAGAGACAATGATCTTGAAGACGATTTAGGACCTGTCGAACATGATGAATATGTTCATCCAGTGTTTTCGAGAATATTAAAATATCATCTAAATAGACGACTACAAATTGTTCAACAACATCTTGAAAGATATCATTAACAAAAGTTTGAAAAGTTGAAGGTGCGTTACATAATCCAAAAGGCATAACTAAATATTCAAAACTACCAAATCTAGTGCGCATTGCAGTCAGTGGTTCATGACCTTCCGCAATGCAAATAAGATTGTAAGCGCCTCTAAGATCAATTTTAGAAAAGAAATTAGCACCATTGAAAAGGGTAAGAAGTAATGACATAGGAGGAACAGGATATGCATTCTTCTTTGTGACTGTGTTGAGCTTTCTATAGTCAACACACAACCTAAGACTACCGTCCTTCTTTTTTACAAAGAGGACTGGGGAGCCGGTTGGAGATTTACTGGCTCTGATGAAACCTTTGGCTACATTCTCTGCAATGTAGTCTCGAAGAACTTGAGATTCGTCCTTTGATAAAGAATAGACAGGACCTGCCGGAGGTACTGGGCCTATTAACTCTATTTGATGGTCATAGGGTCGATGAGGTGGTAACTTATTGGCCTTGCGGATTGAGAAAACATCGAGGAAATCATGGTAGATTTCCGGTAGAGTTGATTTGATGGCTTCAACGTTTATTTGGTCGTCCTCTTCATCTTCGAGAGAATCTGTCGAGGTGATACCTGTATTGAGAGAGCATAATTCGATTACTTCGAGGCAATTTAAATCTTCTTCGAGTGAAGTCATCGAGCTAGAAGGGTTAGCCAATTGCTCATTTAAAGAAGGTACAGATGCTTGCAAGTCATCTGGCAGAGATTTGTCCTCTAGCACGACGTTGTCAGGTGGGTTGTTTAACTCCCTATTGACCTGCATTAAAGAATCAGAAATATACTTAGAGCGTGGCGTGATCAATCCCCTAGTCCAATCAATTTCGGGATTCCAATGCGTTAAAAAGTCATGGCCAAGAATGGTATCGTCCATCCTTGGGGCGTCCAAGACTGATAATTCCCACTCGAAGGGGGGAAAATTCGGAAAGTTGAAAACCCATAAAACTTTCTTACTTACCCAATATTTGGGTTCCTCTGATTCGACCAAATAGATGGGAGTTTGATCGATATCTGTAAATGTTAGTTGAAGCTTCTCGGCAAAAGATAAACTAACAAAAGAAATTGAAGCTCCAGAGTCTATAAGACAACTGAAGGGGATATCCTCCTTAAAAAGAATGAATCTCAAGCGGTTTAAGGCAACTCCAGTCCTTAAGACATGGAGGTTCTGTGCACTGGGAGAGATAAGATAGTTTGCTTTGCACACAAGTAAACTATCTACTAGTTTTTTGACTTTGAACTAGTACCTTCTCTTTCCTTCAACTTTACACAGTCTTCCAACTTGTGCTTACCCCCACAATACATACATAACCCATTATCTGCTCTTCTCTTCCTCTCAGCTTCTTTAAGTTCCCCTTTAGGATCCAGTACTTTGCTGATATCGCCTGGGGTCGAGCCTTTTGGTCGAGGTTTATCCTTTCCCTTATTGGGTTTGGATTGAGTCGAGGAGGATTGATTTGGTTGTGGGTGTGAAGAAGGTCCCGATTTAAAATTTAGGCCTTGAGATTTGTTGGCATATCGACGATGTTGAAGTCATCCTTGATAAACGCCGTCAAGTTCGAGGGTTCGATCCATTAAATCCGTTAAAGTAGTCATCTTCTGACCGTGAAGATTTAATTGATCCAGAATCCTCGAAGGAAGTCCTTTCTTGAAATGATACTTAAGGGCAGCATCATTCCAACCTACTTGAGTTTGAAGTGCTCTGAAGTTCGAGATATATTCAGAGGCTTTACCATTATCACTCATGCGAAGAAAATCAAGTTCAATTTCTGCGTTGTCCGTTTCATTAGGGTCCCCAAACAACATAAAAAGTTGGTCTTCAAACTTTTCCCAATTATTGATAAGTAAGTGGGTTTCTGTCGAAGAAAGCATGAGTAGATAAGGTTCAAACCATCTTTCTGCTTTCCCGGATAGGAATGAAGAAGCGTAAAAAACCTTTGATCGGTCGCTGTTAAAGGTTCGAGGGTCATTATGGAACAGTAGCTTGCAGGTTTGCAAGAAGGGTCGCAATCTGTTGGGGTAATCTCCGTCGAATTTGTCAGGAGATTTCATAGAAGGAGTTTTGAACTTAGATCCCTCTGAAGACGTTGGATTTGAAAGGGTTTTCATAAAAAGTCTCATGAAATCTTCCAGAGAGTTAGATGGTCCCAGTTCTGAGGATTGGCCAGAAGGGTGATTGGCAGGGGCGGATGGTGCCTCATGCATTGTATCCTCTCCTTCTTCTTCATCACTAGAATCCTCAAAATCTTGTGGAATGTCTTCTACAGATTGAACTGAATGTTGCCGTTCCCTAAGGTCGAGTGGTTCCAAAGAGTGAGTGCGAGAAACAGACCTTGTGGCTGTTGGCCTGCCTCTAGCACGAGCTCTAGTAGTAGCGCCCGTAGGAGGAGTGCGTTGAACAGGTGCCATTTAAAATTTTAGAAGCACCTAAAAAGACGTAGTAGTGCAAAGAATGAGAACTACGGAGAATTAAATTATACTGTCACCGGACGACCTACGCACAAGGTCGAGGATGTTCCTGTAAGTGAGATGAGGGATTTTAGAAACTTCTTCGAAGCACAGAGGAATGATTCGAGGAAATGATTTGAAGGTCACTCGAAGTAATAGCTATAGGTTCGAGGTTCGATTGAGAAGAATTATAAACTAGTTCCAAGGTAATAATAATTCTTAAAATCTCACGAAGGGTTGGCAACTCAATAATCAAAGATTTAGGATTTAGAAATGAATATTGAGAAGGTAAAAGAAAGATACAATAACAATGATTTAACTTTTAAGGATTTGCCACTATTAATGTAAATACAATATTATAATTTAATTCTAAGGAATATCGAACCAAATACCCAACTCCTTTTATATCCTTTGTTCCTCCTCGCTTTGACCTCCCTTCCATCGCAGCATTCCCATTCCATTGACCATTACTAACATACACTTAGACCCTCTCCACTAAATATCCGTCCATGCTCAATTTACCCCTTTTAATTAATTAACAAAACTTTAATGAAAAAAAACTACTACTATACTATTTCGTTGATCCTAGCGCTGTGCGTCGCTTATTGAAAAGGACTAAGGTACCCTATTGGGAGATTGACTAATTTAGATTTAGAGTTTAGGCTAGCGCAGTTAAATAGTAAGTACACAAAGGAAAATCGCAGTTGCTATGGAGAATTGCTTTCTGCGCTTTGAGTATAGATTTAGAACTCGATATTATTGATTTATTGAGTTAATTTTGCTTCGAGTGTCACGTGGCGCGTGACAGCTAGTGGTGGAAAAAAGATAAAAAATATATATTTATAGCTTATATAAAGATAATATAAATTGATAATTGCTTTAAAATAAAATTATATATTATAATAACTGTTTTATTGTGTTTATTTGAATTGTAGTAAGTAAGTGATGTCCAATAATCTGTCAAATCCTCCCTTACTTATACCAAAATCCACTGGAGTGCACAGACCTTTAATCCAGATGATGTCAATGCTATCCCCAGAATTTACAGTACTGTGAGGGCCCATCACCTCCCCATGGCATCCACTTCAAGCAGTTTCAACACCCAGACCTCCAGTAAGGACCCTCCATCACAATTAATGATATCATAAACCCATACCATAAATAGAGAAGACTGATAAAAGCGGATACCATAAAGAAATGGTAAAATAACTCATTCAGATAGTATAAAATGAAACCCAAAGCATATAAAGGAACCAAATCAACTTTCAAAGCCCCCAAAAACATCCACAAGCATTCATATTAACCCAGTAATCATATCCCAACCCATAAATCTGTGAAAATTCATCAAAGGAAGCAGATTAACTTGTCCAGACTGGATATATGTGCCTGAAAAAAGTGTATATGCTTGTTTAGGTGTTGTGAGTCCATTTAATATGTTGTAGACAAGCTTATAGTACTAGCTATAGGGCTTGACCAAGGGAGTTGGAGTAAAACCTGAGAGAAAAACCCCTGTCCCTTTAGAAAAATAAGTGAGATTTACCTGCTACAGTAAATTGGTTCCTGTTTACCAAAAGCCCCTTTTCCAAATGAACTTGACTGCTTGATCAGTCAAGAAAGTAGTTTCCAGACAGACTACCAAACCAAAGAACTGAAATGTAGACCAATTTCCACACCAGAGAAAGCAATGATACTTGATGTAGGTTGCAAATCCAAACCAGAGACAGCAATAATACTTGATATAGTTTGCAATACTACACCAGAAAAAAACAGTTTCTAAGTTAAGTTAAATGAAGAACCCACTTTGCAACAAACACAGCCAATTGTGGCCAGAAAACAGTGAAAACCGAGTGAGGAACAAGGATATCACCTCCAGATGGTTGTATGATAATTAGAGTTGCCCCAAACTGTCTTATTCACTATATACACACATACCACTAACTAAGAACCCATGCACACCAACAAATTCGGCGTTCTTGACCACCAAATCACTTAAAACCTCCCTAGAAACGCTTCCCAGCCCTCTAGTACTGAGGCGGGGAGTCCACACGACGTTGGGAGGCCCGCCTGAGGCGGCCTGACCACCCTGAAGCCAGACACTATGCAATATAGGGGGTGGACTTGCTATCAAGTCCTCAACCTGAACTCAGATGGAGCTCAGACTGAACCCATACTGAACTCTACTTGAAAGCCCACCTAAATCTGTTCTGCTGAGTTTTGTTCATTCCTGATTGTATGGTTTCTTTATCAATAGCTCAATGTGTGTTCCATCTGTGGTGAGTTTGGGTCCAAGGTAGCAGACTCGCTAGCAAGTCCACCCCCCATATTATGAGGTGAGAAAACCACCAAAAACCAACAAAAATATCCAAAATACTTAGAAAAATCAACTTCAACTACTAAAAACTTTAAAACACGTAATTATGCTATAACAACATTGGGAAATGAAATGTAGAGAAAATTTAGCTCATTCCAAAGGTACTAAGCACTTAACCCTAAGACTTAAGGTTAGCCTGTAAAACATGAAAAACAAAATTTAACAGCAATCTTTTTAAATGAAAAATGAGAAATTATCCCCTAAATATTTAGACTATAACAAATGTCACCAAGACATTAAAATATAGAGAAACACGGGGATATCCAATGGTAGTATCCACATCCCCATAGTCCCAATACTTGCTGAGTAATTCCAGAAAAACACCTAATTAGTTAAACAATTCCATTTAAGGCATACCAAAACAACACCAAATAAACCAACAAAGGGCTCCCCCAATTTTGGAAGACCACATCCTCCCTCCAATAGAGAATTTCCACATTCTCCTTTACCACAAACACCATGTTCAGCTTTCTTTCCAAAACTGCTACTGACATGGGTCCTTGCCAATACTGCATTGACAAAAATTTCATCTGTACTATCACACCTCCGGCTCATCCCTAGAGAAACTCCTGTGATTCCTGCCACTCTAGAAAGAAGACTTGTTTCAGAGCTGGTCCATTTTCCTCTTCAACATCTTCTCCTTCTCCACAACCTGATCCATCTTCTGCCAGCACCAAAAGATCCAGGCCATCCATCCTGATCCCCAGACTGGTCAACAAATCACACCCTTCAAAAAAGAGTGCCAACACCGCTACAATCACTAGCTCTACCATCCCTGGTCCTTCTGATGGTAAGCCAAATTCTTCTTCATACTTAAATTCAATCTGACAAATTTCCAGTTCATTTCCCTCCTGACAGTGATGATGACAATGTGGGAACCATTTAAGCACCCCCACCTAATCCATTGCCCACCATCAAGGACAAATTTCAACAACATTCTTCTCAACAGAAGAATCTCATACTCAACTACTTCCAATCCACTCCCACTAGGAACCGACAGGATCTTGAGAAAAGGAAGAACCTCACACACTAGTTCAAAGCCAATGATGAACATTTTGTTACATCTCTTGATTCTGTTCTGCCTCTTGACTCTTGATTAATATCTTGACTTAGAAATAAAAAAAATAATTCTTGACACTCCAGAATTTAGCCAATCATCATAAAAAAAGTTCCTCAGTTTAAATTCTTGGGGGACTAATTCTCAGTTTTAAGTCTTGGGGGACTAACCCTCAGTTTTAAGTCTTGGGGGACTAAAAACCCTCAGTTTATAGTCTTGGGGGACTCAAAACCTAAATCAAAAAGACAGAGCCAAAGATCAAAACATTTAAGACCAAAGAAACAAACTAACATTCCTGGGTAACTGTTCTACAGAGCATCCAGATCATTAGTTACCCCCACACTTACCTTAACAAAATTTAGAGACTCCCCCTTGGATGCCCTCTGCCAGAATCACACCAACTCTAATTATCAGTTTATAGTCCTGAAGGACTCAACCATTAAACCCACCTCAGTTTATAGTCTTGGGGGACTGTACCATTTCTCAGTTTAAAGTCTTGATGGAATGACCAGTGTTCATTTTAAAGTCTTGAAAGACTTCCTGCAGTGTTCAGTTTAAATTCTTGACGGACTTCACACATTTTTCATAGAAAAGGTGGAGCCACCTCCATGCACAATGCACCACAGCCAACCTGCTGAATTTCCACTCTTTCTTCACCATATACACATCACTGATAAATTTTTCATTCATCTCTTTTCTCTTCATTATTGCTCCTTCACAGATCATGGCTGGATTACCAGATTTTAACCCATTGGACCTTCCATGCTCCACTTCTTCAAAGTACTATGCTTGTATACAGTGCATCCATATGTGCAGACCTTGCAATTTCACTCTTCCTACTCCCCAGGCCAAATTCTATAAGATGGCCTGTGATTACTGCAATTCTAAAAATTAAAAATGTGACAGAGATCCCAACTATCCAATACCTTTGCCTTCACCTACACATAAATACGTATCCAGATCTCCTACCAGGTCACCAGAGCTTGGACCTGCTTCTACCTCTTATCTTCTGATCCTTCCAGAAGATCACTCCATTCTATTCCCAAAACCCTTCCTAAAAGACCTGCTTTATCTACCCAAGAATCTGCTTTTATCTCAGAAAATTCAGCAAAAATGGCTTCAAAATCAGCTCCTAGGCTTCTAGACCGTGTCCAGGCAGCCCAACTGCCTTGCCAGAAAGCAAAAATCAGGCTCAGAACTCCTAAATTCAGCCAGATAACAGCCAAATTCTTCCATACAACACCACAACCTCCTAATTCTGCCAGAGCAATGCGTACCACCACCATTTCTTCATCTGTCAACACCAGAGATTCCAACTTCTCTATAAGGCCTGCTCAAGGACCCACTGCAAACACCAGAACAGCCAACACTGTCCTTAAACAAAAAACTCCTGTTTCTTCAAGAAGAAATAACTTCACCTCTCCTCTGGCCGCCAATTATTCCTCTGATAGTTCTCTTTCTTCTAGATCTTCATCAAGAAGATCACAATCAGCTACCAGGTCACCTTCTCCTAGTCCTTCCTTCAACCAACCTGGCACTCCACCAGTATCTACCAAACCTGCACCAAGAAATAATATAAACAACAACAACAACAACAGCCCTGCTTCTGCAACCAAGTCACAGGAACCTCCTTCTTCTCCTTCATCTTCTCAACACCATTTAGACGATGACCATGAAATTCCATATCTCCATCTGGTGGACCCTCCTACAACATCTATTCAACACTCTTCAGCTATCCAGATTCTGGCTGCATACAAATTTGAAGATCTCCCAATCTGTAAGTACCAAAATAAAATAAAAAATCCAATTTCTTTAACAGAGAATAATTATTGATCCGATTCTCCTGTTTAGTTGGAACACTGCCTCTTGCAGCTACATTTGGAATTGGCCAACCCCTAGAAACTACTTTGATGCTGGATTATACTGATATGAAGCAACACCTTAGCATGATGTGTTCCAACATGCTCAAGGCCTTGTCTCTCCATGGTCTGTTGAATGATTTTGAGAAGAATCTGAGAAAACAACTCCTTGATGACCACTGGAAGATGTCTTGAATTATCAAGCACACTTTCCAGCACTCCAATCCTGCTTCTTCCTCTTCTTTCCAAAGTTTACCTTCTGACCCGGTGTAGGTAGACTCTTAGAGTCGCCTTGCTGTAAGCAGAATCTGAAGGAGTTGGATAAACTGTAGAAAACCCTGTCTTTCTAAGTAAAATAAGGTTTGCTCAAATAACTAAGCTTACTAGTCTACTTGAATTGAGTTAAAATATAGATGAAACTCTGATTTTATGAACACTTATTGAGATTTAGAAATAGCAGCTGTTGGAAAAGCAATACTGATGACAACAATTAATGTGTACCAGTGAAAGATCTGAAAAGATAGACTTATATATTTTTATAAAGATTTTATTTTAATGAGTTAACAATAAAAACAAGTCCCTGAGATGGAGAGCTTTCTAATGATACCCTATATGTGATCAAAATATAATTGTTGTGTTGTATTTCAAAAGTGGTATGAAAAATATAAATGTTATAAGGGTTTTACAATTTATTTAAATTTGTTGTTATATGTTAAAAATTGTTAATAATCAAAAAAGATTCTAATTATCCAAACTAAAAGACAATAAACATGTAGAGAACTAAAATTCTCCCCCTTCTATCTGATTCTCCTACTCCAGACCTTTCCAACAATACCCTACATGCATTGGATCTACAATAAACTATTGATCTAACAAGCATAATAAATTCTAACCAAATTTTGCCACAATAGCCAAACTTTTCTGCAGTGACCAAACTTTGCACTGGTGATCAGACTTTTCTACAGTGACCAAACTTTGCACTGGTGATCAGACTTTTCTACAGTGATCAAACTATGCACTGGTGATCAGACTTTTGTACAGTGACCAAATTTACCACAGTGCCCAGACTTTTCTGCAGTTACCAAACTTTACCACAGCGCCCAGACTTTTCTGCAGTGACCAAACTTTGCACTGGTGATCAGACTTTCCCATTGTGAGAAAATTTTGCCACAATGAGCCCTTTTTTCCATAATGAGCTAATTTTGCCATAATGAGCTAATTTGGCCAGAGTGAGCTAAATTTGCCAAAGTGAGTTAATTTTGTCACCATGACCAAACTTGGCCACAATGACAGAATTTTTCCAGTGCACTTTGCTTTTGCACCGGAAAATCACCAGAGAAAACCGGAGTGCACCGGAGCGCGCCAGGAAAAAAGTGGCCATTCCAAGAGCACACTTCATTCACCAAAAATACAAATCCATAAAACCATCAAATCAAAAAAGAAATACCACATATAACCATTCCAAAACACCAAAAATCAACCCAAAAAAATCCAGTTAACTCCCTTCAACCAAATTAACACCTGGTAACACCATGATTTTCTTCAAACCAAGTTCCAATCAAATTTTCACCTAAGTGGCCTAACCAGATTAGGAATGCCACACCGGTACCTGATCACTATAATCCATATACTTTCTCCAGTCGCCTGCACTACAAAGAACACAGTACTTCTTCTAATCCAAACAAGAAACAAAAATGCCACCACCATCCTGACCCACTGCCTGAGGCTTCTTCATTCCTTCATTAAATAAAAGAATTAAAAAATTCACTAAATAGAAAAAAAAAGAAATAATAACAGCTAAAAGATATAAAAAATTTGTTTTATTTTATTTTTATTTTTATTTTTATTTTTATTTTTATTTTTATTTTTATTTTTATTTTTATTTTTATTTTTATTTTTATTTTTATTTTTATTTTTATTTTTATTTTTATTTTTATTTTTATTTTTATTTTTATTTTTATTTTTATTTTTATTTTTATTTTTATTTTTATTTTTATTTTTATTTTTATTTTTATTTTTATTTTTATTTTTATTTTTATTTTTATTTTTATTTTTATTTTTATTTTTATTTTTATTTTTATTTTTATTTTTATTTTTATTTTTATTTTTATTTTTATTTTTATTTTTATTTTTATTTTTATTTTTATTTTTATTTTTATTTTTATTTTTATTTTTATTTTTATTTTTATTTTTATTTTTATTTTTATTTTTATTTTTATTTTTATTTTTATTTTTATTTTTATTTTTATTTTTATTTTTATTTTTATTTTTATTTTTATTTTTATTTTTATTTTTATTTTTATTTTTATTTTTATTTTTATTTTTATTTTTATTTTTATTTTTATTTTTATTTTTATTTTTATTTTTATTTTTATTTTTATTTTTATTTTTATTTTTATTTTTATTTTTATTTTTATTTTTATTTTTATTTTTATTTTTATTTTTATTTTTATTTTTATTTTTATTTTTATTTTTATTTTTATTTTTATTTTTATTTTTATTTTTATTTTTATTTTTATTTTTATTTTTATTTTTATTTTTATTTTTATTTTTATTTTTATTTTTATTTTTATTTTTATTTTTATTTTTACTTTTATTTTTATTTTTATTTTTATTTTTATTTATTTTTATTTTTATTTTTATTTTTATTTTTATTTTTATTTTTAATTTTATTTTTATTTTTATTTTTATTTTTATTTTTATTTTTATTTTTATTTTTATTTTTATTTTTATTTTTATTTTTATTTTTATTTTTATTTTTATTTTTATTTTTATTTTTATTTTTATTTTTATTTTTATTTTTATTTTTATTTTTATTTTTATTTTTATTTTTATTTTTATTTTTATTTTTATTTTTATTTTTATTTTTATTTTTATTTTTATTTTTATTTTTATTTTTATTTTTATTTTTATTTTTATTTTTATTTTTATTTTATTTTTATTTTTATTTTTATTTTTAATTTTATTTTTATTTTTATTTTTATTTTTATTTTTATTTTTATTTTTATTTTTATTTTTATTTTTATTTTTATTTTTATTTTTATTTTTATTTTTATTTTTATTTTTATTTTTATTTTTATTTTTATTTTTATTTTTATTTTTATTTTTATTTTTATTTTTATTTTTATTTTTATTTTTATTTTTATTTTTATTTTTATTTTTATTTTTATTTTTATTTTTATTTTTATTTTTATTTTTATTTTTATTTTTATTTTTATTTTTATTTTTATTTTTATTTTTATTTTTATTTTTATTTTTATTTTTATTTTTATTTTTATTTTTATCTTTAACTACTAATGTCAGCCAGGCTACTAGACTTACCCAGTAATATAATTGATTATCTTACTGAGGTGAAGCCACGCTGTAGACAATTCTATAGTACTAGCTATAGGCCTTGACCAAGGGAGTTGGAGAAAAAACCAGAGAGAAAATCCCCTGTCCCTTTAGAATTATAGAGTGAGATTTACTTGCTAAACTAAGTTGGTTCCTGTTTGCTAAAGCCCTTTTTCAACACACTTGACTGCTTGATGAGCCAAGAAAGTAGTCCCCAAACAGACTACCAAACCAAAGAACTGAAATGTAGACCAATGTCCACACCAGAGAAAGCAATGATACTTGATGTAGGTTGCAAATCCACACCAGAGACTGCAATAATACTTGATATAGCTTGCAAGACTATACCAGAGAACCTGTTGCTAAAGTTGAGTTAAATGAAGAACTGACCTTGCAACAAACACAGCCAATTGTGGCCAAAAAACAGTGAAAACTGAGTGAGGGACAAGGATATCACCTCTGGATGGTTGTATGATAATTAAAGTTGCCCCAAACTGTCTTATTCACTATGTACACAGAGACCACTATCTAAGAGCCCCTGCACACCAACAAATTTGGCGCCTGTACCAGCCAAATTGAATAAAAACCCTCTAGAAGTGCTCCCCAACCTTCTAAAACAGAGGCGGGCGGGCTGCCCAAAGCGGCTTGGCCTCCCTGAAGTCAGAAAACCAATAAAAACACCTAATCTACTTAGAAAAATTAACTACAACTACTAAAACCTTTAAAACACGGAATTTCACTATAACAACATTGAGACATGAAATATAGAACTAAATTAGCCCTATCCAATGGTACTAAGTACTTAACCCTAAGACCTAAGGTTAGCCCATAAAACACGAAAAACAAAATTAAAAAGCTATCTTTTGTAACTGAAGAATGAGAAATTGTCCCCTTAAAACTTAAAATATGAAAAATATTAACAAGACATGAAATACATAGAAAAACCAGGGATATCCAATTATAGTACCCACATACCCGCAGACCCAATATCCACGGAATAAAACCAGAAAAATACCTGATTCCTCAACAGATGTCAATTAAGACATGCACAAACAGCGCCAAATCACACAACAAAGGCTCCTGCCAATGTTGGAAGACCACATCCTCCCTTCAATTAAGAATTTCCACATTCTTTCTTCATCAAACCACCATTTTCAACCTTCTTCCCAAATCTGCCTCTGAAATGGGTCCTTGCCAATACTGCATTGACAATAATCTAATCAGCACCATCAGACCTCCTGTCTATCCATACAGAATGTCCTGCAATGTCTGCCAATCTAGAAAGAAGCCCTGCTACAGACCTGGTCCATTATCTTCTGCAACAGCTTCACGTCCACCTCAACCTGGTCCATCTTCTACAAGAACAAAAAGATCTAGGCCATCCATCTTGATTCCCAGATTAATCAAAAAGCTACAACCTTCCCAGAAGAGTGCCAAAACCACTAAAACAACAAGTTCCACCATCCCTGGTCCATCTGATGGTAAAAACTTCCATTTCTTCTTTCCCCTTTAAAAAACTGATGACTTCTCAGTTCCTCCATCTTCTGATAGTGATGATAACAATGTAGGATCCATTGAACCACCAACACCAAACCACTTGCCCACAACTAAGGCCAAGTTCCAACAACACACATCTCAACAGAAACACCTTCTTCTAAACTACTTCCAATCCACTCCTGCTAGAGATCCACAGGACATTGAGAACAGAAGACACCTCATTCACCAGTTCAAGGCTAATTTTGAACACTTCATTTCATCTCTTGATTCCCTCTGTAATTCCACTAGTACTTGAGTTTGATTCAGAAAAGAAAAATTGACCACACCCTCTATAGGATATAAACACAAAACACCCTCAGTTTTAAGTCTTGGGGGACCATCCTCATTTTATAGTCTTGGGGGACTCAAAAACCCTCAGTTTAAAGTCTTGGTGGACTCTCCTTGTTTTATAGTCTTGGGGGACTCAAAAACCCTCAGTTTATAGTCTTGGGGGACTCAAAAACCTAAATCATAAACCCAGAACCAGAGATCAACCACATTAAGACACAGTGAAAAAAACTAACATTCTGTGGTAATTGTGAATAGAGCTGCCAGCCCATCAATTACCCCCAAACTTGCCTTTGCTTAATTCAGAGGCTCCCCCTGTGGATACCCTCTGCCAATCTTTCAAACCCATTCCAAAAACAAAAACCCATTCCTCAGTTTATAGTCTTGGGGGAATACACTTGAAACCATATATTTTTCAGTTTAGAGTCTTGATGGACTAATCTTAAAACCAGCCAGTTTAAAGTCTTGGAGGACTGACAGAGTTTTGCATAAAATAGACGCAGCCAATATCATACAGAACACACCTACAGCCAAACTGCTGAACTTCCACCTTCACTTCATCATCTACTCATCACTGACAAAAATCTCCTTCTTATCTCTTTCCATCATCTTTTCTCACCACAGATCATGGCTGGATCCCCTGATGTTGACCCCTCTACTCTTTCTTGCTTCACTGCTCCCAAGAACTATGCCTGCCAACAGTGCATCCACATGTGCAGACCTTGCACATTCACTCTTCCAACTCCTGAAGCCAAATTCTACAACAGGGCTTGTGATTCTTGCTACTCCAAAAGAAGAAATGTGACAGAGATGCCAACTGCCCTATTCCTCCTCCTTCACCTTCTCATAAATACCTCTCCAGATCCCCTACCAGATCCCCAGAGCTTGGTCCATCCTCTTCCTCTTTATCCTCAGCACCATCCAGATGATCCAGGAACTCAGCTTCCAGAACTCTTCCCAAAAGACCAGCCTTAGATTCCCAAGAAACAGCTTTTATATCTGCTAAATTAGCTCCAAAAGCTTCAAAATCAGCTCCTAGGCTTCTAGACCACATCCAGGCGGCCCGCCCTCCTCACTAGACAGTGAAAATCAGGCTCAAAACCTCCAAAAACAACCAGAAAACAGCCAAACTCATCCAATCAACGTAAACAACTCCACACAATTACCTCCCACTGTTCCCAGAGAAATGCAGCCAACCCTTCCAAGGTCCAAAAACTCCAAAATTTCACAAACTTCTAGGAGACCTGCCAGAGGACCCCAGGAAGAAACCAGAGCACCCAACACTGCACCAAAGTAACAACTTCATCCCCAGTTAAGACAACAAAACTACACCTCTCCTCTGTCAGCCAACTATTCTTCTGAAAGTTCCATTCCCTCAAATTCTCTATCCAGAAGAGATAAATCTGCTTACAAATCACCCTCTCCTTCTCCATCTTATAAAAACCCTGGTACTCCATCACCAGCACCTCAACCAACTGAATCTAGCAGAAATATTAACAACAGCAACAACAGACCTGCTGCTCCAACTAGGCCCCAGGAAAATAAGTCTCCTAGTTCACCTTCTCAAAACCTTTCAGAGAAAGACCAAGAGAATCCATATCTTTCCCTGATTGATCCACCTACTATGACCATTCCAAAATCTTCAGATGTCCAAATTCTGGCTGCTTACAAATTTGATGAGCTTCCAATCTGTAAGTACCACATTAATTCATCCAATTTCTTCAACAAAAATAATTACTGATGCAATTCTTCTTGTCTAGTTGGCACCCTCCTCCTGAATCTACTATTGGAGTTGGCCAACCTCTAGAAACTTCTTTGACCCTGGATTATGGAGACATAAAACAACACCTCAGCACCATGTGTTCAAACATGCTAATAGCCTTTGCCCTCTATGGACCATTAAATGACTTTGAGAAAACCTTGAGGAAACAACTATTGGACGACCACTGGAAGATGTCTAGGATCATAAAGCACACCTTCCAACAATACATTCCTGCCCATTATAATCCCTATAATCTCTCCATCAGGATGCACTTCAAAGAACACAGTGCTTCCCACAACCCCAACAAAAAACAAAAACGACATCATAATCCGGACCAGCCTCCAGAAGCTTCATCATCCAGACAATGAGCTCCTGCAAAAAGATTAGAAACATAATAATAAATAAATAATAAAAAAACAATTAATAACTATAAACTCTTATATATATATATTTTCACTAATATACTAAAATTAAAAATTAAAAATTGATAAATAAAATAAAATAAAAATAAATGAAATAAAAAAAACAATACAAAATAATAATAGTGGTATTTCCCAGCCAATTGATGAGCTGATCCCCTGATACCTTTCCCACATCCAAGTGCTCCTTGATGTGGATACACCTTAAAAAATTCAAATAATTTGAAATAAGAAACATAAATAAAGGGTAATAATGAGAAATAAAAAAAATAAAAAAATGAAATTAATGAAAATAAAAAAAAAATAAACTAAAATGATATAAATAGCATTTCCCAGCCAATTGATGAGCCTTTTTCCACCAATGCTTGCCCACATCCAGGTGACCCTGATGTGGTAACACCCTATTTTTTTTAATTTTATAATTTTAACAACCCCCATAAAAAATTAAAAGAAAAAAAGAGAAAAATGAAAATAATCTGAAACTACTATCTAGAAAAAACATAACTACAAAATCAAAGACAGTCCAGCTCCATAGATGGTCCAATAAGAGAAAGTCAGGTCCATAGAAATGATCACTGGGTGGGCTCCCTCCAATAAGTAAAATTGATGGGAGACCACCAGTGATTCACCGCCAATCCAAAAGAACCAAAGATAAAGAAGCCAGTCCCAAACCAGTTTAAAGTCATAGTGGACATGAAACCTGAATAATAAACAACAGAACTAGAATTCAACTGGAACAAACTAAAGACTTGAGACAGACATTCTGGGGTAACTGTTCTACAGAGCAGCCAGCTCATCAGTTACCCCCACACTTGCCAAAATAAAATCTAGAAGCCCCCCCTGGGTACCTTCTAACCAACAAAACACAAAATCCAACACAATAAACCAAAACCAATAAAAGTGAAGAGTTTGGCACTTGAAGACCAAAGGAATTTCCAGTTTAAAGTCATAGAGGACTAAAACCTGTAAAAAGAAACCAATTCTAGGGTTCAACCAAATTAAGAGAAAGGGTTGGAAACAGACAATATGGGGTAACTGTTGATAGAGCAGCCAGCCCATCAGTTACCCCTACACTTGCCAAGATCAAATCTAGAAGCCCCACCCATGGGTACCTTCTAACAAAAAGTTTCCAACACAAAAGTTGCTCTGCAACACCCAAAATTCCAAAATTTAAAGAACTTTCCATAGCTTATCCTCATTGTAGAGTCAATATTCTTCATTCCTAGTGCCTCTGGGATAAAATCTCATCACCTGATCTGCAGCCACTCTCTTCTTTAAGACTGCACCATCCAACTCTTCCAAAACATAAGAACCTCCAGACACCTGAGATCTGACTCTGTAAGGTCCATTCTATCTGTCAGCAAACATCTTTCCCCACTGACTCTCCAAACTTCTATTATACACCAAAACCAAACAACCAGGTTTCAAGGGATTCCTGAGTCTATGAGCCAACTTCTTGTCCCAGTATCTGACTGATTGATTCCTAATCTTCATCATTCTAGAGTATGCCTTCTCTTGACATTCCTCTCTACATTCCAACTGTTGCATCCTGGCACAGAGCAAATCTTCTGTTGAGTTCACGTCATCCCAATCAATTCCAAAATAAGAGACAGCTTCCAAGTCCACTGGTAGAACAGCTTTCTGACCAAAAACTAACTCGTAAGGAAGATAGCCAGTTGTCCTCTTCACAGTGACCCTATCAGCAAATAACACCAAGGGTAAATAATGCCTCTACTTTTCAGCACTATCCCCACACATCTTTACCAAAGCATTCTTGATAACTTGATGGCCTCTTTCAACCATGCCTTCAGCTTCAGGATAATAAGGTGTAGCCACTCTAACTTTAGAACCAACACTAGCCACAGCTTCTTTAAATTTGGCACCGAACTCTGGCCCACCATCAACAGTCACCAACTTCATCAACCCATACCTATAAATACACTCCTTCTTCAAAAACTCTGCCACATTCTTGGCAGTCAAATTAACCAGAGGCACTGCCTCAACCCAACCAGACAAATCATCCCTGGAAACAATTAAGTATTTATAACTTCCCTCTTTAATATGGACAGCATCCAGACTGACTCTTCCAAAAACAGTTGTTTCACCAGTAGCACGGCCGACCTCTTTAGGTTTCAAGTGACTTCTTCTTTGACATTCTTCACAAGGTTGGACCCAACCCTGCACAGCCAACTTCATACCTGGCCACCAAAATCAGTCAGCTACTCTTCTATAAGTCTCCCCAAAGCCTCTATGACCAAGTTCTTCATGCAAAGACTTCAACACAACTTCTTGACCCTTCTTCTGAGTCACCACAACTTGAGGATTAGGATGCCTTCTCCTCATAAACCTTTTTCCTGATACATAAAATCCAGGACTCTTCTTTTTAATTGCCAACCAAGTATCATCATCACAACTGACTGGCCTCTCCAAGGTCAACATATATTCCACCATAATAAAATAAAACCCAGACTGACCCCAGGTCTCATCTTCAAAATCCAACAAAACAACATACAAGGGTACAACTCTGTCATCAAGATCACCAGTGTGAACATGAGCCAATTGACCAGCCCAACGTGGACACCAATCCTTAAATTTTGGCACATCCTTCTATTTCCACTGAACCTTGTGAGAATCCAGTTCACTAACAAAAACACCCTTTTTCAATTTTGAGCTGTCCCAAACAACAACTCATCAACAAAAACATCCCAATCACCAGAATCAAGATCAGATCCAGCCAGTTTAGCCTCTTGGGGGAGGTCAGAAAAATCTTCAGCACCCTTAGTGCTGGCCCTAACCACTGGAACATCTTCATCAAACTCTTCAGCCTCAGAATCTTTATCTGTAGGTGGCCTCCTTGATAATCCATCAGGCATTGTAAAAGTTTTTCCTGGTTTGTGTACCAGGTCAAAAGAAAACTGTTGAATAAATTCAACCCACCTAGTCATTGGAGCATTTGGAAGACTAGGTGTTTTGATCATCTGAACTAAAGGTTTTTTATCCACCTGCAGCTCAAAATGCTGCCCCCACAAAACAGTCTGTAGCTTCTTTTAAATGTTTTCTACACCACACAATTCCAATTTAGGTTGAGAATACCTAGATTCCACCTCATTAACCACCACAGACTCATATCTTACTGGCCTGACCCTCCCAGTCTTATCCTCCTGAGACAAAACAGCACCAGCAGCAATATAGCTTGAATCCACTGCCAGATAAATTTTTCCAGCACCAACACCATAATCCAACTTATGAAGAACAATATCTTCACCAACAACCCTTTTCAACTTCTGAAAAGCCTCTTCACACTCTTCAGTCCATTCCCAATCCGCATCTTTCCTAGTCAACCACCTTAAAGGTGAAGCCAACAAAGAAAAATCCTTAATAACAATTCTGACATATACACATACGCCCAAGAATCCCCTGACTTCAGTAGTATTTTTAGGCCTTGGCCATGACTGAATTTTATTAATCATCTTCTTTGCCATAATCCTTCCCTCTTTAAATACCACATGACCCAGACTTTTTAAAGCAGGAACACAAAAACAGAATTTTGACCCTGAAATGGTCAAACCAGCCTCTTCAAACCTAAACAACACTCTCTGTAGAGTTATTTCATATTCCCAAACAAACCTCCTTATGCCAGGGTTCTCCGCTAAAACCTCATTATCATAATCAGTGGATGGTCCTTTAATTCCACAATCATCAATAAAAATACCAGCATGAGTAGGAACCTCATCCTGAAAAATCCAAGCCATCTGTGCTTGATATACCGCCACTAAATTAGTTGCTCCTTGAGGCAACCTAGTGAGTTGAAATCTTCCCAAAGAAGTCTCAAAAGTTGTGAGAGGCCTTGAATCCGTATGAAGTTCCCTCTCATAATAACCACCCATAATATCACCCAAACCATAACACACCCTTCCAGCAAAAGCTTCAACAAAATCCTCTGCACTTGGTGGCATACCAGCGTCCTTGATAGTGACTCTATTCAAGGCTCTAATATCATGAACAACCCTCAACTTTCAATTCTGCTTCTTTACACAGAAAACCGGACTTGAGTAAATGGATGTTGATTGTTCGTATAACCCAGTCCTGACTCTTTCCCTAACAATCTCCACAAAATTCTCTCTGATAGCATCTGGAATCGGAATAGGTTTGATTTGCCAAGGTTCATGACAAACCACAGGAATCAAGTAAGGTTCCCCATAAGAGTGCTTCAACACACCCCTTTCCTCCTCAACAAAAGCCACAGCTTTCTCCCTTAGCACAATAACGTGCAACAACAACTTCTTTTCTTCTTCAGACAACCACCCATCAGGACCAAAATTAACAACTTTCAACCTTTCCACAGTCACCCTAGCCGTCTCTACAAATTCTGGAGGATTCTTCACTAAGGGAGTACATACGGATCACTTGACAAAGGAGGTCTCTTCAAGGGTGGATTCAAACCCACAGGCATAGGCTCATTAACAGGCCTAATCTTCTGCGCTACCTTCTTTGCCACTCCACCTTCAACTTGAGGGATCTTCAGGAAATCTTCATCACCAGACCTGTAACAAAAACCAAGGGTTTCCCCATTTCTCAATGTGTGGCCAAGGTAATGTTTTTGAAAGGTGTAGAAGAAACCCTAGCGGTGCACAATTGGGAGGACTTACTTTTAGACCTCAATCTCACCACTCCAAAACTTTTCCGCAATACCAAATTTTCATCTTCACTTCCGTCTTCCAAATCTTCAAATCTTGATTCATCTTCAGAATCAACTCTTTTAAAATTGTGCAGTTTATCCTCATGCTGGAGGTACAAAAATTGATCTTGATGATCTTCTTTCTTCATAATTTCCTGCAGTTTAACCTCATGCTGGAGGCTCAAAAATTGATCTTGAAAATCTTCACAAAAATATTTTGAATCTTTTTTCTTCATTATCTTCAGATTTTTTTCTTGATTTTCTTGAATTATCTTGAAATTTTTATATTCTTTTCTTGAGTTTTCTTCTGACCTACAAAAATAACCAATGGTTTCCCCAATGCTCACAGGTGTGGCCCAGGTAATGTTTTTGAAAGGTGTAGAAGAAACCCTAGTGGTGCACAATTGGGAGGACTTACTTTTAGACCCCAATCTCACCACTCCAAAACTTTTCCGCATATCTTTCAATAAAGATATATAACCAATCTTCTTCCTTGAGCTTGAATTAAAAATAATTAAGATTGTTGAGAGAGAACAGAGACTTGATAAAAAACTTGAAGAATACTTGCAGAGAAGAGAAACATTAAAAAGAGAAAGTTGAAAATACACTTGGTATATCTCCAAGGGAGCTGACCTACTACAACCTGGGATTTCCTCATCTTGGGGAGAGGTTGTAGCACTAGGGTGATCAGACCTCATTACTCTAAAAAAGACAGACTCTCAATAGAGCCTGAGCCACACTACAGAAAACCAGAGGTGGCACCAACTTCTTTCCTTCTCCTGCAACAATCCATGCACTGGCACATTGAAGATAAACCAGGCCTGGTCTCCCAACCATCCTCTCTGGGGGATGATAACCTCATGTGAAGCCTCCTTTTGTCTTCAACAGTCAACTCCAGGCTGATTCCTAAATCAAATTGATAACCAATTCTTGCCTGAAAATACATCAAGAACCTAAAACTGCTTTTACATTACCTTTAGCAATGTAAAAATGAACCTTCTCTGAGGCTCCGCCAACATCTAACTTCACAAAAGCAGAAGTTCCAACCAATTCAGTGAAATGGCCACCAATCTCTCTCAAATTCCCACCAATACCAGTTTTGATGGGGAGGCCCAAATGAGTTGCCTCAAACAAAGAAATCAGGTTTATCTGAGAACCTGAAACCACCAATGCCCTTGCCTCCCTGCCATTCAGAGTGACATTGACATATCCCAGAGAAGCAGAAAAATGAGTTTCAAACCCCTCACCAAACTTTTCCGCAGAATCACAGATGTATTCCACCTCCCCAGAAGAAACTCTCTCCTGTTCAACAACTTTTTCTGTCTATCAGCCAACCCTGGACTGATAGCATACAATTGCCCATAAGATAGGGAAACCTGACCTTGATTCATCCTTTCCAGGACAGAGTCCATAACATTAACTTTACCAGAAACTACTGGCCTCTCAAAGTGAGATCTTTGCTTCACTAACTTGGTCCTAGAAGCTTCTTGAGGACCAGCACCACCAACAGATTTACCATTAACAGGAACCAAACCAGATCCCTCACCAGAACCTCTAACTCCAGAAGGCTTTGGTAATGAAGCCAAAGGGACATCCTCCTCAGAGTCAGAATCAACCTCCATTGGCATTGGCTCACCATTCATGTCCAATGCACCAAAACTAGGGGGGCCCATGTCAGCCATACCCTTCTGCATCTTGTACAGCTCCTCTTTGCTGTACTTCTTCCTAGATGCACTCAGCTTAGGATCCACCTTTGAAGCCTTTGGCTTTGGTTGTGCCTGAGAACTGCTCTTAGGCCTTCCCACCTTTCCTGCTTCCACATCATAAACACCAGCCAAGCATTCACCACTTGACTGTCCACCACAAGAATACAACTCTACCCACCAAAGGAAGTAGAAAAAGAGACCTTATTAACCTCCTTCCCCTTTCCCTTGACATCATCATCCTCCTTACCAGAAGACTTCCCCTGATCAGGAATCTGCTCAAACCTTGGTCTCCTTTGTTTGAAACCACCTCTTTTCCTGAACAAATCAACAGGAGCCTGCCCCTCACTGGGCTTTACAAATGAACCGTCAGGGAACTTGAAAACACTGCCATTAAATTCCACCTTTCCTTCAGACACATCCCTGTTAAATGCCCAACAATCATTGGACCTGTGCCCCCTCCTGCTGCAATAAGAGCAGACCCAAGGATCACTCCTACCAGCCCTCCTATTAAAATCTCTAGGCTGAGAAGGTGCCTTATTGACCTTCTTAGCCTCCTGAACAAAAATATGCAGCTGCTTTGGGAGATCAGCCAACTGCTCCACCACTGGGTCCCTCTCCTGTTTGGGAACCTGCACCATATTCTTCTCCTCCTTCTTCACTCTAACCTCCTCTTCAGCCAAAGCCTCACTGACTTTGCTGACATACTTGGCACACCCCTCCTGATAGGTTTCCACAGCCAATAACTTCAAATGGGCCTCCACAGCCTCCTTCACCTTGTCCAAAGCGGCAACTTCTGATCCCCATTACAAAGAGTCTTCATCAAGTCCTTCCTTGACAGCTCCTTCAACACATCCATCCTGAAATCTCTAGCCAGGGCAGACAAAAAAACATCCTTGGCAGCATTTTCATGTGGCAGCTCCTCTACTTCCACCAAATATTCCACCACAGGATCAAAATGTAGCAGAAACTTCCTGTAACTATGCAAGTTACCAACACCACCATAAGATTGCCATTCACTGACAACCTTGTTCAGATCCACCATAGTGAACCTGACACCCCATCTATCCACCATCTCCCTACACAACAATTTCCAATCCCTCTTCTTGTAGCCAGGCATGACCATAACCTCCTTCTCCACTGCCCTATCACCAATGAAGAAAATAATCTGCTTCACCATGTCCAGGTAAGAAGAACCATCCACACCAGAAGCAGTCTCATACTTCTCCAGAAACCACTTCACATCTTCCCCATTAAACTTGGTACCATCCCAAGTTTTACTCCTAACACACTCCCTAACCATCACAGCAGGAGGACCATCCCCCCCACTGACAGTCACCACAGGAATAGAAGAACCAGAAGCCATTCTTCCAGTCCAAAACACCAAAAAGAGCTAACCAAAGAAAACAGAGATTGCAAAGAACTAGCAAGTTCTACCCCATGTTGGGTGCCAGAAATGTAGACAATCCTATAGTACTAGCTATAGGCCTTGACCAAGGGAGTTGGAGAAAAAACCAGAGAGAAAATCACCTGTCCCTTTAGAAAAATAGAGTGAGATTTACTTGCTAAAGTAAGTTGGTTCCTGTTTGCTAAAGCCCTTTTTCAACACACTTGACTGCTTGATGAGCCAAGAAAGTAGTCCCCAAACAGACTACCAAACCAAAGAACTGAAATGTAGAACAATGTCCACACCAGAGAAAGCAATGATACTTGATGTAGGTTTCAAATTCACACCAGAGACAGCAATAATACTTGATATAGCTTTCAATAATATACCAGAGAACCTGTTGCTAAAGTTGAGTTAAATGAAGAACTGACCTTGCAACAAACACAGCCAATTGTGGCCAAAAAACAGTGAAAACTGAGTGAGGAACAAGCATATCACCTCTGGATGGTTGTATGATAATTAAAGTTGCCCCAAACTGTCTTATTCACTATGTACACAGAGACCACTATCTAAGAGCCCCTGCACACCAACAAATTTGGCGCCTGTACCAGCCAAATTGAATAAAAACCCTCCAGAAGCGCTCCCCAACCTTCTAAAACAGAGGCGGGCGGGCCGCCTGACGTAGGAGGTGCCGCCTGAAGTGGCCCAGCCTCCCTGAAGCCAGAAAACTAATAAAAACACCTAATCTACTTAGAAAAATTAGCTACAACTACTAAAACCTTTAAAACACAGAATTTCACTATAACAACATTGTGACATGAAATATAGAACTAAATTAGCTCTATCCAATGGTACTAAGTACTTAACCCTAAGACTTAAGGTTAGACCGTAAAACACGAAAAACAAAATTATACAGGTATCTTTTGTAACTGAAGAATGAGGAATTGTCCACTTAAAACTTAATATATGAAAAATATTATCAAGACATGAAATACATAGAAAAACCAGGGCTATCCAATGATAGTACCCACATACCTGCAGACCCAATATCCACGGAATAAAACCAGAAAAATACCCAATTCCTCAACAGATGTCAATTAAGACATGCACAAACAGCGCCAAATCACACAACAAAGGCTCCTGCCAATGTTGGAAGACCACAACGCCTTTTAAATCCTTATTAATAATTAATTATTTATTTAACTAATTATGTATTACTTACAACTAACTAGCTAAATACACTAAGTAATGTAGATAATTAATAAAATTAAGTACTTTTCCCATAAATATTTTACTCCCGAACACTGTGCTCAATAATACAGATGAGAGGGAATAAAAATAGTATTAAAATATAATAAAAATGTAAAAAAATTCAAATTACTTTATTAAGAAATTTAAATTTTTATTGAATCTACATTTTAAATCAAATGTTTTGTATTAAATGTGACAATCTAAGGGAACTCAAGTTTTATTTCAAATAAAATTGATATCTCTCTTGACGTAACATTTAGTATAGCTTTTAATATTTCACATACTCTCTTTATTTAGTTTTTTCCTCTCACATCCTTGTACTAGGAGATATTAATTCCGTGTTTTTATTTTCTCACATTTTGCCTAAAAAAGGCCCTTTCTTTTTGTACTTTTGAGACATTCCTTACTTACTTACCAATTTTTATAACACATCAGTTAAAACAAATTTATTACTATTCTTTATAACATTAGTAGTTACAATACGGTAATTCTAAAGATATAAATTATAATAATACTTGAAGCTCCACCTCTTATAACTTGAGTAAAATAATCAAAAAGGATATAGAAATACGTACCTTACCTTTGAAAGTCCAATAAACCCCTTAAAATCCTCGTAGAACCTTCAGAGAAATCTTCTAGACCAAGAGACCCCTTGACAATTGGAGGCCTTCATGAATCATTGATGGCTCATTGTTAATTGAGGCCGGATATCGAAGGGACCATCACCATTGAGGTAACTGTAAGGATGAGAGAACGAGGAAACGACAAACGTCATACATCACATGACAAAATTTTTTGCTGCGAACGGGAATCTAACCACGCTCCAAAACTCAGGTTCATATATTGACTAAATGTCGTATATTTTGTGGTAATTATTGAGATTACTATTTGTGGGTCACTTTGCACTCTTCATTCTCTACGTATTTCCTTTTACTCAGCACCCTGTAAGTGTTATTAATTTGCTCATTTTACAGGGTGAGGTGTCTGGTAATTTGGAATTATTTTTATTTTATTTTTCCTAGTTGACAATAATAGAGCAATTGTGTTCTTAGTCCTAGAAGTAATAAAAACTATATTTTAAAATTAATTATTATAATTTTCAGTTGACTTTTGTTCTGATAAATTAAATTTTATTTGTTCCAGTTGAAAAATTGTCCTGACAATAAAATTTTTTATATATAATTAATAAATTTCATATTTAATTATTTCAGTTGACATTAAGTCCTGGTAGTTAATTATTCAGTTGATTTAAAATCCTGATAAAAATTATCATAAAATTATTATTTATTTCTTCAGTTGATTATTTTATAATCCTGGTTTTAAATTGTTTTGAATTAATAAATTAATTATTATTTAAGTTGATTTTTATCCTAAAAAGATTTTTACTATTTATTTATTTCTTTCAAATAAAAAGTAAAAATAAAAGACTAATTCATCTTTTTGTCTCCCTCCCTTATTTCAGTTAAATTGAAAAAATGACTGACCAAAGTGTTTCTGCAGCACATGAAGAGGAACTGGACTTAATTGATTATGATGAGGCTACTTCCGTGAGCTCTCCATTAACAAGAAAAGTATCTCAAATTAATCAATCATTGCCCCAAACAGGATGTGGAGATGGAGGAAGTGGAAATCCTGGTAGAAAAAACTCAGGATCAGAAACCTGTAATAAACCCCCCAAAAGAGCTTCCAAAAGGCTTCAGAATAAAAAAGATGCCACTACCTCAACAGGTAAAGAATCTGTCAACACACATAAAGGAACTAAGGACAGAAAACTTGAGAGTGAGGGCAAGAGTAGATGCTCTGGAAGAAAATGTAAGAAAGATAGATGCCTTTCTTCAAGAGAAGAGGAAACCTCATCAACCCAGGGATCATCAACAATTGGCTCCCCAGCAGCCAGAGAAAGTGGAAGTATCCAAGTGGCAGTGGGATTGGCTAAACACTCAGTGGGACTACCTGTCTCAAAATCAGTATCAGTTGCCTCAGGCAGGTCTGTCAAGATGCAGCCAAGTCAACCCCACACCTCCTCACCCCTATCAAGGAGGCAGAAGAAGAAAATCCAATATGGTCTTGCCCAGCAAACCTTGGTAAGCCCTTCTATTGATTCTCAAGTGCCATTTCTTGTAGCTGATTCTGTTCCTTCAGGTAAATCTGAGAGGGAAGATGAAACCTTGAGACCAGTAGAGGCTGGGAGTAGTAAACAAATCACTCATGTATCTAATCCTTTACTTTTAATTGCTACTTCAATGATTAACCCTGATATGGCTGTAATTGATGAAACTCTTGACCCTGAGTTTTATGAGAGTCTGGAAAGTTACTCTGTTTCCTTATTGAGGAACACTCCAGATGTAGCAAAGATTAATGATGAGTATTTAAGAGATATTATTGCAGAGCAAAATCATATTATGAACAATATCTAATTAACTCAGAAGTTTAATTGTTTATTAACTGAACAGGGGTACCAATCATTAAGGAGTGAATGCGGAAAGTTTCTGATGATTTGTTTAATTATAAAGCAACTCATGAAAAGAAGGTTGCTTTGTGGCAAAATATCAAAAATGATTTGTCCAAATTAAAAGAAACTGTATCTATCTGTTGTGAAGAGCTGGAGATAGATAAGATGAATCTGAAGAGATTGAATGACCATTATTCATCTTTTCAAAATAAAAATCAGTTATCTTTTGCAACCATCAATGAGAGTTTATCTAGTCTTCCAAGAGTGAAAACAAGACTAACAACCATTGAAGAGAAATTGAACTCATTATTGAATGACCAAAAATATTCTGACATTTCTTTAAAGGAACATATAATGCAGGATGCTCAAATATTACCTGTGGCTAGTTCATCTAAAGTAAAAATAGTTCCAGAGATACCTGTTGATACCACTGAGTTTCCATCAAAAATTGATGATGCACCAGGATCTTCAACAGAGGGATTGAACAATGAGATTACAGACCAATTGGAGAAGTTACAGCTGCTTCTTACTCAGAAAAAAGCTAGTACTAAGGAGACTCCTTCAAATCAAAAGAATTGGCCAAAAATTGACCAATATCCTACATTTGATGGTGATTCTTCTTCTGATTGGTAACAATTTACTTGCAGAATTGATAACTTGAAAAACTCTTACAAACTCCCAGATGAGGAAGTTGTGTCTAAGTTAATCTCTTTATTTACCAATGTAGCCCTTATGTGGTATGAATCTGTCCTATTAGATGGGAATGATTACTTATGGGAAGATTAGAAGAAATTAATTACAGCACAATTTGGTGGCTCCAAGTTTAGGATGGCTCAACAAAGGCAGTATGAGGAAACTAAATATAGTTATTTTACTGATAAACCTATTGAGTTCTTAATGAAACTTGTAAGAATCTTAAGAGCTATGGACCCAAAAATGGAGTTTGAGTTATGGAAGGACAGGATCCTTTATTTTAAGAAACTTGATTGTGGCTAGGACTGAGTTCACCAGAAAACCTTCTTCTTTCATCAATACTTGTAATGAGATTCTTCTAAACAATAAGTATGATGCCAGAAGATTCATTCCTAGAACCACTTGGGAGAAACCCTCAAATTACCAACAGAAACCTCTGGAAAAGGTTGGGAAGCCTTCTGCCCCTGTTTCACCTAAAAAGTATGCAACAAACACTTGCTTTAAGTGCACCAAACCTTGGCAGAAGGGCCATGTTTGTGACAAGAAGATAAATCTTGTAGAACAAACAGAGGAGCATGCTGATTAAACAGTAGCACTGGATTATACTTCAAGTGATTGTGCCATAAATATTTCATATGAATCACAACAAGAAATCATGATTCTGGAAGAGAATATCCATTATTTAAATACTATTGATATTGATAATAATGCTTTATCTACAGTTGAAGATGCTGAGATCATAAAGAAAATTGAGGATAGCTCAGTTGTTATTTCCCCTCTCAAGGCACCAGTCTTGATTAATGGAACCAGCATTGAAGTTGTTCTGGATTCTGGAGCTGGAGAAAGTGTAGTATCTGAAAGAGCACTTGCTTCAGTGGATCAAGACTATAAATCAAAACTGATGCCTATCATTTCTGAAAATTGGAGAGGGTATGGCTCTGTTTTGTCCCCCATTGGGAAATACAAAGCCACAGTGTTTTTTAAATATAACCATGGTTTTGTAAGAGCTATTTGTGATTTTGTTGTCATGAAAAATGATAACTTAAGCAATTAGTTTATTTTAGGGAATGGTATTTTAACCAGGTATGGCATAAAATTGGATCCTTCAAACCAATGTTTCACAATGGGGATGAATGGGAAGAGAAAATTCAAGATTTCCCCCCCTAAAAGATTATTAAAACCAGAATTGAACACATGTAATTCTGTGGTTCAATATAAAGGAAGATCTACAAAAGAAATGCATGCCCTTATGTCTGAGATTGACAATGCCTCTTTTGGAGAGCAACTTTCTGGTGAGGATAAAGATTCCATCATTAACTTGATAAAGTCTTTTCCTATGGCCTTTGCTCATGGGTCACATGAACTGGGACTAGTTAAAGAGGAAATGAAACTTTCATTGTCTTGTCCATTAACTAATATACCACCTAGTTTAAAGAAGAAGCCTTATCCTGCTTCTCCCACAAAGAGAAAAGATATTGAAGACAATATCTCTACCCTTTTAAAAATGAATATTATTGAAAAGGTAGTTGAAACACCTAAATATTGTGCTATCTCACCTGTCCTAATTTCTTATGAGAAAGATAAAGCCAGGTTATGTGGTGATTATAGAGCACTAAATACTTATACTGTTGATGATATCTACTCTTTACCTAGAATTAGCTCTATACATGCTACTTTACAGGGTGCTAAATATATCAGATGTTTGGATGGTAACAAGGGATATCCCCAGGTACCTGTTGAGAAAAATTCTCAGAATTTTCCGATGATTGCTACTCATATGGGTATTTATAAGTATATTAGGATGCCATTTGGCCCTAAAAATGCCCCTTCAGTTTTCCAAAAAGTCATGGATAACACATTCCATCAAGAAATAATTGAAGGATGGCTAATGGTTTATATTGATGATATCATTATATTCTCAAAAACATTTGAGGACCATCTTAACCACCTGTGTAAAGTGTTTCAGAAAATGGATGAAATAAATATGACACTTGCTTTGAAGAAATGTAAATTTGGTTTCCATTCTTTAAAAGTTCTTGGTCATGTTGTTTCAGGCTTACAGATATGTGTTGACCAAAACAAAGTGGCAGCCATACAACAGGTGAAGGTTCCTAATACAGTTAGGGAGCTCCAGAGTTTTTTGGAAATGTGTGGATACTATAGACAGTACATTAAAAATTACCAAGTCATAGCTTTACCCCTTACCCAATTAACTAGAAAGGATGTTGCTTTTGTCTGGAATAGTTAAAGACAAAGAGCCTTTGACACTATGAAACACTGTTTGATGTCAGCACCAATTCTTGCTTTACCTGACTTTAATCAACCATTTGTTTTGTACACTGATGCCAGTTTTATTGGTCTTGGTGCTGCCCTCCATCAAAAACAAGTGATAAATGATAAATTATCAGAAGAAGTAATTTGATATATTTCAAGAACCTTAAGGAATAGTGAATTAAAATAGGTTTCTACTCAATTGGAATTTTTAGCTGTAGTGTGGGCTCTAGAGAAGCTACACTATTACCTAGATGACCAGAAATTTGAACTTGTCACTGACTGCAGTGCAGTTAAATCCTTTTAAACTTGAAAACACCTAACAGACATATGTTCAGATGGCAGTTGGCTGTTCAAGAATACAGAGGGAGAATGACAATTATTCATAGGGCTGATATTGTTCACTCAAATGTGGATATGTTATCAAGGTTACCTTTACCAAATGATGACTCAAATCCTTCTTATGATCCTGAGGATGAAATTATTCATATTCATGGGATATATGTGGTTGATATAGAGGAAGAGCTATTAAAGCTTATTCTGAATTCATATGATAAGGACACTGACTTAAAAAAGTTATGCACCATATTAAATGATCCAAAGAATGCTTCAATACAAGCATCAATTAAAACCCTTCCACCAAAGTACCAGAAGGTTTTGGAAAAAGGTAAATTTTCTATAGAGAAGGATATATATATTATAGAAGAAAGTTGAGTAATGTTATTGTTATTCCTCCTTCTATGAGAGAAATCATCTTGAAAATTTGTCATGATGACATATTAGTTGGACATTTTTATCTTGAAAAAACAATGATCAGAATTCAGAACACTGCTTGGTGGGTTAATATGTCTGAAGACATAAAATTATATGTTGAATCTTGTGATTCTTGCCAAAAATCAAAAAGATTGACTGGTAAAAGAGCAGGATTAATGCAACATATTGAACCTCCTGATGCATCATGGAAGATAATAAACATGGATTTTGTAACAGGATTACCTATTGCTGGAAAAGACAGTTATAACTCTTGTTGGGTTATTGTGGACAGATTCACAAAAATGTGTAAATTTATCCCTACCCTCAAGGATGTTTCCACTAAAGAATTTTCTTTCTTATGGTGGTCTCATATGTTTAATACTGCTGGTTTTCCTAAAGCCATAATCTCTGACAGAGACCCTAAATTTACTTCTGAATTTTGGATGTCTCTGATGGATGTTTGTGGTTGTGATCTGAAACTTTCTACTGCTCATCATCCACAGACTGATGGCTTAGCTGAAAGAATGATTCAGACTTTAGAGGACATGATAAGAAGATATTGTGCCTTTGGTCTTGAGTATAAAGATAATGACAGACTCACTTATGATTGGGTTACTTTACTTCCTGGGTTGGAATTTGCTTATAATAGCACTGTTCATTCTGTTACTCAAAGAAAGCCTTTTGAGCTCTGGCTTGGATATGTTCCAAATACTCCTTCCCAAATTCTTAATAACAAAATACCTAAATTGGATATACATCCTGGTGTAAAATCTTTTCTTCAAATGCAACAAATTTGCAGAAATCATGCTCAAAAATGTATTGAAAAATCATTTGAATATGAGAAGAAGAGATGGGACAAATCCCATAAAGAATACACTTTTAAAAAGGGTGATGAAGTGTTGATTTCTACAGTCCACTTCAATTTACAAGGTAATAACAAATTGAAAGACCCATTTGTTGGTCAATTTGTTGTCAGAAGAATGATTGGAGATAATGCAGTTGAGGTTATTTTGTATTCTTCATATGAGAGAAAACATCTTGTTTTTTTAATATCTCTTCTGAAACCTTACACATCCAATAGTGATTTATTTCCAAAAAGGAGGGGAAGACCAAAGAAAATCCCAAATGAAATCACTGAAACAGCAGAAATTGAAAAAATTCTGAATGACAGAATAGTCACTGCTGAAAAAGGTACAGAATACTTATTGAGATTCAAGAATAAATCATCTGAATATGATTCTTGGATACCTGGGAAGGAGATATCTAATCTTCCCACTGTACTAAAAAAGTATAAAAAGAAAAAATCATAGCATTTTTTTTATTGTTTTTTTAGAGTGAGGGAGTGTCAGCCAGGCTACTTGACTTACCCAGTCAAATAATTGATTATCTTACTGAGGTGAAGCCACACCTTTTAAATCTTTATTAATAATTAATTATTTATTAAACTACTTATGTATTACTTACAACTAACTAGCTAAGTACACTAAGTAATGTAGATAATTAATAAAATTAAGTACTTGTCCCATACATATTTTACTCCCTAACACCGTGCTCAATAATATAGATGAGAGGGAATAAAAATAGTATTAAAATATAATAAAAATCTAAAAAATTAATATTCCTTTATTAAGAAATTTAAATTTCCGTTGAATCTACATTTTAAATCAAATGTTTTGTATTAAATGTGACAATCTAAGGGAATTCAAGTTTTATTTCAAATAAAATTGATATCTCTCTTAACGTACCATTTAGTATAGCTTTTATTATTTCACATACTTGCTTTATTAATTTTTTCCTCTCACATCCTTGTACTAGGAGATATTAATTCTGTCTTTTTACTTTTTCACATTTTGCCTATAAAAGGCCCTTTCTTTTTGTACTTTTGAGACACTCCTTACTTACTTACCAATTTTTATAACACATCAGTTAAAACAAATTTATTACTATTCTTTATAACATTAGTAGTTACAATACCGTAATTCTAAAGATATAAATTGTAATAATACTTGAAGCTCCACCTCTTATAACTTGAGTAAAATAATCAAAAAGGATATAGAAATATGTACCTTACCTTTGAAAGTCTAATAAACCCCTTAAAATCCTTGTAGAACCTTCAGAGAAATCTTCTAGACCAAGAGACCCCTTGACAACTAAACTACTAACATACTAAAAAAAGTTTTTGAAAATGAAATTAAAATGAAATGAATAAAATAATATGAAATAATTAATTATTACAAATGGTATCCCCTAGCCAATTGATGAGCTGATCCCCTGATACCTTACCCACACCCAAGTGCACCTTGATGTGGATACACCATTAAATATTTTAAATGATTTAAGATAAAAGAATTAGAAATTAAAGAAAATTATAAAAAATAAAACAGAAGAATAAAATGAAAAAAGAAAAAAGAAAATAGCATTGCCCAGCCAATTGATGAGCCTTTCCCCACCATTGCTTGCCCACATCCAGGTGAATCTGATGTGGTAACACTATAATTTTTTTTTGATTTTTCCCTCTTTACATCCTAATAACCCCCATAAAAAATTAAAAGAAAAAAAGAGAAAAAAGAAAATAATCTAAAACCACTATCTAACACAACCATAAACACAAAATTTAGAAAAAAATGAAAAAGAAAACGTCCGGCTCCCTAGAAATTCCAGTCCAAAGAAATGATCACTGGGTGGGGTTCCTCCAATAATAAAAATGATGGGAGACCAGTGATCTGCCACCAATGGAAAGGAAAAAGAGAAGCCAGTCCCAAGCCAGTTTAAAGTCATAGTGGACTAGAAACCTGAATAACAAAAACCAGAACTAGGATTCAACTAGGACAAACAAAATACTTGAAACAGACATTATGGGGTAACTGTTCTACAGAGCAGCCAGATCATCAGTTACCCCCACACTTGCCAAAATAAAATCTAGAAGCCCCCCTGGGTAACTTCTAACTAAAAGAAATCCTCCTCAAATCTTGACCATTATAATTCCTAGTTTTATTGACATCTTCAGTTTTCCACGGTCTTGAAGTTTAGGACCAATCATAAATGATCTTGAAAAGAATTTCAGTTTTAAGTCTTGATGGACTAGCAGAATAAATAAAATAAATATATAATAAAAGAAAAAGATAAATAAAAAAATAAAAGATGTCCCCCAGCCATTTGGATGAGCCAAACCCCTGACATCATACCCACATCCAAGTGCACCTTGATTGTGGATACACAGGAAAGCAAAATTAAAAATATAACATAAAATGAAATTTTTGAAAACAAATTATTTTTGAAAATAATTTTTTTTTTTTTTTGAAAATAATAATTTTTTATTTTTTTATTTTTTTTAATTAAATTTTGAAAATTTGAAGATTTGAAAAATGATAATTTAATGAAAATCAAGGAAACAAACTAATGATCACTGGGTGGGCTCCCTCCAATTTGTAAAATTGATTGGAGACCACAAGTGATCATTCACCCCAATACAACAAAAAAAATGAAGCAAAACAAAATTCTTGAATCCAGACTTCCAAAAGATTGTGCTGTGTTGACGTAAGGTTCCAGTTTATAGTCATAGAGGACTACCTATATAACAAAAAACAAAGCCAGGATTCAACTAGAAACAGAGAAGGGTTGAAAACGAACATTATGGCGTAATTGTGAATAGAGCTTCCAACTCATCAATTACCCCCAAACTTGCCAATATAAAATCTAGAAGGTTCCCCTGTGAACACTCCTAACAAAATTTGTTTCCCCCTCATATTTTCACCACAGAATAAAATTTTAAAATTGAAGTAATGATTGATTTTTCGAAAGACTGTGAGATTTCCTAAAAGATTGATGTTGTAGTTTATCCTCATTTGGGAGTCAAACTTCAGCACTCTTTGTGCCCCTAGGGTAAAACTTCTTCACTTGATTAGCAGCTACCCTCTTCTTTAATACAACACCATCCAGTTCTTCCAAAACATATGAACCACCAGAAACCTGTTCTCAAATTCTATATGGTCCATTCCATATATCAGCAAACATTTTCCCCCACTGACTTTCCAAACTCCTATTATACACCAACACCATATCACCAGGCCTCATAGGCTTCCTGAGTCTATGAGCCAACCTTTGATCCAAATACCTGACAGACTGGTCCCTGATCTTAATCATCCTATTGTATGCCTTCTCCAAAAATTCCTTTTTCTTTTCTAACTGTTGCATTCTAGCACAGAGAAAATCTTCAGTAGTTTTGACTACATCTCAATCAACACCAAGATAAGATTCAGCTTCAAGATCAACCGGTAAAACAGCTTTCTGACCAAAAACTAATTCATAAGGAGAATAACCAGTTGTCCTCTTGGTGGTAATCCTATCAGAAAATAAAACAAGGGGTAAATAATTCCTTTACTTTTCAGCACTTTTTCCACACATTTTAACCAAAGCATCCTTAATAACTTGATGCCCTCTTTCAACCATTCCTTTTGCTTCAGGATAATATGGGGTTTCCACCCTAACCTTTGAGCCAATTTTTGAAACAGCTTCCTTGAAGTCTGCACCAAACTCGGAGGGGCCATCAACAGTTACCAACTTCATAACACCATACCTATACACCCATTCTTTCATCAAAAATTCTGCTACATTTTTAGCAGATAAACTAATAAGATGGACAGCCTCAACCCAACCAGACAAATCATCCCTTGCCACAATCAAGTACTTATATTTACCTTCCTTGATGTGAACAGCATCCAAACTAACCCGTCCAAAGATAGTATTTTCACCAGTAGCATTTCCAGGTTCTTTTGGCCTTAAATAACTTCTTCTCTGACATTCTTCACATGACTGAACCCAAGATCTAACAGCCATCTTCATTCCAGGCCACCAAAATCTATCAGCAATCCGCTTATAAGTTTCTCCAAAGCCCCTATGCCCTAAATCTTCATGAAGAGATTTAATCACCAATTCTTGACCTTTTCTTTGAGATACAAAAACTTGAGGATTCGGATGTCTTCTTTTCATCAACCTTCTACCAGACAAATAAAAACCAGGTGACTTCTTTTTGATAGCCACCCATTCAGCTTCATCACATTCTTCTGGTTTTCCCAGAGACAGCAAATATTTCACCATTAAAAAATAAAACCCAGTCTGGCCCCAAATTTCATCAGAAAAATCCAATAATATAACATCCAAAGGAACCTCCCAGTCCCCAATATCTCCCACTTGTGAATGAGAAATCATTCTCTGAGCATTTGGCTGTTTGCTGAAATTCACATAATCTACGTCATTCAAACATTTTTCCATGCTACCACTATCCTCCTTTAGATCCCAAACATAAAAACCATTAACCAACTTCCAATTATCCTCATCTACAAAAACCTCATGATCAACTAGATCATCAACTTCATCAAATTCAACAAAAATAGAACCAGCCAGTTTAACCTCATAGGGGAGGTATAGAAAGTTCTCAGCACCCTTGGTACTGGCCTTGATTATAGGTATATCTTCATCAAACTCTTCCGAATCGGAATCATCTACTGTAGGTGGTCTTCTTGACAATCCATCAGGCATAGTGAAAGATTTTCCAGGCCTGTGCACTAAATCAAATGAAAAATGTTGAATAAAAGCTACCCACCTAGTCATTGGAGCATTTGGTAAACTAGGTAAATTAATCAACTGAATTAAAGATTTAGCATCCACTTGAAGTTCAAAATGTTGACCCCATAAGATATTTTGAAGTTTCTTTAAAATTTTTGCCACACCACAGAGTTCCAACTTTGGTTGTGAATATCTTGATTCCACCTCAATAAAAACTACAGATTCATACCTAACTGGTCTAATATAGCCATCCTTATCCATCTGAGAAATCACTGCACCAGCCGCCAGCTGACTAGAATCAACAGCTAAATAAATCCAACCAGCTCCTTCACCATAATCCAACTTACAAAGAATAATATCTTCACCAACCACCTTCTTCAACTTAACAAAAGCTTCTTCACAAGCTTCATCCTAATCCCAATCAGCATCCTTCCTAGTTAACCTTCTCAATGGAGCAGCCAATAATGAGAAATCCCTAATAAACATCCTAACATAAACACATACTCCAAAAAATCCTCTAACTTCAGTAGTGTTTCTAGGTCTCGGCCAAGATTGAATTTTGTTGACTTTCTTCTTTGACATAATTCGGCCTTCCCTACACACCACATGACCAAGAATCTCTAAAGCTGGAACACAACAAGAAAATTTAGAGCCGGAAATAGTTAAACCAGCTTCTTCAATCCAAAACAACATCCTTTTAAAAGTTACTGCATACTCCCAAATAAACCTCCTAATACCTGGATTCTCCTCCAACACTTAATTATCATAATCAGTTGAAGGACCTTTAATTCCACCATCATCAATAAATATACCAGCATACTGTGGAATTTCATCTTGAAGAATCCAAGCCATTTGTTCTTGATAAACAGCAACAGAATTAGTAGCACCTTGAGGTAATCTAGTCAGCTGTAACTGTCCAAGAGGAGTATCAAAAGTTGTCAGAGTTCTTGATTCCGGATGTAATTCTCTTTCATCATAGCCCCCCATAATATCACCCAAACCATAACATACCCTTCCAGAAAAAGCATCAACAAATTCCTCGGTACTTGGAGGAATACCAGCATCTTTTATAGTCACCCTATTCAATTCCCTAAGATCATGAACCACTCTAAGCTTTCCATTAGGCTTCTTGATACAAAAAACTGGACTTGAATAACTTGATGAAGATTGTTCATAAAGTCCAGTTCTAATCCTTTCCCTAACAACTTCAATATAATCATCTTTAAGAGCAGCAGGAATTGGAATTGGCTTGAGTTGCCAAGGTTCATGACAAACAACTGGAATCTTGTAAGGTTCACCATAAGAATGCTTTAAAACACCCCTCTCTTCTTCCACAAATGCAATAGCCTTCTCCCTCAACACCATCACATCCAACAACAAGTTCATCTCCTCACCAGATAACCAACCCTCTGGCCCAAAATTTACAACACCAATCCTATCAAAAGTAATTCTTGACGTTTCAGAAAATTCAGGCGGATTCTTTCTTAAAGGAGTTTCATATGGATCTCTTGAAAAAAGTGGTCTCTTCAACGGCGGATTCAATCCAGTTGGCAGCACTTCATTTATTGATTTAACTTTCACATCAACCTTCTTATATTTTGCCGCTTCCACTTCCACATGTACTTGAGGAATTGAGCTCCTTTCATCAACAGAATCTTCATCTTCATCAGAATTAAGAGTAACAGAATTTTTACAAAATGAATTATTAGAATCAGATAAAGAAATTTTATCAGTTTTATTTTTATTTTTATTTTTTGAAAAAGAATTATTAAAGTTTTTAGAAACAGAATTATTGGAATTTTCAAAAATATTGTTATCTAGTTTTTCATTATGCAGACAATTTTTAATTTGATTTTTATTTTTAGAAATAAGAAAAGAATCATCAAAAGTATGAAAATTTGGCAGTCTATCCTCATGCAGGAGGTTACCAGCATGTCAAGTAGGCTCAGCCCTATTGACAATATCTTTACATAAAATTTTTTTTGTTGATTTTCATTTATCTTGAGATTTTTTTCTTGATTTTTGTCAAATTGTTTCTTTCTATTCCTAGAAAAACAACCAGGGGTGTCCCCAATGCTCACATGTGTGGCCATGGTAATGTTTTTGAAAGGTGTAGAAGAAACCCTAGTGGTGCACAATTGGGAGGACTTAATTTTAGACCCATTTTCCACCACTCCAAAACTTTTCTGCTCCAAAAAATTTTTCCCTAAAACATCTTCAGAACTTGAAATAAACTTGAGAGAAAAACTTGAAGAAAAACTGAAACCAGACAAATAATTTGACGAAAATTGACATAATAAAGTAATATTATCTACAAAAAGTTGAGATTCCACTTGATATATCTCCACTTGAGCTGATCTACTTCAATCCAGGATTTCTTCTTGAGGAGAGATTACAGCACTAGACTGATCAGCCCTATCTACCCTAAAAAAGAAGGGTCACCAACAAAATGATCACCACTATCCTCAAATACACCAGAAGAGGACTTCATATCTTTTCTCTTCCTAATGCAAGTGCAACACTGACAAGATGCAGAAACACCAGGCCTAGTTTCCCAACCTTCATCACCTGGGGGTGACAACCTCATATGTAACCGCCTCACATCCTCCCCAGTAATCTCCAAACGAATCCCAACACCAGACTGATAACCAATCTTGGCCTCAAAAATCCATCAAAAATGGCCCTCCTAAAACTGTCTTCACAGCTCCTCTAGCCACATAAAAATGAAATTTTCCAACAGCTCCACCTACACCTAGCTTTACATGCTCCGCTGTGCCAATCAACTCAGTAGCATGCCCACCTATCCCTCTGAGATTTCCTCCAACACCAGCTTTAATTGGCAAATCCAGACTAGTTGCTTGATCCAATGAAATTAAATTTATTTGTGAGCCTGAATCAACCAATGCCTTCACATCTTTTCCATTAAAAGAAACCACCAAACATCCCAAAGGAGCAGAAAAATGAGTCTCCACCTCATTACCAAACTTCTCCACATTTTCACACATATACTCCACCTCACCAGTAGCCACTCTTCTCTTAGTCAAATGCTTCTTCTGCTTTTCAGCTAGGGCTGGACTAATAGTGAAAAATTCACCCAAAGATAATGGAATCTGAAGCTGATTCACCCTTCCCAAAACAACATCCATAGCATTCTCTTGACCAGAAACCACTGGCCTCTCATAATGAGCCTTACTCCTAGCAACCTTTGCCCTAGAAGACTCCTGAGGTCCCACATTACCAACAACATCACGCATCTCCATGTCAGAATTATCCCCATGAACCATTTCCATCCACAGAGACCAAACCAGAACCATCAACAGTAGTTCTAACTCCCTCTATTGGCCCACTAGAACTTTGCCTAGGCAAAGAAGCCAAAGGCACATCCTCCTCTGTATCTGAACCATCATCCAAAGGCATAGGATCACCATTAAGATCAAAAGCATCAAAACTAGGGGGACCCATATCAGCTATCCCCTTCTTCATCTGACAAATCTCTTCAGGCGTATACTTCTTCTTGGGATCTTCAGCCTTCTTAGAATCCACCTTTCCACCTCTTGACCTTAACTGATTAGAAATACTGCTTCTAGCTTTAGAAGCAGCCGCCCTCCTAGCAGCCTCCACATCATATACACCAGCCATACACTCACCATCCGCCTTAACAACCTTTACTAACTCCAAATTACCATAGGAAGTAGATAAAGTAGCCTTACTAACCTCTTTTTCCTTCCCCTTATCTCCAGAATTATTTCCAGTACCAGAAGAAGCCTCAGTAGGAAATTCCTCAAACCTAGCTCTCTTTTCACCCATACTATTCCTCCTCACCAAATCCGAAGGAGCCTGGCCTTCACTGGGCTTGATAAAAGATCCATCAGGAAACCTAAATACCTTTCCATCAAATTTTACTCTACCAGAAGCCTGATCCCTATTCAAAGTCCAACAATAATTAGACTTATGTCCCTTCTGGTTAAAGTAGGAACAAATCCAAACATCAACAGTACCACCATTCCTCCTATCATAACCTCTACTTGAATAAGATGATAAAGAAGAAGCTGAAACCCTGCTGGCCTTCTGAGTTTCTTGAACAAAAATTTTCAATTGCTTTGTTAAGTCATCCAATTGATCCACCATCTCCTTATCCACATTCTTTTCCACCTTAGGAACCGGTTTCCCCAACTGAGCCTTTCTTGCCTCCTGAGCCTTCTTCATAATATTGTTATTATCAGCCAAAACTTCATTAATCTTGCTGACATACTGTGTAAAGGTTTCTTGATAACTGTCCACAGCCAAAATCTTGAGGTGAGACTCCACTGATTCTTTAACCACCTTAAGAGCAGGCAACTTCTGCTCCCCATTAGGTAAGGTTTTCATCAAACCCTCCCTAGACAACACCCTTAACACATCCACTTTAACATCCCTCCCAAAAGCGGACCAAAATAAATCTTTGACTGCATTTTCATGAGCCAACTCCTCTATCTCCACCAGATATTCCACCACAGTTTCAAAACTACCAACAAATTTCCTATAACTCACCAAAGAAGTTATTCCACCCTGCACTTACCATTCTCCAACAACCTTATTTAAATCCACCATTGAATATCTGACTCCCCATCTGTCCACCATTTCCCTACCAAGCCTTTTCCAATCCCTAGTCTTATAACCCTCCATACCAGTAATCTCCTTCTCAACTTCCCTATCACCAATGAAAAAGATTACCTGCTTCACCATATCTAAATGAGAAGCCCCATCAATTCCAGAAGCAGCCTCATATCTGCCAAAAAACCACTTTACATCATCACCAACAAACTTGGGCCCATCCCAAGTTTGAATCCTTACTGAAGGCCTGACACCATCAGCAGCAGCAGTAATAACACCAGCACCAGATGGAGAAGACATCCCAAATAGCACCAGAAACCAATAAAATCTGCAAGGGTTAAGCCCTTTACCAGAAAACCGACAATATCCTACAAGGGTTCAGCCCTTTACTAGGATAAAACAACAGATCTAGCAAGGGTTCAGTCCTATACCTAGATCCCTACTACCACAGATCCTGTACTGGTTCAGCCAGTTACCAGAATCACCAAATAACCAACCAATCAAAATCCAACAACCAGAAAACCAAAATCCAGAAGTCCAACAAGTAAGTTTCTTCAGAAGCTAGAGAATTTGAAACCCATGTTGGGCGCCAAAAATGTAGAGTAGACTCCTACAGTCACCTTGCTGCAGGCAGAATCCTAGGGAGTTTGAAAAACAAAAAGAAATCCCTGTCCCTCTAAGTAAACGTAAGATTCAATTAACTAAGCTTGAAGATCTGCTTGAAGAGTTGGATAAGTTGAAAATCTGAGAGAAAGACTTTGAAAGTGTTGGAAACCTATCATATAGAAAAAAAATAAGTGCAATAAATGATTACCCCCCCAAAACAAATACCTAATACCAGATTACACTGATACTAGTCACAGAAAATACTTAGAACAAGCCGCAACACTTGCCCCAGAGACTGAAAAGTACAGTAAAGTACCCCAGAAACTACCCTTGGGATGATCTGTTCAAAGGTGCCTTATTAAAAGTCTGCCCCAGATTTACCCAGTTTCCCACCAAAATTAAAGAGTGTTCTTTATTATATTTTTATTTTATAAATTTTATAAGAAAAGAAATAAATTTTAGTCACCCAGGATGAGAGCTATCCAATGGTACCCTATATGTTGATATTTTTTATTATAATTGTTGTTATATGTTAAATATTGTTAATTATCAAAAAAGACCCTTGTTATCGAAACTAAAAGACAAAAAACATGTGGAAGACTAATACTCCCCCTTCTATCTGATTCTCCTCCTCCAGAACTTTCCAACAATACCCTACATGCATAGGATCTACAATAAACTATTGATCTAACAAGCATGATAAATTCTAACCAAATTTTGCCACAATAGCCAAACTTTTCTGCAGTGACCAAACTTTGCATTGGTGATCAGACTTTTCTACAGTGACCAAACTTTACCACAGAGCCCAGACTTTTCTGCAGTGACCAAACTTTGCACTGGTGATCAGACTTCCCTACAGTGACCAAACTTTACCACAGTGCCCAGACTTTTCTGCAGTGACCAAACTTTGCACTGGTGATCAGACTTTCCCATTGTGAGCAAATTTTGCCACAATGAGCTCTTTTTGCCATAATGAGCTAATTTTTCCAGAGTGAGTTAATCTTTTCACCATAACCAAACTTTTCCACAATGACAGAATTTTCCAGTACACTTCGCTTTTGCACCGGAAAATCACCGGAGCGCACCGGAAAAAAATGGCTACTCCATGAGCACACTGCATCCACCAAAAATACCAAGAGAGCCCTAGAAAATCCAGTAAAACCAATACCCAATCCATGAAAACATCAAATAAAAATAGGAATACCAACATATATCCATTCCAAAACACCATAAATCCTCCAAAAAATCACCATAAATCCTCCAAAAATCACCATAAATCCACCCAAAAAAAACTCCAGTTAACTCCCTTCAACCAAATTAACACCCACTAACACCATGATTTTCTTCCAACCAAGGTCCAATCAAATTTTCACCTAAGTAGCCTACCCAGATTTGGAATTCCACAGCGTGTATGATATAGATGCATAAGCATTTGAATTTACATAGTGGATACTTATTGCATGTTAAAAATTGATGTGAAATGCCTATCTAAAGTGTATGCATAATGACTATGAAGAATAAATATGCATAAAAATATTCATAAAAAATATGCATAGTGATTATGCGTAAAAAATATGCATATTGAATATGCATAAAAATATGCATATTGAATATGCAAAAAAAAGGTGCATATATGTATATGAATAAAATATATTAATATGCATATAAATCTGTATAATGAATATGCATATGCATATCCATAAATATGCATAATGATTGAAAAATGCAAAAAAATGATGCTTAAAGAGTATATTTTATGCATAAATAGAAATATGCAATATGAATTCATATTGCATACAGATAACACTGGCAAACCAACTTGACCAAAACTCATACTAAATTTTCATTCTGGACTAAAGGTGTGAGCGAAGGAAGAAAAACAGTCCAACGTTAGAAAAATGCTACATGCACTCATTTTGTAGCAGAGCAATTGAGAAGTGCTGAATTATGGTTGGTGCCCATAATTTAGTATGATATCATAATTTTATTTAATTGTTTTCAATATTGAAAAGACTTTAGGTCGGTTGGTATGGATCTAGCTGTGCCAGGGTCTAATCTAATTATTTTAACAATTTCTTAATAATTAATGGGTTTTAATACAAAAACAGGTTATATTTTTTGTGGGATATTGGATATGATAAGGTCTTTTGTAAAAAAAACTTATATTGTTTAAAAATATTCCTGAATCAGATGTGGGATAATCACTACAAAAAATTGTAGTACTGTGGGCAATAAAATATATGCACAAGCAGTAAAGAAAGGACTGAGTGAACCCTTTTTGTGCAGTGGGAATCATTAGAGTGGAATTTTGGATGAAAAATATAATTCATTATTACCATTTTATTTAATCAAAAAATTTATAATATTAAAAAGAACTATTGATTAATTGGTATTTGACCTTTGTGCCTCACTCATATTAATCATTTGATTGATTTTTTGTCACCATTATGTTATTAATATTATAAGTATAGCAAAAACTTGTGTGCCGAACACATACCGGGTGATGTTACACCTTTTATAATATTATTAAATAAAGTTAAAAAAATATGAAAATGATATGTTTTACAAAAAATAAATTGATATCCAAAAGCAATATGAGGGATAAAAAGGTAAAATTAAAGGGATCAAATATGAAATAAAAAATTAATATAAAATTCCTGCCATCAAGAGCAAGTAGACATGATGGGGTGAACGCCCACCAGTGGCACTAAACTTGGGCTATAATTTCTTTTTTGTAAAAATAAAAAAAAATCCACTTGAGCTTTACCAAAACTTCAGGATGACAATTTTGCCATATCAAACAACTTCTAGTGCAATTATTGAAGAAAAATTCATTTTCATTGCAATAGAGAGAATTGATCACATCAGACTGCATGTGACAAAAAGTGTCCAGCCCAAGTCCGGCTGAACTTGTGCTGGACACTTTTATGATGGAGAGTAGCTAGGGTGGAATTTTTCTTCAGTTCATCTGGTATTTCTTATAAACATGTCCACTGGTATTTGATCTTTGTGCCTCACTCATATTTATCATTTGATTGATTTTTTGTCTCCATTATGTTATTAATATTATAAGTATAGCAAAAACTTGTGTGCCGAACACATACCGGGTGATGTTACACCTTTTATAATATTATTAAATAAAGTTAAAAAAATATGAAAATGATATGTTTTACAAAAAATAAATTGATATCCAAAAGCAATATGAGGGATAAAAAGGTAAAATTAAAGGGATCAAATATGAAATAAAAAATTAATATAAAATTCCTGCCATCAAGAGCAAGTAGACATGATGGGGTGAACGCCCACCAGTGGCACTAAACTTGGGCTATAATTTCTTTTTTGTAAAAATAAAAAAAAATCTACTTGAGCTTTACCAAAACTTCAGGATGACAATTTTGCCATATCAAACAACTTCTAGTGCAATTATTGAAGAAAAATTCATTTTCATTGCAATAGAGAGAATTGATCACATCAGACTGCATGTGACAAAAAGTGTCCAGCCCAAGTCCGGCTGAACTTGTGCTGGACACTTTTATGATGGAGAGTAGCTAGGGTGGAATTTTTCTTCAGTTCATCTGGTATTTCTTATAAACATGTCCACTGGTATTTGATCTTTGTGCCTCACTCATATTTATCATTTGATTGATTTTTTGTCTCCATTATGTTATTAATATTATAAGTATAGCAAAAACTTGTGTGCCGAACACATACCGGGTGATGTTACACCTTTTATAATATTATTAAATAAAGTTAAAAAAATATGAAAATGATATGTTTTACAAAAAATAAATTGATATCCAAAAGCAATATGAGGGATAAAAAGGTAAAATTAAAGGGATCAAATATGAAATAAAAAATTAATATAAAATTCCTGCCATCAAGAGCAAGTAGACATGATGGGGTGAACGCCCACCAGTGGCACTAAACTTGGGCTATAATTTCTTTTTTGTAAAAATAAAAAAAAATCTACTTGAGCTTTACCAAAACTTCAGGATGACAATTTTGCCATATCAAACAACTTCTAGTGCAATTATTGAAGAAAAATTCATTTTCATTGCAATAGAGAGAATTGATCACATCAGACTGCATGTGACAAAAAGTGTCCAGCCCAAGTCCGGCTGAACTTGTGCTGGACACTTTTATGATGGAGAGTAGCTAGGGTGGAATTTTTCTTCAGTTCATCTGGTATTTCTTATAAACATGTCCACTGGTATTTGATCTTTGTGCCTCACTCATATTTATCATTTGATTGATTTTTTGTCACCATTATGTTATTAATATTATAAGTATAGCAAAAACTTGTGTGCCCAAGGCATACTGGGTGATGTTACACCTTTTATAATATTATTAAATAAAGGTAAAAAAATATGAAAATGATTTGTTTTATGAAAAATAAATTGATATACAAAAGCAATATGAGGGATAAAAAGGTAAAATTAAAGGAATCAAACATGAAATAAAAAATTAAAATAAAATTACTGCCATCAAGAGCAAGTAGACATGTTGGGGTGAACGCTCACCAGTGGCACTAAACTTGGACTATAATTGCTTTTTTGAAAAACAAAATAGTGCCAATCTGAGGTTTAACAAAACTTCAGCAGAACCATTTAGCCATATCAAACAACTTCTAGTGCAATGATTGAGAGAGAATCAATCACACCATACTGCATGTGACCAAAAGTGTCCAGCACAAGTTCAGCCAAACTTGTGCTGGACACATTTATGATGAAGAGTAGCTAGGGTAGAATTTTTCTTCAGCTAATCTGTTATTTTTTATGAACATATCCATTGGTACTTGATCTTTGTGCCTCACTCATATATATCATTTGATTAATTTATTGTCACCATCATATTATTAATATTATAAGTATAGAAAAAACTCATGTGCCAAATGCATACCAGGTGATGTTACACCTTTTATAATATTATGAAATAAAAGTAAAAAAATATGAAAATGATTAGCTTTACAATAATTTAAATAGATATTAAAAAAAAGACAAATAAAAAAGTAAAATTAATCTCAAAGAGATCAATTATGAAAAACAAAATACTAGTAAAATTCTTGCTCTCAAGAGCCAGTAGAAGTGTTGTCAGCCAGGCTACTAGACTTACCCAGTGAAATAATTAATTATTTACTGGATGAAGCTGCACCTTATCATTTTAATTATTTAATTATAAAATAGTTACATTAAAATTACTTATAATAAATTAACTAATTACAGAATGATAAAATTAAATGAATAATTAAAATTAAATATAAAATTGTCCCTTATATTTTTTCTCTAACACCGTGCTCATTTGACAGGTTGGAAGAAATAAAGATTTATATTAAAAAATAGATTTTAAATTAAAATAAGATTTTAATATTCAAATAATATTAAATATATACAAAAACTCAAATTTCTTATTTAGAATTGACTTCTACAGTAAATATTAAATAAATTGATGTATTTCTGACATACTCTGTAAATACATCTTTTTGATGCCTTCTTTTTAGAACAACTTTATTATTTGAAAATACTCCTTCTGGAATATTCTTTTTCTCTCTCTCTCATACTACTGTTTTCAGAATTTGATTGCCGTGCTTTGTCCCTCCTTTTCCTATATAAGGCCTCTCTTTTGGTTGTTTTTTATTCATTCCTTTACCAACTTACTTTATTATTACTATTTACAACACAATACTTATTTTTATATCTTATCTCATTAGTAGTTACAAGAGCATAATTCTAATCAATAACTTATAACAATATTTAAACCCTACCTCTTATATTTGAGTAACAAATCACTTAGATTAAGAAATATGTACCAAATTTTTGAGAGTTTATTTAAAATCCTTAAAATCCTCATAGAAACTTCATACCAAATCTTCTAGACCAAAAGTGTACCTTGACAATTGAGGGCTTTCCGAATTATCAACAGCGCAACAATATTTGAGGCGTAATTGAGGGGACCATCGGTGTGCGAAGTACCTGTAAAAGACGAGAAAGCAAGAAAACGACAAACGTCATACGTCACGTGACAAAAATTTTTGCTGCAAACAGGAATCAAACCACGCTCCAAAAATTAAGTTCATATACTTACTAAATGTTGTATATATTGTGGTAATAATTGTTATTACTATTTGTGGGTTACTCTTCACTCTTCATTTGCTACGTATTTCCTTTTACTCAGCACTCTGTAAGTGGCATTAATTTGCTCATTTTTCAGGGGGAGGTGTCTGGTAATTGGACTTTATTTTTATTATTATATTTTTTTTTCCTGGTAGACCATAATAGAGCAATAAGTGTTCTTAGTCCCAGAGGTAATAAATTAATTATATTTTAATATTATTTATAATTTTTCAGTTGACATTTGTCAGCCTAAATATCCTTAGGACTGAGTATTTCTTATGCTTAAAATAAGATAACCTTAACTAGATTAAGCTTATATCTTAAAAATAAGGTTAAAATAATAATATATATTATTTTATTATATATATATATAATTATTATTCTATTATATAATTTATAATAGTTTAAATAGCTTATCCATGGCCTAATAATACTTATTAAGGTGTTAATGGAGTCATAATATACTTATCTTAAGTGATATGAAGTAATTATTGACATACATAAGCTTATATGTATACATAAATCTCATATTCAGTAAAATATGCAGTATATTATGTATATTTAGGTATATAAGTGGGTTTTAGCCCCTTAATAGCCTATAACCTTTGTTTTTCTGCTTATTTTAGGTCATATGGACGAAATCAGTGGACTCACAACGCCTACAGAAGCATAGACACCTATATCAGGCGCATACACCCAGTTTGGACAACTAAAATTACTTCTTTGGATGGTTATTCACGGATTTATGGGTTGGAAAGATGTTTTTGGGTTAATGTGGATGCTTGGGGATGTTATTGGGGGCTTGGACATTTTATTTGTTTCCTTTATATGCTTTTAGTTTCATTAAATCTCTTTTTGATCATTTATTTTACCTGTTTCTTTATGGTATCTGCTTTTATCTGGGATTTCTATTTATGGTATGACTCTGTGTTATTATTAATAGTGATGGAGGGTCCTTACTGGAGGTCTGGGTGTTGAAACTGCTTGAAGTGGACGCCATGGGGAGGTGATGGGCCCTCACAGTGCTGTAATTGCCGGGGATAGCAGTGACATCATCTGGATTGAAGGTCTGTGCACTCCAGTGGATTTGGGTATAAGTAAGGAGGGATTTTGACGGTTTATTATCATCATTCAATTACTACACTTCAAACAAACATTACACTACAATTATTAACATTCAGAAATATATTATAAAGCCCTTATAAATTGATATTATCTTTATAAAAGCTATAACTATATTTTATTCTTCTATTTTCCACCACTAGCACGCATTTAAATCCAAGTATTTTGAGTTTTATTTGAGTATAACTATTCTATTAGTCTTCCCCTGAGGTTTAATCACTAAATCATTTATTAATAAGTAGTAGGACCATAAAATAACACTATTATATCATACTTATATACTAGACTGTACTGACAATTGGGGGTCTTTCCTTATATTTTACTTATTATTTAGTATATAAGCCTTGGGACGTGATTTTTACCTTAGTACAACTCAAAATTAACCAAATATTTGGGTCTTCTGCATATTAGTGGGTCATCATAACTCATTGATTGCGGAAAAGAACCCTTATAATAATTGTACTAATTTTTTATCATAAAAATTAGATATTTACAGTAGTAACTGTACCCAATATAAACCCAATTTCACTTGGTATTTGGACACCAATATAACACCCAATTAAATTGGTATTTGGCTAAAGCTTGGTAAGCTAATTATTCACCCTTATAGAGGTCTAGTTAAACTTATTATTATATTTTTAACAGATTTTTTTAAATTTTTCTTATATTTTATTTAAATAAATAAAGATATAAATTCAGGGTAAGCTCCATTGCTTTTTTATTAGTAATATAATTACTAATATCTTTTGTCTACTAATTCCACAGAGTTTTTCCTTTTGTAGACGTAAAATATTGTTATTCTGAACAATATGAGTGCTCCCCAGGATAGTGTAAGTGAACAGCCTGCTTATAATACCAGGTCTAAAGCTAATAAAAACTTTCCAGGACATCACCATGGAGGGACAACAGTACCCCCAGCCAGAAAGCATGAGTATAGAGGAAAAGGACACCCTCTTAAAAAAGATAACTATCAAAAAGACGTCTCCTCCTCTTCAGGATCAACTGTCCCACCTGGCCAAACAGGTTCTGAAGCTAGAGGAATCAAAATCTCTCATGTTCAAAGAGGTAGAGCAGTTGCAAAACAATTGCAAGGTAGGATTTCAGCAGATGAATCAGGCAATGGCAGAATTAAAGGGAGGCCAGCCCAGTCAATCAAATCAGCAACCCCCTACCCAAGGAGGGTCCACTCACTCCCAGGAGAAAATCCTGGTAGACAAATGGAAATGGGACTGGTTTCACCAACAGTGGACAAGCCACAGTTGCAACAGGGATCCACCCCCTCATCTGACTTCCTCAGCTCACCCTTACAAGGGAAAAAAGCGCCAAAAATCAGGACTGGCAACCATCCCTTGGTAAGTAACTTACCCTCTCAGATTAGACATAATACTGATAATTACAATATAGGTAATTCTATTGATGTTAAATCTGTACAAAAAATAGAGGAGGATTTAAGAAATTTGGGTTTTAGAGTAGATACACCTGACTTGTCTTTTGTCCATAATAACAGTACTATATACAATGATAATACAGTTAATCCTCAGTTGCAATCACCTACTAGTGAGATGAGAAGTTCACAGGAGAGTGAGAGAATTGAAAAGGAGGACATGGAATATTTTAACAATAATCCAACTGTCCATAGAATTGTTTCAGCATTGTGGAATAGAATGACTGATTGTGAGGAACAGACAGTTAAGCTCACTAGTGATACAATTTCTTCCTTAACATTGAACATTTCTCAATTAGCAACACGTAATAAAGAATTAGAGAAAGAACATTTGTCTCTAACTCTTAAATATGATTCATTGAGTAATAAATATAATGACCTTTCAAACAAATTTTGTGAGTTAGAAAAATTATATGAAACACACTTATTAAAGACTGAATCAAGAACAAAGTTATCTTTTGCACAGACAAATCAAAGTGTCTCTGAGTTGCTACAAAGATTAACTAAAGTTGAGATTGAAACTGCCAATCTACTAATGAACCAGGATAATCATAAGTATAATCAATATAATAATAATCCTTTCATTGGCAAAAGTGAATCTCATTCCTTCCCTGTACCACCACAATTAAAACCATCTGGTGGTAGTGTCAAATCTGAAAATGTAAGTCACAAATCCGTGCAGGAAGACATACAAGACCATTTATCAAAAGTGAATGAGTTGTTGAATTTACCTAAGATTAGTGAGATAAAATCCATTCAGAAGAACTGGCCTAAGATAGATCAGTACCCAACTTATGATGGGGAAGCCAGCTCTGATTGGCAACATTTTATTCAAAGAATTGACAACTTGAAATTCTCATATAAGTTACCAGATGAAGAGATAACATCAAAATTAATTTCTTTATTTAAGGATGTTGCTTTATTATGGTTTGAAGCTGTCTTAAGTGAGGGTAGAGACTACTCTTGGGCTGAATGGAAACAACTTATTGAAAAACAATTTGGAGGTTCTAAATTCAGGCTTACTCCGCAGAGACTGTATGAGAAGACTAGGTATAATCTGTTGAATGGTGACAAACCTATGGTATTTTTAATGAATTTAAACAAAATATTAAAAGCCATTGAGCCTCATATGGATTTTAACTTATGGAAAGATAAGATAATATACAAATTACCTATATCTGTCAGAGACATTGTTGTAGCTAGAACATTAAATGTTACTGAATATTCTGACTTTATTAATATTTGCAATGAAATATTATTAAACCATAAGTATGAATCAAGGTATTCCACTTATAAACAAAATGTTGAACCTGTAAAAACTCAGAATTCAAAAACACTTCAGGAGAAGCAGAAAAAAACCTACTGCACCTGTAGTACCTAAAAAGTATGAAACAAATACTTGTTATAAGTGTAACAAACCTTGGGTAAAAGGTCACAAATGTGAGAAAAACATAAACATTGTTGAAAATCAACGTGAATCTGAAACTGAAACTGAAAAAAGTAAAGAATCAAGTGATTATGACAGCAATATCTCATATAGTGATGAAAATGAAGTCTGTATGTTGGAAGATGATTTGTCCATCTTTGAAAATCCAATATTAAATATGGACTCAAATGAATCTTTAATGAATTTTGAGGATGCTGAAATCATTAAGGATATACAAGCTGATAACTTTAGAATGACACCTATCACGGTTCCAGCTATCATTTCTGGTGAAAATGTTAATATAGTATTGGACACAGGAGCTGCTGGTTCAGTTGTTTCCACTAATACATTACAGAAAATTGATAGTGAATATAAGTTTAAGCTTGAACCACTTCAGAATAAAAATTGGAGAGGTTTTGGATCAGTACTACACCCCATTGGTAAATACAAAGCTGCTGTTTTCTTTAAACACCAACATGGTTATGTAAGGGTAACTTGTGACTTTCTAGTAATGGATAATACAAATTGTAGTAACTGTTTTATCATTGGAAATGATATTCTGACTAAATTTGGTGTAAAATTAGACCCTGCTAATAACAATTTTACAATTGGCATGAATGGTAAAAGGAAATTTAAAATAAATTCTTTTAACACAGTCTTACACATTGAGTCAGTAACAAATTCCCCGTCTAAAGGAAGAGAATCCAATGAGATGGAACTTCTGGAAACAGAAATTTCAAAAGCATCATTTGGCACTCAGATAAGTGAAACTGAGAAAGATAATATTTTGGAATTAATTAAAGCTTTTCCAATGGCTTTTGCAGATGGTACAAATGAACTTGGCCTTGTAAAAGATCATGAAATGAAAATTAGTTTAACCTGTGATATGGATAATATTCCTGCTAGTCTTAAAAAGAAACCATACCCTGCTTCACCAATGAAGAGGAAAGACATAGAGGATAATATTAAGATGTTATTAAAAATGAACATTCTTGAGAAGGTTGAAACTACACCAAAATATTGTGTAATATCACCAGTGCTGATTTCTTATGAACAAGATAAAGCAAGACTGTGCGGTGATTATAGAGCATTAAATACATTTACAGTAGATGATATTTATCCCTTGCCAAGGATTGCCTCTATACATGCTACCCTTAAAGGTGCTAAATATATAAGTTGCCTAGATGGAAATAAAGGGTACCATCAAATTCCTGTTGAAAAGAATTCACAGAACTTTTTCTTGATAACAACACACATGGGAATTTATAAGTATGTCAGAATGCCATTTGGACCAAAGAATGCTCCATCAGTATTTCAAAAGTTAATGGATATAACATTCCATAATGAAATGATTGAGGGATGGTTAATGGTATACATTGATGACATCATAGTGTTCTCTAAAACTTTTGATGAACACTTAATCCATTTAAGGAAAGTATTTCAAAAAATGGATGAAATAAAAATGACCCTTGCATTGAAAAAATGTAAATTTGGGTTTGAATCTTTAAAAGTGCTTGGTCATATTGTATCTGGCTTACAAATATGTGTAGACCAAAATAAAGTGGCTGCAATAAAGAATATTGGCATTCCTCAAAATGTGAAGGATGTACAATCTTTTCTTGGAATGTGTGGTTATTATAGACAATATATAAAAAACTACCAATCAATTGCTGCACCACTGACCACACTGATAAAGAAATCAGAAGCTTTCATTTGGAATAATGAAAGACAACAAGCTTTTAATAAGTTGAAAGAATGTTTAATGACAGCTCCTATTTTGGGATTACCAGATTTCCAATTACCTTTTGTATTATATACAGATGCAAGTTTTATTGGACTGGGTGCTGCTTTGCATCAAAAACAACTTATTGAAGGTAAAATGTCAGAAGTAGTAATCTGCTATATTTCACGTACTCTGAGAAGTGGTGAATTGAAATATGGTGCTACTCAACTTGAATGTTTGGCAGTAGTATGGGCTCTTGAGAAGCTACATTATTACCTTGAAGACCAAAAATTTGAGTTAATAACTGACTGTAGTGCAGTTAAGTCACTCTTAAACATGAAAACTCCTAATAGACACATGTTTAGATGGCAATTAGCTGTACAAGAATACAGAGGACGGATGACTATAACACATAGAGCAGGAACCTTGCACTCTAATGTAGATCTGTTATCTAGAGTACCTCTGCCTAATAATGATGATAATCCTGCTTATGTTCCTGAGTCAGAGATTATTAACATTTATGGCATTTATATTGTAGATCTTGAGGATGAATTTATGCAATCAATTCTTGATAAGTATAATTCAGATCCTGAATTAAGTAAATTAACTACAATATTAAATGATCCATCTAATGCTTCAATGAATGTTTTAATAAAAACATTACCAATTAAGTATAAAGAGGCATTAGAAAAAGGAAAATTTTCCATTGAGGATGGTTTTATATATTACAGGAAAAAATTAAGTAATGTAATTGTAATTCCTCCTTCAATGAAGGAGTTAATGTTAAGTATATGTCATGATGATATATTAGCAGATCATTTTGACTACCATAAAACATTAACCAGAGTAAAAAACACAGCTTGGTGGATTAACATGTCTGAGGATGTTCAGAAATATGTTGAAACATGTGATTCTTGTCGAAAATCTAAAAGATTAACAGGAAAAAGAGCTGGTTTATTACAACAAATTGAGCAACCAAAAGCTCCATGGGAAATCATTAACATGGACTTTGTAACAGGTTTGCCAATAGCAGGGCATAAGAGTTATAACTCCTGCTGGGTAATTGTAGATATATTTACAAAGATGTGTAAATTTATTCCTACCCACAAAGAGGTTTCTGCAAAGGACTTAGCTTTTTTATGGTGGACACAAATGTTAAATACAGCAGGTTTCCCCAAAGCAATAGTTTCTGACAGAGATCCTAAATTTACTTCTGAGTTCTGGACATCACTTATGGATGTTTCAGGGTGTCAATTAAAACTTTCTACAGCACACCATCCACAAACTGATGGGCTAGCAGAAAGAATGATACAAACCTTAGAAGATATGATAAGAAGATACTGTGCTTTTGGTCTTAATTTTAAAGACAATGACAAATTCACGCATGATTGGGTAACCCTTATCCCAGGTTTAGAATTTGCATATAATAGTACAGTACATTCTGTCACTGGCAAGAAGCCATTTGAGTTATGGTTGGGTTATGTACCTAATACCCCTGCTAAAACTCTTAATAAGTTACCTAGATTGGATATTCATCCAGGTACTAAATCTTTTCTTCAGATGCAGGAACTATGCAGAAAACATGCTCAAGAATGTATAAATAAGGCTTTTGAGTATGAAAAGAAAAGATGGGATAAAGCCCACAAAGAACAAATGTTCAAAGAGGGTGATGAAGTCCTTATTTCAACGCTACATTTCAATTTAAATGGTAATGTTAAATTGAAGGATCCATTCATTGGACCATTTGTAGTTAAAAAGATGGTTGGTAATAATGCTGTTGAGTTTATTCTATATGCACCTTATGATAGAAAACATCCAGTATTTCCTATTTCTCTTATAAAACCATACCATTCTAATGATACTGCTCTCTTTCCAAGAAGATCAGGAAGGCATAAACAGCAACCTGAAGAAATAGTGGAAAAAGCAGAAATTGAAAAGATACTTAAAAAGAGACACCTTACTAAAGAAAAGGGAGTTGAGTATCTATTAAGATTTAAAAATAAATCAAGTGAATATGACCAGTGGATTCCGGAAAATGAAATCTCTGATCTTAAAAATCTCTTGAAAAAATTTAAATCTAAATAATACTGTTCATTCAGTATATGTATTATAAAAATTAATTTTTTTTCACTCCTTAAGTTTAATTAAAATGTCTTAACATTTTTTTTATTGTTTTTTTGGGGTGAGGGAGTGTCAGCCTAAATATCCTTAGGACTGAGTATTTCTTATGCTTAAAATAAGATAACCTTAACTAGATTAAGCTTATATCTTAAAAATAAGGTTAAAATAATAATATATATTATTTTATTATATATATATATAATTATTATTCTATTATATAATTTATAATAGTTTAAATAGCTTATCCATGGCCTAATAATACTTATTAAGGTGTTAATGGAGTCATAATATACTTATCTTAAGTGATATGAAGTAATTATTGACATACATAAGCTTATATGTATACATAAATCTCATATTCAGTAAAATATGCAGTATATTATGTATATTTAGGTATATAAGTGGGTTTTAGCCCCTTAATAGCCTATAACCTTTGTTTTTCTGCTTATTTTAGGTCATATGGACGAAATCAGTGGACTCACAACGCCTACAGAAGCATAGACACCTATATCAGGCGCATACACCCAGTTTGGACAACTAAAATTACTTCCTTGGATGGTTATTCACGGATTTATGGGTTGGAAAGATGTTTTTGGGTTAATGTGGATGCTTGGGGATGTTATTGGGGGCTTGGACATTTTATTTGTTTCCTTTATATGCTTTTAGTTTCATTAAATCTCTTTTTGATCATTTATTTTACCTGTTTCTTTATGGTATCCGCTTTTATCTGGGATTTCTATTTATGGTATGACTCTGTGTTATTATTAATAGTGATGGAGGGTCCTTACTGGAGGTCTGGGTGTTGAAACTGCTTGAAGTGGACGCCATGGGGAGGTGATGGGCCCTCACAGTGCTGTAATTGCCGGGGATAGCAGTGACATCATCTGGATTGAAGGTCTGTGCACTCCAGTGGATTTGGGTATAAGTAAGGAGGATTTTGACGGTTTATTATCATCATTCAATTACTACACTTCAAACAAACATTACACTACAATTATTAACATTCAGAAATATATTATAAAGCCCTTATAAATTGATATTATCTTTATAAAAGCTATAACTATATTTTATTCTTCTATTTTCCACCACTAGCACGCATTTAAATCCAAGTATTTTGAGTTTTATTTGAGTATAACTATTCTATTAGTCTTCCCCTGAGGTTTAATCACTAAATCATTTATTAATAAGTAGTAGGACCATAAAATAACACTATTATATCATACTTATATACTAGACTGTACTGACAATTGGGGGTCTTTCCTTATATTTTACTTATTATTTAGTATATAAGCCTTGGGACGTGATTTTTACCTTAGTACAACTCAAAATTAACCAAATATTTGGGTCTGCTGCATATTAGTGGGTCATCATAACTCATTGATTGCGGAAAAGAACCCTTATAATAATTGTACTAATTTTTTATCATAAAAATTAGATATTTACAGTAGTAACTGTACCCAATATAAACCCAATTTCACTTGGTATTTGGACACCAATATAACACCCAATTAAATTGGTATTTGGCTAAAGCTTGGTAAGCTAATTATTCACCCTTATAGAGGTCTAGTTAAACTTATTATTATATTTTTAACAGATTTTTTTAAATTTTTCTTATATTTTATTTAAATAAATAAAGATATAAATTCAGGGTAAGCTCCATTGCTTTTTTATTAGTAATATAATTACTAATATCTTTTGTCTACTAATTCCACAGAGTTTTTCCTTTTGTAGACGTAAAATATTGTTATTCTGAACAATATGAGTGCTCCCCAGGATAGTGTAAGTGAACAGCCTGCTTATAATACCAGGTCTAAAGCTAATAAAAACTTTCCAGGACATCACCATGGAGGGACAACAGTACCCCCAGCCAGAAAGCATGAGTATAGAGGAAAAGGACACCCTCTTAAAAAAGATAACTATCAAAAAGACGTCTCCTCCTCTTCAGGATCAACTGTCCCACCTGGCCAAACAGGTTCTGAAGCTAGAGGAATCAAAATCTCTCATGTTCAAAGAGGTAGAGCAGTTGCAAAACAATTGCAAGGTAGGATTTCAGCAGATGAATCAGGCAATGGCAGAATTAAAGGGAGGCCAGCCCAGTCAATCAAATCAGCAACCCCCTACCCAAGGAGGGTCCACTCACTCCCAGGAGAAAATCCTGGTAGACAAATGGAAATGGGACTGGTTTCACCAACAGTGGACAAGCCACAGTTGCAACAGGGATCCACCCCCTCATCTGACTTCCTCAGCTCACCCTTACAAGGGAAAAAAGCGCCAAAAATCAGGACTGGCAACCATCCCTTGGTAAGTAACTTACCCTCTCAGATTAGACATAATACTGATAATTACAATATAGGTAATTCTATTGATGTTAAATCTGTACAAAAAATAGAGGAGGATTTAAGAAATTTGGGTTTTAGAGTAGATACACCTGACTTGTCTTTTGTCCATAATAACAGTACTATATACAATGATAATACAGTTAATCCTCAGTTGCAATCACCTACTAGTGAGATGAGAAGTTCACAGGAGAGTGAGAGAATTGAAAAGGAGGACATGGAATATTTTAACAATAATCCAACTGTCCATAGAATTGTTTCAGCATTGTGGAATAGAATGACTGATTGTGAGGAACAGACAGTTAAGCTCACTAGTGATACAATTTCTTCCTTAACATTGAACATTTCTCAATTAGCAACACGTAATAAAGAATTAGAGAAAGAACATTTGTCTCTAACTCTTAAATATGATTCATTGAGTAATAAATATAATGACCTTTCAAACAAATTTTGTGAGTTAGAAAAATTATATGAAACACACTTATTAAAGACTGAATCAAGAACAAAGTTATCTTTTGCACAGACAAATCAAAGTGTCTCTGAGTTGCTACAAAGATTAACTAAAGTTGAGATTGAAACTGCCAATCTACTAATGAACCAGGATAATCATAAGTATAATCAATATAATAATAATCCTTTCATTGGCAAAAGTGAATCTCATTCCTTCCCTGTACCACCACAATTAAAACCATCTAGTGGTAGTGTCAAATCTGAAAATGTAAGTCACAAATCCGTGCAGGAAGACATACAAGACCATTTATCAAAAGTGAATGAGTTGTTGAATTTACCTAAGATTAGTGAGATAAAATCCAATCAGAAGAACTGGCCTAAGATAGATCAGTACCCAACTTATGATGGGGAAGCCAGCTCTGATTGGCAACATTTTATTCAAAGAATTGACAACTTGAAATTCTCATATAAGTTACCAGATGAAGAGATAACATCAAAATTAATTTCTTTATTTAAGGATGTTGCTTTATTATGGTTTGAAGCTGTCTTAAGTGAGGGTAGAGACTACTCTTGGGCTGAATGGAAACAACTTATTGAAAAACAATTTGGAGGTTCTAAATTCAGGCTTACTCCGCAGAGACTGTATGAGAAGACTAGGTATAATCTGTTGAATGGTGACAAACCTATGGTATTTTTAATGAATTTAAACAAAATATTAAAAGCCATTGAGCCTCATATGGATTTTAACTTATGGAAAGATAAGATAATATACAAATTACCTATATCTGTCAGAGACATTGTTGTAGCTAGAACATTAAATGTTACTGAATATTCTGACTTTATTAATATTTGCAATGAAATATTATTAAACCATAAGTATGAATCAAGGTATTCCACTTATAAACAAAATGTTGAACCTGTAAAAACTCAGAATTCAAAAACACTTCAGGAGAAGCAGAAAAAAACCTACTGCACCTGTAGTACCTAAAAAGTATGAAACAAATACTTGTTATAAGTGTAACAAACCTTGGGTAAAAGGTCACAAATGTGAGAAAAACATAAACATTGTTGAAAATCAACGTGAATCTGAAACTGAAACTGAAAAAAGTAAAGAATCAAGTGATTATGACAGCAATATCTCATATAGTGATGAAAATGAAGTCTGTATGTTGGAAGATGATTTGTCCATCTTTGAAAATCCAATATTAAATATGGACTCAAATGAATCTTTAATGAATTTTGAGGATGCTGAAATCATTAAGGATATACAAGCTGATAACTTTAGAATGACACCTATCACGGTTCCAGCTATCATTTCTGGTGAAAATGTTAATATAGTATTGGACACAGGAGCTGCTGGTTCAGTTGTTTCCACTAATACATTACAGAAAATTGATAGTGAATATAAGTTTAAGCTTGAACCACTTCAGAATAAAAATTGGAGAGGTTTTGGATCAGTACTACACCCCATTGGTAAATACAAAGCTGCTGTTTTCTTTAAACACCAACATGGTTATGTAAGGGTAACTTGTGACTTTCTAGTAATGGATAATACAAATTGTAGTAACTGTTTTATCATTGGAAATGATATTCTGACTAAATTTGGTGTAAAATTAGACCCTGCTAATAACAATTTTACAATTGGCATGAATGGTAAAAGGAAATTTAAAATAAATTCTTTTAACACAGTCTTACACATTGAGTCAGTAACAAATTCCCCGTCTAAAGGAAGAGAATCCAATGAGATGGAACTTCTGGAAACAGAAATTTCAAAAGCATCATTTGGCACTCAGATAAGTGAAACTGAGAAAGATAATATTTTGGAATTAATTAAAGCTTTTCCAATGGCTTTTGCAGATGGTACAAATGAACTTGGCCTTGTAAAAGATCATGAAATGAAAATTAGTTTAACCTGTGATATGGATAATATTCCTGCTAGTCTTAAAAAGAAACCATACCCTGCTTCACCAATGAAGAGGAAAGACATAGAGGATAATATTAAGATGTTATTAAAAATGAACATTCTTGAGAAGGTTGAAACTACACCAAAATATTGTGTAATATCACCAGTGCTGATTTCTTATGAACAAGATAAAGCAAGACTGTGCGGTGATTATAGAGCATTAAATACATTTACAGTAGATGATATTTATCCCTTGCCAAGGATTGCCTCTATACATGCTACCCTTAAAGGTGCTAAATATATAAGTTGCCTAGATGGAAATAAAGGGTACCATCAAATTCCTGTTGAAAAGAATTCACAGAACTTTTTCTTGATAACAACACACATGGGAATTTATAAGTATGTCAGAATGCCATTTGGACCAAAGAATGCTCCATCAGTATTTCAAAAGTTAATGGATATAACATTCCATAATGAAATGATTGAGGGATGGTTAATGGTATACATTGATGACATCATAGTGTTCTCTAAAACTTTTGATGAACACTTAATCCATTTAAGGAAAGTATTTCAAAAAATGGATGAAATAAAAATGACCCTTGCATTGAAAAAATGTAAATTTGGGTTTGAATCTTTAAAAGTGCTTGGTCATATTGTATCTGGCTTACAAATATGTGTAGACCAAAATAAAGTGGCTGCAATAAAGAATATTGGCATTCCTCAAAATGTGAAGGATGTACAATCTTTTCTTGGAATGTGTGGTTATTATAGACAATATATAAAAAACTACCAATCAATTGCTGCACCACTGACCACACTGATAAAGAAATCAGAAGCTTTCATTTGGAATAATGAAAGACAACAAGCTTTTAATAAGTTGAAAGAATGTTTAATGACAGCTCCTATTTTGGGATTACCAGATTTCCAATTACCTTTTGTATTATATACAGATGCAAGTTTTATTGGACTGGGTGCTGCTTTGCATCAAAAACAACTTATTGAAGGTAAAATGTCAGAAGTAGTAATCTGCTATATTTCACGTACTCTGAGAAGTGGTGAATTGAAATATGGTGCTACTCAACTTGAATGTTTGGCAGTAGTATGGGCTCTTGAGAAGCTACATTATTACCTTGAAGACCAAAAATTTGAGTTAATAACTGACTGTAGTGCAGTTAAGTCACTCTTAAACATGAAAACTCCTAATAGACACATGTTTAGATGGCAATTAGCTGTACAAGAATACAGAGGACGGATGACTATAACACATAGAGCAGGAACCTTGCACTCTAATGTAGATCTGTTATCTAGAGTACCTCTGCCTAATAATGATGATAATCCTGCTTATGTTCCTGAGTCAGAGATTATTAACATTTATGGCATTTATATTGTAGATCTTGAGGATGAATTTATGCAATCAATTCTTGATAAGTATAATTCAGATCCTGAATTAAGTAAATTAACTACAATATTAAATGATCCATCTAATGCTTCAATGAATGTTTTAATAAAAACATTACCAATTAAGTATAAAGAGGCATTAGAAAAAGGAAAATTTTCCATTGAGGATGGTTTTATATATTACAGGAAAAAATTAAGTAATGTAATTGTAATTCCTCCTTCAATGAAGGAGTTAATGTTAAGTATATGTCATGATGATATATTAGCAGATCATTTTGACTACCATAAAACATTAACCAGAGTAAAAAACACAGCTTGGTGGATTAACATGTCTGAGGATGTTCAGAAATATGTTGAAACATGTGATTCTTGTCGAAAATCTAAAAGATTAACAGGAAAAAGAGCTGGTTTATTACAACAAATTGAGCAACCAAAAGCTCCATGGGAAATCATTAACATGGACTTTGTAACAGGTTTGCCAATAGCAGGGCATAAGAGTTATAACTCCTGCTGGGTAATTGTAGATATATTTACAAAGATGTGTAAATTTATTCCTACCCACAAAGAGGTTTCTGCAAAGGACTTAGCTTTTTTATGGTGGACACAAATGTTAAATACAGCAGGTTTCCCCAAAGCAATAGTTTCTGACAGAGATCCTAAATTTACTTCTGAGTTCTGGACATCACTTATGGATGTTTCAGGGTGTCAATTAAAACTTTCTACAGCACACCATCCACAAACTGATGGGCTAGCAGAAAGAATGATACAAACCTTAGAAGATATGATAAGAAGATACTGTGCTTTTGGTCTTAATTTTAAAGACAATGACAAATTCACGCATGATTGGGTAACCCTTATCCCAGGTTTAGAATTTGCATATAATAGTACAGTACATTCTGTCACTGGCAAGAAGCCATTTGAGTTATGGTTGGGTTATGTACCTAATACCCCTGCTAAAACTCTTAATAAGTTACCTAGATTGGATATTCATCCAGGTACTAAATCTTTTCTTCAGATGCAGGAACTATGCAGAAAACATGCTCAAGAATGTATAAATAAGGCTTTTGAGTATGAAAAGAAAAGATGGGATAAAGCCCACAAAGAACAAATGTTCAAAGAGGGTGATGAAGTCCTTATTTCAACGCTACATTTCAATTTAAATGGTAATGTTAAATTGAAGGATCCATTCATTGGACCATTTGTAGTTAAAAAGATGGTTGGTAATAATGCTGTTGAGTTTATTCTATATGCACCTTATGATAGAAAACATCCAGTATTTCCTATTTCTCTTATAAAACCATACCATTCTAATGATACTGCTCTCTTTCCAAGAAGATCAGGAAGGCATAAACAGCAACCTGAAGAAATAGTGGAAAAAGCAGAAATTGAAAAGATACTTAAAAAGAGACACCTTACTAAAGAAAAGGGAGTTGAGTATCTATTAAGATTTAAAAATAAATCAAGTGAATATGACCAGTGGATTCCGGAAAATGAAATCTCTGATCTTAAAAATCTCTTGAAAAAATTTAAATCTAAATAATACTGTTCATTCAGTATATGTATTATAAAAATTAATTTTTTTTCACTCCTTAAGTTTAATTAAAATGTCTTAACATTTTTTTTATTGTTTTTTTGGGGTGAGGGAGTGTCAGCCTAAATATCCTTAGGACTGAGTATTTCTTATGCTTAAAATAAGATAACCTTAACTAGATTAAGCTTATATCTTAAAAATAAGGTTAAAATAATAATATATATTATTTTATTATATATATATATAATTATTATTCTATTATATAATTTATAATAGTTTAAATAGCTTATCCATGGCCTAATAATACTTATTAAGGTGTTAATGGAGTCATAATATACTTATCTTAAGTGATATGAAGTAATTATTGACATACATAAGCTTATATGTATACATAAATCTCATATTCAGTAAAATATGCAGTATATTATGTATATTTAGGTATATAAGTGGGTTTTAGCCCCTTAATAGCCTATAACCTTTGTTTTTCTGCTTATTTTAGGTCATATGGACGAAATCAGTGGACTCACAACGCCTACAGAAGCATAGACACCTATATCAGGCGCATACACCCAGTTTGGACAACTAAAATTACTTCCTTGGATGGTTATTCACGGATTTATGGGTTGGAAAGATGTTTTTGGGTTAATGTGGATGCTTGGGGATGTTATTGGGGGCTTGGACATTTTATTTGTTTCCTTTATATGCTTTTAGTTTCATTAAATCTCTTTTTGATCATTTATTTTACCTGTTTCTTTATGGTATCCGCTTTTATCTGGGATTTCTATTTATGGTATGACTCTGTGTTATTATTAATAGTGATGGAGGGTCCTTACTGGAGGTCTGGGTGTTGAAACTGCTTGAAGTGGACGCCATGGGGAGGTGATGGGCCCTCACAGTGCTGTAATTGCCGGGGATAGCAGTGACATCATCTGGATTGAAGGTCTGTGCACTCCAGTGGATTTGGGTATAAGTAAGGAGGATTTTGACGGTTTATTATCATCATTCAATTACTACACTTCAAACAAACATTACACTACAATTATTAACATTCAGAAATATATTATAAAGCCCTTATAAATTGATATTATCTTTATAAAAGCTATAACTATATTTTATTCTTCTATTTTCCACCACTAGCACGCATTTAAATCCAAGTATTTTGAGTTTTATTTGAGTATAACTATTCTATTAGTCTTCCCCTGAGGTTTAATCACTAAATCATTTATTAATAAGTAGTAGGACCATAAAATAACACTATTATATCATACTTATATACTAGACTGTACTGACAATTGGGGGTCTTTCCTTATATTTTACTTATTATTTAGTATATAAGCCTTGGGACGTGATTTTTACCTTAGTACAACTCAAAATTAACCAAATATTTGGGTCTGCTGCATATTAGTGGGTCATCATAACTCATTGATTGCGGAAAAGAACCCTTATAATAATTGTACTAATTTTTTATCATAAAAATTAGATATTTACAGTAGTAACTGTACCCAATATAAACCCAATTTCACTTGGTATTTGGACACCAATATAACACCCAATTAAATTGGTATTTGGCTAAAGCTTGGTAAGCTAATTATTCACCCTTATAGAGGTCTAGTTAAACTTATTATTATATTTTTAACAGATTTTTTTAAATTTTTCTTATATTTTATTTAAATAAATAAAGATATAAATTCAGGGTAAGCTCCATTGCTTTTTTATTAGTAATATAATTACTAATATCTTTTGTCTACTAATTCCACAGAGTTTTTCCTTTTGTAGACGTAAAATATTGTTATTCTGAACAATATGAGTGCTCCCCAGGATAGTGTAAGTGAACAGCCTGCTTATAATACCAGGTCTAAAGCTAATAAAAACTTTCCAGGACATCACCATGGAGGGACAACAGTACCCCCAGCCAGAAAGCATGAGTATAGAGGAAAAGGACACCCTCTTAAAAAAGATAACTATCAAAAAGACGTCTCCTCCTCTTCAGGATCAACTGTCCCACCTGGCCAAACAGGTTCTGAAGCTAGAGGAATCAAAATCTCTCATGTTCAAAGAGGTAGAGCAGTTGCAAAACAATTGCAAGGTAGGATTTCAGCAGATGAATCAGGCAATGGCAGAATTAAAGGGAGGCCAGCCCAGTCAATCAAATCAGCAACCCCCTACCCAAGGAGGGTCCACTCACTCCCAGGAGAAAATCCTGGTAGACAAATGGAAATGGGACTGGTTTCACCAACAGTGGACAAGCCACAGTTGCAACAGGGATCCACCCCCTCATCTGACTTCCTCAGCTCACCCTTACAAGGGAAAAAAGCGCCAAAAATCAGGACTGGCAACCATCCCTTGGTAAGTAACTTACCCTCTCAGATTAGACATAATACTGATAATTACAATATAGGTAATTCTATTGATGTTAAATCTGTACAAAAAATAGAGGAGGATTTAAGAAATTTGGGTTTTAGAGTAGATACACCTGACTTGTCTTTTGTCCATAATAACAGTACTATATACAATGATAATACAGTTAATCCTCAGTTGCAATCACCTACTAGTGAGATGAGAAGTTCACAGGAGAGTGAGAGAATTGAAAAGGAGGACATGGAATATTTTAACAATAATCCAACTGTCCATAGAATTGTTTCAGCATTGTGGAATAGAATGACTGATTGTGAGGAACAGACAGTTAAGCTCACTAGTGATACAATTTCTTCCTTAACATTGAACATTTCTCAATTAGCAACACGTAATAAAGAATTAGAGAAAGAACATTTGTCTCTAACTCTTAAATATGATTCATTGAGTAATAAATATAATGACCTTTCAAACAAATTTTGTGAGTTAGAAAAATTATATGAAACACACTTATTAAAGACTGAATCAAGAACAAAGTTATCTTTTGCACAGACAAATCAAAGTGTCTCTGAGTTGCTACAAAGATTAACTAAAGTTGAGATTGAAACTGCCAATCTACTAATGAACCAGGATAATCATAAGTATAATCAATATAATAATAATCCTTTCATTGGCAAAAGTGAATCTCATTCCTTCCCTGTACCACCACAATTAAAACCATCTGGTGGTAGTGTCAAATCTGAAAATGTAAGTCACAAATCCGTGCAGGAAGACATACAAGACCATTTATCAAAAGTGAATGAGTTGTTGAATTTACCTAAGATTAGTGAGATAAAATCCAATCAGAAGAACTGGCCTAAGATAGATCAGTACCCAACTTATGATGGGGAAGCCAGCTCTGATTGGCAACATTTTATTCAAAGAATTGACAACTTGAAATTCTCATATAAGTTACCAGATGAAGAGATAACATCAAAATTAATTTCTTTATTTAAGGATGTTGCTTTATTATGGTTTGAAGCTGTCTTAAGTGAGGGTAGAGACTACTCTTGGGCTGAATGGAAACAACTTATTGAAAAACAATTTGGAGGTTCTAAATTCAGGCTTACTCCGCAGAGACTGTATGAGAAGACTAGGTATAATCTGTTGAATGGTGACAAACCTATGGTATTTTTAATGAATTTAAACAAAATATTAAAAGCCATTGAGCCTCATATGGATTTTAACTTATGGAAAGATAAGATAATATACAAATTACCTATATCTGTCAGAGACATTGTTGTAGCTAGAACATTAAATGTTACTGAATATTCTGACTTTATTAATATTTGCAATGAAATATTATTAAACCATAAGTATGAATCAAGGTATTCCACTTATAAACAAAATGTTGAACCTGTAAAAACTCAGAATTCAAAAACACTTCAGGAGAAGCAGAAAAAAACCTACTGCACCTGTAGTACCTAAAAAGTATGAAACAAATACTTGTTATAAGTGTAACAAACCTTGGGTAAAAGGTCACAAATGTGAGAAAAACATAAACATTGTTGAAAATCAACGTGAATCTGAAACTGAAACTGAAAAAAGTAAAGAATCAAGTGATTATGACAGCAATATCTCATATAGTGATGAAAATGAAGTCTGTATGTTGGAAGATGATTTGTCCATCTTTGAAAATCCAATATTAAATATGGACTCAAATGAATCTTTAATGAATTTTGAGGATGCTGAAATCATTAAGGATATACAAGCTGATAACTTTAGAATGACACCTATCACGGTTCCAGCTATCATTTCTGGTGAAAATGTTAATATAGTATTGGACACAGGAGCTGCTGGTTCAGTTGTTTCCACTAATACATTACAGAAAATTGATAGTGAATATAAGTTTAAGCTTGAACCACTTCAGAATAAAAATTGGAGAGGTTTTGGATCAGTACTACACCCCATTGGTAAATACAAAGCTGCTGTTTTCTTTAAACACCAACATGGTTATGTAAGGGTAACTTGTGACTTTCTAGTAATGGATAATACAAATTGTAGTAACTGTTTTATCATTGGAAATGATATTCTGACTAAATTTGGTGTAAAATTAGACCCTGCTAATAACAATTTTACAATTGGCATGAATGGTAAAAGGAAATTTAAAATAAATTCTTTTAACACAGTCTTACACATTGAGTCAGTAACAAATTCCCCGTCTAAAGGAAGAGAATCCAATGAGATGGAACTTCTGGAAACAGAAATTTCAAAAGCATCATTTGGCACTCAGATAAGTGAAACTGAGAAAGATAATATTTTGGAATTAATTAAAGCTTTTCCAATGGCTTTTGCAGATGGTACAAATGAACTTGGCCTTGTAAAAGATCATGAAATGAAAATTAGTTTAACCTGTGATATGGATAATATTCCTGCTAGTCTTAAAAAGAAACCATACCCTGCTTCACCAATGAAGAGGAAAGACATAGAGGATAATATTAAGATGTTATTAAAAATGAACATTCTTGAGAAGGTTGAAACTACACCAAAATATTGTGTAATATCACCAGTGCTGATTTCTTATGAACAAGATAAAGCAAGACTGTGCGGTGATTATAGAGCATTAAATACATTTACAGTAGATGATATTTATCCCTTGCCAAGGATTGCCTCTATACATGCTACCCTTAAAGGTGCTAAATATATAAGTTGCCTAGATGGAAATAAAGGGTACCATCAAATTCCTGTTGAAAAGAATTCACAGAACTTTTTCTTGATAACAACACACATGGGAATTTATAAGTATGTCAGAATGCCATTTGGACCAAAGAATGCTCCATCAGTATTTCAAAAGTTAATGGATATAACATTCCATAATGAAATGATTGAGGGATGGTTAATGGTATACATTGATGACATCATAGTGTTCTCTAAAACTTTTGATGAACACTTAATCCATTTAAGGAAAGTATTTCAAAAAATGGATGAAATAAAAATGACCCTTGCATTGAAAAAATGTAAATTTGGGTTTGAATCTTTAAAAGTGCTTGGTCATATTGTATCTGGCTTACAAATATGTGTAGACCAAAATAAAGTGGCTGCAATAAAGAATATTGGCATTCCTCAAAATGTGAAGGATGTACAATCTTTTCTTGGAATGTGTGGTTATTATAGACAATATATAAAAAACTACCAATCAATTGCTGCACCACTGACCACACTGATAAAGAAATCAGAAGCTTTCATTTGGAATAATGAAAGACAACAAGCTTTTAATAAGTTGAAAGAATGTTTAATGACAGCTCCTATTTTGGGATTACCAGATTTCCAATTACCTTTTGTATTATATACAGATGCAAGTTTTATTGGACTGGGTGCTGCTTTGCATCAAAAACAACTTATTGAAGGTAAAATGTCAGAAGTAGTAATCTGCTATATTTCACGTACTCTGAGAAGTGGTGAATTGAAATATGGTGCTACTCAACTTGAATGTTTGGCAGTAGTATGGGCTCTTGAGAAGCTACATTATTACCTTGAAGACCAAAAATTTGAGTTAATAACTGACTGTAGTGCAGTTAAGTCACTCTTAAACATGAAAACTCCTAATAGACACATGTTTAGATGGCAATTAGCTGTACAAGAATACAGAGGACGGATGACTATAACACATAGAGCAGGAACCTTGCACTCTAATGTAGATCTGTTATCTAGAGTACCTCTGCCTAATAATGATGATAATCCTGCTTATGTTCCTGAGTCAGAGATTATTAACATTTATGGCATTTATATTGTAGATCTTGAGGATGAATTTATGCAATCAATTCTTGATAAGTATAATTCAGATCCTGAATTAAGTAAATTAACTACAATATTAAATGATCCATCTAATGCTTCAATGAATGTTTTAATAAAAACATTACCAATTAAGTATAAAGAGGCATTAGAAAAAGGAAAATTTTCCATTGAGGATGGTTTTATATATTACAGGAAAAAATTAAGTAATGTAATTGTAATTCCTCCTTCAATGAAGGAGTTAATGTTAAGTATATGTCATGATGATATATTAGCAGATCATTTTGACTACCATAAAACATTAACCAGAGTAAAAAACACAGCTTGGTGGATTAACATGTCTGAGGATGTTCAGAAATATGTTGAAACATGTGATTCTTGTCGAAAATCTAAAAGATTAACAGGAAAAAGAGCTGGTTTATTACAACAAATTGAGCAACCAAAAGCTCCATGGGAAATCATTAACATGGACTTTGTAACAGGTTTGCCAATAGCAGGGCATAAGAGTTATAACTCCTGCTGGGTAATTGTAGATATATTTACAAAGATGTGTAAATTTATTCCTACCCACAAAGAGGTTTCTGCAAAGGACTTAGCTTTTTTATGGTGGACACAAATGTTAAATACAGCAGGTTTCCCCAAAGCAATAGTTTCTGACAGAGATCCTAAATTTACTTCTGAGTTCTGGACATCACTTATGGATGTTTCAGGGTGTCAATTAAAACTTTCTACAGCACACCATCCACAAACTGATGGGCTAGCAGAAAGAATGATACAAACCTTAGAAGATATGATAAGAAGATACTGTGCTTTTGGTCTTAATTTTAAAGACAATGACAAATTCACGCATGATTGGGTAACCCTTATCCCAGGTTTAGAATTTGCATATAATAGTACAGTACATTCTGTCACTGGCAAGAAGCCATTTGAGTTATGGTTGGGTTATGTACCTAATACCCCTGCTAAAACTCTTAATAAGTTACCTAGATTGGATATTCATCCAGGTACTAAATCTTTTCTTCAGATGCAGGAACTATGCAGAAAACATGCTCAAGAATGTATAAATAAGGCTTTTGAGTATGAAAAGAAAAGATGGGATAAAGCCCACAAAGAACAAATGTTCAAAGAGGGTGATGAAGTCCTTATTTCAACGCTACATTTCAATTTAAATGGTAATGTTAAATTGAAGGATCCATTCATTGGACCATTTGTAGTTAAAAAGATGGTTGGTAATAATGCTGTTGAGGTTATTCTATATGCACCTTATGATAGAAAACATCCAGTATTTCCTATTTCTCTTATAAAACCATACCATTCTAATGATACTGCTCTCTTTCCAAGAAGATCAGGAAGGCATAAACAGCAACCTGAAGAAATAGTGGAAAAAGCAGAAATTGAAAAGATACTTAAAAAGAGACACCTTACTAAAGAAAAGGGAGTTGAGTATCTATTAAGATTTAAAAATAAATCAAGTGAATATGACCAGTGGATTCCAGAAAATGAAATCTCTGATCTTAAAAATCTCTTGAAAAAATTTAAATCTAAATAATACTGTTCATTCAGTATATGTATTATAAAAATTAATTTTTTTTCACTCCTTAAGTTTAATTAAAATGTCTTAACATTTTTTTTATTGTTTTTTTGGGGTGAGGGAGTGTCAGCCTAAATATCCTTAGGACTGAGTATTTCTTATGCTTAAAATAAGATAACCTTAACTAGATTAAGCTTATATCTTAAAAATAAGGTTAAAATAATAATATATATTATTTTATTATATATATATATAATTATTATTCTATTATATAATTTATAATAGTTTAAATAGCTTATCCATGGCCTAATAATACTTATTAAGGTGTTAATGGAGTCATAATATACTTATCTTAAGTGATATGAAGTAATTATTGACATACATAAGCTTATATGTATACATAAATCTCATATTCAGTAAAATATGCAGTATATTATGTATATTTAGGTATATAAGTGGGTTTTAGCCCCTTAATAGCCTATAACCTTTGTTTTTCTGCTTATTTTAGGTCATATGGACGAAATCAGTGGACTCACAACGCCTACAGAAGCATAGACACCTATATCAGGCGCATACACCCAGTTTGGACAACTAAAATTACTTCCTTGGATGGTTATTCACGGATTTATGGGTTGGAAAGATGTTTTTGGGTTAATGTGGATGCTTGGGGATGTTATTGGGGGCTTGGACATTTTATTTGTTTCCTTTATATGCTTTTAGTTTCATTAAATCTCTTTTTGATCATTTATTTTACCTGTTTCTTTATGGTATCCGCTTTTATCTGGGATTTCTATTTATGGTATGACTCTGTGTTATTATTAATAGTGATGGAGGGTCCTTACTGGAGGTCTGGGTGTTGAAACTGCTTGAAGTGGACGCCATGGGGAGGTGATGGGCCCTCACAGTGCTGTAATTGCCGGGGATAGCAGTGACATCATCTGGATTGAAGGTCTGTGCACTCCAGTGGATTTGGGTATAAGTAAGGAGGATTTTGACGGTTTATTATCATCATTCAATTACTACACTTCAAACAAACATTACACTACAATTATTAACATTCAGAAATATATTATAAAGCCCTTATAAATTGATATTATCTTTATAAAAGCTATAACTATATTTTATTCTTCTATTTTCCACCACTAGCACGCATTTAAATCCAAGTATTTTGAGTTTTATTTGAGTATAACTATTCTATTAGTCTTCCCCTGAGGTTTAATCACTAAATCATTTATTAATAAGTAGTAGGACCATAAAATAACACTATTATATCATACTTATATACTAGACTGTACTGACAATTGGGGGTCTTTCCTTATATTTTACTTATTATTTAGTATATAAGCCTTGGGACGTGATTTTTACCTTAGTACAACTCAAAATTAACCAAATATTTGGGTCTGCTGCATATTAGTGGGTCATCATAACTCATTGATTGCGGAAAAGAACCCTTATAATAATTGTACTAATTTTTTATCATAAAAATTAGATATTTACAGTAGTAACTGTACCCAATATAAACCCAATTTCACTTGGTATTTGGACACCAATATAACACCCAATTAAATTGGTATTTGGCTAAAGCTTGGTAAGCTAATTATTCACCCTTATAGAGGTCTAGTTAAACTTATTATTATATTTTTAACAGATTTTTTTAAATTTTTCTTATATTTTATTTAAATAAATAAAGATATAAATTCAGGGTAAGCTCCATTGCTTTTTTATTAGTAATATAATTACTAATATCTTTTGTCTACTAATTCCACAGAGTTTTTCCTTTTGTAGACGTAAAATATTGTTATTCTGAACAATATGAGTGCTCCCCAGGATAGTGTAAGTGAACAGCCTGCTTATAATACCAGGTCTAAAGCTAATAAAAACTTTCCAGGACATCACCATGGAGGGACAACAGTACCCCCAGCCAGAAAGCATGAGTATAGAGGAAAAGGACACCCTCTTAAAAAAGATAACTATCAAAAAGACGTCTCCTCCTCTTCAGGATCAACTGTCCCACCTGGCCAAACAGGTTCTGAAGCTAGAGGAATCAAAATCTCTCATGTTCAAAGAGGTAGAGCAGTTGCAAAACAATTGCAAGGTAGGATTTCAGCAGATGAATCAGGCAATGGCAGAATTAAAGGGAGGCCAGCCCAGTCAATCAAATCAGCAACCCCCTACCCAAGGAGGGTCCACTCACTCCCAGGAGAAAATCCTGGTAGACAAATGGAAATGGGACTGGTTTCACCAACAGTGGACAAGCCACAGTTGCAACAGGGATCCACCCCCTCATCTGACTTCCTCAGCTCACCCTTACAAGGGAAAAAAGCGCCAAAAATCAGGACTGGCAACCATCCCTTGGTAAGTAACTTACCCTCTCAGATTAGACATAATACTGATAATTACAATATAGGTAATTCTATTGATGTTAAATCTGTACAAAAAATAGAGGAGGATTTAAGAAATTTGGGTTTTAGAGTAGATACACCTGACTTGTCTTTTGTCCATAATAACAGTACTATATACAATGATAATACAGTTAATCCTCAGTTGCAATCACCTACTAGTGAGATGAGAAGTTCACAGGAGAGTGAGAGAATTGAAAAGGAGGACATGGAATATTTTAACAATAATCCAACTGTCCATAGAATTGTTTCAGCATTGTGGAATAGAATGACTGATTGTGAGGAACAGACAGTTAAGCTCACTAGTGATACAATTTCTTCCTTAACATTGAACATTTCTCAATTAGCAACACGTAATAAAGAATTAGAGAAAGAACATTTGTCTCTAACTCTTAAATATGATTCATTGAGTAATAAATATAATGACCTTTCAAACAAATTTTGTGAGTTAGAAAAATTATATGAAACACACTTATTAAAGACTGAATCAAGAACAAAGTTATCTTTTGCACAGACAAATCAAAGTGTCTCTGAGTTGCTACAAAGATTAACTAAAGTTGAGATTGAAACTGCCAATCTACTAATGAACCAGGATAATCATAAGTATAATCAATATAATAATAATCCTTTCATTGGCAAAAGTGAATCTCATTCCTTCCCTGTACCACCACAATTAAAACCATCTAGTGGTAGTGTCAAATCTGAAAATGTAAGTCACAAATCCGTGCAGGAAGACATACAAGACCATTTATCAAAAGTGAATGAGTTGTTGAATTTACCTAAGATTAGTGAGATAAAATCCAATCAGAAGAACTGGCCTAAGATAGATCAGTACCCAACTTATGATGGGGAAGCCAGCTCTGATTGGCAACATTTTATTCAAAGAATTGACAACTTGAAATTCTCATATAAGTTACCAGATGAAGAGATAACATCAAAATTAATTTCTTTATTTAAGGATGTTGCTTTATTATGGTTTGAAGCTGTCTTAAGTGAGGGTAGAGACTACTCTTGGGCTGAATGGAAACAACTTATTGAAAAACAATTTGGAGGTTCTAAATTCAGGCTTACTCCGCAGAGACTGTATGAGAAGACTAGGTATAATCTGTTGAATGGTGACAAACCTATGGTATTTTTAATGAATTTAAACAAAATATTAAAAGCCATTGAGCCTCATATGGATTTTAACTTATGGAAAGATAAGATAATATACAAATTACCTATATCTGTCAGAGACATTGTTGTAGCTAGAACATTAAATGTTACTGAATATTCTGACTTTATTAATATTTGCAATGAAATATTATTAAACCATAAGTATGAATCAAGGTATTCCACTTATAAACAAAATGTTGAACCTGTAAAAACTCAGAATTCAAAAACACTTCAGGAGAAGCAGAAAAAAACCTACTGCACCTGTAGTACCTAAAAAGTATGAAACAAATACTTGTTATAAGTGTAACAAACCTTGGGTAAAAGGTCACAAATGTGAGAAAAACATAAACATTGTTGAAAATCAACGTGAATCTGAAACTGAAACTGAAAAAAGTAAAGAATCAAGTGATTATGACAGCAATATCTCATATAGTGATGAAAATGAAGTCTGTATGTTGGAAGATGATTTGTCCATCTTTGAAAATCCAATATTAAATATGGACTCAAATGAATCTTTAATGAATTTTGAGGATGCTGAAATCATTAAGGATATACAAGCTGATAACTTTAGAATGACACCTATCACGGTTCCAGCTATCATTTCTGGTGAAAATGTTAATATAGTATTGGACACAGGAGCTGCTGGTTCAGTTGTTTCCACTAATACATTACAGAAAATTGATAGTGAATATAAGTTTAAGCTTGAACCACTTCAGAATAAAAATTGGAGAGGTTTTGGATCAGTACTACACCCCATTGGTAAATACAAAGCTGCTGTTTTCTTTAAACACCAACATGGTTATGTAAGGGTAACTTGTGACTTTCTAGTAATGGATAATACAAATTGTAGTAACTGTTTTATCATTGGAAATGATATTCTGACTAAATTTGGTGTAAAATTAGACCCTGCTAATAACAATTTTACAATTGGCATGAATGGTAAAAGGAAATTTAAAATAAATTCTTTTAACACAGTCTTACACATTGAGTCAGTAACAAATTCCCCGTCTAAAGGAAGAGAATCCAATGAGATGGAACTTCTGGAAACAGAAATTTCAAAAGCATCATTTGGCACTCAGATAAGTGAAACTGAGAAAGATAATATTTTGGAATTAATTAAAGCTTTTCCAATGGCTTTTGCAGATGGTACAAATGAACTTGGCCTTGTAAAAGATCATGAAATGAAAATTAGTTTAACCTGTGATATGGATAATATTCCTGCTAGTCTTAAAAAGAAACCATACCCTGCTTCACCAATGAAGAGGAAAGACATAGAGGATAATATTAAGATGTTATTAAAAATGAACATTCTTGAGAAGGTTGAAACTACACCAAAATATTGTGTAATATCACCAGTGCTGATTTCTTATGAACAAGATAAAGCAAGACTGTGCGGTGATTATAGAGCATTAAATACATTTACAGTAGATGATATTTATCCCTTGCCAAGGATTGCCTCTATACATGCTACCCTTAAAGGTGCTAAATATATAAGTTGCCTAGATGGAAATAAAGGGTACCATCAAATTCCTGTTGAAAAGAATTCACAGAACTTTTTCTTGATAACAACACACATGGGAATTTATAAGTATGTCAGAATGCCATTTGGACCAAAGAATGCTCCATCAGTATTTCAAAAGTTAATGGATATAACATTCCATAATGAAATGATTGAGGGATGGTTAATGGTATACATTGATGACATCATAGTGTTCTCTAAAACTTTTGATGAACACTTAATCCATTTAAGGAAAGTATTTCAAAAAATGGATGAAATAAAAATGACCCTTGCATTGAAAAAATGTAAATTTGGGTTTGAATCTTTAAAAGTGCTTGGTCATATTGTATCTGGCTTACAAATATGTGTAGACCAAAATAAAGTGGCTGCAATAAAGAATATTGGCATTCCTCAAAATGTGAAGGATGTACAATCTTTTCTTGGAATGTGTGGTTATTATAGACAATATATAAAAAACTACCAATCAATTGCTGCACCACTGACCACACTGATAAAGAAATCAGAAGCTTTCATTTGGAATAATGAAAGACAACAAGCTTTTAATAAGTTGAAAGAATGTTTAATGACAGCTCCTATTTTGGGATTACCAGATTTCCAATTACCTTTTGTATTATATACAGATGCAAGTTTTATTGGACTGGGTGCTGCTTTGCATCAAAAACAACTTATTGAAGGTAAAATGTCAGAAGTAGTAATCTGCTATATTTCACGTACTCTGAGAAGTGGTGAATTGAAATATGGTGCTACTCAACTTGAATGTTTGGCAGTAGTATGGGCTCTTGAGAAGCTACATTATTACCTTGAAGACCAAAAATTTGAGTTAATAACTGACTGTAGTGCAGTTAAGTCACTCTTAAACATGAAAACTCCTAATAGACACATGTTTAGATGGCAATTAGCTGTACAAGAATACAGAGGACGGATGACTATAACACATAGAGCAGGAACCTTGCACTCTAATGTAGATCTGTTATCTAGAGTACCTCTGCCTAATAATGATGATAATCCTGCTTATGTTCCTGAGTCAGAGATTATTAACATTTATGGCATTTATATTGTAGATCTTGAGGATGAATTTATGCAATCAATTCTTGATAAGTATAATTCAGATCCTGAATTAAGTAAATTAACTACAATATTAAATGATCCATCTAATGCTTCAATGAATGTTTTAATAAAAACATTACCAATTAAGTATAAAGAGGCATTAGAAAAAGGAAAATTTTCCATTGAGGATGGTTTTATATATTACAGGAAAAAATTAAGTAATGTAATTGTAATTCCTCCTTCAATGAAGGAGTTAATGTTAAGTATATGTCATGATGATATATTAGCAGATCATTTTGACTACCATAAAACATTAACCAGAGTAAAAAACACAGCTTGGTGGATTAACATGTCTGAGGATGTTCAGAAATATGTTGAAACATGTGATTCTTGTCGAAAATCTAAAAGATTAACAGGAAAAAGAGCTGGTTTATTACAACAAATTGAGCAACCAAAAGCTCCATGGGAAATCATTAACATGGACTTTGTAACAGGTTTGCCAATAGCAGGGCATAAGAGTTATAACTCCTGCTGGGTAATTGTAGATATATTTACAAAGATGTGTAAATTTATTCCTACCCACAAAGAGGTTTCTGCAAAGGACTTAGCTTTTTTATGGTGGACACAAATGTTAAATACAGCAGGTTTCCCCAAAGCAATAGTTTCTGACAGAGATCCTAAATTTACTTCTGAGTTCTGGACATCACTTATGGATGTTTCAGGGTGTCAATTAAAACTTTCTACAGCACACCATCCACAAACTGATGGGCTAGCAGAAAGAATGATACAAACCTTAGAAGATATGATAAGAAGATACTGTGCTTTTGGTCTTAATTTTAAAGACAATGACAAATTCACGCATGATTGGGTAACCCTTATCCCAGGTTTAGAATTTGCATATAATAGTACAGTACATTCTGTCACTGGCAAGAAGCCATTTGAGTTATGGTTGGGTTATGTACCTAATACCCCTGCTAAAACTCTTAATAAGTTACCTAGATTGGATATTCATCCAGGTACTAAATCTTTTCTTCAGATGCAGGAACTATGCAGAAAACATGCTCAAGAATGTATAAATAAGGCTTTTGAGTATGAAAAGAAAAGATGGGATAAAGCCCACAAAGAACAAATGTTCAAAGAGGGTGATGAAGTCCTTATTTCAACGCTACATTTCAATTTAAATGGTAATGTTAAATTGAAGGATCCATTCATTGGACCATTTGTAGTTAAAAAGATGGTTGGTAATAATGCTGTTGAGGTTATTCTATATGCACCTTATGATAGAAAACATCCAGTATTTCCTATTTCTCTTATAAAACCATACCATTCTAATGATACTGCTCTCTTTCCAAGAAGATCAGGAAGGCATAAACAGCAACCTGAAGAAATAGTGGAAAAAGCAGAAATTGAAAAGATACTTAAAAAGAGACACCTTACTAAAGAAAAGGGAGTTGAGTATCTATTAAGATTTAAAAATAAATCAAGTGAATATGACCAGTGGATTCCAGAAAATGAAATCTCTGATCTTAAAAATCTCTTGAAAAAATTTAAATCTAAATAATACTGTTCATTCAGTATATGTATTATAAAAATTAATTTTTTTTCACTCCTTAAGTTTAATTAAAATGTCTTAACATTTTTTTTATTGTTTTTTTTGGGGTGAGGGAGTGTCAGCCTAAATATCCTTAGGACTGAGTATTTCTTATGCTTAAAATAAGATAACCTTAACTAGATTAAGCTTATATCTTAAAAATAAGGTTAAAATAATAATATATATTATTTTATTATATATATATATAATTATTATTCTATTATATAATTTATAATAGTTTAAATAGCTTATCCATGGCCTAATAATACTTATTAAGGTGTTAATGGAGTCATAATATACTTATCTTAAGTGATATGAAGTAATTATTGACATACATAAGCTTATATGTATACATAAATCTCATATTCAGTAAAATATGCAGTATATTATGTATATTTAGGTATATAAGTGGGTTTTAGCCCCTTAATAGCCTATAACCTTTGTTTTTCTGCTTATTTTAGGTCATATGGACGAAATCAGTGGACTCACAACGCCTACAGAAGCATAGACACCTATATCAGGCGCATACACTCAGTTTGGACAACTAAAATTACTTCCTTGGATGGTTATTCACGGATTTATGGGTTGGAAAGATGTTTTTGGGTTAATGTGGATGCTTGGGGATGTTATTGGGGGCTTGGACATTTTATTTGTTTCCTTTATATGCTTTTAGTTTCATTAAATCTCTTTTTGATCATTTATTTTACCTGTTTCTTTATGGTATCCGCTTTTATCTGGGATTTCTATTTATGGTATGACTCTGTGTTATTATTAATAGTGATGGAGGGTCCTTACTGGAGGTCTGGGTGTTGAAACTGCTTGAAGTGGACGCCATGGGGAGGTGATGGGCCCTCACAGTGCTGTAATTGCCGGGGATAGCAGTGACATCATCTGGATTGAAGGTCTGTGCACTCCAGTGGATTTGGGTATAAGTAAGGAGGGATTTTGACGGTTTATTATCATCATTCAATTACTACACTTCAAACAAACATTACACTACAATTATTAACATTCAGAAATATATTATAAAGCCCTTATAAATTGATATTATCTTTATAAAAGCTATAACTATATTTTATTCTTCTATTTTCCACCACTAGCACGCATTTAAATCCAAGTATTTTGAGTTTTATTTGAGTATAACTATTCTATTAGTCTTCCCCTGAGGTTTAATCACTAAATCATTTATTAATAAGTAGTAGGACCATAAAATAACACTATTATATCATACTTATATACTAGACTGTACTGACAACATTTGTCCTGATTAATTTAATTGTTCCAGTTGACAAATTGTCCTGAAAATAATATTTTTAATTAATATATAATTAATATTTAATTACTTCAGTTGACTTTGAGTCCTGGTAATTCAATAAATATTTTAATTAATAAAACTCACATTTAATTATTTCAGTTGAAATTAAGTCCTGGTAATTAAGTGATCAAGCTTAATAAAATTTTAAAATAAAAATTTATATTTAATTACTTCAGTTGACATTAAGTCCTGGTAGTTAAGTTATCAGTTTAATAAAATTTTGTTAAATTAATAAAGTTTCATATTTGATTACTTCAGTTGACAATAAGTCCAGGTAATTAATTAGTTGATTTAAATCCTGAAAATAAATAATTAAAAATTATTAATAAAAATTCTAATTAATTTCTACAGTTGATTATATTATAATCCTGGTTTTAAATTTTTTTTCTATTAATAAATTAATTTTATTTAAGTTGATTTTTATCCTGAAAAAGATTTTATTTATTTATTTTATTTTTTTTAAAAAATCAATAATAAAGACTAATTAATCTTATTTTCTCTTTTCTTCATTTCAGTAGAATCTTAAAATGACTGACCAAAGTGGTTCTGCTGCACGTGAAGAAGAACTAGACTTAATTGATTATGATGAGCCTACTTCTGTAAGTTCTCCTTTAACAAGAAGAATTTCTCAAACTAATAAATCCTTGCCCCAAACAGGATGTAGAGATGGAAGAAGTAGAAATCCTAGTGGACACAACTCAGGATCAGAAGCCTATGATAAACCCACCAGAAGAGCTTTCAAAAGGCTTCAGGATAAAAAAGATGCCATTGTCTCATCAGGTAAAGAATCTGTCTACTCACATAAAGGAGTTAAGGACAGAAAGCTTGAGACTAAAGGTAAGGGTAGATGCTTTGGAAGAAAAGGTGAGAAGAACAGATACTTTTCTCCAAGAGAAGAAGAAACCTCTTCCTCCCAGGGATCAACAACAATTGGCTCCCCAGTCCCGAGAGAATGTGGAAGTGTCCAAGTGGCAGTGGGACTGGATAAACACTCAGTGGGACTACCTGGCTCAAAACCAGCATCAGTTACCTCAGGCAGGTCCATCAAGGCCCAACCAGGTCAACCCCACTCTTCCCACCCTTATCAAGGAGGCAAAAGAAGAAGAAAGCCCAATATGGTGATACCCAGCAAACCCTGGTACGTCCCTCTATTGATTCTCAGTTGCCTTTTCTTGTGGCTGACTCTGTTCCTTCAGGTAAATCAGGAAGGGAGGATGAAACTTTGAGACCTATAGAGGCTGGGAGTAGTAGACAAATCACTCATGTATCAAATCCTTTACTTTTAATTGCTACCTCAATGATTAATCCTGATATGGCTGTGATTGATGAAACTCTTGACCCTGAGTTCTATGAGAGTCTTGAAAGTTACTCAGTTTCCTTATTGAGAAACACTCCAGATGTAGCAAGAATTAATGATGAGCACTTGAGAGATATTATTGCCAAGCAAAATCATATAATGAACAATATGCAATTGACTCAGAGATATAATAGTTTGTTAACTGATCAGGGTTATCAAGCATTAAGAAGTGAATCACAAAGAGTCTCTGATGAATTGTCTCATTACAAAGCAACCCATGAAAAGAAAGTTGCTTTATGGCAAAATATATAAAATGATTTGTCTAAACTAAAAGATACTGTATCTGCCTGTTGCCAGGAGGTAGAGATAGATAAGATAAATCTGAAAAGATTGAATGACCATTTGTCATCTTTTCAAAATAAAAATCAATTATCTTTTGCAACTATCAATGAGAGTTTATCTAGTCTTCCAAGAATGAAAACAAGACTAACAACCATTGAAGAAAAATTGAACTCATTGTTAAATGACCAAAAATATTCTGACATTTCTGTGAAGGAACATATAGTGCAGGATGCTCAAATAGTACCTGTGGCTAGTTCATCTAAAGTAAAAATAGCACCAGAAATACCTGTTGATAACACTGAGTTTCCATCAAAAACTGATGATGCACCAGGATCTGCAACAGAAGGATTAAACAATGAGATTTCAGCACAATTAGAGAAATTACAGCTGCTTCTTACTCAGAAACAAGCTAGTACTAAGGAGACTCCTTCAAATCAAATGAATGGCCAAAACTTGACCAGTACCCAACATTTGATGGTGATTCTTCCTCTGATTGGAAACAATTTATTTGCAGAATTGATAACTTAAAAAATACTTACAAACTCCCAGATGAGGAAATTGTGTCCAAGTTAATTTCTTTGTTCACTGATGTTGCCCTGATGTGGTATGAATCTGTTCTCCTGGATGGGAATGACTACTCATGGGAGGATTGGAAGAAATTGATTAAAGCACAATTTGGTGGCTCCAAGTTCAGAATGGCTCAACAAAGGCAGTATGAGGAAACTAGATATAGCTCTTCTACTGATAAACCTATTGAGTTTTTAATGAAACTTGTAAAAATCTTAAGGGCAATGGACCCAAATATGGAGTTTGATTTATGGAAGGACAGGATCCTCTATAAATTACCAATGTCTATGAGAGACTTGATAGTGGCTAGGACTGAGTTCTCCAAAGAACCCTCTTCTTTCATTAATACTTGCAATGAGATACTTCTAAACAATAAGTATGATTCCAGAAGATTCATTCCTAGGACCCCTTTGGAGAGACCCTCCACTTACCAACAGAAACCTCTGGAAAAGGTTGGTAAACCTTCTGCCCCTGTTGCACCAAAGAAGTATGCAACAAACACTTGCTTCAAGTGCAACAAGCCTTGGCAGAAAGGCCATGTTTGTGACAAGAAGATAAATCTTGTAGAACAAACAGAGGAACATGCTGATGACACAGTGGTACTGGATGATACATCAAGTGATTATGCCAGAAATATTTCATATGAATCTCAACAAGAAATCTTGATGCTGGAAGAGGATATCCATTATTTAAATACTATTGACATTGATAATAATGATTTATCTACAGTTGAAGATGCTGAGCTCATAAAGAACATTGAGGATAGCTCAATTATTATTGCCCCTCTTAAGGCACCAGTCTTGATCAATGGAACCAGCATTGAAGTTGTTCTGGATTCTGGAGCTGGAGGAAGTGTAGTATCTGAAAGAGCACTTGCTTCAGTAGATCAAGACTATAAATCAAAACTTATGCCTATCATTTCTGAAAATTGGAGAGGGTATGGCTCTGTTTTGTCCCCCATTGGGAAATACAAAGCCACAGTGTTTTTTAAATATAACCATGGTTTTGTAAGAGCTATTTGTGATTTTGTTGTCATGAAAAATGATAACTTGAGCAATTGGTTTATTGTAGGGAATGATATTTTAACCAAGTATGGCATAAAATTGGATCCTTCAAACCAATTTTTTACAATGGGGATGAATGGGAAGAGAAAATTTAAGATTTCCTCCCCTAAAAAATTAGTAAAACCAGAATTGAACACATGTAATTCTGTGGTTCAATATAAAGGAAGATCTACAAAGGAAATGCATGCCCTTATGTGTGAAATTGACAATGATTCTTTTGGAGAACAACTTTCTGGTGAGGATAAAGATTCCATCATTAACTTGACAAAATCTTTTCCTATGGCCTTTGCTCATGGGTCACATGAACTGGGATTAGTTAAAGAGAAAATGAAACTTTCATTGTCTTGCCCATTAACTGATATACCACCTAGTTTAAAAAGAAGCCTTATCCTGCTTCTCCTACTAAGAGAAAAGATATTGAAGACAATATCTTTACCCTTTTAAAAATGAATATTATTGAAAAGGTAGTTGAAACACCTAAATATTGTGTTATCTCACCTGTCCTAATTTCTTATGAGAAAGATAAAGCCAGGTTATGTGGTGATTATAGAGCACTAAACACTTATACTGTTGATGATATCTACCCTTTACCTAGAGTCAGCTCTATACATGCTACTTTACAGGATGCTAAATATATCAGCCATTTGGATGGTAATAAAGGATATCACCAGGTATCTGTTGAGAAAAATTCTCAGAACTTTCTGATGATTGCCACTCATATGGGTATTTATAAGTATATTAGGATGCCATTTTGCCCTAAAAATGCCCCTTCAGTTTTCCAAAAAGTAATGGATAACACATTCCATCAAGAGATAATTGAAGGATGGCTGATGGTTTATATTGATGATATCATTATATTCTCAAAAACATTTGAGGACCATCTTAAACACCTGTGTAAAGTATTCCAGAAAATAGATGAAATAAATATGACACTTGCCTTGAAGAAATGTAAATTTGGTTTCCATTCTTTAAAAGTTCTTGGTCATGTTGTTTCAGGCTTACAGATATGTGTTGAGCAGAACAAAGTGGCAGCCATACAACAGGTGAAGGCTCCTACAACAGTGAGAGAGCTCAAAAGTTTTTTGGGAATGTGTGGATACTATAGACAGTATATTAAAAATTACCAAGTCATAGCTTTACCCCTTACCCAATTAACTAGAAAGGATGTTGCTTTTGTCTGGAATAGTGAAAGACAAAGAGCCTTTGACACTATGAAACACTGTTTGATGTCAGCACCAATTCTTGCTTTACCTGACTTTAATCAACCATTTGTTTTGTACACTGATGCCAGTTTCATTGGTCTTGGTGCTGCCCTCCATCAAAAACAAGTGATAAATGATAAAGTTTCAGAAGTAGTAATTTGTTATATTTCAAGAACCTTGAGAAATAGTGAATTGAAATATGGTGCTACTCAATTAGAGTGTTTAGCTGTAGTATGGGCTCTAGAAAAGCTTCATTATTACCTAGATGACCAGAAATTTGAACTTGTCACTGACTGAAGTGCAGTTAAATCCTTTTAAACTTGAAAACACCTAACAGACATATGTTCAGATGGCAGCTGGCTGTTCAAGAGTACAGAGGGAGAATGACAATTATTTATAGGGCTGGTATTGTTCACTCAAATGTGGATATGTTATCTAGGTTACCTTTGCCAAATAATGACTCTAATCCTGCATATGATCCTGAGGACGAAATTATTCATATACATGGGATATATGTGGTTGATATGGAGGAAGAGCTATTACAGCTTATTCTGGAATCATATGATAAGGACACTGACTTGAAAAAGTTATGCACCATATTAAATGATCCAAAGAATGCTTCAATACAGGCATTAATTAAAACCCTTCCACCAAAGTACCAAAAAGCTTTGGAAAAAGGTAAATTTTCAATTGATGAAGGATATCTATATTATAGAAGAAAGTTGAGTAATGTTATTGTTATTCCTCCTTCTATGAAAGAAATCATCTTGAAAATTTTTCATGATGACATATTAGCTGGACATTTTGATCTTGACAAAACAATGATCAGAATTCAGAACACTGCTTGGTGGGTTAATATGTCTGAAGACATAAAATTATATGTTGAATCTTGTGATTCTTGCCAAAAATCAAAAAGATTGACTGGTAAAAGAGCAGGATTAATGCAAAATATTGAACCTCCTGATGCACCATGGAAGATAATAAACATGGATTTTGTAACAGGATTACCTATTGCTGGAAAAGACAGTTATAACTCTTGTTGGGTTATTGTGGACAGATTCACAAAAATGTGTAAATTTATCCCTACCCACAAGGATTTTTCCACTAAAGAATTAGCTTTCTTATGGTGGTCTCATATGTTTAATACTGCTGGTTTTCCTAAAGCCATAATCTCTGACAGAGACCCTAAATTTACTTCTGAATTTTGGATGTCTCTGATGGATGTTTGTGGTTGTGATCTGAAAATTTCTACTGCCCATCACCCTCAGACTGATGGTTTATCTGAAAGAATGATTCAGACTTTAGAGGACATGATAAGAAGATATTGTGGCTTTGGCCTTGAGTATTAAGATAATGACAGATTCTGTCGGTCAGTCGTCTAGAAGAGGTAAGAAAAACAGGAGAAAAAGGAGGAGAGAAGGAGGAGGACAAGGGAAATTAAAGAAATAAATCACAAAAATATATATTTAATTTATTTGAGAGGGAAACAACGGTGAGCAACTTTGAGAGGTGACAAAAAAACTTAGATTTTATTAAAAATAATATTATTAAATGTAAGGGTTCTGCGCGGCAAACACTTTTAATTACTATCAGACTTAAAGCAACCTTTAATTTGTTGTATAGACTTTTAATTAGATTTGTATTACTAATAAAAAAAATATAAACGTAATAAAATGGTTATTTAATTTGTTGAGTGTGTAATAAGTGATCCGGCTACAGGGGATTATCCAAGGCCCTTTTATAGGCAATGGGTCCTCTGAAGCGCTACTATATTTGTAAATACAATGATTAGAATGGAATAAAACAAATATATCAAAAGAGTAAATGAAACATAACAATATAGAGAAAAAACATGAAACAAATAATTAAAACCCCAATTAAGAATCCAATTTCCCCGCCATTAATTCCCAAATCAGTAAGTGAAAATAGTGAATAACTAAACAAGATTGGAACATAGGAACTATGAGAAATATAATTCCAAACAGATGGTACAATCTGATTAAAGGATATTTTAAGTGAAACAAAAAATACTTTGACGCAACAAAACATGTAATTAATCTCAATTTAGTATAAATTAATTTATTTGTTTTTTTTTCTAACACAATTAAGGGTCAAAAGAAGCGTTATGGTAAGGTAAACTCTTACAGTCGCCTTGCTGTAAGCAGAATCCGGAGGAGATATGTGGATTTAGCTGAAAACCCCGTCCTTCCAATAAAAATAACAAAATGGGTGTTCTAAATCACTAAGCTAACCAATCTACTTAGATCTGATTGATAAAAATAATGAAACTCTAAAATATTTAACGCTTATTGAGATTTAAAGAAAGTGGCTGTTGATAAAATAAATACTGATAACAACAATTAAGGTGTACCAGTGAAAGATCTGAAAAGATTGACTTTTATGTTTTTATAATAATTTAAATTTATATGAGACAGCAATAATCAAGTCCCAGAGATGAAGACCTTTCTAAAGATACCCTATATGAAGTGTGATTTAAATTGTTGAATTGTATTTCTAAAATGTTATGTAAAAATAATAAATGTTATAAGGGTATTATAACTTATTTAATTTGTTGAGTAATAAAAAATGAGACCGTGGTGGTTAATGATTAAGCTGTATGATGTGTCCCCCCCCCCTCAATTTCGAGTTTGAGAAGCGCTTAAGTAATCCTAGTCACGTGCCTAAGTTTTCCCCTCCAGAGCTCTTCCAGAGTCAATCTGGAGCCCGTACGGAGTCGAAACGGAGTCCATCCGGACTTCCAGACTCAATTAGAACCTTAAAACTATAATAAAAAATCTAGAAAAATTACACATAATAGAGCTACTTCCCTTTTACATACCAAACTAATTTTCGTAGTCTGAGCAGCTCTAATTACTCTGTGAAAATTCATCAAAGTTAAGTAATTTTTGAAAACGTAAATATTTCTATAAAACTTTAAAATTCATTTAAAAATATAAGAAAAATAGTAAAAATTCTGGGAAAATTTCCCAAGGTTCTTGAGTGACTCGACTTAATACTTATAAATTTTTCAGACCGTAAAAATAAGTTTTCTCCGTAAAATAAATTGTTTTCGTGTAGGCATTCGCTCGTGACCAATTTCTTCATATTTAAAACTCAAATAAATTAAATAAAACCCTTTTATATATAAAAAAATAATAACGCCAATCTTGAACGCCGTAATAATTCCATTCACGTACTTAGGTTCCATACTAAACTTTAGGCTACCACATCCTCCCTCCAATCGAGAATGTCCCCATTCTTAAAACTTTGCATAAGTGGTCGAACACAATATTCATCTTTAACCTTCAACCACCATCTTCTTTAATCAACTATAAAGTTCATCTTCATCAATATGTCTTCCAAAGAACTTGTCGCTCCATGTGAACTCTGCGCTCGATACCAGGTACCTTGTTTAATGTCCAACCCTAATCTTCCTGGCAGAACAGCTTGCGACTTATGCCGTGTGAAAAAAGTCAAATGCAACCGGCCAATAGTTCCTTCTAAAACAAACGTATATTTAGGACCAGCAGCTCTCCCTGATCCCTTAACTTCTAAAAAGCAATCCAAAATTCCTGTCTTCTTAAAACGAATAAGATCAAAAACAGCTTCAAAAGTTCAATCTTCATCAGCGGATCCCGGCCTAATTTTGCCTTCACAAGATCCTAATCCTATAACACCAGTACCCCCAACTAACTTTGCTGAGACTATGTTTCCTGACTCTAAATGTAAGACCCTATTTATCTTACTAAAAAAAACTTTTAATCAAAATTGACTAAACCTATGACTTAATAACATATTTGAACTTCTAGCTGTCAAAATAACCAACACTGATGATGTTGGTAGAGTGAAGACAGACTATGTCAATTATTACCCAAATTTTCATCACTATCTTTTTCTTGACTTTACTAATGAGTTGAAACGAAAAATGCTGGCTTATTTTCAAGAAACTCCAGCTAATAACCATGAAGACCTCATGAAAAGAAGAATTTTAATGCAAAGCTTTGATAATGATGTTGAACAATTTCAAAGAAATTATCTTTTCTAACAGTATAACTTGATAAAATTTTGTTTTTGCTTGGTCTTCTTAAACTTTCAACATAAATGATGTTTTCTTTCTTCTCTGGCTTGATATAACATAAAATAAAATAATATAAATCTTGTGATGATTCCACTACTGAGAGCAAGGTTTGAATCCCTTCAGACTCCCATATACCAGTCTTCCTTCTTGTCACAGCATTGAGAGAGTGGATCTTCCTATGAGCCGAATACTCCTGATTCCAACCTCATAGGGCCCCCCACTGAGCCGAATTCTATGATTCCAATCTCGCCATAAGGTCCTCCAAGCTTCACACCAAAAAATTGCCTAACTATGAGGCACTAAAAAAAATCATTCCCTAAAATCCAACTACCATCCTAACTTCTGATTCCTTCATCACAATTTTCAAACTTTGCTATACAGCAAACCCATAAAATACTTTTGCCAGGCTTCCAATAATAATATTAACTTTAGACCATGTTAAAGCGCCACAAATTTTACCTAATTAACCATTATGCTTTCTTTAGCATCATCACCACCTAAAATTTTAACCTCCTAAAGCTATCAGCACCCAATTCCAGAAATAATTGAATAACCAGTTTAGAGTCTTAGTGGACAGTGATAAATTAAAAGATTGAATTGAGTTATCCAAAAAAGATTGACATTCCAATTTAAAGTCTTGGTGGACCTAACATATAATCGATTGCCAGTTTATGGTCTTGGTGGACCAAAGATCGTTTAAGCGCATAAATATCTAGATATATTCCTAAGTAAGGCCTAGGCTTGACCAAAGATTGAATAAATTTGATAATCCAGTTTAATGTCATAGTGGACCAAACATTTGATTGACAAGTAATCCAGTATAAGGCCATAGTGGTCCAATGAATGTTGAATTATCCTGCAGATATTAATTTTCCAGTTTAAAGTCATAGTGGACTAAACAATGAATGAACTACCAGTTTAAAGTCATGGTGGACCAAACATTTAATCGATAAGAAATCCAGTTTAAGGTCATGGTGGACCCAACACTTGATAATAGTCCAGTTTAAGGTCTTGGTGGACCTAACATTTGATTTATATAAAAGAAATCCGTCTCCGAAAATATCCATAAAATCTTGATTATCCTTGAAATTCAGTTTAAAGTCTTGAAGGACTAACAGCTCCAATATAAAATCTTTAATGACAGTCTTGAAAATTAGCCAGTTTTAAAGTCTTGGAGGACTAACAGCTCCAAAATTCGTATAAAACCTTAAGGAAAGTCTTGAGCAGTAGCCAGTTTAAAGTCTTGGAGGACTAACAGATCCAAAATACGTGTAAAAAAAACCTTAAAGAATGTCTTGAACAGTAGCCAGTTTAAAGTCTTGGAGGACTAACAGATGTCTTGAAGTAAAATCCCATAGGTATTGAGTTCCCCTAGACCCTGTTTCCTGTCTAAACTAAATGAATAAAACTAAAAAAATATAACTGAGAAATATAATAATTTTGATTTAACTAATTAATTTTTTTTTATTTTAATATTTTATTTTATTCTTATTATTTTATTTTTATTTTATTTTTATTTTTATTTTTATTTTTATTTTTATTTTTATTTATTTTTTTATAATTATTTTATTTTTATTTTATTTTATTTTTAATTTTTAATTTTGTTTTTAATTTAAAATAAAAGATTTTAGAAAAGATATTTTTGAAATAAAAGTTAAAATTTAATTTTTAAAGAAAGATAAACGAATGTGAAAAGAAAGATAAAAAAGTAATAATAAAAAAAAAAATAAATAAAAAATAATAATAAAAATTTCAAATTAAAGTTTTAAAAGATGCCCCCCGGCCATTTGATGAGCCGTACCCTCGACATCATACCCACATCCAAGTGCAACTTGATGTGGTTACACAATTTTGAGAAATTGAAAAGAAAAGAAAATAAATGAAAGTTTTTAGAAACTAATTTTTATAATGATGATCACTGGGTGGGCTCCCTCCAATTTATAAAAATGATTTGAGACCACCAGTGAGCATCACCTTTACAATAATTCATAATATATATTAAAGAAAAGAAATCACAATCTAACATATAAAAAATCAAAAACAAAATAAAATAAAAGAATCTTGAATCCGGCGTTGAGAGCGGTGTCTCTTGATTTGTTCCAGTTTATAGTCTTAGTGGACTTCCTAAAATTAAAAGACAAAGCCAGGATTCAACTAGAAACAGGGAAAATTTTGGAAACGAACATTATGGGGTAATTGTGTATAGAGCAGCCAGCCCATCAATTACCCCCACACTTGCCAATATTTAATTAAGAAGGTTCCCCTGTGAACAATTCTTCCAATAAATTTTAAAATTTTTCCAACACTATCTTCACCCATATTTTAAGAATTTTAAATTTTGAAAATTTTCAATGAAGGTTTTCTCGCATTTTGTTATGTTTCATCACAGTTTCGTTGTCCATATACAGTGTAACGATAGTAAAGTATTTTGATAAAAAAAGAAGATAGTTTATCCTTGTTGCGGAGGAATCCATAAAATTTCGTAGATATCATAGTTTATCCTCGTTGCGGAGGTATAAAATTTGATAAATGTCATTAAAATTGTAGTTTATCCTCATTTCAGAGTTAGACTTCGGCACTCCTGGTGCCTCTAGGATAGAACCGTTTCACTTGATCGGCTGCTACCCTCTTCTTTAATACTACTCCATCCAACTCTTCTAGCACATATGAACCGCCGGAAACTTGCTCCTTGATTTTATACGGTCCATTCCACCTATCTGCAAACATCTTTCCCCACTGACTTTCCAAACTCCTATTATACACCAGGACCATATCACCTGGGTTCAAAGGTTTCCTTAATCGATGTGCCAACCGCTCATCCCAATATCTGACTGATTGATTTCGGATCTTCATCATCCGCAAATATGCCTTTTCTAAATATTCTTCTTTCTTTTCTAGCTGCATCATTCTTGCACACAATAATTCTTCAGTAGTTTTGACCATGTCCCAGTCAACTCCAAGATATGATTCAGCTTCTAAATCAACCGGTAAAGCTGCTTTCTGTCCAAAAACAAGTTCATAAGGTGAAAATCCGGTCGTCCTTTTGGCAGTGATTCGATCAGCAAATAAAACTAAAAGTAAATAGTGCCTCCACTTTTCGGCACTTTTCCCACACATTTTAACTAAAGCATCCTTAATAACTTGATGCCCTCTTTCAACCATGCCTTCAGCTTCAGGATAATATGGGGTTGCTACCCTAACCTTTGATCCAACTTTCAATACGGCCTCTTTAAACTCTGTCCCAAATTCAGGACCTCCATCTACCGTTACCAACTTCATCACTCCATATTGATACACCCAATTATTCAAAAAAAATTCTGCCACATTTTTGGCAGTTAAATTAATAAGAGGCGCTGCCTCTACCCAACCAGATAAATCATCTCTGGCCACAATTAAATATTTATACCATCCCTCTTTTATATGAACGGCATCTAAACTAACTCTCCCAAAGAGTGTATATTCACCGGTTGCGTATCCAGGTTCTTTTGGCCTTAAATAACTTCGTCTTTGACATTCTTCGCATGACTGAACCCACTGTTTAACAGCCATCTTCATGCCAGGCCACCAAAATCGATCAGAAATTCTTCTAAACGTTTCTCCAACGCCTCTATGCCCAAGATCTTCATGCAGTGATTTCAAAACTAATTCTTGCCCCTTCTCTTGAGTTAAAACTACTTGAGGATTTGGATACCTTCTCCTCATTAAATGTCGACCAGATAGGTAAAACTTAGATGACTTCCTTTTGATAGCCACCCATTCATCGTCTTCACAATCTTCTGGCCTCTCTAAAGTCAACAAATATTTGACTAACAAAAAATAAAAACCAGTCTGACCCCAGACTTCATCTTGAAAATCGATTAATATAACATCAATAGGGACTTCTCTATCACCAATATCACCTGCACATGAATGAGCCAATAATTGTTGGCCCCTAAATAAATCTTTAATCGAGCTATGTCGACGTTTTTCTTCTGAACCTTTGGATCCTTCGTAAACCGTATTCCAAAATAACTCTTTCTCTTTATCCACCCTTTTATTTAAATTCTCTAATTCTCCAACATATACACCATTCCTTAATTTACTACTATCCCACACTACCAATCCATTTTCCTCTACATACACCACATCTTCTTCTGCCTCCTCTCTGCCGAATTTATCTACACCTTTTCCAACACCTTTATTAACATAAAAACTATTTTCCAGTTTATCCTCTTGGTGGAGGTCATCATCATCATAATCTAAACACAATAGTCCTGCCAGTTTAACCTCATGGGGGAGGTATGGAAAGTCTTCAGCTCCTTTAGTTCTGGATTTGATAATAGGTATATCTTCATCGAACTCTTCTGAGTCTGAATCTTCTTCAGTGGGTGGTCTCCTTGATAAACCATCTGGCATAGTAAAAGTTTTGCCAGGCTTATGAACTAAATCAAACGAAAAATGTTGAATAAAAGCTACCCATCTAGTCATGGGTGCGTTTGGTAAACTTGGGGAATTAATCATCTGGATTAACGATTTTGCATCCACTTGCAACTCAAAATGTTGCACCCACAAAATATGCTGAAGTTTCTTCAGTATTTTTGCCACACCACATAATTCCAATTTTGGTTGAGAATATCTTGATTCGACCTCAGTAAATACTACAGATTCATACCTAACTGGCCTGATGTAACCAGCTTTATCCATCTGAGACAAAACCGCCCCAGCTGCAACCTGACTTGAATCAACTGCTAAATAAATTCTGCCAGCTTCTTTTCCATAATCCAACTTGTGCAGGACTAAATCCTTCCCTACAACCTCCTTCAACTTCACAAACGCCTTCTCACACTCTTCATCCCACTCCCAGTCTGCATCCTTTCTCGTTAACCGTCTCAATGGAGCTGCCAATGAAGAAAAGTCCTTGATAAACATTCTAACATATACGCAAACGCCTAAAAACCCTCTAACTTTGGTTGTATTCTTGGGTCTTGGCCAGGACTGAATTTTGTTAACTTTCTTCTTGGACATAATCCTACCCTCTCTACATACCACATGGCCTAATATTTCTAAGGCTGGCACACAACATGAAAATTTTGAACCTGAAATAGTTAAACCAGCCTCTTCAATTCAAAACAAGATTCTTTCTAAAGTAATTGCAAACTCCCAAATGAATTTACGTATCCCGGGATTCTCTTCCAACACCTGGTTATCATAGTCGGTTGTTGGTCCCTTAATTCCTCCATCATCTATAAAGATTCCAGCATATTGTGGAATTTCATCTTGAAGGATCCAAGCCATCTGAGCTTGATAAACTGCAACCGAATTTGTTGCTCCTTGAGGTAATCTTGTTAACTGTAAACGTCCAAGTGGTGTATCGAATGTAGTGAGAGGTCTTGAGTCCGGATGTAACTCTCTCTCATCATATCCACTCATAATATCTCCCAAACCATAACACACTCTCCCTGCAAACGCTTCAACAAACTCCTCAGCACTAGGCGGTATTCCAGCATCCTTTATTGTAACCCTATTTAATTCCCTAAGATCATGAACAACTCTAAGCTTGCCATTTGGTTTCTTGATACAAAATACCGGACTAGAATAACTTGACATTGATTGCTCATACAGTCCAGTGCGTATCCGTTCTCTGACAACTTCGATATAAGCTTCTTTCAATGCAGCCGGAATAGGAATCGGTTTCTGCTGCCACGGTTCATGACATACCACAGGAATCTTGTAAGGCTCCCCATAAGAATGCTTCAACACACCCCTCTCCTCTTCTACAAAAGCAATGGCCTTCTCTCGCTTGACCATCACATCCAACAACAACTTCTTCTCTTCTCCAGACAACCAACCATCAGGTCCAAAATTAACAACACCCAGTCTCTCAAAAGTGATTCTTGACGTCTCAGAAAATTCAGGCGGATTCTTTACCAAGGGACTTTCATAAGGATCTCTTGATAACCTTGGTCTTCTCAAAGGTGGATTTAATTCAGCAGGTAGCGGTTCATTGATAGGTCGAACTTTATTTGCTACTTTCTTATATTTGGCTGCGTCCACATCTAAATAAGCTTGAGGTAAATCATTTACTTTTGTATTGCCATTAAAACTTTCATCAAATGAATCTTCTTCATCGCCAGAATCAGAATAAGAAAAATTAGAAAAATATTTTATTTCATTTTTAAATTTTACCCTTTTCTCCTTTCCCTCGTCTAACTTATAAACAGATTTTCCAACACCTTTGCTTCCCTTATCCAACAGTAAATCACCCGTAAAGAAAGTTGGCAGTTTAACCTCTTGCTGGAGGACCGGAATTGAATTTTCACAAAAATTATTTTTTTGTGTTTTAATTATACTGAGATTTTTTATTTGATTTCAATGTGATTTTTGCAGTTTACCCTCTTGCTGGAGGTCCATAATAGAAGGAGATAATTGCAGTTTAACCTCTTGCTGGAGGCGCGAAAACATACCCTTCCAATTTTTATCCAACCTAATTTGGCCCATTTTGCCTTTTTCACCGTTTTTAAATTTAATAGAAAAACCGGGTAAATCCAATAAACATATAGAAAAGTCCAAAACGTATTTGCACTCCAAAGTAATATTAACAGGAAATAATTGAGAATACACTTGAATTATCTCCAAGTGAGCTGACCTATTGCAATCCGGGATCTCATCCTGAGGAGAGATTACAACATTAGAGTGATCAGTCCCAGCTACCCAAAAAAATGAGGGCAACCATCCCTTTCCAACAAACATAATTCACCAGAAGCCGTCCGTTTAATATGCCTCTTCTTGGTGCAAACACAACACTGGCACAGAGTAGTAATCCCTGGCCGTGTTTCCCAACCTTCATCTCCAGGAGGCGCTAACCGCATATGTAACCTCCGCATATCTTCACCAGTGATCTCCAAACTAATCCCCATGCCAGCTTGATACCCTATCCTGGCCTCAAAATCCATCAAAAAAGGACCCCCAAGAACAGTTTTGACTGCTCCTCTGGCCACATAAAAGTGAACCTTACCAACAGATCCACCAATGCCTAACCTGACATGCTCAGCTGTACCCATCAGCTCTGTTGCATGCCCTCCAATACCTCTGAGGTTTCCCCCAGTTCCACTTTTAATTGGCAAGCCTATACTCGTTGCTTGCTCCAATGAAATTAAATTAATTTGAGACCCTGAATCGACCAAGGCCTTTACTTCTTTACCGTTAAGAGTTACCACCAGGTAACCCAGGGGAGCGGAAAAATGCGTATCTACATCTTCCCCAAACTTTTCAGCATTTTCACAAATATATTCCACCTCTCCAGTGGAAACCCGACGCCTCGTCAAATGCTTCTTTTGCTTTTCAGCAAGCGCCGGACTAATCGTAAATAACTCCCCCAAAGATAAGGGAATCTGCAGTTGATTCACCCTATTCAAAACTGCGTCCATCGCATTAGCTTGACCAGAAACTACTGGCCGCTCATACTGGACCTTTGATTTAACAACCTTGGCCCTGGGTACCTCTTGAGGTCCAACCGAGCCATCTTCACCCCCCATTATAACATCTTCACTTTCTATAACCCTAACTCCATCACCAGCTTCTTGCACTAATCCTGATCCATTGCTGGTCCTTCTTACTCCCTCCATTGGGATGGGACCGCTAAAACTTGGTCTGGGTAGTGACGCCAACGGTACGTCCTCCTCAGAATCCAAATCATCCTCTGGCATAGGCTCACCATTTAAATCAAACTTGCCATAACTAGGCGGCCCCATATCAGCAATCCCCTTCTGCATTTTATATAATTTGTCCTTAGAGTAAGGGTTCAATTTGTTGGCGGCAGTTTGAGCACTAGAATTCTTGTCCTTAGAGTAAGGGTTCACTTTGTTATTGGCCTTGCCAGGATTAGCCCTCAATTGGCTCTGAATGCTACTCTTCGCCTTAGTAGCAGCTGCTCTTCTAGCAGCATTAACATTGTATTCTCCAGCTATACAGCTACCCTCCACCTGGGCAACCATTGCCAGCTCTAAACCACCAAAAGAAGTAGAAAATGTGGCTTTACTGACCTCTTTCTCCTTGCCCTTGTCAGCTTTACCACCATTACCATTACCATTTTTGCCACTCTTGGCATTAACATCTTCATCCATCACCTCTTCAAATCTGGCTCTCCTTTCAGCCATTAAACTTCTTCTGACCAAATCAGAAGGAGACTGTCCATCACTGGGCTTGATGAACAAACCATCAAGAAATTTATAAACTTTACCATCAAATAAAACTCGCCCAGCATCCATATCCTTATCTAGAGCAAAACAAACTGTTGCTCTGTGCCCCCTCCTATTACAAGAGGAGCACACCTTTGGCTCATCATAGCCACCTCTATATCCATTACCACCATTCCCACCATTTCTCCCATTTCCTGGGAAGCGGTTACCATTGTTATTTCCATTATAATTTCAACGTTCATACCCTCTAGACTGATAAGAAGTTGACGTCGACAAAGAAGCGATTGGGGCCTTATTGGCCTTCTGGGTTTCTTGAACAAATATTTTTAATTGTTTTGTTAAATCGGCCAGGTGATCGACCATCTTATTATCTACATTGCCCTCAACTTTAGCAGCAGGTAATCCCATTTGAGCCTTCTTGGCCTCCTGGGCTTTGACCATAATATCGTTGTTTTCGGCCAAAACTTCGCTAACCTTGCTAACATATTGAGTGCATGACTCTTGATATTTGTCCAACGCTAATAACTTTAGATGGGCCTGAATGTTCTCTTTGATAACCTCCAGAGCCGGCAGTTTCTGCTCACCATTAGGCAGTTCCTTCATCAAATCTTTTCTTGAAAGATCCTTCAAGACGTCCATTCGAATATCCCTGCTGCATGCTGTCCAAAACAAATCTTTTGCTTGGTTCTCATGCACTAACTCGTCCACCAGTATGAGATATTCCACCACTTCATCAAACTGAACACAGAGCTTTTTGAAGTCAGCCATAGAAGAAACTCCACCTTTTGCTTGCCAGTCTCCAACAATTTTATTGAGGTCAATCATAGTAAACCTAACACCCCATCTATCAACCATAGCTTTAGAAAGCTTAACCCAATCCTTGTCCTTGAATGCCTGCATAGCAATAACCTCTTTTTCCACCTCCCTATCAGCAATAAAAAACCTAACTTGCTTCACCATATCCACATGGGAAGCACCATCAACAGCAGCAGCAGCTTCATACCTGCTAATGAACCATTTAACCTCCTCCCCATCAAACTTTGGGCCATCCCAAGAAACAATTCTAACTGAGGGAGTAAGAGGGTTAGAAGATCCAGAAGCAACAGCAGAAGAAGACATCCCAATAAGTAATGAAAAGCGTTAACAATCGATAAAATAACAAGCCTCTTGCAGGCCAATAACAAAAATCCTATTAGAGTTCCAGAAAATATGCCTCTTGCAGGCTAATAACGTTCTTGATCCAAGTAAGTCCTAAGGAAAAGGCTGTGGGTTCGAGTCCCATGTTGGGCGCCAACTATGGTAAGGTAAACTCTTACAGTCGCCTTGCTGTAAGCAGAATCCGGAGGAGATATGTGGATTTAGCTGAAAACCCCGTCCTTCCAATAAAAATAACAAAATGGGTGTTCTAAATCACTAAGCTAACCAATCTACTTAGATCTGATTGATAAAAATAATGAAACTCTAAAATATTTAACGCTTATTGAGATTTAAAGAAAGTGGTTGTTGATAAAAGAAATACTGATAACAACAATTAAGGTGTACCAGCGAAAGATCTGAAAAGATTGACTTTTATGTTTTTATAATAATTTAAATTTATATGAGACAGCAATAATCAAGTCCCAGCGATGAAGACCTTTCTAAAGATACCCTATATGAAGTGTGATTTAAATTGTTGAATTGTATTTCTAAAATGTTATGTAAAAATAATAAATGTTATAAGGGTATTATAACTTATTTAATTTGTTGAGTAATAAAAAATGAGACCGTGGTGGTTAATGATTAAGCTGTATGATGTGTCCCCCCCCTCAATTTCGAGTTTGAGAAGCGCTTAAGTAATCCTAGTCACGTGCCTAAGTTTTCCCCTCCAGAGCTCTTCCAGAGTCAATCCGGAGCCCGTACGGAGCCAGAACGGAGTCCGTACGGAGTCAAAGCGGAGTCCGTACGGAGTCGAAACGGAGTCCATCCGGACTTCCAGACTCAATTAGAACCTTAAAACTACATTAAAAAATCTAGAAAAATTACACATAATAGAGCTACTTCCCGTTTACATACCAAACTAATTTTCGTAGTCTGCGCAGCTCTAATTACCCCGTGAAAATTCATCAAAGTTAAGTAATTTTTGAAAACGTAAATATTTCTATAAAACTTTAAAATTCATTTAAAAATATAAGAAAAATAGTAAAAATTCTGGGAAAATTTCCCAAGGTTCTTGAGTGACTCCACTTAATACTTATAAATTTTTCAGACCGTAAAAAGAAGTTTTCTCCGTAAAATAAATTGTTTTCGTGTAGGCATTCTCTCGTGACCAATTTCTTCATATTTAAAACTCAAATAAATTAAATAAAACCCTTTTATATATAAAAAAATAATAACGCCAATCTTGCAAGCCATAATAACTCCATTTACGTACTTAGGTGCCATACTAAACTTTAGGCTACCACAGCGTCATTAATTATTGTTTAGTTTTATATGAGAGGTGTTATTTAATATATAAATTTAAATAATTAATTTAAATATATTATAAGTCAATTTTACACTTATTATAATATATGTTTTTTCAATTAATTAAATATAAATTTATAATTATTAAATACATAAAAAGGCGCCCTTATTTGTAGAATATATTATATTATGTTCAATTTAACTGTATATAAAAATTTATATAACCAATAAATTTAATGTAACACTTGTATATAATAAAATACTTATATAATTTTATTATGCAATAAAATATTAAGTTATATTCATTAAATACAATTCTTACCCACTATTTCAGGTTTTATAAGTTACATATCATTTACTGGACTCCTGGAATAGCCTGGCTGACACTTCCTCACTCTAAAAAAAACAATAAAAAAAAATGCTAAGATTTTTTCTTTTTGTATTTTTTCAACAGAGCAGGTAGATTTGAAATTTCCTTGCCAGGTATCCATGCATCATGTTCAGATGATTTGTTCTTATATCTCAATAAATATTCAGTACCTCTTTCAGAAGTGATAATTCTATCATTGAGAATTTTATCAATTTATGCTGTTTCTGTGACTTCCTGAGGGTTCTTCTTAGGTTTTCCTCTTCTTTTTGGAAATAAGTCACTGTTGGAAGTATAAGGTTTAAGCAAAGAAATGGGAAAGACAGGATGTTTCCTATCATATGGAGAATACAATACAACTTCTACTGCATTATCACCAACCATTCTTTTAACAACAAATGGTCCTACAAAAGGATCTTTTAATTTGTGGTTACCCTGTAAATTGAAATGGACAGTAGAGATCAACACTTCATCACCCTTGTTAAATGTGTATTCTTTATGGGATTTATCCCATCTTTTCTTTTCATATTCAAATGCTTTATCAATACAACTCTGAGCATGTTTTCTGCATAGCTGTTGCATTTGCATAAAAGATTTAACACCAGGGTGTAGTTCCAACTTAGGTAATTTATTATTGAGAATCTGAGCAGGAGTGTTTGGGACATAACCTAACCAAAGCTCAAAAGGCTTTTTCTCAGTGACAGAATGAACAGTGCTATTATATGCAAATTCAAGACCAGGCAAAAGAGTGACCCAATCATGAGTAAATCTGTCATTGTCTTTATATTCTAAACCAAAGGCACAATACCTTCTAATCATATCTTCCAGAGTTTGAATCATTCTTTCAGCTAGACCATCAGTCTGAGGATGGTGGGCTGTAGACAATTTTAACTCACAGCCACAAATATCCATCAAAGAGGTCCAAAACTCAGAAGTGAATTTTGGATCCCTATCAGAGATAATGGCTTTTGGAAAACCAATAATATTAAACATGTAAGACCACCATAAGAAAGATAATTCTTTGGTGGATACATCTTTGTGGGTTGGAATAAATTTGCACATTTTTGTGAATCTATCCACTATTACCCAACAAGAGTTAAAGCTGTCTTTACCTGCAACAGGAAGACCAGTGACAAAATCCATATTAATGATTTTCCAGGGAGCACTAGGTGCTTCAATATGTTGTAATAACCCTACTCTCTTACCTGTTAACCTTTTAGATTTTTGGCAGGAATCACAAGATTCAACATATAATTTTGTGTCTTCAGACATATTAGCCCACCATGCAGTGTTTTTGATTCTAATCAATGTTTTTTCAAGATCAAAATGACCAGCTAATATGTCATCATGACAAAGTTTGAGGATAGTTTCTTTCATTGAAGGAGGAATAACAATTACATTGGTAAGCTTCCTTCTATAATATATATAACCATCTTCAATAGAAAACTTTCCTTTATTTAAAGCATTTTGGTACTTTGCAGGAAGAGTTTTTATTAATGCTTGAATTGAAGCATTCTTAGGATCATTCAAAATAGTAACTAATTTATTTAAGTCAGAATCTTTATCATATGAATCCAGTATTAGCTGTAATAACTCTTCTTCCATATCAACTATAAATATACCATGTATATGAACAGTATCATCTTCAGGTACATAAGCAGGATTGGAGTCATTATTTGGCAGAGGCAATCTGGAGAGCATATCAACATTAGAGTGAACATTTCCAGCTCTATGGATAATAGTCACCCTTCCTCTGTATTCTTGAACAGCAAGTTGCCACCTGAACATATGTCTGTTAGGTGTCTTGAGGTTTAAGAGAGATTTCACAGCACTACAGTCAGTTACCAACTCAAATTTTTGGTCATCCAAGTAGTAATGAAGTTTCTCAAGAGCCCAAACAACTGCTAAGAGCTCCAATTGAGTGGCACCATATTTCAATTCACTATTTCTTAAGGTTCTTGAAATATAACAAATTACAACCTCTGAGGATTTATCATTAATAATTTGCTTTTGGTGAAGGGCAGCACCCAGACCAATAAAGCTAGCATCTGTATAAAGTACAAATGGCTTTTTAAAATCTGGAAGAGCCAATATAGGGGCTGTCATTAAGCAACTTTTCAATGTATTAAAAGCTTTCTGACAGTCATTATTCCAGAGAAAAGCAACATCTTTTCTGGTTAGTTTTGTAAGAGGCAAGGCTATGACCTGATAATTTTTAATATATTGTCTATAATAGCCACACATACCCAAAAAACTTTGGATTTCTCTTACAGAAGTTGGTGCTTTCACATTTTGAATGGCAGCAACTTTATTATGGTCTACACAAATTTGTAAGCCTGACACAACATGGCCAAGGACTTTCAAAGATTGAAAACCAATTTTACACTTTTTTAAAGATAAGGTCATATTGATTTCATCCATTTTTTGGAAAACTCTATTCAAGTGAATCATATGTTCATCAAAAGTTTTAGAAAAAACAATAATATCATCAATATAAACCATGAGCCAACCTTCAATAATTTCTTGATGGAAAGTGTTATCCATGACTTTCTGGAAAACTGAAGGAGCATTTTTAGGGCCAAATGGCATCCTAACATACTTATATATTCCCATATGAGTAGCAATAAGCAAAAAATTTTGAGAGTTTTTCTCAACTGGAACTTGATGATAACCTTTATTACCATCCAGACAACTAATAAATTTTGCACCTTGCAAGGTAGCATGTATTGAATTAATTCTGGGTAAAGGATAAATATCATCAACAGTATAAGTATTTAAAGCTCTGTAATCTCCACATAATCTAGCTTTATCTTTTTCATATGAAATCAAGACTGGGGAGATGACACAATATTTGGGGGTGACATCCACTTTCTCAATGATATTCATTTTTAATAATGTTTCAATATTATCTTCAATATCTTTTCTTTTTGATGGAGAAGCAGGATATGGTTTTTTCTTAAGGGAAGGAGGAATATCACTCAAATTACAGGATAAGGTAATTTTCATCTCTTCCTGAACAATTCCCAAGACATGAGAACCATGAGCAAAAGCCATAGGGAAAGAGGTAATAGAGGCAACAATAGAATCCTTTTGTTCACCAGTCAACTGATCACCAAAAGAAGAAGTATTTATTTCATGTAATAAATCATCCATTTCAGTTGTTGTTCTACCTTTACATTGGGTCAGTGAGTTACAAGATTTCAACAAATGCCCAGAAGGTCTAGGAGAAGAAATTTTGAATTTTCTTTTCCCATTCATTCCTAAGGTAATGCAATTATTTTCTGGGTCCAGTTTCACACCAAACATGGTTAAAATATCATTTCCCATAATAAACCAATTGCTCAAATTATCATTTTTCATGACAACAAACTCACAAATAGCTCTGACAAAACCACCATTATATTTGAAGAATACAGAGGTTTTGTATTTGCCAATAGGAAATAAGGTAGAACCATACCCTCTCCATTTTTCAGAAGTTATAGGCAATAATTTACTCAAATATTCCTTATCCACTGAAGCCAAAGCTTTTTCAGATACTACACTTCCTCCAGCACCAGAATCAAGAACTACATCAACATTTTTACCATTAATGATAACAGGTGCCTTTAAAGGGGATATAGGAATAGAATTGTTAGTAATATCTTTAATTATCTCAGCATTTTCTACTGAAGATAAATTCAATACACAATCTTCAGATATATTATTTAAATAATGGACATCATGTTCCAACATTAAAACATCTTTAACAGATTCATTGTCATAGGAGATATTACTTTCACAGTCACTGGAAGAATTATTGACATCAAGTTCAACTTCATCAGTGTCTTCATTATGTTCAACAAGATGAATTTTCTTGTCACAAACATGACCCTTCTGCCATGGTTTGTTACATTTATAACAAGTATTTGTTGCATATTTTTTAGGTGCAACTGGGGCAGAGGGTTTACCAGATTTTTCTGGGAGCTTTATAGAAGGTTTATTCTGATCATTATAAGATTTACTAAGGTAATTCTTTGGTTCATATCTATGGTTGAGTAGTACTTCATTAAAGATATTAATGAAAGAAGAATTTTCCCTTACATGCTCAGTTCTAGCAACAATCAAATCCCTAAGAGAATTTGGTAATTTATACAAGATTTTATCTCTCCAAATATCATAATCCATCTTTGGATCAATTGCTCTAAGGATTTTAGTTATTTTCATCAGAAAAACAATGGGCTTTTCAACAGAGGAGGATACATATCTAGTATTCTCATACAGTCTCTGCTGAGCTAACCTGAATTTCGAACCACCAAACTGATTCTCAATCAAGGATTTCCAATCATTCCATGTATAATGATTGTTATCTAAGAGGACAGATTCATACCACATCAAGGCTACATTGGAAAATAAAGAAATTAGCTTAGAAACAATTTCCTCATCAGGTAGTTTATAAGATCTCTTTAAATTATCAATTCTCTGGATAAAGTGTTGCCAATCAGAGGAAGAATCACCATCAAAGGTAGGATATTGGTCTAACTTAGGCCAATTTTTCTGACTACTGGGATGGTCCACTTTTTGGTTTGAATTATTCATTATTAATAATTCCTGAAGTTTAGCCAGGTGTTCAGAAATTTCATTATTTACAGAAACAGCTGGTGCATGACCATCACAAGATTTTTTGCTAGTAGCAAAAGATTTTACAGACTCATTGTCAGTTTGTTTAATGGTTGAAATATGAGGAAGAAAGGATGAACTTTGTTCAGGTTTTTTCCCTTTATTTTTATGCAGCTTATTTACAGAAATCTCATTTAATTCATTATTGATGGTTAAGGTTGAGAACTTTTCCTGTAGGTCAGACACATAGTTTCTTATTCTTGGAATTTCAGACATCTGGTCATTTACTTTTGCAAGAGATAGAACGTTTCTGTCCTCAGAAACTGAGTGTTTGGTACTTAGTGCATGGAAATCATTTTTTAGCTTCTTAAACTCATTTTGCAGAGATTTTATTTCATTTTTGAATGAATAATTCTCCTCAATAAGGGGTTTCAATTCACTCAAGGTCTTATGTAGACTGATATTTCTATCTGAGATAGCTCTATGGTCACTTCTTATTTGTTTTTGTTGACTAAGAACAATATTCAAGGTTTCTTTGATTTTTAAATAAGCTGTATCTTGTACAGAAGAACTCACTTTACATTGCAAGTGTAAATTATTTAATCTATCATTTTCATGGATTAACACATCTCTCACATGTTTGTCTTTCACAATATTAAAATCAAGGGTATCTTTCAATATTTCCTCAGAAGTTTTTTCAATTAAGGTATAGATTTCAGGGGGAACAGAATCATTTTTAATTGCAAGAGAGGGATTAATTAAAGATGTAGAAGTTAAATGTAAAGGTTCATCAAATGACAATTTGCTAATTACATCAATAGGGCTACTAGTTACAGGAAGCTGTCTTTTAACAGGTTTAACTGTTTTTTCACCATGTTCAATAATATTACCTGCAGAAGAAGATTTATTAGAAAACATACCCAAGTGACTATCAACCAAATTACTTACCATGGCAGAGGAGGAAACTTCCCCTGGGACTGGGTTTGGGATTGTGCTTGGGCCTTCTTTCTCCTGCCTTGTTGGTAGGGATGAGGAGGTGGATGGAAATTGGGTGTTCTGGATGGGCCAGGCTGATGATGAGGAGGGTGTTGCACATTCTGTTGGTAGTGACTCATTAGATAATCCCATTTCCATTGCTCTACTTCCATAGTATTTGGATTTTGGATGGTTGAGCTGGGTGGCTGTGAAGGTTGAGCCTGAAATTGAGGCTGATTGGGAGGCAACTGAGGAGGGGCCTGGGCCTGAATCTGGTTCCTGAGTTCTTGGACCTGATCCCACAATGTGTCTACCTTTGCTTTGTATGTCATATTTTCTGTCTTCAACTCTTTTATATGACTGGATAGGTTGCTGATTTGTTGTGGCAGAGGAAGCTTTTTTATTTTGAAGCCTTTTGGAAGACCTTCTTGAGGCACTAGAGGCTTTACTTCCTTCTGTGGTACTGGGGGAAGGGGGTTTGGTTTGTTTGCATTTCCTGTCATTTCCACATCCTGAAGTATGTGAATTCTTTGTGTTAGTGTAAGATTTTTTATGACCAACTTTAGAAGAACTTACAGTGTCAGCATCATAGTCAATTTCTATTTCATCCACTTGCATGTTATCCATTTTTTCTGCCAAATTGTTGGACATACTAGTGGGAAGATTTTAATTTACTTATTATTTATTAAAAAAAATAATAAATGTTAGTCAATAATTGCTCCAAATAATAAAAAAAAATTTATTAATTAAATTATAGAAAAAATAATTTTCAATATAAAGTAATAATTAAAAAAAAATTAATTTTAAAAAAAATGGATTGCAAGGTTAAATTGGGAATAACAATCAAGTTAATTCAACCAATTAATTTCCAATATTAAATATGGCAATATATTTGGGACTAAGCACAATGTACTTTTAAGTCAACCAAAATTAACAATAATTAATAAAAAAAAATTAAATTAATAATTCAATTTTTTATTAATAGAAAATGTCAATTCTTCTAGGACTAAGAGGATTTAACACTCTATAATGGTCAACTAGGAAAAAAAAAAATTTAAAAATTGAACACTTACACTCAGTGAATCAGCAATTAAGCCACAATCACTGTTATTGCAATAAAAATATAGTAATATGAGTGAGAGGCGCAAAGGTGAACTTACTATAGTGATCGAAAAATCACTTCAAAATAATATGAAAAATAATAATATATAAACCTAAGATGTTGAACCCAAGTTTGAAACACAGTTGCGGCAAAAGTTTCGTTTTGCCAGGTGGTCCGTGCGTTTTGTCGTTCGTCGCCAGGCTCGATCGTCGTCGTCGTTTGGAAAGGTCCCCAGTTGTCGGTCAGTCGTCTAGAAGAGGTAAGAAAAATAGGAGAAAAAGGAGGAGAGAAGGAGGAGGACAAGGGAAATTAAAGAAATAAATCACAAAAATATATATTTAATTTATTTGAGAGGGAAACAACGGTGAGCAACTTTGAGAGGTGACAAAAAAACTTAGATTTTATTAACAATAATATTATTAAATGTAAGGGTTCTGCGTGGCAAACACTTTTAATTACTATCAGACTTAAAGCAACCTTTAATTTGTTGTATAGACTTTTAATTAGATTTGTATTACTAATAAAAAAATATAAACGTAATAAAATGGTTATTTAATTTGTTGAGTGTGTAATAAGTGATCCGGCTACAGGGGATTATCCAAGGCCCCTTTATAGGCAATGGGTCCTCTGAAGCGCTACTATATTTGTAAATACAATGATTAGAATGGAATAAAACAAATATATCAAAAGAGTAAATGAAACATAACAATATAGAGAAAAACATGAAACAAATAATTAAAACCCCAATTAAGAATCCAATTTCCCCGCCATTAATTCCCAAATCAGTAAGTGAAAATAGTGAATAACTAAACAAGATTGGAACATAGGAACTATGAGAAATATAATTCTAAACAGATGGTACAATCTGATTAAAGGATATTTTAAGTGAAACAAAAAATACTTTGACGCAACAAAACATGTAATTAATCTCAATTTAGTATAAATTAATTTATTTGTTTTTTTTTCTAACACAATTAAGGGTCAAAAGAAGCGTCATTAATTATTGTTTAGTTTTATATGAGAGGTGTTATTTAATATATAAATTTAAATAATTAATTTAAATATATTATAAGTCAATTTTACACTTATTATAATATATGTTTTTTCAATTAATTAAATATAAATTTATAATTATTAAATACATAAAAAGGCGCCCTTATTTGTAGAATATATTATATTATGTTCAATTTAACTGTATATAAAAATTTATATAACCAATAAATTTAATGTAACACTTGTATATAATAAAATACTTATATAATTTTATTATGCAATAAAATATTAAGTTATATTCATTAAATACAATTCTTACCCACTATTTCAGGTTTTATAAGTTACATATCATTTACTGGACTCCTGGAATAGCCTGGCTGACAGATTCACTCATGATTGGGTTACCTTACTTCCTGGGTTAGAATTTGCTTATAATAGCACTGTTCATTCTGTTACTCAAAGAAAGCCTTTTGAGCTCTGGCTTGGATATGTTCCCAATACTCCTGCCCAAATTCTCAATAACAAAATTCCTAAATTGGATATACATCCTGATGTAAAATCTTTTCTTCAAATGCAACAACTATGTAGAAATCATGCTCAAAAATGTATTGAAAAATCATTTGAATATGAGAAGAAAAGATGGGACAAATCCCATAAAGAATACACTTTTAAAAAGGGTGATGAAGTGTTGATTTCTACAGTCCACTTCAACTTACAAGGTAATAACAAATTGAAAGATGCATTTGTTGGTCCATTTGTTGTCAGAAGAATGATTGGAGATAATGCAGTTGAAGTTATTCTGTATTCTCCATATGACAGAAAACATCCTGTTTTTCCAATATCTCTTTTGAAACCTTACACATCCAATAGTGATTTATTTCCAAAAAGGAGGGGTAGACCGAAGAAAACCCCAAATGAAATCACTGAAACAGCAGAAATTGAAAAAATTCTAAATGACAGAATAGTCACTGCTGAAAAAGGTACAGAATACTTATTGAGATTCAAGAATAAATCATCTGAATATGATTCTTGGATACCTGGGAAGGAGATATCTAATCTTCCTACTCTACTAAAAAAGTATAAAAAGAAAAAATCATAGCATTTTTTATTGTTTTTTTTAGAGTGAGGGAGTGTCAGCCAGGCTCCTAGACTTACCCAGTGAAATAATTAATTATTTACTGGATGAAGCCGCACCTTATCATTTTAATTATTTAATTATAAATTATTTACATTAAAATTACTTATAATAAATTAACTAATTACAGAATGATAAAATTAAATGAATAATTAAAATTAAATATAAAATTGTCCCTTATATTTTTTCTCTAACACCGTGCTCATTTGACAGGATGGAAGAAATAAAGATTTATATTAAAAAATAGATTTTAATATTCAAATAATATTAAATATATACAAAAACTCAAATTTCTTATTTAGAATTGACTTCTACAGTAAATATTAAATAAATTGATGTATTTCTGACATACTCTGTAAATACATCTTTTTGATGCCTTCTTTTTAGAACAACTTTATTATTTGAAAATACTCCTTCTGGAATATTCTTTTTCTCTCTCTCTCATACTACTGTTTTCAGAATTTGATTGCCGTGCTTTGTCCCTCCTTTGCCTATATAAGGCCTCTCTTTTGGTTGTTTTTTATTCATTCCTTTACCAACTTACTTTATTATTACTATTTACAACACAATACTTATTTTTATATCTTATCTCATTAGTAGTTACAAGAGCGTAATTCTAATCAATAACTTATAACAATCTTTAAACCCTACCTCTTATCTTTGAGTAACAAATCACTTAGATTAAGAAATATGTACCAAATTTTTGAGAGTTTATTTAAAATCCTTAAAATCCTCATAGAAACTTCATATCAAATCTTCTAGACCAAAAGTGTACCTTGACAAGTGTTGAAACAAATGGGAGCCATCAGGGCTAAATTTTAATAAGTGAACTTTTTTTATAAAGATAAAAAATTATACACCTGAGATTGGGAAGAACAACAGTTGGATGATTCAGCTAAACAAAACTACTTGTAGTGAAGTTTAATAAAAAAATGTTTTTTGTTGCCACAGAGAGAATTGATCCCATCTGACTGCAGGTGACCAAAAGTGTCCAGCACAAGTTCGGCCAAACTTGTACTGGACACTTTTATGATGGAGACTAGCTTGGGTGGAAATTTTCTTCAGTTCCTTCATCTTGTATTTCTCATAAACATGTCTACTGGTATTTGATCAGTCTGTATCTTTCATATTTATCATCTGATTAATATTTTATCACCATTATATTATTAATGTTATTAGTATAGCAAAAACCTGTGTGCCAAATGCATACCATGTGAAGTTATACCTTCAATAATTTTTTAAAAGAGACGTAAATAAATATGGAAAGGATTAGTATTACAAAAATTAAATAAAAATTTAAAAGTAAAAAGAGGAATAAAAGAGTAAAATAAAAGTCAAAGACTTCAAATATGAAAAAAATACTAGTAAAATTCCTGCTATCAAGAGCCAGTAGAGGTGTTAAAGCAAATGGGAGCCATCAGGGCTTAATTGTAATAAGTGACCTTTTTTTTAAAGATAAAAAATTATACGCCTGATATTGGGCAGAACAGCAGGTGGATGATTCAGCTAAACCAGACTACTTCTAGTGAAATTTGATAAAAAAAAATTTTTGTTGCCATACAGAGAATTGATCCCATCTGACTGCACATGACCAAAAGTGTCTAGCACAAGTTCGGCCGAACTTGTGCTGCACACTTCTATGATGGAGAGTGGCTGGGTTAGATTTTTTCTTCAGTTCATCTGGTATTTCTTACAAACATGTCTACTGGTATTTAATCTTTGTGCCTCACTCATACATATTGTTTGGTTAATTTTTTGTCTTAATTATATTGTTAATTATATAAGTATAGCAAGAAATTGTGTGCCAAATGCATACTAAGTGATGTTACACCTTTTATAATATTATTAAATAAATGTATAAAAATATTAAAATAATTTATTTTCAAAATTAGTAATTGATATCCAAAAGTAATATGAGGAATAAAAAATTAAGTTAAAGGGATCAAATATGAAAAAAGAAATCCAAGTATTATTCCTAATATCAAAGGCCAGTAGAGATGTTGAAGTAAATGAGAGCCATCAGGGATAAATTGTACTAAATTGACTGTTTTTTAAAGATAAAAAATTGTGTACCTGTGGTTTGGATGAACTCTAGGTGGATAATTCAGCTATATCAAACTACATCTAGTGAATTTTCTTATCAAATCTTTTTTTTTCATTGCCATAGAGAGAATTGATTCCATCTGACTGCACCTGACCAAAAGTCTCCAGCACAAGTTCGGCCGAACTTGTTCTGGAAACTTTTATGATTGAGAGTAGCTAGGGTGCAGGTCTTCTTCAGTGCAACTGTTATTTTTTTAAAATATGTCAACTGGTATTTGATCTTTCTGTGTTATTCATATTTTATTATCTGATTAATTTTTTTTCATTAGAATATTATTAATTTTATTAGTATAGAAAAAACTTGTGCGCCAAATGCATGCCATGTTATATTACACCTTTCATAATATTATTAAAAAATGTTAAAAAAATATGAAAATGATTTTTTTTCCAAAATTATAATTTAATATCCAAATGTAACATGAGTGATAAAAAAGTAAAGTAAAAGAGATCAAATATGAAAAAGAAAAATTAAAGGTAAATTCCTGCCTTCAAGAGCCAGTAGAGGTGATGAAATAAATGGGTGCCATCAGGGCTAAATTTGATGAAATTTAATTTTTTTTAAAGATAAAAAATTTTTCACCTGAGGTTTGGAAAAACTCAAGGTGGATAATTCAGCCATACCAAACTACTTCTAATGTAATTATTTAGCATTTTTTTTAATTTAATTTCCACAGAGAGAATTGATCCCATCTGACTGCACCTGAACAAAAGTGTCCAGCACAAGTTCTGCTGAACTTGTGCTGGACACTTTTATGATGGATAGTAGCTAGGGTGGAAGTGTTTCTCAGTACATCAGTTTTTTGTTTTTCACATTTCTATTGGTTTTTTAACTTTTTTTTATCATTCATATTTATCTTATAATTTATTTTTTTCACCATATATATTATTAATATTTCTAGTATAGCAAAAACCTGCATGCCAAATGCAAAATTGGTGATGTTACACCTTTAATAATATTATTATATAAAGTTAAAAAACTATGAATATTTTTAGTTTTTAAAAAAATAAATTGATTTTTAAAATTAAAAAGAGTAATAGAAAAGTAAAATGAAAATAAATGGGATCAAACACAAAATAAAAAATACAAGTAAAATTTTACTATCAAGAGCCAGAAGTGGTGTTGGGACAGTTGGGGACCCCTAGGTCAAGACTTGGTCTAAACTTACTTTTATGTATAGCTAACAAATTTTGACCTGAGGTTTGGACAGACTTCCAGGGGACAATTTTACAATATTAAACATTCTTTACTTCAATAATTGAGTGAAATATCATTTTTATTGCCAGAGAGAGAATTTATCTCATATGACTTCATGCAACCAAAATTGTCCAGCACAAGTTCAGCCGAACTTGTGCTGGACACTTTTATAATTGAGAGTAGGCATACAGCAAATATTCTTAAACTCAAAAGGGATTTCTTATAAACATTTCCACTGGTATTTAATCTTTCTGTGTCATTTAAATTTACCATTTGATTAATTTTTTGTCATCATTATATTATTAATGCTATTACTATAGTAATAACTTGTGTGAAAAATGCATACCAGGTGGTGCTCCACCTTTAATCATATATTATTAAATAAAGGTATAAGAGTATGAAAATTATTTATTTTAAAAATTAAAAATTGATATCCAAAGCAATATAAGCAATAAAAAAGTAAAATAAAAGGGATAAAATAAGAAAAAAAATCTAAGGAAAATTCCCACTATCAATAACAAGTAGAGGTGTTAGATCAAATGTGCACCACCAGGGCTAAACTTGGACTATATCTTCTTTTTTTTAAACCAAAGAAAGTGTCCTGATGAGTTTTGAAAAATCATCAGGAGGACATTTTGGCAAAATCAAACTACTTATTGTGCAATGATTGAGCAAAATGTCATTTTCATTTCCATAGAGTAAATTTATCCCATCTGAATGCATGCAACCAAAAGTGTCCAGCACAAGTTTGGCCAAACTTATGCTGGACACTTTTATGATGGTGAGTATCTAGGGTGCAGGTCTTCTTCAGTTCATCAGGTATTCCTTATAAACAAATCCACTTGTATATGATCTTTCTGTGTCATTCATATTTATCATTTGATTCATTTTTTTCACCATTATACTATTAATGTTATTAGTATTGAAAAAAATTATAAGCCAAATGCATACTGGGAGATGCTACATCTTTAATAATCTTATTAAATAAAAGTAAAAAAAATATGAAAAGTATTAGTTTTACAACAAATAAATTGATATTTGAAAGCAAAAAGAGGAAAAAAAAAGTAAAATAAAAGTGATTCAATATGAAATTAAACATTCAAATAAAATTTCTGCCATCAAAGAAAATTTGAGTTTTCAGACCAAAATTGCACCACCAGCTCTAGATTTGGAATACATTTTCATTTTTTTTAAATTAATAAAAGTTTCCACCTGAGGTTTTCAAAAAAATCAGGAGGATAGTATAGCAGTATAAAACTTCTTCTTGTGCAATGATTGAGCAAAAATTCATTTTAACTTCCATTGAGTAAATTTATCCCAACTGACTGCATGCAACCAAAAGTGTCCAGCACAAGCTCAGCTGAACTTGTGCTGGACACTTTTATGATGGAGAGTAGCTAGGGTGCAAGTCTTCTTCAGTTAATCTTATATTCATTTTAAAAATGTCTATGGGTATTTGATCTTTCTGTGTCATCCATATTTATTGTTTGATTATTTTTTAGTCACCATTATATTATTAATGTATTTAGTATAGAAAAAACATGTGTACTGAATGTACACTGTGTGATTTTAAAACTTTAATAATATTATATAATAAATGTAAAAAAATGTGAAAGTTATCAGTTTTACCAATATAAAATTGATATTTAAAAGCTAAAGGATAAATAAAAGGGTAAAATTAAAATTAAAGAGATCAAACACTAAATAAATATCTTAAGTATTATTTCTGCTATCATGAGCCAGTAGAGGCTTCAGAAAAAATGGGCACCATCATAGATTAACATGGATCAAATTTACTTTTTACCAAAGTAAAAAGTTGTCTACCTTAGGTTTGGACAAACTTCCGGGGGACAATTTGTCCATATAAAACTACTTTCAGTGCAATGATGGAGTGATCATTCAGTCTCATTTCCATAAAAAGAATTGATTGCATCTGACGGAATGCAACCAAAAGTGTCCAGCACAAGTTTGGCCAAACTTGTGCTGGACACTTTTATCATGGAGAGTAGCCAGGGTGCAAGTCATTTTAAATCATCTGGAATTTCTTATAAACATTTCCACTGTTATTAAATCTTTGTGCCTCACTCATATTTATCAATTGATTAATTTTTTGTCACCATTATATTATTAATATTGTCAGTATAGCAAAAACTTGTGTGCCAAATGAATACTGGGTGATGTTACACCTTTTATAATATTATTAAATAAAGCTAAAAAAATATGAAAATGATTTATTTTACAAAAAATAAACTTCTATCCAAAAGCAATATGAGAGGAATAAAGTAAAATCAAAGAAATCAAAGATGAAAATTAAAATCCAAGTTAAATTCCTGCCATAAACCGAAAAAAGAGATGTTGAATCAAACTAGCACAAACAGGGCTAAACTTGCACTAAAGTTTCTTTTTTTTAAAAATAAAAAAAAATCCACTTGAGCTTTACCAAATCTTCATCATGAAAATTTTGCCATATCAAACTACTTCTAGTGTAATTTTTTATCAAAAATTTATCTTCATTTCCATAGAGAGAATTGCTCCCATCTGACTGCACCTGACCATAAGTGTCCAGCACAAGTTTGGCTGAACTTGTGCTGGACACTTTTATGATGGAGAGTAGCTAGGGTAGAATTTTTCTTCAGTTCATCTAGTATTTCTTACAAACATGTCTACTGGTATTCTATCTTTGTTCCTCACTCATAAATATCATTTGATTAATTTTTGGTCACCATTATATTATTAATTTTATAAGTATAGAAAAAACTCATGTGCCAAATGCATACCAGTTGATGTTATGCCATTTATAATATTATTAAATAAATGTATAAAAATATGAAAATAGTTTATTTTAAAAATTATTAATTGATATCCAAAAGCAATATTAGGAATTAAAAATTAAGTTAAAGGGATCAAATATGAAAAAAGAAATCCAAGTAATATTCCTACTATCAAAGGCCAGTAGAGGTGTTGAAGCAAATGAGAGCCATCAGGGATAAATAGTACTAAATTGACTTTTTTTTAAAGAATAAAAATTTTGCACCTGTGGTTTGGATGAACTCTAGGTAGAAAATTTGGCTATGTAAAACTACTTCTAGTGAAGTTTTTTATTAAATAATTTTTTTCATTGCCATAGCGAGAATTGATCTCATATGACTGCACCTGAACAAAAGTGTCCAGCACAAGTTTGGCCAAACTTGCGCTGGACACTTTTTTGATGGTGAGTATCTAGGGTGCAGCTCTTCTTCAGTGCAACTGGTATTTGATCTTTCTGTTTTATTAATATTTTATCATTTGATCAATTTTTTTTCACCAGTATATTATTATTTTTATTAGTATAGCAAAAAACATGTGCCAAATGCTTACAGGGTGATGTTAAACCTTTAATAATTCTATTAAATACAGGTAAAAAATTATGAAAATGATTTGTTTTACATAAAATTAATTGAAATCTAAAAGAAAAAAAAGGGATAAAAAGAAATAGTTTGAATAAAAAGTATTTTATATGAAATTGAAAATTCAAGCTAAATGCCTACTTTCAAGGCTCAGAAGAGGTGTTGGATAAAATGGGCATCATCAGGAATAAAATTGTACTTAATTTGATTTTTTGAAAAACTAAATGATGTTTTCAACTGATTTTTTTCCAATATTTAGTTGGACACTTTGTCTATATCAAATTACTACTAGTACTTTCAGCCTGTATATCTCCAGGACTGAGTAAAAAGAAATTATAAGTTATGTTAAACACATGAACTATACATGGGAATAATAAATAAGAGTACACAAATAGTATACATAAGTAAAATTATGATAATACACAAAAAATGCCATTATAACACCTTATATACACGCATATATCCACCTTTTATAGGTCTTATGTACTTAATATTAAGTTGGAATATGTTAGGGTAATCTTAAGAACCTTAAGTATAAGGCTAAATAATTTTTAAGTACACTTAAAGCTGTTATATTCATTGTTTTATGCAAAAAACAAGAAATGCGCTATATTTCACTTAAAAGTTGACTATATGCGCTATAAAATTGAGAATATCAAAATTGCGCTTTGACAAATCAATTGGGCTCATTTAGAACTATTGATTTGGCTATTTAAATGCATAAAAATAACACTTTTCAAATTTGGTGTTTTTATGCCAGAAATGGCTTCTGTGTACTGGCCACATACTGCCTGCTTTTTTCCCGTGTGAATAGCTTCATTTTTAGCAAAGTTAGCTTTTTCACACTATAATTACCCCACATTCTACGCCCACTGTGGGGAAAGACACTAAAATAGGCGACAGGCGCTTATTTAGTGTCCTAGCTTAATTAATAATGCATTGACCTTGTTTATATGCACTAATTTCATTAATAACCTCACTCTTGGCACTTTATTTCATCACCACGCTTAAATTCGCCTAATTTTAGTCAAGGATTTACCCGTGCAAGCGCCTGCCAAGAACTGCATGTAGTTACCCCACATCTCACGCTCTTTTTTAAGTTTTTGGGTGGTTTCTCAGTCAATTTTGGTTATTTTTGAATGGGAATTTCACGTAGTATAATGTCAGGATTAGCCCCATTATTTCTACAGTCAATCCCCCTTATTATTAAGCTATTATTAACCTTAAAAAGTCTCCTTTAGTCTTTAATATTATTGTTTTATATGCATATACTCTCTTTTTGTCTTTTTCTTTAATTTTGATGGATTTCTCTTATTATTACAGGATTTTGGCGGTTGTTACTCTTCTAATTATGTCATGGGTTACTGGGAATGTTGATGGGCATGTCTATTAATTGTTTAGAGGCGTCATTAACTGTGTATTGGGTGGTACATCAAGGGAATCATTGGGGAACTCAGTGTGTATAAAAGGAGGAGGTTTTTGGGTTGTATTTCTTCATTCTTTATCATTACAATTTAACCAATATAACCAAACCAATTACAATACATATCAATTAGTACTTCTATAAGACTTTTGAATAGTATCTGAATTTATATAATCTATTTTTCTACCAACTATAAAGATTGTAAGCCATATATAAGAATAGTGAGAATTATATTACTGAGACCTTTATATTTGATTATATTTTACAACTTAGTGGATTAAATCTACAGTATTCATATAGGACCATTAAAATCTTCTAGACAACTGACTATTCAAGCTAGTTCACGTCCTTGTACTTGACCTTAGCCTGACAATTGGGGGCCTTTCCTCAAGAATTCTGTTATAATCCTGTAAGTGAAATTTTCAAAAGAAGGTGCACGTAAATAATATCCCTATAGAAATATTTGGATAATTACAACAGGTTGGGGTCACTTATATAGTGATTTCAGAAAAAGAAGCCCTGTTATATAATAAAATTGTGATATTGAATCAACAATTTTACCACTAATTTAACATATAATTGTTATTAGTGGGTCTGTCAATAGACCAATTAAATTTGTGATCTTTGCAGATAAAATTTTTACCACTAATTTAACATAAAATTGTTCTTAGTGGGAGTCTGTCAATAGACCAATTAAATTTGTGATCTTTGCAGATGATAACCAATTAAACTGATTAATTGTTTTCTTTTTACAGGACTCTTAATCCCTTTTCTATTGGTTTGTAAAATTCATTTATATTTAAAAAAGAATCTTGCTGATAGTTGTTTTTCTTTTTTAATATAAAAACACGGCTACATATTGTAGACCAGTTAAATTAAGTGACCACATAAAAAGCATATTTGACTTTTGGCACTTAAAGATTCACTTCATACCAAAAAGTAAGCAATTAAATTGTCTTCAGTGGTATTAATAAATACTGATTAAACTCCTTTTTGAAGTTTTTCATATCTCAAACTTTCAATTCTTTAGAATTCCACGTAAAAATGTGTGACAACAATGACATTGTAAGTAATAAGGCAAAACCTTATAACTTATGAACTAGAGCTGAAAGACCTGTTACAGGACATCCAAATGGAGGGTCAAGAATCACCAGTAACAATAAACAACACCCCACCAATGTCCATGGAGGAAAAGGAAAAGCTCTTAAAACAAATGTCAATAAAGAAGTCCAAAAACACCTTACAAGAGCAAATTCACTCCCTCTCAACCCTACTGAATACACTAACAATAAGAGTAAACAATATGTTAGACCAGATCAACAATTTGGAGAAAAGGGCGGCACAGGGCTTTATAGAAGTCAACCAGGCTCTAATGGATATAAGGTCTCATCAACAACCAGTGGCACCAAATACCACAGCAACACCTCCAGTCCCAGAAGAGGAGCAAAAGATAACTGTAAGCAAATGGAAGTGGGATTGGTATGCCCAAAACTACAACAGTCCTCCTCAACAGGGATCCAGCAGTCACCCTTACAGGGGAAAGCCAAGGAGAGGCAGGGGAAATGGAATAAGACCGTGGTAAGTCATCCATCTTCTCAAGATCAATTATATAATCCTAACAATGAATTACTTATAGGTAATGAAATTGATAGAGAGTTATTGGATATAATTGATAAGGATTTAAAAAATTATTCATTTTAAAATAACATGTTAGACTTGTCATTACATGAGGATAATGTACATAGTTTTATTGATCACCAGGAAAATACTATTAATATAAAAATGGAATCAAATGAATTAAAAATTGACCCTGATGATGAATCTTCTGAATTGGAAACAGAAAAAATTGAATATTTTCTGAAAGAAAATCCAATGGAATCAAAAATAATTAGTAAATTATTATTAAGAATTGAAAAATTGGAAGAATTCTCTAGAGAGTCCAACAATAATACAGAAAGTGTATTATTAAACATCACACAATCATTGAGTACAACAGCCAATAAGTTAAAAGTTAATGAGAATTCAAATAATGAATTGATCAATGAAAACAAAAGATTAAATTCTGAGATTAAAAATTTAGAAATTAAATTAGAACATTCTCAGAATATTATGGCCACCATAGAGGGACGTGTAAAATTGTCTTTTTCAAATGTAAATGATACTTTAACTCATGTACCTGTAATAAAAGATAGGTTACAAAGAGTAGAAATTGAAGTAGCTAACATTTTGAAAAATACTGAAACAATAAAAGATAATACCTCTTATGTAGAAAGAGTACCAGTTTTTATGAAACACTCTGATGATAAACCAATGATGGAACATGAACATAGTGTCATGGGCTCTGAGAATATAAAATCAGTAAAAGATGAAATAAATGATCATCTTTCTAAAGTAAGTGAATTACTCAATATTCCTCAGGTTAGGGAAGCAAAAACTAGCCAAAAGAACTGGCCTAAGTTAGATCAGTACCCTTCTTTTGACGGGGATTCAAAATCTGATTGGCAACAATTCATACAAAGAATTGATAACTTAAAATTTTCATACAAATTACCTGATGAAGAAATTACTTCAAAGTTAATATCTTTATTTACAGATGTGGCCTTATTATGGTTTGAATCTGTATTGAGTGAGGGAATTAATTACTCCTGGAATGAATGGAAGGCACTAATTGAAAGGCAATTTGGTGGCCCAAAATTTAGAATCACTCAACAAAGACTGTATGAAAGGGCCAGATATAATCCAAATGCTGGAGATAAACCCATGGTCTTCTTAATGAATTTAATAAAAATCATGAAAGCTATGGATCCAAAAATGGATTATGAAGAGTGGAAAGAAAAAATAATATACAAGTTGCCTATATCAGTTAGAGACATTATTGTAGCTAGAACTGAAACTGTCAGAGACACCTCTGGATTCATTAATATATGCAATGAGATATTATTAAACCACAAGTATGAAACCAAGTATAGTAATTACAGACAAAGTGTTGACGTGGTAAAACCTACTACAAGTAAGTTACCAGTGGAAAAGAAAAAACCTTCAGCTCCCCTTGTCCCTAAGAGACAAGAAAATAACACTTGTTACAAATGTAATGAACCTTGGGTTAAAGGTCACATGTGTAAGAAAAGAATAAATGTTATTGAAACCTCACAAACTTCTGAACCTAGTAATCATGAAGATGAGAATGTGGAATCCAGTGAGGATTGCAAGAGTAACATATCTTACAGTGATGATGAAAATGAGATATTTGTATTAGAACAGGATATAATGTTCCTGAATGATGCTATACCTCATACAGACACATCTTTAACTTCCATAGAGGAAGCTGAAATAATTAAAGATGTATCTCATGACACTTACAAAATAACACCTATCAGAGCACCTATTATCATATGTGGAAAAGAAATGAATGCCATTCTTGACACTGGGGCTGCAGGTAGTGTAGTTTCACTTAATGCATTAAGGAAACTTGATAGTAAGTACCAGGAAAAACTAGAACCTGTTCAGAAAAAGAACTGGAGGGGTTTTGGTTCAGTATTAAATCCAATTGGCAAATACAAAACTGCTGTATTCTTTAAATATAATAATGGATATGTTAGAGCAGTTTGTGAATTTGTAGTAATGGATAATAATAACTGTAGTGATTGGTTTATTATTGGCAATGATTTATTGACAAAATTTGGCATTAAACTAGATCCTGCAAACAGTTGTTTCACCATAGGGGTGAATGGTAAAAGGAAATTCAAAATATGTTCTGAAAATTCAATATATGCCATTTCTCCTAGAGAAGAACAACTGCAAGGTGGAAGAACCACCAATGAAGTGGGTGAATTGGAAAATGAAATCCAAAAAGCCTCTTTCAGTCCTCAACTCTCAAAAATTGAACAAGAAGACATTTTGAGATTGATTAAATCATATCCTATGGCATTTGCTCATGGATCAAATGAACTAGGATTGGTCAAAGACCATGAGATGAAAATCTCTTTAAGCTGTGATCTGGATAATATTCCTGGCAGCTTAAAAAAGAAACCTTACCCAGCATCTCCTGCAAAAAGGAAAGATATTGAAGACAATATAAAATTGTTGTTGGAAATGGGTATTGTTGAAAAAGTGGACACAACACCTAAGTATTGTGTCATTTCACCAGTATTAATCTCTTATGAAAAAGATAAGGCAAGATTATGCGGTGATTATAGAGCTCTGAATACATATACAGTAGATGATATTTACCCTCTACCAAGGATAGCTTCTATCCATGCTACTTTACAAGGAGCAAAATATATTTCCTGTCTGGATGGGAACAAGGGTTACCACCAGATTCCTGTGGAAAGAAATTCTCAAAATTACTTATTAATAACCACACATATGGGTATATATAAGTATGTGAGAATGCCATTTGGCCCAAAGAATGCCCCTTCAGTCTTCCAAAAATTGATGGATAGTGTTTTTCATCAGGAAATGGTTGAAGGATGGCTATTGGTCTATATTGATGACATCATAGTGTTTTCAAAGACATATGATGAAAATTTAAATCACCTGAAAAGAGTCTTTCAAAAAATGGATGAAATTAATATGACTATTGCATTAAAGAAATGTAAGTTTGGATTTCAATCCTTGAAAGTACTTGGACATTTTGTATCTGGATTACAAATTTGTGTTGACCAGAATAAAGTGGCAGCAATTAAAAACATTGGGATACCTAAAAATGTAAAAGAGGTTCAAAGTTTTTTGGGTATGTGTGGATATTATAGACAATATATTAAAAATTACCAATCCATTGCAGCCCCTTTAACAACATTAATCAGGAAGAATGAAGCTTTCATTTGGAATAATGAAAGACAACACGCCTTTAATAAATTAAAGGAATGTTTAATGTCAGCTCCAATATTAGGACTGCCAGATTTCACCCTACCTTTTATCTTGTACACTGATGCAAGTTTCATAGGCTTGGGTGCTGCTTTACAGCAAAAACAGATAATAAATGGAAAATTATCTGAAGTAGTTATCTGTTATATATCCAGAACCTTAAGAAAAACAGAATTAAGGTATGGTGCCACACAGCTAGAATGTTTAGCCGTGGTGTGGGCTGTGGAGAAACTTCATTACTATCTGGAAGACCAGAAGTTTGAACTTATAACAGATTGCAGTGCAGTAAAATCATTACTAAACATGAAAACACCTAATAGGCACATGTTTAGATGGCAACTAGCTGTACAAGAGTACAGATGAAGAATGACAATCACTCACAGAGCAGGAACATTGCATTCAAATGTGGATTTATTATCCAGAAGTCCTTTGCCAAATGATGCTGAAAACCCAGCTTATGTACCTGAAAATGAGGTTATACATATATTTGGGATTTATATAGTGGATTTAGAAGAAGAGTTTATGCAAACTATATTGGAAAATTATTCATCTGATAAAGATTTGTCTAAACTATCTACCATTCTTAATGATCCAACAAATGCCTCCATGAGTGCATTAATTAAAACCTTGCCTCCAAAGTATAAAAATGCGTTGGAAAAAGGTAAACTATCAATTGAAGATGGATATATATATTACAGGAAAAAGTTAAGCAATGTAATATTAATACCACCTTCTATGAAAGAGTTAATGTTGAGTACTTGTCATGATGACATCTTAGCTGGTCATTTTGATTTTAACAAAACATTAACCAGAGTTAAAAATACAGCCTGGTGGATAAACATGAAAGAGGATGTACATAAATACATTGAAACATGTGACTCTTGTCAGAAATCTAAGAGATTAACTGGGAAGAGAGCTGGGTTGTTACAACAAATAGAGCAGCCAAAAGCTCCATGGGAAATTATAAACATGGATTTTGTAACTGGCTTTCAATTAGCAGGAAAAGAAAGTTTCAATTCTTGCTGGGTAATAGTGGATAGATTAACAAAAATGTGTAAGTTTATCCCTACCCATAAAGAGGTATCTGCTAAAGACTTGGCATTACTATGGTGGACTCAGATGATGAATACTGCTGGGTTCCCCAAAGCCATAATCTCTGACAGAGATCCTAAATTTACTTCAGAGTTCTGGACATCTTTGATGGAAGTATCAGGTTGTCAATTAAAATTGTCTACAGCACACCATCTACAAACTGATGGGCTGGCTGAGAGGATGATACAAACTCTAGAAGATATGATCAAAGATATTGTGCCTTTGGATTAGAATACAAAGACAATGAGAAATTCACACATGACTGGGTAACATTAATTCCTGGCCTTGAATTTGCTTATAACAGCACAACTCATTCTGTAAAAGAGAAGAAACCATTTGAACTCTGGCTGGGATATGTACCTAATACCCCAGTAAATCATTTAAATAAACTACCAAGGTTGGATATACACCCTGGCACTAAATCCTTTATTCATATTCAACAAATGTGTAGAAAGCATGCAGAAGAATGCATCCAAAAAGCATTTGAATATGAAAAGAAAAGGTGGGACAAATCTCATAAAGAATTTGAATTTAAAAAGGGAGATGAAGTCCTCATATCAACACTACATTTTAACTTACAAGGTAATGTTAAATTAAAGGATCCCTTTGTAGGACCTTTTGTAGTAAATAAAATGGTTGGGAATAATGCAGTGGAAGTCATATTATATGCTCCATATGATAGGAAACATCCAGTTTTCCCTATCTCATTATTGAAACCTTACCATGCAAATGATCCTGACTTATTTCCAAAAAGAAGGGGAAGGCCTAAAAAGCAACCTGAAGAAATTGTGGAAAAAGCAGAGATTGAAAAAATACTCAAGAAAAGAATCCTTACTAAATAAAAAAGGAACTGAGTATTTACTAAGATTTAAAGGGAAATCAAATGAATTTGATAAATGGATACCTGAAAAAGAAATTTCTAATTTATCCACCCTTCTTAAAAAATTTTAAACAGAAATAAATTTCTGTTCAACCAGCTGAGGGGTTAAAAAACCAGTACTCATAATATTTTATTATGTTTTATTTCTTTAAAGTTGAATCTTTAATGCTACAGATTTATTCTGAATACCTGAAAATTACAAATTAATAAAATAAAATGTATAACTTATCATTTTTTTTATTGTTTTTTTGGGTGGGCGAGTGTCATCCTGTATATCTCCAGGACTGAGTAAAAAGTAAGTATAAGTTATGTTAAACACATGAACTATACATGGGAATAATAAATAAGAGTACACAAATAGTATACATAAGTAAAATTATGATAATACACAAAAAATGCCATTATAACACCTTATATACACGCATATATCCACCTTATATAGGTCTTATGTACTTAATATTAAGTTGGAATATGTTAGGGTAATCTTAAGAAACTTAAGTATAAGGCTACATAATTTTTAAGTACACTTAAAGCTGTTATATTCATTGTTTTATGCAAAAAACAAGAAATGCGCTTTATTTCACTTAAAAGTTGACTATATGCGCTATAAAATTGAGAATATCAAAATTGCGCTTTGACAGATCAATTGGGCTCATTTAGAACTATTGATTTGGCTATTTAAATGCATAAAAATAACACTTTTCAAATTTGGTGTTTTTATGCCAGAAATGGCTTCTGTGTACTGGCCACATACTGCCTGCTTTTTTCCCGTGTGAATAGCTTCATTTTTAGCAAAGTTAGCTTTTTCACACTATAATTACCCCACATTCTACGCCCACTGTGGGGAAACACACTAAAATAGGCGACAGGCGCTTATTTAGTGTCCTAGCTTAATTAATAATGCATTGACCTTGTTTATATGCACTAATTTCATTAATAACCTCACTCTTGGCACTTTATTTCATCACCACGCTTAAATTCGCCTAATTTTAGTCAAGGATTTACCCGTGCAAGCGCCTGCCAAGAACTGCATGTAGTTACCCCACATCTCACGCTCTTTTTTAAGTTTTTGGGTGGTTTCTCAGTCAATTTTGGTTATTTTTGAATGGGAATTTCACGTAGTATAATGTCAGGATTAGCCCCATTATTTCTACAGTCAATCCCCCTTATTATTAAGCTATTATTAACCTTAAAAAGTCTCCTTTAGTCTTTAATATTATTGTTTTATATGCATATACTCTCTTTTTGTCTTTTTCTTTAATTTTGATGGATTTCTCTTATTATTACAGGATTTTGGCGGTTGTTACTCTTCTAATTATGTCATGGGTTACTGGGAATGTTGATGGGCATGTCTATTAATTGTTTAGAGGCGTCATTAACTGTGTATTGGGTGGTACATCAAGGGAATCATTGGGGAACTCAGTGTGTATAAAAGGAGGAGGTTTTTGGGTTGTATTTCTTCATTCTTTATCATTACAATTTAACCAATATAACCAAACCAATTACAATACATATCAATTAGTACTTCTATAAGACTTTTGAATAGTATCTGAATTTATATAATCTATTTTTCTACCAACTATAAAGATTGTAAGCCATATATAAGAATAGTGAGAATTATATTACTGAGACCTTTATATTTGATTATATTTTACAACTTAGTGGATTAAATCTACAGTATTCATATAGGACCATTAAAATCTTCTAGACAACTGACTATTCAAGCTAGTTCACGTCCTTGTACTTGACCTTAGCCTGACAAGTACCATGATTGACCAAATTAAATCCTCATTTCCATATGCAGAATTGATCCCATATGGCTGGACCAGGCCAAAGGTGTCAACCACAAGTTTGAGAATTCTTCTGGTGGACACTTTTATGATGGACAGTAGTAGGGTGCAAGTCTTCTTGAGCTAATATAGTATTCCTCATAAACATTTCCAACTTATTTTTGGCCAAAAATCAGGTGGAAAGTTTGTCCATATAAAATTACTTCTAATGTCATGATTGACTAAAAATTGATTCTCATTGCCATATAGAGAGTTGATCCCATATGACTGGATCTGGCAAAAGTGTCACCACAATTTTTGATAAACTTAAGTTTGAAAATTTTATGATTGAAAGTAGTTGCAAGTATTCTTCATTTCATCAAGTAATCCTCATAAAAATTTCCACCTGTATTTTGGCCAAACTTCAGGTGGACACTTTGGCCATGTTAAATTAATTCTAGTTCCATGTTGATAAAAAACTGATACTTATTGCCATATATAGATATTAAACCCATCAGACTGTGCCTTTCCAAAAGTGTCTACCTTAATTATGGCTAAACCTCAGTTGGACACTTTTATGATTCAGAGTAGCTAGGGCAAAAGTATTCTTCAGTTAATTTGGTATTCATAATAAATTTATCCTCCTGAAGTTTAGCCTAACTTCAGGTGGACAATTTCGGAAAGCACCAGTTAGTCACTATCCATCAAAAAAGTGTTCACCAAAATTTTGGCTAAACTTGTGGTGGACCCCTTTGATCAGCCACAGTCAGATGAGATCAACTCTTTAGATGGAAATGAGGATGATGTTTTGGTCAATCATGGAAATAGAAGTAGTTTGATGTGGCCAAATTACCCCCCTGAAGGTCAGACAAACCTCACAAGGACACTTTTTAGCAGGGAGTAACTGAGAAAAATCCATTTATCAGAAGGAAAATCTTTTATTGGATAGATGCCAAGGTTTCATACTTGTGTATTATGGTCAGTATTAATTTTGAAAGTGTCTGTCCAAGCAATTTCATTGCCCATCATGACACATTTTGTTTTAAATGTTTCAAACTGCGTGATACAGTATTAAGGTGTCACATAGTATAATTAATTTCTATTAAGTGCCCTCCTATGATGCCTAAATTTATAATTTAATATCTTACATAATAATTTTTTTATATAAATTCATCAATATTTTATTTTATTATCAAATTTAATAGAGCAAGTATCCTGAATTATTATATATGCATAAGCTTAGGTTAGATCAATTTGTGCTCAATTTGTGCTCAACAGAGGACCAAAATCAAGTTCTGGAGGATCAACTTGTGCATAATTTGGAATCAGTTGATATTCTGTCTATAATCAATCTGAGAATAAATGTAAATCTAACTCTAATTTACTTATGTTTATAAAGTATTCATAAACCTGGCATAATTAAGGGACACTCTAAATTTCAAGAGAGGGAATTGCTAGCAATTCACCCCTAGATTTCCCGTGGTGATTGTCAATCAGTTTTTATTGATCAACTTAATTTAATAAAGTATTATTTAAATAAGTTGCTTCAAAAAATACTTTGCATTGAGTAGACTCATGGAATGATTTTTTCTGGCTTCCATTCAGTTATCCTCACACTTTCACTATGTTTTCAATATAGATCCATTATTATTTGTGTGATACTTCAAGTGAAAGTTCAGTATTACTTCAGTCTGAGTTCCATCTGATTTCCATCTGACTTCAAGTTGCGGACTTGCTAGCAAGTCCGCCCCCCATATTGCGTGGTGATTACTATATAAGGTTTCCGATGAGGAGCACTACACAGTGCTTGCCCCATATAACCCCCTTATGCAATATCCCCTCTTCCACCTCTCACAATGCATAGTGCCCATAGTGCTCCTCCTTCTCACCTCACAACCAAATCCTAACAAAAGAGTTCATCCATTTGATCATAAAAAGAACATGTAGAGTTGAGTTTTTCAGAAACAGATTTGATTCAATGCTTCTCATCATCTTTGGTAACCCTAAAACCAGTTGAAGAAGAAGCCATCTTTGCCTTCTTGTACCTTGCTTGAAAGTTTTTGAATCTTTCCCTCATTTGCTTTGTTGTCAAATCCATCTTACCTCTAGTTTTTGATTTCAGCTCCACTGCCTTTTGATGAAAGCCACTCAATTATGAGGCAGGTGGACAATCAACTTGAGTGGACTTTGAACAGACAAAACAGGCATCAAAATTAGAATTAAGTTTCACCCAGTTAATTACAATCTGAAGGTCAGATGTTTTTAATTGAGTAAATTTTTGAGAAGTAGATTTTGGGCAAGGCATGATATATTAAAACTAAACAAAGAAAATTTTGTTGAAAAAAAGGAAAAACTAACAAAAATTTTAGATATTTATGATGCCTTAGACAAAAATAAGAAGTTGTAAGGATAGAAATTTGAGCAGGAAAATTTGATAAAGAAAGGGAAAAAAAGTAATAGACTTACTGTGGTGTTAAGGAGAAAAATCTGATTTGGAAAAGGATGTCAGTAATACTAGTTATCATGTGATTATCTAATAAACAAAATAAACATCTCACCAAATTCAATACTAATATGTGATCATCTACAAATATTATTAGATAACTGTGTGCAACAAACATTAGATTATTAAAGTTACAAAATTGAATAAATACTGTCATGTTTTACTCAAATGATTACTTATCCATTTATTGACCACTTTAAGGTGTGGAATCATTCTTGTTACTTTCCTATTTTTTACTATCATGATCATATGTAATGAAATACTGATCCATTTATGGATCACTTTAAGGAAATTATGCATTTTTCATTGTGAGACACCTTGCACACCACAACAAACCCAAGGTCTAGTCACTGGTTTTTTTTTCCAGTGATACTTTTTCTTGGGATTAGTTTTTGAGGGAAGACGGTTGGTTACGTGTGACGGTTGGATTGTCACTTCAAATCTGTTTTGTGAGAGTAGTACAAAAAAAGAGGGTGACGAGGACATATTGCCGGGCACTATACTTTCTCTTCCGCGGAAGTGAGGGAGGGAGGATTCAACCTATTAGTGTCTCATTAAACCTAAACTCGGTAATTCCATTTTTATTTAGTCAATTGACCTACAAGTCCATCAATATGCGTATGTATATGTTCTTTAAAGCCAACTTTATAAGTATGCAGAGGTCCTTAATTTTTATAAAAAAATGTAATGAGCTTCTATGTGGATAAGTAACTAGCGATGCTCTCTTCTTTCTATTCAGGACTCTTAATACATCACCATCTTTTCGCAGGCTTGGAAATGATGAAATTTCCTTTCCCTTCCCCTTCCCCTCCTAACCCCCCCCCCCCCTTCTTAACTTCTATTTACATCACATCCAGATTTAATGACTTTTCTTATTTGTTCTCTTTTGATTCACCCACTCTCTTATTCCTCCTTCTCTTCCCCCCCCCCCAAAAAAAAAAAAAAAAGAAAGAGAGGAAAAAAGAAAAAAAAAAAAAAACTTGCACTCGCTTACCAAGTTTAATTTAACCTAAATAATCTCCTAACTCCCTCTCTCTCAACCTCTTCCCCCTTTCTCCAAATTTATCGCTACATTTATTTATTGATTGATTGATTTCCCTATATTCCCTAACATGATTTCTCCCCCTGACATCAATTAAATAATCCTTTTAGTCTATTATCATGGGTACTTTTTTTAGCATGTTATACACTAATCATTGTATCTAGACTATTTTACATCCATCCTTGGTGTCTAAAACGAAGACTTCCGCGTTTAAAAAAAGATATGTATGTGGCACATTACTTTTTATGTGATTCTCACCACTTAAGCTTTTTGTTAGTTTGCCTTTCATTGTACTTTTTTATCATTTGTTTGCTTAAGTTTAACTTCTTACTTAAAACCTTACTTAAGATGGCCAACTTCCCCCTAATGTCTAATAATGAATTAAATTAATGGTGGAAACATAAACTAACTATAAGTGTTGATATGGAAGAAAGTAGTTGGATCATGAGCTGTTGGTGGCCTTGAATGGCGAGTATAATTGATTACCTTACCTCTCCTTTGCTTATTTATTTAATTTTTTTATTTTTCAGTTGAGATATAGGATTCAAGAAACTCTAAAAAAGAAAGAAAAGAAAAAGAAAAAGAAAAAGAAAAAGAAAAAGAAAAAGAAAAAGAAAAAGAAAAAGAAAAAGAAAAGAAAAAAGGAAGATTAAATCATGTGACTCTTTTTTATTTCTTCTATACCTCAATCATTGTTTGGAATAATGGAATGTCATGTGAAAAAGTGAAAAAACTGAAGTATGGTTTCAACTATCAATTGTTGCATTGAATTTCGCAGCGTATGTATGTACATACATACATACGGCGGTGTGGATTTTCTGTACAGTAAGAAAGAGGTCAGTGCGCAGTGGTAATATGCATTTAACAAAGAAGAAAAAGAAAAAAAAATGCCGCCAGAGTTGTAGATGCTCTTATTACTGTGGCTAGGCGAGCTATTCATAACAGTTATTTTCTCTGTGTAGCCATCACCAAGGTGACTATAAAAATCCTAACTGATGTAGAGTAATAAGAACTTAATCCTTCCTGAATCTATCAGTTACAAGTATTCGCCTATGCTTATTTATAAATAAGTACGGATATATTCACGTATGTAGAGATTCTTTGTTATCAAAACCACCCTGGAGATGAATGATGATATGATTTGATCTCTTGCTACAAATCAATAATCTTAAAAAGAAATCCATCCTATATTTGTTTTTTATTTCATTTCATTACTGGTTTTGCTGTATATATGTACATATGTGATGTGCTATGCCGTTGCTGTGCTAATTTTAAAGCTATGCTCTGCCAGGCGTCATCTGGCGGAATGCCACACATTATGTGTTATCTAAGCACCAAGAAAATAATATATATAGATATATGAACGAGGTAATTTTGAGAGATGATTTTAGATGTAGAATACAATCTTGTTGGATCACAGAAAGAAGAGAAGGAGAGGATGAGCAGACCCAAAGCAGGGAACGAAAAGAAAGAAGGAGTGAGGATCAGAACGATGAAAAAGAGTTGAAAATGAATATGTATATAAGATAGATAGATTGATTGATTGATAGATTAGATTTAAAAAAAAATCAATAGTTTATTAATAAAATGACAAGTGATGCCAGTCCGCAGTGAATCACGCCATTCTCTAAACCCATCCATCATCCAAGATTGAATCTTCAAGCTCACTCTCTCATCGACAACGCTGGGGCCAATCCATCGACGATGTCAAACTTTGTCAGTTTTAGTCACTCTGTCGCTTTGCCGCTGAGCTGGGCTGTGTAACGCTATGTGGGATATCGTAGGATGCTATGAGACATAGGATGTTTTGATGTGTCTTATCCTCCCCCTAGGGATAATCTTAGGGGGCCCTATCGGCGTGCTTAAGTATCTTATTACGCGGGCTATGCATATGTCTTACCCCCCCCCCCCTTCCTCTCATACAAATGACTGTCCACTCTGCCTTTTTCTTTTTTATCCCGCGTCCCTCTTGACTTCTTTTCGTCTTGACTTCTCATCTCTTGATCTCTTTTTCTTATTAGTTCTTCATCTTCACTACTTTCCTCTTTTATTTCTTCCTCATCTGCTTTCAATTTATCTTTAGTTTACCAATCATCTAATCACTATGGGCTCTCAATCTATCCGTGCTAGACCTAATCTTCCTGACGGTCATTTCCTCTTCACTTCTGAATCCGTTGGTGAAGGTCATCCTGATAAAATTTGTGATCAGGTATTTGGGCCTTCTTCTTTTTATCCTACATTCTTACATTCTTTGTTGAGTCTTTGCTAAGTCTTTTTTTTTTTTTTTTTTTTTTTTTTTTTTTTTTTTTCCCCTTCAACTAAAAGGTTTCTGATGCGATCCTCGATGCCTGTCTTGCGGCCGATCCTTGGTCAAAAGTAGCTTGTGAAACAGCTAGTAAAACTGGAATGGTATGTTTTTCCTGTCATTTTAATCAACATGTTCTCCATTTGTTTTCATTTACACTTTAAAATGTGGGGGCTAATATTTGTTTATCTATTTTTTTGCATCTTTTTAAGATTATGGTTTTCGGTGAAATTACAACATCCGCTTCGATTGACTATCAAAAAATTGTTCGTGAGACCGTCAAGAAAATTGGATATGATCATTCTGACAAGGGTTTTGACTACAAGACTTGCAACGTGCTTGTTGCTATTGAGCAGCAATCTCCTGATATCGCCCAAGGTCTGGATCACGGTGATTTAGAGAATCACGGCGCTGGTGATCAAGGAATCATGTTTGGCTACGCTACTGATGAGACTGAGGAACTCATGCCTCTCACTCTTACTTTATCTCATGCTCTAAACCGGAAAATGGCCGAAGCTCGCCGGGACGGCACTTTGCCTTGGCTCAGAGCTGACTCTAAAACTCAAGTCACCATTCAATATAAAAAAGCTCCTGATTCAGATGCTGTTATTCCCGTTCGAGTTGACACAATTGTCCTGTCTACCCAGCACGCTGAAGAAATTACCACAGATGATTTACGACAAGAAATTCTCGAAAAAGTCATTAGAAAAGTTATTCCTTCTCATTTATTGGATGAACATACTGTCTATCATATCCAGCCTAGTGGTCGCTTTGTTATCGGAGGACCCCAAGGTGACGCCGGATTGACCGGTCGTAAAATTATTGTAGACTGTCAGTAAGATTTTGTTTAAAATAAAAATTACCTAACATTGGCTTTTACTCATTCACCTTACCGTTCTTGGCTGCATTGTACACTTAGCATATGGTGGATGGGGAGCGCATGGTGGAGGGGCGTACTCTGGAAAAGATTGGTCCAAAGTTGACCGGTCTGGTGCGTATGTTGCACGCTGGATCGCCAAGTCTCTTATTACTGCAGGCTTGGCCCGAAGAGTTTTAGTACAACTGTCTTATGCTATCGGAGTTGCTGAACCATTAAGCATATTTGTCGATTCTTATCGAACTAGCTACAAAACCGATGCTGAGTTGGTTGATATTGTTAAGAAAAATTGGGATCTCCGTCCTGGAGTTGTTGGTCAGTTTGCAGAAAATGCTTCCATTTTACAATTTTTATTGCTTTATCGTTTAATCTGCATTCTAATATTCATGATCATAATCATTTATTAATTTTATTAGTCAAGGAACTTGACCTTCAAAGACCCATCTACGCTCAAACCGCTTCTTATGGTCACTTTGGTAACCCTGCCTACCCGTGGGAGAAGCCCAAAAAGCTAAAATTTTAGCGTTAATTTTTCTAATAACTTAGAAATTATTGACATATAGAGCATTATGATCAATTATTATGTCTTCTTATTTCTAATTACCGCTTAGAATTCTACTTTGCTTTGTTTTTCTTAATATTACATTTTATCCTCTAGTCATGATTGGAAATAAATCAATTGGTTTCAACTACCATACCCCCTTTTATATCTCAAAACAATCACTCTTCCGAATCATCTTTTTTCATCTATTGCAACATTGCTCGTTAGCATATCTGTTCTGTATGTTTTAAGCCATCTTGTTCATATTTGGGTCTTTCGATCTACAATTTTCATCTGTAGTTTGTTTTTTATCATCATCTTTGTTGTTTTTTAGATTTGTTTTCTAAACTAGGATAGAGTACGGACATCAGTAGCGCGGATGTTACAGATGTTGACTGGTTTCAACTACCAGCGACGTCGTATCCTGTGAATTAACGCATCTGTTTGTGAAAACATGTGTGATCCATTGAATTCCCAATTTTACCATGTAACTTGGCTTTGGTTGGTTGCTTGGCAATTAATAAAAAATAATAAAAAATAAACAAATAAAAAGCGCCATTTCATATGAGGCATTGTCGTGTGAGTGTGATGTAAATGTTGGAGCTGTTGGTGTTTGGGTTATCGGAAAAAAGTTAAGATGATAATGATGATTTGCTTTTATGGGTGTGATTCACAAATTGGATTATGGTGTTGGTGCTGGGGAAATTTATTTGGTGGCGAATTCAACTTATATTGCTGCTGGTGCTCTCTTCTTGTCTCAGGAAGATAAGAATGGGAAAGGTTAAAGGTTAGAGGGTTAAGTCAGTCAGGCATGAGTTAGTCTGTGGTATTTAATAAGATGGAGTCTAGGTATTTTTAGCTTGAGTTGGAGGTGTGTGGTTGTAGTGAAAATTTCTGAAGAAGGAAGATACAGACTGTTTTGTGGGGGTAGGTAGCATTTTGAGTTGCAAGTCAAGTAGTAGTGAATGTAAAATCTTGGAGTTCAGAAGATTAATAGACCCTCTAAGTCTTCTTCAAAATGCTTCAATGAACTAGGTAAAGTGTGGCATTCATTCACCATTTTATTTATTTATTTTATTTTTATTTTTTATTTTTATTTTTATTTTTATTTTTATTTTTATTTTTATTTTTATTTTTATTTATTTATTTTATTTTTATTTTTTATTTTTATTTTTATTTTTATTTTTATTTTTATTTTTATTTTTATTTTTATTTTTATTTTTATTTTTATTTTTATTTTTATTTTTATTTTTATTTTTATTTTTATTTTTATTTTTATTTTTATTTTTATTTTTATTTTTATTTTTATTTTTATTTTTATTTTTATTTTTATTTTTATTTTTATTTTTATTTTTATTTTTATTTTTATTTTTATTTTTATTTTTATTTTTATTTTTATTTTTATTTTTATTTTTATTTTTATTTTTATTTTTATTTTTATTTTTATTTTTATTTTTATTTTTATTTTTATTTTTATTTTTATTTTTATTTTTATTTTTATTTTTATTTTTATTTTTATTTTTATTTTTATTTTTATTTTTATTTTTATTTTTTATTTTTATTTTTATTTTTATTTTTATTTTTATTTTTATTTTTATTTTTATTTTTATTTTTATTTTTATTTTTATTTTTATTTTTATTTTTATTTTTATTTTTATTTTTATTTTTATTTTTATTTTTATTTTTATTTTTATTTTTATTTTTATTTTTATTTTTATTTTTATTTTTATTTTTATTTTTATTTTTATTTTTATTTTTATTTTTATTTTTATTTTTATTTTTATTTTTATTTTTATTTTTATTTTTATTTTTATTTTTATTTTTATTTTTATTTTTATTTTTATTTTTATTTTTATTTTTATTTTTATTTTTATTTTTATTTTTATTTTTATTTTTATTTTTATTTTTATTTTTATTTTTATTTTTATTTTTATTTTTATTTTTATTTTTATTTTTATTTTTATTTTTATTTTTATTTTTATTTTTATTTTTATTTTTATTTTTTTGACCTGTTGTCCATTATTTTGAATACAGGCAAAAAATAAAATAAAAAAAAATAAAAAAATAAAATACTATGTCTGATGATGGATTGTCAAGGAGGTTAACAACTACCAATTTCTGATTCTGATTCTGATTCTAGAAGAGTTTGATTATGAAGATATGTGCCCAGTGGGAGTGACTGAGTATAGATCTAGCCATCAGTAGATTGCTTATATCTTAAACATATTCTTTCTTTTCTTTTAAAAGTCTCTTCTAGCAAATTCTCTCTACTCTTCTTTTCTCCACCACCACACTTACAGCATGTTTACATTCTTAAATTAGTTTTTGATAGGAGAACCAACCCATCTTGGAATGATGAAAGGGCACAATAATGAGTAAAGAGAAAGTTAGTTTAAGGAATCTGAAAGGATAAATGCATGATGTAAACATTATGATATGCATTATGAAATAAATAAACATGAAATTGGGAAAAAAAGGCTCAGATTTAAAAGTCATTATCTCAGAAACCACTGAACCAAACTCAAATTGGTTTGGTGGAAATGAAATATAGGCTTTAGAAGTATCTTCAGCAAACAGGAAAGTAGATTTGAATAAACTTAACCCTAATACTGACTCTGATTTTCAAAATTGCACAAAACTTGAAAAGTGATGATGAAAACTCCAACAAGAGGGAGATAAAATACAAGATAATCATAGGGATCTGGGTATATAAATGCATGATGTAAACATTATGATATGCATTATGAAATAAGTAAAAGTGAAATTTGAAAAAAAGGCCCAACTTTAAAGGTCAATATCTCATCAACCACTGAACCAAATTCAAATCTGTTTTCTGGAAATGAAAGATAGGCTTCAGAAGTATCTTCAGCTAAAAGGACAATAGATTCAAATAAACCTATCTTTCAGTGTATGCTAGTATCTAAGTATGATTTAATAGTAAATATTAATGGTCCAACAACTAATTGATAAGTGATTTAGTGATTAAACTTCAAGGGAAGACTAATAAAAAAATTATCCTCAAGTTTAACTCACAATATTTGGATTGGTGGGTGCTAGTTGTGGAAAATAGGTTAAAAATATAGTTATAGAAAATGTAAAGATAATATCAATTTATAAATGCTTAATAATATATTAATATATGGTAATAATTTTGTTATAGTTTTTATTTGAATTTTATTAAGTAAGTGATGTCCAATAACCCATCAAATCCTCCCTTACTTATACCAAAATCCACTGGAGTGCACAGACCTTCAATCCAGATGATTTCACTGCTCTCCCCAGAAATTAAAGCGCTGTGAGGGCCCATCACCTCCCCATTGCATCCACTTCAGGCAGATTCAACACCTAGACCTCCAGTAAGGACCCTCCATCACAACTAAGGATATCATAAACCCATACCATAAATAGATAAAACAGATAAAAGCGGATACCATAAAGAAACAGGTAAAATAACTCATCCAAAGAGTATATAATAAAACAAAAAGCATATAAAGGAACCAAATTAATTTTCCAAGCCCCCAATAACATCCCCAAGAATCCATATTAACCCAGTAATCATATCCCAACCCATAAATCCATGAAAATTCATCAAAGAAAGCAGATTAAGTTTTCCAAACTGGATATATGCTCCTGAAAAAGGTGTATATGCTTTTGTAAGCATTTAGAGTACATTGAATATGTCCATATGACAAAAACTAAGCAGAAAAATAAACTTATAGCATCAGTGTATGCTAGTATCTAAGTATGATTAAATAGTAAATATTAATGGTCCAACCACTTATTCATAAATGATTTAGTGATTAAACTTCAGGTGAAGTGTCAGCCTAGGTGTCCCCAGGACTAAGTAATTCTAATGTTAAAAAAAGATAACCTTAATTACATTAAGATTATAACTTAAAAATTAGGTTAAAATTCTTAAATATATGGTTATAATACATATATGTATAATTATTACACTATTATATGATTTATAGTAGTTTAAATAGATTATTAATAGCCTAACAGTACTTATTAAGGTGTTAATGGAGTCATAATATACTTATCTTCAGTTATATTAAGTAATTATAGACATACATAAGCTTATATGTATACATAAACCTCATATTCAGTGAAATATGTAGTTATATTATGTATATTTAAGTCTATAAGTGGGTTTTAACCTCTTAATAGCCTATAACCTTTATTTTTCTGCTTATTTTAGGTCATATGGACATATTCAATGGACTCACAACGCCTACACAAGCATATACACCTATTTCAGGTGCATATATCCAGTTTGGACAACTTAATCTGCTTCCTTGGATTGATTTTCACAGATTTATGAGTTAAGATATGATTACTGGGTTAATATGGATGCTTGGGGATTTTATTGGGAGCTTGGAAAGTTAATTTAGTTCCTTTATATGATTTGGGTTTCATTATATACTCTTTGGATGATTTATTTTACTTGTTTCTTTATGGCATCCACATTTATCTGGTTATTCTATTTATGGTATGGGTCTGTGGTATCATTAATTGTGATGGAGGGTCCTTACTGGAGGTCTGGGTGTTGAATCTGCTTGAAGTGGATGCCATGGGGAGGTGATGGGCCCTCAAAGTGCTGTAATTTCAGGGGATAGCAGTGAAATCATCTGGATTGAAGGTCTGTGCACTCCAGTGAATTTCGGTATAAGTAAGGGAGGATTTGACGGGTTATTGGACATCACTTACTTACTACACTTCAAATAAACATTATAAAAAATTATTATCATATATAAATATATTATAAAACATTTATAAATTGATATTATCTCTTTATAAGCTATAACTATATTTTATTATTCTATTTTCCACCACTAGCACGCATACAATCCAAGTATTGTGAGTTTCCATTGAAATAACTATTTTATTAGTCTCCCCCTGAGGTTTAATCACTAAATCATTTATCAATAAGTAGTTGGACCATTAATATTTACTATTAAATCATACATATAAGAGCACACACTGACAGGAAGACTAATAAAATAGATGTGCTCAATGTTAATTCACAATATTTGGATTGGTGGGTGCTAGTGGTGGAAAATAGTTTAATAAAATATAGTTATAGAAAATATAAAGACAATATCAATTTATAAATGCTTTATAATATATTTCTATATGATAATAATTGTGTTATAGTGTTTATTTGAATTTTATTAAGTAAGTTATGTCCAATAATCCATCAAATCCTCCCTTACTTATACCAAGATCCATTCGAGTGCACAGACCTTCAATCCAGATGATGTCACTTCTATCCCCGTAAATTACAGCACTTTGAGGGCCCATCACCTTGCCATGGCCTCCACTTCAAGAAGTTTTAATACCCAGACCTCCAGTAAGGACCCTCCATCACAATTTATGATATCACAGACCCATACTGTCAGGCTTAGGTCAAGTACAAGGACGTGAACTAGCTTGAATGATCAGTTGTCTAGAAGATTTTAATGGTCCTATATGAATACTGTAGTACTAATCCACTAAGTTGTAAAATTTAATCAAAATTAAAGGTCTCAGTAATATAATTCTCACTAATTTTATATATGGCTTACAATCTTTGTAGTTGGTAGAAAAATAGATTTTATAATTCAGATACTATTCAAAAGTCTTATAAAAGTACTAATTGATATGTATTGTGATTGATTTGGTTATATTGTGTAAATTGTAAATGATAAAGAATGCAGAAAACAAGACCAAAAACCCCCTCCTTTTATACACACTAAGTTTCCCCAATAACCACCTTGATGTACCATTCAATACAATGTTAATGACGCCTTCAAACAAGTAATAGACCTTTCCATCAACGCCCCTAGTGACCAATAACATAATTAAACAAACAACAACCACTAAAATCCTATTAATAATAAGGGAGATCCATCAAAATTAAAGAAAAGACAAAAAGAGAGTATATGCGTGGAAAACAATATTATAACAAGGTGAAAGGAGACTTTTTAAGGTTAATTATAGCTTAATAATAAGGGGAATCTACAGTAGAAATGGAGGGGCTAATCCTGACATTATACTACGTGAAATTCCCATTCAAAAATAACCAAAATTGACTGAGAAACCACCCAAAAACTTAAAAAAGAGCGTGAGATGTGGGGTAACTACATGCAGTCCTTGGCAGGCGCTTTCACGGGTAAATCCTTGACTAAAATTAGGCGAATTTAAGTGTGGTGATGAAATAAAGTGCCAAGAGTGAGGTTATTAATGAAATTAGTGCATACAAACAAGGTCAATGCATTATTAATTAAGCTAGGACACTAAATAAGTGCCTGTCGCCTATTTTAGTGTGTTTCCCCACAGTGGGCGTAGAATGTGGGGTAATTATAGTGTGAAAAAGCTAACTTTGCTAAAAATGAAGCTATTCACACGGGAAAAAAGCAGGCAGTATGTGGCCAGTACACAGAAGCCATTTCTGGCATAAAAAACACCAAATTTGAAAAGTGTTATTTTTATGCATTTAAATAGCCAAATCAATAGTTATAAATGTGCCCAATTGATCTGTCAAAGCGCAATTTTGATATTATCAATTTTATAGCGCATATAGTCAACTTTTAAGTGAAATAAAGCGCATTTCTTGTTTTTTGTGTAAAACAATGAATATAACAACTTTAAGTGTACTTAAAAATTATGTAGCCTTATACTTAAGGTTCTTAATATTACCCTAACATATTCAAACTTAATATTAAGTACATAAGACTTATAAAAGGTGGATATATGCGTGTATATAAGGTGTTATAATGGCATTTTATGTGTATTATCATAATTTTACTTATGTATACTGTTTGTGTACTCTCATTTCTTGTTCCCATGTATACTTCATGTGTTTAACATAAATTATAAGCACTTTTTACTCAGTTCTGGGGATATACAGGCTGACACTCTCCCACCCAAAAAAAAACAATAAAAAAAAGATAAGTTATACATTTTATTTATTTATTTGTAATTTTCAGGTATTCAGAATAATTCTGTAGCATTAAAGATTAAACTTTAAAGAAATAAAACATAATAAAATATTATGAGTACTGGTTTTTAACCCCTCAGCTGGTTGAACAGAAATTTATTTCTGTTTAAATTTTTTAAGAAGGGTGGATAAATTAGAAATTTCTTTTTCAGGTATCCATTTATCAAATTCATTTGATTTCCCTTTAAATCTTAGTAAATACTTAGTTCCTTTTTCTTTAGTAAGGATTCTTTTCTTGAGTATTTTTTCAATCTCTTCTTTTTCCACAATTTCTTCAGGTTGCTTTTTAGGCCTTCCCCTTCTTTTTGGAAATAAGTCAGGATCATTTGCATGGTAAGGTTTTAATAATGAGATAGGGAAAACTGGATGTTTCCTATCATATGGAGCATATAATATGACTTCCACTGCATTATTAACAACCATTTTGTTTACTACAAAAGGTCCTACAAAGGGATCCTTTAATTTAACATTACCTTGTAAGTTAAAATGTAGTGTTGTTATGAGGACTTCATCTCCCTTTTTAAATTCAAATTCTTTATGAGATTTGTCCCACCTTTTCTTTTCATATTCAAATGCTTTTTGTATGCATTCTTCAGCATGATTTATACACATTTGTTGCATATGAATAAAGGATTTAGTACCAGGGTGTATATCTAACCTTGATAATTTATTTAAATGATTTACTGGGGTATTTGGTACGTATCCCAGCCAGAGTTCAAATGGTTTCTTCTCTTTTACAGAATGAGTTGTGCTATTATAAGCAAATTCAAGGCCAGGAATTAATGTTACCCAGTCATGTGTGAATTTCTAATTGTCTTTGTATTCTAATCCAAAGGCACAATATCTTCTGATCATGTCTTCTAGAGTTTGTATCATTCTCTCAGCCAGCCCATCAGTTTGTGGATGGTGTGCTGTAGATAATTTTAATTGACAACCTGATACTTCCATAAAGGATGTCCAGAACTCTGAAGTACATTTAGGATCTCTGTCAGAGATTATGGATTTGGGGAACCCAGCAGTATTCATCATCTGAGTCCACCATAATAATGCCAAGTCTTTTGCAGATACCTCTTTATGGGTAGGGATAAATTTACACATTTTTGTTAATCTATCCACAATTACCCAGCAAGAATTGAAACTTTCTTTTCCTGCTAATGGAAAGCCAGTTACAAAATCCATGTTTATAATTTCCCATGGAGCTTTTGGCTGCTCTATTTGTTGTAACAACCCAGCTCTCTTACCAGTTAATCTTTTAGATTTCTGACAAGAGTCACATGTTTCAATGTATTTTTGTACATCGTCTTTCATGTTTATCCACCAGGCTGTATTTTTAACTCTGGTTAATGTTTTGTTAAAGTCAAAATGACCAGCTAAGATGTCATCATGGCAAGTACTCAACATTAACTCTTTCATAGAAGGTGGTATTACTATAACATTACTTAACTTTTTTCTGTAATATATATATCCATCTTCAATTGATAATTTTCATTTTCCAATGCATTTTTATACTTTGGAGGCAAGGTTTTAATTAATGCACTCATGGAGGCATTTGTTGGATCATTAAGAATGGTAGATAGTTTAGACAAATCTTTATCAGATGAATAATTTTCTAATATAGTTTGCATAAATTCTTCTTCTAAATCCACTATATAAATCCCAAATATATGTATAACCTCATTTTCAGGTACATAAGCTGGGTTGTCAGCATCATTTGGCAAAGGACTTCTAGATAATAAATCCACATTAGAATGCAATGTTCCTGCTCTGTGAGTGATTGTCATTCTTCCTCTGTACTCTTGTACAGCTAGTTGCCATCTAAACATGTGCCTATTAGGTGTTTTCATGTTTAGCAATGATTTTACTGCACTGCAATCTGTTATAAGTTCAAACTTCTGGTCTTCCAGATAGTAATGAAGCTTCTCCAAAGCCCACACCACGGCTAAACATTCTAACTGTGTGGCACCATACCTTAATTCAGTTTTTCTTAAGGTTCTGGATATATAAAAGATAACTACTTCAGATAATTTTCCATTTATTATCTGTTTTTGCTGTAAAGCAGAACCTAAACCTATGAAGCTTGCATCAGTGTACAAGATAAAAGGTAAGGTGAAATCAGGCAGTCCCAAAATTGGAGCTGTCATTAAACATTCCTTTAATTTATTAAAGGCGTGTTGTCTTTCATTATTCCAAATGAAAGCTTCATTTTTCCTGATTAATGTTGTCAAAGGGGCTGCAATAGATTGGTAATTTTTTATATATTGTCTATAATATCCACACATACCTAAAAAACTTTGAATTTCTTTTACATTCTTAGGTATACCAATGTTTTTTATTGCTGCCACCTTGTTCTGGTCAACACAAATTTGTAATCCAGATACAACATGTCCAAGTACTTTCAAAGATTGGAATCCAAATTTACATTTCTTTAATGCAATTGTCATATTAATTTCATCCATTCTTTGAAAGACTCTTTTCAGGTGACTTAAATGTTCATCATATGTTTTTGAAAACACTATGATGTCATCAATATAGACCAATAGCCATCCTTCAACCATTTCCTGATGAAAAACACTATCCATCAATTTTTGGAAGACTGAAGGCGCATTCTTTGGGCCAAATGGCATTCTCACATACTTATATATACCCATATGTGTGGTTATTAATAAGTAATTTTGAGAAATTCTTTCCACAGGAATCTGGTGGTAACCTTTGTTTCCATCCAGACAGGAAATATATTTTGCTCCTTGTAAAGTAGCATGGATAGAAGCTATCCTTGGTAGAGGGTAAATATCATCTACTGTGTATGTATTCAGAGCTCTATAATCACCACATAATCTTGCCTTATCTTTTTAATAAGAGATCAATACTGGTGAAATGACACATTACTTAGGTGTTGTGTCCACTTTTTCAACAATACCCATTTCCAACAACATTTTTATATTGTCTTCAATATCTTTCCTTTTTGCAGGAGATGCTGGGTAAGGTTTCTTTTTTAGGCTGCCAGGAATATTATCCAAATCACAGCTTAGAGAGATTTTCATCTCATGGTCTTTTACCAATCCTAATTCATTTGAACCATGAGCAAATGCCATAGGATATGATTTGATCAATCTCAAAATATTTTCTTCTTCAATTTTTGAGAGTTGAGGACTGAAAGAGGCCTTTTGGATTTCATTTTCCAATTCACCCACTTCATTGGTGATTCTTCCACCTTATAGTTGTTCTTCTCTAGGAGAAATGGCATACACTGAATTTTCAGAACATATCTTGAATTTTCTCTTATCATTCACTCCTATGGTGAAACAACTGTTTGCAGGATCTAGTTTAATTCCAAATTTTGTCAATAAATCATTGCCAGTAATAAACCAATCACTACAATTATTATTATCCATTACTACAAATTCACAAACTGCTCTTACATATCCATTATTATATTTAAAGAATACTGCAGTTTTGTATTTGCCAATTGGATTTAATATTGAACCAAAACCCCTCCAGTTCTTTGTCTGAACAGGTTCTAGTTTTTCCTTATACTTACTGTCAAGTTTCATTAATGTATTAATAGAAACTACACTACCTGAAGCCCCAGTATCAAGAATGGCATTCATTTCTTTTCCACATATAATAACAGGTGCTCTGATAGGTGTTATTTTGTAAGTATCATGAGATACATCTTTAATTATCTCAGCTTCTTCAATGGAAGTTAAAGATGTATCTGTATGAGGTATAGCATCATTCAGGAACATTATATCCTGTTCTAATACAAATATCTCATTCTCATCATCACTGTAAGATATGTTACTTTTACAATCCTCACTGGATTCCATATTTTCATCTTCATGATTACTTGGTTCAGAATTCTGGGAGGTTTCAATAACATTTATTCTTTCCTTACACGTGTGACCTTTAACCCAAGGTTCATTATATTTATAACAAGTGTTATTCTCTTGTCTTTTAGGGACAAGGGGAGCTGAAGGTTTTTTCTTCTCCACTGGTAATTTACTTGTAGTAGGTTTTACCACGTCAACACTTTGTCTGTAATTACTATACTTGGTTTCATATTTGTGGTTTAATAATATTTCATTACATATATTAATGAACCCAGAGGTATCTGTGATGGTTTCAGTTCTAGCTACAATAATGTCTCTAACTGATATAGGTAACTTGTATATTATTTTTACTTTCCACTCTTCATAATCCATTTTTGGATCCATGGCTTTCATGATTTATATTAAATTCAATAAAAAAACCATAGGTTTATCTCCAGCATTTGGATTATATCTGGCCTTTTCATACAATCTTTGTTGAGTGATTCTAAATTTTGGGACACCAAATTGCCTTTCAATTAGTGCCTTCCATTCATTCCAGGAGTAATTAATTCCCTCACTCAATACAGATTCAAACCATAATAAGGCCACATCTGTAAATAAAGATATTAACTTAGAAGTAATTTCTTCATCAGGTAATTTGTATGAAAATTTTAAGTTATCAATTCTTTGTATGAATTGTTGCCAATCAGATTTTGAATCTCCGTCAAAAGATGGGTACTGATCTATCTTAGGCCAGTTCTTTTGGCTAGTTTTTGCTTCCCTAACCTGAGGAATATTGAGTAATTCACTTACTTTAGAAAGATGATCATGTATTTCATCTTTTACTGATTTATTATTCTCAGAGCCCATGATACTATGTTCATGTTCCATCATTGGTGTTTCATTTGCATGTTTCATGAAAACAGGCATTCTTGTTACATAAGAAGTGTTATCTTTTATTCTTTCAGTATTTTTCAACATTTTTGCTACTTCTATTTCCACTCTTTGTAACCTATCCTGTATTACTGGTACATGAGTTAGGGTGTCATTTACATTTGAAAAAGATAATTTAACACGTCCCTCAATGGTAGCCATAATATTCTGAGAGTGTTCTAATTTATTTTCTAAATCTCTAATCTCAGATTTTAAACCTTTATTTTCATTGACTAATTCATTATTTGAATTTTCAATAATTTTTAATCTATTGGACATTGCACTCAATGATTGTGTTAGCTGTAATAATACCTTTTCTGTATTATTGTTTGACTCTTTTGAGAACTCTTCCAATTTTTCAATTCTCAATAATAATTTACTTATTATCTTTGATTCCATTGGATTTTCTTTTAAAAAATATTCTATTTTTTCTGTATCCAACTCAGAAGACTCATCATTTGATTCCATTTTAATATTAATAGCATTATCCTGTTGATCAATAAAACTATCTACATTGTCTTTGTGCAAAGACAAGTTTAACGTATTTTTTTCAAATGAATAATCCTTTAAATCATTATCCATTATATCCAATATTTCCTTATCAATCTCATTACCTATAAGTAATTCATTGTTAGGTTGATGTAATTGTTCATAAGAAGTTGGATGACTCACCAAGGTCTTACTCCATTTCCCCTGCCTCTCTTTGGCTTTCCCCTGTAAGGGTGACTGCTGGATCCTTGTTGAGGAGGATTGTTGTAATTTTGGGCGTACCAATCCCATTTCCATTTTCTTACTGTAATTTTTTGGTCCTCCTCTTGGGCTGGAGGTGTTGCTATGGAATTTCTGGATGCCACTGTTGGTGGTTGAGTCTTTATGTCCACTAGAGCTTGGTTGACTTCTATGAAACCTTGAGCTGCTCTCTTTTCCAGATTGTTGATCTGGTCCACTATGTTGTTGACTCTTATTTTCAAGGTGTTCATTAGGGTGGATAGGGAGTGAACTTGTTCTTGTAAAGTATTTTTTGACTTCTTTATTGAAACTTGCTTTAGAAGCTTTCCCCTTTCCTCCAGAGACATTTGTGGAGTGTTGTTGATTATGGGAGAGTCCTGGCCCTCCATTTGAATGTCCTGTAACAGGTCTTTCAGCTCTAGGTCTTAAGTTATAAGGTTTTGCCTTATTACTTACAATGTCATTGTTGTCACACATTTTCACGTGGAATTTAAAGAATTTGAGAATTTAGATATAAGAACTTCAAAAAAGAGTTTTATCAGTATTTATCAATACCACTGAAGACAATTTTATTGCTTAATTATTGGTATGAAGTGAATCTTTAAGTGCCAAAAGTCAAATATGCTTTTTATGGGGTCACTTAATTTAACTGGTCTACAATATGTAGCCGTGTTTTTATATTTAAATGAAAACAACTGTTATTAAGATTCTCTCTAAATATTTAATGAGTATTACAAACCAATAAAAAGAAAAAATTAAGAGTCCTGTTAAAAGAAAACAATTAATCAGTTTATTTGGTTTATTATCTGCAAAGATCACAAATTTAATTGGTCTATTAAAAGACTCCCACTAATAACAATTTTATGTTAAATTAGTGGTAAAATTGTTGATTCAATATCACAATTTTTATTATATAACAGGGCTTCTTTTTCTGAAATCACTATATAAGTGACCCCAACCTGTTGTAATTATCCAATTATTTCTATAAGGATATTATTTATGTGCACCTTCTATTGAAAATTTCACTTACTGGATTATAACGGAATTCTTGAGGAAAGGCCCCCAATTGTCAGGCTTAGGTCAAGTACAAGGACGTGAACTAGCTCGAATGATCAGTTGTATAGAAGATTTTAATGGTCCTATATGAATACTGTAGTACTAATCCACTAAGTTGTAAAATTTAATCAAAATTAAAGGTCTCAGTAATATAATTCTCACTAATTTTATATATGGCTTACAATCTTTGTAGTTGGTAGAAAAATAGATTTTATAATTCAGATACTATTCAAAAGTCTTATAAAAGTACTAATTGATATGTATTGTGATTGATTTGGTTATATTGTGTAAATTGTAAATGATAAAGAATGCAAAAAACAAGACCAAAAACCCCCTCCTTTTATACACACTAAGTTTTCCCAATAACCATCTTGATGTACCATCCAATACAATGTTAATGACGCCTTCAAACAAGTAATAGAACTTTCCATCAACGCCCCTAGTGACCAATAACATAATTAAACAAACAACAACCACTAAAATCCTATTAATAATAAGGGAGATCCATCAAAATTAAAGAAAAGACAAAAAGAGAGTATATGCGTGGAAAACAATATTATAACAAGGTGAAAGGAGACTTTTTAAGGTTAATTATAGCTTAATAATAAGGGGAATCTACAGTAGAAATGGAGGGGCTAATCCTGACATTATACTACGTGAAATTCCCATTCAAAAATAACCAAAATTGACTGAGAAACCACCCAAAAACTTAAAAAAGAGCGTGAGATGTGGGGTAACTACATGCAGTCCTTGGCAGGCGCTTGCACGGGTAAATCCTTGACTAAAATTAGGCGAATTTAAGCGTGGTGATGAAATAAAGTGCCAAGAGTGAGGTTATTAATGAAATTAGTGCATACAAACAAGGTCAATGCATTATTAATTAAGCTAGGACACTAAATAAGTGCCTGTCGCCTATTTTAGTGTGTTTCCCCACAGTGGGCGTAGAATGTGGGGTAATTATAGTGTGAAAAAGCTAACTTTTCTAAAAATGAAGCTATTCACACGGGAAAAAAGCAGGCAATATGTGGCCAGTACACAGAAGCCATTTCTGGCATAAAAAACACCAAATTTGAAAAGTGTTATTTTTATGCATTTAAATAGCCAAATCAATAGTTCTAAATGTGCCCAATTGATCTGTCAAAGCGCAATTTTGATATTCTCAATTTTATAGCGCATATAGTCAACTTTTAAGTGAAATAAAGCGCATTTCTTGTTTTTTGTGTAAAACAATGAATATAACAGCTTTAAGTGTACTTAAAAATTATGTAGCCTTATACTTAAGGTTCTTAATATTACCCTAACATATTCCAACTTAATATTAAGTACATAAGACTTATAAAAGGTGGATATATGCGTGTATATAAGGTGTTATAATGGCATTTTATGTGTATTATCATAATTTTACTTATGTATACTGTTTGTGTACTCTCATTTCTTGTTCCCATGTATAGTTCATGTGTTTAACATAACTTATAAGAACTTTTTACTCAGTCCTGGGGATATACAGGCTGACACATACCATATATAGAGTAAAAGATAAAAGAGTATACCATTAAGAAACAGGTAAAATAACTCATCCAAAGAGTATCTAATAAAACCCAAAGAATATAAAGGAAAAAAATCAACTTTCCAAGCCCCCAATAAAATCCCCAAGCATACATATTAACCCAGTAATCATATCCCAACCCGTAAATCCGTGAAAATCCATCAAAAGAATTAGATTAATTTGTCCAAACTGGATATATGCACCCAAAAAAGGTGTATATGCATGTGTAGGAATTATGAGTCCATTGAATATGTCCATATGACAAAAAATAAGCAGAAAAATTAAGGTTATAGGATATTTAGAGGTTAAAACCCACTTATAAACCTAAATTTAAATAATATAACTACTTATATCATTGAATATGAGGTTTATGTATACATATAAGCTTATGTATGTCTATAATTACTTAATATCACTTAAGATAAGTATATTATGACTCCATTAACACCTTAAAAGTATTTTAAGGCCACGGATAAGATATTTAAACTTATATAAGTGATTTAATAGTGTTATATATATATACATATATATATATATATAAGCATAATAACCATATATATAAGTATTATACCCATAATTTTTACTTATAAGTATCATGTAATTAAGGTTATCTTATTTTAAGCATATGAAAAAATCAGTCTTGGGGATACCTATGCTGGTTCTCCCTCAACCAAAAAAACAATAAAAAATGTTGAGACATTTTAATTAATAAGTGAGGAGTTGATGGAAAATCAAATATAAAATTTCTATAATACATATACTAAATTTTAACAGTATTATTTGGTTTTAAATTTTTTTCAAGAGATTTTAAGATCAGAGATTTTATTTTCAGGAATCCACTGGTCATATTCACCTGATTTATTTTTAAACCTTAATTGATACTCAACTTCCTTTTCTTTTTTAAGGTGTCTCTTTTTATGTATAATTTCAATTTCTGCTTTTGCAACTATTTCTTCAGGTTGCTGTTTATCTCTTCCTTATCTTCTTGGAAATAGAGAAGTATAATTAAAATGTTATGATTTTTTAAGAGAAATATACTGGATGTTTTCTATCATATGGTGCATATAATATAACTTCAACAGAGTTTTTACCAACCATCTTTTTTACCACAAATAGTCCGATGAATAGATCTTTCAATTTAACATTACCATTTAAATTGAAATGTAGTGTAGAAATAAGGACTTCTCACCCTCTTTGATCATTTGCTCTTTATGCGCTTTATCCCATCTTTTCTTCTCATACCCAAATGCCTTATTTATACAATCTTGAGCATGCTTTATGCATAATTGTTGCATTTGAAGTAAAGATCTTGTACCCAGATGTATATCCAATCTATATAGTTTATTAAGAGTTTTAGTAGGGGTATTAGGTACATAACCCAACAATAACTCAAATGGCTTTTTTCCAGTGACAGAATGTACTGTACTATTGTATGCAAATTCTAAACCTGGGATAAGGGTTACCCAATCATGAGTAAATTTTTCATTGTCTTTAAAGTCAAGTCCAAAAGCATATTCTCTTCTTATCATATCCTCTAATATTTGAATCATTCTTTCTGGTAGCCCATCAGTTTGTGGATGGTATGCTGTAAAAAGTTTTAATTGACAACCTGAAACATCCATAAGGGATGTCCAGAACTCAGAAATTTTTTTTGAATCACTGTCTGAAACTATTGCTTTGGGGAATACTGCTATATTTAACATTTGTGTCCACCATAAAAAATCTAAGTCCTTTGCAGAAACCTCTTTGTGGGTAGGAATAAATTTACACATTTTTGCAAATTTATCTACAATTACCCAGCAGGAGTTATAAATCTTAAGCAATGCTATTGCAAAAACTGTTACAAAGTCCATGCTAAATATTTCCCATGGAGTTTTTGGCTGCTAATATTGTTGTAACAAAATATCTCTTTTGCCCATAAATCTTTTATATTTTTTTAATAGAATCACATGTCTCAACATATTTTTGAACATCAACAGAAATTTTAATCCACCAAGCTGTATTTTTTACTCTGGTTGATGTTTTATGGAAGTCAAAATTACCTGTTAATATATCATCAAGACATATACTTAAAATTAACTCCTTTATTGAAGGGGGAACCATAATTACAATACTAAATTTTTCCTGTAATATATAAACAATCCTCAATAGAAAATTTTCCTTTTTCTAATGCTTCCCAATTTTTTTGTGGTAATGTTTTTCTTAAAACACTCAATGAAGCATTAGATTGATCATTTAATATTTTAGTAAGTATACTCAAGTCAGGATCTGAAGCATAATTATTAAGAATTCATTGCATAAATTCATCCTAAAGATTTACAATATAAACAACATAAATCTTAATAATATCTGTTTCAGGAACATAAGCAGGCTTATCATCATTATTAGGTAGAGCTACTCTAGATAACAGATCTACATTAGATTTTAAAGTTCCTGCTCTATGTGTAACAGTCGTCCATCCTCTATATTCTTGTACAGCTAATTTCCATCTAAACATATGACTATTAGGGTTATTCATGTTTAAAAGTGACTAAACTGCACTACAGTCAGTTATTAACTCAAAGTTTTAGTCTCCAAGGTAATAATGTAGCTTCTCAAGAGCCCATACTACTACCAAAAATTCAAGTTGACTAGTACCATATTTAAATTCACTACTTCTTAGAGTATGTGAAATAAAGCAAATTACTACTTCTGACATTTTTGCTTCAATAAGTTGTTTTTGATTCAAAGCAGCACCCAAACCAATAAAACTTTCACCAATATTTAAGACAAAGAGTAATTGGAAATCTGGTAATCCCAAGATGGGGGCTATCATTAAACATTCTTTCAACTTATCATAAGCCTGTTGTCTTTCATTATTCAAAATTAAAGCTTCTGATTTCTTTATTAGTGTGGTTAATGGTGCAGAAATCAATTGGTAGCTCTTAATATATTGTCTATAATAACCACACATACCAAGAAAAGATTGTACATCATTTAAATTTTGAGGAATTCCAATATTCTTGATTGCAGCCACCATATTTTGGTCTACACATATTTGTAAGCCAGATACAATATGAAAAAGCATTTTTAAAGACTCAAACCCAAATTTACATTTTTTCAATGCAAGGGTCATTTTTCTTTCATGCATCTTCTGAAATACCTTCTTTAAATTTATTAAGTGTTCATTATATGTCTTAGAGAATACTATGATGTCATCAATGCATACCATTAACCATCCTTAAATCATTTCATTATGAAATGTTATATCAATTAACTTCTGAAATACTGAAGGAGCATTTTTTGGTCAAAATGGCATCCTGAAATATTTATATATTCCCATATGTGTCGTTATCAACAAAAAGTTCTGTGAATTCTTTTCAACAGGTATTTGATGGTACCCTTTATTTCCATCTAGGCAACTTACGTTTTTATTACCATTAAGGGTAGAATGTATAGAGAAAATCCTTGGAAAGTGGTAAATATCATCTACTGTGAATGTATTTAATGCTCTATATTCACTTCACAGTCTTCCTTTATCTTGTTAATAATAAATTAGCACTGGTGGTATCACACAATATTTTGGTGTAGTAACAACCTTTTCAATAATGTGCACGTAAAACAAAATTTTAATATTATACTCTATGTATTTTCTCTTCATTGGTGAAGCAGGGTATGGTTTCCTTTTAATACTAGCACGAATATTATTCATTTGACAGGTTATGTCAGCCTGTATATCTCCAGGACTGAGTAAAAAGTAACTATAAGTTATGTTAAACACATGAACTATACATGGGAATAATAAATAAGAGTACACAAATAGTATACATAAGTAAAATTATGATAATACACAAAAAATGCCATTATAACACCTTATATACACGCATATATCCACCTTTTATAGGTCTTATGTACTTAATATTAAGTTGGAGTATGTTAGGGTAATCTTAAGAACCTTAAGTATAAGGCTACATAATTTTTAAGTACACTTAAAGCTGTTATATTCATTGTTTTATGCAAAAAACAAGAAATGCGCTTTATTTCACTTAAAAGTTGACTATATGCGCTATAAAATTGAGAATATCAAAATTGCGCTTTGACAGATCAATTGGGCACATTTAGAACTATTGATTTGGCTATTTAAATGCATAAAAATAACACTTTTCAAATTTGGTGTTTTTTATGCCAGAAATGGCTTCTGTGTACTGGCCACATACTGCCTGCTTTTTTCCCGTGTGAATAGCTTCATTTTTAGCAAAGTTAGCTTTTTCACACTATAATTACCCCACATTCTACGCCCACTGTGGGGAAACACACTAAAATAGGCGACAGGCGCTTATTTAGTGTCCTAGCTTAATTAATAATGCATTGACCCTGTTTATATGCACTAATTTCATTAATAATCTCACTCTTGGCACTTTATTTCATCACCACGCTTAAATTTGCCTAATTTTAGTCAAGGATTTACCCGTGCAAGCGCCTGCCAAGAACTGCATGTAGTTACCCCACATCTCACGCTCTTTTTTAAGTTTTTGGGTGGTTTCTCAGTCAATTTTGGTTATTTTTGAATGGGAATTTCATGTAGTATAATGTAAGGATTAGCCCCATTATTTCTACAGTCAATCCCCCTTATTATTAAGCTATTATTAACCTTAAAAAAGTCTCCTTTAGTCCTTAATATTATTGTTTTATACGCATATACTCTCTTTTTGTCTTTTTCTTTAATTTTGATGGATTTCCCTTATTATTTCAGGATTTTGGCGGTTATTACTCTTCTAATTATGTCATGGGTTACTGGGAATGTTGATGGGCATGTTTATTAGTTGTTTAGAGGCGTCATTAACTGTGTATTGGGTGGTACATCAAGGGAATCATTGGGGAACTTATTGTGTATAAAAGGAGGAGGTTTTTGGGTTGTATTTCTTCATTCTTTATCATTACAATTAACCAATATAACCAAACCAATTACAATACATATCAATTAGTACTTTTATAAGACTTTTGAATAGTATCTGAATTTATATAATCTATTTTTCTACCAACTATAAAGATTGTAAGCCATATATAAGAATAGTGAGAATTATATTACTGAGACCTTTATATTTGATTATATTTTATAACTTAGTGGATTAGAACTACAGTATTCATATAGGACCATTAAAATCTTCTAGACAACTGATTATTCAAGCTAGTTCACGTCCTTGTACTTGACCCTAGCCTGACAATTGGGGACCTTTCCTCAAGAATTCTGTTATAATCCTGTAAGTGAAATTTTCAAAAGAAGGTGCACGTAAATAATATCCCTATAGAAATATTTGGATAATTACAACAGGTTGGGGTCACTTATATAGTGATTTCAGAAAAAGAAGCCCTGTTATATTATAAAATTGTGATATTGAATCAACAATTTTACCACTAATTTAACTTATAATTGTTATTAGTGGGTCTGTCAATAGACCAATTAAATTTGAGATCTTTGCAGATAAACATTTTACCACTAATTTAACATATAATTGTTCTTAGTGGGAGTCTGTCAATAGACCAATTAAATTTGTGATCTTTGCAGATAATAAACCAATTAAAATGATTAATTGTTTTCTTTTAACAGGACTCTTAATCTTTTCTTTTATTGGTTTGTAAAATTCATTAAATATTTAGAAAGAATCATACTGACAGTTGTTTTCTTTTGAATATAAAAACACGGCTACATATTGTAGACCAGTTAAATCAAGTGACCACATAAAAGCATATTTGACTTTTGGCACTTAAATATTCACTTCATACCAATAAGTAGGCAATAAAATTGTCTTCAGTGGTATTGATAAATACTGATAAAACTCCTTTTTGAAGTTTTCATATCTAAACTTTCAATTCTTTAAATTCCACGTAAAAATGTGTGACAACAATGACATTGTAAGTAATAAGGTAAAACCTTATAACTTAAGACCTAGAGCTGAAAGACCTGTTACAGGACATTCAAATGGAGGGCCAGGACTCTCCCATAATCAACAACACTCCGTCAATGTCTCTGGAGGAAAGGGAAAAGCTTTTAAAGCAGGTTTCAATAAAGAAAACAAAAAATACTTTACAAGAACAAGTTCAATCCCTATCCACCCTACTGAACACCTTGACAATAAGAGTCAACAATATAGTGGACCAGATCAACAATCTGGAAAAGAGAGCAGCTCAAGGTTTCATAGAGGTCAACCAAGCTCTAGTGGACATAAAGACTCAACCACCAACAGTGGCACCCAACAATTCCATAGCAACACCTCCAGCCCAAGAGGAGGACCAAAAAATTACAGTAAGCAAATGGAAATGGGATTGGTATGCCCAAAACTACAACAATCCTCAACAGCAGGGCTCCAGCAGTCACCCTTACAGGGGAAAAGCAAGGAGAGGCAGGGGAAGTGGGATAAGACCTTGGTAAGTCATCCAACTTCTTATGATCAATTATATCAACCTGAAAATAAATTACTTATAGGTAATGAGATTGATAAGGAAATATTGGATATTATTGATAAGGATTTAAAGGATTATTCATTTGAACAGAATATGTTAAACTTGTCTTTACATGAGGACAATGTAAATAGTTTTATTGATCACCAGAAAAATACTATTAATATAAAAATGGAATCAAATGAATTAAATCTTGACCCTGATAATGAGTCTTCTGAATTGGACACGGAAAGAATAGAATATTTTTTAAAAGAGAATCCAATGGAATCAAAAATAATAAGTAAATTATTATTGAGAATTGAAAAATTGGAAGAGTTCTCAAAAGAGTCAAACATTAATACAGAAAATGTATTATTACAACTAACACAATCATTGAGTACCACAGCCAATAAATTAAAAATTATTGATAATTCAAATAATGAATTAATCAATGAGAATAAAAGATTAAAATCTGAGATTAGAAATTTAGAAAGTAAATTAGAACACTCTCAGAATATTATGGCTACCATAGAGGGACATGTAAAATTGTCTTTTTCAAATGTAAATGATACCTTAAATCATGTACCTGTGATAAAAGATAGGTTACAAAGAGTAGAAATTGAAGTAGCTAAAATTTTGAAAAATACTGAAACAATAAAAGATAATACCTCTTATGTAGAAAGAGTACCAGTTTTTATGAAACACTCTGATGATAAACCAATGATGGAACATGAACATAGTGTCATGGGCTCTGAGAATATAAAATCAGTAAAAGATGAAATAAATGATCATCTTTCTAAAGTAAGTGAATTACTCAATATTCCTCAGGTTAGGGAAGCAAAAACTAGCCAAAAGAACTGGCCTAAGTTAGATCAGTACCCTTCTTTTGACGGGGATTCAAAATCTGATTGGCAACAATTCATACAAAGAATTGATAACTTAAAATTTTCATACAAATTACCTGATGAAGAAATTACTTCAAAGTTAATATCTTTATTTACAGATGTGGCCTTATTATGGTTTGAATCTGTATTGAGTGAGGGAATTAATTACTCCTGGAATGAATGGAAGGCACTAATTGAAAGGCAATTTGGTGGCCCAAAATTTAGAATCACTCAACAAAGACTGTATGAAAGGGGCAGATATAATCCAAATGCTGGAGATAAACCCATGGTCTTCTTAATGAATTTAATAAAAATCATGAAAGCTATGGATCCAAAAATGGATTATGAAGAGTGGAAAGAAAAAATAATATACAAGTTGCCTATATCAGTTAGAGACATTATTGTAGCTAGAACTGAAACTGTCAGAGACACCTCTGGATTCATTAATATATGCAATGAGATATTATTAAACCACAAATATGAAACCAAGTATAGTAATTACAGACAAAGTGTTGAAGTGGTAAAACCTACTACAAGTAAGTTACCAGTGGAAAAGAAAAAACCTTCAGCTCCCCTTGTCCCTAAGAGACAAGAAAATAACACTTGTTACAAATGTAATGAACCTTGGGTTAAGGGTCACACGTGTAAGAAGGGAATAAATGTTATTGAAACCTCACAGAATTCTGAACCTAGTAATCATGAAGATGAGAATGTGGAATCTAGTGAGGATTGCAAAAGTAACATATCTTACAGTGATGATGAAAATGAGATATTTGTATTAGAAAAGGATATAATGTTCCTGAATGATGCTATACCTCATACAGACACATCTTTAACTTCCATAGAGGAAGCTGAAATAATTAAAGATGTATCTCATGATACTTACAAAATAACACCTATCAGAGCACCTATTATCATATGTGGAAAAGAAATGAATGCCATTCTTGACACTGGGGCTGCAGGTAGTGTAGTTTCAATTAATACATTAATGAAACTTGATAGTAAGTACCAGGAAAAACTAGAATCTGTTCTGACAAAGAACTGGAGAGGTTTTGGTTCAGTATTAAATCCAATTGGCAAATATAAAACTGCTGTATTCTTTAAATATAATAATGGATATGTTAGAGCAGTTTGTGAATTTTTAGTAATGGATAATAATAATTGTAGTGATTGGTTTATTATTGGCAATGATTTATTGACAAAATTTGGCATTAAACTAGATCCTGCAAACAGTTGTTTCACCATAGGCGTGAATGGTAAAAGAAAATTCAAAATATGTTCTGAAAATTCAGTATATACCATTTCTCCTAGAGAAGAACAACTGCAAGGTGGAAGAACCACCAATGAAGTGGGTGAATTGGAAAATGAAATCCAAAAGGCCTCTTTCAGTCCTCAACTCTCAAAAATTGAAGAAGAAGATATTTTGAGATTGATTAAAGCATATCCTATGGCATTTGCTCATGGTTCAAATGAACTAGGATTGGTCAAAGACCATGAGATGAAAATCTCTCTAAGCTGTGATTTGGATAATATTCCTGGCAGTCTAAAAAAGAAACCTTACCATGCAAATGATCCTGACTTATTTCCAAAAAGAAGGGGAAGGCCTAAAAAGCAACCTGAAGAAATTGTGGAAAAAGCAGAGATTGAAAAAATACTCAAGAAAAGAATCCTTACTAAAGAAAAAGGAACTGAGTATTTAACAAGATTTAAAGGGAAATCAAATGAATTTGATAAATGGATAACTGAAAAAGAAATTTCTAATTTATCCACCCTTCTTAAAAAATTTAAACAGAAATAAATTTCTGTTCAACCAGCTGAGGGGTTAAAAAACCAGTACTCATAATATTTTATTATGTTTTATTTCTTTAAAGTTGAATCTTTAATGCTACAGATTTATTCTGAATACCTGAAAATTACAAATTAAATAAAATAAAATGTATAACTTATCATTTTTTTTTATTGTTTTTTTTGGGTGGGCGAGTGTCAGCCTGTATATCTCCAGGACTGAGTAAAAAGTAACTATAAGTTATGTTAAACACATGAACTATACATGGGAATAATAAATAAGAGTACACAAATAGTATACATAAGTAAAATTATGATAATACACAAAAAATGCCATTATAACACCTTATATACACGCATATATCCACCTTTTATAGGTCTTATGTACTTAATATTAAGTTGGAGTATGTTAGGGTAATCTTAAGAACCTTAAGTATAAGGCTACATAATTTTTAAGTACACTTAAAGCTGTTATATTCATTGTTTTATGCAAAAAACAAGAAATGCGCTTTATTTCACTTAAAAGTTGACTATATGCGCTATAAAATTGAGAATATCAAAATTGCGCTTTGACAGATCAATTGGGCTCATTTAGAACTATTGATTTGGCTATTTAAATGCATAAAAATAACACTTTTCAAATTTGGTGTTTTTTATGCCAGAAATGGCTTCTGTGTACTGGCCACATACTGCCTGCTTTTTTCCCGTGTGAATAGCTTCATTTTTAGCAAAGTTAGCTTTTTCACACTATAATTACCCCACATTCTATGCCCACTGTGGGGAAACACACTAAAATAGGCGACAGGCGCTTATTTAGTGTCCTAGCTTAATTAATAATGCATTGACCCTGTTTATATGCACTAATTTCATTAATAATCTCACTCTTGGCACTTTATTTCATCACCACGCTTAAATTTGCCTAATTTTAGTCAAGGATTTACCCGTGCAAGCGCCTGCCAAGAACTGCATGTAGTTACCCCACATCTCACGCTCTTTTTTAAGTTTTTGGGTGGTTTCTCAGTCAATTTTGGTTATTTTTGAATGGGAATTTCACGTAGTATAATGTCAGGATTAGCCCCATTATTTCTACAGTCAATCCCCCTTATTATTAAGCTATTATTAACCTTAAAAAAGTCTCCTTTAGTCCTTAATATTATTGTTTTATACGCATATACTCTCTTTTTGTCTTTTTCTTTAATTTTGATGGATTTCCCTTATTATTTCAGGATTTTGGCGGTTATTACTCTTCTAATTATGTCATGGGTTACTGGGAATGTTGATGGGCATGTTTATTAGTTGTTTAGAGGCGTCATTAACTGTGTATTGGGTGGTACATCAAGGGAATCATTGGGGAACTTATTGTGTATAAAAGGAGGAGGTTTTTGGGTTGTATTTCTTCATTCTTTATCATTACAATTAACCAATATAACCAAACCAATTACAATACATATCAATTAGTACTTTTATAAGACTTTTGAATAGTATCTGAATTTATATAATCTATTTTTCTACCAACTATAAAGATTGTAAGCCATATATAAGAATAGTGAGAATTATATTACTGAGACCTTTATATTTGATTATATTTTATAACTTAGTGGATTAGAACTACAGTATTCATATAGGACCATTAAAATCTTCTAGACAACTGATTATTCAAGCTAGTTCACGTCCTTGTACTTGACCCTAGCCTGACAATTGGGGACCTTTCCTCAAGAATTCTGTTATAATCCTGTAAGTGAAATTTTCAAAAGAAGGTGCACGTAAATAATATCCCTATAGAAATATTTGGATAATTACAACAGGTTGGGGTCACTTATATAGTGATTTCAGAAAAAGAAGCCCTGTTATATTATAAAATTGTGATATTGAATCAACAATTTTACCACTAATTTAACTTATAATTGTTATTAGTGGGTCTGTCAATAGACCAATTAAATTTGAGATCTTTGCAGATAAACATTTTACCACTAATTTAACATATAATTGTTCTTAGTGGGAGTCTGTCAATAGACCAATTAAATTTGTGATCTTTGCAGATAATAAACCAATTAAAATGATTAATTGTTTTCTTTTAACAGGACTCTTAATCTTTTCTTTTATTGGTTTGTAAAATTCATTAAATATTTAGAAAGAATCATACTGACAGTTGTTTTCTTTTGAATATAAAAACACGGCTACATATTGTAGACCAGTTAAATCAAGTGACCACATAAAAGCATATTTGACTTTTGGCACTTAAATATTCACTTCATACCAATAAGTAGGCAATAAAATTGTCTTCAGTGGTATTGATAAATACTGATAAAACTCCTTTTTGAAGTTTTCATATCTAAACTTTCAATTCTTTAAATTCCACGTAAAAATGTGTGACAACAATGACATTGTAAGTAATAAGGTAAAACCTTATAACTTAAGACCTAGAGCTGAAAGACCTGTTACAGGACATTCAAATGGAGGGCCAGGACTCTCCCATAATCAACAACACTCCGTCAATGTCTCTGGAGGAAAGGGAAAAGCTTTTAAAGCAGGTTTCAATAAAGAAAACAAAAAATACTTTACAAGAACAAGTTCAATCCCTATCCACCCTACTGAACACCTTGACAATAAGAGTCAACAATATAGTGGACCAGATCAACAATCTGGAAAAGAGAGCAGCTCAAGGTTTCATAGAGGTCAACCAAGCTCTAGTGGACATAAAGACTCAACCACCAACAGTGGCACCCAACAATTCCATAGCAACACCTCCAGCCCAAGAGGAGGACCAAAAAATTACAGTAAGCAAATGGAAATGGGATTGGTATGCCCAAAACTACAACAATCCTCAACAGCAGGGCTCCAGCAGTCACCCTTACAGGGGAAAAGCAAGGAGAGGCAGGGGAAGTGGGATAAGACCTTGGTAAGTCATCCAACTTCTTATGATCAATTATATCAACCTGAAAATAAATTACTTATAGGTAATGAGATTGATAAGGAAATATTGGATATTATTGATAAGGATTTAAAGGATTATTCATTTGAACAGAATATGTTAAACTTGTCTTTACATGAGGACAATGTAAATAGTTTTATTGATCACCAGAAAAATACTATTAATATAAAAATGGAATCAAATGAATTAAATCTTGACCCTGATAATGAGTCTTCTGAATTGGACACGGAAAGAATAGAATATTTTTTAAAAGAGAATCCAATGGAATCAAAAATAATAAGTAAATTATTATTGAGAATTGAAAAATTGGAAGAGTTCTCAAAAGAGTCAAACATTAATACAGAAAATGTATTATTACAACTAACACAATCATTGAGTACCACAGCCAATAAATTAAAAATTATTGATAATTCAAATAATGAATTAATCAATGAGAATAAAAGATTAAAATCTGAGATTAGAAATTTAGAAAGTAAATTAGAACACTCTCAGAATATTATGGCTACCATAGAGGGACGTGTAAAATTGTCTTTTTCAAATGTAAATGATACCTTAAATCATGTACCTGTGATAAAAGATAGGTTACAAAGAGTAGAAATTGAAGTAGCTAACATTTTGAAAAATACTGAAACAATAAAAGATAATACCTCTTATGTAGAAAGAGTACCAGTTTTTATGAAACACTCTGATGATAAACCAATGATGGAACATGAACATAGTGTCATGGGCTCTGAGAATATAAAATCAGTAAAAGATGAAATAAATGATCATCTTTCTAAAGTAAGTGAATTACTCAATATTCCTCAGGTTAGGGAAGCAAAAACTAGCCAAAAGAACTGGCCTAAGTTAGATCAGTACCCTTCTTTTGACGGGGATTCAAAATCTGATTGGCAACAATTCATACAAAGAATTGATAACTTAAAATTTTCATACAAATTACCTGATGAAGAAATTACTTCAAAGTTAATATCTTTATTTACAGATGTGGCCTTATTATGGTTTGAATCTGTATTGAGTGAGGGAATTAATTACTCCTGGAATGAATGGAAGGCACTAATTGAAAGGCAATTTGGTGGCCCAAAATTTAGAATCACTCAACAAAGACTGTATGAAAGGGGCAGATATAATCCAAATGCTGGAGATAAACCCATGGTCTTCTTAATGAATTTAATAAAAATCATGAAAGCTATGGATCCAAAAATGGATTATGAAGAGTGGAAAGAAAAAATAATATACAAGTTGCCTATATCAGTTAGAGACATTATTGTAGCTAGAACTGAAACTGTCAGAGACACCTCTGGATTCATTAATATATGCAATGAGATATTATTAAACCACAAATATGAAACCAAGTATAGTAATTACAGACAAAGTGTTGAAGTGGTAAAACCTACTACAAGTAAGTTACCAGTGGAAAAGAAAAAACCTTCAGCTCCCCTTGTCCCTAAGAGACAAGAAAATAACACTTGTTACAAATGTAATGAACCTTGGGTTAAGGGTCACACGTGTAAGAAGGGAATAAATGTTATTGAAACCTCACAGAATTCTGAACCTAGTAATCATGAAGATGAGAATGTGGAATCTAGTGAGGATTGCAAAAGTAACATATCTTACAGTGATGATGAAAATGAGATATTTGTATTAGAAAAGGATATAATGTTCCTGAATGATGCTATACCTCATACAGACACATCTTTAACTTCCATAGAGGAAGCTGAAATAATTAAAGATGTATCTCATGATACTTACAAAATAACACCTATCAGAGCACCTATTATCATATGTGGAAAAGAAATGAATGCCATTCTTGACACTGGGGCTGCAGGTAGTGTAGTTTCAATTAATACATTAATGAAACTTGATAGTAAGTACCAGGAAAAACTAGAATCTGTTCTGACAAAGAACTGGAGAGGTTTTGGTTCAGTATTAAATCCAATTGGCAAATATAAAACTGCTGTATTCTTTAAATATAATAATGGATATGTTAGAGCAGTTTGTGAATTTGTAGTAATGGATAATAATAATTGTAGTGATTGGTTTATTATTGGCAATGATTTATTGACAAAATTTGGCATTAAACTAGATCCTGCAAACAGTTGTTTCACCATAGGCGTGAATGGTAAAAGAAAATTCAAAATATGTTCTGAAAATTCAGTATATACCATTTCTCCTAGAGAAGAACAACTGCAAGGTGGAAGAACCACCAATGAAGTGGGTGAATTGGAAAATGAAATCCAAAAGGCCTCTTTCAGTCCTCAACTCTCAAAAATTGAAGAAGAAGATATTTTGAGATTGATTAAAGCATATCCTATGGCATTTGCTCATGGTTCAAATGAACTAGGATTGGTCAAAGACCATGAGATGAAAATCTCTCTAAGCTGTGATTTGGATAATATTCCTGGCAGTCTAAAAAAGAAACCTTACCATGCAAATGATCCTGACTTAATTCCAAAAAGAAGGGGAAGGCCTAAAAAGCAACCTGAAGAAATTGTGGAAAAAGCAGAGATTGAAAAAATACTCAAGAAAAGAATCCTTACTAAAGAAAAAGGAACTGAGTATTTAACAAGATTTAAAGGGAAATCAAATGAATTTGATAAATGGATAACTGAAAAAGAAATTTCTAATTTATCCACCCTTCTTAAAAAATTTAAACAGAAATAAATTTCTGTTCAACCAGCTGAGGGGTTAAAAAACCAGTACTCATAATATTTTATTATGTTTTATTTCTTTAAAGTTGAATCTTTAATGCTACAGATTTATTCTGAATACCTGAAAATTACAAATTAAATAAAATAAAATGTATAACTTATCATTTTTTTTTATTGTTTTTTTTGGGTGGGCGAGTGTCAGCCTGTATATCTCCAGGACTGAGTAAAAAGTAACTATAAGTTATGTTAAACACATGAACTATACATGGGAATAATAAATAAGAGTACACAAATAGTATACATAAGTAAAATTATGATAATACACAAAAAATGCCATTATAACACCTTATATACACGCATATATCCACCTTTTATAGGTCTTATGTACTTAATATTAAGTTGGAGTATGTTAGGGTAATCTTAAGAACCTTAAGTATAAGGCTACATAATTTTTAAGTACACTTAAAGCTGTTATATTCATTGTTTTATGCAAAAAACAAGAAATGCGCTTTATTTCACTTAAAAGTTGACTATATGCGCTATAAAATTGAGAATATCAAAATTGCGCTTTGACAGATCAATTGGGCTCATTTAGAACTATTGATTTGGCTATTTAAATGCATAAAAATAACACTTTTCAAATTTGGTGTTTTTTATGCCAGAAATGGCTTCTGTGTACTGGCCACATACTGCCTGCTTTTTTCCCGTGTGAATAGCTTCATTTTTAGCAAAGTTAGCTTTTTCACACTATAATTACCCCACATTCTATGCCCACTGTGGGGAAACACACTAAAATAGGCGACAGGCGCTTATTTAGTGTCCTAGCTTAATTAATAATGCATTGACCCTGTTTATATGCACTAATTTCATTAATAATCTCACTCTTGGCACTTTATTTCATCACCACGCTTAAATTTGCCTAATTTTAGTCAAGGATTTACCCGTGCAAGCGCCTGCCAAGAACTGCATGTAGTTACCCCACATCTCACGCTCTTTTTTAAGTTTTTGGGTGGTTTCTCAGTCAATTTTGGTTATTTTTGAATGGGAATTTCACGTAGTATAATGTCAGGATTAGCCCCATTATTTCTACAGTCAATCCCCCTTATTATTAAGCTATTATTAACCTTAAAAAAGTCTCCTTTAGTCCTTAATATTATTGTTTTATACGCATATACTCTCTTTTTGTCTTTTTCTTTAATTTTGATGGATTTCCCTTATTATTTCAGGATTTTGGCGGTTATTACTCTTCTAATTATGTCATGGGTTACTGGGAATGTTGATGGGCATGTTTATTAGTTGTTTAGAGGCGTCATTAACTGTGTATTGGGTGGTACATCAAGGGAATCATTGGGGAACTTATTGTGTATAAAAGGAGGAGGTTTTTGGGTTGTATTTCTTCATTCTTTATCATTACAATTAACCAATATAACCAAACCAATTACAATACATATCAATTAGTACTTTTATAAGACTTTTGAATAGTATCTGAATTTATATAATCTATTTTTCTACCAACTATAAAGATTGTAAGCCATATATAAGAATAGTGAGAATTATATTACTGAGACCTTTATATTTGATTATATTTTATAACTTAGTGGATTAGAGCTACAGTATTCATATAGGACCATTAAAATCTTCTAGACAACTGATTATTCAAGCTAGTTCACGTCCTTGTACTTGACCCTAGCCTGACAGGTTAAGCTAATTTACATCTCATGATCTTTTACAAGTCCAAGTTCATTGGTCCCATGTGCAAAAGCCATTGGTAATGCTTTAATTAAGTGCGAAATATTTTTTTTCTCAGTTTGACTTATCTGAGTTCCAAATGATGCTTTTGAGATTCATATTTCCAGAATTTCCATGTCACTGGATTTTCTTCCTTTACAAGGAATATCTATTACTGACTCAATGTGTAAGACTGTGTTAAAAGAATTTATTGTAAATTTTCTTTTAGCATTCATGAAAATTGTAAAATTATTATAAGCAGGGTTTAATTTCACACTAAACCATGTCAGAATGTCATTACCATTGATAAAACAGCTACTACAATTAGTATTATCCAACACCACAAAGTCACAAGTTACTCTAACATAACCATGTTGATGATTAAAGAAAAAAGCAGCTTTGTATCTACCAATAGGGTGTAGTACTGATCCAAAACCTCTCCATTTTTACACTGAAGGGATTCAAGATTTTACTTATAATCACTATCAATTTTATTTAATGTATATGCAGAAACAACAGAACCAGCAGCTCCTGTATCCAATACTTTATTTACAGTCTCTCCAGAAATTATTTCTGGAACCTTGATAGGTGTCATTCTTAATTTGTTAGCTTGTATATCCTTTATGATTTCAGCATCTTCAAAACTCATTAATGATACATTTGAGTCCATAATTTATATTAGATTTTAAAAGATGGAAAAATCATCTTAAAACATACAGACCTCATTTTCATCACTATATGAGATATTGCTGTCATAATCATTTGAATGTTTACTTTTTTCTGTTTCATTTTCAGATTCTTTATTATTTTCAACAATATTTATGTTTTTCTCAAATTTTTTACCTTTAAACAAAGGCTTATTACACTTATAACAAGTATTTGTCTCATACTTTGTAGGTACTACAGATGCAGTAGATTTTTTCTGCTTTTCCTACAGTTTTTTTGAATTCTGATTTCTTACACGCTCATTATTTTGTTTATAAGTGGTGTACCTTGCTTCATACTAGTGATTTAATAATATTTAATTACAAATATTAATAAATTCAAAGTATTCATTAACCATTATTTTTCTAGCTAAAACAACGTCTCTGACAGATATAGGTAATTTATATATTATTTTATTTTTCCGTAAGTTAAAATCCATATTTGGCTCAATGGCTTTTAATATTTTATTTAAATTCATTTGAAATACCATAGGTCTGTCACCATTCAATGGATTATACCTTTTTTATCATTTAATCTTTGCTCAGTTAGTCTGAATTTAGAATCTACAAATTGTTTTTCAATCAGTTGTTTCCATTCAGCCCAAGAGAAATATTTACCCTCACTTAATACAGCTTCAAACCATAATAAAGAAACATCCTTATATAATGAAATTAGGTTTGATTTTATTTCTTCATCTGGTAACTAATATGAGAATTGTAAATTGTCAATTCTTTGAATAAAATGTTGCCAATCAGAGCTGGCTTCCCCATCATAAGTTGGGTACTGGTAATTTTTGGCCAATTCATCTGATTGGATTTAATCTCAATAATCTTGGGAAAATTTAATAACTCATTTAATTTAGATAAATGGCCTTGTATTTCCTTGTGTACTTATTTGTGACTTACATTTGTTATTTCAGATTTGACACTTCCACCAGATGTTTTCATTTTTGGTGGTATTGGGAATGATTGAGATTCATTTTTTCAAATTAATGGATTATTATTATACTGTGTATAATTATTATTATCCTGATTCATTAGTAGATTAGCAGTTTCAATCTCAACCTTAGTTAATCTTTGTAACAAATCAGAGACACTTTTATTTGCTTGTGCAAAAGATTAATTTGTTCTTAATTAAAATTTCAATAAATGTGCTTCATATAGTTTTTCTAACTCACTAGGAGCAAGCCCTGATTTTTCAAACTTTTGCTTTGGCTTGTAAGGGTGATTTGAAGTGGTCTGATGAGGGGGTGGATCCTTGTTGCAGTTGTGACTGGCCCACTGTTGGTGAAACCAATCCCATTTCTATTTCTCCACCAGAATCTTTTCCTGAGACTGATTTGATTCTCCTTGGATAGGGGGTGGCTGGTTAAGCTGTACTCCCTTCATCTCTGAAAGAGTTTGGTTTAGTTTCTGGAATCTTATCCTGCAGTTGGTTTCCACCTTTTCCACACTGTTTATGATAGAAGATTTTGACTCCTCCAGCTTCAGAAAATGTTTTCCAAAGTGGGAAAGTTAATCCTGAAGAGGAGGTTATGTCTTCTTTATAGTTATCTTTTTTAGAAGGGCATCCTTTTCTTCTATTCTCATTTTTTCTAGCTGTGGGTAAGACTGACCTTCCATAGTGATGTCCTGGTACATTGTTTTTGGCTTTAGACCTAGTATTAAAAGCATGTTTATTGCTTACATTGTTCAGTGGAGAATTCATAATTTCTGAAATAACTATTTTTTATGTCTAAAAAAGGAAAAACCTGCATGTTAATCAGTAGAAAAAATATTAGCAATAAAAATACTAATGAAAGTGCTGGAGCTTACCCTGAATTTCTATTTTTATTTATTTAAATAAAATGTAATAAAAATTCAAAAATATTTGTTAAAAATTAAATAATAAGTTTAAATAGACCATTTATAAGGGTGAATAACTAGCTTACAAAGCTTTAACTACATACCAATTTAATTGGGTGATATATTGGTGACCAAATACCAAGTGAAATTGGGGTTTTATTGGGTACAGTTACTACAGTAAATACCTAATTTTTAATTTTAAAAATTAGTAAATTTATTTTAAGGGTTCTTTTGCACAATAACTGAGTTATTATTATCCACTAATTCTCTTCATCCCCAAATATTTGGTTTATATGAGCTATTCTAGAGTAGAAATCATGTCCTAAGGCTTATACTAAATAATAAGTAATAATTAAGGAAAGACCCCCAATTGTAAGTGTATGCTAGTATCTACTTATGATTTAATAGTAAATATTCATGGTTCAAATAATTATTGATAAATTATTTAGTGATTAAACGTCAGGGGAAGACTAATAAAATAGTTATGCTCAATGTTAACTCACAATATTTGGATTGGTGCACACTAGTGGTGGAAAATAGGTTAAGAAAATATATTAATAGCTAATATAAAGATAATATCAATTTATAAATTCTTTATAGTATACTTCTATATATTAATAATTGTTTTAAAATTTTCATTTGAGTTTTATTAAGTAAGTGATGTCCTATAATCCATCAAATACTCCCTTACTTATACCAAAATCCACTGGGGTGCACAGACCTTCCATCCAGATGATGTCACTACTCTCTCCATAAATTACAGCAATTTGAGGGCCAATTTTCTCCCAATGTTGTCTACATAAAGCAGTTTCAACACTTAGACCTCCAGAAAGGACCCTCCATCACAATTAATGATGTCATAAACCCATACCATAAATAGAGAAAACAGATAAAAGTGGATAACATAAAGAAACAGGTAAAATAACTCATCCAAAGAGTATATAATGAAACAAAAAGCATATAAAGGAAAAAAATCAACTTTACAAGCCCCCAATAACATCTTCAAGCATTCATATCAACCCAGTAATCATATCCCAACCCATAAATCAGTGAAAATCTATTAAAGGAAGCAGATTAAGTTGTCCAAACTGGATATATGCACCTGAAAAAGGTGTATATGCTTATTTAGGCATTTTGAGTCCATTGAATACATCCATATGACCTAAAATAAGCAGAAAAATAAATCTTATAGGCTATTAAGAGGTTAAAACCCACTTATAGACCTACATATACATAATATAACTACATATTTCACTGAATATGAGGTTTATGCATACATATAAGCTTATGTATGCCTGAAATTACTCAATATCACTTAAGATAAGTATATTATGACTCCATTAAAACCTTAATAAGTATTATAAGGCCATGGGTAAGCTATTTAATCTTATATAAGTCATTTAATAGTTTGATGAATATATATATAAGCATAATAACCATATATGTACATATTATAACCATAATAGGGGGTATCAAAGTTATAAATATGAAATTATTTAAAAGGAATCTTACAACACATAAAGAAAGCCACAAACTTGACATTAATTCTCAGTAGAAAAGTGTTTTGGGGGCACAATATGGCAGATTTAAAAAACATAATCATGGATGATTTGATGGAAAAAAAGAGGTATTGTGAAACGGAGAATCTCTAACTTTGATACCCCCTAATTTCTACTTATAAGACTGATGTATTTAAGGTTATCTTATTTTTAGAATATGAAATACTAAGTCCTGGGTATACCTAGGCTTACAAGATATATGCCCCTGAAAAAGGTGTATGTGTTTGTGTAGGCATTGTGAGTCCATTGAATACATCCATATGACCTAAAATATGCAGAAAAATAAAGCTTATAGGCTATTTAGAGGTTAAAACCCACTTATAGACCTATATATACATAATATAGTTACATAAACTATGGTAAATCAGGGGGTGAACAGCTAGCAGTTCCATCTCTTTGAAACTTTTAGGAAGATGTTGGGAAAAAATTGGGGAAATGTTGTGAAAGTTATAGGAAACTGTGTAAAAATTAGATGAAAAAAGTTTGAAAAAAAAGTTGGCCCTAAATTGAGTCTCAATCTATTGCTTTTTGAGAAGAGCTTTGTAATCAATTTGAGCATCAGTTGGACCAAATTTGAGGAATGTTTGAGCCGCAACACTTAACATACCATAATATTCAATTTTATATCTGGATCCATTTGATGTTGGGAGGTCAGGTTTGATATTAGTAGAAATATCTTAAAAGACACATAGTATACTAGGTCTGGAGTATTATTTCAATTATAATTTATATTTCCACAAATAAATAAAAAAGCATACTATTTAAGTCCTTTTTAAACATTTTATTAATAAAAATATAACTCTGTAAAAATATTTGTACATAATTTTAAATTTTCTAGACAAAAGTTAATATTGAGCCCTTATTAATAGTAATATCATATTGTTCCTTGAAATAAAAATTATAAGACAATGTTCAAAAAAGTTAATGTAGGAGAAAAAAAATATATATACATTTTATAAGGGGAAAAAATAGTAATCTATTTTTTTCCATTGATGCTATTTAAAAAACTAATTTTAATATATTGGCACAAAACTTAGGCTTTAAAATAATGAACTTCCTTCAGTTATCTATCTGTATTTAGTTATTATTAAAATGTGAGTCAACATTAATTATTAGCATACATGAAAAATTCAATTTTGAATATTCATCCAATATTATATATATTCTCTAATTTATTCTCTTTCAAAAATTTATTCTCATCCTCTCTTTCTTTAAACTACCACCATCATCATAAAATTTATTTAATTAAAATGAAAAATTTAAGATGCATTGGAAAATTCTCTTTAAATTTTAAACCTATTTTTCCAAGGGAAAGATCAGTATTTGATGAAGTCTCCACTCCAGTTATTATGCAACAAGGAAGATCTTTAGTTTATATTTTTGGATTATTCAAAAAAGGAGAAGCAACAACTATTGGTGAACTTTCTAACAAGCAGAGCTGCTAAATTGGACAACTACTTATAGAAATTAGATCAGGATCTCAAATTTTAACTGAGGAAAGGGCTTTAAATCCCCAAATACCTTATTATTTATGCTCTTACTTGGTTCTACTTTTAAACAGGCTGTATAGAATTTGTGGCCTCCTTTTTTTTATGACTGATTATATTAGTAAGGCTAAAGAAGTATTTATAAACGCTGTAGACAATCCTATAGTACTAGCTATAGGCCTTGAACAAGGGAGTTGGAGTAAAACTGGAGAGAAAAACCCCTGTCCCTTTGAGAAATACCAGGTGAGATTTATTTGCTACAGTAAATTAGAGACTTTTACTATATCCCTTCCAACACACTTCTTGACTGCTTAACAATTCAAGACAGTAGCCAATAGCAGAAAAATGTGAACCAAAGAACCAGAAAACCTGAAATGAAGAAAGATCCACACCAGAAAGCCAAAACACTGTGCACTTGCTGCACAGAAAACAGCAATAATACTTGATGCAGGTTGAAAAGCTACACCAGAGAAATCAGTTACTAAAGTTGAGTTAAATGAATAAATAACCTTGCAGCAAACACAGCCAATTGTGGCCAAAAAATAGTGAAAACTGAGTGAGAAACAATAATATAATTACCAGATGGTTGTATGATAATTAAAGTTTCCCCAAACTGTCTTATTAAGTATGTACACACAGACCACCTCTAAAAAATCCATGCACAGCAACAAATTTGGCGCTTCTAGCAGCCAAATTGAATAAAAACCCTCTAGAAGCGCTCCCCAGCCCTCTATCACCAAGGCGGGCGGCCCACCTAGAAGCAGCCAGACCTCCCTGAAGCCAGAAAACTACCAAAAACCCCCAATAAAGCCCAAAATACTTAGAAAAATCAACCACAACTACTAAAACCCTTAAAACACAAAATTAAGCTATGACAACATTGCAAAATAATATATAGAGCCAAATTAGCTCTACTTAATGGTACTAAGCACTTACCCCTAAAAATTAAGGTTAGCACATAAAACATGAAAAACAAAATTAAACAGCTATCTTATAAAATTGAAAAATGAGCAAATGACCCTTTAAAACTTAGAATATGAAAAATGTCAAGAAGACATAAAATATAGAGAAAAGCCGGGGCTATCCAATGGTAGTACCCACATACCCATAGTCCCAATACTTACTGAATAAAACTAGAAAAACACCCAATTATTCAACCAATGTCAATTAAGACATACCAAAATAGTGCCAAATAGACCAACAAAGGCCTCTGCTAATGTTGGAAGACCACATCCTCCCTCAATATGAGAGTGTGCACATTATCCTTTTACAAAAACCACCATGTTCACACATTTTTCAAAATACATCTCTGAAATGGGTCCCTGTTAATACTGTATTGACCATAACCTCATATGTACCATAACACCACCAATCCATCCATATAGAACTGCTTGTGACTCCTGCTATTCCAGAAAGAAATCTTTCTCCCAACCTGGTCTATTATCATCTGTAACACATTCACCTCCCCCTCAACCTGGACCATCTTCCAGAAAAACCAAAAGATCTAGGCCTTCCATCTTGATACCCAGATTAATCAACAAGTTACACCCTTCCAAAAAGAGTGACAACACCACTACAGCCACTAGCTCTACCATACCTGGTCCTCCTGATAGTAAAACCAATGCTTCTCCATACTGAAATTTAAGCTGATGAATTTCCAGTTCATTCCCATCCAGAAAGTGATGATGACAATGTGGGTAACATTGAAACACCACCACCAAAACAATTGCCCACTATCAAGGACAAATTCCAACAACACTCTTCTCAACAAAAAATCTCATTCTAAACTACTTCCAATCCACTCCTTCCAAAGATCCACAGGAAATTGAGAAAAGAAGACACCTCATCCACCAGTTCAAGACAAATACTTAACACTTTGTTTCATCTCAGAATTCTCCTCTGTAATTGATTCTTGCCTGAAATTCTTGACTTAGAAATAAAAAAAATTGACCACTTTCCAGAATTTCTGAATGTAGCCAACCATAAAAAAAACTCCTCAGTTAAAAGTCTTGGGGGACTCATCCTCAGTTTTAAGTCTTGGGAAACTAACAGCCCTCATTTTATAGTCTTGGGGGACTCAAAACTAAATCATAAAGACAGAACCAGAGATCAAACCATTAAAGACCAAAGAAAATAAACTAAAATTATAGGTTAACTGTTCCACAGAGCAGCCAGCTCATCAGTTACCCCCACACTTACCTTAACTAAATTCAGAGACTCCCCCTTTAAATGCAGTCTGCCAGAATTACACCAACATCACATTATCAGTTTATAGTCCTGAAGGACTCAACCATCAAACCATCCTCAGTTTATAGTCTTGGGGGACTATACAATTCTTCAGTTTAAAGTCTTGATGGACTGACCACAGTGTTCAGTTTAAAGTCTAGACTGACTTTCCACACTTTGCATAAAAAGGACAGAGCCAATTCCATGCACAATACTCTGCAACCACCCTACTGAAATTCCACATTATCTTCATCATCTACACATCACTCATAAAATTTTTCTTTTATCTATTTTCTCTTCATTGTTGTCTCATCACAGATAATGGCCAGATGCCCAGATCTTGACCCATCAACCTTCCTTGTTTCACTTCTCCCAAGGACTATGCTTACAAACATTGTAGCCACATGTGCAGACCTTGCACTTTCAATCTTCCAACTCCTGAAGCCAAGCTCTAAAACAGGGCCTGTGATTCTTGCAACTCCAAAAAGACAAAGTGTGACAGAGACCCCAATTATCCTATACCACCACATTCACGCTCACAAAAATACATCTCTAGATCTCCTACCAGATCCCCAGAACTAAATCCTGCTTTCTCTTCTTTATCTTCAGCTCCATCCAGAAGATCACACCTCTCTTTCCCTAAAACACTCTCCAAAAGACCATCTCTATCATCTCAATAAACAGCCTTTTTCTCAGAAAATTCATTTAAAACAGCTTCAAAATCAGCTCCCAGTCTTCTAGACCACATCTAGGTGGCCCGCCAGCCTTTCTGGAAAGAAAAAAACAAGCTCAAAACCTCCAAATTCAGCCAGAAAACAACCACAATCCAGCAGTAAACACCAACAAATGCATGAAAAAACTCCTTGTGCTCCCAGAGCAATGAACTCAACCATTTTTTCCTCTAAAAATTCCAAAAATTCCAAAACTTCTAGAAGACCTTCCAGAGGACCTCAAGAAGACACCAGAGTACCCAACACTGCTCCCAAACAAAAATCTCCCTCTCAATCAAGAAGAGTTAACTACACCTCTCCTCTGCCAGCCAATTACTCCTATGAAAGTTCCATTTCTTCCAGATCTTTATCCAGAAGATCCTAATCAGATTTCAGGTCACCTTCTCCTGGTCCATCCTACAACAACCTTAGTACTCCACCACCAGTATCCAACCAAACTAATCCAAGCAACAATATCAACAACAAAAATAACAGACCTGCTGCTCCAACCCAACAACAGGAAAGTCCTTCTTCTAGTTCATATTCTCAACACCATTTAGAGGATGACCATGAAAATTTCTACCTACATCTGGTTGATCTTGCTACTACATCCATTCAACATCCTTCAACAGTCCAGATTCTGGCCGCTTACAAATTTGAAAAGCTTCCAATCTGTAAGTACCAAATTAATAAATCAAATTTCTTCAAGAGAAAGCAATTACTGATCCAATTCTTGTGTTTAGTTGGTATCCCCCCTCCTGAAACTGCAATTTGGATTGTCCAACCTCTAGAAAACAAATTGACGCTGGATTACGCCAATATGAAGCAACACCTAAGTATGATGTGTTCAAACATGCCTAAAGGCTTTGCTCTTCATGTTCTGTTGAATGAATTTGAAAAGAATCTGAGGAAACAGCTTCTTGATTACCACTAGAAGATGTCTAGAATAATCAAGCACACCTTCCAAAACTCCATCCCAGCCTCTTCTACTTCATTCCAAAGATTACCTTCTAATCTGTTTCCTGACCATTACAACCCATATACTATTTCCAGTCACCTACAATACAAAGAACACAGTTCTTCCTCCAATCCTAACAAAAAGCAAAAAAGCCAACATAATCTGGACCAACCTCCAGAAGCTTCTTCTTCCCAAAATTAAACAAAAAAAAGAAATTAATAATTCACTAAATAGAGAGAAAAATAATAATTAGCAGATATATATATAAATTTTTTTTTATATTTATATTTATATCTATATTCACCATGCAATATGGGGGGCAGACTTGCTAGCAATTACACAACATTGAACCTTAATTCATATCTTTTTTAGACCACATTGAATTAGTGATGAAAACACCAAGAAAAAAAATTGACATTCTTGTGAACTCAATATGAATACAACTTGAACATTTAATGAAGCATAGGTAATAATACTTTGAACAAATATTGAGATATGAAGAATGAGATTTTTTTATAGAAATTTTAATAAAGTGCAGACTACACTCAAATTAATCTGAAAAATACATATTTTAAACTATTTAAGCAGTTTCTTTGCAATTAAAAAAATAACACAAATGTATAGATCCGACAAGATACCATCTGACATTATTGTATAATTTTCTTTGGCCAGAAATACATGGAGAAACTACAATTTGAAATAAATCAATTTGTTCATGAATAGTTATTTTGTGCATTTATATTATTTATTGTATTGTTTTCAAGAATTGAAAAAATTATATACTTATTTTATGACTAGATAATATTAAATATTATAAATCATTAAAATATCTAAAGAAGGTGAAAAAATCTTAAAAATGATGTTACAAACACTTTACTTAGACATATAATTTTCAAATTAAATTGACATACTATATTTCACTATTAAATAAAAAAAATTTCATACTAATATTTATTAAAATTTATTTCACCTCTTCTTCAAAATTTTCAAAATATTAAAATGTAGATTTTTATTTAATTTAAGTAAATGAAGAGAATAACAGTATAGGAGTTGTGGATTCTTAGGATTCAAGAAATTTCTATTCCCACTCTTTGTAACATATTTTATATATTTTATAGTTTTTGTATATTTATTTTTTATTACTATCTTCTTTTATCTTCTTTTTTTACTCCCTCTCAAGAGTACCCCACTTTTTTACCTTTGAAATATTTCTTTATCCGCACCTCATCTTTCTTCCCAACCTTTTCACTCCCTTTGTCATCATTTTCAAACCCTATCCACATTTGCCTCTCCCTCTCCACACCTTTCTACCCCTCTCCACTCCTCTCCTTCCAGTTTTCTTACCTCCCCATTTCTCCCTAACACTTTATTTTTATATACAGAAATAGGGACTGAGTTGAAAGGGAGGAAATTGGGGTTCAAGGATTGTGGAGGAAAGGCAAAGGGGAGGAATGGGGCTAAAAGGGTTGGGGAGGCTGAACAGAGGGGTGAGAAAGGGTATATGGGGTAGCGAAAAGGTTGGGAAAGAGTTTGAAGGGAAGATTAAGGGTTCCGAGGCATTTTGAATGAAGAAAAGGGTCAGGGTAGGTTGAGAGGGGTGAAATGGGGATCAAAAGAGGATGACATAAAATTTGACTGGGAGAATAGCAAAGGGGGTGGGGAGGGAAGACAAGCATATGTTGATAGAATTAAAAGGGATGGAGATTGGTGAAACAGAGTGTGAAAATAGGAGGATGAACTCTGTTCTTTGGGCAAAGAACAGAGTTCACTTCCATAAAATATTAGCTGAAACATAGTTTTCAATTTAGTAAAAACAGTTGTAGGTGATAGAAAAAGTCACTGATTTTTTATAAATGCAATCTGAAAGTTTTAAATAAAATTATTGTATTTAAGAATTGTGATATTGTCAATCTATTTTTATTGATCAACTTAATTTAATAAAGTATTATTTATATAATCTGCATCAAAAAATACTGTGCATTGAGTAGACTCATGGAATGATTTTTTCAGGCTTCCATTTAGTTATCCTCACACTTTCACCATGTTTTCAATATAGATCCATTATAATTTGTGTGATACTTCAAGTGAAAATTCAGTATTACTTCAGTCTGAGTTCCATCTGTTTTCCATCTGACTTCAAGTTAAGGACTTGCTAGCAAGTCCCCCCCAAATATTGTGTGGTGATTTATTTTTATATTTATATTTATATTTATATTTATATTTATATTTATAATTATATTTATATTTATATTTATATTTATATTTATATTTATATTTATATTTATATTTATATTTATATTTATATTTATATTTATATTTATATTTATATTTATATTTATATTTATATTTATATTTATATTTATATTTATTTTAATTTTAATTTTAATTTTAATTTTTTTACTTAAACTACTAACATACTAAAAAAAACTTGAAAATAATTAAACAAAATTACCCAAAAAATATGAGAGCTGAAAAATTAAAATGAAATGAATGATAATAAGATGAGATAAAAAATAATTACAAATGGTATCCCCCAGCCAATTGATGAGCTGAGCCCCTGATACCTTAACCACATTCAAGCCCACCTTGATGTGGATAAACCATTAAATAATTTTTAAATGAATTGAGATAAAAATAAATTAAGAAAAAATATATCAATAAAGAAAAGATGAAATGAATATAAATCAAATCAAATAATAAAAAATGAGATAGAGATAAATAGAAAATAGCATTGCCTGGCCAATTGATGAGCCTTTCCCAACCAATGCTTTCCCACATCCAGGTGGCCCTGATGTGGTGATACCATATAATATAATTTGTGATTTTTCTGCTGTAGAAAATCCTATATTACTAGCTATAGGCCTTGACCAAGGGAGTTGGAGAAAACTCAGAGAGAAAATCCCCTGTCCCTTTAGAAAAATAAAGTGAGATTTACCTGCTACTGTAAATTAGTTCCTGTTTGATAAAGCACCTTTTCCAACACACTTGACTGCCTGATCAGCTAAGAAAGTAGTCTCCAGACAGAATACCAAACCAAAGAACTGAAATGTATACCAATTTCCAAACCAGAGAAAGAAACGATACTGGATGTAGGTTTCAAATCCACACCAGAGACAGAAATAATACTAGATATAGCTTGCAAGACTATACCAAAGAAACTAGTTTCCAAGTTAAGTTAAATGAAGAACTCACCTTGCAAAGAACACAGCCAATTTTGGCCAAAAAACAGTGAAAACTGAGTGAGGAACAAGGATATCACCTCCGGATAGTTTTATGATAATTAAAGTTGCTTCAAACTGTCTTTTTCATTATATACACACAGACCACTATCTAAGAGCCCATGCACACCAACAAAATTGGGGTTTCAGAGCGCCAAATTTCATAAAAACCCTCTAGAAACGCTTCCCAGCCTTCTAGCACCAAGGAGAGAAGTTGGCCTGACATTGAAAGGCCTTCCTGAGGCAGCCAGACCACCCTGAAGCCAGAAAACCACCGAAAACCACCAAAAATACCCAAAATACTATGAAAAATCTACTACAACTACTACAACTTTTAAAACACATAATTAGACTATAACAACAATGAGACATGAAATAAAAAGTCCAGCTCCATAGAAAGTCCACTCCAAGGTATTTATCGATGGGTGGGCTCCCTCCAATAATTAAACATGATGGAAGACCACCAGTGATCCACAACCAATGCAAATAGTCCAAGGAAGCCATTCCTAAGCCAGTTTAAAGCCATAATGGACTTGAAACCTGAATAACAAAAACCAGAACTAGGATTCAACTAGGACAAACAAAAATACTTGAAACAGACATTATGGGGTAAATTTTCTATAGAGAAGCCAGCTCACCAGTTACCCCCACACTTTCAAAAAAAAAATCTAGAAGCCCCCCCTCGGATCCTTCTAACAAAATACACAACATCCAACACAATAAACCAAAACCAATAAGAGTGAAGAGTCCAGCACTTAAAGACCAAAAGAATTTCCAGTTTAAAGTCATAGAGGACTAAAGCCTGTGAAGAGAAACCAATACTAGGGTTCAATTAAATTAAGAGAAGGGGTTGGAAACAGACAATATGGGGTAACTGTTCTACAGAGCATCCAGCTCATCAGTTACCCTGTCAGCCAGGCTGCTAGAATTACCCAGTAAAATAATTAATTATTTACTGGGATGAAGCCACACCTTATTACTTTTACTTTTATTAATTAAAATACATTTACATAAAATTTACCTATAATAAATTGAATAATTACAAAAAGGTAAATTTAGTGAATAATTAAAATAAATATTAAAATGTCCCTTATATTTTTATGTTCTACACCGTGCTCAATGACAGGTTAAAAGAAAAAAAATTAATATTAAAATAAGAATTTAAATTGAAATAAAATTTAATATTAAATTAAAAATGAATATATAAAAAAAATTCAAATTACTTATTTAGAATTGACATTTAAAATAAATTTAAATAAACTAATATAATTCTGTCATATACTGTAAATACACTTTTCTAACACCTTCATTTTGGAACAGCCTTATTATTTGAAAATGTGTTTCTGGAATATTCCTTTTCTTCTATCATAAAACGGTGTAGACAATCCTATAGTACTAGCTATAGGCCTTGACCAAGGGAGTTGGAGAAAAACCAGAGAGAAAATCCCCTGTCCCTTTAGAAAAATAGAGTGAGATTTACTTGCTAAAGTAAGTTGGTTCCTGTTTTGCTAAAGCTCCTTTTAAACACACTTGACTGCTTGATGAGCCAAGAAAGTAGTCACCAGATAGACTACCAGACCAAAGAACTGAAATGTAGAACAAAGTCCACACCAGAGACAGCAAAGATACTTGATTTAGGCTGCAAATCCACACCAGAGACAGCAATAATACTTGCTATAGCTTGCAAGACTATAACAGAGAAAACAGTTGCCAAAGTTAAGTTAAATGAATAACTTACTTGCAACAAACACAGCCAATTGTGGCCAGAAAACAGTGAAAACTGAGTAAGGAACAATGAGATCACCTCCGGATGGTTGTATGATGATTAAGGTTGCCCCAAACTGTCTTATTCACTATGTACACACAGACCACTAACTAAGAGCCCATGCGCACCCACCAATCTGGCGCCTGTACCTGCCAAATTGCATAAAAAACCCTCCTGGAGCGCTCCCCAACCTCCTAAAACAGAGGCGGGCGGGCTGCCCGACGTCGGAGATGCCGCCTGAAACCAGAAAACCAATAAAAACCACTAATCTACTTAGAAAAATTAGCTACAACTACTAAAACCTTTAAAACACGGAATTTCACTATAACAACATTGTGACATGAAATATAGAGAAAAATTAGCTCTATCCAATGGTACTAAGCACTTAACCCTAAGACTTAAGGTTAGCCCGTAAAACACGAAAAACAAAATTAAACAGCAATTTTTTATAAATGAAAAATAAGGAAATGACCCTTTAAAACTTAGAATATGAAAAATGTCTACAAGACATAAAATATAGAGAAAAACCAGGGCTATCCAATGATAGTACCCACATACCCGCAGACCCAATATCCACAGAATAAAACCAGAAAAATACCCAATTCCTTAACAGATGTCAATTAAGACATGCACAAACCGCGCCAAATCACACAAAAAAGGCCCCTGCCAATGTTGGAAGACCACATCCTCCCTCCAATTGAGAATGTCCGCATTCTTTCTTCATCCAACCACCATGTTTAACCTCCTTTCCAAATCTGCCTCTGAAATGGGCCCCTGCCAATACTGCATCAATAATAATTTAATCTGCGCCATAACACCACCTGTTCATCCATACAGAACATCCTGCGATGTCTGTCACTCCAGAAAGAAGACCTGCCACAGACCTGGTCCACTTTCTTCTACAACAGATTCACCTCCGCCTCAACCTGGTCCTTCTTCTGCCAGCACCAAAAGATCTAGGCCATCCATCCTGATACCCAGATTAATCAAAAAGCTCCACCCTTCCCAGAAGAGTGCCACAACCCATAAAACAACTAGTTCCCCCATCCCTGGTCCATCTGATGGTAAAGAACATTCATTACTTCCTTCAACTTTAAAACTGATAACCTCAAAGTTCCTCCCTCTTCTGAAAGTGATGATAACAATGTAGGATCCATTGCACCAACAACACCAACGCACTTGCCCACTATCAAGGCCAAGTTCCAACAACACACATCTCAACAGAAACAACTTCTGCTTCACTACTTCCAAAACACTCCTGCTAGAGATCCACAGGACATTGAGAACAGAAGAAACCTCATTCACCAGTTCAAAGCTAATTCTGAACACTTCATTTCATCTCTTGATTCCCTCTGTAAATCCACTAGTACTTGAGTCTGATTCAGAAAAGTAAAATTGACCACACCCTCTATAGGATGTAACCACAAACAACCCTCAGTTTTAAGTCTTGGGGGACCATCCTCATTTTATAGTCTTGGGGGACTCAAAAACCCTCAGTTTAAAGTCTTGGGGGACTCAAAAACCTAAATAGTAAACCCAGAACCAGAGATCAACCACATTAAGACACAGAGAAAAAACTAAAATTCTAGGGTAATTGTAAATAGAGCAGCCAGCCCATCAATTACCCCCAAGCTTGCCTTTGCTTAATTTGAAGGCTCCCCCTGTGGATACCCTCCACCAATCTTCAAAACCTACTCCAACAACAAAAACTTTTCCCTCAGTTTATAGTCTTGGGGGACTTACAACCCTCAGTTTAAAGTCTTGGGGGACTAACACAGTGTTCAGTTTAAAGTCTTGACGGACTAGTCTTGATAAAATATTGAAAACAGCCAGTTTAAAGTCTTGGAGGACTAACAGAAACCAGATTTCAGTTTAAAGTCTTGATGGACTACCTTGATACCATAGATTTTTCATTTTAGAGTCTTGATGGACTACCGGAATTTTGCATAAAATAGACGCAGCCAATTTCATGCAGAACACCTCTACCTTCACTTAATCATCTACCCATCACTGACAAAAATCTCCTCCTATCCCTTTTCATCATCTTTTCTCACCACAGATCATGGCTGGATCACCTGATGTTAACCATTCTACTCTCCCTTGCTTCACTGCTCCCAAGGACTATGCCTGAAAACAGTGCATCCACATGTGCAGACCTTGCACATTCACTCTTCCAAATCCTGAATTCAAATTCTACAACAGGGCTTGTGACTCTTGCTATTCCAAAAAGAAGAGATGTGACAGAGACAACAACTACCCTATTCCTCCGCCTTCTCCTTCTCACAAATACATCTCCAGATCCCCTACCAGATCCCCAGAACTTGGTCCTTCCTCTTCCTCTCTATCTTCTGCTCCTTCCAGAAGATCCAGAAGCTCAGCTTCCTGCACTCTTCCTAAAAGACCAGCCTTAGCTTCCCAAGAAACTGCTTTTATCTCCGCCAAATTAGCTCCAAAAGCTTCAAGATCAACTCCCAGTATTCTAGACCACGTCCAGGCGGCCCGCCCGCCTCACCAAAAAGTGAAAATCAGGGCCAAAACCTCCAAAAACAGCCAGAAAACAGCCAAATTCATACAGACAACAACAACAACTCAACCCAACTACCTCCTACTGCTCCCAGAGCAATGCAATTCACCCTTCCAAAGTCCAAAAGCACCAAAATTTCCCAGATTTCCAAAAGACCTGCCAGAGAATCCCAAGAAGAAACCAGAACACCACACATTGCTCCACAACAACAACTTCGTCCCCAACTAAGACAAAGAAACTACACCTCTCCTCTGTCAGCCAGCTACTCTTCTGACAGTTCTATCTCTTCAAATTCTCCATCCAGAAGAGAGAAGTCTGCTTCCAAATCCCCCTCTCCTGCTCCATCCTTTAACAACCCTGGTACTCCATCACCAGCACCTCCTCCAGCTGAATCCAACAGAAATAATAACCACAACAACAACAACAATCCCACTGCTCCAACTAAGCCCCAGGAACATCAGCATCCCAGTTCACCTTCTCAAGATCCTTCAGAGGAAGACCATGAGAATCCATATCTTTCCCTAGTTGATCCTCCCACTATAACCATTACAAAATTGTCAGAGATCCAAATCCCAGCTGCTTAAAGATTTGATGAGCTTCCAATCTGTAAGTACCAAATTAATTATTCCATTCCTAAACAAAAATAATTACTGATCCAATTCTTCTTGTCTAGTTGGCACCCCTCCTCTTGAATCTATTATTGGAGTTGGCTAACCTCTTGAAACTTCCTTGACCCTGGATTATGGAGACATGAAGAAACACCTAAGCACCATGTGTTCCAACATGCTAAAAGCCTTTGCCCTCCATGGACCTTTGAATGACTTTGAAAAATCCCTGAGAAAGCGCCTACTTGACAACCACTGGAAAATGTCTAGGATCATTAAACACACCCTCAAGCACTCCATTCCTGCCTCTTCTTCTTCCTCCTCTGAACTTCCCTCTAATCCAATTCCTGACCATTACAATCCCTATCATCTCTCCAGCAGGATGCACTTCAAGGAACACAGTGCTTCGCACAATCCCAACAAAAAACAAAAACGTCATCACAATCTGGACCAGCCTCCAGAAGCTTCATCATCCAGACAATGAGCTCCTGCAAAAAGATTAGAAAAAAAATAATAATATAAAACAATTAATAAAAATAATTTCAGAATTTTTTTTTTTGAGATGTCTACTAATATACTAAAATAAAAAAAATTAATAAATAAAATGAAATGAAATAACATAAATGAAATAAAATAAAATATAAAGAATAATACAAATTGTATCCCCCAGCCAATTGATGAGCTGATCCCCTGATACCTTACCCACATCCAAGTGCACCTTGATGTGGATACACAGTTAATTCTTTTAAATGGTTAACTGAAAACAAAATTAAAAAAATTTAGAAATTCAGAAGATAACAAAAATTATGAAACAACAAAACACATGAAATAAATAATAAATAAAAAGAAAAAAAGAAAATAGCATTGCCCGGCCAATTGATGAGCCTTTCCCCACCAATGCTTGCCCACATCCAGGTGACCCTGATGTGGTAACACCCTATATTTTTGATTTTATAATTTTAAACAACCCCCATTAAAATTAAAAGAAAAAAAGAGAAAAAAGAAAATAATCTAAAACTGCTATCTAGCAAAAAAAAACATAACTTCAAAATCAAAGACAGTCCAGCTCCATAGATGGTCCAATAAGGGAAAGTCCGATCCATAGAAAAGATCACTGGGTGGGCTCCCTCCAATAAGTAAAAATGATGGGAGACCACCATTGATCCACCACCAATCTAAAAGAACCAAAGATAAAGAAGCCAGTCCCAAACCAGTTTAAAGTCATAGTGGACTTGAAACCTGAATAATAAACAACAGAACTAGAATTCAACTAGGAAAAACAAAAGACTTGAGACAGAAATTCTGGGGTAACTGTTCTACAGAGCAGCCAGCTCATCAGTTACCCCCACACTTGCCAAAATAAAATCTAGAAGCGCCCCCCTGGGTACCTTCTAACAAAAACACAACATCCAAAACAAAAAAAACCGAAACCAATAAGAGTGAAGAGACCAGCACATGAAAACCAGAGGAAATTCCAGTTTAAAGTCATAGAGGACTAAAACCTGTGAAAAGAAACCAATACTAGGGTTCAACCAAATTAAGAAAAAAAGGGTTGGAAACAGACAATCTGGGGTAACTGTTGATAGAGCAGCCAGCCCATCAGTCACCCCCACACTTTCCAAGACAAAATCTAGAGGCCCCACCCATGGGTACCCCCTAACAAAAGTTTCCAACAAACAGATGCATAGCATCACCACAAAAAAAACCAAAATTAAAGAATGGTCCGTAGTTTATCCTCATTGCGGAGTCAATCTTCTTCATGCCTAGTGCCTCTGGGATAAAACCTCTTCACTTGGTCTGCAGCCACCCTCTTTTTCAAGACTGCACCATCCAACTCTTCCAAAACATAAGAACCTCCAGACGCCTGAGATCTGACTCTGTAAGGTCCATTCCATCTGTCAGAAAACATTTTGCCCCACTGACTCTCCAAACTTTTATTATACACCAAAACCAAACAACCAGGTTTTAATGGATTCCTGAGTCTATGAGCCAACTTCTTGTCCCAGTACCTGACTGATTGATTTCTAATCTTCATCATTCTAGAGTATGCCTTCTTTTCACATTCTTCTCTACATTCCAACTGTTGCATCCTGGCACAGAGAAAATCTTCTGTTGAGCGCACGTCATCCCAATCAATTCCAAGATAAGAGACAGCTTCCAAGTCCACTGGCTAAAACGCTTTCTGACCAATAATTAACTTATAAGGAGAATAGCCAGTTTTCCTCTTCACAGTGACCCTATCAGCAAATTAAACCAAGGGTAAATAATGCCTCCACTTTTAAGCACTATCTCCACACATCTTCACCAAAGCATTCTTGATAACTTGATGGCCTCTTTCAACCATACCTTCAGCTTCAGGATAATAAGGTGTAGCCACTCTAACTTTAGAACCAAAACTAGCCACAGCTTCTTTAAATTCGGCACCAAACTCTGGCCCTCCATCAACGGTCACCAACTTCATCAACCCATACCTATAAATACACTCCTTCTTCAAAAACTCTGCCACATTCTTGGCAGTCAAATTAACCAGAGGAACTTCCTCAACCCAACCAGACAAATCATCCCTGGAAACAATCAAGTATTTATACCTGCCCTCTTTAATATGGACAGCATCCAGACTGACCCTTCCAAAAACATTTGATTCACCAGTAGCACGGCCCACCTCTTTAAATTTCAAGTGACTTCTTCTTTGACATTCTTCACAAGATTGAACCCAACCCTGCACAGATAACTTCATACCTGGCCACCAAAATCTGTCTGCTACTCTTCTATAAGTCTCCCCAAAGCCTCTATGACCAAGGTCTTCATGCAAAGACTTCAAAACCAATTCTTGACCCTTCTTCTGAGTCACCACCACTTGAGGATTAGGATGTCTCCTCCTCATCAACCGCCTTCCTGACACAGAAAATTCAGGACTCTTCTTCTTGATTTTTAACCAAGTATCATCATCACAACTATCTGGCCTCTCCAAGGTCAACAGATAATCCACAAAACTTAAATAAAACCCAGACTGACCCCAGGTCTCATCTTCAAAATCCAACAGAACAACATCCAAGGGTACAACTCTGTCATCAAAATCACCAGTGTGAACATGAGCCAATTGATCAGCCCAACCAGGACACCAATCCTTAAATTTTGGCATGTCCTTCTCTTTCCATTGAACCTTGTGAGAATCTAGTTCACTAACAAAAACACCCTTTTCCAATTTTGAGCTGTCCCAAACAACAACTCCATCTTCATCAACAAAAACATCCTGATCACCAGAATCAAGATCAGATCCAGCCAGTTTAGCCTCTTAGGGGAGGTCAGAACAATCATCCAGTTTAGCCTCATGGGGGAGGACAGAAAAATCTTCAGCACCCTTTGTGCTGTCCCTAACCACTGGAACATCTTCGTCAAACTCTTCAGAATCAGAATCCTCATCTGTAGGTGGCCTCCTTGATAATCCATCAGGCATAGTAAAAGTTTTACCTGGTTTTTGTACCAGGTCAAAAGAAAAATGTTGAATAAATGCCACCCACCTAGTCATTGGAGCATTTGGAAGACTAGGTGTATTGATCATCTGAACCAAAGATTTTGCATCCACCTGCAGCTCAAAATGCTTCCCCCACAAAACCGTCTGTAGCTTCTTTAAAATTTTAGCTACGCCACACAATTCCAACTTAGGTTGAGAATACCTAGATTCCACCTCATTAAACACCACAGACTCATAACTTACTGGCCTGACCCTCCCAGTCTTATCCTCCTGAGACAAAACAGCACCAGCAGCAATATAACTTGAGTCCACTGCCAGATAAATTTTTCCAGCACCAGCACCATAATCCAACTTGTGAAGAACAATATCTTCACCAACAACCTTTTTCAATTTCTGAAAAGCCTCTTCACACTCTTCAGTCCATTCCCAATCTGAATCTTTTCTGGTCAACCTCCTTAAAGGTGAAGCCAACAAAGAAAAATCCTTAATAAAAATCCTGACATATACACATACACCTAAAAATCCCCTGACTTCAGTAGTATTTTTAGGCCTTGGCCATGACTGAATTTTATTAATCTTCTTCTTTGCCATAATACTTCCCTCTTTACATACCACATGACCCAGAATTTCCAAAGCAGGAACACAACAACAGAATTTTGACCCTGAAATGGTCAAACCAGCCTCTTCAATCCTGAACAACACTCTCTCTAGAGTTATTGCATATTCCCACACAAACCTCCTTATGCCAGGGTTCTCTGCTAACACCTCATTACCATAATCAGTGGATGGTCCTTTAATTCCACCATCATCAATAAAAATACCAGCATGAGTAGGAACCTCATCCTGCAAAATCCAAGCCATCTGTGCTTGTTAAACTGCCACTGAATTAGTTGCTCCTTGAGGCAACCTAGTGAGCTGAAATCTTCCCAAAGGAGTCTCAAAAGTTGTGAGAGGCCTTGAATCTGTATGGAGTTCCCTCTCATCATAACCACCCATAATATCACCCAAACCATAACACACCCTTCCAGCAAAAGCTTCAACAAAATCCTCTGCACTTGGTGGCATACCAGCGTCCTTGATAGTGACTCTATTCAAGGCTCTAAGATCATGAACCACCCGCAACTTCCCATTCTGCTTCTTTACACAGAACACCGGACTTGAGTAACTGGATTTTGATTGTTCATATAACCCAGTCCTGACTCTTTCCCTAACAATCTCCACAAAATCCTCTCTAATAGTGGCTGGAATCGGAATAGGTTTGATTTGCCAAGGTTCATGAAAAACCACAGGAATCAAGTAAGGTTCCCCATAAGAGTGCTTCAATACACCCCTTTCTTCTTCAGCAAATGCCACAGCTTTCTCCCTCAGCAAAATAACGTGCAACAACAACTTCTTTTCTTCTTCTGACAACCACCCATCAGGACCAAAATTAACAACCTTCAACCTCTTGGCAGTCACTCTAGCTGTCTCTACAAATTCTGGAGGATTCTTCACCAAAGGAGTACAGTACGGATCTCTTGACAAAGGAAGTCTCTTTAAAGGCGGGTTCAAACCCACAGGCATAGGCTCATTGACAGGCCTAATCTTCTGTGCTACCTTCTTATACTTTGCCGCTCCACCTTCAACTTGAGGGATCTTCAGAAATTCTTCCTCACCAGACCTGCAACAAAAACCAAGGGTTTCCCCATTGCTCACATGTGTGGCCAAGGTAATGTTTTTGAAAGGTGTTGAAGAAACCCTAGCGGTTCACAATTGGGAGGAATTACTTTTACACCCCAATCTCACCACTCCAAAACTTTTCCGCAATTCCACATCTTCATCCTCACTTCCAACTTCCAAATCTTCAAATCTTGATTCATCTTCTGAATCACATCTTCTAAAATTGTGCAGTTTATCCTCATGCTGGAGGCCCAAAAATTGATCTTGATGATCTTCTCTCTTCAAAATTTTCTGCAGTTTAACCTCATGCTGGAGGTCCAAAGATTGATCTTGACGATCTTCACAAAAATATTTTGCATCTTCTTTCTTCATTATCTTCAGATTGTTTTCTTGATTTTCTTGAATTATCTTGAAATTTTTATCTTCTTTTCTTGAGTTTTCTTCTGACCTACAAAAATAACCAGGGGTTTCCCCAATGATCACAGGTGTGTCCCAGGTAATGTTTTTGAAAGGTGTAGAAGAGACCCTAGCGGTGCACAATCGGGAGGACTTACTTTTAGACCCCAAACTCACCACCCCAAAACTTTTCTGCATATCTTTCAATAAAGATATATAACCAATCTTCTTCCTTGAACTTAAATTAAAAATACTTAAGAATCTTGAGAAAGAACAGAGCCTTAATAAAAAACTTGATGAATACTTGCAGAGAAGAGAAACATTAAAAAGAGAAAGTTGAAAATACACTTGGTATATCTCCAAGGGAGCTGACCTACTACAACCTGGGATTTTCTCATCTCAGGGAGAGGTTGTAGCACTAGGGTAATCAGCCTTTATTACTCTAAAAAAGACAGACTCTCAATAGAGCCTGAGCCGCACTCCAAAAAACCAGAGGCAGCACCCACTTCCTTCCTTCTCCTGCAACAGTCCAAGCACTGGCACATTGAAGATAAACCAGGCTTGGTCTCCCAACCATCCTCTCCAGGGGATAACAACCTCATGTGAAGTCTCCTATCATCTTCACCAGTCAACTCCAAACTGATTCCCAAATCAAATTAATAACCAATTCTTCCCTGAAAATCCATCAAGAATGGCCCACCTAAAACTGCTTTTACATTGCCTTTAGCAATCTAAAAATGAGCCTTCCCTGAGGCTCCTCCAACATCTAACTTCAAAAACTCTGAAGTTCCAACCAATTCAGTGACATGGCCACTGATCCCTCTCAAATTCCCACCAATACCAGTTTTGATGGGGAGGCCCATATGAGTTGCCTCAAACAAAGAAATCAGGTTTATCTGAGAACCTGAATCCACCAATGCCCTTGCCTCCCTGCCATTCAGAGTGACATTGACATATCCCAGAGGAGCAGAAAAATGAGTTTCCAACCCCTCACCAAACTTTTCAGCAGAATCACAAATGTATTCTACCTCACCAGAAGAAACTCTTCTCCTGGTCAACAACTTTTTCTGCCTTTCAGCCAACCCTGGACTGATAGCATAAAATTCCCCATAAGATAGGGAAACCTGACCCTGATTCATCCTTTCCAGGACAGAGTCCATAACATTAACTTGACCAGACACTACTGGCCTCTCAAAGTGAGCTCTTTGCTTCACCATCTTGGTCTTAGAAGCTTCTTGAGGACCAGCACCACCAACAGATTTACCATTAACAGGAACCAAACCAAATACAACACCAGAACCTCTGAATCCAACAGGCTTTGGCAATGAAGCCAAAGAGACATCCTGCTCAGAGTCAGAATCCACCTCCATTGGCATTGGATCACCATTCAGATCCAATGCACCAAAACTAGGGGGGCCCATATCAGCCATACCCTTCTGCATCCTGTACAGCTCCTCTTTTGCTGTAACTCTTCCTAGCTGCACTCAGCTTAGGATCCCCCTTTGAAGCACTTGGCTTTGGTTGGGCCTGAGAACTGCTCTTAGGCCTTCCCACCTTTCCTGCTTCCACATCATAAACCCCAGCCAAGCATTCACCACTTGACTGTCCACCACAAGAATACAACTCCAAACCACCAAAGGAGGTAGAAAAAGAGACCTTATTGACCTCCTTCCTCTTTCCCTTGAAGTCCTCATCTACCTTAACAGAAGACTTCCCCTGATCAGGAATCTCCTCAAACCTTGGCCTCCTTTGATTGAGACCACCCCTTCTCCTGACCAAATCCACAGGAGCCTGCCCCTCACTGGGCTTCACAAAAGAACCGTCAGGGTACTTAAAAACCCTTCCATCAAACTCCACTTTTCCTCAGACACATCTCTGTTCAGTGCCCAACAATCATTGGACCTGTGCCCTCTCCTACTGCAATAAGAGCAAACCCAAAGATCACTCCTACCAGCCCTCCTTTCAAAATCTCTAGGCTGAGAAGGTGCCTTATTAACCTTCTTGGAATCCTGAACAAAAATGTGCAGCTGTTTTGTAAGATCAGCCAGCTGCTCCACCATTGGGTCCCTGTCCTGTTTGGGAACCTGCACCAAATTTTTCTCCTCCTTCTTCTCCCTAACTTCCTCTTCAGCCAAAGCCTCACTGACTTTGCTGACATACTTGGCACACCCCTCCTGATAGGTGTCCACAGCCAATAACTTCAAATGGGCCTCAACAGCCTCCTTCACCTTATCCAAGGCAGGCAACTTCTGGTACCCATTAGAAAGAGTCTTCATCAACTCCTTTCTTGACAACCCCTTCAACACATCCATCCTGAAATCTCTAGCCAGGAAAGACCAAAAAACATCTTTGGCAGCATTTTCATGTGCCAGCTCCTCCACTTCCACCAAATATTCCACCACAGGATCAAACTGTAGCAGAAACTTCCTGTAACTATGTAAGTTACCAACACCACCATAAGATTGCCATTCACTGACAACCTTGTTCAGATCCACCATAGTGAACCTGACACCCCATCTATCCACCATCTCCCTACACAACAATTTACAATCCCTCTTCTTGTAGCCAGAAATGGCCACAATCTCCTTCTCCACTGACCTATCACCAATGAAGAAGATAATCTGCTTCACCATGTCCAGGTAGGAAGCACCATCCACTCCAGCAGCAGTTTCATACTTCTCTAGAAACCACTTGACATCCTCTCCATTAACTTGGTACCATCCCAAGTTTTAATCCTCACACACTCCCTAACCATCACAGAAGGAGGACCATTCCCCCCACTGACAGTCACCACAGGAATAGCAGAACCAGTAGGCATTCCTCCTGACCAAAACACCAAAAAAGAGCCAACCAAAGAAAACAGAGATTCCAAAGAACTAGCAAGTTCTACCCAACGTTGGGAGCCAGAAATGTAGACAATCCTATAGTACTAGCTATAGGCCTTGACCAAGAGAGTTGGAGAAAAACCAGAGAGAAAATCTCCTGTCCCTTTAGAAAAATAGAGTGAGATTTACTTGCTAAAGTAAGTTGGTTCCTGTTTTGCTAAAGCTCCTTTTAAACACATTTGACTGCTTGATGAGCCAAGAAAGTAGTCGCCAGATAGACTACCAGACCAAAGAACTGAAATGTAGAACAAAGTCCACACCAGAGACAGCAAAGATACTTAATTTAGGCTGCAAATCCACACCAGAGACAGCAATAATACTTGCTATAGCTTGCAAGACTATAATAGAGAAAACAGTTGCCAAATTTAAGTTAAATAAAGAACTTACTTGCAACAAACACAGCCAATTGTGGCCAGAAAACAGTGAAAACTGAGTGAGGAACAATGAGATCACCTCCGGATGGTTGTATGATGATTAAGGTTGCCCCAAACTGTCTTATTCACTATGTACACACAGACCACTAACTAAGAGCCCATGCGCACCCACCAATCTGGCGCCTGTACCTGCCAAATTGCATAAAAAAACCCTCCTGGAGCGCTCACCAACCTCCTAAAACAGAGGCGGGCGGGCCGCCCGATGTCGGAGATGCCTCCTGAAGCGGCCCGGCCTCCCTGAAGCCAGAAAACCAATAAAAACCACTTATCTACTTAGAAAAAATAGCTACAACTACTAAAACCTTTAAAACACGGAATTTCACTATAACAACATTGAGACATGAAATATAGAGAAAAATTAGCTCTATCCAATGGTACTAAGAACTTAACCCTAAGACTTAAGGTTAGCCCGTAAAACATGAAAAACAAAATTAAACAGCAATCTTTTATAAATGAAAAATGAGGAAATGACCCCTTAAAACTTAGAATATGAAAAATGTCTACAAGACATAAAATATAGAGAAAAACCAGGGCTATCCAATGATAGTACCCACATACCCGCAGACCCAATATCCACAGAATAAAACCAGAAAAATACCCAATTCCTTAACAGATGTCAATTAAGACATGCACAAACCGTGCCAAATCACACAACAAAGGCCCCTGCCAATGTTGGAAGGCCACAACCGTATTTAGGATTTTAACTCTGTGTTTTTTCTCTCCTTTCCCTATATAAGGCCTCCCTTTCTGGTTTTTTTTAATCATCCATTACTTACTTATTTTATTAAAATACATTATTACAATTAAATAATTAATAATATTACTTATTGCTTTTAGTACTTACAAACACGTAGTTCTAAATCATTAATTACAATGATATTTATAAATTTTTTAACTCTTTTAATTTAGTAAAGCAAATAAAAGATAAATTATACGTACTCTGACTTTGAAATCCCAAACTCCACCTTACACCGCTGTTGGACTTCCCTTAAAAACCTTCTAGACCAAAAAAACCCTTTGACATACCCCCACACTTTCCAAAATAAAATCTAGAAGCCCCACCCATGGGTACCTTCTAACATAAAAAAGTTTCCAACAAAAAAGATGCACAGCATCACCAAAATTTAAAATTTAAAGAATGGCCCATATTTTATCCTCATTGTGAAGTCAATCTTCTTCACTTCTAGTGCCTCTTGGGTAAAATCTCTTCATCTGATCAACAGCCACTCTCTTCTTTAAGATTGCACCATCTAACTTCTCTAAAAAATAAGAATCTCTAAATACCTTAGATCTGACTCTGTAAGGTCCATTCCATCTGTCAGAAAACATTTTTCCCCACTGACTCTCCAAACTTCTATTATACACCAAAATAAAACAACCAGGTTTCCAGAAATTCCTGAGTCTATGATCCGACTTCTGGTCCCAGTATCTGACTGATTGATTTCTTATCTTCATCATTCTAGAGTACACCTTCTCTTAATATTCCATCTACATTCCAGCTGTTGCATCCTGGCACAGAGAAAATCTTCTGTTGAGCACACATCATCCCAATCAATTCCAAGATAAGAAACAGCTTCCAAATCAACTGGTAGAACAGCTTTCTTCCCAAAAATTAATTCATAATGGGAATATCCAATTTTCCTTTTCACAGTGACCCTATCAGCAAATAACACCAAGTGTAAATAATGCCTCCACTTTTCAGCACTACCTTCACACATCTTCACCAAAGCATTCTTGATAACTTGATGGCCTCTTTCAACCATGCCTTCAGCTTTAGGATAATAGGGTGTAGCAAACCTAACTATAGGCCAATACTTTCCACAGCTTCTTTGAATTCAGCTCCAAACTTTGGCCCACCATCAACAGTCACCAACTTCATCAACCCATATCTAAACACCCATTCCTTCTTCAAAAAACTTCTACATTTTTGGCAGTCAAATTAACTAGAGGCACTGCCTCAACCCAACCAGACAAATCATCCCTGGAAACAATCAAGTATTTATACCTGCCCTCTTTAACATGGAAAGCATCCAAACTGATTATTCCAAACACAATTGATTCACCAGTAGCACAGCCAACCTCTTTAATTTTCAAGTGACTTCTTCTTTGAAATTCTTCACAATATTGAACCCAACCCTGTACAGCCAACTTCATACCTGGCCACCAAAATCTATCAGCTACTCTCCTATTATTCTCCCCAAAGCCTCTGTGACCAAGGTCTTCATGAAAAGACTTCAACACCAACTCTTGACCCTTCTTCTGAGTAACCACCACTTGAGAATTTGGATTTCTCCTCCTCATCAACCTCCTTCCTGACACATAGAATCCAGGACTCTTCTTCTTGACTGCCACCTGAGTATCATCATCACAAATATCTGGCCTCTCCAAGTTTAACAGATATTCAACCATAATAAAATAAAGCCCAGTCTGACCACATGTCTCATCTTCAAAATCCAATAAAACAACATCCAAGGGTGAAACCCTGTAATCAAAATGACCAGTGTACACATGAGCTACTTGACTAGCCTAACCAGGACATCAGTCCCTGAATTTTGGTACATCCTTTTTCTTCCACTGAATATTTAGAGAATCCAGTTCACTAACAAAAACACATCTTCAAATTTTGAGCCATCTTAAAAAAAAGCCCCATCTTCATCAAAAAAGAAATCCTGATCACCAGAATCAAGATCAAAATCAGCCAGTTTAACCTCTTGGTGGAGGAGAGAACAAACATCCAGTTTAGCCTCATGGGGGAGGAGAAAAAAATCTTCAGCACCCTTTGTGCTGGCCCTAACCTGTCAGTGTATCTAGTATTTAAGAATGATATAATAGTATTTATTTATGGTCCTACTACTTATTGATAAATTATTTAGTGATTAAACCTCAGGGGAAGAATAATAAAATAGTTATACTCAAATAAAACTCACAATACTTGGATTTAAATGCGTGCTAGTGGTGGAAAATAGATGAATAAAATATAGTTATAGCTTATATAAAGATAATATCAATTTATAATGGCTTTATAATATATTTCTGAATGATAATAATTGTATTGTAGTGTTTGTTTGAATCGTAGTTAGTGAATGATGATAAATAACTGTCAAAATCCCTCCTTACTTATACCCTAATCCCATGGAGTGCACAGACCTTCAATCCAGATGATGTCACTGCTATCCACGGCAATTACAGAAATTTGAGGGCCCATCACCTCCCCATGGCATCCACTTCAAGCAAATTCAACACCCAGACCTCCAGTAAGGACCCTCCGTCACAATTAAAGATAACACAGACCTATACCATAAATAGAAAATCCAGATGAAAGCGGATACTATAAAGAAACAGGTAAAACAAGTAATCCAAAAGAGATTTAATGAAACCCAAAGCATATAAAGGAAACAAATGAAGTGTCAAAGCCCCCAATAACATCCTCAAGCATCCACATTAACCCAGCAATGACCTCCCAACCCATAAATCGGTGAATATCCATCTAAGGAAGCAGATTAAGTTGTCCAAACTGAGTGTATGTGCCTGATATAGATGTCTATGCTTCTTTAGGCGTTGTGAATCCACTGATTTTGTCCATATGACCTAAAATAAGAAGAAAAACAAAGGTTATAGGCTATTAAGAGGCTAAAACACACTTATAGACCTAAATATACATAATATACTGCATATTTCACTGAATATGAGCTTTATGTATACATTTAAGCTTATGTATGTCCATAATTACTTAATATCACTTAAGATAAGTATATTATGACTCCATTAACACCTTAATAAGTATTATTAGGCTATGGATAAGCTATTCAAACTACTATAAGTTATATAATAGTGTAATAATTATATATATATGTATTATAATCATATATATAATTGTTTTAACCTTATTTTTAAGATATTAGCTTAATTTAATTAAGGTTATCTTATTTTAAACAAAAGAAATACTCAGTCCTAGGGATATCTAGGCTGACACTCCCTCACTCAAAAAACCAATAAAAAATGTTAAGACATTTTATTTAATATTAAGGAGTGAAATAGAAAAATAATTTTTTAAAATTTCTATAATACATATACTGAATAAACAGTTTTATTTTGATTTAAATTTTTTCAAGAGATTTTTAAGATCAGAGATTTCATTTTCCGGAATCCACTGGTCATGTTCACTTGATTTATTTTTAAATCTTAATAGATACTCAACTCCCTTTTCTTTTGTAAGGTGTCTCTTTTTAAGTATCTTTTCAATTTCTGCTTTTTCAACTATTTCTTCAGGTTGCTGTTTATGCCTTCCTGATCTTCTTGGAAATAGAGAAGTATCATTAGAATGGTATGGTTTTATAAGAGATATAGGAAATACTGGATGTTTTCTATCATATGGTGCATATAGAATAACCTCAACAGCATTGTTACCAACCATCTTTTTCACCACAAATGGTCCAATGAATGGATCCTTCAATTTAACATTACCATTTAAATTTAAATGTAGTGTTCAAATAGGGACTTCATCACCCTCTTTGAACATTTGTTCTTTATGGGCCTTATCCCATCTTTTCTTCTCATACTCAAATGCCTTATTTATAAATTCTTGAGCATGTTTTCTGCATAATTCTTGCACCTGAAGAAAAGATTTAGTACCTGGATGGATATCCAATCTAGGTAATTTATTAAGAGTTTTAGCAGGGGTATTAGGTACATAACCCAAGCATAACTCAAATAGCTTTTTGCCAGTGACAGAATGTACTGTACTATTGTATGCAAATTCTAAACCAGGTATAAGGGTTACCCAATCATGCGTTAATTTGTCATTGTCTTTAAAGTGAAGACCAAAATCACAATATCTTCTTATCATATCTTCTAAGGTTTGTATCATTCTTTCTGCTAGCCTATCAGTTTGTGGATGGTGTGCTGTAGAAAGTATTAATTGACACCCTGAAAAATCCATTAGTGATGTCCAGAACTCAGAAGTAAATTTAGGATATCTGTCAGAAACTATTGCTTTGGGGAAACCTGCTACATTTAACATTTGTGTCCACCATAAAAAAGCTAAGTCCTTTGTAGAAACCTCTTTATGAGTAGGAATAAATTTACAAATTTTTATAAATCTATCAACAACTACCCAGCAGGAGTTATAAATCTTATGTCCTGCTATTGGCAAACCTGTTACAAAGTCCATTTTAACTATTTCCCATGGAGCTTTGGGTTGCTCAATTTGTTGTAATAAACCAGCTCTTTTGCCTGTTAATCTTTAAGATTTTTGACAAGAATCACACTTCTCAACATATTTTTGAACATCCTCAGGCATATTAATCCATCAAGCTGTGTTTTTTACTCTGGTTAATGATTTATGGAAGTCAAAATGACCTGCTAATATATCATCATGACATATACTTAACATTAACTCCTTCATTGAAGGGGGAATTACAGTTACATTACTTAATTTTTCCCTGTAATATATAAAGCCATCCTCAATGGAATATTTTCCTTTTTCCAATGTCTCTTTATACTTATTTGGTAATGTTTTTATTAAAACATTCATTGAAGCATTAGATGGATCATTTAATATTGTAGTGAGTCTACTCAAGTCAGGATCTGAATCATAATTATCAAAAATTGATTGCATAAATTCATCCTCAAGATCTACAATATAAATGCCATAAATGTTAATAATCTATGACTCAGGAACATAAGCAGGATTATCATCATTATTAGGCAGAGGTACTCTAAATAACAGATCTACATTAGAGTGCAAGGTTCCTTCTCTATGTGTAATAGTCATCCGTCCTCTGTATTCTTGTACAGCTAATTCACCACGGGAAATCTAGGGGTGAATTGCTAGCAATCCCCTCTCTTTAAATTTAGAGTGTCCCTTAATTATGCCAGGTTTATGAATACTTTATAAACATAAGTAAATTAGAGTTAGATTTACATTTATTTTCAGATTGATTATAGACAGAATATCAACTTATTCCAAATTATGCACAAGTTGATCCTCCAGAACTTGATTTTGGTCCTCTGATGAGAACAAATTGAGCACAAATTGATCTAACCTAAGCTTATGCATATATAATAATTCAGGATTCTTGCTCTATTAAATTTGATAATAAAATAAAATATTGATGAATTTATATAAAAAAAATTATTATGTAAGATATTAAATTATAAATTTAGGCATCATAGGAGGGCACTTAATAGAACTTAATTATACTATGTGACACCTAAATACTGTATCACGCAGTTTGAAACATTTAAAACAAAATGTGTCATGATGGGCAATGAAATTGCTTGGACAGACACTTTCAAAGTTAATACTGACCATAATACACAAGTATGAAACCTTGGCATCTATCCAATAAAAGATTTTCCTTCTGATAAATGGATTTTCCTCAGTTACTACCTGCTAAAAAGTGTCCTTCTGTGGTTTGTCTAACCTTCAGGGGGGTAATTTGGCCACATCACACTACTTCTATTTCCATGATTGACCAAAACATCATCCTCATTCCCATCTAAAGAGTTGATCTCATCTGACTGTGGCTGATCAAAGGGGTCCACCACATCTTTAGCCAAAATTTTGGTGAACACTTTTTTGATGGATAGTGACTAACTGGTGCTTTCTGAAATTTTCCACCTCAAGTTAGGATAAACTTCAGGAGGATAAATTTATTATGAATACCAAATTAACTGAAGAATACTTTTGCCCTAGCTACTCTGCATCATAAAAGTGTCCAACTGAGGTTTAGCCATAATTCAGGTAGACACTTTTGGAAAGGCACAGTCTGATGGGTTTAATATCTATATATGGCAATAAGTATCAGTTTTTTATCAACATGGAACTAGAATTAATTTAACATGGCCAAAGTGTCCACCTGAAGTTTGGCCAAAATACAGGTGGAAATTTTTATGAGGATTACTTGATGAAATGAAGAAGACTTGCAATTACTTTCCATCATAAAATTTTCAAACTTAAGTTTATCAAAAATTGTGGTGACACTTTTTCCAGATCCAGTCATATGGGATCAACTCTCTATATGGAAATGAGAATCAATTTTTAGTCAATCATGGCATTAGAAGTAATTTTATATGGAAAAACTTTCCACCTGATTTTTGGCCAAAAATAAGTTGGAAATGTATATGAGGAATACTAGATTAACTAAAGAAGACTTGCACCCTACTACTGTCCATCATAAAAGTGTCCACCAGAAGAATTCTCAAACTTGTGGTTGACACCTTTGGCCTGGTCCAGCCATATGGGATCAATTTTGCATATGGAAATGAGGATTTAATTTGGTCAATCATGGTACTAGAAGTAATTTGATATAGATAAAGTGTCCAACTAAATATTGGAAAAAAATCAGTTGAAAACTTCATTTAGTTTTTCAAAAAATCAAATTAAGTAAAATTTTATTCCTGATGATGCCCATTTTATCCAACACCTCTTCTGAGCCTTGAAAGTAGGCATTTAGCTTTAATTTTTAATTTAATATAAAATCCCTTTTATTCAACCTATTTCTTTTTATCCCTTTTATTTCTTTTAGATATCAATTAATTTTATGTAAAACAAATCATTTTCATAATTTTTTACCTGTATTTAATAGAATTATTAAAGGTTTAACATCACCCTGTAAGCACTTGGCACATGTTTTTTTGCTATACTAATAAAAATAATAATATACTGGTAACAAAAAATTGATCAAATGATAAAGTATTAATAAAACAGAAAGATCAAATACCAGTGGATATGTTTTAAAAAAAAACCAGTTGCACTGAAGCAGAGCTGCACCCTAGATACTCACCATCAAAAAAGTGTCCAGAACAAGTTTGGCCGAACTTGTGCTGGACACTTTTGGTCAGTTGTAGTCATATGAGATCAATTATTGCTATGGCAATGAAAAAAATTTTTAAATAAAAAACTTCACTAGAAGTAGTTTTACATAGCCAAATTTTCTACCTAGATTTCATCCAAACCACAGGTGCACAATTTTTTATCTTTGAAAAAAATTCAATTTAGTACAATTTATCCCTGATGGCTCTCATTTTCTTCAACACCTCTACTGGCCTTTGATAGTAGGAATATTACTTGGATTTCTTTTTTCATATTTGATCCCTTTAACTTAATTTTTTATTCCTAATATTGCTTTTGGATATCAATTAATAATTTTTATAATATTTTTTTTTCATATTTTTATATATTTATTTAATAATATTATAAATGGCATAAAATCACCTGGTATGCATTTGGCACATGAGTTTTTTCTATACTTATAAAATTAATAATATAATGGCAACCAAGAATTAATCAAATGATATTAATGAGTGAGGAAAAAATATAAAATACCAGTAGACATGTTTGTAAAAAATACTAGGTGAACTGAAGAAAAATTCTACCCTAGCTACTCTACATTAAAAAGGTGTCCAGCACAAGTTCGGACGAACTTGTGCTGGACACTTATGGTCAGGTGCAGTCAGATGGGAGCAATTCTCTCTATGGAAATGAAGATAAATTTTTGATAAAAAATTACACTAGGAGTAGTTTGATATGGCAAAATTTTCATGCTGAAGTTTTGGTAAAGCTCAAGTGGATTTTTTTTTATTTTTACAAAAAAGAAAATTTAGTGCAAGTTTAGCCCTGATTGTTCTAATTTAATTCAACATCTCTTTTTTCTGTTTATTGCAGGAATTTAACTTGGATTTTAATTTTTATCTTTGATTTCTTTTATTTTACTTTATTCCTCTCATATTGCTTTTGGATAGAAGTTTATTTTTTGTAAAATAAATCATTTTCATATTTTTTTACCTTTATTTAATAATATTATAAAAGGTGTAACATCACACAGTATTCATTTGGCACACAATTTTTTGCTATACTGATAATATTAATAATATAATGGTGACAAAAAATTAATCAATTGATAAATATGAGTGAGGCACAAAGATTTAATAACAGTGGAAATGTTTATAAGAAATTTCAGATGATTAAAAATGACTTGCACCCTGGATACTCTTCATAATAAAAGTGTCCAGCACAAGTTTTGCCAAACTTGTGATGGACACTTTTGGTTGCATGCCGTCAGAGGCAATCAATTCTTTTTATGGAAATGAGACTGAATTATCACTCCATCATTGCACTGAAAGTAGTTTTACATAGACAAATTGTCTCCTGGAAGTTTTTCCAAACCTAAGGTAGACAATTTTTTCCTTTGGTAAAAAGTAAATTTGATCCAAGTTAATCTATGATGGTGCCCATTTTTTCTGAAGCCTCTACTGGCTCATGATAGCAGAAATTATACTTAATATCTTTATTTCATGTTTGATCTCTTTAATTTTAATCTTACACTTTTATTTATTCTTTAGCTTTTAAATATCAATTTTATTTTGGTAAAACTGATAACTTTCACATTTTTTTATATTTATTATATTATATTATTAAAGTTGTAAAATCATCCAGTGTACATTCATTAAACATTTTTTTGCTATACTAAAAACATTAATAATATAATGGTGACTAAAAATAATCAAATAATAAATATGGATGACACAGAAAGATCAAATACCCATAGAAATTTTTAAAATGAATATAAGATTAACTGAAGAAGACTTGCACCCTAGCTACTCTCCATCATAAAAGTGTCCAGCTTAATTTCAGCTGAGCTTGTGCTGGACACTTTTGGTTGCATGCAGTCAGATGGGATAAATTTACTCAATGGAAGTTAAAATGAATTTTTGCTCAATCATTGCACAAGAAGTAGCTTGATACTGCTATACTATCCTCCTGATTTTTTGGAAAACATCAGGTGGACATTTTTATTAATTTTTAAAAAAAGAAAAAATATTTCAAATCTAGAACTGGTGGTGCTAATTTGGTCTGAAAACTCAAATTATCTTTGATGGCATAAATTTTATTTGAATGTTTAATTTCGTATTTAATCACTTTTATTTTACTTTTTTATTTCTGTTTTTGCTTTCAAATATCAATTTATTTATTGTAAAACTAATAATTTTCATATTTTTTTTACTTTTATTTAATAAGATTATGAAAGATGTAGCATCTCCCAGTATGCATTTGGGTTACAAATTTTTTCAATACTAATAACATTAATATTATAATGATGAAAAACAATGAATCAAATGATAAATATGAATGACACAGAAAGATCATATACAAGTGGATTTGTTTATAAGGAATACCTGATGAGCTAAAGAAGACCTGCACCCTAGATGCTCACCATCATAAAAGTGGCCAGCATAAGTTTGGCCGAACTTGTGCTGGACACTTTTGGTTGCATGCAGTCAGATGGGATAAATTTACTCTATGGAAATGAAAATGACATTTTGCTCAATCATTGCACAATAAGTAGTTTGATATTGCCAGTATTTCCTCCTGATGAATTTTCAAAACTCATCAGGACACTTTCTTTGGTTTAACAAAGAAGAAAATATAGTGCAAGTTTAGCCCTGGTGGTGTACATTTGATCTAAAACCTCTACTTGTTATTGATAGTGGGAATTTTCCTTAGATTTTTTTTCTTATTTTATCCCTTTTATTTTCCTTTTTTATTGCTCATATTGCTTTGGATATCAATTTTTAATTTTTAAAATAAATAATTTTCATACTCTTATACCTTTATTTAATAATATATGATTAAAGGTGGAACACCACCTGGTATGCATTTTTCACACAAGTTATTACTATAGTAATAACGTTAACAATATAATGATGACAAAAAATTAATCAAATGGTAAATTTAAATGACACAGAAAGATAAAATTCCAGTGGAAATGTTTATAAGAAATCCCTTTTGAGTTTAAGAAGATTTGCTGTATGCCTACTCTCAATTATAAAAGTGTCCAGCACAAGTTCGGCCAAACTTGTGCTGGACACTTTTGGTTGCATGAAGTCATATGAGATAAATTCTCTCTATGGCAATAAAAAATGATATTTCACTCAATTATTGAAGTAAAGAATGTTTAATATTGTAAAATTGTCCCCTGGATGTCTGTCCAACCTCAGTTCAAAATTTGTTAGCTATACATAAAAGTAAGTTTAGACCAAGTCTTGACCTAGGGGTCCCCAACTGTCCCAACACCACTTCTGGCTCTTGATAGTAAAAATTTTACTTAAATTTTTTATTTCGTATTTGCTCCCATTTATTTTCATTTTACTTTTCCATTACTCTTTTTAATTTTAAATCTCAATTTATTTTTTTAAAAACTAAACATATTCATATTTTTTTAACTTTATATAATAATATTATTAAAGTTGTAACATCACCAATTTTGCATTTGGCATGCAGGTTTTTGCTATACTAGAAACATTAATAATATATATGGTGACAAAAAATTAATTATAAGATAAATATGAATGATAAAAAAAAGTTAAAAACCCAATAGAAATGTGAAAAACAAAAAACTGATTTACTGAGAAACACTTCCACCCTAGCTACTCTCCATCATAAAAGTGTCCAGCAGAAGTTTGGCCGAACTTGTGCTGGACACTTTTGTTCAGGTGCAGTCAGATGGGATCAATTCTCTCTGTGGAAATTAAATTAAAAAAAATTCTAAATAATTACATTAGAAGTAGTTTAGTATGGCTGAATTATCCACCTTGAGTTTTTCCAAACCTCATGTGAAAAATTTTTTATCTTTAAAAAAAATTAAATTTTATCAAATTTAGCCCTGATGGCACCCATTTGTTTCAACACCTCTACTGGCTCTTGAAGGCAGGAATTTTTCTTGAATTTTTCTTTTTCATATTTGATCTCTTTTACTTTACTTTTTTATCACTCATGTTACATTTGGATATTAATTTATAATTCTGGAAAAGAAATCATTTTCATATTTTTTAACATTTTTTAATAATATTATAAATGGTGTAATATAACATGGCATGCATTTGGCGCACAAGTTTTTTCTGTACTAATAAAATTAATAAAATTCTAATGACAAAAAATTAATCAGATAATAAAATATGAATAACACGGAAAGATCAAATACCATTTGACATGTTTTAAAAAAATAACAGTTGCACTGAAGAAGACCTGCACCCTAGCTACTCTCCATCATAAAAGTGTCCAGCACAAGTTCGGCTGAACTTGTGCTGGACACTTTTGGTCAGGTACAGTCAGAAGGGATCAATTCTCTCTATGGAAATGAAAAAAGTTATTTGATAAGAAAATTCAATAGATGTAGTTTGATATAGCTGAATTATCCACCTAGAGTTCATCCAAACCACAGGTACACAATTTTTTATCTTTAAAAAACAATCAATTAAGTACAATTTATTCCTGATGGCTCTCATTTGCTTCAACATCTCTACTGGCCTTGATATTAGCAATAATACTTGGATTTCTTTTTTCATATTTGATCGCTTTAAATTAATTTTTTATTCCTCATATTGCTCTTGGATATCAATTAATAAATTTTAAAATAAATTATTTTAATATTTTTATACATTTTTTTAATAATATTATAAAATGTGTAACATCACTCAGTATCCATTTGGAACACAATTTTTTGCTATACTTATATAATTAATAATATAATTAAGACAAAAAATTAATCAAACAATATGTATGAGTGAGTCACAAAGATAAAATACCAGTAGACATGTTTGTAAGAAATACCAGATGAACTGAAGAAAAATTCTACCCCAGCCGCTCTCCATCATAGAAGTGTCCAGAACAAGTTTGGCCGAACTTGTGCTGGACAATTTTGGTCATGTGCAGTCAGATGGGATCAATTCTCTGTATGGCAACAAAAAATTTTTTTTATCAAATTTCACTAGAAGTAGTTTGGTTTAGCTGAATCATCCACCTGCTTTTCTGCCCAATATCAGGTGTATAATTTTTTATCTTTAAAGAAAAGGTCACTTATTACAATTAAGCCCTGATGGCTCCCATTAGCTTTAACACCTCTACTGGCTCTTGATAGCAGGAATTTTACCAGTATTTTTTTCATATTTTAACTCTTTGACTTTAATTTTACTCTTTTATTCCTCTTTTTACTTTTAAATTTCAATTTAATTTTTGTAAAACTATTCCTTTCCATATTAATTTAAATCTATTTTAAAAAATTATTGAAGGTATAACTTCACATGGTATGCATTTGGCACACAAGTTTTCGCTATACTAGTAACATTAATAATATAATGGTGATAAAATATTAATCAGATGATAAATATGAAAGATACAGACTGATCAAATACCAGTAGACATGTTTATGAGAAATACAAGATGAACGAACTGAAGAAAATTTCCACCCAAGCTACTCTCCATCATAAAAGTGTCCAGCACAAGTTCGGCCGAACTTGTGCTGGACACTTTTAGTCACGTGCAGTCAGATGGGATCAATTCTCTATATGGAAACAAAAAAACATTTTTTTATTAAACTTCACTACAAGCAGTTTTTTTTAGCTGAATCATCCACCTGTTGTTCTTCCCAACCTCAGGTGTATAATTTTTTATCTTTAAAAAAAAGGTCACTTATTACAATTTAGCCCTGATGGCTCCCATTTTTTTCAACACTTCTACTGGCTCTTGAGAGCAAGAATTTTACTAGTATTTTGTTTTTCATAATTGATCTTTTTGAGATTAATTTTACCTTTTTATCCCTCATATAGGTTTTGTATATCAATTTATTTTTTGTAAAACAAATCATTTTCATATTTTTTTACCTATATTTAATAATATTATAAAAGGTGTAACATCACCCGGTATGCATTTGGCACACGAGTTTTTGCTATACATATGATATTAATAATATAATGGTGACAATAAATTAATCAAATGATATATATGAGTGAGGCACACAGATCAAGTACCAATGGACATGTTTATAAGAAATACCGGATTAACTGAAGAAAAATTCTACCCTAGCTACTCTCCGTCATAAATGTGTCCAGCACAAGTTTGGCCGAACTTGTGCTGGAAACTTTTTGTCACATGCAGTCTGGTGTGATCAATTCTCTCTCAATCATTGAACTAGAAGTTGTTTGATATGGCTAAATGGTTATGCTGAAGTTTTTTTAAACCTCAGATTGGCACTTTTTTGTTTTTCAAAAAAGCAATTATAGCCCAAGTTTAGCCTCACTGGTGGACATTTGCCCCAACATGTCTACTTGCTCTTGATGGCAGTATATTTATTTTAATTTTTTATTTCATATTTGATTCCTTTAATTTTACCTTTTATCCCTCATATTGCTTTTGTATATCAATTTATTTTTTGTAAAACAAATCATTTTCATATTTTTTTACCCTTATTTAATAATATTATAAAAGGTGTAACATCACCAGGTATGCATTTGGCACACGATGTGGTCTTCCAACATTGGCAGGGGCCTTTGTTGTGTGATTTGGCGCTGTTTGTGCATGTCTTAATAGACATCTGTTAAGGAATTGGGTATTTTTCTGGTTTTATTCCGTGGATATTGGGTCTGCGGGTATGTATGTACTATCATTGGATAGCCCTGGTTTTTCTCTATATTTTATGTCTTGAGGACATTTTTCAGATTATGAGTTTTTAGGGGTCAATTCCTCCTTTTTCATTTATAAAAGATTGCTGTTTAATTTTGTTTTTCGTGTTTTACCGGCTAACCTTAAGTCTTAGGGTTAAGTGCTTAGTACCATTTGATAGAGCTAATTTTTCTCTATATTTCATGTCACAATGTTGTTATAGTGAAATTCTGTGTTTTAAAGGTTTTAGTAGTTGTAGCTAATTTTTCTAAGTAGATTAGTGGTTTTTATTGGTTTTCTGGCTTCAGGGAGGCCAGGCCGCTTCAGGCGGCATCTCCGACGTCGGGCGGCCCGCCCGCCTCTGTTTTAGGAGGTTGGGGAGCGCTCCAGGAGGGTTTTTTATGCAATTTGGCAGGTACAGGCGCCAAATTGGTGGGTGTGCATGGGCTCTTAGATAGTGGTATATGTGTACATAGTGAATAAGACAGTTTGGGGCAACCTCAATCATCATACAACCATCCGGAGGTGATCTCATTGTTCCTCACTCAGTTTTCAATGTTTTCTGGCCACAATTGGCTGTGTTTGTTGCAAGTGAGTTCTTCATTTAACTTAAATTTGGCAACTGTTTTCTCTGTTATAGTCTTGCAAGCTATAGCAAGTATTATTGCTGTCTCTGGTGTGGATTTGCAGCCTACATCAAGTATTTTTGCTGTCTCTGGTGTGGACTTTGTTCTACATTTCAGTTCTTTGGTCTGGTAGTCTATCTGGTGACTACTTTCTTGGCTCATCAAGTAGTCAAGTGTGTTTAAAAGGGGTCTTTAGCAAAACAGGAACCAACTTACTTTAGCAAGTAAATCTCACTCTATTTTTCTAAAGGGACAGGAGATTTTCTCTCTGGTTTTTCTCCAACTCCCTTGGTCAAGGCCTATAGCTAGTACTATAGGATTTTCTACATTTCTGGCGCCCAACATGGGGTTTTGAACTTGCTAGTTCTTTGGAATCTCTGTTTTCTTTGGTTGGCTCTTTTTGGTGTTTTGGTCAGGAGGAATGGCTTCTGGTTCTGCTATTCCTGTGGTGACTGTCAGTGGGGGGAATGGTCCTCCTTCTGTGATGTTTAGGGAGTGTGTGAGGATTAAAACTTGGGATGGTACTAAGTTTAATGGGGAGGATGTCAAGTGGTTTCTAGAGAAGTATGAAACTGCTGCTGTAGTGGATGGTGCTTCCTACCTGGACATGGTGAAGCAGATTATCTTCTTCATTGGTGATAGGTCAGTGGAGAAGGAGATTGTGGCCATGTCTGGCTACAAGAAGAGGGATTGGAAATTGTTGTGTAGGGAAATGGTGGATAGATGGGGTGTCAGGTTCACTATGGTGGACTTGAACAAGGTTGTCAGTAAATGGCAATATTATGGTGGTGTTGGTAACTTACATAGTTACAGGAAGTTTCTGCTACAGTTTGATCCTGTGGTGGAATACTTGGTGGAAGTGGAGGAGCTGGCACATGAAAATGCTGCCAAAGATGTTTTTTGGTCTGCCCTGGCTAGAGATGTCAGGATGGATGTGTTGAAGGAGTTGTCAAGAAAGGAATTGATGAAAACTCTTTCTAATGGGGATCAGAAGTTGCCTGCCTTGGATAAGGTGAAGGAGGCTGTTGAGGCCCATTTGAAGTTATTGGCTGTGGACACCTATCAGGAGGGGTGTGCCAAGTATGTCAGCAAAGTCAGTGAGGCTTTGGCTGAAGAGGAAGTTAGGGAGAAGAAGGAGGAGAAAAATTTGGTGCAGGTTCCCAAACAGGACAGGGACCCAATGGTGGAGCAGTTGGCTGATCTTACAAAACAGCTGCACATTTTTGTTCAGGAGGCCAAGAAGGTTAATAAGGCACCTTCTCAGTCAAGAGAGTTTGAAAGAAGGGCTGGTAGGAGTGATCCTTGGGTTTGCTCTTATTGTAGTAGGAGGGGGCACAGGTGCAATGATTGTTGGGCACTGAACAGAGATGTGTCTGAAGGAATAGTGGAGTTTGATGGCAGGGTTTTTAAGTTCCCTGACGGTTCTTTTGTGAAGCCCAGTGAGGGGCAGGCTCCTGTTGATTTGGTCAGGAGAAGAGGTGGTCTCAATCAAAGGAGGCCAAGGTTTGAGGAGATTCCTGATCAGGGGAAGTCTTCTGTTAAGGTAGATGAGGATGTCAAGGGAAAGGGGAAGGAGGTCAACAAGGTCTCTTTTTCTACTTCTTTTGGTGGTTTGGAGTTGTATTCTTGTGGTGGACAGTCAAGTGGTGAATGCTTGGCTGGGGTTTATGATGTGGAAACAGGAAAGGTGGGCAGGCCTAAGAGCAGTTCTCAGGCCCAACCAAAGCCAAATGCTTCAAAGGGTGACCCTAAGCTGAGTGCAGCTAGGAAGAGGTACAGCAAAGAGGAGCTGTACAAGATGAAGAAGGGTATGGCTGAAATGGGCCCCCTAGTTTTGGTGCATTGGACCTGAATGGTGAGCCAATGCCAATGGAGGTGGATTCTGATTCTGAGGAGGATGTCCCTTTGGCTTCATTGCCAAAGCCTGTTGGAGTCAGAGGTTCTGGTGAAGGATCTGGTTTGGTTCCTGTTAATGGTATATCTGTTGGTGGTGCTGGCCCTCAAGAAGCTTCTAGGACCAAGGTGGTGAAGGAAAGAGCTCACTTTGAGAGGCCAGTAGTGTCTGGTCAAGTTAATGTTATGGACTCTGTCCTGGAAAGGATGAACCAGGGTCAGGTTTTCCTATCTTATGGGGAATTGTATGCTATCAGTCCAGGGTTGGCTGATAGGCAAAAGAAGTTATTGACCAGGAGAAGGGTTTCTTCTGGTGAGGTAGAATACATTTGTGATTCTGCTGAAAGGTTTGGTGAGGGGTTGGAAACTCATTTTTCTGCTCCTCTGGGATATGTAAATGTAACTCTGAATGGCAGGGAGGCAAGGGCATTGGTGGATTCAGGTTCTCAGATAAACCTGATTTCTTTGTTTGAGGCAACTCATATGGGCCTCCCCATCAAAACTGGTATTGGTGGGAATTTGAGAGGGATCAGTGGCCATGTCACTGAATTGGTTGGGACTTCAGAGTTTGTGAAGTTAGATGTTGGAGGGGCCTCAGGGAAGGTTCATTTTTACATTGCTAAAGGTAATGTAAAAGCAGTTTTGGGTGGGCCATTCTTGATGGATTTTCAGGCAAGAATTGGTTATTGATTTGATTTGTGAATCAGTTTGGAGTTGACTGGTGAAGACAAAAGGAGGCTTCACATGAGGTTATCATCCCCTGAAGAGGATGGTTGGGAGACTAGGCCTGGTTTATCTTCAATGTGCCAGTGCATGGACTGCTGCAGGAGAAGGAAGGAAGTGGGTGCTGCCTCTGGTTTTTTGGAGTGCGGCTCAGGCTCTATTGAGAGTCTGTCTTTTTTAGAGTAATGAGGGCTGATCACCCTAGTGCTACAACCTCTCCCCAAGATGAGAAAATCCCAGGTTGTAGTAGGTCAGCTCCCTTGGAGATATACCAAGTGTATTTTCAACTTTCTCTATTTAATGTTTCTCTTCTCTGCAAGTATTCGTCAAGTTTTTTATCAAGTCTCTGTTCTCTCTCAAGATTTTTAATTATTTTTAATTCAAGTTTAAAGAAGAAGATTGGTTATATATCTTTATTGAAAGATACGGGAAAAGTTTTGGGGCGGTGAGATTGGGGTCTAAAAGTAAGTCCTCCCAATTGTGCACCGCTAGGGTTTCTTCTACACCTTTCAAAAACATTACCTGGGCCACACCTGTGAGCATTGGGGAAACCCCTGGTTAGTTTTGTAGGTCAGAAGAAAACTCAAGAAAAGAAGATAAAAAATTTCAAGATAAGTCATGAAAATCAAGAAAAAAATCTGAAGATAATGAATAAAGAAGACGCAAAATATTTTTGTGAAGATTGTCAAGATCTATTTTTGGGCCTCCAGCATGAGGTTGAACTGCAGAAAATTTTGAAGCATGATGATCGTCAAGATCAGTTTTTGGGCCTCCCCCATGAGGCTAAACTGGATGATTGTCCTGACCTCCCCCAAGAGGTTAAACTGGCTGGATCTGATCTTGATTCTGGTGATCAGCATGTTTTTGTTGATGAAGATGGAGTTGTTGTTTGGGACAGCTCAAAATTGGAAAAGGGTGTTTTTGTTAGTGAACTGGATTCTCACAAGGTTCAGTGGAAAGAGAAGTACGTGCCAAAATTTAAGGATTGGTGTCCTGGTTGGGCTGCTCAATTGGCTCATGTTCACACTGGTGATTTTGATGACAGAGTTGTACCCTTGGATGTTGTTTTGTTGGATTTTGAAGATGAGACCTGGGGTCAGTCTGGGTTTTATTTTATCCTGGTTGAATATCTGTTGACCTTGGAGAGGCCAGATGGTTGTGATGATGATACTTGGTTGGCAATCAAGAAGAAGAGTCCGGGATTTTATGTGTCAGGAAGGCGCTTGATGAGAAGGAGACATCCTAATCCTCAAGTGGTGGTGACTCAGAAGAAGGGTCAAGAATTGGTTTTGAAGTCTTTGCATGAAGACCTTGGTAATAGAGGCTTTGGGGAGACTTAAAGAAGAGTAGCAGACAGATTTTGGTGTCCGGGTATGAAGTTGGCTGTGCAGGGTTGGGTTCAATCTTGTGAAGAATGTCAAAGAAGAAGTCATTTGAAACCTAAAGAGATGGGCCGTGCTACTGGTGAATCAACTGTTTTTGGAAGGGCCAGTCTGGATGCTGTCCATATTAAAGAGGGCAGGTATAAATACTTAATTGTTGCTAGGGATGATTTGTCTGGTTGGGTTGAGGCAGTTCCTCTGGTTAATTTGACTGCCAAGAATGTGGCAGAGTTTTTGAAGAAGGAGTGTATTTATAGGTATGGGTTGATGAAGTTGGTGACTGTTGATGGTGGGCCAGAGTTTGGTGCCGAATTTAAAGAAGCTGTGGCTAGTGTGGGTTCTAGGGTTAGAGTGGCTACACCGTATTATCCTGAAGCTGAAGGAATGGTTGAAAGAGGCCATCAAGTTATCAAGAATGCTTTGGTGAAGATGTGTGGAGATAGTGCCGAAAAGTGGAGGCATTATTTACCCTTGGTTTTATTTGCTGATAGGGTCACTGTGAAGAGGACAACTGGCTATTCTCCTTATGAGTTAATGTTTGTTCAGAAAGCTGTTCTACCAGTGGACTTGGAAGCTGTCTCTTATCTTGGAATTGATTGGGATGAAGTTCAAACAACAGAAGATTTGCTCTGTGCCAGGATGCAACAGTTGGAATGTAGAGAGGAATGTCAAGAGAAGGCGTACTCTAGAATGATGAAGATTAGAAATCAATCAGTCAGGTACTGGGACAAGAAGTTGGCTCATAGACTCAGGAATCCCTTAAAACCTGGTTGTTTGGTTTTGGTGTATAATAAAAGTTTGGAGAGTCAGTGGGGCAAAATGTTTGCTGACAGATGGAATGGACCTTACAGAGTCAGATCTCAGGCGTCTGGAGGTTCTTATGTTTTGGAAGAGTTGGATGGTTCAGTCTTGAAAAAGAGGGTGGCTGCGGACCAAGTGAAGAGGTTTTATCCCAGAGGCACTAGGCATGAAGAAGATTGACTCCGCAATGAGGATAAACTACGGACCATTCTTTAATTTTGGTTTTTTTTTTGTGGTGATGCTATGCATCTGTTTGTTGGAAACTTTTTTTTTAGAGGGTACCCATGGGTGGGGCTTCTAGATTTGATCTTGGCAAGTGTAGGGGTGACTGATGGGCTGGCTGCTCTATCAAAAGTTACCCCAGATTTTCTGTTTCCAACTCTTTCTCTTAATTTCGTTGAACCCTAGTATTGGTTTATTTTCACAGGTTTTAGTCCTCTATGACTTTAAGCTGGAATTTCCTTTGGTTTTCAAGTGCCGGACTCTTCACTCTTATTGGTTTTGGTTTTTTTTTGTGTTGAATGTTGTATTTTTGTTAGAATGTACCCAGGGGGGGCTTCTAGATATTATTTTGGCAAGTGTGGGGGTAACTGATGAGCTGGCTGCTCTGTAGAACAGTTACCCCAGAATGTCTGTTTCAAGTCTTTTGTTTTTCCTAGTTGAATTCTAGTTCTGTTGTTTATTATTCAGTTTTTAAGTCCGCTATGACTTTAAACTGGTTTGGGACTGGCTTATTTATCTTTGGTTCTTTCAGATTGGTGGTGGATCACTGGTGGTCTCCCATCATTTTTACTTATTGGAGGGAGCCCACCCAGTGATCATTTCTATGGAATGGACTTTCCCTTATTGGACCATCTATGGAGCTGGACTTTCTTTGATTTTGCAGTTATGTTTTTGCTAGATAGTAGTTTTAGATTATTTTCTTTTTTCTCTTTTTTTCTTTTAATTTTTTTTATGGGGGTTGTTTAAAATTATAAAATCAAAAATATAGGGTGTTACCACATCAGGGTCACCTGGATGTGGGCAAGCATTGGTGGGGAAAGGCTCATCAATTGGCCGGGAAATGCTATTTTATTTTTATTTATTATTTATTTCATGTGTTTCTGTGTTTCATTATTTTTTATTATTTTCTGAATTTCCAAATTTTTAATTTTGTTTTCTGATTAATCATTTAAAAGATTTAATTGTGTATCCACATCAAGGTGCACTTGGATGTGGGTAAGGTATCAGGGGTTCAGCTCATCAATTGGCTGGGGGATACCAATTGTATTATTTTTTATATTTTATTTTATTTCATTTATGTTATTTCATTTCATTTTATTTATTAATTTTTTTATTTTAGTATATCAGTAGACCGTAAAAAAAAAAAAAAAAATTCTGAAATTATTTTTTGTTACTTGTTTTATATTATTTTTATGTTTCAAATCTTTTTCAGGAGCTCATTGTCTGGATGATGAAGCTTCTGGAGGCTGGTCCGGGTTGTGATGACGTTTTTGTTTTTTGTTGGGATTGTGCGAAGCACTGTGTTCTTTGAAGTGCATCCTGCTGGAGAGATGATAGGGATTGTAATGGTCAGGAATTGGATTAGAGGGAAGTTCAGAGGAGGAAGAAGAAGAGGCAGGAATGGAGTGCTTGAGGGTGTGTTTAATGATCCTAGACATTTTCCAGTGGTTGTCCAGTAGGCGCTTTCTCAGGGATTTTTCAAAGTCATTCAAGGGTCCATGAAGGGCAAAGGCTTTTAGCATATTGGAACACATGGTGCTTAGGTGTTTCTTCGTGTCTCCATAATCCAGGCTCAAAGAGGTTTCAAGAGTTTGGCCAACTCCAATAATAGATTCAGGAGGAGGGGTGTCAACTAGACAAGAAGAATTGGATCAGTAATTATTTTTGTTGAAGAAATGGAATAATTAATTTGTTACTTACAGATTGGAAGCTCATCAAATCTGTAAGCAGCTGGGATTTGGATCTCTGACAATTTTGTGATGGTCATAGTGGGTGGATCAACTAGGGAAAGATATGGATTCTCATGGTCTTCCTCTGAAGGATCCTGAGAAGGTGAACTGGGATGATGAGGTTCCTGGGGCCTAGTGGGAGCAGTGAGATTGTTGTTGTTGTTGTGGTTGTTATTTCTGTTGGATTCAGCTGGAGGAGGTGCTGGTGATGGAGTACCAGGGTTGTTAAAGGATGGAGCAGGAGAGGGGGATTTGGAAGCAGACTGCTCTATTCTGGATGGAGAATTTGAAGAGATGGAACTGTCAGAAGAGTAGTTGGCTGACAGAGGAGAGGTGTAGTTTCTTTGTCTTAGTTGGGGACAAAGTTGTTGTTGTGGAGCAGTGTGTGGTGTTCTGGTTTCTTCTTGGGGTTCTCTGGCAGTTCTCCTAGAAATCTGGGAAATTTTGGTGTTTTTGGATTTTGGAAGGGTGGATTGCATTGCTCTGGGAGCAGTAGGAGGTAGTTGGGTCGAGTTGTTGTTGTTATCTGGATGAATTTGGCTATTTTCTGGCCGTTTTTGGAGGTTTTGGCCCTGATTTTTGCTGTTTGGTGAGGCGGGCGGGCTGCCTGGACGCAGTCTAGAAGCCTAGGAGTTGATTTTGAAGCTTTTGGAGCTAATTAAGCAGTAATAAAAGCAGTTTCTTGAGAAGCTAAGGCTGGTCTTTTAGGAAGAGTGTGGGAAGCTGAGCTTCTGGATCTTCTGGAAAGAGCTGAAGATAGAGAGGAAGAGCATGGACCAAGTTCTGGAGACCTGGTAGGGGATCTGGAGATGTACTTTTGAGAAAGAGATGGCAGAGGAATAGGATAGTGGGCATTCCTGTCACATTTCTTTTTTTTGGAATAGCAGGAGTCACAAGCCCTGTTGTAGAATTCGGCTTCTGGATTTGGAAGAGTGAATGTGCAAGGTCTGCACATGTGGATGCACTGTTTGCAGGCATAGTCCCTTGGAGCAGTGAAGCAAGGAAGAGTAGAGGAGTCAACAGCAGGGGATCCAGACATGCTTTGTGGTGTGAAAGGTGATGAAAAGGATAAGAGAAGATTTTGTCAGCGATGAGTAGAAGATGAAGTGATGGTGGATGCTCTGTGGGTCTGGCTGTGTGTGTATTGCATGAAATTGGCTGGGTCAGATTCATGCAAGATTCTGCCAGTCCTCTATTACTCTAAACTGGAAAATTTATAAGTCCTCCAAGACTTTAAACTGGCTGGTTTCAAGATTTTATCAAGAAGTAGTCTGTCAAGACTGTAAACTGAACACTGTGTTAGTCCCCCAAGACTTTAAACTGAGGGTTTTAAGTCCCCCAAGACTATAAACTGAGGGAAAAGTTTTTGTTGTTGGAGTTGTTTTGAAAGATTGGTGGAGGGTATCCACAGGGGGAGCCTCCAAATTTAGCAAAGGCAAGTTTGGGGGTAATTGATGGGCTGGCAGCTCTATTCACAATTACCCCAGAATGTTGGTTTTTTCTCTGTGTCTTAATGTGGTTGATCTCTGGTTCTGGGTTTATGATTTAGGTTTTTGAGTCCCCCAAGACTTTAAACTGAGGGTTTTTGAGTCCCCCAAGACTATAAAATGAGGATGGTCCCCCAAGACTTAAAACTGAGGGTTGTTTGTGGTTACATCCTATAGAGGGTGTGATCAATTTTTCTTTTCTGAATCAAACTCAAGTACTAGTGGAATTACAGAGTGAATCAAGAGATGAAATTAAATGTTCAGAATTAGCCTTGAACTGGTGAATGAGGTTTCTTCTGTTCTAAATGTCCTGTGGATCTCTAGCAGGAGTGGATTGGAAATAGTGAAGCAGAAGTTGTTTCTGTTGAGATGTGTGTTGTTGGAACTTAGCCTTGATAGTGGGCAAGTGCGTTGGTGTTGGTGGTGCAATGGATCCTACATTGTTATCATCACTATCAGAAGAGGAAGGAAGTGAGAAGTTATCAGTTGTAAAGTTGAAGAAAGAAATGGATATTCTTTACCATCAGATGGACCAGGGATGGGGGAACTAGTTGCTTTATGGGTTGTGGCACTCTTCTGGGAAGGGTGGAGATTTTCGATTAATCTGGGTATCAGGATGGATGGCCTAGATCTTTTGGTGCTGGCAGAAGAAGGACCAGGTTGAGGCGGAGATGAATCTTTTGTAGAAGAAAGTGGGCCAGGTCTGTGGCAGGTCTTCTTTCTGGAGTGGCAGACATCGCAGGACGTTCTGTATGGATGAACAGGTGGTGTTATGGCGCAGATTAAATTATTGTTGATGCAGTATTGGCAGGGGCCCATTTCAGAGGCAGATTTGTAAAGGAGGTTAAACATTGTGGTTGGATGAAGAAAGAATGCGGACATTCTCAAATGGAGGGAGGATGTGGTCTTCCAACATTGGCAGGGGCCTTTGTTGTGTGATTTGGCGCTGTTTGTGCATGTCTTAATTGACATCTGTTAAGGAATTGGGTATTTTTCTGGTTTTATTCCGTGGATATTGGGTCTGCGGGTATGTGGGTACTATCATTGGATAGCCCTGGTTATTCTCTATATTTTATGTCTTGGGGATATTTTTCATATTCTGAGTTTTAAGGGGTCAATTCCTCATTTTTCATTTATAAAAGATTGCTGTTTAATTTTGTTTTTTGTGTTTTACGGGCTAACCTTAAGTCTTAGGGTTAAATGCTTAGTACCATTTGATAGAGCTAATTTTTCTCTATATTTCATGTCACAATGTTGTTATAGTGAAATTCCGTGTTTTAAAGGTTTTAGTAGTTGTAGCTAATTTTTCTAAGTAGATTAGTGGTTTTTATTGGTTTTCTGGCTTCAGGGAGACCGGGCCGCTTCAGGCGGCATCTCCAATGTCGGGAGGCCCGCCCGCCTCTGTTTTAGGAGGTTGGGGAGCGCTCCAGGAGGGTTTTTTATGCAATTTGGCAGGTACAGGCGCCAAATTGGTGGGTGCGCATGGGCTCTTAGATAGTGGTCTGTGTGTACATAGTGAATAAGACAGTTTGGGGCAACCTTAATCATCATACAACCATCCGGAGGTGATCTCATTGTTCCTCACTCAGTTTTCACTGTTTTCTGGCCACAATTGGCTGTGTTTGTTGCAAGTGAGTTCTTCATTTAACTTAACTTTGGCAACTGTTTTCTCTGTTATAGTCTTGCAAGCTATAGCAAGTATTATTGCTGTCTCTGGTGTGGATTTGCAGCCTAAATCAAGTATCTTTGCTGTCTCTGGTGTGGACTTTGTTCTACATTTCAGTTCTTTGGTCTGGTAGTCTATCTGGTGACTACTTTCTTGGCTCATCAAGCTGTCAAGTGTGTTTAAAAGGGGTCTTTAGCAAAACAGGAACCAACTAACTTTAGCAAGTAAATCTCACTCTATTTTTCTAAAGGGACAGGGGATTTTCTCTCTGGTTTTTCTCCAACTCCCTTGGTCAAGGCCTATAGCTAGTACTATAGGATTGTCTACAACAAGTTTTTGCTACACTTATAATATTAAAACATAATGGTGACAAAAAATCAATCAAATGATAAATATGAGTGAGGCACAAAGATCAAATACCAGTGGACATGTTTATAAGAAATACCAGATGAACTGAAGAAAAAATCCACCCTAGCTAAACTCCATCATAAAAGTGTCCAGCACAAGTTTGGCCGAACTAGTGTTGGACACTTTTGGTCACATGCAGTCTGATGTGATCAATTCTCTCTATTGCAATGAAGATGAATTTTTCTTCAATAATTGCACTAGAAGTTGTTTGATATGGCAAAATTGTCATCCTGAAGTTTTGGTAAAGCTCTAGTGGATTTTTTTTATTTTTACAAAAAAGAGCTTACAGTCCAAGTTTAGTGCCACTGGTGGGCGTTCACCCCATCATGTCAACTTGCTCTTGATGGGAGGAATTTTGCTTTAATTTTTTATTTCATATTTGATCCCTTTAATTTTACCTTTTTATCCCTCATATTGCTTTTGGATATCAATTTATTTTTGTAAAACAAATCATTTTTATATTTTTTTACCTTTATTTAATAATATTAAAAAAGGTGTAACATCACCCGGTATGCATTTGGCACACAAGTTTTTGCTATACTTATAATATTAATAACATAATGGTGACAAAAATCAATCAAATGATAAATATGAGTGAGGCACAAAGGTCAAATACCAATTAATCAATAGTTCTTTTTAATATTATAAATTTTTAGATTAAATAAAATGGTAATAATGAATTATATTTTTCATCCACAATTCCACTCTAATGATTCCCACTGCACAAAAAGAGTTCACTTGGTCCTTTCTTTACTGCTTGTGCATATATTTTATTGCCCACAGTACTACAATTTTTTGTAGTGATTATCCCACATCTGATTCAGGAATATTTTTAAACAATATAAGTTTTTTTTAAAAAAGACCTTATCATATCCAATATCCCACAAAAAATACAACCTGTTTTTGTATTAAAGCCCGTTAATTATTAAGAAATTGTTAAAATAATTAGATTAGACCCTGGCACAGCTAGATCCATACCAACTGACCTAAAGTCTTTTCAATATTGAAAACAATTAAATAAAATTATGATATCATACTAAATTATGGGCACCAACCATAATTCAGCACTTCTCATTTGCTCTGCTACAAAATGAGTGCATGTAGCATTTTTCTAACGTCGGACTGTTTTTCTTCCTTCCCTCACACCTTTAGTCCAGAATGAAAATTTAGTATGAGTTTTGGTCAAAATGGTTTTCCAGTGTTATCCGTATGCAATATGAATTCATATTGCATATTTCTATTTATGCATAAAATATACTCGTTAAGCATTATTTTTTTTGCATTTTTCAATCATTATGCATATTTATGCATATTCATATGCATATTCATTATACAGATTTATATGCATATTAATATATTTTATTCATATACGTATATGCACCTTTTTTTGCATATTCAATATGCATATTTTTAATGCATATTCAATATGCATAATAATATGCATATTTTTGTGCATATTCAATATGCATAATAATATGCATATTTATTCTTCATAGTCATTATGCATACACTTTGGATAGGCAATTCACATCAATTTTTAGCATGCAATAAGTATCCACCATGCAAATTCAAATGCATATGCATCTATATCATACACGCAACATATATTCAAGTTTAATATTTGAATATTAAGGTATGCTAAGTGATGTTGTTCAACCTTTTGCCAAACCTGAGATTAACTGATGTTCAATGTGGTTCTTAAGCTCTGCTCAAGGAGGGATTGTTCTGGATTGAATCTGTGACAGTTTATTTTTTCAATGTTTTTTCATCAGATTTAAAAACATCTTTCTGACAGTTTCAGGATGGTTTCCCAAAAGTTTCCTGAAAAATTCCTAATAGTTTCAATAAGAGGGAACTGCTAGCAGTTCACCCCCAGATTTCCCGTGGTGATTGCCATCTAAACATGTGTCTATTAGGAGTTTTCATGTTTAAGAGTGACTTAACTGCACTACAGTCAGTTATTAACTCAAATTTTTGGTCTTCAAGGTAATAATGTAGCTTCTCAAGAGCCCATACTACCTCCAAACATTCAAGTTGAGTAGCACCATATTTCAATTCACTACTTCTCAGAGTACGTGAAATATAGCAAATTACTACTTCTGACATTTTTCCTTCAATAAGTTGTTTTTGATGCAAAGCAGCACCCAGACCAATAAAACTTGCATCTGTTTATAATACAAAAGGTAATTGGAAATCTGGTAATCCCAAGATAGGGGCTGTCATCAAAAATTTTTTCAACTTACCAAAAGCTTGTTGTCTTTCATTATTCCAAATGAAAGCTTCTGATTTCTTTATCAGTGTGGTCAATGGTGCAGCAATTAATTGGTAGTTTTTTATATATTGTCTATAATAACCACACATGCCAAGAAAAGATTGTAAATCCTTTACATTTTGAGGAATGCCAATATTCTTTATTGCAGCCACTTTATTTTGGTCTACACATATTTGTAAGCCAGATACAATATGACCAAGCAATTTTAAAGATTCAAACCCAAATTTACATTTTTTCAATGCAAGGGTCATTTTTATTTCATCCATTTTCTGAAATACCTTCTTTAAATGGATTAAGTGTTCATCATATGTTTTAGAGAACACTATGATGTCATCAATGTATACCATTAAACATCCCTCAATCATTTCATTATGGAATGTTATATCCATTAACTTCTGAAATACTGATGGAGCATTTTTTGGTCCAAATGGCATTCTGACATATTTATAAATTCCCATATGTGTTGTGATCAACAAAACATTCTGTGAATTCTTTTCAACAGGAATTTGATGGTACCCTTTATTTCCATCTAGGAAACTTATATACTTAGCACCTTTAAGGGTAGCATGTATAGAGGCAATCCTTGGCAAGGGATAAATATCATCTACTGTAAATGTATTTAATGCTCTATAATCACCTCACAGTCTTGCTTTATCTTGTTCATAAGAAATAAGCACTGGTGATATTACACAATATTTTTGTGTAGTTTCAACCTTCTCAAGTATTTTCATGTTTAATAACATCTTAATATTATCTTCTATGTATTTCCTCTTCATTGGTGAAGCAGGGTATGGTTTCTTTTTAAGACTAGCAGGAATATTATCCATATCACAGGTTAAAATAATTTTCATCTCATGATCTTTTACAAGGCCAAGTTCATTTGTACCATGTGCAAAAGCCATTGGAAATGCTTTAATTAAGTCCAAAATATTATTTTTCTCAGCTTCACTTATCTGAGTGCCAAATGATGCTTTAGAAATTTATGTTTCCAGAAGTTCTATCTCATTGGATTCTCTTCCTTTACTCAGAGAATTTGTTACTGACTCAATGTGTAAGACTGTGTTAAAAGAATTTATTTTAAATTTCCTTTTACCATTCATGTTAATTGTAAAATGATTATTAGCAGGTTCTAATTTCACACCAAACTTAGTCAGAATATCATTTCCAATGATAAAGCAGTTACTACAGTTAGTATTGTCCATTACTACAAAGTCAAAAGTAACTCTTACATAACCATGTTGATGTTTAAAGAAAACAGCAGCTTTGTATTTACCAATTGGGGGTAGCACTGATCCAAAACCTCTCCAATTTTTATTCTGAAGGGTTTCAAGCTTAGACTTATATTCACTATCAATTTTCTGTAATGTATTAGCAGAAAAAACAGAACCAACAGCTCCTGTGTCCAATACTATATTAAAATTTTCACCAGAAATGATGGCTGGAACCGTGATAGGTGTCATTTGAAAGTTATCAGCTTGTATATCTTTAATGATTTAAGCATCCTCAAAATTCATTAAAGATTCATTTGAGTCCATATTTAATATTGGATTTTTAAAGATGGAAAAATAATCTTCCAACATACAGACTTCATTTTCATCACTATATGAGATATTTCTGTCATAATCACTTGATTCTTTACTTTTTTCAGTTTCAGTTTCAGATTCATGTTGATTTTCAACAATATTTATATTTTTCTTACATTTGTGACCTTTAACCCAAGGTTTGTTACACTTATAACAAGTATTTGTTTCATACTTTTTAGGTACTACAGGTGCAGTAGGTTTTTTCTGCTTCTACTGAGGTGTTTTTGAATTCTGATTTTTCACAGGTTCAACATTTTGTTTATAAGTGGAATACCTTGCTTCATACTTATGTTTTAGTAATATCTCATTGCAATTATTAATAAAGTCAGAATATTCAGTAGCATTAATTGTTCTAGCTACAACAATGTCTCTGACAGAGATAGGTAATTTATATATTATCTTATCTTTCCATAAGTTAAAATCCATATTAGGCTCAATGGCTTTTAATATTTTATTTAAATTCATTAAAAATACCATAGGTTTGTCACCATTCAACGGATTGTACCTAGTTTTCTCATAAAGTTTCTGCTGAGTAAGCCTGAATTTAGAACCTCCAAATTGTTTTTCAATAAGTTGTTTCCATTCAGCCCAAGAGTAATCTTTACCCTCACTCAAAACAGCTTCAAACCATAATAAAGCAACATCCTTAAATAAAGAAATTAATTTTGATGTTATTTCTTCTTCTGGTAAATTATATGAGAATTTCAAGTTTTCAATTCTTGGAATAAAATGTTGCCAATCAGAGCTGGCTTCCCCATCATAAGTTGGGTACTGATCTATCTTAGGCCAGTTCTTCTGATTTAATTTTATCTCATTAATATTAGTTAAATTCAATAACTCATTTACTTTTGATAAATGGGCTTGTATTTCTTCCTGTACGGATTTGTGACTTACATTTTCAGATTTGACACTACCACCAGATGGTTTAAGTTGTGGTGGTACAGGGAAGGAATGAGATTCACTTTTTCCAATGAAAGGATTATTATTATATTGAGTATACTTATGATTATCCTGGTTCATTAGTAGATTGGAAGTTTCAATCTCAACTTTAGTTAATCTTTGTAGTAGCTCAGAGATACTTTGATTTGTCTGGGCAAAAGATAACTTAGTTCTTGATTCAGTTTTTAACAATTGTGCTTCATACAATTTTTCTAACTCACAGAATTTGTTTGAAAGGTCACTATATTTGTTACTCAATGAATCATATTTAAGAGTTAGAGACAAATGTTCTTTCTCTAATACTTTATTTATTGTTTCCAGTTGAGAAATGTTCAATGTCAAGGAAAAAATTATATCACTTGTGAGCTTAATTTTCTGTTCCTCACACTCAGTCATTCTATTCCATAATGCTGAAACAATTCTATGGACAGTTGGATTATTGTTAAAATACTCCATGTCTTCCTTTTAAACTCTCTCACTCTCCTGTGAAATTCTCATCTCACTAGTAGGTGGTGGAAACTGAGGATTAACTGTATTATCATTATGATTAGTACTGTTATTGTGGACAAAAGACAATTCAGATGTATCTACATCAAAACCTAAATTTCTTAAATCCTCCTCTATTTTCTGCACAGATTTAACATCAATAGGATTACCTATATTGTAATTGTCAGTATTGTGTTCAATCTGAGAGGGTAAACTACTTACCATGGGATAGATTCCAGTCCTGATTTTTGGTGCTTTTTTCATTTGTAGGGGTGAACTGAGGAAGTCTGATGAGGTGGTGGATCCCTGTTGCAGCTGTGGCTGGTCCATTGTTGATGGAACCAGTCCCACTTCCATTTGTCTACCAGGATTTTCTCCTGGAAGTGAGTTGACCCGCCTGGGATAGGGGGTTGCTGACTTGGCTGGCCTCCCTTTAGCTCTGCTAGTGCCTGATTCATTTGCTGAAACCCTACCTTGCAATTTTTCTGTAATTGCTCTACCTCTTTGAACATGAGTGACTTGGATTCTTCCAACTTCAGAACCTGTTTTGCCAAGTGGGACAGTTGATCCTAAAGAGGAGGAGAAATCTTTTTCATAGTTATCTTTTTTAAAAGGGCGTCTTTTTCCTCTATGCTCATGTTCTCTGCCTGGGGGTATTGCTGACCCTCCATGGTTATGTCCTAGATAGTTTTTGTTAACTTTAGACCTGGTATTATAAGCAGGCTTTTCACTTACACTGTCCTGAGGAGCACTCATATTGTTAAGAATTACAATATATCATGTCTACAGAAAGGAAAAACTCTATGGAATTAGTAGACAAAAGTTATTATCAATGTTATTACTAATAAAAAAGCAATGGAGCTTACCCTGAATTTATATCTTTATTTCACCACGCAATATAGGGGGAGGACTTGCTAGCAAGTCCGCAACTTGAAGTCAGATGGAAATCAGATGGAACTCAGACTGAAGTAATACTGAACTTTCACTTGAAGTATCACACAAATAACAATGGATCTATATTGAAAACATAGTGAAAGTGTGAGGATAACTGAATGGAAGCCAGAAAAAATCATTCCATGAGTCTACTCAATGCAAAGTATTTTTTGAAACAGCTTATTAAAATAATACTTTATTAAATTAATTTGATCAATAAAAATTGATTGACAATATTGCAATTCTTAAATACAATAATTTTATTAAAAAATTTCAGATTACATATAAAAAAAATCAGTGACTTTTTCTATTACTTACAACTGTTTTTACAGAATTGAAAACTATGTTTCAGCTAATATTTTATGGAAGTGAACTCTGTTCTTCGCCCGAAGAACAGAGTTCATCCTCCTATTTTCACACTCTGTTTGCACCAATCTCCATCCCTTTCAATTCTATCAACACATGCTTGTCTTCCCTTCCCATGCCTTTCGCTATCCTCCCAGCCCCATTGTATGCCATCCTCTTTTGATCCCCATTTCACCCCTCTCAACCTCTCCCAGACCCTTTTCTTCATTTAAAATGCCTCGGAACCCTTAATCTTCCCTTCCAACTCTTTCCCGACCTTTTCGCTACCCCATACACCCTTCCTCACCCCTCTCTCCAGCCTTTCCAGCCCTTGTAGCCCCATTTGTGTTCACATGAGCTTCAAGGTGTGTTCAAAGTAAATTCAATACTTCTTCATGATGGTTTCATCACTTCCTCAATGTGTTCTCAAAAAGATATGAATTAGGGTTCAAGGTTGCGGACTTGCTAGCAAGTCCGCCCCCCATATTGCGTGGTGTTTATTTAAATAAAATATAAGAAAAATTTGAAAAAATCTGTTAAAAATATAATAATAAGTTTAACTAGACCTTTATAAGGGTGAATTATTAGCTTACCAAGCTTTAACCAAATACCAATTTAATTGGGTGTTATATTGGTGTCCAAATACCAAGTGAAATTGGGTTTATATTAGGTACAGTTACTAATGTAAATACCTAATTTTTATGATAAAAAACTAGTGCAATTGTTATAAGGATTCTTTTCCGCAATCACTGAGTTATGATGACCTACTAATATTCAGAACACCCAAATATTTGGCTGTTTTTGAGCTATACTAAGTAAAAATCACGTCCTAAGGCTTAAACTAAAAATTCAACAATAATCAAGGAAAGACCCCCTATGGTCAGTGTATCTAGTATTTAAGTATGATATAATAGTATTTATTTATGGTCCTACTACTTATTGATAAATGATTTAGTGATTAAACCTCAGGGGAAGACTAATAAAATAGTTATACTCAAATAAAACTCACAATACTTGGATTTAAATGCATGCTAGTGGTGGACAATAGATGAATAAAATATAGTTATAGCTTATATAAATATAATATCAATTTATAATAGCTTTATAATATATTTATGAATGCTAATAATTGTATTGTAGTGTTTGTTTGAATTGTAGTTAGTGAATGATGATAAATAACCATCAAAATCCCTCCTTACTTATACCCTAATCCCCTGGAGTGCACAGACCTTCAATCCAGATGATGTCACTGCTATCCCTGGCAATTACAGCAATGTGAGGGCCCATCACCTCCTCATGGCATCCACTTCAAGCAAGTTCAACACCCAGACCTCCAGTAAGGACCCTCTGTCACAATTAAAGATAACACAGACCTATACCATAAATAGAAAATCCAGATGAAAGCGGATACCATAAAGAAACAGGTAAAACAAGTAATCCAAAAGAGATTTAATGAAACCCAAAGCATATAAAGGAAACAAATGAAGTGTCCAAGCCCCCAATATCATCCCCAAGCATCCACATTAACCCAGCAATGACCTCCCAACCCATAAATCGGTGAATATCCATCTAAGGAAGCAGATTAAGTTGTCCAAACTGAGTGTATGCGCCTGATATAGATGTCTATGCTTCTTTAGGCGTTTTAAATCCACTTATTTCGTCCATATGACCTAAAATAAGCAGAAAAACAAAGGTTATAGGCTATTAAGAGGCTAAAACGCACTTATAGACCTAAATATACATAATATACTGCATATTTCACTGAATATGAGCTTTATGTATACATTTAAGCTTATGTATGTCCATAATTACTTAATATCACTTAAGATAAGTATATTATGACTCCATTAACAGCTTAATAAGTATTATTAGGCTATGGATAAGCTATTCAAACTACTATAAGTTATATAATAGTGTAATAATTATATATATATGTATTATAATCATATATATAATTGTTTTAACCTTATTTTTAAGATATAAGCTTAATTTACTTAAGGTTACCATATTTTAAGCATAAGAAATACTCAGTCCTAGGGATATCTAGGCTGACATAACTACTGGGAAATTTCTAGGCCTGAGTCACTGTAAGAGGTATAAATGAGTCTTATCAGCAGCGCTAATGTCTGAAAAGAACTAAACCAAGGTTAGGTATAATATTATACTATAAAATCCCACACTATTTATAACTTTGATTATATGTTATAAACCAGGTACTGTTTATATAATAATATAAATCACTCAATTTAGTTTTATAACAATATTTAAATATTATGTATAGTTATTCCATCATCAGTTTATATACAATATATACCAGGTTCCAAACTAAGGTATATAAATAACTTACCTGGAATAGTAAGTTATTAATTCAATGTATTAATAAAATATAGTACTTATGCTTCTGAAATTTTTACTTGGACCACTCAACAAGTTGGGAAACAGGAAAAAAATATCAATATTTATAATCTACTGAGAAATAGAGCTTACCTATTTAAGATAAAATATCAGTAATCTAATATTGAATTTTTATTAGATGATAAGGGGAAACTAATAATAAATATATTACCCTATGCAGTGGACCTCACTCAATATAGCTGTAATGATATTAAATTATTAAGACTCAAGAGACTAAAACATTAGTAACTGCAATAATACTAAAAGTATCAGGTTTAAGATGTGGTTAAAGCAGATGGTGATTTCTAGGGGAAATCACCTCCTTATATCTTATTTCATCCATACTATTTATATGTATTTACTTATCTGTGATTTAATAAACTGTGCATTTAATTTATCTGTACCCCTGACTCCTTATCTGCTTGCATTCATATTTCTGCATTTATTCCTGAATCTTTTCCTACCTGCATGCTGTTTCTGCTACTTTATTCCCCTGCATCTATCCTGCATCTGCATCTCTTTCTGCATTCCTTTCCAGTTTCCTGAATCTTTATCTCCCTGCATCTGATCCTGAATTTGCATCACTTCCTGCACGCTTTTCCAGTTTCCTGCATCTTATTCTGCATTTGCATTCTTCTCCTGATTGCTAATCTTTCATTTATCCTTTACTCCTGTCTTCTTATTTATGTTCTTTATTCTATTATTTTCTTGTATTTAGTTAGTTAACTCTTTACTATTTTTTCAGCTATTATACTGTTCCTGGCTGACAGACATCTTCATCAAATTCTTCAGAGCCTGAATCTTCATCTGTGGGTGGTTTCCTTGATAATCCATCTGGCATTGTAAAATTTTTTCCAGGTTTGTGTACCAGGTCAAAACAGAAATGCTGAATAAATGCCACCCACCTAGTCATTGGTGAATTTGGAAGACTAGGTGTGTTGATCATTTTAAGCAGAGATTTAGCATCCACATGCAGCTCAAAATTCTGCCCACACAAAACAGATTGAAGCTTCTTCAAAAATTTTTCTACACCACACAATTCCAACTTATGTTGAGAATATATAGATTCAACCTCATTAGATACCATAAACTCATACCTTACTGGCCTGATCCTCCCAGTTTAATCTTCCTGAGACAAAGCAGAACCAGCAGCAATATAACTTGAGTTCACTGCCAGATATATTTTTCCAGCTCCCAATCCATAATCCAACTTGTGAAGAATAATATCTTCACCTACCACATTCTTCAACTTCTGAAAAGCCTCTTCACACTCTTCAGACCATACTCACTCTGCGTCTTTCCTGGTCAACTTCCTCAAAGGTGAAGCCAACAAAGAAAAATCTTTAATAAAATTTCTAACATACACAAAAACCCTCAAAAATCCCCTTACTTCAGTAGTAGTTTTAGGCCTTGGCCATGACTGAAATTTATTAACCTTCTTCTTTTCCATAATCCTTCCCTCCTTACATACCACAAGACCCAGAATTTCCAGAGCAGGAACACAAAAACAAAAATTTGACCCAAAAATGGTCAAACCAGCCTCTTCAATCCCAAACAACACTCTCTCTAGAGTTATTGCATATTTTCAAACAAACCTCCTTATTCCAGGGTTCTCCTCTAACACCTCATTCCCATAATCAGTGGATGGTCCTTTGATTCCACCATCAATATAAATACCAGCATGAGTAGGAACCTCATCCTGTAAAATCCAAGCCATTTGTACTTGATATATTGCTACTTAATTAGTTGATTCTTGAGGCAACCTTGTGAGTTGAAATCTCCCCAGAGGAGTCTCAAACGTTGGCAGTGGCTGTGAATCCGGGTGAAGCTCCCTTTTATCATAACCACCCATAATATCTCCCAAATAATAACACACCCTTCCAGAAAAAGCTTCTACAAAGTTCTCTGCACTTGGAGGCATCCCATCATCCTTGATAGTGATTTTATTCAAGGCTCTAAAATCATGCACCACCCTCAGCTTCCCATTCTTCTTCTTTACACAGAAAACTGAACTTGAGTAACTAGATGTTGATTGTTTGTATAAACCAGTCCTAAATTTTTCCATAACAATATCTACAAAATCATCCCTAATAGCAGCTAAAATTGGAATAGGTTTTATTTTCCAAGGTTTGTGGAAAACCACAGGAATCAAGTAAGGTTCCCCATAAGAGTGTTTAAACACACCCCTTTCCTCTTCAAAAAATACCACAGCTTTCTCCCTCAGCAAAATAACGTGCAAAAACAACAACTTTTCCTCATCAGACAACCACCCATCAGGAAAAAAATTAACAACATTCAACTTTTCCACAGTCACCCAAGAAGTTTCCACAAAATCAGGAATATTCTTCACCAGAGGAGTAGAGTACGGATCTCTTGACAAAAGAGGTCTCCTCAAAGGAGGATTCAAATCTACAGGCATAGAATCATTAAAAGTCCTAATCATCTGCGCTACCTTCTTATACTTTGCAGCTCCACCTTCAACTTGAGGAATCTTCAGGACCTCTTCACCCCAAGACCTTGAAAAAAAACCAAGAATTTCCCCATTTCTCACATTTAATGTTTTGAAAGGTAAATAAGAAACCCTAGCAGTGCACAATTTGGAGGACTAAGTTTTATTCACTAATCTCACCACTCCAAAACTTTTCCGCAATTCCACATCTTCATCTTCACTTCCTTCTTCTAAATCTTCAAATCTTGCTTAATCTTCTGAATCAAATCTTCTAAAATTATGCAGTTTATCCTCATGCAGGAGGTCCGAAAATTGATCTTGCTGATCTTCTTTCTTCAAAAATATGTGCAGTTTAACCTCATGCTAAGGGCCCAAAAATTGATCTTGCTTATCTTCTTTCTTGAAAATTTGTGCATTTTAATGTCATTCTGAAGGCCCAGAAATTTATCTTTATGATCTTTAAAAAAAATCATTTTATTCTTTCTTGATTATCTTCAAATTTTTTCTTGATTTCCTTCAGTTATCTTGAAATTTTTGTTTTCTTTTCTTTAGTTTCCTTCTACACAACAAAAATAACCAGGGGTTTCCCCATTGTTCACATGTGTGGTCAAGGTAATGTTTTGGAAAGGTGTAGAAGAAACCCTAGCGGTGCACAATTGGGAGGACTTACTTTTAGACCCCAATCTCACCACCCCAAAACTTTTCCACATATCTTTCAATAAAGATATATAACCAATTTTCTTCCTTGAACTTAAATTAAAAATAATTAAAAATCTTGAGAGAGAACAGAGACTTGATAAAAAACTTGATGAATACTTCTAGAGAAGAGAAACATAAAAAAGAGAAAGTTGAAAATCCACTTGGTATATCTCCAAGGGAGCTGACCTACTACAAACTGAGATTTCCTAATCTTGGGGAGAGGTTTTAGAACTTGGGTGATCAGCCCTAATCACTCTAAAAAAGACAGACTCTCACTAAAGCCTGAGCCACACTCCAAAAAACCAGAGGTTGCACCCACTTCTTATCTACTCCTACAACAATCCATGAACTGGCACATTGAAAACAAACCAGGCCTGGTCTCCCAACCATTGTCTCCAACAGATGATAGATTCATGTGAAGCCTCCTTTCATCTTCACCAGTCAACTCCAAACCAATTCCCATATCAAACTGATAACCAATTCTTGCTTAAAAATCCATTAAGAATGGCCCACCCAAAACAGATTATACTGTTCCTTTGGCAATATAAAACTGAGCCTTCCCTGAGGCTCCACCAACATCTAACTTCACATACTCAGATTTAACAACTGATTTGGTGGCATGGCTACCAATCCCTCTCATATTTCCACCAATACCTGTTTTGATGGGGAGTCCCAGATGAGTAGCCTTAAACAAAGAAATCAGCTTAATATGAGAACTTGAATCCACCAATTCCCTAGCCTCCCTGACATTCAGAGTTACATTTACATATCCCAGAGGAGCAGAAAAATGAGTTTCTAACCCCTCTCCAAATTTTTGAGCAGAATCACAAATGTATTCTACCTCCCCAGAAGAAACCCTTCTACCGGTCAACAACTTTTTTGGCCTATCAGCCAACCCTGGACTGATAGCATACAATTCCCCATAAGATAGGAAAACCTGACCCTGGTTCATCCTTTCCAGGACAGAGTCCATAACATTAACTTGACCAGAAACCACTGGCCTCTCAATGGGAGCTCTTTGCTTCACCACCTGGGTCCTAGAAGATTCTTGAGGACCAGAACCGCCAACAGATTTACCATCAACAGGAATCAAACCAGATCCCTCACCAGAACCTATAACTCCAGAAGGCTTTGGCAATGAAGCCAAAGTAACACCCTCCTCATATTCAGAATCAAAATCCTCAGGAATTGGCTCACCATTCATGTTTAATACTCCACAACTAGGGGGGCCCATATCTGCCATACCTTTCTAAATTTTTTACAGTTCCTCTTTGCTGTACTTCTTTATAGCTGCACTCAGCTTAGGATCCACCTTTGAAGCCTTAGGCTTTGGCTAGGCCTGATAATGTCTCTTAGGCCTTCTCACCTTTTCTGCTTCCACATCATAAACACCAGCCAAGCTTTCACCACTTGACTTTCCACCACAAGAATACAACTCCAAACCACCAAAGGAAGATGTAATTGAGACTCTATCAGCCTCCTTTCCCTATCACTTCACATCATCTCCACCTTTACCAGAAGAAGAAGCCTCATTAAGCAACTCTTTGAATCTTGGCCTCCTTGAGTTGACCTTATATCTCCTCCTCACCAAGTCCATTGGAGACTGATAATCATTAGGCTTCACAAAAGAGCCATCTGAGAACTTGAACACTTTCCCATCAAACTCTACCTTCCCTTCATACACATCCATATTCAGTGCCCAACAATAATTGGACTTGTGGCCCTTCCTGCTGCAATAAAAGCAGACCCAAGGATCACTCCTACCAACCTTCCTATCAAAATCTCTAGGCTGAGAAGGAGCGTTATTGGCCTTCTGAGTCTCCTGAACAAAAATATGTAGCTGTTTTGATAGACCAGCCAGCTACTCCACTACTGGATCAACCTCTTTAGGCTTCTAAGGAGCCATTTTTCTTTTTCACACTTTCCTTCTTCCTAGATTCCTCCAGATCTTCAGCAAAAGCTTCACTTAACTTGCTAACATACTTGGTGCTAGCTTCCTGGTAAGGATCCACTTCCAAAAGTTTCAGATGACCCTCCAAAAACTCCTTCACCACAGAAAGAGCAGGCGATTTCTGATTCCCATTAGGAAGAATCTTCATTTTATCCTTCCTTTCCAACTCCTTTAGCACATCAATCCTGACATTCCTGGCCAGAGAAGACCAGAAAATATCCCTTGAAGAGTCAGTACTCTCCAACTCCTGCATATCTACCAAATAATCCACCACTGGCTCTAACTGAGCCAGAAACTTCCTGTAAGTATGGAGGTTGTCCACACCTCCATACAATTGCCATTCACTTGCAATCATATTGAGATCCACCAAAGAGTACCTGGATACCCACCTGTCTGTCATCTTCAGACACAATGTTTTCCAATCTTTTCTTCTATAACCCTTCATAGCAGCAACTTCCTTCACCAGAGCCCTGTCACCAATATAGAAGATGACTTGCTTCACCATGTCCAGGTGAAAAGCACCATCCACATTCCCAGCAGTCTCAAAAATCTCCAGAAAAAACTTCACAACCTCAACCATAAACATAGGCCCTTTCCAGGACTTGATCCTGAAAGAAGGCCTAAGAGAAACAGGAGGATTACCATCCTCAGCAGCAACAACAGTGCCACTACCACCACTAGAGAAATAGGGTGCAGAACCATAGTCCAATAGATTCCTGAAAACCAATCTTCAACCAAAGAAGAGAGTGAAAAGTAACAGAAAGTCCAAAAAGCTAAAAAATCCTTACCCCACATTAGCAGTTGCCTTGCTGTAAGCAGAATCCAAAGGAGTTGGATAAACTGAAGAAGACTGTTAGCCAGGCTGCTAGACTTACCCAGTGAAATAATTAATTATTTACTAGATGAAGCCACAAATTATTACTTTAATTATTTAATTATAAATTAGTTACATTAAAATTACTTATAATGAATTAACTAATTACAGAATGATAAAATTAAATAAATAATTAAAGTTAAATATAAAATTGACCCTTATATTTTTATTCTCTAACACCGTGCTCATTTTACAGGTTGGAAGAAATAAAGATTAATATTAAAAAATAGATTTTAGATTAAAATAAAAATTTAATATTTAAATAAAAAATAAATATATACAAAAAATTCAAATTTAATATTTAGAATTGACTTCTACAGTAAATATTAAATAAATTGATGTATTTCTGACATACTCTGCAAATACATCTTTTTGATGCCTTCTTATTAGAACAACTTTATTATTTGAAAATACTCCTTCTGGAATATTCTTTTTTTCTCTCTCTCATACTACTGTTTTTAGAATTTCATTGCAGTGTTTTGTCCATCCTTTACCTATATAAGGCCTCTCTTTTTGTTGTTTTTTTCATTCCTTACTTGCTTACATTATTAACACAATTACTACACTTAAATATTTATTAATATTTATTATTGGTTTTAGTACTTACAATCACCACGGGAAATCTAGGGGTGAACTGCTAGCAGTTCCCACTTTTTGAAACTATCAGGAATTTGTCATGAAACTGTTGGGAAACCATCCTGAAACTGTCAGAAAGATTTTTTTAAATCTGATTAAAAAACATTGAAAAAATAAACTGTCACAGATTCAATCCAGAACAATGCCTCCTTGAGCAGAGCTTCAGAACCACATTGAACATCAGTTAATCTCAGGTTTGGCAAAAGGTTGAACAACATCACTTAGCATACCTTAATATTCAAATAATAAACTTGAATATATGTTGCGTGTATGATATAGATGCATATGCATTTGAATTTGCATGGTGGATACTTATTGCATGCTAAAAATTGATGTGAAATGCCTATCCAAAGTGTATGCATAATGACTATGAAGAATAAATATGCATAAAAAATATGCATAGTGATTATGCAAAAAAATTATGCATATTGAATATGCATAAATATATGCATATTGAATATGCATAAATATATGCATATTGAATATGCATTAAAAATATGCATGTTGAATATGCAAAAAAGAGGTGCATATATGTATATGAATAAAATATATTAATATGCATATAAATCTGTATAATGAATATGCATATGAATATGCATAAATATGCATAATGATTGAAAAATGCAAAAAAAATGATGCTTAACAAGTATATTTTATGCATAAATAGAAATATGCAATGTGAATTCATATTGCATACAGATAACACTGGCAAACCATTTTGACCAAAACTCATACTAAATTTTCATTCTGGACTAAAGATGTGAGGGAAGGAAGAAAAACAGTCCGACGTTAGAAAAATGCTACATGCACTCATTTTGTAGCAGAGCAAATGAGAAGTGCTGAATTATGGTTGGTGCCCATAATTTAGTATGATATCATAATTTTATTTAATTGTTTTCAATATTGAAAAGACTTTAGGTCAGTTGGTATGGATCTAGCTGTGCCAGGGTCTAATCTAATTATTTTAACAATTTCTTAATAATTAATGGGATTTAATACAAAAACAGGTTGTATTTTTTATGGGATATTGGATATGATAAGGTCTTTTGTAAAAAAAACTTATATTGTTTAAAAATATTCCTGAATCAGATGTGGGATAATCACTACAAAAAATTGTAGTACTGTGGGCAATAAAATATATGCACAAGCAGTAAAGAAAGGACCAAGTGAACCCTTTTTGTGCAGTGGGAATCATTAGAGTGGAATTGTGGATGAAAAATATAATTCATTATCACCATTTTATTTAATCAAAAAATTTATAACATTAAAAAGAACTATTGATTAATTGGTATTCGACCTTTGTGCCTCACTCATATTTATCATTTAATTGATTTTTGTCACCATTATGTTATTAATATTATAAGTATAGCAAAAACTTGTGTGCCAAACGCATACTGGGTGATGTTACACCTTTTATAATATTATTAAATAAAGGTAAAAAAATATGAAAATGATTTGTTTTACAAAAAATAAATTGATATCCAAAAGCAATATGAGGGATAAAAAGGTAAAATTAAAGGGATCAAATATGAAATCAAAAATTAAAGTGAAATTCCTCCCATCAAGAGAAAGTTGACATGATGGGGTGAACGCCCACCAGTGGCACTAAACTTGGACTATAATTTCTTTTTTGTAAAAATAAACAAAAATCCACTTGAGCTTTACCAAAACTTCAGGATGACAATTTTGCCATATCAAACAACTTCTAGTGCAATTATTGAAGAAAAATTCATTTTCATTGCAATAGAGAGAATTGATCACATCAGACTGCATGTGTCAGCCAGGCTATTCCAGGAGTCCAGTAAATGATATGTTATCTTATAAGACCTGAAAGAGGGCGTAAGAATTGTATTTAATGTATATAAATTAATATTTTACTGCATAACAAAATTATATAAGTATCACCACAGAAAAAATGGGGGGGTATTTCTAGCAATACCCCTTGCTTGAACTCCGTTGAGCCACAAATCTATGCTTGAATTATGCACACATCATCACCATGTAGGAAATTGTTTGGCCTTACATTTAGTCAGAGATTTGTCACAAATTGAGCTCAAGATGAACCTACATTGATCACCGTTTGATCTTGTAAAATCCTAATTTGATCATCAGTTGAACTCCCTTTGATCTCACTTTGATCTAACATAAGCTTTTGCATATCCAATATGTCAACTATTCACTTTCAAAAAGATTCGTAATGAATTTCACATGGAATATTAGAAACGAAACCAGTAGTTTTGAGTAAATGGCTCATCAAAATGATTAATCTACAACAAAATACCATCAAAATTCAATCTGATTACTGAAAACTTTTGGTAAAATGACTAATAGATATTTAAATTGGAAAATAATATTCCATTTCTCAATTTCAAATTCAAAATATAAATCCTCGTTTGAAATGTGAATTTTGTAGATTCCTTGCCTTCCTATATTATGAGTAATATTTGAGGTATTTTACACCTTTGTAAATATGGTGTTGTGCTGCTAGAAATTATCTCTGTTTCAATTCAACTTTATTGAAGCTTGATTCCAGAATGATACATATTTTATAACTATTTTGAGAAAAAAGTGACTAGTAATGAATTTAGCCTTTTATCTGTCCTTTATTAAACCTCACTTAATCCTACTTAAATCCAAATTGACCCACAAAAACCTTATTTGGGATATTTTTTAGCCCAGGATGATTCAAGATTGGAGCAAAATATTATTTTAAATATCCAATATGCCTATTGATTAAATTTCTTCAAGCTTACTTTAAATTCACATTAACATTAACTTTCACAGGAAATATTAAACACAAATCTTGAAAATATAGTATTTAAAATCATAATAAATATAATATAATATGCTTACAACAAAATTTTCTTTCTGGATTAATTGAAACAAAAAATTGTTCATTTGTGAAAATAGAAAAAATACTATCCATCCTGAATTTAGAATTCATTTTTAAAAATTTAATGCCCCCTCACTTTCAAGTTTATCATGTATTTCGAAAATTATATTTTTAATAATTTTGTGAATAGTACACCTGAGATATAAACTTGGGGATATCAAAAAAAAAACATCAGCAAATTGAAATGTTTTTTATTGTTATGAATGGAAATAATGATTGAAAAAAACCATTAGAGCAAGTTTGATTTTGAATAATAGGCATACTTTCTCATGTAAATTTCAATAAAAATAATTTTTATTCTTACATAAGTTGCGGTGGATACATTTAAGCTCAAAAAGAATTAAAATTGACAAAATAAGACTTCTATAATTCATATTCAAAAATGAAATCACCCTTCATTATCTACCTGTAAACTATTTTAAATTGAATAATTTCAAAGTCAGTATATACTGATGTTATTTTTTCTTCTAAAAAATTTATTATATAGATTAATAGTCATAAACAGTTGACATAGATGTTAAATTTATATAAGAAATCTTTAATTCATAAAATGATAAAACTATCTTTTATGTAAAAAGTGATGAAGGAAAAAAATATTATTAAATTTTTGATGCACTATCAATAAAATTGAAGATAGAGCATATCAAAAGTTTAAACTTTATTTCAATTTTGATATCATCATTTTATTTTATTTTAATTGAGTAGAAAACAGATTTTAAATCTCAATATAATTTTAAATCCCATTAGTTTGTAGATTTCAACATTTGAAACTATGAAATAAATATTTATGAAAGAATTTTACAATATTTGCCCTTCTAAAAACTCATAAATCCAACTTCAAATCTTCTAACCTTCACAAGTAACCACAATGCATTCTGAAAATACTCTATATTTAAATAATTAAAGGTAAATAAAAATATGTTTTTATTCTTTATTTCAATTTTTGATAAATAATATATATATATACATATATATATATATATAATTTCTTAACAAGTCTAAGAGGGAACTTAATAGTGGTTTTGGCATTAGATATATAGATTCAATTTTCAAAAAATTTGTTTGGAATAAATTACAAAGACAAAAAGGATATATTTTGATGAAAGAATACTGATTTAGGTTCTCTTACATTATTATTAACCATTTTTATGGAATATTAATCCATGGTTATCATTCTTTACGATATTATCATAGAATTTTTTCCTTTTTTAATATAATGATTTTCTATTGTGTGGTATGTAGGCTAAGATAAGTTTAAAAGATTTATTGAAGATATATATACCAGAAACAGTATAATATGTAGATTTATAACTATAACTTACTTTTCTGATGTTTTACATCATTGATAAGTAGCTCATGCATTACACAAGTAAATAATTATAGTCTCTAGAAATAATTCCTTGTGAATTTCAAATTTTTTGTTATTCTTAAAATCATTACTCAAATAAACTAAAAATTTCTTCAAATATTGATTGAAAGAAGGAGTTACAAAATCTTATTTTGTAGTTATAAAAGTTTGAGTTATTTTTCATATTATCAAGTATAATGAACATTTGTAAATTTTAACTTGAAAACTAGTGATCATAGCAAAGTAATACTGGAAGAATCAGATAAAAAGGGTGGAATAAAGTCATAGCACAACAGGAAATGATACAAAATTGTTGATTTTTATCTAACAAAATTCAACATATTTTTAACATATTTTACCACCTTTAGATAATGTTTAGTGGATTTTAACATTATTATAACAAGCAAACTTAACAATGTTTTGATTTTTTTAACAAAAATAAATATTGTTAGATCTTTTTTTTAAAAATATGACTTATTTTTATGCTTTATCTACAATAGTTAGTAGTTTTTTTTGCAGAAATTACTTGTTTTGATATTCTATTTTTGAATTTTTTAAGAGACTTCATTGCATTAAAGTTTTGAAATAATTTTTCATTAAAGCATCATATTTTAAATCTAGAGAATTGGTTTTGAAATAATATATATTTTCATGCTAATTGACTCATTATTTTTGGATTGATAAATTATGTTAAAATTGGGATTGCTTATTTCTAGTGAGTGTACATCATAGTTTGTTTTCAAATCAAAGATTAATAAATGGTGAAATTTGGTAAAATTCTAAGTATCTTTTAAACCTTTTTGATTTAAATAATGTTTAATGTTATGTAATCATTCTATAAGTAGAACACAGTTAAAATCTGATAATGGTACATTGCTTTCAATTTCTAATACTAAAATTCTATTCTACTTGAAACAATGTAAACTAAAGCTTGGTATCTCATAAGAAACTCACAATTTTCAAAAATCATATTTCCAACTTTTTAAACATGATACACATTAAAATATATTTTTAGAATAATTTCCTAATTAGTTTCAAATACTAGAAAATATTGACCTCAATTTATTTTAATACTTAAACCATTCTGATGAGTGAATTTCACAATCCTCTAAGTAACATATGGTTACCATTTATACACATATGCATGATTTCTCCTTTTGTTTAATTTTAGCTGAATCTAAAAAGTAAAATCACATGTTGAATATCATCTATAGATAAACTTCTTATATTAGAAGCTAATATTTCATATAAGAAATTTGTTATTGAGTTTGGGAAACATTAATAAGTGTTGGGTATTATAATTGAGCCATTTATTCAAGTAAATAAAAAAGGATGACCTTCTAAATATTTCATATATATATATATATATATATATATATATATATATAATAAAAATTAATTATATAGTAGCATTTAACCATGTTTTTATACTAATGTCATATAAAAAAGGGATTGAACTAAAACTTTCAGTAAAGAAAATAAAAATAAGATAAGTTAATATTCTTGTTTATATTCTCATATTTTTGAAATGGCTTACTTAAGGGAGAAAATTATTTGGTTTTAGAGTACAAGAATTTCTAGATAAAAATCTTCACAATATAGTTTGACCCTCTCAAAAAGAAAATTCCCCAAATTTTACTATCACATTTTATACATTTGTTAAGTAATAGAAAATGGAGTTGTGTCTTTGACAATGAAGCTTTAGAAAATGAAATAAATGATTTAAATTTATAATATAATTTTTGAAACAATAAATCATATATTCAAAAAAAATTATATATCTTACAATCAAGATAACAGTATTAATTAAGCAACTCTAACAACTTTGGAAAGAAAACAAGAAAAAAATAATTAGTAAAATGCATAAGTTATTTTTAGAATTTAAGGAAACTTATTAGCTCTACCTGTAAACTACCCTTAAAGCAGGTTTAGATTTAACATGTGGAAATTAATACATAGTACCCTTCCATCATTAGAGCAGAATAAAATTTATGTAGTTTTATTTTTTTAATTTATAATAGTATTTTTATTTTTGGCTTTTTCATTAGTATAACTATATATTTTTTAACTTTTTTGTTTTTCATAACATAAGTTCAAAGCTGCACATCACTAATTCAAGATGAAACTCCATATAATGTAATAAATGAATGATATATTATAATGAATTTTACTAGAGACTTTTCAAAAATGGTGATTAAGAATACTTATTATAATTTTTTAAATTTTTATTATTATTCTATCTCTTGAAAGGAGATGGCCATATCTCAATTTAATTAGTTTTTCCTCAGAAAAATTTATTCTTGATCTAAATAAAATTGCATCACTATTAACTAGATGTTATTATACAATTTTAACAATTTTTTTATCTGAACATAGTTGAAAGTATGTATAAATTAAAGTGTTTCCACATAGTCTTACTATTATCCCACCATTATTTTCACATTTAGATTTCATTATAACTGTAAAATAAGTTTTTCGATAATTTTAATAATACCTTAATATTTAATAATTTAGTTACATAGTAGATTTTTTATCCTTTTTTTTATATGAGGCTTATTATATAAACACCACTTTTAGATTTTATCCATTTTGATGTCTGATAATTTAAATTTTCATTTAACTACCCAAATTATATCCAAAAAAATTTAAAAGTATATTTTTTTAATGTACTCTTTTTGATAAACTTATCATTTCTTATAGGTTATTCTTCAACTATTTATTGTAATTAATTACCCACTCATTTATGGTCTGTTATTGTTGTTCATTACATACAGAAAAAATAAGGATACTCTCATATTATATTGGAGTTTTAAATTAAAAAGTAAATACTAGTGGCTGGTATTAAATATGAAGTTGTTATAACTAAGTTGAACATTAATTAATTATTAAATGGCATTTTATATTACAAATTTTATTGAATGTATATAAAAATAACACTCAAGAAATATATATAAGATATATATATAACCATTGTATATCAAAAATGAAGTACTTATCAACATAGTCTTTTTAAATGATTTTCAAATTTACTTAAAGAGACATTAATATTACCAATTCAAATTTTATATCAAATACAACAATATTATTATTTCATTTTTAATTATTTTACAAAAAATTTGAGTTTCAAAGTAATTTAATTCAGTATTTAATGAATGTTTTTTAAAAATAATTTTAAAAATAGAAATAACCCCTCACAAAAAAAATATAATTTTTTTTACTTACAATTTGCACCATATTTCTACCCTTAAAATATTTGTATTCTTCTAACAAAAATATTTTTTAAATAAATTTAAATTTTTTTTCATTATTCAATTACAAAATGTCAAATTTATAATTTATTTTACCTTACTAAAAAATTTAGTTGAAAATTTAATTTTGTATTTCCAAAAAATAAACTTAAATGTAAAAAATTAAAAAAACAAAATTATAAATATAATTATGAGAAAGAGGTAGATTAAATTTATAATATTCATATAAAAAAAATTTATATATTTTATGGTGTTTGAATTTTAAATTTAATGTATTAAAAAATAATTATTAAATAACCAAGCCAAATGAAATTGGCTTGAATTTTTGGTATCACTAGCACTTATTTTTTTTCTTATACTCACATTTTAATTTTTAATTTTTTTTTTTTCTACATTTCTCATTTTTTTTAATGATTTTTAATGTTTTTAAGACCAAAGTTGCTTTCAAACAACTTCGGTCTAACGTTTCTCTCATTTTTCCACCAGATTGCACCTGGTAGGGAAAGTCGCTTCCATTTTAGAGACCAAAGTCTCTTGCAGGGACTTTGGTTTCTCTGTGTGCATTGCACAGCCAGAAAAAAACTGGCTGTGCAATGCACTGCATGCAGCACATGCAACTCGCATCGCTGCTGCAAGTAATGCGCATTGCATGCAGCAGAAATGCGCGTTGCATGCAGCGCGCATTGCACATGCTGCGCATATCTCATGCAGCTGACTTGATATCAGCTGCATGAAATATGGTAGCGATTGTGCAACGTGCGTTACTTGCAGCAGCAACACGCGTTGCACACTGCTTTGGCCACCTCCCAGCCTAGTAAATTAGCTGGGAGGGTGGCAAACATTACAGCAAGCAATCGAAGTCACTTTTAGCGACTTCGATTGCTTGAAAGAGACACTTCCAGCCAGGGGAAACCTGGCTGGAAGTACTAAATTGCAATGTAAGGGACCCAAGCCAATTTCAAAGGCTTGGGTCATGAATTAAGGTTTCTAAAAAGCAGCCAGTATAAATCTGGCTGCAATAAAAAGTAAATTTTTTAAATAAAATACATAAAAAAATAAAAATTTGTTCAAATAAAATATACAACACTCTTCAGCCAGTAAGAAACAGCCTTCCATTGTTACACATAGAAACAAAATCAAATGTTTCTTTCATCAACATTGGCCATGTTTCAATATTTTGAACCAAGTAAGATCAGGAAAAAGGTCACGGCAAAAAATTGCATAATTAAAAGTCTTCCAATTTAATATGGTGCAGAGGTTCATATTTTAGAAATAGGTGGTGCACATTATAGTTTCCTTTAAAAAAATTCAAAAATGAATTAATTTTGGCGCAATGCAAATTTAAATGTGATGAGTGTATGTTTTTTAGCTACGTGAAACATGGTAGCTAGAATTATGTGGTGTCAATTTTTTTTAGATGTGAAATTCAGTGTTCCACAAATGTGCATCTGTACAACATGCAGCCAAGTAAATTCTAGCTGGAATTAGTATATGCATAGGAAAAAATGATCATGCTGTGTACAGTGCCTTGGCAACATCATTCTTGGAATTTAGATGAAGTTTATCATATGACTTGGAGAGCTGCATTTTTTTGAAAATGTGATCAGTGAAAATTCATGATATATACATCTGTTTGCCACCCAATTTATTTTTCCTTTCTCTTTCTCACTTACCTTTTTCAAAAATTATCAATCATATTTTTGCTTTATCATTTTGAATTATTGGTACTATTTTCCTGACCTTATCTGATTACCGGTAAGCAAATTTTTCTTGCTATTGCATTTCATATCATTTTGGTTTGTTACACTTTTTTACACTTTTGACAAGTTAATCTAATGATTCTAATTCTGAATTTATTTTTATGGTATCTTTTACTGTACCCTTTCAATTCATTATAAAATAATTCTTTTTCAGTTAACTTAAAGTTTTTTTATTTGTTTGTCAATTTACTTTTCTTTATTCCTTATCAAAAATGTTCAATTTATTTATCTAACCATTTATTTTTTAAAACAGTGATTATAAAATAAACTTTATAATTAATTTTTATCAATCAGCTACAAATGGAAGAAGATTTTATAGACATGTAAGTTCATGTTTTGCTTATCATTTTTCTATATTTCTTTAATACTTTCTCAACCATTATATTATTAATATGAAAAGTAAAACATCATCTCGTACTTGCTGAAAGCATACAGGATAATGTTTTGCTTTTCATAATAATAATTAGATTGTTTGTACTTTTCCTTTAATTTATTGATTTTTAAGTTGTTTCAAAGTCTCGTACTTGCTGAAAGCATACAGGACAATGCTACAATTTAAAAATTAATAATTTATTGAAGTATAACTTTCTAAGTCAATATATTGATCAGAGCAAGATTTTTCATTTTATATATGTGGATATCATAATTCCGTAAATTTTTTAATATTACTAGTGTATTGGAGTTATACTTTCATTATATTATTAATATTAAGTGTAGAGCCAAATCTCGTACTTTCTGAATGCATACAGGATAAAGCTATACTCTTTATATGTATAATTTAATAAAGTATACCTTTGAAATGCTTTCTTAATATTTGAAATTAAGAAAAAGTATATAAATTTACTAATATGTAGATATGCTAACTTTTGTATTTCTAATATTGAAGATATGATAAAGTTAAAGGTATCATTGACTGATAATTGAAATTATGTTACTATTTTCTAATTTTTGATTTTTTTCTATTTTAAATCAAAATTGAATTCTCTTAGGATTGAACCATCAATGAGTAACGATTTGAAAAAAAAAATGGCCAGGGAAGAACTCTAACAATAGGTGGGCGAAAGACATTGCTACTGGAATGAAACTTGTAAACGCTCTTGGAATGGATACAAACGGGAAGAAGCCACATTTCTATGCACGATCTTATGCAAATAATATGACAGATTGAAATAATTATTACAATTTTTTTCCTGGATGTAGTATTTATAAACCAAAAGGTGTCTTAATACCTAATGTTCTTGTGCAGACTTTTGAAATTCATGAGCTCAAAGAACTAGATATGTTAGAAGCTACGGTGCAATGCATTAAGGATCTTTCTTACTGCAAACATGAAATTAAAAATAATGGTTATCATAAAAGAGCTGGTGGTTTTGGAAAAATGTTTGGTGGTGGCTTTATTTTAGATAGAAAAAAATCTTTACATATTCGTAAGTTTCACTTTTTTTAATTTAAATACTGAATTTTTGAATGCTTTTCCTTGCAGATGAATACACTGATGATATTGTAAAAACGGATGAATATAAAAAACAAATGAAGAGGATTGAAATGTACTTTGAATATTTTTTTAAAAAAATATCATATGTAAAGTACAATGAGGCAACTAATCTTTGCGCAAAACTTGGTATTCCTGGATTTTCAAAAGTTTCTAGTGAAGAAGAGGGTGTACCGTTTGCTAGTAATTTAACTTGGACATCTGGAGGGAATGGTAATGGGTTCTCTAATGAGGTTCATCTCGATAAGGATGCAAGTGAGTATACTTTAGGAATATTTTTTCCTAAAGATACAGAAAAAAACACCATTCATATGAAGTATGATAAGACCCAACCACAAAAAATAGGTGGAGAATTTATGTTTCCCAAAATTCAAAGTAAAATCAACCTTGAAGCAACTAATGGAATAACAGTGACATTATGGCCTGCCAATCAACTAAGGCATTTTACCTCAAGATGTCATGAAATTCCTGGCTACACTAGGATAGGTTCTTCTATTCAAATCAGCACTAGACTTTTTCATGCTATAGAAAAGCTTAATGTTTTTGATATTGATATTTCAGAATACTTAGAAATTAAAAAAGAAAAATTTAGGTTAGAATATTTGATTAGTGCTTTGAGAGTTTTTTTGAAAAGAGATGACTTAATAGAGGAAGAAATAGAATCAGCAAAGTATTATTTATCTAATGTTAAGACAAATCTAAAAAATCTAGATATATAAATATTAAAAACTTATATTATATATACACAACTTAATGCAAATTTAAACATGATAAATACTGGGAGTAGCTGTAACATTTTCAGTTTTGATAATTATAGTATTATCTATTTTTTTTATTTGTGAAATAAAATAATTTTTTTTCATAATATTATAAGAAAATTTGATTTACTTTTGAGGAAATATATAAGTTGTGAAATCTTTAAATGTCATTTTTATTAAATTGGTAGCAAAGGTTCTAAAATAGAAAAAACTATAATAAAGAGTTTGAAATATATTAGCCATAAAAATGTGCTTTTAATGCTACCAAATTAACTGTATAGTATTTTAGGTCAAACAGGCTTATAAATAAAAAAGTTAATAATAAAGAGTTGAAGAAAGAATTTTGAATCAATAATAGATTAAATTGTATTTTTTTAAGAATGTACTCATTTAATTATTTAAATTGTTCTACTTCTGATTAAAAATGTTACAATCAACGAAAATATTTTTAATAATTAATAGATTATATAATATTAAAGGTAAAGTAACAAAACTAGAGCAGTTATCATATTTTTATATAAACAATAAAATATTTAAGAATTTAATACAAGTATTTGAAATCATATAAGTATATTTTAAAATCTTTGTTATTGCTGGACTTACAATAATTTTTTTTAATAATTAATTTAGAAAATCATGTCAAAGGTTACTTTATAAATTTCAAAGATGGTCACATTTTTGACGTATTTGAAGGAAAATAACTTGAATTATACAAGATATATCATATAGACAGAACTTTATCTATTTACATGTTGGAATATTAATTTATTGAAAGGCTATGTTTAGCAAAAAAAGGTGATACTGGCTGAATGGAGCTCCAGTGATTAAGAAAATCTGCAGAAATAGCCCTAGCAATTCCCGGAGGACTTGGGGTATCAAATTTTAAAGGAAATGGATCACACTTGCCTATAAAAGGTTCTATTAATGTTAAAATATAGTTATTTAAATTTTTCCAAATTATTTCTTCCATCAAATGATTTTTTTTTTCATGTAAATTAAGAAACTTAACTTCTGATATTACCTCCAAGCAATCAGCTGCTGAAGCCAATCTATGATCTTGAGAGCTCAGAAATAAACCACGGACACCATCAATTATATAGAATGTGAAAGATTGATATCGGTGGTGGGAGTATTCAGAATTTATTTTGTTTAGTGCAGCCTTTTGTTTCTCTCTCATTATAGTCAGTTCAGTATTTTCGTTTTTCTCACTTGATTGTTGAGCTTCACTAGTCTTGCCACTTGATATTGTTGCAGCACAATATTTTGATTTAAGAATGATAATTGACATAATTATATCAATGATAATATTGCTGATTTGAAGAAGAGTTGACATTGATATATCACAGGTTTGAAGTGCAGTGGGACCAACTTCTAAGCCATCAGAAATCGGACTCTTCAGATTTGAAAGGTGAGCTAGAAGCTGAAGACCACGTTCAATTGGACAATCTGAGTTAATGTTTTGATGTGATGGAAGCTGGCTGAATTCATGTGCGGTCAGATAAAGTGAAGATGATATAAGAGATACCCATGAAGAGCGGCAGTGGTCACTTGGGATCATTAATCTCATGAGCATTCGGATAAGAGTGGATTCAGGGTGATCCGTTTTCTTTGTTGAGGAAAGAATTTCAGTATTTAAACCATCAGGATCACATAAATCTTCCAAATTTTTGAAATCAATATTATCGAGTACCCATAGCTGTGAGCTATCAATCTCTAAAAAAATATTTGCTACAAAAGGAAAAAAAAAATAAGTAAAAGAAAAAAAGTCAAGACTAAAAATTATGGTAACTTACATAACTCAGTAAGTTTTGAAAGCCAATCTTCTCCACAAGATTTTTCCCAATGAAAAGTAAACATTGGAATATTTGACATGGGTTCTTGGGAAGAAGTAGAAGAGCGTAATTCGAGGAGAGTAACAATTTCCAACCACGACCTGAGGACCTTTGCCCTGCTGATTCTACCTTTATAAAAATTATGAATTTTACAGAATTCCTCCTGAAAATCAGATTCTTTTAGAAATGAGGGTGAATAAGTTAGAGGTTTTTTTGATATCTTTATTGGAGTTGATTTCATTGGTAGAGAAGCTTTCAAAGAGGTCAAAGTAGGTAATTTAGGAGGTGATGGGTATTGCTTCTTAGAAATGAAGGAATTTGGTGATGAGATGTTTGAATCATCATCTTTATCAAACATATCAACATGTCTTGAAGAAGATTTTAAACTTTGCTTTTTTTGATGAACAAGCATAGCTTCATATTCTGACAGTTGATCATCGCTATTTTCATTGCTCTTTTCATCATCTTCATCAGGGAGAGGGCGTTTATGGATGGAACAATCTACAGCAGGTGAGTTTCTGGTACAAAATATCAAAAGAAAGATAAAAATTACAATATGTAAGCAATAAAAGAGATATATGATTGAATTTTAAAGATAAAAGAATAACAATAAAAAAAAGGAAACAAGAATATACTCATTATCAAAACCTTTGCTTTTTTTTGAGATTTATTATTTGATACATCAAAAAATTCATTAGCAGAAGCCGGTTTAATACGTCGAACAAAAGAGGAGCCTTGGGATAATCTCTTTTTCTTGGAGCGGATAACAGGTGTTTCAAGATTTTCCTTAGAAGTTGAAGCATGAGTTGAAGCTGATGGTTCATCTGTCTCATCATCATCCCTAATGACAATGACTTCATCAGGAGGAATCATACCCTCCTCATAAGCTACAAATATATATGAAGAAAAAAAATATTAATAATCTTATCTACTAATTTAAAAGGAGACAAAAAAGGTGATGAACATACATTTTTCAAGGCTTTTCACATATTGGAGTAAGTCATTACAAGGGTTAGATAAATATGAAGGAGAAGGATTATTGTTAAGGATCTTGACAAGCTCTTCTGTTTTATCTCTAGCCAATTCAAGTAAATTGCGATACTGAACTCTTGTTATTTCCTGCCTCTCATTGCTAAGTACAGGAGGGTTAGGTGCCATGCCATGTGGCAGACATGGTGCAAGCTCAAAAGCTTCAAAGCGAGTATCAATCAGAGAGTGGGATGAAACACATTTGGGTGCTGGAAAATCAAATTTTTGAAAAAAAAAAGATATAGAACATAAGTGAAATATATAAATTAAGAGAGAGGAACATGATATACATACAAAGTGGAGGTGTAGGATTTTGTATACTAGACATATTGATTAATGAATATTAAAAAAAAGTATTTGATATCAAAAAATTATGATGTAATATGATGAATAATTATAAGAAACTCTATTCTAGAAAATTGAAGTTGATAATTTAATAGGATAAAAAATTGAATAAGATTAAAATTAAAGTGAGGATGAAAGAAACAGAAAACATAAAGAGGGGGATTTTATATTATTTGAGCTTTTTTTAACATGTATTATTCATAGTGGGGTAAACTGAGTAACATTCTAAATCACAATCTGTTTATATTGAAGCGAAATTCGATGTAGCTAACAGAAAATACTAGTAATTCTTTGGGGACTTTTAGTGTGAAAAACAAATAATAACAAATTTATATCCCATATGCAAATTGCCACGGGTAAATACAAAATTTTTTAAATTAGAATTTACTCCTAAACAATGGAGATACACTTAATTAGTATATTATATGAAAAAAAAGGATAATTCTTTATGAATATTTGTTAAATTTACTTTCAGATGACAATGCGAGATTCACATATATACTGATATGCCTCATCAAACAAGAAATGAATTATAAATATAAAATTGGTAACATTAGAATTTAAGATAAGAATTTGTTTTTTAAGTGAAAGGAGGACTGTCAGGCTAGGGTGTGGGCACCGTGACCAAACCTTTGATAAACTTGGATACAACTAAGGGAAAAAAAAATTGAATAGTTTTATTTTGCAATATATCTTAGTCTGCACAAGATATTGCATTGTTGTCCCTAACTATACCAATATTGTTACTTTTCAAAAGTTATAGGACTACTAAGTTGATAAAATATTATTATGAATCACCCAATGAAATACCTTAAGCAACATTCAAAATTATTAAAATATTAATATTCAATTTGAGATTTGGATTAGCTAATTTTTCACAACTTACCACAGTTTTGATTAATATAATAAAACTTGAAAAAAATTGTTGAGATAACCTAGAAATGGGTGCAAGAAAATGATGAAACATATGACTTGAAACTTAACTCATACACTATTGATAAACTTCATGGATCCTGATTAATTTCTATCGAAATTAATTTTGAGACTAGCATATTGAATTTTAGCTATGACCAAGTACTGTAAGTGCCATGGTTTGTATTCAATATATTGGTGTTGAAATTAATTTTGATAGGAATCAACAAGTATCATATGGCACCATGCATGAAACACTGACAGAAACCATCAAATTTATGAGGCAATGAACCTCATAATTTCAATTGAAATTAATATAGACCCCTGCATATTGAATACAAGCCATTTCACATGGACTACACAGACATAGATAAAATTCAACATGCATGGCTTAAAATTAATTTTGATCGAAATTAACCAAGGCATTAAAACATCAATTTTTATATGGTGTACTTGATAAAACCAGTTTATCTAACTGCTTAGCTTACCTATACTTATAGGAATTTTATGCATAGTCCATGTCCATATTAATTTCAATCGAAATTAATGTTGACTAATACATAATGAATACATGCTATGCCACTTACACTTGCCAGGCATAGCTACCATTAAATATGCCAGTATCAAAAATTAATTTTGATCGAAATTAATGAGCATGATAATTATGAATTTCTGGAGTCAACTGCTTATTTTTATGCATGGTGCCTTGCCAACATTAATTTCAATCGAAATTACTTTTGATACTGGCATATTGCATGTATATATGCCTGGAAAGTGTAAGTGGCATAGTGTGTATTCATTATGTATTGGTCAACATTAATTTCGATCGAATTTAATGTTGACATTTGCATATTGAACCCAAGCCAGAAAACAACCCAGAAGATTCTTCATAAAACTTCCCATTAATTTCAATCGAAATTAAGGCTGACAATATACATATTGAATGGTAGTTATATCTGGTCTGAGTAAGCGGAGATTACTTATATTCAATATGTATTGGTCAACATTAATTTTGATCAAAATTAATGAGCATTTTGATCATGAACTTTTTCAGTCAGTTAGTTGTTTCAATGCATAATGGCATGCCAACATTAATTTTGATCAAAATTAATGTTGAAATGATATAATGCTTTTTTGCATGACATGTAAAGGACGGCAAGTATTTTTAAGTATTGAAATTTACTATACATGTTGAGGGTAAATATAAAATTTACATATCCATATTAATTTCTATAAAAATTAATGTTGACCAATACATAATAAATAGTAGATATGCCTGGCTAGTGTAAGTGGCATAGCTTTTTTTCAATCTGCACTTGGCAACATTAATTTCGATCGAAATCAAGGTTCATGATTATCATCAATTTATTCAGTCAGTTGCTTACTGTTATGCATGGTAACATGTCAACATTAATTTTAATAAAAATTGAATTTGACATGCCACCAAGCATTTTTATGTAAGATGAAAAGTAGGGCACTCTATTCTTAAGTAAACACATTACAATGCATATTGAGCATGTAAATATCATTTACACATTAATATTAATTTCAATCAAAATTAATGTTGACCAATAAACATTGAACACAAGCTTTACAACTTACACACACCAGATATAACTACCATTCAATATGTATATGGTGCTCACTAATTTCGATCAAAATTAATGAGCAGTTTTATGAAGAATTTTTTGGGTTGTTTGCTGGTTTGGGTTCAATATGAAAATGTCAATATTAAATTCTATTGAAATTAATGTTGACCAATACGTAATGAATACACACTATTCCACTTACACTTTCCAGGAATAGACACCATGCAATATGCCAGTATCAAAAGTAATTTCGATCGAAATTAATGTTGGCAAGGCACCATTCATAAAAATAAGCAGTTGACTCCAGAAATTCATGATTATCATGCTCATTAATTTTGATCGAAATTAATTTTTGATACTGGCATATTTAATGGTAGCAATGCCTGGCAAGTATAAGTGGCATAGCGTGTATTCACTATGTATTGGTCAACATTAAATTCGATTGAAATTAATATGGATACATAAATGTGACATAAAGAGGTATGGACCATCAATTTGTTGAAAATACATTTTTATATCTCATACATTATTTTTTTTTCTTAAATAAAATGTTACTCTCTCTCAATATCACTTTATAACATTTACCAAGCTGCTTTGAAAAAAAACAGAATACATAAAATTCAATATAAGATAGCTATATTACACAGAAGATCACCGTTATACCTAAGTTATGATGATGTTGATGCTCTATTAATTGATTCCCAAATCTTTACCAGATCAATATCAGCTCCAACCCCAAGTGACTCACGTTCATTCACAGATAATCCTTGCAAAAATGTTGCTGAATAGCAATTCTTGGGGAGGTATTTGGGAACATTGAATATACCATTTTGTGAAACTGTCCTTTCTGATGACCGTGAATATGTTTTTAATGCTGATTTTCTTTGAGCTGGTGTATGGGCTAAGTCCTTTGTCATCTTATCCATTTTTTTAAACAAATCATTGAGTTCAGGATTTCCCCATCCAGGAATAGCTCGGATAGGTGCAGTTGGGGCTGGTGCTGGGCCTTCCTCGATATCAGAGATGCACCTAGTATCATGAAAAAGCACAACAAAACCTGGCACATCACTGCAGAGATCTCTTGCTAACTTGTAGCGTGCACTAGCAATCTAAATTCCAACTAAATCAGCTTCATAATAACAAAAAGCAAAGTAAAATAAAAAACTTACCTTGGTCCTACAACGTTTTACTTGTGCCCTTGCCCTCTTTTCAATCTATTCTCTTGCTACCCTTTCCTCTTCTTGCCCAAACAACCTTATCATCTCCTTCCCCTTATTAACTACCCATTTCTCAATAACACATTGAGTGAACTGAAGCTTTGACTGATCGATTGTATTAAAGGTGGTGAGCCATCTGGTACAGTGGTCACATACTATGCTTCCCATGACTTGATTCCAAGTTGATTCTGAAAAATCACGGCAAGTCCAATCAAACGTGAATTTCCAAAAACCTTTTTCTTGCAATTCACGCTCTAAGTTTCTTTTGACAGAAAGTGGGATCGGTGCTCCTCCTTTTAGTCCTCGAGGCTCAGGTGCTGGAAAAAATTCGGGTAGTCAAATTTTGGATCGCAAGAAGGCTATAGAATTGGTTATCAGAAATTGTCGATCAGCTGCAGAATTGGCACGGTTAGAAGATTGGACTTGGGTTAGGACAGTTTGAATGGTTTTTAGTTTGAATTGGCTCCAATCTTTCTAATTTTCAATCTCCAAAGGTGTTGGGCTCGCAGGATATTTTGATATTTGTGTTGGTCCCCCAAGACAATACTTTAGAAAGTGGTAAATATTTCTATTTAGACTGTCCGAGCTCCTGGGAACATCATTCCTTCTAACTAAGCCTCTTACAGCCCTTAACCCCCGTTCTCGCTCATGAGACTCTGCTGAATTGAGTCTGTGGTAATCACTGATACCCATAATGATTGAGGGATTCACTAACAATTCAAATAAGTTAATTAAATTGGTTATTTTTCAATAAAAGAATACACTACAAATTTGAATTACCTGCTCCACTTGTGCTTGCTCCTTGGTTAGGCTGAGCAGATGATGATTGGTCTCCGAAAAATTCCCTCAATACTTCACTAGCCCAATCTCTTCCTAGCTGATCAGCACTTTCAGAAGCAGAAGGATGATTGGGATTAAAATTTCTCGGTTCTGAATGAGGCTCTTGGCCTGGATTGGGATTAGGTGGTGGGTTAGGATTAGGTGGTACAGATTGAGATGCATCTGGAGGTGGATCAGCAGAGGGTGGTGGAGGAGTATTTCCAGTATTAGTATGTTGAGGCAGAAAACAATCAGAATCGGTTGGGTCAACAGACATCCCTTCAAAATTATCATCCATAATGAACTGTAATAAAATAAAATAAAATAAAAATAATCAGTTGTTAAAATTTATACCTATCAAAGCTAAAGTAAAAAAAGATACTATGTATATAGTCTTGTAAACGTGTATGTTCTCTTGTCGAAAAATAAAGTGAATAATATATAGCTATCAGCTAAAGTTGGAAGGTCAAACTATTTATAGTAGATGAATGAGCAAGAAGATCATTCATTAAGTAAAAATTTTATCATATTTCTCATTATCATGATTTTATTTCTTTCATTCTTACATTTAAGATAAAAATGACTCATTGAAAGCATGGGTTCTCTCGCAATAAAAGCAACCAAAGTAATTGTTCACTGATTTATGATAAGGTAAGTTGGATGCATTGCATTTTTTAATCGAGCATTGAATTATTTCTTTCACCATTTACAAATATCACCAATCCTACAAATTTCCCCAATCCCAAATTAACACAAAGATGTTAGTCAACAGAAAATAAATTTGATTAATTTTTTCACTCACTACTGTCTGCAGTCCAATGGCAGTGACAACCTCGTCTTTGATTCCAAACATTCCTTTTTTGTGCTCGACAGTAGCTGCATGTCCAATTATTACATCTTTCTTAATCACAATTTGAGTTGCTTTGGCTACTCTTACTAACCGACAATGCACTTGTGGGAAAAGCTCATAGGGATCCTTTGATGTTTCTTCTGGACGGAGCTCTTTGAAAGAACTTACTATTAAATATATTTGATCATTCTCTTCCTTTGATCTGAAAAGATCATCAATTTGCCCAAACTGGCTATCTTTTCCATAGTAGAATTCAATTGTTGAATTAGCAATGTGTCGATGGTAACTAGTAAACCTCTTTCCATGTATCAATATGCTTGCTACATTTTCAACTACCCGATCCCCACTTTTCTCTGATGGTGTCAAAGCCCGTCTTGAAGTTTCTTTTCCCATTCGTGCCCTTACCCATTTAGTAAATAATGCCATACTTAGATGGATCCATTTGTTTTGTTTATCGAGATCAATATGGATTTTTTTAGTCTCACATTGATCATTATCTTCAGCTTCACCAAGATCTAATACCCTAGACTTCTGATACCAATGTTTGAGCATTGTTAGCGGTATCTCTCCTGTGGTAAATATTAAGAAATTAGCACAGCTGAGTTTTTAAATCATTGCTTACAAACATTACATACGTGGATGGTGATTGTTTGGAATTTCAGATAATATATGATTCACCCGCTCTCCAGACCAAATAGCTGTACCTGATGGTGGACCAAGATGCTTTATCATTTCAGGATAATGTTGAGTGATATGCAGATTTGGCTTTGCATTAATATTCTTCCAACCCTCTTCAAGGCACTCACGATACTCTAACAGAAATTGATCTAGATCTTTAAGCTCATTAGTCTGTATATTTTTTAATGTCAAAAAATTGGTGATTGAGCATAATGTTACAAGTGACTTGAGAAGATAATATTCTCTTGGTTTATCAGCTGAGGAAGCTGAAGATTCAGATTCTTTAAATTTTTCAAACCAAAGGGGTATAAGTGACAAAGGGAAGTAGAGAGTATACAGCATGTGCCATTCTGCTGCCTAGAGGGATCCTGCCTTTTTAGATCCTACTGATTTTGGAACTCGTGTTAGCCAGGAAGGTCTTCTTACTTGATCAATCATCTTCCATACAACCTGTAGCTCTGCTGCTGTGATTTGTGGATTACTACTACCCTCATTTTCTTTCTCCTTACCTTTCCTTTTATTTTCTTTATCTCTAGCTGTCTCATTTGATGAGTGAGATCCTTCACTCTGTGATATGCTAATGCTTCTTTGCCTTAAGTTATACAATGAATTCCTACTGTCACTGCTGTGAGACTGTATTGAGGCCACATCGCTATATGGAGGAATAAATTTGGAGCTGGATGACCTACTCTGGCTTCTTGATCGATTTGTTCCCAATCCTTCATTATCCAGTCCATGATGACTTGATGACTGTCTTGAACTCGTACGTCTTTGCCGCTTGTGCTGTCTCGTGTGTCCTGTATCATCATCATCATTATTCGTGGTGCTTAAGCTACTTCTACGTTTTTTCGAATGTTTGTGCAGTGAAGTATCAGAAAAGAAATCATCATCTTCTTCTCTTACATGCCAATTTTTATCCTTTTCCAGCTTTCTTTCTAGATCTTTTGCTGCATTTTGGATTTGAAAATAGCTTAGACTGTGATCTTTTAGGTTTCCAAGCATATGTGAATGCATAACATCAATTGAGCAATATTCAGTTGGACGCCAATATTCAAGGTTATTCAGCTCACTCCATCGTACCCCATGATTTTGAAAAATTGATACACGCTCCCAATGTGAGTTAGAATTTTTCCACCTTGTTGCCCAGCACATATGATCCTCATGATTCCGTAATGAAAAATTTCCCATATTCTTTTCACTAATTTCATCTTTAGAGATATTACAGAAAGAGCAGAACATTTTTGCAGAGTGACTCGAAAAGCCAGCCAATTTTAGTATTGCAGGAATGTCACCTATCAAAGAGAACAATGCAACTCTTAATTTCCGGCCTCGTGGATAAAGATGTGTCTTTTCAATCAATATACCATCCCATAGAGTTTGTAGATCATTAACCAGTGGTTTTAGAAGGTGATTAAGCTGTTCACTTGTGGGTTCTGTTGGTCCAGGTATAATAGCATACAAAAAAGATTTTCCATTTTGTATCTATCTTCTTGAGTTAGGTTCATACACACCATCATAATATTGCCTACAGACTTCTGATGACCTCCAATCCTATTGCCACCAGGCCTAAACCAGTTGACATATAAAGTAAACATTAAGTTGCCTGAAGTTATCGTATATTCATCATCATTGCTATCCAGAGCTGGAGTGGTTATGGGAAAGTTTTTCCAAATTGAACCATCACAAACATCCTTCATCAAATCACACTCTACACGTTCTTCCACAGGGGTTTTCTTCTCAATCAGAAGCTCAAATTTGAACAGTTTGATCTTTTCCTTAAGACAGTTGATAAAAGAATGGTGATGAAATGTTTTAAGAGATAAGTATTTTACATGTTCCTGATGTTCCTCCATCAAATACAGCCTTTCATCACATTTAACTGCAATTTGTCCTGCTCCAAACATTTTTAAATAGCGCTTTGATGATGAAAGAAACGGTTGATTGCAACATAGTATAGATGGTTGAGATTCAGAGTTATACTCATAAAGAGCAAAGCATTTAGGACAGCATGTTTTAGTGAAAAATGATTGATTGAGCTTTAATTGACTAAAAACTGTATCTATTGAGCGTGGGACCAGGCGACAATGCTATCAGAATCCAGTATTCCACTATCACCTAGAAGTTTGAGCTTATTAATTTTTTCATCAAAAAATTGAGTACAACCTTCTTTGCTCAAATGATGAATCAGAGAAAGCTTTGCTGCCTGCCACATAATTATTTGGCTATACCTTTCCCCAAGATTTGAGTTTCTAGAGACTGTTGAAGATACTTCTGCCCCCAATAGCAACTGCCCCTATGTAATAAATCATTGAAACATCATAAAGACTTTAATTCTAACATTGAACTATAGAAATACAGCTTACTGTTTCTGTGGAGCGGGAACTTCCAATGTTAAGTGGATTGTTGGAAGAAATAACCATCTGGGCCTTCCTATTTCTTTCCTCTTGATGTTTTGCATAAGAATTAGAGCTTTTGAAAGCCATACCAACTTCAAAGGACCCAGAAGAAGTTTGATACTTTCTATTGACACATCCAAGATCTTGACATTGACATACATGAAAAAATGGAGGCATTGTAATTGTGATAATTGTAGGAATAAGTTAGCTATTCAAAGTTACCGATTGAAGGTATTCCTTTTTTTGAAAGGCACTAGCTAATATAAGCTACATTTTTTTATCAAAAGAATATGATGGAATATTTGTTGAAATTATTTAAGTTTAAATGTTTAATTTTTAATCGGATAAATTATATATTAATTTAAATATATGCAGTCTACTTTATTTGTATTCTGTATACTCTCTGCATTTGTACAACAATGCATGCATGTTTATCAGAATATTTTCTATCATAGAAAAAATTCTGTTGTACGCACAAGCATCTTAATTATTTTTCTATCAAATGCCTTCTGAGTTATATCTAACTACCCTATAATTATTTGATTTTGATAAAAATTCTTAGTTATGGACTATAAGAAAAGTAATCCATATTTTTAACACAATTATTTAAAAAATTACCCCAAAAATCAAAGTTAAACCCAAAAATAAGGTTAATATTTTGTAAAAAACAATCACAAACATATTTCTTTCACTTTGAAAATTGGTCTGTACTAGGTAGAATTTTCTATAAAGAAAAAATCAAAAATACTCAAATAATAGATGCTACAAAAGTGTAAACCTTTAAGAATTACATAAAAGCTGAAACCTTGTATAACTTTTCATACATAAATGTGATGAAGTGACACTCTAGTCTATTTATTCAGGTTGAAAAAAATTACTCAATAGAATATGTATTACTATCATATTGGACCAAAAATAATTTTTTGGTAATCAAAAAATGAACATAGCCTCACATTTAACAAATTATTTTTGTGGAAGAATTTTTTGAATAGAAAAAAAAATTCGTTTCTTAAATGAGTCTGCTTTTATCACATAATCATTCTCTTTATTTTATACCATTCCTTTTGAGTTCAAGTTGCATATAAAAATATAATTTATGCATATTATAATTCCATAAAGTTGAAATATTTCTTATTCTTAATTTTTGTGATATTTCTCCTTAAATCAACTTTGATCATAAAGTTTTGGAGCTCAACAATTTATCCTTCCTCTTTGTTTAATTTAATTGAACACGTTCTTAATCTAATTATTTATGAACCCTAGTAGCTCTTACTTTCCTCATGGAAACCTGCCCACAAACACAAGAACACTTAATAGAATTTTTAATGAGACTTTGCCTCCATTCAATTCTCACTTTTGTAGATCTATACACAATTTTTGTTGTTCACTTTTGGATATGTCACCAGAATCAAATGGATGGAAACAAAACCCTACTGAAGAGCAATTAGACAGATTTTCATCATTCGACATGAATTCTTGCAACATTGCCTTTGAACTACCTCATCCAGAATCAAATTCAGCGGTTTCGGAAAAGTTTCCACCAATTTTCCGTGAATCATTTATTGAGCACCTTCGCATGCGTGGTTTCCAAGGATCAACTTTTGCTTGGAACCTAGATTGGTTTGACAAATGGAACCAGGTCTTGGCAAATATTCTCATTAAACACTGGGACAATGCCTTAAAAACCAATAATTTGATTGCATATCCAATTGAATCAACTCAAATTAGCTTCTCAAATCAAATAGGAGTTCTTTACCGTTGGTTTTTAGGTCATGCGGATAGATTAAGACTTGGAAAGGATTCTCATAGCTCTCAAGAAATAATCAAAGTGAGAAAGCATAAACATAGAATAAAAAAAAAGTATGAAAATCCCTTTTTTTTCAACCGTTTTTATTTATGACCTTTATTTCAAATAACAAAGATTCTTAGAATTCAGTTAACCGAACTAAACTTCTTAAACAACTTCCACATTGTGAAACTTATCACAACCTTTTCACAAACATCAAGTGTTGTTCAGACACCAAAATTGATAATGATGGATTGTTAAGACGTATCTTAATGCAATGGAGGTCTGATGATTTTTCTAAAGTTGCACAATATCTTGACCAACAACACTTTGATATTCGAGATAATTCAACCTAATCTGGAAGTGTGCTAAAGGACTTGGCCTTGTACAAAAGAATCAGTTTGGTTTCAACATTATCCCCTAACCTTAATCCTTCTCATGTCCCCCGGGGTTTGCCGAATGACTGTTATTCTCCCTTATATCTTGCATCTCTAAATCCTCAACAACTCAGACTTTTAAATCCTCAAAATCCCATAAATTTACCTGCTCTCCTTGAAATTCTTTCTTCCTCTAATGTGAGTGATTGAAAAACTCCCTTAATAATAGGTTTGCACACTCATACTCCTCATTTCCACTGTTTGGGACACTTAGCCTTGAAAACAAAAACATAATTTTAATGATTTCTATTATCATTAAAATTTATAGAAATGAAATTTGGCTTACATTTTTAGCTCCATTTTTTCCTTTGAATCTTATACATGCTGAATTCTATACTTCCTTGTACAAAATAATTCAAAAAATTTACTTCATTTTGCTGCCCCATTCTATACAGCCGATCCACAGCCTGTTGCTCAACTGCTGGATTCCAATTTGGCTCCTATTTCAACATTGAACATATAAAAAATTTAATATTTTTGTTCTTAATATGAAATAAAAGACATTGAGCTCACCATTATATATACGATTTGAGCACAACTGAGATCTATACCCACTCCTGCAGCCTGAATCGTTCCAACCAAAACTTGGAAATTTTTATTAAAATGGAATTCATGCATATTTTTGTCTCGCTTTGTCCTGCTGAGTTCACCCGTAAGCTGGGTATACCTAATATTGTGGTCATCTAAAGCCATTTTTATTCTATTTTGAAATATTAGAAAATTGTTTTTAATAAGCCAACACAATTTTGTAAAACAATTCATTATAGAATCACTTACATCTGCAAAAAGTCTGAAAAGTTGGAGAATATAACAGCTTTTGGAAAATTTATACCCCTTTCACCAGACAAAAAGTTTTTTAAGTGGCCTATAAGATGACAAATCTTTGCGGAATGCTGCCAGGTGAAATCAAAAGTTGGAGTTTCATCCAGATTTTCGTAGATTGGATGGTTGCAGAATTTTCTTAAAATCATCAGCTCTCTTAGAAACTCAGATGAGTCCCAAGGGAAGTCAGTGCTTCTGGAGGGCCCATATGGCTCAGTGAATCCTTCTTGAAGCACATCAAGTTTAGACCTCCATGGATCTGCTAATTGAACTGATATCCCCCTTTGAATCTTTTTTGGAAGAGAAAAATTGCATCCTTTGTTCTACGTAGGCTTATGACTTTCATTAAGTGATTGATTGATTTAATAGAATTAGCCTTTCCTTTTTGCAAACCTGGAAAAAGGAAATTCTTCCATAACCAGTCTTCTTGCCACTTTTCGATTCTAAGAAAAAATATGAGACTTTGAAGGTCAGTGGGCCTGTTCTGAAGTGGAGTTCCAGTCAAGCATAGTCGGTGTTGGGATTCCAAGTCAAATATTGTTTGAGCCCTCTGTGAGTAAGGATTTTTAATGTAACTAAAAGAATATTTATAAAAATTGATTATAAAAATTAAGTTTTAAGTTTTAGATATAGAAATGGGCACTAACTGAGCTTCATCTAAAACAACTCTATACCAAAAGAGCATTTGAGTCACCGGTATCTTTTTTTGGCTTTGATTTTTTGACATTGTTGGGCTAGCTATTTCATAGGTCGTTAAAACAATAACAGTGTCCTGTAGCTCATTGACATTAGTATTTTGACAATCCTTCCCATAAAGAACCTTGAAAGGAAGCGCATTATCTTCAAAGTGCACACTTATTTCATTGATCCAATTCGATAGTGTTGCCAGGGGGCATATAATCAGTGTGGCTGAACTCCGATTAATACCTTCTTGATTTTCTGATACCTGGAATTGTCTTGCTTCACCTTGAGTTGCACTTATAAGAGAAAGAGTTGAAAGTGTCTTTCCCAAACCCATATCATCAGCAAGTATTGACCCGTTTCCTTCAGGCGTTAATTGATTGTTAGGAAACTGATCTTTATAGTCATCGAATCCAGTTCTAAGCCAATGGTTGTCCTGGTGCCTCCACATGATATCCAACTTTTCCTTTAACATTCGTTCATTGTCAATCATAAAATTTATTGCTTGAAGTTGATGTGTTTTGAGAACTGTTTTGATTCCTTGGATAAGTTGATCAGCTTTCCAATCTTGAGTACTCTGAGATATTTGGAAAGAGCCTTCAAAAATTACATGCGGGATATTAAAAAAGATAGTGGAGTCGTAGTTCAGGATTGGACATAAATTGATTTGTGCAGAAGAAAATGCTTCTTTAGCAAGACTGATTAGTGTACTTGAAGAAAAGAGGCATCCCCAAAGTTGATACTGATTACCAAAAACTGGAATCAAGTAAGCATGAAAATAGAAAGGCTTCATAGGATTCAAGGCACTTCTTTGGTTTGAATGGTGAGATCCAGAGCCAATTTCACCCAATAGTGGTCCAATGTGCTGACTCTGCACTTGAGAAAGATTACCGACAAGGGTTGGTTTTCTTTCTTCAAATAGTCCAAAAATATGAACATTCAAATGGCCTCACTGTAAAATCGTGGGGGTCGGTGAGTTTTGAAATCTTGAAATTACATTCATATAATTTGATTGATTGTTATTGAGAACTGTCCAACACATCTGAGACTTGACATATTAAGTAAGAATAGTATCTGAAGATAGTGGTTGTTAAAAGATGATTTGAAGCAAAAAATGAAGAATCAGTTTTGAATAAAAAGACAAAATAACTTTTTAGCATATGCTATGCTAATCTCATAATTCTTTCACATGTATTATTATTATCTTTTTAATAAATATTGGAAGTAAATCAATGATAACTGAAATGAATAATATGGCTTAAAAATAAATCTTGAGCCTATAGGGTAAATTTTGGTTTGTGGAGGAAGAAAAAATTTCTCAATAAAAATGTGCTTTATTGTTACATTATAATCAAAAAATAGAATAATTTCACTCTTATTACACTTATTTATGTTTCTGTCTAATAGTAAAATGCTTTAGATGTCAGTTCAAAATCCAAATTGAAACTACTACCTAGAACGATGTCTTGATACTAACATACTTTTTGTAAGTCTTTGCACAGACACTTATGGTAATCGCAATAATATTAAAATTGATTTGAATTGTATGTTTTATCAAATATCTATGTAGTCTAGTGTAATAATTGAGATACTACAGTTTAACATTCTGTTACCAACTTGGCAAGAAAATATATGTAGATATTCTTAGAACGAATATCAAATTTTGCTTTCCACAAGATGGGAAAGTTAATATTATGATATGTTAAGTGATATGTTCAAGCTTTGCTCAATCTGTGCTCAGCTCAAAATCAAAGTAATCACCAAGCTCCAAGAAACCTGTGATTGAGTTTGGTTGAACCTAGGTCTAACTGATTACCAAATCTTTGTCCAATTAATTTAAATCTGGTTTCACAATGAACTCCCAACAGCCTTCCAACAGCTTTCCAACCACTTCCCAACACTTTTAAATGAGGGGTATTGATAGCAATACCCCCCCAAATTTTCTGTGGTGTATCTTATTACATATAAGTGTTATATTAATTTTATTATTTATATAAATTTTTTATACATATAAATTAAACATAATACATATTATATTCTACAAATAATGGCGCATTTTTCTGTATTTAATAATTATAAATTTATATTTAATTAATTGAAAAACATTTATTATAATTATAAGTGTAAAATTGACTTATAATATAATTAAATTAATTATTTAAATTTATATATTAAATAACACCTTTCATATAATACTAAACAATAATTAATGACGCTTCTTTTCACCCTTAATTGTGTCAGGAAAAACCAATTAATTAATTTATACTAAATTTAGATTAATTACATGTTTTGTTGCGTCAAAGTATTTTTTGTTTCACTAAAAATATCCTTAAATCAGACTGTACCATCTGTTTGGAATTATTTTTCTCATAGTTCCTATGTTCCAGTCTTGTTTAGTTATTCACTATTTTTACTTACTGATTTGGGAATTAATGGTGGGAAAATTGGATTCTTAATTGGGGTTTTAATTATTTGTTTCATATTTTTCTCTACATTGTTATGTTTCACTTACTCTTTGATATACTTGTTTTATTCTATTCTAATTATTGTATTTACAAATAGAGTGGCGCTTCAGAGGACCCATTGCCTATAAAAGGGCCTTGGATAATCCCCTGTAGCCTCACCACTTATTACACACTCAACAATTTAAAGATAAATTTATTACGCTAATTATTATTTTTATTAGTATTGTATTCTAATTAAAAATTCTAAATAACAATTTAAAGTTTGCCTTAAGTCTGATAGTTATTATAGTGTTTGCCGCGCAGAACTCTTACTTAAATAATATTAATATTAATAAAACAAATTTGTTGTCACCTCTCAAATCACTCGTCAATGCTTTCTCTCAAATAAATTAAATAAATTAAATAATTTCAATTGTTTTTATTTCTTTTATTTCTAAACTACTATCTCCTTCTTGTCCTCCTCTCCTTTCTTCCCTCTTCTCTTATATCTTCTAGACGACTGACTGACAACTGAGGGCCTTTCCAAACGACGACGACAATTGAGCCTGGCAACGAACGACAAACGCACGGACCACCTAGCAAAAATAAAACTTTTGCTGCGACCGTGTTTCGAACTTGGGTTCGATTTCTTAGGTTTATATTATATTAATTCATATATTATTTTGAAGTGATTTTTCAATCACTATAGTAAGTTCACCTTTGCACCTCTCACTCATATTACTATATTTTTACTGCAATAACAGTGATTGTGGCTTAATTGCTGATTCACTGAGTGCAAGTGTTCAATTATTAAATTTTTTTTTCCTAGTTGACCATTTAAGAGTGTTAAATCCTCTTAGTCCTAGAAGAATTGACATTATTATTAATACAAATTGAATTATTAAATCAAATTTTTTATTATTATTAATTATTGTTAATTTTGGTTGACTTAAAAGTACTTTGTGCTTAGTCCCAAATATATTGCCATATTTAATATTTGTAATTAATTGGTTGAATTAACTTGATTGTTTATTCCCAATTTAACCTTGCAATCCATTTTTTAAAAAATTAATTTTTTATAATTATTACTTTATATTAAAAAAATTTTTTTATAATTTAATTAATAAAAAAATTTTTTTGGAGCAATTATTAACTAACTTTTATTATTTTTTTTTAAAAAATTAACTAATCTTCCCACTATTATGTCCAACAATTTGGCTGAAAAAATGGATGACATGCAAGTGGATGAAATTGAAATTGACTATGATGCTGATACTGTGAGTTCTTCTAAAGTTGGACATAAAAAATCTTATGCTAACACAAAAAATTCACATAATTCAGGATGTGGAAATGACAGGAAATGTAAACAAACCAAACCCCCTTCCCCCAGCACAACAGAAGGAAGTAAAGCCTCTAGTACCTCAAGAAGATCTTCTAAAAGGATTCAAAAAAAAGATTCCTCTGCCACAACAAATCAGCAACCTGTCCAGTCATATAAAAGAGTTGAAGACAGAAAATATGACATACAAAGCAAAAGTTGACACCTTGTGGGATCAGGTTCAAGAACTCAGGAACCAGATTCAGGCCCAGGTCCATCCTCAGTTGCCTCCCAATCAGCCTCAGTTTCAGGCTCAACCTTCACAGCCACCCAGCTCAACCATCCAAAATCCAAATACTATGGAAGTAGAGCAATGGAAATGGGATTATCTAATGAGTCACTACCAACAGAATGTGCAACACCCTCCTCATCATCAGCCTGGCCCATCCAGAACACCCAATTTCCATCCACCTCCTCGTCCCTACCAACAAGGCAGGAGAAAGAAGGCCCAAGCACAATCCCAAACCCAGTCTCAGGGGAAGTTTCCTCCTCTGCCATGGTAAGTAATTTGGTTGATAGTCACTTGGGTATGTTTTCTAATAAATCTTCTTCTGCAGGTAATATTATTGAACATGGTGAAAGAACAGTTAAACCTGTTAAAAGACAGCTTCCTGTAACTAGTAGCCCTATTGATGTAATTAGCAAATTGTCATTTGATGAACCTTTACATTTAACTTCTACATCTTTAATTAATCCTTCTCTTGCAATTAAAAATGATTCTGTTCCCCCTGAAATCTATACCTTAATTGAAAAAACTTCTGAGGAAATATTGAAAGATACCCTTGATTTTAATGTTGTGAAAGACAAACATGTGAGAGATGTGTTAATCCATGAAAATGATAGATTAAATAATTTACACTTGCAATGTAAAGTAAGTTCTTCTGTACAAGATACAGCTTATTTTAAAATCAAAGAAACCTTGAATATTGTTCTTAGTCAACAAAATCAAATAAGAAGTGACCATAGAGCTATCTCAGATAGAAATATCAGTCTACATAAGACCTTGAGTGAATTGAAACCCCTTATTGAGGAAAATTATTCATTCAAAAATGAAATAAAATCTCTTCAAAATGAGTTTAAGAAGCTAAAAAATGATTTCCATGCACTAAGTACCAAACACTCAGTTTCTGAGGACAGAAATGTTCTATCTCTTGCAAAAGTAAATGACCAGATGTCTGAAATTCCAAGAATAAGAAACTATGTGTCTGACCTACAGGAAAAGTTCTCAACCTTAAACATCAATAATGAATTAAATGAGATTTCTGTAAATAAGCTGCATAAAAATAAAGGGAAAAAACCTGAACAAAGTTCATCCTTTCTTCCTCATATTTCAACCATTAAACAAACTGACAATGAGTCTGTAAAATCTTTTGCTACTAGCAAAAAATCTTGTGATGGTCATGCACAAGCTGTTTCTGTAAATAATGAAATTTCTGAACACCTGGATAAACTTCAGGAATTATTAATAATGAATAATTCAAACCAAAAAGTGGACCATCCCAGTAGTCAGAAAAATTGGCCTAAGTTAGACCAATATCCTATTTTGATGGTGATTCTTCCTCTGATTGGCAACACTTTATCCAGAGAATTGATAATTTAAAGAGATCTTATAAACTACCTGATGAGGAGATTGTTTCTAAGCTAATTTCTTTATTTTCCAATTTAGCCTTGATGTGGTATGAATCTGTCCTCTTAGATAACAATCATTATACATGGAATGATTGGAAATCCTTGATTGAGAATCAGTTTGGTGGTTCAAAATTCAGGTTAGCTCAGCAGAGACTGTATAAGAATACTAGATATGTATCCTCCTCTGTTGAAAAGCCCATTGTTTTTCTAATCAAAATAACTAAAATCCTTAGAGCAATTGATCCAAAGATGGATTATGATATTTGGAGAGATAAAATCTTGTACAAATTACCAAATTCTTTTAGGGATTTGATTGTTGCTAGAACTGAGCATGTAAGGGAAAATTCTTCTTTCATTAATATCTGTAATGAAGTACTACTCAACCATAGGTATGAACCAAAGAATTACCTTAGTAAATCTTATAATGATCAGAATAAACCTTCTATAAAGCTCCCAGAAAAATCTGGTAAACCCTCTGCCCCAGTTGCACCTAAAAAATATGCAACAAACACTTGTTATAAATGTAACAAACCGTGGCAGAAGGGTCATGTTTGTGACAAGAAAATTCATCTTGTTGAAAAAAATGAAGACACTGATGAAGTTGAACTTGATGTCAATAACTCTTCCAGTGACTGTGAAAGTAATATCTCCTATGATAATGAATCTGTTAAAGATGTTTTAATGTTGGAACATGATGTCCATTATTTAAATAATATATCTGAAGATTGTGTATTGAATTTATCTTCAGTAGAAAATGCTGAGATAATTAAAGATATTACTAACAATTCTATTCCTATATCCCCTTTAAAGGCACCTGTTATCATTAATGGTAAAAATGTTGATGTAGTTCTTGATTCTGGTGCTGGAGGAAGTGTAGTATCTGAAAAAGCTTTGGCTTCAGTGGATAAGGAATATTTGAGTAAATTATTACCTATAACTTCTGAAAAATGGAGAGGGTATGGTTCTACCTTATTTCCTATTGGCAAATACAAAACCTCTGTATTCTTCAAATATAATGGTGGTTTTGTCAGAGCTATTTGTGAGTTTGTTGTCATGAAAAATGATAATTTGAGCAATTGGTTTATTATGGGAAATGATATTTTAACCATGTTTGGTGTTAAACTGGACCCAGCAAATAATTGCTTTACCTTAGGCATGAATGGGAAAAGAAAATTAAAAATTTCTTCTCCTAGACCTTCTGGGCATTTGTTGAAATCTTGTAACTCACTGACCCAATGTAAAGGTAGAACAACACCTGAAATGGATGATTTATTACATGAAATACATACCGCTTCTTTTGGTGATCAGTTGACTAGTGAACAAAAGGATTCTATTGTTTCCTCTATTACCTCTTTCCCTATGGCTTTTGCTCATGGTTCTCATGTCTTGGGAATTGTTCAGGAAGAGATGAAAATTACCTTATCCTGTAATTTGAGTGATATTCCTCCTTCCCTTAAGAAAAAACCATATCCTGCTTCTCCATCAAAAAGAAAAGATATTGAAGATAATATTGAAACATTATTGAAAATGAATATCATTGTGAAAGTGGATGTCGCCCCCAAATATTGTGTCATCTCCCCAGTCTTAATTTCATATGAAAAAGATAAAGCTAGATTATGTGGAGATTACAGAGCTTTAAATACTTATACTGTTAATGATATTTATCCTTTACCCAGAATTAATTCTATACATGCTACCTTGCAAGTTGCAAAATTTATTAGTTGTCTGGATGGTAATAAAGGTTATCATCAAGTTCCAGTTGAGAAAAATTCTCAAAATTTTTTGCTTATTGCTACTCATATGGGAATATATAAGTATGTTAGGATGCCATTTGGCCCAAAAAATGCTCCTTCAGTTTTCCAGAAAGTCATGGATAACACTTTCCATCAAGAAATTATTGAAGGTTGGATCATGGTTTATATTGATGATATTATTGTTTTTTCTAAAACTTTTGATGAACATATGATTCACTTGAATAGAGTTTTCCAAAAAATGGATGAAATCAATATGACCTTATCTTTAAAAAAGTGTAAATTTGGCTTTCAATCTTTGAAAGTCCTTGGCCATGTTGTGTCAGGCTTAAAAATTTGTGTAGACCATAATAAAGTTGCTGCCATTCAAAATGTGAAAGCACCAACTTCTGTAAGAGAAATCCAAAGTTTTTTGGGTATGTGTGGCTATTATAGACAATATATTAAAAATTATCAGGTCATAGCCTTGCCTCTTACAAAACTGACCAGAAAAGATGTTGCTTTTCTCTGGAATAATGACTGTCAAAGAGCTTTTGATACATTAAAAAATTGCTTAATGACAGCCCCTATATTGGCTCTTCCAGATTTTAACAAGCCATTTGTCCTTTATACAGATGCTAGCTTTATTGGTCTGGGTGCTTCCCTTCACCAAAAGCAAATTATTAATGATAAATCTTCAGAGGTTGTAATTTGTTATATTTCAAGAACCTTAAGAAATAGTGAATTGAAATATGGTGCCAATCAATTGGAGTGCTTAGAAGTTTTTTGGGCTCTTGAGAAACTTCATTACTACTTGGATGACCAAAAATTTGAGTTGGTAACTGACTGTAGTGCTGTGAAATCTCTCTTAAACCTCAAGACACCTAACAGACATATGTTCAGGTGGCAACTTGCTGTTCAAGAATACAGAGGAAGGATGACTATTATCCATAGAGCTGGAAATGTTCACTCTAATGTTGATATGCTCTCCAGATTGCCTCTGCCAAATAATGACTCCAATCCTGCTTATGTACCTGAAGATGATACTGTTCATATACATGGTATATTTATAGTTGATATGGAAGAAGAGTTATTACAGTTAATACTGGATTCATATGATAAAGATTCTGACTTAAATAAATTAGTTACTATTTTGAATGATCCTAAGAATGCTTCCATTCAAGCATTAATAAAAACTCTTCCTGCAAAGTACCAAAATGCTTTAAATAAAGGAAAGTTTTCTATTGAAGATGGTTATATATATTATAGAAGGAAGCTTACCAATGTAATTTTTATTCCTCCTTCAATGAAAGAAACTATTCTCAAACTTTGTCATGATGACATATTAGCTGGTCATTTTGATCTTGAAAAAACATTGATTAGAATCAAAAACACTGCATGGTGGGCTAATATGTCTGAAGACACAAAATTATATGTTGAATCTTGTGATTCCTGCCAAAAATATAAAAGGTTAACAGGTAAGAGAGCAGGGTTATTACAACATATTGAAGCACCTAGTGCTCCCTGGAAAATCATTAATATGGATTTTGTCACTGGTCTTCCTGTTGCAGGAAAAGACAGCTTTAACTCTTGTTGGGTAATAGTGGATAGATTCACGAAAATGTGCAAATTTATTCCAACCCACAAAGATGTATCCACCAAAGAATTAGCTTTCTTGTGGTGGTCTTACATGTTTAATATTATTGGTTTTCCAAAAGCCATTATCTCTGATAGAGATCCAAAATTCACTTCTGAGTTTTGGACTTCTTTGATGGATATTTGTGGCTGTGAGTTAAAATTGTCTACAGCTCACCATCCTCAGACTGATGGTCTAGCTGAAAGAATGATTCAAACTCTGGAAGATATGATTAGAAGGTATTGTGCCTTTGGTTTAGAATATAAAGACAATGACAGATTTACTAATGATTGGGTCACTCTTTTGCCTGGTCATGAATTTGCATATAATAGCACTGTTCATTCTGTCACTGAGAAAAAGCCTTTTGAGCTTTGGTTAGGTTATGTCCCAAACACTCCTGCTCAGATTCTCAATAATAAATTACCTAAGTTGGAACTACACCCTGGTGTAAAATCTTTTATGCAAATGCAACAGCTATGCAGAAAACATGCTCAGAGTTGTATTGATAAAGCATTTGAATATGAAAAGAAAAGATGGGATAAATCCCATAAAGAATACACATTTAACAAGGGTGATGAAGTGTTGATCTCTACTTTCCATTTCAATTTACAGGGTAACCACAAATTAAAAGATCCTTTTGTAGGACCATTTGTTGTTAAAAGAATGGTTGGTGATAATGCAGTAGAAGTTGTATTGTATTCTCCATATGATAGGAAACATCCTGTCTTTCCCATTTCTTTGCTTAAACCTTATACTTCCAACAGTGACTTATTTCCAAAAAGAAGAGGAAGACCTAAGAAGAACCCTCAGGAAGTCACAGAAACAGCAGAAATTGATAAAATTCTCAATGATAGAATTATCACTTCTGAGAGAGGTACTGAATATTTATTGAGATATAAGAACAAATAATCTGAACATGATGCATGGATACCTGGCAAGGAAATTTCAAATCTGCCTGCTCTTTTGAAAAAATACAAAAAGAAAAAATCTTAGCATTTTTTTATATTGTTTTTTTTAGAGTGAGGGAGTGTCAGACAGGATATTCCAGGAGTCCAGTAAATGATATATAAATTATAAAACCTTAAAGAGTGGGTAAGAATTGTATTTAATGAATATAACTTAATATTTTATTGCATAATGAAATTATAAGTATTTTATTATATACAAGTGTTACATTAAATTTATTGGTTATATATATTTTTATATACAGTTAAATTGAACATAATATAATATATTCTACAAATAATGGCGCATTTTTATGTATTTAATAATTATAAATTTATATTTAATTAATTGAAAAAAACATATATTATAATTATAAGTGTAAAATTGGCTTATAATATATTTAAATTAATTATTTAAATTTATATATTAAATAACACCTCTCATATCATAATAAACAATAATTAATGACGCTTCTTTTGACCCTTAATTGTGTTAGAAAAAACAAATAAATTAATTTATACTAAATTGAGATTAATTACATGATTTGTTGCGTCAAAGTATTTTTTTGTTTCACTTAAAATATCCTTTAATCAGATTGTACCATCTGTTTGGAATTATTTTTCTCATAGTTCCTATGTTCCAATCTTGTTTAGTTATTCACTATTTTCACTTACTGATTTGGGAATTAATTGCGGGAAAATTGGTTTCTTAATTGAGGTTTTAATTATTTGTTTCATATTTTTCTCTACATTGTTATGTTTCACTTACTCTTTGATATACTTGTTTTATTCTACTCTAATTATTGTATTTACAAATATAGTGGCGCTTCAGAGGACCCATTGCCTATAAAAGGGCCTTGGATAATCCCCTGTAGCCTCATCACTTATTACACACTCAACAAATTAAATAACCATTTTATTACGTTTATATTTTTTTATTAGTAATACAAATCTAATTTAAATTCTATACAACAAATCAAAGGTTGCTTTAAGTCTAATAGTAATTAAAATTGTTTGCAGCGCAGTACCCTTACATTTAATAATATTATTAATAATAAAATCTAAGTTTTTGTCACCTCTCAAAGTTTCTCACCGTTGTCTCCCTCTCAAATAAATTATATATATATATTTGGTTTATTTCTTTATTTTCCTTTGTCCTCCTCCTTCTCTCCTCCTTTTTCTCCTATTTTTCTTACCTCTTCTAGACGACTGACCGACAGTAGAGATCAACACTTCATCACCCTTGTTAAATGTGTATTCTTTATGGGATTTATCCCATCTTTTCTTTTCATATTCAAATGCTTTATCAATACAACTCTGAGAATGTTTTCTGCATAGCTGTTGCATTTGCATAAAAGATTTTACACCAGGGTGTAGTTCCAACTTAGGTAATTTATTATTGAGAATCTGAGCAGGAGTGTTTGGGACATAACCTAACCAAAGCTCAAAAGGCTTTTTCTCAGTGACAGAATGAACAGTGCTATTATATGCAAATTCAAGACCAGGAAAAAGAGTGACCCAATCATGAGTAAATCTGTCATTGTCTTTATATTCTAAACCAAAGGCACAATACCTTCTAATCATATCTTCCAGAGTTGGAATCATTCTCTCAGCTAGACCATCAGTTTGAAGATGGTGAGCTGTAGACAATTTTAACTCACAGCCACAAATATCCATCAAAGAGGTCCAAAACTCAGAAGTGAATTTTGGATCCCTATCAGAGATAATGGCTTTTGGAAAACCAATAATATTAAACATGTAAGACCACCATAAGAAAGCTAATTCTATTGTGGATACATCTTTGTGGGTTGGAATAAATTTGCACATTTTTGTGAATCTATCCACTATTACCAAAAAAGAGTTAAAGCTGTCTTTTCCTGCAACAGGAAGACCAGTGACAAAATCCATATTAATGATTTTCCAGGGAGCACTAGGTGCTTCAATATGTTGTAATAACCCTGCTCTCTTACCTGTTAACCTTTTATATTTTTGGCAGGAATCACAAGATTCAACATATAATTTTGTGTCTTCAGACATATTAGCCCACCATGCAGTGTTTTTGATTCTAATCAATGTTTTTTCAAGATCAAAATGACCAGCTAATATGTCATCATGACAAAGTTTGAGGATAGTTTCTTTCATTGAAGGAGGAATTACAATTACATTAGTAAGCTTCCTTCTATAATATATATAACCATCTTCAATAGAGAACTTTCCTTTATTTAAAGCATTTTGATACTTTTCAGGAAGAGTTTTTATTAATGCTTGAATTGAAGCATTCTTAGGATCATTTAAGATAGTAACCAATTTATTTAAATCAGAATCTTTATCATATGAATCCAGTATTAATTGTAATAACTCCTCTTCCATATCAACTATAAATATACCATGGATATGAACAGTATCATCTTCAGGTACATAAGCAGGATTTGATTCATTATTTGGCAGAGGCAATCTGGAGAGCATATCATCATTGGAGTGAACATTTCCAGCTCTATGGATAATTTTCATCCGTACTCTGTATTCTTGAACAGCAAGTTGCCACCTGAACATATGTCTGTTAGGTGTCTTTAGGTTTAAGAGGGAATTCACAGCACTACAGTCAGTTACCAACTCAAATTGTTGGTCATCCAAATAGTAATGAAGTTTCTCAAGAGCCCAAACAACTGCTAAGCATTCCAATTGAGTGGCACCATATTTCAATTCACTATTTCTTAAGGTTCTTGAAATATAACAAATTACAACCTCTGAAGATTTATCATTAATAATTTGCTTTTGGTGAAGGGAAGCACCCAGACCAATAAAGCTAGCATCTCTATATAGGACAAATGGCTTGTTAAAATCTGGAAGAGCCAATATAGGGGCTGTCATTAAGCAACTTTTTACTGTATCAAAAGCTTTTTGACAGTCATTATTCCAGAGAAAAGCAACATCTTTTCTGGTCAGTTTTGTAAGAGGCAAGGCTATGACCTGATAATTTTTAATATATTGTCTATAATAGCCACACATACCCAAAAAACGTTGGATTTCTCTTACAGAAATTGGTGCTTTCACATTTTGAATGGCAGCAACTTTATTATTGTCTACACAAATTTTTAAGCCTGACACAACATGGCCAAGGACTTTCAATGATTGAAAACCAAATTTACACTTTTTTAAATTTAAGGTCATATTGATTTCATCCATTTTTTGGAAAACTCTATTCAAGTGAATCATATGTTCATCAAAAGTTTTAGAAAAAACAATAATATCATCAATATAAACCATGAGCCAACCTTCAATAATTTCTTGATGGAAAGTGTTATCCATAACTTTCTGGAAAACTGAAGGAGCATTTTCAGGGCCAAATGGCATCCTAAAATACTTATATATTCCCATATGAGTAGCAATAAGCAAAAAATTTTGAGAATTTTTCTCAACTGGAACTTGATGATAACCTTTATTACCATCCAGACAACTAATAAATTTTGCACCTTGCAAGGTAGCATGTATTGAATTAATTCTGGGTAAAGGATAAATATCATCAACAGTATAAGTATTTAAAGCTCTGTAATCTCCACATAATCTAGCTTTATCTTTTTCATATGAAATCAAGACTGGGGAGATGACACAATATTTGGGGGTGACATCCACTTTCTCAATGATATTCATTTTCAATAATGTTTCAATATTATCTTCAATATCTTTTCTTTTTGATGGAGAAGCAGGATATGGTTTTTTCTTAAGGGAAGGAGGAATATCACTCAAATCACAGGATAAGGTAATTTTCATCTCTTCCTGAACAATTCCCAAGACATGAGAACCATGAGCAAAAGCCATAGGGAAAGAGGTAATAGAGGCAACAATAGAATCCTTTTGTTCATTAGTCAAATGATCACCAAAAGAAGCGGTATTTATTTCATGTAATAAATCATCCATTTCAGTTGTTGTTCTACCTTTACATTGGGTCAGTGAGTTACAAGATTTCAACAAATGCCCAGAAGGTCTAGGAGAAGAAATTTTTAATTTTCTTTTCCCATTCATGCCTAAGGAGAAGCAATTATTTGCTGGGTCCAGTTTAACACCAAACATGGTTAAAATATCATTTCCCATAATAAACCAATTGCTCAAATTATCATTTTTCATGACAACAAACTCACAAATAGCTCTGAAAAAACCACCATTATATTTGAAGAATACAGAGGTTTTGTATTTGCCAATAGGAAATAAGGTAGAACCATACCCTCTCCATTTTTCAGAAGTTATAGGTAATAATTTACTCAAATATTCCTTATCCACTGAAGCCAAAGCTTTTTCAGATACTACACTTCCTCCAGCACCAGAATCAAGAACTACATCAACATTTTTACCATTAATGATAACAGGTGCCTTTAAAGGGGATATAGGAATAGAATTGTTAGTAATATCTTTAATTATCTCAGCATTTTCTACTGAAGATAAATTCAATACACAATCTTCAGATATATTATTTAAATAATGGACATCATGTTCCAACATTAAAACATCTTTAACAGATTCATTATCATAGGAGATATTACTTTCACAGTCACTGGAAGAGTTATTGACATCAAGTTCAACTTCATCAGTGTCTTCATTTTGTTCAACAAGATGAATTTTCTTGTCACAAACATGACCCTTCTGCCACGGTTTGTTACATTTATAACAAGTGTTTGTTGCATATTTTTTAGGTGCAACTGGGGCAGAGGGTTTACCAGATTTTTCTGGGAGCTTTATAGAAGGTTTATTCTGATCATTATAAGATTTACTAAGGTAATTCTTTGGTTCATACCTATGGTTGAGTAGTACTTCATTACAGATATTAATGAAAGAAGAATTTTCCCTTACATGCTCAGTTCTAGCAACAATCAAATCCCTAAGAGAATTTGGTAATTTGTACAAGATTTTATCTCTCCAAATATCATAATCCATCTTTGGATCAATTGCTCTAAGGATTTTAGTTATTTTCATTAGAAAAACAATGGGCTTTTCAACAGAGGAGGATACATATCTAGTATTCTTATACAGTCTCTGCTGAGCTAACCTGAATTTTGAACCATCAAACTGATTCTCAATCAAGGATTTCCAATCATTCCATGTATAATGATTGTTATCTAAGAGGACAGATTCATACCACATCAAGGCTACATTGGAAAATAAAGAAATTAGCTTAGAAACAATCTCCTCATCAGGTAGTTTATAAGATCTCTTTTAATTATCAATTCTCTGGATAAAGTGTTGCCAATCAGAGGAAGAATCACCATCAAAGGTAGGATATTGGTCTAACTTAGGCCAATTTTTCTGACTACTGGGATGGTCCACTTTTTGGTTTGAATTATTCATTGTTAATAATTCCTGAAGTTTATCCAGGTGTTCAGAAATTTCATTATTTACAGAAACAGCTGGTGCATGACCATCACAAGATTTTTTGCTAGTAGCAAAAGATTTTACAGACTCATTGTCAGTTTGTTTAATGGTTGAAATATGAGGAAGAAAGGATGAACTTTGTTCAGGTTTTTTCCCTTTATTTTTATGCAGCTTATTTACAGAAATCTCATTTAATTCATTATTGATGTTTAAGGTTGAGAACTTTTCCTGTAGGTCAGACACATAGTTTCTTATTCTTGGAATTTCAGACATCTGGTCATTTACTTTTGCAAGAGATAGAACATTTCTGTCCTCAGAAACTGAGTGTTTGGTACTTAGTGCATGGAAATCATTTTTTAGCTTCTTAAACTCATTTTGAAGAGATTTTATTTCATTTTTGAATGAATAATTTTCCTCAATAAGGGGTTTCAATTCACTCAAGGTCTTATGTAGACTGATATTTCTATCTGAGATAGCTCTATGGTCACTTCTTATTTGATTTTGTTGACTAAGAACAATATTCAAGGTTTCTTTGATTTTAAAATAAGCTGTATCTTGTACAGAAGAACTCACTTTACATTGCAAGTGTAAATTATTTAATCTATCATTTTCATGGATTAACACATCTCTCACATGTTTGTCTTTCACAACATTAAAATCAAGGGTATCTTTCAATATTTCCTCAGAAGTTTTTTCAATTAAGGTATAGATTTCAGGGGGAACAGAATCATTTTTAATTGCAAGAGAAGGATTAATTAAAGATGTAGAAGTTAAATGTAAAGGTTCATCAAATGACAATTTGCTAATTACATCAATAGGGCTACTAGTTACAGGAAGCTGTCTTTTAACAGGTTTAACTGTTCTTTCACCATGTTCAATAATATTACCTGCAGAAGAAGATTTATTAGAAAACATACCCAAGTGACTATCAACCAAATTATTTACCATGGCAGAGGAGGAAACTTCCCCTGAGACTGGGTTTGGGATTGTGCTTGGGCCTTCTTTCTCCTGCCTTGTTGGTAGGGACGAGGAGGTGGATGGAAATTGGGTGTTCTGGATGGGCCAGGCTGATGATGAGGAGGGTGTTGCACATTCTGTTGGTAGTGACTCATTAGATAATCCTATTTCCATTGCTCTACTTCCATAGTATTTGGATTTTGGATGGTTGAGCTGGGTGGCTGTGAAGGTTGAGCCTGAAACTGAGGCTGATTGGGAGGCAACTGAGGAGGGACCTGGGCCTGAATCTGGTTCCTGAGTTCTTGAACCTGATCCCACAAGGTGTCAACTTTTGCTTTGTATGTCATATTTTCTGTCTTCAACTCTTTTATATGACTGGACAGGTTGCTGATTTGTTGTGGCAGAGGAATCTTTTTTTTGAATCCTTTTAGAAGATCTTCTTGAGGTACTAGAGGCTTTACTTCCTTCTGTTGTGCTGGGGGAAGGGGGTTTGGTTTGTTTACATTTCCTGTCATTTCCACATCCTGAATTATGTGAATTTTTTGTTTCAGCATAAGATTTTTTATGTCCAACTTTAGAAGAACTCACAGTATCAGCATCATAGTGAATTTCAATTTCATCCACTTGCATGTCATCCATTTTTTCAGCCAAATTGTCCCAGTAGTCAGAAAAATTGGCCTAAGTTAGACCAATATCCTACCTTTGATGGTGATTCTTCCTCTGATTGGCAACACTTTATCCAGAGAATTGATAATTTAAAGAGATCTTATAAACTACCTGATGAGGAGATTGTTTCTAAGCTAATTTCTTTATTTTCCAATGTAGCCTTGATGCGGTATGAATCTGTTCTTTTAGATAACAATCATTATACATGGAATGATTGGAAATCCTTGATTGAGAATCAGTTTGGTGGTTCAAAATTCAGGTTAGCTCAACAGAGACTGTATGAGAATACTAGATATATATCCTCCTCTCTTTAAAAGCCCATTGTTTTTCTGATGAAAATAACAAAAATCCTTATAGGATTGATCCAAAGATGGATTATGATATTTGGAGAGATAAAATCTTGTATAAATTACCAAATTCTCTTAGGGATTTGATTGTGGCTAGAACTGAGCCTGTAAGGGAAAATTCTTCTTTCATTAATATCTGTAATGAATTACTGCTCAGCCATAGATATGAACCAAAGAATTACCTTAGTAAATCTTATAATGATCAGAATAAACCTTCTACAAAGCTCCCAGAGAAATCTAGTAAACCCTCTGCCCCAGTTGCACCTAAAAAATATGCAACAAATACTTTTTATAAATGTAACAAACCGTGGAAGAGGGGTCATGTTTGTGACAAGAAAATCCATCTTGTTGAACAAAATGAAGACACTGATGAAGTTGAACTTGATGTCAATAATTCTTCCAGTGAATGTGAAAGTAATATCTCCTATGAAAATGATTCTGTTAAAGATGTTTTAATGTTGGAACAAGATGTCCATTATTTAAATAATATATCTGAAGAATGTGTATTAGATTTATCTTCAGTAGAAAATTCTGAGATAATTAAAGATATTACTAACAATTCTATTCCTATATCCCCTTTAAAAGCACCTGTTATCATTAATGGTAAAAATGTTGATGTAGTTCTTGATTATGGTGCTGGAGGAAGTGTAGTATCTGAAAAAGCTTTGGCTTCAGTGGATAAAGAATATTTGAGTAAATTATTACCTATAACTTCTGAAAAATGGGGAGGATATGGTTCTACCTTATTTCCTATTGGCAAATACAAAACCTCTGTATTCTTCAAATATAATGGTGGTTTTGTCAGAGCTATTTGTGAGTTTGTTGTCATGAAAAATGATAATTTGAGCAATTGGTTTATTATGGGAAATGATATTTTAACCATGTTTGGTGTGAAACTGGACCCAGCAAATAATTGCTTTACCTTAGGATTGAATGGTAAAAGGAAATTCAAAATTTCCTCTCCTAGAACTTCTGGGCATTTGTTGAAATCTTGTAACTCACTGATCCAGTGTAAAGGTAGATCAACAACTGAAATGGATGATTTATTACATGAAATATATATTGCTTCTTTTGGTGATCAGTTGACTAGTGAACAAAAAGATTCTATTGTTGCCTCTATTACCTCTTTCCCTATGGCTTTTGCTCATGGTTCTCATGTCTTGGGAATTGTTCAGGAAGAGATGAAAATTACCTTATCCTGTAATTTGAGTGATATTCCTCCTACCCTTAAGAAAAAACCATATCCTGCTTCTCCATCAAAAAGAAAAGATATTGAAGATAATATTGAAACATTATTGAAAATGAATATCATTGAGAAAGTGGATGTCACCCCCAAATATTGTGTCATCTCCCCAGTCTTGATTTCTTATGAAAAAGATAAAGCTAGATTATGTGCAGATAACAGAGCTTTAAATACTTATACTGTTGATGATATTTATCCTTTACCCAGAATTAATTCAATACATGCTACCTTGCAAGGTGCAAAATTTATTAGTTGTCTGGATGGTAATAAAGGTTATCATCAAGTTCCAGTTGAGAAAAATTCTCAAAATTTTTTGCTTATTGCTACTCATATGGGAATATATAAGTATTTTAGGATGCCATTTGGCCCTGAAAATGCTCCTTCAGTTTTCCAGAAAGTTATGGATAACACTTTCCATCAAGAAATTATTGAAGGTTGGCTCATGGTTTATATTGATGATATTATTGTTTTTTCTAAAACTTTTGATGAACATATGATTCACTTGAATAGAGTTTTCCAAAAAATGGATGAAATCAATATGACCTTAAATTTAAAAAAGTGTAAATTTGGTTTTCAATCATTGAAAGTCCTTGGCCATGTTGTGTCAGGCTTAAAAATTTGTGTAGACAATAATAAAGTTGCTGCCATTCAAAATGTGAAAGCACCAATTTCTGTAAGAGAAATCCAACGTTTTTTGGGTATGTGTGGCTATTATAGACAATATATTAAAAATTATCAGGTCATAGCCTTGCCTCTTACAAAACTGACCAGAAAAGATGTTGCTTTTCTCTGGAATAATGACTGTCAAAAAGCTTTTGATACATTAAAAAGTGGCTTAATGACAGCCCCTATATTGGCTCTTCCAGATTTTAACAAGCCATTTGTCCTATATAGAGATGCTAGCTTTATTGGTCTGGGTGCTTCCCTTCACCAAAAGCAAATTATTAATGATAAATCTTCAGAGGTTGTAATTTGTTATATTTCAAGAACCTTAAGAAATAGTGAATTGAAATATGGTGCCACTCAATTGGAATGCTTAGCAGTTGTTTGGGCTCTTGAGAAACTTCATTACTATTTGGATGACCAACAATTTGAGTTGGTAACTGACTGTAGTGCTGTGAAGTCCCTCTTAAACCTAAAGACACCTAACAGACATATGTTCAGGTGGCAACTTGCTGTTCAAGAATACAGAGGACGGATGAAAATTATCCATAGAGCTGGAAATGTTCACTCCAATGATGATATGCTCTCCAGATTGCCTCTGCCAAATAATGAATCAAATCCTGCTTATGTACCTGAAGATGATACTGTTCATATCCATGGTATATTTATAGTTGATATGGAAGAGGAGTTATTACAATTAATACTGGATTCATATGATAAAGATTCTGATTTAAATAAATTGGTTACTATCTTAAATGATCCTAAGAATGCTTCAATTCAAGCATTAATAAAAACTCTTCCTGAAAAGTATCAAAATGCTTTAAATAAAGGAAAGTTCTCTATTGAAGATGGTTATATATATTATAGAAGGAAGCTTACTAATGTAATTGTAATTCCTCCTTCAATGAAAGAAACTATCCTCAAACTTTGTCATGATGACATATTAGCTGGTCATTTTTATCTTGAAAAAACATTGATTAGAATCAAAAACACTGCATGGTGGGCTAATATGTCTGAAGACACAAAATTATATGTTGAATCTTGTGATTCCTGCCAAAAATATAAAAGGTTAACAGGTAAGAGAGCAGGGTTATTACAACATATTGAAGCACCTAGTGCTCCCTGGAAAATCATTAATATGGATTTTGTCACTGGTCTTCCTGTTTCAGGAAAAGACAGCTTTAACTCTTTTTTGGTAATAGTGGATAGATTCACAAAAATGTGCAAATTTATTCCAACCCACAAAGATGTATCCACAAAAGAATTAGCTTTCTTATGGTGGTCTTACATGTTTAATATTATTGGTTTTCCAAAAGCCATTATCTCTGATAGGGATCCAAAATTCACTTCTGAGTTTTGGACCTCTTTGATGGATATTTGTGGCTGTGAGTTAAAATTGTCTACAGCTCACCATCCTCAAACTGATGGTCTAGCTGAGAGAATGATTCCAACTCTGGAAGATATGATTAGAATGTATTGTGCCTTTGGTTTAGAATATAAAGACAATGACAGATTTACTCATGATTTGGTCACTCTTTTTCCTGGTCTTGAATTTGCATATAATAGCACTGTTCATTCTGTCACTGAGAAAAAGCCTTTTGAGCTTTGGTTAGGTTATGTCCCAAACACTCCTGCTCAGATTTTCAATAATAAATTACCTAAGTTGGAACTACACCCTGGTGTAAAATCTTTTATGCAAATTCAACAGCTATGCAGAAAACATGCTCAGAGTTGTATTGATAAAGCATTTGAATATGAAAAGAAAAGATGGGATAAATCCCATAAAGAATACACATTTAACAAGGGTGATGAAGTGTTGATCTCTACTGTCGGTCAGTCGTCTAGAAGAGGTAAGAAAAATAGGAGAAAAAGGAGGAGAGAAGGAGGAGGACAAAGGAAAATAAAGAAATAAACCAAATATATATATATAATTTATTTGAGAGGGAGACAACGGTGAGAAACTTTGAGAGGTGACAAAAACTTAGATTTTATTATTAATAATATTATTAAATGTAAGGGTACTGCGCTGCAAACAATTTTAATTAATATTAGACTTAAAGCAACCTTTGATTTGTTGTATAGAATTTAAATTAGATTTGTATTACTAATAAAAAAAATATAAACGTAATAAAATGGTTATTTAATTTGTTGAGTGTGTAATAAGTGATGAGGCTACAGGGGATTATCCAAGGCCCTTTTATAGGCAATGGGTCCTCTGAAGCGCCACTATATTTGTAAATACAATAATTAGAGTAGAATAAAACAAGTATATCAAAGAGTAAGTGAAACATAACAATGTGGAGAAAAATATGAAACAAATAATTAAAACCTCAATTAAGAAACCAATTTTCCCGCAATTAATTCCCAAATCAGTAAGTGAAAATAGTGAATAACTAAACAAGATTGGAACATAGGAACTATGAGAAAAATAATTCCAAACAGATGGTACAATCTGATTAAAGGATATTTTAAGTGAAACAAAAAAATACTTTGACGCAACAAATCATGTAATTAATCTCAATTTAGTATAAATTAATTTATTTGTTTTTTCTAACACAATTAAGGGTCAAAAGAAGTGTCGGCCGGTCGTCTAGAAGAAGGAGAAAGATAGAAGAAGGAAAGAGAGGAGGAGAAGGAGGAAAGGTGTATGGGTAATAAAAGAAATAAATTTTAATAAAATTATTTAATTTATTGAGAGAAGGCAACGATGAGTGAGCTGAGAAGAGACAACAATTTGGTTTTATAAATATTAATATTATTTAAGTAAGAATTCTGCGCGGCAACCAATATAATTACTATCAGACTTAAAGCAACCTTTAAATTGTTATATAAAATTTTAATTAGAATTTTATTACTAATAAAAAAAATATAAACGTAATATAAAAATTGTATTTAATTTGTTGAGTGTATAATAAGTGATATGGCTACAGGGGATTATCCAAGGCCCTTTTATAGGCAATGGGTCCTCTGAAGCGCTATTATATCAGTAAATACAATGATTAGAAAGGAATAAAACCAACATATCAAAAGAGTAAATGTGTCAGCCAGGCTATTCCAGGAGTCCAGTAAATGATATATAAATTATAAAACCTTAAAGAGTGAGTAAGACTTGTATTTAATGAATATAACTTAATATTTTATTACATAATGAAATTATATAAGAATTTTATTATATACAAATGTTACATTAAATTTATTGGTTATATATATTTTTATATACAATTAAATTGAGCATAATATAATATATTCTACAAATAATGGCGCATTTTTATGTATTTAATAATTATAAATTTATATTTAATTAATTAAAAAACATATATTATAATTACAAGTGTAAATTTGATTTATAATATATTTAAATTAATTACTTAAATTTATATATTAACTAATACCTCTCATATGATACTAAACAATTATTAAGGACGCTTCTTTTGACCCTTAATTGTGTTAGAAAAAAAAAAAAAATTAATTTGGACTAAATTGAGATTAATTGCTTGTTTTGTTGCGTCAAATTATTTTTTGTTTCACTTAAAATGTCCTCTAATCAGGATGTACCATCTGTTGGGAATTATATTTCTCATAGTTCCTATGTTTCCACTCTTGTTTAGTTATTTACTATTGTCACTTACTGATTTGGGGATTAATGGCGGGGAAATTGGATTCTTAATTGGGCTTTTAATTAATTGTTTCATGTTTTTCTCTATATTGTTATGTTTCATTTACTCTTTTGATATGTTTGTTTTATTCCTTTCTAATCATTGTATTTACTGATATAGTAGCGCTTCAGAGGACCCATTGCCTATAAAAGGGCCTTGGATAATCCCCTGTAGCCTTATCACTTATTATACACTCAACAAATTAAATACAATTTTTATATTACGTTTATATTTTTTTTATTAGTAATAAAATTCTAATTAAAATTTTATATAACAATTTAAAGGTTGCTTTAAGTCTGATAGTAATTATATTGGTTGCCGCGCAGAATTCTTACTTAAATAATATTAATATTTATAAAACCAAATTGTTATCTCTTCTCAGCTCACTCGTCGTTGCCTTTCTCTCAATAAATTAAATAATTTTATTAAATTTTATTTGTTTTATTACCCATACTCCTTTCCTCCTTCTCCTCCTCTCTTTCTTTCTTCTATCCTTCTCCTTCTTCTAGACGACCGGCCGACAACTGAGGGCCTTTCCAAACGACGACGACGATCGAAGCCTGGCGACGAACGACAAAACGCACGGACCACCTAGCAAAACGAAACTTTTGCCGCGACTGTGTTTCGAACTTGGGTTCGACATCTTAGGTTTATATAATATTAATTTTTATATTATTTTGAAGTGATTTTTCGATCACTATAGTAAGTTCACCTTTGCGCCTCTCACTCATATTACTATATTTTTATTGCAATAACAGTGATTGTGGCTTAATTGCTGATTCACTGAGTGTAAGTGTTCAATTTTTAAAATTTTTTTTTTTTCCTAGTTGACCATTATAGAGTGTTAAATCCTCTTAGTCCTAGAAGAATTGACATTATTATTAATACAAATTGAATTATTAATTTAATTTTTTTTTTATTATTAATTATTGTATTTTGGTTGACTTAAAAGTACATTGTGCTTAGTCCCAATATATTGCCATATTTAATATTGGTAATCAATTGGTTGAATTAACTAACTTGTTATTCCTAATTTAAACTTGCAATCCAATTTTTTAAAAAATTAATTTTTTAATTATTACTTTATATTGAAAGTTATTTTTTCTATAATTTAATTAATTAAAAAATTTTTTTTATATTATTGGGAGCAATTATTGACTAACTTTGATTATTTTTTTTATAAAGTACAAAGTAAAATATTAATCTTCCCACTAGTATGTCCAACAATTTGACAGAAAAAATGGATAACATGCAAGTGGATGAGATAGAAATTGACTATGATGCTGACACTGTAAGTTCTTCTAAAGTTGGTCATAAAAAATCTTATGCTAACACAAAGAATTCACATACTGCAGGATGTGGAAATGACAGGAATCGCAAACAAACCAAACCCCCTTCCCCCAGTACCACAGAAGGAAGTAAAGCCTCTAGTGCCTCAAGAAGGTCTTCCAAAAGGCTTCAAAATAAAAAAGCTTCCTCTGCCACAACAAATCAGCAACCTATCCAGTCATATAAAAGAGTTGAAGACAGAAAATATGACGTACAAAGCAAAGGTAGACACATTGTGGGATCAGGTCCAAGAACTCAGGAACCAGATTCAGGCCCAGGCCCCTCCTCAATTGCCTCCCAATCAGCTTCAATTTCAGGCTCAACCTTCACAGCCACCCAGCTCAACCATCCAAAATCCAAATACTATGGAAGTAGAGCAATGGAAATGGGATTATCTAATGAGTCACTACCAACAGAATGTGCAACACCCTCCTCATCATCAGCCTGGCCCATCCAGAACACCCAATTTCCATCCACCTCCTCATCCCTACCAACAAAGCAGGAGAAAGAAGGCCCAAGCACAATCCCAAACCCAGTCCCAGGGGAAGTTTCCTCCTCTGCCATGGTAAGTAATTTGGTTGATAGTCACTTGGGTATGTTTTCTAATAAATCTTCTTCTGCAGGTAATATTATTGAACATGGTGAAAGAACAGTTAAACCTGTTAAAAGACAGCTTCCTGTAACTAGTAGCCCTATTGATGTAATTAGCAAATTGTCATTTGATGAACCTTTACATTTAACTTCTACATCTTTAATTAATCCTTCTCTTGCAATTAAAAATGATTCTGTTCCCCCTAAAATCTATAACTTAATTGAAAAAACTTCTGAGGAAATATTGAAAGATACCCTTGATTTTAATATTGTGAAAGACAAACATGTGAGAGATGTGTTAATCCATGAAAATGATAGATTAAATAATTTACACTTGCAATGTAAAGTGAGTTCTTCTGTACAAGATACAGCTTATTTAAAAATCAAAGACACCTTGAATATTGTTCTTAGTCAACAAAAACAAATAAGAAGTGACCATAGAGCTATCTCAGATAGAAATATCAGTCTGCATAAGACATTGAGTGAATTGAAACCCCTTATTGAGGAAAATTATTCATTCAAAAATGAAATAAAATCTCTACAAAATGAGTTGAAGAAACTAAAAAATGACTTCCATGCACTAAGTACCAAACACTCAGTTTCTGAGGACAGAAATGTTCTATCTCTTGCAAAAGTGAATGACCAGATGTCTGAAATTCCAAGAATAAGAAACTATGTGTCTGACCTACAGGAAAAGTTCTCAACCTTAACCATAAATAATGAATTAAATGAGATTTCTGCCAGTAAGCTGCATAAAAATAAAGGGAAAAAACCTGAACAAAGTTCATCCTTTCTTCCTCATATTTCAACCATTAAACAAACTGACAATGAGTCTGTAAAATCTTTTGCTACTAGCAAAAAATCTTGTGATGGTCATGCACCAGCTGTTTCTGTAAATAATGAAATTTCTGAACACCTGGCTAAACTTCAGGAATTATTACTAATGAATAATTCAAACCAAAAAATGGTCCATCCCAGTAGTCAGAAAAATTGGCCTAAGTTGGACCAATATCCTACCTTTGATGGTGATTCTTCCTCTGATTGGCAACACTTTATCCAAAGAATTGATAATTTAAAGAGATCTTATAAACTACCTGATGAGGAAATTGTTTCTAAACTAATTTCTTTATTTTCCAATGTAGCCTTGATGTGGTATGAATCTGTCCTCTTAGATAACAATCATTATACATGGAATGATTGGAAATCCTTGATTGAGAATCAGTTTGGTGGTTCAAAATTCAGGTTAGCTCAGCAAAGACTGTATGAGAATACTAGATATGTATCCTCCTCTGTTGAAAAGCCCATTGTTTTTCTGATGAAAATAACTAAAATACTTAGAGCCATTGATCCAAAGATGGATTATGATATTTGGTGAGATAAAATCTTGTATAAATTACCAAATTCTCTTAGGGATTTGATTGTTGCTAGAACTGAGCATGTAAGGGAAAATTCTTCTTTCATTAATATCTGTAATGAAGTACTACTCAACCATAGATATGAACCAAAGAATTACCTTAGTAAATCTTATAATGATCAAAATAAACCTTCTGTAAAGCTCCCAGAAAAATCTGGTAAACCCTCTGCCCCAGTTGCACCTAAAAAATATGCAACAAATACTTGTTATAAATGTAACAAACCGTGGCAGAAGGGTCATGTTTGTGACAAGAAAATTCATCTTGTTGAACAAAATGAAGACACTGATGAAATTGAACTTGATGTCAATAATTCTTCCAGTGACTGTGAAAGTAATATCTCTTATGACAATGAATCTGTTAAAGATGTTTTAATGCTGGAACATGATGTCCATTATTTAAATAATATATCTGAAGATTGTGTATTGAATTTATCTTCAGTAGAAAATGCTGAGATAATTAAAGATATTACTAACAATTCTATTCCTATATCCCCTTTAAAGGCACCTGTTATCATTAATGGTAAAAATGTTGATGTAGTTCTTGATTCTGGTGCTGGAGGAAGTGTAGTATCTGAAAAAGCTTTGGCTTCAGTGGATAAGGAATATTTAAGTAAATTATTGCCTATAACTTCTGAAAAATGGAGAGGGTATGGTTCTACCTTATTTCCTATTGGCAAATACAAAACCTCTGTATTCTTCAAATATAATGGTGGTTTTGTCAGAGCTATTTGTGAATTTGTTGTCATGAAAAATGATAATTTGAGCAATTGGTTTATTATGGGAAATGATATTTTAACCATGTTTGGTGTGAAACTGGACCCAGCAAATAATTGCTTTACCTTAGGATAAATGGGAAAAGAAAATTCAAAATTTCTTCTCCTAAACCTTCTGGGCATTTGTTGAAATCTTGTAACTCACTGACCCAATGTAAAGGTAGAACAACAACTGAAATGGATGATTTATTACATGAAATAAATACCGCTTCTTTTGGTGATCATTTGACTAATGAACAAAAGGATTCTATTGTTGCCTCTATTACCTCTTTCCCTATGGCTTTTGCTCATGGTTCTCATGTCTTGGGAATTGTTCAGGAAGAGATGAAAATTACCTTATCCTGTAATTTGAGTGATATTCCTCCTTCCCTTAAGAAAAAACCATATCCTGCTTCTCCATCAAAAAGAAAAGATATTGAAGATAATATTGAAACATTATTGAAAATGAATATCATTGAAAAAGTGGATGTCACCCCCAAATATTGTGTCATCTCCCCAGTCTTAATTTCTTATGAAAAAGATAAAGCTAGATTATGTGGAGATTACAGAGCTTTAAATACTTATACTGTTGATGATATTTATCCTTTACCCAGAATTAATTCAATACATGCTACCTTGCAAGGTGCAAAATTTATTAGTTGTCTGGATGGTAATAAAGGGTATCATCAAGTTCCAGTTGAGAAAAATTCTCAAAATTTTTTGCTTATTGCTACTCATATGGGAATATATAAGTATGTTAGGATGCCATTTGGCCCTAAAAATGCTCCTTCAGTTTTCCAAAAAGTCATGGATAACACTTTCCATCAAGAAATTATTGAAGGTTGGCTCATGGTTTATATTGATGATATTATTGTTTTTTCTAAAACTTTTGATGAACATATGATTCACTTAAATAGAGTTTTCCAAAAAATGGATGAAATCAATATGACCTTATCTTTAAAAAAGTGTAAATTTGGTTTTCAATCTTTGAAAGTCCTTGGCCATGTTGTGTCAGGCTTACAAATTTGTGTAGACCATAATAAAGTTGCTGCCATTCAAAATGTGAAAGCACCAACTTCTGTAAGAGAAATCCAAAGTTTTTTAGGTATGTGTGGCTATTATAGACAATATATTAAAAATTATCAGGTCATAGCCTTGCCTCTTACAAAACTAACCAGAAAAGATGTTGCTTTTCTCTGGAATGATGACTGTCAAAAAGCTTTTAATACATTGAAAAATTGCTTAATGTCAGCCCCTATATTGGCTCTCCCAGATTTTAACAAGCCATTTGTACTTTATACAGATGCAAGCTTTATTGGTCTGGGTGCTGCCCTTCACCAAAAGCAAATTATTAATGATAAATCCTCAGAGGTTGTAATTTGTTATATTTCAAGAACATTAAGAAATAGTGAATTGAAATATGGTGCCACTCAATTGGAGTGCTTAGCAGTTGTTTGGGCTCTTGAGAAACTTCATTACTACTTGGATGACCAAAAATTTGAGTTGGTAACTGACTGTAGTGCTGTGAAATCTCTCTTAAACCTCAAAACACCTAACAGACATATGTTCAGGTGGCAACTTGCTGTTCAGGAATACAGAGGAAGGATGACTATTATCCACAGAGCTGGAAATGTTCACTCTAATGTTGATATGCTCTCCAGATTGCCTCTGCCAAATAATGACTCCAATCCTGCTTATGTACCTGAGGATGACACTGTTCATATACATGGTATATTTATAGTTGATATGGAAGAAGAGTTATTACAGTTAATACTGGATTCATATGATAAAGATTCTGACTTAAATAAATTAGTTACTATTTTGAATGATCCTAAGAATGCTTCAATTCAAGCATTAATAAAAACTCTTCCTGCAAAATACCAAAATGCTTTAAATAAAGGAAAGTTTTCTATTGAATATGGTTATATTTATTATAGAAGGAAGCTTACCAATGTAATTGTTATTCCTCCTTCAATGAAAGAAACTATCCTCAAACTTTGTCATGATGACATATTAGCTGGTCATTTTGATCTTGAAAAAACATTGATTAGAATCAAAAACACTGCATGGTGGGCTAATATGTCTGAAGACACAAAATTATATGTTGAATCTTGTGATTCCTGCCAAAAATCTAAAAGATTAACAGGTAAGAGAGCAGGGTTATTACAACATATTGAAGCACCTAATGCTCCCTGGCAAATCATTAATATGGATTTTGTCACTGGTCTTCCTGTTGCAGGTAAAGACAGCTTTAACTCTTGTTGGGTAATAGTTGATAGATTCACAAAAATGTGCAAATTTATTCCAACCCACAAAGATGTATCCACAAAAGAATTAGCTTTCTTATGGTGGTCTTACATGTTTAATATTATTGGTTTTCCAAAAGCCATTATCTCTGATAGGGATCCAAAATTCACTTCTGAGTTTTGGACCTCTTTGATGGATATTTGTGGCTGTGAGTTAAAATTGTCTACAGCTCACCATCCTCAGACTGATGGTCTAGCTGAAAGAATGATTCAAACTCTGGAAGATATGATTAGAAGGTATTGTGCCTTTGGTTTAGAATATAAAGACAATGACAGATTTACTCATGATTGGGTCACTCTTTTGCCTGGTCTTGAATTTGCATATAATAGCACTGTTCATTCTGTCACTGAGAAAAAGCCTTTTGAGCTTTGGTTAGGTTATGTCCCAAACACTCCTGCTCAGATTCTCAATAATAAATTACCTAAGTTGGAACTACACCCTGGTGTAAAATCTTTTATGCAAATGCAACAGCTATGCAGAAAACATGCTCAGAGTTGTATTGATAAAGCATTTGAATATGAAAAGAAAAGATGGGATAAATCCCATAAAGAATACACATTTAACAAGGGTGATGAAGTGTTGATCTCTACTGTCCATTTCAATTTACAAGGTAACCACAAATTAAAAGATCCTTTTGTAGGACCATTTGTTGTTAAAAGAATGGTTGGTGATAATGCAGTAGAAGTTGTATTGTATTCTCCATATGATAGGAAACATCCTGTCTTTCCCATTTCTTTGCTTAAACCTTATACTTCCAACAGTGACTTATTTCCAAGAAGAAGAGGAAGACCTAAGAAGAACCCTCAGGAAGTCACAGAAACAGCAGAAATTGATAAAATTCTCAATGATAGAATTATCACTTCTGAAAGAGGTACTGAATATTTATTGAGATATAAGAACAAATCATCTGAACATGATGCATGGATACCTGGCAAAGAAATTTCAAATCTGCCTGCTCTGTTGAAAAAATACAAAAAGAAAAAATCTTAGCATTTTTTTTTTATTGTTTTTTTTAGAGTGAGGGAGTGTCAGCCAGGCTATTCCAGGAGTCCAGTAAATGATATATAAATTATAAAACCTTAAAGAGTGAGTAAGACTTGTATTTAATGAATATAACTTAATATTTTATTACATAATGAAATTATATAAGAATTTTATTATATACAAATGTTACATTAAATTTATTGGTTATATATATTTTTATATACAATTAAATTGAGCATAATATAATATATTCTACAAATAATGGCGCATTTTTATGTATTTAATAATTATAAATTTATATTTAATTAATTAAAAAACATATATTATAATTACAAGTGTAAATTTGATTTATAATATATTTAAATTAATTACTTAAATTTATATATTAACTAATACCTCTCATATGATACTAAACAATTATTAAGGACGCTTCTTTTGACCCTTAATTGTGTTAGAAAAAACAAATAAATTAATTTGGACTAAATTGAGATTAATTGCTTGTTTTGTTGCGTCAAATTATTTTTTGTTTCACTTAAAATGTCCTCTAATCAGGATGTACCATCTGTTGGGAATTATATTTCTCATAGTTCCTATGTTTCCACTCTTGTTTAGTTATTTACTATTGTCACTTACTGATTTGGGGATTAATGGCGGGGAAATTGGATTCTTAATTGGGCTTTTAATTAATTGTTTCATGTTTTTCTCTATATTGTTATGTTTCATTTACTCTTTTGATATGTTTGTTTTATTCCTTTCTAATCATTGTATTTACTGATATAGTAGCGCTTCAGAGGACCCATTGCCTATAAAAGGGCCTTGGATAATCCCCTGTAGCCTTATCACTTATTATACACTCAACAAATTAAATACAATTTTTATATTACGTTTATATTTTTTTTATTAGTAATAAAATTCTAATTAAAATTTTATATAACAATTTAAAGGTTGCTTTAAGTCTGATAGTAATTATATTGGTTGCCGCGCAGAATTCTTACTTAAATAATATTAATATTTATAAAACCAAATTGTTATCTCTTCTCAGCTCACTCGTCGTTGCCTTTCTCTCAATAAATTAAATAATTTTATTAAATTTTATTTGTTTTATTACCCATACTCCTTTCCTCCTTCTCCTCCTCTCTTTCTTTCTTCTATCCTTCTCCTTCTTCTAGACGACCGGCCGACAACTGAGGGCCTTTCCAAACGACGACGACGATCGAAGCCTGGCGACGAACGACAAAACGCACGGACCACCTAGCAAAACGAAACTTTTGCCGCGACTGTGTTTCGAACTTGGCTTCGACATCTTAGGTTTATATAATATTAATTTTTATATTATTTTGAAGTGATTTTTCGATCACTATAGTAAGTTCACCTTTGCGCCTCTCACTCATATTTCTATATTTTTATTGCAATAACAGTGATTGTGGCTTAATTGCTGATTCACTGAGTGTAAGTGTTCAATTTTTAAAATTTTTTTTTTTTCCTAGTTGACCATTATAGAGTGTTAAATCCTCTTAGTCCTAGAAGAATTGACATTATTATTAATACAAATTGAATTATTAATTTAATTTTTTTTTATTATTAATTATTGTATTTTGGTTGACTTAAAAGTACATTGTGCTTAGTCCCAATATATTGCCATATTTAATATTGGTAATCAATTGGTTGAATTAACTAACTTGTTATTCCCAATTTAAACTTGCAATCCAATTTTTTAAAAAATTAATTTTTTAATTATTACTTTATATTGAAAGTTATTTTTTCTATAATTTAATTAATTAAAAAATTTTTTTTATATTATTGGGAGCAATTATTGACTAACTTTGATTATTTTTTTTATAAAGTACAAAGTAAAAAATTAATCTTCCCACTAGTATGTCCAACAATTTGACAGAAAAAATGGATAACATGCAAGTGGATGAGATAGAAATTGACTATGATGCTGACACTGTAAGTTCTTCTAAAGTTGGTCATAAAAAATCTTATGCTAACACAAAGAATTCACATACTGCAGGATGTGGAAATGACAGGAATTGCAAACAAACCAAACCCCCTTCCCCCAGTACCACAGAAGGAAGTAAAGCCTCTAGTGCCTCAAGAAGGTCTTCCAAAAGGCTTCAAAATAAAAAAGCTTCCTCTGCCACAACAAATCAGCAACCTATCCAGTCATATAAAAGAGTTGAAGACAGAAAATATGACGTACAAAGCAAAGGTAGACACATTGTGGGATCAGGTCCAAGAACTCAGGAACCAGATTCAGGCCCAGGCCCCTCCTCAATTGCCTCCCAATCAGCTTCAATTTCAGGCTCAACCTTCACAGCCACCCAGCTCAACCATCCAAAATCCAAATACTATGGAAGTAGAGCAATGGAAATGGGATTATCTAATGAGTCACTACCAACAGAATGTGCAACACCCTCCTCATCATCAGCCTGGCCCATCCAGAACACCCAATTTCCATCCACCTCCTCATCCCTACCAACAAAGCAGGAGAAAGAAGGCCCAAGCACAATCCCAAACCCAGTCCCAGGGGAAGTTTCCTCCTCTGCCATGGTAAGTAATTTGGTTGATAGTCACTTGGGTATGTTTTCTAATAAATCTTCTTCTGCAGGTAATATTATTGAACATGGTGAAAGAACAGTTAAACCTGTTAAAAGACAGCTTCCTGTAACTAGTAGCCCTATTGATGTAATTAGCAAATTGTCATTTGATGAACCTTTACATTTAACTTCTACATCTTTAATTAATCCTTCTCTTGCAATTAAAAATGATTCTGTTCCCCCTGAAATCTATAACTTAATTGAAAAAACTTCTGAGGAAATATTGAAAGATACCCTTGATTTTAATATTGTGAAAGACAAACATGTGAGAGATGTGTTAATCCATGAAAATGATAGATTAAATAATTTACACTTGCAATTTAAAGTGAGTTCTTCTGTACAAGATACAGCTTATTTAAAAATCAAAGACACCTTGAATATTGTTCTTAGTCAACAAAAACAAATAAGAAGTGACCATAGAGCTATCTCAGATAGAAATATCAGTCTGCATAAGACATTGAGTGAATTGAAACCCCTTATTGAGGAAAATTATTCATTCAAAAATGAAATAAAATCTCTACAAAATGAGTTGAAGAAACTAAAAAATGACTTCCATGCACTAAGTACCAAACACTCAGTTTCTGAGGACAGAAATGTTCTATCTCTTGCAAAAGTGAATGACCAGATGTCTGAAATTCCAAGAATAAGAAACTATGTGTCTGACCTACAGGAAAAGTTCTCAACCTTAACCATAAATAATGAATTAAATGAGATTTCTGCCAGTAAGCTGCATAAAAATAAAGGGAAAAAACCTGAACAAAGTTCATCCTTTCTTCCTCATATTTCAACCATTAAACAAACTGACAATGAGTCTGTAAAATCTTTTGCTACTAGCAAAAAATCTTGTGATGGTCATGCACCAGCTGTTTCTGTAAATAATGAAATTTCTGAACACCTGGCTAAACTTCAGGAATTATTACTAATGAATAATTCAAACCAAAAAATGGTCCATCCCAGTAGTCAGAAAAATTGGCCTAAGTTGGACCAATATCCTACCTTTGATGGTGATTCTTCCTCTGATTGGCAACACTTTATCCAAAGAATTGATAATTTAAAGAGATCTTATAAACTACCTGATGAGGAAATTGTTTCTAAACTAATTTCTTTATTTTCCAATGTAGCCTTGATGTGGTATGAATCTGTCCTCTTAGATAACAATCATTATACATGGAATGATTGGAAATCCTTGATTGAGAATCAGTTTGGTGGTTCAAAATTCAGGTTAGCTCAGCAAAGACTGTATGAGAATACTAGATATGTATCCTCCTCTGTTGAAAAGCCCATTGTTTTTCTGATGAAAATAACTAAAATACTTAGAGCCATTGATCCAAAGATGGATTATGATATTTGGTGAGATAAAATCTTGTATAAATTACCAAATTCTCTTAGGGATTTGATTGTTGCTAGAACTGAGCATGTAAGGGAAAATTCTTCTTTCATTAATATCTGTAATGAAGTACTACTCAACCATAGATATGAACCAAAGAATTACCTTAGTAAATCTTATAATGATCAAAATAAACCTTCTGTAAAGCTCCCAGAAAAATCTGGTAAACCCTCTGCCCCAGTTGCACCTAAAAAATATGCAACAAATACTTGTTATAAATGTAACAAACCGTGGCAGAAGGGTCATGTTTGTGACAAGAAAATTCATCTTGTTGAACAAAATGAAGACACTGATGAAATTGAACTTGATGTCAATAATTCTTCCAGTGACTGTGAAAGTAATATCTCTTATGACAATGAATCTGTTAAAGATGTTTTAATGCTGGAACATGATGTCCATTATTTAAATAATATATCTGAAGATTGTGTATTGAATTTATCTTCAGTAGAAAATGCTGAGATAATTAAAGATATTACTAACAATTCTATTCCTATATCCCCTTTAAAGGCACCTGTTATCATTAATGGTAAAAATGTTGATGTAGTTCTTGATTCTGGTGCTGGAGGAAGTGTAGTATCTGAAAAAGCTTTGGCTTCAGTGGATAAGGAATATTTAAGTAAATTATTGCCTATAACTTCTGAAAAATGGAGAGGGTATGGTTCTACCTTATTTCCTATTGGCAAATACAAAACCTCTGTATTCTTCAAATATAATGGTGGTTTTGTCAGAGCTATTTGTGAATTTGTTGTCATGAAAAATGATAATTTGAGCAATTGGTTTATTATGGGAAATGATATTTTAACCATGTTTGGTGTGAAACTGGACCCAGCAAATAATTGCTTTACCTTAGGATAAATGGGAAAAGAAAATTCAAAATTTCTTCTCCTAAACCTTCTGGGCATTTGTTGAAATCTTGTAACTCACTGACCCAATGTAAAGGTAGAACAACAACTGAAATGGATGATTTATTACATGAAATAAATACCGCTTCTTTTGGTGATCATTTGACTAATGAACAAAAGGATTCTATTGTTGCCTCTATTACCTCTTTCCCTATGGCTTTTGCTCATGGCTCTCATGTCTTGGGAATTGTTCAGGAAGAGATGAAAATTACCTTATCCTGTAATTTGAGTGATATTCCTCCTTCCCTTAAGAAAAAACCATATCCTGCTTCTCCATCAAAAAGAAAAGATATTGAAGATAATATTGAAACATTATTGAAAATGAATATCATTGAAAAAGTGGATGTCACCCCCAAATATTGTGTCATCTCCCCAGTCTTAATTTCTTATGAAAAAGATAAAGCTAGATTATGTGGAGATTACAGAGCTTTAAATACTTATACTGTTGATGATATTTATCCTTTACCCAGAATTAATTCAATACATGCTACCTTGCAAGGTGCAAAATTTATTAGTTGTCTGGATGGTAATAAAGGGTATCATCAAGTTCCAGTTGAGAAAAATTCTCAAAATTTTTGCTTATTGCTACTCATATGGGAATATATAAGTATGTTAGGATGCCATTTGGCCCTAAAAATGCTCCTTCAGTTTTCCAAAAAGTCATGGATAACACTTTCCATCAAGAAATTATTGAAGGTTGGCTCATGGTTTATATTGATGATATTATTGTTTTTTCTAAAACTTTTGATGAACATATGATTCACTTAAATAGAGTTTTCCAAAAAATGGATGAAATCAATATGACCTTATCTTTAAAAAAGTGTAAATTTGGTTTTCAATCTTTGAAAGTCCTTGGCCATGTTGTGTCAGGCTTACAAATTTGTGTAGACCATAATAAAGTTGCTGCCATTCAAAATGTGAAAGCACCAACTTCTGTAAGAGAAATCCAAAGTTTTTTAGGTATGTGTGGCTATTATAGACAATATATTAAAAATTATCAGGTCATAGCCTTGCCTCTTACAAAACTAACCAGAAAAGATGTTGCTTTTCTCTGGAATGATGACTGTCAAAAAGCTTTTAATACATTGAAAAATTGCTTAATGTCAGCCCCTATATTGGCTCTCCCAGATTTTAACAAGCCATTTGTACTTTATACAGATGCAAGCTTTATTGGTCTGGGTGCTGCCCTTCACCAAAAGCAAATTATTAATGATAAATCCTCAGAGGTTGTAATTTGTTATATTTCAAGAACCTTAAGAAATAGTGAATTGAAATATGGTGCCACTCAATTGGAGTGCTTAGCAGTTGTTTGGGCTCTTGAGAAACTTCATTACTACTTGGATGACCAAAAATTTGAGTTGGTAACTGACTGTAGTGCTGTGAAATCTCTCTTAAAACTCAAAACACCTAACAGACATATGTTCAGGTGGCAACTTGCTGTTCAGGAATACAGAGGAAGGATGACTATTATCCACAGAGCTGGAAATGTTCACTCTAATGTTGATATGCTCTCCAGATTGCCTCTGCCAAATAATGACTCCAATCCTGCTTATGTACCTGAGGATGACACTGTTCATATACATGGTATATTTATAGTTGATATGGAAGAAGAGTTATTACAGTTAATACTGGATTCATATGATAAAGATTCTGACTTAAATAAATTAGTTACTATTTTGAATGATCCTAAGAATGCTTCAATTCAAGCATTAATAAAAACTCTTCCTGCAAAATACCAAAATGCTTTAAATAAAGGAAAGTTTTCTATTGAAGATGGTTATATTTATTATAGAAGGAAGCTTACCAATGTAATTGTTATTCCTCCTTCAATGAAAGAAACTATCCTCAAACTTTGTCATGATGACATATTAGCTGGTCATTTTGATCTTGAAAAAACATTGATTAGAATCAAAAACACTGCATGGTGGGCTAATATGTCTGAAGACACAAAATTATATGTTGAATCTTGTGATTCCTGCCAAAAATCTAAAAGATTAACAGGTAAGAGAGCAGGGTTATTACAACATATTGAAGCACCTAATGCTCCCTGGCAAATCATTAATATGGATTTTGTCACTGGTCTTCCTGTTGCAGGTAAAGACAGCTTTAACTCTTGTTGGGTAATAGTTGATAGATTCACAAAAATGTGCAAATTTATTCCAACCCACAAAGATGTATCCACAAAAGAATTAGCTTTCTTATGGTGGTCTTACATGTTTAATATTATTGGTTTTCCAAAAGCCATTATCTCTGATAGGGATCCAAAATTCACTTCTGAGTTTTGGACCTCTTTGATGGATATTTGTGGCTGTGAGTTAAAATTGTCTACAGCTCACCATCCTCAGACTGATGGTCTAGCTGAAAGAATGATTCAAACTCTGGAAGATATGATTAGAAGGTATTGTGCCTTTGGTTTAGAATATAAAGACAATGACAGATTTACTCATGATTGGGTCACTCTTTTGCCTGGTCTTGAATTTGCATATAATAGCACTGTTCATTCTGTCACTGAGAAAAAGCCTTTTGAGCTTTGGTTAGGTTATGTCCCAAACACTCCTGCTCAGATTCTCAATAATAAATTACCTAAGTTGGAACTACACCCTGGTGTAAAATCTTTTATGCAAATGCAACAGCTATGCAGAAAACATGCTCTGAGTTGTATTGATAAAGCATTTGAATATGAAAAGAAAAGATGGGATAAATCCCATAAAGAATACACATTTAACAAGGGTGATGAAGTGTTGATCTCTACTGTCCATTTCAATTTACAAGGTAACCACAAATTAAAAGATCCTTTTGTAGGACCATTTGTTGTTAAAAGAATGGTTGGTGATAATGCAGTAGAAGTTGTATTGTATTCTCCATATGATAGGAAACATCCTGTTTTTCCCATTTCTTTGCTTAAACCTTATACTTCCAACAGTGACTTATTTCCCAAAAGAAGGGGAAGACCTAAGAAAAACCCTCAGGAAGTCACAGAAACAGCAGAAATTGATAAAATTCTCAATGATAGAATTATCACTTCTGAAAGAGGTACTGAATATTTATTGAGATATAAGAACAAATCATCTGAACATGATGCATGGATACCTGGTAAGGAGATTTCAAATCTGCCTACTCTGTTGAAAAAGTACAAAAAGAAAAAATCTTAGCATTTTTTTTTATTGTTTTTTTTAGAGTGAGGGAGTGTCAGCCAGGCTATTCCAGGAGTCCAGTAAATGATATGTAGCTTATAAGACCTGAAAAAGGCGGTAAGAATTGTATTTAATGTATATAAATTAATATTATATTGCATAATAAAATTATATAAGTATTTTATTACATATAAATGTTATATTAATTTTATTAGTTATATAAATTTTTTATACATTTAAAGTTAACATAATATATTATATTCTACATATAATGACACATTTTTTATGTATTTAATAATTATAAATTTATATTTAATTAATTAAAAACATATATTATAATTATAAGTGTAAAATTTACTTCTAATATAATTAAATTAATTATTTATATTTATATATTAAATATCATTTTTTATAATATTAAACAATAAATAATGACGCTTCTTATGACCTATAATTGTGTCCGGAAAAACTAATTAATACTGAATTGAAATAAATACATATTTTTTGCATCAGAATATTTTTGTTTCACTTAAAAATCCTTAAATCAGACTGTACCATCTGTTTTGAATGATTTTTCTCATAGTTCCTATGTTCCAGGCTTGTTTAGTTATTCACTATTTTTACTTACTGATTTGGGAATTAATGGCGGGAAAATTGGATTCTTAATTCGGGTTTTTAATTATTTGTTTCATATTTTTCTCTACATTGTTATGTTTCACTTACTCTTTGATATACTTGTTTTATCCTATTATAATTATTGTATTTACAAATATAGTGGCGCTTCAGAGGACCCACTGCCCATAAAAGGGCCTTGGATAATCCCCTGTAGCCTCATCACTTAATACACACTCAACAATTTAAAGATAAATTTATTACGCTTATTATTATTTTTATTAGTATTAAATTCTAATTAAAAATTCTAAATAACAATTTAAAGGTTGCCTTAAGTCTGATAGTTTTTATAGTGTTTGCCGCACAGAACTCTTACTTAAAAAATATTAATATTAATAAAACCAATTTGTTGTCACCTCTCAAATCACTTGTCGTTGCTTTCTCTCAAATAAATTAAATAATTTCAATTGTTTTCATTTCTTTTATTTCTAAACTACTATCTCCTTCTTGTCCTCCTCTCTTTTCTTCCCTCTTCTCTTATCTCTTCTAGACGACTGACCGACAGCATGTGACCAAAAGTGTCCAGCACAAGTTTGGCTGAACTTGTGCTGGACACTTTTATGATGGAGGTTAGCTAGGGTGGAATTTTTCTTCAGTTCATCTGGTATTTCTTATAAACATGTCCACTGGTATTTGATCTTTGCGCCTCACTCATATTTATCATTTGATTGATTTTTTGTCACCATTATGTTTTAATATTATAAGTATAGCAAAAACTTATGTGCCAAATGCATACCAGGTGATGTTACACCTTTTATAATATTATTAAATAAAGGTAAAAAAATATGAAAATGATTTGTTTTAAAAAAATAAATTGATATACAAAAGCAATATGAGGGATAAAAAGGTGAAATTACAGGAAGCAAATATGAAATAAAAAATTAAAATAAAATAACTGCCATCAAGAGCAAGTAGACATGTTGGTGCAAATGTCCACCAGTGAGGCTAAACTTGGACTATAATTGCTTTTTTGAAAAACAAAAAAGTGCCAATCTGTGGTTTAAAAAAACTTCAGCAGAACAATTTAGTCATATCAAACAACTTCTAGTGCATTGATTGAGAGAGAATTGATCACAACAAACTGCATGTGACAAAAAGTGTCCAGCACAAGTTCGGCCAAACTTGTGCTGGACACATTTATGACGGAGAGTAGCTAGGGTAGAATTTATCTTCAGTTAATCTGGTATTTCTTATAAACATTTCCATTGGTACTTGATCTTTGTGCCTCACTCATATATATCATTTGATTAATTTATTGTCACCATTATATTATTAATATTATAAGTATAGCAGAAACTTGTGTGCCCAACACATACCGGGTGATGATACACCTTTTATAATATTATTAAATAAAGGTAAAAAAATATGAAAGTGATTTGTTTTATAAATAATAAATTGATATACAAAAGCAATATGACGGATAAAAAGGTAAAATTAATCTCAAACAGATCAATTATGAAAAACAAAATACAAGTAAAATTCTTGCTCTCAAGAGCCAGTAGAAGTGTTGAAAAAAATGGGAGCCATCAGGGCTAAATTGTAATAAGTGACCTTTTTTTAAAGATAAAAAATTATACACCTGAGGTTGGGAAGAACAACAGGTGGATGTTTCAGCTAAATTAAACTACTTGTAGTGATGTTTAATAAAAAAATGTTTTTTTGTTGCCATATAGTGAATCGATCCCATCTGACTGCACGTGACTAAAAGTGTCCAGCACAAGTTCAGCCAATCTTGTGCTGGACACTTTTATGATGGAGAGTAGCTTGGGTTGAAATTTTCTTCAGTTCCTTCATCTTGTATTTCTCATAAACATGTCTACTGGTATTTGATCAGTCTGTATCTTTCATATTTATCATCTTATTAATATTTTATCACAATTATATTATTAATGTTATTAATATAGCAAAAACTTGTGTGTCAAATGCATACCATGTGAAGTTATACCTTCAATAATTTTTTAAAATAGACTTAAATCAATATGGAAAGGATTAGTTTTACAAAAATTAAATAGAAATTTAAAAGTAAAATAAGGAATAAAAGACTAAAATAAAAGTCAAAGAGTTCAAATAAGAAAAAAATACTGGTAAAATTCCTGCTATCAAGAGCCAGTAGAGGTGTTAAAGCAAATGGGAGCCATTAGGGCTTAATTGTAATAAGTGACCTTTTCTTTGAAGATAAAAAATTATACACCTGATATTGGGAAGAACAGCAGGTTGATGATTCAGCTAAACCAAACTACTTCTAGTGAAATTTTATAAAAAATTTTTTTTGTTGCCATACAGAGAATTTATCCCATCTGACTGCACATGACCAAAAGTGTCCAGCACAAGTTCGGCTGAACTTGTGCTGCACACTTCTATGATGGAGAGCGGCTGGGATAGAATTTTTCTTCAGTTCATCTGGTATTTCTTACAAACATGTCTACTGGTATTTTATCTTTGTGCCTCACTCATACATATTGTTTGATTAATTTTTTGTCTTAATAATATTATTATTTATATAATTATAGAAAAAAATTGTGTGTCAAATGCATACTGAGTGATGTTACACCTTTTATAATATTATTAAAAAAATGTATAAAAATATTAAAATAATTTATTTTAAAAATTATTAATTGATATCCAAAAGCAATATGAGAAATAAAAAATTAAGTTAAAGTGATCAAATATGAAAAACGAACTCCAAGTATTATTGCTAATATCAAAGGACAGTAGAGATGTTTAAGCAAATGAGAGCCATCAGGGATAAATTGTACTAAATTGACTGTTTTTTAAAGATAAAAAATTGTGTACCTGTGGTTTGGATGAACTCTAGGTGGATAATTCAGCTATATCAAACTACATCTAGTGAAGTTTCTTATCAAATAATTTTTTTTTATTGCCATAGAGAAAATTGATCCAATCTGACTGCACCTGACCAAAAGTGTCCAGCACAAGTTCAGCCGAACTTGTGCTGGACATATTTATCATGGAGAGTAGCTAGGATGCATGTCTTCTTCAGTGCAACTGTTATTTTTTTAAAACATGTCAAATGGTATTTGATCTTTCTGTGTTATTCATATTTTATTATCTGATTAATTTTTTGTCATAAGAATATTATTAATTTTATTAGTATAGAAAAAACTTGTGCGCCAAATGCATTCCATGTTATTTTACACCTTTTATAATATTATTAAATAATGTTAAAAAAATATGAAAATGATTTCTTTTCCAGAATTATAAATTAATATCCAAATGTAACATTAGTGATAAAAAAGTAAAGTAAAAGAGATCAAATATGAAAAAGAAAAATTCAAGAAAAATTCCTGCCTTTAAGAGCCAGTAGAGGTGTTGAAACAAAAGGGTTCCATCAGGGCTAAATTTGATAAAATTTAATTTTTTTAAAAGATAAAATATTTTTCACCTGAGGTTTGGAAAAACTCAAGGTGGATAATTCAGCCATACAAAACTACTTCTAATGTAATTATTTAGCATTTTTTTTAATTTAATTTCAACAGAGAGAATTGATTCCATCTGACAGAACCTGAACAAAAGTGTCCAGCACAAGTTCGGCTGAACTTGTACTGGACACTTTTATGATGGAGAGTAGCTAGGGTGGAAGTGTTTCTCAGTACATCAGTTTTTTGTTTTTCACATTTCTATTGGGTTTTTAACTTTTTTTTATCATTCATATTTATCTTATATTTAATTTTTGTCACCATATATATTATTAATGTTTCTAGTATAGCAAAAACCTGCATGCCAAATGCAAAATTGGTGATGATACAACTTTAATAATATTATTATATAAAGTTAAGAAAAATATGAATATGTTTAGTTTTTTAAAAAATAAATTGATATTTAAAATTAAAAAGAGTAATAGAAAAGTAAAATGAAAATAAATGGGATCAAATACGAAATAAAAAATACAAGTAAAATTTTTACTATCAAAAGCCAGAAGTGGCGTTGGGACAGTTGGGGACCCCTAGGTCAAGACTTGGTCTAAACATACTTTTATGTATAGCTAAAAAATTTTGACCTGAGGTTTGGACAGACTTCCAGGGGACAATTTTACAATATTAAACATTCTTTACTTCAATAATTTAGTGAAATATCATATTTATTGCCATAGAGAGAATTTATCTCATATGACTTCATGCAACCAAAAGTGTCTAGCACAAGTTTGGCCGAACTTGTGCTGGACACTTGTATAATTGAGAGTAGGAATACAGCAAATCTTCTTAAACTCAAAAGGGATTTCTTATAAACATTTCCACTGGAATTCGATCTTTCTGTGTCATTTAAATTTACCATTTGATTAATTTTTTGTCATCATGATATTGTTATTGTTATTACTATAGTAATAACTTGTGTGAAAAATGCATACCAGGTGGTGTTCCACCTTTAATCATATATTATTAAATAAAGGTATAAGAGTATGAAAATTATTTATTTTATAAATTAAAAATTGATATCCAAAGCAATATGAGCAATAAAAAAGTAAAATAAAAGGGATAAAATAAGAAAAAAAATCTAAGGAAAATTCCCACTATCAATAACAAGTAGAGGTGTTAGATCAAATGTGCACCACCAGGGCTAAACTTGCACTATATTTTCTTTTTTTTAAACCAAAGAAAGGGTCCTGATGAGTTTTGAAAATTCATCAGGAGGAAATACTGGCAATATCAAACTACTTATTGTGCAATGATTGAGCAAAATGTCATTTTCATTTCCATAGTGTAAATTTATCCCATCTGACTGCATGCAACCAAAAGTGTCCAGAACAAGTTTGGCCAAACTTATGCTGGACACTTTTATGATGGTGAGTATCTAGGGTGCAGGTCTTCTTCAGTTCATCAGTTATTCCTTATAAACAAATCCACTTGTATATGATCTTTCTGTGTCATTCATATTTATCATTTGATTCATTGTTTTTCACCATTATAATATTAATTTTATTAGTATTGAAAAAATTTTAAGCCAAATGCATACTGGGAGATGCTTCATCTTTCATAATCTTATTAAATAAAAGTAAAAAAAATTTAAGAAAAGTATTAGTTTTACAATAAATAAATTGATATTTGAAAGCAAAAACAGGAATATAAAAGTAAAATATAAGTGATTAAATATGAAATTAAACATTCAAATAAAATTTCTGCCATCAAAGATAATTTGAGTTTTCAGACCAAATTTGCACCACCAGTTCTAGATTTGGAATATGTTTGCTTTTTTTTAAAATTAATAAAAGTGTCCACCTGAGGTTTTCTAAAAAATCAGGAGGATAGTATAGCAGTATAAAGCTACTTCTTGTGCAATGATTGAGCAAAAATTCATTTTAACTTCCATTGAGTAAATTTATCCCATCTGACTTTATGCAACCAAAAGTGTCCAGCACAAGCTCAGCTGAAATTTTGCTGGACACTTTTATGATGGAGTGTATCTAGGATGCAAGTCTTCTTCAGGTAATCTTATATTCATTTTAAAAATGTCCATGGGTATTTGATCTTTCTGTGTCATCCATATTCATTCTTTGATTATTTTTTATTCACCATTATATTATTAATGCATTTAGTATAGCAAAAACATGTGTAATGAATGTACACTGGATAATTTTACAACTTTAATAATATAATATAATAAATGTAAAAAATGTGAAAGTTATCAGTTTTACCAAAATAGAATTGATATTTAAAATCTAAAGGAGTAATAAAAGGGGAAGATTAAAATTAAAGAGATCAAACATGAAATAAAGATATTAAGTATAATTTTTGCTTTCATGAGCCAGTAGAGGCTTCAGAAAAAATGGGCACCATCATAGATTAACATGGATCAAATTTACTTTTTACGAAAGGAAAAAATTGTCTACCTTAGGTTTGGACAAACTTCCAGGGGACCATTTGTCTATATAAAACTACTTACAGTGCAATGATGGAGTGATAATTCAGTCTCATTTCCATAAAAATAATTGATTGCATCTGACGGCATGCAACCAAAAGCGTCCAGCAAAAGTTTGGCCAAACTTGTGCTGGACACCTCTATCATGAAGAGTAGCCAGGGTGCAAGTCATTTTTAATCATCTGAAATTTCTTATAAACATTTCCACTGTTATTAAATCTTTGTGCCTCACTCATATTTATCAATTTATTAATTATTTTCACCATTATATTATTAATATTATCAGTATAGCAAAAAATTGTGTGCCAAATGAATACTGGGTGATGTTACATCTTTTATAATATTATTAAATAAAGGTAAAAAAATATGAAAATGATTTATTTTACAAAAAATAAACTTCTATCCAAAAGCAATATGAGAGGAATAAAGTAAAATAAAATAAATCAAAGATGAAAATTAAAATCCAAGTTGAATTCCTGCTATAAACAGAAAAAAGAGATGTTGAATTAAATTAGCACAATCAGGGCTAAACTTGCACAAAATTTTCTTTTTTAAAAAATAAAAAAAAATCCACTTGAGCTTTACCAAAACTTCAGCATGAAAATTTTGCCATATGAAACTACTGCTAGTGTAATTTTATATCAAAAATTTATCTTCATTTCCATAGAGAGAATTGCTCCCATCCCACTGCACCTGACCATAAGTGTCTAGCACAAGTTCGGACGAACTTTTGCTGGACACTTTTATGATGGAGAGTAGCTAGGGTAGAGTTTTTCTTCAGTTCATCTAGTATTTCTTACAAACATGTCTACTGGTATTTTATATTTTTTCCTCACTCATTAATATCATTTGATTAATTTTTGGTCGCCATTATATTATTAATTTTATAAGTATAGAAAAAACTCATGTGCCAAATGCATACCAGGTGATGTTATGCCAATTATAATATTATTAAATAAATGTATAAAAAAATGAAAATAGTTTATTTTAAAAATTATTAATTTGTATCCAAAAGCAATATTAGGAAAAAAAATTAATTAAAAGGATCAAATATGAAAAAAGAAATCCAAGTAATATTCCTACTATCAAAGGCCAGTAGAGGTGTTGAAGCGAATGAGAGCCATCAGGGATAAATTGTACTAAATTGAATTTTTTTCAAAGATAAAAAATTGTGCACCTGTGGTTTGGATGAAATCTAGGTAGAAAATTTGGCTATGTAAAACTACTTCTAGTGAAGTTTTTTATCCAAAAAATTTTTTTCATTGCCATAGCGAGAATTGATCCCATATGACTGCAACTGACCAAAAGTGTCCACCACAAGCTTGGCCAAACTTGTGCTGGACACTTTTTTGATGGTGAGTATCTAGGGTGCAGCTCTTCTTCTGTGCAACTGGTATTTTTTTAAAACATATCCACTGGTATTTGATCTTTCTGTTTTATTAATATTTTATCATTTGATCAATTTTTTGTCACCAGTATATTATTATTTTTATTAGTATAGCAAAAAAACATGTGCCAAATGCTTTCAGGGTGATGTTAAACCTTTAATGATTTTATTTAATACAGGTAAAAAATTATGAAAAAGATTTGTTTTACATAAAATTAATTGATATCTAAAAGAAAAAAAGTGATAAAAAGAAATAGGTTGAATAATAGGGACTTTATATGAAATTCAAAATTCAAGCTAAATGCCTACTTTCAAGGCTCAGAAGAGGTTTTGGATAAAATGGGCATCATCAGGAATAAAATTTTACTTAATTTGATTTTTTGAAAAACTAAATGAAGTTTTCAACTTATTTTTTTCCAATATTTAGTTGGACACTTTATCTATATCAAATTACTTCTAGTACCATGATTGATCAAATTAAATCCTCATTTCCATATGCACAATTGATCCCATATGGCTGGGCCAGGCCAAAGGTGTCAACCACAAGTTTGAGAATTCTTCTGGTGGACACTTTTATGATGGACAGTAGTAGGGTGCAAGTCTTCTTTAGTTAATCTAGTATTCCTCATAAACATTTCCAACTTATTTTTGGCCAAAAATCAGGTGGAAAGTTTTTCCATATAAAATTACTTCTAATGCCATGATTGACTAAAAATTGATTCTCATTGCCATATAGAGAGTTGATCCCATATGACTGGATCTGGAAAAAGTGTCACCACAATTTTTGATAAACTTAAGTTTGAAAATTTTATGATGGAAAGTAATTGCAAGTCTTCTTCATTTCATCAAGTAATCCTCATTAAAATTTCCACCTGTATTTTGGCCAAACTTCAGGTGGACACTTTGGCCATATTTAATTAATTCTAGTTCCATGTTGATAAAAAACTGATACTTATCGCCATATATAGATATTAAACCCATCAGACTGTGCCTCCCAAAAGTGTCTACCTGAATTATGGCTAAACCTCAGTTGGACACTTTTATGATGCAGAGTAGCTAGGGAAAAAGTATTCTTCAGTTAATTTGGTATTCATAATAAATTTATCCTCCTGAAGTTTATCCTAACTTGAGGTGGAAAATTTCAGAAAGCACCAGTTAGTCACTATCCATCAAAAAAGTGTTCACCAAAATTTTGGCTAAACTTGTGGTGGACCCCTTTGATCAGCCACAGTCAGATGAGATCAACTTTTTAGATAGGAATGAGGATGATGTTTTGGTCAATCATGGAAATAGAAGTAGTGTGATGTGGCCAAATTACCCCCCTGAAGGTCAGACAAACCTCAGAAGGACACTTTTTAGCAGGGAGTAACTGAGAAAAATACATTTATCAGAAGGAAAGTCTTTTATTGGATAGCTGCCAAGGTTTCATACTTGTGTATTATGGTCAGTATTAATTTTTAAAGTGTCTGTCCAAGCAATTTCATTGCCCATCATGACACATTTTGTTTTAAATGTTTCAAACTGCGTGATACAGTATTAAGGTGTCACATAGTATAATTAAGTTCTATTAAGTGCCCTCCTATGATGCCTAAATTTATAATTTAATATCTTACATAATAATTTTTTTTATATGAATTCATCAATATTTTATTTTATTATCAAATTAAATAGAGAAAGTATCCTGAATTATTATATATGCATAAGCTTAGGTTAGATCAATTTGTGCTCAATTTGTGCTCATCAGAGGACCAAAATCATGTTCTGGAGGATCAACTTGTGCATAATTTGGAATCAGTTGATATTCTGTCTATAATCAATCTGAGAATAAATGTAAATCTAACTCTAATTTACTTATGTTTATATAGTATTCATAAAACTGGCATAATAAAGGGACACTCTAAATTTCAAGAGAGGGGATTACTAGCAATTCACCCTTAGATTTACTGTGGTGAATTATGTAGTTGTAACTCATTAATTATAATAATAATTAAAACTTTACCTCTTATTATTTGAGTAAATAATCTTTAAGATAGGAAAATACCTACCTGAGTTTGAATCCTTTAAAAATAATTGTTACCGCCATTGGACCTCCCTATAAAACCTTCTAGACTTGAAAGAGACCTTGAAAGTTGGAGGCCTTTCAGAATCGTTGACAGCGCATTGTTATCTTGAGGACTGGAGACCGTGGGACCATCGCCATTGAGGTACCTATAAGGACAAGTGGACGACAAAAACAACAAACATCATACATCATGTGACTTATTTTTTTTTGCTGCGAATGGGAATTGAACCGCACTCCAAAAATTAGGCTTATAACTAACTAATAGTTATATATTTTGTGGTAATTATTGATTACTATTTGTGGGTCACTTTGCACTCTTCATACTCTACGTATTTCCTTTTACTCAGCACTCTGTAAGTGGAATTAATTTGCTCAATTTACAGGGGGAGGTGTCTGGTAAATTGAAATTATTATTATTTTTTTTCCTAGTTGACAAAGATAGAGAAATTGTGTTTTTAGTCCTAGAAGCAATAAACTTTTTATTTATTTTAAAATTAATTGTAATTTTCAGTTGACTTTGTCCTGATAAATTAAGATATTTTTTTTTCCAGTTGACAAATTGTCTTGAAAATAAAATTTTTAATTAATAAAAAATAAAACTATACTAAATTATTTCAGTTGACATTGAGTCCTAGTAATTAAATATCTTTCAGTTGATTTAAATCCTGATAATCATCATAAATATAATTTTTAAATTAAAAATTATTTTTATTTCTTCAGTTGATTTCTTGAAAATACTGGTTATAAGATTAGTTTGAAGTAATAAATAATTGATTATTATTTTCAGTTGATTTTTATCCTGAAGAGTTTTATGTTCTTTTTTTATTTATTTTTCTTTTATAAAGCAAAAATTAAAACTGATTCACCTTATTGTTTCTTTCCCTCACTTCAGGTTAGATTTAAAACAATGACTGACCAAGGGTTTTCTGCTGCACGTGAAGATGAACTGGATCTGGCTGATTATGATGAGGCTACTTCTGTGAGTTCTCCTTTAACTACAAAATTAGCTCAAATTAATAAATCATTGAACCAATCAGGACATGGAAATGGAGGAAGTGGAGATTCTGGTAGAAACAAACACTACGCAATATAGGGGGTGGACTTGCTAGCAAGTCATCAACCTGAACTCAGATGGAACTAAGACTGAACTCATACTGAACTCATACTGAACCCATTCTGAACTCTACTTGAACACCCACCTATAACTGTTCTGCTGAGTGGTGTTCATCCCTGATTGTATGGTTCCTTTATCAATAGCTCAATGTGTGTTCAATCTGTGGTGAGTTTGGGTCCAAGGTTGCGGACTCGCTAGCAAGTCCGCCCCCCATATTGTGTGGTGAAATGCCCAGGAAGAAAAACCTTCAATAAACCCCCCAGAAAAGCTTCCCAAAGGCTTCAAGATAAAAAAGATGCCCTTGAACAAGCAGGTAAAAAATCTCTCTACTCACATCAAGGAGTTGAGGACAGAAAACCTCAAGCTGAGGCCAAGGATAGACTGTCTAGAAGACAAGGTAAGAAAAATAGAGTCTTTTCTTCAAGAGAAGAAGAAAACTCCTCCTCAAAAATCCTTTCCACAACTATCCCCCCAGCAACAAGAAAAGGTGGAAGTCTCAAAGTGGCAGTGGGATTGGCTGAACACCCAGTGGGATTATCTGTCCCAACAGCAACAGCAACAAGCACCTCAGGCAGGTCCTTCAAGAACAAATAAGTTCAATCCAACACCTCCTGATCCCTATCAAGGAGGAAGAAGGAGAAAGAGCAACCACATCCAATTCTTGCCCAATCCATGGTAAGCCACTCTATTGAATTTCAAGTACCATTTCTTGTAGCTGATTCAGTTCCTTCAGGTAATTCTGGAAGAGGAGATGAGACTGTAAGACCTTTAGAGGCTGAGAACAGTAGACAAATTGATCAAATTTCAAATGTATCTAATCCTTTAGTTATAATTGCTACTTCAATGATAAATCCTGATATGGCTATTATTGATGAAACACTTGAGCCTGAGTTTTATGAGAATCTGGAAAGTTAATCTGTTTCCTTATTGAGAAACACTCCAGATGTAGCTAACATTAATGATTGCTAAAAAAATCATACAATGAACAACATGCAATTTACTCAGAAATATAATAGTGTGTTAACTGAACAGGGTTATCAAGTATTGAGGAGTGAGTTACAGAGAGTTTCTGATGATTTGTTTCATTACAAAGCAACCCATGAAAAGAAAGTTGCTTTATGGCAAAATATTAAAAATGATTTGTCTAAACTGAAAGATACTGTATCTACCTTTTTCCTGGAGCTAGAGGTAGATAAGATGAACCTGAAAAGATTGAGTGATCATTATTTATTTTTTCAAAATAAAACCCAGTTATCTTTTGCAACAGTCAATGAGGGTTTATCTAGTCTTCCAAGAGTGACAAACAGACTAAAAACCATTGAAGAAAAATTGAATTCATTGTTTAATGATCGAAAAATATTCTGAATTTTCTTTGAAGGAACATATTGTACAGGTTGCTCCAAGCTTACCTGTTGCTAGTTCATCTAAAGTAAAATTAGATTCAGAAATTCCTGTTGATACCACTGATTTTCCATCAAAAATTGATGATGCACCAGGATCTTCTACAGAAGTATTAAACAGTGAGATCAATGAACAATTGGAGAAGTTACAGCTGCTTCTTACTCAGAAACAAGCTAATACTAGGGAGGCTACTTCAAATCAATAGAATTGGCCAAAACTTGACCAGTACCCAACATTTGATGGTGAATCTTCTTCTGATTGGCAGCAATTCATTTGTAGAATTGATAACTTAAAAAATTCTTACAAACTCCCAGATGAGGAAATGGTGTCTAAGTTAATTTCTTTGTTTACCAATGTTGCCCTAATGTGGTATGAATCTGTTCTCCTGGACAGGAATGACTACTCATGGGAAGATTGGAAAAAATTGATTAAAGCACAATTTTGTGACTCCAAGTTCAGGATGGCTCAACAAAGGCATTATGAGGAAACTAGATATAGCTCTTCCACTGATAAACCTATTGAGTTCTTAATGAAACTTGTAAAAGTCTTGAGGGCAATGGACCCAAATATGGAGTTTGAGTTATGGAAGGACAGGATGCTTTATAAATTACCAATGTCTTTGAGAGACTTGATAGTGGCTAGGACTGAGTTCTCCAGAGAGCCTTCCTATGTCATTAACACTTGCAATGAGATCCTTCTAAACAACAAGTATGATTCCAGAAGATTCATTCCTAGGACCCCTTTGGAGAAACCCTCCACTTACCAACAGAAACCTCTGGAAAAGGTTGGTAAACCTTCTGCCCCTGTTGCACCAAAAAAGTATGCAACAAAAACTTGCTTCAAGTGCAACAAGCCTTTGTAAAAAGGCCATGTTTGTGACAAGAGGATAAATCTTGTTGAACAAACTGAGCAGCAAGCTGATGACAAAATAGAACTGGATGATACTTCAAGTGATTGTGCCAGCAATAATTCATATGAATCTCAACAAGAAATCTTGATGCTAGAAGAAGATATTCATTATTTAAATACTATTGTTATTGATAATAATGATTTATCTACATTTGAGGATGCTGAGATCATAAGGAACATTGAGGATAGCTCAATTGTTATTGCCCTTCTCAAAGCACCAGTCTTGATCAATGGAACCAGCATTGAAGTTGTTCTGGATTCTGAAGCTGGAGGAAGTTTAGTATCTGAAAAAGCACTTGCTTCAGTGGATCAAGACTATAAATCAAAACTGATGCCTATCATATCTGAAAATTTGAGAGGTTATGGCTCTGTTTTGTCTTCCATTGGTAAATACAAAGCCACAGTGTTTTTTAAATATAACCATGGTTTTGTAAGAGCTATTTGTGATTTTGTTGTCATGAAAAATGATAATTTAAGCAGTTGTTTTATAATAGGAAATGACATTTTAACCAAATATGGCATAAAATTAGATCTTTCAAATCAATGCTTCACAATGGGGATAAATGGGAAGAGAAAATTTAAGATTTTCTTCCCCAAAAATTTGTTAAAACCATAATTGAACACATTTAATTCTGTGATTCAACATAAAGGAAGGTCCACAAAGGAAATGCATGCTCTTATGTCTGAAATTGACAATACTTCTTTTGGAGAACAACTTTCTGGTGAGTATAAAGATTACATCATTAAAATGATTAAATCTTTTCCTATGTCCTTATCTCATGGGTCACATGAACTAGGATTATTAAAGGAAGAAATGAAACTTTCATTATCTTGTCAATTAACTGACATACCACATAGTTTGAAGAAGAAGCCTTACCCTGCTTCTCCCACAAGGAGAAAAGATATTGAGGATAATACCTCTACCCTTTTGAAAATGAATATTATTGAAAAGGTTGTTGAAACACCTAAATATTGTGTTATCTCACCTGTCCTAATTTCTTATGAGAAAGATAAAGCTAGGTTATGTGGTGATTACAGAGCATTGAATACTTATACTGTTGATGATATCTACCCTTTTCCTAGAATTAGCTCTATACATGTTACCTCACAAGGTGCTAAATATATAAGCTTCTTTGATGGTAAAAAGGGATATCACCAGGTATCTGTTGAGAAGAATTCCCAAAACTTTCTGATGATTGCTACTCATATGGGTATTTATAAGTATATTAGGATGCCATTTGTTCCAAAAAATGCCCCTTCAGTTTTTCAAAAAGTTATGGATAACACATTCCATCATGAGATGATTGAAGTATGGCTGATGGCTTATATTGATGATATCATTATATTCTCAAAAACATTTGAGGACCATCTCAACCACCTTTGTAAAGTGTTCCACAAAATGGATGAAATTAATATGACACTTGCTTTGAAGAAATGTAAATTTGGTTTTAATTCCTTAAAAGTGCTAGGTCATGTTGTTTCAGGGTTACAGATATGTGTTGACCAAAATAAAGTGGCAGCTATACAGCAGGTGAAGGCTCCTACCACAGTTAGAGAACTCCAGAGTTTTTTGGGAATGTGTGGATACTATAGACTGTATATTATGACACTCAGCTTGAATGTTTAGCCGTAGTGTGGGCTCTAGAAAAGCTACATTATTACCTAAATTACCAGAAATTTGAACTTGTTACTGACTGCAGTGCAGTTAAATCCCTTTTAAACTTGAAAACACCTAACAGACATATGTTCAGATGGCAGTTAGCTGTTCAGGAATACAGAGGGAAAATGAAAATTATTCATAGGGCTGGTATTTCTCACTCAAATGTGGATATGTTATCAAGGTTACCAGTACCAAATGAGGACTCAAATCCAGCTATTGATCCTGATGATGAAATTATTCATATTTATGGGATATATGTGGTTGATATGGAGGAAGAGATATTACAGCTTATTCTGGATTCATATGATAAGGACACTTACTTGAAAAATTTATGCACCATATTAAATGATCCAAAGAATGCTTCAATACAAGCATTAATTAAAACCCTTCAAACAAAGTACCAAAAGGCTTTGGAGAAAGGTAAATTTTCAATTGATGAAGGATATCTATATTATAGAAGAAAGTTTAGTAATTTCATTGTTATTCCTCCCTCTATGAAAGAAATAATCTTGAAAATTTGTCATGATAACATATTAGCTGAACATTTTGATCTTGAAAAAACAATGATCAGAATTAAAAACACTGCTTGGTGGGTTAATATGTCTTAAGACACCAAATTTAATATTGAATCTTGTGATTCTTGCCAAAAATCAAAAAGATTGACTGGTAAGAGAGCTGAATTAATGCAACATATTGAACCTCCTGATGCACCATGGCAGATAATAAACATGGATTTTGTAAAAGCATTACCTATTGCTGTAAAAGGCAGTTATAACTCTTGTTGGGTTATTGTGGACAGATTCACTAAAATGTGTAAATTTATCCCTACTCACAAGGATGTTTCCACTAAAGAATTTGCTTTCTTATGGTGGTCTCATATGTTTAATACTGCTGGTCTTCCTAAAGCCATAATATCTGACAGAGACCATAAATTTACTTCTGAATTTTGGATGTCTCTGATGGATGTTTGTGGTTGTGATCTGAAACTATCTACTGCCCATCTCCCTCAGATTGATGGATTAGCTGAAAGAATGATTCAGACTCTAGAGGAGATGATAAGAAGGTACTGTGCCTTTGGCCTTGAGTATAAAGACAATGACAGATTCACTCATGATTGGGTTACCTTACTTCCTGGGTTGGAATTTGCTTATAATAACACTGTTCATTCTGTTACTCAAAGAAAGCCTTTTGAGCTCTGGCTTGGATATGTTCCAAATACTCCTGCCCAAATTCTCAATAATAAAATACCTAAATTGGATTTACATCCTGGTGTAAAATCTTTTTTTTAAATGCAACAACTTTGCAGAAGTCATGCTCAAAATGTATTGAAAGATCATTTGAATATGACAAGAAGAGATGGGACAAATCCCATAAAGAATACACTTTTAAAAAGGGTGATGATGTGTTTATTTCTACAGTCCACTTCAATTTACAAGGTAATAATGAATTGAAAGACCCATTTGTTGGTCCATTTGTTGTAAGAAGAATAGTTGGTGATAATGCTGTTGAAGTTGTTTTGTATTCTCCATATGACAGAAAACATCCTGTTCTTCCAATATATCTTTTAAAACCTTATACATCCAATAGTGATTTATTTCCCAAAAGGAGGGGAAGACCAAAAAAAAACCCTAATGAAATCACTGAGACAACAGAAATTGATAAGATCCTAAATGACAGAATAGTTTCTGCTGAAAAAGATACAGAATACTTATTGAGATTCAAGAAGAAATCTTCTGAATATGATTCTTGGATACCTGGGAAGGAAATATCTAATCTTTCTACTCTGCTAAAGAAATATAAAAGGAAAAAATCATAGCATTTTTTATATTGTTTTTCTTAGAGTGAGGGAGTGTCAGCCAGGCTGCTAGACTTACCCAGTGAAATAATTAATTATTTACTGGATGAAGCCACGCCTTATTATTTTAATTATTTAATTAAAAATTAGTTACATTAAAATTACTTATAATGAGTTAACTAATTACAGAATGATAAAATTAAATAAATAATTAAAATTAAATATAAAATTGTCCCTTATAATTTTATTCTCTAACACTGTGCTCATTTGACAGGTTGGAAGAAATAAAGATTTATATTAAAAAGTAAATTTTAAATTTAAATAAAAATTTAATATTTAAATAAAAAAAAAATATATACAAAAAATTCAAATTTGTTATTTAGAATTGACTTCTACTGTAAATGTTAAATAAATTGATGTATTTCTGACATACTCTGCAAATACATCTTTTTGACACCTTCTTTTTAGAACAACTTTATTATTTGAAAATACTCCTTCTGGAATATTCTTTTTCTCTCTCTCTCATACTACTGTTTTTAGAATTTCATTACAGTGTTTTGTCCCTCCTTTGCCTATATAAAGCCTCTCTTTTTGTTGTTTTTTATTCATTCCTTACTTACATACATTATTAACACAATTCACCACGGGAAATCTGGGGGTGAACTGCTAGCAGTTCCCTCTATTTGAAACTATCAGGAATTTGTCAGGAAACTGTTGGGAAACCATCCTGAAACTGTCAGAAAGATGTTTTTAAATCTGATGAAAAAACATTGAAAAAATAAACTGTCACAGATTGAATCCAGAACAATCCCTCCTTGAGCAGAGCTTAAGAACCACATTGAACATCAGTTAATCTCAGGTTTGGCAAAAGGTTGAACAACATCACTTAGCATACCTTAATATTCAAATAATAAACTTGAATATATGTTGCGTCTATGATATAGATGCATATGCATTTGAATTTGCATGCTAAAAATTGATGTGAAATGCCTATCCAAAGTGTATGCATAATGACTATGAAGAATAAATATGCATAAAAAATATGCATAGTGATTATGCATAAAAAATATGCATATTGAATATGCATAAAAATATGCATATTGAATATGCATAAAAATATGCATATTGAATATGCATAAAAATATGCATATTAAAAATGCATTAAAAATATGCATATTATATATGCAAAAAAAGGGGCATATATTTATATGAATAAAATATATTAATATGCATATACATCTGTATAATGAATATGCATATGAATATGCATAAATATGCATAATGATTGAAAAATGCAAAAAAAATGATGCTTAATTAGTATATTTTATGCATAAATAGAAATATGCAATATGAATTCATATTGCATACAGATAACACTGGCAAACCATTTTGACCAAAACTCATACTAAATATTCATTCTGGACTAAAGATGTGAGGGAAGGAAGAAAAACAGTCCGACGTTAGAAAAATGCTACATGCACTCATTTTGTAGCAGAGCAAATGAGAAGTGCTGAATTATAATTGGTGCCCATAATTTAGTATGATATCATAATTTTATTTAATTGTTTTCAATATTGAAAAGACTTTAGGTTGGTTGGTATGGATCTAGCTGTGCCAGGGTCTTATCTAATTATTTTAACAATTTCTTAATAATTAATGGGTTTTGATACAAAAACAGGTTGTATTTTTTGTGGGATATTGGATATGATAAGGTCTTTTGTAAAAAAAACTTATATTGTTTAAAAATATTCCTGAATCAGATGTGGGATAATCACTACAAAAAATTGTAGTACTCTGGGCAATAAAATATATGCACAAGCAGTAAAGAAAGGACCAAGTGAACCCTTTTTGTGCAGTGGGAATCATTAGAGTGGAATTGTGGATGAAAAAAATAATTCATTATTACCATTTTATTTAATCAAAAAATTAATAATATTAAAAAGAACTATTGATTAATTGGTATTTGACCTTTGTGCCTCACTCATATCTATCATTTGAATGATTTTTGTCACCATTATGCTATTAATATTATAAGTATAGCAAAAACTTGTGTGCCCAACGCATACCGGGTGATGTTACACCTTTTATAATATTATTAAATAAAGTAAAAAAATATGATAATGATTTGTTTTACAAAAAATAAATTGATATCCAAAAGCAATATGAGGGATAAAAAGGTAAAATTAAAGGGATCAAATAAAAAATAAAAAATTAAAGTAAAATTCCTGCCATCAAGAGCAAGTAGACATGATGGGGTGAATGCCCACCAGTGGCACTAAACTTGGACTATAATTTCGTTTTTGTAAAAATAAAAAAAAATCCACTTGAGCTTTACCAAAACTTCAGGATGACAATTTGGCCATAACAAACAACTTCTAGTGCAATTATTGAAGAAAAATTCATTTTCATTGCAATAGAGAGAATTGATCACATCAGACTGCATGTGACCAAAAGTGTCCAGCACAAGTTTGGCTGAACTTGTGCTGGACACTTTTATGATGGAGGTTAGCTAGGGTGGAATTTTTCTTCAGTTCATCTGGTATTTCTTATAAACATGTCCACTGGTATTTGATCTTTGTGCCTCACTCATATTTATCATTTGATTGATTTTTTGTTACCACTATGTCATTAATATTATAAGTATAGCAAAAACTCATGTGCCCAATGCATACCGGGTGATGTTACACCTTTTATAATATTATTAAATAAAGGTAAAAAATTATAAAAATGATTTGTTTTACAAAAAATAAATTGATATACAAAAGCAATATGAGTGATAAAAAGGTAAAATTAAAGGAAGCAAATATGAAATAAAAAATTAAAATAAAATTACTGCCATCAAGAGCAAGTAGACATGTTGGCGCCAATGTCCACCAGTGAGGCTAAACTTGGACTATAATTGCTTTTTTGAAAAACAAAAGAATGCCAATCTGAGGTATAAAAAAACTTCAGCAGAACCAATTAGCCATATCAAACAACTTCTAGTGCAATGATTGTGAGAGAATTGATCACACCAGACTGTATGTGACAAAAAGTGTCCAGCACAAGTTTGGCCGAACTTGTGCTGGACACATTTATGATGGAGAGTAGCTAGGGTAGAATTTATCTTCAGTTAATCTGGTATTTCTTATAAACATGTCCATTGGTACTTGATCTTTGTGCCTCACTCACATATATCATTTGATTAATTTATTGTCACCATTATATTATTAATATTATAAGTATAGCAAAAACCTATGTGCGCAACGCATACCGGGTGATGTTGCACCTTTTATAATATTATTAAATAAAGGTAAAAAAATATGAAAATGATTTGTTTTAAAAAAATAAATTGATATACAAAAGCAATATGAGGGTTAAAAAGGTAAAATTAATCTCAAAAAGATGAATTATGAAAAACAAAATACTAGTAAAATTCTTGCTCTCAAGAGCCAGTAGAAGTGTTGAAACAAATGGGAGCTTTCAGCCAGGCTACTACATTTATCCAGTAAAATAATTAATTATTTTACTGAGTTGAAGCCACACCCTTTCTTCTTACTAATAATAAATTATCTACTTAAGCATTACTTACAATTAACTAGTTAAGTACAATAAGTAATATAATTAATTAGTGTAAATAAAATGTCCCTTACAATTTTACTCCCTAAACCGTGCTCAATGGTATAAATCAATGGGAATAGAATTTAATAATAAAATTATAATAAAAAAACTTTAAAACAATTATATTACCTCAGTGAGAGATCTGGAATACCGTGAAAGTAATATAATTAATTAATTATTGTGTAATTAATTGTGACAGTCCAAGGAACTCAAACTTTATTGCTAATTAATTTGATGTCCTTGTTGACATACCAGTATATTTAATCCTTGTGTCATATATGTACTCCTTTCAGTCATTCTTTTTTTCACATGCTTAGAATATATGGTGTAAATTCCGTATATTTTATTCCCTCATGTTTTGCCTATAAAAGGCCTCTTACTTTGTGCTTTTCAAAACATTCTTTTATCACTTAAATTATTATTAAACTTACAACACTACATTTATTTCTATATTTTATAACTTTAGTATTTACAACATCGTAATTCTAATCTATAAATTATATTGATATCTTAAAATCTACCTCTTACATTTGAGTAAAATAATCAAATTGATTTTAGAAATACGTACCTTTTGTTGAGAGACCTTTAAACCCTTAAATATCCCGTGAAAACCTTGAACCAAGCTTCTAGACCAAAAGTACCCTTTGACAATTGAGGGCCTTCCCAAATTAACGACAGCGCATCGTGATTTGAGGGCGTAATTGAATGGACCATCGGCGTTTGAATACCTGTAAGGACGAGAAAACGACGAAAACCACAAACGTCATACGTCACGTGACAAAACTTTTTGCTGCGAACAGTGTGGTCTTCCAACATTGGCAGGGGCCTTTTTTGTGTAATTTGGCGCGGTTTGTGCATGTCTTAATTGACATCTGTTAAAGAATTAAGTATTTTTCTGGTTTTATTCCTTGGATATTGGGTCTGCAGGTATGTGGATACTATCATTGGATAGCCCTGGTTTTTCTCTATATTTTATGTCTTGTAGAAATTTTTCATATTTTAAGTTTTAAGGGGTCATTTCCTTATTTTTCATTTATAAAAGATTGCTGTTTAATTTTGTTTTTTGTGTTTTATGGGCTAACCTTAAGTCTTAGGGTTAAGTGCTTAGTACCATTGGATAGAGCTAGTTTTTCTCTATATTTCATGTCTCAATGTTGTTATAGTGAAATTCCGTGTTTTAAAGGTTTTAGTAGTTGTAGCTAATTTTTCTAAGTAGATTAGTGGTTTTTATTGGTTTTCTGGCTTCAGGGAGGCTGGGCCGCTTCAGGCGGCATCTCCGACGTCAGGCGGCCCGCCCCCCTCTATTTTAGGAGGTTGGGAAGAGCTCCAGGAGGGTTTTTTATGCAATTTGGCAGGTACAGGCGCCAGATTGGTGGGTGCACATGGGCTCTTAGATAGTGGTCTGTGTGTACATAGTGAATAAGACAGTTTGGGGCAACCTTAATCATCATACAACCATCCGGAGGTGATCTCATTGTTCCTCACTCAGTTTTCACTGTTTTCTGGCCACAATTGGCTGTGTTTGTTGCAAGTAAGTTCTTCATTTAACTTAACTTTGGAAACTGTTTTCTCTGTTATAGTCTTGCAAGCTATAGCAAGTATTATTGCTGTCTCTGGTGTGGATTTGCAGCCTACATCAAGTATCTTTGCTGTCTCTGGTGTGGACTTTGTTCTACATTTCAGTTCTTTGGTCTGGTAGTCTATCTGTGGACTACTTTCTTGGCTCATCAAGCAGTCAAGTGTGTTTAAAAGGAGCTTTAGCAAAACAGGAAGCAACTTACTTTAGCAAGTAAATCTCACTCTATTTTTCTAAAGGGACAGGGGATTTTCTCTCTGGTTGTTCCCCAACTCCCTTGGTCAAGGCCTGTAGCTAGTACTATAGGATTGTCTACATTTCTGGTGCCCAACGTGGGGTAGAACTTGCTAGTTCCTTGGAATCTCTGTTTTCTTTGGTTGGCTCTTTTTGGTGTTTTGGTCAGGAGGAATGCCTTCTGGTTCTGCTATTCCTGTGGTGACTGTCAGTGGGGGGGATGGTCCTCCTTCTGTGATGGTCAAGGAGTGTGTGAGGATTAAACTTGGGATGGTACCAAGTTTAATGTGGAGGATGTCAAGTGGTTTCTGGAGAAGTATGAAACTGCTGCTGGAGTGGATGGTGCTTCTTACCTGGACATGGTGAAGCAGATTATCTTCTTCATTGGTGATAGGTCAGTGGAGAAGGAGATTGTGGCCATGTCTGGCTACAAGAAGAGGGATTGTAAATTGTTGTGTAGGGAGATGGTGGATAGATGGGGTGTCAGGTTCACTATGGTGGATCTGAACAAGGTTTTCAGTGAATGGCAATCTTATGGTGGTGTTGGTAACTTACATAGTTACAGGAAGTTTCTGCTACAGTTTGATCCTGTGGTGGAATATTTGGTGGAAGTGGAGGAGCTGGCACATGAAAATGCTTCCAAGGATGTTTTTTGGTCTGCCCTGACTAGAGATGTCAGGATGGATGTGTTGAAAGAGTTGTCAAGAAAGGAATTGATGAAGACTCTTTTTAATGGGGATCAGAAGTTGCCTGCCTTGGATAAGGTGAAGGAGGCTTTTGAGGCCCATTTAAAGTTATTGGCTGTGGACACCTATCAGGAGGGATGTGCCAAGTATGTCAACAAAGTCAGTGAGGCTTTGGCTGAAGAGGAAGTTAGGGAGATGAAGGAGGAGAAAAATTTGGTGCAGGTTCCCAAACAGGAGAGGGACCCATTGGTGGAGCAGTTGGTTGATCTGACAAAACAGCTGCACATTTTTGTCCAGGAGGCCAAGAAGGTTAATAAGGCACCTTCTCAGCTTAGAGATTTTGAAAGGAGGGCTGGTAGGAGTGATCCTTGGGTTTGCTCTTATTGCAGTATGAGGGGGCACAGGTCCAATGATTGTTGGGCACTGAACAGAGATGTGTCTGAAGGAAAAGCGGAGTTTGATGGCAGGGTTTTTAAGTACCCTGACGGTTCTTTTGTGAAGCCCAGTGAGGGGCAGGCTCCTGTGGATTTGGTCAGGAGAAGGGGTGGTCTCAATCAAAGGAGGACAAGGTTTGAGGAGATTCCTGATCAGGGGAAGTCTTCTGTTAAGGTAGATGAGGACGTCAAGGGAAAGGGGAAGGAGGTCAATAAGGTCTCTTTTTCTACTTCCTTTGGTGGTTTGGAGTTGTATTCTTGTGGTGGACAGTCAAGTGGTGAATGGTTGGCTGGTGTTTATGATGTGGAAGCAGGAAAGGTGGGTAGGCCTAAGAGCAGTTCTCAGGCACAACCAAAGCCAAATGCTTCAAAAGGTGATCCTAAGCTGAGTGCAGATAGGAAGGGGTACAGCAAAGAGGAGCTGTACAAGATGCAGAAGGGTATGGCTGATATGTGCCCCCCTAGTTTTGGCGCATTGGACCTGAATGGTGAGCCAATGCCAATAGAGGTGGATTCTGACTCTGACAAGGATGTCCCTTTGGCTTCATTGCTAAAGCCTGTTGGAGTCAGAGGTTCTGGTGAGGGATCTGGTTTGGTTCCTGTTAATGGTAAATCTGTTGGCGGTGCTGGTCCTCAAGAAGCTTCTAGGACCAAGGTGGTGAAGCAAAGAGCTCACTTTGAGAGGCCAGTAGTGTCTGGTCAAGTTAATGTTATGGAATCTGTCCTGTAAAGGATGAATCAGGGTCAGGTTTCCCTATCTTGTGGGGAATTGTATGCTATCAGTCCAGGGTTGGCTGATAGGCAGAAAAAGTTGTTGCCCAGGAGAAGAGTTTCTTCTGGTGAGGTGAAATACATTTGTGATTCTGCTGATAAGTTTGGTGAGGGGTTGGAAACTCATTTTTCTGCTCCTCTGGGATATGTCAATGTCACTCTGAATGGCAGGGAAGCAAGGGCATTGGTGGATTCAGGTTCTAAGATAAACCTGATTTCTTTGTTTGAGGCAACTCATATGGGCCTCCCCATCAAAAATGGTATTGGTGGGAATTTGAGATGGATCGGTGGCTATGTCACTGAATTGGTTGGAACTTCAGAGTTTGTGAAGTTAGATGTTGGAGGAGCCTCAGGGAAGGTTCATTTTTACATTGCTAAAGCAATGTAAAAGAAGTTTTAGGAGGGCCATTCTTGATGGATTTTCAGGCAAGAATTGGTTATCAATTTGATTTGGGGATCAGTTTGGAGTTGACTTTTTAAGACAAAAGGAGGCTTCACATGAGGTTATCATCCCCTGGAGAGGATGGTTGGGAGACTAGGCCTGGTTTATCTTCAATGTGCCAGTACATGGACTGCTGGAGGAGAAGGAAGGAAGTGGGTGCTGCTTCTGGTTTTTTGGAGTGTGGCTCAGGCTCTATTGAGAGTCTGTCTTTTTTATAGTAATGAGGGCTGATCACCCTAGTGCTACAACCTCTCCCCAAGATGAGGAAATCCCAGGTTGTAGTAGGTCAGCTCCCTTGGAGATATACCAAGTGTATTTTCAACTTTCTCTTTTTAATGTTTCTCTTCTCTGCAAGTATTCATCAAGTTTTTTATCAAGTCTCTGTTCTCTCTCAAGATTTTTAATTATTTTTAATTCAAGTTCAAGGAAGAAAATTGGTTATATATCTTTATTGAAAGATATGCGGAAATGTTTTGGGGCGGTGAGATTGGGGTCTAAAAGTAAGTCCTCCCAATTGTGCACCGCTAGGGTTTCTTCTACACCTTACAAAAACATTACCTGGGCCACACCTGTGAGCATTGGGGAAACCCCTGGTTATTTTTGTAGGTCAGAAGAAAACTCAAGAAAAGAAGATAAAAATTTCAAGATAATTCATGAAAATCACGAAAAAAATCAAAAGATAATGAATAAAGAAGACACAATATATTTTTGTGAAGATCATCAAGATCTATTTTTGGGCCTCCAGCATGAGGTTAAACTGCAGAAAATTTTGAAGAGAGAAGATCATCAGGATCGATTTTTGGACCTCCAGCATGAGGATAAACTGCACCATTTTAGAAGATGTGATTCAGAAGATGAATCAAGATTTGAAGATTTGGAAGTTGTAAGTGAGGATGAAGATGTGGAATTGCAGAAAAGTTTTGGAGTGGTGAGATTGGGGTGTAAATGTAAGTCCTCCCAATTGTGCACCACTAGGGTTTCTTCTACACCTTTCAAAAATATTACCTTGGCCACACATGTGAGCAAAGGGGAAACCCTTGGTTTTTGTTCCAGGTCTGGTGGTGAAGAATTCCTGAAGATCCCTCAAGTTGAAGGTGGAGCGGCAAAGTATAAGAAGGTAGCGCAGAAGATTAGGCCTGTCAATGAGCCTATGCCTGTGGGTTTGAATCCGCCTTTGAAGAGACATCCTTTGTCAAGAGATCCATACTCTACTCATTTGGTGAAGAATCCTCCTGAATTTGTAGAGAAGGCTAGGGTGACTGTGGAAAGATTGAAAGTTGTTAATTTTGGTCCTGATGGGTGGTTGTCTGAGGAAGAAAAGAAGTTTTTGTTGCACATTATTGTGCTAAGGAAAAAAGTGGTGGTATTTGTTGAGGAGGAAAGGGGAGTATTGAAGCACTCTTATTGGGAACCTTACTTGATTCCTGTTGTTTGTCATGAACCTTGGCAAATCAAACCTATTCCAATTCCAGCCTCTATTCCAGAGGATTTTGTAGAGATTGTTAGGGAAAGATTCAGGACTGGGTTATATGAACAATCAACATCCAGCTACTCAAGCCAGTTATTCTGTGTAAAGAAGCAGAATGGAAAGTTGCGGGTGGTTAATGATCTTAGAGCCTTGAATAGAGTCACTATCAAGGATGCTGGTATGCCACCAAGTGCAGAGGATTTTGTTGAAGCTTTTGCTGGAAGGGTGTGTTATGGTTTGGGTGATATTATGGGTGGTTATGATGAGAGGGAACTACATACGGATTCAAGGCCTCTCACAACTTTTGAGACTCTTTTGGGAAGATTTCAGCTCACTAGGTTGCCTCAAGGAGCAACTAATTCAGTGGCAGTTTATCAATCACAGATGGCTTGGATTTTGCAGGAGGAGGTTCCTACTCATGCTGGTATTTTTATTGATGATGGTGGAATCAAAGGACCATCCACTGATTATGGTAATGAGGTGTTAGCGGAGAACTCTGGCATAAGGAGTTTTGTGTGGGAATATGTAATAACTCTAGAGAGAGTGTTGTTCAGGATTTAAAAGGCTGGTTTGACCATTTTAGGGTCAAAATTCTGTTGTTGTGTTCCTGCTTTGGAAATTCTGGGTCATGTGGTATGTAAAGAGGGAAGTATTATGGCAAAGAAGAAGTATAATAAAATTCAGTCATGGACAAGGCCTAAAAATACTACTGAAGTCAGGGGGTTTTTGGGTGTATGTGTATATGTCAGGATTTCTATTAAGGATTTTTCTTTGTTGGCTTCACCTTTAAGGAGGTTGACCAGAAAAGATGCAGATTGGGGATGGACTGAAGAGTGTGAAGAGGCTTTTCAGAAGTTGAAAAAGGTTGTTGATGAAGATATTGTTCTTCACAAGTTGAATTATGGGGTTGGTTCTGGAAAAATTTATCTGGCAGTGGACTCAAGTTATATTGCTGCTGGTGCTTTTTTATCTCAGGAGGATAAGACTGGGAGGGTCAGGCCAGTAAGGTATGAGTCTGTGGTGTTTAATGAGGTAGAATCTAGGTATTCTCACCCTAAGTTGGAATTGTGTGGCGTAGCTAAAATTTTAAAGAAGCTACAGACGGTTTTGTGAGGGCAGCATTTTGAGCTGCAGGTGGATGCAAAATCTTTGGTTCAGATGATCAATACACCTAGTCTTCCAAATGCTCCAATGACTAGGTGGGTGGCATTTATTCAGCATTTTTCTTTTGACTTGGTACACAAACCAGTTAAACTTTTACTATGTCTGATGGATTATCAAGGAGGCCACCTACAGATGAGGATTCTGATTCTGAAGAGTTTGACGAAGATGTTCCAGTGGTTAGGGCCATCACAAAGGGTGCTGAGGATTTTTCTCTTCTCCCCCATGAGGCTAAACTGGATGATTGTTCTTACCTCCCCCAAGAGGCTAAACTGGCTGGATCTGATCTTGATTCTGGTGATCAGGATGTTTTTGTTGATGAAGATGAAGTTGTTGTTTGGGACAGCTCAAAATTGGAAAAGGGTGTTTTTGTTAGTGAACTGGATTCTCACAAGGTTCAATGGAAAGAGAAGGACGTGCCAAAATTTAAGGATTGGTGTCCTGGTTGGGCTGCTCAATTAGCTCATGTTCACACCGGTGATTTTGATGACAGAGTTGTACCCTTGGATGTTGTTTTGTTGGATTTTGAAGATGAGACCTGGGGTCAGTCTGGGTTTTATTTTATTTTGGTGGAATATCTGTTGACCTTGGAGAGGCCAAATAGTTGTGATGATGATACTTGGTTGGCAATCAAGAAGAAGAGTCCTGGATTTTATGTGTCAGGTAGGCGGTTGATGAGAAGGAGACATCCTAATCCTCAAGTGGTGGTGACTCAGAAGAAGGGTCAAGAAATGGTTTTGAAGTCTTTGCATGAAGACCTTGGTCATAGAGGCTTTGGGGAGACTCATAGAAGAGTAGCAGACAGATTTTGGTGGCCAGGTATGAAGTTGGCTGTGCAGGGTTGGGTTCAATCTTGTGAAGAATGTCAAAGAAGAAATCACTTGAAACCTAAAGAGGTGGGCCGTGCTACTGGTGAATCAACTATTTTTGGAAGGGTCATTCTGGATGCTGTCCATATTAAAGAGGGCAGGTATAAATACTTGATTGTTGCTAGGGATGATTTTTCTGGTTGGTTTGAGGCAGTGCCTCTGGTTAATTTGACTTCCAAGAATGTGGCAGAGTTTTTGAAGAATGAGTGGATTTATAGGTATGGGTTGATGAAGTTAGTCACTGTTGATGGTGGGCCAGAATTTGGTGCCGAATTTAAAGAAGCTGTGGCTAGTGTTGGTTCTAAAGTTAGAGTGGCTACACCTTATTATCCTGAAGCTGAAGGCATGGTTGAAAGAGGCCATCAAGTTATCAAGAATGCTTTGGTGAAGATGTGTGGAGATAGTGCTGAAAAGTGGAGGCATTATTTACCCTTGATGTTATTTGCTGATAGGGTCGCTGTGAAGAGGACAACTGGCTATTCTCCTTATAAGTTAATGTTTGGTCAGAAAGCCGTTCTACCAGTGGACTTGGAAGCTGTCTCTTATCTTGGAATTGATTGGGACAACGTGCACTCAACAGAAGATTTGCTCTGTGCCAGGATGCAACAGTTGGAATGTAGAGAGGAATGTCAAGAGAAGGCATACTCTAGAATGATGAAGATTAGGAATCAATCAGTCAGGTACTGTGACAAGAAGTTGGCTCATAGACTTAGGAATCCCTTGAAACCTGGTTGTTTGGTTTTGGTGTATAATAGAAGTTTGGAGACTCATTGGGGGAAAATGTTTGCTGAAAGATGGAATGGACCTTACAGAGTCAGATCTCAGGCGTCTGGAGGTTCTTATGTTTTGGAAGAGTTGGATGGTGCAGTCTTGAAAAAGAGGGTGGCTGCAGAACAAGTGAAGAGTTTTTATCCCAGAGGCACTAGGCATGAAGAAGATTGACTCGGCAATGAGGATAAACTACGGACCATTCTTTAATTTTGGTTTTTTTTGGTGATGCTATGCATCTGTTTGTTGGAAACTTTTGTTAGAGGGTACTTATGGGTGGGGCCTCTAGATTTTGTCTTGGCAATTGTGGGGGTGACTGATGGGCTGGCTGCTCTATCAACAGTTACCCCAGATTGTCTGTTTCCAACCCTTTCTCTTAATTTGGTTGAACCCTAGTATTGGTTTCTTTTCACAGGTTTTAGTCCTCTATGACTTTAAACTGGAATTTTCTCTGGTTTTCATGTACTGGTCTCTTCACTCTTATTGGTTTCGGTTTTTTTTGTTTTGGATGTTGTGTTTTTGTTAGAAGGTACCCAGGGGGGCGCTTCTAGATTTTATTTTGGCAAGTGTGGGGGTAACTGATGAGCTGGCTGCTCTTTAGAACAGTTACCCCAGAATTTCTGTCTCAAGTCTTTTGTTTTTCCTAGTTGAATTCTAGTTCTGTTGTTTATTATTCAGGTTTCAAGTCCACTATGACTTTAAACTGGTTTGAGACTGGCTTCTTTATCTTTGGTTCTTTTAGATTGGTGGTGGATCACTGGTGGTCTCCCATCATTTTTACTTATTGGAGAGAGCCCACCAAGTGATCATTTCTATGGATCGGACTTTCCTTCAATGGACCATCTATGGAGCTGGACTGTCTTTGATTTTACAGTTATGTTTTTGCTAGATAGCAGTTTTAGATTATTTTCTTTTTTCTCTTTTTTTCTTTTAATTTTTTATGGGGGTTGTTTAAAATTATAAAATCAAAAATATAGGGTGTTACCACATCAGGGTCACCTGGATGTGGGCAAGCATTGGTGGGGAAAGGCTCATCAATTGGCAGGGCAATGCTATTTTATTTTTATTTATTATTTATTTCATGTGTTTCTGTGTTTCATTATTTTTTATTTTTTTCTGAATTTCTAAATTTTTTGAATTTTGTTTTCTGTTAACCATTTAAAAGAATTAATTGTGTATCCACATCAAGGTGCACTTGGATGTGGGTAAGGTATCAGGGGATCAGCTCATCAATTGGCTGGGGGATACCATTTGTATTATTTTTTATATTTTATTTTATTTCATTTATTTTATTTTATTTCATTTCATTTATAAATTTTTAATTAATATATTAGTACCTTTAAAAAAAAATAAAAAATAAAAATAAAAAATTCTGAAATTATTTTTATTAATTGTTTAATATTATTGTTATGTTTCTAATCTTTTTGCAGGAGCTCATTGTCTGGATGATGAAGCTTCTGGAGGCTGATCTGGATTGTGATGACGTTTTTATTTTTTGTTGGGATTGTGGGTAGCACTGTGTTCTTTGAAGTGCATCCTGCTGGATAGATGATAGGGATTGTAATGATCAGGAATTGGATTAGAGGGAAGTTCAGAGGAGGAAGAAGAAGAGGCTGGAATGGAGTGCTGGAGGGTGTGTTTAATGATCCTAGACATTTTCCAGTGGTCGTCCAGTAGGCACTTTCTCAGGGATTTTTCAAAGTCATTCAAAGGTCCATGGAGGGCAAAGGCTTTTAGAATGTTGGAACACATGGTTCTTAGGTGTTTCTTCATGTCTCCATAATCCAGGGTCAAAGAAGTTTCAAGAGGTTGGCCAACTCCAATAATAGATTCAGGAGGAGGGGTGCCAACTAAAAAAGAAGAATTGGATCAGTAATTATTTTCATTGAAGAAATGGAAAAATTAATTTGGTACTTACAGATTGGAAGCTCATCAAATCTGTAAGCAGCTGGGGTTTGGATCTCTGACGATTTTTCAATGGTTATAGTGGGTGGATCAACTAGGGAAAGATATGGATTCTCATGGTCTTCCTCTGAAGGATCATGAGAAGGTGAACTGGGATGCTGAGGTTCCTGGGGCCTAGTTAGAGAAGTGAGATTTTTGTTGTTGTTGTGGTTGTTATTTCTGTTGGATTCAGTTGGAGGAGGTGCTGGTGATGGAGTACCAGGGTTTTTAAAGGATGGAGCAGGAAAAGGGGATTTGGAAGCAGACTGCTCTCTTCTGGATGGAGAATTTGAAGAGATGGAACTGTCAGAAGAGTAGTTGGCTGACAGAGGAGAGGTGTAGTTTCTTTGTCTTAGTTGGGGACAAAGTTGTTGTTGTGGAGCAGTGTGTGGTGTTCTGGTTTCTTCTTGGGGTTCTCTGGCAGGTCTCTTAGAAATCTGTGAAAATTTGGTGCTTTTGGACTTTGGAAGGGTGGATTGCATCGCTCTGAGAGCAGTAGGAGGTAGTTGGGTTGAGTTGTTGTTGTTGTCTGGATGAATTTGGCTATTTTCTGGCCATTTATGGAGGTTTTGCCCCTGATTTTCACTGTTTGGTGAGGCGGGCAGGCCGCCCAACGTCGGCCGGGCAGCATGGAGAGGCTCTAGAAGCCTGGGAGTTGATTTTGAAGCTTTTGAAGCTAATTTGGCGGAGATAAAAGCAGTTTCTTGTGAGGCTAAGGCTGGTCTTTTGGGAAGAGTGCGGGAAGCTGAGCTTCTGGATCTTCTGGAAGGAGCAGAAGATAGAGAGGAAGAGGAGGGACCTAGCTCTGGGGATCTGGTAGGGGAGCTGGAGATGTATTTGTGAGAAGGAGAAGGGGCAGGAATAGGTTAGTTGGCATCTCTGTAACATCTTTTCTTTTCGGAATAGCAAGAGTCACAAGCCCTGTTGTAGAATTTGGATTCAGGATTTGGAAGAGTGAATGTGCAAGGTCTGCACATGTGGATGCACTGTTTGCAGGCATAGTCCTTGGGAGCAGTGAAGCAAGGGAGAGTAGAAGGGTTAACATCAGGAGATCCAGCCATGATCTGTGGTGAGAAAAGATGATGAAAAGGGATAGGAGGAGATTTTTTTCAGTGATGGGTAGATGATGAAGTGAAGGTGGAAGTTCAGCAGGTTAGCTGTAGAGGTGTGCTGCATGAAATTGGCTGCATCCATTTTATGCTAAATTCCGTCAGTCCATCAAGACTCTAAACTGAAAAAGCTATATTATCAAGAAAAGTCCATCAAGACTCTAAACTGAAAAAGCTATATTATCAACAACAGTCCATCAAGACTCTAAAGTGAAAAAGCTATAGTATCAAGATCAGTCTATCAAGACTTTAAACTGAAATCTGGTTTCTGTTAGTCCTCAAAGACTTCAAACTGGCTGGTTTCAAGATTATATCAAGAATAGTCCATTGAGACTTTAAACTGAACACTGTGTTAGTCCCCCAAGACTTAAAACTGAGGGTTGTAAGACCCCCAAGACTATAAACTGAGGAAAAAGTTTTTGTTGTTGGAGTTGGTTTTGAAAGATTGGTGGAGGGTATCCACAGATAAACTGAGGGTTTTTTAGTCCCCCAAGACTATAAAATGAGGTTGGTCCCCCAATACTTAAAACTGAGGGTTGTTTGTGGTTACATCCTATAGAGGGTGTGGTCAATTTTTCTTTTCTGAATCAAACTCAAGTACTAGTGGAATTACAGAGGGAATCAAGGGATGAAATGAAGTGTTTAGAATTAGCCTTGAACTGGTGAATGAGGTGTCTTCTGTTCTCAATGTCCTGTGGATCTATAGCAGGAGTGGATTGGAAGTAGTGAAGCAGAAGTTGTTTCTGTTGAGATGTGTGTTGATGGAACTTGGCCTTGATAGTGGGCAAGTGCGTTGGTGTTGGTGGTGCAATGGATCCTACATTGTTATCATCACTATCAGAAGATGGTGGAACTGAGAAGTCATCAGTTTTAAAGTTGAAGGAAGAAAAGAATGTTCTTTACCATCAGATGGACCAGGGATGGGAGAACTAGTTGTTTTATGGGTTGTGGCACTCTTCTGGGAAGGGTGGAGCTTTTTGATTAATCTGGGTGTCAGGATGGAGGGCCTAGATCTTTTGGTGCTGGCAGAAGAAGGACCAGGTTGAGGTGGAGGTGAATCTGTTGTGGAAGAAAGTGGACCAGGTCTGTGGCAGGTCTTCTTTCTGGATTGGCAGACATCGCAGGACGTTCTGTATGGATGGAAAGGTGGTGTCATGGCGCAGATTAAATTATTGTCAATGCAGTATTGGAAGGGGCCCATTTCAGAGGCAGATTTGGGAAGAAGGTTAAACATGGTGGTTGGATGAAGAAAGAATGCGGACAATCTCAATTGGAGGGAGGATGTGGTCTTCCAACATTGGCAGGGGCCTTTGTTGTGTGATTTGGCACGGTTTGTGCATGTCTTAATTGAAATCTGTTAAAGAATTGGGTATTTTTCTGGTTTTACTCATTGGATATTGGGTCTGCAGGTATTTGGGTGCTATCAATGGATAGCCCTGGTTTTTCTCTATGTTTTATGTCTTTTAGACATTTTTCATATTCTGAGTTTTAAGGGGTCATTTCCTCATTTTTCATTTATAAAAGATTGCTGTTTAATTTTGTTTTTCGTGTTTTACGGGCTAAACTTAAGTCTTAGGGTTAAGTGCTTAGTACCATTTGATAGAGCTAGTTTTTCTCTATATTTCATGTCACAATCTTGTTATGGTGAAATTCCGTGTTTTAAAGGTTTTATTAGTTGTAGCTAATTTTTCTAAGTAGATTAGTGGTTTTTATTGGTTTTCTGGCTTCAGGGAGGCCGGGCCGCTTCAGGCGGCATCTCCCACGTCGGGCGGCCTGCCCGCCTCTGTTTTAGGAGGTTGGGGAGCGCTTCAGGAGGCTTTTTTATGCAATTTGGCGGGTACAGGCACTAGATTGGTGGGTGCGCATGGGCTCTTAGATAGTGGTCTGTGTGTACATAGTGAATAAGACAGTTTGGGGCAACCTTAATCATCATACAACCATCCGAGGTGATCTCATTGTTCCTCACTCAGTTTTCACTGTTTTCTGGCCACAATTGGCTGTGTTTGTTGCAAGTAAGTTCTACATTTAACTTAACTTTGGCAACTGTTTTCTCTGTTATAGTCTTGCAAGCTATAGCAAGTATTATTGCTGTCTCTGGTGTGGATTTGAAGCCTACATCAAGTATCTTTGCTGTCTCTGGTGTGGAATTTGTTCTACATTTCAGTTCTTTGGTCTGGTAGTCTATCTGGGGACTACTTTCTTGGCTCATCAAGCAGTCAAGTGTGTTTAAAAGGAGCTTTAGCAAAACAGGAAGCAACTTACTTTAGCAAGTAAATCTCACTCTATTTTTCTAAAGGGACAGGGGATTTTCTCTCTGGTTGTTCTCCAACTCCCTTGGTCAAGGCCTATAGCTAGTACTATAGGATAGTCTACAACGGGAATCAAACCGCGCTCCAAAAATTAGGTTCATATATTGACAAATTGTCGTATATATCGTGGTAATTATTGACATTACTATTTGTGGGTTACTCTTCACTCTTCATTTGCTATGTATTTCATTTTACTCAGCACTCTGTAAGTGGCATTAATTTGCTCATTTTACAGGGTGAGGTGTCTGGTAATTTGGAATTTATTTTTATTATTATATTTATTTTTATTTTTCCTGGTTGACCATAATAGAGCAATAAGTGTTCTTAGTCCCAGAAGTAATAAAATAATTATATTTTAATATTAATTATTAAAATTTTTCAGTTGACATTTGTCCTGATTAATTTAAATTTTAATTGTTCCAGTTGACAAATTGTCCTGACAATAATATTTTTTTTAATTAATAAATAATTCATATTTAATTACTTCAGCTGACCTTGAGTCCTGGTAGTTCAATAATTTTTTTTTAATTAAGAAAACTCATATTTAATTACTTCAGTTGACATTAAGTCCTGTTAGTTAAGTGATCAGTTTAATAAATTTTTTTTAATTAATAAAGATTCATATTTAATTACTTCAGTTGACATTAAGTCCTGGTAATAAATTATTTGATTCAAATCCTGAAAACAATTAATTAAAATTATTAATAAAAATTTTAATTTATTTCTACAGTTGATTATATTATAATCTTGGTTTTAAATTATTTTTTGAATTGATTAATTAATTTTATTCAGCCGATTTTTTATCCTAAAAAAGATTTTTTATTATTATTTTTATTTTATTTTTTGTTAAATAAAAATCAAAAATAAAGACTAATTAATCTTATTGTCTCTTTTCTTCATTTCAGTAAAATCTTAAAATGACTGACCAAAGTGGTTCTGCTGCACATGAAAAAAAAACTGGACTTGATTGATTATGATGAGCCTACTTCTGTAAGTTCTCCTTTAACAAGAAGAATTTCTCAGACTAATAAATCCTTGCCCCAAACAGGATGTAGAGATGAAAGAAGTAGAAATCCTAGTGGACACAACTCAGGATCATAAGCCTATGATAAACCCACCAGAAGAGCTTCCAAAGTGCTTCAGGATAAAAAAGATGCCATTGTCTCAACAGGTAAAGAATCTTTCAACTCACATAAAGGAGCTAAGGACAGAAAACTTGAGACAAAAGGCAAGGGTAGATGCTCTGGAAGAAAAGGTGAGAAGAATAGATACCTTTCTTCAAGAGAAGAAAAAACCTCTTCCTCCCAGGGATCAACAACAATTGGCTCCCCAGTCCCAAGAAAAGTTGGAAGTGTCCAAGTGGCAGTGGGACTACCTGTCTCAAAATCAGCATCAGTTACCTCAGGCAGGTCCATCAAGGCCCAACCAGGTCAACCCCACACCTCCCCACCCCTATCAAGGAGGCAAAAGAAGAAGAAAGCCCAATATGGTGATACCCAGCGAACCCTGGTATGTCCCTCTATTGATTCTCAAGTGCCTTTTCTTGTGGCTGATTCTGTTCTTTCAGGTAAATCTGAGAGGGAAGAAGACACCTTGAGACCAGTAGAGGCTGGGAGCAGTAGAAAGATGACTCATGTATCTAATCCATTACTTTTAATTTCTACCTCAATGATTAATCCTGATATGGCTGTAATTGATGAAACTCTTGACCCTGAGTTCTATGAGAGTCTGGAAAGTTACTCAGTTTCCTTATTGAGAAACACTCCAGATGTAGCAAGGATTAATGATGAGTACTTGAGAGATATTATTGCCAAACAAAATCATATAATGAACAATATGCAATTGAACCAGAGATATAATAGCTTGTTAACTGACCAGGGTAATCAAGCATTAAGAAGTGAATCACAGAGAGTCTGTGATGAATTATCTCATTACAAAGCAACCCATGAAAAGAAAGTTGCTTTATGGAAAAATATAAAAAATGATTTGTCTAAACTAAAAGATACTGTATCTGCCTGTTGCCAGGAGGTGGAGATAAATAAGATGAATCTGAAAAGATTAAATGACCATTTGTCATCTTTTCAAAATAAAAATCAGTTATCTTTTGCAACAATCAATGAGAGTTTATCTAGTCTTCAAAGAATGAAAACAAGACTAACAACCGTTGAAGAAAAATTGAACTCATTGTTGAATGACCAAAAATATTCTGACATTTCTGTGAAGGAAAATATAGTGCAGGATGCTCAAATATTACCTGTGGCTAGTTCATCTAAAGTGAAAATAGCTCCAGAAATACCTGTTGATAACACTGAGTTTCCATCAAAAACTGATGATGCACCAGGATCTTCAACAGAAGGATTAAACAATGAGATTACAGCCCAATTAGAAAAATTACAGCTGCTTCTTACTCAGAAACAAGCTAGTACTAAGGAGACTCCTTCAAATCAAAATAATTGGCCAAAACTTGACCAATATCCTACATTTGATGGTGATTCTTCCTCTGATTAGCAACAATTTATTTACAGAATTGATAACTTGAAAAATTCTTACAAACTCCCAGATGAGGAAATTTTGTCCAAGTTAATTTCTTTGTTCACTAATGTTGCCCTAATGTGGTATGAATCTGTTCTCCTGGATGGGAATGACTACTCATGGGAGGATTGGAAGAAATTGATTAAAGCACAATTTGGTGGCTCCAAGTTCAGAATGGCTCAACAAAGGCAGTATGAGGAAAATAGATATAGCTCTTCTACTGTTAAACCTATTGAGATTTTAATGAAACTTGTAAAAATCTTAAGGGCAATGGACCCAAATATGGAGTTTGATTTATGTAAGGACAGGATCCTTTATAAATTACCAATGTCTCTGAGAGACTTGATAGTGGCTAGGGCCGAGTTCTCCAAAGAACCCTCTTCTTTCATTAATACTTGCAATGAGATACTTCTAAACAATAAGTATGATTTCAGGAGACTCATTCCTAGGACCCCTTTGGAGAAACCCTCCACTTACCAACAGAAACCTCTGGAAAAGGTTGGTAAACCTTCTGCCCCTGTTTCGCCAAAAAAGTATGCAACAAACACTTGCTTCAAGTGCAACAAGCCTTGGCAGAAAGGCCATGTTTGTGACAAGAAGATAAATCTTGTAGAACAAACAGAGGAGAATGCTGATGACACAGTGGCACTGGATGATACATCAAGTGATTGTGCCATCAATATTTAATATGAATCTCAACAAGAAATCTTGATTCTGGAAGAGGATATTCATTATTTAAATACTATTGATATTAAAAATAATGCTTTATCTACAGTGGAAGATGCTGAGATCATAAAGAACATTAAGGATAACTCAATTGTTATTGCCCTTCTCAAAGCACCAGTCTTGATCAATGGAACCAGCATTGAAGTTGTTCTGGATTCTGGAGCTGGAGGAAGTGTAGTTTCTGAAAGAGCACTTGCTTCAGTGGATCAAGACTATAAATCAAAACTAATGCCTATAATTTCTGAAAATTGGAGAGGTTATGGCTCTGTTTTGTCCCCCATTGGTAAATACAAAGCCACAGTGTTTTTTAAATATAACCATGGCTTTGTAAGAGCTATTTGTGATTTTGTTGTCATGAAGAATGATAACTTAAGCAATTAGTTTTTTGTAGGGAATGATATTTTAACCAAGTATAGCATAAAATTGGATCCCTCAAATCAATGTTTCACAATGGGGATGAATGGGAAGAGAAAATTTAAGATTTCCTCCCCTAAAAAATTATTGAAACCATAATTAAACACATGTAATTCTGTAGTTCAATGTAAAGGAAGATCTACAAAAGAGATCCATGCCCTTTTATCTGAAATTGACAATGCCTCTATTGGGGAACAACTTTCTGGTGAGGATAAAGATTCCATCATTAACTTGATAAAGTCTTTTCCAATGGCCTTTGCTCATGGATCACATGAACTGGGATTAGTTAAAGAGGAAATGAAACTTTCATTGTCTTGCCCATTAACTGATATACCACCTAGTTTAAAGAAGAAGCCTTATCCTGCTTCTCCCACAAAGAGAAAAGATATTGAAGACAATATCTCTACCCTTTTAAAAATGAATATTATTGAAAAGGTAGTTAAAACACCTAAATATTGTGTTATCTCACCTGTCCTAATTTCTTATGAGAAAGATAAAGCCAGGTTATGTGGTGATTATAGAGCATTAAATACTTATACTGTTGATGATATCTATCCTTTACCTAGAACTATCTCTATACATGCTACCTTACAGGGTGCTAAATATATCAGCTGTTTGGATGGTAAAAGAGGATATCACCAGGTAGCTGTTGAGAAAAATTCTCAGAACTTTCTGATGATTGCCACTCATATGGGTATTTATAAGTATATTAGGATGCCATTTGGCCCTAAAAATGCCCATTCAGTTTTCCAAAAAGTCATGGATAACACATTCCATAAAGAGATAATTGAAGGATGGCTGATGGTTTATATTTATGATATCATTATATTCTCAAAAACATTTGAGGACCATCTTTACCACCTGTGTAAAGTATTCCAGAAAATGGATGAAATAAATATGAAACTTGCTTTGAAGAAATGTAAATTTGGTTTCCATTCTTTAAAAGTTCTTGGACATGTTGTTTCAGGCTTACAGATATGTGTTGACCAGAGCAAAGTGGCAGCCATACAAAAGGTGAAGGCTCCTACTACAGTGAGAGAGATCCAAAGTTTTTTGGGAATGTGTGGATACTATAGACAGTATATTAAAAATTACCAAGTCATAGCTTTACCCCTTACCCAATTAAATAGAAAGGATGTTGCTTTTGTCTGGAATAGTGAAAGACAAAGAGTCTTTGACACTATTAAACACTTTTTGATGTCAGCACCAATTCTTGCTTTACCTGACTTTAATCAACCATTTGTTTTGTACACTGATGCGAGTTTCATTGGTCTTGGTGCTGCCCTCCATCAAAAACAAGTGATAAATGATAAAGTTTCAGAAGTAGTAATTTGTTAAATTTCATGAACCTTGAGAAATAGTGAATTAAAAATGGTGCTACTCAATTAGAGTGTTTAGCTGTAGTGTGGGCTCTAGAAAAGCTTCATTATTACCTAGATGAGCAGAAATTTGAACTTGTTACTTACTGCAGTGCAGTTAAATCCCTTTTAAACTTGAAAACACCTAACAGACATATGTTCAGATGGCAGTTGGCTGTTCAAGAATACAGAGGGAGAATTACAATTATTCATAGGGCTGGTATTGTTCACTAAAATGTGGATATGTTATCTACTTTACCCTTACCAAATAATGACTCTAATCCTGCGTATGATCCTGAGGATGAAATTATTCATATACATGGGATATATGTGGTTGATATGGAGGAAGAGCTATTAAAGCTTATTCTGGATTCATATGATAAGGACACTGACTTGAAAAAGTTATGCACCATATTAAATGATCCAAAGAATGCTTCAATACAAGAATTAATTAAAACCATTCCATTAAAGTACCAAAAAGCTTTGGAAAAAGGTAAATTTTCAATTGATGAAGGATATCTATATTATAGAAGAAAGTTGAGTAATGTCATTATTATTCCTCCTTCTATGAAAGAAATCATCTTGAAAATTTGTCTATTGACATATTAGCTGGACATTTTGATCTTGAAAAAACATTAATCAGAATTAAGAACACTGCTTGGTGGGTTAATATGTCTGAAGACACAAAATTATATGTTGAGTCTTGTGATTATTGCCAAAAATCAAAAAGATTAACTGGTAAAAGAGCATGATTAATGCAACATATTGAACCTCCTGATGCACCATGACAGATAATAAACCTGGATTTTGTAACAGGGTTACCTATTGCTGGTAAAGACAGTTATAACTCTTTTTGGGTTATTGTGGACAGATTCACAAAAATGTGTAAATTTATCCCTAATCACAAGGATGTTTCCACTAAAGAATTAGCTTTCTTATGGTGGTCTCATATGTTTAATACTGCTGGTTTTCTTAAAGCCATAATCTCTGACAGAGACCCTAAATTTACTTCTGAATTTTGGATGTCTCTGATGGATGTTTGTGGTTGTGATCTGAAACTTTCTACTGCCCATCATCCACAGACTAATGGTTTAGCTGTAAGAATGATTCAGACTTTATAGGACATGATTAGAAGGTATTGTGCCTTTGGCTTTGAGTATAAAGATAATGACAGATTCACTCATGATTGGGTTACCTTACCTCCTGGGTTGGAATTAGCTTATAATAGCACAGTTCATTCTGTTAATCAAAGAAAGCCTTTTGAGCTCTGGCTTGGATATGTTCCAAATACTCCTGCCCAAATTCTCAATAACAAAATACCTAAATTGGATATACATCCTGGTGTAAAATCTTTTCTTTAAATGCAAAAACTATGCAGAAATCATGCTCAAAAATGTATTTAAAAATCATTTGAAAATGACAAGAAGAGATGAGACAAATCCCATAAAGAATACACTTTTAAAAAGGGTTATGATGTGTTTATTTCTACAGTCCACTTCAATTTACAAGGTAATAACAAATTGAAAGAACCATTTGTTGGTCCATTTGTTTTCAGAAGAATGATTGGAGATAATGCAGTTGAGGTTATTTTGTATTCTCCATATGACAGAAAACATCCTGTTTTTCCAATATCTCTTTTGAAACCTTACACATCCAATAGTGATTTATTTCCAAAAAGGAGGGTAAGACCAAAGAAAACCCCAAATGATATCATTGAAACAGCAGAAATTGAAAAAATTCTAAATGACAGAATAGTCACTGCTGAAAAAGGTACAGAATACTTATTGAGATTCAAGAATAAATCATACAAATATGATTCTTGGATACCTGGGAAGGAGATATCTAATCTTCCCACTCTACTAAAAAAGTATAAAAATGAAAAATCATAGCATTTTTTTTATTGTTTTTTTATAGTGAGGGAGTGTCAGCCAGGCTACTAGACTTAACCAGTAAAATAATTAATTTTTTTACTGAGTTGAAGCCACACCCCTTCTTCTTACTAATAATTAATTATCTACTTAAGCATTACTTACAATTAACTAGTTAAGTACAATAATTAATATAATTAATTAGTGTAAATAAAATGTCCCTTACAATTTTACTCCCTAACACCGTGCTCAATGGTATAAGTCAATGGGAATAGAATTTAATAATAAAATTATAATAAAAAAACTTTAAAACAATTATATTACCTCAGTAAGAGATCTGGAATACCGTGAAAGTAATATAATTAATTAATTATTTTGTAATTAATTGTGACAGTCCAAGGAACTCAAACTTTATTGCTAATTAATTTGATGTCCTTGTTGACGTACCAGTTTATTTAATCCTTGTGTCATATATTTACTCCTTTCAGTCATTCTTTTTCTCACATGCTTACAATATATGCTTTAAATTCCGTATATTTTATTCCCTCATGTTTTGCCTATAAAAGGCCTCTTACTTTGTGCTTTTCAAAACATTCTTTTATCACTTACATTATTATTACACTTACAACACTACATTTATTTCTATATTTAATAACTTTAGTATCTACAACATATTAATTCTAATTTATAAATTATATTGATATCCTAAAATATACCTCTTACATTTGAGTAAAATAATCAAATTGATTTTAGAAATACATACCTTTTGTTGAGAGACATTTAAACCCTTAAATATCCTGTGAAAACCTAAAACCAAGCTTCTAGACCAAAAGTACCCCTTGACAGGAGCCATCAGGGCTAAATTGTAATAAGTGACTTTTTTTTTAAAGATAATAATTATACACCTGAGGTCGGGAAGAACAAAAGGTGGATGATTCAGCTAAACAAAACTACTTGTAATGAAGTTTAATAAAAAAATGTTTTTTTGTTGCCATATAGAGAATTGATCCCATCTGACTGCAAGTGACTAAAAGTTGCCATCACAAGTTCGGCCGAACTTGTGCTCGACACTTTTATGATGGAGAGTAGCTTGGGTGGAAATTTTCTTCAGTTACTTCATCTTGTATATCTAAAAAACATGTCTACTGGTATTTGATCAGTCTGTATATTTCATATTTATCATCTGATCAATATTTTATCACCATTATATTATTAATGTTATTAGTCTAGCAAAAACTTGTGTGCCAAATGCATACCATGTGAAGTTATACCTTCAATAATTAATAAAATAGACATAAATAAGTATGGAAAGGATTAGTTTTACAAAAATTAAATAGAAATTTAAAAGTAAAAAGAAGAATAAAAGAGTAAAATAAAGGTCAAAGAGTTCAAATATGAAAAAAATACTAGTAAAATTCCTTCTATCAAGAGCCAGTAGAGGTGTTAAAGCAAATGAAAGCCATCAGGGCTTAATTGTAATAAGTAACCTTTTCTTTAAAGATAAAAAATTATACACCTGATATTGGGCAGAACAGCAGGTGGATGTTTCAGCTAAACCAAACTACTTCTAGTGAAATTTGATCAAAAAAAATTTTTGTTGCCATACAGAGAATTGATCCCATCTGACTGCACATGACCAAAAGTGTCCAGCACAAGTTCGGACAAACTTGTGCTGGACACTTCTATGTTGGAGAGTCGCTTGGGTAGAATTTTTCTTCACTTCATCTGGTATTTCATAAAAACATGTCTACTGTTATTTTATCTTTGTGCCTCACTCATACATATTGTTTGATAAATTTTTTGTCTTAATTATATTATTAATTATATAAGTATAGCAAAAAATTGTGTGCCAAATGCATACTGAGTGACGTTACAACTTTTATAATATTATTAAAAAAATGTATAAAAATATTAAAATAATTTATTTTCAAAATTATTAAATGATATTTAAAAGCAATATGAGGAATAAAAAATTAAGTTAAAGGGATCAAATATGAAAAACAAACTCCAAGTATTATTCTTAATATCAAAGGCCAGTAGAGATGTTGAAGGAAATAAGAGCCATCAGGGATAAATTGTACTAAATTGACTGTTTTTTAAAGATAAAAAATTGTGTACTTGTGGTTTGGATGAACTCTAGGTGGATAATTCAGCTATATCAAACTACATCTAGTGAAGTTTCTTATCAAATAATTTTTTTCATTGCCATAGAGAGAATTGATCACATCTGACTGCACCTGACCAAAAGTGTCCAGCACAAGTTTGGCCAAACTTGTGCTGGACACTTTTATGATGGAGAGTAGCTAGGGTGCAGGTCTTCTTCAGTGCAACTGTTATTTTTTTAAAACATGTCAACTGGTATTTGATCTTTCTGTGTTATTCATATTTTATTATCTGATTATTTTTTTTTTCATTAGAATATTATTAATTTTATTAGTATAGAAAAAACTTGTGCGCCAAATGCATGCCATGTTATATTAAACCTTTTATAATATTATTAAAAAATGTTAAAAAAATATGAAAATGATTTTTTTTCCAAAATTATAAATTAATATCCAAATGTAACATGAGTGATAAAAAAGTAATGTAAAAGAGATCAAATATGAAAAAGAAAAATTCAAGAAAAATTCCTGCCTTCAAGAGCCAGTAGAGGTGTTGAAACAAATGGGTGCCATCAGGGCTAAATTTGATAAAATTTAATTTTTTTTAAAGATAAAAAATTTTTCACCTGAGGTTTGGAGAAACTCAAGGTGGATAATTCAGCCATACCAAACTACTTCTAATGTAATTATTTAGCATTTTTTTAATTTAATTTCCACAGAAGAATTGATCCAATCTGACTGCACCGGAACAAAAGTGTCCAGCACAAGTTCGGCGCAACTTGTGCTGGACACTTTTATTATGGAGAGTAGCTAGGGTGGAAGTGTTTCTCAGTACATCAGTTTTTTGTTTTTCACATTTCTATTGGGTTTTTAACTTTTTTTTATCATTCATATTTATCTTATATTTAATTTTTGTCACCATATATATTATTAATGTTTCTAGTATAGCAAAAACCTGCATGCCAAATGCAAAATTGGTGATGATACAACTTTAATAATATTATTATATAAAGTTAAGAAAAATATGAATATGTTTAGTTTTTTAAAAAATAAATTGATATTTAAAATTAAAAAGAGTAATATAATAGTAAAATGAAAATGAATGGGATTCAATACGAAATAAAAAATACAAGTAAAATTTTTACTATCAAGAGCCAGAAGTGGTGTTGGGACAGTTGGGTACCCCTAGGTCAAGACTTGGTCTAGAATTACTTTTATGTATAGCTAACAAATTTTGACCTGAGGTTTGGACAGACTTCCAGGGGACAATTTTACAATATTAAACATTCTTTACTTCAATAATTGAGTGAAATATCATTTTTATTGCCATAGAGAGAATTTATCTCATATGATTTTGTGCAACCAAAAGTTTCCAGCACAAGTTCGGCGGAACTTGTGCTGGACACTTTTATAATTGAGAGTAGGCATACAGCAAATCTTCTTAAACTCAAAAGGGATTTCTTATAAACATTCCCACTGGAATTTGATCTTTCTGTGTCATTTGAATTTACCATTTGATTAATTTTTTGTCATCATTATATTATTAATGTTATTACTATAGTAATAAGTTGTGTGAAAAATGCATACCAGGTGGTGTTCCACCTTTAATCATATATTATTAAATAAAGGTATAAGAGTAAGAAAATTATTTATTTTATAAATTAAAAATTGATATCCAAAGCAATATGAGCAATAAAAAAGTAAAATAAAAGGGATAAAATAAGAAAAAAAATCTAAGGAAAATTCCCATTATCAATAACAAGTAGAGGTGTTAGATCAAATGTGAACCACTAAGGCTAAACTTGCACTATATTTTCTTTTTTGTTAAACCAAAGAAAGGGTCCTGATGAGTTTAAAAAAATCATCAGGAGGACATTTTGGCAATATCAAACTACTTATTGTGCAATGATTGAGCAAAATGTCATTTTCATTTCCATAGAGTAAATTTATCCCATCTGACTGCATGCAACCAAAAGTGTCCAGAACAAGTTCAGCCAAACTTATGCTGGACACTTTTATGATGGTGAGTATCTAGGGTGCAGGTCTTCTTCAGTTCATCAGGTATTCCTTATAAAAAAATCCACTTTTATATGATCTTTCTGTGTCATTCATATTTATCATTTGATTCATTTTTTTTCACCATAATAATATTAATGTTATTAGTATTGAAAAAACTTGTAAGCCAAATGCATACTGGGAGATGCTACATCTTTCATAATCTTATTAAAAAAAAGTAAAAAAAATATGAAAAAAAATAGTTTTACAATAAATAAATTGATTTTTGAAAGTAAAAAGAGGAATAAAAAAGTAAAATAAAAGTGATTCAATATGAAATTAAACATTCAAATAAAATTTCTGCCATCAAAGATAATTTGAGTTTTCAGACCAAATTTGAACCACCAGTTCTAGATTTGGAATATATTCTCTTTTTTTTTAAATTAATAAAAGTGTCCACCTGAGGTTTTCCAAAAAATCAGGAAGATAGTATAGCAGTATAAAGCTACTTTTTGTGTATTGATTGAGCAAAAATTCATTTTAACTTCCATTGAGTAAATTTATCCAATCTGACTGCATGCAACCAAAAGTGTCCAGCACAAGCTCAGCTGAAATTTTGCTGAACACTTTTAAGATGGAGAGTATCTAGGGTGCAAGTCTTCTTTAGTTAATTGTATATTTATTTTAAAAATGTCTATGGGTATTCGATCTTTCTGTGTCATCCATATTTATTATTTGATTATTTTTAGATACATTAAATTATTAATGTTTTTATTATAGCAAAAAAATGTGTAATAAATTTACACTGGGTTATTTTCCAACTTTAATAATATAATATAATAAATGTAAAAAAATGTGAAAGTTATCAGTTTTACCAAAATAAAATTGATATTTAAAAGCTAAAGGATAAATAAAAGGGTAAGATTAAAATTAAATAGATCAAACATGAAATAAATATATTAAGTATAATTTCTGCTATCATGAGCCAGTAGAGGCTTCAGAAAGAAGGGCACCATCATAGATTAGCATGGATCAAATTTACTTTTTACCAAAGGATAAAATTGTCTACCTTAGGTTTGGACAATCTTCCAGGGGACAATTTGTCCATAGAAAACTACTTTCAGTGCAATGATGGAGTGATAATTTAGTCTCATTTCCATAAAAAGAATTGATTGTGTCTGACGGCATGCAACCAAAAGTATCCAGCACAAGTTTGGCCAAACTTGTGCTGGACACCTCTATCATGAAGAGTAGCCAGGGTGCAAGTCCTTTTAAATCATCTGAAATGTATTATAAACATTTCCACTGTTATTAAATCTTTGTGCCTCACTCATATTTATCAATTGATTAATTTTTTGTCACCATTATATTATTAATATTATCAGTATAACAAAAACTTGCGTGCCAAATGAATACTGGGTGATGTTACATCTTTTATAATATTATTAAATAAAGGTAAAAAAATATGAAAATGATTTATTTTACAAAAAATGAAATTCTATCCAAAAGCAATATGAGAGGAATAAAGTAAAATAAATGAAATCAAAGATGAAAATTAAAATCCAAGTTAAATTCCTGCCATAAACAGAAAAAAGAGATGTTGAAACAAATTAGCACAATCAGGGCTAAACTTGCACTAAATTTTCTTTTTTTTAAACATAAAAAAAAAATCCACTTGAGCTTTACCAAAACTTCAGCATTAAAATTTTGCCATAGCAAACTACTTCTAGTGTAATTTTATATAAAAAATGTATCTTCATTTCCATAGAGAGAATTTCTCCCATCTGACTGCACCTGACCATAAGTGTCCAGAACAAGTTTGGACAAACTTGTGCTGGACACTTTTACGATGGAGAGTAGCTAGGGTAGAATTTTTCTTCAGTTCATCTAGTATTTCTTACAAACATTTCTACTGGTATTTTATATTTGTTCCTCACTCATTAATATCATTTGATTAATTTTTGGTTGCCATTATATTATTAATTTTATAAGTATAGAAAAAACTCATATGCCAAATGCATACAAGGTGATGTTATGCCATTTATAATATTATTAAATAAATGTATAAAAATATGAAAATAGTTTATTTTAAAAATTATTTATTGATATCCAAAAGCAATATTAGGAATAAAAAATTAAGTTAAAGGGATCAAATATGAAAAAATAAATCCAAATAATATTCCTACTTTCAAAGGCCAGTAGAGGTGTTGAAGCGAATGAGAGCCATCAGGGATAAATTGTAATAAATTGACTTTTTTTTAAAGATAAAAAATTGTGCACCTGTGGTTTGGATGAAATCTGTCAGCCAGGCTGTCCCAGGAGCCCAGTAAATAAAACATACAATTTATTGGAGTTAAATAAAGATATAATAATTTCAGAGTATGCATTTAAAATTAATATTATATTACATAATAAATTTATATTAATATTTTATTTATATAAATAAAGTAAATATTATTCTAATTTTATTATAAGATAATTTAAAAGCATATAATTCCATAACAAAGGAAACATTGTTTATTTAATGATTATAAATTAATTAATTAAAAACTTATAAGATAATGATATTCAAGTGTTTATCTTATATTGTAATTACTTTTATTAGTTAAATTTAATTATTAAAATATACCTTTTTAAAAACTATTATCTATAATTATTGCCGCTGTTTTTTGGACCCTTAATTGTGTCAATAAAAAATTAAATTAATTATAATACTTATTTTATAAAATAATATTATAATTCTCAACTTAATTTAGTAATAAATTAATTACTTGTTTCATTTAAATTAATTATTTAATTACATAGTTGGAACAATTAATTAATTTCTCTGTACTAAATTAAAATTGATTACATACTTTGTTGCGTTAAAATATTTTTTCTTGTTTCACTTAAAAACCCTTAAAGCAGACTGTACCATCTGTTTTGAATTATTTTTCTCATAGTTTCTATGTCACAGGACTGTTTAGTTACTCACTATTTTTACTTACTGAGTTGGGAATTAATTGTGGGAAAATTTGGTTCTTATTTGAAATTTTAATTATCTGTTTCATTTTTTTCTCTAAATTGCTATGTTTCAATTATTCTTTTATTTTTCTTGTTTCATCTTATTATGATTCTGGTATTTACAAATGTAGTAGCGCTTCAGAGGGCCCATTGCCTATAAAAAGGCCTTGGATAATCCCCTGTAGCCAGATCACTTACCATACAAACCAACTCTGAATAAACTATCAATATAATATGTTTTATTATTATTTTTATTAGCATTAAAATTCTAATTTAAATTTTATATAACTATTTACAGGTTGCTTTAAGTCTGATAGTAATTATAATGTTTGCTGCGCAGAACCCTTACTCTAAATAATATTGTTATTAAATAAAACCTCATTTTGTGTCATCCCTCAAATAAGTCGTCGTTGCCTCACTTTAAATAATTTATTATTTCATTTCTTTTAATTCTATAAACCTTTATTGCCTATATCCTTTTCCTCCTCTTTTCCTTCTCCCTTTCTTACCTTCTTCTAGATGACTGGCCGACAAAATCTAGGTAGAAAATTTGGCTATGCAAAACTACTTCTAGTGAAGTTTTTTATCACATAATTTTTTTCATTGCCATAGTGAGAATTGATCTCATATGACTGCAACTGACCAAGATTGTCCAGCAAAAGTTTGGCTGAACTTTTGCTGGACACTTTTTTGATGGTGAGTATCTAGGGTGCAGCTCTTCTTCAGTGCAACTGGTATTTTTTTAAAACATATCCACTGGTATTTGATCTTTCTGGTTTATTAATATTTTATCATTTAATCAATTTTTTGTCACCAGTATATTATTATTTTTATTAGTATAGCAAAAAAACATGTGCCAAATGCTTTCAGGGTGATGTTAAACCTTTAATGATTTTATTAAATACAGGTAAAAAATTATGAAAATGATTTGTTTTACATAAAATTAATTGAAATCTAAAAGAAAAAAAAGGGATGAAAAGAAATAGGTTGAATAATAGGGATTTTATATGAAATTAAAAATTCAAGCTAAATGCCTACTTTCAAGGCTCAGAAGAGGTGTTGGATAAAATGGGCATCATCAGGAATAAAATTGTACTTAATTTGATTTTTTGAAAAACTAAATGAAGTTTTCAACTGATTTTTTTCCAATATTTAGTTGGACACTTTGTCTATATTAAATTACTTTTAGTACCATGATTGACCAAATTAAATCCTCATTTCCATATGCAGAATTGATCCCATATGGCTGGACCAGGCCAAAGGTGTCAACCACAAGTATGAGAATTCTTCTGGTGGACATTTTCATGATGGACAGTAGTAGGGTGCAAGTCTTCTTTAGTTAATCTATTATTCCTCATAAACATTTCCAACTTATTTTTGTCCAAAAATCAGGTGGAAAGTTTGTCCATATAAAATTACTTCTAATGCCATGATTGACTAAAAATTGATTCTCATTGCCATATAGAGAGTTTATCCCATATGACTGGATCTGGAAAAAGTGTCACCACAATTTTTGATAAACTTAAGTTTGAAAATTTTAAGATGGAAATTAATTTCAATTCTTCTTCATTTCCTCAAGTAATCCTCATAAAAATTTCCACCTGTATTTTGGCCAAACTTCAGGTGGACACTTTGGCCATATTGAGTTAATTCTAGTTCCATGTTGATAAAAAACTGATACTTATTACCATATATAGATATTAAACCCATCAGACTGTGCCTTTGCAAAAGTGTCTACCTGAATTATGGCTAAACCTCAGTTGGACACTGTTATGATGCAGAGTAGCTAGGGCAAAAGTATTCTTCAGTTAATTTGGTATTCATAATAAATTAATCCTCCTGAAGTTAGCCTAACTTCATGTGGACAATTTTGGAAAGCACCAGTTAGTCACTATCCATCAAAAAAGTGTTCACCAAAATTTTGGCTAAACTTGTGGTGGACCCCTTTTATCAGCCACAGTAAGATGAGATCAACTCTTTAGATGGAAATGAGGATGATGTTTTGGTCAATCATGGAAATAGAAGTAGTCTGATGTGGCCAAACTACCCCCCTGAAGGTCAGACAAACCTCATAAGGACACTTTTTAGCAGGGAGTAACTGAGAAAAATCCATTTATCAGAAGGAAAATCTTTTATTGGATAGATGCCGAGGTTTCATACTTGTGTATTATGGTCAGTATTAATTTTGAAAGTGTCTGTCCAAGAAATTTCATTGCCCATCATGGCACATTTTTTTTAAATGTTTCAAACTGCGTGATACAATATTAAGGTATCACATAGTATAATTAAGTTCTATAACGTGCCCTCCTATGATGCCTAAATTTATAATTTAATTTCTTACATAATAATTTTTTTTATATAAATTAATCAATATTTTATTTTATTATCAAATTTAATAGAGCAAGTATCCTGAATTATTATATATGCATAAGCTTAGATTGGATCAATTTGTGCTCAATTTGTACTCATCAGAGGACCAAAATCAAGTTCTGGAGGATCAACTTGTGCATAATTTGGAATCAGTTGATATTCTGTCTATAATCAATCTGAGAATAAATGTAAATCTAACTCTAATTTACTTATGTTTATAAAATATTCATAAACCTGGCATAATTAAGAAACACTCTAAATTTCAAGAGAGGGGATTGCTAGCAATTCACCCCTTGATTTCCCATGGTGATTACTACACTTAAATATTTATTACTATTTATTATTGTTTTTAGTACTTACAATTATGTAGTTCTAACTCATTAATTAAAATAATAATTAAAGCTTAACCTCTTATTATTTGAGTAAATAATCTTTAAGATAGGAAAATACGTACCTAATTTTGAATCCCTTAAAAATCATTGTTACTGCCATTGGAACTCCCTATAAAACCTTCTAGACTTGAAAGAGACCTTGAAAAAGACCCTGTCCTTCTAAATAAATAAGGGTTAAACAAATAACTAAGCTAGCTAGTCTAATTGAGTTAATTAAAAGATATGAAACTCTGATTTTATAAATGCTTATTGAGATTTGGAAATACAGCTGTTGAGAAAGAAATACTGATTACAACAATTAAGGTGTACCAGTGAAAGATCTGTAAAGAAAGACTTTTATTTTTTTATAAAGATTTTATTTTTAATGAGATAACAATAAAAAACAAGTCCCTGAGGTTGAGACCTTTCCAAAGATACCCTATATGTGATGTAAATAATATTTTTGTGTTGTATTTCAAACGTGGTATGAAAAATATAAACATTATAAGGGTATTACAATTTTATTTTAATAATGTTGAGAAATGAAAATTATGAATGTGGTTGTTAAATATATTTTCTATCTCCTGTATGTCCCATCCAATTTTGAGTCTGAGGTGTGCTTAAGTTCACCTAGTTACGTGCCTAACTTTTCCTTCTGGAGCATAGCCGGAGCTCATTCAGAGCTAGTCCAGAGCTTGTCCAAAGCTCCAGACTTAATTAGAGCCTTAAAACCTAATAAAAAATCTAGAAAGATTGAAAATAATATAGCTAATTCTTCTAAACATTCCCAAGAATTTTTTGTAGTCTGCGCAACTCTATTTGCTTTGTAATAAATCATCAAAGTTAAACAAATTTAGAAAAACATTAATATTTTTGTAAAACTTTTAAAAATCAATTAAAAATATAAGAAAGTGAATAAAATTTTACGAAAATTCCCAAAGGATCTTGAGAATTGGGAATCTCTAATTCACCAGTTTTTAGACTGTAAAAATAATACTTTTCTGTAAAATAAATTGTTTTGCGGCATACATTTTCCTTCCAACCAGTTTTATCCATATTTTACTTCATAATCATTTATTTTAAACCCTTTTTTTATTAAAAATATCCATATTACCATTTTACATGATAATCCAATTTCACATATGAGTACTATAATAAACTTTAGTCTGCCACATCCTCCCTCCAATAGAGAATGTCCTCATTCTTAATTCTGCATAATCAATCACTCCAAAATATCCCATCCTTCTCTTCAGCCACCATCTTCATCAATCAAATAATCAACCAAGCTTCTTCTATATCAACCTTCAATCTCACCCTTTTTAAAATGTCTTTCAAAGAACTAGCCGCCCCACGTGAACTATACGCTTGCTACCAAGTACCCTGTTTAATGTCTAATCCTGATCTTCCTGGTAGAACTGTTTGCGACTTATGCTGTGTAAAGAAAGTTAAATGTAACCGGTCTATAGTACCCTCCAGAATAAACATTTATCTTGGACCAGCTGCTCTTCCTGATCCCACAATAGCCAAAAAGTAATCTAAAATTCATGTCTTTTTTAAAAGAATTTGTTCACAAACAGCTTCCTTATCCAAAGTCCAATCTTCTTTAATAGATCCTGTCCTAATTCAGCCTTCTCAAGATCCAGATCCTATAATTCCAGTTCCTCCTATAAACTTCGCTGAAACAATCTTTCCTGGCTCAAAATGTAAGACTTGATAATCTTATATATAAAATATAACTTTATCCATAACTAATAATGACTTTATAATATACTTTCAACTTTTTGGCTGTTAAAATAACCAAAACTGATGATGTTGGTAAAGTGAAGACAAATTATATTAACCATTATCCTAATTTTCATTTCTATCTTTTTCTTAAATTTAATAATGAGTGAAAGAGTAAAATTTTAACCTATTTTCAAGAAACTCCAGCCAATAATCATGAAGACATCCTAAAGAGAAGACTCCTAATGCAAAGTTTTGATAATGATGTCGAACAATTTCAAAGAAATTATCTTTTATAATTAGTTTATTTTGATGAAAGTTGTTTTGGCTGGTCTTCTACAAATTTAAACTGTTTGTCTTATTCTCTGGCTCTTGATATAAATCATAATAATAATAATAAAAATAATTTTTTTGATTATTACACTTCTGAGATCAAGGTTTGAATCCCTTCAGACTCCCATATACCAGTCTTCCATCTATGTCACAACATGAGAGAGTGGATCTCCCTAATGAGCCAAATACTTTTCATTCCATTCTCATAGGTCCCCCCACTGAGCCAAACTCATTGATTCCAATCTTGCCATGAGGTCCTCCAAGCTTCCAACAAACAGCCTAATACTGAGGCTTTAAAATAAAACAATAATAAATCCAACTTCAACCATTACTTCTGATTCCTTCACCACACTTTTCATCCATTTGCTATTCAGAAACCTTTACAAAATACTTTTATCCAGACTTCCAATATTTTATTTTAATCTTATAGACCATTTTAAAACGCCACAATGTCATCTAACTAAACCATTATGCCTCTTTAGCATCATTACCACCTAAAATTATTCTCCTAAAGCTTAACAGCACCTAAATCCAACAATGTTTGAGTGTCCAGTTTAAATTCTTGGTGGACAGAGATAAATTAAAAGATTGAATTGAGTTGACCAAATAGATTGAAATTCTTGCTGGACCAAACTTTTAATCAATTTCCAGTTTATAGTCTTAGTGGACTATAGATTGTTTATGTGCATTGATATAGTGATTTCTTCCTAATTAAGGCCTAGGCTTGACCAAAGATTGAATAATTTTGATAATCCAGTTTAAAGTCATGGTGGACCAAAGAATGTTGAGTTGCCAGTTTAAGGTCATGGTGGACCAAACTTTTGATTTATTCCAACTCCAACTACTATACTAGAACCTAGATTTTGCCACCAACATCCCTAATCCAATTTTTGAACCAAATTTCTTCTCAATCATATCACTTATCAAGATGAAACCTTCTAACTTCATTGCTTCACCAAACCAATATTGCAACTGCTGTGCCTTCACCCACAGAGAATGTATCTTCACATTCAACTTGAAAAAGCACACCTATAAAAGGGCCTGTCTATCTTGCTATGAGAAGAAAAGAAAGTGTTCTGGTCTTAAATATGGTTCAGTCCCCACTAAAGCTACCAGCTTTGCCTCCTTCTGTGATCATTCTACTCCTCCACCTGTCCAATTAACTTCTAAAAACCCTATTACATTCACTCCTTCTGCCTTTCTAAACATTTCTCCTTCACCTAAACCTCTGGGCCCTTCTCTTCAATCCAGAATCTCTGCTGTTCCTCCAAGAACTCCAACTGCTCCTAGAGCTATGCATCAATCTTTAAACAAGCCATCTCCTTTACCTTTTTCTCCTCATCCATCTATTCCTTCTTCTAGTAAAAATATCTTGAAGCATAAAAGATCCCAAACCAGTCAACAATCCTCTTCTTCTTTTACATCTTCAAAGAGAACCAGATCCACTGCTTCTAAATCCAAATCCTGCACCAGTCCTCCCCAATTATGAAAAATTAAAAATCCTACACCATTACCCAGTAAGCCATTCATTTTCAATCTTGACAGTGTTGATACAGGTTAGTTATTCCCATTTTTGTTCTTCATTGACCTTCAGGTTTTAATATTGCTGTGATTTTCTTTTGATAAGTGTCCACTGGCTCTCCTATTCCATATTCAGCCTACAAACTTCCTGAGCCCAGTCCTAGCTTTCCTAAAGTTCCAATTCACGTAGAGACAGAGAAACTGTCATCAAATTTCAATAATCTTCTTTCATATTTTCAACAATATCAACCTTCTGATTTATCAGAATCTTGGATGAGGGAAAAGCTTTTAAGAAACCTATTTAAAGTATCTAACTGGCTAAAGCACTATCGAGATCGAGAAGTAAGATTTGAATCCCAGGAGGTCAAGAAAAGCACTTCTAAGTCTTTAGATTTCAATTCTTCCCCAAAAGAAAATAATCCTTAATGGTGTTCTTCCTGGTATTTAGATTTTTCTGAATAATGTTTGTAATAAAATATAATATAAACATTTAAACTAACTTAACTAAAATAAATTTCTATTTTATTTTTATTTATATATATATATATATATTTATTTAGTTTTATTTTTATTTTTATTTTTATTTTTATTTTTATTTTTATTTTTATTTTTATTTTTATTTTTATTTTTATTTTTATTTTTATTTTTATTTTTATTTTTATTTTTATTTTTATTTTTATTTTTATTTTTATTTTTATTTTTATTTTTATTTTTATTTTTATTTTTATTTTTATTTTATTTTATTTTTATTTTTATTTTTATTTTTATTTTTATTTTTATTTTTATTTTTATTTTTATTTTTATTTTTATTTTTATTTTTATTTTTATTTTTATTTTTATTTTTATTTTTATTTTTATTTTTATTTTTATTTTTATTTTTATTTTTATTTTTATTTTTATTTTTATTTTTATTTTTATTTTTATTTTTATTTTTATTTTTATTTTTATTTTTATTTTTATTTTTATTTTTATTTTTATTTTTATTTTTATTTTTATTTTTATTTTTATTTTTATTTTTATTTTTATTTTTATTTTTATTTTTATTTTTATTTTTATTTTTATTTTTATTTTTATTTTTATTTTTATTTTTATTTTTATTTTTATTTTTATTTTTATTTTTATTTTTATTTTTATTTTTATTTTTATTTTTATTTTTATTTTTATTTTTATTTTTATTTTTATTTTTATTTTTATTTTTATTTAACCTACTAGCATACTAAAATAAACTTAAAAATAATTAAACAAAATTACCCAAAAAGTATTAGAGCTGAGAAATTAAAATGAAATGAATAATAAGAAGATGATATATATAATAATTACAAATGGTATCCCCCAGCCAATGGATGAGCTGATACCCTGATAACTTACCCACATCCAAGTGCACCTTGATGTGGATAAAACATTAAATAAATTTTAAATTAATTGAGATATATATAAATTAAGAAGAATTATATCAATAAAGATAAGATGAAATGAATATCAATTAATGAAAATAATAAAAAATGAGATAGAGATAAAAAAGAAAATAGTATTTTTTGGCCAATTGATGAGTTTTTCCCCACCAATGCTTACCCACATCCAATTGACCCTAATGTGGTGACACAATACAATGTAATTGGTGATTTTTCTGCTTTTATATCCTAATAACCCCCTTAAAAAATTAAAGAAAAAAAGAGAAAAAATAAAAAAAATCTAAAACTACTATCTAACACAACCATAGACACAAAAATCAAAGAAAGAAAAAGAAAAAGTACAGTCCCAGGAAATGATCTCTGGGTGGGCTCCCTACAAGAAGTAAAAATGATGGGAGACCACCAGTGATCCACCACCAATCCAAATAGACCAACAAAGCCAATCCCAAGCAAGTAATCCAGTTTAAATTCATTGTGGACTTGTAACCTGAACAAAAAAACAATAACAAGAATTCAACTAGGACAAAAAAAATTCTTGAAACAGAAACTATGAGGTAATTTTTCTACAGAGCAGCCAGCTCATCAGTTACCCCCACACTTGAAAAAATAAAATCCAGAAGCCCCAGCTGGGTAACTTCTCACAAAAACACAAAATCCAACACAATAAATCAAAACCAATAAGAGTGAAGAGTCCAGCACTTTAAAACCAAAGGAATTTCCAGTTTAAAGTCATAGAGGACTAAAACCTGTGATGAGAAACCAATACTAGGGTTCAACCAAATTAATAGAAGGGGTTGGAAACAGACAATCTGGGGTAAATGTTCACAGAGAAGCCAGCCCATCAGCTACCCCAACACTTTCTAGAAGGCTGGCCCATGGCCACCTTCAGTTGACATTATGTCTCCTCTTCAACAAGTCCACTGAAGCTTGACCATCATTATGCTTCACAAGAGAACCATCTGGGAACTTGAACACTTTCCCATCTAATTCCACCTTCCCTTCAGACACATCCCTATTCAGTGTCAAAAAATCATTGAACTTGTAGTTCTTCCTGCTACAATTGGAGCAGACCCAAGGATAACTCCTACCAACCCTCCTATCAAAATCTCTAGTGTGAGAATTAGCCTTATTGGCCTTCTGAGCCTCCTGAACAAACATATGTAGCTGTTTTGTCAGATCAGCCAACTGCTCCACTACTAGATCAACCTATTTAGGATTCTCAGGATCCTTTCCCTTGTTCACACTCTCCTTCTTCCTAGATTCCTGCAAATCTTCAGCAAAATATTCAATAACCTTTCTAACATACTTGGTGCTAGCTTCCCGGATAGAATCCACTGCCAAAAATTTAGATTTCACTCCACAAACAACTTCACCACAGAAGGAGCAGGCAATTTCCGATTCACATTAGGAAGAATTTTTATTTCATCCTTTCTTTCCAACTCCTTTAGCACATCAATCCAGACATTCATGTTCAGAGCTGACCAGAAAATATCCCTTGCAGAGTCAGTACTCTCCAACTCCTGCATATCCACCAAATAATCCACCACTGGCTCCAACTGATCCAGAAACTTCCTATAAGTATGGAGGATGTCCACAACTCCATAAGATTGCCATTCACTTGCAATAATATTGAGATCCACCAAAGAGTACCTGGATACCCACCTGTCTGTCATCTGCAGACACAACTTTTTCCAATCTTCTCTCCTATAACCCTCCATAGCAGCAACTTCCTTCACCAGAGCCCTGTCACCAATATAGAAGATGACTTGCTTCACCATGTCCAGGTGAAAAGAACCATCCACATTCCCAGAAGCCTCAAAAATCTCCAGAAACAACTTCATAACCTCCCCCATAAACATAGGCCCTTTCCAGGACTTGATCCTGAAAGAAGGCCTAACAGAAACAGGAGGATTACCATCCTCAGAAGCACCAACAGTGCCACTACCACCACTAGAGAAATAGGGTGCAGAATCCATAGTCCAATAGATTCCAGAAAAACAATTTCCAACCACAGAAGAGAGTCTAAAAGTAACAGAAAAACCTAAAAGCTAACAAATTCTCACCCCACTTTGGGCGCCATAAATGTAGACAATCCTATAGTAATAGCTACAGGCCTTGACCAAGGGATTTTTGTTAAAACTGGAGAGAAAAAACCCCAGTCCCTTTGAGAAAATACAAGGTGAGATTTATTTGCTACAGAAAATTAGACACTATTACTATACCCCTTCCAAAACACTTCTTGACTGCTTAACAAGTCAAGACAGTAGCCAATAGCAGACCACTGAGAACCAAAGAACCATAAACCTGAAATGCAGAAAGATCCACACCTGAAAAACCAAAACAGTGTGCACTTGTTTCACAGAAAACATCAATAATACTTGATGCAGTTTTCAAAGCTACACCAGAGAAACCAGTTTCCAAAGTTGAGTTAAATGAAGAGTCAACTTTGCAACAAACGCAGCCAATTGTGGCCAAAAAAAACAGTGAAAACTGAGTAAGAAACAATGATATCACCTCCGGATGGTTGTATGATCATTAAAGTTGCCCCAAACTGTCTTATTCTGTATGTACACACAGACCACCATCTAAAAATTCCATGCACAGAAACAAATTTGGCGCTTTTGGCAGCCAAGTTCAATAAGAACCCTCTAGAAGTGCTCCCCAGCCTTCTATAACCAAGGTGGGCAGCCCACCTAGAAGCGGCCAGGCTTCCCCAAAGCCAGAAAACCAACAAAAACCTCCAATAAAGCCCTAAATACCTATAAAATCTACCACGACTACTAAAACCCTTAAAACACAAAATTAAGCTATGAAAACATTGGGACATAAATTATATAGCCAAATCAGCTCTACTTAATGGTACTAAGCACTTAACCCTAAGACTTAAGGTTAGCCCATAAAACAAGAAAAACAAAATTAAACAACTATCATTTAGAAATGAAAAATGAGCAAATGACCCCTTAAACTTAGAATATAAAAAATGACACAAAGACATAAAATATAGAGAAAAACCAGGTCTATCCAATGGTAGTACCCAAATACCCATAGTCCCAATATTCACTGAATAATACCAGAAAATCACCCAATTATTTAACCAATGTCAATTAAGACATACCAAAACACCGCCAAACAGCCCAACAAAGGCCTCTGCCAATTTCGGAAAACCACATTTTTACTTTTCAATTCTAAAAAAGAATATTAGTCTTTGAAGGTCAGTGGGCCTGTTCTGAAGTGGAGTTCCAGTCAAGCATAGTCGGTGTGGCATTCCACATCTGGCTATGCCACTTAGGTTTATTATTGAAAATTAGTAACAATTTTCTGGATTATAAGGCTGGATATTTGTAATTTTGGAAGGTGATTATTATCATTGGATTTCCCAGATTTTTCTCTATCTTTTATGTCTTTATGGTTTTTTATCATATTTTACTGTTTTCTTAGTGTTTTACTTGATTTAGTGACTTATAGTATTATTGGTGGATATGGTGTGCTGATGGAATGGCCACTGAGCTCCAGTACTCTGGTGCACTCTGGTGCGCTCTGGTGCGCTCCAGTTTGCTCCAGTTTGCTCCAGTGACTTTCCAGTGCAAAAGCAAAGTGTACTGGAAAAATTCTGTCATTGTGGCCAAGTTTGTTCATGGTCGCAATATTATCTCACTATGGCAAATTTAGCTCACTCTGGCAAAATTACCTCATTATGGCAAAAAGAGCTCATTGTGGAAAAATTTGCTCACAGTGGGAAAGTCTGGTCACTGGGTTAAAGTTTGGTCACTGGGCCAAAGTTTTGTCATTGTGCCAAAGTTTGGACCCTGTACCAAAGTTTGGTGACTGTGGAAAAGTTTGGCTATTGTGGCAAAATTTATTTAGAATTTATTATACTTATTATAACAATAGTTTATTGTAGATCCTATGCATGTAGGGTATTTTTGGAAAGGTCAGGAGTAGGAGAATCAGATACAAAGGGTGTAATCTTAGTCTTCTACATGTTTTTGTCTTTTTAGTTTTGATAAGAAGGGTCTTTATTATAATTAACAACCACATTCATATTTTTCATTTTCTCAAAATTATTTAAAAGAATTTTTAATACACTTATAACATTTATATTTTTCATACAACTTTTGAAATACAACACAACAATATTATTTTCATCACATATAGGGTATCTTTGGAAAGGTCTCAACCTCAGGGACTTGTTTTTATTGTCATCTTATTAAAACTAAAAATCTTATAAAAACAAAAAAGTCTTTCTTTACAGATCTTTCACTTGTACACCTTAATTGTTGTAATCAGTATTTCCTTCTCAACAGCTGCTATTTTCTAAATCTCAATAAGCGTTTATTTAAATCAGAGTTTCATATATATATTTCCATCAATTCAAGTAGACAAGAGAGCTTAGTTATTTGAACGACCCTTATTTTACTCAGAAGGACAGGGTTTTCTTTGGTTTATCCAACTCCTTCAGACTCTGCTTACAGCAAGGCAACTCTAAGAGTCTACCTACATCAGTTTTAGGATTCCAAGTCAAATATTGTTTGAGCCCTCTTTGAGTAAGGATTTTTAATGTAACTAAAAGAATATTTATAAAAATTTATTATAAAAATTAAGGTTTAAGTTTTAGATATAGAAATGGGCACTAACTGAGCTTCATCTAAAACAACTTTATACCAAAAGAGCTTTTGAGTCAACAGTATCTTGTTTTGGCTTTGATTTTTTGACATTGTTTGGCTGGATTTTTCATAGGTCGTTAAAAAAATAGGAGTGTCCTGTATCTTGTTGATGTTAATGTTTTGAAAATCCTTCCCATAAAGAACCTTGAAAGGAAGTGCATTATCTTCAAAGTGCACACTTATTTCATTGATCCAATTTGATAGTTCTGTCAGTGGGCATATACTCAGTGTGGCTGAACTCCAATTAATACCTTCTTGATTTTCTGAGACCTGGAATTTTCTTGCTTCACTTTAAGTTTCACTTTTAAGAGAAAGAGTTGATAGTTTATTTCCCAAACCCATATCAACAGCAAGTAATGACCTGTTTCCTTCAGGGGTTAATTTATTGTTAGGAAACTGATCTTTATAGTCATCGAATCCAGCTCTAATCCAATGGTTTTCCTGGTGCCTACACATGATATCCAACTTTTCCTTTAACATTTGTCCATTTTCAATCATAAAATTTATTGCTTGAAGTTGATGTGTTTTGAGAGCTGTTTTTATTCCTCAGATAAGTTGATCAGATTTCTAATGTTGAGTACTCTGAGATATTTAGAAAGAGCCTTCAAAAATTACTTCCAGGATATTAAAAAAGATAGTAGAGTCATATTTAAGGATCAGAAATAAATCAATTTGAGCAGAAGAAAATTCTTCTTCAGAAAGACTGATTAGTGTACTTGGAGAAAAGAGTCATCCCCAAAGTTGATACTGATTATAAAAAACTTGAAACAAGAATGAAAATATAATGTCTTCATAGGATTCAAGGCACTACTTTTGTTTAAATGGAGAGATCCAGACCCAATGTCACCCAAAAGTGGTCCAATGTTCTGACTCTGCACTTGAGAAAGATTACCAAAAAGGGTTGGTTTTCTTTCTTCAAATAGTCCAAAAATATGAATATTCAAATGGCCTTGCTGTAAAATTGTGGGGGTTGGTGTGTTTTGAAATCTTGAAAATACATTCATATAAATTTGATCAATTGTTATTGTGAACTTTCCAACACATCTGAGACTTGAAATCTCAAATTAAGAATGGTATCTGGAGATAGTGGTGGTTAAAAGATGAATTGAAGCAAAAAATGAATAATCAGTTTTGAATAAAACAACAAAATAAATTTTTAGAATCTGCTACACTAAGTTCATAATTTTTCTCACATGTATTATTATTATCTTTTTAAAAAATATTGGAAGTAAACCAAAGATAACTGAAATGAATAATATGGCTTAAAAAATATTGAGCCTATAGAGTAAATTTGGGTTTGTGGAAGAAGGAAAATTTTCTTAATAAAAATGTGCTTTATTGTTACATTATAATTACAAAATAAAATAATTTCACTCTTATTACACTTATTTATGTTTCTGTCTAATAGTAAAATGCTTTTGATGGCAGTTCAAAATCTAAATTGAAACTACTACCTAGAACAATGTCTTGATACTAACATACTTTTTGTAAGTCTTTGGACAGACACTTATGTTGATCTTGATAATATTAAAATTTATTGGAATTGTATGTTTTATAAAATATCTATATAGTCTAATGTAATAATTGAGATACTACAGTTTAACCTTCTGTTACCAACTTGGCAAGAAAATATCTGTAGATATTTTTAGGCCAAATATCAAACTTTGTTTTCAACAAGATGGGAAAGTGAATATTATGATATTTTAAGTGATATTTTCAAGATTTTCTCAATCTGTGATCAACTGAAGATGAAAGTAATCACCAAGCTGTAAGAGCCCTTTGATTGATTTGGATTGAACCTAGGTCTAACTGGTAACCAAATCCTTGTCCAATTGATTTAAATCTGGTTTAACAATGAATTCCCAACAGCTTTCAAACAGCTTTCCAGCCACTTCACAACATTTTTAAATGAGGGGTATTTCTACCAATACCCCCCCCAAATTTTCTGTGGTGTATGTATCAATTTTATGGTGCTAGAGCTTCATCTGTTTAAGCCATTCATAAGAAAATTAATCCACAACCAGTTTTCTTTCCATATTTCAATTCTGAGGAATGTTATAAGGATTTGAAGATCAGTTTTCTAGTTCTGAAGTGGTGTCCCTGTAAAGCATAGTCAATACTCAGCCTCCAGGTCTGATATATTCTGATTCTTCTGCAACTGGGGATTCACGATTAAACTTTTAAATTATATTAAACATTTCATCAGCTTTTATAATATTATTTTCAAAAACTTTAGTAATTCAAATGAATTCTTACTGAGCCTCATCTAAAACTATTCTCTACCAAATGAGTTTATGAGTTACTGGAAGAATAGGTTGAGGAGTTTCTTTGAAGAAGATGCACTTGCTGTTTCATAGGTAGTCAAAACTACTAGTGGATTCTGAAGCTCCTCAAAATCAATTTTCTTTGAATCCTTCCCATAAAGAACCTTGAAAGGTAGTGCATTATCTTCAAAGGGAGTTCTTATTTCGCTGACCCAGTTTTATAGTGTTACAAGTGGGGAAATTATGAGAGTCGCTGATGTCCTAACCTTCTCTTCTCCACCACCCAAGAGTTGGAACTGTCTGGCTTCACTTAGAGTTGCAGTAATTAGGCCAAGAATAGAAAGGGTCTTTCCCAAGCCCATATCATCAGCTAGAATTGAACCAATTCCTGCAGAGGATAATTCTTTTTCAGGAAATTTGTCTTAATACTTATTAAAACCTACTCTCAGCCAGCTGTTTTCCCCATGCATCCACAGATTTTCTAAATTTTCTGATAAGTTATTTTAATTTTCTATCATAAAATTGATAGCTTGAATCTCATGTGCTTTCAGAGTTGTTTTGATACCACGTTGTAGGTAGACTCTTACAGTCGCCTTGCTGTAAGCAGAATCAGAAGGAGTTGGATAAACCAAAGAAAACCCTGTCCTTCTAAGTAAAATAAGGGTTGTTCAAATAACTAAGCTCTCTAGTCTACTGAATTGATTGAAATATATATATGAGACTCTGATTTATATAAACGCTTATTGAGATTTAGAAAATAGCAGCTGTGAAAAAAGAAATACTGATGACAACAATTAAGGTGTACCAGTGAAAGATCTGAAAAGACAGACTCATATGTTTTTATAAAGATTTTATTTTAAATGTGTTTACAATAAAAACAATTCCCTGAGATGGAGACCTTTCCAATGATACCCTATATGTGATGAAGATATAATTGTTGTTTGTTTTTGAAAAGTGTTATGAAAAATATAAATGTTTTTAGGGTATTTTAATTTAATTTAATTTTGTTGAGAAATGAAAAATATGAATGTGGTTGTTAATTATCTTCAAAAAAGACCCTTATTATCAAAAATAAAAAGACAAAAACATCTAGAAGACTAAGATTCCCCCCTTTCTATCTGATTCTCCTACTCCTGACCTTTCCAAAAATACCCTACATGCATAGGATCTACAAAAAACTATTGATCTAACAAGCATAATAAATTCTAACCAAATTTTTACACAGTCACCAAACATTGGTACAGTGTCCAAACTTTGGTACAGTGACCAAACTTTGGCACAGTGACCAGACTTTCCAATTGTGATGAAATTTTTCCATAATGAGCTAATTTTGCCACAGTGAGATAATTTTGCCACCATGACCAAACTTGGCCACAATGACAGAGTTTTTCCAGTACACTTTTCTTTTGCACCGGAATATCACTGGAGCAAACCAGAGCAAACTGGAGTGCACCAGAGCACTGGAGCTCAGTGGCCATTCCTTCAGCACACCATATCCACCAATAATACTATAAGTCACTTAATCAAGTAAAACACTAAGAAAACAGTAAAATATGAAAAAAACCATCAAGACATAAAAGATAGAGAAAAATCTGGGCTATCCAATGATAATAATCACCTTCCAAAATTCCAATATGTCCATTTCTAAATCCATAAAACCATCAAATCACAAGAGAAATACCATCATATAACCATTCTGAAATTCCACAAAACATCCCAAAAATATCCATAATAGCCAAATTAACACCTGGTAACACCAAAATTTCCTTTCAGCCAATACTAAATCAAATATTTACCTAAGTGACATATGCAGATGTGGAATGCCACAACATATAGACAGATTTTCCATTTGATTATCCCTTTTTCAAGAAATTTCAGAATTTGTGTTAATACAAGAATGAGGAATATTGAAGAAGACGGTTGGATTGTAGTGTGGAATCAGTGTCAAATCAATTTGAGAATTTTTATCTTTCAACATTGGAAGAGGCCTTTGATGGTCTGTTCGGCTCTGTTTTGGTATGTCTTATGTGACATTGGTTAAAGTAATTGGGTGTTTTTCCGGTTATATTTGGTGAATATTGGGTCTAGGGGTATTTGGGTACTACAATTGGAAAGCCCCGGTTTCTCTCTATATTTTAGGTCTTGTTGTCATTTTTCATATTCTAAGTTTTAAGGGGTCATTTGCTCACTTTTAATTTCCAAAAGATAGCTGTTTAATTTTGTTTTTTGTGTTTTATGAGCTAACCTTAAGTCTTAGGGTTAACGGCTTAGTACCATTAAGTAGAGATAATTTGGCTCATTATTTTTTTTAAAAAACTTTGTCATAGTTTAATTTTGTGTTTTAAGTGTATTAGTAGTTGTGGTGGATTTTTCTAAGTATTTTTGGCTTTATTGGAGGTTTTTAGTGGTTTTCTGGCTTCAGGGAGGTCTGGCCGCTTCTAGGCGGGATGCCCACTATGGCAGACTAAAGCTTATTACACCACTCAAATTTGAAATTGAATTATCATGGGGAATTTTAAGATGGATATTTTTAATAAATAAAAGGGTTTAAAATAAATTATTATGAAGTAAAATATGTATAAAACTGATTGGAAGGAAAATGTATGCTGCAAAAAAATTCATTTTACAGAGAAGAATTATTTTTACGGTCTGAAAATTAGTGAATTAGAAAGTCCTGATGCTTAAGAAACTTTGGGAATTTTCCATAAAATTTTATTAACTTTATTTTATTTTTAATTGATTTTCAAAAGTTTTACAAAAATATTTAAGTTTTTCTAAATTTACTTAACATTGATGATTTATTACAATATAAATAGGGTTGCGCAGACTACAAAAAAGAGTTGGGAATGTTAAGTAGAAGTATTTCTATCATTTTGAATTCTTCTAGATTTTTTATTAAGGTTTTAAGGCTCTAATTAAGTCCAGTGGTCTGGACAAGCTCCAGAAGAGCTCCAGATGAGCTCCGGCTATGCTCCAAAAGGGAAAGTTGGGCACGTGACTAGGTATACTTAAGCACACCTCAGACTCGAAATTGGAGGGGACATACAGGAGATAGAACATATATTTAACAACCACAATCATATTTTTCATTTTTCAACATTATTAAAATAAAATTTTAATACCCTTTTAACGTTTATATTTTTCATACCACATTTGAAATACAACACAAAAATATTATTTTCATCACATAAGGGGTATCTTTGGAAAGGTCTCAACCTCAGGGACTTGTTTTTTTATTTTTATATTATTAAAAATAAAATCTTTATAAAAAATTAAAGTTTTTCTTTACAGATCTTTCACTGGTACACCTTAATTGTTGTAATCAGTATTTATTTCTCAACAGCTGTATTTCCAAATCTCAATAAGCATTTAAAAAATCAGAGTTTTATATTTTTTAATTAACTCAAGTAGACTAGCTAGCTTAGTTATTTGTATAACCCTTATTTATTTAGAAGGACAGGGTTTTCTTCAGTTTATCCAACTCCTTTGGATTCTGCTTACAGAAAGGCAACTGTAAGATTCTTTCTATATAGGTGGCTCTCAACATAGTGTTTGAAATATCTAGCTTTTTCTAGGACTTTCTTAGCCTGCAAGAGGCTTATTCTTTGTAACTCTTATTGAATTTTTTATCCTAGCCTGCAAGAGGCTTATTTATTTTTAATGGTTTAAATGCTTTTCTTACTTTATTGGGATGTCTTCTGCTGCTGCTTCTGGTTCTTCCCTTCCTCTTACTCCTTCTGTCAGGATCTTTTCTTGGGATGGCCAAATGTTTAATGGGAAGGAGGTTAAATGGTTTATTAGCAGGCATGAAGCTGCTTCTGCTGTTGATGGTGCTTTTCATGTGGACATGGTAATGCAGATTAGGTTTTTTATTTCTGATAGGGAGTTTAAAAAAGAGGTCATTTCTATGCAGGCTTTTAAGGACAAGGATCATGTGAAGTTGTCAAAGGCTATGGTTGATAGATGGGGTGTTAGATTTACTATTTTTTGACCTAAATAAAATTGTTGGTGATTGGCAGGAAACGGGTGGAGTTTCTTCTATGGCTTATTTTTAAAACTTATGTGCTCAATTTGATGAAGTGCTTGAATATCTGGTTCTTGTGGACAAATTGGTTCATGAAAACCAGGACAAAGATCTTTTCTGGTCAGCTTGTAGTAGGGATATTTGAACGGACGTCTTGAAGGATCTTTAAAGAAAGGATTTAATGAAGGAACTACCCGATGGAAAACAAAAACTTCCAGAATTTTAGGTTATTAAGGAGAACTTTTAAGCCCATCTTAAATTAATGGTGTTGGACAAGTATCAGGAGTCATGTACTCAATATTTCATCAAGGTTAGTGAAGTTTTGGCAGAAAATAACAATATTATGGTTAAATCTCAAGAGGACAAGAAGGCTCAAATGGGACTACCGGTGAAAAAGGTTGAGGGTACTTTGGAGGACATGATGGTTGATCACTTGGCTGATTTAACTAAAAAATTAAAAATATTTGTCCAAGAGACTCAGAAGGCCAATAAGGCCCCAATTGCTTCTTCATCGACGTCAACATCTTATCAATCTAGAGGATATGAACATTGAAAATATAATGGCAATGGAAATGGAAACTGCTTTTTAGGAAATGGTAGGAATGGTAATGGTTATAGAGGTGGCTATCATGAGCCAAAGGTGTGCTCCTATTGTAATAGGAGGGGCACAGAGCTGGAGTAAGTTTTAATCTGGATAAATACTTGGATGCTGGTAGAGTTTTATTTGATGGAAAGGTTTATAAATACCCTAATGGATCTTTCATCAAGCCCAGAAATGGACAAGAGCCTTCTGATTTAGTTAAAAGGAATATGGCAACTGAAAGAAGAGCCCGGTTTAATGAGGTGAAGGATGATGATGATAATACCAAGGGTGGAAAAAATGGTGATGGTAGAAGTGGTGGGAAATCTGACAAGGGTCAAGAGAAAGAGGTCAGTAAGTCCACATTTTCAACTTCTTTTGGTGGTTTGGAGCTGGTAATGGTTGCTAGAGTGGAGGGTAACTGTATGGCAGGCAAATATGATGTCAATGCTCCTAAAAGAGCAGCTGCTACTAAAGCTATAAGTAGCATTCAGAGCCAACTAAAGGCTAAACCTGGCAAGGCAATTAATAAGTTGAGACCTTATTCTAAGGAAGAAATTTCTAGAAGGCAGAAGGGGATGGCTGATATGGGGCCTCCTAGTTATGGCAAATTTGATTTAAATGGTGAGCCTATGAAAGATGATGATTTAGATTCTGAGGAGGACAAACCTTTGGTGTCACTACCCAGACCAAGTTTTAGCAGTCCCATCCTAATGGAGGGAGTAAGAAGGACTAGCAATGGATTGGGATTAGTGAAAGAAGCTGGTGATAGAGCTAGGGTTCTTAGTAGTAAAGATGTTATTATGGGGGGTGAAGATGGCAATGTGGGTCCTCAAGAGGTTCCCATGGCCAAGATTGTTAAATCAAAAGTCCAGTTAAAGTGGCCAATAGTATCTGGTCAAGAAAATGTGATGGACAATGTTTTGAATAGGGTGAATCAACTTCAGAATCCTTTATCTTTGGGGGAGCTTTTAACTATTAGTCTGGCACTTGCAGAGAAGCAAAAGAAGCATCTGACAAGGCAACAGGTTTCCTCTGGAGAGGTGGAATATATTTGTGAAAATGATGAAAAGTTTGGGGAGGATGTTGAAAAAATTTTTTCTTCTCCCCTGGGTTACCTGGTGGTGACTTTTAATGGTAAAGAAGTGAGACCTTGGTCAATTCAGGGTCTCAAATTAATTTTATTTCTTTAGAGAAAGCAACAATTATAGGCTTGCCAATTAAAACTGGTACTGGGGGAAACCTCAGAGGTATTGGAGGGCATGCAAAAGAGCTTATGGGTACAGCTTAGCATGCTAAATTTATATTGGTGGATCTATTAGTAAGGTTCACTTTTATGTAGCCAGAAGGGCAGCTAAAACTGTTCTTGGTGGTCCTTTTTTGATGGATTTTGAGGCCAGGATTGGATATCAGTCTGGCATGGTTATTAGTTTTGAGATTACTGGAGAAGATATCAGGAGGCTACATATGCAGTTGGCACCTCCTGGAGATGAAGGTTGGAAGACATGTCCAGGGATCACTACTCTGTTTCAGTGTTGTACTTGCAAAAAAGAAGTGGTGCATCAAACAGATGGCTTCTGGTGAATTGTGTTTAGAGGGGATTATGGAGACCCTCATTTTTTGGGGTAGCAGGGGCTGATCGCTCTAATATTGCATTCTCTCCCCAGGATGAGATTCCAGATTTCAATAGTTCAGCTCACTTGGAGATAATTAAAGTGGATTCTCAATTATTTTCTGTTAATAATATGTTAAATTTTTATTATATCTTCAAATTTTAGGTCTGTCTCACTTCTCTGTCAAGTTTTTTGGTCACATTCAAGAATGGATCAAGAGGGAAGATGGGAAATATTATGTTGAATAAAAATTGGGATGGATTATTTTCTGACCTCCAGAAAGAGGGTAAACTGCAATTATTTCATAAAAATTCTATAAAAAATGTTAGTATAATCAAAACACAAAAAAATAATTTTTGTGATAATTAAATTCCCGTTCTCCAGCAAGAGGATAAACTTCCAACTTTTTTTACTGGTGATTTTATGGTGGATAATGGAATTAAAGGTGTTGGAAAAATTGTTGATAAACTAGATGATGGAAAAGAGAAAAGGGTTAAATTTAAAAATAAAACAAAATATTTTTCTACTTATATTGATTCTGAAGATGAAGTGAATTCCTTTGATGAAATTTCCATTGGCAATACAAAAATAAATATTTCACCTCAACTTTATTTAGATGTGGAAGCAGAAAAATATAAGAAGGTAGAAAATAAAATCCGGCCAATAAATGAACCGCTGGCAGCTGAATTAAATCCACCTTTGAGAAGACCAAGGCTATCAAAAGATCCTTATGAATGTCCCTTGGTGAAGAATAAACCTGAATTATCTGAAACATTAAGAATCAATGTTGATAGATTAGGTGTTGTAAATTTTGGACCTGATGGTTGGTTGTCTGGAGAAGAGAAGAAGTTGTTGTTGGGCGTGATGGTCAAGCGAGAGAATGCCATTGCTTTTGTAGAAGAGGAGAGGGGTAATTTAAAGCATTCTTATGGGGATCCTTACAAGATTCCTGTGGTATATCATGAACCATGGAAGAAAAAACCAATCCCAATTTGGGCTGCATTAAAAGAAGCTAATATTGAAGTTGACAGAGAACGTATTTGCACTGGACTGTATGAGAAATAATCATCAAGTTATTCTAGTCCAGTATTTTGTATCAAGAGACAGAATGGAAAACATAATGTAGTTCATGATCTCAGGGAATTAATAAGGTTACAATAAAGGATTCTGGGATACCACCTAGTGCTGAGGAGTTTGTGGAAGTATTTTCTGGGAGAGTGTGTTATGGTTTAGGAGATATTAGGGGGGGATATGATGAGAAAGAGTTTCATCCTGACTCTAGGCCTCTCATTAATTTTGATACGCCGCTAGGACGATTAAAATTGACAAGATTACCTCAAGGAGCAACAAATTCAGTTGTCATTTATCAAGCTCAGATTTCTTAGATTCTTCAAGATTAAATTCCTCAATATTCTGGAATCTTTATTGACAATGGAGGAATTAAAGGACCTTCAGCAGATTACAATAATGAAGTGTTATAGGAGAATCCAGGGATACAAAAATTCATCTGGGAGTATGCAATCACTTTATAGAGGATCTTTTTTAGAATTGAAGAAGAATCTGGTTTAACTATTTCGGGCTCAAAATTTACATGTTGTGTGCCAGCTTTAGAGATCTTATGTCATGTGATATGTAGTGAGGGTAGGATTATTTCCAAGAAGAAAGTAAATAAAATTCAGTCCTAGCCAAGACCCAAGAATACAACAAAAGTCAGATGGTTTTTAGGTGTATGTGTTTATTTTTGAATGTTTATCAAGGACTTTTTTTCATTGGCAGATGCTTTGAGAAGGTTGACAAGAAAGGATGAAGAGTGTGAAAGGACCTTTGAGAGATTGAAGAAGGTTGTGGGGAAGAATTTAGTCCTGCACAAGTTAGATTATGGAAAAGATGCTGGTAGTATTTTTTTAGCAGTTAACTCAAGTCAGGTTTCTACTAGGGAAGTTTTGTCTCAAGTGGATAAAGCTGGTTACATTAGGCCAGTTAGTTATGAATCTGTAGTATTCACCAAAGTCAAATCAAGATATTCTCAGCTGAAATAGGAACTATGTGGAGTGGCAATAATTTTAAAGAAACTTCAAAATTTCTTGTGGGGCCAACACTTCAAATTGCAAGTGGATGAAAAATCTTTAATTCATATGATTAATTCCCCAAGTTTACCAAATGCACCAAGTAGCATTCATTCAACATTTTTCTTTTTACTTAGTTCATAAGCCTGGAAAAAATTTTACTATACCAGATGTTTTGTCAAGAAGACCACCCACTGAAGATGATTCAGACTCAGAAGAGTTTGATGAAGATATACCTATGATTAAATCTAGCACTAAAGGATCTGAAGACTTTCCATACCTCCCCCATGAGATTAAACTGGAAGGACTATTGTGTGTGGATAATTATGGTGATGACCTCCACCAAGAGGATAAACTGGAAAATTATTTTTGTGGATAAAATTTAGGAAATCGGTGAAGATAAATTTTGGTAAAAAAGAGGTAGAAGAAGATGTTGTGTGTATAGATGAAGATGGAGAGGTAGTTTAGGATTGTAGTAGGTTAAGGAATGGTGTACATGTTGGAGAATTAGAGAATTTGGTTAAAAAGAGGATGGAAAAATCTATATGTATAAAGGGTGAAGAAGAGAAAGAGGTATTTTTTAATTTGATTTCTAAGAGGTCAAATGGTTTATAAGAAGAATATCAACATATTTTGATCAAGAATCAAATTTGTGGTTAACATCTATTGACTAACTCATGTGCAGGTATTATTGGTGATAGAGAAGTGCCCATTGATATTATATTAATCAATTTTCAAGATGAATTCTGAGGTAAGACTGGTTTTTATTTGTTGTTGGTCAAATATCTATTGACTTTAGAGAGGCCAGAATATTGTGAAGACAATCAATGGGTGGCTATGAAAAGGAAGTCATCTACATTTCACATGTCTGGTCAAAGATTAATGAAAAGGATGTATCCAAATTCTCAAGTTGTTTTATCTAAAAAGAAAGGGCAAGATTTATTATTGAAATCACTGCATGAAGATCTTGGGCATAGAGGCATTGGAGAAACGTTGAGAAGAATTTCTGATCAATTTTGGTGGCCTGGCATAAAGATGGCTGTTAAACAGTGGGTTCAGTCATGTGAAGAATGTCAAAGAAGAAGTTATTTAAGGCCTAAAGAACCTGGACACACTACCTGAGAAAATACTCTCTTTGGATGGGTTAGTATGGATGCCATTCATATTAAGGTGGGATGGTTTAAATATTTAATTTTAGGCAGAGATGATTTATCTGGTTAGGTAGAGGCAGCACCTCTTATTAATTTGACTGCCAAAAATGTGGCAGAATTTATTTTGAAAAATTGGGTGTATTGATATGGAGTTACAAAATTGGTAATGGTAGATGGAGGTCCTGAGTTTGGGAAAGAATTTAGAGAAGCTATACCAAAAGTTGAATCAAAGGTTAGAGTAGCAAACCCTTATTAGCCTGAAGCTGAAGGTATGGTTGAAAGAGTGCATCAAGTTATTAAGGATGCTTTAGTCAAAATGTGTGGGACAAGTGCTGAAAAGTGGAGGAACTATTTACCTTTAGTTTTATTTGCTAATCAAATTATTTCCAAAAGGACAACCAGATTTTCACCCTATGAACTTGTTTTTGGACAGAAAGCAGTTTATTAGTTGATTTAGAATCTGAATCATATCTTTGATTTGACTGGGACACAATCAAGACTACTGAAGAGTTATTATGTGCAAGAATGATGCAGCTAGAAAAGAAAGAAGAGTACTTAGAAAAGGCATATTTGCGGATGATGAAAATCCAAAATAAGTCAGTAAGATATTGGGATGAGCGGTTGGCACATCAACTTAGAAAACCTTTGAAAACTGGAGATATGGTTTTGGTGTATAATAGGAGTTTGGAGAGCCAATGGGGAAAGATGTTTTCAGATAGGTGGAATGGACTGTATAAAGTCAAGGAACAAGTATCCGGCTGTTCATATATTTTAGAAGAACTGGATGGCACAGAGTTGAAAAAGAGGGTAGCGGCAAATCAAGTCAAGCAGTTTTATCCTAGGGGCACTAAGAGTGCTGAAGTTTTGCACTGAAATGAGGATAAACTAAACAAATCAAAATCAAAAATTATGAAGTTTTACTCCAAAATGAGGATAAAATAAACAAATAAAAATCAAAAAGTATGAAGTTTACTCTGAAATGAGGATAAACTAAAAGAATAAAAATCAAACAATTATGAAGTTTTACTTTGAAATGAGAATAAACTAAACAAATAAAAATTGAAAAATTATGAAGTTTTACTCCAAAATTAGGATAGACTAAACAAGTAAATCATTCATTATCAAGTTTAACTCTGGAATGAGGATAAACTATTTTCTTATTAAAAATCACCACAGAAAAAATGGGGGGGTATTGCTAGCAATACCCCTTGCTTGAACTCCGTTGAGCCACAAATCTATGCTTGAATTATGCACACATCATCACCATGTAGGAAATTGTTTGGCCTTACATTTAGTCAGAGATTTGTCACAAATTGAGCTCGAGATGAACCTACATTGATCACCGTTTGATCTTGTAAAATCCTAATTTGATCATCAGTTGAACTCCCTTTGATCTCACTTTGATCTAACATAAGCTTTTGCATATCCAATATGTCAACTATTCACTTTCAAAAAGATTTGTAATGAATTTCACATGGAATATTAGAAACGAAACCAGTAATTTTGAGTAAATGTCTCATCAACATGATTAATCTACAACAAAATACCATCAAAATTCAATTTGATTACTGAAAACTTTTGGTAAAATGACTAATAGATATTTAAATTGGAAAATAATATTCCATTTCTCAATTTCAAATTCAAAATATAAATCCTCGTTTGAAATGTGAATTTTGTAGATTCCTTGCCTTCCTATATTATGAGTAATATTTGAGGTATTTTACACCTTTGTAAATATGGTGTTGTGCTGCTAGAAATTATCTCTGTTTCAATTCAACTTTATTGAAGCTTGATTCCAGAATGATACATATTTTATAACTATTTTGAGAAAAAAGTGACTAGTAATGAATTTAGCCTTTTATCTGTCCTTTATTAAACCTCACTTAATCCTACTTAAATCCAAATTGACCCACAAAAACCTTATTTGGGATATTTTTTAGCCCAGGATGATTCAAGATTGGAGCAAAATATTATTTTAAATATCCAATATGCCTATTGATTAAATTTCTTCAAGCTTACTTTAAATTCACATTAACATTAACTTTCACAGGAAATATTAAACACAAATCTTGAAAATATAGTATTTAAAATCATAATAAATATAATATAATATGCTTACAACAAAATTTTCTTTCTGGATTAATTAAAACAAAAAATTGTTCATTTGTGAAAATAGAAAAAATACTATCCATCCTGAATTTAGAATTCATTTTTAAAAATTTAATGCCCCCTCACTTTCAAGTTTATCATGTATTTCGAAAATTATATTTTTAATAATTTTGTGAATAGTACACCTGAGATATAAACTTGGGGATATCAAAAAAAAACATCAGCAAATTGAAATGTTTTTTATTGTTATGAATGGAAATAATGATTGAAAAACACCATTAGAGCAAGTTTGATTTTGAATAATAGGCATACTTTCTCATGTAAATTTCAATAAAAATAATTTTTATTCTTACATAAGTTGCGGTGGATACATTTGAGCTCAAAAAGAATTAAAATTGACAAAATAAGACTTCTATAATTCATATTCAAAAATGAAATCACCCTTCATTATCTACCTGTAAACTATTTTAAATTGAATAATTTCAAAGTCAGTATATACTGATGTTATTTTTTCTTCTAAAAAATTTATTATATAGATTAATAGTCATAAACAGTTGACATAGATGTTAAATTTATATAAGCAATCTTTAATTCATAAAATGATAAAACTATCTTTTATGTAAAAAGTGATGAAGGAAAAAAATATTATTAAATTTTAGATGCACTATCAATAAAATTGAAGATAGAGCATATCAAAAGTTTAAACTTAATTTCAATTTTGATATCATCATTTTATTTTATTTTACTTGAGTAGAAAACAGATTTTAAATCTCAATATAATCTTAAATCCCATTAGTTTGTAGATTTCAACATTTGAAACTATGAAATAAATATTTATGAAAGAATTTTACAATATTTGCCCTTCTAAAAACTCATAAATCCAACTTCAAATCTTCTAACCTTCACAAGTAACCACAATGCATTCTGAAAATACTCTATATTTAAATAATTAAAGGTAAATAAAATTATGTTTTTATTCTTTATTTCAATTTTTAAAAAATAATATATATATATATATAATTTCTTAAAAAGTCTAAGAGGGAACTTAATAGTGGTTTTGGCATTAGATATATAGATTCAACTTTCAAAAAATTTGTTTGGAATAAATTACAAAGACAAAAAGGATATATTTTGATGAAAGAATACTGATTTAGGTTCTCTTAAAATATTATTAACCATTTTTATGGAATATTAATCCATGGTTATCATTCTTTATGATATTATCATGGATTTTTTTCCTTTTTTAATATAATGATTTTCTATTGTGTGGTATGTAGGCTAAGATAAGTTTAAAAGATTTATTGAAGATATATATACCAGAAACAGTATAATCTGTAGATTTATTACTATAACTTACTTTTCTGATGTTTTACATCATTGATAAGTAGCTCATGCATTACACAAGTAAATAATTATAGTCTCTGGAAATAATTCCTTGTGAATTTCAAATTTTTTGTTATTCTTAAAATCATTACTCAAATAAACTAAAAATTTCTTCAAATATTGATTGAAAGAAGGATTTACAAAATCTTATTTTGTAGTTATAAAAGTTTGAGTTTTTTTTCATATTATCAAGTATAATGAACATTTGTAAATTTTAACTTGAAAACTAGTGATCATAGCAAAGTAATACTGGAAGAATCAGATAAAAAGGGTGGAATAAAGTCATAGCACAACAGGAAATGATACAAAATTGTTGATTTTTATCTCATAAAATTCAACTTATTTTTAACATATTTTACCACCTTTAGATAATGTTTAGTGGATTTTAACATTATTATAACAAGCAAACTTAACAATGTTTTGATTTTTTTAACAAAAATAAATATTGTTAGTTCATTTTTTTAAAAAATATGACTTATTTTTATGCTTTATCTACAATAGTTAGTAGTTTTTTTTTCAGAAATTACTTGTTTTGATATTCTATTTTTGAATTTTTTAAGAGACTTCATTGAATTAAAGTTTTGTAATAATTTTTCATTAAAGCATCATATTTTAAATCTAGAGAATTGGTTTTGAAATAATATATATTTTCATGTTAATTGACTCATTATTTTTGGATTGATAAATTATGTTAAAATTGGGATTGCTTATTTCTAGTGAGTGTACATCATAGTTTGTTTTCAAATCAAAGATTAATAAATGGTGAAATTTGGTAAAATTCTAAATATCTTTTAAACCTTTTTGATTTAAATAATGTTTAATGTTATGTAATCATTCTATAAGTAGAAAACAGTTAAAAACTGATAATGGTACATTGCTTTCAATTTCTAATACTAAAATTCTATTCTACTTGAAACAATGTAAACTAAAGCTTGGTATCTCATAAGAAACTCACAATTTTCAAAAATCATATTTCCAACTTTTTAAACTTGATACACATTAAAATATATTTTTAGAATAATTTCCTAATTAGTTTCAAATACTAGAAAATAATGACCTCAATTTATTTTAATACTTAAACCATTCTGATGAGTGAATTTCACAATCCTCTAAGTAACATATGGTTACCATTTATACACATATGCATGATTTCTCCTTTTGTTTAATTTTAGCTGAATCTAAAAAGTAAAATCACATGTTGAATATCATCTATAGATAAACTTCTTATATTAGAAGCTAATATTTCATATGAGAAATTTGTTATTGAGTTTGGGAAACATTAATAAGTGTTGGGTATTATAATTGAGCCATTTATTCAAGTAAATAAAAAAGGATGACCTTCTAAATATTTCATATATATATATATATATATATAATAAAAATTAATTATATAGTAGCATTTAACCATGTTTTTATACTAATGTCATATAAAAAAAGGGATTGAACTAAAACTTTCAGTAAAGAAAATAAAAATAAGATAAGTTAATATTCTTGTTTATATTCTCATATTTTTGAAATGGCTTACTTAAGGGAGAAAATTATTTGATTTTAGAGTACAAGAATTTCTAGATAAAAATCTTCACAATATAGTTTGACCCTCTCAAAAAGAAAATTCCTCAAATTTTACTATCACATTTTATATATTTGTTAAGTAATAGAAAATGGAGTTGTGTCTTTGACAATGAAGCTTTAGAAAATGAAATAAATGATTTAAATTTATAATATAATTTTTGAAACAATAAATCATGTATTCAAAAAAAATTATATATCTTACAATCAAGATAACAGTATTAATTAAGCAACTCTAACAACTTTGGAAAGAAAACAAGAAAAAAATAATTAGTAAAATGCATAAGTTATTTTTAGAATTTAAGGAAACTTAATAGCTCTACCTGTAAACTAGCCTTAAAGCAGGTTTGGATTTAACATGTGGAAATTCATACATAGTACCCTTCCATCATTAGAGCAGAATAAAATTTATGTAGTTTTATTTTTTTAATTTATAATAGTATTTTTATTTTTGGCTTTTTCATTAGTATAACTATATATTTTTTAACTTTTTTGTTTTTCATAACATAAGTTCAAAGCTGCACATCACTAATTCAAGATGAAACTCCATATAATGTATTCAATGAATGATATATTATAATGAATTTTACTAGAGACTTTTCAAAAATGGTGATTAAGAATACTTATTATAATTTTTTAAATTTTTATTATTATTCTATCTCTTGAAAGGAGATGGCCATATCTCAATTTAATTAGTTTTTCCTCAGAAAAATTTATTCTTGATCTAAATAAAATTGCATCACTATTAACTAGATGTTATTATACAATTTTAAAAATTTTTTTATCTGAACATAGTTGAAAATATGTATAAATTAAAGTGTTTCCACATAGTCTTACTATTATCCCACCATTATTTTCACATTTAGATTTCATTATAACTGTAAAATAAGTTTTTCAATAATTTTAATAATACCTTAATATTTAATAATTTAGTTACATAGTAGATTTTTTATCCTTTTTTTATATGAGGCTTATTATATAAACACTACTTTTAGATTTTATCCATTTTGATGTCTGATAATTTAAATTTTCATTTAACTACCCAAATTATATCAAAAAAAATTCAAAAGTATATTTTTTTAATGTACTCTTTTTGATAAACTTATCATTTCTTATAGGTTATTCTTCAACTATTTATTGTAATTAATTACCCACTCATTTATGGTCTGTTATTGTTGTTCATTACATACAGACAAAATAAGGATACTCTCATATTATATTGGAGTTTTAAATTAAAAAGTAAATACTAGTGGCTGGTATTAAATATGAAGTTGTTATAACTAAGTTGAACATTAATTAATTATTAAATGGCATTTTATATTACAAATTTTATTGAATGTATATAAAAATAACACTCAAGAAATATATATAAGATATATATATAACCATTGTATATCAAAAATGAAGTACTTATCAACATGGTCTTTTTAAATGATTTTCAAATTTACTTAAAGAGACATTAATATTACCAATTCAAATCTTATATCAAATACAACAATATTATTATTTCATTTTTAATTATTTTACAAAAAATTTGAGTTTCAAAGTAATTTAATTCAGTATTTAATGAATGTTTTTTAAAAATAATTTTAAAAATAGAAATAACCCCTCACAAAAAAAAATATAATTTTTTTTACTTACAATTTGCACCATATTTCTACCCTTAAAATATTTGTATTCTTCTAACAAAAATATTTTTTAAATAAATTTAAAATTTTTTTCATTATTCAATTACAAAATGTCAAATTTATAATTTATTTTACCTTACTAAAAAATTTAGTTGAAAATTTAATTTTGTATTTCCAAAAAATAAACTTAAATGTAAAAAATTAAAAAAACAAAATTATAAATATAATTATGAGAAAGAGGTAGATTAAATTTATAATATTCATATAAAAAAATTCATATATTTTATGGTGTTTGAATTTTAAATTTAATGTATTAAAAAATAATTATTAAATAACCAAGCCAAATGAAATTGGCTTGGATTTTTGGTATCACTAGCACTTATTTTTTTTCTTATATTCACATTTTAATTTTTAATTTTTTTTTTTCTACATTTCTCATTTTTTTTTATGATTTTTAATGTTTTTAAGACCGAAGTTGCTTTCAAACAACTTCGGTCTAACGTTTCTCTCACTTTCCCACCAGATTGCACCTGGTAGGGAAATTCACTTCCATTTTAGAGATTAAAGTCCCTTGCAGGGACTTTCAACACGCAATATGGGGGGCGGACTTGCTAGCAAGTCCGCAACCTTGAACCCTAATTCATATCCTTTTGAGCACACATTGAGGAAGTGATGAAACCATCATGAAGAAGTATTGAATTTACTTTGAACACACCTTGAAGCTCATGTGAACACAAATGGGGCTACAAGGGCTGGAAAGGCTGGAGAGAGGGGTGAGGAAGGGTGTATGGGGTAGCGAAAAGGTTGGGAAAGAGTTGGAAGGGAAGATTAAGGGTTCCGAGGCATTTTAAATGAAGAAAAGGGTCTGGGAGAGGTTGAGAGGGGTGAAATGGGGATCAAAAGAGGATGGCATACAATGGGGCTGGGAGGATAGCGAAAGGCATGGGAAGGGAAGACAAGCATGTGTTGATAGAATTGAAAGGGATGGAGATTGGTGCAAACAGAGTGTGAAAATAGGAGGATGAACTCTGTTCTTCGGGCGAAGAACAGAGTTCACTTCCATAAAATATTAGCTGAAACATAGTTTTCAATTCTGTAAAAACAGTTGTAAGTAATAGAAAAAGTCACTGATTTTTTTTATATGTAATCTGAAATTTTTTAATAAAATTATTGTATTTAAGAATTGCAATATTGTCAATCAATTTTTATTGATCAAATTAATTTAATAAAGTATTATTTTAATAAGCTGTTTCAAAAAATACTTTGCATTGAGTAGACTCATGGAATGATTTTTTCTGGCTTCCATTCAGTTATCCTCACACTTTCACTATGTTTTCAATATAGATCCATTGTTATTTGTGTGATACTTCAAGTGAAAGTTCAGTATTACTTCAGTCTGAGTTCCATCTGATTTCCATCTGACTTCAAGTTGCAGACTTGCTAGCAAGTCCTCCCCCTATATTGCGTGGTGTTTGGTTTCTCTGTGTGCATTGCACAGCCAGAAAAAAACTGGCTGTGAAATGCACTGCATGCAGCACATGCAACACGCATCGCTGCTGCAATTAATGCGCATTGCATGCAGCGCGCATTGCACATGCTGCGCATATCTCATGCAGCTGACTTGATATCAGCTGCATGAAATATGGTAGCGATTGTGCAACGCGAGTTACTTGCAGCAGCAACGCGCGTTGCACACTGCTTTGGACACCTCCCAGCTTAGTAAATTAGCTGGGAGGGTGGCAAACATTACAGCAAGCAATCGAAGTCGCTTTTAGCGACTTCGATTGCTTGAAAGAGACACTTCCAGCCAGGGGAAACCTGGCTGGAAGTACTAAATTGCAATGTAAGGGACCCAAGCCAATTTCAAAGGCTTGGGTCATAAATTAAGGTTTCTAAAAAGCAGCCAGTATAAATCTGGCTGCAATAAAAAGTAAATTTTTTAAATAAAATACATAAAAAAATAAAAATTTGTTCAAATAAAATATACAACACTCTTCAGCCAGTAAGAAACAGCCTTCCATTGTTACACATAGAAACAAAATCAAATGTTTCTTTCATCAACATTGGCCATGTTTCAATATTTTGAACCAAGTAAGATCAGGAAAAAGGTCACGGCAAAAAAATTGAATAATTAAAAGTCTCCCAATTTGATATGGTGCGGAGGTTCATATTTTAGAAATAGGTGGTGCACATTATAGTTTCCTTTAAAAAAATTCAAAAATGAATTAATTTTGGCGCAATGTAAAGAAAAATGTGATGAGTGTATGTTTTTTAGCTACGTGAAACATGGTAGCTAGAATTATGTGGCGTCAATTTATTTTAGATGTGAAATTTAGTGTTCCACAAATGTGCATCTGTACAACATGCAGCCAAGTAAATTCTAGCTGGAATTAGTATATGCATAGGAAAAAATGATCATGCTGTGTACAGTGCCTTGGCAACATCATTCTTGGAATTTAGATGAAGTTTATCATATGACTTGGAGAGCTGCATTTTTTTGAAAATGTGATCAGTGAAAATTCATGATATATACATCTGTTTGCCACCCAATTTATTTTTCCTTTCTCTTTCTCACTTACCTTTTTCAAAAATTATCAACCATATTTTTTCTTTATCACTTTGAATTATTGGTACTATTTTCTTGACCTTATCTGATTACCGGTAAGCAAATTTTTCTTGCTATTGCATTTCATATTGTTTTGGTTTGTTACACTTTTTTACACTTTTGACAAGTTAATCTAATGATTCTAATTCTGGATTTATTTTTATGGTATCTTTTACTGTACCCTTTCGATTCATTATAAAATAATTCTTTTTCAGTTAACTTAAAGTTTTTTTATTTGTTTGTCAATTTACTTTTCTTTATTCCTTATCAAAAATGTTCAATTTATTTATCTAACCATTTATTTTTTAAAACAGTGATTATAAAATAAACTTTATAATTAATTTTGATCAATCAGCTACAAATGGAAGAAGATTTTATAGACATGTAAGTTCATGTTTTGCTTATCATTTTTCTATATTTCTTTAATACTTTCTCAACCATTATATTATTAATATGAAAAGTAAAACATCATCTCGTACTTTCTGAAAGCATACAGGATAATGTTTTGCTTTTCATAATAATAATTAGATTGTTTGTACTTTACCTTTAATTTATTGATTTTTAAGTTGTTTCAAAGTCTCGTACTTGCTGAAAGCATACAGGACAATGCTACAATTTAAAAATTAATAATTTATTGAAGTATAGCTTTCTAAGTCAATATATTGATCAGAGCAAGATTTTTCATTTTATATATGTGGATATCATAATTCCTTAAATTTTTTAATATTACTAGTGTATTGGAGTTATACTTTCATTATATTATTAATATTAAGTGTAGAGCCAAATCTCGTACTTGCTGAATGCATACAGGATAAAGCTATACTCTTTATATGTATAATTTAATAAAGTATACCTTTGAAACGCTTTCTTAATATTTGAAATAAAGAAAACTATATAAATTTACTAATATGTAGATATGCTAACTTTTGTATTTCTAATATTGAAGATATGATAAAGTTAAAGGTATCATTGACTGATAATTGAAATTATGTTACTATTAACTGATTTTTGATTTTTTTCTATTTTAAATCAAAATTGAATTCTCTTAGGATTGAACCATCAATGAGTAACAATTTGAAAAAAAAAACGGTCAGGGAAGAACTCTAACAATAGGTGGGCGAAAGACATTGCTACTGGAATGAAACTTTTAAACGCTCTTGGAATGGATACAAACAGGAAGAAGCCACATTTCTATGCATGATCTTGTGCAAATAATATGACAGATTGCAATAATTATTACAATTTTTTTCCTCGATGTAGTATTTATAAACCAAAAGGTGTCTTAATACCTAATGTTCTTGTGCAGACTTTTGAAATTCATGAGCTCAAAGAACTAGATATGTTAGAAGCTACGGTGCAATGCATTAAGGATCTTTCTTACTGAGAACATGAAATTAAAAATAATGGTTATCATCAAAGAGCTGGTGGTTTTGGAAAAATGTTTGGTGGTGGCTTTATTTTAGATAGAAAGAAATCTTTACATATTCGTAAGTATCACTTTTTTTAATTTAAATACTGAATTTTTGAATGCTTTTCCTTGCAGATGAATACACTGATGATATTGTAAAAACGGATGAATATAAAAAACGAATGAAGAGGATTGCAATGTACTTTGAATATTTTTTTAAAAAAATATCATATGTAAAGTACAATGAGGCAACTAATCTTTGCGCAAAACTTGGTATTCCTGGATTTTCAAAAGTTTCTAGTGAAGAAGAGAGTGTACCGTTTGCTAGTAATTTAACTTGGACATCTTGAGGGAATGGTAATGGGTTCTCTAATGAGGTTCATCTCGATAAGGATGCAAGTGAGTATACTTTAGGAATATTTTTTCCTAAAGATACAGAAAAAAACACCATTCATATGAAGTATGATAAGACCCAACCACTACAAATAGGTGGAGAACTTATGTTTCCCAAAATTTGAAGTAAAATCAACTTTGAAGCAACTAATGGAATAACAGTGACATTATGGCCTGCCAATCAACTAAGGCATTTTACCTCAAGATGTCATGAAATTCCTGGCTTCACTAGGATAGGTTCTTCTATTCAAATCAGCACTAGACTTTTTCATGCTATAGAAAAGCTTAATGTTTTTGATATTGATATTTCAGAATACTTAGAAATTAAAAAAGAAATATTTAGGTTAGAATATTTGATTAGTGCTTTGAGAGTTTTTTTGAAAAGATATGACTTAATAGAGGAAGAAATAGAATCAGCAAAGTATTATTTATCTAATGTTAAGACAAATATAAAAAATCTAGATATATAAATATTAAAAATTTATATTATATATACACAACTTAATGCAAATTTAAACATGATAAATACTGGGAGTAGCTGTAACATTTTCAGTTTTGATAATTATAGTATTATCTATTTTTTTATTTGTGAAATAAAATAATTTTTTTTCATAATATTATAAGAAAATTTGATTTACTTTTGAGGAAATATATAAGTTGTGAAATCTTTAAATGTCATTTTTATTAAATTGGTAGCAAAGGTTCTAAAATAAAAAAAACTATAATAAAGAATTTGAAATATATTAGCCATAAAAATGTGCTTTTAATGCTACCAAATTAACTGTATAGTATTTTAGGTCAAACAGGCTTATTAATAAAAAAGTTAATAATAAATAGTTGAAGAAAGAATTTTGAATCAATAATAGATTAAATTGTATTTTTTTAAGAATGTACTCATTTAATTATTTAAATTGTTCTACTTCTGATTAAAAATGTTACAATCAACGAAAATATTTGTAATAATTAATAGATTATATAATATTAAAGGTAAAGTAACAAAACTAGAGCAGTTATCATATTTTTATATAAACAATAAAATATTTAAGAATTTAATACAAGTATTTGAAATCATATAAGTAGATTTTAAAATCTTTGTTATTGCTGGACTTACAATAATTTTTTTTAATAATTAATTTAGAAAATCATGTCAAAGGTTACTTAATAAATTTCAAAGATGGTCACATTTTTGACGTATTTGAAGGAAAATAACTTGAATTATACAAGATATATCATATAGACATAACTTTATCTATTTACATGTTGGAATATTAATTTATTGAAAGGCTATGTTTAGCAAAAAAAGGTGATACTGGCTGAATGGAGCTCCAGTGATTAAGAAAATCTGCAGAAATAGCCCTAGCAATTCCCGGAGGACTTGGGGTATCAAATTTTAAAGGAAATGGATCACACTTGCCCATAAAAGGTTTTATTAATGTTAAAATATAGTTATTTAAATTTTTCCAAATTATTTCTTCCATCAAATGATTTTTTTTTCATGTAAATTAAGAAACTTAACTTCTGATATTACCTCCAAGCAATCAGCTGCTGAAGCCAATCTATGATCTTGAGAGCTCAGAAATAAACCACGGACACCATCAATTATATAGAATGTGAAAGATTGATATCGGTGGTGGGAGTATTCAGAATTTATTTTGTTTAGTGCAGCCTTTTGTTTCTCTCTCATTATAGTCAGTTCAGTATTTTCTTTTTTCTCACTTGATTGTTGAGCTTCACTAGTCTTGCCACTTGATATTGTTGCAGCACAATATTTTGATTTAAGAATGATAATTGACATAATTATATCAATGATAATATTTCTGATTTGAAGAAGAGTTGACATTGATATATCACGGGTTTGAAGTGCAGTGGGACCAACTTCTAAGCCATCAGAAATCGGACTCTTCAGATTTGAAAGGTGAGCTAGAAGCTGAAGACCACGTTCAATTGGACAATCTGAGTTAATGTTTTGATGTGATGGAAGCTGGCTGAATTCATGTGCGGTCAGATAAAGTGAAGATGATATAATAGATACCCATGAAGAACCGCAGTGGTCACTTGGGATCATTAATCTCATGAGCATTTGGATAAGATTGGATTCAGGGTGATCCGTTTTCTTTGTTGAGGAAAGAATTTCAGTATTTAAACCATCAGGATCACATAAATCTTCCATTTTTTTGAAATCAATATTATCGAGTACCCATAGCTGTGAGCTATCAATCTCTAAAAAAATATTTGCTACAAAAGGAAAAAAAATAATTAAAAGAACAAAAGTCAAGACTAAAAATTATGGTAACTTACATAAATCAGTAAGTTTTGAAAGCCAATATTCTCCACAAGATTTTTCCCAATGAAAAGTAAACATTGGAATATTTGACATGGGTTCTTGGGAAGAAGTAGAAGAGCGTAATTCGAGGAGAGTAACAATTTCCAACCACGACCTGAGGACCTTTGCCGTGCTGATTCTACCTTTATAAAAATTATGAATTTTACAGAATTCCTCCTGCAAATCAGATTCTTTTAGAACTGAGGGTGAATAAGTTATAGGTTTTTTCGATATCTTGATTGGAGTTGATTTCATTGGTAGAGAAGCTTTCAAAGATGTCAAAGTAGGTAATTTAGGAGGTGATGGGTATTTCTTCTTAGAAATGAAGGAATTTGGTGATGAGCTGTTTGAATCATCATCTTTATCAAACATATCAACATGTCTTGAAGAAGATTTTAAACTTTGCTATTTTTGATGAACAAGAATAGCTTCATATTCTGACAGTTGATCATCGCTATTTTCATTGCTCTTTTCATCATCTTCATCAGGGAGAGGGCGTTTATGGATGGAACAATCTACAGCAGGTGAGTTTCTGGTACAAAATATCAAAAGAAAGATAAAAAGTACAATATGTAAGCAATAAAGGAGATATATGATTGAATTTTAAAGATAAAAGAATAACAATAAAAAAAAAGGAAACAAGAATATACTCATTATCAAAACCTTTGCTTTTTTTTTGAGATTTATTATTTGATACATCAGAAAATTCATTAGAAGAAGCCAGTTTAATACGTCGAACAAAAGAGGAGCCTTGGGATAATCTCTTTTTCTTGGAGCGGATAACAGGTGTTTCAAGATTTTCCTTAGAAGTTGAAGCATGAGTTGAAGCTGATGGTTCATCTGTCTCATCATCATCCCTAATGACAATGTCTTCATCAGGAGGAATCATACCCTCCTCATAAGCTACAAATATATATGAAGAAAAAAAATATTAATAATCTTATCTACTAATTTAAAAGGAGACAAAAAAGGTGATGAACATACATTTTTCAAGGCTTTTCACATATTGGAGTAAGTCATTACAAGGGTTAGATAAATATGATGGAGAAGGATTATTGTTAAGGATCTTGACAAGCTCTTCTGTTTTATCTCTAGCCAATTAAAGTAAATTGCGATACTGAACTCTTGTTATTTCCTGCCTCTCATTGCTAAGTACAGGAGGGTTAGGTGCCATGCCATGTGGCAGACATGGTGCAAGCTCAAAAGCTTCAAAGCGAGTATCAATCAGAGAGTGGGATGAAACACATTTGGGTGCTGGAAAATCAATTTTTTGAAAAAAAAAGATATAGAACATAAGTGAAATATATAAATTAAGAGAGGGGAACATGATATACATACAAAGTGGAGGTGTAGGATTTTGTATACTAGACATATTGATTAATGAATATTAAAAAAAAGTATTTGATATCAAAAAATTATGATGTAATATGATGAATAATTATAAGAAACTCTATTCTAGAAAATTGAAGTTGATAATTTAATAGGATAAAAAATTGAATAAGATTAAAATTAAAGTGAGGATGAAAGAAACAGAAAACATAAAGAGGGGGATTTTATATTATTTGAGCTTTTTTTAACATGTATTATTCATAGTGGGGTAAACTGAGTAACATGCTAAATCACAATCTGTTTATATTGAAGCAAAATTTGATGTAGCTAACAGAAAATACTAGTAATTCTTTGGGGACTTTTAGTGTGAAAAACAAATAATAACAAATTTATATCCCATATGCAAATTGCCACGGGTAAATACAAAATTTTTTAAATTAGAATTTACTCCTAAAAAATGGAGATACACTTAATTAGTATATTATATGAAAAAAAAAGGATAATCCTTTATGAATATTTGTTAAATTTACTTTCAGATGACAATGCGAGATTCACATATATACTGATATGCCTCATCAAACAAGAAATAAATTATAAATATAAAATTGATAACATTAGAATTTAAGATAAGCATTTGTTTTTTAAGTGACAGGAGGAGTGTCAGGCTAGGGTGTGGGCACCGTGACCAAACCTTTGATAAACTTGGATACAACTAAGGGTAAAAAAAAATTGAATAGTTTTATTTTGCAATATATCTTAGTCTGCACAAGATATTGCATTGTTGTCCCTAACTATACCAATATTGTTACTTTTCAAAAGTTATAGGACTACTAAGTTGATAAAATATTATTATGAATCACCCAATGAAATACCTTAAGCAACATTCAAAATTATTAAAATATTAATATTCAATTTGAGATTTGGATTAGCTAATTTTTCACAACTTACCACAGTTTTGATTAATATAATAAAACTTGAAAAAAATTGTTGAGATAACCTAGAAATGGGTGCAAGAAAATGATGAAACATATGACTTGAAACTTAACTCATACACTTTTGATAAACTTCATGGATCCTGATTAATTTCTAGCAAAATTAATTTTGAGACTAGCATATTGAATTTTAGCTATGACCAAGTACTGTAAGTGCCATGGTTTGTATTCAATATATTGGTGTTGAAATTAATTTTGATAGGAATCAACAAGTATCATATGGCACCATGCATGAAACACTGACAGAAACTGTCAGCCAGGCTACTGGACTTACCCAGTGAAATAAGGAATTATTTACTGGATGAATCCGCACCTTATCATCTTTTTTTTAATTATTATTTAATTATCATTTAGTTACATTAACATTAGTTATAAATTAACTAGTTACAGAATGTTAAAATTAAATTAATAAATTAAATAAATAAGTAAAATTATAATTATAATTTTGTCCCTTATATTTTCTCTAACACCGTGCTCAATTGACAGGTTGGGAAAAATAAAAACTTTATATTTAAAAAAATAAAATACAAAGATAAAATAAGATTTAAATATTCAAATAATATTAAATATATACAAATAAATCAAATTTCTTATTTGGAATTGACATTTACAGTAAATATTAAAAATATTGATGTATTTCTGACATACTCTGTAAATACATCTTTTTGACGCCTTCTTTTTGGAATAACTTTATTATTTGAAATACTCTTTCTAGAATGTTCTTTTTCTCTCTTTTTCCCTACTGTTTTTAGAATTTGATTTCCGTGCTTTGTCTCTCCTTTGCCTATAAAAGGCCTCTCTTTTTGTTGTATTTTAATCATTCTATCTTACCAAACCATTTTATTACAACAATAACCAATAAAAACTTATTATTATACTCTATATCATTAGTATTTACAATAGCTTAATTCTAATTTATAAATTATATTAATATTTTAATCCTACCTCTTTTTATTGGGTAAAACAATCATCTTTGAATTAAGAAATACGTACAAACTTGTTGAGAATCCATTTAAACCTTATAAATCCTCGTAGAACTTCGTACCAAAACTTCTAGACTAAAAGCGTACCTTGACAATTGGGATCTTTTCCGAAATATCGACGGCGCAATGTTACTTGAGGTGTAATCGAGGGGACCATTGGCGTACAAGCACCTGTAAAGGACGAGTGGAGGCGAGAAAAACGACGAACGTCATACGTCACGTGATAAAGGTTTTTGCTGCGAACAGGAATCGAACCGCACTCCAAAACTTAAGTTCATATACTGACTAAAGACCGTATATATCGTGGTAATTATTGTGATTACTATTTGTGGGTTACTATTCACTCTTCATTTGCTACGTATTTCCTTTTACTCAGCACTCTGTAAGTGGCATTAATTTGCTCATTTTGCAGGGGGAGGTGTCTCGTAATTGGAATTTATTTTTATTATTATATTTTTTTTTTATTTTTCCTGGTTGACCATAATAGAGCAATACCTGTCTTAGTCCCAGAGGTAATAAAATAATTATATATTAATATTAATTATTATCATTTTTCAGTTGACAATTGTCCTGATTAAATTGAATTTTAATTGTTCCAGTTGACAAACTGTCCTGACAATAATATTTTTTATTAAATAAAATAATTATTATAATTTTTCAGTTGACATTTGTCCTGATTAATTAATTGTTCCAGTTGAAAAATTATCCTGACAATTATAATTTTTTAATAAATAATTAACATTTCATTACTTCAGTTGACTTTGAGTCCTGGTAATCTAATAAATCTTTTTAATTAATAAATCTCATATTTAATTACTTCAGTTGACATTAAGTCCTGGTAGTTAAGTGATCAGTAATAAAATTTTAAAATAAAACTTCATATTTAATTACTTCAGTTGACATTAAGTCCTGGTAGTTAAGTGATCAGTCAAAATAAATTTTTTTTTAATTAATAAAGATTCATATTTGATTATTTCAGTTGACAATAAATCCTGGTAATAAATTAGTTGATTTAAATCCTGAAAATAAAAATTAATAGAAATTCTATTTTATTTCTACAGTTGATTGCATTATCCTGGTTTTAAATTTTTTTTATTAATTTTATTTAAGTTGATTTTTATCCTAACAGGATTTTTTTATTATTTTTATTTTATTTCTTCTGTTAAATAAAAATTAAAAATAAAGACTAATTAATTTTTTGTCTCTTTTCCTTCATTTCAGTAGAATCTTAAGATGACTGATCAAAGTGGCTTTGCTTCACGTGAAGAAGAACTAGACTTAATTGATTATGATGAGCCTACTTCTGTAAGTTCTCCTTTGACAAGAAGAATTTCTCAAACTAATAAATCCTTGCCCCAAACAGGATGTGGAAATGGAAGAAGTAGAAATCCTAGTGGACAATTCTCAGGATCAGAAACCCAGGACAAACCCACCAGAATAGCTTCCAAGAGGCTTCAAGATAAAAAAGATGCCATTGTCCCAGTAGATAAAGAATCTGTCAACCCACATAAAGGAGTTAAAGACAGACAGCTTAAAACTAAAGGTAAGGGTAGATGCCTTGGAAGAATGGGAGAAAAGAAAAAATACTTCTCTCCAAGAGAAAAGGAAACCTCTTCCTCCCAGGGATCAACAACAATTGGCTCCCCAATCCCAGGAGATGGTAGAAGTGTCCAAGTGGCAGTGGGACTGGCTCAACACACAGTGGGACTACTTAGCTCAAAATCAGCATCAATTACCTCAGGTAGGTCCATCAAGGCCCACCCAGGCAAACCCCACTCCTCCCCACCCTTATCAAGGAGGCAAAAGAAGAAGGAAACCCAATATGGTGATACCCAGCAAACCCTGGTACGTCCCTCTATTGATTCTCAAGTGCGTTTTCTTGTGGCTGACTCTGTTCCTTCAGGTAAATCTGGAAGGCAGGATGAAACCTTGAGACCTATAGAGGCTGGGAATAGTAGACAGTTATCTCATGTATCCAATCCATTACTTTTAATTGCTACCTCAATGATTAATCCTGATATGGCTGTGATTGATGAAACTCTTGACCCTGAGTTCTATGAGAGCCTGGAAAGTTACTCAGTTTCCTTATTGAGAAACACTCCAGATGTAGCAAGAATTAATGATGAGCACTTGAGAGATATTATTGCCAAGCATAATCATATAATGAACAATATGAAATCGACTCAGAGATATAATAGTTTGTTAACTGATCAGGGTTATCAAGCATTAAAAAGTGAAGCACAGAGAGTCACTGATGAATTGTCTCATTACAAAGCAACCCATGAAAAGAAAATTGCTTTATGGCAAAATATAAAAAATGATTTGTCTAAACTAAAAGATACTGTATCTGCCTGTTTCAAGGAGGTAGAAAAAGATAAGATAAATCTGAAAAGATTAAGTGACCATTTGTCATCTTTTCAACATAAAAGCCAATTATCTTTTGCAACTGTCAATGAAAGTTTATCTAGTCTTCGAAGAATGAAAACAAGACTAACAACCATTGAAGAAACATTGAACTCATTGTTAAATGACCAAAAATATTCTGACAATTCTGTGAAAGAACATATAGTGCAGGATGCTCAACTATTACCTGTGGCTAGTCCATCTAAAATAAAAATTGATCCAGAAATACCTGTTGATAACACTGAGTTTCCATCAAAAACTGATGATGCACCAGGATCTGCAACAGAATTAAACAATGAGATTTCAGCACAATTAGAGAAATTACAGCTGCTTCTTACTCAGAAACAAGCTAGTACTAAGGAGACTCCTTAAAATCAAAAGAATTGGCCAAAACTTGACCAGTACCCAGCATTTGATGGTGATTCTTCCTCTGATTGGCAACAATTTATTTGCAGAATTGATAATTTAAAAAATTCTTACAAACTCCCAGATGAGGAAATTGTGTCCAAATTAATTTCTTTGTTCACTAATGTTGCCCTGATGTGGTATGAATCTGTCCTCCTGGATGGGAATGACTACTCATGGGAGGATTGGAACAAATTAATTAAAGCACAATTTGGTGGCTCCAAGTTCAGAATGGCTCAACAAAGGCAGTATGAGGAAACTAGATATAGCTCTTTTACTGATAAACCTATTGAGTTTTTAATGAGACTTGTCAAAATCTTAAGGGCAATGGACCAAATATGGAGTTTGATTTATGGAAGGACAGGATCCTCTATAAATTACCAATCTCTCTGAGAGACTTGATTGTGGCTAGGGCTGAGTTCTCCAAAGAACCCTCTTCTTTCATTAATACTTGCAATGAGATACTTCTAAACAATAAGTATGATGCAAGAAGATTCATTCCTAGGACCCCTTTGGAGAAACCCTCCACTTACCAACAAAAACCTCAGGAAAAGGTTGGTAAACCTTCTGCCACTGTTGCACCAAAGAAATATGCAACAAACACTTGCTTCAAGTGCAACAAGCCTTGGCAGAAAGGCCATGTTTGTGACAGGAAGATAAATCTTGTAGAACACACAGAGGAGCATGCTGATGACACAGTGGCACTGGATGATACATCAAGTGATTGTGCCAGCAATATTTCATATGAATCTCAACAAGAAATCTTGATGCTTGAAGAGGATATTCATTATTTAAATACTATTGACATGGATAATAATGATTTAATTACAGTTGTGGATGCTGAGATCATAAAGAACATTGAGGATAACTCAATTATTATTGCCCCTCTTAAGGCACCAGTCTTGATCAATGGAACCAGCATTGAAGTTGTCCTGGATTCTGGAGCTGGAGGAAGTGTAGTATCTGAAAGAGCACTTGCTTCAGTAGATCAAGACTATAAATCTAAACTGTTGCCTATCATTTCTGAAAATTGGAGAGGGTATGGCTCTGTTTTGTCCCCCATTGGTAAATACAAAGCCACAGTGTTTTTTAAATATAACCATGGTTTTGTAAGAGCTATTTGTGATTTTGTTGTCATGAAAAATGATAACTTGAGCAATTGGTTTATTGTAGGGAATGATATTTTAACCAAGTATGGCATAAAATTGGATCCTTCAAACCAATGTTTCACAATGGGGTTGAATGGGAAGAGAAAATTTAAAATTTCCTCCCCTAAAAAATTATTAAAACCAGAATTGAACACATGTAGTTCTGTGGTTCAATATAAAGGAAGATCTACAAAGGAAATGCATGCCCTTATGTCTGAAATCGACAATGCCTCTTTTGGAGAACAACTTTCTGGTGAGGATAAAGATTCCATCATTAACTTGATAAAATCTTTTCCTATGGCCTTTGCTCATGGGTCACATGAACTGGGATTAGTTAAGGAGGAAATTAAACTTTCATTGTCTTGCCCATTAACTGATATACCACCTAGTTTAAAGAAGAAGCCTTATCCTGCTTCTCCCACAAAGAGAAAAGATATTGAAGATAATATCTGTACCCTTTTAAAAATGAATATTATTGAAAAGGTAGTTGAAACACCTAAATATTGTGTTATCTCACCTGTCCTAATTTCTTATGAGAAAGATAAAGCCAGGTTATGTGGTGATTATAGAGCACTAAATACTTATACTGTTGATGATATCTATCCTTTACCTAGAATCAGCTCTATACATGCTACTTTACAGGGTGCTAAATATATCAGCTGTTTGGATGGTAATAAGGGATATCACCAGGTACCTGTTGAGAAAAATTCTCAGAACTTTCTGATGATTGCCACTCATATGGGTATTTATAAGTATATTAGGATGCCATTTGGCCCTAAAAATGCCCCTTCTGTTTTCCAAAAATAATGGATAACACATTCCATCAAGAGATAATTGAAGGTTGGCTGATGGTCTATATTGATGATATCATTATATTCTCAAAAACATTTGAGGACCATCTTAAACACCTGTGTAAAGTATTCCAGAAAATGGATGAAATAAATATGACACTTGCTTTGAAGAAATGTAAATTTGCTTTCCATTCTTTAAAAGTTCTTGGTCATGTTGTTTCAGGCTTACAGATATGTGTTGACCAGAACAAAGTGGCAGCCATACAACAGGTGAAAGCTCCTACAACAGTGAGAGAGCTCCAAAGTTTTTTGGGAATGTGTGGATACTATAGACAGTATATTAAAAATTACCAAGTCATAGCTTTACCCCTTACCCAATTAACTAGAAAGGATGTTGCTTTTGTCTATAATAGTGAAAGACAAAGAGCCTTTGACACTATGAAACACTGTTTGATGTCAGCTCCAATTCTTGCTTTACCAGACTTTGATCAACCATTTGTTTTGTACACTGATGCCAGTTTTATTGGTCTTGGTGCTGCCCTCCATCAAAAACAAGTGATAAATGATAAAGTTTCAGAGGTAGTAATTTGTTATATTTCAAGAACATTGAGAAATAGTGAATTGAAATATGGTGCTACTCAATTAGAGTGTTTAGCTGTAGTATGGGCTCTGGAAAAGCTTCATTATTACCTAGATGACCAGAAATTTGAACTTGTCACTGACTGCAGCGCAGTTAAATCCCTATTAAACTTGAAAACACCTAATAGACATATGTTTAGATGGCAACTGGCTGTTCAAGAATACAGAGGGAGAATGAAAATTATTCACAGAGCTGGTATTGGTCACTCAAATGTGGATATGTTATCAAGGTTACCCTTACCAAATGATGACTCAAATCCTGCTTATTATCCTGAGGATGAAATTATCCATATCCATGGGATATATGTGGTTGATATGGAGGAATAGCTATTACAGCTTATTCTGGAATCATATGATAAGGACACTGACTTGAAAAAGTTATGCACCATATTAAATGATCCAAAGAATGCTTCAATACAAGCATTAATTAAAACCCTTCCACCAAAGTACCAAAAAGGTTTGGAAAAAGGAAAATTTTCAATTGAGGAAGGATATCTATATTATAGAAGAAAGTAGAGTAATGTTATTGTTATTCCTCCTTCTATGAATGAAATCATCTTGAAAATTTGTCATGATGAAATATTAGCTGGACATTTTGATCTTGAAAAAACAATGATCAGAATTAAGAACACTGCTTGGTGGGCTAATATGTCTGAGGACACAAGATTATATGTTGAATCCTGTGATTCATGCCAAAAATCAAAAAGATTAACTGGTAAAAGAGCAGGATTAATGCAACATATTGAACCTCCTGATGCTCCATGGCAAATAATAAACATGGACTTTGTAACAGGATTACCTATTGCTGGTAAAGACAGTTATAACTCTTGTTGGGTTATTGTGGACAGATTCACAAAATTGTGTAAATTTATCCCTACCCACAAGGATGTTTCCACTAAAGAATTAGCTTTCTTATGGTGGTCTCATATTTTTAATACTGCTGGTTTTCCTAAAGCCATAATCTCTGACAGAGACCCTAAATTTACTTCTGAATTTTGGATGTCTCTGATGGATGTTTGTGGTTGTGATCTGAAACTTTCTACTGCCCATCACCCTCAGACTGATGGTTTAGCTGAAAGAATGATTCAGACTTTAGAGGACATGATAAGAAGATATTGTGCCTTTGGCCTTGAGTATAAAGATAATGACAGATTCACTCATGATTGGGTTACCTTACTTCCTGGGTTAGAGTTTGCTTATAATAGCACTGTTCATTTTGTTACTCAAAGAAAATCTTTTGAGCTCTGGCTTGGATATGTTCCTAATACTCCTGCCCAAATTCTCAATAACAAAATACCTAAATTGGATATACATCCTGGTGTAAAATCTTTTCTTCAAATGCAACAACTATGCAGAAATCATGCTCAAAAATGTATTGAAAAATCATTTGAATATGAGAAGAAAAGATGGGAGAAATCCCATAAAGAATACACTTTTAAAAAGGGTGATGAAGTGTTGATTTCTACAGTCCACTTCAACTTACAAGGTAATAACAAATTAAAAGATCCATTTGTTGGTCCTTTTGTTGTCAGAAGAATGATTGGAGATAATGCAATTGAAGTTATTCTGTATTCCCCATATGACAGAAAACATCCTGTTTTTCCAATATCTCTTTTGAAACCTTACACATCCAATAGTGATTTATTTCCAAGAAGGAGGGGTAGACCAAAGAAAACCCCAAATGAAATCACTGAGACAGCAGAAATTGAAAAAATATTAAATGACAGAATAGTCACTGCTGAGAAAGGTACAGAATACTTATTGAGATTCAAGAATAAATCATCTGAATATGATTCTTGGATACCTGGGAAGGAGATATCTAATCTTCCTACTCTACTAAAAAAGTATAAGAAGAGAAAATCATAGCATTTTTTTTTATTATTTTTTTTAGAGTAAGGGAGTGTCAGCCAGGCTACTGGACTTACCCAGTGAAATAAGGAATTATTTACTGGATGAAGCGGCACCTTATCATCTTTTTTTAATTATTATTTAATTATAATTTAGTTACATTAACATTAGTTATAAATTAACTAGTTACAGAATGTTAAAATTAAATTAATTAATTAAATAAATAAGTAAAATTATAATTATAATTTTTTCCCTTATATTTTCTCTAACACCGTGCTCAATTGACAGGTTGGGAAAAATAAAAACTTTATATTTAAAAAAATAAAATACAAAGATAAAATAAGATTTAAATATTCAAATAATATTAAATATATACAAATAAATCAAATTTCTTATTTGGAATTGACATTTACAGTAAATATTAAAAATATTGATGTATTTCTGACATACTCTGTAAATACATCTTTTTGACGCCTTCTTTTTGGAATAACTTTATTATTTGAAATACTCTTTCTGGAATGTTCTTTTTCTCTCTTTTTCCCTACTGTTTTTAGAATTTGATTTCCGTGCTTTTTCTCTCCTTTGCCTATAAAAGGCCTCTCTTTTTGTTGTCTTTTAATCATTCTATCTTACCAAACCATTTTATTACAACAATAACCAATAAAAACTTATTATTATACTCTATATCATTAGTATTTACAATAGCGTAATTCTAATTTATAAATTATATTAATATTTTAATCCTACCTCTTTTTATTGAGTAAAACAATCATCTTTGAATTAAGAAATACGTACAAACTTGTTGAGAATCCATTTAAACCTTATAAATCCTCGTAGAACTTTGTACCAAAACTTCTAGACTAAAAGCGTACCTTGACAGAAACCATCAAATTTATGAGGCAATGAACCTCATAATTTCGATCGAAATTAATATAGACCCCTGCATATTGAATACAAGCCATTTCACATGGACTACACAGACATAGATAAAATTCAACATGCATGGCTTAAAATTAATTTTGATCGAAATTAACCAAGGTATTAAAACATCAATTTTTATATGGTGTACTTGATCAAACCAGTTTATCTAACTGCTTAGCTTACCTATACTTATAGGAATTTTATGCATAGTCCATGTCCATATTAATTTCAATCGAAATTAATGTTGACTAATACATAATGAATACATGCTATGCCACTTACACTTGCCAGGCATAGCTACCATTAAATATGCCAGTATCAAAAATTAATTTCGATCAAAATTAATGAGCACGATAATCATGAATTTCTGGAGTCAACTGCTTATTTTTATGCATGGTGCCTTGCCAACATTAATTTCAATCGAAATTACTTTTGATACTGGCATATTGCATGTATATATGCTTGGAAAGTGTAAGTGGCATAGTGTGTATTCATTATGTATTGGTCAACATTAATTTCGATCGATTTTAATGTTGACATTTGCATATTGAACCCAAGCCAGAAAACAACCCAGAAGATTCTTCATAAAACTTCCCATTAATTTCGATCAAAATTAAGGCTGACCATATACATATTGAATGGTAGTTATATCTGGTCTGAGTAAGCAGAGATTACTTATATTCAATATGTATTGGTCAACATTAATTTTGATCAAAATTAATGAGCATTTTGATCATGAACTTTTTCAGTCAGTTAGTTGTTTCAATGCATAATGGCATGCCAACATTAATTTTGATCAAAATTAATGTTGAAATGATATAATGCTTTTTTGCATGACATGTAAAGGACGGCAAGTATTTTTAAGTATTGAAATTTACTATACATGTTGAGGGTAAATATAAAATTTACATATCCATATTAATTTCTATAAAAATTAATGTTGACCAATACATAATAAATAGTAGATATGCCTGGCTAGTGTAAGTGGCATAGCTTTTTTTCAATCTGCACTTGGAAACATTAGTTTCGATCGAAATTAAGGTTCATGATTATCATCAATTTATTCAGTCAGTTGCTTACTGTTATGCATGGTAACATGTCAACATTAATTTTAATAAAAATTGAATTTGACATGCCACCAAGCATTTTTATGTAAGATGAAAAGTAGGGCACTCTATTCTTAAGTAAACACATTTCAATGCATATTGAGCATGTAAATATCATTTACACATTAATATTAATTTCAATCAAAATTAATGTTGACCAATAAACATTGAACACAAGCTTTACAACTTACACACACCAGATATAACTACCATTCAATATGTATATGGTGCTCACTAATTTCGATCGAAATTAATGAGCAGTTTTATGAAGAATTTTTTGGGTCGTTTGCTGGTTTGGGTTCAATATGAAAATTTCAATATTAAATTCTATTGAAATTAATGTTGACCAATACGTAATGAATACACACTACGCCACTTACACTTTCCAGGAATAGACACCATGCAATATGCCAGTATCAAAAGTAATTTCGATCGAAATTAATGTTGGCAAGGCACCATGCATAAAAATAAGCAGTTAACTCCAGAAATTCATGATTATCATGCTCATTAATTTCGATCGAAATTAATTTTTGATACTGGCATATTTAATGGTAGCAATGCCTGGCAAGTATAAGTGGCATAGCGTGTATTCACTATGTATTGGTCAACATTAAATTCGATTGAAATTAATATGGATACATAAATGTGACATAAAGAGGTATGGACCATCAATTTGTTGAAAATACATTTTTATATCTCATACATTATTTGTTTTTCTTAAATAAAATGTTACTCTCTCTCAATATCACTTTATAACATTTACCAAGCTGCTTTGAAAAAAAACAGAATACATAAAATTCAATATAAGATAGCTATATTACACAGAAGATCACCGTTATACCTAAGTTATGATGATGTTGATGCTCTATTAATTGATTCCCGAATCTTTACCAGATCAATATCAGCTCCAACCCCAAGTGACTCACGTTCATTCACAGATAATCCTTGCAAAAATGTTGCTGAATAGCAATTCTCGGGGAGGTATTTGGGAACATTGAATATATCATTTTGTGCAACTGTCCTTTCTGATGACCGTGAATATGTTTTTAATGCTGATTTTTTTTGAGCTGGTGTATGGGCTAAGTCTTTGTCATCTTATCCATTTTTTAAACAAATCATTGAGTTCAGGATTTCGCCATCCAGGAATAGCTCGGATAGGTGCAGTTGGGGCTGGTGCTGGGCCTTCCTTGATATCAGAGATGCACCTAGTATCATGAAAAAGCACAACAAAACCTGGCACATCACTGCAGAGATCTCTTGCTAACTTGTAGCGTGCACTAGCAATCTGAATTCCAACTAAATCAGCTTCATAATAACAAAAAGCAAAGTAAAATAAAAAACTTACCTTGGTCCGATAACGTTTTACTTGTGCCCTTGCCCTCTTTTCAATCTATTCTCTTGCTACCCTTTCCTCTTCTTGCCCAAACAACCTTATCATCTCCTTCCCCTTATTAACTACCCATTTCTCAATAACACATTGAGTGAACTGAAGCTTTGACTGATCGATTGTATTCAAGGTGGTGAGCCATCTGGTACAGTGGTCGCATACTATGCTTCCCATGACTTGATTCCAAGTTGATTCTGAAAAATCACGGCAAGTCCAATCAAACGCGAATTTCTGAAAACCTTTTTCTTGCAATTCAAGCTCTAAGTTTCTTTTGACAGAAAGTGGGATCGTTGCTCCTCCTTTTAGTCCTCAAGGCTCAGGTGCTGGAAAAAATTCGGGTAGTCGAATTTTGGATCGCAAGAAGGCTATAGAATTGGTTATCAGAAATTGTCAATCAGCTGCAGAATTGGCACGGTTAGAAGATTGGACTTGGGTTAGGACAGTTTGAATTGGCTCCAATCTTTCCAATTTTCAATCTCCAAAGGTGTTGGGCTCGCAGGATATTTTGATATTTGTGTTGGTCCCCCAAGACAATACTTCAGAAAGTGGTAAATATTTCTATTTAGACTGTCCGAGCTCCTTGGAACATCATTCCTTCTAACTAAGCCTCTTACAGCCCTTAACCCCCGTTCTCGCTCATGAGACTCTGCTGAATTGAGTCTGTGGTAATCACTGATACCCATAATGATTGAGGGATTCACTAACAATTCAAATAAGTTAATTAAATCGGTTATTTTTCAATAAAAGAATACACTACAAATTTGACTTACCTGCTTCACTTGTGCTTGCTCCTTGGTTAGGCTGAGCAGATGATGATTGGTCTCCGAAAAATTCCCTCAATACTTCACTAGCCCTATCTCTTCCTAGCTGATCAGCTTGCTGATCAGCACTTTCAGAAGCAGAAGGATGATTGGGATTAAAATTTCTCGGTTCTGAATGAGGCTCTTGGCCTGGATTGGGATTAGGTGGTGGGTTAGGATTAGGTGGTACAGATTGAGATGCATCTGGAGGTGGATCAGCAGAGGGTGGTGGAGGAGTATTTCCAGTATTAGTATGTTGAGGCGGAAAACAATCATAATCGGTTGGGTCAACAGACATCCCTTCAAAATTATCATCCATAATGAACTGTAATAAAATAAAATAAAATAAAAATAATCAGTTGTTAAAATTTATACCTATCAAAGCTAAAGTAAAAAAAGATACTATGTATATAGTCTTGTAAACGTGTATGTTCTCTTGTCGAAAAATAAAGTGAATAATATATAGCTATCAGCTAAAGTTGGAAGGTCAAACTATTTATAGTAGATGAATGAGCAAGAAGATCATTCATTAAGTAAAAATTTTATCATATTTCTCATTATCATGATTTTATTTCTTTCATTCTTACATTTAAGATAAAAATGACTCATTGAAAGCATGGGTTCTCTCGCAATAAAAGCAACCAAAGTAATTGTTCACTGATTTATGATAAGGTAAGTTGGATGCATTGCATTTTTTAATCGAGCATTGAATTATTTCTTTCACCATTTACAAATATCACCAATCCTACAAATTTCCCCAATCCCAAATTAACATAAAGATGTTAGTCAACAGAAAATAAATTTGATTAATTTTTTCACTCACTACTGTCTGCAGTCCAATGGCAGTGACAACCTCGTCTTTGATTCCAAACATTCCTTTTTTGTGCTCGAAAGTAGCTGCATGTCCAATTATTGCATCTTTCTTAATCACAATTTGAGTTGCTTTGGCTACTCTTACTAACGGACAATGCACTTGTGGGAAAAGCTCATAGGGATCCTTTGATGTTTCTTCTGGACAGAGCTCTTTGAAAGGACTTACTATTAAATATATTTGATCATTCTCTTCCTTTGATCTGAAAAGATCATCAATTTGCCCAAACTGGCTATCTTTTCCATAGTAGAATTCAATTGTTGAATTAGCAATGTGTCGATGGTAACTAGTAAACCTCTTTCCATGTATCAATATGCTTGCTACATTTTCAACTACCCGATCCTCACTTTTCTCCGATGGTGTCAAAGCCCGTCTTGAAGTTTCTTTTCCCATTCGTGCCCTTACCCATTTAGTAAATAATGCCATACTTAGATGGATCCATTTGTTTTGTTTATTGTGATCAATATGGATTTTTTAGTCTCACATTGATCATTATCTTCAGCTTCACCAAGATCTAATACCCTAGACTTCCGATACCAATGTTTGAGCATTGTTAGCGGTATCTCTCCTGTGGTAAATATTAATAAATTAGCACAGCTGAGTTTTTAAATCATTGCTTACAAACATTACATACGTGGATGGTGATTGTTTGGAATTTCAGATAATATATGATTCACCCACTCTCCAGACCAAGTAGCTGTACCTGATGGTGGACCAAGACGCTTTATCATTTCAGGATAATGTTGAGTGATATGCAGATTTGGCTTTGCATTAATATTCTTCCAACCCTCTTCAAGGCACTCACGATACTCTAACAGAAATTGATCTAGATCTTTAAGCTCATTAGTCTGTATATTTTTTAATGTCAAAAAATTGGTGATCAAGCATAATGTTACAAGTGACTTGAGAAGATAATATTCTCTTGGTTTATCAGCTGAGGAAGCTGAAGATTCAGATTCTTTAAATTTTTCAAACCAAAGGGGTATAAGTGACAAAGGGAAGTAGAGAGTATACAGCATGTGCCATTCTGCTGCCTTGAGGGATCCTGCCTTTTTAGATCCTACTGATTTTGGAACTCGTGTTAGCCAGGAAGGTCTTCTTACTTGATCAATCATCTTCCATACAACCTGTAGCTCTGCTGCTATGATTCGTGGATTACTAATACCCTCATTTTCTTTCTCCTTACCTTTCCTTTTATTTTCTTCATCTCTAGCTGTCTCATTTGAAGAGTGAGATCCTTCACTCTGTGATACGCTAATGCTTCTTTGCCTTAAGTTATACAATGAATTCCTACTGTCACTGCTGTGAGAATGTATTGAGGCCACATCGCTATATGGAGGAATAAATTTGGAGCTGGATGACCTACTCTGGCTTCTTGATCGATTTGTTCCCAATCCTTCATTATCCAGTCCATGATGACTTGATGACTGTCTTGAACTCGTACGTCTTTGCCGCTTGTGCTGTCTCGTGTGTCCTGTATCATCATCATCATTATTCGTGGTGCTTAAGCTACTTCTACGTTTTTTCAAATGTTTTTGCAGTGAAGTATCAGAAAAGAAATCATCATCTTCTTCTCTTACATGCCAATTTTTATCCTTTTCAAGCTTTCTTTCTAGATCTTTTGCTGCATTTTGGATTTGAAAATAGCTTAGACTGTGATCTTTTAGGTTGCCAAGCATATGTGAATGCATAACATCAATTGAGCAATATTCAGTTGGACGCTAATATTAAAGGTTATTCAGCTCACTCCATTGTACCCCATGATTTTGAACAATTGATACACGCTCCCAATGTGACTTAGAATTTTCCACTTTGTTGCCCAGCACATATGATCCTCATGATTCCGTAATGAAAAATTTCCCACATTCTTTTCACTAATTTCATCTTTAGAGATATTACAGAAAGAGCAGAACATTTTTGCAGAGTGACTCGAAAAGCCAGCCAATTTTTGTATTGCAGGAATGTCACCTATCAAAGAGAACAATGCAACTCTTAATTTCCGGCCTCGTGGATAAAGATGTGTCTTTTTAATCAATATGCCATCCCATAGAGTTTGTAGATAATTAACCAGTGGTTTTAGAAGGTGATTAAGCTGTTCACTTGTGGGTTCTGTTGGTCCGGGTATAATAGAATACAAAAAAAGATTTTACATTTTGTATCTATCTTCTTGAGGTAGGTTCATACACACCATCATAATATTGCCTACAGACTTCTGATGACCTCCAATCCTATTTCCACCAGGCCTAAACCAGTTGACATATAAAGTAAACATTAAGTTGCCTGAAGTTATCGTATATTCATCATCATTGCTATCCAGAGCTGGAGTGGTTATGGGAAAGTTTTTCCAAATTGAACCATCACAAACATCCTTCATCAAATCACACTCTACACGTTCTTCCACAGGGGTTTTTTTCTCAATCAGAAGCTCAAATTTGAACAGTTTGATCTTTTCCTTAAGACAGTTGATAAAAGAATGGTGATGAAATGTTTTAAGAGATAAGTATTTTACATGTTCCTGATGTTCCTCCATCAAATACAGCTTTTCATCACATTTAACTGCAATTTGTCCTGCTCCAAACATTTTTAAATAGCGCTTTGATGATGAAAGAAACGGTTGATTGCAACATAGTATAGATGGTTGAGATTCAGAGTTATACTCATAAAGAGCAAAGCATTTAGGACAGCATGTTTTAGTGAAAAATGATTGATTGAGCTTTAATCGACTAAAAACTGTATCTATCGAGCGTGGGACCAGGCGACAATGCTATCAGAATCCAGTATTCCACTATCACCTAGAAGTTTGAGCTTCTTAATTTTCTCATCAAAAAATTGAGTACAACCTTCTTTGCTCAAATGATGAATCAGAGAAAGCTTTGCTGCCTGCCACATAATTATTTGGCTATACCTTTCCCCAAGATTTGAGTTTCTAGAGACTGTTGAAGATACTTCTGCCCCCAATAGCAACTGCCCCTATGTAATAAATCATTGAAACATCATAAAGACTTTAATTCTAACATTGAACTATAGAAATACAGCTTACTGTTTCTGTGGAGCGGGAACTTCCAATGTTAAGTGGATTGTTGGAAGAAATAACCATCTGGGCCTTCCTATTTCTTTCCTCTTGATGTTTTGCATAAGAATTAGAGCTTTTGAAAGCCATACCAACTTCAAAGGACCCAGAAGAAGTTTGATACTTTCTATTGACACATCCAAGATCTTGACATTGACATACATGAAAAAATGGAGGCATTGTAATTGTGATAATTGTAGGAATAAGTTAGCTATTCGAAGTTACCGATTGAAGGTATTCCTTTTTTTGAAAGGCACTAGCTAATATAAGCTACATTTTTTTATCAAAAGAATATGATGGAATATTTGTTGAAATTATTTAAGTTTAAATGTTTAATTTTTAATCGGATAAATTATATATTAATTTAAAGTTATGCAGTCTACTTTATTTGTATTCTGTATACTCTCTGCATTTGTACAACAATGCATGCATGTTTATCAGAATATTTTCTATCATAGAAAAAACTCTGTTGTACGCACAAGCATCTTAATTATTTTTCTATCAAATGCCTTCTGAGTTATATCTAACTACCCTATAATTATTTGATTTGGATAAAAATTCTTAGTTATGGACTATAATAAAGTAATCCATATTTTTAACATAATTTTTAAAAAGTTACCCCAAAAATCAAAGTTAAACCCAAAAATAAGTTTATTATTTTGTAAAAAACAATCACAAACATATTTCTTTCAATTTGAAAATTGGTCTGTACTAGGTAGAATTTTCTATAAAGAAAAAATCAAAAATACTCAAATAATAGAAGCTACAAAAGTGTAAACCTTAAAGAATTACATAAAAGCTGAAACCTTCTATAACTTTTCATACATAAATGTGATGAAGTGACACTCTAGTCTATTTATTCAGGTTGAAAAAAATTACTCAATAGAATATGTATTACTATCATATTGGACCAAAAATAATTTTTTGGTAATCAAAAAATGAACATAGCCTCACATTTAACAAATTATTTTTGTGGAAGAATTTTTTGAAAAGAAAAAAAAATCCGTTTCTTAAATGAGTCTGCTTTTATCACATAATCATTCTCTTTATTTTATACCATTCCTTTTGAGTTCAAGTTGCATATAAAAATATAATTTATGCATATTATAATTCCATAAAGTTGAAATATTTCTTATTCTTAATTTTTGTGATATTTCTCCTTAAATCAACTTTGATCATAAAGTTTTGGAGCTCAACAATTTATCCTTCCTCTTTGTTTAATTTAATTGAACACTTTCTTAATCTAATTATTTATGAACCCTAGTAGCTCTTACTTTCCTCATGGAAACCTGCCCACAAACACAAGAACACTTAATAGAATTTTTAATGAGACTTTGCCTCCATTCAATTCTCACTTTTGTAGATCTATACACAATTTTTGTCGTTCACTTTTGGATATGTCACCAGAATCAAATGGATGGAAACAAAACCCTACTGAAGAGCAATTAGACAGATTTTCATCATTCGACATGAATTCTTGCAACATTGCCTTTGAACTACCTCATCCAGAATCAAATTCAGCGGTTTCGGAAAAGTTTCCACCAATTTTCCGTGAATCTTTTATTGAGCACCTTCGCATGTGTGGTTTCCCAGGATCAACTTTCGCTTGGAACCTAGATTGGTTTGACAAATGGAACCAGGTCTTGGCAAATATTCTCATTAAACACTGGGACAATGCCTTAAAAACCAATAATTTGATTGCATATCCAATTGACTCAACTCAAATTAGCTTCTCAAATCAAATAGGAGTTCTTCACTGTTGGTTTTTAGGTCATGCTGATAGATTAAGACTTGGGAAGGATTCTCATAGCTCTCAAGAAATAATAAAAGTGAGAAAGCATAAATATAGAATAAAAAAAAAGTATGAAAATCCCTTTTTTTTCAACCGTTTTTATTTATGACCTTTATTTCAAATAACAAAGATTCTTAGAATTCAGTTAACCGAACTAAACTTCTTAAACAACTTCCACATTGTGAAACTTATCACAACCTTTTCACAAACATCAAGTGTTGTTCAGACACCGAAATTGATAATGATGGATCGTTAAGACGTATCTTAATGCAATGGAGGTCTGATGATTTTTCTAAAGTTGCACAATATCTTGACCAACAACACTTTGATATTTGAGATAATTCAACCTACTCTGGAAGTGTGCTAAAGGACTTGGCCTTGTACAAAAGAATCAGTTTGGTTTCAACATTATCCCCTAACCTTAATCCTTCTCATGTCCCCCGGGGTTTGCCAAATGACTGTTTTTCTCCCTTATATCTTGCATCTCTAAATCCTCAACAACTCAGACTTTTAAATCCTCAAAATCCCATAAATTTACCTGCTCTCCTTGAAATTCTTTCTTCCTCTAATGTGAGTGATTGACAAACTCCCTTAATAATAGGTTTGCACACTCATACTCCTCATTTCCACTGTTTGGGACACTTAGCCTTGAAAACAAAAACATAATTTTAATGATTACTATTATCATTAAATTTATAGAAATAAAATTTGGCTTACATTGTTAGCTCCATTTTTTCCTTTGAATCTTATACATGCTGAATTCTATACTTCCTTGTACAAAATAATTCAAAACATTTACTTCATTTTGCTGCCCCATTCTATACAGCCGATCAACAGCCTGTTGCTCAACTGCTGGATTCCAATTTGGCTCCTATTTCAACATTGAAAATATAAAAAATTTAATATTTTTGTTCTTAATATGAAATAAAAGACATTGAGCTCACCATTATATATACATTTTGAGCACACCTGAGATCTATACCCACTCCTGCAGCCTGAATCGTTCCAACCAAAACTTGGCAATTTTTATTAAAATGGAATTCATGCATATTTTTGTCTCGCTTTGTCCTGCTGAGTTCACCTGTAAGCTGGGTATACCTAATATTGTGGTCATCTAAAGCCATTTTTATTCTATTTTGAAATATTAGAAAATTGTTTTTAATAAGCCAACACAATTTTGTAAAACAATTCATTATAGAATCACTTACATCTGCAAAAAGTCTGCAAAGTTGGAGAATATAACAGCTTTTGGAAAATTTATATCCCTTTCACCAGACAAAAAGTTTTTTAAGTGGCCTATAAGATGAAAAATCTTTGCGGAATGCTGCCAGGTGAAATCAAAAGTTGGAGTTTCATCCAGATTTTTGTAGATTGGATGGTTGCAGAATTTTCTTAAAATCATTAGCTCTCTTAGAAACTCAGATGAGTCCCAAGGGAAGTCAGTGCTTCTGGAGGGCCCATATCGCTCAGTGAATCCTTCTTGAAGCACATCAAGTTTAGACCTCCATGGATCTGCTAATTGAACCGATATCCCCCTTTGAATCTTTTTTGGAAGAGACAAAATTGCATCCTTTGTTCTACGTAGGCTTATGACTTTCATTAAGTGATTGATTGATTTAATAGAATTAGCCTTTCCTTTTTGCAAACCTGAAAAAAGGAAATTCTTCCATAACCAGTCTTCTTGCCACTTTTCGATTCTAAGAAAAAATATGAGACTTTGAAGGTCAGTGGGCCTGTTCTGAAGTGGAGTTCCAGTCAAGCATAGTCAGTGTTGGGATTCCAAGTCAAATATTGTTTGAGCCCTCTGCGAGTAAGGATTTTTAATGTAACTAAAAGAATATTTATAAAAATTGATTATAAAAATTAAGTTTTAAGTTTTAGATATAGAAATGGGCACTAACTGAGCTTCATCTAAAACAACTCTATACCAAAAGAGCATTTGAGTCACTGGTATCTTTTTTTGGCTTTGATTTTTTGACATCGTTGGGCTAGCTATTTCATAGGTCGTTAAAACAATAGCAGTGTCCTGTAGCTCATTGACATTAGTATTTTGACAATCCTTCCCATAAAGAACCTTGAAAGGAAGCGCATTATCTTCAAAGTGCACACTTATTTCATTGATCCAATTCGATAGTGTTGCCAGGGGGCATATAATCAGTGTGGCTGAACTCCGATTAATACCTTCTTGATTTTCTGATACCTGGAATTGTCTTGCTTCACCTTGAGTTGCACTTATAAGAGAAAGAGTTGAAAGTGTCTTTCCCAAACCCATATCATCAGCAAGTATTTACCCGTTTCCTTCAGGCGTTAATTGATTGTTAGGAAACTGATCTTTATAGTCATCGAATCCAGTTCTAAGCCAATGTTTGTCCAGGTGCCTCCACATGATATCCAACTTTTCCTTTAACATTCGTTCATTGTCAATCATAAAATTTATTGCTTGAAGTTGATGTGTTTTGAGAACTGTTTTGATTCCTTGGATAAGTTGATCAGCTTTCCAATCTTGAGTACTCTGAGATATTTGGAAAGAGCCTTCAAAAATTACATGCGGGATATTAAAAAAGATAGTGGAGTCGTAGTTCAGGATTGGACATAAATTGATTTGTGCAGAAGAAAATTCTTCTTTAGCAAGACTGATTAATTTACTTGAAGAAAAGAGGCATCCCAAAAGTTGATACTGATTACCAAAAACTGGAACCAAGTAAGCATGAAAACAGAAAGGCTTCATAGGATTCAAGGCACTTCTTTGGTTTAAATGGTGAGATCCAGAGCCAATGTCACCCAATAGTGGTCCAATGTGCTGACTCTGCACTTGAGAAAGATTACCAACAAGGGTTGGTTTTCTTTCTTCAAATAGTCCAAAAATATGAACATTTGAATGGCCTCGCTGTAAAATCGTGGGGGTCGGTGGGTTTTGAAATCTTGAAATTACATTCATATAAATTTGATTGATTGTTATTGAGAACTGTCCAACACATCTGAGACTTGACATATTAAGTAAGAATAGTATCTGAAGATAGTGGTTGTTAAAAGATGAATGGAAGCAAAAAATGAATAATCAGTTTTGAATAAAACGACAAAATAACTTTTTAGCATATGCTATGCTAATCTCATAATTCTTTCACATGTATTATTATTATCTTTTTAATAAATATTGGAAGTAAATCAATGATAACTGAAATGAATAATATGGCTTAAAAATAAATCTTGAGCCTATAGAGTAAATTTTGGTTTGTGGAGGAAGAAAAATTTTCTCAATAAAAATGTGCTTTATTGTTACATTATAATCAAAAAATAGAATAATTTCACTCTTATTACACTTATTTATGTTTCTATCTAATAGTGAAATGCTTTAGATGTCAGTTCAAAATCCAAATTGAAACTACTACCTAGAACGATGTCTTGATACTAACATACTTTTTGTAAGTCTTTGGACAGACACTTATGGTAATCTCAATAATATTAAAATTGATTTGAATTGTATGTTTTATCAAATATCTATGTAGTCTAGTGTAATAATTGAGATACTACAGTTTAACCTTCTGTTACCAACTTGGCAAGAAAATATATGTAGATATTCTTAGAACGAATATCAAATTTTGCTTTCCACAAGATGGGAAAGTGAATATTATGATATGTTAAGTGATATGTTCAAGCTTTTCTCAATCTGTGCTCAGCTCAAAATCAAAGTAATCACCAAGCTCCAAGAAACCTGTGATTGAGTTTGGTTGAACCTAGGTCTAACTGATTACCAAATCTTTGTACAATTAATTTAAATCTGGTTTCACAATGAACTCCCAACAGCCTTCCAACAGCTTTCCAACCACTTCCCAAAATTTTTAAATGAGGGGTATTGCTAGCAATACCCCCCCCCAAATTTTCTGTGGTGAATATTACTGTCATTTTACTATGGGATGGGAGACAAACAAGTTAACAAAGTTTCAGGATAATTATGAAGACATTTGTTTGAAAATTAATAAAAACTCTTAAAAGAAACAAAAAGTATGGGGAAGATTATGTTGGATTGATAAACTTTTTATATTGGTAGAAGTGTTCACAGGGGAACCTTCTGAATTAAATATTGGCAAGTTTGGGGGTAATTGATTGGCTGGCTCCTCTATACACAATTACCCCACAATGTTTGTTACCAATTTCTCCCTGTTTCTAGTTGAATCCTGTCTTTTTTTGAATTTTAGGAAGTTCACTAAGACTATAAACTGGAACAGACAAAAGGACACCGCTCTTAACGCTGGATTCAAGATTTCTTTTATTTTTTTTAGTTTTATTTTCTCTTTTATGTTTTTGTTTTGTGATTTCAATATATTACTTTTATATTTTATATCTTTAAAATTATTTTTAAGGGTAATGATCACTGGTGGTCTCTAATCATTTTTACAAATTGGAGGGAGCCCACCCAGTGACCATTATTTTAAAGTTTTATTTTTCTAAAAAAATTTCATTTATTAAATTTTTTATTTTCAATTTCTTAATTGTGTAACCACATAAAGTTGCACTTGGTTGTGGGTATGATGTTGAGGGTGCGGCTCATCAATTGGCCAGAGGGCATCTTTTAAATTATTTATATTTTAAATTTTGTTAATTTTACATTTCAAATTCATTTATCATTCTTTAAAATTAAAATTAAAATTTATTTCATAAATATCTTTTATAACCTTTCATTTAATCAAAAAAATTTAAAAAATAAATAAATAGATAAGAAAAAAAATAAATAAATAAATAATAAAAAAATAAAAAATAAAAAATAAAAATAAAAATAAAAATAAAAATAAAGATAAAAATAAAAATAAAAATAAAAATAAAAATAAAAATAAAAATAAAAATAAAAATAAAAATAAAAATAAAAATAAAAATAAAAATAAAAATAAAAATAAAAATAAAAATAAAAATAAAAATAAAAATAAAAATAAAAATAAAAATAAAAATAAAAATAAAAATAAAAATAAAAATAAAAATAAAAATAAAAATAAAAATAAAAATAAAAATAAAAATAAAAATAAAAATAAAAATAAAAATAAAAATAAAAATAAAAATAAAAATAAAAATAAAAATAAAAATAAAAATAAAAATAAAAATAAAAATAAAAATAAAAATAAAAATAAAAATAAAAATAAAAATAAAAATAAAAATAAAAATAAAAATAAAAATAAAAATAAAAATAAAAATAAAAATAAAAATAAAAATAAAAATAAAAATAAAAATAAAAATAAAAATAAAAATAAAAATAAAAATAAAAATAAAAATAAAAATAAAAATAAAAATAAAAATAAAAATAAAAATAAAAATAAAAATAAAAATAAAAATAAAAATAAAAATAAAAATAAAAATAAAAATAAAAATAAAAATAAAAATAAAAATAAAAATAAAAATAAAAATAAAAATAAAAATAAAAATAAAAATAAAAATAAAAATAAAAATAAAAATAAAAATAAAAATAAAAATAAAAATAAAAATAAAAATAAAAATAAAAATAAAAATAAAAATAAAAATAAAAATAAAAATAAAAATAAAAATAAAAATAAAAATAAAAATAAAAATAAAAATAAAAATAAAAATAAAAATAAAAATAAAAATAAAAATAAAAATAAAAATAAAAATAAAAATAAAAATAAAAATAAAAATAAAAATAAAAATAAAAATAAAAATAAAAATAAAAATAAAAATAAAAATAAAAATAAAAATAAAAATAAAAATAAAAATAAAAATAAAAATAAAAATAAAAATAAAAATAAAAATAAAAATAAAAATAAAAAAAAAAATAAAAATAAAAATAAAAATAAAAATAAAAATAAAAATAAAAATAAAAATAAAAATAAAAATAAAAATAAAAATAAAAATAAAAATAAAAAAAATGAAAATAAAGAAAAAAATAAAACAAATTTTTTATATAATTAGCAGGTAATTTTTAGGAAGAAGTGGAAGAAGCGGGGATAGAGTGTTGGAAGGTGTGCTTTATTATTCTAGACATCTTCCAGTGGTCATCACGGAGCTCTTTCATCAGGTTCATTTCAAATTCATTCAACAGACCATGAAAAGTAAAGGCCTTAAGCATGTTAGAACACATCATGCTTTATTGTTGTTTCATGTCAGCATAATCCAGCATTAAGGGAAGTTTCTAGAGGTTGGCCAATCCTAATTGCAGTTTCAGGAGGAGGGGTTCCAACTAAACAGATAAATTATATAAGTAATTGTTCACTGTTAAAAAAATTGAAATTATTAATTTGGTACTTACAGATTGGGAGCTCATCAAATTTGTAAGCGGCAAGGATTTGCGCTGTTGAAGAATACTGAATGCATGTTGTAGGAGGATCAACCAGATGGAGGTATGGATTCTCATGATCATTCTCTAAATGGTGTTGAGAAGATGGACTAGAAGAAAGAAGTTACTGTGTCCTTGTTAGAGCAGCAGGGCTGCTGTTGTTGTTCTTGATATTCTTGCTTGGCCCAGTTGGGTTGGAAACAGGTAGTGGACTTCCAAGGTTGCTGTAGGGTAGACCAGGAAAAGGTGACCTGGAAGGTTATTAGGATCTTCTGGATGAAGATCTGAAAGAAATGGAACTTTCAGAGGAGTAAATGGCTGGCAGAGGAGAGGTGTAGCTAACTCTTCTTGATTGAGAGGGAGATTTTTTGTTGGGAGAAGTGTTGGGTGCTCTGGTGACATCTTGAGATCCACTGGCATGTCTTCTAGAAGCTTTAAAGTTTTTAGTATTTTTGGATGAAGAAATTGATGTGCCCGTTGCTCTGGGAGCACTAGGAGGTTGTTGCATGAAGTTGTTTTTACTGGTGGATTTTGGCTGTTATCTGTCTGAATTTGGAGGTTTTGAGCCTGATTACTGCTTCCTAGCAAGGCGGGCGGGCTGCCTGGGAGGTGATTTTGAAGCTTTTTTAGCCAGAGTTTCTGTGATAAATGATGTTTCTTGGGATGATAAAGGAGGTCTTTTGGAGATAGTTTTGGAAATGGATTGGTGTGATCTTCTGGATGGAGCTGAAGATAGAGAAGAGGAAGCAGGACCTAGCTCTGGGGATCTGGTAGGAGATCTATAGATGTATTTGTGTGAAGGTGAAGGTGGTAGTATAAGATAATTGGGGTTAATAAAACACTTTTTATTTTTGAAGTTGCAAGAATCACAGGCCCTGTTGTAGAGTTTGTCTTCAGGAGTTGGAAGAGTGAAGGTGAAAGGTCTGCACATGTGGATACACTGTTTGCAAGCATAGTCCTTGGGAGCAGTGAAACAAGGAAGGTCTGATGGGTCAAAATCTAGGGATCTGGCCATTATCTGTGATGGGACAACAATGAAGAGAAAAGAGATAAAAGAAAATTTTTTATCAGTGATGTGTAGATGATGAAGAGAAAGTGGAAGTTCAGTAGGGTGATTGCAGAGTATTGTGCATGGAATTGGCTCTGTCTTTTTTATGAAAAGTGTGGAAAGTCTGTAAAGACTTTAAACTGAACACTTTGGTCAGTCCATCAAGACTCTAAACTGAAAAATGGTATACTCCCCCAAGACTATAAACTAAGGATGGTTTGATGGTTGAGTCCTTCAGGACTATAAGCTGATAATGTGATGTTGGTGTAATTCTGGAAGAGGGAATCCAAAGGGGGAGTCTCTGAATTTAGTTAAGGCAAGTGTGGGGGTAACTGCTGAGCTGGCTGCTCTGTAGAACAGTCACCCCAGAATTTTAGTTTATTTCTGATGTTTTGATCTCCCGTTCTGTATTTATGATTTAGGTTTTGAGTCCCAAAAGACTATAAACTGAGGGTTTTTTGAGTCCCCCAAGACTACAAAATGAGGGCTGTTAGTTCCCCAAGACTTTAAACTGAGGATCTTTTTTTATTTTTATTTCTATGTCAAGAATTTCAGGCAAGAATTAATTAAAGAAGAGAACCAAGAGATGAAACAAAGTGTTTAGCATTAGCTTGAACTGGTGGATGAGGTGTCTTCCTTTCTCAATTTTTTGTGGATATTTGGCAGGAGTGGATTAGAAGTAGTTTAGAGTGAGATTTTTTTCTTGAGAAGAGTTTTTTTTGAATTTGTCCTTGATGGTGAGAAGTTGGTTGGGTGGTGGTGTTTCAATGGTTCCCACATTGTCATCATCACTGTCTGGATGGGAATGAGCTGGAAATTCATCAGCTTAAATTTCAGTATGAAGAAGCATTGGTTTTACCATCAAAAGGACCAGGTATAGTAGAGCTAGTGGTTTTAGTGGTGTTAGCACTCTTTTTAGAGGGGTGTAACTTGTTGATTAATCTGGGTATCAAGATGGAAGGCCTAGATCTTTTGGTTTTTCTGGAAGATGGTCCAGGTTGAGGGGGAGGTGAATGTGTTGCAGATGATAATGGACCAGGTCTGGAGCAAGATTTCTTTCTAGAATAGCAGGCATCACAAGAAGTTATGTATGGATGAATTGGTGGTGATATGGTGCAGATGAGGTTATGAAAAATACAGTATTGACAGGGACCCATTTCAGAGATGGGTTTTTAAAAATGTGTGAACATGGTGGTATTGGTGAATTAGAATGTGGAAATTCTCAATTGGAGGGAGGTTGGGGTTTCACAACATTGGCAGAGGCCTTTGTTGGGCTGTTTGGTGCTGTTTGGGTATGTCTTTATAGACATTGGTTGAATAATTGGATGTTTTTCTATTTTTTACAGTGAATATTAGGACTATGTGTATGTAGGTACTATCATTAGATAGCCCCAGTTTTTCTCTATATTTAATGTCTGATTGCCATTTTTCATATTCTTAGTTTTAAGGGGTCATTTGCTGATTTTTCATTTCTAAATGATAGCTGTTTAATTTTGTTTTTTGTGTTTTATGGGATAACCTTAAGTCTTAGGGTTAAGTGCTTAGTACCATTAAGTAAAGATAATTTGTCTCTATATTTCATGTCACAATTTTGTCATAGCTTAATTTTGTGTTTTAAGGGTTTTAGTAGTGGTGGTAAATGTTTCTAAGTATTTTAGGCTTTATTGGGGGTTTTTGGTGGTTTTCTGGCTTCAGTGAGGTCTGGCCACTTCAAGGCGGGCAACCCGCCTTGGTTATAGAAGGCTGAGGAGCACTTCTTAAGGGGTTTTATTCAAATTGGCTGCCAAAAGCTCCAAATTTGTTTCTGGGCATGGATTTTTTAGATGGTGGTCTGTGTGTACATACTGAATATGTCACAGTGTGCTAGTGTCTAAATATGATTTAATAGTAAATATTAATGGCCAAACTTTTTATTGATAAATTATTTACTGATTAAATCTCAGGGGAAGACTAATAAACTAGTTATTATCAATATAAACTCACAATATTTGGATATTTATGCGTGCTAGTGGTGGAAAAATTATCAATAAATTGTCATCCAGGCTGCTAGACTTACCCAGTAAAATAATTGATTATTCACTGGAATGAAGCCACACCTTATTATTTTTATTTTTATTAATTATAATATATTTAAATTAAATTTACTTATAATAATCTAACTAATTACAAAATTTTAAAAATAGTAAATAATTAAAATTAATATTAAAATGTCCCTCATATTTTTATTTTGTAACACCGTACTCAATGGCAGGTTAAGAGAAATAAAAATTAATATTAAAATAAAAAAAACTTAAGTTGAAATTGAAATAAAATTTAATATTCAAATAAAATAAAATATACAAAAAATTCAAATTACTTATTTACAATTGAAATTTACAGTAAATTTTAAATAAAATATTTATTTCTGTCATATACAGTAAATACACGTTCTGACACCATTTTTTTTTAAAAACCTTATTATTTGGAATTATTTTTCTGGAATATTCTTTTCTTCTCTCATACTACTGTATTTAGGATTTTAACACCATGCTTTGTCTCTCCTTTGCCTATATAAGGCCTCAATTTCTGGTTTTTTTTTATCATTCATTACCTACTTACATTAACCAAAAACTTATTCTATTTAATTAATTATTACTGTTTATTATTGTTCTTAGTATTAACATTTACGTAGTACTGCCTCATTAATCTATAATATTAATTAAAATTTCTTACCTATTAAATTTGAGTAAAATAAACAAAAGATAGATAAACGTTCTCTAAACTTTGAGATTCTAAATTTACACTGGTAACTCCATTGGACTGCCGTAAGAAATCTTCTATACCTGAAAGCCCCCTTAAAAATTGTGGCCCTTTCTGAATAGTCGACTGTGTATTGATATCTTGAAGCTTGAAACTGAGGGACCATCCATGACAAGGTGTTAATAGGATAAGTAAACAACAAATATTACAAACGTCATCAGCCACGTTCTGGTCTTCCAACATTAGCAGGGGCCTTTGTTGTGTTGTTTGGTGCTGTTTGTGCATGTCTTAATTGGCATCTGTTGAAGAATTAGGTATTTTTCTGGTTTTATTTCATGAATATTGGGACTGCAGGTATTTGGGTAGTATCATTGGATAGCCCCAGTTTTTTTCTATATTTCATGGCCTTTTAATATTTTTCATATTCTAAGTTTTAAAGGATCATTTCCTCATTTTTCAAATACAAAAGATAGCTGTTTAATTTTGTTTTTCATGTTTTATGGGCTAACCTTAAGTATTAGGGTTAAGTGCTTAGTCCCATTAAATAGGGCTAATTTATCTCTATATTTCTTGTCTCAATGTTTTTATAGCGTAATTTTGTTTTTTAAGAGTTTTAGTAGTTGTAGTGAATTTTTCTAAGTAGATTAGGTGTTTTTATTGGTTTTCTGGCTTCAGGGAGGCCAGGTCGCTTCAGGTGGCACCTCTGACATTAGGGGCCCTTCCCTCCTCTGTTTTAGAAGGTTGGGGAGTACTTCTGGAGGGTTTTTTATTCAATTTGGCTGGTACAGGTGCCAAATTTGTTGGTGTGCATGGGCTCTTAGATAGTGGTCTGTGTGTACATAGTGAATAAGACAGTTTGGGGCAACTTTAATTATCATACAACCATCCAGAGGTGATATCCTTGTTCCTCACTCAGTTTTCAATTTTTTTGGGCCACAATTGGCTGTGTTGGTTGCAAGATTAGTTTATCATTTAACTCAACTTTAGCAACAAGTTCTCTGGTATAGTCTTGAAAGCTATATCAAGTATTATTGCTGTCTCTGGTGTGGATTTGCAGCCTACATCAAGTATCTTTGCTTTCTCTGGTGTGGACATTGGTCTACATTTCAGTTCTTTGGTCTGGTAGTCTGTCTGAGGACTACTTTTTGGCTCATCAAGCAGTCAAGTGTGTTGAAAAAGGGGATTTAGCAAACAGGAACCAATTTACTTTAGCAAGTAAATCTCACTTTTTTTTTTAAAGGGACAGGGGATTTTCTCTCTGGTTTTTCTCCAACACCCTTGGTCAAGGCCAATAGCTAGTACTATAGGATTGTCTACATTTCCGGCCCCCAACGTGGGGGTAGAACTTACTAGTTCTTTGGAATCTCTGTTTTCTTTGGTTGGCTCTTTTTGGTGTTTTGGTCTGGAGGAATGGCTTCTGGTTCCTCTTTTTCTGTGGTGATTGTCAGTGGGGGAGATGGTCCTTCTGCTGTGATGGTCAAGGAGTGTTTTAGGATGAAAACTTGGGATGGTACCAAGTTTAATGGGGAGGATGTCAAGTGGTCCTGGAGAAGTATGAAACTGCTTCTGGAGAAGATGGTGCTTCTTACCTGGACATGGTGAAGCAGTGGTAGATAGATGGGGTGTCAGGTTCACTATGGTGGATCTGAACAAGGTTGTCAGTGAATGGCAATCTTATGGTGGTGTTGGTAACTTGCATATTTACAGAAAGTTTCTGCTAAAGTCTGATCCTGTGGTGGAATACTTGGTGGAAGGGGAGAAGCTGGCACATGAAAATGCTGCCAAGGATGTTTTTTGGTCTGCCCTGGCTAGAGATGTCAGGATGGATGTGTTGAAGGAGCTTTCAAGGAAGGACTTGATGAAGACTCTTTCTAATGGGGACCAGAAGTTGCCTGCCTTGGATAAGGTGAAGGAGGCTGTTGAGGCCCATTTTAAGTTATTGGCTGTGGACACCTATCAGGAAGGGTGTGCCAAATATGTCATCAAATTCAGTGAGGCTTTGGCTGAAGAGGAAGTTAGGGTGAAGAAGGAGGAGAAGAATATGGTGCAGGTTCCCAAACAGGAGATGGACCCAGTGGTGGAGCAGCTGGCTGATCTCACAAAGCAGCTGCATATTTTTGTTCAGGAGGCTAAGAAGGTCAATAAGGCACCTTCTCAGCCTAGAGATTTTGATAGGAGGGCTGGTAGGAGTGATCCTTGGGTCTGCTCTTATTGCAGAAGGAGGGGGAACAGGTCCAATGATTGTTGGGCATTGAACAGGGATGTGTCTGAAGGAAAGGTGGAATTTCATGGCAGGATTTTCCTGTTCCCTGATGGTTCATTTTTAAAGCTCAGTGAGGCGCAGGCTCCTGTTGATTTGGTAAGGAGAAGGGGTGGTCTCAATCAAAGGAGGCAAGGTTTGAGGAGATTCCTGATCAGGGGAAGTCTTCTGGTAAAGAGGATGGTGATGTCAAGGGAAAGGGGAAGGAGGTCAATAAGGTCTCTTTTTCTACTTCCTTTGGTGGTTTGGAGTTGTATTCATGTGGTGGACAGTCAAGTGGAGAATGCTTGGCTGGTTTTTATGATGTGGAAGCAGGGAGGGTGGGAAGGCCTAAGAGCAGTTCTCAGGCTCAACCAAAGCCAAAGGTTTCAAAGGTGGATCCTAAGCTGAGTGCAGCTAGGAAGAGGTACAGCAAAGAGGAGTTGAAAAAGATGCAGAAGGGTATGGCTGACATGGGCCCCCCTAGTTTTGGTGCATTGGACATGAATGGTGAGCCAATGCCAATGGAAGTTGATTCTGACTCTGAGGAGGATTTCCCTTTGGCTTCATTGCCAAATCCTGCCGGAGTTAGAGGTTTTGGTGATGGATCTGGTTTGGTTCCTGTTGATGGTAAATCTGTTGGTGGTGCTGGTCCTCAAGAAGCTTCTAGGACCAAGGTAGTGAAGCCAAGGGCTCACTTTCAGAGGCCAATGGTTTCTGGTCAATCTAATGTTATGGACTCTGTTCTTGAAAGGATGAATCAGGGTCAGGTTTCCCTTTTTTATGGGGAATTGTATTCTATCAGTCCTTGGTTGGCTGATAGACAGAAAAAGTTGTTGACCAGGAGAAGAGTTTCTTCTGGGGAGGTGGAATAAATTTTTGATTCTGCTGAAAAGTTTGGTGAGGGGTTGGAAACTCATTTTCCTGCTCCTCTGGGTTATGTCAATGTCACTCTGAATGGCAGGGAGGCAAGGGCATTGGTGGATTCAGGTTCTCAGATAAACCTGATTTCTTTGTTTGAGGCTACTCATTTTGGCCTCCACATCAAAACTGGTATTGGTGGTAATTTGAGAGGGATTGGTGGCCATGTCACAGAACTGGCTGGAACTTCTGAGTTTGTGAAGTTAGATGTTGGCAGAGCCTCAGGAAAGGTTCATTTTTATATTGCTAAGGGAACAGTTAAAGCTTTTCTGGGTGGGCCATTTTTGATGAGTTTTCAGGAAAGAATTTGTTATCAATTTGATTTTAGAATCAATTTGGAGTTGACTGGTGAAAATAAAAGGAGACTTCACATGAGGTTATCATCCCCTGGAGAGGATGGTTGGGAGACCAGGCCTGGTTTATCTTCAATGTGCCAGTGCATGGATTGTTGTAGGAGAAGAAGACAAGTGGGTGCTGCCTCTGGTTTTTTGGAGTGTTGCTCGGGCTCTATTCAGGGTCTGTCTTTTTTAGAATTAGGAGGCCTGATCACCCTAGTGCTAAAACCTCTCCCCAAGATGAGGAAATCCCAGGTTGTAGTAGATCAGCTCCCTTGGAGATATACCAAGCGGATTTTCAACTTTCTCTTTTTAATGTTTCTCTTCTCTGCAAGTATTCATCAAGTTATTTATCAAGTCTCTGTTCTCTCTCAAGATTCTCAATTATTTTTAATTCAAGCTCAAGGAAGAAGATTGGTTATATATCTTTATTGAAAGATATGCAGAAAGGTTTTTGGGTGGAGATATAGGGGTCTAAAAGTAATTCCTCCCAATTGTGCACCGCTAGGGTTTCTTCTACACCTTTCAAAAAAATTACCTGGGCCACACCTATGATCATTGGGGAACCCCTGTTTATTTTTTTAGGTTGGAAGAAAACTCAAGAAAAGAAAAAAATTTCAAGATAATTCAAGAAAATCAAAAAAGAGTATGAAGATAATGAAGAAAGGAGATTCAAAATAATTTTGTGAAGATTGTCAAGATCAATTTTTGGGTCTCCAGCATGAGGTTAAACTGCAGAAAATGATGAAGAAAGAAGATCGTAAAGATCAATTTTTGGGCCTCCAGCATGAGGATAAACTGCACAATTTTAAAAGAGTTGATTCTGAAGATGAATCAAGATTTGAAGATTTGGAAGACAGAAGTGAAGATGAAGATTTGGAATTGCGGAAAAGTTTTGGAGTGGTGAGATTGGGATCTAAAAGTAAGTCCTCCCAATTGTGCACCGCTGGGGTTTCTTCTACACCTTTCAAAAACATTACCTTGGTAACACATGTGAGCAATGGGGAAACCCTTGGTTTTTGTTCTAGGTCTGGTGGTGAAGATTTCCTGAAGATCCCTCAAGTTAAATCTGGAGCAGAAAAGTATAAGAAGGTAGAACAGAAGATTAGGCCTGTCAATTAGCCTATGCCTGTGGGTTTGAATCCGCCCTTGAAGAGACCTCCTTTGTCAAGAGATCTGTACTGTACTCCTTTGGTGAAGAATCCTCCAGAATTTGTAGAGACGGCTAGTATGACTGTGGAAAGGTTGAAAGTTGTTAATTTTGGTCCTGATGGGTGGTTGTCTGAAGAAGAAAAGAAGTTGTTGTTGCACATTATTGTGCTAAGGGAAGAAGCTGTGGCTTTTGTTGAGGAGGAAAGGGGTGTGTTGAAGCACTCTTATGGGGAACCTTACTTGATTTCTGTGGTTTGTCATGAACCTTGGCAAATCAAACCTATTCTAATTCCAGCTGCTATCAGAGAGGATTTTGTGGAGATTGTTAGGGAAAGAGTCAGGACTGGGTTATATGAACAATTGATATCCAGTTACTCAAGTCCGGTGTGGTACGCGCCTCACAAGTAGCATAATTTTAGACCAATCAGGGGGCTTAGTCCAGGAAGAACAAAGGAAGTTAGCGCAGTAGGTAGTGCTAAAATATAATGTGTATTTGTGTTTCTCAAAGAACAAAGGAAATGGAAGCACGGAAAAGGATTAAGGGTTGGTGCACTCGGATTTTGAAGCAAGATGTGCCACACAATGGGGAATTGTGTGTTTTTGATTTAGGAATGTAAAGCGCTAAACAATATGGATTTGTACTTTTCAATAACTATGCGTTACACATTAAGGAAGGAGTTATGTCTTAAGGACAACTCAAGTGCATAGTACACTGCACCGCAACTAGTTGGGTAAACTTACTGAAAAAGGTAATAAAGGAGGCTAACTAATTAAGTGAATCGTCAAAACTATGAACTTAGTATTAAAGAAACGAGATTGGGGACTCAATCACAAAACTACCCAATAGTCAAGGCAACTAGGATCAGTGTTAGAATAGTTCAAAGCTGAAAGTAGTGCTGAAATATAACAAAGGTATAGTCAAAAGCGCATATGCGGAGTATGAGGGAAACAAGTTAATACTAGTGTTAGTAATAATAGGGTATGTTTTAGGAGCTGTAGTTGCTACAAGCAGTGTACGTAGCTTACTAATAGATTAGTTACTGTTTTACTAATGTGGTGCTAGAGCCAGCGCTGGAGATCCACTAGGGAACTGTGTCTTGAGTACTTGAAAAATATAAAAGGAGAACTATTTGATAGAGATAGGAGAGTCTTTTTGTAAAGTGAATATAAGAAGAATAGAATAAGTGAATTAGAGATATTTTCTTAGTCTTTTATCATTCGTGCATCTGTGTGTGTATTTTGTATAGTATAGTGAAAAGAGCGCAACATAGAAAGAATATATAGATTTAGTAGGATTGAATATTATTAGAGTTATTTTATTGCTATAATAAGGCATATTCAAAGAAAGTGCTTCATAAGGGAGTAGCTGTGGATATTAGCACTTGTTAAGAATAAAAATATCCAGATAGTAATACTTGTTTTTCCTGATCTCTAAAACTCATCTCTCAACTTATAAATTTTCTAATCAAATATAAGTGTTACACATTATTGCGCTGCCTTTAAAAATAAGAGTGGAAGGCGCTTCTTTTTAGAAATTGAAGAGGAGAACCAACCCATCTCACATTGTGTCTACTGCTTAGTACTTTAGAACAGTCTACACCGGTTTTCTGTGTAAAGAAGCAGAATGGAAAGTTGAGGGTGGTTCATGATCTTAGAGCCTTGAATAGAGTCACTATCAGGGACGCTGGTATGCCACCAAGTGCAGAGTATTTTGTTGAAGCTTTTGCTGGAAGGGTGTGTTATGGTTTGGGTGATATTATGGGTGGTTATGATGAGAGGGAGCTTCATACGGATTCAAGGCCTCTCACAACTTTTGAGACTCCTTTGGGATGATTTCAGCTCACTAGGTTGCCTCAAGGAGCAACTAATTTAGTTGCAGTATATCAAGCACAGATGGCTTGGATTTTGCAGGATGAGGTTCCTACTCATGCTGGTATTTCTATTGATGATGGTGGATTTAAAGGACCATCCACTAATTATGGTAATGAGGGGTTAGCGGGAATATGCAATAACTCTAGAGAGTGTGTTGTTTAGGATTGAAGAGGCTGGTTTGACAATTTCGGGGCCAAAATTCTGTTGTTGTGCTCCTGCTTTAGAAATTCTGGGTCATGTGGTATGTAAAGAGGGAAGGATTATGGCAAAGAAAAAGATTAATAAAATTCAGTCATGGCCAAGGCCTAAAAATACTACTGAAGTCAGGGGACTCTTGGGTGTGTGTGTATATGACAAGGTTTTTATTAAGGATTTTTCTTTGTTGGCTTCACCTTAAGGAGGTTGACCAGGAAAGATGCAGATTGGGAATGGACTGAAGAGTGTAAAGAGGCTTTTCAGAAGTTGAAAAAGGTTGTTGGGGAAGATATTCTTCTTCAAAAGTTGTATTATGGTGTTGGTGCTGGAAAAATTTATCTGGCAGTGGACTCAAGCTATATTGCTGCTGGTGCTGTTTTGTCTCAAGAAGCTACAGATTGTTTTGTGGGGGCAGCATTTTGAGCTTCAGGTAGATGCAAAATCTTTGGTTCAGATGATCAATACACCTAGTCTTCCAAATGCTCCAATGACTAGGTGGGTGGCATTTATTAAACATTTTTCTTTTGACCTGGTACACAAACCAGGAAAAACTTTTACAATGGCTGATGGATTATCAAGGAGGCCACCTAAAGATGAAGATTCTGAGGCTGAAGAGTTTAATGAAGATAATCCAGTGGTTAGGGCCAGCACAAAGGGTGCTGAAGATTTTTCTGACCTCCCCCAAGAGGCTAAACAATCTGGATCTGATCTTGATTCTGGTGATCAGGAAGTTTTGGTTGATGAAGATGGAGTTGTTGTTTGGAACAGCTTAAATTTGGAAAAAGGTTTTTTTGTTGGTGAACTGGATTCTCATAAGATTCAGTGGAAGAAAAAGAAGGTTCCAAAGTTTAGGGATTGGTGTCCTGGTTGGGCCCGTTGTGTTGCTCATGTGTACACTCGAGATTTTAATGATAGTGTTGTAACCTTGGATATTGTTTTGTTGAATTTTGAAGATGAGACTTGGGGTCACACTACGCAATATAGGGGGTGGACTTGCTAGCAAGTCCCCAACCTGAACTCAGACTGAACTCAGATGGAACTCAGACTGAACTCATACTGAACTCATACTGAACTCTACTTGAAGACCCACAAAAACTGTTATGCTGAGTGGTGTTCATCCCTGATTGTATGGTTCCTTTGTCAATAGCTCAATGTGTGTTCAATCTGTGGTGAATTTGAGTCCAAGGTTGCCGACTTGCTAACAAGTCCGCCCCCCGTATTGCGCGGTGTCAGTCTGGGTATTTTTTAATTATGGTGGAATATCTGTTGACCTTGGAGAGGCCAGATAGTTGTGATGATGGTACATGGGTAGCAATCAAGAAGAAGAGTACTGGATTTTATGTGTCAGGAAGAAGGTTGATGAGGAGGAGACATCCTAATCCTCAAGTTGTGGTGACTCAGAAGGAGAATCAAGAAGTTGTGTTGAAGTCTTTGCATGAAGACCTTGGTCATAGATGCTTTGGAGAGACTTATAGAAGAGTAGCTGACAGATTTTGGTGGCCAGGTATGAAGTTGGCTGTGCAGGTTTGGGTTCAATCTTGTGAAGAATGTCAAAGAAGAAGTCACTTGAAACCTAAAGAGGTTGGCCGTGCTACTGGTGAAACAACTGTTTTTGGAAGAGTCAGTCTGGATGCTGTCCATATTAAAGAGGGCAGGTATAAATACTTAATTATTGCCAGGGATGATTTGTCTGGTTGGGTTGAGGCAGTGCCTCTAGTTAATTTGACTGCAAAGAATGTGGCAGAGTTTTTGAAGAAGGAGTGGATTTATAGGTATGGGTTGATGAAGTTAGTGACTGGTGATGGCGGGCCAGAGTTTGGTGCCTAATTTAAAGAAGCTGTGGCTAGTGTTGGCTCTAAAGTTAGAGTGGCTACACCTTATTATCCTGAAGCTGAAGGCATGGTGGAAAGGGGCCATCAAGTTATCAAGAATGCTTTGGTAAAAATTTGTCGGGATAGTGCTGAAAAGTGGAGGCATTATTTACACTTGGTGTTATTTGCTGATAGGGCCACTATGAAGAGGACAACTGGATACTCTCCTTATGAGTTAATTTTTGCTCAGAAAGCTGTTCTACCAGTGGACTTGGAGGCTGTCTCTTATCTTGGAATTGATTGGGATGAGGTGCACTCAAAAGAATAATTTCTCTGTGCCAGGATGCAACAGTTGGAATGTAGAGAGGAATGTCAAGAGAAGGCATACTCTAGAATGATAGAGATTAGGAATCAATCAGTCAGATACTGGGACAAGAAGTTGGCTCATAGACTCAGGAATCCCTTGAGACCTGGTTGTTTGGTTTTGGATTATAATAGAAGTTTGGAGAGTCAGTGGGGAAAAATGTTTGTTGAGAGATTGAATGGACCTTACAGAGTCAGATCTCAGGTTTCTGGAGGTTCTTATGTTCTGGAAGAGTTGGATGGTGCAGTCATAAAGAAGAGAGTGGCCGCAGATCAGGTGAAGTTGTTTAATCCCAGAGGCACTAGACATGAAGAAGATTGACTCCGCAATGAGGATAAACTTTGGAACGTTCTTTAAATTTTGGAATTTTTTGGTGTTGCAGAGCAACTTTTGTGTTGGAAACTTTTTGTTAGAAGGTACCCATGGATGGGGCTTCTAGATTTTATCTTGGAAAGTGTAGGGGTAACTGATGGGCTGGCTTCTCTGTAGAACAGTTACCCCAGATTGTCTGTTTCCAACCCTTCCTCTTATTTTGGTTGAACCCTAGTATTGGTTTCTTTTCACAGGTTTTAGTCCTCTATGACTTTAAACTGGAATTTTCTTTGGTTTTCAAGTTCTGGACTCTTCACTCTTTTTGGTTTTGGTTTATTGTGGTGGATGTTGTGTTTTTGTTAGAAGGTACCCAGAGGGGATTCTAGATTTTATTTTGGCAAGTGTGGGGGTAACTGATGAGCTGTCTGATCTGGAGAACGGTTACACCAGAATGTCTGTCTCAAGTCTTTTGTTTTTCCTAGTTGAATTATAGTTCTGTTGTTTATTATTCAGGTTTCAAGTCCACTATGACTTTAAGCTGGTTTGGGAGCGGCTTCTTTATCTTTGGTTTTTTTGGGTTGGTGGTGTATCACTGGTGGTCTCCCATCATTTTTACTTATTGGAGGGAGCCGACACAGTGATAATTTCTATGGAATTGAATTTCTCTTACTAGACCTTCTCTTAATCTGGACCATCCACGGAGCTGGACTTTCTTTAATTTTTAAGTTATGATTTTGCTAGATAGAAGTTTCAGATTATTTTCTTTTTTCTCTTTTTTTCTTTTAATATTATTATGGGGTTTGTTAAAATTATAAAATGAAAAATAAAGGGTGTTATCAAATCAGGGTGACCTGGATGTGGGCAAGCATTGGTGGGGAAAGGTTCATCAATTGGCCGTGCAATGCTATTTTATCATTTTATTTTATTTTATTTTTATTTTTCATTAATGTCATTTTTTTATTTTTTTATTCTCATTATTACTCTTAATTTTGGTTTCTTATTTCAAATCATTTAAATTATTTAAGGTGTATCCACATCAAGGTGCAATTGGATGTGGGCAAGGTATCAGGGTATCAGCTCATCAATTGGCTGGGGGATACCATTTGTATTATTTTTTATCTGTTATTTTATTTCATTTATTTTTATTTTAATTATCAATTTTTAACTTTAGTATGTAAGTAGACTGGAAAAAAAAGAATTCATAGTTATTAATTTTATTTATTATTATGTTTTTAATCTTTTTGCAGGAGCTCAATGTCTGGATGATAAAGTTTCTGGAGGCTGGTCCAGATTATGATGTCATTTTTGTTTTTTGTTGGGGTTGTGGGAAGTAATGTGTTCTTTGAAGTGCATCCTTCTAGAGAGATTATATGGATAATAATGGGAAGAAATGGGTTTGAATGGAAGTTCAGAAGAGGAAGAAGAAGAGGCAGAAATGGATTGTCGGAAGATGTGCTTAATGATACTAGACATCTTCCAGTGGTCGTCCAATAGTTGTTTCCTCAAGGTTTTCTCAAAGTCATTTAAAGGTCCATGGAGGGCAAAGGCTTTCAGCATGTTTGAACACATGGTGCTGAGGTGTTGTTTCATGTCTCCATAATCCAGGGTCAAAGAAGTTTCTAGAGGTTGGCCAACTCCAATAGTAGATTCAGGAGTAGAAGTGTCAAATATACAAGAAGAATTGGATCAGTAATTATTTTTGTTGAACAAATTGGATGAATTAATGTGGTACTTACAGATTGGAAGCTCATCAAATTTGTAAGCGGCCAGAATTTGGACTTCTGAAGATTTTGGAATGGTGATAGTAGGTGGATCAATCAGGGAAAGATATGGATTCTCTTGGTCTTCCTCTGAAAGGCTTTGAGAAGGTGAACTAGGAGGCTGTTGTTCCTGGGGCCTATTTGGAGTAGCAGGCCTGTTGTTGCTGTTGTTAATATTTCTGCTTGATTCAGTTGGATGGGGTGCTAATTATGGAGTACCAGGGATGTTATAGGATGGGGCAGGAGAGGGTGATCTGGAAGAAGATTGATCTCTTCTGGATAGAGCTTTTGAAGGAATGGAACTTTCAGAAGAATAGTTGGCTGACAGAGGAGAGGTGTAGTTTTGTTGACTTAACTGGGGGCTAAGTTTTTACTTTGGTACAGTGTTGGGTGCTCTGGTGTCTTCCTGGGGTCCTCTGGCAGGTCTCCTAAAGGTTTGGTAAATTTTGGAGTTTTTGGACCTTGGAAAGGTTGGCTGCATTGCTCTGGAAGCAGTGAGAGGTGGCTGATGGAGTTGTTTTTGTTATTTTAAGGAATTTGGCTGTTTTCTGGTTGTTTTTGGAGGTTTTGAGCCTGATTTTCACTGTCTAGTGAGGCGGGCGGGCCACCTGGACACGGTCTAGCAGCCTAGGAGCTAATTTTGAAGCTTATGGAGCTAATTTAGCAGAGATAAAATGTGTTTCATGGAAAGTTAAAGCAGGCCTTTTTGGGAGAGTTCTGGAAACTGATTTCTGGGATCTTCTGGATGGTGCTGAGGATAAAGATAAAGTGGCTGGACCAATCTCTGGGGATCTGGTAGGGGATCTGGAGAATTATTTATGAGAAGGTGAGGAGGAGGAATAGGGTAGTTGGCATCTCTGTCACATTTCTTCTTCTTGGAGTAGCAAGAACCACAGGCCCTGTTGTAGAATTTGGCTTCAGGAGTCGGAAGAGTTAATGTGCAAGGTCTGCACATGTGGATGCACTGTTTGCAGGTATAGTCCTTGGGAGCAGTGAAGCAAGGAAGATTGGAGGGGTCAACATCAGGGGATCCAGCCATGATCTGTGGTGAGAAAACATGATGGAAAGAGATAAGAAAGAGATTTTTTTCAGTGATGGGTAGATGATGAAGTGAAGGTTGAAGTTCAGCAGGTTAGCTGTGGGTGTATTCTGTATGAAATTGGCTGGGTCTATTTTATGCAAAATTCTAGTAGTCCATCAAGACTCTAAACTGAAAAATCTATTGTTTCAAGAATAGTCCATCAAGACTTTAAAGTTAACACTGTGTTAGTCCCCCAAGACTTTAAACTGAGGATTTTTTGATGGTGTAGTCCCCCAAGACTATAAACTGAGGAATGGGTTTTGTTGTTGGAAGGGGTTTGAAAGATTTGCGGAGGGTATCCACAGGGGTAGCCTCTGAATTTAGCAAAGGCAAGTTTGGGGATAATTGATGGGCTGGAAGCTATATTCAATATTACCCCAGAATGTGAGTTTTTTCTCTGTGTCTTAATGTGGTTGATCTCTGGTTCTGGGTTTATGATTTAGGTTTTTGAGTCCCCCAAGACTTTAAACTGAGGGTTTTTGAGTCCCCCAAACAATAAAATGAGGATGGTTTCCCAAGACTCAAAGCTTAGGGTTGTTTGTGGTTAAATCCTATAGAGTGTGGGGTCAATTTTTCTTTTATGAATCAAGCTCAAGTACTAGTGGAAATACAGAGGGAATCAAGAGATGAAATGAAGTGTTCAGAATTAGCCTTGAACTGGTGAATGAGGTGTCTTCTGTTCTCAATGTCCTGTGGATCTCTAGCAGGAGTGGATTGGAATTAGTTTAGCAGAAGGTGTTTCTGTTGAGATGTGTGTTGTTAGAACTTGGCCTTAACTGTGGGAAAGTGGTTTGGTGTTGTTGGTTCAATGGATCCTACATTGTTATCATCACTGTCAAAAGATGAAGGAACTGAGAAGTCATCAGTTTTATAAAATGGAAAAAAGAAATGGAATTTTTTACTATGAGATGGACCAGGGATGGTGAAATTTGTTGTTTTAGTGGTTTCCGCACTCTTCTGGAAAGGATGTAGCTTTTTGATTAATCTGGGAATAAAGATGGATGTTCTAGATCTTTTGGTGCTGGTAGAAGATGGACCAGGTTGAGGTGGAGGTGAAGTTGTTGCAGAACATAATGGATCAGGTCTGTGGCAGGTCTTCTTTCTGGATTGGCAGACATTGCAGGATGTTCTGTATGGATGGACAGGAGGTGTGATGGTGCAGATTAGATTATTGTCAATGCAGTATTGGCAAGGACCCATTTCAGAGGCAGATTTGGGAAGAAGGTTGAACATTGTGATTTGAGGAAGAAAGAATGTGGACATTCTTAATTGGAGGGAGGATGTGGTCTTCCAATATTGGCAGGGGCCTTTGTTGTGTTGTTTGGCGCTGTTTGTGCATGTCTTAATTGGCATCTGTTAAAGAATCGGGTGTTTTACTGGTTTTATTCCGTGAATATTGGAACTGCGGGTGTGTGTGTGTACTATCAATGGATAGCCCTGGTTTTTCTCTATATTTCATGTCTTGATGATATTTTTCATATTCTAAGTTTTAAGGGGTCATTTCCTCATTTTTCAGTTACAAAAGATAGCTGTTTAGTTTTGTTTTTTACGTTTTACAGGCTAACCTTAAGTCTTAGGGTTAAGTGCTTAGTACCATTAGATAGGGCTAATTTATCTCTATATTTCATGTCCCAATATTTTAATAGCGTAATTTTTTGTTTTAAAGGTTTTAGTAGTTGTAGTAAATTTTTCTAAGTAGATTAGATGTTTTTATTGGTTTTCTGGCTTCAGGGAGGCCGGGCTGCTTCAGCCCGCACCTCTGACATCGGGCAGCTCGCTCGCCTCTGTTTTAGAAGGTAGGGGAGCGCTTCTGGAGGGTTTTTATTCAATTCTGCAGGTACAAGGTGCCAAATTTGTTGCTGTGCATGGATCTAAGATGGGTGTTCTGTGTGTACATACTGAGAAGACAGTTTGGGGCAACTTTAATTATCATACAACCACCCGGAGGTGATATCCTTGTTCCTCACTCAGTTTTCACTGTTTTTGGCCGCAATTGGCTGTGTTGGTTACAAGTTTAGTTCTTCATTTAACTTAACTTTGGCAACAGGTTCTCTGGTATAGCCTTGCAAGCTATATCAAGTATTATTTCTGTCTCTGGTGTGGATTTGCAGCCTAAATCAAGTATCTTTGCTTTCTCTGGTGTGTACATTGGTCTATATTTCAGTTCTTTGGTCTGGTAGTCTGTCTGGGGACTACTTTCTTGGCTCATCAAGCAGTCAAGTGTGTTGAAAAAGGGGCTTTAGCAAACAAGAACCAACTTACTTTAACAAGTAAATCTCACTCTATTTTTCTAAAAGGACAGGGGATTTTCTCTCTGGTTTTTCTCCAACTCCCTTAGTCAAGGCCTATAGCTAGTACTATAGGATTGTCTAAAACGCTTATTGAGATTTAGAAAATAGAAGCTGTAGAAAAAGAAATACTGTTGCCAACAATTAGGGTGTACCAGTAAAAGTTCTGAAAAGATAGACTTATATGTTTTTGATAAAGATTTTATTTTAAATGATTTAACAATAAAAATTAGTCCCTGAGATGTAGAACTTTCCAATGATACCCTATATGTGATGAAAATAAAATTGTTGTGTTGTATTTCAAAAGTGTTATGAAAAATATAAATGTTATAAGGGTATTATAATTTTATTTATTTTTGTTGATTAACAAAAAATATGAATAATGGTTATTGATTTTTCAAAAAGACCCTTCTAATTGAAACTTAAAAGACAAAAAAACATGTAGAAGACTAATATTACCCCCTTTCTATGTGATTCTCCTACTTCAGACCTTTCCAACAATACCCTACATGCATAGGATCTACAATAAACTATTGATATAATAAGAATAATAAATTCTAACCAAATTTTTCCACAATAGCTAAATTTTTCCACAGTCACCAAACTTTAATTTAGTGTCCAAAATTTGGTATGGTGACCAAACTTTGGTCATTGACCAAACTTTGGCACAGTGACCAAACTTTTACACAGTGACCAAACTTTGGCACAGTGACCAAACTTTGACACAGTGACCAAACTTTGGCACAGTGACCAAACTTTAACCCAGTGACCAGACTTTCCAATTGTGAGAAAATTTTGCCTCAATGAGCTCTTTTTGCCATAATGAGCTAATTTTTCAAAAGTGAGATAAATTTTCCACAGTGAGATAATTTGCCTCCATGACCAAACTTTGCCACAATGACAGAATTTTTCCAGTACACTTTGCTTTTGCACCTGAAAATCACCGGAGAAAACCGGAGCGCACTGGAGAAAAACAGAGCTCTGGAGGTCAGTGGCCATTCAATTAGCACACCATATCCATAAATAATACTATAAGTCCTTAAATCAAGTAAAACACTAAGAAAAAAGTAAAATATGATAAGAAACCATCAAGACATGAAAGATAGATAAAATCTGGGCTATCAAATGATAATAATCACCTTCCAAAAATCCAAATATCCAGCCTTATAATCCAGAAAATTGCTACTAATCTTCAAAAATAAACCTAAGTGGCATACCCAGATGTGGAATGCCACAACAGTAAATACAATTTCTGACACCTTATTTTTGGAACCTTATTATTTGGAAATATTTCACTGGAATATTCTTTTCTTCTCTCATACTACTGTATTTTGGATTTTAACACTGTTCTTTGTCTCTACTTTGCCTATATAAGGCCTCTCTTTCTGGTTGTTTTTGATAATTCATTACTTACTTACATTAAACATACACTTATTCTATTTGATTACTTATTACTATATGTTATTGTTTTTAGTATTTAAATTTATGTAGTACTACCTCATTAATCTATAATAATAATTAAAATTTATTACCTCTTAGATTTGAGTAAAATAAACAAAAGATAGATAAACATACTCTAAACTTTGATATCCTAAATTTTCACTGTTACCGCAATTGGACCGCCGGGAGAAAATCTTAGCCCTCCTGACAAAAATATAGTTATAGCTTATATAAGGATAATATCAATTTATAAATGCTTTTTAATATATTTATATATGATAATAATTGTTTTATAATGTTTATTTGAAGTGTAGTAAGTATTTTAGGTCCAATAACCCATCAAATCCTCCCTTACTTATACCAAAATCCACTGGAGTGCAGAGATCTTCAATTCAGATGATGTCAATGCTATCCCCATAAATTACATCACTGTTAGGGCTCATCACCTCCCCATGGCATCCACTTCAAGAATTTTCAACACCCAGAACTCTAGTAAGGACCCTCCATCACAATTAATGATACCACAGACCCATACCATAAATAGAATATACAGATCAAAGTGGATACCATAAAGAAACAGGTAAAATAACTAATTAAAAGAGTATATAATAAATCGCAAAGCATATAAAGGAAAAAAATTAACTTTCCAAGCCCCCAATAACATCCCCAAGCATGCAGGTTAACACATTAATTACATCCCAACCCATAAATCCGTGAAAACCCATCCAAGGAAGCAGATTAAGCTGTCCAAACTAAATATATGTGCCTGAACTAGTTGTATATTCTTGTGTAGGAATTTTGAGACCACTGAATATGTCCATATGACTTAAAATAAGCAGATAATAAAGTTTATACTCTATTAAGAAGTTAAAACTCAGTTATAGACATAAATATACATAATATAGCTACATATTTCACTGAATATGAGGATTATGTATACATATAAGCTTATGTATGTCTATAATTACTTAATATAACCTAATATAAGTATATTATGACTCCATTAACACCTTAATAAGTATTATTGGGCTATGGATAAGCTATTTAAACTACTATAAGTCATATAATAATGTAATAATAATATATATATGTATTATAGCAATATATATAAGTATTTTGACCTTATTTTAAGTAATAAGCTTAATTTAATTAGGGTTATCATATTTTAAACATAAGAATTACTCAGTCTTAGAGATACCAAGGCTGACACTCCCTCACCCAAAAAAAACAATAAAAACAATTTTAAGACATTTTAGTTAATAAGTAAGAAGTGAATATAAAAATAATTTTTAAAAATTTTTATTATACAAATACTGAATTAATTAGTATTATTTAGATTTAAATTTTTTCAAGAGATTTTTAAGATAATTGATTTCACTTTCTGGAATCTACAGGTCATATTCACTTGATTTATTTTTAAACCTTAATAGATATTCAACTCCCTTTTCTTTAGTAAGGTGTCTCCTTTTAAGTATCTTTTCAATTTCTTCCTTTTCAACTATTTCTTCAGGCTGATTTTTATGCTTTCCTGGACTTCTTGGAAATGAAGCAGTCCCATTAGAATGGTATAGTTTTATAAGAGAAATTGGAAATACTGGATGTTTTCTATCATATGGTTCATATAGAATAACTTCAACAGCATTGTTACCAACCATCTTTTTTACTAAAAATGGTCCAATGAATGGATCCTTCAATTTAACATTACCATTTAAATTGAAATTTAGTGCAGAAATAAGAACTTTATCACCCTCTTTGAACATTTGTTCTTTATGGGCTTTATCCCATCTTTTCTTCTCATACTCAAATGCCTTATTTATACATTCTTGAGCATGCTTTCTGCATAATTCCTTCATTTGAAGGAAAGATTTTGTACCTGGATGGATATCGAATCTAGGTAATTTATAAAGAGTTTTAGTAGAGATATTAGGTACATAAACCAACTATAACTCAAATGGCTTTTTGCTAGTGACAGAATGTACTGTAATATTGTATTCAAATTCTTAACCTGGTATAAGGGTTACCCAATCATGCGTGAATTTGTCATTGTCTTAATAGTCAAGACTAATAGCACAATATCTTTTTATATATCATTAATGATTTCAACATCCTCAAAATTCATTAAAGAATCATTTGAGTCCATACTTAATATTAGATTTTCAAAGATGGACAAATCATCTTCCAACATACAGACTTCATTTTATTCACTATATGAGATATTACTGTCATAATCACTTGAATATTTACTGTTTTCTGTGTCACATTCAGATTCATGTTGATTTTCAACAATATTTATGTTTTCCTCACATTTGTGACCTTTACAACAAGGCTTATTACACTTATAACAAGTATTAGTTTCATACTTTTTAGGTACTACAGGTGCAGTAGGTTTTTTCTGCTTCTACTGAAGTGTTTTTAATTCTGATTTTTCACAGGTTCATTTTTTTATTTATAAGTGGTGTACCTTGCTTCATACTTATGGTTTAATAATATTTCATTAAAAATATTAATAAATTCAGGATATTCATTAACCATTATTGTTCTAGCTAAAAAAATGTCTCTGACATATATAGGTAATTTATATATTATCTTATCTTTCCATAAGTTAAAATCCATTTTTAACTCAATAGCTTTTAATATTTTATTTAAATTCATTAAAAATACCATAGGTTTGTCACCATTCAATGGATTATACCTATTTTTCTCATATAATCTTTGCTGAGTGAGCCTGAATTTAGAACCTCCAAATTGTTTTTCAATTAGTTATTTCCATTCAGCCCAAGAGTAATCTTTACCCTCACTCAAAACATCTTCAAACCATAATAAAGCAATACCCTTAAATAGAGAAATTAATTTTGATGTAATTTCTTCATCTGGTAACTTATATGAGAATTTTAAGTTGTCAACTATTTGAATAAAATGTTGCCAATCAGAGCTGGCTTCCCCATCATAAGTTGGGTACTGATAAATCTTTGGCCACTTCTTCTGATTGGATTTAGTCTTACTAATCTTAGGTAAATTCAATAACTAATTCAATCTGGATAAATGGTCTTGTATTTCCTCTTGCACAGATTTGTGACTTACATTGGTATTTTCAGACTTGACACCACCACAAGATGGTTTTACTTGTGGTGGTATGGGAAATGATTGAGATTCATTTTTTCCAATGAAAGGATTATTATTATACTGTGTATAGTTATGATTATCCTGATTCATTAGTAGATTAGCGGTTTCAATCTCAACTTTAGTTAATCTTTGTAACAGACAAGAGACACTTTGATTTGTTTGTGAAAAAGATAACTTAGTTCTTGATTCAGATTTTAATAAGTGTGCTTCATACAATTTTTCTAACTCTCAGAATTTGTTTGAAAGTTCACTATATTTATTTCTTAAAGATTCATATTTAAGAGTTAGAGCCAAGTATTCATTCTCTAATTCTTTATTTATTGTTTCCAGTTGAGAAATGTTCAATGTCAAGGAAAAAATTATATCACTTGTGAGCTTAATTTTCTGTTCCTCACACTCAGTCATTCTATTCCATAATTCTGAAACAATTCTATGGACAGTTGTGTTATTATTGAAATATTCCATGTATTTCTCCTCAATTTTTTCACTGTTTTGTGAATTTCTCATCTCAATAATAAGTGGTGGAAACTGAGGATTAACTGTATTATTGTTATAAATAGTACTGTTATTATTAACAAAAGATAAATCAGGCGCATCTACATCAAAACCTAATTGTGTTAAGTCCTCCTCAATTCTCTGTACAAATTTTACATCAATAACATTACCTATATTTTAATCATCAGTATTGTGTTCAATCTGAGAGGGTAATATACTTACCACAGGATAGGAGCAAGCCCTGACTTTTGGTGCTTTTGCTTTTCTTTGTAGGGGTGAGCTGAGGAATTCCAATGAGGGGGTGGATCCCTGTTGCAATTGTGGCTTGACCACTGCTGATGGAACCACTCCCATTTCCATTTATCTACCAAGATTTTCTACTGGGAATGATGTGACCCTTCTTGGCTAGGGGGTTTTTGGCTGGTCTGCCCTACCTTTAACTCTTCCAAGGTTTGATTCATGTGTTGGAACCCCGTCTTGCAGTTGTTTTGCAACTGCTCTACCTCCTTTAGCAAGGTAGACTTTGATTTCTCTAGTTTCAGAACCTGCCTAGCCAGATGAGACACTTGATCCTGCAGAGGAGGTGAAGTCTTTTTGGTTTTTATCTTTTTTAAAAGGGCCTTCTTTTCCTCTATACTCATAGAATCTGGTTGTCAGTAGGATTTACCCTTCATGGTGATGTCCTGGATCAATGTGTTTAGCTTTAGACCTGGTGTTATAAGCAGGTTTTTTACTTACATTGTCCTGTGGAGAACTCATTGTGTCTTAAATAACAATTTTTCACTTCTACAAAAGGGTGAACCTATATGGTAATTATTAGACAAAATATATTAGCAATACAATTACTAATAAAAGCACTGGAGCTTACCCTGAATTTAAATCTTTATTTATTTAAATAAAATATAAGAAAAATTTGGAAAATCTGTTGAAAATAAAATAATAAGTTTAAATAGACCTTTATAAGGATGAATAATTAGCTTACAAAGCTTTAACCAAATACCAATTTAATTGGGTGTTATATTGGTGACCAAATTCCAAGTGAAATTGGGTTTATATTGGGTACAGTTACAACTGTAAATATGTAATTTTTATTATAAAAAATTAGTAAAATTAGTATAAGGGTTCTTTTCCCCAATCATTTAGTTATGATGACCCACTAATGTGCTGCAGAAACAAATATTTGGTTTGTTTGAGATATACTAGAGTAATAATCACGTCCTAAGGCTTATACTAAATAATAAGTAATAATTAAGGAAAGACCCCCAATTGTCAGTGTGTGCTAGTATCTAACTATGATTTAATAGTAAATATTAATGTTCCAACTACTTATTGAAAAATGATTTAGTGATTAAACCACAGGGGAAGACTAATAAACTAGTTATTCTTAATATAAACTCACAATACTTGGATTTTTATGCATGCTAGTGGTGGAAAATAGATCAACAAAATATAGTTATAGCTTATATAAAGATAATATAAATTTACAAATGCTTTAAAATATATTTTTATATGATAATAATTGTTTTATAATGTTTATTTGAAGTTTAGTAAGTAAGTGATGTCCAATAACCTGTCAAATCCTCCCTTACTTATACCAAAATTCACTGGAGCGTACAGACCTTCAATACAGATGATGTCACTGCTATCCCTGGAAATTAAAGCAGTGTGAGGGCCAATCACCTCCCCATGGCGTCCACTTAAATAATTTTCAACACCCAGACCACCAGTAAAGACCTTTTATCACAATTAATGATACCACAGACCCATACCATAAATAGAATAAACAGATCAAAGTGGATACCATAAAGAAACAGGTAAAATAACTCATCCAAAGAGTATATAATAAAACAAAAAGCATATAAAGGAACCAAATTAACTTTCCAAGCCCCCAATAATATCCCCAAGCAGGCATATTAACCCATTAATCACATCCCAACCCATAAATCCGTGAAAATCCATCCAAGGAAGCAGATTAAGTTGTCCAAACTGGATATATGTGCCTGAACTAGGTGTATTTTCTTGTGTAGGAATTTTGACACCACTGAATATGTCCATATGACTTAAAATAAGCAGATAATAAAGTTTATACTCTATTAAGAAGTTAAAACTTAGTTATAGACATAAATATACATAATATAGCTACATATTTCACTGAATATGAGGATTATGTATACATATAAGCTTATGTATGTCTATAATTACTTATTATCACCTAATATAAGTATCTTATGACTCCATTAACACCTTAGTTAGTATTATTGGGCTATTTATAAGCTATTCAAATTCCTATAAGTCATATAATAGTATAATATTAATATATATATGTATTATAGCCATATATATAAGTATTTCAATCTTATTTTAAGTAATAAGCCTAATGTAATTAAGGTTCTTTTATTTTAAACATAAGAGTTACTCAGTCCTGGAGACGCCTGGGCTTACAGTATAAGACATTTTGGGACAACTTTAATTATCATACAACCATCTTCTAATTATATAATTGTTTCTCACTCAATTTTCACTGTTTTTTGGCCACAATTGGCTGTGTTTGTTGCAAGGTTAGTCCTTCATTTAACTCAAATTTGGAAACTTATTTTTCTGGTGTAGCTTTGCAACCTTTATCAAGTATTATTGCTGTTTTCTGTGCAACAAGTACACCGTGTTTTGGTTTTCTGATTTGGATCTATCTGCATTTCAGGTTTCTGGTCCCTTTGGTTCTCAGTTGTCCGCTATTGGCTACTTTCTTGACTTTTTAAGCAGTCAAGAAGCATGTTTGAAGGGGTATAGTAATTTTCTCTGATTTGCTGTAGCAAATAAATCTCACCTGGTATTTTCTCAAAGGGACAGGGGTTTTTCTCTCCAGTTTTACTCCAACTTCCATGGTCAAGGGCTATAGCTAGTACTATAGGATTGTCTACAGCATGTAATATCTTAAAATAAAATTCATAAAAAAGAAAGAGTAACACTTAATATTACACATTATTAAGGGGGATAAAAGGCAGAATTAATGTTGCTAATTATGACACTATATTACATGAAATTCCTATCCAAAAATAACCAATCTTGACTGAGTTAACACTGAAAAAACCAAAAAAGGATGTGAGATGTGGGGTAACTACATCCAGCCCTTGGAAGGTGCTTGCACAGGTAAGTCCTTGACTAATTAAGGCAAATTTAAGCAAATTTGAGCATGGTAGTGAATTAAAGGCGCCAAACTTGAGGTTATTAATAAATTTAGTGCAAATAATAAGGTCAATGAATCTATAATTAAATTAGGACACAAGATATGTGCCTGTTGCCTCTTTTAGTGTGTTTCCCCACAGTGGGAATAGAATGTGTTGTATTTATAGTGTTAAGAATCTCCCTTTGCTAAAAATGAAGCTATTCAAACAGGAAAAATGTAGGCAGTATGTGGCCAGTTCACAGAAGCCATTTCTGCCATAAAAAACAAATTAGAAAAGTGTTATATTAATTCTTTGAGTAGCAAAATAAATGATCCTAATTATGAAAAATTGATCTTTAAAAGCAAATTTTTAATATTATTGAATTCATAGAAAATATAGAGAACTATTAATTGATTTAAAGCACATTTCTTGTTTTTCACATAAAACAATGAAAGCAACAGCTATAATTCTACTTACACTGTCAACATTTTGATGATGCTCCAAGTGGGAGCATTACCATGGTGCTGGTACTTTTTTGCTTATTAACTTTTAAACATTGTTGTCTTCCAACATTGGCAGAGGCATTTGTTGGTATGTTTGGCGCTGTTTTTGTATGTATTAATTGACATTGGGTGAATAAGTACATTGTAGAGTAGACTCCTACAGTCACCTTGCTGCAGGCAGAATCCAAGGGAGTTGGAAAAACAAAAAGAAATCCCTGTCCCTCTATGTAAACGTAAGATTCAATTAACGAAGCTTGAAGATCTGCTTGAACAAATGGATAAGTCCAAAATCTGAGAGAAAGACTTTGAAAGTGTTGGAAAGCTATAATATAGAAAAAAATAAGTGCAATAAATGATTACACCCCCAAAACAAATACCTAATACCAGATTACACTGATACAAGTCACAGAAAATACTTAGAACAAGCCGCAACACTTGCCCCAGAGACTGAAAAGTACAGTAAAGTACCCCAGAAACTACCCTTGGGATGATCTGTTCAAAGGTGCCTTATTAAAGGTCTGCCCCAGATTTACCAAGTTTCCCACCAAAATTAAAGAGTGTTCTTTATTATATTTTTATTTTATAAATTTTATAAGAAAAGAAATAGATTTGAGTCACCAAGGATGAGAGCTCTCCAATGGTACCCTATATGTTGATATTTTTTATTATAATTGTTGTTATATATTAAATATTGTTAATTATCAAAAAATAGACCCTTATTATCGAAACAAAAAGACAAAAAACATGTAAAAGACTAAGACTCTCCCCTCCCCATATGATTCTCCTGCTCCAGACCTTTCCAACAATACCCTACATGCATATGATCTACAATAAAATATTGATCTAGTAAGCAAAATAACTTTCTAACCAAATTTTGCCACAATAGCCAAACTTTTGGCACAGTGACCAAACTTTGCACTGGTGATAAGACATTTCTACAGTGACCAAACTTTTCCATAGTTCCCAGACTTTTCCATAGTGCCCAGACTTTTCTGCAGTGACCAAACTTTGCACTGGTGATCAGACTTCTCTACAGTGACAAAACTTTGCCACAGTGCCCAGAATTTTCTGCAGTGACCAAAATTTGCCACAGTGCCCAGACTTTTTGCACCAATGACCAAAATTTGCCACAATGACCAACTTTGCCACAGTGACTTCGCTTTTGCACCGGAAAATCACCAGAGAAAACCTGAGCGCACCGGAGCGTACCGGAAAAAAAATGGCTACTCCATGAGCACACTGCATCCACCAAAAATACCAAGAGAGCCCTAGAAAATCCAGTAAAACCAATACCCAATCCATGAAACCATCAAATAACAATAGGAATACCAACATATATCCATTCCAAAACACCATAAATCCTCCAAAAAAATCACCATAAATCCTCCAAAAATTACCATAAATCCACCCAAAAAAAATCCAGTTAAATCCCTTCATCCTATTTAACAGCTGCTAACACCATGATTTTATTCCAACCAAGGTCCAATCAAATTTTTGCCTAAGTAGCCTACCCTGATTTGGAATGCCACATCCTCCCTCCAATATGGAATGTCCCCATTCCATTCTGAATCACATAAAAAACTTTTCCACCATCATTTCAATAAAATTTTGCTTTTAAAGTTGACTCCACTTGATTTTTTATGCTTCAATCCGCTGAGTATGAAAGAGTAGGCTTTAAACCCTACTGAGCTAGAACTGAAATGATCTAGACACCGCCATGAGCTCCTCTAAACTCCTCTACCATTCACCTCCAACAAAAAAAAAAGAAAATTAAGAGAGTGGGCTTTCATCTCCACTGAGCCAGAACTGCAATGATCTGGACATCGCCATAAGGTCCTCCAATTTCCAAAATCACCAACTACTGAAAAGAAAATTTAGAGAGTGGGCTTTCATCTCCACTGAGCCAGAACTGCAATGATCTGGACATCGCCATGAGGTCCTCCAATTTCCAAAATCACCAACTACAGAAAAGAAAATTTAGAGAGTGGGCTTTCATCTCCACTGAGCCAGAACTGCAATGATCTGGACATCGCCATGAGGTCCTCCAATTTCCAAAATCACCAACTACAGAAAAGAAAATTTAGAGAGTGGGATTTCATCTCCACTGAGCCAGAACTGCAATGATCTGGAAATCGCCATGAGGTCATCCAATTTCCAAAAACAACCTCCACTTGAATTTTCTTGAGTCATCAAGTGCAAAATCACCAGTTTATTGTCTTAGAGGACTTCCACCTGCATCACAAAACCAATGCAAGAGATCAATCTATAAACAATAAAGCATATAAACGAACTTTGTGGGGAAATTGTGTATAGAGTTTCCAACTCATCAATTACCCCCAAACTTGCCAATATAAAATCTAGAAGGTTCCCCAATGAACACTTCTAAATAAAAGAAATCCTCCTCAAATCTTGACCATTATAATTCCTAGTTTTATTAACATCTTCAGTTTTCCACGGTCTTGAAATTTAGGACCAATCATAAATGATCTTGAAAAGAATTTAAGTTTTAAGTTTTGATGGACTAGCAGAATAAATAAAATAAATATATAATAAAAGATAATATAAATAAAATTAAAGATAAAAAAAAATAAAAGACGTCCCCCAGCCATTTTGATGAGCTGAACCCCTGACATCATACCCACTTCCAAGTGCACCTTTATTGTGGATATACAGAAAAGAAAAATTAAAAATATAAAATAAAATGAAATTTTTGAAAACAAATTATTTTTGAAAATAATAATTTTTTTTTTTTTGAAAATTAAATTTTGAATTTTTTTTTTTTAAAATTAAATTTTGAAAATTTGAAGATTTGAAAAATGATAATTTAATGAAAATTAAGGAAACAAACTAATGATCACTGGGTGGGCTCCCTCCAATTTGTAAAAATGATTGGAGACCACAAGTGATCATCCACCCCAATACAACAAAAAAAAATGAAACAAAACAAAATTCTTGAATCCAGACTTCCAAAAGATTGTGCGGTGTTGACGTAAGGTTCCAGTTTATAGTCATAGAGGACTACCTATATAACAAAAAACAAAGCCAGGATTCAACTAGAAACAGAGAAGGGTTGGAAACATACATTATGGGGTAATTGTGAATAGAGCTGCCAACTCATCAATTACCCCCAAACTTGACAAAATAAAATCTAGAAGGTTCCCCTGTGAGCACTCCTAACAAAATTTGTTTCCCCTCATATTTTCACCACATAACAAAATTTCAAAATTGAAGTAATGTTTGATTTTTTGAAAGACTGTGAGATTTCCTAAAAGATTGATGTTGTAGTTTATCCTCATTTTGGAGTCAAACTTCAGCACTCTTTGTGCCCCTAGGGTAAAACTTCTTCACTTGATCAGCAGCTACCCTCTTCTTTAAGACAACACCATCTAGTTCTTCCAAAACATATGAACCACCAGAAACCTGTTCTCAAATTCTATATGGTCCATTCCATATATCAGCAAACATTTTCCCCCACTGACTTTCCAAACTCCTATTATACACCAACACCATATCACCAGGCCTCAAAGGCTTCCTGAGTCTATGAGCCAACCTTTGATCCCAATACCTGACAGACTGTCCTCTGATCTTGATCATCCTATCGTATGCCTTCTCCAAATATTCCATTTTCTTTTCTAACTGTTGCATTCTAGCACAGAGAAAATCTTCAGTAGTTTTGACTACATCCCAATCAACACCAAGATAAGATTCAGCTTCAAGATCAACCGGTAAAACAGCTTTCTGACCAAAAACTAATTCATAAGGAGAATAACCAGTTGTCCTCTTGGTGGTAATCCTATCAGCAAATAAAACAAGGGGTAAATAATGCCTCCACTTTTCAGCACTTTTTCCACACATTTTAACCAAAGCATCCTTAATAAATTTATTCCCTCTTTCAACCAATCCTTTTGCTTCAGGATAATATGGGTTTTCTACCCTAACCTTTGAGCCAATTTTTGAAACAGCTTCCTTGAAGTCTGCAACAAACTCGGAGGCACCATCAACAGTTACCAACTTCATAACACCATACCTATACACCCATTCCTTCATCAAAAATTCTGCTACATTTTTAGCAGATAAACTAATAAGAGGGACAGCCTCAAACCAACCAGACAAATCATCCCTTGCCACAATCAAGTACTTATATTTACCTTCCTTGATGTGAACAGAATCCAAAGATAGTCTTTTCACCAGTAGCGTTTCCAGGTTCTTTTGGCCTTAAACAACTTCTTCTCTGACATTCTTCACATGACTGAACCCAAGATCTAACAGCCATCTTCATTCCAGGCCACCAAAATCTATCATCAATCCGCTTATAAGTTTCTCCAAAGCCCCTATGCCCTAAATCTTCATGAAGAAATTTCATCACCAATTCTTGACCTTTTCTTTGAGATACAACAACTTGAGGATTCAGATGTCTTCTTTTCATCAACCTTCTACCAGAAAAATAAAAACCAGGTGACTTCTTCTTGATAGCCACCCATTCAGCTTCATCACATTCTTCTGGTTTTCCCAGAGACAACATATATATCACCATTAAAAAATAAAACCCAGTCTGGCCCCAAACTTCATCATAAAAATCCAATAATATAACATCCAAAGGAACCTCCCTGTCCCCAATATCTCCCACTTGTGAATGAGAAATCATTCTCTGAGCATTTGGCTGTTTGCTGAAATTCACATAATCCACCTCATTCAAACATTTTTCCATGCTACCACTATCCTCTTTCAGATCCCAAACATAAACACCATTAACCAACTTCCAATTATCCCAAACAACCACACTATCCTCATCTATGAAAACCTCATGATCAACTAGATCATCAACTTCATCAAATTCAACAAAAATAGAACCAGCCAGTTTAACCTCATAGGGGAGGTATGGAAAGTTCTCAGCACCCTTGGTACTGGCCTTGATTATAATCTTCATCAAACTCTTCTGAATTTGAATCATCTACTGTAGGTGGTCTTCTTGACAATCCATCAGGCATAGTGAAAGATTTTCCAGGCCTGTGCACTAAATCAAATGAAAAATGTTGAATAAAAGCTACCCACCTAGTCATTGGAGCATTTGGTAAACTAGGTAAATTAATCAACTGAATTAAAGATTTAGCATCCACTTGAAGTTCAAAATGTTGACCCCATAAGATATTTTGAAGTTTCCTTAAAATGTTTGCCAAACCACAGAGTTCCAACTTTGGTTGTGAATATCTTGATTCCACCTCAGTAAAAACTACAGATTCATACCTAACTGGTCTAATATAACCATCCTTATCCATCTGAGAAATTACTGCACCAGCCGCCAGCTGACTAGAATCAACAGCTAAATAAATCCTACCACCTCCTTCACCATAATCCAACTTACAAAGAATAATATCTTCACCAACCACCTTCTTCAACTTAACAAAAGCTTCTTCACAAGCTTCATCCTAATCCCAATCAGCATCCTTCCTAGTTAACCTTCTCAATGGAGCAGCCAATAATTAGAAATCCCTAATAAACATCCTAACATAAACACATACTCCCAAAAATCCTCTAACTTCAGTAGTGTTTCTAGGTCTCGGCCAAGCTTGAATTTTGTTGACTTTCTTCTTTGACATAATTTAGCCTTCCCTACACACCACATGACCAAGTGTCTCTATAGCTGGAACACAACAAGAAAATTTAGAACCGGAAATAGGTAAACCAGCTTCTTCAATCCTAAACAACATCTTTTCCAAAGTTACTGCATACTCCCAAATAAATCCCCTAATACCTGGATTCTCCTCCAACACTTCATTATCATAATCAGTTGAAGGACCTTTAATTCCACCATCATCAATAAATATACCAGCATACTGTGTAATTTCATCTTGAAGAATCCAAGCCATTTGTGTTTGATAAAAATCAACATAATTAGTAGAACCTTGAGGTAATCTAGTCAGCTGTAACTGTCCAAGAGGAGTATCAAAAGTTGTCAGAGGTCTTGAATCCGGATGTAATTCTCTTTCATCATAGCCCCCCATAATATCACCCAAACCATAATATACCCTTCCAGAAAAAGCATCAACAAATTCCTCTGCACTTGGAGGAATACCAGCATCTTTTATAGTCACCCTATTCAATTCCCTAAGATCATGAACCACTCTAAGCTTTCAATTAGGCTTCTTGATACATAAAACTGGACTTGAATAACTTGATGACAATTGTTCATAAAGTCCAGTCATAATCCTTTCCCTAACAACTTCAATAAAATCATCTTTAAGAGCAGCAGGAATAGGAATTGGCTTGAGTTGCCAAGTTTCATGACAAAAAACTGGAATCTTGTAAGGTTCACCATAAGAATGCTTTAAAACACCCCTCTCTTCTTTCACAAATGCAATATCCTTCTCCCTCAACACCATCACATCCAAAAATAAATTCATCTCCCCACCAGATAACCAACCCTCTGGCCCAAAATTTACAAAACCAATCCTATCAAAAGTAATTCTTGACGTTTCAGAAAATTCAGGTGGATTCTTGCTTAAAGGAGTTTTATATGGATCTCTTGACAAAAGTGGTCTCTTCAAAGGCAGATTCAATCCAGTTGGAAGCACATTATTGATTGGTTTAACTTTCACAGCAACCTTCTTATATTTTTCTGCTTCCACTTCCACATGTACTTGAGGAATAGAGCTCCTTTCATCAACAGAATCTTCATCTTCTTCAGAATTAAGAGTAACAGAATTTTTACAAAAAGAATTATTAGAATCAGATAAAGAAAATTTATCATTTTTATTTTTATTTTTATTTTTTGAAAAAGAATTATCAAATTTTTTAGAAACAGAATTATTGGAATTTTCAAAAATATTTTTATCTAGTTTTTCATTATGCAGACAATTTTTAATTTGATTTTTATTTTTAGAAATAAGAAAAGAATAATCAAAAGTATGAAAAGTTGGCAGTCTATCCTCATACAGGAGGTTACCAGCATGCCAAGTAGGCTCAGTCCTATTGACAATATCTTTACATAAATATTTTTTTTGTTGATTTTCATTTATCTTGAGATTTTTTCTTTATTTTTGTCCAATTGTTTCTTTCTATTCCTAAAAAAACAACCAGAGGTGTCCCCAATGCTCACATGTGTGGCCATGGTAATGTTTTTGAAAGGTGTAGAAGAAACCCTAGCGGTGCACAATCGGGAGGACTTACTTTTAGACCCATTTGCCACCACTCCAAAACTTTTCCGCTCCAACAAAAGTTTCCCTAAAACATCTTCAGAGCTTGAAATAAAATTGAGAGAAAAACTTGAAGAAAAACTGAAACCAGACAAATAATTTGACAAAAATTGACATAATAAAGTAATATTATCTACAAAAAGTTGAGATTCTACTTGATATATCTCCACTTGAGCTGACCTACTGCAATACGGGATTTCTTCTTAAGGAGAGATTACAGCACTAGACTGATAAGCCCTATCTACCCTAAAAAAGAAGGGTCACCAAAAAAATGATCATCACTATCCTCAAATACACCAGAAGAGGACTTCAATTCTTTTCTCTTCCTAGTGCAAGAGCAAAACTGACAAGATGCAGAAACACCAGGCCTAGTTTTTAAACTTCATCACCTGGGGGTGCCAACCTCATATGTAACCACCTCATATCCTCCCCAGTAATCTCCAAACTAATCCCAACACCAGACTGATAACCAATCTTGGCCTCAAAATCCATCAAAAATGGCCCTCCTAAAACTGTCTTCACAGCTCCTCTAGCCACATAAAAATGAACTTTTCCAACAGCTCCACCTACACCTAGCTTTACATGCTCCGCTGTGCCAATCAACTCAGTAGCATGCCCACCTATCCCTCTGAGATTTCCTCCAACACCAGCTTTAATTGGAAAATTCAGACTAGTTTCTTGATGCAATGAAATTAAATTTATTTGTGAGCTTGAATCAACCAATTCCTTCACATCTTTTCTATTTAAAGAGACCACCAAATATCCAAAAGGAGCAGAAAAATGAGTCTACACCTCATTACCAAACTTCTCCACATTTTCACACATATACTCCACCTCACCAGTAGCCACTCTTCTCCTAGTCAAATACTTCTTCTGCTTTTCAGAAAGGTCTGGAATAATAGTGAACAATTCACTCAAAGATAATGGAATCTGAAGCTGATTCACCCTTCCCAAAACAACATCCATAGCATTATCTTGACCAGAAACCACTAGCCTCTCATAATGAGCCTTACTCCTAGAAGCCTTTGCCCTAGAAGACTCCTGAGGTCCCACATTACCAACAACATCACACATCTCCACACCAGAATTATCCCCATGAACCTTTCCATCCACAGAGACCAAACCAGAATCATCAACAGTAGTTCTAACTCCCTCCATTGGCCCACTAGAACTTGGCCTAGGCAAAGAAGCCAAAGGCACATCCTCCTCTGTATCTGAACCATAATCCAAAGGCATAAGATCACCATTATGATCAAAAGCACCAAAACTAGGGGGACCCATATCAGCTATCCCCCACTGCATCTGACAAATCTCTTAAGGCATATAAATATTCTTGGGATCTTCAGCCTTCTTAGAATCTGCCTTTTCACCTCTTGACCTTAACTGATTAGAAATACTGCTTCTAGCTTTAGAAGCAGCTTCCCTCCTAGCAGCCTCCACATCATATACACCAGCCATACACTCACCATCTGCCTTAACAACCTTTACTAACTCCAAATTACCATATGAAGTAGAAAAAAGTAGCCTTACTAACCACTTTTTCCTTCCCCTTATCTCCAGAATTATCTCCAGTACCAGAAGAAGCCTCAGTAGGCAATTCCTCAAGCCTAGCTCTCTTTTCACCCATACTATTCCTCCTCATCAAGTCCGAAGGAGCCTGACCTTCACTAAGCTTGATAAAAGATCCATCAGGAAACCTAAATACCTTTCCATCAAATTTTACTCTACCAGCAGCCTGATCCCTATTCAAAGTCCAACAATCATTAGAATTATGTCCCTTCCGGTTACAGTAGGAACAAATACAAACATCAACAGTGCCACCATTCCTCCTATCATAACCTCTAATTGAATAAGATGAAGAAGAAGAAGCTGAAACCCTTCTGGTCTTCTGAGTTTCTTGAACAAAAACTTTCAATTGCTTCGTTAAGTCAGCCAATTGATCCACCATCTCCTTATCCACATTCTTATCCACCTTAGGAACTGGTTTCCCCAACTGAGCTTTTCTTGCCTCCTGAGCCTTCTTCATAATATCATTATTATCAGCCAAAACTTCATTAATTTTGCTGACATACTGTGTACAGGTTTCTTGATAACTGTCCACAGCCAAAAGCTTGAGGTGAGACTCCACCGATTCTTTAACCACCTTAAGAGCAGGAAAATTCTGCTCCCCATTAGGTAAGGTTTTCATCAAACCCTTCCTAGACAAATCCTTTAACACATCCATCCTAACATTACTCCCAAAAGCGGACCAAAATAAATCTTTGACTGCATTTTCATGAGCCAATTCCTCTACCTCCACCAGATATTCCACCACAATTTCAAAACTACCAACAAATTTCCTATAACTCACCAAAGAAGTTATTCCACCCTGAACTTCCATTCTCCAAAAACCTTATTTAAATCCACCATTGAATATCTGACTCCCCATCTGTCCACCATTTCCCTACTAAGACTTTTCCAATCCCTAGTCTTATAACTCTCCATACCAGTAATCTCCTTCTCAACTTCCCTATCACCAATTAAAAAGATTACCTGCTTCATCATATCTAAGTGAGAAGCCTTATCAACTCCAGCAGCAGCCTCATATCTGCCCAAAAACCACTTTACATCATCACCAACAAACTCGGGCCCATCCCAATTTTGAATCCTTACTAAAGGCCCGACACCATCAGCAGCAGCAGCAATAACACCAGCACCAGATGGAGAAGACATCCCAAATAGCACCAGAAACCAATAAAATCTGCAAGGTTTCAGCTATTTACCAGACAACCGACAATATCCTACAAGGGTTCAGCCCTTTACTAGGATAAAACAACAAAAAAAACAAAAACAACAGATCTAGCAAGGGTTCAGCCCTATACCTAGATCGCTACTACCACAGATCCCGTAATGGCTCATCCAGCTACCAGAATCACCAAATATCCAACCAATCAAAATCCAACAACCAGAAAACCAAAATCCAGAAGTCCAACAAGTAAGTTTCCTTAGAAACTAGAGAATTTGAGCCCCATGTTGGGCGCCGAAAATGTAGAGTAGACTCCTACAGTCACCTTGCTGCAGGAAGAATCCAAGGGAGTTGTAAAAACAAAAAGAAATCCCTGTCCCTCTAAGTAAATTTAAGATTCAATTAACTAAACTTGAAGATCTGCTTGAAGAGTTGGATAAGTTGAAAATATGAGAGAAAGACTTTGAAAGTGTTGGAAACCTAAAATATAGAAAAAAATAAGTGCAATAAATGATTACACCCCCAAAAAAAATACCTAATACCAGATTACACTGATACAAGTTACGTAAATACTTAGAACAAGCCGCAACACTTTCCCCAGAGACTGAAAAGTACAGTAAAGTACCCCAGAAACTACCCTTGGGATGATCTGTTCAAAGGTGCCTTATTAAAGGTCTGCCCCAGATTTACCAAGTTTCCCACCAAAATTAAAGAGTGTTCTTTATTATATTTTTATTTTATAAATTTTATAAGAAAAGAAATAAATTTGAGTCACCAAGGATGAGAGCTCTCCAATGGTACCCTATATGTGGATATTTTTTATTATAATTGTTGTTATATATTAAATATTGTTAATTATCAAAAAAAAGACCCTTATTATCAAAACTAAAAGTCAAAAAACATGTAGAAGACTAATATTCTCCCCTCCTCATATGATTCTCCTGCTCCAGACCTTTCCAACAATACCCTACATGCATATGATCTACAATAAAATATTGATCTAGTAAGCATAATAACTTTCTAACCAAATTTTGCCACAATAGCCAAACTTTTGGCACAGTGACCAAACTTTGCACTGGTGATCAGACTTTTTTACAGTGACCAAACTTTGCCATAGTGCCCAGAATTTTCTGCAGTGACCAAACTTTGCACTGGTGATCAGACTTTTCTACAGTGACCAAACTTTTCCACAGTGCCCAGAATTTTTTGCAGTGACCAAAATTTGCCACAGTGCCCAGACTTTTTGCACCAATGACCAAAATTTTCCAAAATGACCAACTTTGCCACAGTGAATTCGCTTTTGCACCGGAAAATCACCAGAGAAAACCTGAGCGTACCGGAGCGTACCGGAAAAAAAATGGCTACTCCATGAGCACACTGAATCCACCAAAAATACCAAGAGAGCCCTAAAAAATCCAGTAAAACCAATACCCAATCCATGAAACCATCAAATAACAATAGGAATACCAACATATATCCATTCCAAAACACCATAAATCCTCCAAAAAAATCACCATAAATCCTCCAAAAATCACCATAAATCCACCCAAAAAAAAAATCCAGTTAACTCTCTTCAACCTAAATAAAACATGCTAACACCATTATTTTATTCCAACCAAGGTCCAATCAAATTTTCACCTAAGTAGGCTACCCTGATTTGGAATTCCACAACGTGTTAGTTTGGTTTTACTCAGTGGATTTTGGGAATATAAGTATGTGGGTACTACCTGTGGATAGACCCGGTTTTTCTCTATATTTGATGTTATGATGACATTTTTCATATTCGAAGTTTTAAAGGCTTGTTTACTCACTTTGCATATCTAAAAGATAGTTTAATTTTATTTTTTGTGTTTTACCAGATAACCTTAAGTCTTATGGTTAAGTGCTTAGTACCATTAAGTAGAGCTAATTTGGCTTTATATTTTATGTCCCAATGTTTTCATAGCTTAATTTTGTGTTTTAAGGGTTTTAGTAGTCATGGTGGATTTTTTTAAGTATTTTGGGCTTTATTGGAGGTTTTTAGTGGTTTTCTGGCTTCAGGGAGGTCCATCTGCCTCTAGGTGGGCTTCCCCCCTTGGTTTTAAAAGGCTGGGGAGCTTTTCTAGAGGGTTTTATTTAATTTGGCTGTCAAAGCACCAAATTTGTTGCTGTGCATAGATTTTCAGATGGTGGTCTGTGTGTACATACTGAATAAGACGCTTTGGGGAAACTTTAACTATCATACAACCATCTGGTAATTATATCATTTTTTCTCACATATTTTTCACTGTTTTTTTTGGCCACAATTGGCTGTGTATGTTGCAATGTTAGTTCTTCATTTAACTCAACCTTGGCAACTTATTTCTCTGTTGTAGCTTTGCAACCTACATCAAGTATTTTTTCTGTGTTTGTGCAACAAGCGCACTGTGTCTTTGGTTTCTGGTGTGAATTTCTCTTCATTTCAGGTATCTGGCTCTTTGGTTCTCAGTGTTTGTCTATTGGCTACTGTCTTGACTTGTAAAGAAGTCAGGAAGTTGGTTGGATGGGGTATTGTAACAGTCTCTAATTTTCTGTAGCAAATAAATCTCATAAGGTATTTCTCAAAGAGAAAGGAGTTTTTCTCTCCAGTTTTACTCCAACTCCCTTGGTAAAGGCTTATAGCTAGTACTATAGTATTGTCTACATTTCTAGCGCCCAAAGTGGGGAGAAGACTTTCTAGATTTTGGAATCTTTGTTACTGTTGGACTCTCTTCTTATTTGGACTCTTTGTGGATTTTGGATATTTGTTACTGTGTCTCTCTGTGGTTAGTCTAGGGGGTCTTCTCTCTAGTTGGATTTAGTACCTCCTAGGTCTCTGAAGGCTATTGTGGGGTCTTTGGCTATCTGTTGTGGAAATTCCGGGAGGTGTAATGGAAATAGTTAGGATGGTCAGGATCAAGTCATGGAAAGGGAAAATTTTCTTTGGAGAGGAGGCATGGTTATTTTTGGAGATCTTTGAAGCTGCTGCTGATGTGGATGGGGCTTCTGATTTGGATAGGGTGAAACAGGTGATCTTCTTCATTGATGATAGAGAGGTGGTGAAGGAAGTTCTAAGGATGGAGAGATATAGGGGTCAGGATTTTAGAAAGTTAAAGATGGAAATTATCAGGAGGTAGCTCACTGTGTTCTCAATGGATGATCTTTATGGCATTGCTAGGAAATGCTAAATGAATGGTGGTGTAACTTCTCTGGTTCATTATGGTAAATTTATGGAGGAATTTGAAGAGGTTATGGATTATCTGGATTATAATGGTATTTCCTCTCATAAAATAGAGGCCAAGAGTTTATTTTGGAGTGCCATGGGTCTGGAGGTCAAAATAGAGTTTCAGGGATTTCTTTCAAAGGCTGGGCTGATGAAAACACTTTTAAATGGATAAAGTAGGATTCCTTCTATAGGTGTTTTCAAGAAGGCTATTCTGGGACATCTTTAAAACCTTTTTTCTAAAGATGTGGAGCCTGAAAATGAAAATTTAATAGATGGAAATGTTCAGGAAGAAGTGGCGTAAAATTCAGCTACAGTGGAAATTTTGGAATCACCCACTGCGGGAGATGATGATTTTTGTGATTTTTCAGAAAATTTTATTTCTTTAACAGATGATGTCAATGGATCTCAAGAATGTGCTTCATTTGAAGTTTTGAATATGTACCAGAGTATCTTTTCAAAGTTGGATGAGCTCTGTGGGAAAGAAACATCGGATGTTCATGATGATATGGTTTCTTCATGTTTAGATAATAGATTTTTGGATTAAGATGTTTCTTTAATATCTGTTGATCGTCAGCAAGAGTATTTTTTGGATCTATTGCTCCTAGAAGAAGATACTTTTCTGGGTGCTCCTTTAAGTTCAGAAGATCAATTCTTGGAAGAAGATGTTAATTTCCATGTTATGAACTCTATTCTGGAGGATCTTTTAAATTCTCAGGGTAATTCTGAACTTAATGATTTGAATCCAAATGAAAAAGATTCTCAGTATCTTCATTGAAGTTCAGAGGATGAAAGAAGTAGTCAAAATTTCTCTATAGAAATTTTGGATCTTCAGAATGATTATGTTCTAAATGTATGTTTGTTAGAGGAATATAATTTCAAGCTGGTTCCCTAAAGATCAGAAGATGGTTGCTTGGAAGAAGATGATTCTTTTAGTGATCTGGGTCCTGTTTTGGAGTATTTTTTTAAGTTTCACAATAATTTTGTGATTTATGATTGGGAGTTAGAAACAGTAAACTCTCAGCTTCTTCCCACAATTGGAGAAGGTTTTTTTAGAAAGGTGGATAAAATTATTGATGCTGTAGATTTCTCAGTTTCAAAAAATATAGGGAGGATGGACACTGGGAATGAAATTGATGGTAAATTCAGTGTGTGGAGAAGGTTGGGGATTTTTTTTGAAGGTCTGATTATGTGATATCAGAATTGGTAGAGGGGCTTAGATTTTTGTAGCCCTAGGGGCAAACTTATTGTTTTCAACCTTGGGACTTCAAGAATCTTATTCCTCCAAAATAAGGATAAACTACTTAATTTGTTTTGGTTTAGTTTAATTTGATCTCTATGTTTTTGGCCAGGATTTTTTTTTGTTTTGTCCAATTCTTATCAGTCTCTCTGGATCAAGTCTCTATATAAAAATAAAAATAAAATATTAGTATAATGAAGATGGAAGAAAAGAAAAATTCAAGCGAAGATGGATATTTTATTTAAAAGAATATGAAGATAAAAATGATGATATTTGGTATTATCTAGACTCCAGCATGAGGTTAAATTCAAAAAATTTTATTGCTAAAGTGGATATCTGGCTTTCAAGAATTTTAATGGTTTTTTATGAGAGAAGATTTGTGTTGGAGAATCCTTTTTTTAGAAGGTACCCAAGGGTGGGGCTTTAATATTTGATTTTGGTAAGTGAGGGGGTAACTGATGAACTAGCTGCTATATCATCAGTTATCCCAGATTTTCTATTTCCAACCCCTTGTCTTAATTTGGTTGAACCATAGTATTGATTTCTCTTCACATGTTTTAGTCCTCTATGACTTTAAACTGGAAATTCTCTTGGTCTTCAAGTGCTGGACTCTTCATGCTGTAGACAATCCTATAATACTAGCTATAGGCCTTTACCAAGAGAGTTTGAGAACACCCAGTGAGAAAATCCCCTGTCCCTTATGAAAAATGAAGTGAGATTTACCTGCTACAGTAAATTGGTTCCGGTTTGTCAAAAACCCTTTTCCAACACACTTGACTGCCTGATCAGACAAGAAAGTAGTCTCCAGACAGACTAACAAACCAAAGAACCAAAATGTAGACCAATGTTCACACCAGAGAGAGCAATGATACTTCATGTAGGTTTCAAATTCACAACAGAGACAGAAATAATACTTGATATATCTTTCAAGACTATACCAGAGAAACCAGTTTCCAAGTTAAGTTAAATGAAGAACTCACCTTGCAACAAACACAGCCAATTGTGGCCAAAAAACAGTGAAAACTGAGTGAGGAACAAGTATATCACCTCTTGGTGGTTGTATTATAATTAAATTTGCCCCAAAACTGTCTTATTCACTATATACCCACAGACCAGTATCTAAGAGCCCATGCACACCAATGAATTTGGCATTTCTGAGCGCCAAATTGCATAAAACCCCTCTAGAAAAGCTTCCCAGCATTCTAGCACAGAGGCGGGCAGTCCGCCCGACGTCGGGAGGCCCCCCTGAGGCAGAAAGACCACCCTGAAGCCAGAAAACCTCCAAAAACCTCCAAAAATACCCAAAATACTTAGAAAAATCTACTAAAACTACTAAAACCTTTAAAACACATAATTAGGTTTTAACAAAATTGTAACATGAAATGTATAGAAAAATTAGCTCATTCTAATGATACTAAGAGCTTAACACTAAGACTTAAGGTTAGCCCATAAAACACAAAAAAAATTAAACAGCTATCTTTTTAAATGAAAAATGAGAAAATAACCCCTTAATACTTAAATTATGAGAAATTTCAACCAGATATAAAATATAGAGATAACCTGGAGCTATCCAATGGTAGTATCCACATCCCCACAGTCTTAATATTTGCTGAATAATTCCAGAAAAACACCAAATTATTAAGTGATGCCATTTAAGACATATCAAAACAACACCAAATAGACCAACAAAGGGCTCTGCCAATGTTGGAAGACCACAATGCTTATTGGTTTTGGTTTATTGTGTTGGATGTTGTATTTTTTGTTAGAAGGTACCCAGGGGGGATTCTAGATTTTATTTTGGCTAGTGTGGGGGTAACTGATGAGCTGGCTGCTCTGGAGAACAATTACCCCATAATGTCTGTTTCAATTATTTTTTTGTCCCAGTTGAATCCTATTTCTGGTTTTTTTATTCAGGTTTCAAGTCCACTATGACTTTAAAATGGATTACTGGCTTGGGGTTGGCTTTTTTGGTCTATTTGGATTGGTGATGGATAACTGGTGGTCTCCCATCATTTTTACTTATTGGAGGGAGCCCACCCAGTGATATTTTCTGTGGACCTGGATCTGGCTCTGTTATGTGGTTTTAGGGTGTTGGCTGTTAAAGTGGTGGATTCAAGATTGTTTCTTTTTTCCCTTTTTGTCTTTTAATTTTTTATGGAGGCTATGTTTGTTCAAAGGCTCACTATAGGGCTCTGGAAATGATTTTGGTAGAAGAGGAGTCAAAATAAAAATAATTTTTTAGGTGTCACCACATCAAGGTGCACTTGGATGTGGTAAGGTATTAGGGAAACAGCTTATCAATTAGCTGGGGAATAACATTTTTTTGATTTTTTTAAGGAGGTTTACTATTTTAGCCTTGATGGTTTTTGGTGTTGGATCCAATGGGTTATATTTTCACATTGTTCAGGTGCTTCAGGGAAGGTTTAAATGTTTTAACTTTGATGGTTTTTGGTTTTGGATTCTATTAGTTACATCTTCAAGATTTTTTTTGTAATGTCTGTCAAGACTATAAACTGAACACTGTGGTCAGTCCATCAAGACTTTAAACTGAAAAAATGGTATAGTCCCCCAAGACTAAAAACTGAGGATGGTTTGATGGTTGATTCCTTTAGGACAATAAAATGATAACGTGTGTTGGTGTGATTCTGGAAGAGGGCATTTAAAGGGAGAGTCTCAGAGTTTAGTTAAGGCAAGTGTGGGGGTAACTGATGAGCTGGCTGCTCTGTAGAAAAGTTACCACAGAATGTTAGTTTATTTCTTTAGTCTTTAATGTTTTGATCTCTGGTTCTTTCTTTATGATTTAGATTTGAGTCCCCCAAGACTATAAAATGAGGGTTTTGGTAACCCCAAGACTATAAAATCAGGGTTTTGGAGTACCCCAAGACTATAAAATAAGGCCTTTTAGTCCCCAAGACTTAAAACTGATGATGGGTCCCCCAAGACTGTAAAATGAGGAATTTCTTATGATTGGCTACCTTCAGGAAGCCTGGAGGGTGGTCAAGAATTTTCATTTCTAAGTCAAAATTTCAGTGAAGAGTCAAGTTGCAAAAGAGAATCAAGAGATGAAACAAAGTTTTCAGCATTTTTCTTGAACTGGTGGATGAGGTGTTTAATTTTCTCAAGGTCCTGTGGATTTCTAGCAGGAGTGGATTAGTAGTAGTTTATTAGAAGGTGTTTTTTTTCAGAGCAATTTTGAGGGAACTTGGCCTTAATGGTGAGAAAGTGTTTAGGTGTTTGTTGTTCTATGGATCCTACATTGTCATCATCACTGTCAGAAGATGGAGGAGCTGAGAAGTCATCATTTTAAAAAAGAGAGAAGGAATAAAAGTTTTTTACCATCAGATTGACCAAGAATGGTGGAAGTGGTTACTGTAGTGGTGTTGGAACTCTTCTTTGAAGGGTGTAGGTTGTTGACTAATCTGGGTATCAGGATGGATGGGCTGGATCATTTGTTTCTTGTAGAAGGTGGACAAGGTTGAGGAGGAGGTGAAGCTTTTGAAGATGATAATGGAACAGGTCTAAAGCAAGTATTCCTTCTGGATTGCAGGCATCACAGAAGGTTCTGTATGGATGAGCTGGTGGTGTGATGGCACAGATCAGATTGTTGTCAATGCAGTATTGGCAAGGGCCCATGTCAGAGGAAGATTTTGAAAGAAAGCTAAACATGGTAAATGTGATGAAGGAAAATGTGGAAATTCTCAATTGGAGTGAGGATGTGGTCTTCCAACATTGGCAGAGGCCTTTGTTGGTCTGTTTGGCACTGTTTTTGTATGTCTTAATTGACATTGGTCGAATAATTAAGTATTATTTGGGTTTTGCTCAGTGGATTTTAGGACAATTAGTATGTAGATAATACAATTGGATAGCCCCAGTATTTCTCTATATTATATGTCATGTTGATATTTTTCATATTTTAAGTTTTAAGAGGTCATAAACTCACTTTTTTGTTTCTAAAAGATAGCTGTTTAATTTTATTTTTTGTGTTTTACCGGCTAACCTTAAGTCTTAGGGTTAAGTGCTTAGTACCATTGAGTAGAGCTAATTTGGCTCTATATTTTATGTCCCAAATTTTCATAGCTTAATTTTATGTTTTTCAGGGTTTTAGTAGTTGTGGTGGATTTTTTAAGTATTTTGGGCTTTATTGGAGGTTTTTAGTGGTTTTCTGGCATCAGGGAGGTTCAGCTGCCTCTGGGTGGGATGCCCCCCTTGTTTTTAGAAGGTTGAGGAGCATTTCTAGAAGGTTTAATTCAATTTGGCTGTCAAAAGCACCAAATTTGTTGCTGTGCATGGATTTTTAGTTGGTGGTCTGTGTGTACATACTTGTCAGCCAGGCTGCTAGACTTACCCTGTAAAATAATTATTTATTCACTGGCATGTAGCCACACCTTATTAATTTTATTTTTATTAATTATAATATATTTACATTAAATTTACTTATAATAAATTGACTAATAACAAAAAGGCAAAGTTGATTAATAAATAAAATTAATATTAAAATGTCCCTTATAATTTTATTTGCTAACATTGTGCTCAATGACATTTTAAGAGAAATAAAAATTAATATTAAAATAAATAAAAAGTTTTAAATTGAAATAAAATTTAATTTTCAAATAAAAATAAATAAATACAAAAAATTCAAATTACTTATTTAGAATTGACATATACAGTAACATTTATATACACTAATTTACTTCTGTTGTATACAGTAAATAAACTTTTCTGATACCTTCTTTTTGGAACAAACTTATTATTTGAAAATTTTTTTTCTGGAATATTCTTTTCTTCTCTCATATTACTGTATATAGGATTTTAAATTTGTGCTTTGTCTATCTTTTGCCTATAAAAGGCCTCCTTTTTCTGGTTGTTTTGAATCATCCTTTACTTACTTATTATTTTATTAAAACAATTTATTACAATAATTTATTTATTACTACTTATCGTTTTTAGTATTTACTTACAGTAATTCTAAATCATCAATTATAATAATTATAATTTTTTTTACCTCTTTTAATTGAGTAAAGTAAAAAAAAGATAAATAAATTGTACCCTTGATTTTGAAACTCCAAAATACCCCTATCCCTGCTGTTGGACCTCCATTTAAAATCTTCTAGACCAAAAGGACCCTTTGAAACCAGAGGCCCTTTCCGAATCGTTGAAAGTGCATTGATATCTTGAAGCTGGCAACCAAGGGACCATTCACAACAAGGCACCAGTAGGACCAGTAGACAACTAAAACCACAAACGTTGTGGTGATCCAAACCTGAATAGGCCTTTGGAGTGCATATTTATGGGTTTTTGGTATGTAGGGTGTTATTTGGGGTTATGGTGTTATTAGTGGATTTTTTCATCTTTAGGTGATAGGTAGTTATGGTGTTGTTATTGGTATTTATCAGAAGTTTATTTCTTAGTGGTACTTATGCAGGCTTACGCTAGGGTCACTTATTATGTCTCAGCTTATTTTACTTTATTTTTTTCATTTTGGTATGTCTTATGTGTTTTTATCTTGTTTATTAGTGAAGTTATGGGTTTTTAGAGTATTTAGGGTTTTTATGGGTTGTATGGGTGTTTTAGGGTCTAAAAGTAGCCTGACCGCCCCTAAGTGGAGGCCCTGCTTGAAGCAGGGTGCCCTCTTGGGCGCTGGGGAAGCACTAAAATGCACTTTTATGCATGAAAAATGCTGGGAAAGCTGGATTATGGGCAGGGAATTGGTTGGGGTGGTCTGTGCACTGGCTGTATGATGTGTGTGTGGGATGATTTTTAGGGAAGCATCTTATCTCTTTACTCATCACCTCTCTGTTCCTCACTGTCTCATTGGCTGGTTTTTTGTTGGAATATATTACTGTTCATTTCAACTCTTTCTGGAAGTCTGTCTGGGACTATTATCTTCACTTTTAAAGAGGTCAAGAGTGTTTAATTAGAGGGTCTAGCAAACAGATCTCCAATTTTCTGAAAAAGGTAAATCTCACTTGTTTTTCTAAAGGGAGAGGGGTTATTCTTTCTGGTTTTTCTTCAACTCCCTTGGTCAAGGCTTATAGCTAGTACTATAGGATTGTCTACATTTCTGGCACCCATCGTGGGGTTGAATCTGTTGGCTTTTTGGAAACTTTGTTGATCTAGGCTTCTCTCTTTGGTAGATACCCTTTGGTGGATTTTGAATTTGGTGCTATATCTCTTTGTGGTTATTATAGGGGTCTTCTTTTCTGTTGGATTTGGTCCCTCCTAGGTCTTTAAGTCTATTGGGGGGGACTTTGGCTATCTTTGGTGCATATTGGAGGCTAGAACTTGGATTTTCTAGTATGTTTAGGATTCAGTCTTGGGATGGTTCAAGGTTTTTGGGGGAGGATGCAAAAGGGTTTTTGGCTAGGTTAGAGGTTTCTGCTGAGATTGATGGGGCCTCACTGTTGGACATGGTTAGGCAAGTAATCTTTTTCATTTGTAATAGGGAGATGTAGAAGGAAATTTCTGGTATGGAAGGATATAGGAGTCAGGACTAGGGAAAGTTGAAGATTGAAATGGTTAAAAGGTGGCCTACTTCTTTCTCAACGGTGGATCTTCATGGGATTGCTAGGAAGTGGGAATTGATAGGTGGTGTAACTTCTCTTTCTCAGTATGGGAAATTTATTGAGGAGTTTGGAGAGGCTCTGGATTATCTGGTATATAATAAGATATTACTACATGAAGATAAGGCCAAGTATGTATTTTGGAGTGTCATGGGTAGGGATGTAAAGCTGGAGGTTATGGAAATTCTTTTCAATGCTGACTTGATGAAGACTCTTCCAAATGGGGAAAATAGGATTCCTGCTATGGCTGTTTTAAAGGAGGTTATTTTGGTATATTTGGATGGTATGAAGGATAGGGATGTGGAATCTGGAGAGGAAATACTTTTTGAAAGAGAGGTTCAGAAGACTCACCACGGGAAAGCTGGGGGTGAACTGCTAGCAGCTCCCTCTATTTGTAACTATCAGGAATTTGTCAAGAAACTGTTGGGAAACCATCCTGAAGCTATCAGAAATATGTTTTTAAATCTGATGAAAAAACATTGAAAAAATAAACTGTCACAGATTGAATCCCGAACAATCCCTCCTTGAGCAGAGCTTAGGAACCACATTGAACATCAGTTAATCTCAGGTTTGGCAAAAGGTTGAACAACATCACTTAGCATACATTAATATTCAAATATTAAACTTGAATAAATGTTGCGTGTATGATATAGATGCATATGCATTTGAATTTGCATGGTGGATACTTATTGCAAGTTAAAAATTGATGTGTAATGCCTATCTAAAGTGTATGCATAATGACTATAAAGAATAAATATGCATAAAAAATATGCATAAAATTATGCTTAAAAATATGCATAGTGATTATGCACAAAAAATATGCATAAAAATATGCATAAAAAATATGCATAAAAAATATGCATATTGAATATGCAAAAAAGGTGCATATATGTATATGAATAAAATATATTAATATGCATATAAATCTCTATAATGAATATGCATATGCATATCCATAAATATGCATAATGATTGAAAAATGCAAAAAAATGATGCTTAACGAGTATATTTTATGCATAAATAGAAATATGCAATATGAATTCATATTGCATACATAAAACACTGGCAAACCAACTTGACCAAAACTCATACTAAATTTTTATTCTGGACTAAAGGTGTGAGGGAAGGAAGAAAAACAGTCTGACGTTAGAAAAATGCTACATGCACTCATTTTGTAGCAGAGCAAATGAGAAGTGCTGAATTATGGTTGGTGCCCATAATTTAGTATGATATCATAATTTTTTTTTTTTTCAATATTGAAAAGACTTTAGGTCAGTTGGTATGGATCTAGCTGTGCCAGGGTCTAATCTAATTATTTTAACAATTTCTTAATAATTAATGGGTTTCAATACAAAAACAGGTTGTATTTTTTGTGGGATATTGGATATGATAAGGTCTTTTGTAAAAAAAACTTATATTGTTCAAAAATATTCCTGAATCAGATGTGGGATAATCACTACAAAAAATTGTAGTACTGTGTGCAATAAAATATATGCACAAGCAGTAAAGAAAGGACCAAGTGAACCCTTTTTGTGCAGTGGGAATCATTAGAGTGGAATTGTGGATGAAAAATATAATTCATTATTACCATTTTATTTAATCAAAAAATTAACAATATTAAAAAGAACTATTGATTAATTGGTATTTGACCTTTGTGCCTTACTCATATTTATCATTTGATTGATTTTTTGTCACCATTATGTTATTAATATTATAAGTATAGCAAAAACTCGTGTGCCTAACACATACCAGGTGATGTTACACCTTTTATAATATTATTAAATAAAGGTAAAAAAATATGAAAATGATTTGTTTTACCAAAAAAAAATTGATATCTAAAAGCAATATGAGGGATAAAAAGGTAAAATTAAAGGGATCAAATATGAAATAAAAAATTAAAGTAAAATTCCTGCCATCAAGAGCAAGTAGACATGATGGGGTGAACGCACACCAGTGACAATAAACTTGGACTATAATTTCTTTTTTGTAAAAATAAAAAAAAATCCACTTGAGCTTTACCAAAAGTTCAAGATGAAAATTTTGCCATATCAAACAACTTCTAGTGCAATTATTGAAGAAAAATTCATTTTCATTGCAATAGAGAGAATTGATCACATCAGACTGCATGTGACAAAAAGTGTCCAGCACAAGTTTGGCTGAACTTGTGCTGGACACTTTTATGATGGAGAGTATCTAGGGTGGAATTTTTCTTCAGTTCATCTGGTATTTCTTATAAACATGTCCACTGGTATTTGATCTTTGTGCCTCACTCATATTTATCATTTGATTGATTTTTTGTCACTATTATGTTATTAATATTATAAGTATAGCAAAAACTCGTGTGCCCAATGCATACCGGATGATGTTGAACCTTTTATGATATTATTAAATAAAGGTAAAAAATATGAAAATGATTTTTTTACGAAAAATAAATTGATATACAGAAGCAGTATGAGGGATAAAAAGGTAAAATTAAAGGAAGCAAATATGAAATCAAAAATTAAAATAAAATTCCTTCCAACAAGAGCAAGTAGACATGTTGGTCAAATATCCACCAGTGAGGCTAAACTTGGACTATAATTGCTTTTTTGAAAAACAAAAAAGTGCCAATCTGAGGTTTAACAAAACTTCAGCAGAACCATTTAGCCATATCAAACAACTTCTATTGCAATGTTTGAGAGAGAAACGATCACACCAGACTGCATATGAGTAAAAGTGTCCAGCACAAGTTTGGGCGAACTTGTGCTGGACACATTTATGACGGAGAGTAGCTAGGGTAGAGTTTTTCTTCAGTTAATCTGGTATTTCTTATAAACATGTCAATTGGTACTTGATCTTTGTGCCTCACTCATATATATCATTTGATTAATTTATTGTCACCATTATATTATTAATATTATAAATATAGAATAAACTCATGTGCCAAATGCATACCAGGTGATGTTACACCTTTTATAATAATATGAAATAAAAGTATAAAAACATGAAAATAATTAGCTTTACAATAATTTAAATAGATATTAAAAAAAAGACAAATAAATAAGTAAAATTAATCTCAAAGAGATCAATTATGAAAAACAAAATACTAGTAAAATTCTTGCTCTCAAGAGCCAATAGAAGTGTTGAAACAAATGGGAGCCATCAGGGCTAAATTTTAATAAGTGACCTTATTTTATAAAGATAAAAAATATACACCTGAGGTTGGGAAGAACGACAGGTGTATGATTCAGCTAAACAAAACTACTTTTAGTGAAGTTTAATAAAAAAATGTTTTTTGTTGCCATATAGAGAATTGATCCCATCTGACTGCAAGTGACCAAAAGTGTCCAGAAAAAGTTCGGCTGAACTTGTGCTGGACACTTTTATGATGGAGAGTAGCTTGGGTGGAAATTTTCTTCAGTTCCTTTATCTTGTATTTCTCATAAACATTTCAACTGGTATTTGATCAGTTTGTATCTTTCATATTTATCATCCAATTGATATAATCACCATTATATTATTCATGTTATTAGTATAGCAAAAACTTGTGTGCCAAATGCATACCATGTGAAGTTATAACTTTAATAATTTTTTAAAATAGACGTAAATAAATATGGAAAGGATTAGTTTTACAAAAATTAAATAAAAATTTAAAAGTAAAAAGAGGAATAAAAGAGTAAAGTAAAAGTCAAAGAGTTCAAATATGAAAAAAATACTAGTAAATTTCCTGCTATCAAGAGCCATTAGAGGTGTTAAAGTAAATGGGAGCCATCAGGGCTTTGTTGTAATAAGTGAACTTTTCTATAAAATTAAAAAAATTATACACCTGATATTGGGCAGAACAGCAGGTGGATGATTCAGCTAAACCAAACTACTTCTAGTGAAATTTGATAAAAAAAATTTTTGTTTTTATAGAGAGAATTGATCCCATCTGACTGCACATGACCAAAAGTGTCCAGCACAAGTTCGGTCGAACTTGTGCTGTACACTTCTATGATGGAGAGTGGCTGGGTTAGAATTTTTCTTCAGTACATCTGGTATTTCTTACAAACATGTCTACTGGTATTTTATCTTTGTGCCTCACTCATATATATTGTTTAATTAATTTTTTGTCTTAATTATATTATTAACTATATAAGTATAGCAAAAAATTGTTGTGGTCTTCCAACATTGGCACGGGCCTTTGTTGTGCGATTTGGCATTGTTTGGACAGGTCTTGATTGACATCTGTTGAAGGTATTGGGTATTTTTCTGGTTTTATTCCGTGGATATTGGGTCTGCGGGTATGTGGGTACTATCATTAAATAGCCCCGGTTTATTTCTATATTTTATATCTTGAAGACATTTTTCATATTCTAACTTTTAAGGGGTCATTTCCTCATTTTTAATTTAAAAAGATAGCTATTTAATTTTTTTTTGTATTTTACAGCTAACCTTAAGTCTTAGGGTTAAGTGCTTAGTACCGTTAAATAAAGCTAATTTTTCTCTATAATTCATGTCACAATATTGTTATAGTGAAATTCAGTGTTTAAGAGGTTTTAGTAGTGGTAGTTGTTTTTTCTAAGTAGATTGGGTGTTTTTAGCGGTTTTCTGGCTTCAGGGAGGCTGTGCTGCTTCAGGCAGCCCCCCTGCCTCTGTTTTAGAAGGTTGGGGAGCGCTTCTTGAGGGTTTTTTATGCAATTTGGCGGGTACAGGCGCCAAATTGGTGGGTGCTCATGGGCTCTTAGATAGTGGTCTGTGTGTACATAGTATATAAGACAGTTTTGGGGCAACCTTAATCATCATACAACCATCCGGAGGTGATATCATTGTTCTTCACTCAGTTTTCACTGTTTTCTGGCCACAATTGGATGTGATTTTTGCAAGTGAGTTCTTCATTTAACTTGACTTTGGCAACTGTTTTCTCTGTTATAGTCTTGCAAGCTATAGCAAGTATTATCACTGTCTCTGGTGTGGATTTGCAGCCTACATCAAGTATCTTTGCTGTCTCTGGTGTGGAAATTGGTCTACATTTCAGTTCTTTGGTCTGGTAGTCTTTCTGGTGACTACTTTCTTGGCTCATCAAGCAGTCAAGTGTGTTGAAAAGGGGCTTTAGCAAAACAGGAACCAATTTACTGTGGCAGGTAAAACTCACTCTATTTTTCTAAAGGGACAGGGGATTTTCTTTCTGATTTTTCTCCAACTCCCTTGGTCAAGGCCTTTAGCTAGTACTATAGGATTGTCTACATTTCTGTCGCCCAATGTGGGGTAGAACCTGCTAGTTTTTTAGAATATCTGTTTTCTTTTGTTTGCTCTTTTTGGTGTTTTTGACTGGAAGAATTGCTTCTGGTTCTGCTATTCCTGTGGTGACTGTCAGTGGGGGGGATGGTCCTCCTGCTGTGATGGTTAGGGAATGTGTGAGGATTAAAACTTGGGATGGTGACAAGTTTAATGGGGAAGATGTGAAGTGATTTCTGGAGAAATATGTAACTGCTGCTGGTGTGGATGGTGCTTCTTACCTGGACATGGTGAAGCAGATTATCTTCTTCATTGGTGATAGGGCAGTGGAGAAGGAGATTGTGGCTATGTCTGGCTACAAGAAGAGGGATTGTAAATTGTTGTGTAGGGAGATGGTGGATAGATGGGGTGTCAGGTTCACTATGGTAGATCTGAACAAGGTTGTCAGTTAATGGCAATCTAATAGTGGTGGTGGTAACTTTTATAGTTACAGGAAGTTTCTGCTACAGTTTTATCCTGTGGTGGAATATATGGTGGAAGTGGAGGAGCTGGCACATGAAAATGCTGCCAAGGATGTTTTTTGGTCTGCCCTGGCTGGAGATGTCAGGATGGATTTGTTGAAGGAGTTGTCAAGAAAGGAATTGATGAAAACTCTTTCTAATGGGAACAGAAGTTTCCTGCCTTGGATAAGGTGAAGGAGGCTGTTGAGGCCCATTTGAAATTATTGGCTGGGGACACCTATCAGGAAGATTGTGCCAATTATGTCAGCAAAGTTAGTGAGGCTTTGGCTGAAGAGGGAGTTAGAGAGAAGAAGGAGGAGAAGAATTTGGTGAGGGTTCCAAAACAGGAGAGGGACCCAATTGTGGAACAGTTAGCTGACCTGAAAAAACAGCTCCACATTTTTGTGCAGGAGGCCAAGAAGGTCAATAAGGCAACTTCTCAGCCTAGAGATTTTGAAAGGAGAGCTGGTAGGAGTGATCCTTGGGTCTGCTCTTATTGCAGTAGGAGGGGGCACAGGTCCAATGATTGTTGGGCATTGAACAGGGATGTGTCTGAAGGAAAAGTGGAGTTTTATGGCAGGGTTTTCAAGTTCACTGAAGGTTCTTTTGTGAAGCCCAGTGAGGGGCAGGCTTCTGTGGATTTGGTCAGGAGGAGGGGTGGTCTTAATAAAAGGAAGCCAAGGTTTGAGGAGATTCATGATCAAGGGAATTCTTCTGGTAAGGAGAATGAGGATTTCAAGGGAAAGGGGAAGGAGTTCAATAAGATATCTTTTTCTACTTCCTTTGGTGGTTTGGAGTTGTATTCTTGTGGTGGAAAGTCAAGTGGGGAATGTTTGGCTGGTGTTTACAATGTGGAAGCCGGAAAGTTGGGAAGGCCTAAGAGCAGTTATCAGGCCCAACCAAAGCCTAGGGCTTCAAAGATGGATCCTAAGCTGAGTGCAGCTAGGTAGAAGTACAGCAAAGAGGAGCTGTATAAAATGCAGAAGGGTATGGCTGACATGGGCCCCCCTAGTTTTAAAAAATTGGACATTAATGGTGAGCCAATGCCTATGGATGTTGATTCTGACTCTGAGGAGGATGTCCCTTTGGCTTCATTGCCAAAGCCTGCTAGAGTTAGAGGTTCAGGTGAGGGATCTGGTTTGGTTCCTGTTGATGGTAAATCTGTTGGTGGAGCTGGTCCTCAAGAATCTTCTAGGACCAAGGCGGTGAAGCCTAGGGCTCACTTTGAGAGGCCAGTAGTGTCTTTCAAATCTAATGTTATGGACTTTGTTCTGGAAAGGATAAATGAGGGTCAGATTTCCCTATCTTATGGGGATTTGTATGCTATCAGTCAAGGGTTGGCTGATAGACTGAAAAAGTTGTTGACCAGGAGAAGGGTTTCTTCTGGGGAGGTGGAATACATTTTTGATTCTGCTGAAAAGTTTGGTGAGGGGTGTCACGCGCCATGTGACACTCGAGGCAAAAGCAGCTCATTAAATCAATAATATCGAGTTCTAAATCTATACTCAAAGCGCAGAAAGCAATTCTCCATAGAAACTGCGATTCCCCTTTGTGTACTTACTATTCAACTGCGCTAGCCTAAACTCTAAATCTAAATTAGTCAATCTCTCAATAGTGTGCCTTAGTCTCAATTTCAATAAGCGACGCACAACGCTATGATCTACGTAATAGTACATTAGTAGTTTTCATTAAAAGTTTGTTAATTAATTAAAAGGGGTAAATTGAGCATGGACAGATATTAGCAAAGAGGGTCTAAGTGTATGTTAGTAATGGTCTGTGGTATGGGAATGGTGCAATGAGAGGGAGGTCAATGCAAGGAGGAATAAAGGATATAAAAGGGTTGGGTATTTGGTTCGATATTCCTTAGAATTTAATTATAAATAATATTTACATTAATAGTGGTAAAATCTTTAAGTTAAATCATTGTTATTGTAGCTTTCTTTTATTTTCTCAATAATCATTTCTAAATCCTAAATCTTTGATTATTGAGTTTCCAACCCTTCGTGAGATCTTAAGAATTCATATTACCTTTGAAACTTTATTATAATTTTTCTTGAACATACCTCGAACCTGTAGCTCTTACTTCGAGTGACCTTCGAATTACTTCCTCTAATCATTCCTCTGTGCTTCGAAGAAGTTTCTAAATCCCTCATCTCACTTTCAGGAAATTCCTCGACCTTGTGCATAGGTTGTCCAATGACAGTATAATTTAATTCTCTGTAGTTCCCATTCTTTGCACTACTACGTCCTTTTAGGTGTTTTTAATATTTTAAAATGGCACCTGTTCAATGCACTCCTCCTACGGGCGCTACTACTAGAGCCCGCGCTAGCGGCAGGCCAACAGCCACAAGGTCTGTTTCCCGCACTCACTCTTTGGAACCACTCGACCTTAGGGAACGGCAACATTCAGTTCAATCTGTAGAAGACATCCCACAAGATTTTGAGGATTATAGTGATGAAGAAGAAGGAGAGGATACAATGCATGAGGCACCATCCGCCCCAGCCAATCACCCTTCTGGTCAATCCTCAGAACCTGGACCATCTAACTCTCTGCTAGATTTCATGAGACTTTTCATGAAAACCCTTTCAAACCCAACGTCTTCAGAGGGATCTAAGTTCAAAACTCCTTCTATGAAATCTCCTGTCAAATTCGACGGAGATCACCCCGACAGATTGCGAACCTTCTTGCAAACCTGCAAGCTACTGTTCCATAATGACCCTCAAACCTTTAATAGCGACCGATCAAAGGTTGTTTACGCTTCTTCATTCCTAGCCAGGAAAGCAGCAAGATGGTTCGAACCTTATCTGCTCATGCTTTCTTTGACAGAAACCCACTTACTTATCAATAATTGGGAAAAGTTCAAAGACAAACTTTTTATGTTGTTTAGGGACCCTAATGAAACTGACAACGCAGAAATTGACTTTAATTTTCTTTGCATGAGTGATAATGGTAAAGCCTCTGAATATATCTCGAACTTCAGAGCACTTCAAACTCGAGTAGGTTGGAATGATGCTGCCCTTAAGTATCATTTAAAGAAAGGACTTCCTTCAAGGATTCTGGATCAATTAAATCTTCACATTCAGAAGATGACTACTTTAATGGATTTAATGGATCGAACCCTCAAACTTGACAGCGTTTATCAAGGACAACTTCAACATCGTTGATATGCCAACAAATCTCAAGGCCTAAACTTTAAATTGGGATCTTCTTCACACCCATGACCAAATCAACCCTCCTCGACTCAATCCAAACCCAATAAGGGGAAGGATAAACCTTGACCAAAAGGCTCGACTCCAGGCGATATCAGCAAAGCACTGGATCCTAAAGGGGAACTTAAAGAAGCTGAGAGGAAAAGACTAGCAGATAATTGGTTATGTATGTATTGTGGGGGTAAGCACAAGTTGGAAGACTGTGTAAAGTTGAAGGAAAGAGAAGGTACTAGTTCGAAGTCAAAAAACCAGTAGATAGTTTACTTGTGTGCAAAGCAAACTATCTTATCTCTCCCAGTGCACAAACCTCTATGTCTTAAGGACTGGAGTTGCCTTAAACCGCTTGAGATTCATTCTTTTTAAGGAGGATATTCCCTTCAGTTGTCTTATAGACTCTGGAGCTTCAATTTCTTTTGTTAGTTTATCTTTTGCCAAGAAGCTTCAACTAACATTTACAGATATCTATCAAACTCCAATCTATTTGGTCGAATAAGAGGAACCCAAATATTGGGTAAGTAAGAAAGTTTTATGGGTTTTCAACTTTCCGAACTTTCCCCCCTTCAAGTGGGAATGTCACCGGACAACCTACGCACAAGGTCGAGGATGTTCCTGAAAGTGAGATGAAAGTTAGAAACTCCTTTGAAGCACAGAGGAATGATTTGAGGAAGTGGTTCGAAGATCACTCAAAGTAAGAGCTACAGGTTCGAGGTTTGTTAGAGAAGAATTATAAAATAGTTTCAAAGGTAATAGGAATTCTTAAGATCTCACAAAGGGTTGGAAACTAAATAATCAAGGATTTAGGATTTAGAAATGAATATTGAGAAAATAAAAGAAAGATACAATAACAATGATTTTAACTTTTAAGGTCTTACCACTATTCATGTAAATACAAATTTTTTATAATTTAATTCTAAGGAATATTGAACCAAATACCTAACCCCTTTTATATCCTTTGTTCCCCCTCTCATTGACCTTCCTTCCATGGCACCATCCCCATTCCATTTACCATTACTAACATACACTTAGACCCTCTTCGCTAAATACCTGTCCATGCTCAATTTACCCCTTTTTAATTAATTAACAAAACTTTAATGAAAACTACTACTGTACTCACCGCGCAATACAGGGGGCGGACTTGTTAGCAAGTCCGCAACCTTGGACTCAAATTCACCACAGATTGAACACACATTGAGCTATTGACAAAGGAACCATACAATCAGGGATGAACGCCACTCAGCAGAACAGTTTTTGTGGGTCTTCAAGTAGAGCTCAGTAGGAGTTCAGTATGAGTTCAGTCTGAGTTCCATCTGAGTTCTGTCTGAGTTCAGGTTGGGGACTTGCTAGCAAGTCCACCCCCTTTATTGCGTAGTGACTATTTCCTTGAACCTAGCGCTGTGCGTTGCTTATTGAAAAAGACTAAGGCACCCTATTGGGAGATTGACTAATTTAGATTTAGAGTTTAGGCTAGCGCAGTTAAATAGTAAGTACACAAAGGAAGATCACAGTTGCTATGGAGAATAACTTTCTGCGCTTTGAGTATAGATTTATGACTCAATATTATTGATTTAATGAGCTGCTTTTGCCTCGAGTGTCACGTGGCGCGTGACAGGGAATTATCAGTCTTGGACGCCCCAAGGATTGACGATACCATTCTTGGCCATGACTTTTTAACGCATTGGAATGCCGAAATTGATTGGACTAAGGGATTGATCACCCCACGCTCTAAGTATATTTCTGATTCTTCAATGCAGGTCAATAGGGAGTTAAACAACCCGCCTGACAATGTCCCGCTAGAGGAAAATCTCTGCCAGATGACTTGCAAGCATCTGATCTTTCTCTAAATGAGCAATTGGCTAACCCTTCTAGCTCGATGAATTCACTCAAAGAGGATTTAAATTGCCTCGAAGTAATCGAATTCTTCTCTCTCAATTTAGGTATCCCCCAACAGATTCTGTCGAAGATGAAGAGGACAACCAAATCAAAGTTGAAGCCATTAAATCAACTCTACCAGAAATCTACCACGATTTACTCAATGTTTTCTCAATCCGCAAGGCCAATAAGTTACCACCTCATCGACCCTACGACCATCAAATAGAGTTAATAGGCCCAGTACCTCTGGCAGGTCCTGTCAATTCTTTATCGAAGGACGAATCTCAAGTTCTTCGAGACTACATTGCAGAGAATGTAGCCAAAGGTTTCATCAGAGCCAGTAAATCTCCAACTGGCTCCCCTGTCCTCTTTGTAAAAAATAAGGACGGTAGTCTTAGGTTGTGTGTTGACTATAGAAAGCTCAACACAGTCACTAAGAAGAATGCATATCCTGTTCCTCCTATGTCATTACTTCTTACCCTTTTCAATGGTGCTAATTTCATTTCTAAAATTAATCTTAGAGGCGCTTACAATCTGATTTGCATTGCAGAAGGTCATAAACCACTGACTGCAATGCGCACTAGATTTGGTAGTTTTGAATATTTAGTTATGCCTTTTGGATTGTGTAACGCACCTTCAACTTTTCAAACTTTTGTTAATGACATCTTTTGTCAGTATAGTCTAGTATATAAGTATGATATAATAGTGTTATTTTATGGTCCTACTACTTATTGATAAATGATTTAGTGATTAAACCTCAGGGGAAGACTAATAGAATAGTTATACTCAAATAAAACTCACAATACTTGGATTTAAATGCGTGCTAGTGGTGGAAAATAGAAGAATAAAATATAGTTATAGCTTATATAAAGATAATATCAATTTATAAGGGCTTTATAATATATTTCTGAATACTAATAATTGTATTGTAGTGGTTGTTTGAATTGTAGTAATTGAATGATGATAATAAACCGTCAAAATCCCTCCTTATTTATACCCAAATTCACTGGAGTGTACAGACCTTCAATCCAGATGATGTCACTGCTATCCCTGGCAATTACAGCACTGTGAGGGCTCATCACCTCCCCATGGCGTCCACTTCAAGCAGTTTCAACACCCAGACCTCCAGTAAGGACCCTCCATCACTATTAATAATAACACAGAGTCATACCATAAATAGAAAACCCAGATAAAAGCGGATATCATAAAGAAACAGGTAAAATAAATAATCAAAAAGAGATTTAATGAAACTAAAAGCATATAATGGAAACAAATAAAATCTACAAGCCCCCAATAACATCCCCAAGCATCCACATTAACCCAGAAACATCCTTCCAACCCATAAATCCGTGAATAACCATCCAAGGAAGTAATTTGAGTTGTCCAAACTGGGTGTATGCGCCTGATATAGGTGTCTATGCTTCTGTAGGCGTTGTGAGTCCACTGATTTCTTCCATATTACCTAAAATAAGCAGAAAAACAAAGGTTACAGGCTATTAAGGGGCTAAAACCCACTTATATACCTAAATATACATAATATACTGCATATTTCACTGAATATGAGATTTATGTATACATATAAGCTTATGTATGTCAATAATTACTTCATATCACTTAAGATAAGTATATTATGAATCCATTAACACCTTAATAAGTATAATTAGGCCATGGATAAGCTATTTAAACTATTATAAATTATATAATAGAATAATAATTATATATATATATAATAAAATAATATATATTATTATTTTAACCTTATTTTTAAGATATAAGCTTAATCTACTTAAGGTTATCTTATTTTAAGCATAAGAAATACTCAGTCCTAAGGATATTTAGGCTGACACTCCCTCACCCAAAAAAAACAATAAAAAAAATGTTAAGACATTTTAATTAAAACTAAGGAGTGAAATAATAAAATAAAAAATATAATTTTTACAATACATATACTGAATGAACAGTATTATTTAGATTTAAATTTTTTCAAGAGATTTTTAATATCAGAGATTTCATTTTCTGGAATCCACTGGTCATATTCACTTGATTTATTTTTAAATCTTAATAGATACTCAACTCCCTTTTCTTTAGTAAGGTGTCTCTTTTTAAGTATCTTTTCAATTTCTGCCTTTTCTACTATTTCTTCAGGTTGCTGTTTATGCCTTCCTGATCTTCTTGGAAATAGAGCAGTATCATTAGAATGGTATGGTTTTATTAGAGAAATAGGAAATAATGGATGTTTTCTATCATAAGGTGCATATAGAATAACCTCAACAGCATTATTACCAACCATCTTTTTAACTACAAATGGTCCAATGAATGGATCCTTCAATTTAACATTACCATTTAAATTGAAATTTAGTGTTGAAATAAGGACTTCATAACCATCTTTGAACATTTGTTCTTTATGGGCTTTATCCCATCTTTTCTTTTCATACTCAAAAGCCTTATTTATACATTCTTGAGCATGTTTTCTGTATAATTCCTGCATTTGAAGAAAAGATTTAGTACCTGGATGAATATCGAATCTAGGTAATTTATAAAGAGTTTTAGCAGGGGTATTAGGTACATAAACCAACCATAACTCAAATGGCTTTTTGCCAGTGACAGAATGTACTGTACTATTACATGCAAATTCTAAACCTGGGATAAGGGTTACCCAATCATTCGTGAATTTTTCATTGTCTTTAAAATTAAGACCAAAAGCACAGTATCTTCTTATCATATCTTCTAAGGTTTGTATCATTCTTTCTGCTAGCCCATAAGTTTGTGGATGGTGTGCTGTAGAAAGTTTTAATTGACACCCTGAAACATCCATAAGTGATGTCCAGAACTCAGAAGTAAATTTAGGATCTCTGTCAGAAACTATTGCTTTGGGGAAACCTGCTGTATTTAACATTTGTGTCCATCATAAAAAAGCTATGTCCTTTGCAGAAACCTCTGTGGGTAGGAATAAATTTACACATCTTTGTAAATCTATCTACAATTACTCAGCAGGAGTTATAACTCTTATGCCCTGCTATTGGCAAACCTGTTACAAATTCCATGTTAATGATTTCCCATGGAGCTTTTGGTTGCTCAATTTGTTGTAATAAACCAGCTCTTTTTCCTGTTAATCTTTTAGATTTTTGACAAGAATCACATGTTTCAACATATTTCTGAACATCCTCAGACATGTTAATCCACCAAGCCATGTTTTTTACTCTGGTTAATGTTTTATGGTAGTCAAAATGACCCGCTAATATATCCTCATGACATATACTTAACATTAACTCCTTCATTGAAGGGGGAATTACAATTACATTACTTAATTTTTTCCTGTAATATATAAAACCATCCTCAATGGAAAATTTTCCTTTTTCTAATGCCCCTTTATACTTAATTGGTAATGTTTTTATTAAAACATTCATTGAAGCATTAGATGGATCATTTAATATTGTAGTTAATTTACTTAAGTCAGGATCTTAATTATAATTATCAAGAATTGATTGCATAAATTCATCCTCAAGATCTACAATATAAATGCCATAAATGTTAATAATCTCTAACTCAGGAACATAAGCAGGATTATCATCATTATTAGGCAGAGGTACTCTAGATAACAGATCTACATTAGAGTGCAAGGTTCCTGCTCTATGTGTAATAGTCATCCGTCCTCTGTATTCTTGTACAGCTAATTGCCATCTAAACATGTGTCTATTAGGAGTTTTCATGTTTAAGAGTGACTTAACTGCACTACAGTCAGTGATTAACTCAAATTTTTGGTCTTCAAGGTAATAATGTAGCTTTTCAAGAGCCCATACTACTGCCAAACATTCAAGTTGAGTAGCACCATATTTCAATTCACCACTTCTCAGAGTATGTGAAATATAGCAGATTACTACTTCTGACATTTTACCTTCAATAAGTTGTTTTTGATGCAAAGCAGCACCCAGTCCAATAAAACTTGCATCTGTATATAATACAAAAGGTAATTGAAAATCTGGTAATCCCATGATAGGAGCTGTCATTAAACATTCTTTCAACTTATTAAAAGCTTGTTGTCTTTCATTATTCCAAATGAAAGCTTCTGATTTCTTTATCAGTGTGGTCAGTGGTGCAGCAATTGATTGGTAGTTTTTTATATTTTGTCTATAATAACCACACATTCCAAGAAAAGATTGTACATCCTTCACATTTTGAGGAATGCCAATATTCTTTATTGAAGCCACTTTATTTTGGTCTACACATATTTGTAAGCCAGATACAATATGACCAAGCACTTTTAAAAATTCAAAACCAAATTTACATTTTTTCAATGCAAGGGTCATTTTTATTTCATCCATTTTCTGAAATACTTTCCTTAAATGGATTAAGTGTTCATCAAAAGTTTTAGAGAACAATATGATGTCATCAATGTATACCATTAACCATCCCTCAATAATTTCATTATGGAATGTTATATCCATTAACTTTTGAAATACTGATGGAGCATTTTTTGGTCCAAATGGCATTCTGACATACTTATAATTTCCCATGTGTGTTGTTATCAACAAAAAGTTCTGTGAATTCATTTCAACAGGAATTTGATGGTACCCTTTATTTCCATCTAGGCAACTTATATATTTAGCACCTTTAAGGGTAGCATGTATAGAGGCAATCCTTGGCAAGGGATAAATATAATCTACTGTAATTGTATTTAATGCTCTATAATCACCGCACAGTCTTGCTTTATCTTGTTCATAAGAAATTAGCACTGGTGATATTACACAATATTTTGGTGTAGTTTCAACCTTCTCAAGAATGTTCATTTTTAATAACATCTTAATATTATCCTCTATATCTTTCCTCTTCATTGGTGAAGCAGGGTATGGTTTATTTTTAAGACTAGCAGGAATATTATCCATATCACAGGTTAAACTAATCTTCATTTCATGATCTTTTACAAGGCCAAGTTCATTTGTACCATGTGCAAAAGCCATTGGAAAAGCTTTAATTAATTCCAAAATATTATCTTTCTCAGTTTCACTTATCTGAGTGCCAAATGATGCTTTTGAAATTTCTGTTTCCAGAAGTTCCATCTCATTGGATTCTCTTCCTTTACACGGGGAATTTGTTACTGACTCAATGTGTAAGACTGTGTTAAAAGAATTTATTTTAAATTTCCTTTTAACATTCATGCCAATTGTAAAATTGTTATTAGCAGGGTCTAATTTTACACCAAATTTAGTCAGAATATCATTTCCAATGATAAAACAGTTACTAAAATTAGTATTATCCATTACTACAAAGTCACAAGTTACCCTTACATAACCATGTTGGTGTTTAAAGAAAACTGCAGCTTTGTATTTACCAATGGGGTGTAGTACTGATCCAAAACCTCTCCAATTTTTATTTTGAAGTGGTTCAAGCTTAACCTTATATTCACTATCAATTTTCTGTAATGTATTAGTGGAAACAACTGAACCAGCAGCTCCTGTGTCCAATACTATATTTACATTTTCACCAGAAATGATAGCTGGAACCGTGATAGGTGTCATTCTAAAGTTATCAGCTTGTATATCCTTAATGATTTCAGCATCCTCAAAATTCATTAAAGATTCATTTGAGTCCATATTTAATATTGGATTTTCAAAGATGGACAAATCATCTTACAACATACAGACTTCATTTTCATCACTATATGAGATATTTCTGTCATAATCACTTGATTCTTTACTTTTTTCAGTTTCAGTTTCAGATTCACATTGATTTTCAACAATATTTATGTTTTTCTCACATTTGTGACCTTTGACCCAAGGTTTGTTACACTTATAACAAGTATTTGTTTCATACTTTTTAGGTACTACAGGTGCAGTAGGTTTTTTCTGCTTCTCCTGAAGTGTTATTGAATTCTAAGTTTTTACAGGTTCAACATTTTGCTTATAAGTGGAATACCTTGATTCATACTTATGGTTTAATAATATTTCATTGTAAATATTAATAAAGTCAGAATATTCAGTAACATTTAATGTTCTAGCTACAACAATGTCTCTGACAGATATAGGTAATTTGTATATTATCTTATCTTTCCATAAGTTAAAATCCATATGAGGCTCAATGGCTTTTTATATTTTATTTAAATTCATTAAAAATACCATAGGTTTGTCACCATTCAACTGATTATACCTAGTCTTCTCATAAAGTCTCTGCTGAGTAAGCCTGAATTTAGAACCTCCAAATTGTTTTTCAATAAGTTGTTTCCATTCAGCCCAAGAGTAGTCTCTACCCTCACTTAAGACAGCTTCAAACCATAATAAAGCAACATCCTTAAATAAAGAAATTAATTTTGATGTTATCTCTTCATCTGGTAACTTATATGAGAATTTCAAGTTGTCAATTCTTTGAATAAAATGTTGCCAATCAGAGCTGGCTTCCCCATCATAAGCTGGGTACTGATCTATCTTAGGCCAGTTCTTCTGATTGGATTTTATCTCACTAATGTTAGGTAAATTCAACAACTCATTTACTTTTGATAAATGGTCTTGTATTTCTTCCTGCACGGATTTATGACTTACATTTTCAGATTTGACACTACCACCAGATGGTTTTAATTGTGGTGGTACAGGGAAGGAATGAGATTCACTTTTGCCAATGAAAGGATTATTATTATATTGATTATACTTATGATTATCCTGGTTCATTAGTAGATTGGCAGTTTCAATCTCAACTTTAGTTAATCTTTGTAGCAACTCAGAGACACTTTGATTTGTCTCGGCAAAAGATAACTTTGTTCTTGATTCAGTTTTTAATAAGTGTTTTTCATATATTTTTTCTAACTCACAAAATTTGTTTGAAAGGTCATTATATTTATTACTCAATGAATCATATTTAAGAGTTAGAGACAAATGTTCTTTCTCTAATTCTTTATTACGTGTTGCTTATTGAGAAATGTTTAATGTCAAGGATGAAATTGTATCACTAGTGAGCTTAACTGTCTGTTCCTCACAATCAGTCATTCTATTCCACAATGCTGAAACAATTCTATGGACAGTTGGATTATTGTTAAAATATTCCATGTCCTCCTTTTCAATTCTCTCACTCTCCTGTGAACTTCTCATCTCACTAGTAGGTGGTTGCAACTGAGGATTAACTGTATTATCATTGTAAATAGTACTGTTATTGTGGACAAAGACAAGTCAGGTGTATCTACTCTAAAACCTAAATTTCTTAAATCCTCCTCTATTTTTTGTACAGATTTAACATCAATAGAATTACCTATATTGTAATTATCAGTATTATGTCCAATCTGAGAGGGTAAGTTACTTACCAAGGGATGGTTTCCAGTCCTGATTTTTGGCGCTTTTTTCCCTTGTAAGGGTGAGCTGAGGAAGTCAGATGAGGGGGTGGATCCCTGTTGCAACTGTGGCTTGTCCACTGTTGGTGAAACCAGTCCCATTTCCATTTGTCTACCAGGATTTTCTCCTGGGAGTGAGTGGACCCTCCTTGGGTAGGGGGTTGCTGATTTGATTGACTGGGCTGGCCTCCCTTTAGTTCTGCCATTTCCTGATTCATCTGCTGAAACCCTACCTTGCAATTGTTTTGAAACTTCTCTACTTCTTTGAACATGAGAGATTTTGATTCCTTCAACTTCAGAACTTGTTTGGCCAGGTGGGACAGTTGATCCTGAAGAGGAGGAGACATCTTTTTTATAGTTATATTTTTTAAGAGGGCGTCCTTTTCTTCTATACTCATGCTTTCTGGCTGGGGGTACTGTTGTCCCTCCATGGTGATGTCCTGGAAAGTTTTTGTTAGCTTTAGACCTGGTATTATAAGCAGGCTTTTCACTTACACTATCCTGGGGAGCACTCATATTGTTCAGAATGACAATATTTTACGTCTACAAAAGGAAAAAACTCTATGGAATTAGTAGACAAATAATATTAGCAATTATATTACTAATAAAAAAGCAATGGAGCTTACCCTGAATTTATATCTTTATTTATTTAAATAAAATGTAAGAAAAATTCGAAAAAATCTGTAAAAATATAATAATAAGTTTAACAAGACCTCTATAAGGGTGATTAATTAGCTTACCAAGCTTTAGCCAAATACCAATTTAATTGGGTGTTATATTGGTGTCCAAATACCAAGTGAAATTGGGTTTATATTGGGTACAGCTACTACTATAAATATTTAATTTTTATGATAAAAAATTAAGATAATTATTATAAGGGTTCTTTTCCGCAATCAATGAGTTATGATGACACACTAATATGCAGCAGATCCAAATATTTGGTTTATTTTTGAGCTGTACTAAGGTAAAAATCACGTCCCAAGGCTTATACTAAATTATAAGTAAAATATAAGGAAAGATCCCCAATTATCAGTATAGTCTAGTATATAAGTATGATATAATAGTTTTATTTTATGGTCCTACTACTTATTGATAAATGATTTAGTGATTAAACCTCAGGGGAAGACTAATAGAATAGTTATACTCAAATAAAACTCACAATACTTGGATTTAAATGTGTGCTAGTGGTGGAAAATAGAAGAATAAAATATAGTTATAGCTTATATAAAGATAATATCAATTTATAAGGGATTTATAATATATTTCTGAATACTAATTATTGTAATGTAGTGGTTTTTTGAATTGTAGTAATTGAATGATGATAATAAACCGTCAAAATCCCTCCTTACTTATACCCAAATCCACTGAAGTGCACAGACCTTCAATCCAGATGATGTCACTGCTATCCCCAGCAATTACAGCACTGTGAGGGCTCATCACCTCCCCATGGCGTCCACTTCAAGCATTTTCAACAACCAGACCTCCAGTAAGGACCCTCCATCACTATTAATAATAACACAGAGTCATACCATAAATAGAAAACCCAGATAAAAGCGGATACCATAAAGAAACAGGTAAAATAAATAATCAAAAAGAGATTTAATGAAACTAAAAGTATATAAAGGAAACAAATAAAATTTCCAATCCCCCAATAACATCCCCAAGCATCCACATTAACCCAGAAATATCCTTCCAACCCATAAATCCGTGAATAACCATCCAAGGAAGTAATTTGAGTTGTCCAAACTGGGTGTATGCGCCTGATATAGGTGTCTATGCTTCTGTAGGCGTTGTGAGTCCACTGATTTCTTCCATATTACCTAAAATAAGCAGAAAAACAAAGGTTACAGGCTATTAAGGGGCTAAAACCCACTTATATACCTAAATATACATAATATACTGCATATTTCACTGAATATGAGATTTATGTATACATATAAGCTTATGTATGTCAATAATTACTTCATATCACTTAAGATAAGTATATTATGAATCCATTAACACCTTAATAAGTATAATTAGGCCATGGATAAGCTATTTAAACTATTATAAATTATATAATAGAATAATAATTATATATATATATAATAAAATAATATATATTATTATTTTAACCTTATTTTTAAGATATAAGCTTAATCTACTTAAGGTTATCTCATTTTAAGCATAAGAAATACTCAGTCCTAAGGATATTTAGGCTTACATCTTTCAAGATGTTGTTGAACAATTTGTAGTCGTCTATTTAGATGATATTTTAATATTCTTGAAAACACTAGATGAACATATTCATCATGTTCGACAGGTCCTAAATCGTCTTCGAGATCATGGTCTCTACGCCAAGCATAATAAATGTGAATCCCAACTCAAATCAATTGATTTTTTGGGTTTTACGTTGTCCACTGACGGTTTAGTCATGGATGACAAAAAAGTCCAGAAAATCCTGGAATGGCCTGAGCCCAAAACCATTAAATCGCTCCAAGGATTTTTAGGTTTTGCAAACTTCTATAGAAGATTTATTAAAGATTACTCTAAAACTATTTCCAATCTTACTTCTCTTTTTAGAAAAGACATTCCTTTTGTTTTTACTCCTACAGCACAAAAGGAATTCGAAGCACTAAAAACGGCATTCACCACAGCCCAATTCTTTGACATTTTGATCCTTCTGCTTCAACCATAGTTGAGACAGATGCAAGCGATTATGCTATTTCAGGGATCATCTCCCAAATAAATCCTGAAACAAATTTGATTCATCCTGTTGCTTTTGAGTCACGCAAACTCTTAGCCGCAGAATTTAATTATGAAATTCATGACAAAGAGCTTTTAGCAATTATCCATTGTCTTAAAAAATGGCGTTCTTTTCTACTCAGCCTAAATAGTCCTTTTCAAATTTTAACAGATCATAATGCTTTAAAATACTTCATGTCTTCCAAAGTGTTAACCAGGCGTCAAGACAGGTGGGCTGAATTTTTGTCTGAATTTCCCTTCTCTATTTCCTATCCCCCAGGAAAAAAGTGCATTGTCCCAGATATCTTGTCACGTCGGGACGATGTTTACCCACAGCGGGGGGACACATTTTCTGACAAGAACCCAGCAAATGTGCAATCAATTTTCAACAAATCAATGTTAACGACTCATCAACTTAATATCTTTTCAAAATCCACTATCCAACATCCTCGAAGCTCAGTCAAAGACGATTATTGTTTAGGGTTAAAAGACAAAATACTCTCGAAGAAAAGGGCCAAAAGATTTAGTATTGAATCAGGTCTATTAGTCTTTAAAGGTAGAGTAGTCATACCCGACAACAATGAGATAATATTATGGATTTTCAACAGTCGACATGATTCTCCATTAGCTGGTCATTTTGGTGTTGATAAAACCTACCAGTTAATAGCAAGGGATTTCTTCTGGCCATTTATGACCAGGGAAATCAAGGCCTATAAAAAAGCTTGTTACGAATGTAATAGGAATAAGGCTCCCCGTCACCGGAAGCATGGGTTGCTTCAACCACTTCCTATTCCCTCTAAACCTTGGGAATCTTTATCCATGGATTTCATTTCTCAACTTCATTTTTCTAATGATTTTGATGCTATATTAGTAATAGTAGATAGATTTTCAAAAATGTCTATTTTCATTAAAACCACTACTACTGCTACAGCAGAAGATTTGTCAAAATTGTTTCTAGAATATGTATTTTCCAAACACGGCTTACCAAATGATATTATTTCAGATAGAGGCTCATTTTTTGTATCCACATTCTGGACCCAACTGTGTCGACAACTCAATATCACAAGGAACCTCTCCATGGCCTATCACCCTGAAACCGAGGGTCAAACAGAAAGAGTTAACCAAATCCTCAAACAATATTTTCAAATGTATTTCAGTTACCAACAAGACGATTGGACCACATGGTTACCACTGGCCGAATTTGCTTATAATAACTCGACTCATTCTTCGACACAACAATCTCCCTTCAAAACCATTTATGGAAGACATCCTCAATTCAACTCAATCCATGTAGGAACTAATAATCCTGCGGAACATTATCTTCAAACTATATCACGACTCCAAGAAGAACTTAAAACAAATATGGAATCAGCGATTCAAAGATACAAGGAACAGGCCAACAAACATCGACAATCTGCTCCTTCCTTAAAACCAGGCGACAAAGTATGGCTAGACGCACGAAACATTCAAACAACACGACCATCAAAGAAACTGGCTGAAAAGCGCTTGGGACCATTCAAAATCGACTCTGAAGTCTCTAAATCTGCATTTCGACTCAAGTTACCTCCTAAATGGCATGCAATTCACCCTGTTTTCCATGTATCTCTCCTGGAACTGGCTCGAGAAATATACCCGGGCAAGAACCAACCCCCTCCTGAAGCGGTCGAAGTAGAAGATCATCTAGAGTGGGAAGTAAGCCGTATCCTTGATTCAAGAATGCACAAGGGGAAACTTCAATACCTTGTGGAATGGGAAGGCTTCCTCAATGACTCAGACAAAACATCCTGGAAACCAGCCATCAATGCTTCTAACACCCCTGAACTTCTAAAATCTTTTCATTTGAAATATCCTTTAAAACCAAAACCTTAAAATTTCTTTTATTTTAAATTTTCTTTTTCTTTTTTTCTTTCTTTTTTCTCACCACACAATATGGGGGGCGGACTTGCTAGCAAGTCCGCAACCTTGGACCCAAACTCACCATAGATTGAACACACATTGAGCTATTGATAAAGGAACCATACAATCAGGGATGAACACCACTCAGCAGAACAGTTTTAGGTGGGTGTTCAAGTAGAGTTCAGTATGGGTTCAGTATGAGTTCAGTCTGAGTTCCATCTGAGTTCCATCTGAGTTCAGGTTGAGGACTTGCTAGCAAGTCCACCCCCTATATTGCGTAGTGTCTCTTTCTCTTAAAAATCTAAACACCTCTTAAATTTCTTAGCCTTGTTTTCTTTTTTTTTCTCTTTTCTTTCTTCTCCTTCTATAAAATTTTCTCCAAATCCAACTAAAATCATCATCAAAATTAAAAATTAAAAAAAAATAAAATAAAATAAAATTTAAAATTTAAAATTAAAATATAAAATTAAAAATAAAATAAATAAATAAATAAAAATAAAAAATAAAACAAATAGAATAAACATAAATAATAAAAAAAAAAAAAACTTTTAAATCTCTCTAAATGTTTTTCTTTCTCTTTTCCTTTTTCAATTCTCTAAATACATTCTTTTCTTAAATTTAAAATTCTTTTTAAAATTTTCTTTTCTAAAATTTATTCTCTCTTTAAACTTTCTTTCCTTCGAATCATAAAAATCTTGTACGACACAGCCATTTCCTCGAACTTAACTTCAACCTCTAAATCTCCCTATAAAATTCTTCGAACAAATGATTCTTCTTTTTCAATTTCTCTTTAAATCCTAATTCTGTTTTTTTTCTCTCTCTTTTCAACTATCTAAAATTCCTAAAAATCAATAAACAACTTTTTGCAAATAACAAATTCTTCTTTCATAAATTCTCATTTCAACAAACTCATCTCAATCACCAACCATTAGTTTCTTCTTTCTCCCTTCTCTAACATAAATTTTTCTTTTTAACTTAAAACTTCCTTCAATTAATAACTTCTTTCTTTTTCTTTCTTTATTTAAATTTCTTCTTTCAAATTCTAAAGCAAAATTTTATTTAAAACTTTTTTTTCTCCCTCTCCCAAATCTTATAAAAAAAAATATTCACCTTAAATACAATAAAATAAACTAAATACAATTCTACTTTTCTACTTCTCTACATCTCTCCTTTTCATTTCAAATTTTTCTCTTTTAATTTTTCTCGAACCAATCTTTTCATCTTCTCCAAAATTATCCTTATCTCCTTCCTGCATTTCTCAAATACCTCCTCCTCTCCTACCGGAACCACCTCTCCAATCTCCAAGAGTTCCTCTGTTACGTCGAAGGAAGCAGCATCAATAATTGTATCGACCTCCCCACACAACTCTTCTGCGAACCTAACTTGTCAACCCTGACAAGGTTTCTTCGACCACACCTGGTCCAGCGTTTCCTCAGGTTCTTCGATTCCACCCGTGACTGGAGGGTTTGCCTCAGTTGGCAAAAGCGACGCAGGTTCTCCAATTGGGTCTTCAATGGTATTTGATGTCTAAACAAGAACTCATAAGTAACCTCATCCCTAAAAAACAACAACTAAAACTTACTTCGAAGATGGGGTCAGGTTCTAAGAACAACCTTGGAGCCACCTCTACCTCTGCTTCTCTCTCCTCCTCGTCATCATCAATGACCACCCGTTGTTTCTTGGGTGTCCGCCCTGGAACAGAAACTTCATCCTCATCTTCCTCCACCAATTTGTCGACCTCTTCTTCAACAACCCGTTTTGAACTCATGGCCTGGATTACCCAGGTTGTGATCTCGTTGTTAAGCTCCTTATTGTTCTCCCCCAACGATTGATCGTCTCCAACTGAGACATCCCAAATGTCTTCGACCACCTCTTTTGTTTTAGGGATCACCCAAAACTTGGTCTTGGTGAATCGTCGTTCAATCTCTGCGTTCTTCTTCAACGCATCGCATGCCACTCGTTGCCAATGGCAAAACTCGCATTTCTGGCAAGGGCCTCGAGTTGCCGTACTTTCGACACAGAAGTATTCCATAGCTTCATAAGCCGTGCAAGCCTGGGAAAACTGCTGCGTAACCATTCCCCCATCCGCTTTAGGGTGTGGAGGCGTAGGTGTTGGAGTAGGAGAATTCATTATAATGGGTAAATTAATAAATAAGAAAAATTATATATAGAGGAAAGGGAAACTAGTGTGAGAAGATGGCTCAAGCTCAACAGAGCTCGGGATTCTTATACCTGGGCATCTGTCACGCGCCACGTGACACTCAAGGCAAAAGCAGCTCATTAAATCAATAATATTGAGTTCTAAATCTATACTTGAAGCGCCGAAAGCAATTCTCCATAGCAACTGCAATTCCCCTTTGTGTACTTACTATTCAACTGCGCTAGCATAAACTCTAAATCTAAATTAGTCAATCTCTCAATAGTGTGCCTTAGTCTCAATTTCAATAAGCGACGCACAGCACTATGATCAACGTAATAGTACATTAGTAGTTTTCATTAAAAGTTTGTTAATTAATTAAAAGGGGTAAATTGAGCATGGACAGATATTAGCAAAGAGGGTCTAAGTGTATGTTAGTAATGGTCTGTGGTATGGGAATGGTGCAATGAGAGGGAGGTCAATGCAAGGAGGAATAAAGGATATAAAAGGGTTGGGTATTTGGTTCGATATTCCTTAGAATTAAATTATAAAACATATTTACATTAATAGTGGTAAAATCTTTAAGTTAAATCATTGTTATTGTATCTTTCTTTTATTTTCTCAGTAATCATTTCTAAATCCTAAATCTTTGATTATTGAGTTTCCAACCCTTTGTGAGATCTTAAGAATTCCAATTACCTTTGAAAATATATTATAATTCTTCTCGAACATACATTGAACCTGTAGCTCCTACTTCAAGTGACTTTCGAATCACTTCCTCAAATCATTCCTCTGTGCTTCAAAGAAGTTTCTAAATCCCTCATCTCACTTTCAGGAACATCCTCGACCTTGTGCGTAAGTCGTCCAGTGACAAGGGGTTGGAAACTCTTTTTTATGCTCCTCTGGGTTATGTCAATGTCACTCTGAATGGAAGGGAGGCAAGGGCATTGGTGGATTCAGGTTCTCAGATAAACCTGATTTCTTTGTTTGAGGCTACTCATTTGGGCCTCCCCATCAAAACTGGTATTGTTGGAAATTTGAGAGGGATTGGTAGCCATGTCACTGAATTGGTCGGAACTTCCGAGTTTGTGAAGTTAGATGTTGGCCGAGCCTCAAGGAAGGTTCATTTCTTTATTGCTAAGGTAACAGTTAAAGCTGTTCTGGGCGGGCCATTCTTGATGGATTTCCAGGTAAGAATTGGCTATCAATATGAATTGGGAATCAGTTTGGAGTTGACTGGTGAAGATGAAAGGAGACTTCACATGAGGTTATCATCCCCTGGAGAGGATGGTTGGGAGACCAGGCCTGGTTTACCTTCAATGTGCCAGTGCATGGATTGTTGTAGGAGAAGAATACAAGTGGGTTCTGCCTCTGGTTTTTTGGAGTGTGGCTCGGGCTCTAGTCAGGGTCTGTCTTTTTTAGAATGAGGAGGCCTGATCACCCTAGTGCTAAAACCTCTCCCCAAGATGAGGAAATCCCAGGTTGTGGTAGGTCAGCTCCCTTGGAGATATACCAAGTGGATTTTCAACATTCTCTTTTTAATGTTTCTCTTCTCTGAAATTATTCTTCAAGTTTTTTATCAAGTCTCTGTTCTCTTTCAAGATTCTTAATTATTTTAAATTCAAGTTCAAGGAAGAAGATTGGTTATATATCTTTATTGAAAGATATGCGTAAAATTTTTGGGGCGGTGAGATTGGGGTCTAAAAGTAAGTCCTCCCAATTGTGCACTGCTAGGGTTTCTTCTAAACCTTTTAAAAGCATTACCTGGGCCACACCTGTGAGCATTGGGGAAACCCTGGTTATTTTTGTAGGTCAGAAGAAAACTCAAGAAAAGAAGAAAAAAAATTCAAGATAATTCAAGAAAACTAAGAAAAAAATCTGAAGATAATGAAGAAAGAAGATTCAAAAAATTTTTGTGAAGATTGTCAAGATCAATTTTTGGGCCTCCAGCATGAGGTTAAACTGCAGAAAATTATGAAGAAGGAAGATCCTCAAGATCAATTTTTGGGCCTCCAGCTTGAGGATAAACTGCACAATTTTAATAGAGTTGATTCTGAAGATGAATCAAGATTGGAAGATTTGGAAGACAGAAGTGAGGATGAAGATAAAAGTTTTGGAGTGGTGAGATTGGGATCTAAAAGTAAGTCCTCCCAATTGTGCACCGCTGGGGTTTCTTCTACACCTTTCAAAAACATTACCTTGGCCACACATGTGAGCAATGGGGAAGCCCTTGGTTTTTGTTCCAGGTCGTGTGGTGAAGATTTCCTGAAGATCCCTCAAGTTGAAGGTGGAGTGGCAAAGTATAAGAAGGAAGCACAGAAGAATAGGCCTGCCTATGAGCCTATGCCTGTGGGTTTGAATCCAACTTTGAAGAGACCTCCTTTGTCAAGAGTTCCGTACTGTACTTTATTAGTGAATAATCCTCCAGAATTTGTAGAGACAGCTAGGGTGACTGCGGAAAGACTGAAGGTTGTTAATCTTGTTCCTGATGGGTGGTTGTCTGAAGAAGAAAAGAAGTTGTTGTTGCACATTATTGTGCTAAGGGAAAAGGCGATGGCATTTGTTGAGAAGGAAAGGGGTGTATTGAAACACTCTTATGGGGAACCTTACTTGATTCCTGTGGTTTGTCATGAAACTTGGCAAATCAAACCTATTCCGATTCCAGTTGCTATCAGAGAAGATTTTTGTGGAGATTTTTAGGGAAAGAGTCAGGACTGGGTTATATAAGCAATCGACATCCAGTTACTCAAGTCCTGTTTTCAGCCTAAAGAAGCAGAATGGAAAGTTGCGGGTGGTACATGATCTTAGAGCCTTGAATAGAGTCACAAAAAAGGATGCTGGTATGCCACCAAGTGCAGAGGATTCTGTTGAAGCTTTTGCTGGAAAGGGTTTTATGGTTTGGGTGATATTATGAGTGGTTATGATGAGAGGGAACTTTATATGGATTCAAGGCCTCTCACAACTTTTGAGACTTTTTTGGGAAGATTTCAGCTCAATAGGTTTCCTCAAGGAGAAATAATTCAGTGGAGGTATATCAAGCACAGAAGGCTTGGATTTTTCAGGATGAAGTCCCTACTCATGCTTGTATTTTTATTGATGAGGGTGGATTTAAAGGACCATCCACTTATTATGGTAATGAGGTGTTAGAGGAGAACCCTGGAATAAGGAGGTTTGTCTGGTAATATGCAATAAATCTAGAGAGAGTGTTGTTTAGGATTGAAGAGGCTGGTTTGACCATTTCAGGGTCAAAATTCTGTTGTTGTGTTCCTGCTTTGGAAATTCTGGGTCATGTGCTATGTAAAGAGGGAAGGATTATGTCAAAAAAAAGTTAATAAAATTCAGTCATGGCCAAGGCCTAAGAATACCACTGAAGTCAGGGGATTTGTGGGTGTGTGTGTATACATCAGGATTTTTATTAAAGATTTCTCTTTGTTGGCTTCACCTTAAAGGAGGCTGACCAGGAAAGATGAAGACTAGGAATGGACTGAAGAGTGTGAAGAAGCTTTTCAGAAGTTGAAGAAGGTGGTTGGTTAAGATATTGTTCTTCACAAGTTGGATTATGGTGTTGATGCTGGAAAAATTTATCTGGCAGTGGACTCAAGCTATATTTCTGCTGGTTCTGTTTTGTCTCAGAAGGATAAGACTTGGAGGGTCAGACCAGTAAGGTATGAGTCTGTGGTGTTTAATGAGGTGGAATCTAGGTATTCTCAACCTAAATTTGAAATGTGCGGTGTGGCGAAAATTTTGAAGAAGCTACAGACGGTGTGGTAGCCTAAAGTTTAGTACGGCACCTAAATATGTAAATGGAGTTATTACAGCGTGCAAGATTGGCGTTATTATTTTTTTTATATATAAAAGGGTTTTATTTAATTTATTGGAGTTTAAAATATGAAGAAATTGGTCACGAGCAAATACCTACACAAATACAATTTATTTTGCGGAGAAAACTTATTTTCATGGTCTAAAAAATTTATAATTATCAAGTCAAGTCACTCAAGAACCTTGGGAAATTTTCCCAGAATTTTTACTATTTTTCTTATATTTTTAAATGAATTTTAAAGTTTTATAGAAATATTTACGTTTTCAAAAATTACTTAACTTTGATGAATTTTCACGGGGTAATTAGAGCTGCGCAGACTACGAAAATTAGTTTGGAAGGTAAAGGGGAAGTAGCTCTATTATGTGTAATTTTTCTAGATTTCTTATTAGGGTTTTAAGGTTCTAAATTGAGTCCGGAAGTCCGGACGGACTCCGTTTCGACTGCGTACGGACTCCGTACGGACTCCGTACGGACTCTGTACGGGCTCCGGATTGACTCTGGAAGAGCTCTGGAGGGGAAAACTTAGGCACGTGACTAGGAATACTTAAGCGCTTCTCAAACTCGAAATTGAGAGGGGGGATCATCATACAGCTTAATCATTAACTACCACAGTCTCATTTTTTTATTACTCAACAAATTAAAATAACTTGTAATACCCTTATAACATTATTATTTTTACATAACATTTTAGAAATACTACTCAACAATTTAAATCACACTTCATACAGGGTATCTTTAGAAAGGTCTTCATCGCTGGGACTTGATTATTGCTGTCTCATATAAATTTAAAATATTATAAAAACAAAAAAGTCAATCTTTTCAGATCTTTCACTGGTACACCTTAATTGTTGTTATCAGTATTTCTTTATCAACAGCCACGATCATTTAATCTCAATAAGTGTTAATTATTTTAGAGTTTCATTATTTTTATCAATCAGATCTAAGTAGATTGGTTAGCTTAGTGATTTAGAACACCTACTTTGTTATTTTTATTGGAAGGACGGGGTTTTCAGCTAAATCCACATATCTCCTCCGGATTCTGCTTACAGCAAGGCGACTGTAAGAGTTTACCTTACCATAGTTGGCGCCCAACGTGGGGTTCGATTTCTCTAGCTTTCTTTAAAAGACTTACTTGGATCAAGAACGTTATTAGCCTGCAAGAGGCTTATTTTCTGGAACTCTAATTGGATTTTTGTTATTGGCCTGCAAGAGGCTTGTTATTTTATCGATTGTTAATGCTTTTCATTACTTATTGGGATGTCTTCTTCTGCTGTTGCTTCTGGATCTTCTAACCCTCTTACTCCCTCAGTTAGAATTGTTTCTTGGGATGGCCCAAAGTTTGATGGGGAGGAGGTTAAATGGTTCATTAGCAGGTATGAAGCTGCTGCTGCTGTTGATGGTGCTTCCCATGTGGATATGGTGAAGCAAGTTAGATTTTTTATTGCCGATAGGGAGGTGGAAAAAGAGGTTATTGCTATGCAGGCATTCAAGGACAAGGATTGGGTTAAGCTTTCTAAAGCTATGGTTGATAGATGGGGTGTTAGGTTTACTATGATGGACCTCAATAAAATTGTTGGAGACTGGCAAGCAAAAGGTGGTGTTTCTTCTATGGCTGACTTCAAAAAGCTCTGTGTTCAGTTTGATGAAGTGGTGGAATATCTTATACTGGTGGACGAGTTAGTGCATGAGAACCAAGCAAAAGATTTGTTTTGGTCAGCATGCAGCAGGGATATTCGTATGGACGTCTTGAAGGATCTTTCAAGAAAAGATTTGATGAAGGAACTGCCTAATGGTGAGCAGAAACTGCCGGCTCTGGAGGTTATCAAAGAGAACATTCAGGCCCATCTCAAGTTATTGGCGTTGGACAAATATCAAGAGTCATGCACTCAATATGTTAGCAAGGTTAGCGAAGTTTTGGCCGAAAATAACGATATTATGGTCAAAGCCCAGGAGGCCGAGAAGGCTCAAATGGGATTACCTGCTGCTAAAGTTGAGGGTAATGTAGATAATAAGATGGTCGATCACCTGGCCGATTTAACTAAACAATTAAAAATATTTGTTCAAGAAACCCAGAAGGCCAATAAGGCCCCAATCGCTTCTTCGTCGACGTCGACTTCTTATCAGTCTAGAGGTTATGAACGTCGAAATTATAATGGCAATAACAACGGTAACCGCTTCCCAGGCAATGGGAGAAATGGTGGGAATGGTGGTAGTAATTATAGAGGTGGCTATGATGAGCCAAATGTGTGCTCCTATTGTAATAGGAGAGGGCACAGAGCAACAGTTTGTTTTGCTCTTGATAATGATATGGATGCTGGGCGAGTTTTATTCGATGGTAAAGTTTATAAATTTCCCGATGGTTCGTTCATCAAGCCCAGTGATGGACAGTCTCCTTCTGATTTGGTCAGAAGAAGTTTAACGGCTGAAAGGAGAGCCAGATTTGAAGAGGTGACGGATGAAGATGTTAATGCCAAGGGTGGCAAAAATGGTAATGGTAATGGTGGTAAAGCTGACAAGGGCAAGGAGAAAGAGGTCAGTAAAGCCACATTTTCTACTTCTTTTGTAGGTTTAGAGCTGGCGACGGTTGCCCAGGTGGAGGGTAGCTGTATGGCTGGCGAACATGATGTTAATGCTGCTAGAAGAGCAGCCGCTACTAAGGCGAAAAGTAGCATTCAGATCCAATTGAGGGCTAATCCTGGCAAGGCCAATAACAAAGTGAACCCTTACTCTAAGGACAAGAATTCTAGTGCTCAAACTGCCGCCAACAAATTGAACCCTTACTCTAAGGACGAATTATATAAAATGCAGAAGGGGATTGCTGATATGGGGCCCCCTAGTTATGGCAAGTTTGATTTAAATGGTGAGCCTATGCCAGAGGATGATTCGGATTCTGAGGAGGACGTACCGTTGGCGTCTCTACCCAGACCAAGTTTTAGCGGTCCCATCCCAATGGAGGGAGTAAGAAGGACTAGCGATGGATCAGGATTAGTGCAAGAAGCTGGTGACGGAGTTAGGGTTATAGAAAGTGAAGATGTTATAATGGGGGGTGAAGATGGCTCGGTTGGACCTCAAGAAGTACCCAGGGCCAAGGTTGTTAAATCAAAGGTCCAGTATGAGCGGCCAGTAGTTTCTGGTCAAGCTAATGCGATGGACGCAGTTTTGAATAGGGTAAATCAACTGCAGATTCCCTTATCTTTGGGGGAGTTATTTACGATTAGTCCGGCGCTTGCTGAAAAGCAAAAGAAGCATTTGACGAGGCGTCGGGTTTCCACTGGAGAGGTGGAATATATTTGTGAAAATGCTGAAAAGTTTGGGGAAGATGTAGATACGCATTTTTCCGCTCCCCTGGGTTACCTGGTGGTAACTCTAAATGGTAAAGAAGTAAAGGCCTTGGTCGATTCAGGGTCTCAAATTAATTTAATTTCATTGGAGCAAGCGACGAGTATAGGCTTGCCAATTAAAAGTGGAACTGGGGAAAACCTCAGAGGTATTGGAGGGCATGCAACAGAGCTGATGGGTACTGCTGAGCATGTCAGGTTAGGCATTGGTGGATCTGTTGGTAAGGTTCACTTTTATGTGGCCAGAGGAGCAGTCAAAACTGTTCTTGGTGGTCCTTTTTTGATGGATTTTGAGGCCAGGATAGGGTATCAAGCTGGCATGGGGATTAGTTTGGAGATCACTGGTGAAGATATGCGGAGGTTACATATGCGGTTAGCGCCTCCTGGAGATGAAGGTTGGGAAACACGGCCAGGGATTACTACTCTGTGCCAGTGTTGTGTTTGTACCAAGAAGCAGCATATAAAACGGACAGCTTCTGGTGAATTATGTTTGTTGGAAAGGGATGAATGCCCTCATTTTTTGGGGTAGCAGGGGCTGATCGCTCAAATGTTGTAATCTCTCCTCAGGATGAGATCCCGGATTGCAATAGGTCAGCTCACTTGGAGATAATTCAAGTGGATTCTCAATTATTTTCTGTTAATATTACTTTGGAGTGCAAATACGTTTTGGACTTTTCTATACGTTTATTGGATTTACCCTGTTTTTCTATTAAATTTAAAAACGGTGAAAAAGGCAAAATGGGTCAAATTAGGTTGGATAAAAATTGGAAGGGTATGTTTATGGACCTCCAGCAAGAGGGTAAACTGCAAATATCACATCAAAATCCGATTAAAAATCTTGGTATAATTAAAACACAAAAAAATAATTTATGTGAAAATGTTATTCCGGGCCTCCAGCAAGAGGTTAAACTGCAATTATCTCCTTCTATTACGGGCCTCCAGCAAGAGGTTAAACTGCAAGTATCTCCTTCTATTTCGGACCTCCAGCAAGAGGCTAAACTGCAAGTATCTCCTTCTATTACGGACCTCCAGCAAGAGGGTAAACTGCAATTACCCCATCAAAATCAAATAAAAAATCTCAGTATAATTAAAACACAAAAAAATAATTTTTGTGAAAATTCAATTCCGGTCCTCCAGCAAGAGGTTAAACTGCCGACTTTCTTTACGGGTGATTTACTGTTGGATAAGGGAAGCAAAGGTGTCGGAAAATCTGTTTATAAATTAGACGAGGGAAAGGAGAAAAGGGTAAAATTTAAAAATGAAATAAAATATTTTTCTAATTTTTCTTATTCTGATTCTGGCGATGAAGAAGATTCATTTGATGAAAGTTTTAATGGCGATACAAAAGTAAATGATTTACCTCAAGCTTATTTAGATGTGGACGCAGCCAAATATAAGAAAGTAGCAAATAAAGTTCGACCTATTAATGAACCGCTACCTGCTGAATTAAATCCACCTTTGAGAAGACCACGGTTATCAAGAGATCCTTATGAAAGTCCCTTGGTAAAGAATCCGCCTGAATTTTCTGAGACATCAAGAATCACTTTTGAGAGACTGGGTGTTGTTAATTTTGGACCTGATGGTTGGTTGTCTGGAGAAGAGAAGAAGTTGTTGTTGGATGTGATGGTCAAGCGAGAGAAGGCCATTGCTTTTGTAGAAGAGGAGAGGGGTGTGTTGAAGCATTAATATGGGGAGCCTTACAAGATTCCTGTGGTATGTCATGAACCGTGGCAGCAGAAACCGATTCCTATTCCAGCTGCATTAAAAGAAGCTTATATTGAAGTTGTCAGAGAACGGATACGCACTGGACTGTATGAGCAATCAACATCAAGTTATTCTAGTCCGGTATTTTGTATCAAGAAACCGAATGGCAAGGTTAGAGTTGTTCATGATCTTAGGGAATTAAATAGGGTTACAATAAAGGATGCTGGGATACTGCCTAGTGCTGAGGAGTTTGTTGAAGCATTTGCAGGGAGAGTGTGTTATGGTTTGGGAGATATTATGGGTGGAAATGATGAGAGAGAGTTACATCCGGACTCAAGGCCTCTCACTACATTCGATACACCACTAGGACGTTTACAGTTAACAAGATTACCTCAAGGAGCAACAAATTCGGTTGCAGTTTATCAAGCTCAGATGGCTTGGATCCTTCAAGATGAAATTCCACAATATGCTGGAATCTTTATAGATGATGGAGGAATTAAGGGACCAACAACCGACTATGATAACCAGGTGTTGGAAGAGAATCCCGGGATACGCAAATTCATTTGGGAGTTTGCAATTACTTTAGAAAGAATCTTGTTTCGAATTGAAGAGGCTGGTTTAACTATTTCAGGTTCAAAATTTTCATGTTGTGTGCCAGCCTTAGAAATATTAGGCCATGTGGTATGTAGAGAGGGTAGGATTATGTCCAAGAAGAAAGTTAACAAAATTCAGTCCTGGCCAAGACCCAAGAATACGACCGAAGTTAGAGGGTTTTTAGGCGTTTGCGTATATGTTAGAATGTTTATCAAGGACTTTTCTTCATTGGCAGCTCCATTGAGACGGTTAACGAGAAAGGATGCAGACTGGGAGTGGGATGAAGAGTGTGAGAAGGCGTTTGTGAAGTTGAAGGAGGTTGTAGGGAAGGATTTAGTCCTGCACAAGTTGGATTATGGAAAAGATGCTGGTAGAATTTATTTAGCAGTTGATTCAAGTCAGGTTGCAGCTGGGGCGGTTTTGTCTCAGATGGATAAAGCTGGTTACATCAGGCCAGTAAGGTATGAATCTGTAGTATTTACTGAGGTCAAATCAAGATATTCTCAACCAAAATTGGAATTATGTGGTGTGGCGAAAATACTGAAGAAACTTCAGCATATTTTGTGGGGGCAACATTTTGAGTTGCAAGTGGATGCGAAATCGTTAATCCAGATGATTAATTTCCCAAGTTTACCGAACGCACCCATGACGAGATGGGTAGCTTTTATTCAACATTTTTCATTTGATTTAGTTCATAAGCCTGGCAAGACTTTTACTATGCCAGATGGTTTATCAAGAAGACCACCCACTGAAGAAGATTCAGACTCAGAAGAGTTCGATGAAGATATACCTATTATCAAAGCCAGCACTAAAGGAGCTGAAGACTTTCCATACCTCCCCCATGAGGTTAAACTGGCAGGACTATTGTGTTTAGATTATGATGATGATGACCTCCACCAAGAGGATAAACTGGAAAATAGTTTTTATGTTAAAAAAGGTGTTGAAAAAGGTGTAGATAAATTTGGCAGAGAGGAGGAAGAAGAAGATGTGGTGTATGTAGAGGAAAATGGATTGGTAGTGTGGGATAGTAGTAAATTAAGGAATGGTGTATATGTTGGAGAATTAGAGAACTTAAATAAAAAGGTGGATAAAGAGAAAGAGGTATTTTCAAATACGGTTTTCGAAGGATCCAAAGGTTCAGAAGAAAAACGTCAACATAGCTCGATTAAAGATTTATTTAGGGGTCAACAATTATTGGCTCATTCATGTGCAGGTGATATTGGTGATAGAGAAGTCCCTATTGATGTTATATTAATTGATTTTCAAGATGAAGTCTGGGGTCAGACTGGTTTTTATTTTTTGTTAGTCAAATATTTGTTGACTTTAGAGAGGCCAGAAGATTGTGAAGACGATGAATGGGTGGCTATCAAGAGCAAGTCATCTACGTTTTACCTATCTGGTCAACGCTTAATGAGGAGGAGGTATCCAAATCCTCAAGTAGTTATAACTCAACAGAAGGGGCAAGAATTAGTTTTGAAATCACTGCATGAAGATCTCGGGCATAGAGGCGTTGGAGAAACATTTAGAAGAATTTCTGATCGATTTTGGTGGCCTGGCATGAAGATGGCAGTTAAACAGTGGGTTCAGTCATGTGAAGAATGTCAAAGACGAATTTATTTAAGGCCAAAAGAACCTGGACGCCTGACTGGTGAATATACGCTCTTTGGAAGAGTTAGTTTAGATGCCATTCATATAAAAGAGGGACGGTATAAATATTTAATTGTGGCCAGAGATGATTTATCTGGTTGGGTAGAGGCTGCGCCTCTTATTAATTTAACTGCCAAAAATGTGGCAGAATTTTTTTTGAATAATTGGGTATATAGGTATGGGGTGATGAAGTTGGTAACGGTAGATGGAGGTCCTGAATTTGGGACAGAGTTTAAAGAGGTCGTATTGAAAGTTCGATCAAAGGTTAGGGTAGCAACCCCATATTATCCTGAAGCTGAAGGCATGGTTGAAAGAGGGCATCAAGTTATTAAGGATGCTTTAGTTAAAATGTGTGGGACAAGTGCCGAAAAGTGGAGGCACTATTTACCTTTAGTTTTATTTGCTGATCGAATCACTGCCAAAAGGACGACCGGATTTTCACCTTATGAACTTGTTTTTGGACAGAAAGCAGTTTTACCGGTTGATTTAGAAGCTGAATCATATCTTGGAGTTAACTGGGACACGGTCAAAACTACTGAAGAATTATTGTGTGCAAGAATGATGCAGCTAGAAAAGAAAGAAGAATATTTAGAAAAGGCATATTCGCGGATGATGAAGATCCAAAATCAATCAGTTAGATATTGGGATGAGCGGTTGGCACATCGATTAAGGAAACCTTTGAACCCAGGAGATATGGTCCTGGTGTATAATAGGAGTTTGGAAAGTCAGTGGGGAAAAATGTTTGCAGATAGGTGGAATGGACCATATAAAATCAAGGAGCAAGTTTCCGGCGGTTCATATGTGCTAGAAGAGTTGGATGGAGTAGTATTAAAGAAGAGGGTAGCGGCCGATCAAGTGAAACGGTTCTATCCTAGAGGCACCAGGAGTGCCGAAGTCTAACCCCGAAATGAGGGTAAACTACAATTTTAATGACATTTATCAAATTTTATGGATTCCTCCGCAATGAGGATAAACTATGAAATTTCTTAAATTTTATCAACTCCGAAATGAGGATAAACTACAATTTCAAATGACATTTATCAAATTTTATACCTCCGCAACGAGGATAAACTATCTTCTTTTTTTTATCAAAATACTTTACTATCGTTACACTGTATATGGTCGACGAAGGTTGGGAAACACGGCCAGGGATTACTACACTGTGCCAGTGTTGTGTTTGCACCAAGAAGCGGCATATTAAACGGACAGCTTCTGGTGAATTATTTTTGTTGGAAAGGGATGAATGCCCTCATTTTTTGGGGTAGCAGGGGCTGATCGCTCTAATGTTGTAATCTCTCCTCAGGATGAGATCCCGGATTGCAATAGGTCAGCTCACTTGGAGATAATTCAAGTGGATTCTCAATTATTTTCTGTTAATATTACTTTGGAGTGCAAATACGTTTTGGACTTTTCTATATGTTTATTGGATTTACCCTGTTTTTCTATAAAATTTAAAAATGGTGAAAAAGGCAAAATGGGCCAAATTAGGTTGGATAAAAATTGGAAGGGTATGTTTACGGACCTCCAGCAAGAGGGTAAACTGCAATTAACTCATCAAAACTCAATAAAAAATCTCAGTATAAGTAAAACACAAAAAAATAATTTATGTGAAAATGTTATTCCGGACCTCCAGAAAGAGGGTAAACTGCGAAAATCTTATCAAAATCCAATAAAAAATCACAGTATAATTAAAACACAAAAAAATAATTTTTGTGAAAATTCAATTCCGGTCCTCCAGCAAGAGGTTAAACTGCCGACTTTCTTTACGGGTGATTTACTGTTGGATAAGGGAAGCAAAGGTGTTGGAAAATCTGTTTATAAATTAGATGAGGGAAAGGAGAAAAGGGTAAAATTTAAAAATGAAATAAAATATTTTTCAAATTTTTCTTATTCCGATTCTGGCGATGAAGAAGATTCATTTGATGAGAGTTTTAATGGCGATGTTTTACCTCAAGTTAATTTATATGTGGACGCAGCCAAATATAAGAAAGTAGCAAATAAAGTTCGACCTATTAATGAACCGCTACCTGCTGAATTAAATCCACCTTTGAGAAGACCAAGGTTATCAAGAGATCCTTATGAAAGTCCCTTGGTAAAGAATCCGCCTGAATTTTCTGAGACGTCAAGAATCACTTTTGAGAGACTGGGTGTTGTTAATTTTGGACCTGATGGTTGGTTGTCTGGAGAAGAGAAGAAGTTGTTGTTGGATGTGATGGTCAAGCGAGAGAAGGCCATTGCTTTTGTAGAAGAGGAGAGGGGTGTGTTGAAGCATTCCTATGGGGAGCCTTACAAGATTCCTGTGGTATGTCATGAACCGTGGCAGCAGAAACCGATTCCTATTCCGGCTGCATTAAAAGAAGCCTATATTGAAGTTGTCAGAGAACGGATACGCACTGGACTGTATGAGCAATCAACATCAAGTTATTCTAGTCCGGTATTTTGTATCAAGAAACCGAATGGCAAGCTTAGAATTGTTCATGATCTTAGGGAATTAAATAGGGTTACAATAAAGGATGCTGGGATACCACCTAGTGCTGAGGAGTTTGTTGAAGCGTTTGCAGGGAGAGTGTGCTATGGTTTGGGAGATATTATGGGTGGATATGATGAGAGAGAGTTACATCCGGACTCAAGGCCTCTCACTACATTCGATACGCCACTTGGACGTTTACAGTTAACAAGATTACCTCAAGGAGCAACAAATTCGGTTGCAGTTTATCAAGCTCAGATGGCTTGGATCCTTCAAGATGAAATTCCACAATATGCTGGAATCTTTATAGATGATGGAGGAATTAAGGGACCAACAACCGACTATGAAAACCAGGTGTTGGAAGAGAATCCCGGGATACGCAAATTCATTTGGGAGTTTGCAATTACTTTAGAAAGAATCTTGTTTCGAATTGAAGAGGCTGGTTTAACTATTTCAGGTTCAAAATTTTCATGTTGTGTGCCAGCCTTAGAAATATTAGGCCATGTGGTATGTAGAGAGGGTAGGATTATGTCCAAGAAGAAAGTAAACAAAATTCAGTCCTGGCCAAGACCCAAGAATACGACCGAAGTTAGAGGGTTTTTAGGTGTTTGCGTATATGTTAGAATGTTTATCAAGGACTTTTCTTCATTGGCAGCTCCATTGAGACGGTTAACGAGAAAGGATGCACACTGGGAGTGGGATGAAGAGTGTGAGAAGGCGTTTGTGAAGTTGAAGGAGGTTGTGGGGAAGGATTTAGTCCTGCACAAGTTAGATTATGGAAAAGATGCTGGTAGAATTTATTTAGCAGTTGATTCAAGTCAGGTTGCAGCTGGGGCGGTTTTGTCTCAGATGGATAAAGCTGGTTACATCAGGCCAGTTAGGTATGAATCTGTAGTATTTACTGAGGTCGAATCAAGATATTCTCAACCAAAATTGGAATTATGTGGTGTGGCGAAAATACTGAAGAAACTTCAGCATATTTTGTGGGGGCAACATTTTGAGTTGCAGGTGGATGCGAAATCGTTAATCCAGATGATTAATTCCCCAAGTTTACCGAACGCACCCATGACGAGATGGGTAGCTTTTATTCAACATTTTTCGTTTGATTTAGTTCATAAGCCTGGCAAAACTTTTACTATGCCAGATGGTTTATCAAGGAGACCACCCACTGAAGAAGATTCAGACTCAGAGGAGTTTGATGAAGATATACCTATTATCAAAGCCAGCACTAAAGGAGCTGAAGACTTTCCATACCTCCCCCATGAGGTTAAACTGGCAGGACTATTGTGTTTAGATTATGATGATGATGACCTCCACCAAGAGGATAAACTGGAAAATAGTTTTTATGTTAATAAAGGTGTTGGAAAAGGTGTAGATAAATTCGGCAGAGAGGAGGTAGAAGAAGATGTGGTGTATGTAGAGGAAAATGGATTGGTAGTGTGGGATAGTAGTAAATTAAGGAATGGTGTATATGTTGGAGAATTAGAGAACTTAAATAAAAAGGTGGATAAAGAGAAAGAGGTATTTTCAAATACGGTTTTCGAAGGATCCAAAGGTTCAGAAGAAAAACGTCGACATAGCTCGATTAAAGATTTATTTAGGGGTCAACGATTATTGGCTCATTCATGTGCAGGTGATATTGGTGATAGAGAAGTCCCTATTGATGTTATATTAATCGATTTTCAAGATGAAGTCTGGGGTCAGACTGGTTTTTATTTTTTGTTGGTCAAATATTTGTTGACTTTAGAGAGGCCAGAAGATTGTGAAGACGATGAATGGGTGGCTATCAAGAGGAAGTCATCTACGTTTTACCTATCTGGTCGACGTTTAATGAGGAGGAGGTATCCAAATCCTCAAGTATTTATAACTCAACAGAAGGGGCAAGAATTAGTTTTGAAATCACTGCATGAAGATCTCGGGCATAGAGGCGTTGGAGAAACGTTTAGAAGAATTTCTGATCGATTTTGGTGGCCTGGCATGAAGATGGCTGTTAAACAGTGGGTTCAGTCATGCGAAGAATGTCAAAGACGAAGTTATTTAAGGCCAAAAGAACCTGGACGCGCGACCGGTGAATATACGCTCTTTGGAAGAGTTAGTTTAGATGCCGTTCATATAAAAGAGGGACGGTATAAATATTTAATTGTGGCCAGAGATGATTTATCTGGTTGGGTAGAGGCAGCGCCTCTTATTAATTTAACTGTCAAAAATGTGGCAGAATTTTTTTTGAATAATTGGGTATATAGGTATGGGGTGATGAAGTTGGTAACGGTAGATGGAGGTCCTGAATTTGGGACAGAGTTTAAAGAGGCGGTATTGAAAGTTGGATCAAAGGTTAGGGTAGCAACCCCATATTATCCTGAAGCTGAAGGCATGGTTGAAAGAGGGCATCAAGTTATTAAGGATGCTTTAGTTAAAATGTGTGGGACAAGTGCTGAAAAGTGGAGGCACTATTTACCTTTAGTTTTATTTGCTGATCGAATCACAGCCAAAAGGACAACCGGATTTTCACCTTATGAACTTGTTTTTGGACAGAATGCAGTTTTACCGGTTGATTTAGAAGCTGAATCATATCTTGGAGTTGACTGGGACACGGTCAAAACTACTGAAGAATTATTGTGTGCAAGAATGATGCAGCTAGAAAAGAAAGAAGAATATTTAGAAAAGGCATATTCGCGGATGATGAAGATCCGAAATCAATCAGTTAGATATTAGGATGAGAGGTTGGCACATCGATTAAGGAAACCTTTGAACCCAGGAGATATGGTCCTGGTGTATAATAGGAGTTTGGAAAGTCAGTGGGGAAAAATGTTTGCAGATAGGTGGAATGGACCGTATAAAATCAAGGAGCAAGTTTCCGGCGGTTCATATGTGCTAGAAGAGTTGGATGGAGTAGTATTGAAGAAGAGGGTAGCGGCCGATCAAGTGAAACGGTTCTATCCTAGAGGCACCAGGAGTGCCGAAGTCTTCCTCCGCAGTGAGGATAAACTATGACATTTATGAAATTATATGGACGAACTCCGAAATGAGGATAAACTACAATTTTAATGATTTTGATTAAATTTATACCTCCGCAATGAGGATAAACTATGATGTTTATAAAAATTTTATGACGACCTCCGCAATGAGGATAAACTATGATGTTTATAAAAATTTTATGAAAACCTCCGCAACGAGGATAAACTATCTTCTTTTTTTATCAAAATACTTTACTATCGTTACACTGTATATGGACAACGAAATTGTGATGAAACATAACGAAATACGAGAAAACCTTCATTGAAATTTTTCAAAAATTAAAATTCTTAAAATATGGGTGAAGATAGTGTTGGAAAATTTTTAAAAATTTATTGGAAGAAGTGTTCACAGGGGAACCTTCTTAATTTAATATTGGCAAGTGTGGGGGTAATTGATGGGCTGGCTGCTCTATACACAATTACCCCATAATGTTCGTTTCCAAAATTTTCCCTGTTTCTAGTTGAATCCTGGCTTTGTCTTTTAATTTTAGGAAGTCCACTAAGACTATAAACTGGAACGAATCAAGAGACACCGCTCTCAACGCCGGATTCAAGATTTTTTTTTTATTTTATTATTTTGTTATTTTGTTTTTGATTTTTTATGTTAGATTGTGATTTCTTTTCTTTAATATATATTATGAATTAATGTAAAGGTGATGCTCACTGGTGGTCTCTAATCATTTTTATAAATTGGAGGGAGCCCACCCAGTGATCATCATTAAAAAAAAAAATCTTCTAAAAACTTTCATTTATTTTCTTTTCTTTTCAATTTCTCAAAATTGTGTAACCACATCAAGTTGCACTTGGATGTGGGTATGATGTCGAGGGTACGGCTCATCAAATGGCCGGGGGGCATCTTTTAAAATTTTATTTTAAATTTTTTTTATTACTTTTTTATCTTTCTTTTCACACTCATTTATCTTTCTTTAAAAATTAAATTTTAACTTTTATTTCAAAACTATCTTTTCTAAAATCTTTTATTTTAAATTTAAAAATCAAAAAAAAAATAAAAAATAAAAAATTAAAATAAAAATAAAAAAAATAAAATAAAAATTAAAAAAAAATAAAAAAAATAAAAAAAATAAACTAAAAAAAAAAAAACTAAAAAAAAAAAAAAAAAAAATAATATATAAAAAAAAAAAAAAAAAAAAAAAAAATAATAATAAAAGGTATTTTAGTTTTAGGTAGTTTAGATGTTTATATTTTATTTTTCAAACATTATTCAAGAAAGCTACATACCAGGAAGAGCGCCATCAAGGGTTGTTATCTTTTGAAGAATCGAAATTAGAAAATTTAGAAGGACCTTGATCGATTTCCTGGGATTCGAATCTTATTTCACGGTCACGATAGTGTTGAAGCCAGTTGGCTATTTTGAAAAGGTCTCTTAACAGTTGCTCTCTCATCCAAGATTCTGATCTATCAGAGAGCGGGTATCGTTGGAAATAAGCGATAAGGTTATTAAAATTGGCAAAAAGCTTTTCAGACACTAGGTGAATTGGAACTTAAGGAAAGCTTGGAATAGGTTCTGGTAGTTCATAAGCAGAATATGAAATTGGAGAACCGGTGGACGCTTATCAAATTAAAATATCAGCAAATTAAAACCTGAAGATTAAGAAAATAAAAAGAGACAACTAACCTGTGTCAACATTATCATGATCATAGATAAATGGCTTACTTGGTAATGGAGTGGGATTTTTTATGTTTAGGAAAGGATTTTTTATTTTTGATAGATGAGGAGGACTGGTGTTGGATTTGGTGTTTGAAGTAGATGTTCTGGGCCTTTTGGATGATACAAGAGAAGATGAAGACTGCTGGCTATTATAGGACCTTTTGTGCTTCAAGATGTTGGAAGAAGGAGAAGAATTGTTAGAAGGTTGAAGCATGGCCCTGGGAGCAGCAAGAGTTCTTGGGGGAGTAGCAGCAAGTCTAGATTGGAGAGAAGGACCCAGAGGATTAGGTGATGGAGAAAGGTTTAAATAGGCTGATGGAGAAAAAGGTATGGGATCTTTAGAGGTTGATGGAATAGGGGGTGGAGTAGAAGGTGAAGAAGAAGGAAGAGGATTTCAGAAGGCGGCGAAGCTAGTAGCAGTAATGGGGAAAGAACCACAGTTCAAGCCAGAACATTTTCTTTTCTTCTCATAGCAGGATAAACAGGCCCTGTTATAAGTGTGCTTTTGCCAGTTAAAAGAGAAGATACATTCCCTATGGGTGAAGGCACAGTATTTGCAAGATTGATCAGCTAAAGCAATGAAGTCAGAAGGTTTCATCTTGTTAGGAGATATTTTTTTGAAGAAGAAAACTTGAAACTAGGATGAAGAAAGCTGGTGGCAAAATCTGGGTTCAAGGATAGAGAATTTGTTAGGTCCACCAAGACCTTAAACTGGACTGTTATCAAGCTGTTGGGTCCACCATGACCTTAAACTGGATTTCTTATCGATTAAATGTTTGGTCCACCATGACTTTAAACTGGTAGTTCATTCATTGTTTAGTCCACTATGACTTTAAACTGGAAAATTAATATCTGCAGGATAATTCAACATTCATTGGACCACTATGGCCTTATACTGGATTACTTGTCGATCAAATGTTTGGTCCACTATGACATTAAACTGGATTATCAAATTTATTCAATCTTTGGTCAAGCCTAGGCCTTACTTAGGAATATATCAAGATATTTATGCACTTAAACGATCTTTGGTCCACCAAGACCATAAACTGGCAATCGATTATATGTTTGGTCACCCAAGACTTTAAACTGGAATGTCAATCTTGTTTGGATAACTCAATTCAATCTTTTAATTTATCACTGTCCCCTAAGACTCTAAACTGGTTATTCAATTATTTCTGAAATTGGGTGCTGATAGCTTTAGGAGGTTAAAACTTTAGGTGGTGATGATGCTAAAGAAAGCATAATGGTTAATTAGGTAAAATTTGTGGCGCTTTAACATGGTCTAAAGATAAAATTATTATTGGAAGCCTGGCAAAAGTATTTTATGGGTTTGCTGTATAGCAAAGTTTGAAAATTGTGATGAAGGAATCAGAAGTTAGGATGGTAGTTGGATTTTAGGGAATGATTTTTTTTAGTGCCTCATAGTTAGGCCATTTTTTTTGGTGTGAAGCTTGGAGGACCTTATGGCAAGATTGGAATCATAGAATTCGGCTCAGTGGGGGGCCCTAAGAGGTTGGAATCAGGAGTATTTGGCTCATAGGAAGATCCACTCTCTCAATGCTGTGACAAGAAGGAAGACTGGTATATGGGAGTCTGAAGGGATTCAAACCTTGCTCTCAGTAGTGGAATCATCACAAGATTTATATATTATTTTATGTTATATCAAGCCAGAGAAGAAAGAAAACATCATTTATGTTGAAGGTTTAAGAAGACCAAGCAAAAACAAAATTTTATCAACTTATACTGTTAGAAAAGATAATTTCTTTGAAATTGTTCAACATCATTATCAAAGCTTTGCATTAAAATTCTTCTTTTCATGAGGTCTTCATGGTTATTAGCTGGAGTTTCTTGAAAATAGGCCAGCATTTTTCGTTTCAACTCATTAGTAAAGTCAAGAAAAAGATAGCGATGAAAATTCGGGTAATGATTGATATAGTCCGTCTTCACTCTACCAACATCATCAGTGTTGGTTATTTCGACAGCTAGAAGTTCAAATATGTTATTAAGTCATAGGTTTAGTCAATTTTGATTAAAAGTTTTTTAGTAAGATAAATAGGGTCTTACATTTAGAGCCAGGAAACATAGTCTCAGCAAAGTTAGTTGGGGGTACTGGCGTTATAGGATTAGGATCTTGTGAAGGCAAAATTAGGCCGGGATCCGTTGATGAAGATTGAAATTTTGAAGCTGTTTTTGTTCTTATTTGTTTTAAGAAGACAGGAATTTTGGATCGCTTTTTAGAAGTTGAGGGATCAGGGAGAGCTGCTGGTCCTAAATATACGTTTGTTTTAGAAGGAACTATTGGCCAGTTGCATTTGACTTTTTTCACACGGCATAAGTCGCAAGCTGTTCTGCCAGGAAGATTAGGGTTGGACATTAAACAAGGTACCTGGTATTGAGCGCAGAGTTCACATGGAGCGACAAGTTCTTTGGAAGACATATTGATGAAGATGAATTTTATAGTTGATTAAAGAAGATGGTGGTTGAAGGTTAAAGATGAATATTGTGTTCAACCACTTATGCAAAGTTTTAAGAATGGGGACATTCTCGATTGGAGGGAGGATGTGGTAGCCTAAAGTTTAGTACGGCACCTAAATATGTAAATGGAGTTATTACGGCGTGCAAGATTGGCGTTATTATTTTTTTTTATATATAAAAGGGTTTTATTTAATTTATTGGAGTTTAAAATATGAAGAAATTGGTCACGAGCAAATACCTACACAAATACAATTTATTTTGCTGAGAAAACTTATTTTTATGGTCTAAAAAATTTATAAGTATCAAGTCAAGTCACTCAAGAACCTTGGGAAATTTTCCCAGAATTTTTACTATTTTTCTTATATTTTTAAATGAATTTTAAAGTTTTATAGAAATATTTACGTTTTCAAAAATTACTTAACTTTGATAAATTTTCAATGGGGTAATTAGAGCTGCGCAGACTACGAAAATGAGTTTGGTACGTAAAGGGGAAGTAGCTCTATTATGTGTAATTTTTCTAGATTTCTTATTAGGGTTTTAAGGTTCTAAATTGAGTCCGGAAGTCCGGACGGACTCCGTACGAACTCCGTTTCGACTCCGTACGGACTCTGTACGGACTCCGCTCTGACTCCGTACGGACTCCGTACGGGCTCCGGATTGACTCTGGAAGAGCTCTGGAGGGGAAAACTTAGGCACGTGACTAGGAATACTTAAGCGCTTCTCAAACTCGAAATTGAGAGGGGGGATCATCATACAGCTTAATAATTAACTACCACAGTCTCATTTTTTTATTACTCAACAAATTAAAATAACTTGTAATACCCTTATAACATTATTATTTTTACATAACATTTTAGAAATACTACTCAACAATTTAAATCACACTTCATACAGGGTATCTTTAGAAAGGTCTTCATCTCTGGGACTTGATTATTGCTGTCTCATATAAATTTAAAATATTATAAAAACAAAAAAGTCAATCTTTTCAGATCTTTCACTGGTACACCTTAATTGTTGTTATCAGTATTTCTTTATCAACAGCCACGATCATTTAATCTCAATAAGCGTTAATTATTTTAGAGTTTCATTATTTTTATCAATCAGATCTAAGTAGATTGGTTAGCTTAGTGATTTAGAACACCTACTTTGTTATTTTTATTGGAAGGACGGGGTTTTCAGCTAAATCCACATATCTCCTCTGGATTCTGCTTACAGCAAGGCGACTGTAAGAGTTTACCTTACCATAACGGTTTTGTGGGGGCACCATTTTAAGCTGCAGGTGGATGCAAAATCTTTAGTCCAGATGTTCAATACACCTAGTCTTCCAAATGCTCCAATGACTTGGTGGGTGGCATTTAATCAACATTTTTCTTTTGACCTGGTAGACAAACCGGGGAAAACTTTTACGATGACTGATGGATTATTGAGGAGGCCACCTACAGATGAGGATTCTGATTCTGAAGTGTTTGATGAAGATGTTCCTGTGGTTAGGGCCAGCACAAAGTGTGCTGAGTATTTTTCTTTCCTCCCCCATGAGGCTAAAATGGATGATTGTTCTGACCTCCCCCAAGAGGCAAAACTGGCTGGATCTGATCTTGATTTTGGTGATCAGGATGTTTTTTTTGATGAAGATGGAGTTGTTGTTTGGGACAGCTTGAAATTGGAAAATGGTGTTTTTGTTAGTGAACTGGATTCTCACAAGATTCAGTGGAAAGAGAAGGACATGCCAAAATTTAAGGATTGGTGTCCTGGTTGGGCTGGTCAATTGGCTCATGTTCACACTGGTGATTTTGATGACAGAGTCAATCCCTTGGATGTTGTTTTGTTCTATTTTGAAGATGAGACCTGGGTTTTGATGATGTTACTTGGATGGAAATCAAGAAGAAGAGTCCTGGATTCTATGTGTCAGGAAGAAGGCTGATGAGGAGGAGAAATCCTAATCCTCAAGTTGTGGTGACTCAGAAGAAGGTTCAAGAAGTTGTATTGAAGTCTTTGCATGAAGACCTTGGTCATAGAAGCTTTGGGGAGACTTATAGAAGAGTAGCTGACATATTTTGGTGGCCAGGAATGAATTTTGGTTGTGCAGGGTTGGGTTCAATCTTGTGAAGAATGTCAAAGAAGAAGTCACTTGAAACCTAAAGAGGTTGGCCCTGCTACTGGTAAAACAACTGTTTTTAGAAGAGTCAGTCTGGATGCTGTCCATATTAAAGAGGGCAGGTATAAATACTTAATTGTTGCCAGGGATGATTTGTCTGGTTGGGTTGAGGCCGTGCCTCTGGTTAATTTGACTGCAAAGAATGTGGCAGAGTTTTTAAAGAAGGAGTGGATTTATAGGTATGGGTTGATGAATTAGGTGACTGTTGATGGCTGGCCGGAGTTTTGTGCCAAATTTAAAGAAGCTGTGGCTAGTGTTGGTTCTAAAGTTAGAGTGGCTACACCTTATTATCCTGAATCTGAAGGCATTATTGAAGGAGGCCATCAAGTTATCTAGAATGCTTTGGTAAAGATGTGTGGAGATAGTGCTGAAAAGTGGAGGCATTATTTACCCTTGGTGTTATTTGCTGATAGAGTCACGGTGAAGAGCACAACTGGCTATTCTCCTTAAGAATTAATGTTTGGTCCAAAAGCTGTTCTACCAGTGGACTTAGAAGCTGTCTCTTATCTTGGAATTGATTGGGATGACATGCGCTCAACAGAAGATTTGCTCTGTGCCAGGATGCAACAATTGATATGTAGAGAGGAATGTCAAGAGAGGGCATGCTCTAGAATGATGAAGATTTAGAATCAATCAGTCACGTAGTGGGACAAGAAGTTGGCTCATAGAATCAGGAATCCCTTGAAACCTGGTTTTTTGGTTTTGGTGTATAATAGAAGTTTGGAGAGTCAGTGGGGAAAGATGTTTGCTGACAGATGGAATGGACCTTACAGAGTCAGATCTCAGGCGTCTGGAGGTTCTTATGTTTTGGAAGAGTTGGATGGTGCAGTCTTGAAAAAGAGAGTGGCTGCAGACCAGGTGAAGAGGTTCTATCCCGGAGGCCCTAGGCATGAAGAAGATTGACTCCGCAATGAGGATAAACTATGGAACATTTATTAAATTTTGGATTTTGGTGTTGCAGAGCAACTTATGTGTTGGAAACTTTTGTTAGAGGGTACCCATGGGTGGGTCCTCTAGATTTTTCCTTGGCAAGTGTGGTGGTGACTGATGGGCTGGCTGCTCTATCAACAGTTACCCCAGATTGTCTGTTTCCAACCCTTTCTCTTAATTTGGTTGAACCCTAGTATTGGTTTCTTTTCACAGGTTTTAGTCCTCTATGACTTTGAACTGGGAATTCCTTTGGTTTTCATGTGCCGGACTCTTCACTTTTATTGGTTTTGGTTTATTGTTTTGGATAATGTGTTTTCTTGGTTAGAAGGTACCCAGGGAGGGCTTCTAAATTTTATTTTGGCAAGTGTGGGGGTAACTGATGAGCTGGATGCTCTGTAGAACAGTTACCCCAGAATGTCTATTTCAAGTCTTTTGTTTTTTTTAGTTGAATTCTAGTTCTGTTCTTTATTATTCAGGTTTAAGTCCACTATGACTTTAAACTGGTTTGGGACTGGCTTTTTAATCTTTGGTTTTTTTTTGATTGGAAGTGGATTACTGGTGGTCTCCCATTATTTTTACTTATTGGAGGGAGCCCCCCAGTGATGATTTCTATGAACCAGACTTTCTCTTACTAGACCATCTATGGAGCTGGACTGTCTTTGATTTTGTAGTTATGTTTTTGCTAGACAGTGGTTTAGATTATTTACTTTTTTTCTCTTTTTTTTTCTTTTAATTTTTTATGGGGGTGTTTAAAATTATAAAATCAAAATATAGGGTGGTACCACATCAGGGTCACCTGGATGTGGGCAAGCATTGGTGGGGAAAGGCTCATCAATTGGCCAGGAAATGCTATTTTCTTTTTTATTTATTTCATTTATTTCTGTGTTTCATTATTTTTATCATCTCCTTTAATTTCTAAATTTTTATCGTTAATCATTTAAAATATTTAATTGTGTATCCACAACAAGGTGAACTTGGATGTGGGTAAGGTATTAGGGGATCAGATCATCAATTGGCTGGGGGATACCAATTTTATATTTATATTTACTTATTTCATATTATTTTATTTAGTTCATTTACATTTTATTTTAAAATTTTTTTATGATTAGTAGTTTAGTAGGATAAGGTACACTTTAAAAAAAAATTCTTCTGAAATTATTTTTATTAGTTTTTTTTATATTAATATTATGCTTCGAATCTTTTTGCAGGAGCTCATTGCCTGGATGTTGAAGCTTCTGGAGGCTGGTCTGGATCATGATGTCGTTTTTGTTTTTTGTTGGGGTTGTGAGAAGCACTGTGTTATTTGAAGTGCATCCTGCTGGAGAGATTATATGGGTTATAATGGTCAGGAATGGGAGCCATGATCTGTGGTGAGAAAAGATGATGGAAAAAGATAAGAAGGAGATTTTTGTTATTGGTGGGTAGATGATGAAGTGAAGGCAGAAGTTCCGCAGGTTGGCCGTGGGTGTATTGCATGAAATTGGCTGGGTTTTTTTTATGCAAATTTCTGCCAGTCCTCTATGACTCTAAACTTAATTTCTGCTAGTCCATCAAGACTTTAAACTGAAAATTCTGATAGTCCTCCAAGAATTTAAACTGGCTGGTTTCAATATTTCTTCAAGAAGTAGTCTGTCAACACTTTAAACTGAACACTGTGTTCGTCCTCCAAGACTTTAAACTGAGTAATGGGTTTTGTCTTTGGAGTTGGTTTTGAAAGATTGGTGGAGGGTATCCCGAAGGGGGAGCCTTTGAATTTAGCAAAGGCAAGTTTGGGGGTAATTGATGGGCTGGCAGCTCTAATCACAATTACCCCAGAATGTTAGTTTTTTCTCTGTGTCTTAATGTGGTTAACCTCTGATTCTGGGTTTATGATTTAGGTTTTTGAGTCCCCCAAGACTTTAAACTGAGGGTTTTTGAGTCCCCCAAGACTATAAAATGAGGATGGTCCCCCAAGACTTATAACTGAGGTTTTTCTGTGGTTACATCCTATAGAGGGTGGGGTCAATTTTTCTTTTCTGAATCAAACTCAAGTACTAGTGGAATTTCAGAGGGAATCAAGAGATGAAATGAAGTGTTCAGAATTAGCCTTGAACTGGTGAATGAGGTGTCTTCTGTTCTAAATGTCCTGTGGATCTCTAGCAGGAGTGGATTGGAAGTAGTGAAGCATAAGTTGTTTCTGTTGAGATGTGTGTTGTTGGAACTTGGCCTTGATAGTGGGCAAGTGGTTTGTTGTTGGTGGTGCAATGGATCCTACATTTTCATCATCACTATCAGAAGATGGAGGAACTGAGAAGTCATCAGTTTTATAAAGTGGAAAGAAGAAATGGAAGGTTTTACCATCAGATGGACCAGGGATGGTGGAACTGGTTGTTTTAGTGGTTTTGGCACTCTTCTGGGAAGGGTGAAGCTTTTTGATTAATCTGGGTATCAGGATGGATGGCCTAGATCTTTTGGTGCTGGTAGAAGATGGACCAGGTTGAGGTGGAGGTAAATCTGTTGCAGAAGATAATGGACCAGGTCTGTAGCAAGGCTTCTTTCTAGATTGGAAGACATCGCAGGAAGTTCTGTATGGATTGACAGGTGGTGTCATGGCGCAGATTAGATTATTGTCAATGCAGTATTGGCAAGGACCCATTTCAGAGGCATGTCTAGGAAGAAGGTTGAACATGGTGGTTCGATGAAGAAAGAATGTGGACATTCTTTATTGGAGGGAGGATGTGGTCTTCAAAAATTGGCAGGGGCCTTTGTTGTGTGATTTGGCGTTGTATGGACAGGTCTTAATTGACATCTGTTGAAGTAATTGGGTATTTTTCTGGTTTTATTTCGTGGATATTGGGTCTGCGGGTATGTGGGTATTATCATTGGATAGCCCTGGTTTTTTTCTAAATTTTATGTCTTTAAGACATTTCTCATATTCTAAGTTTTAAGGAGTCATTTCCTCATTTTTCATTTAAAAAGATAGCTGTTTAATTTTGTTTTTTGTGTTTTACAGGCTAACCTTAAGTCTTAGGGTTAAGTGCTTAGTACCGTTGGATAGAGCTAATTTTTCACTATAATTCATGTCACAATGTTGTTATATTTAAATTCTGTGTTTTAGAGGTTTTACTAGTGGTAGTTGTTTTTTCTAAGTAGATTGGGTGTTTTTAGTGGGTTTCTGGCTTCAGGGAGGCCATGCTGCGTCAGGCGGCACCTCCGACGTTGGGCGGCCTGCCTGCCTCTGTTTTAGAAGGTTGGGGAGCGCTTCTGGAGGGTTTTTTATGCAATTTGGCTGGTACAAGCGCCAAATTGGTGGGTGCGCATGGGCTCTTAGATAGTGGTCTGTGTGTACATAGTAAATAAGGCAGTTTGGGGCAACCTTAATCATCATACAACCACCCGGTATGGTAAGGTAAACTCTTACAGTTGCCTTGCTGTAAGCAGAATCCGGAGGAGATATGTGGATTTAGCTGAAAACCCCGTCCTTCCAATAAAAATAACAAAATGGGAATTCTAAATCACTAAGCTAACCAATCTACTTGGATCTGATTGATGAAAATAATGAAACTCTAAAATATTTAACGCTTATTGAGATTTAAAGAAAGTGGCTGTTGAGAAAAGAAATACTGATAACAACAATTAAGGTGTACCAGTGAAAGATCTGAAAAGATTGACTTTTATGTTTTTATAATAATTTGAATTTTTATGAGACAGCAATAATCAAGTCCCAGCGATGAAGACCTTTCTAAAGATACCCTGTATGAAGTGTGATTTAAATTGTTGAGTAGTATTTCTAAAATGTTATATATAAGATATAAAGTTATAAGGGTATTACAAATTATTTTAATTTGTTGAGTAATAAAAAATGAGACTGTGGTAGTTAATGATTAAGCTGTATGATGTATCCCCCCCCTCAATTTCGAGTTTGAGAAGCGCTTAAGTATTCCTAGTCACGTGCCTAAGTTTTCCCCTCCTGAGCTCTTCCAGTGTCAATCCGGAGCCCGTATGGAGCCGGAACGGAGTCCGTACGGAGTCCGTACAGAGTCAAAGCGGAGCCTGTACGGAGTCCGTCCGGACTTCTGGACTCAATTAGAACCTTAAAACTATAATAAAAAATCTAGAAAAATTACACATAATAAAGCTACTTCCCCTTTACATACCAAACTAATTTTCGTAGTCTGCGCAGCTCTAATTACCCCGTGAAAATTCATCAAAGTTAAGTAATTTTTGATAATGTAAATATTTCTATAAAACTTTAAAATTCATTTAAAAATATAAGAAAAATAGTAAAAATTCTGGGAAAATTTCCCAAGGTTCTTGAGTGACTTGAATTGATACTTATAAATTTTTCAGACCGTAAAAATAAGTTTTCTCCGTAAAATAAATTGTATTTGTGTAGGCATTTGCTCGTGACCAATTTCTTCATATTTAAAACTCAAATAAATTAAATAAAACCCTTTTATATATACAAAAATAATAACGCCAATCTTGCACGCCGTAATAACTCCATTTACATATTTAGGTGCCGTACTAAACTTTAGGCTACCACACCGGAGGTGATATCATTGTTCCTCACTCAGTTTTCACTGTTTTCTGGCCACAATTGGCTGTGTTTGTTGCAAGTAAGTTCTTCATTTAACTTAAATTTGGCAACTGTTTTCTCTGTTATAGTCTTGCAAGCTATAGCAAGTATTATTGCTGTCTCTGGTGTGGATTTGCAGCCTACATCAAGTATCTTTGCTGTCTCTGGTGTGGACATTGGTCTTCATTTCAGTTCTTTGGTCTGGTAGTCTGTCTGGGGTCTACTTTCTTGGCTCATCAAGCAGTCAAGTGTGTTGAAAAGGGGCTTTAGCAAAACAGGAACCAACTTACTGTAGCAGGTAAAACTCACTCTATTTTTCTTAATGGACAGGGTCTTTTCTCTCTGGTTTTTCTCCAACTCCCTTGGTCAAGGCCTATAACTAGTACTATAGGATTGTCTACATAATGTGCCAAATGCATACTGAGTGATGTTACACCTTTTATAATATTTTTAAATAAATGTATAAAAATATTAAAATAATTTATTTTCAAAATTATTAATTGATATCCAAAAGCAATATGAGGAATAAAAAATTAAGTTATAGGGATCAAACATGAAAAAAGAAATCCAAGTATTATTCCTAATATCAAAGGCCAGTAGAGATGTTGAAGCAAATGAGAGCCATCAAGGATAAATTGTACTAAATTGACTGTTTTTTAAAGACAAAAATTTTTGTACCTGTGGTTTGGATGAACTCTAGGTGGATAATTCAGCTATATCAAACTACATCTCTTGAAATTTCTTATCAAATAATTTTTTTATTGCCATAGAGAGAATTGATCCCATCTGACTGCACCTGACCAAAAGTGTCCAGCACAAGTTTGGCCGAACTTGTGCTGGACACTTTTACGATGGAGAGTAGCTAGGATGCAGGTTTTCTTCAGTGCAACAGTTATTTTTTTAAAACATGTCAACTAGTATTTTATCTTTCTGTGTTATTCATATTTTATTATCTGATTATTTTATGGTCTTTTGAATATTATTAATTTTATTAGTGTAGAAAAAACTTGTGCTCCAAATGCATGCCATGTTATATTACACCTTTTATTATATTATTAAAAAATTTTAAAAAATTTGAAAATGATTTTTTTTCCAAAATTATAAATTAATATCCAAATGTAACATGAGTGATAAAAAATTAAAGTAAAAGAGATCAAATATGAAAAAGAAAAATTCAAGGAAAATTCCTGCCTTCAAGAGCCAGTAGAGGTGTTGAAACAAATGGATGCAATCAGGGCTAAATTTGATAAAATTTAATTTTTTTTAAAGATAAAAAATTTTTCACCTGAGGTTTGGAAAAACTCAAGGTGGATAATTCAGACATACCAAACTACTTCTAATGTAATTATTTAGCGTTGTGGTAGCCTAAAGTTTAGTATGGCACCTAAGTACGTAAATGGAGTTATTACGGCGTGCAAGATTGGCTTTATTATTTTTTATAAAAGGGTTTTATTTAATTTATTGGAGTTTAAAATATGAAGAAATTGGTCACGAGCGAATGCCTACACAAATACAATTTATTTTACAGAGAAAACTTATTATTATGGTCTGAAAAATTTATAAGTATCAATTCAAGTCACTCAAGAACCTTGGGAAATTTTCCCAGAATTTTTACTATTTTTCTTATATTTTTAAATGAATTTTAAAGTTTTATAGAAATATTTACGTTTTCAAAAATTACTTAACTTTGATGAATTTTCACGGGGTAATTAGAGCTACGCAGACTACGAAAATTACTTTTGTATGTAAAGGGGAAGTAGCTCTATTATGTGTGATTTTTCGAGATTTTTTATTATAGTTTTAAGGTTCTAATTGAGTCCGGAAGTCGGGACAGACTCCGTACGGGCTCCGGATTGACTCTGGAAGAGCTCTGGAGGGGAAAACTTAGGAACGTGACTAGGAATACTTAAGCGCTTCTCAAACTCGAAATGGAGAGGGGGGACACATCATACAGCTTAATCATTAACCACCACTGTCTCATTTTTTATTACTCAACAAATTAAATAAGTTATAATACCCTTATAACATTTATTATTTTTACATAACATTTTAGAAATACTACTCAACAATTTAAAACACACTTCATACAGGGTATCTTTAGAAAGGTCTTCATCGCTGGGACTTGATTATTGCTGTCTCATAAAAATTCAAACTATTATAAAAACATTAAAGTCAATCTTTTCAGATCTTTCACTGGTACACCTTAATTGTTGTTATCAGTATTTCTTCCTCAACAGCCACTTTTATTAAATCTCAATAAGCGTTAATTATTTTAGAGTTTCATTATTTTCATCAATCAGATCCAAGTAGATTGGTTAGCTTAGTGATTTAGAATTCCCATTTTGTTATTTTTATTGGAAGGACGGGGTTTTCAGCTAAATCCACACATCTCCTCCGGATTCTGCTTACAGCAATGCGACTGTAAGAGTTTACCTTACCATAGTTGGCGCCCAACGTGGGGTTTGATTTCTCTAGCTTTCTTTAAAGACTTACTTGGATCAAGAACGTACTTAGCCTGCAAGAGGCTTATTTTCTGGAACTCTAATTGGATTTTTGTTATTGGCCTGCAAGAGGCTTGTTATTTTATCGATTGTTAACGCTTTTCATTACTTATTGGGATGTCTTCTTCTGCTGTTGCTTCTGGATCTTCTAACCCTCTTACTCCCTCAGTTAGAATTGTTTTTTGGGATGGCCCAAAGTTTGATGGGGAGGAGGTTAAATGGTTCATTAGCAGGTATGAAGCTGCTGCTGCTGTTGATGGTGCTTCCCATGTGGACATGGTGAAGCAAGTTAGATTTTTTATTGCTGATAGGGAGGTGGAAAAAGAGGTTATTGCTATGCAGGCATTCAAGGACAAGGATTCGGTTAAGCTTTCTAAAGCTATGGTTGATAGATGGGGTGTTAGGTTTACTATGATGGACCTCAATAAAATTGTTGGAGACTGGAAAGCAAAAGGTGGAGTTTCTTCTATGGCTGACTTCAAAAAGCTCTGTGTTCAGTTTGATGAAGTGATGGAATATCTCATACTGGCGGACGAGTTATGCATGAGAATCAAGCAAAAGATTTGTTTTGGTCAGCATGCAGCAGGGATATTCGAATGGACGTCTTGAAGGATCTTTCAAGAAAAGATTTGATGAAGGAACTGCCTAATGGTGAGCAGAAACTGCCGGCTCTGGAGGTTATCAAGGAAAACATTCAAGCCCATCTAAAGTTATTGGTGTTGGACAAATATCAAGAGTCATGCACTCAATATGTTAGCAAGGTAAACGAAGTTTTGGCCGAAAACAACGATATTATGGTCAAAGCCCAGGAGGCCAAGAAGTCACAAATGGGATTACCGGCTGCTAAAGTTGAGGGCAATGTAGACAATAAGACGGTCGATCACTTGGCCGATTTAACAAAACAATTAAAAATATTTGTTCAAGAGACACAGAAGGCCAACAAGGCCCCAATCGCTTCTTCGTTGACGTCAACTTCTTATCAGTCCAGAGGTTATGAACGTCGAAATTATAATGGCAATAACAATGGTAACCGCTTCCCAGGCAATGGGAGAAATGGTGGGAATGGTGGTAGTAATGGATATAGAGGTGGCTATGATGAGCCAAAGGTGTGCTCCTATTGTAATAGGAGAGGGCACAGAGAAACAGTTTGTTTTGCTCTTGATAAGGATATGGATGCTGGGTGAGTTTTATTTGATGGTAAAGTTTATAAATTTCCTGATGGTTCGATCATCAAGCCCAGTGATGGACAGTCTCCTTCTGATTTGGTCAGAAGAAGTTTAACGGCTGAAAGGAGAGCCAGATTTGAAGAGGTGACGGATGAAGATGTTAATGCCAAGAGTGGCAAAAATGGTAATGGTAATGGTGGTAAAGCTGACAAGGGCAAGGAGAAAGAGGTCAGTAAAGCCACATTTTCTACTTCTTTTGGTGGTTTAGAGCTGGCGACCATTGCCCAGGTGGAGGGTAGCTGTATGGCTGGCGAATATGATGTTAATGCTGCTAGAAGAGCAGCTGCTACTAAGGCGAAAAGTAGCATTCAAAGCCAATTGAGGGCTAATCCTGGCAAGGCCAATAACAAAGTGAACCCTTACTCTAAGGACAAGAATTCTAGTATTCAAACTGCCGCCAACAAATTGAACCCTTACTCTAAGGATGAATTATATAAGATGCAGAAGGGGATTGCTGATATGGGGCCCTCTAGTTATGGAAAGTTTGATTTAAATGGTGAGCCTATGCCAGAGGATGATTCGGATTCTGGGGAGGACGTACTGTTGGCGTCTCTACCCAGACCAAGTTTTAGCGGTCCCATCCCAATGGAGGGAGTAAGAAGGACTAGCGATGGATCAGGATTAGTGCAAGAAGCTGGTGACGGAGTTAGGGTTATAGAAAGTGAAGATGTTATAATGGGGGGTGAAGATGGCTTGGTTGGACCTCAAGAGGTACCCAGGGCCAAGGTTGTTGAATCAAAGGTCCAGTATGAGCGGCCAGTAGTTTCTGGTCAAGCTAATGCGATGGACGCAGTTTTGAATAGGGTGAATCAGCTTCAGATTCCCTTATCTTTGGGGGAGTTATTTACGATTAGTCCGGCGCTTGCTGAAAAGCAAAAGAAGCATTTGACGAGGCGTCGGGTTTCCACTGGAGAGGTGGAATATATTTGTGAAAATGCTGAAAAGTTTGGGGAAGATGTAGATACACATTTTTCCGCTCCCCTGGGTTACTTGGTGGTAACTCTTAACGGTAAAGAAGTAAAGGCCTTGGTCGATTCAGGGTCTCAAATTAATTTAATTTCATTGGAGCAAGCAACGAGTATAGGCTTGCCAATTAAAATTGGGACTGGGGGAAACCTCAGAGGTATTGGAGGGCATGCAACAGAGCTGATAGGTACAGCTGAGCATGTCAGGTTAGGCATTGGTGGATCTGTTGGTAAGGTTCAATTTTATGTGGCCAGAGGAGCAGTCAAAACTGTTCTTGGTGGTCCTTTTTTGATGGATTTCGAGGCCAGGATAGGATATCAAGCTGGCATGGGGATTAGTTTGGAGATCACTGGTGAAGATATGCGGAAGTTACATATGCGGTTAGCGCCTCCTGGAGATGAAGGTTGGGAAACACGGCCAAGGATTACTACTCTGTGCCAGTGTTGTGTATGCACCAAGAAGCGGCATATAAAACGGACGGCTTCTGGTGAATTATGTTTTTTGGAAAGGGATGGATGCCCTCATTTTTTGGGGTAGCAGGGGCTGATCACTCTAATGTTGTAATCTCTCCTCATAATGAGATCCCGGATTGCAATAGGTCAGCTCACTTGGAGATAATTCAAGTGGATTCTCAATTATTTTTTGTTAATATTACCTTGGAGTGCAAATACGTTTTGGACTTTACTATATGTTTATTGGATTTACCCTGTTTTTCTATTAAATTTAAAAATGGTAAAAAAGGCAAAATGGGCCAAATTTGGTTGGATAAAAATTGGAAGGGTATGTTTTATGGCCTCCAGCAAGAGGGTAAACTGCGAAAAACACATCAAAATCCGATTAAAAATCACAGTATAATTAAAACACAAAAAAATAATTTTTGTGAAAATTCATTTCCGGACCTCCAGCAAGAGGTTTAACTGCAATTATCTCCTTCTATTATGGACCTCCAGCAAGAGGTTAAACTGCAATTATCTCTTTCTATTATGGACCTCCAGCAAGAGGGTAAACTGCAAAAATCTCATCAAAATCCAATTAAAAATCTCGGTATAATTAAAACACAAAAAAATAATTTATGTGAAAATGTTATTCCGGACCTCCAGAAAGAGGGTAAACTGCAAAAATCTTATCAAAATCCAATAAAAAATCTCAGTATAATTAAAACACAAAGAAATAATTTTTGTGAAAATTTATTTCCAGTCCTCCAGCAAGAGGTCAAACTGCCGACTTTCTTTACGGGTGATTTACTGTTGGATAAGGGAAGCAAAGGTGTTGGAAAATCTGTTTATAAATTAGACGAGGGAAAGGACAAAAGGGTAAAATTTAAAAATGAAATAAAATATTTTTCTAATTTTTCTTATTCCGATTCTGGCAATGAAGAAGATTCATTTGATGAAATATGTAATGGCGATACAAAAGTAAATGTTTTACCTCAAGTTTATTTAGATGTGGACGCAGCGAAATATAAGAAGGTAGCAAATAAAGTTCGACCTATTAATGAACCGCTACCTGCTGAATTAAATCCACCTTTGAGAAGACCAAGGTTATCAAGAGATCCTTATGAAAGTCCCTTGGTAAAGAATCCGCCTGAATTTTCTGAGACGTCAAGAATCACTTTTGAGAGACTGGGTGTTGTTAATTTTGGACCTGATGGTTGGTTGTCTGGTGAAGAGAAGAAGTTGTTGTTGGATGTGATGGTCAAGCGAGAGAAGGCCATTGCTTTTGTAGAAGAGGAGAGGGGTGTGTTGAAGCATTCCTATGGGGAGCCTTACAAGATTCCTGTGGTATGTCATGAACCGTGGCAGCAGAAACCGATTCCTATTCTGGCTGCATTAAAAGAAGCCTATATTGAAGTTGTCAGAGAACGGATACGCACTGGACTGTATGAGCAATCAACATCAAGTTATTCTAGTCCGGTATTTTGTATCAAGAAACCGAATGGCAAGCTTAGAGTTGTTCATGATCTTAGGGAATTAAATAGGGTTACAATAAAGGATGCGGGGATACCGCCTAGTGCTGAGGAGTTTGTCGAAGCGTTTTCAGGGAGAGTGTGTTATGGATTGGGAGATATTATGGGTGGATATGATGAGAGAGAGTTACATCCGGAATCAAGGCCTCTCACTACATTCGATACGCCACATGGAGGTTTACAGTTAACAAGATTACCTCAAGGAGCAACAAATTCGGTTGCAGTTTATCAAGCTCAGATGGCTTGGATCCTTCAAGACGAAATTCCACAATATGCTGGAATCTTTATAGATGATGGAGGAATTAAGAGACCAACAACCGACTATGATAACCAGGTGTTGGAAGAGAATCCCAGTATACGCAAATTCATTTGGGAGTTTGCAATTACTTTAGAAAGAATCTTGTTTTGAATTGAAGAGGCTGGTTTAACTATTTCAGGTTCAAAATTTTCATGTTGTGTTCCAGCCTTAGAAATATTAGGCCATGTGGTATGTAGAGAGGGTAGGATTATGTCCAAGAAGAAAGTTAACAAAATTCAGTCCTGGCCAAGACCCAAGAATACGACCAAAGTTAGAGGGTTTTTAGGCGTTTGCGTATATGTTAGAATGTTTATTAAGGACTTTTCTTCATTGGCAGCTCCATTGAGACGGTTAACAAGAAAGGATGCAGACTGGGAGTGGGATGAAGAGTGTGAGAAGGCGTTTGTGAAGTTGAAGGAGGTTGTAGGGAAGGATTTAGTCCTGCACAAGTTGGATTATGGAAAAGATGCTGGTAGAATTTATTTAGCAGTTGATTCAAGTCAGGTTGCAGCTGGGGCGGTTTTGTCTCAGATGGATAAAGCTGGTTACATCAGGCCAGTAAGGTATGAATCTGTAGTATTTACTGAGGTCAAATCAAGATATTCTCAACCAAAATTGGAATTATGTGGTGTGGCAAAAATACTGAAGAAACTTCAGCATATTTTGTGGGGGCAACATTTTGAGTTGCAAGTGGATGCGAAATCGTTAATCCAGATGATTAATTCCCCAAGTTTACCGAACGCACCCATGACGAGATGGGTAGCTTTTATTCAACATTTTTCATTTGATTTAGTTCATAAGCCTGGCAAGACTTTTACTATGCCAGATGGTTTATCAAGAAGACAACCCACTGAAGAAGATTCAGACTCAGAAGAGTTCGATGAAGACATACATATTATCAAAGCCAGCGCTAAAGGAGCTGAAGACTTTCCATACCTCCCCCATGAGGTTAAACTGGCAGGACTATTGTGTTTAGATTATGGTGATGATGACCTCCACCAAGAGGATAAACTGGAAAATAGTTTTTATGTTAATAAAGGTTTTGGAAAAGGTGTAGATAAATTCCGTAGAAAGGAGGTAGAAGAAGATGTGGTGTATGTAGAGGAAGATGGATTGGTAGTGTGGGATATTAGTAATTTAAGGAATGGTGTATATGTTGGAGAATTAGAGAATTTAAATAAAAAGGTGGATAAAGAGAAAGAGGTGTTTTCGAATACGGTTTACGAAGGATATAAAGGTTCAGAAGGACAACGTCAACATAGCTCAATTAAAGATTTATTTAGGGGTCAAAGATTATTGGCTCATTCATGTGCAGGTGATATTGGTGATAGAGAAGTCCCTATTGATGTTATATTAATCAATTTTCAAGATGAAGTCTGGGGTCAGACTGGTTGGTTTATTTTTTGTTAGTCAAATATTTGTTGACTTTAGAGAGGCCAGAAGATTGTGAAGACGATGAATGGGTGGCTATCAAGAGGAAGTCATCTACGTTTTACCTATATGGTCGACATTTAATGAGGAGAAGGTATCCAAATCCTCAAGTAGTTATAATTCAACAGAAGGGGCAAGAATTAGTTTTGAAATCACTGCATGAAGATCTCGGGCATAGAGGCGTTGGAGAAACTTTTAGAAGAATTTCTGATCAATTTTGGTGGCCTGGCATGAAGATGGCTGTTAAACAGTGGGTTCAGTCATGCGAAGAATGTTAAAGACGAAGTTATTTAAGGCCAAAAGAACCTGGACGCGCGACCGGTGAATATACACTCTTTGGGAGAGTTAGTTTAGATGCCGTTCATATAAAAGAGGGACAGTATAAATATTTAATAGTGGCCAGAGATAATTTATCTGGTTGGGTAGAGGCAGCGCCTCTTATTAATTTAACTGCCAAAAATGTGGCAGAATTTTTTTTGAATAATTGGGTGTATCAATATGGAGTGATGAAATTGGTGACGGTAGATGGAGGTCCTGAATTTGGGACAGAGTTTAAAGAGGCCGTATTGAAAGTTGGTTCAAAGGTTAGGGTAGCAACCCCATATTATCCTGAAGCTGAAGGCATGGTTGAAAGAGGGCACCAAGTTATTAAGGATGCTTTAGTTAAAATGTGTGGGACAAGTGCCGAAAAGTGGAGACACTATTTACCTTTAGTTTTATTTGCTGATCGAATCACTGCCAAAAGGACGACCGGATTTTCACCTTATGAACTTGTTTTTGGACAGAAAGCAGTTTTACCAGTTGGTTTAGAAGCAGAATAATATCTTGGAGTTGACTTGAATACGGTAAAAACTACTGAAGAATTATTGTGTGCAAGAATGATGCAGCTAGAAAAGAAAGAAGAATATTTAGAAAAGGCATATTCGCGGATGATGAAGATCAGAAATCAATCAGTTAGATATTGGGATGAGCGGTTGGCACATCAATTAAGGAAACCTTTGAACCCAGGAGATATGGTCCTGGTGTATAATAGGAGTTTGGAAAGTCAATGGGGAAAGATGTTTGCAGATAGGTGGAATGGACCGTATAAAATCAAGGAGCAAGTTTCCGGCGGTTCATATGTGCTAGAAGAGTTGGATGGAGTAGTATTAAAGAAGAGGGTAGCAGCCGATCAAGTGAAACGGTTCTATCCTAGAGGCACCAGGAGTGACGAAGTTGAACTCCGAAATGAGGATAAACTACAATTTTAATGACATTTATCAAATTTTATGGATTCCTCCGCAATGAGGATAAACTATGATATCGACAAAATTTTATGACAACCTCCGCAACGAGGATAAACTATCTTCTTTTTTTATCAAAATACTTTACTATTGTTACACTGTATATGGTCAACGAAACTATGATGAAACTTAACGAAATTCAAGAAGACCTTCTTTGAAATTTTCAAAAACTTAAAATTCTTAAAATATGGGTGAAGATAGTGTTCGAAAACTTTTTAAAATTTATTGGAAGAAGTGTTCACAGGGGAACCTTCTTAATTTAATATTGGCAAGTGTGGGGGTAATTGATGGGCTGGCTGCTCTATACACAATTACCCCATAATGTTCGTTTCCAAAAAAATCCCTTTTTCTAGTTGAATCCTGGATTTGTCTTTTTATTATAGGAAGTCCACTAAGACTATAAACTGGAACAAATCAAGAGACACCGCTCTCAACGCCGGATTCAAGATTATTTTTATTTTATTTTGTTTTTGATTTTTTTATGTTGGATTGTGATTTCGTTTCTTTAATATATTTTATGAATTATTGTAAAGGTGATGCTCACTGGTGGTCTCTAATCATTTTTTATAAACTGGAGGGAGCCCACCCAGTGATCATCATTATAAAAATTATCTTCTAAAAACTTTCATTTATTTTCTTTTCTTTCAATTTCTCAAAATTGTGTAACCACATCAAGTTGCACTTGGATGTGGGTATGATGTCGAGGGTACGGCTCATCAAATGGCCGGGGGGCATCTTTTAAAATTTTATTTTAAAAAAAATTTTTATTACTTTTTTTATTTTTCTTTTCACATTCGTTTACCTTTCTTTAAAAACTAAATTTTAACTTTTATTTCAAAACTATCTTTAAATCAAAATAAAAAAATAATAATAATAATAATAATAATAATAATAATAATAATAATAAAATAACTAAAAATATAAAATCAAAAAAAATAAAAAATAAAAAATAAAAAATAAAATAAAAAATAAAAAAATAAAAAAATAATGATAATAAAAATAATAAAATAAAATAAAAGGTATTTTAGTTTTAGGTAGTTTAGATGTTTATATTTTTTATTTTTTTATTTTTGAAACATTATTCAAGAAAGCTACATACCAGGAAGAACACCATCAAGGGTTTTTATCTTTTGAAGAATCGAAATCAGAAAATTTAGAAGGACCTTGATCGATTTCCTGGGATTTGAATCTTATTTCACGGTCACGATAGTGTTGAAGCCAGTTCGCTATTTTAAAAAGGTCTCTTAACAGTTGCTCTCTCATCCAAGATTCTGATCTATCAGAGGGCGGGTATCGTTGGAAATAAGCGATAAGTTTATTAAAATTAGCAAAAAGCTTTTCAGACACTAGGTGAATTGGAACTCTAGGGAAGCTTGGATTAGGTTCTGGTAGTTCATAAGCTGAATATGAAATTGGAGAACCGGTGGACGCTTATCAAATTAAAAAATATCAGCAAATTAAAACCTGAAGATTAAGAAAATAAAAAGAGACAACTAACCTGTGTCAACACTATCATGATCATAGATAAATGGCTTACTTGGTAATGGAGTGGGATTTTTTATGTTTAGAAAAGGATTTTTTATTTTTGATAGATGAGGAGGACTGGTGTTGGATTTGGTGTTTGAAGTAGATGTTCTGGGCCTTTTGGATGATACAAGAGAAGATGAAGACTGCTGGCTATTATAGGACCTTTTGTGCTTCAAGATGTTGAAAGAAGGAGAAGAATTGTTAGAAGGTTGAAGCATGGCCCTGGGAGCAGCAAGAGTTCTTGGGGGAGTAGCAGCAAGTCTAGATTGGAGAGAAGGACCCAGAGGATTAGGTGATGGAGAAAGATTTAAATAGGCTGATGGAGAAAAAGGTATGGGATCTTTAGAGGTTGATGGAATAGGGGGTGGAGTAGAAGGTTAAGAAGAAGGAAGAGGTTTGCAGAAGGCGGCGAAGCTAGTAGCAGTGATGGGGAAAGAACCACAGTTCAAGCCAGAACATTTTCTTTTCTTCTCATAGCAGGATAAACAGGCCCTGTTATAAGTGTGCTTTTGCCAGTTAAAAGAGAAGATACATTCCCTATGGGTGAAGGCACAGTATTTGCAAGATTGATCAGCTGAAGCATTGAAGTCAGAAGGTTTCATCTTGTTAGGAGATATTTTTTGAAGAAGAAAACTTAAAACTAGGATGAAAAAAGCTGGTGGCAAAATCTGGGTTCAAGGATAGAGAAGTTGATAGGTCCACCAAGACCTTAAACTGGACTGTTATCAAGCTGTTGGGTCCACCATGACCTTAAACTGGATTTCTTATTGATTAAATGTTTGGTCCACCATGACTTTAAACTGGTAGTTCATTCATTGTTTAGTCCACTATGACTTTAAACTGGAAAATTAATATCTGCAGGATAATTCAACATTCATTGGTCCACTATGACCTTATACTGGATTACTTGTCGATCAAATGTTTGGTCCACTATGACATTAAACTGGATTATCAAATTTATTCAATCTTTGGTCAAGCCTAGGCCTTACTTAGGAATTTATCAAGTTTTTTATGCAACTAAACGATCTTTGGTCCACCAAGACCATAAACTGGCAATCAATTATATGTTTGGTCCACCAAGACTTTAAACTGGAATTTCAATCTTGTTTGGATAACTCAATTCAATCTTTTAATTTATCACTGTCCACTTAGACTCTAAACTGGTTATTCAATTATTTCTTGAATTGGGTGCTGATAAGCTTTAGGAGGTTAAAATTTTAGGTGGTGATGATGCTAAGGGAAGCATAATGGTTAATTAGGTGAAATTTGTGGCGCTTTAACATGGTCTAAAGTTGAAATTATTATTGGAAGCCTGGCAAAAGTATTTTATGGGTTTGCTGTATAGCAAAGTTTGAAAATTGTGATGAAGGAATCAGAAGTTAGGATGGTAGTTGGATTTTAGGGAATGATTTTTTTAGTGCCTCATAGTTAGGCCATTTTTTTTGGTGTGAAGCTTGGAGGACCTTATGGCGAGATTGGAATCATAGAATTCGGCTCAGTGGGGGGCCCTATGAGGTTGGAATCAGGAGTATTCGGCTCATAGGAAGATCCACTCTCTCAATGCTGTGACAAGAAGGAAGACTGGTATATGGGAGTCTGAAGGTATTCAAACCTTTCTCTCAGTAGTGGAATCATCACAAGATTTATATTATTTTATTTTATGTTATATCAAGCCAGAGAAGAAAGAAAACATCAATTATGTTGAAAGTTTAAGAAGACCAGGCAAAAAAAAATTTTATCAAGTTATACTGTTAGAAAAGATAATTTCTTTGAAATTGTTCAACATCATTATCAAAGCTTTGCATTAAAATTCTTCTTTTCATGAGGTCTTCATGGTTATTAGCTGGAGTTTCTTGAAAATAGGCCAGCATTTTTCGTTTCAACTCATTAGTAAAGTCAAGGAAAAGATAGCGATGAAAATTTGGATAATGATTGATATAGTCCGTCTTCACTCTACCAACATCATCAGTGTTGGTTATTTCGTCAGCTAGAAGTTCAAATATGTTATTAAGTCATAGGTTTAGTCAATTTTGATTAAAAATTTTTTTTAGTAAGATAAATAGGGTCTTACATTTAGAGCCAGGAAACATAGTCTCAGCAAAGTTAGTTGGGGGTACTGGCGTTATAGGATTAGGATCTTGTGAAGGCAAAATTAGGCCGGGATCTGTTGATGAAGATTGAACTTTTGAAGCTGTTTTTGATCTTATTTGTTTTAAGAAGACAGGAATTTTGGATCACTTTTTAGAAGTTGAAGGATCAGGGAGAGCTGCTGGTCCTAAATATACGTTTGTTTTAGAAGGAACTAATGGCCGGTTACATTTGACTTTTTTCACACAGCATAAGTCGCAAGCTGTCCTGCCAGAAAGATTAGGGTTGGACATTAAACAAGGTACTTGGTATTGAGCTCAGAGTTCACATGGAGCAACAAGTTCTTTGAAAGACATATTGATGAAGATGAATTTTATAGTTGATTAAAGAAGATGGTGGTTGAAGGTTAAAGATGAATATTGTGTTCAACCACTTATGCAAAGTTTTAAGAATGGGGACATTCTTGATTGGAGGGAGGATGTGGTAGCCTAAAGTTTAGTATGGCAACTAAGTACGTAAATGGAGTTATTAAGGCGTACAAGATTGGCTTTATTATTTTTTATGAAAGGGTTTTATTTAATTTATTGGAGTTTAAAATATGAAGAAATTGGTCACGAGCGAATGCCTACACAAATACAATTTATTTTACGGAGAAAACTTATTATTATGGTCTGAAAAGTTTATAAGTATCAAGTCAAGTCACTCAAGAACCTTGGGAAATTTTCCCAGAATTTTTATTATTTTTCTTATATTTTTAAATGAATTTTAAAGTTTTATAGAAATATTTACGTTTTCAAAAATTACTTAACTTTGATGAATTTTCACGGGGTAATTAGAGCTGCGCAGACTACGAAAATTACTTTGGTATGTAAAGGGGAAGTAGCTCTATTATGTGTAATTTTTTTAGATTTTTCATTATAGTTTAAAGGTTCTAATTGAGTCCGGAAGTCCGGACGGACTCCGTACGGGCTCCGGATTGACTCTGGGAGAGCTCTGGAGGGGAAAACTTAGGCACGTGACTAGGAATCCTTAAGCGCCTCTAAAACTCGAAATTGAGAGGGGGGACACATCATACAGCTTAATCATTAACCACCACGGTCTCATTTTTTATTACTCAACAAATTAAATAAATTTGTAATACCCTTATAACTTTATATTTTATATATAACATTTTAGAAATACTACTCAACAATTTAAAACACACTTCATACAGGGTATCTTTAGAAAGGTCTTCATCGCTGGGACTTGATTATTTCTGTCTCATAAAAATTCAAATTATTTTAAAAACATTAAAGTCAATCTTTTCAGATCTTTCACTGGTACACCTTAATTGTTGTTATCAGTATTTCTTCCTCAACAGCCACTTTTATTAAATCTCAATAAGCGTTAATTATTTTAGAGTTTCATTATTTTCATCAATCAGATCCAAGTAGATTGGTTAGCTTAGTGATTTAGAATTCCCATTTTGTTATTTTTATTGGAAGGACGGGGTTTTCAGCTAAATCCACACATCTCCTCCGGATTCTGCTTACAGCAAGGCGACTGTAAGAGTTTACCTTACCATAGCATTTTTTTTAATTTAATTTCCACAGAGAGAATTGATCCCATCTGACTGCACCTGAACAAAAGTGCCCAGCACAAGTTCGGCCCAACTTGTGCTGGACACTTTTATGATGGAGAGTAGCTAGGGTGGAGGTGTTTTTCAGTACATCAGTTTTTTGTTTTTCACATTTCTATTGGGTTTTTAATTTTTTTTATCATTCATATTTATCTTATAATTAATTTTTTGTCACCATATATATTATTAATGTTTCTAGTATAGCAAAAACCTGCATGCCAAATGCAAAATTGGTGATGTTACACCTTTAATAATATTATTATATAAAGTTAAAAAAATATGAATATGTTTAGTTTTTAAAAAATAAATTGATATTAAAATTAAAAATAGTAATAGAAAAGTAAAATGAAAATATATGGGATCATATACAAAATAAAAAATACTAGTAAAATTTTACTATCAAGAGCCAGAAGTGGTGTTGGGACAGTTGGCGACCCCCAGGTTAAGACTTGATCTAAAATTACTTTTATGTATAGCTAACAAATTTTGAGCTGAGGTTTGAAAAGACTTCCAGGGGACAATTTTACAATATTAAACATTCTTTACTTCAATAATTGAGTGAAATATCATTTTCATTGCCATAGAGAGAATTTATCTCATATGACTTCATGCAACCAAAAGTGTCCAGCACAAGTTCGGCCGAACTTGTGCTGGACACTTTTATAATTGAGAGTAGGCATACAGCAAATCTTCTTAAACTCAAAAGGGATTACTTATAAACATTTCCACTGGTATTTAATCTTTCTGTTTCATTTAAATTTACCATTTGATTAATTTTTTATCATCATTATATTATTAACCTTATTTCTATAGTAATAACTTGTTTGAAAGATGCATACCAGGTGGTGTTCCACCTTTGATCATATATTATTAAATAAAGGTATAAAAGTATGAAAATTATTTATTTAAAAAATAAAAAATTGATATCCAAAGCAGTATGAGCAATATAAAAGTAAAATAAAAGGGATAAAATAAGAAAAAAAAATCTAAGGAAAATTCCCACTATCAATAACAAGTAGAGGTGTTAGATCAAATGTGCACCACCAGGGCTAAACTTGGACTATATTTTCTTTTTTGTTAAACCAAAGAAAGTGTCCTAATGAGTTTTGAAAGCTCATTAGGAGGACATTTTGGCAATATCAAACTACTTATTATGTGATGATTGAGCAAAATGTCATTTTCATTTCCATAGAGTAAATTTATCCCATCTGACTGCATGCAACCAAAAGTGTCCAGCACAAGTTCGACAGAGCTTATTCTGGACACTTTTATGATGGTGAGTATCTAGGGTGCAGGTCTTCTTCAGTTCACCAGGTATTCCCTATAAAAAAATCTGCTTGTATATGATCTTTCTGTGTCATTCATATTTATCATTTGATTCATTGTTTTTCACCATTATACTATTAATGTTATTAGTATTAAAAAAAATTATAAGCCAAATGCATACCAGGAGATGCTACATCTTTAATAATCTTATTAAATAAAAGTAAAAAAAACATGAAATGTATTAGTTTTACAATAAATAAATTGATATTTGAAAGCAAAAAGAGGAATAAAAATATAAAATAAAAGTTATTAAATATGAAAATAAACATTCAAATAAAATTTCTTCCATCAAAGAAAATTTGAGTTTTCAGACCAAAATTGCATCACCAGTTCTAGATTTGGAATATATTTTCATTTTTTTAAAATTAATAAAAGTGTCCACCTGAGGTTTTCAAAAAAATAAGGAGGATAGTATAGCAGTATAAAACTACTTCTTGTGCAATGGTTGAGCAAAAATTCATTTTAACTTCCATTGAGTGAATTTATCCCATCTGACTGCATGCATACCAAAAGTGTCCAGAACAAGCTCAGCTGAACTTGTGCTGGACACTTTTATGATGGAGAGTAGCTAGGGTGCAAGTCTTCTTCAGTTAATCTTATATTCATTTTAAAAATGTCTATGGGTATTTGATCTTTCTGTGTCATCCATATTTATTATTTGATTATTTTTTAGTAACCATTATATTATTAATTTTTTTAGTATAGAAAAAACATGTGTACTGAATGTACAAGGTGTGATTTTACAAATTTAATAATATTATATAATAAATGTAAAAAAATGTGAAAGTTATCAGTTTTACCAAAAAAAAAATTGATATTTAAAAGCTAAAGGATAAATAAAAGTTTAAATATAAAATTAAAGAGATCAAACATGAAATAAAGATTATAAGTATAATTTTAGCTATCATGAGCCAGTATAGGCTTCAGAAAAAATGGGCACCATTATAGATTAACATGAATCAAATTTACTTTATACCAAAGTAAAAAATTGTCTACCTTAGGTTTGGACAAACTTCCAGGGGACAATTTGTCTATATAAAACTACTTTCAGTGCAATGATGGAGTGATAATTAAGTCTCATTTCCATTAAAAGAATAGATTGCTTCTGACGGCATGCAACCAAAAGTGTCCAGCACAAGTTTGGCCAAACTTGTGCTGGACACTTTCATTATGGAGAGTAGCCAGGGTGCAAGTCAATTTAAATAATCTAGAATTTATGATAAACTTGTCCACTGTTATTAAATCTTTGTGCCTCACTCATATTTATCAATTGATTAATTTTTTGTCGCCATTATATTATTAATATTATCAGTATAGCAAAAAATTGTGTGCAAAATGAATACTGGGTGATGTTACACCTTTTATAATATTATTAAATAAAGGTAAAAAAATATGAAAATGATTTATTTTACAAAAAATAAACTTCTATCCAAAAGCAATATGAGAGGAATAAAGTAAAATAAAAGAAATAAAAGATGAAAATTAAAATCCAATTTAAATTCCTGCCATTAACAGAAAAAAGAAATGTTGAATCAAATTAGCACAATCAGGGCTAAACTTGCACTAAATTTTCTTTTTTGTAAAAATAAAAAAAAAATCCACTTGAGCTTTACCAAAACTTCAGCATGAAAATATTGCGATATCAAACTACTTCTAGTGTAATTTTTTATCAAAAATTTATCTTCATTTCAATAGAGAGAATGGCTCCCATCTGACTGCACCTGACCATAAGTGTCCAGCACAAGTTTGGCCGAACTTGTTCTGGACACTTTTATGATGGAGAGTAGCTAGGGTAGAATTTTTCTTCAGTTCATCTAGTATTTCTTACACACATGTCTACTGGTATTTCATATTTGTTCCTCACTCAATAATATCATTTATTAATTTTTTGTTGCCATTATATTATTAATTTAAAAAGAAATAGGTTGAATAAAAGGGATTTTATATGATATTCAAAATTCAAGCTAAATGCCTACTTTCAAGGCTCAGAAGAGGTGTTGGATAAAATGGGCATCATCAGGAATAAAATTTTACTTAATTTGATTTTTTGAAAAACTAAATGAAGTTTTCAACTCATTTTTTTCCAATATTTAGTTGGACACTTTATCTATATCAAATTACTTCTAGTACCATGATTGACCAAATTAAATCCTCATTTCCATATGCAGAATTGATCCCATATGGCTGGACCAGGCCAAAGGTGTCAACCACAAGTTTGAGAATTCTTCTGGTGGACACTTTTATGATGGACAGTAGTAGGGTGCAAGTCTTCTTTAATTAATCTAGTATTCCTCATAAACATTTCCAACTTATTTTTGGCCAAAAATCAGGTGGAAAGTTTGTCCATATCAAATTACTTCTAATGCCATGATTGACTAAAAATTGATTCTCATTGCCATATAGAGAGTTGATCCCATATCACTGGATCTGGCAAAAGTGTCACCACAATTTTTGATAAACTTAAGTTTGAAAATTTTATGATTGAAAGTAATTGCAAGTCTTCTTCATTTCATCAATTAATCCTCATAAAAATTTCCACATCTATTTTGGCCAAACTTCAGGTGGAAACTTTGGCCATATTAAATTAATTCTAGTTCCATGTTGATAAAAAACTTATACTTATTGCCATATATAGATATTAAACCCATCAGACTTTGCCTTTCCAAAATTGTCTACCTGAATTATGGCTAAACCTCAGTTGGACACTTTTATGATGCAGAGTAGCTAGGCAAAAGTATTCTTCAGTTAATTTGGTATTCATAATAAATTTATCCTCCTGAAGTTTAGCCTAACTTCAGGTGGACAATTTTGGAAAGCACCAGTTAGTCACTATCCGTCAAAAAAGTGTTCACCAAAATTTTGGCTAAACTTGTGGTGGACCCCTTTGATCAGCCACAGTCAGATGAGATCAACTCTTTAGATGGAAATGAGTATGATGTTTTGGTCAATCATGAAAATAGAAGTAGTTTGATGTGGCCAATTACCCCCCTGAAGGTCAGACAAACCTCAAAAGGACACTTTTTAGCAGGGAGTAACTGAGTAAAATCCATTTATCAGAAGGAAAATCTTTTATTGGATAGATGCCAAGGTTTCATACTTGTGTATTATTGTCAGTATTTATTTTGAAAGTGTCTGTCCAAGCAATTTCATTGCCCATCATGACACATTTTGTTTTAAATGTTTCAAACTGTGTGATACAGTATTAAGGTGTCACATAGTATAATTAATTTCTATTAAGTGCCCTCCTTGGATGCCTAAATTTATAATTTAATATCTTACAAAATAGTTATTTTTTATATAAATTCATCAAAATTTTATTTTATTATCAAATTTAATTGAGCAAGTATCCTGAATTATTATATATGCATAAGCTTAGGTTAGATTAATTTGTGCTCAATTTGTGCTCAACAGAGGACCAAAATCAAGTTCTGGAGGATAAACTTGTGCATAAGTTGGAATCAGTTGATATTCTGTCTATAATTGATCTGAGAATAAATGTAAATCTAACTCTAATTTACTTATGTTTATAAAGTATTCATAAACCTGGCAAAATGAAGGGAAACTCTAAATTTCAAGAGAGGGGATTGCTAGAAATTCACCCCTAGATTTCCGGTGGTGACTGTGGTGGAAATTTCAGCTTCTGAGGAGGTGTTGGAGATATCATATTTGGAAGATGGTGATTCTGATGATGTTTGTGAAGCTTATTTTTCTTTTCCAGAGGATACCATGGGAACTCAGGAATGTGTTTCACTGGATGTTTTCGAGAGGTATGCACTAGAGTATAAGTGTATTTCCTTAAGTTTGGATGAATTATGTGAGAAGGAGGATTTTTCTGGTCATGATGAAGGATTTTGGGATATTGAGAAGGAATCTGTGGTGGATGAATGGTTCTTGAGGGATGATTTTTTTAATTTTTCAAGTTCAGATAATGGCTTATTGGAGGAGGATTTATCAGTTGGATTTTTGGATGGACAGAAAGATTCTGTCTTGGATCTTTTCTAATAGAGGAAGATTATTTTCAGGTGGTTTACTCAAGATCAGAAGGTCTTTGCTTGGAGGAGGATTTTTATTTTGATGTTATGGATATTATTCTGGAGGATTTTGCAGATTCTAAGAAAGATTCCTATAGGGAAGAGGAAAATTGTGATGTTTTAGATGTCACTGGTATGGAGGTTGATTTTAAAGATGTGGTGGAGGTTTCAGATGCTTCACAGGTTGGAGAATTTATTGACTCTGGTGATGTGAACTATGGTAGACTTAGTGTATGGAGGAGGATGGAAGAATTTTTTGGTTGTCTGTTGTTGAGATATAAGAATTGGAAGAGGATCTTAGGGGGTTCAGGCCCTAGGGGCAAACTTATTGGTTTCAACCTGGGGTGTTCAAGAATCTGATTCCTCCAAAATGAGGATAAACTACTTAATTTTTTTGGTTTTTCTTAACTTGGCCTCTATGTATTCGGTCAGGAATTTTTTTTTGCTTTATCCAACTCTTATCAATCACTCTGGTTCAAGTCTTTATATAAAATAGGAAAAAAAATCTTAGTATAATGAAGATGGAAGAAAATAAAAATTCAAGTGAAGATGGGTATTTTATTTAAAATAAAATGAAGATAAAAATCATGATCATTGGTTTTATCTAACCTCCAGTATGAGATTAAACTGCAAAATTTTATTTCTAAATTGGATTCTTTTAACTTTCAAGAATTTTAATCATTTTTCAATTGTTTTGGTTTTTAATGGGAGAAGATTTGTGTTGGAAGATCTATTTTTTGTTAGAAGGTCCCAGGGGTGGTGCTTCCAAATTTTATTTTGGCAAGTGTGGGGGTAACTGATGGGATGGCTGCTCTAACAACAGTTACCCCAGATTTTCTGTTTCCAACCGCTTCTCTTTTTTTTGTTTGATTCTAGTATTGGTTTTTTTTCTTTAACAGGTTCTTAGTTCACCAAAACTTTAAACTGGAAATTCTTTTGGTCTTCAAGTGCTGGACCCCTCATGCTTATTGGCTTTGTTAATTTTGTTGGATGTTGTGTTTTTTTTAGAAGCTACCCGGGGGGGCTTCTAGATTTTATTTTGGCAAGTGTGGGGGTAACTGATGAGCTGGCTTCTCTGTAGAAAAGTTACCCCAGAATATCTGTTTCAAGCCTTTGGTTTTTTTTAGTTGAATTCAAGTGTTGTTTTTTGTGATTCAGGTTTTTAGTCCTCTATGACTTTAAACTGGATTGCCTTGGATGTCTTTTGGCAATTTTGGATTGGTGGTGAATCCCTGGTGGTCTCCAATCATTTTTACTTATTGGAGGGAGCCCACCTAGTTATCTTTTCTGTAGACCTGGAGCTGGATTTTCAATGTGTTTTTAGGGTTTTGGTTGTGAAAGTGGTGGATTCAAGATTATTTTCTTTTTTCTCTTTTTTTCTTTTAATTTTTTTATCGAGGCTATTTTTATTCAAAGGATCAAGATAGGGCTCTGGCAATGTTTTTGGTAGAAGAGGAGGAGTCAAAATCAAAAAAAAAAATTATAAATTTTTTTTTTAGGTGTGACCACATCAAGGTGCACTTAGATGTGGGTAAGGTATCAGGGGATCAGCTTATCAATTGACTGGGGAATACAATTTTATTTTGTTTTATTTGTTAAAGGAGGTTAATTTTTTTTGGCTTTGATGGTTTTTGGTTTGGGATTTATGGGCTATATCTCCAAGATTTTTTTTTCTGGAATGTCCTTCAAGACTTTAAACTGATATTTTATTTATGGGATATATCTTAAAAAAAATTTTCTGGAAAGTCCTTCAAGACTTTAAACTGATCTTTTAATTATGGGCTCAAGATTTTTTGATGGAAAGTCCCCCAAGACTATAAAGTGAGGAATGGGGAGCAGTGTGAGGTGGAAGTTCAAAAGGCAGAAGGATCCAAGGGGGAACTTCTGAATTTTTTAAAGGCAAATTTTGGGGTGACTGATGGGCTGGAAGCTCTATATACAGTTACCTCAGAAAGTTAGTTACTTCTCTAAATCTTTTTTCTGGTTGATCTCTGGTTCTGGGTTCTGTGATTCAGGTTTTTGTATTCCCCCAAGACTATAAACTGAGGATTTTTTGAAGTCCTCCAAGACTATAAAATGAGGGCTGTAAGTCCCCCAAGACTTTAAACTGAGGGCTGTTAGCCCCTAAGACTTTAAACTGAGGGTTGTGAGTCCCCCAAGACTATAAAGTGAGGAAATTTTTATGCTGGTAGAAGGTTATAGTCAGGAAGACTGGTCAACTGGATATCACTTTTCATTTTTAGAGGCTGGTATAGCCAGAGTTGGAATTCAGAAACATAAGAAAGATATTTTTAACAGGGATAGATTGATAATAAAGGCATGGTGCAAGATAAGTTTTGAAGAAGCTTGGAATTCGGGTTCAAAAGTTCACTTAGGATGGAATAGGATCTGGTGAAAGAGAGAAATGGGCTGTTTGTAAAGATTCTGGAGAGGTGTTGGAACATGGTTGCTGGCAAAGGAAGAATGGGGAAATTTTTGATTGGAGGGAGTATTTGGTGATCCAAATCTGGATAGGCCTTTGGAGTACATATTTGGGGGTATTTGGTATGTAGGGTGTTATTTGGGGTTACGGTGTTATTAGTGGATTTTTTCATCTTTAGGTGATAGGTAGTTATAGTGTTGTTATTGGTATTTATTGGAAGTTTTTTTCTTAGTAGTGCTTATGTAGGCTTAATCTAGGGTCACTTATTATGTCTTAGCTTATTTTCCTTTTTTTCTTTTCATTTTAATATTTCTTATATGTGTTTATCTTGTTTATTAGTGAAGTTATGGGTTTTTAGGGTTATTAGGGTTTTTATGGGTTGTATGGGTGCTTTAGGGCCTAAAAGCAGCCCGCCCGCCCATAAGCGGAGGCCCCTCTTGAAGCAGGGTGCCCGCCTGGGTGCTGGGGAAGCTCCAAAATGCACTTTTATGCATGAAAAAAGCTTGGAAATCTGGATTTCGGGCAGGGAATTGGTCCAGGTGATCTGTGCACTGGCTGTATGATGCATGTGTGGGACTATTTTTAGGGAAGCATCTTATCTCTTTACTCATCACCTCTATGTTCCTCACTGTTTTATTGGCTGGTTCTTTGTTGGAATATATTCCTGTTCATTTCAAATCTTTCTGGAAGTCTGTCTGTGACTATTATCTTCACATTTAAAGAGGTCAAGAGCGTTTAATTAGAGGGTCTAGAAAACAGATCTCCAATTTGCTGCAAAAGGTAAATCTGACTTTTTTTTCTAAAGGGAAAAGGGTTATTCTTTCTTGTTTTTCTCCAACTCCCTTGGTCAAGGCCTATAGCTAGTACTATAGGATTGTCTACAACGTCATCAACCATGTAAATTAATTTTTTGCTGCAACTGGAAATTGAACCATTCTCCAAAATTTAGGTTCATATTTTGACAATTGTCATATAATTGTGGTAATTATATTGATTACTAGTTGTGGGTCATTTTGCACATTTCATTGTCCACATATATCTCTTTTTTTTTACTCAGCACTCTGCAAGTGGCATTAACTTGCTCATTCAACAGGGGAGGTGCCTGGTAAATAAATTTTTTTTTCCCAAGTTGACCAAGATTGAACTATATTTTTTTTAGTCCCAGAGGTAATATTAAAATTTAAATTAATTATTTTATATTATTTTTTTTAATTATTTCAGTTGACCTCTGTCCTGATAATTTAAATTTTATTATTTTTTTAGTTCAAAAATTGTACTTACAGTAAAGTATTAATATTTAAAATTAATTGAATTATTAATATTAAAATTATTTCAGTTGACAATAAGTCCTGATAATTAATATTTTTCAGTTGAAATTAATTCCTGGTAATTAAAATTATTTTTAGTTGACATTAAGTCCTGGTAATTAAATTCTTCAGTTTATTTCTAGTCCTTATAATTATCAAAATATTACTAATTATAAAATTATTTTATTACTTCAGTTGATTTATTTTTAATCCTGGGTATAAAAGTACCTTACAATTAATAAAATTGTGATTAATATTTCAGTTGATTTTTTGTCCTGATAAACATTATATTTTAATTATTCCAGTTGAATACAAAGTCCTGATAATTACTTATATCAACATTTTCTTTTCCAAATTTTTCTTTAAATAAGGTAAGAATAATAACTGATTAAATTTTAATATTTATCTCTCTCAGTTCAGTTTAATTACAACTATGACTGATCACAATGCTTCTGCTGGCCCTGATGAGGAACTAGATTTTATTTATTATGATGAAGCATCTTCTGTAATTTCTCCTTTGACTAAAAAACTGGCTTAAATGAATCAATTACTGGACAAATCAGGATGTAGAAATGATGGAGATGGAAATATTAGTGGAGAAAACTGTTAAGCATCAAAAGCCTTCTATCCAGCCCCCAGAAGAACTTCCCAAAGCCTTTAAAATAAATAAGATACCCTTCAATCAGCAAGTCACTAATATATCCACTCAAATCAAGGAGTTGAGGTCAGAAAGCCTCAAGCTGAGGTCAAAAACAGACCCTCTAGAAGACAAGGTAAGAAAAATAGAGTTCTTCCCTCTACAGAAGAGAAAACCTCCTCTTCAACCAAAAGCCCTTCCACAATTGGCCCCTCAGGAACAAGAAAAGGTGGAAGTCTCAAAGTGGCAGTGGGATTGGCTGAACACCCAGTGGGATTATCTATCCCAACAACAGCAACAAGTATTTCAGGCAGGTCCTTCAAGAACCAATCAGTTCAACCCCACACCTCCTCACCCCTATCAAGGATGAAGAAAGAGAAGAAACAATCACATTAAATTCTTGCCAAGCAATTGTAAGCCCCTCTATTGAATTTCAGGTACCATTTCTTGTTACTGATTCTGTTCCTTCAGGTAATTCTGGGAGAGGAGATGAGACTGTGAGACCAGTAGAGGCTGAGAATAGTAGACAAATTGATCAATTATCAAATGTATCTAATCCTTTGGTTTTGATTGATACTTCAAGGATAAATGCTGATATTGCTATTATTGATGAGACAGTTGTTACTGAGTTTTATGAGAATCTGGAAAGGTACCCTGGTTCCCAAGTGAGAAATACTCAAGATGTAGCTAACATTAATGATGAATATTTGAGGGATATTATTGTTAAACAAAATCATCTAATGAACAACATGCAATTGACTCAGAAATAAAATAGTTTGTTAACTGAACAGGTTTATCAAGCATTGAGGAGTGAGTTACAGAGAGTTTTTGATTATTTGTTTCATTATAAAGTTACTCATGAAAAGAGGTAGCTTTATGGCAAAATATCAAAAATTGTTTGTTTAAATTAAAAGATGATGTGTCCATCTGTGGCCAGGAGCTAGAAAGACATAAGATGAACTTAGAAAGATTGAGTAACCATTATTCATCTTTACAAAATAAGAACAAGTTATCTTTTGCAACCATCAATGAGAATTTATCTAGTATTTTAAGGGTAAAAATAGGTTAACAACCATTGAGGAGAAATTGAATTCATTGTTATATAATCAAAATTTTTTTGACATTTCTTTAAAAGAACCTGTTGAAAATGATACCACAATTGTTCCTGTTTCTAGTTCATCCAAAGTAAAATTAGTGCCAGAAATACCTGCTGACACCACTGAGTTTCCATCAAAAATTGATGTTGTACCTGAATCACCTATAGAAGGATTAAACAATGAGATTAATGCCCAATTGGAGAATTTACAGCTACTTCTCACTAAGAAACAAGCTTTTAATAAAGAGACTACTTCAAATCACAAGAATTGGCAAAAACTTGACAAGTATCCAACATTTGATGGTGACTCTTCCTCTGATTGGAAGCAGTTCATTTGCAGGATTGATAATCTAAAAAATTATTACGAACTCCCTTATGAGGAAATTGTGTCAAAATTAATTTTGTATTTACAAATGTAACCCTAATGTGGTATGAATCTGTTCTCTTGGATAAAAATGACTACTCATGGGAAGATTGGAAAAAATTAATTAAAACACAATTTGGTGGTTCCAAGATTAGATTAGCTCAACTAAGGCAATATGAAAAAACCAGATATACATATTCTACTGAAAAACCTATTGAGTTTTTTATGAAGCTTGTGAAAATCTTGAGCGAAATGGACCCAGATATGGAGTTTGAGTTATGGAAGGACAGGATCCTCTATAAATTAACTATGTCTCTGAGAGAATTAATAGTTTCTAGGACTGAGTTCTCAAGGGAACCTTCTTCTTTCATTAATACTTGTAATGAGTTCCTTCTTAACAACAAGTATCAGGCTAGAAGATTCATTTCTAGAACTTAATTGGGGAAAACCTCCAATTACCAACAAACACCTGTGGAAAAGGTTGGTAAACCTAATTCCCCTGTTTCACCCATAAAAGTATGAAACAAATACTTACTTAAAATGTAGTAAGCCTTGGCTGAAAGGCCATGTTTGTAACAAGAAGATACATCTTGTTGAGCAGACAGAGGATCATGCTGATGACACAATAGCATTGGATGAAACTTCAAGTGATTGGGCCAGCAATATCTCATATGAATCTCACCAGGAAATATTAATGCTGGAAAAGGATATTCATTATTTAAATAATATTGATATTGAGAATAATGATTAATCTATAGTAGAGGATGCTAAGGTCATAAAAAACCTTGAGGACAGCTCAATTATTATTTCCCCTCTCCAGGCACACCAGTCTTGATCAATGGAAATAACATTGAGGTTGTCTTAGATTCTGGAGCTGAAGGAAGTGTAGTATCTGAAAGCACTTTCTTCAGTGGACCATAATTATAAATCAAAACTTATGCCTATCATTTCTGAGAATCAGAGAGGTTATGGCTCATTTTTTCCCCCAATGGTAAATACAGACCCACAGTATTTTTCAAATATAACCATGTTTTTGTAAGAGCTATGTGTGATTTTTTTGTAATTAAAAATAATAACTTGAGTAGTTGGTTCATTGTGTGATATTTTATTTTAACCAAATATTGCATAAAATTAGATCCTTTGAACTAATGCTTCACAATGGGGATGAATGGGAAGAGAAAATTTAAAATTTCCTCCCCCAAGAAATTATTAACACCAGGATTGAACACATGTCATTCAGTAGTTCAATATAAATGATGATATACAAAAGAAATACTTTCCCTTGTGTCTGAAATTTACTATTCTTCTTTTTGAGAACAACTTTCTGGTGAGGATAAAGATTCCATCAATAAATTGATCACATCTTTTCCTATGGCCTTTGTTCATGGATCATATGAATTTGGATAGCTAAAAGAAGAAATGAAGCTTTCATTATCTTGCCCATTGACAGAAGTACCACCTTTTTTAAAGAAGAAGCCTTACCCAGCTTCTTCCACATAGAGAAAAGATATTGAAGACAATATCTCTACCCTTTTAAAAATGAATATTATTGAAAAGGTAGTTGAGCCACCTAAACATTGTGTTATCTCACCTGTCCTAATTTCTTATGAGAAAGATTAGGCGAGGTTATGTGGTCATTATAGAGTATTGAATACTTATACTATTGATGATATCTATCCTTTACCCAGAATTAGCTTCATACATGCCACCCTACAAGGTGCTAAATATATCAGCTGTTTGAATGTTAATAAGGGATATCACCTGATACCTGTTGAGAAGAATTATCAGAATTTCCTGATTATTGCTACTCCTATTGGTATTTATAAGTATATTACGATGCCATTTGGCCCTAAAAATGACCCTTCAGTTTTTTAAAAAGTTATGAATAACAAATTCCATCAAGAAATTGTTGAAGTATGACTGATGGTTTATATTGATGATATCATTATATTCTCTAAAACATTTTAGGAACATCTTAGCCAACTGTGTAAAGTTTTCCATAAGATGGATGATATAAATATGACACTGGCTTTGAAGAAATTCAAATTTGTTTTTCATTCCTTAAAAGTGCTTTGTCATGTTGTCTCAGGTTTACTGGTATATCTTGACCAAAACAAAGTGGCAGCCATACAACAGGTGAAGGCTCCTACTAAAGTTAGAGAGCTACAGAGCTTTTTGGGAATCTGTGGATGCTATAGACAGTATATTAAAAAATTACCAAGTCATAGCATAACCTTTTACCCAACTGACTAGGAAAGATGTTGCTTTTGTCTGTAACAGTGAAAGACAAAGAGCTTTTGAGACTATGAAACATTGTTTGATGTCAGCACCATTTCTTACTTTACCTGACTTTAATAAACCATTTGTTTTATACACTGATGCCAGTTTTATTGGTCTTGGTGCTGCCCTCCATCAGTTACAAGTGATGAATGATAAAGTATCAGAAGTAGTACTTTACTATATCTCAACAACCTTGAGAAATAGTGAATTGAAATATGGTGCAACTCAAATAGAATTTTTAGCAGTAGTATGGGCTCTAGAGAAGGTAAATTTTTACCTGGATGACCAGAAATTTGAACTTGTCACTGACTGCAGTGCAGTTAAATTTCTAGTAAAACTTGAAAACACCTAACAGACATATGTTCAGATGGAAACTGGCTGTTAAAGAATATAGAGGGAGAATGACAATTATTCTTAGGGAAGGTATTGTTCACTGAAATGTGGATATGTTATTAAGGTTACCTTTGCCAAATGATGACTCAAATCCTGCATATGTTCCTGAAGATGAAATTATTCATATTCATAGGATATATGTGTTTGATATGGAGGAAGATCTATTACAGCTTATGCTAGATTAATATGATAAGTAAACTTAATTAAAAAAGTTATTTAACATATTAAATTATCCAAAGAATGCTTCAATACAAGCATTAATTAAAACCCTCCCACAAAAGTACCAGAAGGCTTTAGAAAAAGGAAAATTTTCAATTGATGAAGGCTACCTCTATTATAGAAGAAATATGAGTAATGTTATTGTTATTTCTCCTTCTATGAAAGAGATCCTCTTTAAAATTTGTCATGATGACATATTGACTGGACATTTATATCTTGAAAAAATAATTATCAGAACTAAAAACACTGCTTGGTGGTTTAATATTTCTGAAGTTGCTAAACAATATGTGGAATTTTGTGATTCTTGCCAAAAATCAAAAGATTGACTGGTAAAAGAGCTGGATTAATGCACAATTATGAATCTCCTGATGCACCATGGCAGATAATAAACATGGACTTTGTAACAGAATTTCCCATATCTGGGAAAGACAGTTATAACTCTTGTTGGGTTATTGTGGATAGATTCACAAAAATGTAAAAATATATCCCCACCCACAAAGATGTTTCCACTAAAGAATTAGCCTTCTTATAGTGTTCTCATATGTTTAATACTCCTTTTTTCCTAAAGCAATAATCTCTGACAGGGACCCTAAATTTACTTCTCAATTTTGGATGTCTCTGATGGATGTTTGTGGTTGTGATCTGAAACTTTCTACTGCCCATCACCCCCAAACTGATGGATTAGCTGAAAGAATGATTCAGACTTTAGAGGACATGATAAGAAGGTATTGTGCATTTGTCTTGAGTACAAAAAAAATGAAAGATTTAATCATGATTGGGTAACCCTACTTCCTGGGTTGGAACTTGCTTATAATAACACTGTTCATTCTGTTACTCAGAAAAAGACTTTTGAGCTCTGGCTGGGATATGTTCCAAATACTCCTGCACAAATTCACAATAATAAAATACGTAAATTGGATTTACATCCTGGTGTAAAATCTTTTCTTCAAATGCAACATCTTTGCAGAAGTCATGCTCAAAAATGTATTGAAAAATTCTTTGAATATGAGAAGAAGAGATGGGACAAATCCCATAAAGAATACAATTTTAAAAAGGGTGATGAAGTACTGACTTCTACAGTCTACTTCAATTTACAAGGAAATAACAAATTGGAACACCCATTTGTAGGTCCATTTGTTGTCAGAACAATGGTTGGTTATAATGCAGTTGAAGTTATTTTGTATTCTCCATATGACAGAAAACATCCTGTTTTTCCAATATCTGTTTTGAAACCTTACAAATCCAATAGTTATTTATTTCTCAAAAAGAGAGGAAGACAAAAAAAGACCCCTAATGAAATCACTGAGACAGCAGAAATAGATAAGATACTAAAGGACAGAATAGTTACTGATGAAAAAGGTACGGAATACTTATTGAGATTCAAGAAGAAATCTTCAGAATACAATTCTTGGATACCTGGGAAGGAGATATCTAATCTTCCTACTCTGCTAAGGAAATATAAATAGAAAAAATCATTGCATTTTTTTTATTTTTTTTAGAGTGAGGGAGTGTCAGCCAGGCTGCTAGACTTACCCAGTAAAATAATTAATTATTCACTGGGATGAAGCCACACCTTATTATTTTTATTTTTATTAATTATAGTATATTTAAATTAAATTTACTTATAATAATATAACTAATTACAAAAAGGTAAAGTTAGTAAATAATTAAAATTAATATTAAAATAAAAAAATTTTAAGCTAAAATAAAATTTAATATTCAAATAAAATAAATATATACAAAATATTAAAATTAATTATTCAGAATTAAAATTTACAGTAATATTTAAATACACTAATTTACTTCTGTCATATATAGTAAATACACTTCTTTGACGCCTTCTTTTTGGAACAACCTTATTATTTGAAAATATTTTTCTGGATTATTCTTTTCTTCTTTATACTGCTGTATATAGGATTTTAACTTCGTGCTTTGTCTTTCTTTTGCATATATAAGGCCTTCCTTTTCTGGTGTTTTTGAATCATCCTTTACTTACTTATTATTTTATTAAACCAATTTATTACAATCATATATTTATTACTACTAATTGTTTTTATTATTTACTTAAAGTAATTGTAAATCATTAATTATAATAATTATAGATTTTTTTACCTCTTTTAATAGAGTAAAGTAAATAAAAGATAAATAAATTGTACCCTTGACTTTGAAACTCTAAAATTCCCCTATCACAGTTGTTGGACCTTCATTATAAATCTTCTAGACCAAAAGGACCCTTTGACAATACTGAATAAGACACTTTGGGGAAACTTTAATTATCATACAACAATTTGGTAATTATATCATTGTTTCTCACTCATTTAAAAATTTTTCTTGGCAACAATTGACTGTGTTTGTTGCAAGGTTAGTTCTTCATTTAACTTAATTTGGCAACTGATTACTCTGTTGTAACTTTGCAACCTACATCAAGTATTTTTTCTGTGTTTGTGCAACAAGTGCGCAGTGTCTTTTGTTTCTGGTGTTGATTTCTCTGCATTTCGGATTTCTGGTTCTTTGATTCTCAGTGGTCTGCTATTGCCTACTGTCTTTACAGGTAAAGCAGTCAAGAATTGTGTTAGAAGGGGTATTGTAACAGTCTCTAATTTGCTTTAGCAATTAAATCTCACCTGGTATTTATCAAAGGGACAGGGGTTTTTCTCTAAAGTTTTACTCCTACTCCCTTGGTAAAAGCCATTAGCTAGTACTATAGGATTGTCTACAAAGTCCCTGAATGAATGTAACATGTAATTGAAAATGCCACCAATTTGGTGAAGGTCAGAATGAATGCCATGCGTCAGTTTTGACTGAGGTTGCTTACAGCCCACCAATCTAACTCATCTATCCTGTTTCAATCCTTGTTACTTCCTTATTTTCTAATAATTTTTATTTTTAATCTATCTCTTTATTTTACTAGCCCTATTTTATTCCACATAATATTTTATTTATTTAGTCTTTATCTCATGAATTCTTCTCAATCTCTGCCCCTAGGCACCAGATTATCTCAAGGGGACTCTTGATTCACATGTGATTTTAGAGATTTTCCAGAGACTCTTATAATTAATTAACATAAAATCTGCCCATTGATGGATAAATTAAACAAATATTTTGAAAGTAAGAAGTCTGCTAAGATTAATATTTTCAAAAAACTGATCCAAAATCTAACTTATCCTGCACTCTTGAGTTTGTTATTTATTTATATATTTGTTGTGATAACTTGCCATTATAGTATGAAAATTCCCATGAAAAAAAAGGACCAGTGGAATATGTACATGATTGAGACGGGCATAGCAAGTCTGAAACCTTGGGACTTTGAGTGTATCAGTTTTTGAGAGTCTTTTTTAACAATGAAATTTTTGGTTTGAATTTTTGGGTGCAGCCTAAAAAGCTTCAAAGATATTGAAAATTTATTTCTACATCAGAAAGCCTTGCGATTTCCCTACTACTGATTTCCTGCAAAAAGCAAAATAAACTTGTGTTTTTGTTGGGGGATTGGAGATGTTAAGTTTTCAAGCTTTTTTGGTTTAGCAGAAATATTGGGTAACACAATGTTTTACTTAAATGATTGCACTGAATAGGCAGAGCCATTAAATAAGAAATTCAATGATTCCTATCTAATTATAGAGATAATCAGAAGATCATGGTAAATCTCTCATAAGGTCATCAACACATACTCACAAAGCTACTTTCTACATGAGATGGAAATTTTATCTTGCTATTACACATTTCTGAAACACTTAGGGAATCCAATTAAGAGACTTCAGAAAATTTGTTCAAGTTACTGATAGTCTCTTCAGCAGAAGTTTCAGTACTTAAAATTAAGTTGATCCAGTTGCTTTCCTGCTTTTAATGGATATATAAATGTCATGTTGAGAAATCACATGTTTATCATTACAAAATTTTGTGCAACACTTATAACAAAGACACAAGTGCATCTTAAATTTATTTTAAGTTTCATTGAGGAAAACCAAGTTCAATCAGATATAAAAAATTAATCAAATCATGATAAATGCTAATCTTCCTCTTTCTCAACAATACTATTTGATTTCCTTTATATTACCTTTTTCTTCTCCCCACTATGTTTCTAAATCTTGTTTGTATTTAGTCTATTACTGCATCCTCTTTCTTCATTCCTGGAGTTGAGTGAGATTGTACATGAAATAAATAAAATAATGATCAATTCGGAGAAGGATTGTGTCAGCCTAGGTATCTCCAGGTATGAGTAATTCTTATGTTTAAAATAATATAACCTTAAATACATTAAGCTTATATATTACAAATAAGGTTAAAACACTTATATATATGTTTATAATACATATATATATAATTATTACACTATTATATAACTTATAGTAGTTTAAATAGCTTATCCATAGCATAATAATACTTATTAAGGTGTTAATAGAGTCATAATATATTTATATTAAATGATATTAAGTAATTATTGACATACATAAGCTTATATGTATACATAAATCTCATATTCAGTGAAAAATGCAGTAAATTATGTGTATTTAGGTCTATAAGTGAGTTTAAGCCTCTTAATAGCCTATAACATTTATTTTTCTGCTTATTTTAGGTCATATGAAAGTATTCAGTGGATTCAAAATGCCTACAGAAGCATATACATCTATTTCAGGCGCATGTACTCAGTTTGGACAACTTAATCTGTTTCCTTGGATGGATATTCACAAATTTATGGGTTGGGAGGTCATTGCTGGGTTAATATGAATTCTTGGGGATGTTATTGGGGGATTAGACATTTAATTTGTTTCCTTTATATGCTTTTGGTTTCATTTTACTCCTATTGGATTAGTTATTTTACCTGTTTATTTATGGTATCCACTTTTATCTGGATTTTTTATTTATGGTATGGGTCTGTGTTATCTTTAATTGTGATGGAGGGTCCTTACTGGAGGTATGAGTGTTGAATCTTCTTGAAGTGGATTCCAGGGGGAGGTGATGGGCCCTCACAGTGCTGTAATTGCCAGGGATAGCAGTGACATCATCTGGATTGAAGGTCTGTACACTCCAGTGGATTTTGGTATAAGTAAGGAGGGATTTGAAAGGTTATTGATCATCACTTACTTACTGAAATTAAATTAAAAATTTAAACACAAATATTATAATTTAGAAATATATAATATAAAGCCTTTATAAATTCATATTATCATTATATAAGCAATGACTATATTCTATTCATCTATTTTCCACCACTAGCACGGATTTAAATCCAAGTATTGTGAGTTTTATTTGAGTATAAATATTTTATTAGTCTTCACCTGAGGTTTAATCACTAAATCATTTATCAATAAGTAGTAGGAAAATTAATAAATACTATTAAATCATACTTATATACTAGATATACTGAGAAATGGGGGTCTTCCCTTGATTATAATAGATTATTAAGTATAAGCTTTGGGACATGATTTTTACTTTAGTATAGCTCAAAAAAACCAAATATTTGGGTCTGCTGCACATTATTGTATCATCATAACTCAGTTTTAGCGGAAAATAACCCTTATAATAATTTTACTAATTTTTTATAATAAAAATTAGGTATTTACAGTAGTAACTGTACCCAATATAAACCCAATTTCACTTGGTATTTGGTCACCAATAAAACACCCAATTAAATTTCTATTTGTTTAAAGCTTGTTAAGCTATTTATTCACCCTTATAAAGGTCTAGTTAAACTTATTTTTTTATTTTTAAAAGATTTTTTGTATTTTTCTTATATTTTATTTAAATAAATAAAGATATAAATTCAGGGTAAGCTCCAGAGCTTTTATTAGTAATTGTATTTCTAATAATTCTTGTCTACTAATTACCATATATGTTTTCTCTTTTTTTAGACATAAAATATTGTTATTATTATCAATATGAGTGTTCCCCTGGACAATCTAAGTGAAAATCCTGATTATAATACCAGGTCTAAAGCTAATAAAAACATTTCTCCAGGTCATAACCATGGAGGGTCAATCATACCCCCAGCCAGAGATAATGAGTATAGAGGAAAAAGAAACCTTCTTAAAAAAGATTACAAAAAAAAAGACGTCTCCTCCTCTGCAGGATCAACTGTTCAATATTGCAAAACAGGTCCTGAAGTTGGAGGAATCAAAGTCTCTCATGCTGAAGGAGGTAGAACAATTGCAGTACAATTGCAAGGTAGGATTCCAACAGTTGAATCAAAACTTGGCAGTGCTAAAGGGAGGCCAGCCAAGTCAGCAACCCCCTACACCAGGAGGGTCACATAACTCCCAGGAGAAAATACTGGTAGAAAAATGGAAGTGGGATTGCTTCCATCAACAATGGTCCAGTCACAGCTGAAACAGGGGTACTCCTCCTCATCAGACTTCCTCAGCTCACCCCTACAAAGGAAAGCAAAAGCGCCAAAAATCAGGACTGGCACAAATCCCATGGTAAGTAGTTTACACTCTCAGATTGAAAACAATACTGATGATAACAATATAGGTAATTCTATTGATGTCAAATCTGTACAGAGAATTGAGGAAGACTCAAGAAAATTATGTTTTGATGTAGATACACCTGAATTGTCTTTTGTCAATAACAACAGTACTAATCATAATAATAATACAGTTAATCCTCAGTTGCCACCACTTATCAGTGAGATGAGAAGTTCACAAGATAGTGGAGAACTGAAAATGAAGAAATGGTGTATTTTAACAATAATCCAAATGTCCATAGAATTGTTTCAGCATTGTGGAATAGAATGAATGATTGTGAGGAAAAGACAGTTAAGCTCACAAGTGATACAATTTCATCCTTAAAATTGAACATTTCTCAACTGGAAACACAAAATAAAGAATAAGAGAATTAAAATCTGTCTCTAACTCCTAAGTATGATTCATTGAGTAATTAATATAGTGAGCTTTTAAACAAAGTCTGTGAGTAAGAAAAGTTGTATGAAGCACACTTATTGAAAAGTGAATCAAGAACTAAGTTATCTTTTGCCCATACAAAACAAAGTGTCTCTGAGCCGCTACAAAGATTGACTAAAATTGAGATTGAAACTTACAATTAACTAATGAACCAGGATAATCATAAGTATACTCAGAATAATAATAATCCTTTCATTAGCAAAATTGAATCTCATTCCTTCCCAATACCACCACAACTGAAACCATCTGGTGGTAGTGTCAAATCTGAAAATGTAAGTCACAAATCCGTACAGGAGGATATAAAAGACCATTTATCAAGAGTAAATGAGTTATTAAATTTACCTAAGATTAGTGAAATAAAATCCAATCATAAGAACTGGCCTAAGTTGTATCAGTACCCAAATTATGATGGGGAAGCCAGCTCTGATTGGCAACATTTTATTCAAAGAATTGACAACTTGAAATTCTCATATAACGTACCAGATGAAGAAATAACAACAAAATTATTTTCTTTATTTAATTATGTTGCTTTATTATGGTTTGAAGCTGTTTTTAGTGAGGGTAAATATTACTCTTGGGCTGAATGGAAACTACTAATTAGGGGGTGTCAGTTCTGGCAAATCCGCACTTACAAATCCGCACTTAAATTTGACCAAATCCGCACTTAAATAAGTGCGGATTTCCAAAACACACTAGCCCCAATACTGGTGGATTTCAAAATGAAATAAGTCACTTATTTCACTCAAATCCGCACTTTCTCAACCAAAAGTGCTGATTTCACCATCAAGTCCCATTTCACTGATTTGTCAGCATCATCCCATTCATACGCAGCACTCCACAGCATAACACTTCATAACCCAAAACATCATACATCATTTACATCTTCATATCATATCATATAAGAGTCATGCCTTCCTCACTTTCAAATCGTGATAAATTACATAAAGCAATGACTTTCATGGCGCTTGAACTGCTCTTGGACTCTGATTCCGATTCTGATCTAGAAGAAGATTTTGTCGTTTTATCAAAAATGGCCAGGAAACGTTACCTTCTTCCCAGAAAGCCTCAAGTACTTCATACCCCCAAGTACACCATCCAAACACTTCTTAAACTATCTACACCCAGTTTTAGATGGCTGTTCAGGACTTCTCAGGAATGTTTCCTTAAATTGCTTGAGCTTATTCAGGATCATCCCATATTTCACAATAATTCTCAAAAAGAACAACAACATCCTTCAATTCAATTGGCCATCACACTATGTTGTTTGGGTTCAAATGGTAATGGAGCCGCTTTGAAACGTTTAGAAAATGTCTTTGATTTAGGGTATGGTTCAGTTAACACTTATACCAAACGATGTATCACTGCCATCAACTCCTTGGAATCTCAACTTCTCACCTGGCCAACAAAAGAAGAGCGACTTGAATCATCTCAGGTTATGCAAGCAGAGGGCTTTCCAGGATGTATTGGTTTTGTTGATGGTACTACTATTCCTTTGAGCCAGAAACCTGCTCAAGGTGGAAACAATTACTTTGACCGTAAAAAGAGGTAGATTATTTTTAACTCCTTTCATCCTCCTTGAAACTAACACAAACAAATATATCTTCTTTATAGATATTCAATTAACGTTCAGCTTATATGTGACGTAAACAAAAAATTTATATCATTCTTTGCTGGCTATCCTGGCTCATGTCATGACTCCTACGTCTTCCAAAGAATGCATATTTCAAATGAACCTGAAAAATTCTTTGATGAAAATCAGTATCTTCTTGCAGAGGTGATCAACTGGATTCTGTGTTGCACTATACTTCATAACCTACTTGCTGACCTCAAAGATCAATGGTTAGAGCTGTATGAAGATGAACAAGTTGATTCACCTCCGACTATATCCAACACTTCTATTTCTCAATCAACTAGTATAAGGGCGAAAATCCTTCCAATAACACTCCAACATTTTTCAACGCAATTTTAATTTTTTTCTCTTTCTCTTCAAATTATCAATTTGCATGTATTATTCACTGAGAATGGTAAATTTTTTTGCATATTTTTTTGGTTTTTGAATTTGCTGTTAAAGTCTTATTTTTTTTTCTCTCTGTGTTTTCTTTCATCAACTCAACATGAAATCGCATATTTTCAGCAAACGCATATTTTTTCAGTCACTCAAAGGTTGGGAAAGAGTTGGAAGGGAAGATTAAGGGTTCCGAGGCATTTTAAATGAAGAAAAGGGTCTGGGAGAGGTTGAGAGGGGTGAAATGGGGATCAAAAGAGGATGGCATACAATGGGGCTGGGAGGATAGCGAAAGGCATGGGGAGGGAAGACAAGCATGTGTTGATAGAATTGAAAGGGATGGAGATTGGTGCAAACAGAGTGTGAAAATAGGAGGATGAACTCTGTTCTTCGGGCGAAGAACAGAGTTCACTTCCATAAAATATTAGCTGAAACATAGTTTTCAATTCTGTAAAAACAGTTGTAAGTAATAGAAAAAGTCACTGATTTTTTTTCTATGTAATCCTTGCTTTACGAGGAGACTTTTGTGACGAAGCAGATTTTTGAGTTACCTTTTGAGATTTGGAATGTCTGGGAGGCATTATGAAACTGGCACATAACAAGAAAAAAGATTAAAAAGTAGAAGAAATAAGTAAAAAAGAATGTAAACATGCCTGGTCAAAATATTGAAAATGTCAGGAAGGGGTGTGTGCCGAGGATTGATGGGTAGGTAGCAAGGAAGGTCAGTGTGTCACATGTGACAGGGATGGGGTAAGAAATGAAGGGATGTTTTGTGGCCAAAATGTGGTTGTGAAAAAAAACGGGAAAAAAGTGCTGATTTGAGGTCATAACTGACACCCTTTTTTGAAATAAGTGACTTTTTTGCAAAATTTAAGTGCTGATTTGTAAGTGCTGATTTGGTTTGAAATCCGCACTTAATTTAAGTGCGGATTTGCCAGAACTGACACCCCCTATTGAAAAACAATTAGGAGGCTCTAAATTCAGGCTCACTCAGAAGAGACTTTATGAGAAAACTAGGTACAATCTGTTGAATGGTGACAAACCTATGGTGTTTTTAATGAATTTAAATAAAATATTAAAAGCCATTGAGCCTAACATGGATTTTAACTTTTGGAAAGATAAAATAATATATAAATTACATATATCTGTCAGAGATATTGTTGTAGCTATAAAAATTAATTTTACTGAATATTCTGACTTTATTAATATTTGTAATAAAATATTGTTAAACGAAGCATGGTATTCCACATATAAACAAAATATTGAACCTGTTAAATATCAGAATACAAAAACACTTAGGGAGAAGCAGAAAAAACCTACTGCACCTGTAATACCTAAAAAGTATGAAACTATTACTTGTTATAAGTGTAAAAAACCTTGGTTTAAAAGTCACAAATGTGATAAAAACATGAATATTGTTGAAAATCAACATGAATCTGAAACTGAAACTGAAAAAAGTAAAGAATTGAGTGTTTGTGACAGAAATATCTCATATAGTGATGAAAATGAAGTCTATATGTTAGAAGATGATTTTTACATCTTTGAAAATCCAATATTAAATATGGACTCAAATAAATCTTTAATGAATTTTGAGGATGCTAAAATGATTAAAGATATACAAGCTGATAACTTAAGAATGACACCTATCACCGTTCCAGATATCATTTCTGGTGAAAATTTTAATATAGTATTGGACACAGGAGCTTCTGGTTCTGTTGTTTCTACTAATACATTACAAAAAATTGATAGTGAGTATAAGTCTAAGCTTGAACCCCTTCAAAGTTAAAATTGGATAGGTTTTGGATCAGTACTACACCCCATTGGTAGATAAAAATCTGCTTTTTTCATTAAACATCAACATGGTTATTTAAGAGTAACTTGTGACTTTGTAGTAATGGATAATACTAACTGTAGTAACTGTTTTATCATTGGAAATGATATTACTAAGTTTATTGTGAAATTAGACCCTGCCAATAACAATTTTACAATTGGCATGAATGGTAAAAGGAAATTGAAAATAAATTCTTTTAAAACAGTCTTACACATTGAGTCAGTAAAAAATACTCCGTGCAAAGAAAGAGAATCCAATGAGATGGAACAACTGGAAACAGAAATTTCTAAAACATCATTTGGCACTCAGATATGTGAAGCTGAGAAAAATAATATTTTTGACTTAATTAAAGCATTCCCAATGGCTTTTTCACATGGTACAAATGAACTTGGCCTTGTAAAAGATCATGAGATGAAAATTAGTTTAACCTGTAATATGAATAATATTCCTGCTAGTCTTAAAGAGAAACCATACCCTTCTTCATCAATGAAAATGAAAGACATAGAGGATAATATTAAGATATTATTAAATATAAACATTCTTGAGAAGGTTTAAACTACACCAAAATATTGTGTAATATCACCAGTGCTAATTTCTTATGAACAAGATAAAGCAAGACTTTGCGGTGATTATAAAGCATTAAATACATTTACAGTAGATGATATTTATCCCTTGCCAAGGATTGCCTCTATACATGCTACCCTTAAAGGTGCTAAATATATAAGTTGCCTAGATGTAAATAAAGGGTACAATTAAATTCCTGTTGAAAAGAACTCACAGAACTTTTTGTAGATAAAAACACACTTGGGAATTTATAAATATGTCAGGATTCCATTTGGACCAAAAAATTCTCCATCAGGATTTCAGAAGTTAATGGATATAACATCCTATAATGAAATGATTGAGGGATGGTTAATGGTATAAATTGATGACATCATAGTATTCTCTAAGACATATGATGAACACTTAATCCATTTAAAAAACATATTTCAGAAAATGGATGAAATAAAAATGACCCTTGCATTGAAAAAATGTATATTTGGGTTTGAGTGTTTAAAAGTGCTTGGTCATATTGTATCTGGATTACAAGTATGTGTAGACCAAAATAAGGTGGCTGCAATCAAGAATATTGGCATTCCTAAAATGTAAAGGATGTACAATCTTTTCTTGGTATGTGTGGTTATTATAGAATATATATATAAAACTACCAATTAATTGTTGCACCATTAACCACACTTATAAAAAAATCAGAAGCTTTCATTTTGAATAATTAAAGGCAAAAGACTTTTGATAATTTGAAAGAATTTTTGATGACAGCTCCTATCTTGGGATTACCAGATTTCCTATTGCCTTTTGTATTATATACAGATACAAGTTTTATTGGTCTGGGTGCTGCATTGCATCAAAAACAACTTATTGAAGGAAGAATGTCAGAAGTAGTAATTTGCTATATTTCACATACTCTAAGAAGTAGTGAATTGAAATATGGTGCTACTCAACTTGAATTTTTGGAAATAGTATGGGCTCTTGAGAAGCTACATTATTACCTTTAAGACAAAAAATTTGAGTTAATAACTGACTGTAGTTAAGTTAAGTCACTCTTAAACATGAAAACTCCTAATAGACACATGTTTAGATTTCAATTAGCTGTACAAGAATACAGAGAGCTGATGACTATTACACACAGAGAAGGAACCTTAAAATCAAATGTAGATTTGTTATCTAGAGTACCTCTGCCTAATAATGATGATAATCCTGCTTATTTTCCTGAGTCAGAGATTATTAACACTTATAGAATTTATATTGTAGATCTTGAGGGTGAATTTATGCAATAAATTCTTGACATGTATGCTTCAGATCTTGACTTGAGTAAACTCACTACAATATTAAATGATCCATCTAATGCTTCAATTAATGTTTTAACAAAAAAATTATTAAAAAAGTATATAGAGGCATTAGAAAAAGGAAAATTTTCCACTGAGGATGGTTTTATATATTACATAAAAAAATTAAGTAATGTAATTGTGATTTCCCCTTCAATGAAGGAGTAATTGTTAAGTATATGTCATGATGATATATTAGCAGGTCATTTTGACTGCCATTAAACATGAACCAGAGTAAAAAACACAGCTTGGTGAACTAACATGTTTGAGGATGTTCAAAAATATGTTGAGACATGTGATTCTTGTAAAAAATCTAAAAGATTAACAGGAAAAAGAGCTGGTTTATTAAAACAAATTGACCAACAAAAAGCTCCATGGGAAATATTTAACATAAACTTTGTAAAAAGTTTGCCAATTGCAGGACATAGAGTTTATAACTCCTTCTGGGTAATTGTAGATAGATTTACAAAAATGTGTAAATTTATTCCTACCCACAAAGAGGTTTCTGAAAAGGACTTAGCTTTTTTATGGTGGACACAAATGTTAAATATATCAGGTTTTCCAAAAGCAATAGTCTCAGACAGAGATCCTAAATGTACTTCTGAGTTCTGGAAATCACTTATAGATGTTTCCGGGTGTCAATTAAAACTTTCTAAAGCACACCATCCACAAACTGATGGGTTATCAGAAAGAATGATACAAACTTTAGAAAATATGATATGAAGATATTGTACTTTTGGTCTTAACTTTAAAGACAATGAAAAATTCATGCATGATTGGGTAACCCATTGCCCAGGTTTAGAATTTGCATACAATAGTACAGTACATTCTGTCACTGGCAAAAAGCCATTTGAGCTATGGTTGGGTTATGTAGCTAATACCCCTGCTACAACTCTTAATAAACTACCTAGATTTGATATTCTTCCAGGTAATAAGTCTTTTCTTCAGATGCAAGAATTATGTAGAAAACATGCTCAAGAATGTATAAATAAGGTGTTTGAGTATGAGAAGAAAAGATGGGATAAAGCCCATAAAGAACAAATGTTCAAAGAGGGTGATGAAGTTCTTATTTCTACACTAAATTTCAATATAAATGGGAATGTTAAATTGAAGGATCCATTCATTGGACCATTTTTAGTTAAAAAGATGGTTGGTAACAATGCTGTTGATGTTATTCTATATGCACCATATGATAGAAAACATCCAGTATTTACTATTTCTCTTATAGAACCATACCATTCTAATGATACTACTCTATTTATGAGAAGATCAGAAAGGCATATACAGAAACCTGAAGAAATAGTTGAAAAGGCAGAAATTAAAAAGATACTTAAAAAGAGACGCCTTACTAAAGAAAACGGAGTTGAGTATCTATTAATATTTAAAAATAAATCATGTGAATATGACCAGTGGATTCCAGAAAATGAAATCTCTGATCTTAAAAACCTCTTGAAAAAAATTAATTCAAAACTATACTGTTTATTCAGTATATGTATTATAGAAAATTTAAAAAATTATTTTTCTATTCACTCCATACTTTTTAACTAAAATTTCTTATCATTTTTTTTTGTTTTTTTGGGTGAGAGAGTGTCAGCCTAGGTGTCTTCAGGACTGAGTAATTCTTATGTTTAAAATAAGATAACATTAAATCTATTAAGCTTATATATTTAAAATAAGGTTAAAACACCTATATATGTGTTTAAAATACATATATATATATGATTATTACACTATTATAGAACTTATAGTAGTTTAAATAGCTTATCCATAGCCTAAAGTTTATTATTAAGGTGTTAATAGAGTCATAATATATTTATCTTAAGTGATATTAAGTAACTATTCACATACATAAGCTTATATGTATACATAAATATCATATTCAGTGAAATATGCAGTATATTATGTATATTTAGGTCTATAAGTGGGTTTTAGTCTCTTAATAGCCTAAAAACTTTGTTTATCTGCTTATTTTAGCTTATATGGACGTATTTGGTTGACTCACAATTCCTACAGAAGCATATACATCTATTTCAGGAGCATGTACTCAGTTTGGACAACTTAATCTGTTTCCTTGGATGGATATTCACGGATTTATGGGTTGGGAGGTCATTTCTGGGTTAATATGAATGCTTTTAGATGTTATTAGGGTCTTAGACATTTAATTTGTTTCCTTTATATGCTTTGGGTTTCATTTTACTCCTTTTGGATTAGTTATTTTACCTGTTTCTTTATGGTATCCGCTTTTATCTGGATTTTCTATTTATCATATGGGTCTGTGTTATCATTAATTGTGATGGAGCGTCCTTACTAGAGGTATGGGTGTTGAATCTGCTTGAAGTGGAAGCCATGGGGAGGTTATGGGAATCACAGTGCTGTAATTGCTGGGGATAGCAGTGACATCATCTGGATTGAAGGTCTGTGCACTCTAGTGGATTTTGGTATAAGTAAGGAGGGATTTGACAGGTTATTGATCATCACTTACTTACTAAAATTCAATTAAACATTTAAACACAATTATTATCATTTATAAATATATTATAAAGCCTTTATAAATTGATATTATCAATATATAAGCTATAACTATATTCTATTCATCTATTTTCCACCACTAGCACACATTTAAATCCAAGTATTGCGATTTTTATTTGAGTATAAATATTTTATTAGTCTTTCCCTGTGGTTTAATAACTAAATAAGTTATCATTAATTAGTAGGACCATTAATAAATACTATTAAATCATACTTATATACTAGATATACTGACAGTTTGATTAGCTGTGAGTGGCTTAAGTTGAAACAGGTGCATGGAATTCACTTTGAAGTTCAAGAAATTTGTGGTATTGTAGACAATCCTATAGTACTATCTATAGGCCTTGACCAAGGGAGTTGGAGAAAAACCAGAGAGAAAATCCCCTGTCCCTTTAAAAAAATAGAGTGAGATTTACTTGCTTAAGTAAGATGGTTCCTGTTTGCTAAAGCCCCTTTTTCAACACACTTGACTGCTTGATGAGCCAAGAAAGTAGTCCCCAGACAGACTACCAGACCAAAGAACTGAAATTTAGACCAATGTCCACACCAGAGAAAACAAAGATACTTGATTTAGGCTTCAAATCCACACCAGAGACAGCAATAATACTTGATATAGCTTGCAAGACTATACCAGAGAACCTGTTTTTAAAGTTGAGTTAAATGAAGAACTAACCTTGTAACAAGAACTTCCAATTGTGGCCAAAAAACAGTGAAAACTGAGTGAGGAACAAGGATATCTCCTCCTGATGGTTGTATGATAATTAAAGTTGCCCCAAACTGTCTTATTCACTATATACACACAGACCACTATCTAAGAACCCATGCACACCAACTTATTTGGCACCTGTACCAGCCAAATTGAATAAAAACCCTCCAGAAGCGCTCCCCAACCTTCTAAAACAGAGGCAGGTGGGCCACCCAATGTTGGAGAGGCCGCCTGAAGTGGCCAGGCCTCCCTGAAGCCTGAAAACCAATAAAAACATCTAATCTACTTAGAAAAATTCACTACAACTACTAAAACCCTTAAAACACAAAATTACGCTATAACAACATTGAGACATGAAATATAGAGCTAAATAAGCCCTATCTAATGGTACTAAGCACTGATCCCAATAAATGTGAAAAACAAAATTAAACAGCTATCACCACGGGAAATCTGGGGGTGAACTGCAGGCAGTTTCCTCTTTTTGAAACTATCAGAAATTTATCAGGTAACTGTTGTGAAACCATCCTGATACTGTCAGAAATATGTTTTTAAATCAGATGAAAAAACATTGAAAAAATAAACTGTCACAGATTGAATCCAGAACAATCCCTCCTTGAGCAGAGCTTAGGAACCACATTGAACATCAGTTAATCTCTGGTTTGGCAAAAGGTTGAACAACATCACTTAGCATACCTTAATATTCAAATATTAAACTTGAATATATGTTGTGTGTTTGATATAGATGCATATGCATTTAAATTTGCATGGTGGATACTTAATGCATGCTAAAAATTGATGTGAAATGCCTATCCAAAGTGTATGCATAATGACTATGAAGAATAAATATGCATAAAAAATATGCATAAAAAATATACATAGTGATTATGCATAAAAATTATGCATATTGAATATGCATAAAAATATGCATAAAAATATGCATATTTAATATGCAAAAAAAAGGTGCATATATGTATATGAATAAAATAGATTAATATGCATATAAATCTGTATAATGAATATGCATATGAATATGCATAAATATGCATAATGATTGAAAAACTCAAAAAAAATGATGCTTAACAAGTATATTTTATGCATAAATAGAAATATGCAATATGAATTCATATTGCATACAGATAACACTGGCAAACCATTTTGACCAAAACTCATACTAAATTTTCATTCTGGACTAAAGGTGTGAGGGAAGGAAGAAAAACAGTCCGACATTTGAAAAATGCTACATGCACTCATTTTGTAGCAGAGCAAATGAGAAGTGCTGAATTATGGATGGTGCCCATAATTTAGTATGATATCATAATTTTATTTAATTTTTTTCAATATTTAAAAGACTTTAGGTCGGTTGGTATGGATCTAGCTGTGCCAGGGTCTAATCTAATTATTTTAACAATTTCTTAATAATTAACGGGCTTTAATACAAAAACAGGTTGTATTTTTTGTGGGATATTGGATATGATAAGGTCTTTTGTAAAAAAAACTTATATTGTTTAAAAATATTCCTGAATCAGATGTGGGATAATCACTACAAAAAATTGTAGTACTGTGGGCAATAAAATATATGCACAAGCAGTAAAGAAAGGACCAAGTGAACCCTTTTTGTGCAGTGGGAATCATTAGAGTGGAATTGTGGATGAGAAATATAATTCATTATTACCATTTTATTTAATCAAAAAATTTATAATATTAAAAAGAACTATTGATTAATTGGTATTTGACCTTTGTGCCTCACTCATATTTATCATTTGATTGATTTTTGTCACCATTATGTTATTAATATTCTAAGTATAGCAAAAACTCGTGTGCCAAATGCATACCGGGTGATGTTACACCTTTTATAATATTATTAAATAAAGGTAAAAAAAAATGAAAATGATTTGTTTTACAAAAAATAAATTGATATTCAAAAGCAATATGAGGGATAAAAAGGTAAAATTAATGGGATCAAATATGAAATAAAAAATTAAAGTGAAATTCCTCCCATCAAGAGCAAGTAGATATGATGGGGTGAACGCCCACCAGTGGCACTAAACTTGGACTATAATTTCTTTTTTGTAAAAAAAAAAAATCCACTGGAGCTTTACCAAAACTTCAGGATGACAATTTTGCCATATCAAACAACTTCTAGTGCAATTATAAAAGAAAAATTCATTTTAATTGCAATAGAGAGAATTGATCACATCAGACTGCATGTGACCAAAAGTGTCCAGCACAAGTTTGGCCGAACTTGTGCTGGACACTTTTATGATGGAGGTTAGCTAGGGTGGAATTTTTCTTCAGTTCATCTGGTATTTCTTATAAACATGTCCAATGGTATTTGATCTTTGTGCCTCACTCATATTTATCATTTGATTGATTTTTTGTCACCATTATGTTTTAATATTATAAGTATAGCAAAAACTCGTGTGCCAAATGCATACCAGGTGATGTTACACCTTTTATAATATTTTTAAATAAAGGTAAAAAAATATGAAAATGATTTGTTTTACAAAAAATAAATTGATATAAAAAAGCAATATGAGGGCTAAAAAGGTAAAATTACAGGAATTAAATTTGAAATAAAACATTAAAATACAATTACTGCCATCAAGAGCAAGTAGACATGTTGGGGCAAATGTCCACCAGTGAGGCTAAACTTGGACTATAATTGCTTTTTTGAAAAACAAAAAAGTGCCAATCTGAGGTTTACAAAAACTTCAGCAGAACCATTTAGCCATATCAAACAACTTCTAGTTCAATGATTGAGAGAGAATTGATCACACCAGACTGCATGTGACAAAAAGTGTCCAGCACAAGTTCGGCCGAACTTGTGCTGGACACATACATGACGGAGAGTATCTAGGGTAGAATTTTTCTTCAGTTAATCTGGTATTTCTTATAAACATGTCCATTGGTACTTGATCTTTGTGCCTCACTCATATATATCATTTGATTAATTTATTGTCACCATTATATTATTAATTTTATAAGTATAGCAAAAACTCGTTGTGGTAGCCTAAAGTTTAGTACGGCACCTAAATATGTAAATGGAGTTATCACGGCATGCAAGATTGGTGTTATTATTTTTTTTATATAAAAGGGTTTTATTTAATTTATTGGAGTTTTAAATATGAAGAAATTGGTCACGAGCAAATGCCTACACGAAAACAATTTATTTTACGGAGAAAACTTATTTTTACGGTCTGAAAATTTATAAGTATCAAGTCGAGTCACTCAAGAACCTTGGGAAATTTTCCCAGAATTTTTACTATTTTTCTTATATTTTTAAATGAATTTTAAAGTTTTATAGAAATATTTACGTTTTCAAAAATTACTTAACTTTGATGAATTTTCACGGGGTAATTAGAGCTGCGCAGACTACGAAAATTAGTTTGGAAGGTAAAGGGGAAGTAGCTCTATTATGTGTAATTTTTCTAGATTTCTTATTAGGGTTTTAAGGTTCTAAATTGAGTCCGGAAGTCCGGACGCACTCCGTTTCGACTCCGTACGGACTCCGCTTTGACTCCGTACGGGCTCCGGATTGACTCTGGAAGAGCTCTGGAGGGGAAAACTTAGGCACGTGACTAGGAATACTTAAGCGACTCTCAAACTCGAAATTGAGAGGGGGACACATCATACAGCTTAATCATTAACCATCACAGTCTCATTTTTTATTACTCAACAAATTAAAATAACTTGTAATACCCTTATAACATTATTATTTTTACATAACATTTTAGAAATACAATTCAACAGTTTAAATAACACTTCATACAGGGTATCTTTAGAAAGGTCTTCATCTCTGGGACTTGATTATTGCTGTCTCATAAAAATTCAAAATATTATAAAAACATAAAAGTCAATCTTTTCAGATCTTTCACTGGTACACCTTAATTGTTGTTATCAGTATTTCTTTATCAACAGCCACTTTCTTTAAATCTCAATAAGCGTTAATTATTTTAGAGTTTCATTATTTTTTATTAATCCGATCCAAGTAGATTGGTTAGCTTAGTGATTTAGAACACCTACTTTGTTATTTTTATTGGAAGGACGGGGTTTTCAGCTAAATCCACATATCTCCTCCGGATTCTGCTTACAGCAAGGCGACTGTAAGAGTTTACCTTACCATAGTTGGCGCCCAACGTGGGGTTCGATTTCTCTAGCTTTCTTTAAAAGACTTACTTGGATCAAGAACATTATTAGCCTGCAAGAGGCTTATTTTCTGGGACTCTAATTGGATTTTTGTTATTGGCCTGCAAGAGGCTTGTTATTTTATCGATTGTTAACGCTTTTCATTACTTATTGGGATGTCTTCTTCTGCTGTTGCTTCTGGATCTTCTAACCCTCTTACTCCCTCAGTTAGAATTGTTTCTTGGGATGGCCCAAAGTTTGATGGGGAGGAGGTTAAATGGTTCATTAGCAGGTATGAAGCTGCTGCTGCTGTTGATGGTGCTTCCCATGTGGATATGGTGAAGCAAGTTAGATTTTTTATTGCCGATAGGGAGGTGGAAAAAGAGGTTATTGCTATGCAGGCATTTAAGGACAAGGATTGGGTTAAGCTTTCTAAAGCTATGATTGATAGATGGGGTGTTAGGTTTACTATGATGGACCTCAATAAAATTGTTGGAGACTGGCAAGCAAAAGGTGGTGTTTCTTCTATGGCTGACTTCAAAAAGCTCTGTGTTCAGTTTGATGAAGTGGTGGAATATCTTATACTGGTGGACGAGTTAGTGCATGAGAACCAAGCAAAAGATTTGTTTTGGTCAGCATGCAGCAGGGATATTCGTATGGACGTCTTGAAGGATCTTTCAAGAAAAGATTTGATGAAGGAACTGCCTAATGGTGAGCAGAAACTGCCGGCTCTGGAGGTTATCAAGGACAACATTCAAGCCCATCTAAAGTTATTGGCGTTGGACAAATATCAAGAGTCATGCACTCAATATGTTAGCAAGGTTAGCGAAGTTTTGGCCAAAAACAACGATATTATGGTCAAAGCCCAGGAGGCCAAGAAGGCTCAAATGGGATTACCTGCTGCTAAAGTTGAGGGCAATGTAGATAATAAGATGGTCGATCACCTGGCCGATTTAACGAAACAATTAAAAATATTTGTTCAAGAGACTCAGAAGGCCAATAAGGCCCCAATTGCTTCTTTGTCGACGTCGACTTCTTATCAGTCTAGAGGTTATGAACGTCAAATTATAATGGCAATAACAACGGTAACCGCTTCCCAGGCAATGGGAGAAACGGTGGGAATGGTGGTAGTAATTATAGAGGTGGCTATGATGAGCCAAAGGTGTGCTCTTATTGTAATAGGAGAGGACACAGAGCAACAGTTTGTTTTGCTCTTGATAAGGATATGGATGCTGGGCGAGTTTTATTCGATGGTAAAGTTTATAAATTTCCCGATGGTTCGTTCATCAAGCCCAGTGATGGACAGTCTCCTTCTGATTTGGTCAGAAGAAGTTTAACGGCTGAAAGAAGAGCCAGATTTGAAGAGGTGACGGATGAAGATGTTAATGCCAAGAGTGGCAAAAATGGTAATGGTAATGGTGGTAAAGCTGACAAGGGCAAGGAGAAAGAGGTCAGTAAAGCCACATTTTCTACTTCTTTTGGTGGTTTAGAGCTGGCGACGGTTGCCCAGGTGGAGGGCAGCTGTATGGCTGGCGAATACGATGTTAATGCTGCTAGAAGAGCAGCTGCTACTAAGGCGAAAAGTAGCATTCAGAGCCAATTGAGGGCTAATCCTGGCAAGGCCAATAACAAAGTGAACCCTTACTCTAAGGACAAGAATTCTAGTGCTCAAACTGCCGCCAACAAATTGAACCCTTACTCTAAGGACGAATTATATAAAATGCAGAAGGGGATTGCTGATATGGGGCCCCCTAGTTATGGCAAGTTTGATTTAAATGGTGAGCCTATGCCAGAGGACGATTCGGATTCTGAGGAGGACGTACCGTTGGCGTCTCTACCCAGACCAAGTTTTAGCGGTCCCATCCCAATGGAGGGTGTAAGAAGGACTAGCGATGGATCAGGATTAGTGCAAGAAGCTGGTGACGGAGTTAGGGTTATAGAAAGTGAAGATGTTATAATGGGGGGTGAAGATGGCTTGGTTGGACCTCAAGAGGTACCCAGGGCCAAGGTTGTTAAATCTAAGGTCCAGTATGAGCGGCCAGTAGTTTCCGGTCAAGCTAATGCGATGGACGCAGTTTTGAATAGGGTGAATCAACTTCAGATTCCCTTATCTTTAGAGGAGTTATTTACGATTAGTCCGGCGCTTGCTGAAAAGCAAAAGAAGCATTTGACGAGGCGTCGGGTTTCCACTGGAGAGGTGGAATATATTTGTGAAAATGCTGAAAAGTTTGGGGAAGATGTAGATACACATTTTTCCGCTCCCCTGGGTTACCTGGTGGTAACTCTTAATGGTAAAGAAGTAAAGGCCTTGGTCGATTCAGGGTCTCAAATTAATTTAATTTCATTGGAGCAAGCAACGAGTATAGGCTTGCCAATTAAAAGTGGAACTGGGGGAAACCTCAGAGGTATTGGAGGGCATGCAACAGAGCTAATGGGTACTGCTGAGCATGTCAGGTTAGAAATTGGTGGATCTGTTGGTAAGGTTCACTTTTATGTGGCCAGAGGAGCAGTCAAAACTGTTCTTGGTGGTCCTTTTTTGATGGATTTTGAGGCCAGGATAGGGTATCAAGCTGGCATGGGGATTAGTTTGGAGATCACTGGTGAAGATATGCGGAGGTTACATATGCGGTTAGCACCTCCTGGAGATGAAGGTTGGGAAACACGGCCAGGGATTACTACACTGTGCCAGTGTTGTGTTTGCACCAAGAAGCGGCATATTAAACGGACGGCTTCTGGTGAATTATGTTTGTTGGAAAGGGATGAATGCCCTCATTTTTTGGGGTAGCAGGGGCTGATCGCTCTAATGTTGTAATCTCTCCTCAGGATGAGATCCCGGATTGCAATAGGTCAGCTCACTTGGAGATAATTCAAGTGGATTCTCAATTATTTTCTGTTAATATTACTTTGGAGTGCAAATACGTTTTGGACTTTTCTATATGTTTATTGGATTTACCCTGTTTTTCTATAAAATTTAAAAATGGTGAAAAAGGCAAAATGGGCCAAATTAGGTTGGATAAAAATTGGAAGGGTATGTTTACGGACCTCCAGCAAGAGGGTAAACTGCAATTAACTCATCAAAACTCAATAAAAAATCTCAGTATAAGTAAAACACAAAAAAATAATTTATGTGAAAATGTTATTTCGGACCTCCAGAAAGAGGGTAAACTGCGAAAATCTTATCAAAATCCAATAAAAAATCACAGTATAATTAAAACACAAAAAAATAATTTTTGTGAAAATTCAATTCCGGTCCTCCAGCAAGAGGTTAAACTGCCGACTTTCTTTACGGGTGATTTACTGTTGGATAAGGGAAGCAAAGGTGTTGGAAAATCTGTTTATAAATTAGATGAGGGAAAGGAGAAAAGGGTAAAATTTAAAAATGAAATAAAATATTTTTCAAATTTTTCTTATTCCGATTCTGGCGATGAAGAAGATTCATTTGATGAGAGTTTTAATGGCGATGTTTTACCTCAAGTTAATTTATATGTGGACGCAGCCAAATATAAGAAAGTAGCAAATAAAGTTCGACCTATTAATGAACCGCTACCTGCTGAATTAAATCCACCTTTGAGAAGACCAAGGTTATCAAGAGATCCTTATGAAAGTCCCTTGGTAAAGAATCCGCCTGAATTTTCTGAGACGTCAAGAATCACTTTTGAGAGACTGGGTGTTGTTAATTTTGGACCTGATGGTTGGTTGTCTGGAGAAGAGAAGAAGTTGTTGTTGGATGTGATGGTCAAGCGAGAGAAGGCCATTGCTTTTGTAGAAGAGGAGAGGGGTGTGTTGAAGCATTCCTATGGGGAGCCTTACAAGATTCCTGTGGTATGTCATGAACCGTGGCAGCAGAAACCGATTCCTATTCCGGCTGCATTAAAAGAAGCCTATATTGAAGTTGTCAGAGAACGGATACGCACTGGACTGTATGAGCAATCAACATCAAGTTATTCTAGTCCGGTATTTTGTATCAAGAAACCGAATGGCAAGCTTAGAATTGTTCATGATCTTAGGGAATTAAATAGGGTTACAATAAAGGATGCTGGGATACCACCTAGTGCTGAGGAGTTTGTTGAAGCGTTTGCAGGGAGAGTGTGCTATGGTTTGGGAGATATTATGGGTGGATATGATGAGAGAGAGTTACATCCGGACTCAAGGCCTCTCACTACATTCGATACGCCACTTGGACGTTTACAGTTAACAAGATTACCTCAAGGAGCAACAAATTCGGTTGCAGTTTATCAAGCTCAGATGGCTTGGATCCTTCAAGATGAAATTCCACAATATGCTGAAATCTTTATAGATGATGGAGGAATTAAGGGACCAACAACCGACTATGAAAACCAGGTGTTGGAAGAGAATCCCAGGATACGCAAATTCATTTGGGAGTTTGCAATTACTTTAGAAAGAATCTTGTTTCGAATTGAAGAGGCTGGTTTAACTATTTCAGGTTCAAAATTTTCATGTTGTGTGCCAGCCTTAGAAATATTAGGCCATGTGGTATGTAGAGAGGGTAGGATTATGTCCAAGAAGAAAGTTAACAAAATTCAGTCCTGGCCAAGACCCAAGAATACGACCGAAGTTAGAGGGTTTTTAGGTGTTTGCGTATATGTTAGAATGTTTATCAAGGACTTTTCTTCATTGGCAGCTCCATTGAGACGGTTAACGAGAAAGGATGCAGACTGGGAGTGGGATGAAGAGTGTGAGAAGGCGTTTGTGAAGTTGAAGGAGGTTGTGGGGAAGGATTTAGTCCTGCACAAGTTAGATTATGGAAAAGATGCTGGTAGAATTTATTTAGCAGTTGATTCAAGTCAGGTTGCAGCTGGGGCGGTTTTGTCTCAGATGGATAAAGCTGGTTACATCAGGCCAGTTAGGTATGAATCTGTAGTATTTACTGAGGTCGAATCAAGATATTCTCAACCGAAATTGGAATTATGTGGTGTGGCGAAAATACTGAAGAAACTTCAGCATATTTTGTGGGGGCAACATTTTGAGTTGCAGGTGGATGCGAAATCGTTAATCCAGATGATTAATTCCCCAAGTTTACCGAACGCACCCATGACGAGATGGGTAGCTTTTATTCAACATTTTTCGTTTGATTTAGTTCATAAGCCTGGCAAAACTTTTACTATGCCAGATGGTTTATCAAGGAGACCACCCACTGAAGAAGATTCAGACTCAGAGGAGTTTGATGAAGATATACCTATTATCAAAGCCAGCACTAAAGGAGCTGAAGACTTTCCATACCTCCCCCATGAGGTTAAACTGGCAGGACTATTGTGTTTAGATTATGATGATGATGACCTCCACCAAGAGGATAAACTGGAAAATAGTTTTTATGTTAATAAAGGTGTTGGAAAAGGTGTAGATAAATTCGGCAGAGAGGAGGTAGAAGAAGATGTGGTGTATGTAGAGGAAAATGGATTGGTAGTGTGGGATAGTAGTAAATTAAGGAATGGTGTATATGTTGGAGAATTAGAGAACTTAAATAAAAAGGTGGATAAAGAGAAAGAGGTATTTTCAAATACGGTTTTCGAAGGATCCAAAGGTTCAGAAGAAAAACGTCGACATAGCTCGATTAAAGATTTATTTAGGGGTCAACGATTATTGGCTCATTCATGTGCAGGTGATATTGGTGATAGAGAAGTCCCTATTGATGTTATATTAATCGATTTTCAAGATGAAGTCTGGGGTCAGACTGGTTTTTATTTTTTGTTGGTCAAATATTTGTTGACTTTAGAGAGGCCAGAAGATTGTGAAGACGATGAATGGGTGGCTATCAAGAGGAAGTCATCTACGTTTTACCTATCTGGTCGACGTTTAATGAGGAGGAGGTATCCAAATCCTCAAGTATTTATAACTCAACAGAAGGGGCAAGAATTAGTTTTGAAATCACTGCATGAAGATCTCGGGCATAGAGGCGTTGGAGAAACATTTAGAAGAATTTCTGATCGATTTTGGTGGCCTGGCATGAAGATGGCTGTTAAACAGTGGGTTCAGTCATGCGAAGAATGTCAAAGACGAAGTTATTTAAGGCCAAAAGAACCTGGACGCGCGACCGGTGAATATACGCTCTTTGGAAGAGTTAGTTTAGATGCCGTTCATATAAAAGAGGGACGGTATAAATATTTAATTGTGGCCAGAGATGATTTATCTGGTTGGGTAGAGGCAGCGCCTCTTATTAATTTAACTGTCAAAAATGTGGCAGAATTTTTTTTGAATAATTGGGTATATAGGTATGGGGTGATGAAGTTGGTAACGGTAGATGGAGGTCCTGAATTTGGGACAGAGTTTAAAGAGGCGGTATTGAAAGTTGGATCAAAGGTTAGGGTAGCAACCCCATATTATCCTGAAGCTGAAGGCATGGTTGAAAGAGGGCATCAAGTTATTAAGGATGCTTTAGTTAAAATGTGTGGGACAAGTGCTGAAAAGTGGAGGCACTATTTACCTTTAGTTTTATTTGCTGATCGAATCACAGCCAAAAGGACAACCGGATTTTCACCTTATGAACTTGTTTTTGGACAGAAAGCAGTTTTACCGGTTGATTTAGAAGCTGAATCATATCTTGGAGTTGACTGGGACACGGTCAAAACTACTGAAGAATTATTGTGTGCAAGAATGATGCAGCTAGAAAAGAAAGAAGAATATTTAGAAAAGGCATATTCGCGGATGATGAAGATCCGAAATCAATCAGTTAGATATTGGGATGAGCGGTTGGCACATCGATTAAGGAAACCTTTGAACCCAGGAGATATGGTCCTGGTGTATAATAGGAGTTTGGAAAGTCAGTGGGGAAAAATGTTTGCAGATAGGTGGAATGGACCGTATAAAATCAAGGAGCAAGTTTCCGGCGGTTCATATGTGCTAGAAGAGTTGGATGGAGTAGTATTGAAGAAGAGGGTAGCGGCCGATCAAGTGAAACGGTTCTATCCTAGAGGCACCAGGAGTGCCGAAGTCTTCCTCCGCAGTGAGGATAAACTATGACATTTATGAAATTATATGGACGAACTCCGAAATGAGGATAAACTACAATTTTAATGATTTTGATTAAATTTATACCTCCGCAATGAGGATAAACTATGATGTTTATAAAAATTTTATGACGACCTCCGCAATGAGGATAAACTATGATGTTTATAAAAATTTTATGACGACCTCCGCAACGAGGATAAACTATCTTCTTTTTTTATCAAAATACTTTACTATCGTTACACTGTATATGGACAACGAAATTGTGATGAAACATAACGAAATACGAGAAAACCTTCATTGAAATTTTTCAAAAATTAAAATTCTTAAAATATGGGTGAAGATAGTGTTGGAAAATTTTTAAAAATTTATTGGAAGAAGTGTTCACAGGGGAACCTTCTTAATTTAATATTGGCAAGTGTGGGGGTAATTGATGGGCTGGCTGCTCTATACACAATTACCCCATAATGTTCGTTTCCAAAATTTTCCCTGTTTCTAGTTGAATCCTGGCTTTGTCTTTTAATTTTAGGAAGTCCACTAAGACTATAAACTGGAACGAATCAAGAGACACCGCTTTCAACGCCGGATTCAAGATTTTCTTATTTTGTTTTTGATTTTTTTTTATGTTAGATTGTGATTTCTTTTCTTTAATATATATTATGAATTATTGTAAAGGTGATGCTCACTGGTGGTCTCTAATCATTTTTATAAATTGGAGGGAGCCCACCCAGTGATCATCATTATAAAAATTATCTTCTAAAAACTTTCATTTATTTTCTTTTCTTTTCAATTTCTTAAAATTGTGTAACCACATCAAGTTGCACTTGGATGTGGGTATGATGTCGAGGGTACGGCTCATCAAATGGCCGGGGGGCATCTTTTAAAATTTTATTTTTTAAAAAAAAAAAAAAAAAAAAAAATTTAGTACTTTTTTTTTATCTTTCTTTTCACATTTATTTAACTTTCTTTAAAATTAAATTTTAACTTTTATTTCAAAACTATCTTTTCTAAAATCTTTTATTTTAAATTAAAAAAAAATAAAATAAAATAAAATAAAATTAAAAAAAAAAAAATAATAATAATAAAAATAAAAATAAAAATAAAATAAAAATAAAATAAATAATAAAAAAAAATAATAAAATAAAAATAATAAAAAAAAAAAAATTAAAATTAAAATTAATTAATTAAATCAAAATTATTATTATATTTCTTAGTTTTATTTTTTTTAGTTTTCATTCTTTTTAGTTTTATTCATTTAGTTTAGACAGGAAACAGGGTCTAGGAGAACTCAATACCAATGGGACTTTACTTCAAGATATCTGTTAGTCCTCCAAGACTTTAAACTGGCTACTTTTCAAGACGTTCTTTAAGGTTTTTTATACATATTTTGGATCTGTTAGTCCTCCAAGACTTTAAACTGGCTACTTTTCAAGACGTTCTTTAAGGTTTTTTATACATATTTTGGATCTGTTAGTCCTCCAAGACTTTAAACTGGCTACTGTTCAAGACTTTCCTTAAGATTTTTTTTATACATATTTTGGATTTGTTAGTCCTCCAAGACTTTAAACTGGCTACTCTTCAAGACGTTCTTTAAGGTTTTTTTACACGTATTTCGGATCTGTTAGTCCTCCAAGACTTTAAACTGGCTACTGTTCAAAACGTTCTTTAAGGTTTTTTATACCTATTTTGGATCTGTTAGTCCACCAAGACTTTAAACTGGCTACTGTTCAAGACGTTCTTTAAGGTTTTTTTTTTTACACGTATTTTGGATCTGTTAGTCCTCCAAGACTTTAAACTGGCTAATTTTCAAGACTTTCATTAAAGATTTTATAATGGAGCTGTTAGTCCTTCAAGACTTTAAACTGAATTTCAAGGATTTTCAAGATTTTATGGATATTTTCGGAGACGGATTTTTTTTTATATAAATCAAATGTTAGGTCCACCAAGACCTTAAACTGGACTGTTATCAAGCTGTTGGGTCCACCATGACCTTAAACTGGATTTCTTATCGATTAAATGTTTGGTCCACCATGACTTTAAACTGGTAGTTCATTCATTGTTTAGTCCACTATGACTTTAAACTGGAAAATTAATATCTGCAGGATAATTCAACATTCATTGGACCACTATGGCCTTATACTGGATTACTTGTCGATCAAATGTTTGGTCCACTATGACATTAAACTGGATTATCAAATTTATTCAATCTTTGGTCAAGCCTAGGCCTTACTTAGGAATATATCAAGTTATTTATGCACCTAAACGATCTTTGGTCCACCAAGACCATAAACTGGCAATCGATTATATGTTTGGTCCACCAAGACTTTAAACTGGAATGTCAATCTTGTTTGGATAACTCAATTCAATCTTTTAATTTATCACTGTCCACTAAGACTCTAAACTAGTTATTCAATTATTTCTGGAATTGGGTGCTGATAAGCTTTAGGAGGTTAAAATTTTAGGTGGTGATGATGCTAAGGAAAGCATAATGGTTAATTAGGTGAAATTTGTGGCGCTTTAACATGGTCTAAAGTTAAATTATTATTGGAAGCCTGGCAAAAGTATTTTATGGGTTTGCTGTATAGCAAAGTTTGAAAATTGTGATGAAGGAATCAGAAGTTAGGATGGTAGTTGGATTTTAGGGAATGATTTTTTTAGTGCCTCATAGTTAGGCCATTTTTTTTTTGGTGTGAAGCTTGGAGGACCTTATGGCGAGATTGGAATCATAGAATTCGGCTCAGTGGGGGGCCCTATGAGGTTGGAATCAGGAGTATTCGGCTCATAGGAAGATCCACTCTCTCGATGCTGTGACAAGAAGGAAGACTGGTATATGGGAGTCTGAAGGGATTCAAACCTTGCTCTCAGTAGTGGAATCATCACAAGATTTATTTTATTTTATTTTATGTTATATCAAGCCAGAGAAGAAAGAAAACATCATTTATGTTGAAAGTTTAAGAAGACCAAGCAAAAACAAAATTTTATCAAGTTATACTGTTAGAAAAGATAATTTCTTTGAAATTGTTCAACATCATTATCAAAGCTTTGCATTAAAATTCTTCTTTTCATGAGGTCTTCATGGTTATTAGCTGGAGTTTCTTGAAAATAGGCCAGCATTTTTCGTTTCAACTCATTAGTAAAGTCAAGAAAAAGATAGCGATGAAAATTTGGGTAATGATTGATATAGTCCGTCTTCACTCTACCAACATCATCAGTGTTGGTTATTTCGACAGCTAGAAGTTCAAATATGTTATTAAGTCATAGGTTTAGTCAATTTTGATTAAAAGTTTTTTTTAGTAAGATAAATAGGGTCTTACATTTAGAGCCAGGAAACATAGTCTCAGCAAAGTTAGTTGGGGGTACTGGCGTTATAGGATTAGGATCTTGTGAAGGCAAAATTAGGCCGGGATCCGTTGATGAAGATTGAACTTTTGAAGCTGTTTTTGTTCTTATTCGTTTTAAGAAGACAGGAATTTTGGATCGCTTTTTAGAAGTTGAGGGATCAGGGAGAGCTGCTGGTCCTAAATATACGTTTGTTTTAGAAGGAACTATTGGCCGGTTGCATTTGACTTTTTTCACACGGCATAAGTCGCAAGCTGTTCTTCCAGGAAGATTAGGGTTGGACATTAAACAAGGTACCTGGTATCGAGCGCAGAGTTCACATGGAGCGACAAGTTCTTTGGAAGACATATTGATGAAGATGAATTTTATAGTTGACTAAAGAAGATGGTGGTTGAAGGTTAAAGATGAATATTGTGCTCAACCACTTATGCAAAGTTATAAGAATGGGGACATTCTCGATTGGAGGGAGGATGTGGTAGCCTAAAGTTTAGTACGGCACCTAAATATGTAAATGGAGTTATCACGGCATGCAAGATTGGTGTTATTATTTTTTTTATATAAAAGGGTTTTATTTAATTTATTGGAGTTTTAAATATGAAGAAATTGGTCACGAGCAAATGCCTACACAAAAACAATTTATTTTATGGAGAAAACTTATTTTTACGGTCTGAAAATTTATAAGTATCAAGTCGAGTCACTCAAGAACCTTGGGAAATTTTCCCAGAATTTTTACTATTTTTCTTATATTTTTAAATGAATTTTAAAGTTTTATAGAAATATTTACCTTTTCAAAAATTACTTAACTTTGATGAATTTTCACGGGGTAATTAGAGCTGCGCAGACTACGAAAATTAGTTTGGTATGTAAAGGGGAAGTAGCTCTATTATGTGTAATTTTTCTAGATTTTTTATTATAGTTTTAAGGTTCTAATTGAGTCCAGAAGTCCGGACGGACTCCGTACAGACTCCGCTTTGACTCTGTACGGACTCCGTACGGACTCCGTTCCGGCTCCATACGGGCTCCGGATTGACACTGGAAGAGCTCAGGAGGGGAAAACTTAGGCACGTGACTAGGAATACTTAAGCGCTTCTCAAACTCGAAATTGAGGGGGGGGATACATCATACAGCTTAATCATTAACTACCACAGTCTCATTTTTTATTACTCAACAAATTAAAATAATTTGTAATACCCTTATAACTTTATATCTTATATATAACATTTTAGAAATACTACTCAACAATTTAAATCACACTTCATACAGGGTATCTTTAGAAAGGTCTTCATCTCTGGGACTTGATTATTGCTGTCTCATAAAAATTCAAAATATTATAAAAACATAAAAGTCAATCTTTTCAGATCTTTCACTGGTACACCTTAATTGTTGTTATCAGTATTTCTTTATCAACAGCCACTTTCTTTAAATCTCAATAAGCGTTAATTATTTTAGAGTTTCATTATTTTTTATTAATCCGATCCAAGTAGATTGGTTAGCTTAGTGATTTAGAACACCTACTTTGTTATTTTTATTGGAAGGACGGGGTTTTCAGCTAAATCCACATATCTCCTCCGGATTCTGCTTACAGCAAGGCGACTGTAAGAGTTTACCTTACCATATCGTGTGCCCAACGCATACCGGGTGATGTTACAACTTTTATAATATTATCTAATAAAGGTAAAAAAATATGAAAATGATTTGTTTTACAAAAAATAAATTGATATACAAAAGCAATATGAGGGATAAAAAGGGAAAATTAATCTCAAAGAGATCAAGTATGAAAAACAAAATACTAGTAAAATTCTTGCTCTTAAGAGCCAGTAGAAGTGTTGAAAAAGATGGGAGCTGTCAGGGCTAAATTGTAAAAAGGTGAACTTTTTTTTAAAGATAAAAAATTATACACCTGAGGTTGGGAAGAACAGCAGGTGGATGATTCAGCTAAACAAAACTACTTGTAGTGATGTTTAATAAAAAAATGTTTTTTTGTTGCCATATAGAGAATTGATCACATCTGACTGAACGTGACTAAAAGTGTCCAGCACAAGTTCAGCCGAACTTGTGCTGGACACTTTTATGATGGAGAGTAGCTTGGGTGGAAATTTTCTTCAGTTCCTTCATCTTGTATTTCTCATAAACATGTCTACCAGTATTTGATTAGTCTGTATCTTTCATATTTATCATCTGATTAATATTTTATCACCATTATATTATTAATGTTATTAGTATAGCAAAAACTTGTGTGCCAAATGCATACCATGTGAAGTTATACCTTCAATAATTTTTTAAAATAGACATAAATAAATATGGAAAGGATTAGTTTTACAAAAATTAAATAGAAATTTAAAAGTAAAAAGAGGAATAAAAGAGTAAAATAAAAGTCAAAGAGTTCAAATATGAAAAAAATACTGGTAAAATTCCTGCTATCAAGAGCCAGTAGAGGTGTTAAAGCAAATGGGAGCCATCAGGGCTTAATTGTAATAAGTTATCTTTTCTTTAAAGATAAAAAATTATACACCTGATATTGGGCATAACAGCAGGTAGATGATTCAGCTAAACCAAACTACTTCTAGTGAAATTTGATAAAAAAAAATTTTTGTTGCCATACAGAGAATTCATCCCATCTGACTGCACATGACCAAAAGTGTCCAGCACAAGTTTGGCCAAACTTGTGCTGGACACTTCTATGATGAAGAGCGGCTGGGGTAGAATTTTTCTTCAGTTCATGTGGTATTTCTTACAAACATGTCTACTGGTATTTTATCTTTGTGCCTCACTCATACATATTGTTTGATTAATTTTTTGTCTTAATTATATTATTAATTATATAAGTATAGCAAATAATTGTGTGCCAAATGCATACTGAGTGATGTTAAACCTTTTATAATATTATTAAAAAAATTTAAAAAAATATTAAATTAATTTATTTTAAAAATTATTAATTGATATCCCAAAGCAATATGAGAAATAAAAAATTAAGTTAAAGCGATCAAATATGAAAAACAAAATCCAATTATTATTGCTAATATCAAAGGAAAGTAGAGATGTTGAAGCAAATAAGAGCCATCAGGGATAAATTGTACTAAATTGATTGTTTTTTAAAGATAAAAAATTGTGTAACTGTGGTTTGGATGAACTCTAGGTGGATAATTCAGCTATATCAAACTAAATCTAGTGAAGTTTCTTATCAAATAATTTTTTCGTTATCATAGAAAGAATTGATCCCATCTTACTGCACCTGACCAAAAATGTCCAGCACAAGTTTGGCCGAACTTATGCTGGACACTTTTATGATGGAGAGTAGCTAGGGTGCAGGTCTTCTTCAATGCAACTGTTATTTTTTTAAAACATGTCAAATGGTATTTGATCTTTCTGTGTTATTCATATTTTATTATCTGATTAATTTTTTGTCATTAGAATATTATTAATTTTATTAGTATAGAAAAAACTTGTGCGCCAAATGCATGCCATGTTATATTACACCTTTTATAATATTATTAAAAAATGTTAAAAAAATATGAAAATGATTTCTTTTTCAAAATTCTAAATTAATATCCAAATGTAACATGAGTGATAAAAAAGTAAAGTAAAAGAGATAAAATATGAAAAAGAAAAATTCTAGAAAAATTCCTGCCTTCAAGAGCCAGTAGAGGTGTTGAAACAAATGGGTGTCATTAGGGCTAAATTTGATAAAATTTAATTTTTTTTAAAGATAAAAATTTTTCACCTGAGGTTTGGAAAAACTCAAGGTCGATAATTCAGCCATACCAAACTACTTCTAATGTAATTATTTAGCATTTTTTTTAATTTAATTTCCACAGAGATAATTGATCCCATCTGACTGCACCTGAACAAAAGTGTCCAGCACAAGTTCAGCCAAACTTGTGCTGGACACTTTTATGATGGAGAGTAGCTAGGGTGGAAGTGTTTCTCAGTACATCAGTTTTTTGTTGTTCACATTTCTATTGGGTTTTTAATTTTTTTTTTATCATTCATATTTATCTTATAATTAATTTTTTGTCACCATATATATTATTTATGTTTCTAGTATAGCAAAAACCTGCCTGCCAAATGCAGAATTGGTGATGTTACAACTTTAAAAATATTATTATATAAAGTTAAAAAAATATGAATATGTTTAGTTTTTAAAAAAATAAATTGATATTTAAAATTAAAAAGAGTAATAGAAAAGTAAAATGAAAATAAATGGGATCAAATAAGAAATAAAAAATACAAGTAAAATTTTTACTATCAAGAGCCAGAAGTGGTGTTGGGACAGTTGGGGACCCCTAGGTCAAGACTTGGTCTAAACTTACTTTTATGTATAGCTAACAAATTTTGACCTGAGGATTTGACAGACTTCCAGGGGACAATTTTACAATATTAAACATTCTTTACTTCAATAATTGAGTGAAGTATCATTTTTATTGCCATAGAGAGAATTTATCTCACATGACTTCATGCAACCAAAAGTGTCCAGCACAAGTTCGGCCGAACTTGTGCTGGACACTTTTATAATTGAGAGTAGGCATACAGCAAATCTTCTTAAACTCAAAAGGGATTTCTTATAAAAATTTTCACTGGAATTTTATCTTTCTGTGTCATTTAAATTTAACATTTGATTAATTTTTTGTCATCATTATATTGTTAACGGTATTACTATAGTAATAACTTGTGTGAAAAATGCATACCAGGTGGTGTTCCACCTTTAATCATATATTATTAAATAAAGGTATAAGAATATGAAAATTATTTATTTTAAAAATAAAAAATTGATATCCAAAGCAATATGAGCAATAAAAAAGTAAAATAAAAGGGATAAAATAAGAAAAAAAATCTAAGGAAAATTCTCACTATCAATAACAAGTAGAGGTGTTAGATCAAATGTGCACCACCAGGGCTAAACTTGGACTATATTTTATTTTTTTTAAACCAAAGAAAGTGTCCTGATGAGTTTTGAAAAATGATCAGGAGGACATTTTGGCAATATCAAACTACTTATTATGCAATGATTGAGCAAAATGTCATTTTCATTTCCATAGAGTAAATTTATCCCATCTGACTGCATGCAACCAAAAGTGTCCAGCACAAGTTCAGCCAAACTTATTGTCGGCTGGTCGTCTAGAAGAAGGAGAAGGATAGAAGAAAGAAAGAGAGGAGGAGAAGGAGGAAAGGAGTATGGGTAATAAAACAAATAAAATTTAATAAAATTATTTAATTTATTGAGAGAAAGGCAACGATGAGTGGGCTGAGAAGAGATAACACTTTGGTTTTATAAATATTAATATTATTTAAGTAAGAATTCTGCGCGGCAACCAATATAATTACTATCAGACTTAAAGCAACCTTTAAATTATTATATAAAATTTTAATTAGAATTTTATTACTAATAAAAAGAATATAAACGTAATATAAAAATTGTATTTAAATTGTTGAGTGTATAATAAGTGATAAGGCTACAGGGGATTATCCAAGGCCCTTTTATAGGCAATGGGTCCTCTGAAGTGCTACTATATCAGTAAATACAATGATTAGAAAGGAATAAAACAAACATATCAAAAGAGTAAATGAAACATAACAATATAGAGAAAAACATGAAACAAATAATTAAAAGCCCAATTAAGAATCCAATTTCCCCGCCATTAATCCTCAAATCAGTAAGTGACAATAGTAAATAACTAAACAAGAGTGGAAACATAGGAACTATGAGAAATATAATTCCCAACAGATGGTACATCCTGATTAGAGGACATTTTAAGTGAAACAAAAAATAATTTGACGCAACAAAACAAGCAATTAATCTCAATTTAGTCCAAATTAATTTATTTGTTTTTTCTAACACAATTAAGGGTCAAAAGAAGCGTCCTTAATAATTGTTTAGTATCATATGAGAGGTATTAGTTAATATATAAATTTAAGTAATTAATTTAAATATATTATAAATCAAATTTACACTTGTAATTATAATATATGTTTTTTAATTAATTAAATATAAATTTATAATTATTAAATACATAAAAATGCGCATTTATTTGTAGAATATATTATATTATGCTCAATTTAATTGTATATAAAAATATATATAACCAATAAATTTAATGTAACATTTGTATATAATAAAATTCTTATATAATTTCATTATGTAATAAAATATTAAGTTATATTCATTAAATACAAGTCTTACTCACTCTTTAAGGTTTTATAATTTATATATCATTTACTGGACTCCTGGAATAGCCTGGCTGACACTTATGCTGGACACTTTTATGATGGTGAGTATCTAGGGTGTAGGTCTTCTTTAGCTCATCAGGTATTCCTTATAAACAAATCCACTTGTATATGATCTTTCTGTATCATTCATATTTATCATTTGATTCATTGTTTTTCACCATTATAATATTAATGTTATTAGTATTGAAAAAAATTTTAAGCCAAATGCATACTGGGAGATGCTACATCTTTCATAATCTTATTAAATAAAAGTAAAAAAAATATGAAAAGTATTAGTTTTAAAATAAATAAATTGATATTTGAAAGCAAAAGCAGGAATAAAAATGTAAAATAAAAGTGATTAAATATGAAATTAAACATTCAAATAAAATTTCTGCCATCAAATATAATTTGAGTTTTCAGACCAAATTTGCATCACCAATTCTAGATTTGGAATATGTTTTCTTTTTTTTAAAATTAATAAAAGTGTCCACCTGACGTTTTCCAAAAAATCAGGAGGATAGTATAGCAATATAAAGCTACTTCTTGTGCAATGATTGAGCAAAAATTCATTTTAACTTCCATTGAGTAAATTTATCCCATCTGACTGCATGCAACCAAAAGTGTCCAGCACAAGCTCAGCTGAAATTGTGCTGGACACTTTTATGATGGAGAGTAGCTAGGGTGCAAGTCTTCTTCAGTTAATCTTATATTAATTTTAAAAATGTCTATGTGTATTTGATCTTTCTGTGTCATCCATATTTATTATTTGATTATTTTTTAGTCACCATTATATTATTTATGTTTTTAGTATAGCAAAAACATGTGTAATAAAGTACAATGGATAATTTTACAACTTTAATAATATATTATAATAAATGTAAAAAAATGTGAAAGTTATCAGTTTTACCAAAATAAAATTGATATTTAAAATCTAAAGGAGTAATAAAAGGGTAAGATTAAAATTAAAGAGATCAAACATGAAATAAAGATATTAAGTATAATTTCTGCTATCATGAGCCAGTAGAGGCTTCAGAAAAAATGGGCACCATCATAGATTAACATGGATCAAATTTACTTTTTACCAAAGGAAAAAATTGTCTACCTTAGGTTTGGACAAACTTCCAGGGGACAATTTGTCTATATAAAACTACTTTCAGTGCAATGATGGAGTGATAATTCAGTCTCATTTCCATTAAAAGAATTGATTGCTTCTGACGGCATGCAACCAAAAGTGTCCAGCACAAGTTTGGCCAAACTTGTGCTGCACACTTTTATCATGAAGAGTAGTTAGGGTGCAAGTGATTTTTAATCATCTGAAATTTCTTATAAACATTTCCACTGTTATTAAATCTTTGTGCCTCACTCATATTTATGAATTGATTAATTTTTTGTCACCATTATATTATTAATATTATCAGTATAGCAAAAAATTGTGTGCCAAATGAATACTAGATGATGTTACACCTTTTATAATATTATTAAATAAAGGTAAAAAAATATGAAAATGATTTATTTTACAAAAAATAAACTTCTATCCAAAAGCAATATGAGAGGAATAAAGTAAAATGAAAGAAATAAAAGATGAAAATTAAAATCCAAGTTAAATTCCTGCCATAAATAGAAAAAAGATATGTTGAATCAAATTAGCACAATCAGGGCTAAATTTGCACTAAATTTTCTTTTTTGTAAAAATAAAAAAAAAATCCACTTGAGCTTTACCAAAACTTCAGCATGAAAATTTTGCCATATCAAATTACTACTAGTGTAATTTTATATTAAAAATTTATCTTCATTTCCATAGAGAGAATTGCTCCCATCTGACTGCACCTGACCATAAGTTTCCAGCACAAGTTCGGCTGAACTTGTTCTGGACACTTTTATGATGGAGAGTAGCTAGGGTAGAAATTTTCTTCAGTTCATCTAGTATTTCTTACACACATGTCTACTGGTATTTCATACTTGTTCCTCACTCAATAATATCATTTATTAATTTTTGGTCGTTATTATATTATTAATTTTATAAGTATAGAAAAAACTCATGTGCCAAATGCATACCAGGTTATGTTATGCCATTTATAATATTATTAAATAAATGTATAAAAATATGAGAATAGTTTATTTTAAAAATTATTAATTGGTATCCAAAAGCAATATTAGGAATAAAAAATTAAGTTAAAGGGATCAAATATGAAAAAAAAATCCAAGTAATATTCCTACTATCAAAGGCCAGTAGAGGTGTTAAAGCAAATGAGAGCCATCAGGGATAAATTGTACTAAATTGACTTTTTTTCATAGATAAAAAATTGTGCACCTGTGGTTTGGATGAAATCTAGGTAGAAAATTTGGCTATGTAAAACTACTTCTAGTGAAGTTTTTTATCCAAAAAAATTTTTTCATTTCCATAGCAAGAATTGATCTCATATGACTGCAACTGACCAAAAGTGTCCAGCAAAAGTTTAGCTGAACTTGTGCTGGACACTTTTTTGATGGTGAGTATCTAGGGTGCAGCTCTTCTTCAGTGAAACTGGTATTTTTTTAAAACATATCCACTGGTATTTGATCATTCTGTTTTATTAATATTTTATCATTTGATCAATTTTTTGTTACAAGTATATTATTATTTTTATTAGTATAGCGAAAAAACATGTGCCAAATGCTTACAGGGTGATGTTAAACCTTTAATAATTTTATTAAACACAGGTAAAAAATTATGAAAATGATTTGTTTTACATAAAATTAATTGATATCTAAAAGAAAAAAGGGATAAAAAGAAATAGGTTGAATAATAGGGATTTTATATGATATTCAAAATTCAAGCTAAATGCCTACTTTCAAGGCTCAGAAGAGGTGTTGGATAAAATGGGCATCATCAGGAATAAAATTTTACTTAATTTGATTTTTTGAAAAACTAAATGAAGTTTTCAACTCATTTTTTTCCAATATTTAGTTGGACACTTTATCTATATCAAATTACTTCTAGTACCATGATTGACAAAATTAAATCCTCATTTCCATATGCAGAATTGATCCCATATGGCTGGACCAGGCCAAAGGTGTCAACCACAAGTTTGAGAATTCTTCTGGTGTACACTTTTATGATGGACAATAGTAGGGTGCAAGTCTTCTTTAGTTAATCTAGTATTCCTCATAAACATTTCCAACTTATTTTTGGCCAAAAATCAGGTGGAAAATTTTTCCATATAAAATTATTTCTAATGCCATGATTGACTAAAAATTGATTCTCATTGCCATATAGAGAGTTTATCCCATATGACTGGATCTGGCAAAAGTGTCACCACAATTTTTGATAAACTTAAGTTTGAAAATTTTATGATGGAAAGTAATTGCAAGTCTTCTTCATTTCATCAAGTAATCCTCATTAAAATTTCCACCTGTATTTTGGCCAAACTTCAGGTGGAAACTTTGGCCATATTAAATTCATTCTAGTTCCATGTTGATAAAAAACAGATACTTATTGCCATATATAGATATTAAACCCATCAGACTGTGTCTTTCCTAAAGTGTCTACCTGAATTATGGCTAAACCTCAGTTGGACACTTTTATGATGCAGAGTAGCTAGGGCAAAAGTATTCTTCAGTTAATTTGGTATTCATAATAAATTTATCCTCCTGAATTTTATCCTAACTTGAGGTGGACAATTTCGGAAAGCACCAGTTAGTCACTATCCGTCAAAAAAATGTTCACCAAAATTTTGGCTAAACTTGTGGTGGACCCCTTTGATCAGCCACAGTCAGATGAGATCAACTCTTTAGATGGGAATGAGGATGATGTTTTGGTCAATCATGGAAATAGAAGTAGTGTGATGTGGCCAAATTACCCCCTGAAGGTCAGAAAAACCTCAGAAGGACACTTTTTAGCAGGGAGTAACTGAGAAAAATCCATTTATCAGAAGGAAAATCTTTTATTGGATAGATGCCAAGGTTTCATACTTGTGTATTATGGTCAGTATTAATTTTGAAAGTGTCTGTCCAAGCAATTTCATTGCCCATCATGACTCATTTTGTTTTAAATGTTTCAAACTGCGTGATACAGTATTAAGGTGTCAAATAGTATAATTAAGTTCTATTAAGTGCCCTCCTATGATCCCTAAATTTTTAATTTAATATCTTACATAATAATTTTTTTTATATAAATTCATCAATATTTTATTTTATTATCAAATTTAATAGAGCAAGAATCATGAATTATTATATATGCATAAGCTTAGGTTAGATCAATTTGTACTCAATTTGTGCTCAACAGAGGACCAAAATCAAGTTCTGGAGGATCAAATTGTGCATAATTTGGAATAAGTTGATATTCTGTCTATAATCAATCTGAGAATAAATGTAAATCTAACTCTAATTTACTTATGTTTATAAAGTATTCATAAACCTGGCATATTTAAGGGACACTCTAAATTTCAAGAGAGGGGATTGCTAGCAACTCACCCCTAGATTTCCCGTGGTGTATCTTTTGTAACTGAAAAATGAGGAAATGTCGCCTTAAAACTTTGAATATGAAAAATATTAAAAGACATGAAATATAGAGAAAAACCAGGGCTATCCAATGAAGGTACCCACATACCTTCCGTCCCAATATTCACGGAATAAAACCAGAAAAACACCCAATTCTTCAACTGATGTCAATTAAGACATTCACAAACAGCACCAAACAACACAACAAAGGCCCCTGCCAATGTTGGAAGACCAAAGCGTTTGTAATTTCACGTTGTGTTCACTGGGGTGCTCATAAAGCTTGAAACCAATAAAAAGCAAATTCCATGGTGACATTCTCTCTGGGAAGTTTGGTAAAATTTTTGTAGTGTTAAAAACTATTTAGCCTTATTTTTAAGGTTCTTAAGATTATCCTAGCATATTCCAGATTAATATTAAGTACAGAAGACCTATAAAAGGTGAATATATGCGTGTAAATAAGGTTTTATAATAACAAATACTGAATTTTATCATAATTTTAACTTATGTGTATAACTTGAGTGCCTTTATTTATTTTTCACATGTATAGTCTATGTTTTTAAAGTAATTAATAAGTACTTTTTAGTCAATCCTGGGGATATCCAAGCTGGAAACATTGTTATTATCACTTTCAGAGATGTGATTACCTTGAAGTCATCAGTATTATGATCCATATGAAGAAAATTAGGAATATTATTCATTTACCATCAGAAAGACCATGTATGGTAGAGCCAGTAGTGTCTATTGTTGTGGCACTCCTTTTGGAAGAGTATAGCTTCTTGATGAATATGGTTATCAGAATGGAAAGCCTAGATATTTTAGTACTGGTGGATGATAGACCAGGTTCATGTGGAGATGAAGCTGTTGAAGAAGATAGGGGACCAGGTCTGTAGAAAGTCATCTTTATGGATTAGGAGACATCAAAAGAGGTTCTGTATGGATGAGCAGGTAGGTCATTGGCACAGATTTTATTATTGTTAATAAAGTATTAAAAAGGACCCATTTCAGAGAAATTTATTAAAAGAAGTTCAAACATGGTAGTTGTAGTGAAGCAAAAAATGTAGAAATTCTTTATTTTAGGGAGGAAATGGTCTTTCAAAATTGGAAAGGGCCTTTTTTGTGTTGTTTAGTGCTGTTTGTGGATGTCTTAATTTCCATTGAATTGAGAATTATGCCAAATTCTGATTTAATAGCCTGAATATTTTAAATATTTTTATGTGTCTTTTACCATTTAATATCCCTGGATTTTCTCTATAATTTATGTCTTGTTGAAATTTTTCATATTCTAAGTTTTTAGGTTTCATTTTCTCATTTTTCATATTTCACTATAACTGTTTAATTTTTATTGTGTTTTTTGGGCTTACATTAAGTAATATGGTTAAGTGCTTTGAAACATGTGATAGACCTAATTTGGCTCTATAAGCCATGTCATAATCTTTTCACAATAAGGGGGGACTTGCTAGCATGTTGTCAAACCTTAACCATAATTTTTATCTAATTGAGCACTCATTGAGGAAGTCACAAAAAAATTATGAAGAAATAGTGAATTTAATTTGAAAAACCCTTGAAACTGATTTGAGCCTTCATTGAGCCACATTTTATTAATAGTTCAAAAAATATTTATACTTGAATTAGAGGTTTTTTTGAAGGTTTAAATAAATAAATGAGCCACACTATCAATCTAGCTTTTCAGCTTCATCAGATTTTAAAAAATTATACATTTTCTTCATTTTTTGAATCTTATGAAGCTCTTATATACTTTGAATTATAATATATTTCTCAGAAATTTATAAGATATTCTCCCTATGAATATATAAATAAAACATCCAATAATCTATGAAATTATTCATTAAGAAATATTTATTGAATTTCTATATTTTATCAAATTTTTATCAGTAAAAAATTGTGAAATAAACATATTTTCTCATTATATCAATCAATATTATTAGTTCTTTATTTATTTTCAAAAATTTGTTGAAGTTGAAACACTCTTTAAAATCATTTAACAATATATTTAGACAATAGAAAAATTTGTAAGATTTATTTACATCTCATCTTCATATATGTTAAAAAAGAATATGGGCCCAATTATATTGAAAATATAAGTTATTATGTTCTCCATTTTATCAGAAGAAGAAAAAATCAATTTTTTGAGAATAAAATCAATGGTTAATAAATTTTGGAAAATATTTTTAAGTTTTTTTTGGATTTTTCACTCCATTATGATTTCCAAGTCTCATAATATATATTATATAAATTTTTGTGCTTACATTATTTCAAAAAGTTCCTAATAAGTATTTTCTTGCCTTAAATTTCACATCTCATTCCTCTCCCATCTTAAATTTTCTCCCTCTTACATCCTATTTAGGTCTACCAAGAACTCTCCCATCCCTAACCCTTATTCCCCCATTCTCCAACCCTAATCATCCATTTAACCCCTCTTCACTTGTTTTTCTCCCCATAAAACCCTATTTATTCCCCTCTTCACCACATTCTTCCTCAAATATCTTGATATCTCTCCTTTTTCTCTCCTTCTGTCCTCTTTTACTCTATAGGAAGAAAAGGGGGTGATTTTGAAAGCCATAGGGATGGGATGAAAAATGAAAGGGTGGATTGGAGTGGGGTCGTGAATGTTTGGGGTGAAGAGTTAAAAAAGGGGGTTGAAAGCAAAAGCTTTTAAATTAGTTGTAAAAGGATTGGGGTAGAGTTGTGGAAAAAATAGATAGGGTGAGATTGGAAGGGGTGGGGTCGAGTAGGTAAAGGCAAGAAAGGAGTTGTGAGGGATGAGGATGGTATAAAAAGGGGTGTAGTTAGGTTAAAAGTGAAAATAGAGTGGATAGGAGTAGTTAGGAGAGCTTAAACTTGGATTTTGAAGCTTAGAGGGTGTAGCAAATGTATCAGGAGGGCAATAAAAGGGTGAGGTGGTAATAGAATTAACACAATGACAATTCAGAAAAATTTGTGTGGAGATATTGAGAGGTTAGCCATTGAGCTGGCAAATAATAGAGAGTAAACTCTATTTCTTGTGAAAACATCAGATTCTACCCCCTCAATTTACAGCTCTTATCTTCCAATATGAAAAATAATTGATAATTATTTTTATTGATATTTTTGAATTTAAACCTATATTTTATACATATTTATTTTATATTTTGATTTACAATACACTTTAAGACTAAGAAAGTAATATAGTAGAATAATTGGTAATAAAAAACAATTTCACTTTTTTATACAAGAACTCAAAATATGCTTCTGATAACTATACATGATACAAATAAATATTATAATAGGGAAATTTTAGAAAAAATTTGAAAACTAAAACAAAACATTCAAAGAAATCTTAAACTTTTGAGCTTATGTATTTTTTGAGTTTATTGTATTATTTTTAAATGTAATAGTAAAATATTTTAGTTTGATTAAAAGTAGGTTTGAATTTAAATACATAGTTTGATAAAAGGTTTAAAAAAACATTTATCTACATATATAATTTTTTAGCTTGATTTCTTGTTTTGTGATTACTATATATAACTGGATAATTGACTGTAATAACTGCAAATTAAAAAAAATTCAATAATTTATCTGCCTCAAAATATTTATGATAATCAACTAACTAACAGAATAAAGATTCCAAGTCTTTTCATTTATTAATTTTTTTCATTTCCATGACTTTATACATTTACTAAAAAATATTTTATCATGTTTTTGTTGGAACTTAAATTTAACTCTCAATGCAATCCTGTTTCCAGGTGTGGTACAAGCTAAGTTAAGCCATGAAAAAAATTTATATTTTTTTAAAAAGTTTTATTAAGTATTTTTAAATATATAAAAAATTATATTTTTATATCAAAGTATTTTTATTAAATATTTTGAAGTTATGAAAATAGGTAAAAATTAAGAATAATTTTGAGAAAATATTTTATTAAACATAGGTTTAAGTTGATTTTATATTATTCTGATATGAGTTCTTTCCAGATGAAAGATTAAAAAAATAACTAAAAATCACTTTATAAATATTTATTATATATAAAAGGTATCAGCTCTTCCGCTTAGGTTTTGAAGTACTTAAAAAATTTATTTTTGGTTTAGGTATACATTAAATAGTATCTTCAGAGCATCATATTATTTTTTTAGACTTTTATTTGTAGGTTGAAGAGAAGCCTCATAGGATAAAATTTGTGGGTTTGTAAAAAATGAGTAAGTATCTTTTAAATTAATATATATTTTTATAAAAAGTCAAATTTTAATATTTATTTTCTGTTTTAAATCTTTAATAAAGATTTGATATTTTTCTATTTACATTAATTCTTATAAAATATACTCATTCCAGTATTTCTTTTTGATAAAGCTAATTTCAAGAAGATTAATGAATTCTTCTATTTAAATAAAATATAAAAAGTGTTGTTTTTCATACACTTAGAGATTGAATAGAAACATTGTATAAGATCTACCAATCAGCATGAATATCATAATTCCAATAAATCATTGATAAATCCTGAACACATATATTTAATTTTAGAATTGTGTGTAAGTGTTCAGCTGTGAATTACTCCTATCGAAAATTTTATTCTAAAGACTTAAAAAGTCTACCTGAATCATTTCACTTAATTTGTATTTCAACACCATACAGTTGAAATATTATTTTCATTCATTTAAAATATGTAATAATATTATTTTAATCAAAAATGATTGCCTTTACAGCTGCTTTTCTACATGGGTATAATCTAAAGTATCTATTTTTTCTTTTTTACAAAATTAATAACATATAATAGGTATTCAATTGGAAACTGATAGAATTATGAAACAGTACCACTTCTCCCAATTTAATTCAATTCTTAAAAAATAATACAATAAATTTTTTTATCTGAAGCACATTTTTTAACATGAGAGCACTTTGCACAATTTATGGTGCTTATTTCCAGTTTGACGCTGAAAGTATCCAACAATACAGAATTGAAGCAAAATCAAGCATTAAAATTAAAGTTTAAATAAATTTATACTACTTTTTTTTATTATCTTTAAATTTTTACATCTAGCTTTAATTTCAGTTTTTATATGGGAAATTTACTCAGTAGTGATTAATTATTTCAACTCATGAGAATACTCTACCAAATAACCATATTTACATATACATTTTATTATATACATCATGAAGAGTTCCACAATATCATATATTTATTGCATTGAATAAATGTATATTGTAATAATTCTTAGTAGTTGAATATTCAATAGGATGAAAAAAGAGCAAAAATATATTTCCTTTTAATTTTAATCATCTTCTTGCATATAAAAATGTAAAAAACTGGATTAAAATCCACCAGTATAAGAATTATACTTCTTTCTGGACATATAATTAAACAATTTATAAATTATTAGTGCTTAGTTTATAGAAGCTATGAGATGAATTAATTTAAAAATAAATTAGGAAAACATATTTCTATCTTTTATTTTTTTATTTATGAGTCCTTTCACAGTATTCTAGAATAAATTACTTGAGAATTTTGATGGTTCAATATGTTTCTTAAATAAATTCATTGAATTGAATATAATTATATTGCATAATTAGAAATAATAAAAATACAAAAAAAAATCTGGTAATATGGTTTAAATTAAAAAATGAAAGATTCAAACTCTTGGTTAAAAGGAGTGATCAATAAAAAGAACCAGTCATCTTATTTTATATTTTTTCAAAAAAAACTAATAAAATCATTAGAGAGGTTAAAAGTGATGCTTTTGAAATTAATTTTATAATTTTCAGTCTTTTTAATGATCAAGTGAAACCCAAAATGAAAATTAAATTGTGTTTTATGAAAAAAATCCTGTGAATGGATAAGATTCTTAATCTTCTCTTGCTATTAGGGGGTATCAAAGTTAGAAATCTTCCATTTCAAAATACCTCTTTTTCCCACCAAATCAACCATAATTATTTTTTAAAAAATGACATATTGTGCTCCCAAAAAACCTTTTACTGAGAATTAATCTCAACTCTTTTTCATTCTTTTTGTGTTGTGAAATACCTTTTAATTAATTAAAAATTTTTAACTTTGATACCCCCTATTATTTCTATAAATTATTCATTAGACTTTCACTATTACTCCAGCACAGACTCATCCATTTTTTATTATGAGCTCAAGATGAGTTAAAAGCAATGTTCAGTATCATCTCATTATGAGTTCAGTCTGAGTTCCATATGAGTTCCATCGAAGTTCAAATTGAGGACATTCTAGCATGTCCACCCCCCATATATTGTGTAGTGAATTTTATATTTGCTTAATTTTGTGATTTAAAGGTTTTTGGTAGTGTACTGTGTTTTTAAAAGGTAAATTGGGTTATTTTGGCTCTGAGGAAGAGCCACATTCAGGCCCTCATAAGCATTTTGAAGATGGGGAAAACACTTGGGCATAGTTTTTGATGCATTTTAGAAGTGGTAAAGAGGGAATCAGGCAGATTAGATTTGGTCTGTGTGTACATACTGAAAAAGACAGTTTGAAGCAAATCTATTTATCATACAAAAATTTGGTAATTAGATAACTGTTTCTCACTCAGTTTTAACTATTTTTTGGCCACAATTGACTGTGTTGGCTGAAATTTTAGTTCTTCATTTCACTCAATACTTGTAACTGTTTTCTCTGGTGCAGCTTTGCAACCTCCATGAAGTATTATTTCTGTTTTCTGTGCAACTAGTGCACTGGTATTTGGTCTCTGGTGTGGATCATCTCTGCATTTCAGGTTTAATAGTTCATAGTTGTCTGCTATTTTCAACTGTCTTGACTTGTTAAACATTCTAGAAGTGTATTGCAATTATTGTAACATTCTCTAATTTACTGTAGCAATTTAGTCTTACCTGGTATTTCTTAAAGGGACAGGTTTTTTCTTTCATTTTTTTCTCCAAATCCTTTGTTCAAGGCTAATATCTTGTAATATATGATTTTCTACAGCATATGAATTGGATGATGCCAAAAAATCAGTGTAATGGTCTGTATGGTGAAACCAGCACTTTTTGTTGAGAAAATGCATATTTGAGTGAAAGAAGTGACTTATTTCACTATTGGAATCTACCAGTGTTTGGGCTAGTGTAATTCAGAAATCTGTATTTAGATAAGTGCATATTTGGTCAAATTTAAGTACAAATTTTTATCTTGTTCATCAGAAATTAACACTGGTGATATCACACAATATTTTGGTGGATTTTCAATCTTTTCAGTAATGTTCATGTTTAAAAACATCTAAATATTATCCTCTATGTCTTTCCTCTTCATTGATGAAGCAGGGTATAGTTTCTTTTTAAGACTAGCAGGATTATTATCCGTTTCACAGGTTGAACTAAATTTCATCTCATGATCTTTAACAAGGCCAAGTTCATTGGTCCCATGTGCAAAAGCCATTGGAAATTCTTTGATTTATTCCAAAATATTTGTTTTCTCAGTTTCATTTATATGAGCTCCAAATGATGCTTCTGAAATTTCTGTTTCCAGAAGTTTCATCTAACTCACTACGCAATATAGGGGGCCAACTTGCTAGCAAGTCTTCAACCTGAACTCAGATGGAACTCAGGTGGAACTCAGACTGAACTCATACTGAACCCATACTGAACTCTACTTGAACACCCACCTAAAACTTCTCTGCTGAGTGGTGTTCATCCCTGATTGTATGGTTCCTTTATCAATAGCTCAATGTGTGTTCAATCTGTGGTGAGTTTAAGTCCAAGGTTGCAGACTTGCTAGCAAGTCCACCCCCCATACTGTGTGGTTACTGGATTCTCTTCTTTTGAAAGAAATATCTATTACTGACTCAATGTGTAAGACTGTGTTAAAAGAATTTATTTTAAATTTTTTTTTATCATTGATTCCAATTGTAAAATTAATATTTACAGGGTCTAATTTCACACCAAAATCTTTCAGAATTTCATTTCAAATGATAAAACAGCTACTAAAATTAGTATTTTCCATTACTAAAAAGTCACATGTTACTCTAACATAACCATGTTGATTTTTAAAGATAGAAAGAGCTTTGTATCTAACAATGGGGTGTAGTGCTGATCCAAAACCTCTCCAATTTTTACTTTGAAGGGGTTTAAGATTTGACTTATAATCACTATCAATTTTCTGTAATGTATATGCAGAAACAACAGAGCCAGAAGCTCCTGTATCCAATACTATATTTAAATTTTCTCCAGAAATTATTTCTGGAACCATGATAGGTGTCATTCTTATTTTGTAAGCCTGTATATCCTTAATGATTCCAGCATCTTCAAAATTTTTTGTAGAAAATCCTATAGTACTAGCTATAGGCCTTGACCAAGGGAGTAGGAGGAAAACCAGAGAGAAAATCCCCTTTACCTTTAGAAAAATAGAGTGAGATTTACTTGCTAAAGTAAGTGGGTTCCTGTTTGCTAAAGCCCCTTTTTCAACACACTTGACTGCTTTATGAGCCAAGAAATTAGTCCCCAGACAGACTACCAGACCAGAGAACTGAAATGTAGACCAATTTCCACACCAGAGAAAGCAAATATACTTGATGTAGGCTGCAAATCCACACCAGAGACAGAAATAATACTTGATCTAGCTTGCAAGACTATACCAGAGAACCTGTTGCCAAATTTGAGTTAAATGAAGAACTAACCTTGCAACAAACACAGCCAATTGTGGCCAAAAAACAGTGAAAACTGAGTGAGGAACAATGATATTACCTCTGGATGGTTGCATGATAATTAAAGTTGCCCCAAACTGTCTTATTCACTATATACACACAGACCACTATCTAAGAGCCCATGCACACCAACAAATTTGGCACCTGTACCAGCCAAATTAAATAAAAACCCTTTAGAAGCGCTACCCAAACTTCTAAAACAGAGAGGGGTGGGGCACCTGACATCGGAGGTGCCACCTGAAGCGGCCTGGCCTCCCTGAAGCCAGAAAACCAAAAAAAACACCTAATCTACTTAGAAAAATTCACTACAACTACTAAGACCCTTAAAACACAAAATTACGCTATAAAAAAATTATGACATGAAATATAGAGCTAAATTAGCCCTATTTAAGGGCATTAAGCACTTAACCCTAAGACTTAAGGCTAGACTGTTGTGGTGGTCCAAACCTGGGTAGGCCTTTGAGGTGCATATATGGGGGTATTTGGTATGTAGGGTGTTATTGGGTTTATGGTGTTATTTGTGGATTTTTTCATCTTTAGAAGATATTTAGTAGTATTTATGGAGGCTTAATCCAGGGTCACTTATTATGTTTCAGCTTAATTGTTTTATAGGGTAGTTATGGTGTTGTTATTGGTATTTATCAGATGTTTATTACTTAGTGGTGCTTATGTAGGCTTAATCTAAGGTCACTTATTATGTCTCAGCTAATTTTCCTCCATTTTCTTTTCATTTTGGGTTTTTATTGGTTTTATGGGTGTTTTAGGGCCTAGAAGCGGCTGCCCGTCCCTAGGCGGCACCTCCGACGTTGGGTGGCCTGCCTGCCTCTGTTTTAGATGGTTGGGGAGCGCTTCTGGAGGAATTTTATTCAATTTGGCTGGATTTTTAGTGGGGAATTGGTCAGGGTGGTCTGTGCACTGGCGGTATGATGCGTGTGTAGGAAGATTTTTAAGGAATCATCTTATCTCTTTACTCATTGCCTCTCTGTTCCTCACTTTCTCATTGGCTTGTGTTTTGTTGGAATATATTACTGTTCATTTCAACTCTTTCTGGTAGTCTATCTGGGACTATTATATTCACTTTCAAAGTGGTCAAGTGTGTTTAATTAGAGGGTCTAGCAAACAGATCTCCAATTTTCTGCAACAGGTAAATCTCAATTTATTTTTCTAAAGGGACAGGGGTTATTCTTTCTGGTGTTTCTCCAACTCCCTTGGTCAAGGCCTATATCTAGTACTATAGGATTGTCTACATTTCTGGTGCCCAACGTGGGTTACAAATCTGTTGGCTTTTTGGAATCTCTGTTGATCTAGGATTCTCTCTTTGGTGGATCTCCTTTGGTGGATTTTTTTTTTTTGGTGCTATATCTCATTGTGGTTGGTCTAGGGGTCTTCTTTTCTGTTGGTTTTGGTCCCTTCTAGGTCTCTAAGGCTCTTGGGGGGACTTTGGCTATCTTTGGTGGAGATTGGAGGCTGTAACTTGGAATTGTTAGGATGGTTAGGATTCAGTCTTGGGATGGTTCAAGGTTTTTGGGAGAGGAGGCAAAGGGGTTTTTGGCTAGGTTTGAGGTTGCTGCTGAGATTGATGGGGCCTCACTGTTAAAAATGGTTAGGAAAGTAATCGTTTTTTTTTGGTAATAGGGAGGTGGAGAAAGAAGTTTCTGGAATAAAGGATATAGGAGTCAGGACTGGGGAAAGTTGAAGATTGAAATGGTTAAAAGGTGGCCTACCACTTTCTCAATGGTGGTCCTTCACGGGATTTTTAGGAAGTGGGAATTGAAATGTGGTGTAATTTTTCTTTCTCATTATGGGGAATTTATGGATGATTTTGGGGAGGCTCTGGATTATCTGGTATATAATGATATATTACCACTTGAAGATGGGGCCAAGTATGTATTTTGGAGTGCCATGGGTAGGAATGTAAAGGTGGAGGTTTTGGAGATTCTTTTCAAGGCTGACTTGATGAACACTCTTCCAAATGGGGAAAATAGGATTCCTGGTATGGCTATTCCGAAGGAAGTTATTTTGGGATATTTGGATGGTATGATGAAAAGGGATGTGGAATCTGGAGATGAAATCCTGTTGGATGGAGAGGTTCAGGAGAGTGTGGTGGAAAATTCATTTTCTGGAAAGGTGTTTGAGCCTTCAATTTTGGAAGATGGGTACTCTGATGATGTTTGTGAAAATAATTTTTCTTTTCCAAAGGATGCCATAGGATCTCTGGAATGTGCTTCACTGGATGTTTTGGAAATGTACAAACTGGAGGATGGAGCCATCATATTTGGAAGATGGTGATTCTTATGATGTTTGTGAAGCTTATTTTTCTTTTCCAGAGGATACCATGGGAACTCAGGAATGTGTTTCACTGGATGTTTTCAAGAGGTATGCACTAGAGGATAAGTGTATTTCCTCAATTTTGGGTGAATTATGTGAGAAGGAGGACTTGTCTAGTCATTAAGAAGGATTTTGGGATATTGAGAAGGAATCTGTGGTGGATGAATGGTTGCTGTGCAATGATTATTTTTCTTTCTCAATTTCAGATAATGCACCATGGGAAATCTAGGGGTGAATTGCTAGCAATCCCCTCTCCTGAAATTTAGAGTGTCCCTTAATTATGCCAGGTTTATGAATACTTTATAAACATAAGTAAATTAGAGTTAGATTTACATTTATTCTCAGATTGGTCCAAAAATAAACCTCAACTGATCTCAAGTTATGCATAAGTTGATCAACTATAACAATGATTTTATCCTTCATTGAGCACACCTTGAGCACACATTGATCCAACATAAGCTTTTGAATATACAATATTTTTATCAATTTATAGGAAGAAAATTATTCTTTAACATACCTAATCATTACTTTGCATTCAAAAGATAAACCATAAAATTATGAAAGTAAATTTATTTTACAATAATAATATCTTTTACTACATAATTGTAACAATAAATAAATTTAGCAAATTTTTTGATCACAAATATTAATAACTATAGGAATTGAAATAACTAATGCCATTCCTATTTTCAAAATTTAAAAAGATTATAGTCACTTCTCACTTCTAATCTGTTAAGTCTTTGCAAAACTAAATTTTGTATAATTTTTTAAATTTTACCAAAAATATAAGACCTACAGGCTATTGAAAATAAAATCTTCAGTTACTCAACTAAAAGAAATATTTATATTTAAATAAAAATAAAAATAGTCCTTAAAGTGTATAACATGAAAGGTTTTTATGGAAATTAATATGCAAGTTTTCCTTTTTAAATATTTAATGCTTATATAAATCAGTTTCCCAAGTTTTGGTATAGTACATGTGAGATAGTAACTGCATTTAAAAGTGGAAACCAATATAATGACAAAAATATTTACAAAATTTATTTCAATTTAATATTTATCTGTAAAAAATTTTGAAAGTAATATTTTATTCATCTTCTTAAGGATCTCTTCCTCCTCCTCTACCCATCTACTTTTTAATAGGGGTTCTCAAACTTGAAAAAATATGCCTGGTGGATTTCATTTGAAAACCACCACATAAACACACCATGAAACATGGCTGATTTGGTACATGAGATTATAAACATGGGGTCAAATATGTCCTACTTTAGTGAAAATTTTCCAACCACAGCACAGGCAACCAATCTAAAGATCCTCCCAATTCACCATACATCACATCTTTCCCAACCCACTTTTTTGAAACAAATTTTTACACATGGTGCCCCAGTAAATTTTGAGCTTTTTATTACTTTCTTTATCAACAATTCCTGAAAAAATTCATATCCTCAAAACTCAGTCATCATGCCAAGAACACTACAAAATTTTCAACACAACGCTTTTAAATCCTTTTTTCATGCTCTCAAAATGATCAAGTTGCATGTACTTTCCACTTGGTTTTGTTTTATTTTTGCCTATTAACTTTTATTTTGAATTTTCACTGAAAGCATAATTTTTCGCTTCCTGATTCATTTTGGTTAATCATCTCAACATGAAGTTGGATATTTCAGAAATTGCAACATTTTTCATTCTTTCTGTTTTTCAATGATCTTTCATATCCTTTTATTTATCTTCTCTCACTTCCTTAACTCTCTTCTATTTTTTTATCCATCACTTCCTGAACTTCTATCTGGTCCTTTTACATCTTTGAAGACATCTCATCAGGTAATTCATCCTCCCACCATATTTTTTTCAATTTTAACTGAAGTTCTTTTTCTGAATTTTTTTTCTATTTCTTTTTTTGTTTTCTCAAATCACATTTCCACTTTTAAAAAGGTTCTACATAAGCCTAGCTCTCATAACTACCAAGAAACATCTGATTTGGCTCACTGGTTAATGAGATATTTATTATTTACTTGGCTCAAACTTCCATCAACTTTATTTTAATCTTCTCAAGTAGGTCTTACTCTGGAACAAATAAAATACTTATAAATAACATAGGTAGATAAAATAGATCTTTTTAGACCATTGATAATACCTGACTTTAATTTTTATAACCCTTTTTTGATTTTCTTTTAAGTCAAAAATAAAAGGTCAGAAAAAGGGTTAGGGTTTTTTAAATGACATATCCTTTTGTTGGAAGAATCTCATGAATTATTTATTTTATTTCCAGCAAATGGTGTTGAATTTGGTCTAGTGGTTGCTGAGATAACTTCTTCCAAAGTTGAATCTTGTTTCATAGACTAATTTACATTTTTTAAGTTCAATGTTGCATAATATGCATATAGGGCTTATGCAATCTATTTCAAATAATACTTCAGGCTTTTAGCTCTGATTTGATCAGCTAAATATCAGTTTTGGATGAGTCCTTCCTATTTTGTAATTTTTTTATGAGGATGAATATTAACATTTGATGAATTTTAGCTCATTCAAATCCGACATTATTTTGATTACAGGTTCTCTATAGGCATGAATTTCATTTCCATAAAGCATAATCAATTTTGGCTCAGAAATTTCTGAGATATCTACTTTTAAAGTTGAGTCTTTTTATGTAAACTAATTTAAATTTTTGAATTTTGATATTCTGTAATATGCATGTTTTTTCTGATACTTTTCATTGTACCACTCCCAAGTTATGTCAATTCCTCAACAGTTTTTTATCATTTGTTTCCTCAATTTTTCTTCTTTATAAATCATTTTTTCCCTGATTTAATGATGTTTTGGATTTTTTTCAGGAGATGGTATCATCAAATCTATTTGGAACTCTTCTCACCATAATCATCAATCAAAAATCCAAGAGATAATCATCAAACTACCAAGGAAACTTCTGGTTTGATATCTTGTAAAAAAATTTCTCATTTTTTTGGAATCTTGTGAAGCACTTACTCATTTTTGTTTTTCATTCCAGATCAACCAAAGTCTGATAAACCAGGTAAGTAAAGCAAGGGGGAAGGGCCCTACTTATAGTAAATCTTTAAGGAGGGGTTCCAAATAGGGTAATTAGAAGATTTTCCATTTTTTTATTTTTATTTCATAAATTTTTAAATTATCAATTATTAAATATACTCAATCAAATAAAACGTTTGTGCAATTGAGCCTTGTTGCTGTATAAATTTGTTCATTTAATTATTTATTTGTATTGAATGGATGAATTGTCAATACATTGCTTGTCATATGATTTATTTGGCTTTGGTCACATCTGAAATCATTAGCAGGTGGAATTGTGAATCCCATTACTTTTACTTGGCTGATTATATTTTTTATTGATTTATATAAGAATTTATGAAATTAAAATGAAAATTTGGTAATCTTTACCCTCTCCCACAGTAAGTTGCAGGGGGAGGTATTGTAAATTTTTTTTTCTTACATAAATATTTTTTTTGACATGAAAAAAATGGCAATCTCCACCCCCTCCCACAGTAAAATTCAGGATGAGGTATTGCCATTTTTTTTTTCAGACATAAAAAAATTTTTTGAAATGAAAAAAATGGCAATCACCACCCCCTAATATAGTGAAATTCAGGGGACAGTATTGCCAAATTTCTAGATTTAGAAAAATAAAATTTGTTAATTTATGTATCTTGTGCATAAGTGTTGATTAATGAAGCTGTTGAAAAACCATATTTAACTAAATTATTAATAGAAATCCAGAATGAATTTTAGTCAAGTAGATATGGAGAAAAACATTACTTATAATTAAAATACAAAACATTTAATTAACTGGAATCCTAAAAAATAGCAAGAGTAGAAGCATGCAATGTATATAAGAGATATATAAAGCATTTTTTACAATCAAAATATTTATTTCCATCTCTGATCTGGAAGAGGTTTTCAAGATGGGTAAATGTGCCACCATTTCAATTTGAACTAAAATGACAAAGTGCTACACAGATTTGAATAGGAGGATCTCTTTATGAACAACAAGAATCATTTCTGAAAATTGAGTGATATTTTATCAGTTCAAGTATCTGAGAAACCGAGGCAAGGTTGTGCAAAATATCTGTTTAAAGCTAATTTAAGGAATGCTTTAAAGAACCTCAAGGTTAAATTGTGGTTGGTGTTGTATGGAAAGTGTTCTGGAATATAAGTAGTGATTCTTCAGCATGTCACACATGTAAGCCAAGTCAATTTCAGCATTGGAGTTGGTATCTGAGTTAACCAATAGATCCAGGGCTAGAGTGGTAGCAGTTATTTCTAGTTTACAATGGACTGAAAGAGGAATTTTAGTAAATGTTGATTAATACTAAGGGTGAGTGTATGATGAAGTGGCTGCTTAAGTGGTGGGAAGTCATGTTTTTCACATGTTGAATAATAAGCCCTTAAGAATTAGGCGGAAAAGAATCTAATGAGATGGCTTGTCTGTACCTATTGCTGACTAATCAAGATGAAGGAGAAAAGTGTTTTGATGGCTTTTTTTACCAAAAGAAGGTTTGTTTGAGGCGAAACACACCATCACAATACACCTGTCCATGGCAGGTGTATTTCATTTTCTGATGGTGTGTTTGGTACTTTTTTTGTGGTGTGTTTATGTGGCGTATTTGATCAAGTTTGAGATACCCTAATGTACTGCATCCCATCTAATTTTCATAGATAATCTCTATTGTTCTAGAACTCTCCTTATCAGCAATGGCCAATTTTATTTTTGAGCCATTAATCCCTTCATCAATCCTTTACCACTCATAATTCTTAATATATCAAAGAATATGCTTTTTTTATTTCATATAATGTTTTTTTCAAGATTTCAAATGTCAGATAACACTACCAGAAAGATGAAGCCTAGCTTGTAGTAATTTATAATTACATTAAAAAAAAAGAACCCGAGCCACAGGAAGTGGCTCGGGATTGAAATATAAAAAAAAAAATTCTGCCAGCTTTAAGCTGGCAGTGTTTAATAAAAAAATAAAAAAAAATTGCTGCCAGCTTTAAGCTGGCAGTGTTTAATAAAAAAATAAAAAAAAAATTGGCCAATTTTATAATACACTTGCAGGCAGTTTAAAACTGCCTGCAAGATTGTGAGTTTAAAAGGGAGCGAAGTTGCATGCAGCAACTTCGCTCGCTTTTTTTTTATATTATTGACTTGCAGCCAGTAATAAACTGGCTGCAAGTCTTTTTTTAAAGCAACCAAAGTCGCTACAAGCGACTTTGGTTGCAATAACTTTTTATTCATCTCCCAGCCAGATAACACTGGCTGGGAGGTCTTAAGGTGAACGATCAGCCAATGTTGCTTTAAGCAAGATTGGCTGCTTAAAACATAAACTACCAGCCAGGGGGAGCCTGGCTGGTAGTAATATATATTTACTTTAAAAAAAAAAAGAACCTGAGCCACAGGAAGTGGCTCGGGATTGAAATAAAAAAAAAATTGCTGCCAGCTTTAAGCTGGCAGCGTTTAATAAAAAAAAAAATTGGCCAAAGCCACTAAAAGTGGCTTTGGCCAATTTTATATTACATCTTTCAGGAAGTTTAAAACTGCCTGCAAGATTGTGAGTTTAAAAGTGAGCGAAGTTGCATGCAGCAACTTCGCTTGCTTTTTTTTTATATTATTGACTTGCAGCCAGTAATAAACTGGCTGCAAGTCTTTTTTTAAAGCAACCAAAGTCGCTACAAGCAACTTTGGTTGCAAACTGATTTTTGCATCTCCCAGCCAGGCTCCCCCTGGCTGGGAGGTCTTAAGTTGAACGATCAGCCAATGTTGCTTTAAGCAACATTAGCTGCTCAAAACATAAAATACCAGCCAGGGAGAGCCTGGCTGGTTTGAATTAATAAGAAATGATATTAAAGTTGATATACATTTAAATTTGCGCTACTCTTTTACATGCCATTTGCCATTAGTTTTTTGACAGTGTGAAATGTATATGTGCATAGTAAAAAATCAAAGCCAAAAAAAGAGGTATTGGATATTTTTAAATGCCAAAACTTATATGCCCAGTTTTAAAATGTTTGAAATATAAGAATAATGATTTTTGTGTAGATTGTTTTTCAGAAAAGCATACTTGCTTGTTAACTCTTTTGTAGCCAAATGTCAACTTAGTGGCAAAAAAAATAATAAGTGATAAAAAATTGGTCCAGAACATCTGAAGGTTAGTTTTCCAACCTTATGTGAACAAATAATATGGATAAGTGGATTTATTTTGTAAAATAAGTGAATGTAAATATTAATTGCATCCGTATGAAACTATCCGAGGCTTTGGTTCCTCAAATTATACTTTGTGAAACCCTATAAAAATAAGCTGTAAAAACAATATGTAAGTTTTAATTAAAAGCATGTGAAAATGTTTAGTCATCATTTGTACAATATATTGCTGTGTAAAAATCTGTTGCATATACGCCTTATGCAATTCACTGCATGCCATGCAACTGGCTTCAGTAACTTGCATGTTTCTATACGCATAACTGTAAGCGAATTTCCATCCAAGTGGAAAATTTTCTACTTCTCTCCTTCAACTTAGAAGAGAAAGGTTATTATAATTATTAGCTTCCCATCTGTTTCACTTAAGGGTTTTTTATTCTGGTTTGTCCCTTATACTTGTTTCTTAAGTAAAAATATTAATTTCACTTTAAATATAAGTACAACTTTTAGGGAATCCATTTTTCTCAATCATTAGGTTTGCCACCAAAGTAACTTGTTTACAGATTACTAACTTAGATTTTTAGTATTTTACTCTCCTTTTTAATCTCTTTAAAAAAACATTAGTACTGATGATTGTTTTTAACTCTTGGCAGCTTGATCTCTAACTTGTCATAGTATCATCAAAAAGCTAATTTTTGGTTAGCATCCAAATTTTATTTTGGTTTGTATTTCTCTTTTTATTTTTTTCATTCAATAAAAATGATACTTATTTTTCTACAATAATCTATTCCTAAAAATTATAATTAACAGATTAGTTGTCCATTTATCAATCAATCAACTCCAACCAAAGGATTTTTTTTAAATTTCAAGTAAGAATATTTTTTTTCACTATTTCATTTTAAAACTTGTTATTATTCTCAATCATTATATATTAAATAATTAAATAAAATAAAATATCATAGTATCCACATGTGTATGTGATAAATTTTTTTCTACATATCAATAATTTATTGTATTGGCCTCCTGTAATTCTATTAATGGTAGAGGTATAGTTGATTCTTGTTTAAGGAAACTATACCTTTCAACATTATAAATTATGGATATCTGGCGGTTTGATATATTATTGATATATGGAGAAAAATTAAATAAAGCATCAACAGATACTTATGTATTATTGCTGTATTTATCATAATAATTGGGCATTGGATTTAAGCTTCACATTTAATTGTTTATGTTTAGGGTATAGTTGAATCTCGTGTGCCAAATGCATACGGCAGAATACTATACTTGTAAGCAATAAAATGAAGCTTTAATTCAAAATACTTGATTAATATTTTAAATGCAGCTAATACTGATGTTTTCTACATGCATGTTGGATATGATTTTTTATTTAATATTAAGAATATAATGATTGTTTTTGGAGGCCTTATTTTTAACCATTGCATTATTTTGCACTTTTTTTTATTTATTTTTGAATTAAATTAATTTCTTATTAACTACACTACAAGATGCAGGCTTCACAAAGTTTGTTTATAAAGAAAAATCACCACCGAGGAAAAAAATCAAACAACAAGCATGTGAAAAACATCAAGAATGCATTACTTATAGTTGAAAATTATGGTGTTGAGACAGATGAAAAGAGGGCAAAATATTTTTCTAGGAGTTTTGTAAAAAATGTGTTAATCCAGAACGGTATTTGATTTCAAATTCTAGCTGTTTTATTTTCCATCCGATCCGCTCCTCAATTCCAATTGTTATAGTGAAAACATTTTATATTGAAGATCTCATTCGATTAAACATGCTTGAAGAAACAATTTAGTGCATCAAAGACTTTTCTTATTGTTAACATCGAGTTTTGCAAAATAAAGCTCATAAAAATGGTGGTGGATTTGGTAATATGTTTGTTGGTGGTTGGTGTTTAGATAGGAAAAAGTCTCTATTAATTTGTAAGTATTATATAGTTTTATTTATGAATAGTTTTAATCTATTATTATTTCAACTACTTTTATAGGTAAATATGCTTCTAAGCCCTTAGATTTGGCAGAGTATGTTTGTTGCATGAAGCGAATAGAGTTATTCTTTAAATTTTTTTATCAAAATATATCTAATGTTAAGTATCAAGAAGCAGTAAAACTCTGTCAAAATCTTGGGATTCCTGGGTTTGGAGAAAATTTTAACAATGAAGAAATTGAACCATTTGCTGGCAATGTTACTTGGACAACAGGCTCAAATGGAAACGGGTTTTCGAATAGTTTTCACTGTGACTCAGACCGTAACAAGTATACATTTGGACTTTTCATACCTAAAGACACTGAGAAAAATTCTCTTAATCAATCTTATGACTCAAATCAACCACATCAAAAAAGGGGAGAGCTTCATTTTCCTGAAATAGTGTCAGCCAGGCTATTCCAGGAGTCCAGTAAATGATATATAAATTATAAAACCTTAAAGAGTGAGTAAGACTTGTATTTAATGAATATAACTTAATATTTTATTACATAATGAAATTATATAAGAATTTTATTATATACAAATGTTACATTAAATTTATTGGTGATATATATTTTTATATACAATTAAATTGAGCATAATATAATATATTCTACAAATAAATGCGCATTTTTATGTATTTAATAATTATAAATTTATATTTAATTAATTAAAAAACATATATTATAATTACAAGTGTAAATTTGATTTATAATATATTTAAATTAATTACTTAAAATTATATATTAACTAATACCTCTCATATGATACTAAACAATTATTAAGGACGCTTCTTTTGACCCTTAATTGTGTTAGAAAAAACAAATAAATTAATTTGGACTAAATTGAGATTAATTGCTTGTTTTGTTGCGTCAAATTATTTTTTGTTTCACTTAAAATGTCCTCTAATCAGAATGTACCATCTGTTGGGAATTATATTTCTCATAGTTCCTATGTTTCCAATCTTGTTTAGTTATTTACTATTGTCACTTACTGATTTGGGGATTAATGGCGGGGAAATTGGATTCTTAATTGGGCTTTTAATTAATTGTTTCATGTTTTTCTCTATATTGTTATGTTTCATTTACTCTTTTGATATATTTGTTTTATTCCTTTCTAATCATTGTATTTACTGATATAGTAGCGCTTCAGAGGACCCATTGCCTATAAAAGGGCCTTGGATAATCCCCTGTAGCCTTATCACTTATTATACACTCAACAATTTAAATACAATTTTTTATTACGTTTATATTCTTTTTATTAGTAATAAAATTCTAATTAAAATTTTATATAACAATTTGATGGTTTCTTTAAGTCTGATAGTAATTATATTGGTTGCCGCGCAGAATTCTTACTTAAATAATATTAATATTTATAAAACCAAATTGTTATTTCTTCTCAGCTCACTCGTCGTTGCCTTTTCTCTCAATAAATTAAATAATTTTATTAAATTTTATTTTTTTTATTACCCATACTCCTTTCCTCCTTCTCCTCCTCTCTTTCTTTCTTCTATCCTTCTCCTTCTTCTAGACGACCAGCCGACAACTGAGGGCCTTTCCAAACGACGACGACGATCGAAGCCTGGCGACGAACGACAAAACGCACGGACCACCTAGCAAAACGAAACTTTTGCCGCGACTGTGTTTCGAACTTGGGTTCGACATCTTAGGTTTATATAATATTAATTTTTATATTATTTTGAAGTGATTTTTCGATCACTATAGTAAGTTCACCTTTGCCTCTCACTCATATTACTATATTTTTATTGCAATAACAGTGATTGTGGCTTAATTGCTGATTCACTGAGTGTAAGTGTTCAATTTTTAAAATTTTTTTTTCCTAGTTGACCATTATAGAGTGTTAAATCCTCTTAGTCCTAGAAGAATTGACATTATTATTAATACAAATTGAATTATTAATTTAATTTTTTTTTATTAATTAATTATTGTTAATTTTGGTTGACTTAAAAGTACATTGTGCTTAGTCCCAATATATTGCCATATTTAATATTGGTAATTAATTGGTTGAATTAACTAACTTGTTATTCCCAATTTAAACTTGCAATCCATTTTTTTAAAAAAAAAAAAATTAATTTTTTTAATTATTACTTTATATTGAAAGTTATTTTTTCTATAATTTAATTAATTAAAAAATTTTTTTATATTATTTGGAGCAATTATTGACTAACTTTGATTATTTTTTTATAAAGTACAAAGTAAAATATTAATCTTCCCACTAGTATGTCCAACAATTTGACAGAAAAAATGGATAACATGCAAGTGGATGAAATAGAAATTGACTATGATGCTGACACTGTAAGTTCTTCTAAAGTTGGTCATAAAAAATCTTATGTTAACACAAAGAATTCACATACTGCAGGATGTGGAAATGACAGGAAATGCAAACAAACCAAACCCCCTTCCCCCAGTACCACAGAAGGAAGTAAAGCCTCTAGTGCCTCAAGAAGGTCTTCCAAAAGGCTTCAAAATAAAAAAGCTTCCTCTGCCACAACAAATCAGCAACCTATCCAGTCATATAAAAGAGTTGAAGACAGAAAATATGACGTACAAAGCAAAGGTAGACACATTGTGGGATCAGGTCCAAGAACTCAGGAACCAGATTCAGGCCCAGGCCCCTCCTCAATTGCCTCCCAATCAGCTTCAATTTCAGGCTCAACCTTCACAGCCACCCAGCTCAACCATCCAAAATCCAAATACTATGGAAGTAGAGAAATGGAAATGGGATTATCTAATGAGTCACTACCAACAGAATGTGCAACACCCTCCCCATCATCAGCCTGGCCCATCCACAACACCCAATTTCCATCCACCTCCTCATCCCTACCAACAAAGCAGGAGAAAGAAGGCCCAAGCACAATCCCAAACCCAGTCCCAGGGGAAGTTTCCTCCTCTGCCATGGTAAGTAATTTGGTTGATAGTCACTTGGGTATGTTTTCTAATAAATCTTCTTCTGCAGGTAATATTATTGAACATGGTGAAAGAACAGTTAAACCTGTTAAAAGACAGCTTCCTGTAACTAGTAGCCCTATTGATGTAATTAGCAAATTGTCATTTGATGAACCTTTACATTTAACTTCTACATCTTTAATTAATCCTTCTCTTGCAATTAAAAATGAATCTGTTCCCCCTGAAATCTATAACTTAATTGAAAAAACTTCTGAGGAAATATTGAAAGATACCCTTGATTTTAATATTGTGAAAGACAAACATGTGAGAGATGTGTTAATCCATGAAAATGATAGATTAAATAATTTACACTTGCAATGTAAAGTGAGTTCTTCTGTACAGGATACAGCTTATTTAAAAATCAAAGAAACCTTGAATATTGTTCTTAGTCAACAAAAACAAATAAGAAGTGACCATAGAGCTATCTCAGATAGAAATATCAGTCTGCATAAGACATTGAGTGAATTGAAACCCCTTATTGAGGAAAATTATTCATTCAAAAATGAAATAAAATCTCTACAAAATGAGTTGAAGAAACTAAAAATTGACTTCCATGCACTAAGTACCAAACACTCAGTTTCTGAGGACAGAAATGTTCTATCTCTTGCAAAAGTGAATGACCAGATGTCTGAAATTCCAAGAATAAGAAACTATGTGTCTGACCTACAGGAAAAATTCTCAACCTTAACCATCAATAATGAATTAAATGAGATCTCTGCCAGTAAGCTGCATAAAAATAAAGGGAAAAAACCTGAACAAAGTTCATCCTTTCTTCCTCATATTTCAACCATTAAACAAACTGACAATGAGTCTGTAAAATCTTTTGCTACTAGCAAAAAATCTTGTGATGGTCATGCACCAGCTGTTTCTGTAAATAATGAAATTTCTGAACACCTGGCTAAACTTCAGGAATTATTACTTATGAATAATTCAAACCAAAAAATGGACCATCCCAGTAGTTAGAAAAATTGGCCTAAGTTAGACCAATATCCTACCTTTGATGGTGATTCTTCCTCTGATTGGCAACACTTTATCCAAAGAATTGATAATTTAAAGAGATCTTATAAACTACCTGATGAGGAAATTGTTTCTAAGCTAATTTCTTTATTTTCCAATGTAGCCTTGATGTGGTATGAATCTGTCCTCTTAGATAACAATCATTATACATGGAATGATTGGAAATCCTTGATTGAGAATCAGTTTGGTGGTTCAAAATTCAGGTTAGCTCAGCAAAGACTGTATGAGAATACTAGATATGTATCCTCCTCTGTTGAAAAGCCCATTGTTTTTCTGATGAAAATAACTAAAATCCTTAGAGCCATTGATCCAAAGATGGATTATGATATTTGGAGAGATAAAATCTTGTATAAATTACCAAATTCTCTTAGGGATTTGATTGTTGCTAGAACTGAGCATGTAAGGGAAAATTCTTCTTTCATTAATATCTGTAATGAAGTACTACTCAACCATAGATATGAACCAAAGAATTACCTTAGTAAATCTTATAATGATCAAAATAAACCTTCTGTAAAGCTCCTAGAAAAAACTGGTAAACCCTCTGCCCCAGTTGCACCTAAAAAATATGCAACAAATACTTGTTATAAATGTAACAAACCGTGGCAGAAGGGTCATGTTTGTGACAAGAAAATTCATCTTGTTGAACAAAATGAAGACACTGATGAAATTGAACTTGATGTCAATAATTCTTCCAGTGACTGTGAAAGTAATATCTCCTATGACAATGAATCTGTTAAAGATGTTTTAATGCTGGAACATGATGTCCATTATTTAAATAATATATCTGAAGATTGTGTATTGAATTTATCTTCAGTAGAAAATGCTGAGATAATTAAAGATATTACTAACAATTCTATTCCTATATCCCCTTTAAAGGCACCTGTTATCATTAATGGTAAAAATGTTGATGTAGTTCTTGATTCTGGTGCTGGAGGAAGTGTAGTATCTGAAAAAGCTTTGGCTTCAGTGGATAAGGAATATTTGAGTAAATTATTGCCTATAACTTCTGAAAAATGGAGAGGGTATGGTTCTACCTTATTCCCTATTGGCAAATACAAAACCTCTGTATTCTTCAAATATAATGGTGGTTTTGTCAGAGCTATTTGTGAGTTTGTTGTCATGAAAAATGATAATTTGAGCAATTGGTTTATTATGGGAAATGATATTTTAACCATGTTTGGTGTGAAACTGGACCCAGCAAATAATTGCTTTACCTTAGGAATGAATGGGAAAAGAAAATTCAAAATTTCTTCTCCTAAACCTTCTGGGCATTTGTTGAAATCTTGTAACTCACTGACCCAATGTAAAGGTAGAACAACAACTGAAATGGATGATTTATTACATGAAATAAATACCGCTTCTTTTGGTGATCATTTGACTAATGAACAAAAGGATTCTATTGTTGCCTCTATTACCTCTTTCCCTATGGCTTTTGCTCATGGTTCTCATGTCTTGGGAATTGTTCAGGAAGAGATGAAAATTACCTTATCCTGTAATTTGAGTGATATTCCTCCTTCCCTTAAGAAAAAACCATATCCTGCTTCTCCATCAAAAAGAAAAGATATTGAAGATAATATTGAAACATTATTGAAAATGAATATCATTGAGAAAGTGGATGTCACCCCCAAATATTGTGTCATCTCCCCAGTCTTAATTTCTTATGAAAAAGATAAAGCTAGATTATGTGGAGATTACAGAGCTTTGAATACCTATACTGTTGATGATATTTATCCTTTACCCAGAATTAATTCTATACATGCTACCTTGCAAGGTGCAAAATTTATTAGTTGTCTGGATGGTAATAAAGGTTATCATCAAGTTCCAGTTGAGAAAAATTCTCAAAATTTTTTGCTTATTGCTACTCATATGGGAATATATAAGTATGTTAGGATGCCATTTGGCCCTAAAAATGCTCCTTCAGTTTTCCAGAAAGTCATGGATAACACTTTCCATCAAGAAATTATTGAAGGTTGGCTCATGGTTTATATTGATGATATTATTGTTTTTTCTAAAACTTTTGATGAACATATGATTCACTTAAATAGAGTTTTCCAAAAAATGGATGAAATCAATATGACCTTATCTTTAAAAAAGTGTAAATTTGGTTTTCAATCTTTGAAAGTCCTTGGCCATGTTGTGTCAGGCTTACAAATTTGTGTAGACCATAATAAAGTTGCTGCCATTCAAAATGTGAAAGCACCAACTTCTGTAAGAGAAATCCAAAGTTTTTTAGGTATGTGTGGCTATTATAGACAATATATTAAAAATTATCAGGTCATAGCCTTGCCTCTTACAAAACTAACAAGAAAAGATGTTGCTTTTCTCTGGAATGATGACTGTCAGAAAGCTTTTAATACATTGAAAAGTTGCTTAATGACAGCCCCTATATTGGCTCTCCCAGATTTTAACAAGCCATTTGTACTTTATACAGATGCTAGATTTATTGGTCTGGGTGCTGCCCTTCACCAAAAGCAAATTATTAATGATAAAGCCTCAGAGGTTGTAATTTGTTATATTTCAAGAACCTTAAGAAATAGTGAATTGAAATATGGTGCCACTCAATTGGAGTTCTTAGCAGTTGTTTGGGCTCTTGAGAAACTTCATTACTACTTGGATGACCAGAAATTTGAGTTGGTAACTGACTGTAGTGCTGTGAAATCTCTCTTAAACCTCAAAACACCTAACAGACATATGTTCAGGTGGCAACTTGCTGTTCAGGAATACAGAGGAAGGATGACTATTATCCACAGAGCTGGAAATGTTCACTCTAATGTTGATATGCTCTCCAGATTGCCTCTGCCAAATAATGACTCCAATCCTGCTTATGTACCTGAGGATGACACTGTTCATATACATGGTATATTTATAGTTGATATGGAAGAAGAGTTATTACAGTTAATACTGGATTCATATGATAAAGATTCTGACTTAAATAAATTAGTTACTATTTTGAATGATCCTAAGAATGCTTCAATTCAAGCATTAATAAAAACTCTTCCTGCAAAATACCAAAATGCTTTAAATAAAGGAAAGTTTTCTATTGAAGATGGTTATATTTATTATAGAAGGAAGCTTACCAATGTAATTGTTATTCCTCCTTCAATGAAAGAAACTATCCTCAAACTTTGTCATGATGACATATTAGCTGGTCATTTTGATCTTGAAAAAACATTGATTAGTATCAAAAACACTGCATGGTGGGCTAATATGTCTGAAGACACAAAATTATATGTTGAATCTTGTGATTCCTGCCAAAAATCTAAAAGATTAACAGGTAAGAGAGCAGGGTTATTACAACATATTGAAGCACCTAATGCTCCCTGGCAAATCATTAATATGGATTTTGTCACTGGTCTTCCTGTTGCAGGTAAAGACAGCTTTAACTCTTGTTGGGTAATAGTTGATAGATTCACAAAAATGTGCAAATTTATTCAAACCCACAAAGATGTATCCACAAAAGAATTAGCTTTCTTATGGTGGTCTTACATGTTTAATATTATTGGTTTTCCAAAAGCCATTATCTCTGATAGGGATCCAAAATTCACTTCTGAGTTTTGGACCTCTTTGATGGATATTTGTGGCTGTGAGTTTAAATTGTCTACAGCTCACCATCCTCAGACTGATGGTCTAGCTGAAAGAATGATTCAAACTCTGGAAGATATGATTAGAAGGTATTGTGCCTTTGGTTTAGAATATAAAGACAATGACAGATTTACTCATGATTGGGTCACTCTTTTGCCTGGTCTTGAATTTGCATATAATAGCACTGTTCATTCTGTCACTGAGAAAAAGCCTTTTGAGCTTTGGTTAGGTTATGTCCCAAACACTCCTGCTCAGATTCTCAATAATAAATTACCTAAGTTGGAACTACACCCTGGTGTAAAATCTTTTATGCAAATGCAACAGCTATGTAGAAAACATGCTCAGAATTGTATTGATAAAGCATTTGAATATGAAAAGAAAAGATGGGATAAATCCCATAAAGAATACACATTTAACAAGGGTGATGAAGTGTTGATCTCTACTGTCCATTTCAATTTACAAGGTAACCACAAATTAAAAGATCCTTTTGTAGGTCCATTTGTTGTTAAAAGAATGGTTGGTGATAATGCAGTAGAAGTTGTATTGTATTCTCCATATGATAGGAAACATCCTGTCTTTCCCATTTCTTTGCTTAAGCCTTATACTTCCAACAGTGACTTATTTCCAAAAAGAAGAGGAAGACCTAAGAAAAACCCTCAGGAAGTCACAGAAACAGCAGAAATTGATAAAATTCTCAATGATAGAATTATCACTTCTGAAAGAGGTATTGAATATTTATTGAGATATAAGAACAAATCATCTGAACATGATGCATGGATACCTGGCAAAGAAATTTCAAATCTGCCTGCTCTGTTGAAAAAATACAAAAAGAAAAAATCTTAGCATTTTTTTTTATTGTTTTTTTAGAGTGAGGGAGTGTCAGCCAGGCTATTCCAGGAGTCCAGTAAATGATATATAAATTATAAAACCTTAAAGAGTGAGTAAGACTTGTATTTAATGAATATAACTTAATATTTTATTACATAATGAAATTATATAAGAATTTTATTATATACAAATGTTACATTAAATTTATTGGTGATATATATTTTTATATACAATTAAATTGAGCATAATATAATATATTCTACAAATAAATGCGCATTTTTATGTATTTAATAATTATAAATTTATATTTAATTAATTAAAAAACATATATTATAATTACAAGTGTAAATTTGATTTATAATATATTTAAATTAATTACTTAAAATTATATATTAACTAATACCTCTCATATGATACTAAACAATTATTAAGGACGCTTCTTTTGACCCTTAATTGTGTTAGAAAAAACAAATAAATTAATTTGGACTAAATTGAGATTAATTGCTTGTTTTGTTGCGTCAAATTATTTTTTGTTTCACTTAAAATGTCCTCTAATCAGAATGTACCATCTGTTGGGAATTATATTTCTCATAGTTCCTATGTTTCCAATCTTGTTTAGTTATTTACTATTGTCACTTACTGATTTGGGGATTAATGGCGGGGAAATTGGATTCTTAATTGGGCTTTTAATTAATTGTTTCATGTTTTTCTCTATATTGTTATGTTTCATTTACTCTTTTGATATATTTGTTTTATTCCTTTCTAATCATTGTATTTACTGATATAGTAGCGCTTCAGAGGACCCATTGCCTATAAAAGGGCCTTGGATAATCCCCTGTAGCCTTATCACTTATTATACACTCAACAATTTAAATACAATTTTTTATTACGTTTATATTCTTTTTATTAGTAATAAAATTCTAATTAAAATTTTATATAACAATTTAAAGGTTGCTTTAAGTCTGATAGTAATTATATTGGTTGCTGCGCAGAATTCTTACTTAAATAATATTAATATTTATAAAACCAAATTGTTACTTCTTCTCAGCTCACTCGTCGTTGCCTTTTCTCTCAATAAATTAAATAATTTTATTAAATTTTATTTGTTTTATTACCCATACTCCTTTCCTCCTTCTCCTCCTCTCTTTCTTTCTTCTATCCTTCTCCTTCTTCTAGACGACCAGCCGACAAATAGCTTGCAAAGTAGACATGGAGGCCACTAATGGCATCACAGCGATTCTATGGCCAGAAATATGAAATTGGTGGATTCACTCGCCTTGGCTCTTCTATTCAAGTTAGTACAAGACTTTTCAATACATTTAAAAAACTCCAAGAGTTTGAAATAGATATTTCTGAGTACTTAAATATAAATGAAGAGTTAGAAAGATGTAATTTTCTTATGATGAAACTTTCTAAGTACAATGAAAAGACTGATTTAACAAAAAAAAAGAAAGTTAGTGAATCACTATATATTTAATGCTACTAAAGATATTGAAAAATTAAATACAGAAAATGATTCTGATATACATGTTAATAAAAAAAGTAAAAGACCATTAAGTAGTGATAGGTAAAAATGTGATTTTATTGTACAGGTATAGTTTTAGTTTAGTGGTAGAATCATATATTTACACACATGTCTATAAAAACTTTTTATGAAGCTGATGATTATGTATAATCTGGTGAAAAACCTAAAACAATAAAAGTATCAAAAAAAATGGATGTAAAGATTGAAAAACCATATTACAATAAAAAATTATCATTGCTACAAGTAAAATAAAATATAATAAAATATAATATAAGAAACAAAATATAGCTTTGTAACTTGCTTAATTATTGCAAATGGAAACTAAAAATAAACAATATCTTACAAATACTTCCTAAAAGATCATATGCATCAACATAAATAGATCTGTACTATTAATATTATTTTTAAAAATATTAAAAATTTGCTAATTTTTGCAATAAGTTTTTACTTATTAATAAATAAAGTAAAACCATGTATTATTTTATTTTTATTTAAGTAAAAATAAAAATAAAAAACAAATTAAAGGAAAATTAAATATTAATTTTTTTCTTTGAGTCATTCATTATTTGCTTTCATATCTAACTTTAATTAATTTAGTGGCATTACTCAATCTTAAATATACTGAAATTTGTACACTAGTGTGACTTGTGATTTTATTTTTTGATAAATTGAATATTTTTCATCATATAATTATATTTTATTGAAGCATATAACTGCAAAAGTAGAATTGAAATAATCAATAAAAGGAAATGAGATATATTGAGAATAATGAATCTATCAATCAATTTAGATCTTCAATAAAAATTAATTCAAATTTTAAAAATTGCCTTGTAGAAGAGGAATATTTAATTAATATGAATTTAAATTTCCTTGTAGATCTTGACTTAGCCTTTATCATCTATCTTTAATTAAGGTGCAGAGTACAAAAAGCTGAATTATATGAAGATATTTCTATATATCTAATTGAATTTTTTTTTAAAATTCATAAAACAAGGTTTGTAAAATAGAAACTACTACTTCATTTTTAAGTAAATTTTATTATATTATAATAAAATATTAATAATTATGAAAGGGCTTTTACTTTTGTGAGAGAGTGGACCTCAATATATTTGAAGATAAATATAACACAATCAAATTGAAATTTATTTTGAAGTGTTTGAATATTTATTCATTGAATTAATTTTTAGAGTTGGGGTGAATATTTCTTTTTTCTTGGAGTTGAATGAATTTTAAAATCCTAGAAAAAGATTGTAGATATATTTTTGTTGACCTTGATCTATTCAGGTAGATGTAAGTAGAATTTGATTCATATGAAATTCTACTTGAAAAATAATATTTCAATAACTTATTATTGACATTTAAGGATGAACAAGAAGGATGGAAATCTAAAAAGGGTTTTTTTTAATACTTATAGAAATAATATTTTTAAGTTCTTAATAAGGAGTACCCTAGTTGCTTTCTTTTATTTTTTTTGCTTTCATAGAAAGAATTAAATATCTTTTTTACCAAATTATTGAACAAAATTTGATATCTATACATGAATCTGTAAGTGTAAAACATAATCAATATAAAATATGAATCAAAATACAGCAAGCTAAATTATAGATCATCAAAATGTAGAGTAAATTTTGTTTTTCAAAATAATTGACACTGATAAAAAGATATTTTTTAAATTTAACTAGTTTTTCAAAGACACTTTAATATGATTCCATACCAATATGATGGCTTCTCATTATTTAAATTTCTAGATATTATTTTATCATGGTACATATATATGTTACTATTATTAAATGAATTGAATATTATTTCCAGGAGTTTTTCATAGAGAATACTTAGTATAATTAAGATAATTATGCACCTAGAAATTATAGAAATTAGATTAAGAAAAGTCTACTTAAGAAAAAGCTTTGATGAATTGTGAGCAAAAATTCATTACACTTAATATTTTTATTTTTTTAACATGCTGAATAGAATTGATAGAAAACTGTCTCAATTTTTTGTAATAATTATCTTAAAATTTGCGACAAATGCTAAGATGTATTGCCATCTTAAAGAAATATATAGCGTTATGAGAAAAATGACTTATAATGTATTCTTAATTTTTCTTCAAATTTTTGATCCATCATAATTTTGAGTTATGATTATTTCAACAATATTTACTGAATAGCAAAAAGGTGTAAGAAATTTATACAATAATATTTATTGATAGTTTAAGCATCTTTATTCAGATTCGATAATAAATCTCACATAAATAAATAATTTGAGTTACACAAAAAAATGTAGCAATAGGATAAAGTATATACTTACATGAAGTAGGATTATGTATTAATTACGTCAACAATAGAGAAAAATGAAGAATTCGGCTTAATAAGATTCTAATAATCAAGAAAATCAGCTGCCATTGCTTTAGCAATATGGCTCATGGTGGGAGTATTAAAATTAAGTGGCATAGGCCCAGAATTATCTATTAAGGGTTTGATAATATTAAAGATATAAATATTAAGGTTTTTCCAGATTTTTTCACCCCCCAGATTATTATTATCACAGTATTTTCTAAGGAGGCAGAGTTGTGTTATGAATTCTAAGCAGTCTGAAGCTGACACAAGCCGGTGGTCCTGTGAGGAAAGAAATAATCCACGAACACCATCAACCAAGTAAAAAGTAAATGATTGATATTTATGGTGTGCATATTCTTGATTCATCTTCTGAATAGAATCATTATGAGACTCATCAAATTGCTGCATATCTGTTAATTTTTTTTATTCCTCGAACGTTGTCATTTCTTGCTTTCAGCTTGAGTTATATTTGCAGCAGCCTCTCTAGATTTTAAAATAATTATTGAAATTATGATGTTGATTATTATGTTTCTAAATTAGAATAGGGGAGTGATTGAAAAATTTGCAGCAATTAACTGTGATGTTGAGCTTTCTAATGTATTGGGAACTTTGCTTTTCAGATGTGTAAGGCGGGCTAGAATATGTAGGGCACGTTCAATAGGACAATCTGAATTGAAGTTGGATTCTTCAGCAGGAAGGGTAAACTCTTGAGAAGCAAGATAAAGAGATGATGCGACGAGGGATACCCAAAAAGAACGCTGGTGAGCAGTTGGGCTAACTAGTCTTGATAGCATGCGTATCATCGATGATTCAGGGTGATCAGTCTTCTTAAACGGAGAAAGATTATTCGAGTTTGGTTCTTCAGAGTTACAAAAATTTTCCAAATTTTCAAATTTCAAATTATTGACCACCCAGATCTGTGAAGTGTCAATATTAAGAAAATCCAAATCTAAAAAATTAACAACAATTAGTTATCATAAAATAAATTATCCAACTTCAATTAAGTGATACATACATAGTTCATTAATTTTTGTAAGCATTTCGTCATGAGCAGATTTCATCCATAGAAAATTGAATTTGTGAGAAATTTCGTGTGGCTTTTCAAGAGAAGCAGACAAATGGATTTCAAATAACTGATCGATTTCTGGCCATGCCCTAAGTACCTTTTGACCATTGATTCTACCTTCAAAAAATCGATGAATTTCAGCTATTTGCTTCTGTAATTTTGAGTTTCCAATCATTGTTGGAGTATAAGGAAGGGAGTTATTAGAAATTTTTATTGATGATGATAGAGACGGTAGGATTTGGGGAATTTCAATTTTAGATTTTGAAGATATGGCAACTATAAGCTGTTTCTTTGAACTTGAAGTATTTTTTTGTGGCTGGCTAGGTGGATTGATTTCTTCATTCGGTGTTTTCTCAACCACATCAGCAGAAGTAGCTTCATCATCTTTTTGAGTTAGAGAAGCTTCATATTTTGAAACTTGATCATCATCTTCTTCTTCTACTTCTTCTTCATTAGAGCAAGATTCGCTATTAGTTGACGCTTTGGAGTGATTGTCATTTTTAGAGCTGGATTAAAAGATAAGAAAAAGACAAGAAATAATAAATAAGAAAGTAAACAATTGGAAGATACCTTTAAACACTAATATAAAATTGATTGCTATATTACTCATGAAAAAAATAACATACCCTTTTGACACATTTTGGATAGTTTGTTTGGATTTTTGAGATGCTGAGTAAGAGGAATCCTTGGCAGGAGGAGTTTTAGTAGCACTGACAAAACTAGAGCCCCTAGAAAGTCTCATTCTTCTTGAACCCCAAAAAATAGTCTTATCTCCCCCTCGAGATGTTGATGCATAGCCTTCAGCATCAGGTATTTCATTATCATCATCATCTTTGATGATAATGACATCATCAAGAGGAATGATACCTTTTTCATAAGCTGAATTTGAATAAGTTTTAAAGAAAAAGTGTCCATAATTTATTGTTCTGAGTTTAAAGAATTTAATATAAAATAATTACTTACATTTTTCTAGGTCATCAATGTATTCAAGCACATTGTTGTAGGCATTCGAAATATAAGATGGCAAAGACTTCTGGCTAAGAGTTGACAGTAGTTCTTCAGTTTTGCCTTTAGCAAACTCAAGTATCTTGCCATATTGAGATCGGGTAATTTCAGTCCTTTCATTGGCAAGAGAAGGGGGGTTTGGAGACATGCCTAGAGGTGGTTGTTTCTTGAGTTTGAAGGATTTGAATCAAGGATGCTGATGAGATTTCGTCAAATAACGACTTGGTGCTAATATATCAAATATATTAATGGAAAAGAAAAGTTAGTCTAAGAAGATATAAGAGATAAAGCAATAGATCTTACATAAAGGAGGTGTCTGTTAATCACGAGGCATTTTAATGACTTATTACTTGAAAAAAATAAAAACTTCTTATATCAAGATAATAAAGAGATAAAAAATATATATTGATATTTGTATTTTCAAGCTGTACTAACACAGATAAATGTGATAACCAAAAGATAATAGTAGTAAAATTGAGTGAAATAAACAAATTGAGAAATGTGGTACTAAAAAAGAGGGTTTATATATTACCAGAAGCAGGTTTTTGATAGAGGTTCTTTTACAATGGCATCAAGCTAGCGAGCATATTGTAAAATAGTCAGATGATAATAATGGGGTTAATAGTAAAAGGGAAGTAACTAGACATAAACATTGGGAACTTAAAAGGATGACAAACAAAGAAAATGTCCAATTTACAATTTGATAATCGCAAAGGGTAAATAGTTGAGAATATAAGTTTAACAAATTTAAATATTTAAATTATATTTTAAATATTGACATCATGCAATATGACAAAGGGATCTATTATTGGAAATTTCGGCATCTTTATGTGTTATAAAAAATAGGGGACAAAAACAAAGGAAAAAGATAATTTAAAAAAAGGGGATAAAAAAAGATAACACTAAATAGTATTATATAAAATTATTAAAAAAAATTAATTTATTCTATGGTAGGATCACATTTGGGCTGCGCTGACACCCCGTGGCACAAACCTAGTCTAAACTTAGTTAAAGTTAAATTGATATAATAAATCGGAAATAGAAACACTTAAGAATCTTAGCATATGAATAAAGTATAAAATTATTTGAAATTATTGCCATATAGAATCCAATAACCAACTACCAAAGTCACAATTTTTTTAAAGTAGTTTACAGATTTGTACAAGGTTACGTACTGTAAACATCATTCAATAGTAATTGATGAACACTTTCCACTGAGATAACTAAGTTGAAAAAGAAAATAGATAATGGATATATGTTTCTAACTTGAGCTATTATTGAATAGGAACAGTCAAAAAAAATATAGCAGGATTAATCAGGGTATTTTTTACATTGATGTAAAGCTTGGTTGATAAAATAGTAAAAACCTTTAAATCAGGACTAAAAAAAAAATCAAATCAAAGAGGAAAATTAGAAATAGGTTTTATAAAAATTATAACCAATATCTTAGAAATATAAAGGGAAATAAATTCCTGGTAATCGCAAAAAATATTGTACACTTTTACCTTAAAATGGAAATATCAACTACTCGTAATATACTCAAAACAACTACCAATAGCTAAAGGTTTCCCTTTTTACCAAAAGACCATGGTAAGGAATATGTAGACAATTGAATTCATCAAACTGTTTTGAGTAAAGTGTCCAGCACAAGTTTGGCCGAACTTGTGCTGGACACTTTTATAAGGAAAACCTCACTTCTCCTAAAAAAACATGCACCTCACCAACTTCAAATTGGAAAAGTGTCCAGCATAAGTTTGGCCGAACTTGTGCTGGACACCTTAGCCAAGACCAGTGACTAAAAATTGCAAGGAAAACCAAAAATCAATAGGCTATAAAAGGAAGTTAATTGATGGAATCAAATTGTTTTTTGGTAAAAGTGTCCAGCACAATTTCGGCCGAACTTATGCTGGACACTTTTATGAGGAACACCTCACTTCTCTTAAAAAAACATGCACCTTACCAAATTCTAATTGGAAAGGTGTCCAGAACAAGTTTGGCCGAACTTGTGCTGGACACTTTGGCCAAGACCAGTGACTAAAAATTGCAAGGAAAACCAAAAATAAATAGGCTATAAAAGGAAGTTAATTGATGGCATCAAATTGTTTTTTGGTAAAAGTGTCCAGCACAAGTTCAGCCGAACTTATTCTGGACACTTTTCCAATTTGAAGTTGGTGAGGTGTATGTTTTTTTAAGAGAAGTGAGGTGTTCCTCATAAAAGTGTCCAGCACAATTTCAGCTGAACTTGTGATGGACACTTTTACCAAAAAAAAAAAATGATGCTATCAAATATGTTAATGTTATAGCCTATTTTTTTTATTTCCTTGAAGTAATAAGTTACTGTCCATGACCAAAGTGTCCAGCACAAGTTTGGCCAAACTTATGCTGGACACTTTTATAATTTAAAGTTAGTAAGGTGCATGTTTTTTTAAGAGAAGTGAGGTTTTCCTTATAAAAGTGTCCAGCACAAGTTCAGCCAAACTTGTGCTGGACGCTTTTACCAAAAAAAAATTTGATGCCATCAATTAACTTCCTTTTATAGCCTATTGATTTTTGGTTTTCCTTGCAATTTTTATTCACTGGTCTTGGCCAAAGTGTCCAGCACAAGTTTGGCTGAACTTATGCTGGACACTTTTATAATTTGAAGTTGGGGAGGTGTATTTTTTTTTTTAGAAAAGTGAGGTGTTACTCATAAAAGTGTCCAGCACATGTTCGGCCAAACTTGTGCTGGACACCTTTACCAAAAAAAAATTGATTCCATCAAATATCTTCATTTTCTAGCCTAATTGTTTTTAATTTCCTTGAAGTAATAATTTACTGTCCATGACCAAATTGTCCAGCACAATTTCGGCCGAAATTGTGCTGGACACTTTTATAAGGAAAACCTCACTTCTCTTAAAAAAACATACACCTTACCAGTTTCAAATTGTAAAAGTGTCCAGCATAAGTTCAGCCGAACTTGTGCTGGACACTTTGGCCAAGACCAGTGACTAAAAATTGCAAGGAAAACCAAAAATCAATAGGCTATAAAAGGAAGTTAATTGATGGCATCTATTTTTTTTTTTGGTAAAAGTGTCCAGCACAAGTTCGGCCAAGCTTATGTTAAATATATTAAAAGCAAGAGTAATATTTTTCCTAACATATAATTAATATATTGAGCTGCCAAATATCCTTTTATTATTATGATCAAAGTATAGCATTCTTCCAGATGTATTTATCACATGAAATTCAACAATACTCCAATAATAGATAATAAACTGGTAAAGATAAGTTCATTATATTATTATTATGTAAAATTTTTGAAAATAAAAATTGGTAAACCTATTTTAAAACATAAAAGCATGTTGAAAAAGTTTACTCACCAGGACCACTGGTACTGGCGGCTGAGTTAGTAGAAGTGGATCCCCCACCGCTTCCAAGAAACTGATTCAACAACATACTAGCCCAATCATTACCTACACTTTCTGCTTCCTGCTGGAAATTACCAGGTGCGGATCGACCATCTGTATTTGTGATATTAAAAGAGCAATCAGTTGATCAAATTTGGTGATCTGATGAAGACTGAGGAGGAGGTTAGGGTTTACCCAGATTTTCACTCGGTCTTTCAGGGGGAGCAGGACCCGATGGAGGAATTCTAGGATTTTGAGGGGGAGGATTATTTTGCACTCCAACATTACTTTCTAATGGAGGATCAACCTGCATGGCATCACCAGTATTAGACATTCTGTGCTTTATAAAAAAAATTATTAACTTTCAGAATATAGACAAGATAATATTAAAGAGAAATTAGTTATAAATTTTAATTGTGAGTTTAATGAATAAAATATTCAAGCGAAAAAATTAGTGGAAAACTCAGTTTTATTGGCTTGAAAAATATGTTCATTAGATTTTTCAACCCTGGTTCTGAACTATTTATAATATTTTTCAAGTATAGGTGGACTTTGTATAGTACATTGAATTCCTTTTAGTTGAAATTACATTTACAATAAAATGTCACTCATTAATAGCAGGGTTTCTAAACCGTAAAGAATGCCCTTGTTATTGTTTTCTTAAACATTTAGTCAACATCTCAAAAAGTTTTATTTATTAATCTTGAATCTAGCTGTTCCAAAGATCTATTACAAACTTTCCAAATCCTCCAAATTTTTACCAATCCTAAATAATTTCAACCATATTAACAAAAATAAAATGTCCATGTTGTTTAATTTTTACTTACTAGTGTCTGAAGTCCAACAGCAGTGATAACATCGTACTTTATTCCAAACATTCGCCTTTGGTGCTGTAAATTGGCGGCATGTCCAATAATTGAATCTTGATTTATCACAATTTGTGTCGCTTTTTCTACTCTTACTAAACAGAAATACACTTGTGGAAATGCCTCATAGGGATCCTTTTTTGTATCTTCTGGTATAAGCTCTTTAAATGGACTAACGATTAGATAGACTTTTTCATTATTGTCCTTTGAACTAAAAAGCTGATCAATATGCCCAAACTGACTATCTTTTCCAAAGTAGAATTCAATGGTAGAATTCCCAGGATTCTGTTCATGAGTCCTATAACGCTTTCCATGGACCAATATGCTCGCTATATTTTCAACTACCCTCTCTCCTACCTTCTCTGATGGTAACAAAGCCCGTTTAGATGTCTCTTTTCTTAAGCGTGTTCTTACCCATTTTGTAAATAATGCCTCAGTTAAATGGAAATGTCTTTTTTTTGTATCGTACTCAATTTTTTTAATATTAGGTCCATACTGAGCATCATCTTCAGCTTCACCTAGTTCCAATACCCTAGACTTCCGATGCCAGTGCTTGAGCATGGTCCGTGGTATTTCTTCTATGTTCAATAAAAATAAATTAGCTCATTTGCATTTTTAAGCGCCCAAATACCAAACTAAATACCTGGATGATGATTGTTTGGAATTTCCGATAATATACCATTAACTCTTTCAGCAGCCCAAGTAGCCATACCTATGGGTGGACCAAAACATTTAATCATTTCTGGAAAATGTTGAGTGAAATGAAGATTTGGCTTCAAGCTGATATTTTTCCAACCTTCTTCCAAGCAGTTACAATACTCCATTAGCAGTTGTTTTAATTCATCAACTTCATCGGCAGACACATTTTTTAAAGTCAAAAAGTTGGTAATTGAACTTAAAGTGGTGAGTGATTTGAGAAGATAATATTCTCTAGGTTTGTGGTCTGACGTCACGGATGTCTCGGCTTGATTTAATTTTTCTACCCAAAGGGGGATAAGTGACAAAGGAAAGTAAAAAGTATAAAGTACATGCCACTCCGCAGCTTTGAGGGAACCTGACTTTTTAGATCCTACTTGTTTTGGTACTCGTGAAATCCAGGAAGGTTTTTTTGTTTGCTCTATCACATTCCACACTGCCTCTAGCTCAGTGGCTGACAATCGTGGATTACTAGTTCTTTCACTTTCTTTCTCTTTGCCCTTCTTTTTATCTTCCTTAATTCTAATAGTCTCAACGGATGAATTAGATCTTTCACTTTCTGATATACTGATACTTTTTTGCCTTAAGTTATAGGTTGAATTTCGACTTCCACTTTCAGAAGCATGTTCAGAGCCAAACTCTAAGGTTTGAAAGTGATGTTCAGAACTTGATGACTTTGTCCGGCTGTTTGATCCTTCTGATTCAGCTCCTCCACTATCCATTCTAAGATATGTTTGTGACCGTCTCATTGTACTTGTATATCATAGTCTTTTTTGCCGTCCCACTGGTTCAATATTATTGGCATCAGTGCTGATTAAGCTGCTTCTACGTTTTTTATATAGCTTATTTAGAAATAAATCAGAACGTGCATCATCATCTTCTCTTCTTACATGCCAATTTTTTTCCTTTGTTAGCTTTTTTTCTAGGTTGAATGCGGCATTTTGTATTAGATAAAAAGTTAGACTGTGATCTTTAAGATTTCCAAGCATGTGTGAATGCATCAAGTCAATTGAGCAATATTCCGTAGGTTGCCAATATACAAGGTTATTTAGCTCGCTCCATCGAACCCCATGACTCCTAACAATAGATACCCGCTCCCAATGTGACTGGCACTTTTTCCACTTCTCTTCCCAGTGCATATGATCCTCATGAGTACGTAAGGAAAATTTTTCGACTTTATGCTCACCGATTTCATCTTTTGAAATATGACAGACAGAGCAGAACTTAATGGCTGAGTGACTTGCAAAACCAGCAATCTTTCGCATTGCTGGAATGTCTCCTATTAAAGAGAATAATGCAGCCCTTATTTTTCGGCCCTGTGGATAGTGAGGTGTTTTTTCAATAAATATGCCATCCCATAGAGTCTTTAGTTCATCGACAAGAGGCTTCAGAAGATGATTTATTTGTTCACTTGTTGGCTCAGTTGGACCGGGAATAATAGCATACAAAAATAGATTTTTGGTTTTGTATCGATCTTCTGTAGGCAAGTTCATACACATCAACAAGATATTACCCACAGATTTTTGATGACCTCCAATAGGATTGCCACCCAGCCTAAACCAGTCAACATATAAACTAAACATTAAATTACCTCGGGTTTTTGTATATCCATCGACACTTCTATTTCGAGTCGTAGAAATATCTGGAAAATTTTTCCATACAAAACCATCATATACATCTTTCATGACATCCCTTTCCATGTTTTCTAGAAAATCATTTTTTTTCTCAATCAGCATCTTGAATTTGATTAGTTTAAACTTTCCTGAAAGCCATTCAACCAAACTTTTGTGATGAATTTTTTTACGAGGACGGTAGATTGCTTCTTCTTGTTTGTACTTAGCCAAATACAAATTTTCATCACAATTGACAGTTTCTTCTCTCTGTCCTAAATCTTTCAAATAGCGCTTTGAGGATGAATAAAAAGGTTGAGTACAAGATAAGATCGATGGTTGGTGTTTGGGGATATACTCATAAATAGCAAAGCACTTAGCACAGCATGTCTTGGTGACAAATAATGGATTGAGTTGCAATTGACTAAAAACTGTCTCTATAGAAAGGGAAATCAGGCTGATGATTCTGCTAGTATCTAGTTTGCCTATGTCACTAAGAAGTTTGAGTTTGTTGACTTCATCATGCAAAAACTCAGCACAACCTTCTTTGCTTAAATGATGGATAAGAGAAAGTTTCGCTGCTTGCCACATTATCTTTTGGCTATAAGGCTCTTCCAAATTCAAATTGTTTGACCGTGGTAGAGATTGAATTGTTTCCAAAACAGGCTGCCCCTAAGCAAAGAAAGAAAATAGAGATTAATTGAAACATAATTTCTCTTTATTTACCAAATATTGATGTCTTACAAGATCTGGGATGTTGGATCCTAAGTTAGGTGAAGCGCTGGATGTATCAACCATCTGTGCTTTGCGATTTCTTTTCTCTTCATGTTTGGAGTATGACTGAGATGTTTTGAAAGCTACACCAACTTCAAAGCTTCCCAATGAGGTCTGATGCTTTCTTGATGAACATCCAAGCTCTTCACATTTACAAACGCGAAAAAATGGTGGCATTTTAAGACTTCTGGATATAATAAATATGTTACTGGATGGTAGCAATTGAACAAACTATTTATTTATTGTGAAGCACTTACTAAAATAAGCTAATTTTTACGTCTCAAGAAGTTTATCAACAAGTTGGTTACCATGGATTTCTTTTAATTTTTTTTTCATGCAGATCAACCATGCATTAAGTAGGTATCCATACTGTGCATCAGAAAAATGTTTCAGACTCGCTACATTTTACAATGTTGCATACATGTTTATCAAACAGCTTATTTTGCACAAAGCATAATACTATAAGAGAATAAAAATTGATCGCATTTTTAAATATAGGAGAAACCAGGATATAACTTGAATCAAAATAATACCATTTAATTTATAATAATAAAGTTATTTAAGTGTTGCCGTTTTTTTTTTCTGAAATCACCTGAATTAATAAAACTCTGCCAAGTAACAGAAAGGTTTTCACTAATAATCACTATAAGATATAAAAAAATTTATAATATTTATTTTTCACAATATAGAATTACAGTCTGAAAAATAAATATTTTTTCAACAAAATATATTATTTTAAAATTTTCAAATCTAAGAGGTCATCAAAGTAAAGCTTCCAGAATCCATAAAACAGAATTTTTACATTAAGTTGCTAATTCCAAACTCTGAAAAATTGGTATGGTTTCCGAGTAATCTTGGTAAATAAAATATATACATACTAATAAGGTGTTAATCTTAATTTTTAAAATAAGTTTGTCAGCACAATCAACAAGCTCAAATAAGGTCATTATTTGCATTAAAATATTATCAAAATAAGTTGGAAAATCAAAATGATTCTGAATTAAATTTTTACCCGTTTATCATGCAATAATTTTCTATTACAACTGAGTTATTTCTTTTGAATTAATTATGAACATACATAGATATCCATATTTTATACAGAAAGATATTCATGAGAAAGCTCATCTGTCCGTCCACTCAACTCTTCATTATTAACTATTTTCAAAATAAAAAATTTATTATAGTAGTGTTTTTGTTGCCATATCCTTTCAAAATTTTATATTTTTGTTCATTTTGCTTTTCATAACTTATATGATGAGCTCTAGTTGCTCTTATTTTCCTAAGGGAAAAATACCTACTAATACCCGTGTACTAAATAAAAGATTCAATGAGATACTCCCTCGATCAACTTCTCATTTTTGCAGGTCTATTTACAATTTCTGTCATGTGCTTTTGAATATTTCACCTCAGTCTAATTAATGGAAGCTGAACCCCACCAAAGAACAACTACATAGGTTTTCATTGTTCAATATAAGCTCTCTCAACATTGATATTTATTTGCCATATCCTGAACAAAATTACCGTGTTTCTGAACAAATCCCTGCTATATTCCACAATGCTTTTATCCACTTTCTTCTTCAATGCAACTTTCCTGGAAAAACGTTTGCTTGGAATCTTGATTGGTTTCACGAGTGGAATCAAGTTTTGGAAAAAATTATCATTAAGCACTGGGATAAAGCTTTGGAAAATAATTATTTGGTTTCTTATTCAATGGACTCTACTCATATTTCCTACCTAAATCAAATGGGTGTTCTTCACCGCTGGTTTATAGGTTATGCTGATAAATTACGACTCTGAAAAGATTCTGATAGTTTCCGTGAAATAGTTAAAATAAGAAAGTATAAATATAAAATAAAAAAGAAAGTAAGAACTAATATTTTTATCTGTTTTTTTTACACAAGCTTATATAAATTTGACAATCTTTTTCAGAATTCTTTTAACCGAACTCACCTTCTTAAACAACTTCCAAGTATTGAAACCTATGAGAATCTTTTCAAAAACGTCAAATGTTGCTCAGACACCGAAATTGATGATGAAGGTTCTTTTAAGCGGATTTTATTTCCATGGAGATCTGAAGAATTCTCAAGACTTGCACAAAATCTCGACCAGAAACACATTCAAATCCAAGAATTTTCCTCTTATTCAGGAGAAATACTTAAGAACTTGGCATTATATGATAGATTAAATTTGGTATCCTCAATCAAGACTCACTTTAATTCTTTTCCAGTCCCCAGGGGTTTTCCAAGTGACTGCTATTTTTATTATATCTCGCTTCTCTTAATCCTCAAAAATTAAGACTTCTTAATTGTCATTCCCCAATAAACATTTCCTACATACTTGAACAAATTTCAAATTCTAATGTGATTTATTGATGAATTCCCTAATCAATAATCTAGCAGACTCATATTCCTCGTTTCCAATGTTTGGGACACTTAACCTTAAAAAATTAGAACAGATAAATATTTTTAGCTATGATGCAACTTTATATAAAGAAAATTTCACATACATTGATAGCTCAATCTTTTTTCTTTGTATCTTATAAATGCTGAATTCAATACTTCTGCTTACAAAATACTTGAGTACATGAACTTCATTTTGTTGGCCCATTCTATACAGACGATCAACTGCTTACTGTTCAACTGCTGGATTCCAATTAGGCTCCTGTTTCAATATTTTAAACAAATTCTCTTTTCAACCTTTTCTATTTCAATATAAGACTCTTTGACTTACCATTATATATACATTTTGTGCACATCTAAAGTCTATTCCAACTCCTGAAGCCTTGATTGTACCAGGCAAAACTTGACATCTTTCATCATTTTTGAATTTGTCCACATTTTCATCCCTTTTTTTCATGCTCAACTTTCCTACAAGCTCTGTGTAGATAATTCCATGGTCATCTAAAGCCTTTTTTATACTGTTTCAATGGATAGAATATTGAAATGTTGTTTAAGCTAAAAATAAGTTATTGAGATAATTAATAGAATTCCTTACATTTCCAAAAAGTCCGCATATTCTGAAAATATAACAGCCTTGGGACAGATTATCCCCCATTCTCCCCTTAAGAAAATTTCTAAATGACTGATTAGATGTATAATCTTTTCTGAATTTTTCCATGTGAAAGGAAATGTTGGAGGTTGATCTGGGTTTTCGTAGACAGGGTGGTTACAAAATTGCCCTAAAATTGACAGTTCTCGGAGAAACTCAGCTGAGTCCCAAGGGAGGTTGGTGTTTCGAGAAGGCCCATAATACTCAGAAAAACGTTCTTGAAGCTTTCTAAGTTTTGAGTGCCAAGGTTCTGATAATTCTACAGATATTACTTGCTCAATTTTTTGAGGAAGTGATAAGATTGCTTTTTTTGTCCTCCGCAGGCATATGACATTCATGAGAGTATTTATCGATTTTATTGAGCTAGAGCTTCCTCTGTTTAAGCCATTCATAAGAAAATTAATCCACAACCAGTTTTATTGCCATCTTTCGATTCTGAGGAATGATATAAGGCTTTGAAGATCAGTTGTCCGGTTCTGAAGTGGTGTCCCTGTCAAGCATAGTCGATACTCAGCCTCCAAGGCCGATATATTCTGATTCTTGTGCAGCTGGGGATTCTTTATTAAACTTTTAAATTATGTTAAACATTTCATCAGCTTTTATAATATTATGTTCAAAATTATTAGTAATTCAAATGAATGCTTACTGAGACTCATCTAAACTATTCTGTACCAAATGAGTTTATGAGTCACTGGCGGAATAGGTTGAGGAGTTTTCTTTGAAGAAGATGGACTTGCTGTCTCATAGGTAGTCAAAACAACTAGTTGGTTCTGAAGCTCCTCAAAATTAATTTTCTTTGAATCCTTCCCATAAAGAACCTTGAAAGGTAGTGCATTATCTTCAAAGTGAATTCTTATTTCATTGACCCAGTTTGATAATGTTGCAAGTGGGTAAATGATGAGAGTTGCTGATGTCCTATCTTTCTCTTGTCCACCACCCAAGAGTTGGAATCTTCTGGCTTCACTTTGAGTTGCAGTAATTAGGCCAAGAGTTGAGAGGGTCTTTTCCAAGCCCATATCATCAGCTAGAATTGAAACAATTCCTGCAGAGGATAACTTTTCTTCAAGAAATTGTTCATAATAATTATTGAAACCCACTCTCAGCCAGCTGTTGTCTGCATGCCTCCACAGGTTTTCTAACTTTTTGGATAAGTTATTTTCATTGTCTATCATAAAATTGATAGCTTGAATCTGATGCGTTTTCAGAGTTGTTTTCATACCACGTATAGATAGATTTTCCATTTGATTATCCCTTGTCCCAGAAATTTTAGAAGTTGTGTGAATACAAGAATGAGGAATATTGAAGAAGACGGTTGGATTGTAGTGTGGAATCGGTGTCGAATCAATTTGAGCATTTAGAAATACTTCTTCAGCCTGAATAATAAAATCAGTCAAACAAAAAAGGAGGCCACAAATTCTATACTGCCTGTTTAATAGTAGAACCAAGTAAGAGAAAAAATAATAAGGTATTTGGGGATTTAAAGCCCTTTCCTCAGTTAAAATTTGAGATCCAGATCCAATTTCTCCGAGTAGTTGTCCAATTTAGCTGCTCTGTTCATTAGAAAGATCACCAATAGGTTTTGCTTCTCCTTCTTTGAATAATCTAAAAACATGAACTAAAGATCTTCCTTGTTGCATAATAACTGGAGTGGATACTTCATCAAATACCGATCTTTCTTTTGGAAAAATAGGTTTAAAATTTAAAGAGAATTGTCCAATGCATCTTAAATTTTCATTTTAATTAAATGAATTTTTTGGTGATGGTGGTAGTTTAAAGAAAGAGAGGGTGAGAGCAAAGTTTTGAAAGAGAATAAAGTAGAGAATATATATAATATTGGATGAATATTCAAAATTGAATTTTTCATGTATGTTAATAATTAATGTTGACTCACATTTTAATAATAACTAAATACAGATAAATAATTAAAAAAAGTGCATTATTTTAGAGCCTAAGTTTTGTGCCAATATATTAAAATTAGTTTCTTTAATAGTGTAAATTTTTTAAAAAATACATTACTATTTTTTCCCCTTATAAAAATATATATATATTTTTTCTCCTACATTAAATTTTTTGAACATTTTCTTATACTTTTTTATTCCAAGGAACAATGAGAAATTTCTATTGATAAGGGCTCAATATCAACTTTTGTCTAGAAAATTTAAAATTATGTGCAAATATTTTTACAGAGTTATATTTTTATTAATAAAGTTTTTAAAAAGGACTTAAATAGTATTCTTTTTTATATATTTGTGGAAATAAAATTGATAATTGAAATAATATTCCAGACCTAGTATACTATGTGTCATTTAAGATATTTCTACTTATATCAAACCTGACCTCCCAACATTAAATGGATCTATATATAAAATTGAATATTATGGTATGTTAAGTGTTGTGGCTCAACCATTGCTCAAATTTGTTCCAACTGATGCTCAACTTAAATCCAAAGCTCTGCTCAAGAAGGGATAAATCAAGGCTCAATTTAGGGCCAACTTTTTTTTCAAAATTTTTTCATATAATTTAAAAACAGTTTTCTAATTCTTTCAAAACATTTCCCCAACGATTTCCCAACCTCCTCCTGAAAGTTTCAAAAAGAGGGAACTGCTAGCAGTTCACCCCCTGATTTCCCGTGGTGATGGCTTATTGGAGGAGGATGTATCAGTTGAATTTTTGGATGGACAGATGGATTCTGTCTTGGATCTTTTTCTCATAGAGAAAGATTATTTTCAGGTGGTTCCCTCAAAATCTGAAGCTCTTTTCTTGGAGGAGTATTATTTTTTTGATGTTATGGATGTTATTCTGGAGTATTTTGCAAGTTCTAAGCAAGATTCCTGTAGGGAAGGTGAAAATTGTGATGTTTTGGATGTCACTGGTATGGAGGTTGATTTTAAAGATGTGGTGGAGGTTCTAGATGTTTCACAGGATGGAGAATTTATTGATTCTGGTAATGTGAACTATGGTAGACTCAAGGTATGGAGGAGGATTTAAGATTTGATTGGAGGTCTGATGTTGGGATATCAGAATTGGAAGTGGAGCTTGGGGGGTGCAGGCCCTAGGGGCAACATTATTGGCTTAAACCTTGGGATTTCAAGAATATGATTCTTCCAAAATGAGGATAAACTACTTAATTTGTTTTGGTTGTGCTTAATTTGGCCACTATTTATTTGGTCAGGATTTTTTTGTTTTGTCCAATTCTTATCAGTCTCTCTGGTTCAAGTCTCTATATAAAAAGGGAGGCCGGGCCGTTTCAGGCAACACCTCCGACGTTGGGCGGCCCGCTTGTAATATAAAATAAAAAAATAAAAAAAAATAAAAATCTTAGTATAATGAAGATGGAAGTAAAAAAAAATTCAAGTGAAGATGGGTATTTTATTTAAAAGAAAATGAAGACAAAAATGAAGATTATTGGTTTTATTTCACCTCCAGCAAGAGGTTAAACTGCAAAATTTTATTTCTAAATTAGATTTTTTTTGGCTTTCAAGAATTTTAATGGTTTTTTAATGGTTTTGGTTTTTTATGGGGGAATATTTGTGTTGGAAAATCCTTTTTGTTAGAAGGTACCCAAGGGTGGGGCTTCTAGATTTTATTTTGGCAAGTGTGGGGGTGACTGATGGGCTGGCTGCTCTATCAACAGTTACCCCAGATTGTCTGTTTCCAACCTTTCTCTTAATTTTGTTGAATTCTAGTATTGTTTTTTTTCTTTAACAGGTTTTTAGTCCACCATGACTTTGAACTGGAAATTCTTTTGCTCTTCAAGTGCTGGACCCCTCATGTTTATTGGTTTTGTTTAATTTTGTTGGATGTTGTGTTTTTGTTAGAAGGTACCCAAGAAGGGACTCTAGATTTTATATTGGCAAGTGTGGGGGTAACTGATGAGCTCGCTGCTCTGTAGAACAGTTACCCCAGAATATCTGTTTCAAGCCTTTGATTTTTTTTCTAGTTGAATTCTAGTGTTGTTATTTTGTGATTCAGGTTTTTAGTCCTCTATGATTTTAAACTGGATTGCCTTGGACGTCTTTTGGTGCTTTTGGATTGGTGGAGGATCACTCGTTGTCTCCCATCATTTTTGCTTATTGGAGGGAGCCCAACCAGTGATCTCTTCTGTTGACCTGGAGCTGGCTTTTCTATGTGGTTCTAGGGTGTTGGCTGTGAAAGTGGTGGATTCAAGATTATTTTTTTTTACAATTTTTTTTCTTTTAATTTTTTATGGAGGCTATGTTTGTTCAAAGGCTCAAGATAGGGCTCTGGCAATGTTTTTGGTAGAAGATGAGGAGTAAAATAAAAATAAAAAAATTAAATATTTTCTAGGGTGTGACCACTTCAAGGTGCACTTGAATGTGGGTTAGGTATCAGGGGATCAGCTCATCAATTGGCTGGGAAATACCATTTTATTTTGTTTTATTTTTTAAAGGAGGTTAAATGTTTTGGCTTTGATGGTTCTTTTTTTTAGGGATTTATGGGCTATATCTTCAAGATTTTTTGTAGAAGGTCCTTCAAGACTTCAAGCTGATTTTTTTAATTATGGGATATATCTTCAAGATTTTTTTTCTGGAAAGTCCTTCATGACTTTAAACTGATCTTTTAATTACGGGCTCAAGATTTTTTGAAGTCCAACAAGACTTTAAATTGAAAATTCTGTTAGTCCTCCAAGACTTAAAACTGGCTGGTTTTTAAAGATTTATTTAAGAATTTAACTTTACTACTGTGGATCTAGTAGTCCTCCAAGACTTTAAACTGGCTGGTTTCAAGATTTTTTCAAGAAGTAGTCCATCAAGACTTTAAAATGAACACTGTGTTAGTCCCCCAAGACTTTAAACTGAGGATTGTTGATGATGTAGTCCCCCAAGACTATAAACTGAGGAATTGGAGGCAGTGTGAGGTGGAAGTTCAAAAGGCAGAAGGATCCAAGGGTCAACTTCTGAATTTTGTAAAGGCAAGTTTGGGGGTGACTGATGGGCTGGCAGCTCTATATACAGTTACCCCAGAAAGATAGTTACTTCTATAAATCTTTTTCTGGTTGATCTCTGGTTCTGGGTTCTTTGATTCAGGTTTTTGCAGTCCCCCAAGACTATAAACTGAGGATTTTTGGAGTCCCCCAAGACAATAAACTGAGGGCTGTTAGTCCCCCAAGACTTTAAACTGGGGAAGATATTTTTTTTCACAGAGATAGATTGAATTTAAAGGCATGGTGCAAGAGAAGTTTTAAAGAAAAAGCTTGGATTGCTAGTTCAGAAGTACACTTAGGATGGAATAGGATCTGGTGGAAGAGAGAAATGGGCTGTTTGTAAAGATTCTGGAGAGTTGTTCAAACATGGCTGTTGGCAAAGGAAGAATGGGGACATTCTTGATTGAAGGGAGGATGTGGTGATCCAAACCTGGGTAGGCCTTTGAAGTGCATATTTGGGGGTATTTGGTATGTAGGGTGTTATTGGGGTTATGGTGTTATTAGTGGATGTTTTCATATTCAGGAGATAGTTATTAGTGTTTATGGAGGCTTAAGCTAGGTTCACTTATTATGTCTCAGCTTAATGACTTTCTTTTCTCTTCATTTTGGTATCCCTTATGGGTGGTTACCTTGTTTATAGGGTAGTTATGGTGTTGTTATTGGTATTTATCGGATGTTTATTGCTTAGTGGTGCTTATGTAGGCTTAAGCTAGGGTCACTGATTATGTCTCAGCTTATTGTCCTTTATTTTCTTTTCATTTTGGGTTTTTATTGGTTGTATGGGTGTTTTACTGCCTAGAAGTGGCCCGTCCGCCTCTGTTTTAGAAGGTTGGGGAGCGCTTCTGAAGGGTTTTTATTCAATTTGGCTGGATTTTGGGTGGGGAATTGGTCAGGGTTGTCTGTGCACTGGCGGTATGATGCGTGTGTGGGAATATTTTTAAGGAATCATCTTATCTCTTTACTCATTGCCTCTCTGTTCCTCACTTTCTTATTGGCTTGTGTTTTGTTGGAATATTTTACTGTTCATTTCAACTCTTTCTGGTAGTCTTTCTGGGACTATTATCTTCACTTTCAAAGGGGTCAAGTGTGTTTAATGAAAGGGTCTAGCAAACAGATCTCCAATTTGCTGCAACAGGTAAATCTCACTTGTTTTTTTTAAAGGGACAGGGGTTATTCTTTCTGGATTTACTCCAACTCCCTTGCTCAAGGCCTATAGCTAGTACTATAGGATTTTCTACACCATAAAAAACAAAAAACAAAATTAAACAGCTATCTTTTGTAACTGAAAAATGAGGAAATGACCCTTTAAAACTTAGAATATGAAAAATATTAAGAAGACATGAAATATAGAGAAAAACTGGGGCTATCCAATGATAGTACCCACATACACCCAGTCCCAATATTCACGGAATAAAACCAGATAAACACCCAATTCTTAAACAGATGCCAATTAAGACATGCAGAAACAGTGCCAAACAACACAACAAAGGCCCCTGCAAACGTTGGAAGACAACATCCTCCCTCCAATTTAGAATTTCCACATTCTTTCTTCATCAAACCACCATGTTCAACCTTCTTCACAAATCTGCCTCTGAAGTGGGTCCTTGCCAATACTGCATTGACAATAATCTAATCTGCACCATTAAACCTGCCGTCCATCCATACAGAACGTCCTGTGATGCTTTCCAATCCAGAAAAAAGACCTTCTATAGACCTGGTCCATTATCTTCTGCAAGATCTTCACCTCCACCTCAACCTGGTCCATCTTCTACCAGCATTAAAAGATCTAAGCGATCCATCTTGATTCCCAGATTAATCAAAAAGCTAAACCCTTCCCAGAAGAGTGCCAAAAACACTAAAACAACAAGTTCCACCATCCCTGGTCCATGTGATGGTTAAAACTTCCATTTCTTCTTTCCACTTTATAGAACTGATGACTTCTCAGTTCCTCCATCTTCTGACAGTGATGATAACAATGTAGGATCCATTGAAACACCAACACCAAACCACTTGCCCGCAATTAAGTCCAAGTTCCAACAACACACATCTCAACAGAAACACCTTCTGCTAAACTACTTCAAATCCACTCCTGCTAGAGATCCACAGGACATTGAGAACAGAAGACACCTCATTCACCAGTTCAAGGCTAATTCTGAACACTTCATTTCATCTCTTGATTCCCTCTGTAATTCCACTAGTACTTGAGCTTGATTCAGAAAAGAAAAACTGAACACACCCTCTATAGGATGTAACCACAAACAACCCTCAGTTTTAAGTCTTGGGGGACCATCCTCATTTTATGGTCTTGGGAGACTCAAAAACCCTCAGTTTAAAGTCTTGGGGGACTCAAAAACCTAAATCATAATCCCAGAACCAGAGGTTAACCACATTAAGACACAGAGAAAAAACTAACATTCTGAGGCAACTGTGAATAGAGGTGCCAGCCTATCAATTACCCCCAAACTTGCCTTTGCTAAATTCAGAGGCTACCCCTGTGGATACCCTCCACCAATCTTTCAAATAACTTCCAACAGCAAAACCCATTCCTCAGTTTATAGTCTTGGGGGACTACACCATCAAACAATCCTCAGTTTAAAGTCTTGGGGGACTAACACAGTGTTCAGTTTAAAGTCTTGATGGACTATTCTTGAAACAATAGATTTTTCAGTTTAGAGTCTTGATGGACTAACAGTATTTTGCATAAAATAGACCCAGCCAATTTCATACAGAATACACCTACAGCTAACCTGCTGAACTTCCACCTTCACTTAATCATCTACCCATCACTAACAAAAATCTCCTTCTTATCTCCTTCCATTATCTTTTCTCACTACAGGTCATGGCTGGATTCACTGTTGTTGACCCCTCCAATATTCCTTCTTCACTGCTCCCAAGAACTATTCCTGAAAGAAGTGCATCCACATGTGCAGACCTTGCACATTAACTCTTCCAACTCCTGAAGCCAAATTCTACAACAGGACCTGTGATTCTTGCTACTCCAAAAAGAAAAAGTGTGACATTGATGCCAACTACCCTATTCCTCCTCCTTCACCTTCTCATAAATACCTCTCCAGATCCCCTACCAGATCCCCAGAGCTTGGTCCAGCCTCTTCATCTATATCCTCAGCACCATCCAGAAGATCCTGGTACTCAGTTTCCAGAATTTTCCCAAAAACGCCTGCTTTAACTTCCCATGAAACAGCTTTTATCTCTTCTAAATTAGCTCCAAAAGCTTCAAAATCAGCTCCTAGGCTGCTAGACTGCATCTAGGTGGCACTTCTGACGTTGGGCTGCCCTCCTGCCTCACTAGACAGTGAAAATTAGGCTCAAAACCTCCAAAAACAACCAGAAAACAGCCAAATTCCTCCAATCAACAAAAACAACTCCAGGCAGCCACCTCCCACTTCTCCCAGAGAAATTCAGCCAACCTTTCCAAGGTCCAAAAACTCCAAAATTTCCCAAACTTCTAGGAGAACTTCCAGAGGACCCCAGGAGGAAACCAGAGCACCCAACACTTCACCAAAGCAACAAATTTTTCCCTAGTTAAGGTAATGAAACTACACCTCTCTTCTGTCAGCCAAATATTCTTCTGAAAGTTTCATTCCTTCAAAAGCTCCATCCAGAAAATATAAATCTGCTTCCAGATTACCCTCTCCTGGCCCATCTTATAACAACCCTGGTACTCCATCACCAGCACCCCATCCAACTGAATCAGGCAGAAATATTAACTACAGCAACAACAGGACTGCTACCCCAGCTAGGCCCCAGGAACATCAGCCTCCTAGCTCACCTTCTCAAAACCTTTCAGCGGAAGACCAAGAGAATCCATATCTTTCCCTGATTGATCCACCTACTATCGCCATTTCAAAATCTTCAGAAGTCCAAATTCTGGCCGCTTACAAATTTGATGAGCTTCCAATCAGTAAGTATAACATTAATTCATCCAATTTCTTTAACAAAAAATAATTACTAATCCAATTCTTCTTGTCTAGTTGGCACCCCTCCTCCTGAATCTACTATTGGAGTTAGCCAACCTCTAGAAACTTCTTTGACCCTGGATTTTGGAGAAATGAAACAACACCTAAACTCCATGTGTTCAAACATGCTGCAAGCCTTTGCCCTCCATGGACCTTTAAATGACTTTGAGAAAACCTTGAGGAAACAACTATTGGACAAACACTAAAAGATTTCTAGTATCATTAAGCACACCTTCCAACAATCCATTCCTGCCTATTCTTCTACCTCTTCTGAAATTCCATCCAAACCCATTCCTGCCCATTATAATCCATATAATCTCTCCAGCAGAACGCACTTCAAAGAACACAGTGCTTCCCACAACCCCAACAAAAAACAAAAGCGACATCATAATCCGGACCAGCCCCAGAAACTTCATCATCCAGACAATGAGATCCTGCAAAAAGATAAAAACATAATGATCAATAAATAATAAAAAACAATTAATAACTATAAATTCTAATTTTTTTTTTACAGTCTACTAACATAATAAAATTAAAAATTGATAAATAAAATAAAAAAAATGAAATAAAATAAAAGATAAAAAATAATACAAATGGTATTCCCCAGCCAATTGATGAGCTGATCCCCTGATACCTTACCCACATCCAAGTGCACCTTGATGTGGATACACCGTAAATAATTTGAATGATTTGAAATAAGAAACATAAATCAAGGGTAATAATGAGAATAAAAAAAATGACATTAATGAAAACAAAATAAAATGATAAAATAGCATTGCCCGGCCAATAGATGAGCCTTTCCCCACCAATTCTTACCCACATCCAGGTGAACCTGATGTGGTAACACCCTATATTTTTGATTTCATAATTTTGACAACCCCCATAAAAAATTAAAAGAAAAAATAAGAAAAAAGAAAATAATCTGAAACTACTATCTAGCAAAATTATAACCAAAAATTAAAGAAATTCCAGCTCCGTGGATGGTCCAGATGAATAGTAGGCCCAGAATGAGAAAATCCAGTCCATAGAAATGATCACTGGGTGGGATCCCTCCAATAAGTAAAAATGATGGGAGACCAACAGTGATCCACTACCAACCCAAAAAAACCAAAGATGAAGAGGACAATCCCAAGCCAGTTTAAATTCATAGTGGACTTAAAACCTGAATAATAAAGAACAGAAACAGAATTCAACTAGGAAAAACAAAGACTTGAGACAGACATTTTGGTGTAACTGTTCTCCAGAGCATCCAGCTCATCAGTTACCCCCACACTTTCCAAAATAAAATCTAGAAGCCCCCCTGGGTACCTTCTATCAAAAAAACAACATCCAACACAATAAACCAAAACCAAGAAGAGTGAAGAGTCCAGTACTTGAAAACTAAAGGAAATTCCAGTTTAAAGATATAGAGGACTAAAACCTGTGAAATGAAACCAATACTAGGGTTCAACCAAATTAAGAGAAAGGGTTGGAAACAGAAAATCTGGGGTAACTGTTCTACAGAGCAGCCAGCCCATCAGTTACCCCTACCATTTCCAAGATAAAATCTAGAAGCCCACCCATAGGTACCATCTAAAAAAGGTTTCCAATACAAAAGTTGCTCTGAAACACTAAAAATTCCAAATCTTAAAGAACTTTTCATAGTTTATCCTTATTGCAGAGTCAAACTTTTTCATGTCTAGTGCCTCTAAGATAAAACCTTTTCACCTGATCTGCAGCAACTCTCTTCTTTAAGACTGCACAACCCAACTCTTCCAAAAAATAAAAACCTCCAGACATATGATATCTGACTCTGTAAGGTCCATTCTATCTGTCAGCAAACATTTTTCCCCACTGACTCTCCAAACTTTTATTATAAACCAAAACCAAAAAACCAGGTTTCAAAGGATTCCTGAGTCTATGAGCCAACTTCTTGTCCCAGTATCTGACTGATTGATTCCTAATCTTCATCATTCTAGAGTATGCCTTCTCTTGACATTCCTCTCTACATTCCAACTGTTGCATCCTGGCCCATAGCGATTCTTCTGTTTAGGGCACATCATCCCAATAAATTCCAAGATAAGAGATAGCTTCCAAGTCCACTGGTAGAACATATTTCTGACCAAGCATTAACTCATAAGGAGAATAGCCAGTTGTCCTCTTCACAGTGACCCTATTAGAAAATAAGACTAAGGGTATATAATGCCTCCACTTTTGAGCACTATCTCCACACATCTTCACCAAAGCATTCTTGATAACTTGATGGCCTCTTTCAACCATGCCTTCAGCTTCAGGATAATACGGTGTAGCCACCCTAACTTTAGAACCAACACTAGCCACAGCTTCTTTAAAGTTGGCACCAAACTCTGGCCCGCCATCAACAGTCACCAACTTCATCAACCCATACCTAAAAATCCACTCCTTCTACAAAAATTCTGCCACATTCTTGGCAGTCAAATTAACCAGAGGAACTGCCTCAACCCAACCAGGCAAATCATCCCTGGCAACAATTAAATATTTATACCTGCCCTCTTTAATATGGACAGCATCCAGACTGACTCTTCCAAAAACAGTTGTTTCACCAGTAGCACGGCTGACCTCTTTAGGTTTCAAGTGACTTCTTCTTTGACATTCTTCACAAGATTGAACCCAACCCTGCACAGCCAAATTCATACCTGGCCACCAAAATCTGTCAGCTACTCTTCTATAATTCTCTCCAAAGCCTCTATGACCAAGGTCTTCATTCAAAGACTTCAACAAAATTTCTTGATTCTCCTTCTGAGTCACCACAGCTTGAGGGTTAGGATATCTCCTCCTCATCAAACTTCTTCCTGACACATAAAATCCAGGACTCTTCTTCTTGATTTCCACCCATGTATCATCATTACAACTATCTGGCCTCTCCAAGGTCAACGGATATTCCACCATAATAAAAAAATACCCAGACTGACCCCAAGTCTCATCTTCAAAATTCAACAAAACAATATCCAAGGTTACAACACTATCATTAAAATCTCCAGTGTACACATGAGCAACACAACGGGCCCATCCAGGACACCAATCCCTAAACTTTGGCACCTTCTTTTTCTTCCACTGAATCTTAAGAGAATCCAGTTCACCAACAAAAACACCTTTTTCCAAATTTAAGCTGTTCCAAACAACAACTTCATCTTCATTAATCAAAACATCCTGATCACCAGAATCAATATCAGATTCAGCCAGTTTAGCCTCTTGGGGGAGGTCAGAAAAAACTTCATCACCCTTTGTGCTGGCCCTAACTACTGGAACATCTTCATTAAACTCTTCAGCCTCAGAATCTTCATCTCTTGGTGGCCTCCTTGATAATCCATCAGGAATTGTAAAATTTTTGCCTGGTTTGTGTACCAGGTCAAAAGAAAAATGTTTAATAAATGAAACCCACCTAGTCATTGTTGAATTTGGAAGACTAGGTGTATTGATCATCTGAACCAAAGATTTTTCATCCACCTGCATGCAGCTCAAAATTCTGCCCACACAAAACCGTCTGTAGCTTCTTTAAAATTTTTGCTACACAACACAATTCCCACTTAGTTTGAGAATACCTAGATTCCATCTCATTAAATACCACAGACTCATATCTTACTGAACTGACTGTCCCAGTTTTATCTTCCTGAGACAAAACAGTACCAGCTGCAATATAGCTTGAGTCCACTGCCAGATAAATTTTTTCAGCACCAACACCATAATCCAACTTGTGAAGAACAATATCTTCCCCAAAAACCTTTTATAACTTCTGAAAAGCCTCTTCACACTCTTCAGTCCATTCCCAATCTGCATCTTTCCTGGTCAACCTCCTTAAAATTGAAGCCAACAAAGAAAAATCCTTAATAAAAATCCTGACATATACACACACACCCAAAAATCCCCTGACTTCAGTAGTATTTTTAGGCCTTGGCCATGACTGAATTTTATTAATCTTTTTCTTTTCCATAATCCTTCCCTCTTTACATAGCACATGACCCAGAATTTCCAAAGAAGGAACACAACAACAGAATTTTGACCCTGAAATGGTCAAACCAGCCTCTTCAATCCTAAAAAACACTCTTTCTAGAGTTATTGTATGTTTACAAACAAACCTCCTTATGCCAGGGTTCTCTGTTAACAACTAATTACCATAATCAGTGGATTGTCCTTTAATTCAACCATCATCAAATAAAATACCAGCATGAGTAGGAACCTCATCCTGCAAAATCCAAGCCATCTGTGCTTGATATACTGCAACTGAATTATTTGCTCCTTGAGGCAACCTAGTGAGCTGAAATCATCACAAAGGAGTCTCAAAAGTTGTGAGAGGCCTTGAATCTGTATGAAGTTCCCTCTAGTTATAACCACCCATAATATCACCAGAACCATAACACACCCTTCCAGAAAAAGCTTCAACAAAATCCTCTGCAGTTGGTGGCATACCAGTGTCCTTGATAGTGACTTTATTTAAGGCTCTAAGATCATGAACCACCCTCAACTTTCCATTCTGCTTCTTTACACAGAAAACTGGACTTGAGTAACTGGATGTCGATTGTTTGTATAACCCAGTCCTGACTCTTTCCCTAACAATCTCCACAGAATCCTCTCTGAAAGCAGCTGGAATTGGAATAGGTTTGATTTCCAAGGTTCATGACAAACCACAGGAATCAAGTAAGGTTCCCCATAAAAGTGCTTCAACACACCCCTTTCCTCCACAACAAAAGTAACAGCTTTTTCCTTTAGCACAATAATGTGCAACAACAACTTCATTTCTTCTTCAGACAACCACCCATCAGGACCAAAATTAATAACTTTCAACCTTTCCACAGTCACCCTAGCCTTCCCTACAAATTCTGGAGGATTCTTTACCAAAGGAGTACAGTACGGATCTCTTGACAAAGGAGGTCTCTTCAAGGGCGGATTCAAACCCACAGGCATAGGCTCATTGAAAGGCCTAATCTTCTGCACTATCTTCTTATACTTTGCCGCTCCACCTTCAACTTGTGGAAACTTCAGGAAATCTTCACCACCAGACCTGGAACAAAAACCAAGGGTTTTCCCATTTCTCACATGTGTTGCCAAGGTAATGTTTTTGAAAGGTGTAGAAGAGACCCTAGAAGTGCACAATTGGGAGGAGTTACTTTTAAACCCCAATCTCACCACTCTAAAACCTTTACGCAATACGAAATAGTCATCTTCACTTCTGACTTCCAAATCTTCAAATCTTGATTCATCTTCAGAATCAACTCTTTTAAAATTGTTCAGTTTATCCTGATGCTGGAGGTCAAAAATTGATCTTGGCCATCTTCTTTCTTCATAATTTTCTGCAGTTTAACCTCATGCTGGAGGCCCAAAAATTGATCTTGACAATCTTCACAAAAATATTTTGAATCTTTTTTCTTCATTATATTTTGATTTTTTTCTTGATTTTCTTGAATTATCTTGAAATTTTTATCTTTTTTTCTTGAGTTTTCTTCTGACCTACAAAAATAACCAGGGGTTTCCCCAATGCTCACAGGTGTGGCCCAGGTAATGTTTTTGAAAGGTGTAGAAGAAACCATAGCGGTGCACAATTTGGAGGACTTACTTTTAGACCCCAATCTCACCACACCAAAACTTTTCCGCATATCTTTCAATAAAGATATATAACCAATCTTCTCCCTTGAGCTTGAATTGAAAATAATTAAGAATCTTGAGAGAGAACAGATACTTAATAAAAAATTTGATGATAATTGAAGAGAAGAGCAACATTAAAAAGAGAAAGTTGAAAATCCACTTGGTATATCTCCAAGGGATCTGACCTACTACAACCTGGGATTTACTCACCTTGGGGAGAGGTTTTAGCGCTAGGGTGATCAGCCCTCATTACTCTAAAAAAGACAGACTCTCAATAGAGCCTGAGCCACACTCCAGAAAACCAGAGGCGGCACCAACTTCTTTCCTTCTCCTGGAACAATCCATGCACTGGCACATTGAAGATAAACCAGGCCTGGTCTCCTAACCCTCCTCTCCAGGGGATGATAACCTCATGTGAAGTCTCCTTTCATCTTCAACAGTCAACTCCAAAATGATTCCCAAATCAAATTGATAACTGATTCTTGCCTTAAAATCCATCAAGAATGGCCCACCTAAAACATCTTTAACTGTTCCCTTAGCAATATAAAAATGAACCTTCCCTGAGGCTTCACCAACATCCAACTTCACAAACTCAGAAGCTCCAACCAATTCTGTGACATGGCCACCAATACCTCTCAAATTCCCACCAATACCATTTTTGATGGGGAGGCCCAAATGAGTAACCTAAAAAAAGGAAATCAAGTTTATCTGAGAACCTGAATCCACTAATGCCCTTGCCTCCCTGCCATTCAGAGTGACATTGACATAACCCAGAGGAGCAGAAAAATGAGTTTCCAACCCCTCACCTAACTTTTCAGCATAATCAAAAATGTATTCCACCTCCCCAGAAGAAACTCTTCTCCTGGTAAACAACTTTTTCAGTCTATCAGCCAACCCTGGACTGATAGAATACAATTCCCCATAAGAAAGGGAAACCTGACCCTGATTCATCCTTTCAATAACATAGTCCATAACATTAGATTGAGCAGAAACCAATGGCCTCTCAAAGTGAGCCCTTGGCTTCACTACCTTGGTTATAGATGCTTCTTGAGGACCAGTACCACCAAAAAATTTACCCTCAACAGTAATAAAACCAGATCACTCACCAGAACCTCTAACTCCAGCAGGCTTTGGCAATGAAGCCAAAGGGACATCCTCCTCAGAGTCAGAATCAACCTCCATATGAATTGACTCACCGTTGATGCCCAATGCACCAAAACTAGGGGGGCCCATGTCAGCCATACCCTTCTGCATCTTGTACAGCTCCTCTTTGCTGTACTTCTTCCTAGCTGCACTCAGCTTAGAATCCACGTTTGAAACCTTTGGCTTTGGTTGGGCCTGAGAACTGCTCTTAGGCCTTCCCACCTTTCCTGCTTCCACATCAAAAACACCAGCCAAGTATTAACCACTTGACTGTCCACAGCAAGAATACAACTCACAACTACCAAAGGAAGTAGAAAAAAAGACCTTATTTCCTTCCTTCCCCTTTTCCTTGACATCCTCATCCTCCTTACCAGAAGACTTCTCCTGATCAGGAATCTCCTCAAACCTTGGCCTCCTTTGATTGAAACCACCACTTCTCCTGACTAAATCAACAGGATGCTTTCCTCACTGGGCTTCAAAAATGAACCAACAGGGAACTTGAAAACCCTGCCATCAAATTTCACCTTTCCTTCAGACACATCCCTGTTCAATGCACAACAGTCATCTGACCTGTGCCCCCTATTCCACAATAGGAGAAGACCCAAGGATCACTCTTACCAGCCCTCCCATCAAAATCTCCAGGCTGAGAAGGTGCCTTATTGACCTTCTAAGCCTTCTGAACAAAAATATGCAGCTACTTTGTGAGATCAGCCAACTGTTTCACCACTGTTTCCCTCTCGTGTTTGGGAACCTGCACCATATTCTTTTCCTCCTTATTCACCCTAACTTTCTCTTCAGCCAAAGCCTCACTGACTTTGCTAACATATTTGGCACACCCCTCTTGATAGGTGTCCACAGCCAATAACTTCAAATGAACCTCAACAGCCTCCTTCACCTTATCCAAGGCAGGCAACTTCTGGTCCATATTAGAAAGAGTCTTTATCAAGTCCTTCCTTGACAGCTCCTTCAACACATCATCCTGACATCTCTAGCCAGGGCAGACCAAAAATCATCCTTGGAAGCATTTTCTGTGCCAGCTCCTCCACTTCCACCAAGTATTCCCCCACAGGATCAAACTGTAGCAGAAACTTTCTGTAACTATGCAAGTTACCAACACCACCATAAGATTGCCATTCACTGACAACCTTGTTCAAATCCACCATAGTGAACTTAACACCCCATCTATCTACCATCTCCCTACACAATAACTTCCAATCCCTCTTCTTGTAGCCAGACATGGCCACAATCTCCTTCTCCACTGCCCTATCACCAATGAAGAAGATAATATGCTTCACCATGTCCAGGTAAGAAGCACCATCCACTCCAGAAGAAGTTTCATACTTCTCTAGAAACCACTTGACATCCTTCCCATTTAACTTGGTACCATCACAAGTTTTAATCCTAACACACTTTTTGACCATCACAGAAGGAGGACCATCTCCCCCACTAACAGTCACCACAGGAATAGAGGAACCAGAAGCCATTCCTCCAGACGAAAACACTAAAAAAGAGCCAACCAAAAAAAAAGAGATTCCAAAGAACTAGAAAGTTCTACCCCAAGTTGGGCGCCATAAATGTAGACAATCCTATAGTACTAGTTATAGGTCTTGACCAGAGTAGTTGGAGAAAAACCAGAGAGAAAATCCCCTGTCCCTTTAGAAAAATAGAGTGATATTTACTTGCTAAAGTAAGTTTGTTCCTGTTTTCTAAAGCCCCTTTTTCAACACACTTGACTGCTTGATGAGCCAATAAAGTAGTCCCCAGACAGACTACCAGACCAGAGAACTGAAATGTAGACCAATGTCCACACCAGAGAAAGAATAGATACTTGATGTAGGCTGCAAATCCACAGTAGAGACAGCAATAATACTTCATATAGATTTCCAGACTATACCAGAGAACCTGTTGACAAAGTTGAGTTAAATGAAGAACTAACCTTTCAACAAACACAGCCAATTGTGGCCAAAAAACAGGGAAAACTGAGTGAGGAACAAGAATATCACCTCCAGATGGTTGTATGATAATTAAAGTTGCCGCAAACTGCCTTATTCACTATGTACACACAGACCACTATCTAAGAGCCCATGCACACCAATGAATTTGGCACCTGTACCAGCCAAATTAAATAAAAACCCTCCAGAAGCGCTCCCCGAACTTCTAAAAAAGAGGCGGGTGGGCCACCTGACGTCGGAGGTGCCGCCTGAAGCGGCCTGGCCTCCCTGAAGCTAGAAAACTAATAAAAACACCTAATCTACTTAGAAAGATTCACTACAACTACTAAAACCCTTAAAACACAAAATTATGCTATAACAACATTGGGACATGAAATATAGAGCTAAATTAGCCCTATCTAATGGTACTAAGCACTTAACCCTAAGACTTAAGGTTATCCTGTAAAACACCAAAAATAAAATTAAACAGCTATCTTTTGTAACTGAAAAATGAGGAAATGACCCCTTTAAACTTAGAATATGAAAAATATTAAAAGACATGAAATATAGAAAAAACTGGGGCTATCAAATGATAGTACCCATATATCTGCCATCCCAATATTCACGGAATAAAACCAGAAAAACACCCAATTCTTCAACAGATGCCAATTAAGACATGCACAAACAGCACCAAACAACACAACAAAGGCCCCTGCCAATGTTGGGAGACCAAATTTTTAATGATACATCTGAGTCCATATTTAATATTGTATTTTCATAGATGGAAAAATTATCTTCCAACATAAAGACATCATTTTCATCACTATATGAGATATTACTGTCATAATCATTGAATCATTACTTTTTTCTGTTTCATTTTCAGATTCTTGTTATTTTCAACAATATTTATATTTTTCTCACATTTCTGACCTTTAACTCAAGGCGTATTACACTTATAAAAATTATTATCTTGTACCTTTTAGGTACTACAGGTGCAGTAGGTTTTTCTGCTTTTCCTGAGGTGATTCTGAGTTCTGATTTTTCACAGGTTCATTATTTTGTTTATAAGTGGAATATTTTGCCTCATACTGATGGTTTAATAGTATTTCATTACACATATTAATAAATTAAGAGTATTCATTAACCATTATTGTTCTAGCTACAACATTGTCTCTGACAGATATAGGTAATTTATATATTATTTTATCTTTTAATGAGTAAAACTCCATATTTGGCTCAGTGGATTTAAATATTTTATTTAAATTCATTAGAAATACTATAGGTTTGTCACCATTCAATGGATTATAGCTTTTTTTCTTATATAATTTTAGCTGTATTAGTCTGAATTTAGAACCTCCAAGTATTTTCAATTAGTTGTTTCCATTCAGTCCAAGAGTAATCTTTACTCACACTACACAGCTTCAAACTATAATAAAGCAACATCATTAAATAATGAAATTAGTATTGATGTTATTTCTTCATCTGGTAACTTATATAAGAATTGTAAATTTTCAATTCTTTGAATAAAATTTTTGCAATCAGATGTATTTCCTCGTTTACTGATTGTGACTTACATTTGATCTTTCATATTTGACACTTCCACCAGATGTTTTCATTTTTGGTGGTATTGGGAATGATTGAGATTCATTTTTGCAAATTAATGGATTATTATTATACTGTGTATACTTATGATTAACCTGATACATTAGTAGATTGGTATTTTCAGTTTCAAACTTAGTTAATCTTTGTAAAAAAATCAGAGACACTTTGATTTGTTTGTGCAAAAGATAAATTTGTTCTTGATTCATATTTCAATAAATGTGCTTCATACAATTTTTCTAAGTCACAGATTTTGTTTGAAAGGTTTTTATTTATTACTTAAGGAATTATATTTAAGAGTTGAGCCAAGTGTTTTTTCTTTAATTCTTTATTTCTTGTAGTCAGTTGAGAAATATTCAATGTTAAGGAGGAAATTGTGTCAATTGTGAGCTTAATTGCCTGTTCCTCACACTTAGTCATTCTATTCCATAATTCTGAAACAATTCTATGGACAGTTTTATTATTGTTAGAATACTCAACATCTTCCTTATCACATTCTTCACTATTTTTTGAAGCTCTCAAATCACTAATAAGTGGTGGAAACTAAGGATTAACTCTTTTTTTATCATAAATAGTACTATTTTTATTTACAAAAGATAAATCAGGTGTATCTACATCAAAACCCAATTTTCTCTAGTCCTCCTCAATTTTCTGGACAGATATCACATCAATTATGTTACCTGCATTGTAAACATCAGTATGGTTTTAAATCATAGAAGGCAATCTACTTACTAAGGGATATCAGCAAGCACTGATTTTTGGCACTTTTTCCATGGCTCGTAAGGTTGAGTTGAAGTGGTCTGATTAGGAAGTGGATCCTTTTTTCAGTTGTGACTGGCCAACTGTTGGTGAGACTAATCCCATTTCCATTTCTCCACCACAATCTTGTGCTTAGACTGACCTTATCATTCTTGGATAGGGGGTGGCTGGTTTAAATGTACTCCCTTCAGCTCTGCCATAGTTTGGTTTAAATGCTGGAATCCTGTCCTGCAGTTGGTTTCCACATTTTCCATGTCCTTTATGATAGAATATTTTGACTCCTCAAGCTCCAGAACTTGTTTTGTCAAGTGAGACAGTTGATCCTGAAGAGGATCTGATGTCTTCTTTATAGTTATCTTTTTCAGGAGGGCTTCCTTTTGTTCTATGCTCATTTTTTCTGGCTGTATTTAAGACTTACCTTCCACAGTGATGTCCTGGTACATTTTTTTTAGCTTTACATCTGGTATTAAAATCAGGTTTCTCACTTACATTGTCCAGTTAAGCACTCATAATGTCTGTAATAACTATTTTATTAAGACTAAAAATGGAAAAACCTGTATGTTAATCAGTAGAAAAAATATTAGCAATATAAATATTAATAAAAGGGCTGGAGCTTACCCTGAATTTATATTTTTATTTATTTAAATAAAATATAATAAAAATTAGAAAAAAATCTGTTAAAAACTAAAAAATAAATTTAACTAGACATTTCTAGGGGTGAATAATTAGATAACCAAGCTTTAACAGAATACAAATTTAAATGAGTGTTACATTCACTATGCAATATCAGGGATGTACTTGCTAGCAAGTCCCCAAACTGAAATGAGACAGAACTCATATGGAACTCAGACTGAACTCAGACTGAACTCTACTTGAACACCCACCTAAAACTGTTCTACTGAGTGGTGTTCATCTCTTATTTTATGGTTCCTTTGTTAATAGCTCAATGTGTTTTCAATCTGTGGTGAATTTGAGTCCAAGGTTAAGGACTTTCTAACAAGTCCGCCCCCCATATTGCGCAGTAATTGGTGACCAAATACCAAGTGAAATTCAGTTTATATTGGGTAACGTTACTACTGTAAATACCTAATTTTTATTTTAAGAAAATAGTAAGATTATTATAATGGTTCTTTTATGCAATTACTGAGTTATGATGACCCAGAAATCTGCTTCAGACCTAGATATTTTGTTTATGTGAGCTATACTAGAGTAAAAATCATGTCCTAAGGCTTATACCAAAAAAAAGTAATAATTAAGAAAGACCCCCAATTGTCAGTGTATGCTATTATATAAGTAAAATTTAATAGTAATTATTAATGGTCCAAATACTTATTGATAAATTATTTAGTGATTAAATCTCAGGGGAGACTAGTAAAACAGTTAGGCTCAATATTAACTCACAATATTTAGATTGGTGCTTGCTAATGGCAGAAAATAGGTTAAAAAAATACAGTTGTAGCTAATATAAAGATAATATATATTTATAAATTCTTTATGATTTATTTCTATATGATAATAATTGTTTTATAATGTTTATTCAAATTTAGTACTTAAATGATGTCCAATAACCTGTCAAATCCTCCCTTACTTATTCCAAAATGCGCTGGAGTGCACAGATTTTCAATTCAGATGAAGTCACTACTGTCCCCGGAAATTACAGTACTATAAGGGCCCAGCACCTCACCATGGCTTCCACTTCAAGCAGTTTCAACACCTAGACCTCCATTAAGGAACCTCCATCACAATTAATGATATCATAAACCCATAACATAAATAGAGAAAACAGATAAAAGTAAATACCATAAAGAAACTGGTAAAATAACTCATGCAAAAAGTGTAGAATGAAACCCAAAGTATATAAAGGAACCAAATCAAATTTCCAAGCCCCAAAAACATCCCTAAGTATCCATATTAACCTAGTAATCATATCCCAACCCATAAACCCATGAAAATCCATCAAAGGAAGCAGATTAAGCTTCCCAAACTGGATATATGTGCCAGAAAAAGATGTATATGCTTGTGTAGACTTTTTGAGTCAATTGAATATGTCCATATTCTAGGGGTGAATAATTATATAACCAAGCTTTAACAGAATACAAATTTAAATGGGTTTTGCATTCACTATGCAATATAGGGGGTGTACTTGCTAGCAGGTCCCTAACCTGAACTGAGACAGAACTCAGATGGAACTCAGACTGAACTCAGACTGAACTGAGACTGAACTCATACTGAACTCTACTTGAACACCTACCTAAAACTTTTCTGCTGAGTGGCCTTCATCCCTTATTTTATGGTTCCTTTGTCAATATCTCAATGTGTGTTCAATCTGTGGTGAATTTGAGTCCAAGGTTGCAGACTTGCTAACAAGTCTGCCCCCATATTTTGTGGTTATAATCCATGTTTAGATCAATTGCTTTAAGGATTTTCACTTGTTTCATAAGGAACTCCAAAGGTTTTTCTGCAGATGATGAGCTATATATAGATTCCTCATACTGCCTTTGTTTGGCTAACCTAAAATTTAAACCACCAAATTGTGCTTTAATTAATTTTTTATAATCCTCCCAAAAGTAATCATTATTATCCAAAAGGAAAAATTCATACCATATCAAGGCAAAATTGGAAAACAAAGAAATTAAGTTAGAAACAATCTCTTCATCTGTTAGTTTATAAGAGTTTTCAAGATTACCTATTCTGCATATGAATTGCTGCCAATCAGAGGAAGAGTCATATCAAATATTGGATATTGGTCAAGTTTAGGCAAATTTCTCTAATTTGAAGTAATTTCATTTTAGCATACCTGTTTCTGTGTAAGAATCTGCTGAATTTTTTTAATTGAGCAGTAATCTCATTATTTAACCCATTTGTAGATGAACAGGATGCATCATCAATTTTTGATGGAAGCTCAGAAATATCTACAGGTTTCTGTTGTACCAATTTTTCTTTAGAGAAACTTGGCTCAGGTACAGTTGAAGTATCCTGTAAAATAGTTTCTTCCAGAGAATTTTCAGAGTATTTTTGGTCATATAATAGTGATTTAAATGCTTCTTCAATTTTAGTTAACCTAGTTTTAATCCTTGGAAGACTAGATAATGTCTCATTGATGATAGAAAAAGATAATTGGTTTTTATGTTGTAAAGATGAATAATGATCATTTAGTTTTTCAATTTTTGTTTATGATCTTCTAGTCCTTGGCAACAGATAGACACAGTCTCTTGCAATTTGGATAGATCATTTTTACTATTTTTCCACAAAGCAAATTTATTATTACTATTTTCATAATTTACCTTGCACATAAACAATTCATCAGAAAATCTATTCAACTCACTTTTCAATTCTTCAGAAACCTTCTCAGTTTAAAAGCTAGTAAATTTTTATGGTAATTGTAGGTCATTCATTATCTGATTTAGTTTTGTGATAATGTCTTTGACATATTGGTCATCAATAGTTGCTACATCACGAGCATCTCTCAGGATAAATGCAGAGTAATTCTCAAGAGTCTCATATACTTCAGGATCAATTGATTTATCTGAAATAGCCATATCTGTATTAATCATTGAGGTAGCAGCTAAAACTAAAGGAGTATTTATATGAGTAGAACATTGATTATTTAGTCTGCTAGAAGAAGCTTCTACTGGTCTCAAAGTGTTATCTCCCATCCCAGAGTTACCTGATGGAACTGAATCAGTTACAAGAAAAGGAACTTGAAATTCAATGGAGGGCCTTACCATAGTTTTGCTTACTGTGGTTTTGGAAAAATTTGGATGTGGCTGTTTTTCTTTCTTCTTCCTCCTTGGTAAGGATGAGAAGGGATTTGATTGATTTGTTAGGGCCTGGATGGACCTACTTGAGGAGCCTTTTGAATCTTCTGGGCTTGAAGTTGGTCCCATTCAGTGTTCAGTCAGTCCTACTTCCATTTTAACACTTCCACCTTTTCTTGTTGTTGAGGTGGAGCCAATTTTGGAGGGTGTTTTTCTACTTGTTGAGTTTTCTTCTTCTCTTTAAAAAAAAATCTCTATACTTCTTACTCTTTCCTCTAGAAGATCTGCCTTTGACTTTAATACAAGGTTCACTGTTTTCAACTCCTTGATGCAAGTTAAAAGGTTGTTTACCTGCTGCTGAACTGGCAATTTTTTGATTTTGAAGCCTTTTTGAAGTCCTTCTGGAGGGAGCACCTGGAGCTTGGAGCCGGGGGGACATTTTTTGTTCTTGATATTCACCTCTTGCATTTCTGCATCCTGTTTGGTTCAATAATTAATTCATTTGAGAAAACTTAGTAGTCAAAAGAGAGCTTAAAGAACTTTCATAATAATCAATTAGATTCAACTCCTCTTCACGGTTTATAGAATATCTATATCAGCCATTTTTTCAATAACTTGGGCTGAGAGAGAAATATTTTAGTCTTTTGTCAGTGATTATTTTCATTGTTAAAAAAATAGAAAAATTATTAAAAATATATATCAATTTTATTATTAATTACCAGGATTAATATTCTACTAAAATAATTAAACAATATATATCTATTATTTAGTACCAGGACTAATAGTCAACTGAAATAATGAAAAAATATATTAATTATCAGGACCAATATTCAACAGAAATAATTAATTAATATAATTTTTTATCAAATAATTAAATAATATATTACTATTATTTATTACCAGTACTAATGTTCAACTGAAATAATGAAATAATAAATTAATTTTCAGGATCAATAGTAAACTAAAATAACTAATTAATAAAATTCTTTGATCAAATAATTAAAATTAAATTACTTCTAGGACTAGGAACAATTTGTTCTCTATCTTGATCTACAAGAAAAGAAAATTTATATAACAGACACTTCCCCCTGTAGTTTGAGCTAGTAAATTCCAATCAGAGATTGTAGAGAAATAAAAAGGTATACATATAGTATAAAATGAGAAGGGTAAGACATACTTATAGTAACCCAAATAGTCACTAAAAATATAGGAAGTTTACTTTGTGGGCTTCCAACATTGGCAGGGGCCTTTGTTGTGTGATTTGGCATTGTTTGTGCATGTCTTAATTGACATCTGTTAAGGAATTGGGTATTTTTCTGGTTTTATTCTGTGGATATTGGGTCTGCTGGTATGTGGGTACTACCATTGGATAGCCATGGTTTTTCTCTATATTTAATGTCTTTTTGACATTTTTCATATTCTAATTTTTAAGGGGTCCTTTCCTCATTTTCATTTATAAAAGATAGCTGTTTAAATTTGTTTTTTGTGTTTTACAGGCTAACCTTAAGTCTTAAGGTTAAGTGCTAAGTAACATTGCATAGAGCTAATTTTTCTCTATATTTCATGTTCCAATGTTGTTATAGTGAAATTCAGTGTTTTAAAGGTTTTAGTGGTTGTAGTTATTTTTTCTAAGTAGATTAGGCGTTTTTATTTGTTTTCTGGCTTCAGGGAGGCCATGCCGCTTCAGGCTGCGCCTCCAACGTTGAGCGGCCTGCCAGCCTCTGTTTTAGAAGGAGGGGAGCGCTTCTGGAGGGTTTTTATTCAATTTGGAGGGTAAAGGCACCAGATTTGTGGGTGTGCATGGGCTCTTAGATGGTGGTCTGTGTGTACATAGTGAATAAGACAGTTTTGGAGCAACCTTAATTATCATACAACCATCCGGAGGTGATATCATTGTTCCTCACTCAGTTTTCACTGTTTTTTGGCCACAATTTGGCTGTGTTTGTTGCAAGTGAGTTCTTCATTTAACTTAACTTTGGCAACTGTTTTCTCTGTGATAGTCTTGCAAGCTATAGCAAGTATTATTGCTGTCTCTGGTGTGGATTTGAAACCTACATCAAGTATCATTGCTTTCTCTGGTGTGGACATTGGTCTACATTTCAGTTCTTTGTTTTCGTAGTCTGTCTGGGGACAACTTTCTTGGCTCATCAAGCAGTCAAGTGTATTGGAAAAGGGGCTTTTGGTAAACAGGAACCAATTTACTGTAGCAGGTAAATCTCACTTATTTTTCTAAAGGGACAGGGGATTTTCTCTCTGGTTTTTCTCCAACTCCCTTGGTCAAGGCCTATAGCTAGCACTATAGGATTTTCTACATTTCTGGCGCCCAAAGGGGTTGAACTTTCTAGTTCTTTCGAATCTCTGTTTTCTTTGGTTGGCTCTTTTGGTGTTTTGGACTGGAAGAATGGCTTCTGGTTCTGCTATTCCTGTGGTGACTGTCAGTGGGGGGGATGGTCCTCCTGCTGTGATGGTTAGGGAGTGTGTTAGGATTAAAACTTAGGATGGTACCAAGTTTAATGGGGAAGATGTGAAGTGGTTTCTGGAGAAATATGTAACTGCTACTGGTGTGGATGGTGCTTCTTACCTGGACATGGTGAAGCAGATTATCTTCTTCATTGGTGATAGGGCAGTGGAGAAGGAGATCGTGGCCATGTCTGGCTACAAGAGGGATTTGAAGTTATTATGTAGGGAGAAGGTAGATAGATGGGGTGTTAAGGTCACTATGGTGGATTTGAACAATGTTGTCAGTGAATGGCAATCTTATGGTGGTGTTGGTAACTTTCATAGTTATAGAAAGTTTCTGCTACAGTTTGATCCTGTGGGGAAATACTTGGTGGAAGTGGAGGAGCTGGCACATGAAAGTGTTGCCAAGGATGATTTTTGGTCTTCCCTGGCTAGAGGTGTCAGGATGGATGTGTTGAAGGAGCTGTCAAGGAAGGACTTGATAAAGACTCTTTCTAATGGGGACCAGAATTTGCCTGCCTTGGATAAGGTGAAGGAGGCTGTTGAGGCCCATTTTATATTATTGGCCGTGGACACCTATCAGGAGGGGTGTGCCAAATATGTCAGCAAAGTAAGTGTGGCTTTGGCTGAAGAGGAAGTTAGAGAAAAGAAGGAGGAGAAGAATATGGTGAAGGTGCCAAAACAGGAGAGGGACCCAATGGTGGATCAGTTGACTTACCTGACAAAACAGCTCCACGTTTGTGTGCAGGAGGCTAAGAAGGTCAATAAGCCATTTCTCAGCCTAGAGATTTTGATAGGAGGGCTGGTAGGAGTGATCCTTGGGTCTGCTCTTATTTCAGAAGGATGAGGAACAGGTCGGATGACTGTTGGGCATTGAACAGGGATGTGTCTGAAGGAAAGGTGAAATTAGATGGCAGGTTTTTCAAGTTCCCTGATGGTTCTTAATGTGAGTCAATGTGAGGTGCAGGCTCCTGTTGATTTGGTCAGGAGAAGGGGTGGTATCAATCAAAGGAGGCCAAGGTTTGACGATATTCCTGATAAGGGGAAGTCTTCTGGTAAGGAGGATGAGGATGTCAAGTAAATGGGGAAGGAGGTCAATAAGGTCTCTTTTTCTACTTCCTTTGGTGTTTACGAGTTGTATTCTTGCTGTGGACAGTCAAGCGGTTAATACTTGGCTGGTGTTTTTGATTTAGAAGCAGGAAAGGTGGGAAGGCCTAAGAGCAGTTCTCAGGCACAACAAAAGCCTAAAGCTTTAATGGGGATCCTAAGCTGAGTGCAGCTAGGAAGAAGTACATCAAAGAGGAGCTGTACAAGATGCAGAAGGGTATGGCCGACATGGGCCCCCCTAGTTTTGGCGCATTAGACATGAATGGTGAGTCAATGCCAATTGAGGTGGATTCTGACCTTGAGGAGGATGTCCATTTGGCTTCATTGCCAAAGACTGCTGGAGTTAGAGGTTCTGGTGAGGGATCTGGTTTGGTTCCTGTTGATGGTAAATCTGTTAGTGATGCTGGTCCTCACGAATATTCTAGGACCAAGGTAGTGAAGCGAAGGGCTCACTTTGAAAGTTCAGTAGTTTCTGGTCAATCCAATGTTATGGACTCTGTTCTGGAAAGGATGAATCAGGGTCAGATTTCCCTATCTTATTGGGATTTGTATGCTATCAGTCCAGGGTTGGCTGATAGGCAGAAAAAGTTGTTGACCAGGAGAAGGGTTTCTTCTGAGGAGGTGGAATACATCTGTGATTCTCCTGAAAAGTTAGTTGAGGGGTTGGAAACTCATTTTACTGCTCCTCTTGGTTATTTCATTGTCACTCTGAATGGCAGGGAGGCAAGGGCGTTGGTGGATTCAGGTTCTCAGATAAACCTGATATCTTTTTTTGAGGCTACTCATTTGGGCCTCCCTATCAAAACTGGTATTGGTGGAAATTTGAGAGGGATTGGTAGCCATTTCACAGAATTGGTTGGAACTTCCAAGTTTGTGAAGTTAGATGTTGGTGGTGCCTCAAGGAAGGTTCATTTCTATATTGCTAAGGGAACAGTTAAAACTGTTCTGGGTGGGCCATTCTTGATGGATTTCCAGGCAAGAATTGGCTATCAATATGATTTGGGAATCAGTTTGGAGTTGACTGGTGAAGATGAAAGGAGGCTTCACATGAGGTTATCATCCCCTGAAGAGGAGGGTTGGGAGACCAGGCCTGGTTTATCTTCAATGTGACAGTGCATGGATTGTTTCAGGAGAAGGAAAGAAGTTGGTGCCGCCTCTGGTTTTCTGGAGTGTGGCTCAGGCTCTATTGAGAGTCTGTCTTTTTTAGAGTAATGAGGGCTGATAACCCTAGCGCTGAAACCTCTCCCCAAGGTGAGTAAATCCCAGGTTGTAGTAGGTCAGCTACCTTGGAGATATACCAAGTGAATTTTCAACTTTCTCTTTTTAATGTTGCTCTTCTCTTCAAGTATTCATCAAATTTTTTTTCAAGTCTCTGTTCTCTCTCAAGATTCTTAATTATTTTTAATACAAGCTCAAGGAAGAAGATTGGTTATATATCTTTATGGAAAGATATGCGGAAAAGTTTTGGTGTGGTGAGATTGGGGTCTAAAAGTAAGTCCTCCCAATTGAGCACCGCTAGGGTTTCTTCTACACCTTTCAAAAACATTACCTGGGACACACCTGTGAGCATTGGGGAAACCCCTGGTTATTTATGTAGGTCAGAAGAAAACTCAAGAAAAGAAGATAAATATTTCAAGATAATTCAATAAAATCAAGAAAAAAATCAAAATATAATGAAGAAAAAAGATTCAAAATATTTTTGTGAAGATTGTCAAGATCAATTTTTGGGCCTCCAGAATGAGGTTAAACTGCAGAAAATTATGAAGAAAGAAGATCGCCAGATCAATTTTTGACCTCCAGCATCAGGATAAACTGCACAATTTTAAAAGAGTTGATTCTGAAGATGAATCAAGATTTGAAGATTTGGAAGTCAGAAGTGAAGATGAAGATTTGGTATTGTGTAAAGGTTTTGGAGTGGTGAGATTGGGGTCTAAAAGTAAGTCCTCACAATTTTGCACTGCTAGGGTTTCTTCTACACCTTTCAAAAACATTACCTTGGCCACACATGTGAGTAATGGGGAAACCCTTGGTTTTTGTTCCAGGTCTGGTGGTGAAAATTTACTGAAGAGCCCTCAAGTTGAAGGTGGAGCGGAAAAGTATAAGTAGGTAGCGCAGAAGTTTAGGCCTGTCAAAGAGCCTATGCCTGTGGGTTTGAATCCGCCTTTGAAGAGACCTCTTTTGTCGAGAGATCCGTACTGTACTCCATTCACCACGCAATATAGGGGGAGGACTTGCTAGCAAGTCCGCAACTTGAAGTCAGATGGAAATCAGATGGAACTCAGACTGAAGTAATACTGAACTTTCACTTGAAGTATCACACAAATAACAATGGATCTATATTGAAAACATAGTGAAAGTGTGAGGATAACTGAATGGAAGCCAGAAAAAATCATTCCATGAGTCTACTCAATGCAAAGTATTTTTTGAAGATCAGTGACTTTTTCTATTACCTACAACTGTTTTTAAAGAATTGAAAACTATGTTTCAGCTAATATTTTATGGAAGTGAACTCTGTTCTTCGCCCGAAGAACAGAGTTCATCCTCCTATTTTCACACTCTGTTTTGTTTCAGCTAATATTTTATGGAAGTGAACTCTGTTCTTCGCCCGAAGAACAGAGTTCATCCTCCTATTTTCACACTCTGTTTGCACCAATCTCCATCCCTTTCAATTCTATCAACACATGCTTGTCTTCCCTTCCCATGCCTTTCGCTATCCTCCCAGCCCCATTGTATGCCATCCTCTTTTGATCCCCATTTCACCCCTCTCAACCTCTCCCAGACCCTTTTCTTCTTTAAAATGCCTCGGAACCCTTAATCTTCCCTTCCAACTCTTTCCCAACCTTTTCGCTACCCCATACACCCTTCCTCACCCCTCTCTCCAGCCTTTCCAGCCCTTGTAGCCCCTTTTGTGTTCAAAGTAAATTCAATACTTCTTCATGATGGTTTCATCACTTCCTCAATGTGTGCTCAAAAAGATATGAATTAGGGTTCAAGGTTGCGGACTTGCTAGCAAGTCCGCCCCCCATATTGCGTGGTGATTGGTGAAGAATCCTCCAGAATTTGTAGAGACGGCTAGGGTGACTGCAGAAATACTGAAGGTTGTTAATTTTTGTCCTGATGGGTGGTTGTCTGAAGAAGAAAAGAAGTTATTGTTGCATGTTATTGTGCTTAGGGAAAAGGCGGTGGAATTTGTTGAGGAGGAAAGGGGTGTATTGAAGCACTCTTATGGGGAACCTTACTTGATTCCTGTGGTTTGTCATGAAACTTGGCAAATCAAACCTATTCCGATTCCAGTTGCTATCAGAGAGGATTTTGTGGAGATTGTTAGGGAAAGAGTCAGGACTGGGTTATATGAGCAATCAACATCCAGTTACTCAAGTCCAGTTTTCTGTGTAAAGAAGCAGAATGGAAAGTTGCAGGTGGTTCATGATCTTAGAGCCTTGAATAGAGTCACTATCAAGGATGCTGGTATTCCACCAAGTGGAGATGATTTTGTTGAAGCTTTTGCTGGAAGGGTGTGTTATGGTTTGGGTGATATTATGGGTGGTTATGATGAGAGGGAAATTCATACAGATTCAAGGCCTCTCATAACTTTTGAAACTCCTTTTTGAAGATTTAAGCTCACTAGTTTGCCTCAAGGAGCAACTAATTTAGTGGCGGTATATCAAGCACAGATGGCTTGGATTTGGCAGGATGAGGTTCCTACTCATGCTGGTATTTTTATTGATGATGGTGGAATTAAAGGACCATCCACTGATTATGGTAATGAGGTGTTAGCGGAGAACCCTGGCATAAGGATGTTTGTCTGGAAATATGCAATAACTCTAGAGAGAGTGTTGTTTAGGATTGAAGAGGCTGGTTTGACCATTTCAGGGTCAAAATTCTGTTGTTGTGTTCCTGCTTTGGAAATTCTGGGTCATGTAATATGTAAAGAGGGAAGGATTATGGCAAAAAAAAAGTTAATAAAATTCAGTCATGGCCAAGGCCTAAGAATACCACTGAAGTCAGGGGATTTTTGGGTGTGTGTGTATATGTTAGGATTTTTATTAAGAATTTTTCTTTGTTGGCTTCACCATTAAGGAGGCTGACCAGGAAAGATGCAGACAGGGAATGGACTGAAGAGTGTGAAGAGGCTTTTCAGAAGTTGAAGAAGGTTGTTGATGAAGATATTGTCCTTCACAAGTTGGATTATGATGTTGATTCTGGAAAAATTTATCTGGCAGTGGACTCAAGCTATATTGCTGCTGGTACTGTTTTGTCTCAGGAGGATAAGACTGGTAGGGTCAGACCAGTAAGGTATGAGTCTGTGGTGTTTAATGAGGTGGAATCTAGGTATTTTCAACCTAAATTGGAATTGTGTGGTGTAGTAAAAATTTTAAAGAAGCTACAGACGGTTTTGTGGGGGCAGCATTTTGAGCTGCAGGTGGATGAAAAATATTTAGTCCAGATGATCAATACACCTAGTCTTCCAAATGCTCCAATGACTAGGTGGGTGGCATTCATTCAACATTTTTCTTTTGACCTGGTACACAAACCAGGCAAAACTTTTAAGATGCCTGATGGATTATCAAGGAGGCCACCTTTAGATGAGGATTCTGATTCTGAAGAGTTTAATGAAGATGTTTCAGTGGTTAGTGCCAGCACAAAGGGTTCTGAATATTTTTCTCTCCTCCCCCATGAGGCTAAACTGGATGATTGTTCTGTCCTCCCCTAAGAGGCTAAACTGGCTGGATCTGATCTTGATTCTGGTGATCAGGATGTTTTTGTTGATGAAGATGGAGTTGTTGTTTGGGACAGCTCAAATTTGGAAAAGGGTGTTTTTGTTAATGAACTAGATTCTCACAAGGTTCAGTGGAAAGGGAAGGATGTGCCAAAATTTAAGGATTGGTGTCCTAGCTGGGCTGGTCAATTGGCTCATGTTCACACTGGTTATTTTGATGACAGAGTTGTACCCTTGGATGTGGTTTTGTTGGATTTTGAAGATGAGACCTGGGGTCAGTCTGGGTTTTATTTTATTATGGTGGAATATCTGTTGACCTTGGAGAGTCCAGATAGTTGTGATGATGATACTTGGTTGGAAATCAAGAAGAAGAGTCCTGGATTCTATGTGTCAGGAAAAAGGCTGATGAGGAGAAGACATCCTTATCCTCAAATTGTGGTGACTCAGAAGAAGGGTCAATAAGTTGTGTTGAAGTCTTTGCATGAAGACCTTGGTCATAGAGGCTTTGGGGAGACTTATAGAAGAGTAGCTGACAGATTTTGGTGGCCAGGTATGAAGTTGGCGGTGCAGTGTTGAGTTCAATCTTGTGAAGAATGTCAAAGAAGAAGTCACTTGAAACCTAAAGAGGTTGGCGGTGCTACTGGTGAAATAACTGTATTTGGAAGAGTCAGTCTGGATGCTGTCCATATTAAAGAGGGCAGGTATAAATACTTGATTGTTGCTAGAGATGATTTGTCTGGTTGGGTTGAGGCAGTGCCTCTGGTTAATTTGACTGTCAAGAATGTGGCAGAGTTTTTGAAGAAGGAGTGGATTCATAGGTATGGGATGATGAAGTTGGTGACTGTTGATGGCAGGCGGGAGTTTGGTGCCAAATTTAAAGAAGCTGTGGCTAGTTTTGGCTCTAAAGTTAGAGTGGCTAAAGCTTATTATACTGAAGCTGAAGGCTTGGTTGAAAGAGGACATCAAGTTATCAAGAATGCTTTGGTGAAGATGTGTGGGGATAGTGATGAAATGTGGAGGCATTATTTACCCTTGGTGTTATTTGTTGATAGGGTCACTGTGAAGAGGACAACTGGCTATTCTCCTGATGAGTTAATGTTTTTTCAGAAAGCTGTTCTACCAGTGGACTTGGAAACTGTCTCTTATCTTGGAATTGATTGGGATGATGTGCACTAAACAGAAGATTTTCTCCGTGCCAGGATGCAACAGTTGGAATGTAAAGAGGAATGTCAAGAGAGGGCATACTCTAGAATGATGAAGATTAGGAATCAATCAGTCAGATATTGGGACAAGAATTTTGTTTATAGACTCAGGAAATTCTTGAAACCTGGTTGTTTGGTTTTGGTGTATAATAGAAGTTTGGAGAGTCAATGGGGAAAAATGTTTGCTGACAGATGGAATGGACCTTACCGAGTCAAATCTCAGGTTTCTGGAGGATCTTATTTTTTGGAAGAGCTGGATGGTGCAGACTTAAAGAAGAGAGTGGCTGAAGATCAGGTGAAGAGATTTTATCCCATAGGCACAAGGCATGAAGAAGATTGACTCCGCAATGAGGATAAACTACGGACCATTCTTAAATTTTGGTTTTTTTGTGGTGATGCTATTCATCTGTTTGTTGGAAACTTTTGTTAGAGGGTAACCATGGGCGGGGCCTCTAGATTTTGCCTTGGCAAGTGTGGGGGTGACTGATTGGCTGGCGGCTCTATCAACAGTTACCCCAGATTGTCTGTTTCCAACTCTTTCTCTTAATTTGGTTGAACCCCAGTATTGGTTTCATTTCACAGGTTCTAGTCCTCTATGACTTTAAACTGGAAATTCCTTTGGTCTTCAAGTGAGGGACTCTTCATTTTTTTTTTTTTGGTTTTGGTTTATGGTTTTGGATGTTGTGTTTTGTTTTTTAGAAGGTTCCCAGGGGGGGCTTCTAGATTTTCTTTTGGTATGTTTGGGGGTAACTGATGAGCTGGCTGCTCTGTAGAACAGTTACCCTAGAATGTCTGTCTCAAGTCTTTTTTTTTTTCCAGTTGTATTCTAGTTCTGTTGTTTATTATTTAGGTTTCATATCCACTATGACTTTAAACTGGTTTGGGACTGGCTCCTTATCTTGGTTCTTTCGGATTGGGGGTCGATCACTGGTGGTCTCCCATCATTTTTATTTATTGGAGGAAGCCCACTCAGTAATCATTTCTATGGACCGGAATTTCTCTTTCTGGACCATCTATGGAGCTGGACTGTCTTTGATTTTGTAGTTATGTTTTTGCTAGATTGTAGTTTTAGATTATTTTCTTTTTTCTCTTTTTTTCCTTTAATTTTTTTATGGGAGTAGTAAAAATTATAAAATTTGAAAAAAAAATAGGGTGTTACCACATCAGGGTCACCTGGATGTGAGCAAGCATTGGTGGGGGAAGGCTCATCAATTGGCCAGGCAATGCTACTTTATCATTTTAGTTTTTTTTATTTTTATTTTCATTAATTTCAATTTTTATTTTATTTTTATTCTCATTATTACCCTTAATTTATGTTTCTTATTTCAAATTATTTAAATTTTTTAAGGTTTATCCACATCAAGGTGCACTTGGATGTTGGTAAGGTATCAGGGGATCAGCTCATCAATTGGCTGGGGGATACCAATTTTTTATATCATTATTTATTTCATATTATTTAATTTAGTTCCTTTACATATTATTTTCAAATTTTCTTATTATTAGTAGCTTAGTAGGATAAGGTACTGTATAAAAAATAAAAAAAATAAATTTAAAAATAAAAAAAATTCTGAAATTATTTTTATTAACTGTTTTATATTAATATTATGTTTCTAATCCTTTTTCAGGAGCTCATTGTCTGGATGATGAAGCTTCTGGAGGCTGGTCTGGATTATGATGTTGTTTTTGTTTTTTGTTGGGGTTGTGGGAAGCACTGTGTTCTTTGAAGTGCATCCTGCTGGAGAGATTTTATGGGTTATAATGGTCAGGAATAGGTTTGGATGGAAGTTCAGAGGAGAAAGAAGAAAAGGCAGGAATGGAGTGCTGGAAGGTGTGCTTAATGATCCTAGATATCTTCCAGTGGTCTTCCAACAGGCGCTTTCTCAGGGATTTTTCAAAGTCATTCAAAGGTCCATGGAGGGAGAAGGCTTTTAGCATGTTGGAACACATGGTGCTTAGGTGTTGTTTCATGTCTCCATAATCCAGGGTCAAAGAAGTTTCTAGAGGTTGGCCAAATCCAATAGTAGATTCAGGAGGAGGGGTGCCAACTAGACAAGAAGAATTGGATCAGTAATTATTTTTGTTGAAGAAATGGGATGAATTAATTTGGTACTTACAGATTGGAAGCTCATAAAATTTGTAAGCAGCAGGAATTTGGACTTCTGAAGATTTTGGAATGGTCATAGTAGGTGGATCAATCAGGGAAGATATGGATTCTCTTCCTCTTCCTCCGAAATATTTTGAGAAGGTGAAATAGGAGGCTGATGTTCCTGAGGCCTAGTTAGAGCAGCCGGACTTTTGTTGTTGTTGTGGTTGATATTTCTGTTGGATTCAGCTGGAGGAGGTGCTGGTGATGGAGTACCAGGGTTGATAAAAGATGGAGCAGGAGAGGGTGATTTGGAAGAAGATTGATCTCTTCTGGATGGAGCTTTTGAGGGAATGGAACTTTCAGAACAATAGTTGGCTGACAGAGGAGAGGTGTTGTTTTGTTGTCTTAACTGGGGACAAATTTGTTGCCTTGGTGCAGTGTTGGGTGCTCTGGTTTCTTCCTGGGGTCCTCTGGCAGGTCTCCTAGAAGTTTGGGAAATTTTGGAGTTTTTGGACCTTGAAAGGGTTGGCTGCATTGCTCTGGAAGCAGTGGGAGGTAATTGTGTGGAGTTGTTTTTGTTGTTTGGATGTATTTGGCTGTTGTCTGGTTGTTTTTGGAGGTTTTGAGCCTGATTTTCACTGTCTAGTGAGGCGGGCGGGCCCCCTGGACGCAGTCTAGTAGCCTAGGAGGTGATTTTGAAGCTTTTGGAGCTAATTTAGCATAGATAAAAGCTGTTTCTTGGGAAGCTAATGCTGGTCTTTTGGGAAGAGTTCTGGAACCTGAGCTGCTGGATCTTCTGGATGGTGCTGAGGATAAAGAGGAAGAGGATGGACCAAGATCTGGGGATCTGGTAGGGGATCTGGAGAGGTATTTATGAGAAGGTGAAGGAGGAGGAATAGCGTAGTTGGAATCTCTGTCACATTTCTTCTTTTTGGAATATCAAGAATCACAAGCCCTTTTGTATAATTTGGCTTCAGGAGTTGGAAGAGTGAATGTGTAAGGTCTGCACATGTGGATGCACTGTTTGCAGGCATAGTCATTGGGAGCAGTGAAGCAAGGAAGAGTGGAGGGGTCAACATCAGGGGATCCAGCCATGATCTGTGGTGAGAAAAGATTATGGAAATAGTTAAGAAGGAGATTTTGTCAGTGATGGGTAGATGATGAAGTGAAGGCGGAAGTTCTGCAGGTTGGACGTGGGTTTATTGCATTAAATTGGCTGGGTTTTTTTATGCGAATTTTATTTCAGTCCTCTATGACTCTAAACTGGAATTTCTGCTAGTCCGTCAAGACTTTAAACTGAACACTGTGTTAGTCCCCCAAGACTATAAACTGAGGAATGGGTTTTGTTGTTGGAGTTGGTTTTAAAAGATTGGTGGAGGGTATCCACAGGGGGAGCCTTCGAATTTAGCAAAGGCATGTTTGAGGGTAATTTATGGGCTGGCAGCTCTATTTACAATTACCCCAGAATGTTAGTTTTTTTTCTGTGTCTTAATGTGGTTAACCTCTGATTCTGGGTTTATGATTTAGGTTTTTGAGTCCCCCAAGACTTTAAACTGAGGGTTTTTGAGTCCCCCAAGACTATAAAATGAGGATGGTCCCCCAAGACTTAAAACTGAGGGTTGTTTGTGGTTACATCCTATAGAGGGTGTGGTCAATTTTTCTTTTCTGAATCAAACTCAAGTACTAGTGGAATTACAGAGGGAATCAAGAGATGAAATGAAGTGTTCAGAATTAGCCTTGAACTGGTGAATGAGTTGTCTTCTGTTCTCAATGTCCTGTGGATCTCTAGCAGGAGTAGATTGGCAGTAGTGAAGCAGAAGTTGTTTCTGTTGAGATGTGTGTTGTTGGAACTTGGCCTTGATAGTGGGCAAGTGGTTTGGTGTTGGTGGTGCAATGGATCCTACATTGTCATCATCACTATCAGAAGATGGAGGAACTGAGAAGTTGTCAGTTTTAAAGTTGAAGGAAGAAATGAAACTTCTTTACCATCAGATGGATTAGAAATGGTGGAACTTGTTGTTTTATGGGTTGTGGCACTCTTCTGGGAAGGGTGAAGCTTTTTGATTAATCTGTGTATCAGGATGGATGGCCTAGAACTTTTGGTGCTAGTAGAAGATGGACCAGGTTTAGGTGGAGGTGAATCTGTTGCAGAAGTTAATGGACCCGGTCTGTAGCAAGGCTTCTTTCTAGATTGGAAGACGTCGCAGGACGTCCTGTATGGATGGAAAGGTGGTTTCATGGCGCAGATTAGATTATTGTTAATGCAGTATTGGCAAGGACCCATTTCAGAGTCATGTTTGGAAGAAGGTTGAACATGGTGGTTTGATGAAGAAAGAATGTGGAAATTCTTAATTGTAGGGAGTATGTTGTCTTCCAACATTGGCAGGGGCCTTTATTGTGCAATTTGGTGTTGTTTGTGCATATCTTAATTGACATCTGTGAAGGAATTGGGTATTTTTCTGGTTTTATTCCGTGGATATTGGGTCTGCGGGTATGTGGTTAATATTATTGGAAGCCCTGGTTTTTCTCTATATTTTATGTCTTGAGGACATTTTTCATATTCTAAGTTTTAAGGGGTCATTTCCTCATTTTTCATTTATAAAAGATAGCTGTTTAATTTTTTTTTGTGTTTTACGGGCTAACCTTAAGTCTTAGGGTTAAATGCTTAGTAACATTGAATAGAGCTAATTTTTCTCTATATTTCATGTACCAATGTTGTTATATTGAAATTCCGTGTTTTAAAGGTTTTAGTAGTTGTAGTTATTTTTTCTAAGTAGATTAGGTGTTTTTATTTGTTTTCTGGCTTCAGGGAGGCTGTGCCACTTCAGGGGCGCCTCCAACGTTGAGAGGCCTGCCCGCCACTGTTTTAGAAGGTTAAGGAGCTCTTCTGGAGGGTTTTTATTCAATTTGGCGGGTACAGGCGCCAGATTTGTGGGTGTGCATGGGCTCTTAGATGGTGGTATGTGTGTACATAGTAAATAAGACAGTTTGGGGAAACCTTAATTATCATACAACCATCCGGAGGTGATATCAATGTTCCTCACTCAGTTTTCACTGTTTTTTGGCCACAATTTGGCTGTGTTTGTTGCAAGTGAGTTCTTCATTTAACTTAACTTTTGCAACTGTTTTCTCTGTTATACTCTTGCAAGCTATAGCAAGTATTATTGCTGTCTCTGGGGTGTATTTGTAACCTACATCAAGTATCATTGCTTTCTCTGGTGTGGACATTGGTCTACATTTCAGTTATTTGTTTTGGTAGTCTTTCTGGGGACTACTTTCTTGGCTCATCAAGCAGTCAAGTGTATTGGAAAAGGGGCTTTTGGTAAACAGGAACCAATTTACTGTAGCAGGTAAATCTCACTTATTTTTCTAAAGGGACAGGGAGTTTTCTCTCTGGTTTTTCTCCAACTCCCTTGGTCAAGGCCTGTAGCTAGCACTATAGGATTGTCTACAACGTCTATATAAGCCTTCTACTTTGTAGCAAGGTTCAATGCCCAGCTGTGGAGAAAAATACTTTCACATGCTTTTGACCTTTGTTGTTCATCAAAAAATAGCTAAAGGGTTCTAAAGTTGTAGGTGTCAAGGTATTGATGGATCAACAACAATTTTGAAAGGCTCCCAGTTTTCAGAAGGTTACTTTTGTATAGAAGATATTTCCAATGGTCCAATGGCAGTAAAAGGTAGGAAAATGTTGAAGGGTCCTTTTGGTCTAGAAGATTTTTAACTGAGGTCCAACGGCAGTGATAGGTGGATTTAGGGGTTTCAAAGTTAAAATATGTATATTTTATCTTTTATTTATTTTACTTAATTAAAAGAGGTAAAAAATTTATAATTATTATATTTGATGATTAAGAATTACTGTAAGTACATACTAAAAGCAATAAGTAGTAATAGATATATGATTTTAATAAATTGTTTTAATAAAATAATAAGTAAGTAAAGGATGATTCAAAATAACCAGAAAAGGGAGGCCTTATATAGGCAATAGAGAGACACAGCACCAAGTTATAATCCTATATACAGTAGTATGAGAGAAGAGAAGAATATTCCAGAAAAAAATTTAAATAATAAGGTTGTTCCAAAAAGAAGGTGTCAGAAAAGTGTGTTTACTGTATATGACAGAAGTAAATTAGTGTATTTAAATGTTACTTTAAATATCCATTCTAAATAAGTAATTTGAATTTTTTGTATATATTTATTTTTACTTGAATATTAATTTTTTTATTTATTTTAATATGAATTTTTTTTCTCTTAGCCTGTCATTGAGCACATTGTTAAAAAATAAAAAAATAAGGGACATTTTAATATTAATTTTAATTATTTACTAACTTTATTTTTTTGTAATTAGTAAATTTATTATAAGTAAATTTAATGTAAATATATTATAATTGATGAAAATAAAAATAATAAGGTGTGGCTTCATCCCAGTGAATAATTAATTACTTTACTGGGTAAGTCGAGAAGCCTGTCTGAAACTCCCTAACTCTAAAAAACAATAAAAAAATGCTATGATTTTTTCATTTTATACTTTTTAAAAGAGTGGGAAGATTAGATATCTCCTTCCCAGGTATCCAAGAATCATATTCAGAAGATTTATTTTTGCATCTCAATAAGTATTTAGTACCTTTTTCATCAGTTACTATTCTGTCATTTAGAATCTTATCAATTTCTGCTGTCTCAGTGATTTCATTAGGGGTCTTTAATTGTCTTCCCCTCCTTTTGGGAAATAAATCACTATTGGATGAATAAGGTTTCAAAAGAGACATTGAAAAAACAGGATTTTTTCTGTCATATGGGGAATAAAAAATAACTTCAACTGAATTATCACTAACCATTCTTCTGAAAACAAATGGACCTAAAAATGGGTCTTTCAAGCTCAAAAGGCTTTTTCTGAGTAACATAATGAACAGTGCTAATATAAGCAAATTCTAACCCAGGAAGTAGGGTAACACAATCATGAGTAAATCTGTAATTGTCTTTGTACTCAAGGCCAAAGGCACAATACCTTCTTATCATGTCCTCTAAAGTCTGAATCATTCTTTCAGCTAATACATCAGTTTGGGGGTGATGGGCAGTAGAAAGTATCAGATCACAACCACAAACATCCATCAGAGGCATCCAAAATTCAGAAGCAAATTTAGGGTCCCTGTCAGAGATTATGGCCTTAAGAAAACCAGCAGTATTAAAAATATGAGACCACCATAAGAAGGCTAATTCTTTAGTGAAAACATCCTTGTTTGTGGAGATGAATTCACACATTTTTTTGAAAATATCCACAATAACCCAACAAGAGCTATAACTTTCTTTTCCAGAAATGGGAATTCCTGTTAAAAAGTCCATATTTATTATTTGCCATGGTGCATCAGGAGATTCAATATGTTGTATTAATCCAGCTCTTTTACCAGTCAATATTTTTATTTTTGGCAAGAATCACAGGATTCAACATATGTTTTGGTGTCTTCAGACATATTAAACCACCAAGCAGTGTTTTTAACTCTGATCATTGTTTTTTCAAGATCAAACTTTCCAGCCAATATGTCATCATGACAAGTTTTTAAGAGGATCTCTTTCATATAAGGAAGAATAAAAATAAAATTACTCAACTTTCTTCTATAATAGAGATAGCCTTCATCAATTGAAAATTTACCTTTTTCAAAAGCCTTCTGGTACTTTGGTGGAAGGGTTGTAATTAATACTTGTATTAAAGCATTCTTTGTATAATTTAATATGGTTAACAACTTTTCAAATTTAGTTTCCTTATCATATGAATCTAGAATAAGCTGTAACAGTTCTTCCTCCATATCAATCACATATATCCCATGAATATTGATAATTTAATCTTCAGGAATATATGCAGGATTTGAGTCATCATTTGGCAAAGGTAACTTTAATAACATATCCACATTTGAGTGAGCAATACCAGCCCTATGAATAATTGTCATTCTCCCTCTATATTCTTTAACAGCCAGTTGCCATCTGAACATATGTCTGTTAGGTGTTTTCAAGTTTTTTAGGGATTAAACTGCACTGCAGTCAGTGAAAAGTTCAAATTTCTGGTCATCCAGGTAATAATGTAGCTTCTCTAGAGCCCACACTACTTCTAATTATTCTAGTTGAGTGGCACTATATTTCAGTTCAAAATTTCTCAAGGTTCTTGAGATATAATAAATTACTACTTCTGATAATTTATCATTCATCACTTGTTCCTGATGGAGGGCAGCACCAAGACCAATAAAACTGGCATCAGTGTATAAAACAAATGGTTTATTAAAGTCAGGTAAAGTAAGAATTGGTGCTGACACCAAACTATGTTTCATAGTGTCAAAAGCTCCTTGTCTTTCACTGTTCCAGACAAAAGCAACATCTTTGCTAGTCAGTTGGGTAAGGGGTAATGCTATGACTTGGTAATTTTTAATTTACTGTCTATAGTATCCACACATTCCCAAAATCTTTTCAGCTCTCTAACTGTTGTAGGAGCCTTCACCTGATGTATGGCTGCCACTTTGTTTTGGTCAACACATATCTGTAAACCTTATATAACATGACCAAGCACTTTTAAGGAGTGAAAACCAAATTTGCATTTCTTCAAAGCCAGTGTCATATTTATCTCATCCATTTTATGGAAAACTTTTAAAAGGTTGTTAAGATGGCTCTCAAATATTTTGGAGAATATAATGATATCATCAATATAAATCATCAGCCATCCTTCAATTATTTCTTGATGGAATGTGTTATCCATAACTTTTTAAAAAACTGAAGGGGAATTTTTAGGGCCAAATGGCATCATAATATACTAATAAATACCCATATGAGTAACAATCTTCAGAAAATTCTGAGATCTCTTCTCAACAGGTACCTGGTGATATCCCTTATTACCATCCAAACAGCTGATATATTTAGCACCTTTCAGGGTGGCATGCATAGAGCTAATTATGAGTAAAGGATAGATATCATCAACAGTATAAATATTCAATGCTCTATAATCACCACAAAACCTGGCCTTAACTTACTCATAAGAAATTAGGACAGGTGAGATAACACAATGTTTAGGTGTTTCAACTACCTTTTCAATAATATTCATTTTTAAAAGGGTAGAGATATTGTCTTCAATATCTTTACTCTTTGTAGGAGAAGCTGAATAAGGCTTCTTCTTTAAAGTAGGTGGTATTTCTGACAATGTGAAAGATAATGAAAGCTTCATTTCTTCTTTTACCAATCCTAAGTCATGTGATCCATGAGCAAAAGGCCGTAAGAAAATAAATGATCAATTTAATGATGGAATCTTTTAACTCATCAGAAAGTTGTTCTCCAAAAGAAGCATTTTCAACTTCATACACAAGGGTAGGCATTTCTTTTGTAGATCTTCCTTTATATTGAACTACAAAATGACATGTGTTCAATCCTGGTGTTAATAATTTCTTGGGGGAGGAAATTTTAAATTTTCTCTTCCCATTCATCCCCCTAGAGAAGCATTGGTTTGAAGGATCTAATTTTATTCCATATTTGCTTAAAATATCATTTCCTACAATGAACTAACAACTCAAGTTATAATTTTTCATGACAAAAAAATCACACATAGCTCTTACAAAACCATGTTTATATTTGAAAAATATTGTGGCTTTGTATTTACCAATGGGGGACTAAACAGAGACATAACCTCTCCAATTCTAAGAAATTATAGGCATAAGTTTGATTAATAATCTTAGTCCACTGAATCAAGTGCTTTTTCAGATACTACACTTCCTCGAGATCCATAATCTAAGACAGCCTCAATGTTGTTTCTATTGATCAAGACTGATGCCTTGAGAGGGGCAATAATAAATGAGCTGTCCTTAAGGTTTTTTATGATCTCAGAATCCTCTACTGTAGATAAATCCTTATTCTCAATATCAATATTATATAAATAATGAATATCCTCTTCCATAATTAATATTTCTTGGTGAGATTCATATGAAATATTGCTTGCACAATCACTTGAAGTTTCATCCAGTGCTATTGTGTCATCAGCATGTTTCTTTGATTGATCAAAAAGATGTATCTTCTTGTCACAAACATGGCCTTTCTGCCAAGGCTTACTGCATTTGAAGAAAGTATTTGTTGCTAATTTTTTGGGTGCAACAGGGGCAGAAGGTTTACCAATCTTTTCTAGAGGTTTTTGTTGGTAATTGGAGGTTTTATTCAATGAAGTTCTAGAAATGAATCTTCTAGAATCATACTTGTTGTTTGAAGGATCTCATTAAAAGTATTAATGAAAGAAGAAGGTTCCCATGATAACTCAGTCCTAGAAACTATTAAGTCTCTCAGAGAGATAGGTAATTAATAGAGTATCCTGTCCTTCCATAACTCAAACTTCATATCTGGGTCCATTTCCCTCAGGATTTTTCACAAGCTTCATCAAGAACACAATAGGTTTTTCAGTAGAAGATGTATATCTGGTTTCTTCATATTGCCTTTGTTGAGCTAATCTAAACTTGGAACCACCACGTTGTGTTTTAATTAATTTTTTCTAAAATTCCCATGAGTACTCATTTTTATCCAAGAGAATAGATTCATACAACATTAGTGCTACATTGGTAAATAAAGAAATTAATTTTGACACAATTGCCTCATCTGGGAGTTTGTAAGAATTTTTTAGATTATCAATCCTGCAAATGAACTGCTTCCAATCAGAGGAAAAGTCACCATCAAATGTTGGATACTGGTCAAGCTTTGGCCAATTCTTTTGATTTGAAGTAGTCTCTTTATTACAGGCTTCTTTCTGAGTTAGAAGGAGCTTTAACTTCTCCAACTGGGAATTAATCTCATTGTTTAACCCTTCTATAGGTGATCCAGGTACATCATTAATATTTGATGGAAACTCAGTGGTATCAACAGGTAATTCTGGCACTAATTTTACTTTGGATGAACTTGGAACAGGTACAATTGGAGTATCCTGCTCAACATGTTCTTTCAAAGAAATATCAGATAAATTTTGACTAAAAAACAATGAATTCAATTTCTCCTCAATGGTTGTTAACCTAGTTTTTACTCTTGGAATACTAGATAAATTCTCATTTATGGTTTCAAAATAAAACTGGTTCTTACTTTGTAAAGATGAATAATGGTTACTCAATCTTTCTAATTTCATCTAATGTCCTTCTAGCTCCTGGAAAGAGATGGACACATCATCTTTTAATTTAGACAAACCATTCTTTATATTTTGCCATTAAGCAAATTTCTTTTCATGATTTACTTTATAATGAAACAAAACATTATAAAATCTCTGTAACTCACTCCTCAATGCTTGATAACCCTGTTCAGTTAACAAACTATTATATTTCTGAGTCAATTGCATGTTGTTCATTATATGATTTTGTTTAGCAAAAATATCCCTCAAATATTCATCATTAATCTTAGCTACATCTGGAGTATTTATCATTAGGGAAACAGAATACCTTTCCAGATTCTCATAGAACTCAGTATCAAGTGTCTCATCAATAATATTCATATCAGGATTTATAATTGATGTAGCAATCAAAACCAAAGGATTAGATACATTCTAATATAGATCCATTTGTCTACTACTCTCAACCTCTACTGGTCTCATAGTGTCATCTCCTTTTCCAGAATTACCTGAAGGAACTGAATAAGTAACAAGAAATGGTACCTGAGATTCAATAGAGGGACTTACCATGGCTTGGGTAGGAATTGGACATGATTTTTTTTTCTCTTTCTTCTTCCTTGATACGGGTGAAGAGGTGTGGGGTTGAACTGATTGGCTCTTGAAGGACCTGCCTGAGGTACTGAGCCAAGAAAGTAGTCCCCAGATAGACTACCAGACCAAATAACTGAAATGTAGAGCAAAGTCCACACCAGAGACAGCAAAGATACTTGATCTGGGCTGCAAATCCACACCAGAGACAGAAATAATACTTGCTATAGCTTGCAAGACTATAACTGAGAAAACAGTTGCCAAAGTTAAGTTAAATGAAGAGCTTACTTGCAACAAACACAGCCAATTGTGGCCAGAAAACAGTGAAAACTGAGTGAGGAACAATGATATCACCTCCGGATGGTTGTATGATGATTAAGGTTGCCCCAAACTGTCTTATTCACTATGTACACACAGACCACTAACTAAGAGCCCATGCGCACCCACCAATCTGGCGCCTGTACCCGCCAAATTGCATAAAAAACCCTCCTGCAGCGCTCCCCAACCTCCTTAAACAGAGGCGGGCGGGCCGCCCGACATCAAAGATGCCGCCTGAAGCGGCCTGGCCTCCCTGAAGCCAGAAAACCAATAAAAACCACTAATGTACTAAGAAAAATTAGCTACAACTACTAAAACCTTTAAAACATGGAATTTCACTATAACAACATTGTGACATGAAATATAGAGAAAAATTAGCTCTATCCAATGGTACTAAGCACTTAACCCTAAGACTTAAGGTTAGCCGGTTAAACACAAAAAACAAAATTAAACAGCAATCTTTTATAAATGAAAAATGAGGAAATGACCCCTTAAAACTCAGAATATGAAAAATGTCTACAAGACATAAAATATAGAGAAAAACCAGGGCTATTCAATGATAGTACCCACATACCAGCAGACCCAATATCCACAGAATAAAACCAGAAAAATACCCAATTCTTTAACAGATGTCAATTAAGACATGCACAAACCGCGCCAAATAACACAACAAAGGCTCCTGCCAATGTTGGAAGACCACATCCTCCCTCCAATTGAGAATGTCCGCATTCTTTCTTCATCCAACCACCATGTTTAACCTTCTTCCCAAATCTGCCTCTGAAATGGGCCCCTGCCAATACTGCATTGACAATAATTTAATCTGCACCATGACACCACCTGTCCATCCATACAGATTGTCCTGCAATGTCTGCCATTCCAGAAAGAAGGCCTGCCACAGACCTGGTCCACTTTCTTCCACAACAGATTCAACCCCACCTCAACCTGGTCCTTCTTCTGCCAGCACCAAAAGATCTAGGCCATCCATCCTGATACCCAGATTAATCAAAAAGCTCCACCCTTCCCAGAAGAGTGCCAAAACCCATAAAACAACTAGTTCCCCTATCCCTTGTCCATCTGATGGTAAATAACATTCATTTCTTCCTTCAACTTTAAAACTGATAACTTCTCAGTTCCTTCCTCTTCTGATAGTGATGATTTCTCAGTTCCTTCCTCTTCTGATAGTGATGATAACAATGTAGGATCCATTGCACCACCAACACCAATGCACTTGCCCACTATCAAGGCCAAGTTCCAACAACACACATCTCAACAGAAACAACTTCTGCTTCACTACTTCCAATCTACTCCTGCTAGAGATCCACAGGACATTGAGAACAGAAGACACCTCATTCACCAGTTCAAGGCTAATTCTGAACACTTTGTTTCATCTCTTGATTCCCTCTGTAATTCCACTAGTACTTGAGTTTGATTCAGAAAAGAAAAATTGACCACACCCTCTATAGGATGTAACCACAAACAACCCTCAGTTTTAAGTCTTGGGGGACCATCATCATTTTATAGTCTTGGGGGACTCAAAAACCCTCAGTTTAAAGTCTTGGGGGACTCAAAAACCTAAATCATAAACCCAGAACCAGAGATCAACCACATTAAGACACAGAGAAAAAACTAACATTCTGGGGTAATTGTAAATAGAGCTGCCAGCCCATCAATTACCCCCAAACTTGCCTTTGCTAAATTTGGAGGCTCCCCCTGTGGATACCCTCCACCAATATTTCAAAACCAACTCCAACAATAAAAACTTTTTCCTCAGTTTATAGTCTTGGGGGACTTACGACAGTGTTCAGTTTAATGTCTTGACGGACTAATATTGATAAAATCTTGAAACCAGCCAGTTTAAAGTCTTGGAGGACTAACAGAAACCAGATTTCAGTTTAAATTTTTGATGGACTGACTTGATAATATAGCTTTTTCAGTTTAGAGTCTTGATGGACTGTTTTGAGAATATAGCTTTTTCAGTTTAAAATCTTGATGGACTGTGGCGAAATTTTGCATAAAATGGACGCAGCCAATTTCATGCAGCACAACTCTACAGCCAACCTGCTGAACTTCCACCTTCACTTCATCATCTACCCATCACTGACAAAAATCTCCTCCTATCCCTTTTTATCATCTTTTCTCACCACAGATCATGGCTGGATCTCCTGATGTTAACCCTTCTACTCTCCCTTGCTTCACTGCTCCCAAGGACTATGCCTGCAAACAGTGCATCCACATGTGCAGACCTTGCACATTCACTCTTCCAAATCCTGAATCCAAATTCTACAACGGGGCTTGTGACTCTTGCTATTCCAAAAAGAAAAGATGTGACAGAATCGCCAACTACCCTATTCCTCCGCCTTCTCCTTCTCACAAATACATCTCCAGATCCCCTAACAGATCCCCAGAGCTTGGTCCTTCCTCTTCCTCTTCCTCTCCATCTTCTGCTCCTTCCAGAAGATCTAGAAGCTCAGCTTCCCGCACTCTTCCCAAAAACCTGCCTTAGCCTCACAAGAAACTGCTTTTATCTCCTCCAAATTAGCTCCAAAAGCTTCAAAATCAACTCCCAGGCTTCTAGACGGTGTCCAGGCGGCCCGGCCAATGTCAGGCAGCCCACCCGCCTCACCAAACAGTGAAAATCAGGGCCAAAACCTCCAAAAACTGCCTGAAAACAGCCACAATCCATCCAGACAACAACAACAAGTCAACCCAACTACCTCCTACTGCTCCCAGAGCAATGCAATCCACCCTTCCAAAGTCCAAAATCACCAAAATTTACCAGATTTCTAAGAGAACTGCCAGAGAACCACAAGAAGAAACCAGAACACCACACACTGCTCCCCAACAACAAATTTGTCCCCAACTAAGACAAAGAAACTACACCTCTCCTCTGTCAGCCAACTACTCTTCTGACAGTTCCATCTCTTTGAATTCTCCATCCAGAAGAGAGCAGTCTGCTTCCAAATCCCCCTCTCCAGCTCCATCCTTTAACAACCCTGGTAGTCCATCACCAGCAACTCCTCCAGCTGAATCCAACAGAAATAAAAACCACAACAACAACAATCTCACTGCTCTAACTAGGCTCCAGGAACATCAGCATCCCAGTTCACCTTCTCAGGATCCTTCAGAGGAAGACCATGAGAATCCATATCTTTCCTTAGTTGATCCACCCACTATGACCATTACAAAATCGTCAGAGATCCAAATCCCAGCTGCTTATAGATTTGATGAGCTTCCAATCTGTAAGTACCAAATTAATTATTCCATTTCTACAAAAAAAATAATTACTGATCCAATTCTTCTTGTCTAGTTGGCACCCCTCCTCTTGAATCTATTATTGGAGTTTGCCAAACTATTGAAACTTCTTTGACCCTGGATTATGGAGACATGAAGAAACACCTAAGCACCATGTGTTGCAACATGCTAAAAGCCTTTGCCCTCCATGGACCTTTGAATGACTTTGAAAAATCCCTGAGAAAGCGTCTACTGGACGACCACTGGAAAATGTCTAGGATCATTAAACATACCCTCCAGCACTCCATTCCTACCTCTTCTTCTTCCTCCTCTGAACTTCCCTCTAATCTAATTCCTGACCATTACAATCCCTATAATCTCTCCAGCAGGATGCACTTCAAAGAACACAGTGCTTCCCACAATCACAACAAAAAACAAAAACGTCATCACAATCCGGACCAGCCTCCAGAAGCTTCATAATCCAGACAATGAGCTCCTGAAAAAGATTAGAAACATATATATAATATATAAAACAAATAATAAAAAATAATTTCAGAATTTTTTTTTTTTTTTTTTTTTTTTATAGGTTGTCTATTAAAAAAAATTAATAATTAAAATGAAATAAAATAACATAAATGAAATAAAATAAAATATAAAAAATAATACAAATGGTACTCCCCAGCCAATTGATGCGCTGATCCCCTGATACCTTACCCACATCCAAGTGCACCTTGATGTGGATGAACAATTAATTCTTTTAAATAGTTAAAAGAAAACGAAATTCAAAAAATTTAGAGATTCAGAAAATAATAAAAATAATGAAACACAGAAACAAATGAAATAAATAACAAATAAAAATAAGAAAATAGCATTTCCTGGCCAATTGATGAGCCTTTCCCCACCAATGCTTGCCCACATCCAGGTGACCCTGATGTGGTAACACCCTATATTTTTGATTTTATAATTTTAAACAACCCCCATAAAAAATTTAAAAGAAAAAAAGAGAAAAAAGAAAATAATCTAAAACTGCTATCTAGCAAAAACATAACTGCAAAATCAAAGAAAGTCCAGCTCCATAGATGGCCCAATAAGAGAAAGTCTGGTCCATAGAAATGATCACTGGGTGGGCTCCCTCCAATAAGTAAAAATGATGGGAGACCACCAGTGATCCACCACCAATCTGAAAGAACCAAAGATAAAGAAGCCAGTCTTAAACCAGTTTAAAGTCATAGTGGACTTGAAACCTGAATAATAAACAACAGAACTAGAATTCAACTAGGAAAAACAAAAGACTTGAGACAGACATTCTGGGGTAACCGTTCTACAGAGCAGCCAGCTCATCAGTTACCCCCACACTTGCCAAAATAAAATCTAGTAGCCCCCCCTGGGTACCTTCTAACAAAAACACAAAATCAAACACAATAAACCGAAACCAATAAGAGTGAAGAATCCGGCACTTGAAAACCAAAGCAATTTCCAGTTTAAAGTCATAGAGGACTAAAACCTGTGAAAAGAAGCTAATACTAGGGTTCAACCAAATTAAGAGAAAGGGTTGGAGACAGACAATCTGGGGTAACTGTTGATAGAGCAGCCAGCCCATCAGTCACCCCTACACTTGCCAAGATCAAATCTAGAAGCCCCACCCATGGGTACCTTCTAACAAAAGTTTCCAACAAACAGATGCATAGCATCACCACAAAAAAACCAAAATTAAAGAATGGTCCGTAGTTTATCTTCATTGCGGAGTCAATCTTCTTCATGCCTAGTGCCTCTGGGATAAAACCTCTTCACTTGGTCTGTAGCCACCCACTTTTTCAAGACTGCACTATCCAACTCTTCCAAAACATAAGAACCTCCAGACGCCTGAGATCTGACTCTGTAAGGTCCATTCCATCTGTCAGCAAAAATTTTCCCCCACTGACTCTCCAAACTTCTATTATACACCAAAACCAAACAACCAGGTTTCAAGGGATTCCTGAGTCTATGAGCCAACTTCTTGTCCCAGTACCTGACTGATTGATTACTAATCTTCATCATTCTAGAGTATGCCTTCTCCTGACTTTCTTCTCTACATTACAACTGTTGCATCCTGTCACAGAGAAAATCTTCTGTTGAGTGCACTTTGTGGTAGCCTAAAGTTTAGTATGGCACCTAGGTATGTAAAAGGAGTTATTACGGCGTGCAAGATTGGCGTTATTATTTTATAAAAGGATTTTATTAAATTTATTTGAGTTTTAAATATAAAGAAATTTGTTTAAAAGCAAATGCCTACACGAAATCAATTTATATTACGGAGAAAAATTATTTTTACGGTCTGAAAAAATTATAAGTATCAAGTCGAGTCACTCAAGAACCTTGGGAAATTTTTCCAGAATTTTTACTATTTTTCTTATTTTTTTAAATGAATTTTAAAGATTTTTAGAAATATTTACATATTCAGAAATTACTTAACTTTGATGAATGTTCACAGGGTAATTAGAGCTGCGCAGACTACTAAAATTAGTTTGGAATGTAAAAGGGAAGTGGTTCTATCATGTGTAATTTTTCTAGATTTTTTATTATAATTTTAAATGTTCTAATTGAGTCCGGAAGTCCGGAAAGACTCCATTTGGACTCCGTACGGACTCCGCTTTGACTCCGTACGGGCTCTGGATTGACTCTGGGAGAGCTCTGGAGGGGAAAACTTAGGCACGTGACTAGGAATACTTAAGAGCCTCTCAAACTCGAAATTGAGGGGGGGGGGGATACATCATACAGCTTAATCTTTAACCACCATGGTCTTATTTTTTATTACTCAACAAATTAAATAAATTTGTAATACCCTTATAAATTTATATTTTATATATAAAATTTTAGAAATACTACTCAACATTTTAAATCACACTTCATACAGGGTATCTTTAGAAAGGTCTTCCTCACTGGGACTTGATTATTGCTGTCTCATAAAAATTGAAATTATTATAAAACATAAAAGTCAATCTTTTCAGATCTTTCACTGGTACACCTTAATTGTTGTTATCAGTATTTCTTTCTCAACAGCCACTTTTATTTAAATCTCAATAAGCGTTAAATACTTTAGATTTTCATTATTTTTATCAATCAGATCCAAGTAGACTGGTTAGATTAGTGATTTATAATTCCCATTTTGTTATTTTTATTGAAAGGACAGCTTTTTCAGCTAAATCCACACATCTCCTCCGGATTCTGCTTACAGCAAGGCGACTGTAAGAGTTTACCTTACCATAGTTGGCGCCCAACATGGGGTTCAATTTCTCTAGCTTTCTTTAAAGACTTACTTGGATCAAGAACGTTTTTAGCCTGCAAGAGGCTTATTTTCTGGAACTCTAATTAGATTTTTGTCATTGGCCTGCAAGAGGCTTGTTATTTTATTGATTTTTAATGCTTTTCCTTACTTATTGGGATGTCTTCTTCTGCTGTTGCTTCTGGATCTTCTAACCCTCTTACTCCCTCAGTTAGGATTGTTTCTTGGGATGGCCCAAAGTTTGATGGGGAGGAGGTTAAATGGTTCATTAGCAGGTATGAAGCTGCTGCTGCTGTTGATGGTGGTTCTCATGTGAATATGGTGAAGCAAGTTAGATTTTTTATTGCTGATAGGGAGGTGGAAAAGGAGGTTATTGCTATGCAGGCATTCAAGGACAAGGATTGGGTTAAGCTTTCTAAAGCTATGGTTGATAGATGGGGTGTTAGGTTTACTATGATGGACCTCAATAAAATTGTTTGAGACTGGCAAGCAAAAGGTGGAGTTTATTCTATGGCTGACTTCAAAAAGCTCTGTGTTCAGTTTGATGAAGTGGTGGAATATCTCATATTGGTGGATGAGTTAGTGCATGAGAATCAAGCAAAAGATTTGTTTTGGACAGCGTGCAGCAGGGATATTTGTATGGACATCTTGAAGGATCTTTCAAGAAAAGATTTGATGAAGGAACTGCCTAATGGTTAGCAGAAACTACCGGCTCTGGAGGTTATCAAAGAGAACATTCAGGCCCATCTCAAGTTGTTAGCATTGGACAAATATCAATAGTCCTGCATTCAATATGTTAGCAAGGTTAGCGAAGTTTTGGCCGAAAACAACAATATTATGGTCAAAGCCCAGGAGGCCAAGAAGGCACAAATGGGATTACCTGCTGCTAAAGTTGAGGGCAATGTGGATAATAAGATGGTCAATCACCTGGCGGATTTAACTAAACAACTAAAAATATTTGTTCAAGAGACACAGAAGGCTAAGAAGGCCCCAATCACTTCTTCATCGACGTCAACTTCTTATCAATCCAGAGGTTATGAGCGTCAAAATTATAATGGCAATAATAATGTTAACTGCTTCCCAGGCAATGGGAGAAATGGTGGGAATGGTGGTAGTAGTTATAGAGGTGGCTATGATGAGCCAAAGGTGTGCTCCTATTGTAATAGGAGGGGGCACAGAGCAACAGTTTGTTTTGCTCTTGATAAGGATATGGATGCTGGGCGAGTTTTATTTGATGGTAAAGTTTATAAATTTCCTGATGTTTCCTTCATCAAGCCCAGTGATGGACAGTCTCCTTCTGATTTGGTCAGAAGAAGTTTAATGGCTGAAAGGAGAGCCAGATTTGAAGAGGTGACGGATGAAGATGTTAATGCCAAGGGTGGCAAAAATGGTAATGGTAATGGTGGAAAAGCTGACAAAGGTAAAGAGAAAGAGGTCAGTAAAGCCACATTTTCTAGTTCTTTTGGAGGTTTAGAGCTGGGGACGGTCGCCCAGGTGGAGGGTAGCTGTATGGCCGGCAAATATGATGTTAATGCTGCTAGAAGAGCAGCTGCTACTAAGGCAAAGAGTAGCATCCAGAGCCAATTGAGGGCTAATCCTGGCAAGGCCAATAACAAAGTGAACCCTTACTCAAAGGACAAAAATTCTAGTGCTCAAACTGCCGCCAACAAATTGAACCCTTACTCTAAGGACAAATTATATAAAATGCAGAAGGGGATTGCTGATATGGGGCCCCCTAGTTATGGAAAGTTTGATTTAAATGGTGAGCCTATGCCAGAGGATTATTCAGATTCTGTGGAGGACGTACCGTTGGCGTCACTACCCAGACCAAGTTTTAGGGTCACATCCCAATGGAGGGTGTAAGAAGGACCAGCAATGGATCAGGATTAGTGCAAGAAGCTGGTGACGGAGTTAGGGTTATAGAAAGTGAAGATTTTATAATGGGGGGTGAAGATGGCTTGGTTGGACCTCAAGAGGTACCCAGGGCCAAGGTTGTTAAATCAAAGGTCTAGTATGAGCAGCCAGTAGTTTCTGGTCAAGCTAATGCGATGGACAAAGTTTTGAATAGGGTGAATCAACTGCAGATTCCCTTATCTTTGGGGGAGTTATTTACGATTAGTCCGGCGCTTGCTGAAAAGCAAAAGAAGCATTTGACGAGGCGTCAGGTTTCCACTGGAGAGGTGGAATATATTTGTGAAAATGCTGAAAAGTTTGGGGAAGATGTAGATACGCATTTTTCCGCTCCCCTGGGTTACCTGGTGGTAACTCTTAACGGTAAAGAAGTAAAGGCCTTGGTCGATTCAGGGTCTCAAATTAATTTAATTTCATTGGAGAAAGCAAGGAGTATAGGCTTTCCAATTAAAAGTGGAACTGGGGGAAACCTCAGAGGCATTGGAGGGCATGCAACAGAGCTGATGGGAACAGCTGAGCATTTCAGGTTAGGCATTGGTGGATCTGTTGGTAAGGTTCACTTTTATGTGGCCAAAGGAGCAGTCAAAACTGTTCTTAGCGGTCCTTTTTTGATGGATTTTGAGGCCAGAATAGGGTATCAAGCTGGCATGGGGATTAGTTTGGAGATCACTGGTGAAGATATGCGGAGATTACATATGCGGTTAGCAACTCCTGGAGATGAAGGTTGGGAAACACGGCCAGGGATTACTACTCTGTGACAGTGTTGTGTTTGCACCAAGAAGCGGCATATAAAACGGACGGCTTCTGGTGAATTATGTTTGTTGGAAAAGGATGAATGCCCTCATTTTTTGAAGTAGCAGGGGCTGATCACTCTAATGTTGTAATCTCTCCTCAGGATGAGATCCCGAATTGCAATAGGTCAGCTCACTTGGAGCTAATTCAAGTGGATTCTCAATTATTTTCTGTTAATATTACTTTGGAGTGCAAATATGTTTTGGACTTTTCTATATGTTTATTGGATTTACTCTGTTTTTCTATTAAATTTATAAATGGTGAAAAAGGCAAAATGGCCCAAATTAGGTTGGATAAAAATTGGAAGGGTATGTTTTATGACCTCCAGCAAGAGGGTAAACTGCGAAAATCTTATCAAAACCCAATTAAAAATCTCAGTATAATTAAAACACAAAAAAATAATTTATGTGAAAAGGTTATTCCAGACCTCCAGCAAGAGGGTAAACTGCAAAAATCACATCAAAATCCAATAAAAAATCTTGGTATAATTAAAACACAAAAAAATAATTTTTGTGAAAATTCAATTCCGGTCCTCCAGCAAGAGGTTAAACTGCCAACTTTATTTACAGGCGATTTACTGTTGGATAAGGGAAGCAAAGGTGTTGGAAAATCTGTTTATAAATTAGACAAGGGAAAGGAGAAAAGGGTAAAATTTAAAAATGAAATAAAATATTTTTCAAATTTTTCTTATTCCGATTCTGGCGATGAAGAAGATTCATTTGATGAAATTTTTAATGGTGATAAAAAAGTAAATGTTTTACCTCAAGTTTATTTACATGTGGACGCAACCAAATATAAGAAAGTAGCAAATAAAGTTCAACCTATTAATGAAACGCTACCTGCCGAATTAAATCCACCCTTGAGAAGACCAAGGTTATCAAGAGATCCTTATGAAAGTCCCTTGGTAAAGAGTCCGCCTGAATTTTCTTAGATTTCAAGAATCACCTTTGAGAGACTGGGTGTTGTTAATTTTTGACCTGATGGTTGGTTGTCTGGAGAAGAGAAGAAGTTGTTGTTGGATGTGATGGTCAAGCGAGAGAAGGCCATTGCTATTGTAGAAGAGGAGAGGGGTGTGTTGAAGCATTCCTATGGGGACCCTTAAAAGATTCCTGTGGTATGTCATGAACCGTGGCAGCAGAAACCAATTCCTATTCCGGCTGCATTAAAAGAAGCCTATATTGAAGTTGTCAGAGAACGGATACGCACTGGATTGTATAAGTAATCAACGTCAAGTTATTCTAGTCCAGTATTTTGTATCAAGAAACCAAATGGCAAGCTTAGAGCTGTTCATGATCTTAGGGAATTAAATAGGGTTACAATAAAGGATGCTAGGATACCACCTAGTGCTGAGGAGTTTGTTGAAGCCTTTGCAGGGAGAGTGTGTTATGGTTTGGGAGATATTATGGGTGGATATGATGAGAGAGATTTACATCCGGACTCAAGGCCTCTCGCTACATTCGATAAGCCACTAGGATGTTTACAGTTAACAAGATTACCTCAAGGAGCAACATATTTGGTTGCAGTTTATCAAGCTCAGATGGCTTGGATCCTTCAAGACGAAATTCCGCAATATGCTGGGATCTTTATAGATGATGGAGGAATTAAGGGACCAACAACCGACTATGATAACCAGGTTTTGGAAGAGAATCCCGGGATACGCAAATTCATTTGGGAGTTTGCAATTACATTAGAAAGAATCTTGTTTTTAATTGAAGAGGCTGGTTTAACTATTTCAGGTTCAAAATTTTCCTGTTGTGTGCCAGCCTTAGAAATATTAGGCCATGTGGTATGTAGAGAGGGTAGGATTATGTCCAAGAAGAAAGTTAACAAAATTCAGTCCTGGCCAAGACCCAAGAATACGACCAAAGTCAGAGGGTTTTTAGGCGTTTGCGTATATTTTAGAATGTTTATTAAGGACTTTTCTTCATTGGCAGCTCCATTGAGACGGTTAACAAGAAAGGATGCAGACAGGGAGTGGGATGAAGAGTGTGAGAAGGCATTTCTGAAATTGAAGGAGGTTGTAGGGAAGGATTTAGTCCTGCACAAGTTGGATTATGGAAAAGATTCTGGTAGAATTTATTTAGCAGTTGATTCAAGTCAGTTTGCAGCTGGGGCGGTTTTGTCTCAGATGGATAAAGCTGGTTACATCAGGCCAGTTAGGTATGAATCTGTAGTATTTACTGAGGCCGAATCAAGATATTCTCAACCAAAATTGGAATTATGTGGTGTGGCAAAAATACTGAAGAAACTTCAGCATATTTTGTGGGGGCAACATTTTGAGTTGCAAGTGGATGCGAAATCGTTAATCCAGATGATTAATTCCCCAAGTTTACCAAAAGCACCCATGACGAGATGGGTAGCTTTTATTCAACATTTTTCATTTGATTTAGTTCATAAGCCTGGAAAAACTTTTACTATGCCAGATGGTTTATCAAGGAGACCACCCACTGAAGAAGATTCAGACTCAGAAGAGTTCAATGAAGATATACCTATTATCAAAGCCAGCACTAAAGGAGCTGAAGACTTTCCATACCTCCCCCATGAGGTTAAACTGGCAGGACTATTGTGTTTAGATTATGGTGATGATGACCTCCACCAAGAGGATAAACTGGAAAATAGTTTTTATGTTAATAAAGGTGTTGGAAAAGGTGTAGATAAATTCGGTAGAAAGGAGGTAGAAGAAGATGTGGTGTATGTAGAGGAAGATGGATTGGTAGTGTGGGATAGTAGTAAATTAAGGAATCTTGTATATGTTGGAGAATTAGAGAATTTAAATAAAAGGGTGGATAAACAGAAAGAGGTATTTTTGAATACAGTTTACAAAGGATCCAAAGGTTCAGAAGAAAAACGTCGACATAGCTCGATTAAAGATTTATTTAGAGGTCAACAATTATTGGCTCATTCATGTGCAGGTGATATTGGTGATAGATAAGTCCCTATTGATGTTATATTAATCGATTTTCAAGATGAAGTCTGGGGTCATACTGGTTTTTATTTTTTGTTAGTCAAATATTTGTTGACTTTTGAGAGGCCAGAAGATTGTGAAGATGATGAATGGGTGGCTATCAAGAGGAAGTCAACTACGTTTTACCTATCTGGTTGACGTTTGATGAGGAGGTGGTATCCAATCCTCAAGTAGTTATAACTCAACAGAAGGGGCAAGAATTAGTTTTGAAATCACTGCATGAAGTTCTCCGGCATAGAGGCGTTGGAGAAACTTTTAGAAGAATTTCTGATCAATTTTGGTGGCCTGGCATGAAGATGGCTGTTAAACAGTGGGTTCAGTCATGTGAAGAATGTCAAAGACGAATTTATTTAAGGCCAAAAGAACCTGGACGCGTGACTGGTGAATATACGCTCTTTGGGAGAGTTAGTTTAGATGCCGTTCATATAAAAGAGGGACGGTATAAATATTTAATAGTGGCCAGAGATGATTTATCTGGTTGGGTAGAGGAAGCGCCTCTTATTAATTTAACTGCCAAAAATGTGGCAGAATTTTTTTTGAATAATTGGGTATATAGGTATGGGGTGATGAAGTTGGTAACGTTAGATGGAGGTCGTGAATTTGGGACAGAGTTTAAAGAGGCCGTATTGAAAGTTGGATCAAAGGTTAGGGTAGCAACCCCATATTATCCTGAAGCTGAAGGCATGGTTTAAAGAGGGCATCAAGTTATTAAGGATGCTTTAGTTAAAATGTGTGGGACAAGTGCCAAAAAGTCGAGGCACTATTTACCTTTAGTTTTATTTGCTGATCGAATCACTGCCAAAAGGACAACCGGATTTTCACCTTATGAACTTGTTTTTGGACAGAAAGCAGTTTTACTGGTTGATTTAGAAGCTGAATCATATCTTGGAGTTGACTGGGACACGGTCAAAACTACTGAAGAATTATTGTGTGCAAGAATGATGCCGCTAGAAAAGAAAGAAGAATATTTAGAAAAGGCATATTTGGGGATGATGAAGATCCGAAATCAATCAGTCAGATATTGGGATGAGCGGTTGTCACATCAATTATGGAAACCTTTGAACCCAGGTGATATGGTCCTGGTGTATAATAGAAGTCTAGAGAGTCAATGGGGAAAGATGTTTGCAGATAGGTGGAATGGACCGTATAAAATCAAGGAGCAAGTTTCCGGCGGTTCATATGTGTTAGAAGAGTTGGATAAAGGAGTATTGAAGAAGAGGGTAGCAGCCAATCAAGTGAAACGGTTCTATCCTAGAGGCACCAGGAGTGCCGAAGTCTACCTCCGCAACGAGGATAAACTATGATATCAACGAAATTTTATGATGACCTCCGCAAAGAGGATAAACTATCTTCTTTTTATCAAAATACTTTACTGTCGTTACACTGCCTATGGGCAACGAAACTTTGATGAAACTTAACGAAATGCAAGAAAATCTTCTTTGAAATTTTCGAAATTTAAAATTCTTAAAATATGGGTGAAGATAGTGTTGGAAAATTTTAAAAATTTATTGGAAGAAGTGTTCACAGGGGAACCTTCTTAATTTAATATTGGAAAGTGTGGGGGTAATTGATGGGCTGGCTGCTCTATACACAATTACCCCATAATGTTCGTTTTCAAAATTTTCCCTGTTTCTAGTTGAATCCTGGCTTTGTCTTTTAATTATAGGAAGTCCACTAAGACTATAAACTGAAACGAATCAAGAGACACCGCTCTCAACGCCGGATTTAAGATTCTTTTTATTTTATTTTGTTCTTGAATTTTTTTATGTTAGATTGTGATTTCTTTTCTTTAATATATATTATGAATTATTGTAAAGGTGATGCTCACTGGTGGTCTCTAATCATTTTAATAAATTGGAGGGAGCCCACCCAGTGATCATCATTATAAAATTTATCTTCTAAAAACTTTCATTTATTTTCTTTTCTTTTCAATTTCTCAAAATTGTGTAACCACATCAAGTTGCACTTGGATGTGGGTATGATGTCAAGGGTTCGGCTCATCAAATGGCTGGGTGGCATCTTTTAAAATTTTATCTTGAAATTTTTTTACTTTTTTTATCTTTCTTTTCACATTCGTTTATCTTCTTTAAAAAAAAATTATTAAATTTTAACTTTTATTTCAAAACTATCTTTTTTTAAAAAATCATTTATTTTATAAAAAATAAAAATAAAAACAAAAAATAAAAATAAAAATAAAAAATAAAAATAAAAATAAAAATAAAAATAAAAATAAAAATAAAAATAAAAATAAAAATAAAAATAAAAATAAAAATAAAAATAAAAATAAAAATAAAAATAAAAATAAAAATAAAAATAAAAATAAAAATAAAAATAAAAATAAAAATAAAAATAAAAATAAAAATAAAAATAAAAATAAAAATAAAAATAAAAATAAAAATAAAAATAAAAATAAAAATAAAAATAAAAATAAAAATAAAAATAAAAATAAAAATAAAAATAAAAATAAAAATAAAAATAAAAATAAAAATAAAAATAAAAATAAAAATAAAAATAAAAATAAAAATAAAAATAAAAATAAAAATAAAAATAAAAATAAAAATAAAAATAAAAATAAAAATAAAAATAAAAATAAAAATAAAAATAAAAATAAAAATAAAAATAAAAATAAAAATAAAAATAAAAATAAAAATAAAAATAAAAATAAAAATAAAAATAAAAATAAAAATAAAAATAAAAATAAAAATAAAAATAAAAATAAAAATAAAAATAAAAATAAAAATAAAAATAAAAATAAAAATAAAAATAAAAATAAAAATAAAAATAAAAATAAAAATAAAAATAAAAATAAAAATAAAAATAAAAATAAAAATAAAAATAAAAATAAAAATAAAAATAAAAATAAAAATAAAAATAAAAATAAAAATAAAAATAAAAATAAAAATAAAAATAAAAATAAAAATAAAAATAAAAATAAGAATAAAAATAAAAATAAAAATAAAAATAAAAATAAAAATAAAAATAAAAATAAAAATAAAAATAAAAATAAAAATAAAAATAAAAATAAAAATAAAAATAAAAATAAAAATAAAAATAAAAATAAAAATAAAAATAAAAATAAAAATAAAAATAAAAATAAAAATAAAAATAAAAATAAAAATAAAAATAAAAATAAATAAATAAATAAAATAAATAATAAAATAACTAAAAATATAAAAATAAAATAAAATAATAATAATAATAATAATAATAATAAAAAATTAAAATAAAAGGTATTTTAGTTTTAGGTAGTTTAGATGTTTAAATTATTATTTTTCAAACATTATTTAAGAACGCTATGTACCAGGAAGAACACCATCAAGGGTTGTTATCTTTTGAAGAATCAAAATTAGAAAATTTAGAAGGACCTTGATCGATTTCCTGGGATTCGAATCTTATTTCAGGGTCACAATAGTGTTGAAGCCAGTTGGCTATTTTGAAAAGGTCTCTTAACAGTTGCTCTCTCATCCAAGATTCTGATCTATCAGAGGGCCGGTATTTTTGGAAATAAGCAATAAGGTTATTAAAATTAGCAAAGAGCTTTTCAGACACTAGGTGAATTGGAACTCTAGGGAAGCTTGGATTAGGTTCTGGTAGTTCATAAGCTGAATATGGAATTGGAGAACCGGTGGATGCTTATCAAATTAAAATATCAGCAAAATTAAAACCTGAAGATTAAGAAAATAAAAAGAGACAACCAACCTGTGTCAACACTATCAAGATCATAGATAAACGGCTTACTTGGTAATGGAGTGGGATTTTTTATGTTTAAAAAAGGATTTTTAATTTTTGATAGATGAGGAGGACTGGTGTTGGATTTGGTGTTTGAAGTAGATGTTCTGTGCTTTTTGGATCAAACAAGAGAAGATGAAGATTGCTGGCTATTATAGGACCTTTTGTGCTTCAAGATGTTGGAAGTAGGAGAAGAATCGTTAGAAGGTTTAAGCATAGCCCTGGGAGCAGTAAGAGCTCTTGGGGGAGTAGCAGCAAGTCTAGATTGGAGAGAAGGACCCAGAGGATTAGGTGATGAAGAAAGATTTAAAATGGCTGATGGAGAAAAAGGGATAGGATCTTTAGAAGTTGATGGAATAGGGGGTGGAGTAGAAGGTGAAGAAGAAGGAGGAGGTTTGCATTAGGAGGCAAAGCTAGTAGCAGTAATGAGGAAAGAGCCACAATTCAAGCCAGAACATTTTCTTTTCTTCTCATAACAGGATAAACAGGCCCTGTTATAAGTGTGCTTTTGCCAGTTTAAAGTGAAGATACATTCCCTATGGGTGAAAGCACAGTATTTGCAAGATTGATCAGCTGAAGCAATGAAGTCAGAAGGTTTCATCTTGTTAGGAGATATTTTTTTGAAGAAGAAAACTTGAAACTAGGATGAAGAAAGCTGGTGGAAAAATCTGGGTTCAAGGATAGAGAAGTTGTTAGGTCCGCCAAGACCCTAAACTGGACTGTTATCAAGCTGTTGGGTCCACCATGACCTTAAACTGGATTTATTATCAATCAAATGTTTGGTCCACCATGACTTTAAACTGGTAGTTCATTCATTTTTTAGTCCACTATGACTTTAAACTGGAAAATTAATATCTGCAGGATAATTCAACATTCATTGGTCCACTATGGCCTTATACTGGATTACTTGTCGATCAAATGTTTGGTCCTGTCACTGGACGACCTACGCACAAGGTCGAGGATGTTCCTGAAAGTGAGATGAGAGATTTAGAAACTTCTTCGAAGCACAGAGGAATGATTAGAGGAAATGGTTCGAAGGTCACTCAAAGTAAGAGCTACAGGTTCGAGGTTCGTTCGAGAAAAATTATAAACAAGTTTCAAAGGTAATAGGAATTCTTAAGATCTCACGAAGGGTTGGAAACTCAATAATCAAAGATTTAGGATTTAGAAATGAATATTGAGAAAATGAAAGAAATATACAATAACAATGATTTAACTTTAAAGGTTTACCACTATTTATGTAAATACGATTTTATAATTTAATTCTGAGGAATATCGAACCGAATACCCAACCCCTTTTATATCCTTTGTTCCTCCTCACATTGACCTCTCTTCCATCGCACCATTCCCATTCCATTGACCATTACTAACATACACTTAGACCCTCTTCACTAAATATCCATCCATGCTCAATTTACCCCTTTTTAATTAGTTAAAAAAACCTTAATGAAAACTACTACTGTACTATTTCTTTGAACCTAGCGCTGTGCGTCGCTTATTGAAAAGGACTAAGGCACCCTATTGGGAGATTGACTAATTTAGATTTAGAGTTTAGGCTAGCGCAGTTAAATAGTAAGTATACAAAGGAAAATCGCAGTTGCTATGGAGAATTTCTTTCTGCGCTTTGAGTATAGATTTAGAACTCGATATTATTGATTTAATGAGCTACTTTCGCCTCGAGTGTCACGTGGCGCGTGACAGATGCCCGGGTATAAGAATTGCGAACTCCATTGAGCTTGAGCCATCTTCCCACACTAGTTTCCCTTCTTCTAATAATTTTTTCCTCACTTATTAATTTCTCGTTTTTATAATGATCTGCCCCACTCCCACACCTACGCCTCCACACCCTAAAGCGGATGGGGGAATGATCACGCGACAGTTTTCACAAACTTGCATGGCTTGTGAAAGCATGGAGTATTTCTGTGTCGAAAGTACGGCAACTCAAGGCCCTCGCCAGAAATGCGAGTTTTGCCGTTGGCGACGAGTGGCGTGCGATGCGTTGACGAAGAATGCAGAGATTGAAAAGCGATTCACCAAGACCAAGTTTTGGGTAATCCCTAAAACCAAAGAGGTGGTCGAAGACATTTGGGATGTCTCGATTGAAGATGAACAATTGGTGGGGGAGAATGATAAGGAATTAAATAACGAGATCTCAACCTGGGTAACCCAGGCCACGAGTTTGAAGCGAGGTGTCGAGGAAGAGGTCGACGAGTTGGTGGAGGAAGATGAAGATGAAGTCCCTGTTCCAGGGCGAGCACCCAAGAAATGACGGGTGGTCATTGAAGACAATGAGGAGGAGAGAGAGGCAGAGGTCGAAGTGGCGCCAAGGTTATTTTTAGAACCTGACCCCATCTTTGAGGTAAGTTTTAATTGTTATTTTTTAAGGATGAAGTTACTGATGAGTTATGTTTAGTCATCGAATACCCTTGAAGAGCCGATTGGGGAGCCTGCGCTGGTTATACCAACTGAGGCAAACCCTCCGGCCACGGAAGTAGTTGAAGAACCTGAAGACACCCTGGACCAGGTGTGGTCGAAGAAACCTTGTCAAGGTCGACGAGTAAGGTTCGTGGAAGAATTATGTGGGGAGGTCGAGACAATTATTGACGCTGCTTCCTTCGACGTGGCAGAGGAGCTCTTGGAGATGGGAGAGGTGGTTCCGGTAGGAGAGGAGGAGGTATTTGAGAAATGCAGGAAGGAGATAAGGGTAGTTTTGGAGAAAATGAAAAGATTGGTTCGAGAGAAATTAAAAGAAAAGATTTGAAATGAAAAGAGATGTAAAGAAGTAGAAAAAAAAATGTATTTTAGTTTTATTTTATTTTATTTTTTTATTTTTTTATTGTAGGTGAATATTATTAATTTTATAAGATTTGGGAGAGAGAGAAAAAGAAAGAAGAAGTTTAAAATAAAATTTTTTTTAGAATTTTGAAAGAAGAAATTTAAAGAAAGAAAAAGGTTGTTTAATTGAAGGAAGTTTTAATGTTTTTAAAAGGAAAATTTTATGTAAGAAAAGAGAGAGAAAAAAAAACGGTTTTGTAATTGAGATAAGTTTGTTAAATTGAGGATTTAATGAAAGAATTTTTTTTTTTTTTTTAAAAAAAAAGAAATTTTAGTTGAAAAGAGAGGAAGAAGAAAGAAAAGAAAAAAACAGAATTTAGAATTTAAGAGAATTTGAAAAGAAGAATTATTATAGGGAGATTTATAGGTTGAAGTTAAGTTCGAGGAAATGGTCGTGTTGTACAAGATTTGATGACTCAAAGGAAAGAAAGTTTTTTTTTTTTTTTTAAAGAGAGAATAAATTTTTAGAAAAGAAATTTTTTAAAGAGAATTTTAAATTTAAGAAAAGAATGTATTTAGAGAATTGAAAAGAAAAGAAAGGAAATATTTAGAGAGATTTTAAGAGTTTTTTATTTTATTTTATTATTTATGTTTATTCTATTTATTTTATTTTTATTTTTATTTTATTATTTATGTTTATTCTTTTTATTTTTATTTTATTATTTTATTTTATTTATTTTTAATTTTGATTTTACTTTTAGTTGGTTTTGGAGAAAATTTTATAGAAGGAAAGAAAGAAAAAAGAAGAGAGAAAAAAGAAAACAAGGCTAAGAAATTTAAGAGGTGTTTTAGATTTTAAAGAAGGAGAGAAAAAGAAAAGAAAATTTTAAATAAAGAAATTTTAAAGTTTTGGTTTTAAAGGGTATTTAAGATGAAAAGATTTTAGGAGATCAGGGGCGTTAGAAACATTGATGGCTGGTTCCCAGGATGTTTTGTCTGAGTCATTGAGGAAGCCTTCCCATTCCACGAGGTATTGAAATTTCCCCTTGCGTATTCTTGAATCAAGGATACGGCTTACTTCCCACTCTAGATGATCTTCTACTTCGACCGGTTCCGGAGGGGTTTAGTTCTTGCCCGAAAATATTTCTCGAGCTAGTTCCAGGAGAGATACATGGAAAACAGGGTGAATCGCCTGCCATTTAGGAGGTAACTTGAGTTGAGTTGCAGTTTTAGAGACTTCAGAGTCGATTTCGAATGGTCCAAAGCGCTTTTCAGCCAGTTTCTTTGATGGTCTTGTTGTTTGAATATTTTGTGCGTCGAGCCATACTTTGTCGCCTAATTTAAAGGAAGGAGCAGATTGTCGATGTTTGTCGGCCTGTTCCTTGTATCTTCGAATTGCTGATTCCAAATTTGTTTTAAGTTCTTCTTGGAGTCGTGATATAGTTCGAAGATAATGTTCCGCAAGATGATTAGTTCCTACATGGATTGAGTTGAATCGAGGATGTCGTCCATAAATGGTTTCAAAGGGAGATTGTCGTGTCAAAGAATGAGTCGATTTATTATAAGCAAATTCGGCCAATGGTAACCATGTGGTCCAATCATCTTGTTGGTAACTGACATACATACGAAGATATTGTTGTTGACTTTTGAGAGGCCAGAAGATTGTGAAGATGATGAATGGGTGGCTATCAAGAGGAAGTCAACTACGTTTTACCTATCTGGTTGACGTTTGATGAGGAGGTGGTATCCAATCCTCAAGTAGTTATAACTCAACAGAAGGGGCAAGAATTAGTTTTGAAATCACTGCATGAAGTTCTCCGGCATAGAGGCGTTGGAGAAACTTTTAGAAGAATTTCTGATCAATTTTGGTGGCCTGGCATGAAGATGGCTGTTAAACAGTGGGTTCAGTCATGTGAAGAATGTCAAAGACGAATTTATTTAAGGCCAAAAGAACCTGGACGCGTGACTGGTGAATATACGCTCTTTGGGAGAGTTAGTTTAGATGCCGTTCATATAAAAGAGGGACGGTATAAATATTTAATAGTGGCCAGAGATGATTTATCTGGTTGGGTAGAGGAAGCGCCTCTTATTAATTTAACTGCCAAAAATGTGGCAGAATTTTTTTTGAATAATTGGGTATATAGGTATGGGGTGATGAAGTTGGTAACGTTAGATGGAGGTCGTGAATTTGGGACAGAGTTTAAAGAGGCCGTATTGAAAGTTGGATCAAAGGTTAGGGTAGCAACCCCATATTATCCTGAAGCTGAAGGCATGGTTTAAAGAGGGCATCAAGTTATTAAGGATGCTTTAGTTAAAATGTGTGGGACAAGTGCCAAAAAGTCGAGGCACTATTTACCTTTAGTTTTATTTGCTGATCGAATCACTGCCAAAAGGACAACCGGATTTTCACCTTATGAACTTGTTTTTGGACAGAAAGCAGTTTTACTGGTTGATTTAGAAGCTGAATCATATCTTGGAGTTGACTGGGACACGGTCAAAACTACTGAAGAATTATTGTGTGCAAGAATGATGCCGCTAGAAAAGAAAGAAGAATATTTAGAAAAGGCATATTTGGGGATGATGAAGATCCGAAATCAATCAGTCAGATATTGGGATGAGCGGTTGTCACATCAATTATGGAAACCTTTGAACCCAGGTGATATGGTCCTGGTGTATAATAGAAGTCTAGAGAGTCAATGGGGAAAGATGTTTGCAGATAGGTGGAATGGACCGTATAAAATCAAGGAGCAAGTTTCCGGCGGTTCATATGTGTTAGAAGAGTTAGATAAAGGAGTATTGAAGAAGAGGGTAGCAGCCAATCAAGTGAAACGGTTCTATCCTAGAGGCACCAGGAGTGCCGAAGTCTACCTCCGCAACGAGGATAAACTATGATATCAACGAAATTTTATGATGACCTCCGCAAAGAGGATAAACTATCTTCTTTTTATCAAAATACTTTACTGTCGTTACACTGCCTATGGGCAACGAAACTTTGATGAAACTTAACGAAATGCAAGAAAATCTTCTTTGAAATTTTCGAAATTTAAAATTCTTAAAATATGGGTGAAGATAGTGTTGGAAAATTTTAAAAATTTATTGGAAGAAGTGTTCACAGGGGAACCTTCTTAATTTAATATTGGAAAGTGTGGGGGTAATTGATGGGCTGGCTGCTCTATACACAATTACCCCATAATGTTCGTTTTCAAAATTTTCCCTGTTTCTAGTTGAATCCTGGCTTTGTCTTTTAATTATAGGAAGTCCACTAAGACTATAAACTGAAACGAATCAAGAGACACCGCTCTCAACGCCGGATTTAAGATTCTTTTTATTTTATTTTGTTCTTGAATTTTTTTATGTTAGATTGTGATTTCTTTTCTTTAATATATATTATGAATTATTGTAAAGGTGATGCTCACTGGTGGTCTCTAATCATTTTAATAAATTGGAGGGAGCCCACCCAGTGATCATCATTATAAAATTTATCTTCTAAAAACTTTCATTTATTTTCTTTTCTTTTCAATTTCTCAAAATTGTGTAACCACATCAAGTTGCACTTGGATGTGGGTATGATGTCAAGGGTTCGGCTCATCAAATGGCTGGGTGGCATCTTTTAAAATTTTATCTTGAAATTTTTTTACTTTTTTTATCTTTCTTTTCACATTCGTTTATCTTCTTTAAAAAAAAATTATTAAATTTTAACTTTTATTTCAAAACTATCTTTTTTTAAAAAATCATTTATTTTATAAAAAATAAAAATAAAAACAAAAAATAAAAATAAAAAATAAAAATAAAAATAAAAATAAAAATAAAAATAAAAATAAAAATAAAAATAAAAATAAAAATAAAAATAAAAATAAAAATAAAAATAAAAATAAAAATAAAAATAAAAATAAAAATAAAAATAAAAATAAAAATAAAAATAAAAATAAAAATAAAAATAAAAATAAAAATAAAAATAAAAATAAAAATAAAAATAAAAATAAAAATAAAAATAAAAATAAAAATAAAAATAAAAATAAAAATAAAAATAAAAATAAAAATAAAAATAAAAATAAAAATAAAAATAAAAATAAAAATAAAAATAAAAATAAAAATAAAAATAAAAATAAAAATAAAAATAAAAATAAAAATAAAAATAAAAATAAAAATAAAAATAAAAATAAAAATAAAAATAAAAATAAAAATAAAAATAAAAATAAAAATAAAAATAAAAATAAAAATAAAAATAAAAATAAAAATAAAAATAAAAATAAAAATAAAAATAAAAATAAAAATAAAAATAAAAATAAAAATAAAAATAAAAATAAAAATAAAAATAAAAATAAAAATAAAAATAAAAATAAAAATAAAAATAAAAATAAAAATAAAAATAAAAATAAAAATAAAAATAAAAATAAAAATAAAAATAAAAATAAAAATAAAAATAAAAATAAAAATAAAAATAAAAATAAAAATAAAAATAAAAATAAAAATAAAAATAAAAATAAAAATAAAAATAAAAATAAAAATAAAAATAAAAATAAAAATAAAAATAAAAATAAAAATAAAAATAAAAATAAAAATAAAAATAAAAATAAAAATAAAAATAAAAATAAAAATAAAAATAAAAATAAAAATAAAAATAAAAATAAAAATAAAAATAAAAATAAGAATAAAAATAAAAATAAAAATAAAAATAAAAATAAAAATAAAAATAAAAATAAAAATAAAAATAAAAATAAAAATAAAAATAAAAATAAAAATAAAAATAAAAATAAAAATAAAAATAAAAATAAAAATAAAAATAAAAATAAAAATAAAAATAAAAATAAAAATAAAAATAAAAATAAAAATAAAAATAAAAATAAAAATAAAAATAAAAATAAATAAATAAATAAAATAAATAATAAAATAACTAAAAATATAAAAATAAAATAAAATAATAATAATAATAATAATAATAATAAAAAATTAAAATAAAAGGTATTTTAGTTTTAGGTAGTTTAGATGTTTAAATTATTATTTTTCAAACATTATTTAAGAACGCTATGTACCAGGAAGAACACCATCAAGGGTTGTTATCTTTTGAAGAATCAAAATTAGAAAATTTAGAAGGACCTTGATCGATTTCCTGGGATTCGAATCTTATTTCAGGGTCACAATAGTGTTGAAGCCAGTTGGCTATTTTGAAAAGGTCTCTTAACAGTTGCTCTCTCATCCAAGATTCTGATCTATCAGAGGGCCGGTATTTTTGGAAATAAGCAATAAGGTTATTAAAATTAGCAAAGAGCTTTTCAGACACTAGGTGAATTGGAACTCTAGGGAAGCTTGGATTAGGTTCTGGTAGTTCATAAGCTGAATATGGAATTGGAGAACCGGTGGATGCTTATCAAATTAAAATATCAGCAAAATTAAAACCTGAAGATTAAGAAAATAAAAAGAGACAACCAACCTGTGTCAACACTATCAAGATCATAGATAAACGGCTTACTTGGTAATGGAGTGGGATTTTTTATGTTTAAAAAAGGATTTTTAATTTTTGATAGATGAGGAGGACTGGTGTTGGATTTGGTGTTTGAAGTAGATGTTCTGTGCTTTTTGGATCAAACAAGAGAAGATGAAGATTGCTGGCTATTATAGGACCTTTTGTGCTTCAAGATGTTGGAAGTAGGAGAAGAATCGTTAGAAGGTTTAAGCATAGCCCTGGGAGCAGTAAGAGCTCTTGGGGGAGTAGCAGCAAGTCTAGATTGGAGAGAAGGACCCAGAGGATTAGGTGATGAAGAAAGATTTAAAATGGCTGATGGAGAAAAAGGGATAGGATCTTTAGAAGTTGATGGAATAGGGGGTGGAGTAGAAGGTGAAGAAGAAGGAGGAGGTTTGCATTAGGAGGCAAAGCTAGTAGCAGTAATGAGGAAAGAGCCACAATTCAAGCCAGAACATTTTCTTTTCTTCTCATAACAGGATAAACAGGCCCTGTTATAAGTGTGCTTTTGCCAGTTTAAAGTGAAGATACATTCCCTATGGGTGAAAGCACAGTATTTGCAAGATTGATCAGCTGAAGCAATGAAGTCAGAAGGTTTCATCTTGTTAGGAGATATTTTTTTGAAGAAGAAAACTTGAAACTAGGATGAAGAAAGCTGGTGGAAAAATCTGGGTTCAAGGATAGAGAAGTTGTTAGGTCCGCCAAGACCCTAAACTGGACTGTTATCAAGCTGTTGGGTCCACCATGACCTTAAACTGGATTTATTATCAATCAAATGTTTGGTCCACCATGACTTTAAACTGGTAGTTCATTCATTTTTTAGTCCACTATGACTTTAAACTGGAAAATTAATATCTGCAGGATAATTCAACATTCATTGGTCCACTATGGCCTTATACTGGATTACTTGTCGATCAAATGTTTGGTCCTGTCACTGGACGACCTACGCACAAGGTCGAGGATGTTCCTGAAAGTGAGATGAGAGATTTAGAAACTTCTTCGAAGCACAGAGGAATGATTAGAGGAAATGGTTCAAAGGTCACTCAAAGTAAGAGCTACAGGTTCGAGGTTCGTTCGAGAAAAATTATAAACAAGTTTCAAAGGTAATAGGAATTCTTAAGATCTCACGAAGGGTTGGAAACTCTATAATCAAAGATTTAGGATTTAGAAATGAATATTGAGAAAATGAAAGAAATATACAATAACAATGATTTAACTTTAAAGGTTTACCACTATTTATGTAAATACGATTTTATAATTTAATTCTGAGGAATATCGAACCGAATACCCAACCCCTTTTATATCCTTTGTTCCTCCTCACATTGACCTCTCTTCCATCGCACCATTCCCATTCCATTGACCATTACTAACATACACTTAGACCCTCTTCACTAAATATCCATCCATGCTCAATTTACCCCTTTTTAATTAGTTAAAAAAACCTTAATGAAAACTACTACTGTACTATTTCTTTGAACCTAGCGCTGTGCGTCGCTTATTGAAAAGGACTAAGGCACCCTATTGGGAGATTGACTAATTTAGATTTAGAGTTTAGGCTAGCGCAGTTAAATAGTAAGTACACAAAGGAAAATCGCAGTTGCTATGGAGAATTTCTTTCTGCGCTTTGAGTATAGATTTAGAACTCGATATTATTGATTTAATGAGCTACTTTCGCCTCGAGTGTCACGTGGCGCGTGACAGATGCCCGGGTATAAGAATTGCGAACTCCATTGAGCTTGAGCCATCTTCCCACACTAGTTTCCCTTCTTCTAATAATTTTTTCCTCACTTATTAATTTCTTGTTTTTATAATGATCTGCCCCACTCCCACACCTACGCCTCCACACCCTAAAGCGGATGGGGGAATGATCACGCGACAGTTTTCACAAACTTGCATGGCTTGTGAAAGCATGGAGTATTTCTGTGTCGAAAGTACGGCAACTCAAGGCCCTCGCCAGAAATGCGAGTTTTGCCATTGGCGACGAGTGGCGTGCGATGCGTTGACGAAGAATGCAGAGATTGAAAAGCGATTCACCAAGACCAAGTTTTGGGTAATCCCTAAAACCAAAGAGGTGGTCGAAGACATTTGGGATGTCTCGATTGAAGATGAACAATTGGTGGGGGAGAATGATAAGGAATTAAATAACGAGATCTCAACCTGGGTAACCCAGGCCACGAGTTTGAAGCGAGGTGTCGAGGAAGAGGTCGACGAGTTGGTGGAGGAAGATGAAGATGAAGTCCCTGTTCCAGGGCGAGCACCCAAGAAACGACGGGTGGTCATTGAAGACAATGAGGAGGAGAGAGAGGCAGAGGTCGAAGTGGCGCCAAGGTTATTTTTAGAACCTGACCCCATCTTTGAGGTAAGTTTTAATTGTTATTTTTTAAGGATGAAGTTACTGATGAGTTATGTTTAGTCATCGAATACCCTTGAAGAGCCGATTGGGGAGCCTGCGCTGGTTATACCAACTGAGGCAAACCCTCCGGCCACGGAAGTAGTTGAAGAACCTGAAGACACCCTGGACCAGGTGTGGTCGAAGAAACCTCGTCAAGGTCGACGAGTAAGGTTCGTGGAAGAATTATGTGGGGAGGTCGAGACAATTATTGACGCTGCTTCCTTCGACGTGGCAGAGGAGCTCTTGGAGATGGGAGAGGTGGTTCCGGTAGGAGAGGAGGAGGTATTTGAGAAATGCAGGAAGGAGATAAGGGTAGTTTTGGAGAAAATGAAAAGATTGGTTCGAGAGAAATTAAAAGAAAAGATTTGAAATGAAAAGAGATGTAAAGAAGTAGAAAAAAAAATGTATTTTAGTTTTATTTTATTTTATTTTTTTATTTTTTTATTGTAGGTGAATATTATTAATTTTATAAGATTTGGGAGAGAGAGAAAAAGAAAGAAGAAGTTTAAAATAAAATTTTTTTTAGAATTTTGAAAGAAGAAATTTAAAGAAAGAAAAAGGTTGTTTAATTGAAGGAAGTTTTAATGTTTTTAAAAGGAAAATTTTATGTAAGAAAAGAGAGAGAAAAAAAAACGGTTTTGTAATTGAGATAAGTTTGTTAAATTGAGGATTTAATGAAAGAATTTTTTTTTTTTTTTTAAAAAAAGAAATTTTAGTTGAAAAGAGAGGAAGAAGAAAGAAAAGAAAAAAACAGAATTTAGAATTTAAGAGAATTTGAAAAGAAGAATTATTATAGGGAGATTTATAGGTTGAAGTTAAGTTCGAGGAAATGGTCATGTTGTACAAGATTTGATGACTCAAAGGAAAGAAAGTTTTTTTTTTTTTTAAAGAGAGAATAAATTTTTAGAAAAGAAATTTTTTAAAGAGAATTTTAAATTTAAGAAAAGAATGTATTTAGAGAATTGAAAAGAAAAGAAAGGAAATATTTAGAGAGATTTTAAGAGTTTTTTATTTTATTTTATTATTTATGTTTATTCTATTTATTTTATTTTTATTTTTATTTTATTATTTATGTTTATTCTTTTTATTTTTATTTTATTATTTTATTTTATTTATTTTTAATTTTGATTTTACTTTTAGTTGGTTTTGGAGAAAATTTTATAGAAGGAAAGAAAGAAAAAAGAAGAGAGAAAAAAGAAAACAAGGCTAAGAAATTTAAGAGGTGTTTTAGATTTTAAAGAAGGAGAGAAAAAGAAAAGAAAATTTTAAATAAAGAAATTTTAAAGTTTTGGTTTTAAAGGGTATTTAAGATGAAAAGATTTTAGGAGATCAGGGGCGTTAGAAACATTGATGGCTGGTTCCCAGGATGTTTTGTCTGAGTCATTGAGGAAGCCTTCCCATTCCACGAGGTATTGAAATTTCCCCTTGCGTATTCTTGAATCAAGGATACGGCTTACTTCCCACTCTAGATGATCTTCTACTTCGACCGGTTCCGGAGGGGTTTAGTTCTTGCCCGAAAATATTTCTCGAGCTAGTTCCAGGAGAGATACATGGAAAACAGGGTGAATCGCCTGCCATTTAGGAGGTAACTTGAGTCGAGTTGCAGTTTTAGAGACTTCAGAGTCGATTTCGAATGGTCCAAAGCGCTTTTCAGCCAGTTTCTTTGATGGTCTTGTTGTTTGAATATTTTGTGCATCGAGCCATACTTTGTCGCCTGGTTTAAAGGAAGGAGCAGATTGTCGATGTTTGTCGGCCTGTTCCTTGTATCTTCGAATTGCTGATTCCAAATTTGTTTTAAGTTCTTCTTGGAGTCGTGATATAGTTCAAAGATAATGTTCCGCAAGATGATTAGTTCCTACATGGATTGAGTTGAATCGAGGATGTCGTCCATAAATGGTTTCAAAGGGAGATTGTCGTGTCAAAGAATGAGTCGATTTATTATAAGCAAATTCGGCCAATGGTAACCATGTGGTCCAATCGTCTTGTTGGTAACTGACATACATACGAAGATATTGTTCAAGGATTTGGTTAACTCTTTCTGTTTGACCATCGGTTTCAGGGTTATAGGCCGTGGAGAGATTCCTCGTGATATTGAGTTGTTGACACAGTTGAGTCCAGAATGTGGATACAAACAATGAGCCTCTATCTGAAATAATATCATTTGGTAAGCCGTGTTTAGAAAATACATATTCTAGAAACAATTTTGACAAATCTTCTGCTGTAGCAGTAGTAGTGGTTTTAATAAAAATAGACATTTTTGAAAATCTATCTACTATTACTAATAGAGCATCAAAATCATTAGAAATAGGAAGTTGAGAAATGAAATCCATTGATAAAGATTCCCAAGGTTTAGAGGGAATAGGAAGTGGTTGAAGCAACCCATGCTTCCGGTGACGGGGAGCCTTATTCCTATTACATTCGTAACAAGCTTTTATATAGGCCTTGATTTCCTTGGTCATACCTGGCCAGAAGAAATCCCTCGCTATTAACTGGTAGGTTTTATCAACCCCAAAATGACCAGCTAATGGAGAATCATTTCGACTGTTGAAAATCCATAATTTTATCTCATTGTTGTTGGGTATGACTACTCTACCTTTGAAGACTAATATGCCTGATTCAATACTAAATCTTTTGGCCCCTTGCTTTGAGAGTATTTTGTCTTTTAACCCTAAACAATATTCTTCCTTTGACTGAGCTTCGAGGATGTTGGATAGTGGATTTTGAAAAGATTGAATTGTCATCAAATTAAGTTGATGAGTCGTTAACATTGATTCGTTGAAGATTGATTGCACATTTGCTGGGTTCTTGTCAGCAAATGCGTCCCCCCTCTGTGGGTAAACGTCGTCCCGACATGACAAGATATCTGGGACAATGCAGTTTTTTCCTGGGCGATAGGAAATAGAGAAAGAAAATTCAGACAAAAATTCAACCTACCTGGCTTGACGCCTGGTTAACACTTTAGAAGACATGAAGTATTTCAAAGCATTATGATCTGTTAAGATTTGAAAAGGACTATCTAGGCTGAGAAGAAAAGAACGCCATTTTTTAAGGCAATGGATAATAGCTAAAAGCTCATTGTCATGAATTTCATAATTTAATTCTGCGGCTATGAGTTTGCGTGACTCAAAAGCAACAGGATGAAACAAATTTGTTTCAGGATTTAATTGGGAGATGACCCCTGCAATAGCATAATCGCTCGCATCTGTCTCAACTATTGTCGAGGCAGAAGGATCAAAATGTCAAAGAATTGGGGCTGTGATGAACGCTATTTTTAGTGCTTCGACTTCCTTTTGTGCTGTAGAAGTAAAAACAAAAGGAATGTCTTTTCTAAGAAGAGAAGTAAGATTGGAAATAGTTTTAGAGTAATCTTTAATAAATCTTCTATAGAAATTTGCAAAACCCAAGAATCCTTGGAGCAATTTAATGTTTTTGGGCTCAGGCCATTCCAGGATTTTCTGGACTTTTTTATCATCCATGACTAAACCTTCAGTGGACAACGTAAAACCCAAAAGATCAATTGATTTGAGGTGGAATTCGCATTAATTATGCTTGGCGTAGAGACCATGATCTCGAAGACGATAATGACCTGTCAAACATGATGAATATGTTTATCTAGTGTTTTCGAGAATATTAAAATATCATCTAAATAGACGACTACAAATTGTTCAACAACATCTTGAAAGATATCATTAACAAAAGTTTGAAAAGTTGAAGGTGTGTTACATAATCCAAAAGGCATAACTAAATATTCAAAACTACCAAATCTAGTGCGCATTGAAGTCAGTGGTTCATGACCTTCTGCAATGCAAATCAGATTGTAAGCGCCTCTAAGATCAATTTTAGAAAAGAAATTAGCACCATTGAAAAGGGTAAGAAGTAATGACATAGGAGGAACAGGATATGCATTCTTCTTTGTGACTGTGTTGAGCTTTCTATAGTCAACACACAACCTAAGACTACCGTCCTTCTTTTTTACAGGAGGACAGGGGAGCCGGTTGGAGATTTACTGGCTCCGATGAAACCTTTGGCTACATTCTCTGCAATGTAGTCTTGAAGAACTTGAGATTCTTCCTTTGACAAAGAATAGACCGGACCTGTCAGAGGTACTGGGCCTATTAACTCTATTTGATGGTCATAGGGTCAATGAGGTGGTAACTTATCGGCCTTACGGATTGAGAAAACATCGAGGAAATTGTGGTAGATTTCTGATAGAGTTGATTTAATGCCTTCAACATTGATTTGGTCGTCCTCTTCATCTTCGAGAGAATCTGTCGAGGGGATACCTGTATTGAGAGAGCAGAATTCGATTACTTCGAGTGAAGTCATCGAACTAGAAGGGTTAGCCAATTGCTCATTTAGAGAAAGATCAGATGCTTGAAAATCATCTGGCAGAGATTTGTCCTCTTGCAGGAGGTTGTCAGGCGGGTTGTTCAACTCCCTATTGACCTGCATTGAAGAATCAGAAATATACTTAGAGCGTGGGGTGATCAATCCCCTAGTCCAATCAATTTTGGGATTCCAATGCGTCAAAAATTCATGGCCAAGAATGGTATCGTCCATCCTTGGGACGTCCAAGACTGATAACTCCCACTCGAAGGGGGGAAAGTTTGGAAAGTTGAAAACCCATAAAACATTCTTACTTACCCAATATTTGGGTTCCTCTGATTTGACCAAATAGATTGGAGTTCGATCAACATCTGTAAATGTTAGTTTTAGCTTCTCGGCAAAAGATAAACTAACAAAAGAAATTGAAGCTCCAGAGTCTATAAGAAAACTGAAGGGAATATCCTCCTTAAAAAGAATGAATCTCAAGCGGTTTAAGGCAACTCCAGTCCTTAAGACATGGAGGTTCTGTGAACTGGGAGAGATAAGATAGTTTGCTTTCCACACAAGTAAACTATCTACTAGTTTTTTGACTTCGAACTAGTACCTTCTCTTTCGCAGATTGTCGATGTTTGTCGGCCTGTTCCGTACAGAGAATTGAGGAGGACTTAAGAAAAGTATGTTTTAATGTAGATACACCTGACTTGTCTTTTGTCAATTACAACAGTACTATTCATAATAATAATACAGTTAATCCTCAGTTTCCACCACTTACTAGAGAGATGAGAAGTTTACAAGATAGTGAGAGAATTTAGAAGGAAGAAATGGAGTATTTTAAAAATAATCCAACTGTCCATAGAATTGTTTCAGCATTGTGGAATAGAATAATTGATTGTGAGGAAAATGCAGTTAATCTCACAATTGAAACAATTTCATCCTTAACATTGAACATTTCTCCACTGGCAATACGAAATAAAGAATTAGAGAATGAACATCTGTCTCTAACTGTTATGTATGATTCATTGAGTAATAAATATAGTGAATTTTCAAACAAATTCTGAGAGTTATAAAAGTTGTATGAAGCACACTTATTGAAAATTGAATCAAGAACTAAGTTATCTTTTACCCAGACAAATTAAAGTGTCTCTGAGCTGCTACAAAGATTGACTAAAATTGAGATTGAAACTGCCAATCTACTAATGAACCAGGATAATCATAAGTATACTCAGTATAATAATAATCCTTTCATTGGCAAAAGTGAATCTCATTCCTTCCCTATACCACCACAACTAAAACCATCTGGTGGTAGTGTCATATCTGAAAATGTAAGTCACAAATCGGTACAGGAGGAAATACAAGACCATTTATCAAGAGTAAATGAGTTATTTAATTTACCTAATATTAATGAAATAAAATACAATCAGTAGAACTGGCCTAAGTTAGATCAGTACCCAACTTATGATAGGGAAGCCAGCTCTGATTGGCAACATTTTATTCAAAGAATTGACAACTTGAAACTCTCATATAAGTTACCAGATGAAGAAATAACATCAAAATTATTTTCTTTGTTTAAGGATGTTGCTTTATTATGGTTTGAATCTGTTTTTAGTGAGGGTAAAGATTACTTTTGGGCTGAATGGAAACTACTAATTAAAAAAAAATTTGAAGGTTCTAAATTCATGCTCACTCAGCAGAGACTTTTTTAGCAAAATATGTACAATCAATTGAATGGTAACAAACCTATGGTATTTTTAATTAATTTAAATGAAATATTAAAATCCATTGAGCCTAACATGGATTTTAACTTATGGAAAGATAAGATAATATATAAATTACCTATATCTGTCAGAGACATTGTTGTAGCTAGAACAATTAATGCTACTGAATATTCTGACTTTATTATTATTTGTAATAAAATATTGTTAAACCTTAAATATGAAGCATGGTATTCCACATATAAAAAAATAATGAACCTGTTAAAAATCAGAATTCAAAAAAACTTCAGGAGAAGCAGAAAAAACTTACTACACCTGTAATAACTAAAAAGTATGAAACTAATACTTGTTATAAGTGTAACAAACCTTGGGTTAAAGGCCACAAATGTGAGAAAAACATAAATATTGTTGAAAATCAACGTTAATCTGAAACTGAAACTGAAAAAAGTAAAGAATCAAGTGATTGTGACAGAAATATCTCATATAGTGATGAAAATGAAGTCCATACGTTGGAAGATCATTTGTCCATCATTGAAAATCAAATATTAAATATGGACTCAAATGAATCTTTAATGAATTTTAATGATGCTGAAATCATTAAAGATACACAAGCTTATAACTTAAGAATGACACCTATCACGGTTCCAGCTATCATTTCTGGTGAAAATTTTAATATATTATTGGACACAGGAGCTTCTGGTTCTGTTGTTTCTACTAATACATTATAAAAAATTGATAGTGAATATAAGTCTAAGCTTGAACCCCTTCAACATGTAAATTGGAGAGGTTTTGGATCAGTACTTCACCCCACCGGTAGATACAAAGCTGCTGTATTATTTAAGCAGCAACATGGTTATGTAAGAGTAACTTGTGACTTTGTAGTAATGGATAATACTAACTGTAGTAACTGTTTTATCATTTGAAATGATATTCTGACTAAGTTTGTTGTGAAATTAGACCCTGATAATAACAATTTTACAATTGGAATGAATGATAAAAGGAAATTTAAAATAAATTCTTTAAACACAGTCTTACAAATTGAGTCAGTAAAAAATATTCCGTGCAAAGGAAGAGAATACAATGAGATGGAACTTCTGGAAAAAAAAAATTTCCAAAGCATCATTTGGCACTCAGATAAGTGAAGCTGAGAAAAATAATATTTTGGACTTAATTAAAGCATTCCCAATGGCTTTTGCACATGGTACAAATGAACTTGGCCTTGTAAAAGATCATGAGGTGAAAATTAGTTTAACCTGTAATATGGATAATATTCCTGCTAGTCTTAAAAAAACCATACCCTGCTTCACCAATGAAGAGGAAAGACATAGAGTATAATATTTAGATATTATTAAAAATGAAACTTCTTGAGAAGGTTGAAACAAAACCAAAATATTGTGTTATATCACCAGTGCTCATTTCTTCTGAACAAGATAAATCAAGACTGTGCGGTGACTATAGAGCATTAAATAAATTTACAGTAGATGATATTTATCCCTTGCCAAGGATTGCCTCTATAAATGCTACCCTTAAAGGTGCTAAATATATAAGTTTCCTAGATGGAAATAAAGGGTACCATTAAATTCCTGTTGAAAAGAATTCACAGAACTTTGTGTTGATAACAACACACATGTGAATTTATAAATATGTCAGGATGCCATTTGGGCCATAAAATGCTCCATCAGTATTTCAGAAGTTAATGGATATAACATTTAATAATGAAATGATTGAGGGATGGTTAATGGTATACATTGATTACATCTTTGTGTTCTCTAAGACATATGATGAACAGTTAATTCATTTAAAAAAGTTACTTGAGAAAATGAATGAAATATAAATTACCCTAGAATTAAAAAAATTTAAATTTTGGTTTGAGTGTTTAAAAGTGCTTCGTCATATTGTATCTGGCTTACAAATATGTGTAGACCAAAATAAGGTGGCTTCAATTGAGAATATTGGCATTCCTCAAAATGTAAAGGATTTACAATCTTTTCTTGGTATGTGTGGTTATTATAGACAATATATAAAAACTACCAATTAATTTCTGCACCATTTACCACACTGTTAAGGAAATTTGAAGCTTTAATTTGGAATAATGAAAGACAACAGGCTTTTGATTAGTCAAAAGAATATTTGTTGACAGCTCCTATCCTGGGATTACCAGATTTCCAATTGCCTTTTGTATTATATACAGACGTAAGTTTTATTGGTCTGGGTGCTGATTTGCATCAAAAACAACTTATTGAATGAAAAAGGTCAGAATTAGTAATTTGCTATGTTTCACGTACTCCAAGAAGTAGTGAATTGAAATATGGTTCTACTCAACTTGAATGTTTAGCAGTAGTAAGGTCACTTGAGAAGCTACACCATTACCTTGAAGACCAAAAATTTGAGCTAATAACTGACTGAAGTGCAGTTAAGTAACTGTTAAACATGAAAACTCCTAATAGACACATTTTTAGATGGCAATTAGCTGAACAAGAATAAGGAAGACAGGTGACTATTACACATAGAGAAGGAACCTTAAAATCTAATGTAGATTTGTTATCTAGAGTACCTCTGCCTAATAATGATGTTAATCCTGCTTATGTTCCTGAGTCAGAGATTATTAACACTTATGGAATTTATATTGCAGATCTTGAGGATGAATTTATGCAATCAATTCTTGACATGTACGCTTCAGATCCTGACTTGAGTGAACTCACTACAATATTAAATGATCCATCTAATGCTTCAAATAATGTTTTAATAAAAACATTACCAAATAAGTATAAAGAGGCATTCGAAAAAGGAAAATTTTCCATTGAGGATGGTTTTATATATCACAGGAAAAAATTAAGTAATGTAATTGTAATTTCACCTTCATCAAAGGTGTTAATGTTAAGTATATGTCATGATGATATCTTAGCAGGTCATTTTTACTAACATAAACATTAGCCAGAGTAAAAAACACAGCTTGGTGGATAAACATGTCTGAGGATGTTCAAAAATATGTTGAGACTTGTGATTCTTGTCAAAAATCAAAAATATTAAAACAAAAAAGAGCTGGTTTATTACAACAAATTGAGAAGCCAAAAGCTCCATGGGAAATAATTAACACGGACTTTGTAACAGGCTTGCCAATAGCAGGGCATAAAAGTTATAAATCCTGCTGGGTAATTGTAGATAGATTTACAAAAATGTGTAAATTTATTCCTACCCACAAAGAGGTTTCTGCAAAAGACTAAGCATTTTTATGGTGGACCCAAATTTTAAATATAGCAGGTTTTCTGAAAGCAATAGTCTCAGAGAGAGATTCTAAATTTAATTCTGAGTTCTGGACATCACTTATGGATGTTTCAGGGTGTCAATTTAAACTTTCTACAGCACACCATCCACAAACTGATTGGCTAGCAGAAGGAATGATAAAAACTTTAGAAGATATGATAAGAAGATATTGTGATTTTGGTCTTAACTTTAAAAACAATGATAAATTCACGCATGATTGGGTAACCCTTAGCCCAGGTTTAGAATTTTCATACAATAGTACAGTACATTCTGTCACTTGAAAAAAGCCATTTGAGTTATGGTTGGGTTATGTACCTAATACCCCTCCTAAAACTCTTAATAAATTACCTAGATTGGATATGCATCCAGGTACTAAGTCTCTTCTTCAGATGCAAGAATTATGCAGAAAACATGCTCAAGAATGTATAAATAAGGTGTTTGAGTATGAGAAGAAAAGATGGGATAAAGCCCATAAAGAACAAATGTTCAAAGAGGGTGATGAAGTCCTTATTTCTACACTACATTTCAACTTAAATAGTAATTTTAAATTGAAGGATCCATTCATTGGACCATTTGTAGTTAAAAAGATGGTTGGTAACAAGGCTGTCGAGGTTATTCTATATGCACCATATGATAGAAAACATCCAGTATTTCCTATTTCCCTTATAAAACCATACCATTCTAATAATACTACTCTATTTCCAAGAAGATCAGGAAGGCATAAACAGCAACCTGAAGAAATTGTTGAAAATGCAGAAATTGAAAAGATACTTAAAAAGAGACACCTTATTAAGGAAAAGGGAGTTGATTATCTATTAAGAATTAAAAATCAATAAAGTGAATATGACCAGTGGATTCCAGAAAATGAAATTTTTGATCTTAAAAATCTCTTGAAAAAATTTAAATAAAAATAATACTGTTTAATTCAATATATGTAACATATAAATTTAAAAAAAATTATTTTTCTATTCACTCCTTACTTATTAATTAAAATGTCTTAACAATTTTTTTATTGTTTTTTTGGGTGAGGGAGCATCAGCCTAGGTATCTTCAGGACTGAGTAATTCTTATGTTTAAAATAAGATAACCTTAAATACATTAAGCTTATATCCTAAAAATAAGGTTAAAACACTTTTATATATGTTTATAATACATATATATATAATTATTACACTGTTATATAACTTATAGTAGTTTAAATAGCTTATTCATAGCCTAATAATACTTATTAATGTGATAATGGAGTCATATTATATTTATCATAAGTGATATTAAGTAATTATTGACATACATAAGCTTATATCTATACATAAATCTCATATTCAGTGAAATATGCAGTATATTATGTATATGTAGGTCTATAAGTGGGGTTTTAGCCTCTTAATAGCCTAAAACCTCTATTTTTATGCTTATTTTAGGTCATATGGAAGTATCAAGTGGATTCACAATGTCTACACAAGCATATACACCTATTTCTGGCGCATATATTCAGTTTGGACAACTTAATCTGCTTCCTTGGATGGATTTTCATGGAACTATGGGTTGGGATATGATTACTGGGTTAATATGGATGCTTGGGGATGTTATTGGGTGCTTGGGAAGTTAATTTGATTTCTTTATATGCTTTTGGATTCATTATATACTCTTTGTATGAGTTATTTTACCTGTTTCTTTATGGTATCCGCTTTCATCTGGATTTTCAATTTATGGTATGGGTCTGTGTTATCATTAATTGTGATAAAGGGTCCTTACTGGAGGTCTGGGTGTTGAATATTCTTGAAGTGTATACCATAGGGAGGTGATGGGCCCTCACAGTGCTGTAATTGCCAGGGATAGCAGGGACATCATCTGGATTGAACGTCTGTGCACTCCAGTGGATTTTGCCATAAGTAAGGAGGGATTTGACGGGTTATTGATCATCACTTACTTACTAAAATTCAATTAAACATTTAAACACAATTATTATCATTTATAAAAATATTATAAAGCCTTTATAAATGATATTATCATTATATAAGCTATAACTATATTCTATTTATCTATTTTACACCACTAGCACGCATTTAAATCCAAGTATTGTGAGTTTTATTTGAGTATAACTACTTTTTGAGTCTTCGCCTAAGGTTTAATCACTAAATCATTTATAAATAAGTAGTAGTACCATTAATAAATACTGTTAAATCATACTTATATACTAGATACACTGACATAACTTTTGAGTCCTTTTTTTACAAATTTTTTTTTATTTCAATGACTATCTACATTTTCCAAAAATAATATATCTTACTTTTGGTCGGACTTAGATTGAACTCATAATGAGATCCTGCTTCATACTGTGGTTCAAGCTAAGTAAAACTGTGAGAAAATTTATAATTTTTTAAAAATTTTATCAAATATATTTAATTGTAAACATAAGTATATTCTTATCTCAAAATGATTTATATTAAATACTTTAAATTTCTAAAAACAAATACAAATAATAAATCATTTTGGAGAAAATTTTTTTTAAAAATATTTGGATGTTGATTTTCTAATATTATGAAATTATTCTTAATTCTTCATTAAAGATAAAGAAGATAACTATAAATTCTTTTAATACATCTATAACATATAAAAAAGGTATCAGATCTTATTTTTAGATTCATACTAACTCAAAAAAACAATTTTTTCATTTAAAGTATAAATTATATAGATCCTTCAAAGCCTCACATTCTTTTCTTGATTTACATGTGTAAATTAAAGGGAAATTTCATAGGGTAAAAATGGTGTCTTTTTAAAAACTTAAATTAATATATTTCAAATAAATATATATTGTTGTAAAAACTCAACATTTAACCTTAAGTTTCTGCTTTAAATGTGTACTGATGAGTTGAAATATTCTCTATCCAAATTCATTTTTTTAAATATATTCATTCTTGTATTTCTTATTTATAAGGTAAATTACAAGAAAATTTATAAAATCATTTGTTTACATATAATTTCAAAGGGATTCTACTTTAAAGAATTAGAAATTTAATTGAAGAATAATATAATTTTTACCTATTAGTGTGAATATCATTTTTCTAATAAATGATTGATAAATTGTTAACTCATATATTCTATTTAAGAAGTATGTGTAAATGTTAAGTTGTGAATTAATCCTGTCAAAAAAAAATTTCCAAAGACTAAAAAAGAAACCTGAAACTTTTTACTTAATTTATTCATCAACAACATAGAATTGAAATATTCTGTCTATTCATTTAAATTATGCATCATTATTTATTTAAATTGAAATATAATCTTTTTAAAAATAGCTTTTTTATGAGTATAACTTAAAATACTTATTGTGTCTTTTTTACATAATAGTTATAATATGGTAGTTATTCAATGAGCAACTAATATAATGATGAAAAATTACCACTTCTATCTATTAAGTTCAATTCTTGCACAATAATTTACTCTGAAATTTGACCTGAACCACATTTTTTGCCATGAGACCACTTTTGAAAATCTATGGTGCTCATTCCTAGGTGGACATAGCAATTATCCCACCATATAGCATGGAAGAACACTTAAGCATTAATATTAAATCTAAAGAATTTTATGCTTTTTTTTTGTATTTTATCTGTAAAATTTTACTTCTAGTTTGAATTTCAGTTTTTCATATGGAAAAGTCATTGAGTAGTGATTAATTTTTTTAACTCATGAAGTCACTCAGCAACTGACAATATTTGTCAGCCAGGCTACTGGACTTACCCAGTAAAATAATTGATTATCTTACTGAGGTGAAGCCACGCCTTTTAAAATCGTTATTAATGATTAATTATTAAACAACTTATGTATTACTTACAACTAAATAGCTAAGTACACTAAGTAATGTAGATAATTAATAAAAATAAGTACTTTTCCCATGCATATTTTAATCCCTAACACTATTCCCAATAATACAGATGAGAGGGAATAAAATTAGTATTAAAATATAATAAAATCTATAAAAATTAAAATTCTTTTATTAAGAAATTTAAATACCGTTGAATCTACATTTTAAAAGAAAATTTTTTGTACTAAAATGTGACAATCAAGAGAACTCAACTTTTCTTTCAAATAATATTGATATCTTCCTTGACACTCCATTTAGTATAGCTTTCATTATTTCACATACTCTCTTTATTTAAGTTTTCCCCTCTCATACCCTTGTACTAGGAGATGTTAATTTTGTGTCTTTGTTTTCTCACATTTTGCCTATAAAAGGTCCTTCCTTTTTGTACTTTTGATTCATTCCTTACTTTTTTACAATTTTACAAACATTACTTAAAACAAGTTCATTACTATATTTTATAACTATTAGTATTTACATCATTTTAATTCTAAGAAATAGAACTTATAATAATATTATAATTTTACCTCTTATCATTTGAGTAATTAATCTTTAAGATAGGAAATACGTACCTGAGTTTAAAACCCTAGAAAATCGTTGTTACCGCCATTGTACCTCTCTATAAAACCTTCTAGACGTGAAAGAGACCTTGACAATATTTGCATAGAATTTTAATGAGCTAAATAATGAAAATTTCTGGAATCTCATATGTTTATTATGTTAACTAAATGCTGATTTCAAAACTACATTATATTTGAAGAATAAACAGAACAAATAAAAGTTCAAAAATGAGTTTCCTTTTGATTTTAATCATTGAACTGCATTTGAAAATTTCAAAAGTGGGATTAAAATCTACTATTATAAGAGATATACTTTTTTTCAGAACTATAATCAAATAATTTGTCAAATATTATTGTTGAGTATAAGGAATTTATTAGAGTACTTCATGTAGTCAGAGATTGAGAAAACACATTGATAATTCTTCTTGTTTAGTTATATGTGGTTTAATGGTATTCTAGAAGTAAAAATATAAGAGATTTGATGGTTCAATATTTTTTTGATAACTCAACTGAATTGAAAGTAGTTATATTTAATGAAAAAAAATATAAAAATACATGAAATAAAGAATCAGGACATATGGATTAAAATTAAAAACCAAATCTTCAAATTCTGGGTTAAAAAGAGTTTTCAACAAAAAGAGCCACATATATAATTTTATTTTTTTTCTCAAAAAGTTAATTAACTCATTAGAAATCTTAGAAGTAATAACTTTTTAAAAAGTACTATGATTTTTAGTCGTTTTACTGATAAAGTGAGATTCAAAAATAGAATTTAATTGTGTTTTATTAAAAAATACTGTGGATTTATCAGATTCTTATTCTCCCCATCTTATTATTTCTATTAATTTTTTATTAAACTCTCAATATTATTTCAGCACAGTATGATTCATCCTTGGTTAAGAGCTCAATATGAGTTCAAATTAAAGTAAAGTATCATTTCATTATAGGTTCAGTCTGAGTTCCATCTGTATTCCATCTATATTCAAGTTGAGGACTTGCTAGCAAGTCCCCCCCCAAATATTGTGTGGTGAATGTATTATTATTATTACTGTATAACTTAGACTATTGGATTTTAGATACTAATAAAGTTTCAATATTAGTAATGGTATTTAATTTGTATATAATATATTATTGTAAGTCAAGACTGGAATAGAATGTAATGGAATTTTTGAAAACAGAAAAATTGAGGGGCCTTATATAGGCAACAGAGAGAGAAAAAATTTGATACCACATCCTACATACAAGGACATCACCAGGAGAAATTCCCACAATAAAATTTCAAATTAAAATATATTCTAGAAAGAACTTTCTATATACAGTATTTCCTGTACATGTCAAGGTAAATAAAATATTTGATTTTTTCCTTTAATATTCAGTATTGTTATATTCTACTTATCAAATGTCATGAGGACACTGTCAAGGAATAAGAAATGAGGAAACATTAATATTATATATTTAATTCATTTTACTTATTAACTAGTTAAAATATTATTTTGTTTCCAAAGTTTTATAGAGTATTCAGGGAAAATACTCTATAAAACTTTGGAAACAAAATGTGAATTCTCTCCTCAACTGATAATACAAAGATTAAAATCCACCTATATATGAAATTGAAGGAAGACTCTCTACTTAATTTAGGATCTGGGAATGAAACTCTAAACACTATAATGTTAAAATCAATATATAATCTCAATTACCATCAGTATAGGTTATAATATAAAATGGGCTTCAATAACTCTTGAATACCCAAGGTTAAATGAATACATATAAATATGTGACTATGAGAATATAAATGTAAGTGAATGAGTGACATGGAGTGAAAAAAATTGAGACTTTTATGTATTTTTGTGATGGTAATCATGAAAGTTCAGTAAGAAATTTTTTCAGTTTTAGGAACATTGGTCCAAAAAAAGAATTTTTCTTACTTAATTATTACTTAATTAAGTTCTTAAAATACTAATGTTTAATTAACTTCCCAGTTGAACTTGAAATTTCCTTAATTATAGATATTTTTCATTAAATAAATTTTGGTTCCTTCATCTAATATTTCTGGTTAAATCTTGATTTGGTTAGTTCATTCATTTAACATGTTTCTTTCCATTACATAAATTTCTTTTCTTCTGTGATATCAAGTCTGAGAACTAATTTTCTTTGGATATATGATGCCTTGTTGTATTCACCTTCATTCCCTAGAATTGGATTATTAAGTTGTCTTGATAAATATTTTTGAGTATTTCTTCTTAGTATTCTCTTGTTTTATTTGAAATTATATTTAAATCTAGTTCATAATCTCTTTTTATATTTGAGAAATAACCCACTAAGTTTTATCAATATTTTTGAGATTTCTTTATTGCATGAGATTACTTGAATTTAATCTTGAACTTATCTCATACCTTATTTATCTCCTTTGAGGCCATCCTAAACCTTATGCATCTTCTTCTAGGATACTTTAAAACTTATCTATCATTTTTGAGGATACCTAAAAACCCTTTTCACTTCTTCTAAGATCACTTAAACCTTATTTGTCGGTCAGTCGTCTAGAAGAAGGTAAGGAAAAGAGGAGAAAAGGAGGAGAACAAGGGAAAAATAAAAGAAATAAACTATAATAGAATATTTAATTTATTTAAAAGGAAAAGAACGGCGAGTAACTTGAGAGATGACAAAAAACTTAGGATTTATTAATAATATTATTATTTAATGTAAGGGTTTTGCGCAGCAAACACTTTTAATTACTATCAGACTTAAAGCAACCTTTAAATTGTATATAGAATTTTAATTAGAATTGTATTACTAATAAAAAAAATATCAACATTGTAAAATAGTATTTAATTTGTGGAGTGTATAATAAGTGATGAGGCTACAGGGGATTATCCAAGGCCCTTTTATAGGCAATGGGTCCTCTGAAGCGCCACTATATTTGTAAATACAATGATTAGAATAGAATAAAACAAATATATCAAAGAGTAAATGAAACATAACAATGTAGAGAAAAATATGATACAAATAATGAAAACCCCAATTAAGAATCCAATTTTTCTGCCATTAATTCCCAAATCAGTAAGTAAAAATAGTGAATAACTAAACAAGATAAGAACATAGGAACTATGAGAAAAATAATTCCAAACAGATGGTACAGTCTGATTTAAGGATATTTTAAGTGAAACAAAAAATACTTTGACGCAACAAAACATGTAATTAATCTCAATTTAGTATAAATTAATTAATTGGCTATTCCTGACACAATTAAGGGTCAAAAGAAGTGTCATTAATTATTGTTTAGTATTATATGAAAAGGTGTTATTTAATATATAAATTTAAATAATTAATTTACATATATTATAAGTCAATTTTACACTTATAATTATAATATATGTTTTTTAATTAATTAAATATAAATTTATAATTATTAAATAACATAAAAATGCGCCATTATTTGTAGAATATATTATATTATGTTCAATTTAAATGTATATAAAAATTTATATAACCAATAAAATTAATATAACACTTGTATATAATAAAATACTTATATAATTTTATTATGCAATAAAATATTAATTTATATTCATTAAATACAATTCTTACCCACTCTTTCAGGTTTTATAAGTTACATATCATTTACTGGACTCCTGGAATAGCCTGGCTGACACTCCCTCACTCTAAAAAAAACAATAAAAAAAATGCTAAGATTTTTTCTTTTTGTATTTTTTCAACAGAGAAGGCAGATTTGAAATTTCCTTGCCAGGTATCCATGCATCATGTTCAGATGATTTGTTCTTATATCTCAATAAATATTCAGTACCTCTTTCAGAAGTGATAATTCTATCATTGAGAATTTTATCAATCTCTGCTGTTTCTGTGACTTCCTGAGGGTTCTTCTTAGGTCTTCCTCTTCTTTTTTGAAATAAGTCACTGTTAGAAATTTAAGGCTTAAGCAAAGAAATGGGAAAGACAGGATGTTTCCTATCATATGGAGAATACAATACAACTTCTACTGCATTATCACCAACCATTCTTTTAACAACAAATGGTCCTACAAAAGGATCTTTTAATTTGTGGTTACCTTGTAAATTGAAATGGAAAGTGGAGATCAACACTTCATCACCCTTGTTAAATGTGTATTCTTTATGGGATTTATCCCATCTTTTCTTTTCATATTCAAATGCTTTATCAATACAACTCTGAGCATGTTTTCTGCATAGCTGTTGCATTTGCATAAAAGATTTTACACCAGGGTGTAGTTCCAACTTAGGTAATTTATTATTGAGAATCTGAGCAGGAGTGTTTGGGACATAACCTAACCAAAGCTCAAAAGGCTTTTTCTCAGTGACAGAATGAACAGTGCTATTATATGCAAATTCAAGACCAGGCAAAAGAGTGACCCAATCATGAGTAAATCTGTCATTGTCTTTATATTCTAAACCAAAGGCACAATACCTTCTAATCATATCTTCCAAAGTTTGAATCATCCTTTCAGCTAGACCATCAGTCTGAGTATGGTGAGCTGTAGACAATTTCAACTCACAGCCACAAATATCCATCAAAGAGGTCCAAAACTCAGAAGTGAATTTTGGATCCCTATCAGAGATAATGGCTTTTGGAAAACCAATAATATTAAACATGTAAGACCACCATAAGAAAGCTAATTCTTTGGTGGATACATCTTTGTGGGTTGGAATAAATTTGCACATTTTTGTGAATCTATCTACTATTACCCAACAAGAGTTAAAGCTGTCTTTACCTGCAACAGGAAGACCAGTGACAAAATCCATATTAATGATTTGCCAGGGAGCACTAGGTGCTTCAATATGTTTTAATAACCCTGCTCTCTTACCTGTTAACCTTTTAGATTTTTGGCAGGAATCACAAGATTCAACATATAATTTTGTGTCTTCAGACATATTAGCCCACCATGCAGTGTTTTTGATTCTAATCAATGTTTTTTCAAGATCAAAATGACCAGCTAATATGTTATCATGACAAAGTTTGAGGATAGTTTCTTTCATTGAAGGAGGAATTACAATTACATTGGTAAGCTTCCTTCTATAATATATATAACCATCTTCAATAGAGAACTTTCCTTTATTTAAAGCATTTTGGTACTTTTCAGGAAGAGTTTTTATTAATGCTTGAATTGAAGCATTCTTAGGATCATTTAAGATAGTAACCAATTTATTTAAATAAGAATCTTTATCATATGAATCCAGTATTAACTGTAGTAACTCCTCTTCCATATCAACTATAAATATACCATGGATATGAACAGTATCATCTTCAGGTACATAAGCAGGATTGGAGTCACTATTTGGCAGAGGCAATCTGGAGAGCATATCAACATTAGAGTGAACATTTCCAGCTCTATGGATAATTGTCATCCTTCCTCTGTATTCTTGAACAGCAAGTTGCCACCTGAACATATTTCTGTTAGGTGTCTTTAGGTTTAAGAGAGATTTCACAGCACTACAGTCAGTTACCAACTCAAATTTTTGGTCATCCAAATAGTAATGAAGTTTCTCAAGAGCCCAAACAACTGCTAAGCACTCCAATTGAGTGGCACCATATTTCGATTCACTATTTCTTAAGGTTCTTGAAATATAACAAATTACAACCTCTGAGGATTTATCATTAATAATTTGCTTTTGGTGAAGGACAGCACCCAGACCAATAAAGCTAGCATCTGTATAAAGGACAAATGGCTTGTTATAATCTGGAAGAGCCAATATAGGGGCTGTCATTAAGCAACTTTTTAATGTATCAAAACTTTTTGACAGTCATTATTCCAGAGAAAAGCAACATCTTTGCTGGTCAGTTTTGTAAGAGGCAAGGCTATGACCTGATAATTTTTAATATATTGTCTATAATAGCCACACATACCCAAAAAACTTTGGATTTCTCTTACAGAAGTTGGTGCTTTTACATTCTGAATGGCAGCAACTTTATTATGGTCTACACAAATTTTTAAGCCTGACACAACATGGCCAAGGACTTTCAATGATTGAAAACCAAATTTACACTTATTACAAGATAAGGTCATATTGATTTCTTCCATTTTTTGGAAAACTCTATTCAAGTGAATCATGTGTTCATCAAAAGTTTTAGAAAAAACAATAATATCATCAATATAAACCATGAGCCAACCTTCAATAATTTCTTGATGGAAAGTGTTATCCATGACTTTCTGGAAAACTGAAGGAGATTTTTAGGGCCAAACGGCATCCTAACATACTTATATTTTCCCATATGAGTAGCAATAAGCAAAAAATTTTAAGAATTTTTCTCAACTGGAACTTGATGATAACCTTTATTACCATCCAGACAACTAATAAATTTTGCACCTTGCAAGGTAGCATGTATTGAATTAATCCTGGGTAAAGGATAAATATCATCAACAGTATAAGTATTTAAAGCTCTGTAATCTCCACATAATCTAGCTTTATCTTTTTCATAAGAAATCAAGACTGGGGAGATGACACAATATTTGGGGGTGACATCCACTTTCTCAATGATATTCATTTTCAATAATGTTTCAATATTATCTTCAATATCTTTTCCTTTTGATGGAGAAGCAGGATATGGTTTTTTCTTAAGGGTAGGAGGAATATCACTCAAATTACAGGATAAGGTAATTTTCATCTCTTCCTGAACAATTCCCAAGACATGAGAACCATGAGCAAAAGCCATAGGGAAAGAGGTAATAGAGGCAATAATAGAATCATTTTGTTCACTAGTTAACTGATCACCAAAAGAAGCGGTATTTATTTCATGTAATAAATCATCCATTTCAGTTGTTGTTCTACCTTTACACTGGATCAGTGAGTTACAAGATTTCAACAAATGCCCAGAAGTTCTAGGAGAGGAAATTTTGAATTTCCTTTTCCCATTCATTCCTAAGGTAAAGCAATTATTTGCTGGGTCCAGTTTCACACCAAACATGGTTAAAATATCATTTCCCATAATAAACCAATTGCTTAAATTATCATTTTTCATGACAACAAACTCACAAACAGCTCTGAAAAAACAATTATTATATTTGAAGAATACAGAGGTTTTGTATTTGCCAATAGGAAATAAGGTAGAACCATACCCTCTCCATTTTTCAGAAGTTATAGGTAATAATTTACTCAAATATTCCTTATCCACTGAAGGCAAAGCTTTTTCAGATACTACACTTCCTCCAGCACCAGAATCAAGAACTACATCAACATTTTTACCATTAATGATAGCAGGTGCCTTTAAAGGGGATATAGGAATAGAATTGTTAGTAATATCTTTAATTATCTCAGCATTTTCTACTGAAGATAAATTCAATACACAATCTTCAGATATATTATTTAAATAATGGACATCATGTTCCAAAATTAAAACATCTTTAACAGATTCATTGTCATAGGAGATATTACTTTCACAGTCACTGGAAGAATTATTGACATCAAGTTCAACTTCATCACTGTCTTCATTTTGTTCAACAAGATGAATTTTCTTGTCACAAACATGACCCTTCTGCCACGGTTTGTTACACTTATAAAAAGTATTTGTTGCATATTTTTTAGGTGCAACTGGGGCAGAGGGTTTACCAGATTTTTCTGGGAGCTTTGTAGAAGTTTTATTCTGATCATTATAAGACTTACCAAGGTAATTCTGTGGTTCATATCTATGGTTGAGCAGTACTTCATTACAGATATTAATGAAAGAAGAATTTTCCCTTACATGCTCAGTTCTAGCAACAATCAAATCCCTAAGAGAATTTGGTAATTTATACAAGATTTTATCTCTCCAAATATCATAATCCATCTTTGGATCAATTGCTCTAAGGATTTTAGTTATTTTCATCAGAAAACAATGGGCTTTTCAATAGAGAAGGATACATATCTAGTATTCTCATACAGTCTCTGCTGAGCTATCATGAATTTTGAACCACCAAACTGATTCTCAATCAAGGATTTCCAATCATTCCATGTATAATGATTGTTACCTAAAAGGACAGATTCATACCACATCAAGGCTACATTGGAAAATAAAGAAATTAGCTTAGAAACAATTTCCTCATCAGGTAGTTTATAAGATCTCTTTAAATTATCAATTCTTTGGATAAAGTGTTGCCAATCAGAGGAAGAATCACCATCAAAGGTAGGATATTGGTCTAACTTAGGCCAATTTTTCTGACTACTGGGATGGTCCACTTTTTGGTTTGAATTATTCATTATTAATAATTCCTGAAGTTTAGCCAGGTGTTCAGAAATTTCATTATTTACAGAAACAGCTGGTACATGACCATCACAAGATTTTTTTCTAGTAGCAAAATATTTTACAGACTCATTGTCAGTTTGTTTAATGGTTGAAGTATGAGGAAGAAAGGATGAACTTTGCTCAGGTTTTTTCCCTTTATTTTTATGCAGCTTATTGACAGAAATATCATTTAATTCATTACTGATGGTTAAGGTTGAGAACTTTTCCTGCAGGTCAGACACATAGTTTCTTATTCTTGGAAATTCAGACATCTGGTCATTTAATTTTGCAAGAGATAGAACATTTCTGTCCTCAGAAACTGAGTGTTTGGTACTTAGTGCATGGAAATCATTTTTTAGCTTTTTAAACTCATTTTTCAGAGATTTTATTTCATTTTTGAATGAATAATTTTCTTCAATAAGGGGTTTCAATTCACTCAAGGTCTTATGTAGACTGATATTTCTATCTGAGATAGCTCTATGGTCACTTCTTATTTGCTTTTGCTGACTAAGAACAATATTCAAGGTTTCTTTGATTTTTAAATAAGCTGTATCTTGTACAGAAAAACTCACTTTAAATTGCAAGTGTAAATTATTTAATCTATCATTTTCATGGATTAACACTTCTCTCACATGTTTGTCTTTCACAACATTAAAATCAAGGGTATCTTTCAATATTTCCTCAGAAGTTTTTTCAATTAAGGTATAGATTTCAGGGGGAACAGAATCATTTTTAATTGCAAGAGAAGGATTAATTAAAGCACTAGAAGTTAAATGTAAAGTTTCATCAAATGACAATTTACTAATTACATCAATAGGGCTACTAGTTACAGGAAGCTGTCTTTTAACAGGTTTAACTGTTCTTTCACCATGTTTAATAATATTACCTGCAGAAAAAGATTTATTAGAAAACATACCCAAGTGATTATCAACCAAATTACTTACCATGGCAGAGGAGGAAACTTCCCCTGAGACTGGGTTTGGGATTGTGCTTGGGCCTTCTTTCTCCTGCCTTGTTGGTAGGGATGAGGAGGTGGATGGAAATTGGGTGTTCTGGATGGGCCAGGCTGATGATGAGGAGGGTGTTGCACATTCTGTTGGTAGTGACTCATTAGATAATCCCATTTCCATTGCTCTACTTCCATAGTATTTGGATTTTGGATGGTTGAGCTGGGTGGCTGTGAAGGTTGAGCCTGAAACTGAGGCTTATTGGGAGGCAACTGAGGAGGGGCCTGGGCCTGAATCTGGTTCCTGAGTTCTTGAACCTGATCCCACAAGATGTCTACCTTTGCTTTGTACGTCATATTTTCTGTCTTCAACTCTTTTATATGACTGGATAGGTTGCTGATTTGTTGTGGCAGAGGAAGTTTTTTATTTTGAAGCCTTTTGGAAGACCTTCTTGAGGCACTAGAGGCTTTACTTCCTTCTGTGGTACTGGGGGAAGGGGGTTTGGTTTGTTTACATTTCATGTAATTTCCACATCATGCATTATGTGAATTCTTTGTGTTAGAATAAGATTTTTTATGTCCAACTTTTGAAGAACTTACAGTGTCAGCATCATAGTCAATTTCAATTTCATCCACTTGCATGTTATCCATTTTTTCAGCCAAATTGTTGGACATAATAGTGGGAAGATTTTAATTTAATTCTTATTTTTTTTAAAAAAAAAAATAAAAGTTAGTTAATAATTGCTCCAAATAATAAAAAAAAAATTTATTAATTAAATTATAGAAAAAAAAAATTTTCAATATAAAGTAATAATTATAAAAAATTAATTTTTAAAAAATGGATTGCAAGGTTAAATTGGGAATAAACAATCAAGTTAATTCAACCAATTAATTACCAATATTAAATATGGCAATATATTTGAGACTAAGCACAAAGTACTTTTAAGTCAACCAAAATTAACAATAATTAATAATAATAATAAAATTAAATTAATAATTCAATTTGTATTAATAAAAATGTCAATTCTTCTAGAACTAAGAGGATTTAACACTCTATAATGGTCAACTAGGAAAAAAAAATTTAATAATTGAACACTTACACTCAGTGAATCAGCAATTAAGCCACAATCACTGTTATTGCAGTAAAAATATAGTAATATGAGTGAGAGGTGCAATGGTGAACTTACTATAGTGATCGAAAAATCACTTCAAAATAATATAAGAATTAATATAATATAAACCTAAGAAATCAAACCCAAGTTTGAAACACAGTCGCGGCAAAAGTTTTGTTTTTTTCTAGGTGGTCCGTGCGTTTGTCATTCGTTGCCAGGCTCAATCGTCGTCGTCATTTGGAAAGGTCCCCAGTTGTCGGTCAGTCGTCTAGAAGAAGGTAAGGAAAAGAGGAGAAAAGGAGGAGAACAAGGGAAAAATAAAAGAAATAAACTATAATAGAATATTTAATTTTTTTAAAAGGAAAACAACGGCGAGTAACTTGAGAGATGACAAAAAACTTAGGATTTATTAATAATAATATTATTTAATGTAAGGGTTTTGCGCAGCAAACACTTTTAATTACTATCAGACTTAAAGAAACCTTTAAATTGTATATAGAATTTTAATTAGAATTGTATTACTAATAAAAAAATATAAACGTAGTAAAATAGTATTTAATTTGTGGAGTGTATAATAAGTGATGAGGCTACAGGGGATTATCCAAGGCCCTTTTATAGGCAATGGGTCCTCTGAAGCGCCACTATATTTGTAAATACAATGATTAGAATAGAATAAAACAAATATATCAAAGAGTAAATGAAACATAACAATGTAGAGAAAAATATGAAACAAATAATTAAAACCCCAATTAAGAATCCAATTTTTTTGCCATTAATTCCCAAATCAGTAAGTAAAAATAGTGAATAACTAAACAAGATTGGAACATAGGAACTATGAGAAAAATAATTCCAAACAGATGGTACAGTCTGATTTAAGGATATTTTAAGTGAAACAAAAAATACTTTGACGCAACAAAACATGTAATTAATCTCAATTTAGTATAAATTAATTAATTGGTTTTTCCTGACACAATTAAGGTTCAAAAGAAGCGTCATTAATTATTGTTTAGTATTATATGAAAAGGTGTTATTTAATATATAAATTTAAATAATTAATTTACATATATTATAAGTCAATTTTACACTTATAATTATAATATATGTTTTTTAATTAATTAAATATTAATTTATAATTATTAAATAACATAAAAATGTGCCATTATTTATAGAATATATTATTATATTATGTTCAATTTAACTGTATATAAAAATTTATATAACCAATAAAATTAATATAACACTTGTATATAATAAAATACTTATATAATTTTATTATGCAATAAAATATTAATTTATATTCATTTAATACAATTCTTACCCACTCTTTCAGGTTATATAAGTTACATATCATTTACTGGACTCCTGGAATAGCCTGGCTGACATTATTTAACTATGTCAAAGATAAATCAAACCTTAATTAGAATTTTCAGAAATTATTTATATTTTTCAAACATGTTAAGAATTCAACTTTGCACTTATAATCAAGCTTGATGCAAGTTTGAATTTCCCCTTCAAGGTTCTCCTCTATTTCTTGAAGCAGATATTTAAAATGTTAATCTATTCTCTCATTTCCCTTGAGCATCCTCAATTTATTAGTGCATATTCAATCTGGTGAAAGTAATAATAGTAAAAGGTAGTTTTCCAAATGAGACAGCTGTTAAAAAATGTAAAGCAAACTTGAACCATCCATGATCTCTCTTCTTAATCCTCATAGCTACTTTTGCTAAACTAAATGCACATAAATTTTTTTTATCCAGAACCTAAATAAATTATTTAATGATTTTTGAAATACTTGCGTAATTAGATCTTAACTATTATGTAGATTACTCTAAGACATAGAACTCATAAATATATTTAGGATTTTCTAGGAGACACAAAGAGTGCATCTTTGATCTTATTGTTACATTATTTTTAGTTTTGGAATATCTTACACCAGAAATAACTCTGGAATAAGCTAGAAGGCTCTTATCCCTTACTGAACTATGGTGGATCAACTGGGAGGAGACACATTTTAGCTGTTCTGAATTTTATTTCCTGGCTTTGAAGTGGATACAACTAAGTATTATTTACTTTTTATTGGATGATATGGAGTGAGTTATTTTTTTTTCCTTTCTTGGCCTTGTGAAAGCTTGATAATCAGTTCTATCCTTTCTTTTAAGACTTTTCAACACATTATAATCAGAATTGCTTTTGGAAATATTTTTATTTTCATCATGAATGAATGAAAAAATCCTAGAGCAATCATTATACTCTGAATTTTCTTGTTTTTTTCTTTTAACAATAATTCTAGAAGTTTTTTGTTGATACTCCCATGGTGAAGACATGAATTTCTGAAGTTGTCTTGAAAATAAACTTTTGAATTCGAGATTAAGTTGATTTACATCAGTTGTGTTGGTCTTAATTTTTTTTTGCCCTAACTTGTCTTTAATGATATTCTGATAAACTTTTAGCACCTCTTTTTTCATAAATGCATGATTTTTATTGGTACAATAAATGTTATTTGTGATATAAAACAGAAAAATCATTCGATGTCTATCTGTGCTATTTATATGAAAGAAATTCTTGTTGCACATATCCAGTGAGACTTTTTTTTGGTAAGGCTTTATTTCTTGAATATCCTTTTGGCTAGTATTATTGAGCCATTCATGCATAGTGGAAGTGAGTTGGTCATACATATCCCACTTTTCTTTCTGACCACCTATGACTGGGCCCAAAATTATCAAAAACTCTTGACTATACTTCAGGCAGCGAAGAGCCAATGATGAATCTAAACCTCTCTCCAATAATTTCAGTCCTTCTACGTGAAACCTCATGAAATATTTATTATCATTCTTGCATAAAAGGGTGCAAGTTTTGCAAGTTTTTAGGTAAAAAGTTATTCGCTGGATATTGTGAAAAATTAATACTTGGGAAATTTTGAAACACTTCAAAAAATCAACATTTTCCTGAAAAGGATTTGATTTGAAATAATATTCTAGCCCCTTAAAATAAGTTTCATAAATTTCAATTGGCCCCCTGGATTGTTGTTTGTGTCCATTAGATGATTCTTCTGAAAAAGCAAAATCAGAGAGCAAGTAGAGCACCTTCACGTTTTGCTGCAGTATTTTAACATATGTATTATTTGAGAATTGGTTTAAAAAAAGCTCCCTCTCAGATAATGAATCTTGTATGATTTCACTTATATCTTTTACTTCATTCCCCCTTTTAAGTCCTAGATATAATTGTAACCTTGAAGATATACGCCCAATTTCTTGCTCCTCTTGAACTGTTTTTCCAAGTATATCATTAGTGGAGTCTTCTTCTGTGAGGATTGTGCTAACAGTGTCTTTTTCATCAAGACTGGGTTCAGTTTGACTTTCAGGATTCCTGCGTTTATCATCATTACAAAAATGACTACCTTCATCTTCTAAAACTTGATTTGCCATCTTGTCCAACCGACTGCCATATTGATGTTGATCTGTATCCTCGTTTTGAACAACATGTTGAAAGCCAGTAGGTTTCATTGCAGATGCATTGTCAAGACTGCTTCGTTTAAGATCTTTAGCGTTGGAATTGTTGTATTGGTTGTGGTTGAAATTTATTACTTCTAATGGAAAATGAGCCTGTCCATCTAAATACTGTTTAGAAGGCTTCCCAAAGTCGTTCTAAAAAGTCTTTCTCTCAGTAGCGTGCTGCTTATTTTGACTAAAAGGTTAAAAAAACAAACATATATTTGATGAGATGGACTATTTTCCTTTCGCAAGTAGTTTTGTTGCGAACCTTCAAGAATGTTTTGTTTCTTAAGAACTGCGTTAGAAGGGGCATCGGTATAATGGTTGTGTTTATTTTCTGTGTCAAAATGACGATTTTCATTCAGACTTTTCAGATTATTGTGCGTGTAGTCATTATCGAAATAAGTGCGTTCATCATTAAAGACATGATACAGCATATTGTCCAGCTGACTATCATACGGATGTTGATACATTTTTTCATTTGAATCAACATAAAGAAATCCAGTATTTTCCATCGCAGTTGCTGAGTCTTGTATGTCTTGCTCATGACTCCCAACATTTTGATTATTATTTTGTGGGTGGTGATTGAAATCCATCACTCCTACCGGCAGGTGACCCCATCTATCTAAATATTGTTGTTCATGTTGCCCAAAATTGCCCTAAAAAGTCTCTCTCTCAGTAGCGTGCAACTTATTTTTTTCCAAAAGGTGAAATGACCAACATTTATTTGATGTGCTGGAATATTTTTCTGTGTCACAGAGTCCAGCTGTGAAGTTGATTCTGGGTGTCTAGTACCAGAAATCACTGAACCTAGTAATCCTGTTTGACTATCGTTTCTTTCCCTAAAATATGGATCATGACGGTTCTACAGAAATAAGTCATATCAAGAAAGGTTGTTAAAAATATTCACGCATAGATTTCTGGTGCACCTACTAGAATGATTGTTGAATCATGATTTAGAAAGGACAAGGATGGCTTTGCAATAGAATGCCAATCACCCCCTTGATGACCAATTGGATTAATTCTGTTGAAATGGTCAAGATTATTTGCTGCAGATGTGATATCATCTCCCTCGGTAAAGGAAAGCCAATGCTGAAAGCCTCGAGTATCATCAGTAATAATTTCATTTCCCTTCGTTGGATCACAAAATCCTGTAGATTTTTGGAATTTTTGCGTAAATATATAAAGAACGATTAACTTGAACATCAATGAATAAATTATTATATATTAAAAAGTTGAAGAGATATACTCTGCTTCTAGTTTCAATCTATCTTAAATTTGTATTGTTGTAATTGTCAAATTCAAAAGGTTTCTGATGAATGATAGGACCCTTTAATTTTGATGGCGACTCTTCGATTGAATTTTCAAAGTTCAGAATTTCTCTACACCTTGATGAAACTAGTAATGTCGATGATCGTGTCTGGTACAGCTACAGCTAATCCTGGAAAGCTTGCGGTTGTGTTGCCTATCATCTTTGCCAAAAGCATACTCTACGACACTTTTTTGTTTCGCCATGAGGCGCAACAATTACGCAACAGTTGTGCAACAGTTGCGAAACAATTATTTTTGCAATTAAGACCCACTTAAGACCTTTAAGTGCTGAGAAAAACTGTTACATAACTGTTGCGTAATCGTTGCGCGATTGTTGCGCCCCAAGGCGAAACGAATATTTGTAGCAGTGATACACTGCAGCACATGTTTGTTTCGCCATGGAACGCAACAATTATCACTGCCAAATTTGTTTGTTACGCCACACAGCGTAACAGTTGCGTAACGGTTGTGTAACAAATACTTAACAATTATTATTGGATGGTAGGGGACATAAAGATTGTTATGTATTTATTATGAAACCGTTACACAACTGTTACGCATTTGTTACGCCTTGTGGCGTAACGAATGGTGTTGGTAGTGTATGCAACAGTTGTGCAAAAGTTACGAAACAATTGTTTTTTGCACTTAAGACCCACCTAAGACCTTTAAGTGCCAAAAATAATTGTTACTTAACTGTTGCGTAATCGTTGCGCCATTGTGGCGCCCCAAGACGAAACGAACATTTATTGTAGTGTATCTCCGTTTTGATATATTTACAGTTTTCACTGCAACAAATGTTTGTTTCGTCTTGGGGCACAGCCATGGCGCAACAAGTAGGCAACAATTACGTAACAATTGTTTTTAGTACTTAAGGTCATACAGCCAAATTCGAAACGGTTGGTGCATTCTTGCAGAAAGAATCAGGACATTTAGATACACTACGCACCAAGTAAGATATCCCTAATAGGGGGTATCAAAGTTAGAAATTTGTAATTATTTAAAAGGTATTTCACAGCACAAAAAGAAAGCCACAAGCATGACATTAATTCTCAGTAAAAATGTCAGGCTAAGATCAACTAAATGGACGTGAACTAGCTTGAAAAGTCTTTGTCTAGAAGATTTAAATGGTCCTATATGAAATACTGTAGTATAAATCCAACAAATAGTAAAATATAATTCAGAATAAAGGTTTTAGTAATATAACTCTCACTATTCTTATATGTGGCTTACAATCTTTTTAGTTGGTAGAAAAATAGATTCAATAATTTCAGATACTATTCAAAAGTCTTATAAAAGTACTAATTGATTTGTATTGTAATTTGTTTGGTTATATTGGATAAATTGAAGTGATACATAATGGTAAATTAAGGGTTGTTCATGATCTTAGGGAGATGAACAAGGTTACAATAAAGGATGCAGGGATGCCACCAACGCCAGAAGAATTTGTGGAACCTTTTGAGGGGCGTGCATGTTACGGATTAGGTGATGTTATGGGAGGATACGATGAGCGCGAGTTAGACAAATCGTCCAGACCCATGACAACGTTTGAAACACCACTGGGGCACTTTAGGTTGAAAAGGTTACCGCAAGGCGCAACAAATTCTGTGGAGGTATATCAAGCACAGATGATGTGGATATTGCAGGATGAAATTCCAGAACATGTGGGAATTTTCATTGATGATGGTGGTATAAAAGGACCAGCCAGTGATTATGAAGCAGAAGTGTTAAAAGAAAATCTGTATATTAGAAAGTTTATTTGGGAATATGCGATTACCCTGTAAAGAGTGCTATTTAGGATAGAGGAGGCAGGATTAACAATTTCTGGGTCTAAATTTGCCTGTTGTGTACCAGCGCTAGATATAGTGGGACATGTGGTATGCAAGGAAGGGAGAATTGTTGCTGAAAAACAGAGGAATAAGGTACTTACATGGCCAAGACCAAGAAATACTAAGGAAGTTAGAGGGTTTTTAGGCATTTGTACATATGTAAGAATGTTTATTCAAGATTTTGCTTTGTTGTCTTCGTCTTTACAGCGCTTAACAAGAAAGGATGTTGTATGGGATTGGATGGAGGAATGTGACAAGTCATTCGAGTTATTAAAGAGGATTGTAGGAAAAGATATTCTTTTGAAGAAATTGGAGTATGGACCAGGCGCTGGAAAAATTACTCTAGCGGTGGATTCTAGTGTGTCCGCGGTGGGCGCAGTTTTGATGCAGGAGGACAAAGAAGGTAATGATAGACCGGTCCTTTACGAGTCCAACACTTTTACCAAAGTGGAGTCTAGGTACTCCCAGTCTAAGATGGAGTAATGTGGAGTAGCGAAGATTCTTAAAAAGCTACAATGGATGCTTTGGGGGCAGCATTTCGAGCTGCAGGTTCATGCGCTATTGTTGGTGCAAATGATTAGTAGCCCAAGTTTACCAGATGCGCCCATGACAAGGTGGGTAGCGCAGATTAATTTGTTTTCTTTTGATTTAGTCCATAAGCCAGGGAAATCTTTCACTATTCCAGATGCGCTGTCGAGAAGACCGTTGTGTGAAGAAGACTCGGAAGCGGAAGAATTTGAAGAAGAAAAGATGTGGGTAAACGGGATAGATTATTGCTATACAAAATTTGGCAAGAACGTCCGCAACGACAATAAACTATCAGGCAAGAATGTCGGCGAAGACCATAAACTAGTAGGAAGTATTGTCCGTGATGACAATAAACTAGTAACGTGGAATGTCCGAAAAGACATAAAATTAAATGCTGACAATGTAAAGGATGTTTATAGCAAGGTTGAACTGCAACTGGATTTAGGGAACACTGAAGCTAATATAGCGACAAGGAGTGCGCAAGATGAGGTAGTGGAGGAGTCAGATGATGAATATACTTCTAAGGGAAGTCAGGATAGTAGTACTCAACTCAAAGAGGGGGAGTATTTAGAAGACAACGCATCTATAGATGAGGGAGTAGAGATGTTAAAGTTATATTTGGAAGGTAATAGTCGACCGGATTTTTGCGATAAAAAGGTTTGGAGCAATATTAAAAAGCGCGCTAAAGGCTATTTTATTAAAAATGGGATGTTATGGAAGAATCAAGCTTTGTCTCCTCAGTTAGTTATTCAAACTAGGGAAGGGAAGGAGAAGATACTCAAGGAGTTAAACGAGAATTTAGGACAAAGAGGTCAAGATGAGACTCATTGCAGAGTTAGGGAAAGATTCTGGTGGCCCAACATGAAAAATGAAGTAAGAGATTGGGTTAAATCTTGTCCTGAATGCCAGCGCAGAAGTTACAGAAAGCCAAAAGAAAAAGGGAGAGCGACGGGCGAGGATACTGTTTTTGGTAGGGTCAGTTTAGATGCAGTCAATATAAAAGAAGGACACTTTAAATACTTGGTAGTAGCCAGGGATGATCTATCAGGATGGGTTGAAGCAGAGCCGTTGATAAACCTCAAGGCAAGTAATGTGGCCGAGTTTTTGAAGAAAGAATGGATTTATAGGTATGGGGTTATAAAGATGGTAACCGTAGATGGTGGCACTGAATTTGCGGTAGAATTCCAAGAAGTAGTAAAAGGTATTGGCGCAAAGTTACGAGTTGCAACACCATATTATCCTGAAGCAGAGGGAATGGTAGAAAAAGGGCATCAAGTTATAAAAGATGCGCTAGTTAAGTTATGTAGAAATAATGGGGCGAAGTGGAAGAACTACTTGCCATTAGTTTTGTTTGCGGACAGGATTTCAGTTAAAAGGACAACAGGGTTTCAGCCATTCGAGCTTATGTTTGGTCAAAGGGCGGTATTACCTATTAATCTGGAGACTGGAACTTTCCTAGGATGTGATTGGGATCAAGTGCGCTCAACCGAAGATTTAATTCTAGAAAGGGTAGCGCAACTTGAAAGAAAAGACGAGTTTGTGGAGAAAGAGTATGAAAGAATGATGCAGATCCGGGATAAGTCAGTTAAATATTGGGATGAGCGCTTAGCGCATAGGTTAAGAAAGCCATTGAACCTAGGAGATTTTGTCAGTATAGTCTAGTATATAAGTATGATATAATAGTGTTATTTTATGGTCCTACTACTTATTGATTAATGATTTAGTGTTTAAACCTCAGGGGAAGACTAATAGAATAGTTATACTCAAATAAAACTCACAATACTTGGATTTAAATGCGTGCTAGTGGTGGAAAATAGAAGAATAAAATATAGTTATAGCTTATATAAAGATAATATCAATCTATAATGGCTTTATAATATATTTCTGAATGTTAATAATTGTATTGTAGTGGTTGTTTGAATTGTAGTAATTGAATGATGATAATAAACCGTCAAAATCCCTTCTTACTTATACCCAAATCCACTGGAGTGCACAGACCTTCAATCCAGATGATGTCACTGCTATCCCCGGCAATTACAGCACTGTGAAGGCCCATCACCTCCCCATGGCGTCCACTTCAAGCAGTTTCAACACCCAGACCTCCAGTAAGGACCCTCCATCACTATTAATAATAACACAGATCCATACCATAAATAGAAAACCCAGATAAAAGCGGATACCATAAAGAAACAGGTAAAATAAATAAGCAAAAAGAGATTTAATGAAACTAAAAGCATATAAAGGAAACAAATAAAATGTCCAAGCCCCCAATAACATCCCCAAGCATCCACATTAACCCAGAAACATCCTTCCAACCCATAAATCCGTGAATAACCATCCAAGGAAGTAATTTGAGTTGTCCAAACTGGGTTTATGCGCCTGATATAGGTGTATATGCTTCTGTAGGCGTTGTGAGTCCACTAATTTTGTCCATATGACCTAAAATAAGCAGAAAAACAAAGGCTATAGGCAATTAAGGGGCTAAAACCCACTTATATACCTAAATATACATAATATACTGCATATTTCACTGAATATGAGATTTATGTATATATATATGCTTATGTATGTCAATAATTACTTCATATCACTTAAGATAAGTATATCATGACTCCATTACCACCTTAATAAGTATTATTAGGCCATGGATAAGCTATTTAAACTATTATAAGTTATATAATAGAATAATAATTATATATATATAATAAAATAATATATATTATTATTTCAACCTTATTTTTAAGGTATAAGCTTAATCTACTTAAGGTTATCTTATTTTAAGCATAAGAAATACTCAGTCCTAAGGATATTTAGGCTGACACTCCCTCACCCCCAAAAAAAAAATAAAAAAAATGTTAAGACATTTTAATTAAAACAAAGGAGTGAAATAATAAAATAAAAAAATAATTTTTATAATACATATACTGAATGAACAGTATTATCTAGATTTAAATTTTTTCAAGAGGTTTTTAAGATCAGAGATTTCATTTTCTGGAATCCACTGGTCATATTCACTTGATTTATTTTTAAATCTTAATAGATACTCAACTCCCTTTTCTTTAGTAAGGTGTCTCTTTTTAAGTATCTTTTCAATTTCTGCCTTTTCCACTATTTCTTCAGGTTGCTGTTTATACCTTCCTGATCTTCTTGGAAATAGAGCAGTATCATTAGAATGGTATGGTTTTATAAGGGAAATAGGAAATACTGGATGTTTTCTATCATAAGGTGCATATAGAATAACCTCAACAGCATTATTACCAACCATCTTTTTAACTACAAATGGTCCAATGAATGGATCCTTCAATTTAACATTACCATTTAAATTGAAATGTAGCTTTGAAATAAGGACTTCATCACCCTCTTTGAACATTTGTTCTTTATGGGCTTTATCCCATCTTTTCTTTTCATACTCAAAAGCCTTATTTATACATTCTTGAGCATGTTTTCTGTATAATTCCTGCATCTGAAGAAAAGATTTAGTACCTGGATGAATATCCAATCTAGGTAACTTATTAAGAGTTTTAGCAGGGGTATTAGGTACATAACCCAACCATAACTCAAATGGCTTTTTTCCAGTGACAGAATGTACTGTACTATTATATGCAAATTCTAAACCTGGGATAAGGGTTACCCAATCATGCGTGAATTTGTCATTGTCTTTAAAATTAAGACCAAAAGCACAGTATCTTCTTATCATATCTTCTAAGGTTTGTATCATTCTTTCTGCTAGCCCATCAGTTTGTGGATGGTGTGCTGTAGAAAGTTTTAATTGACACCCTGAAACATCCATAAGTGACGTCCAGAACTCAGAAGTAAATTTAGGATCTCTGTCAGAAACTATTGCTTTTGGGAAACCTGCTGTATTTAACATTTGTGTCCACCATAAAAAGGCTAAGTCCTTTGCAGAAACCTCTTTGTGGATAGGAATAAATTTACACATTTTTGTAAATCTATCTACAATTACCCAGCAGGAGTTATAACTCTTATGCCCTGCTATTGGCAAACCTGTTACAAAGTCCATGTTAATGATTTCCCATGGAGCTTTTGGTTGCTCAATTTTTTGTAATAAACCAGCTCTTTTTCCTGTAAATCTTTTAGATTTTTGACAAGAATCACATGTTTCAACATATTTCTGAACATCCTCAGCCATGTTAATCCACCAAGCTGAGTTTTTTACTCTGGTTAATGTTTTATGGTAGTCAAAATGACCTTCTAATATATCATCATGACATATACTTAACATTAACTCCTTCATTGAAGGGGGAATTACAATTACATTACTTAATTTTCTGCTGTAATATATAAAACCGTCCTCAATGGAAAATTTTCCTTTTTCTAATGCCTCTTTATACTTAATTGGTAATGTTTTTATTAAAACATTCATTGAAGCATTAGATGGATCATTTAATATTGTAGTTAATTTACTTAAGCCAGGATCTGAATTATAATTATCAAGAATTGATTGCATAAATTCATCCTTAAGATCTACAATATAAATTCCATAAATGTTAATAATATCTGACTCAGGAACATAAGCAGGATTATCATCATTATTAGGCAAAAGTACTCTAGATAACAGATCTACATTAGAGTGCAAGGTTCCTGCTCTATGTGTAATAGTCATCCGTCCTCTGTATTCTTGTACAGCTAATTGCCATCTAAACATGTGTCTATTAGGAGTTTTCATGTTTAAGAGTGACTTAACTGCACTACAGTCAGTTATTAACTCAAATTTTTGGTCTTCAAGGTAATAATGTAGCTTTTCAAGAGCCCATACTACTGCCAAACATTCAAGTTGAGTAGCACCATATTTCAATTCACCACTTCTTAGAGTACGTGAAATATAGCAGATTACTACTTCTGACATTTTCCCTTCAATTAAGTTGTTTTTGATGCAAAGCAGCACCCAGTCCAATAAAACTTGCATCTGTATATAATACAAAAGGTAATTGGAAATCTGGTAATCCCAAGATAGGAGCTGTCATTAAAAATTCTTTCAAGTTATTAAAAGCTTTTTGTCTTTCATTATTCCAAATGAAACACCACACAATATGGGGGGCGGACTTGCTAGTGAGTCCGCAACCTTGGACCCAAACTCACAACAGATTGAACACACATTGAGCTATTGATATAGGAACCATACAATCAGGAATGAACACCACTCAGCAGAACAGTTTTAGGTGGGTGTTCAAGTAGAGTTCAGTTTGGGTTCAGTATGAGTTCAGTCTGAGTTCCATCTGAGTTCCATCTCAGTTCAGGTTGAGGACTTGCTAGCAAGTCCACCCCCTATATTGCGTAGTGAAAGCTTCTGATTTCTTTATCAGTGTGGTCAGTGGTGCAGCAATTGATTGGTAGTTTTTTATATATTGTCTATAATAACCACACATTCCAAGAAAAGATTGTATATCCTTCACATTTTGAGGAATGTAAATATTCTTTATTGCAGCCACTTTATGTTGGTCTACACATATTTGTAATCCAGATACAATATGACCAAGCACTTTTAAAGATTCAAACCCAAATTTACATTTTTTCAATGCAAGGGTCATTTTTATTTCATCCATTTTCTGAAATACTTTCCTTAAATGGATTAAGTGTTCATCATAAGTTTTAGAGAACACTATGATGTCATCAATGTATACCATTAACCATCCCTCAATCATTTCATTATGGAATGTTATATCCATTAACTTCTGAAATCCTGATGGAGAATTTTTTGGTCCAAATGGCATTCTGACATACTTATAAATTCCCATGTGTGTTGTTATCAACAAAAAGTTCTGTGAATTCTTTTCAACAGGAATTTGATGGTACCCTTTATTTCCATCTAGGCAACTTATATATTTAGCACCTTTAAGGGTAGCATGTATAGAGGCAATCCTTTGCAAGGGATAAATATCATCTACTGTAAATGTATTTAATGCTCTATAATCACTGCACAGTCTTGCTTTGTCTTGTTCATAAGAAATTAGCACTGGTGATATTACACAATATTTTGGTGTAGTTTCAACCTTCTCAAGAATGTTCATTTTTAATAACATCTTAATATTATCCTCTATGTCTTTCCTCTTCATCGGTGAAGCAGGGTATGGTTTCTTTTTAAGACTAGCAGGAATATTATTCATATCACAGGTTAAACTAATCTTCATTTCATGATCTTTTACAAGGCCAAGTTCATTTGTACCATGTTCAAAAGCCATTGGAAAAGCTTTAATTAATTCCAAAATATTATCTTTCTCAGTTTCACTTATCTGAGTTCCAAATGATGATTTTGAAATTTCTGTTTCCAGAAGTTCCATCTCATTGGATTCTCTTCCTTTAGACGGGGAATTCGTTACTGACTCAATGTGTAAGACTGTGTTAAAAGAATTTATTTTAAATTTCCTTTTACCATTCATGCCAATTGTAAAATTGTTATTAGCAGGGTCTAATTTTACACCAAATTTAGTCAGAATATCATTTCCAATGATAAAACAGTTACTACAATTAGTATTATCCATTACTACAAAGTCACAAGTTACCCTTACATAACCATGTTGGTGTTTAAAGAAAACAGCAGCTTTGTATTTACCAATGGGGTGAGTAATTTTTACCCTCACTCAATACAGCTTCAAACCATAATAAAGCAACATCCTTAAATAAAGAAATTAATTTTGATGTTATTTCTTCATCTGGTAACTTATATGAGAACTTCAAGTTGTCAATTCTTTGAATAAAATGTTGCCAATCAGAGCTGGCTTCCCCATCATAAGTTGGGTACTTATCTATCTTAGGCCAGTTTTTCTGATTGGATTTTATCTCACTAATCTTAGGTAAATTCAACAACTCATTTACTTTTGATAAATGGTCTTGTATTTCTTCCTGCACGGATTTGTGACTTACATTTTCAGATTTGACACTACCACCAGATGGTTTTAATTGTGGTGGTATAGGGAAGGAATGAGATTCACTTTTGCCAATGAAAGGATTATTATTATATTGATTATACTTATGATTATCCTGGTTCATCAGTAGATTGGCAGTTTCAATCTCAACATTAGTTAATCTTTGTAGCAACTCAGAGACACTTTGATTTGTCTGGGCAAAAGATAACTTTGCTCTTGATTCAGTTTTTAATAAATGTGTTTCATATAATTTTTCTAACTCACAAAATTTGTTTGAAAGGTCATTATATTTATTACTCAATGAATCATATTTAAGAGTTAGAGACAAATGTTCTTTCTCTAATTCTTTGTTACGTGTTTCTAATTGAGAAATGTTTAATGTCAAGGATGAAATTGTATCACTGGTGAGCTTAACTGTCTGTTCCTCACAATCAGTCATTCTATTCCACAATGCTGAAACAATTCTATGGACAGTTGGATTATTGTTAAAATATTCCATGTCCTCATTTTCAATTCTCTCATTCTCCTGTGAACTTCTCATCTCACTAGTAGGTGGTTGCAACTGAGGATTAACTGTATTATCATTGTAAATAGTACTGTTATTGTGGACAAAAGACAAGTCAGGTGTATCTACTCTAAAACCTAAATTTCTTAAATCCTCCTCTATTTTTTGTACAGATTTAACATCAATAGAATTACCTATATTGTAATTATCAGTATTATGTCCAATCTGAGAGGGTAAGTTACTTACCAAGGGATGGTTGCCAGTCCTGATTTTAGGCGCTTTTTTCCCTTGTAAGGGTGAGATGAGGAAGTCAGATGAGGGGGTGGATCCCTGTTGCAACTGTGGCTTGTCAACTGTTGGTGAAACCAGTCCCATTTCCATTTGTCTACCAGGATTTTCTCCTGGGAGTGAGTGGACCCTCCTTGGGTAGGGGGTTGCTGATTTGATTGACTGGGCTGGCCTCCCTTTAATTCTGCCATTTCCTGATTCATCTGCTGAAACCCTACCTTGCAATTGTTTTGCAACTGCTCTACTTCTTTGAACATGAGAGATTTTGATTCCTCCAACTTCAGAACCTGTTTGGCCAGGTGGGATAGTTGATCCTGAAGAGGAGGAGACGTCTTTTTTATAGTTATCTTTTTTAAGAGGACGTCCTTTTCCTCTATACTCATGCTTTCTGGCTTGGGGTACTGTTGTCCCTCCATGGTGATGTCCTGGAAAGTTTTTGTTAGCTTTAGAGCTGGTATTATAAGCAGGCTTTTCACTTACACTGTCCTGGGGAGCACTCATATTGTTCAGAATGACAATATTTTACGTCTACAAAAGGAAAAAAACTCTATGTAATTAGTAGACAAAAGATATTAGCAATTATATTACTAATAAAAAGCAATGGAGCTTACCCTGAATTTATATCTTTATTTATTTAAATAAAATGTAGGAAAAATTCGAAAATATCTGTTAAAAATATAATAATAAGTTTAACTAGACCTCTATAAGGGTGAATAATTAGCTTACCAAGCTTTAGCCAAATACCAATTTAATTGGGTGTTATATTGGTGTCCAAATACCAAGTGAAATTGGGTTTATATTGGGTACAGTTACTACTGTAAATATCTAATTTTTATGATAAAAAATTAGTACAAATATTTTAAGGGTTCTTTTCCGCAATAAATGAGTTATTATGACCCACTAATATGCAGCAGACCCAAATATTTGGTTAATTTTGAGCTTTACTAAGGTAAAAATCACGTCCCAAGGCTTATACTAAATAATAAGTAAAATATAAGGAAAGACCCCCAATTGTCAGTATAGTCTAGTATATAAGTATGATATAATAGTGTTATTTTATGGTCTTAATACTTATTGATAAATGATTTGGTGTTTAAACCTTAGGAGAAGACTAATAGAATAGTTATACTCAAATAAAACTCACAATACTTGGATTTAAATGTGTGCCAGTGGTGGAAAATAGAAGAATAAAATATAGTTATAGCTTATATAAAGATAATATCAATCTATAATGGCTTTATAATATATTTCTGAATGTTAATAATTGTATTTTAGTGGTTTTTTGAATTGTAGTAATTTAATGATGATAATAAACCGTCAAAATCCCTTCTTACTTATACCCAAATCCACTGGAGTGCACAGACCTTCAATCCAGATGATGTCACTGCTATCGCCGGCAATTACAGCACTGTGAGGGCCCATCACCTCCCCATGGCGTCCACTTCAAGCAGTTTCAACACCCAGACCTCCAGTAAGGACCCTCCATCACTATTAATAATAACACAGATCCATACCATAAATAGAAAACCCAGATAAAAGCGGATACCATAAAGAAACAGGTAAAATAAATAAGCAAAAAGAGATTTAATGAAACTAAAAGCATATAAAGGAAACAAATAAAATGTCCAAGCCCCCAATAACATCCCCAAGCATCCACATTAACCCAGAAACATCCTTCCAACCCATAAATCCGTGAATAACCATCCAAGGAAGTAATTTGAGTTGTCCAAACTGGGTTTATGCGCCTGATATAGGTGTCTATGCTTCTGTAGGCGTTGTGAGTCCACTAATTTTGTCCATATGACCTAAAATAAGCAGAAAAACAAAGGCTATAGGCAATTAAGGGGCTAAAACCCACTTATATACCTAAATATACATAATATACTGCATATTTCACTGAATATGAGATTTATGTATATATATAAGCTTATGTATGTCAATAATTACTTCATATCACTTAAGATAAGTATATTATGACTCCATTACCACCTTAATAAGTATTATTAGGCCATGGATAAGCTATTTAAACTATTATAAGTTATAAAATAGAATAATAATTATATATATATAATAAAATAATATATATTATTATTTTAACCTTATTTTTAAGATATAAGCTTAATCTACTTAAGGTTGTCTTATTTTAAGCATAAGAAATACTCAGTCCTAGGGATATTTAGGCTGACAGATTTGGTTTTGGTTTATAATAGAAGTTTAGAAAGCAAATGGGCAAAGATGTTTTCTGACAGATGGAATGGTCCTTATAGGGTAAGAAAGCAGATAACTGGAGGGTATTACTTACTGGAGGAATTAGATGGTACTGAGTGGAAGCGGCGTGTGGCGGCAGATCAGATCAAAAGATTCTACCCACGGGGTGTTCCAGTGATACAAGATAACCTCCGGAATGAGGAAAAACTACCAGAATAATACCTCTGGGAAGAGGTTAAACTAACAATTTATGTTAAGTTTGGTTTTTCTAAGAGGACTCACAGGAGGCTTCGACACAGTTGTGACGGATAGAGGGCGCTAACTAGAAGTTAGGCGGACTATGGCTGAACAGGCAACTGGCATAAGCACTTAGATGAGGGCGTAGAGGAAAATGAAATCTTATATATTTCCATTGTTAGAGGGGACATGACCAAATAGATAATTGGATTAAAGGAGATGTGTACCATGTAAACGCAAAAGACACTGGGAATTTAGCCAATGGGTTAACTAACCAGGAGTGGAATAGTGATTAATAGATGGGGCACTCTACAGTTCAATTCTTATTTTACATGGTATATTGCTATATCGCAGTAAAGGCGGTAAAGTTTTATGATATAAAGGTTTATTTATGATTTTTTTATTTATTTAGGGTTTACAGTTTTTTAAAGAAAGTAGAGGGAGCAAAGTTAGGCGCTCTAAAAGTATGGAAGACAGGTGTAATAAAATAGCGCCATGTCTAAAAGGATTATTTGAAGGCATAGCATGAAAAATATATGAAGTCTATGCACAGGGAGGATGGACAGAGGAGACTCATAAGGAAAAGCGCTAGTGGTCTATTCAGTATCAGGATGAAAGCTAATAGGATATCCTTTCCAGTCTTCAGGCATGATGAAGTGACAAGGAACGGCGGGGAATCCAAGAATAGTCGTTGAGCTGATTTCGTTAATTAGTTGACCTATCATTTCTATATGAGTATAGCGAGCTTCAAGTTCAGCTTCAGAAAAAGCTGGTGCGTTATTGTAGGATAGGGACATAGTGTCATATATAAGACAAAGTCTGGAAAACATTCGCATGTAATGGACAAAGGGTAAAGGAATGGGAACCCATACCAACAAGATGGATTCATTGAAGCCTGACAGGAAGTTAGTAAGCAAGAAGAGCATAAGTATAGTAAAGGATACTTACTTGCTAATAAGTTTTGTGGGCGCGCTGACGGTGAAGTAATGACAACCCCGTCAGGAGCAGCTGTAGGGGAGCCTGAGCGCATGGAAGCACTGGAACTCAGAGGGGGAGAAAGTGTAGCGCTAGGCTGTATGGATATTTCGCGCCTGGGAAAACTAAGAAGTGATGGCGACTCATAAGGAACATTATTATTATTAGTGGAAATAGTGGGACTAGTGGTGGTAATTATGGGAGCGCTAGTAGTAGAGCTAGGTGGAAAGCAAATATAACCAGTAGGCTGAAGAGTATTCTGGTTAAGGGAGATATTGCAAGTTTTGTGGTATCTAAAGCAATTATCACAGGCAGGTCTAAAAGAGGCATACCACCGAGGTCTAGAAAATGTACAGTTAAAGTTACGGCGTTTTCAAAATGAGAAAGCTTGATCTCTGGGAACTGTGAAATATTGAGTCATGATGTTAGGATAGAGGAAATTCAGGTTATTAGAAGGGCTATTTATAGGTTAACAATTGCATTATAAAGAAGTCATCAGTTGCGCCACGTCTGACTTGAGCGCTGGATGGTTTCTAAGAGGCTAGTAAGAAGCATTTCTTATAATGAAGAACCCAAGGAAATATGAATTGTTACAATTAAGGGAAAGGCATGTATTGCGAAGGTTTAAAGATTGAAAGAAAGCGCATACATAAATGATGCAGGAGAAGTAATTGCTGTAGCAACAATCTCAAGTTGTTATTTTTTTATTTGTGGTTTCATCTTTCATTGGCACTTAGTAGAAGGGTGCGCTGCTTAAAGAAAGGATGATATTTTTTTGGGGCAACTCATCTCGCGGTTGTAGAGTTCTCACAGGAAAGTTAAGTGAAAATAATAATAAAAATAAATAAATATATATTACATTTTTTTTTACAAGGCTATGTACATAACAAGGAATAAATACAAAAGAAAATATTTTTTTTAGTATTCTGCTTCATCAAAGATTGGGACGCAGAAAGCCCAATCTTTAACAGCTTCTTGCATGTTTCATTGCAAGGCAGCTATTAGTTGTTTTCGTTTATTATACTCTGCGCGAGTATAAACCGGAACCTCCTTGAGGAATGTTTCGACGGCCCCAATCATGTTATTCATACGACGCATGGTCGCATTGTATGGAGCGCAGGCGATTTGTTCTGAAAATTCACAGTTTTGAGCCATGGAGGGCTCATCGTCATCTACCACCGGAAAGTTCTCGGTTGGCCATTCGACCAGAGTGACGGTATTGAAGACCGGATGCATATCAGTCCAGTCAGGAGTGGACAAACAAGGTGTAGGATTGGAAGTAGGCATTGTATCCCAGGTGGGATCTTCTTCCAAGTTAGGAAGGAATAGTGGAGTAATAGGAGGCGGAGGTGTTTCAGCATAAGAAGTACCTGGAGCATTCTACATAAAAAAAAAGGAGGGAAAGAGAGAATGTTAGAGTTGGAAAGGGAAGAAGTAAGATAAAGAAACTTACTTTACTTTCCTCCGAGAAAAGAGATGTAGGGACAGAAGCGACACTACTGGGAGTAGGCTCGCGGTAGCCAGCCTTGGCTTGTTTGTTGCCAGGAGGGGTAGAAGGACCAGGCGCCGGGTGCTTGATGGTCATTTGACTCATCATATTTGTTGTAAAAGCATTTGTCTCCAGGTGCGCGAAAGTGGGCAGCCTATTGTAACTGCATTTCTTCTTGTGTTGCTTGCAGTAATCGCATGACTAGGAATAAATGAAAAATGACAAGGTTAGTAACAAATGGGAAGGAGAATGAAGAAAACTTACAGTGAAGAAAGTATTGCCACGGCGGGCTTTTGAAAAATGAAATGGAGTTATGCCATTTTCGATGCAACAAGTGCATCTTGTCCCACCCATCAGTGTGGTTATGGGCCTTGTTGGGGAAGCAGTAGGGGGCTGAGTGCGCACGAACTGTCAAATAGCGTGCACAATGTTGGTGGTATTTTCAGCGTTAGGGGGGGTTATTCTAGTATTCATAGTTAAAGATAAAAATAATAAAGTAAATAAGAAAAGAGAAGAAGAGGATGATGAAAGAAAAGGATAGAAGATGGAGGAAGAAAACGCTGCAAGACGCAGGGTATTTATGGGCTCCTGGGGACAGTCACAAGTAGAGGGAGGATGTGGTACGCGCCTCGCAGGAAGCGTGATTTTAGACCAATCAGCGTGCGTAGTCCAGGAAGAACAAAGGGGAGTTAGTGCAGCAGGAAATGTAAAAATATAATATGTATTTGTGTGTTTCAAGGAACAAAGGAAATGGAAGCGCGGAAAAATATTAAGGGTCTGTTCGCTCGGATTTTGCAGCAAGATGTGCCGCACAATAGGGAATTGTGTATTATTAACTTAGGACTATTACGGGCTAAACAATATGGATTTGGGCTTTCCAAAAAAGTATGTGTTACACATTAAGAAGAAAGTCATGGATTAAGGACAACTCAAATGCATGGTATGCTGTACCGCGGCCAGTTGGGAAACTTACTGAGACAAGTAATGAAGAAGGCTAACTAGTTAAGCAAGCTGTCAGAACTACGAACCTAGTATTAAAGCAAAGAGAGTGGGGACTCAATCCTAAAACTACCCAAGAGTTAAGGAAACTAGACGCAGTGTTAGGATAAGTCAAACCTGGAACTAGCGCTGAAACAAAACAAGGTATAGTTAAAAGCGCATATGTGGAGAATCAGTGAAAAAAGTTAATACTAGTGTTAGTAATTATAGGGTCTGATTTAGGCGCTGTAGTTGTTGTAAGCAGTGTAAGTAGCATACTAATAAATTAGTTATTGTTTTACTAATGTGGCGCTAGAGTCAGCGCTGGAGATCCATTAGGGAACTGTGTCTTGAGCGCTGGAAGAATATAAAAGGAGGACTATTAGGTAGGGACAAAAAGGAGGATTTTTCGATCTATCTATTTAGTTAATAAAATAAGAAAAATCGCATTATTTGTCATTTTAAAAAGCAGATCATAGGAAAATCAATATAGAGATATACGTGTAGCTATAGTCATAGTACCCAGTATAAGATATTAGATCTTTTTGTGATTAATTGTTTGAGAGAATATTAAAAGGTATTTCTGAGTCTTTTAGAGTTTGTGCGTCTGTGTGTGTATTTCATATAGTATAGTGAAAGAGCGCAACATAGAGAGCATATATAGATTCAGTGGGATTAACTATTATTAGAGATATTTTATTACTATAATAAGGCATATTCAAAGAGAGCGCTTCAAGAGGGAGTAGCTGTGGATAATAGTGCTTGTTAAGAATAGAAATATCAAGATAGTAATACTTGTTTTTCCTTATCTTGTACTCATCTCAACTTATAAACTTTCTAGTCAAATATTAGTGTTACACATTATTACACTGTCTTTAAAAATAAAAGTGGCAGGTGCTTCTTTTTATAAATTAGAAAAGAGAACCAACCCATCTTGCATTGTGTCTACTGCTTAGTACCTTAGAACAGTCTACACCGTTTGATTTTTTAGCATATTTAACAGTTAAAGGTGTTTTCTGTTGTTTTCTGATTTTTTAGATGTTTTAAGTGGTTTTCTGATCTCAGGAGGCCAGGCTGCTTCAAGGCGGCCTGCCTGCCTCTAAAGTAGCATTCTAGGGAGCTTTTTTAGAAGTTTTTCATGCAATTTGGCTGGAAGAAAAGTCAAATTAGTTGCTGTAGCATAGATTTTAGATGGGGATCTGTGTCTACATACTGAATGAGACATGATGGTGCAACTTTAATTATCATACAACCATCTGGTAATTAGATCACTGTTTTTTACTCTGTTTTCACTGTTTTTTGGCTAAAATTGGCTGTGTTTGTTGCAAATTGAGATCTTCATTTAACTTTATTTTGTAAACTGGTTTCTCTGGGTAGCTTTGCAACCTGCATTAAGTATTATTCTTTTGGTTTTCACGTGTGAATCCTTCTTCTTTTCAGGTTTTCTTTGTTTTTGGTCATCTGTTGTACTGTATTGACTGGTAAAGCAGTAAAGAAGTTGTTAGAAGGGTTATTGTAAAATTCTTCAACCTTCTATAGCAAATTAATCTCACCTAGTATTTCTCAAAGGGACCAGAATTTTTCCCTCTTGTTTTTCTCCTAATACCTTGTTCAAGGTGTATATCTAGTACTATAGGATTCTCTAACTTTCCGGTGCCCAATGTGGCATTAAGATTTTTCAGCCTTTTAGACTTTCTGTAACTTTTCAACTCTCTTTTTTGGTTGGAAATTGGGTTTTTGGATTCCATTGGACCAAGGCTTCAACCCTCTTTCTCTAGTGTTAGAAGTGGAACTTCTGGTGCTTCTGAGGATAATGATCCTCTTGTTTCTTTTAGGCCCTTTTTCAGGATAAAGTCCAGGAAGTGGCATATGTTTACGGGAGAGGATGTGAAGTTGTTTCTGGAACTTTTTGAAGCCACTGAGAATGTGGATGGTTTTTCACACTTGGACATGGTGAAACAAGTAATCTTCTACATTGTTGAAAGGGATCTGGTGAAGGAGGTTTCTTCTATGGAGGTTTATAGAAGAAAGTATTGGAAAAAGTTGTGTCTTGAGATGACACACAGGTCTGGATCCAGGTACTCTATGGTGGATCTCAATATTATCTTCAGTGTATGCTAGTATTTAAGTATGATTTAATAGTAAATATTAATGGTTTAATTACATGTTAATAATGATTTAGTTCTTAAACCTCAGGAGAAGACTATTACAATAGTTATTCTCAGTATTAACTCACAATATTTGGATTGGTGCATGCTGGTGGTGGAAAATAGTTTAATAAAATATAGTTATAGCTAACATAAAGATAATATCAATTTATAAATGCCTTATAATATATTTCTATATGATAAAAATTGTTTTATAAAGTTTATTTGAATTTTAGTAAGTAAGTGATTTCCAATAACCCATCAAATCCTCCTTTGATTATACAAAAATCCACTGGAGTGCACAGACCTTAAATACAGATGATTTCACTGCTCTCCCCTGTAATTTCAGAACTGTGAGAACCTGTCACCTCCCCATGGGGTCCAATTCAAGAAATTTCAACACCCAGACCTCCAATAAGGACTCTACATCACAATTAATGATATCATAAACCCACACCATAAAAAGAGAAAACAGATATAAGTGGATAACATAAAGAAATAGGAAAAATAACTCATCCAAAGAGTATATAATGAAACCCAAAGCATAAAAAGGAACCGAATCAACTTTCAAATTCCTCAATAACATCCCCAAGCATCCATATTAACCCAGTAATCATATACTAGGCCATAAATCTGTGAAAATCCATCAAAGAAGCAGATTAAGTTGTCCAAACTGGATATATGCGCATGAAAAAGATGTATATGCCTGTGTAGGCATTGTGAGTCCATTAAATACATCCATATTACCTAAAATAAGCAGAAAAATAAAGCTTATAAGCTCTTTAGAGGTTAAAACCTGCTTATAGACCTATATATACATAATATAACTACATATTCCATTGAATATGAGGTTTATGCATACATATAAGCTAATTTATGTCTATAATTACTTAATATCACTTAAGATAAGTATATTAAGACTTCATTAGCACCTTAATGAGTATCAAAGGTCTATGGAAAATCTATTTAAACTTATATAAGTCATTTAATAGTGTAATAAATATATATATAAGTATTATAACCATAAGTTTTACATATAAAGTTAATTTAATTAAGGTTATCTTATTTAAAGCATAATAAATACTCAGTCCTGTGGATACCTAGGCTGACACTCTCTCACCCAAGAAAAACAATACAAAAATATAAAGACATTTTAATTAATAATTAAGGAGTGAATAGAAAAATAATTTATAATATTTCTATTATACATATAGTAAATTTTAACAGAATTACTTGGTTTTATATTATTTCAAGAGATTTTTTAGATCAGAGATTTCATTTTCTGGAATCCACTGGTCATATTCACTTGATTTATTTTTAAAACTTAATAGATACTCAAATCTCTTTTCTTTTATAAGGTGTCTCTTTTAAAGTATCTTTTCAATTTCTGCCTTTTCAACTATTTCTTCAGGTTGCTGTTATTTCCTTCCTTATCTTATTCAAAATAAAGCAGCATCATTAGAATGGTATGGTTTTATAAGAGAAATAGGAAATACTGGATGTTTTCTATCATATGGTGCATATAAAATAACTTCAACAGAATTGTTAACAACCATCTTTTTTACTAAAAATTCTCCAATGAATGGATCTTTCAATTCAACATTACCATCTAAATTAAAATTTAGTGTAGAAAAAAGGACTTCATCAACTTCTTTGAACATTTGCTCTTTATTGGCTTTATCCCATCTTTTCTTCTCATACTCAAATGCCTTATTTATACATTCTTGAGCATGCTTTCTTTATAATTGTTGCATCTGAAGAAACAATTTTGTACCTGGATAGATATCCAATGTAGGTAATTTATTAATATTTTTAGCAGCAGTATTAGGTAAATAACCTAATCATAACTCAAATGGCTTTTTTCCAGCGGCAGAATTTACTGTAATATTGTATGTGAAGTTTAAACCTGGGATAAGGGTTACCCAATCATGCGTGAATTTTTCATTGTCTTTAAAGTCAAGAACAGAATCACAATATCTTCTTAGCATATCTTCTAAGTTTTGTATCATTTTTTCTGCTAGTCCATCAGTTTGTGGATGGTGTGATGTAGAAATTTTTAATTGACAACCTGAAACATACATAATTCATGTCCAGAACTCAGAAGTAAATTTTGGTTTTCTGTCTGAAACTATTGCTTTAGGGAATACTACTATATTTATCATTTGTGTCCACAATAAAAAAGCCAATTTGTTTGCAGAAACCTCTTTCTGGGTAGGAATAAATTTACAGATTTTGTAAAAATATCTGCAATTACCCAGAAGATGTTATAACTCTTATGCCCTGCTATTGGAAAACCTGTTAAAAAGTCCATGTTAACTATTTCCCATGGATATTTTGGTTGCTCAATTTGCTGTAACAAACCAGCTCTTTTGCCTTTAGATTTTTGACAAGAATCACATGTCTCAACATATTTTTGAACATAATTAGACCTTTTAATCCACCAAGCTTTTTTTTTACTCTGGTTAATGTTTTTTGGAAGTCAAAATGACCTGCTAGTATATCATCATAACATATACTTAACATTAACTCTATAATTGAAGGGGGAATCACAATTAAATTATTTAATTTCTTCCTGTAATATATAAAACAATCGACAATGGAAAATCTTCCTTTTTCTAATTTTTTCCTTTTTTTTTGTAGTAATGTTTTGATTTAAACACTCATTGAAGCATTATATGGATAATTTATTGTTGTAGTAAGTTTACTCAAGTCAGGATCTGAAGCATAATTATCAAGAAATGATTGTATAAATTCATCCTTAAGATCTACAATATAAATGCCATAAATGTTAATAACCTCTGTTTCAGGAACAATTTCAGGATTATCATCATTATTAGGTAGAGATACTCTAGATAACAGATCTACATTATAGTGTAAAGTTCCTGCTCTATGTGTAATAGTTATCTGTCCTCTATATTCTTGTACAGCCAATTGCCATTTAAACATATGCCTATTAGGGGTTTTCATGTTTAAGAGTGACTTAACTGCACTAAAGTCATTTATTAACTCAAATTTTTAATCTTCAAGGTAATAATGTATCTTCTCATCAGTACATAATACTGCCAAGCTTTCAAGTCAAGTAGCACCATATTTCAATTTACTACTTCTTAGAGTATGTGAAATATTAAAAATTACTACTTCTGACACCACACAATAAAGGGGGTGGACTTGTAGCAAGTCCACAACCTTGGACCCATACTCACCATAGATTGAATACAAATTGAGCTATTGATAAAGAAACCATAAAATCAGGGATGAACAAAACTCTGCAGAAAAGTTTTAGGTGGGTGTTTAAGTAGAGTTAAGTATGGGTTCAGTATGAGTTCAGTCTGAGTTCCATATGAGCTCCAGCTAAGGTCAGTTTAAGGACTTGCAAGCAAGTCCACCCCCTATATTGCTTAGTGTGACATTTTTCCTTCAATAAGTTGTTTTTGATGCAAAGCAGTACCCAAACCATTAAAACTTGAATCAGTGAAACAAGACAAAAGGTAATTGGAAATCTGGTGATTCCAAGATGGGTGAAGTCATTAAACTTTCTTTAAATCTATCAAATCTCTGTTGTCTTACATTATTCAAAATGAAAGATTCTGATTTCTATATCAGTTTGGTCAATGGTGCAGCAATTAATTGGTAGTTTTTTATATATTGTCTATAATAACCACACATACCAAGAAAAGATTTTAAATCCTTTAAATTTTGAGGAATTCAAATGTTCTTGATTTCAGCCACCTTATTTTGGTCTATACATATTTGTAAGCCAGATAAAATATGACCAAGCACTTTTAAAGACTCGAACCAAAAATTACATTTTTTCTATTCAAGGGTCATTTTTATTTCATCCATCTTCTGAAATACTTTTTTTAAATGGATTGAGTGTTCATCATATGTCTTAGAGAACACTATTATGTCATCAATGTATACCATTAACCATCACTCAATCATTACTTCTAATATATTGATGGAGCATTTTTTGTTCCAAATATCATCCTGAAATATTTATATATTCCCATATTTGTTGTTATCAAAAAAATTCTGTGAATTCTTTTCAATAGGAATTTGATGGTATGCTTTGTTTCCATCTAGGAAACTTATATACTTAGCACCTTTAAGGGTAGCATGTATAGAGGAAGTCCATGGAAAGTTTTAAATATCATCTACTGTAAATGTATTTAATTCTCTATAATCACTGCACAGTCTTGCTTTATCTTTTTCATAAGAAATTAGCACTGGTGATATCACACAATATTTTGGTATAGTTTTAACCTTCTCAATAATTTTTATTTTTAATAATATCTAAATATTATCATCTATGTCTTTCCTCTACATTGGTGAAGCAGGGTATGGTTTTTTTAAGACTAGCAGGAATATTATTCATATTACAGGTTAAACTAATTTTCATCTCATGATCTTCTACAAGGCCAAGTTCATTTGTACCATCACCACGGGAAATCTAGGGGTGAATTGCTAGCAATCCCCTCTCTTTAAATTAAGAGTGTCCCTTAATTATGCCAGGTTTATGAATACTTTATAAACATAAGTAAATTAGAGTTAGATTTACATTTATTCTCAGATTGATTATAGACAGAATATCAACTAATTCCAAATTATGCACAAGTTGATCCTCCAGAACTTGATTTTGGTCCTCTGATGAGAAAAAATTGAGCACAAATTGATCTAACCTAAGCTTATGCATATATAATAATTCAGGATACTTGCTCTATTAAATTTGATAATAAAAAAAAATATTGATGAATTTATATAAAAAAATTATTATGTAAGATATTAAATTATAAATTTAGGCATCATAGGAGGGCACGTAATAGAAATTAATTATACTATGTGACACCTTAATACTGTATCACGCAGTTTGAAACATTTAAAACAAAATGTGTCATGATGGGCAATGAAATTGCTTGGACAGACTCTTTCAAAATTAATACTGACCATAATACACAAGTATGAAACCTTGGCATCTATCCAATAAAAGATTTTCCTTCTGATAAATGGATTTTTCTCAGTTAATACCTGCTAAAAAGTGTCCTTCTGTGGTTTTTCTGACCTTCAGGGGGGTAATTTGGCCACATCACACTACTTCTATTTCCATCATTGACCAAAACATCATCCTCATTCCCATTTAAAGAGTTGATCTCATCTGACTGTGGCTGATCAAAGGGGTCCACCACAAGTTTAGCCAAAATTTTGGTGAACACTTTTTTGATGGATAGTGACTAACTGGTGCTTTCTGAAATTGTCCACCTCAAGTTAGGATAAACTTCAGGAGGATAAATTTATTATGAATACCAAATTAACTGAAGAATACTTTTGCCCTAGCTACTCTGCATCATAAAAGTGTCCAACTGAGGTTTGGCCATAATTCAGGTAGACACTTTTGGAAAGGCACAGTCTGATGGGTTTAATATCTATATATGGCAATAAGTATCAGTTTTTTATCAACATGGAGCTAGAATTGATTTAACATGGCAAAAAAAGTGTCCACCTGAAGTTTGGCCAAAATACAGGTGGAAATTTTTATGAGGATTACTTGATGAAATGAAGAAGACTTGCAATTACTTTCCATCATAAAATTTTCAAACTTAAGTTTATCAAAAATTGTGGTGACACTTTTGCCAGATCCAGTCATATGGGATCAACTCTCTATATGGCAATGAGAATCAATTTTTAGTCAATCATGGCATTAGAAGTAATTTTATATGGAAAAACCTTCCACCTGATCTTTGGCCAAAAATAAGTTGGAAATGTTTATGAGGAATACTAGATTAACTAAAGAAGACTTGCACCCTACTACTGTCCATCATAAAAGTGTCCACCAGAAGAATTCTCAAACTTGTTGTTGACACCTTTGGCCTGGTCCAGCCATATGGGATCCATTCTGCATATGGAAATGAGGATTTAATTTGGTCAATCATGGTACTAGAAGTAATTTGATATAGATAAAGTGTCCAACTAAATATTGGAAAAAAATGAGTTGAAAACTTCATTTAGTTTTTCAAAAAATCAAATTAAGTAAAATTTTATTCCTGATGATGCCCATTTTATCCAACACCTCTTCTGAGCCTTGAAAGTAGGCATTTAGCTTGAATTTTGAATTTCATATAGAATCCCTATTATTCAACCTATTTCTTTTTATCCCTTTTTTTTCTTTTAGATATCAATTAATTTTATGTAAAACAAATCATTTTAATAATTTTTTACCTGTATTTAATAGAATTATTAAAGGTTTAACATCACCCTGTAAGCATTTGGCACATGTTTTTTTGCTATACTAATAAAAATAATAATATACTGGTAACAAAAAATTGATCAAATGATAAAATATTAATAAACAGAAAGATGAAATACCAGTGGATATGTTTTAAAAAAATACCAGTTGCACTGAAGAAGAGCCGCACACTAGATACTTGTCACGCGCCACGTGACACTCGAGGCAAAAGCAGCTCCTTAAATCAATAATATCGAGTCCTAAATCTATACTCAAAGCGCAGAAAGCAATTCTCCATAGCAACTGCAATTCCCCTTAGTGTACTTACTATTTAACTGCACTAGCCTAAACTCTAAATCTAAATTAGTCAATCTCCAAATAGGGTGCCTTAGTCTCCTTTTCAATAAGCAACGCACAGCGCTAGGATCAACATAATAGTACAGTAGTAGTTTTTCATTAAAGTTTTGTTAATTAATTAAAAAGGGGTAAATTGAGCATGAACAGATATTTAGCGAAGAGGGTCTAAGTGTATGTTAGTAATGGTCAATGGTATGGGAATGGTGCGATGAAAGGGAGGTCAATGCGAAGAGGAATAAAAGATATAAAAGGGTTGGGTATTTGGTTTCATATTCCTTAGAATTAAATTATAAATCATATTTACATTAATAGTGATAAATCTTTAAGTTAAATCATTGTTATTGTATCTTTCTTTTATTTTCTCAATATTCATTCCTAAACCCTAAATCTTTGATTATTGAGTTTCCAACCCTTCCTGAGATCTTAAGAATTCCTATTACCTTTGAAACTATTTTATAATTCTTCTCGAACGAACCTCGAACCTGTAGCTCTTACTTCAAGTGACCTTCGAATCACTTCCTCAAATCATTCCTCTGTGCTTCGAAGAAGTTTCTAAATCTCTCATCTCATTTTCAGGAACATCCTCGACCTTGTGCGTAGGTTTTCCGGTGACAGTATAATTTAATTCTGCGCAGTTCTCATTCTTTGCACTACCACGTCCTTTTAGGTGTTTTTAAAGTTTTAAAATGGCACCTGTTCAACGCACTCCTCCTCCGGGCGCTACTACTAGAGCTCGCGCTGTGGTAGCCTAAAGTTTAGTATGGCACCTAAGTACCTAAATGGAGTTATTACGGCGTGCAAGATTGGCGTTATTATTTTATAAAAGGTTTTTATTAAATTTATTTGAGTTTTAAATATAAAGAAATTTGGTTAAAAGCAAATGCCTACATGAACTCAATTTATTTTACGGAGAAAACTTATTTTTATGGTCTGAAAAGTTTATAAGTATCAAGTCAAGTCACTCAAGAATCTTGGGAAATTTTTCCAGAATTCTTACTATTTTTCATATATTTTTAAAAAAATTTTAAAGATTTATAGAAATATTTACGTTTTTACAAATTATTTAACTTTGATGAGTTTTCACGGGGTAACTAGAGCTGCGCAGACTACGAAAATTAGTTTGGAATGTAAAGGGGAAGTGGCTCTATCATGTGTAATTTTTCTAGATTTTTTATTATAGTTTTAAATGTTCTAATTGAGTCCGGAAGTCCGGACAGACTCCGTTTGGACTCCGTACAGACTCCGCTTCGACTCCGTACGGGCTCCGGATTGACTCTGGGAGAGCTCTGGAGGGGAAAACTCAGGCACGTGACTAGGAATACTTAAGAGCCTCTCAAACTCGAAATTGAGGGGGGGGGGATACAACATACAGCTTAATCTTTAACCACCACGGTCTCATTTTTTATTACTCAACAAATTAAATAAATTTGTAATACCCTTATAAATTTTTATTTTATATATAACATTTTAGAAATACTACTCAACAATTTAAATCACACTTCATACAGGGTATCTTTAGAAAGGCCTTCATCGCTGGGACTTGATTATTGCTGTCTCATAAAAATTTAAATTATTATAAAAACATAAAGTCAATCTTTTCAGATCTTTCACTGGTACACCTTAATTGTTGTAATCAGTATTTCCTTCTCAAAAGCCACTTTTATTTAAATCTCAATAAGCGTTAAATATTTCAGAGTTTCATTATTTTTATCAATCAGATCCAAGTAGACTGGTTAGCTTAGTGATTTAGAATTCCCATTATGTTATTTTTATTGGAAGGACGGGGTTTTTAGCTAAATCCACATATCTCCTCCAGATTCTGCTTACAGCAAGGCGACTGTAAGATTTTACCTTACCATAGTTGGTGCCCAACATGGGGTTCGATTTCTCTAGCTTTCTTTAAAGACTTACTTGGATCAAGAACGTTCTTAGCCTGCAAGAGGCATATTCTCTGGAACTCTAATTGAATTTTTGTTATTGGCCTGCAAGAGGCTTGTTATTTTATTGATTGTTAACCCTTTTCCTTACTTATTGGGATGTCTTCTTCTGCTTTTGCTTCTGGATCTTCTAAACCTCTTACTCCCTCAGTTAGGATTGTTTCTTGGGATGGCCCAAAGTTTGATGGGGAGGAGGTTAAATGGTTCATTAGCAGATATGAAGCTGCTGCTGCTGTTGATGGTGCTTCTCATGTGGATATGGTGAAGCAAGTTAGGCTTTTTATTGCTGATAGGGAGGTGGAAAAAGAGGTTATTGCTATGCAGGCATTCAAGGACAAGGATTGGGTTAAGCTTTCTAAAGCTATGGTTGATAGATGGGGTGTTAGGTTTACAATGATGGACCTCAATAAAATTGTTGGAGACTAGCAAGCAAAAGGTGGAGTTACTTCTTTGGCTGACTTCAAAAAGCTCTGTGTTCAGTTTGATGAAGTGGTGGAGTATCTCATACTGGTTGAAGAGTTAGTGCATGAGAACCAGGCAAAAGATTTGTTTTGGACAGCATGCAGCAGGGATATTCATATGGACGTCTTGAAGGATCTTTCAAGATAAGAGTTGATGAAGGAACTTCCTAATGGTGAGCAGAAACTGCCGGCTCTGGAGGTTATCAAAGAGAACATTCAGGCCCATCTCAAGTTTTTAGCATTGGACAAATATCAAGAGTCCTGCACTCAATATGTTAGAAAGGTTAGCGAAGTTTTGGCCGAAAACAACGATATTATGGTCAAAGCCCAGGAGGCCAAGAAGGCACAAATGGGATTACCTGCTGCTAAAGTTGAGGGAAATGTGGATAATAAGATGGTCGATCACTTGGCCGATTTAACGAAACAATTAAAAATATTTTTTCAAGAAACCCAGAAGGCTAACAAGGCCCCAATCGCTTCTTCGTCAATGTCGGCTTCTTATCAGTCCAGAGGTTATGAACGTCGAAATTATAATGGCAATAATAATGGTAACCGCTTCCCAGACAATGGGAGAAATGGTGGGAATGGTGGTAGTAATGGATATAGAGGTGGCTACAATTAGCCAAAGGTGTGCTCCTATTTCAATAGGAGGGGGCACAGAGCAACAGTTTGTTCTGCTCTTGATAAGGATATGGATGCTGGGAGAGTTTTATTTGATGGTAAAGTTTATAAATTTCCTGATGGTTCGTTCATCAAGCCCAGTGATGGACAGTCTCCTTCTGATTTGGTCAGAAGAAGTTTAACGGCTGAAAGGAGAGCCAGATTTGAAGAGGTGACGGATGAAGATGTTAATACCAAGGGTGGAAAAAATGGTAATGGTAATGGTGGAAAAGCTGACAAAGGTAAAGAGAAAGAGGTAAGTAAAGCCACATTTTCTACTTCTTTTGGTGGTTTAGAGCTGGCAACGGTTGCCCAGGTGGAGGGTAGCTGTATGGCTGGAAAATACAATGTTAATGCTGCTAGAAGAGCAGCTGCTACTAAGGCGAAAAGTAGAATTCAGAGCCAATTGAGGGCTAATCCTGGCAAGGCCAAAAACAAAGTGAACCCTTACTCTAAGGACAAGAATTCTAGTGCTCAAACTGCCGCCAACAAATTGAACCCTTACTCTAAGGACGAATTATATAAAATGCAGAAGGGGATTGCTGATATGGGGCCCCCTAGTTATGGCAAGTTTGATTTAAATGGTGAGCCTATGCCAGAGAATGATTCGGATTCTGAGGAGGACGTACCGTTGGCGTCTCTACCCAGACCAAGTTTTAGCAGACCCATCCCAATGGAGGGTGTAAGAAGGACTAGCGATGGATCAGGATTAGTGCAAGAAGCTGGTGATGGAGTTAGGGTTATAGAAAGTGAAGATGGCTTGGTTGGACCTCAAGAGGTACCCAGGGCCAAGGTTGTTAAATCAAACGTCCAGTATGAGCGGCCAGTAGTTTCTGGTCAAGCTAATGCGATGGACGCAGTTTTGAATAGGGTGAATCAACTGCAGATTCCCTTATCTTTGGGGAAGTTATTTACAATTTGTCCAGCGCTTGCTGAAAAGCAAAAGAAGCATTTGACGAGGCGTCGGGTTTCCACTGGAGAGGTGGAATATATTTGTGAAAATGCTGAAAAGTTTGGGGAAGATGTAGATACACATTTTTCCGTTCCCCTGGGTTACCTGGTGGTAACTCTTAATGGTAAAGAAGTAAAGACCTTGGTCGATTCAGGGTCTCAAATTAATTTAATTTCATTGGAGCAAGCGACGAGTATAGGCTTGCCAATTAAAAGTGGAACTGGGGGAAACCTCAGAGGCATTGGAGGGCATGCAACAGAGCTGATGGGTACAGCTGAGCATGTCAGGTTAGGCATTGGTGGATCTGTTGGTAAGGTTCACTTTTATGTGGCCAGAGGAGCAGTCAAAACTGTTCTTGGTGGTCCTTTTTTGATGGATTTTGAGGCCAGGATAGGGTATCAAGCTGGCATGGGGATTAGTTTGGAGATCACTGTGAAGATATGCGGAGGTTACATATGCGGTTAGCGCCTCCTGGAGATGAAGGTTGGGAAACACGGCCAGGGATTACTACTCTGTGCCAGTGTTGTGTATGCACCAAGAAGCGGCATATAAAAAGGAAGGCTTCTAATGAATTATGTTTGTTGGAAAGGGATGAATGCCCTCATTTTTTGGGGTAGCAGGGGCTGATCACTCTAATGTTGTAATCTCTCCTCAGGATGAGATCCTGGATTGCAATAGGTCAGCTCACTTGGAGATAATTCAAGTGGATTCTCAATTATTTTCTGTTAATATTACTTTGGAGTGCAAATATGTTATGGACTTTTCTATATGTTTATTGGATTTATCCTGTTTTTCTATTAAATTTAAAAATGGTGAAAAAGGCAAAATGGGCCAAATTAGGTTGCATAAAAATTGGAAGGGTATGTTTTATGACCTCCAGCAAGAGGGTAAACTGCAAATATCACATCAAAACCCAATTAAAAATCTCAGTATAATTAAAACACAAAAAAATAATTTTTGTGAAAATTCAATTCCGGACCTCCAGCAAGAGGTTAAACTGCAAGTATCTCCTTCTATTCTGGACCTCCAGCAAGAGGGTAAACTGCAAAAATCTTATCAAAATCCAATAAAAAATCTTGGTTTAATTAAAACACAAAAAAATAATTTTTGTGAAAATTCAATTCCGGTCCTCCAGCAAGAGGTTAAACTGCCAACTTTCTTTACGGGTGATTTACTGTTGGATAAGGGAAGCAAAGGTGTTGGAAAATCTGTTTATAAATTAGATGAGGGAAAGGAGAAAAGGGTAAAATTTAAAAATGAAATAAAATATTTTTCTAATTTTTCTTACTCCTATTCTGGAGATGAAGAAGATTCATTTGATGAAATTTTTAATGGCGAAACAAAAGTAAATGATTTACCTCAAGCTTATTTAGATGTGGACGCAGCCAAATATAAGAAGGTAGCAAATAAAGTTCAACCTATTAATGAACCGCTACCTGCTGAATTAAATCCACCCTTGAGAAGACCAAGGTTATCAAGAGATCCTTATGAAAGCCCCTTGGTAAAGAATCCGCCTGAATTTTCTGAGACGTCAAGAATCACTTTTGAGAGACTGGATGTTGTTAATTTTGGACCTGATGGTTGGTTGTCTGGAGAAGAGAAGAGGTTGTTGTTGGATGTGATGGTCAAGCGAGAGAAGGCCATTGCTTTTGTAGAAGAGGAGAGGGGTGTGTTGAAGCATTCCTATGGGGAGCCTTACAAGATTCCTGTAGTATGTCATGAACCGTGGCAGCAGAAACTAATTCCTATTCCGGCTGCATTAAAAGAAGCCTATATTGCAGTTGTCAGAGAACGGATACGCACTGGACTGTATGAGCAATCAACATCAAGTTATTCTAGTCCGGTATTTTGTATCAAGAAAGCGAATGGCAAGCTTAGAGTTGTTCATGATCTTAGGGAATTAAATAGGGTTACAATAAAGGATGCTGGGATACCACCTAGTGCTGAGGAGTTTGTTGAAGCCTTTGCAGGGAGAGTGTGTTATGGTTTGGGAGATATTATGGGTGGATATGATGAGAGAGAGTTACATCCATACTCAAGGCCTCTAATTACATTCGATACACCACTAGGACGTTTACAGTTAACAATATTACTTCAAGGAGCAACAAATTTGGTTGTAGTTTATCAAGCTCAGATGGCTTGGATCCTTCAAGATGAAATTCCACAATATGCTGGAATTTTTATAGATTATGGAGGAATTAAGGGACCAACAACCGACTATGATAACCAGGTGTTGGAAGAGAATCCTGGGATACACAAATTCATTTGGGAGTTTGCAATTACTTTAGAAAGAATCTTGTTTTGAATTGAAGAGGCTGGTTTAACTATTTCAGGTTCAAAATTTTTATGTTGTGTGCCAGCCTTAGAAATATTAGGCCATGTGGTATGTAGAGAGGGAAGGATTATGTCCAAGAAGAAAGTTAACAAAATTCAGTCCTGGCCAAGACCCAAGAATAAGACCGAAGTTAGAGGGTTTTTAGGCGTTTGCGTATATGTTAGAATGTTTATTAAGGACTTTTCTTCATTGGCAGCTCCATTGAGACGGTTAACGAGAAAGGATGCAGACTGGGAGTGGGATGAAGAGTGTGAGAAGGTGTTTGTGAAGTTGAAGGAGGTTGTGGGGAAGGATTTAGTCCTGCACAAGTTGGATTATGGAAAAGATTCTGGTAGAATTTATTTAGCAGTTGATTCAAGTCAGGTTGCAGCTGGGGCGGTTTTGTCTCAGATGGATAAAGCTGGTTACATCAGGCCAGTTAGGTATGAATCTGTAGTATTTACTGAGGTCGAATCAAGATATTCTCAACCAAAATTGGAATTATGTGGTGTGGCAAAAATACTGAAGAAACTTCAGCATATTTTGTGGGGGCAACATTTTGAGTTGCAAGTGGATGCAAAATCATTAATCCAGATGATTAATTCCCCAAGTTTACCGAACGCACCCATGACGAGATGGGTAGCTTTTATTCAACATTTTTCGTTTGATTTAGTTCATAAGCCTGGCAAAACTTTTACTATGCCAGATGTTTTATCAAGGAGACCACCCACTGAAGAAGATTCAGACTCAGAAGAGTTCGATGAAGATATGCCTATTATCAAAGCCAGCACTAAAGGTGCTGAAGACTTTCCATAACTCCCCCATGAGGTTAAACTGGCAGGACTATTGTGTTTAGATTATGGTGATGATGACCTCCACCAAGAGGATAAACTGGAAAATAGTTTTTATGTTAATAAAGGTGTTGGAAAAGGTGTAGATAAATTCGGTAGAAAGGAGGTAGAAGAAGATGTGGTGTATGTAGAGGAAGATGGATTGGTAGTGTGGGATAGTAGTAAGTTAAGGAATGGTGTATATGTTGGAGAATTAGAGAATTTAAATAAAAAGGTGGATAAAGAGAAAGAGGTATTTTTGAATACGGTTTACGAAGGATCGAAAGGTTCAGATGAAAAACGTCGACATAGCTTGATTAAAGATTTATTTAGAGGTCAACAATTATTGGCTCATTCATGTGCAGGTGATATTGGTGATAGAGAAGTCCCTATTGATGTTATATTAATCAATTTTTAAGATGAAGTCTGGGTTCAGACTGGTTTTTATTTTTTGTTAGTCAAATATTTGTTGACTTTAGAGAGGCCAGAAGATTGTGAAGACGATGAATGGGTGGCTATCAAGAGGAAGTCAACTACGTTTTACCTATCTGGTCGACGTTTAATGAGGAGGAGGTATCCAAATCCTCAAGTAGTTATAACTCAACAGAAGGGGCAAGAATTAGTTTTGAAATCACTGCATGAAGATCTAGGGCATAGAGGCGTTGGAGAAACGTTTAGAAGAATTTCTGATCGATTTTGGTGGCCTGGCATGAAGATGGCTGTTAAACAGTGGGTTCAGTCATGCGAAGAATTTCAAAGGCGAAGTTATTTAAGGCCAAAAGAACCTGGACGTGCGACCGGTGAATATAAGCTCTTTGGGAGAATTAGTTTAGATGCCGTTCATATAAAAGAGGGACGGTATAAATATTTAATTGTGGCCAGAGATGATTTATCTGGTTGGGTAGAGGCAGCGCCTCTTATTAATTTAACTTCCAAAAATGTGGCAGAATTTTTTTTGAATAATTGGGTATATAGGTATGGGGTGATGAAGTTGGTGATGGTAGATGGAGTTCCTGAATTTGGGGCAGAGTTTAAAGAGGCCGTATTGAACGTTGGATCAAAGGTTAGGGAAGCAACCCCATATTATCCTGAAGCTGAAAGCATGGTTGAAAGAGGGCATCAAGTTATTAAGGATGCTTTAGTTAAAATGTGTGGGACAAGTGCCGAAAAGTGGAGGCACTATTTACCTTTAGTTTTATTTGCTGATTGAATCACTGCCAAAAGGACAACCGGATTTTCACCTTATGAACTTATTTTTGGACAGAAAGCAGTCTTACCGGTTGATTTAGAAGCTGAATCATATCTTGGAGTTGACTGGGACACGGTCAAAACTACTGAAGAATTATTGTGTGCAAGAATGATGCAGCTAGAAAAGAAAGATGAATATTTAGAAAAGGCATATTTGCGGATGATGAAGATCCGAAATCAATCAGTCAGATATTATGATGAGCAGTTGGAACGTCAATTAAGGAAACCTTTGAACCCAGGTGATATGATCCTGGTGTATAATAGAAGTCTAGAGAGTCAATGGGGAAAGATGTTTGCAGATAGGTGGAATGGACCGTATAAAATCAAGGAGCAAGTTTCCGGCGGTTCATATGTGTTAGAAGAGTTGGATGGAGTAGTATTGAAGAAGAGGGTAGCGGCCGATCAAGTGAAACGGTTCTATCCTAGACGCACCATGAGTGCCGAAGTCTTCCTCCGCAATGAGGATAAACTATGATATCAATGAAATTTTATGGATACCTCCGCAATGAGGATAAACTATGATGTTTATAAAAATCTTATTGACCTCCGCAATGAGGATAAACTATGATATCAACAAAATTTTATGGATTCCTCCGCAATGAGGATAAACTATGACATTTATCAAATTTTATTACCTCCTCAACGAGGGTAAACTATCTTCTTTTTTATCAAAAATGCTTTACTGTCGTTACACTTCCTATGGGCAACAAAACTATGATGAAACTTAACGAAATTCAAGAAGACCTTCTTTGAAATTTTCAAAAACTTAAAATTCTTAAAATATGGGTGAAGATAGTGTTGGAAATTTTTTAAAAATTTATTGGAAGAAGTGTTCACAGGGGAACCTTCACAATTTAATATTGGCAAGTGTGGGGGTAATTGATGGGCTGGCTGCTCTATTCACAATTACCCCATAATGTTTGTTTCCAAAATTTTCCCTGTTTCTAGTTGAATCCTGGCTTTGTCTTTTAATTATAGGAAGTCCACTAAGACTGTAAAATGGAACGAATCAAGAGACACCGCTCTCAACGCCGGATTCAAGATTCTTTAATTTTATTTTGTTTGTGATTTTTTTTATGTTAGATTGTGATTTCTTTTCTTTAATATATATTATGAATTATTGTAAAGGTGATGCTCACTGGTGGTCTCTAATCATTTTTATAAATTGGAGGGAGCCCACCCAGTGATCATCATTATAAAAATTATCTTCTAAAAACTTTCATTTATTTTCTTTTCTTTTCAATTTCTCAAAATTGTGTAACCACATCAAGTTGCACTTGGATGTGGGTATGATGTCAAGGGTACGGCTCATCAAATGGCGGGGGGGGGCATCTTTTAAAATTTTATTTTGAAATTTTTATTTTTATTATTATTATTATTATTATTTTTTTTATCTTTCTTTAAAAATTAAATTTTAACTTTTATTTCAAAACTATCTTTTCTAAAATATTTTATTTTAAATTAAAAACAAAATTAAAATTAAAAATAAATAAAAAAATAAAATAAAAAATAAAAAAAATAAAAAAATAAAAATAAGTACAAAATAAATAAATAAAAAAATAAAATAAAAAAAAAATAAAATAAAAAAAAAAAATTAATTAAATTAAAATTATTATTATATTTCTTAGTTTTATTTTTCATTCTTCATTCTTTTTAGTTTTATTCATTTAGTTTAGACAGGAAACAGGGTCTAGGGGAGCTCAAAACCTATGGGATTTTACTTCAAGACAGCTGTTAGTCCTCCAAGACTTTAAACTGGCTACTGTTCAAGATGTTCTTTAAGGTTTTTTATACATATTTTGGATCAGTTAGTCCTCCAAGACTTTAAACTGGCTACTTTTCAAGACTTTCCTTAAGGTTTTTTTTATATACGAATTTTGGAGCTTTTAGTCCTCCAAGACTTTAAACTGGCTAATTTTCAAGACTTTCATTAAAGATATTATATTGGAGCTATTAGTCCTTCAAGACTTTAAACTGAATTTCAAGAATTTTCAAGATTTTATGGATATTTTTGGGAGATGGATTTTTTTTATTTTTTAATTTTATCAATTAAATGTTAGGTCCACCAAGACCTTAAACTGGAGTGTTATCAAATGTTAGGTCCACCAAGACCCTAAACTGGACTATTATCAAGTTGTTGGGTCCACCATGACCTTAAACTGGATTTCATGTCAATCAAATTTTTGGTCCACTATGACATTAAACAAGATTATCAAATTTATTCAATATTTGGTCAAGCCTAGGCCTTATTTAGGAATTTATCAAGTTATTTATGCACCTAAACGATCTTTGGTCCACCAAGACCATAAACTGGCAATCGATTATGTGTTTGGTCCACCAAGACTTTAAACTGGAATTTCAATCTTGTTTGGATAACTCAATTCAATCTTTTAATTTAACACTGTCCACTAAGACTCTAAACTGGTTATTCAATTATTTCTGGAATTGGGTGCTGATAAGCTTTAGGAGGTTAAAATTTTAGATGGTGATGATGCTAAGGAAAGCATAATGGTTAATTAGGTGAAATTTGTGGCTCTTTAACATGGTCTAAAGTTAATATTATTATTGGAAGCCTGGCAAAAGTATTTTATGGGTTTGCTGTATAGCAAAGTTTGAAAATTGTGATGAAGGAATCAGAAGTTAGGATGGTAGTTGGATTTTAGGGAATGATTTTTTTAGTGCCTCAGTGTTAGGCCATTTTTGGTGTGAAGCTTGGAGGACCTTATGGCGAGATTAGAATCATAGAATTCGGCTCAGTGGGGGGCCCTATGAGGTTGGAATCAGGAGTATTCGGCTCATAGGAAGATCCACTCTCTCAATGCTGTGACAAGAAGGAATACTGGTATATGGGAGTCTGAAGGGATTCAAACCTTGCTCTCAGTAGTGGAATCATCACAAGATTTATATTATTTATTATTTTATGTTAAGCCAGAGAAGAAAGAAAACAACATTTATGTTGAAAGTTAAAGAAGACCAAGCAAAAACAAAATTTTATCAAGTTATACTATTAGAAAAGATAATTTCTTTGAAATTGTTCAACATCATTATCAAAGCTTTGCATTAAAATTCTTCTTTTCATGAGGTCTTCATGGTTATTAGCTGGAGTTTCTTGAAAATAGGCCAGCATTTTTCGTTTCAACTCATTAGTAAAGTCAAGAAAAAGATAGCAATGAAAATTTGGATAATGATTGATATAGTCCGTCTTCACTCTGCCAACGTCATCAGTGTTGGTTATTTCGACAGCTAGAAATTCAAATATGTTATTAAGTCATAGGTTTAGTCAATTTTGATTAAAAATTTTTTTTAGTAAGATAATAGGGTCTTACATTTAGAGCCAGGAAACATAGTCTCAGCAAAGTTGGTTGGGGGCACTGGCATTATAGGATTAGGATCTTGTGAAGGCAAAATTAGGCCGGGATCCACTGATGAAGATTGAACTTTTGAAGCTGTTTTTGATCTTATTCGTTTTAAGAAGACAGGAATTTTTGATTGTTTTTTAGAAGTTGAGGGATCAGGGAGAGCTGCTGGTCCTAAATATACGTTTGTTTTAGAAGGAACTATTGGCCGGTTACATTTGACTTTTTTCACACGGCATAAGTCGCAAGCTGTCCTGCCAGAAAGATTAGGGTTGGACATTAAACAAGGTACCTGGTATTGAGCGCAGAGTTCACATGGAGCGACAAGTTCTTTGAAAGACATATTGATGAAGATGAACTTTAAACTTGATTAAAGAATATGGTGGTTGAAGGTTAAAGATGAATATTATGTTCAACCACTTATGCAAAGATTTAAGAATGGGGACATTCTCAATTGGAGGGAGGATGTGGTAGCCTAAAGTTTAGTATGGCACCTAAGTACCTAAATGGAGTTATTAAGGCGTGCAAGATTGGAGTTATTATTTTATAAAAGGGTTTTATTAAATTTATTTGAGTTTTAAATATAAAGAAATTTGGTTAAAAGCAAATGCCTACACGAAATCAATTTATTTTACAGAGAAAACTTATTTTTACGGTCTTAAAAGTTTATGAGTATTAGGTCGAGTCACTCAAGAACCTTGGGAAATTTTTCCAGAATTTTTACTATTTTTCATATATTTTTAAAAGAATTTTAAAGATTTATAGAAATATTTACGTTTTTAGAAATTACTTAACTTTGATAAATTTTCACGGAAAAATTAGACCTGCGCAGACTACGAAAATTAGTTTGAAATGTAAAGGGGAAGTGGCTCTATTATGTGTAATTTTTCTAGATTTTTTATTATAGTTTTAAAGGTTCTAATTGAGTCCGGAAGTCCGGACGGACTCTGTTTGGACTCCGTACGGACTCCGCTTCGACTCCGTACGGACTCCGTATGGGCTCTGGATTGACTCTGGGAGAGCTCTGGAGGGGAAAACTTAGGCACGTGACTAGGAATACTTAAGAGCCTCTCAATCTCGAAATTGAGGGGGGGATACAACATAAAGCTTAATCTTTAACCACCACGGTCTCATTTTTTATTACTCAACAAATTAAAATAAATTGTAATAGATTATAACTTTATATTTTATATATAACATTTTAGAAATACTACTCAACAATTTAAATCACACTTCATACAGGGTATCTTTAGAAAGGTCTTCCTCACTGGGACTTGATTATTGCTGTCTCATAAAAATTTAAATTTTTATAAAAACATAAAGTCAATTTTTTCAGATCTTTCACTGGTACACCTTAATTGTTTTAATCAGTATTTATTTCTCAACAGCCACTTTTATTAAAATCTCAAGAAGCGTTAAATATTTCAGAGTTTCATTATTTTTATCAATCAGATCCAAGTAGACTGGTTAGCTTAGTGATTTAGAATTACCATTTTGTTATTTTTATTGGAAGGATGGGGTTTTCAGCTAAATCCACATATCTCCTCCGGATTCTGCTTACAGCAAGGCGACTGTAAGAGTTTACCTTACATAGCGCTAGGGGCAGGCCAACAGCCACAAGGTCTGTTTCCCGCACTCACTCTTTGGAACCACTCGACCTTAGGGAATGGTAACATTCAGTTCAATCTGTAGAAGACATCCCACAAGATTTTGAGGATTCTAGTGATGAAGAAGAAGGAGAGGATACAATGCATGAGGCACCATCCGCCCCAGCCAATCACCCTTCTGGTGAATCCTCAGAACCTGGACCATCTTACTCTCTGGAAGATTTCATGAGACTTTTCATGAAAACCCTTTCAAATCCAACGTCTTCAGAGGGATCTAAGTTCAAAACTCCTTCTATGAAATCTCCTGACAAATTCGACGGAGATCACCCCGACAGATTGCAACCCTTCTTGCAAACCTGCAAGCTACTGTTCCATAATGACCCTTGAACCTTTAACAGGGACCAATCAAAGGTTGTTTACGCTTCTTCATTCCTAGCTGGGAAAGCAGCAAGATGGTTTGAACCTTATCTTCTCATGCTTTCTTCAACAGAAACCCACTTACTTATCAATAATTGGGAAAAGTTCAAAGACCAACTTTTTACATTGTTTGGGGACCCTAATGAAACTGACAACGCAGAAATTGAACTTGATTTTCTTCGCATGAGTGATAATGGTAAAGCCTCTGAATATATCTCGAACTTCAGAGCACTTCAAACTCAAGTAGGTTGGAATGATGCTGCCCTTAAGTATCATTTCAAGAAAGGACTTCCTTTGAGGATTCTGGATCAATTAAATCTTCACGGTCAGAAGATGACTACTTTAACGGATTAAATGGATCAAACCCTCGAACTTGACGGCGTTTATCAAGGATGACTTCAGCATCGTCGATACGTCAACAAATCTCAAGGCCTAAATTTTAAATCAGGATCTTCTTCACACCCACGACCAAATCAATCCTCCTGGACTCAATCCAAACCCAATAAGGGGAAGGATAAACCTCGACCAAAAGGCTCGACTCCAGGCGATATCAGCAAAGTACTGGATCCTAAAGGGGAACTTAAAGAAGCTGAGAGGAAGAGACAAGCAGATAATGGGTTATGTATGTATTGTGGGGGTAAGCACAAGTTGGAAGACTGTGTAAAGTTCAAGGAAAGAGAAGGTACTAGTTCGAAGTCAAAAAACTAGTAGATAGTTTACTTGTGTGCAAAGAAAACTATCTTATCTCTCCCAGTGCACAGAACCTCCATGTCTTAAGGACTGGAGTTGCCTTAAACCGCTTGAGATTCATTCTTTTTAAGGAGGTTATCCCCTTCAGTTGTCTTACAGACTCTGGAGCTTCAATTTCTTTTGTTAGTTTATCTTTTGCCGAGAAGCTTCAACTAACATTTACAGATGTAGATCGAACTCCAATCTACTTGGTCGAATCAGAGGAACCCAAATATTGGGTAAGTAAGAAATTTTTATGGGTTTTCAACTTTCCAAACTTTCCCCCCTTTGAGTGGGAATTATCAGTCTTGGACGCCCCAAGGATGGACGATACCATTCTTGGCCATGACTTTTTAACGCATTGGAATCCCGAAATTGATTGGACTAGGGGATTGATCACCCCACGCTCTAAGTATATTTCTGATTCTTCAATGCAGTTCAATAGGGAGTTAAACAACCCGTCTGACAACGTCCTGCTACAGGACAAATCTCTGCCAGATGAATTGCAAGCATCTGATCTTTCTCTAAATGAGCAATTGGCTAACCCTTCTAGCTCGATGACTTCACTCGAAGTAATCGAATTCTGCTCTCTCAATACAGGTATCCCCTCGACAGATTCTCTTGAAGATAAAGAGGATGACCAAATCAATGTTGAAGGCATTAAATCAACTCTATCAGAAATCTACCACAATTTCCTTGATGTTTTCTCAATCCGTAAGGCCAATATGTTACCACCTCATTGACCCTATGACCGTCAAATAGAATTAATAGGCCCAGTACCTCCGGCAGGTCCTGTCTATTCTTTGTCGAAGGACGAATCTCAAGTTCTTCGAGACTACATTGCAGAGAATGTAGCCAAAGGTTTCATCAGAGCCAATAAATCTGCAACAGGCTCTCCTTTCCTCTTTGTAAAAAATAAGGATGGTAGTCTTAGGTTGTGTGTTGACTATAGAAAGCTCAACACAGTCACTAAGAAGAATGCATATCCTGTTCCTCCTATGTCATTACTTCTTACCCTTTTCAATGGTGCTAATTTCTTTTCTTAAATTGATCTTAGAGGCGCTTACAATCTTATTCGCATCACAGAAGGTCATGAACCACTGACTTCAATGCACACTAGATTTGGTAGTTTTGAATATTTAGTTATGCCTTTTGGATTATGTAACGCACCTTCAACTTTTCAAACTTTTGTTAATGAAATCTTCCAAGATGTTGTCAAACAATTTGTTGTTGTCTATTTAGATGATATTTTACTTTTCTCCAAGACACTGAATGAACATATTCATCATGTTCGACAGGTCCTAAATTGTCTTCGAGATCATGGTCTCTATGCCAAGCATAATAAATGCGAATTCCACCTCAAATCAATTGATTTTTTGGGTTTTACGTTGTCCACTGACGGTTTAGTCATGGATGACAAAAAAGTCCAGAATATCCTGGAATGGCCTGAGCCCAAAAACATTAAATCGCTCCAAGGATTTTTCGGTTTTTTCAAACTTCTATAGAAGATTTATTAAAGATTACTCTAAAACTATTTCAAATCTTACTTCTCTTCTTAGAAAAGACATTCCTTTTGTTTTTACTTCTACAGCACGAAAGGAATTCAAAGCACTAAAAATGGCGTTCACCACAGCCCCAATTCTTCAACATTTTGATCCTTCTGCCTTGACAATTGTTGAGACAGATGCAAGCGATTATGCTATTGCAGGGGTCATCTCCCAATTAAATCCTGAAACAAATTTGTTTCATCCTGTTGCTTTTGAGTCATGCAAACTCATAGCCGCAGAATTAAATTATGAAATTCATGACAAAGAGCTTTTAGCTATTATCCATTGTATTAAAAAATGGCGTTCTTTTCTTCTCAGCCTAGATAGTCACTTTCAAATTTTAACAGATCATAATGCTTTAAAATACTTCATGTCTTCTAAAGTGTTAACCAGGCGTCAAGCCAGGTGGGCTGAGTTTTTGTCTGAATTTTCCTTCTCTATTTCCTATTGCCCAGGTAAAAACTTTATTGTCCCAGATATCTTGTCACGTCGGGACAACGTTTACCCACAGTGGGGGGACGCATTTGCTGACAAGAACCCAGAAAATGTGCAATCAATCTTCAACAAATCAATGTTAATGACTCATCAACTTAATTCGATGACAATTCAATCTTTTCAAAATCCACTATCCAACATCCTTGAAGCTCAGTCAAAGGACAAATATTGTTTAGGGTTAAAAGACAAAAACTCTCGAAGCAAGGGGCCAAAAGATTTAGTATTGAATCAGGTCTATTAGTCTTTGAAGGTAGAGTAGTCATACCGAACAACAATGAGATTAAATTATGGATTTTCAACAGTCGACATGATTCTCCATTAGCTGGTCATTTTGGGGTTGATAAAACCTACCAGTTAATAGCGAGGGATTTCTTCTGGCCAGGTATGACCAGGGAAATCAAGGCCTATATAAAAGCTTGTTACGAATGTAATAGGAATAAGGCTCCCCGTCACCGGAAGCATGGGTTGCTTCAACCACTTCCTATTCCCTCTAAACCTTGGGAATCTTTATCGATGGATTTCATTTCTCAACTTCCTTTTTCTAATGATTTTGATGCTATATTAGTAATAGTAGATAGATTTTCAAAAATGTCTATTTTCATTAAAACCACTACTACTGCTACAGCAGAAGATTTGTCAAATTTTTTTCTAGAATATGTATTTTCCAAACACGGCTTACCAAATGATATTATTTCTGATAAAGGCTCATTGTTTGTATCCACATTCTGGACCCAACTGTGTCGACAACTCAATATCATGAGGAACCTCTTCACGGCCTATCACCCTGAAACCGATGGGCAAACAGAAAGAGTTAACCAAATCCTCGAACAATATCTTTGAATGTATGTCAGTTACCAACAAGACGATTGGACCACATGGGTACCACTGGCCAAATTTTCTTATAATAACTCGACTCATTCTTCGACACAACAATCTCCCTTCAAAACCATTTATGGACAACATCCTCGATTCAACTCAATCCATGTAGGAACTAATCATCCTGCAGATCATTATCTTCAAACTATATCACGACTCCAAGAAGAACTTTAAACAAATTTGGAATCAGCGATTTGAAGATACAAGGAACAGGCCGACAAACATCGACAACCTGCTCCTTCCTTTTAACCAGGCGACAAAGTATGGCTCGACGCACGAAACATTCGAACAACACGACCATCAAAGAAACTGGCTGAAAAGCGCTTGGGACCATTTGAAATCGACTCTGAAGTCTCTAAAACTGCATTTTGACTCAAGTTACCTCCTAAATGGCAGGCGATTCACCCTGTTCTCCATCTATCTCTCCTGGAACTGGCTCGAGAAATATACCCGGGCAAGAACCAACCCCCTCCGGAACCGGTCGAAGTAGAAGATCATCTAGAGTGGGAAGTAAGTCGTATCCTTGATTCAAGAATGCGCAAGGGGAAACTTCAATACCTCGCGGAATGGGAAGGCTTCCTCAATGACTCAGACAAAACATCCTGAGAACCAGCCATCAATGTTTCTAACGCCCCTGAACTCCTAAAATCTTTTCATTTGAAATATCCCCTTAAAATTTCTTTTATTTAAATTTTCTTTTCTTTTTCTTTTTTTTCTTTTTCTCATAAAATCTAAAATACCTCTTAAATTTCTTAGCCTTGTTTTCTTTTTTTTTCTCCTCTTCTTTTTCTTTCTTCTCCTTCTATAAAATTTCCTCCAAAACCCACTAAAAATAATATCAAAAGTAAAATAAAATAAAATAAAAAAAAATAAAATAAAATAAAATAAAATAAATAGAATAAATATAAATAATAAAATAAAATAAAATAAATAGAATAAACATAAATAATAAAATAAAATAAAAAACTCTTAAAATCTCTATAAATATTTTCTTTCTTTTCTTTTTCAACTCTCTAAATACATTCTTTTCTTAAATTTAAAATTCTCTTTAAAATTTTCTTTCCTAAAATTTATTCTCGCTGTAAAACTTTCTTTCCTTCGAATCATCAAACCTCGTACGACACGACCATTTCCTCGAACTTAACTTCAACCTCCAAAATCTCCCTGAAAAAAATTCTTCGAACAAATGATTCTTCTTTTCAAATTCTCTTTAAATTCTAAATTCTGATTTTCTGTTTTTTCTTCTTTCTTCTTCCTCTCTTTTCAACAAAAAATTCCTGAAAAAAAAAAAAAAATCAATGAACAACTTTTCGCAAATAACAAATTTTTCCTTCATTAAATTCTCAATTTAACAAACTCATCTCAATCACCAACAGTTTCTTTTTCTCTCTCTTTTCTTACATAAATTTTTTCTTTTAAAACCTTAAAACTTCCTTCAATTAAACAACTTTTTTTTCTTTCTTTATTTAAATTTCTTCTTTCAAATTCTAAAAGCAAAATTTTATTTAAAAACTTCTTTTTTTTTTCTTTCTTTTTCTCTCTCTCCCAAATCTTATAAAATTAATAATATTCACCTACAACAAAAAATAAAATAAAATAAAATAAAACTAAAATAAAATTCTAATTTTCTACTTCTTTACATCTCTCTTTTTTTATTTCAATTTTTTTCTTTTAACTCTTCTCAAACCAATCTCTTCATTTTCTCCAAAACTACCTTTATCTCCTTCCTGCATTTCTCAAATACCTCCTCCTCTCCTACCAGAACCACCTCCCCAATCTCCAAGAGTTCCTCTTCCACCTCGAAGGAAGCAGTGTCGATAATTGTGTCGACCTCTCCACACAACTCTTCTGCGTACCTTGCTCGTCGACCTTGACAAGGTTTCTTCGACCACACCTGGTCCAGTGTGTCTTCAGGTTCTTCGTTTCTACCCGTGACCGGAGGGTTTGCCTCAGTTGGTAAAAGCGGAGCAAGCTCCCCAATCGGGTCTTCAAGGGTATTTGGTGTCTAAACAAAACTCATCAGTAACCTCATGCTTAAAAAATAAAAATTGAAAACTTACCTCGAAGATAGGGTCAGGCTATAAGAATAACCTTGGCGCCACCTCTACCTCTGCTTCTCTTTCCTCCTCGTTGTCTTTGATGACCACCTGTCGTTTCTTGGGTGCCCGCCCTGGAACAGGGACTTCATCTTCATCTTCCTCCACCAATTTGTTGACCTCTTCTTCGACACCCCGCTTCGAACTCGTGGCCTGGGTTACACAGGTTGTGATTTCATTGTTGAGCTCCTTATCATTCTCCCCCACCGATTTTTCATCTTCAACTGAGACATCCCAAATGTCTTTGACCACCTCTTTTGTTTTAGGGATTACCCAAAACTTGGTCTTGGTAAACCGTTGTTTGATCTCTGCGTTCTTTGTCAACGCATCGCACGCCACTCGTCGCCAACAGCAAAACTTGCACTTCTGGCGAGGGCCTCGAGTTGCTGTACTTTCGACACAAAAGTATTCCATGCTTTCACAAGCTGTGCAAGTTTGGGAAAATTGTCACCTAATCATTCCCCCATCCGCTTTAGGGTGTGGAGGCGTAGGTGTGGGAGTAGGGCAGCTCATTATAAAAGGGAAATTAATAAAGAAGGAGAAAAATATATATGAAGAAAGGGGAACTAGTGTGAGAAGATGGCTCAAGCTCAACGGAGTTCGCGATTCTTATACCCAGGCATCTGTCACGCTCCATGTGACACTCGAGGCAAAAGCAGCTCATTAAATCAATAATATCGAGTCCTAAATCTATACTCGAAGTGCAGAAAGCAATTCTCCATAGCAACTGAGATTCCCCTTTGTGTACTTACTATTTAACTGCGCTAGTCTAAACTCTAAATCTAAATTAGTCAATCTCCCAATAGGGTGCCTTAGTCTCCTTTTAAATAAGCGACACACAGCTCTAGGATCAACATAATAGTACAGCAGTAGTTTTTCATTAAAGTTTTGTTAATTAATTAAAAAGGGGTAAATTGAGCATGAACGGATATTTAGTGAAGAGGGTCTAAGTGTATGTTAGTAATGGTCAATGGTATGGGAATGGTGCGATGAAAGGGAGGTCAATGCGAAGAGGAATAAAAGATATAAAAGGGTTGGGTATTTGGTTTGATATTCCTTAGAATTAAATTATAAATCATATTTACATTAATAGTGATAAATCTTTAAGTTAAATCATTGTTATTGTATCTTTTTTTTATTTTCTCAATATTCATTCCTAAACCCTAAATCTTTGATTATTGAGTTTCCAACCCTTCATGAGATCTTAAGAATTCCTATTACCTTTGAAACTATTTTATAATTCTTCTCAAATGAACCTCAAACCTGTAGCTCTTACTTCGAGTGACCTTCAAATCACTTCCTTGAATCATTCCTCTGTTCTTCGAAGAAGTTTCTAAATCTCTCATCTCACTTTCAGGAACATCCTAGACCTTGTGCGTAGGTCGTCCGGTGACAATACTCACCATCACAAAAGGGTCCAGCACAAGTTAGGCCGAGCTTATGCTGGACACTTTTGGTCAGTTGCAGTCATATGAGATCAATTCTCGCTATGGCAATGAAAAAAAAATTTTGGATAAAAAACTTCACTAGAAGTAGTTTTACATAGCCAAACTTTCTACCTAGATTTCATCCAAACCACAGGTGCACAATTTTTTATCTTTGAAAAAAAGTCAATTTAGTACAATTTATCACTGATGGCTCTCATTTGCTTCAACACCTCTACTGGCCTTTGATAGTAGGAATATTACTTGAATTTCTTTTTTCATATTTGATCCCTTTAACTTAATTTTTTATTCCTAATATTGCTTTTGGATATCAATTAATAATTTTTATAATAAATTATTTTCATATTTTTATAAATTTATTTAATAATATTATAAATGGCATAAAATCACCTGGTATGCATTTGGAACATGAGTTTTTTCTATACTTATAAAATTAATAATATAATGGCAACCAAAAATTAATCAAATGATATTAATGAGTGAGGAACAAATATAAAATACCAGTAGACATGTTTGTAAGAAATACTTGGTGAACTGAAGAAAAATTCTACCCTAGCTACTCTACATTAAAAAAGTGTCCAGCACAAGTTCGGCCGAACTTGTGCTGGACCCTTATGGTAAGGTGCAGTCAGATGGGAGCGATTCTCTCTATGGAAATGAAGATAAATTTTTGATATAAAATTACACTAGAAGTAGTTTGATATGGAAAAATTTTCATGCTGAAGTTTTGGTAAAGCTCAAGTGGATTTTTTTTTTATTTTTACAAAAAAGAAAATTTAGTGCAAGTTTAGCCCTGATTGTTCTAATTTAATTCAACATCTCTTTTTTCTGTTTATGGCAGGAATTTAACTTGGATTTTAATTTTTATATTTGATTTCTTTTATTTTACTTTATTCCTCTCATATTGCTTTTGGATAGAAGTTTATTTTTTGTAAAATAAATCATTTTCAAATTTTTTTACCTTTATTTAATAATATTATAAAAGGTGTAACATCACCCAGTATTCATTTGGCACACAATTTTTTGCTATACTGATAATATTAATAATATAATGGTGACAAAAAATTAATCAATAGATAAATATGAGTGAGGCACAAATATTTAATAACAGTGGAAATGTTTATAAGAAATTTCAGATGATTAAAAATGACTTGCACCCTGGATACTCTTCATGATAAAAGTGTCCAGCACAAGTTTTGCCAAACTTGTGATGGACACTTTTGGTTGCATGCCGTTGTGGTCTTCCAACATTGGCTGGGGCCTTTGTTGTGTGATTTGGCACTGTTTGTGCATGTCTTAATTGACATCTGTTAAGAAATTTGGTATTTTTCTGGTTTTATTTCGTGGATATTGGGTCTACGGGTATGTGGGTACTATTATTGGATAGCCCTGGTTTTTCTCTATATTTTATGTCTTGAAGAAATTTTTCATATTCTGAGTTTTAAGGGGTCATTTCCTCATTTTTCATTTATAAAAGATTGCTGTTTAATTTTGTTTTTCGTGTTTTACGGGCTAACCTTAAGTCTTAGGGTTAAGTGCTTAGTACCATTTGATAGAGCTAATTTTTCTCTATATTTCATGTCTCAATGTTGTTTTAGTGAAATTCCATGTTTTAAAGGTTTTAGTAGTTGTAGCTAATTTTTCTAAGTAGATTAGTGGTTTTTATTGGTTTTCTGGCTTCAGGGAGGCCGGGCCGCTTCAGGCGGCATCTCCAACGTTGGGCAGCCCGCCCGCCTCTGTTTTAGGAGGTTGGGGAGCGCTCCAGGAGGGTTTTTATGCAATTTGGCAGGTACAGGCGCCAGATTGGTGGGTGCGCATGGGTTCTTAGTTAGTGGTCTGTGTGTAAATAGTGAATAAGACAGTTTTGGGGCAACCTTAATCATCATACAACCATCCGGAGGTGATCTCATTGTTCCTCACTCAGTTTTCACTGTTTTCTGGCCACAATTGGCTGTGTTTGTTGCAAGTGAGTTCTTCATTTAACTTAACTTTGGCAACTGGATTCTCTGTTATAGTCTTGCAAGCTATAGCAAGTATTATTGCTGTCTCTGGTGTGGATTTGCAGCCTACATCAAGTATCTTTTCTGTCTCTGGTGTGGACTTTGTTCTACATTTCAGTTCTTTGGTCTGGTAGTCTATCTGGGGACTACTTTCTTGGCTCATCAAGCAGTCAAGTGTGTTAAAAAGGGGCTTTAGCAAAACAGGAACCAACTTACTTTAGCAAGTAAATCTCACTCTATTTTTCTAAAGGGACAGGGGATTTTCTCTCAGGTTTTTCTCCAACTCCCTTGGTCAAGGCCTATAGCTAGTACTATAGGATTGTCTACATTTCTGGCGCCCAACATGGGGTGGAACTTGCTAGTTCTTTGGAATCTCTGTTTTCTTTGTTTGGCTCTTTTTGGTGTTTTGGTCTGGAGGAATGGCTTCTGGTTCTGCTATTCCTGTGGTGACTGTCAGTGGGGGGAATGGTCCTCCTTCTGTGATGTTTAGGGAGTGTGTGAGGATTAAAACTTGGGATGGTACCAAGTTTAATGGGGAGGATGTCAAGTGGTTTCTAGAGAAGTATGAAACTGCTGCTGGAGTGGATGGTGCTTCCTACCTGGACATGGTGAAGCAGATTATCTTCTTCATTGGTGATAGGTCAGTGGAGAAGGAGATTGTGGCCATGTCTGGCTACAAGAAGAGGGATTGGAAATTGTTGTGTAGGGAAATGGTGGATCGATGGGGTGTCAGGTTCACTATGGTGGATCTGAAAAAGGTTGTCAGTGAATGGCAATCTTATGGTGGTGTTGGTAACTTACATAGTTACAGGAAGTTTCTGCTACAGTTTGATCCTGTGGTGGAATATTTGGTGGAAGTGGAGGAGCTGGCACATGAGAATGCTGCCAAAGATGTTTTTTGGTCTGCCCTGGCTAGAGATGTCAGGATGGATGTGTTGAAGGAGTTGTCAAGAAAGGAATTGATGAAAACTCTTTCTAATGGGGATCAGAAGTTGCCTGCCTTGGATAAGGTGAAGGAGGCTGTTGAGGCCCATTTGAAGTTATTGGTTGTGGACACCTATCAGGAGGGGTGTGCCAAGTATGTCAGCAAAGTCAGTGAGGCTTTGGCTGAAGAGGAAGTTAGGGAGAAGAAGGAGGAGAAGAATTTGGTGCAGGTTCCCAAACAGGAGAGGGAGCCAATGGTGGAGCAGCTGGCTGATCTGACAAAACAGCTGCACATTTTTGTTCAGGAGGCCAAGAAGGTTAATAAGGCACCTTCTCAGCCAAGAGAGTTTGAAAGAAGGGCTGGTGGGAGTGATCCTTGGGTTTGCTCTTATTGTAGTAGGGAGGGGGAACAGGTCCAATGATTGTTGGGCACTTAACAGAGATGTGTCTGAAGGAAAAGTGGAGTTTGATAGCAGGGTCTTTAAGTTCCCTGACGGTTCTTTTGTGAAGCCCAGTGATGGGCAGGCTCCTGTTGATTTGGTCAGGAGAAGAGGTGGTCTCATACAAAGGAGGCCAAGGTTTGAGAAGATTCCTGATCAGGGGAAGTCTTCTGTTAAGGTAGATGAAGATGTCAAGGGAAAGGGGAATGAGGTCAATAAGGTCTCTTTTTCTACTTCTTTTGGTGGTTTGGAGTTGTATTCTTGTGGTGGACAGTCAAGTGGTGAATGCTTGGCTGGTGTTTATGATGTGGAACCAGGAAAGGTGGGTAGGCCTAAGAGCAGTTCTCAGGCCCAACCAAAGCCAAATGCTTCAAAGGGTGACCCTAAGCTGAGTGCAGCTAGGAAGAGGTACAGCAAAGAGGAGCTGTACAAGATGCAGAAGGGTATGGCTGACATGGGCCCCCCTAGTTTTGGTGCATTGGACCTGAATTGTGAGCCAATGCCAATGGAGGTGGATTCTGATTCTGAGGAGGATGTCCCTTTGGCTTCATTGCCAAAGCCTGTTGGAGTCAGAGGTTCTGGTGAAGGATCTGGTTTGGTTCCTGTTAATGGTAAATCTGTGGGTGGTGCTGGTCCTCAAGAAGCTTCTAGGACCAAGGTGGTGAAGCAAAGAGCTCACTTTGAGAGGCCAGTAGTGTCTGGTCAAGTTAATGTTATGGACTCTGTCCTGGAAAGGATGAACCAGGTCAGGTTTCCCTATCTTATGGGGAATTGTATGCTATCAGTCCAGGGTTGGCTGATAGGCAGAAGAAGTTGTTGACCAGGAGAAGGGTTTCTTCTGGTGAGGTAGAATACATTTGTGATTCTGCTGAAAAGTTTAGTGAGGGGTTGGAAACTCATTTTTCTGCTCCTCTGGGATATGTCAATGTCACTCTGAATGGCAGGGAGGCAAGGGCATTGGTGGATTCAGGTTCTCAGATAAACCTGATTTCTTTGTTTGAGGCAACTCATATGGGCCTCCCCATCAAAACTGGTAGTGGTGGGAATTTGAGAGGGATCGGTGGCCATGTCACTGAATTGGTTGGGACTTCAGAGTTTGTGAAGTTAGATGTTGGAGGAGCCTCAGGGAAGGTTCATTTTTACATTGCTAAAGGTAATGTAAAAGCAGTTTTGGGTGGGCCATTCTTGATGGATTTTCAGGCAAGAATTGGTTATCAATTTGATTTGGGAATCAGTTTGGAGTTGACTGGTGAAGACGAAAGGAGGATTCACATGAGGTTATCATCCCCTGGAGAGGATGGTTGGGAGACTAGGCCTGGTTTATCTTCAATGTGCCAGTGCATGGACTGCTGCAGGAGAAGGAAGGAAGTGGGTGCTGCCTCTGGTTTTTTGGAGTGTTGCAAAGGCTCTATTGAGAGTCTGTCTTTTTTTAGAGTAATGAGGGCTGATCACCCTAGTGCTACAACCTCTCCCCGAGATGAGGAAATCCCAGGTTGTAGTAGGTCAGCTCCCTTGGAGATATACCAAGTGGATTTTTAACTTTCTCTTTTTAATGTTTCTCTTCTCTGCAAGTATTTGTCAAGTTTTTTATCAATTCTCTGTTCTCTCTCAAGATTTTTAATTATTTTTAATTCAAGTTTAAAGAAGATGATTGGCTATATATCTTTATTGAAAGATACACGGAAAAGTTTTGGGGCGGTGAGATTGGGGTCTAAAAGTAAGTCCTCCCAATTGTGCACCGCTAGGGTTTCTTCTACACCTTTCAAAAAAATTACACCTGTGAGCATTGGGGAAACCCCTGGTTATTTTTGTAGGTCAGAAGATAACTCAAGAAAAGAAGATAAAAATTTCAAGATAATTAATGAAAATCAAGAAAAAAATCTGAAGATAATGAATAAAGAAGACGCAAAATATTTTTGTGAAGATCATAAAGATCTATTTTTGGGCCTCCAGCATGAGGTTAAACTGCAGAAAATTTTGAAGCATGATGATTGTCAAGATCAATTTTTGGACCTCCAGCATGAGGATAAACTGCACAATTTTAGAAGATGTGATTCAGAGGACAAATCAAGATTTGAAGATTTGGAAGTTGGAAGTGAGGATGTAGATGTGGAATTGCGGAAAAGTTTTGGAGTGGTGAGATTGGGGTCTAAAAGTAAGTCCTCCCAATTGTGCACCACTAGGGTTTCTTCTACACCTGTCAAAAACATTACCTTGGCCACACATGTGAGCAATGGGGAAACCCTTGGTTTTTGTTCCAGGTCTGGTGGTGAAGAATTCCTGAAGATCCCTCAAGTTGAAGGTGGAGCGGCAAAGTATAAGAAGGTAGCGCAGAAGATTAGGCCTGTGAATGAGCCTATGCCTGTGGGTTTGAATCCGCCTTTGAAGAGACCTCCTTTGTCAAGAGATCTGTATTGTACTCCTTTGGTGAAGAATCCTCCAGAATTTGTAGAGATGGCGAGGGTGACCGTGGAAAGATTGAAAGTTGTTAATTTTGGTCCTGATGGGTGGTTGTCTGAGGAAGAAAAGAAGTTGTTGTTGCACGTTATTGTGCTAAGGGAAAAAGCGGTGGCATTTGTTGAGGAGGAAAGGGGTGTTCTGAAGCACTCTTATGGGGAACCTTACTTGATTCCTGTTGTTTTTCATGAACCTTGGCAAATCAAACCTATTCCAATTCCAGAAGCTATCAGAGAGGATTTTGTGGAGATTATTAGGGAAAGAGTCAGGACTGGGTTATATGAACAAGCAACATCCAGTTACTCAAGTCAGGTGTTTTGTGTAAAGAAGCAGAATGGAAAGTTGAGGGTGGTTCATGATCTTAGAGCCTTGAATAGAGTCACTATCAAAGACGCTGGTATGCCACCAAGTGCAGAGGATTTTGTTGAAGCTTTTGCTGGAAGGGTGTGTTATGGTTTGGGTGATATTATGGGTGGTTATGATGAGAGGGAACTCCATACGGATTCAAGGCCTCTCACAACTTTTGAGACTCCTTTGGGAAGATTTCAGCTCACTAGGTTGCCTCAAGGAGCAACTAACTCAGTGGCAGTTTATCAAGCACAGATGGCTTGGATTTTGCAGGATGAGGTTTCTACTCATGCTGGTATTTTTATTGATGATGGTGGAATGAAAGGACCATCCACTGATTATGGTAATGAGGTGTTAGCAGAGAACCCTGGCATAAGGAGGTTGGTGTGGGAATATGCAATAACTCTAGAGAGAGTGTTGTTCCGGATTGAAGAGGCTGGTTTGACCATTTCAGGGTCAAAATTCTGTTGTTGTGTTCCCGCTTTGGAAACTCTGGGTCATGTGGTATGTAAAGAGGGAAGGATTATGGCGAAGAAGAAGATTAATAAAATTCAGGCATGGCCAAGGCCTAAAAATACTACTGAAGTCAGAGGATTTTTGGGTGTATGTGTATATGTCAGGATTTTAATTAAGGATTTTTCTTTGTTGGCTTAAACCTTTAAGAAGGTTGACCAGAAAAGATGCAGATTGGGAATGGACGGAAGAGTGTGAAGAGGCTTTTCAGAAGCTGAAAAAGGTTGTTGGGAAGATATAATTCTTCACAAGCTGGATTATGGTGTTGGTGCTGGAAAAATTTATCTGGCAGTGGACTCAAGCTATATTGCTGCTGGTGCTGTTTTGTCTCAGGAGGACAAGACTGGGAGGGTCAGGCCAGTAAGGTATGAGTTGGTGGTTTTTAACGAGGTGGAATCTAGGTATTCTCAACCTAAGTTGGAATTGTGTGGCGTAGCTAAAATTTTAAAGAAGCTACAGACGGTTTTGTGGGGGCAGCATTTTGAGCTGCAGGTGGATGCAAAATCTTTGGTTCAAATGATCAATACACCTAGTCTTCCAAATGCTCCAATGACTAGGTGGGTGGCATTTATTCAACATTTTTCTTTTGACCTGGTACACAAACCAGGTAAAACTTTTACTATGCCTGATGGATTATCAAGGAGGCCACCTACAGATGAGGATTCTGATTCTGAAGAGTTTGATGAAGATGTTCCAGTGATTAGGGCCAGCACAAAGGGTGCTGAGGATTTTTCTTTCCTCCCCAATGAGGCTAAACTGGATGATTGTTCTGACCTCCCCCAAGAGGTTAAATTGGCTGGATCTGATCTTGATTCTGGTGATCAGGATTTTTTTGTTGATGAAGATGGAGTTGTTTTTTGGGAAAGCTCAAAATTGGAAAAGGGTGTTTTTTTTAGTGAACTGGATTCTTACAAGGCTCAGTGGAAAGAGAAGGACGTGCCAAAATTTAAGGATTGGTGTCCTGGTTGGGCTGCTCAATCGGCTCATGTTCACACTGGTGATTTTGATGACAGAGTTGTACCCTTGGATGTTGTTTTGTTGGATTTTGAAGATGAGACCTGGGGTCAATCTGGGTTTTATTTTATTCTGGTGGAATATCTGTTGACCTTGGAGAGGCCAGATGGTTGTGAAGATGATACTTGGTTGGCAATCAAGAAGAAGAGTCCTGTATTTTATGTGTCAGGAAGGCGCTTGATGAGAAGGAGACATCCTAATCCTCAAGTGGTGGTGACTCAGAAGAAGGGTAAAGAATTGGTTTTGAAGTCTTTGCATGAAGACCTTGGTCATAGAGGCTTTGGGGAGACTTATAGAAGAGTAGCAGACAGATTTTGGTGGCCGGGTATGAAGTTGACTGTGCAGGGTTGGGTTCAATCTTGTGAAGAATGTCAAAGAAGAAGTCATTTGAAACCTAAAGAGATGGGCCGTGCTACTGGTGAATCAACTGTTTTTGGAAGGGTCAGTCTGGATGATGTCCATATTAAAGAGGGCAGGTATAAATACTTGATTGTTGCTAGGGATGATTTGTCTGGTTGGGTTGAGGCAGTGCCTCTGGTTAATTTGACTTCCAAGAATGTGGCAGAGTTTTTGAAGAAGGAGTGGATTTATAGGTATGGGTTGATGAAGTTGGTGACTGTTGATGGTGGGCCAGAGTTTGGTGCTGAATTTAAAGAAGCTGTGGCTAGTGTGGGTTCTAGGGTTAGAGTGGCTACACCGTATTATCCTGAAGCTGAAGGCATGGTTGAAAGAGGCCATCAAGTTATCAAGAATGCTTTGGTGAAGATGTGTGGAGATAGTGCCGAAAAGTGGAGGCATTATTTACCCTTGGTTTTATTTGCTGATAGGGTCACTGTGAAGAGGACAACTGGCTATTCTCCTTATGAGTTAATGTTTGGTCAGAAAGCCTTTCTACCAGTGGACTTGGAAGCTATATCTTATCTTGGAATTGATTGGGATGACGTGCAAACAACAGAAGATTTGCTCTGTGCCAGGATGCAACAGTTGGAATGTAGAGAGTAATGTCAAGAGAAGGCATACTCTAGAATGATGAAGATTAGGAATCAATCAGTCAGATACTGGGACAAGAAGTTAGCTCATAGACTCAGGAATCCCTTAAAACCTGGTTGTTTGGTTTTGGTGTATAATAGAAGTTTGGAGAGTCAGTGGGGAAAAATGTTTGCTGACAGATGGAATGGACCTTACAGAGTCAGATCTTAGGTGTCTGGAGGCTCTTATGTTTTGGAAGAGTTGGATGGTGCAGTCTTGAAAAAGAGGGTGGCTGCAGACCAAGTGAAGAGGTTTTATCCCAGAGGCACTAGGCATGAAGAAGATTGACTCCGCAATGAGGATAAACTACGGACCATTATTTAATTTTGGTTTTTTTTGTGGTGATTCTATGCATCTGTTTGTTGGAAACTTTTTTGTAGGAGGGTACCTATGGGTGGGGCTTCTAGATTTGATCTTGGCAAGTGTAGGGGTGACTGATGGGCTGGCTGCTCTATCAACAGTTACCCCAGATTGTCTGTTTCCAACCCTTTCTCTTAATTTGGTTGAACCCTAGTATTGGTTTATTTTCACAGGTTTTAGTCCTCTATGACTTTAAACTGGAAATTGCTTTGGTTTTCAAGTGCCGGACTCTTCACTCTTATTGGTTTGGATTCTTTTGAGTTGAATGTTGTGATTTGTTAGAAGGTACCCAGGGGGGCTTCTAGATTTTATTTTGGCAAGTGTGGGGGTAACTGATGAGCTGGCTGCTCTGTAGAACAGTTACCCCAGAATGTCTGTTTCAAGTCTTTTGTTTTTCCTAGTTGAATTCTAGTTCTGTTGTTTATTATTCAGGTTTTGAGTCCGCTATGACTTTAAACTGTTTTGGGACTGGCTTCTTTATCTTTGGTTCTTTCAGATTGGTGGTGGATCACTGATGGTCTCCCATCATTTTTACTTATTGGAGGGAGCCCACCCAGTGATCATTTCTATGGACCGGACTTTCCCTTATTGGACTATCTATGGAGCTGGAACTTCTTTGAATTTGCAGTTATGTTTTTGCTAGATAGTAGTTTTAGATTATTTTCTTTTTTCTCTTTTTTTCTTTTATTTTTTTTGGGGGTTTTTTAAAATTATAAAATCAAAAATATAGGGTGTTACCACATCAGGGTCACCTGGATGTGGGCAAGCATTGGTGGGGAAAGGCTCATCAATTGGCCAGGCAATGCTATTTTATTTTTATTTATTATTTATTTCATGTGTTTCTGTGTTTCATTATTTTTTTATTATTTTCTGAATTTCAAAATTTTGAATTTAGTTTTCTGATTAATCATTTAAAAGATTTAATTGTGTATCCACATCAAGGTGCACTTGGATGTGGGTAAGGTATCAGGGGTTCAGCTCATCAATTGGCTGGGGGATACCATTTGTATTATTTTTTATATTTTATTTTATTTCATTTATGTTATTTCATTTCATTTTAATTATTAATTTTTTATTTTAGTATATCAGTAGACCGTAAAAAAAAAAAAAAAAAAAAAATTCTTAAATTATTTTTTGTTACTTGTTTTATATTATTTTTATGTTTCTAATCTTTTTTTTCAGGAGCTCATTGTCTGGATGATGAAGCTTCTGGAGGCTGGTCCGGATTGTGATGGCGTTTTTGTTTTTTGTTGGGATTGTGGGAAGCACTGTGTTCTTTGAAGTGCATCCTGCTGGAGAGATTATAGGGATTGTAATGATCAGGGATTTTTCAAAGTCATTCAAGGGTCCATGAAGGGCAAAGGATTTTAGCATATTGGAACACATGGTGCTTAGGTGTTTCTTCATGTCTCCATAATCCAGGGTCAAAGAAGTTTCAAGAGTTTGGCAAACTCCAATAATAGATTCAGGAGGAGGGGTGCCAACTAGACAAGAAGAATTGGATCAGTAATTATTTTTGTTGAAGAAATGAAATAATTAATTTGGTACTTACAGATTGGAAGCTCATCAAATCTGTAAGCAGCTGGGATTTGGATCTCTGACGATTTTGTTATGGTCATAGTGGGTGGATCAACTGGGGAAAGATATGGATTCTCATGGTCTTCCTCTGAAGGATCCTGAGAAAGTGAACTGGGATGGTGAGGTTCCTGGGGCTTAGTGGGAGCAGTGAGATTGTTGTTGTTGTTGTGGTTGTTATTTCTGTTGGATTCAGCTGGAGGAGGTGCTGGTGATGGAGTACCAGGGTTGTTAAAGGATGGAGCAGGAGAGGGGGATTTGGAAGCAGACTGCTCTCTTCTGGATGGAGAATTTGAAGAGATGGAACTGTCAGAAGAGTAGTTGGCTGACAGAGGAGAGGTATAGTTTCTTTGTCTTAGTTGAGGACGAAGTTGTTGTTGTGGAGCAGTGTGTGGTGTTCTGGTTTCTTCTTGGGGCTCTCTGGCAGTTCTCTTAAAAATCTGGTAAATTTTGGTACTTTTGGACTTTGGAAGGGTGGATTGCATGGCTCTGGGAGCAGTAGGAGGCGGGAGGGCCGCCCGACGTCGGCCGGGCCACCTGGACGCGGTCTAGAAGCCTAGGGGTTGATTTTGAAGCTTTTGGAGCTAATTTAGCAGTGATAAAAGCAGTTTCTTGAGAAGCTAAGGCTGGTCTTTTTGGAAGAGTGCGGGAAGCTGAGCTTCTGGATCTTCTGGAAGGAGCTGAAGATAGAGAGGAAGAGGATGGACCAAGTTCTGGAGACCTGGTAGGGGATCTGGAGATGTACTTGTGAGAAGGAGAAGGCGGAGGAATAGGATAGTGGGCATCTCTGTCACATTTCTTTTTTTTGGAATAGCAGGAGTCACAAGCCCTGTTGTAGAATTTGGCTTCTGGATTTGGAAGAGTGAATGTGCAAGGTCTGCACATGTGTATGCACTGTTTGCAGGCATAGTCCCTCAGAGCAGTGAAGCAAAGAAGAGTAGAGGAGTCAACAGCAGGGGATCCAGACATGATTTGTGGTGTGAAAGGTGATGAAAAGGATAAGAGAAGATTTTGTCAGTGATGAGTAGAAGATGAAGTGAAGGTGGACGCTCCGTGGGTCTGGCTGTGTGTGTATTGCATGAAATTGGCTGGGTCAGATTCATGCAAGATTCTGCCAGTCATCTATGACTCTAAACTGGAAAATTTATAAGTCCTCCAAGACTTTAAACTGGCTGGTTTCAAGATTTTATTAAGAAGTAGTCCGTCAAGACTTTAACCTGAACACTGTGTTAGTCCCCCAAGACTATAAACTGAGGGAAAGGTTTTTGTTGTTGGAGTTGTTTTGAAAGATTGGTGGAGGGTATCCACAGGGGGAGCCTCTGAATTTTGAAAAGGCAAGTTTGGGGGTAATTGATGGGCTGGCAGCTCTATTCACAATTAACCCAGAATGTTAGTTTTTTCTCTGTGTCTTAATGTGGTTGATCTCTGGTTCTGGGTTCATGATTTAGGTTTTTGAGTCCCCCAAGACTTTAAACTGAGGGTTTTTGAGTCCCCCAAGACTATAAAATGAGGATGGTCCCCCAAGACTTTAAACTGAGGGTTGTTTGTGGTTACATCCTATAGAGGGTGTGATCAATTTTTCTTTTCTGAATCAAACTCAAGTACTAGTGGAATTACAGAGTGAATCAAGAGATGAAATGAAATGTTCAGAATTAGTCTTGAACTGGTGAATGAGGTGTCTTCTGTTCTCAATGTCCTGTGGATCTCTAGCAGGAGTGGATTGGAAATAGTGAAACAGAAGTTGTTTCTGTTGAGATGTGTGTTGTTGGAACTTGGCCTTGATAGTGGGCAAGTGCGTTGGTGTTGGTGGGGCAATGAATCCTACATTGTTATCATCACTATCAGAAGAGGAAGGAACTGAGAAGTTATCAGTTTTAAAGTTGAAGGAAGAAATGGATGTTCTTTACCATCAGATGGACTAGGGATGGGGGAACTAGTTGCTTTATGGGTTGTGGCACTCTTCTGGGAAGGATGGAGCTTTTTGATTAATCTGGGTATCAGGATGGATGGCCTAGATCTTTTGGTGCTGGCAGAAGAAGGACCAGGTTGAGGAGGAGGTGAATCTGTTGTAGAAGAAAGTGGACCAGGTCTGTGGAAGGTCTTCTTTCTTGAGTGTCAGACATTGCAGGACGTTCTGTATGGATGAACAGGTGGTGTTATGGCACAGATTAAATTATTGTTGATGCAGTATTGGCCGGGGCCCATTTCAGAGGCAGATTTGGAAAGGAGGTTAAACATGGTGGTTGGATGAAGAAAGAATGCGGAAATTCTCAATTGGAGGGAGGATGTGGTCTTCCAACATTGGCAGGGGCCTTTGTTGTGTGATTTGGCGCTGTTTGTGCATGTCCTAATTGACATCTGTTAAGAAATTTGGTATTTTCCTGGTTTTATTTCATGGATATTGGGTCTGCGGGTATCTAGGTACTATCATTGGATAGCCCTGGTTTTTTTCTATATTTTATGTCTTGAAGACATTTTTCATATTCTGAGTTTTAAGGGGTCATTTCCTCATTTTTCATTTATAAAAGATTGCTGTTTAATTTTGTTTTTCGTGTTTTACGGGCTAACCTTAAGTCTTAGGGTTAAGTGCTTAGTACCATTTGATAGAGCTAATTTTTCTCTATATTTCATGTCTCAATGTTGTTATAGTGAAATTCCATGTTTTAAAGGTTTTAGTAGTTGTAGCTAATTTTTCTAAGTAGATTAGTGGTTTTTATTGGTTTTCTGGCTTCAGGGAGGCCGGACCGCTTCAGGCGGCATCTCCAACGTTGGGCAGCCCGCCCGCCTCTGTTTTAGGAGGTTGGGGAGCGCTCCAGGAGGGTTTTTTATGCAATTTGGCAGGTACAGGCGCCAGATTGGTGGGTGCGCATGGGCTCTTAGTTAGTGGTCTGTGTGTAAATAGTGAATAAGACAGTTTTGGGGCAACCTTAATCATCATACAACCATCCGGAGGTGATATCATTGTTCCTCACTCAGTTTTCACTGTTTTCTGGCCACAATTGGCTGTGTTTGTTGCAAGTGAGTTCTTCATTTAACTTAACTTTGGCAACTGGATTCTCTGTTATAGTGTTGCAAGCTATAGCAAGTATTATTGCTGTCTCTGGTGTGGATTTGCAGCCTACATCAAGTATCTTTTCTGTCTCTGGTGTGGACTTTGTTCTACATTTCAGTTCTTTGGTCTGGTAGTCTATCTGGGGACTACTTTCTTGGCTCATCAAGCAGTCAAGTGTGTTAAAAAGGGGCTTTAGCAAAACAGGAACCAACTTACTTTAGCAAGTAAATCTCACTCTATTTTTCTAAAGGGACAGGGGATTTTCTCTCCGGTTTTTCTCCAACTCTCTTGGTCAAGGCCTAAAGCTAGTACTATAGGATTTTCTACACCGTCACACACAATAAATTCTTTTTATGGAAATGAGACTGAATTATCACTCCATCATTGCACTGAAAGTAGTTTTACATAGACAAATTGTCCCCTGGAAGTTTTTCCAAACCTAAGGTAGACAATTTTTTCCTTTGGTAAAAAGTAAATTTGATCCATGTTAATCTATGATGGTACCCATTTTTTCTGAAGCCTCTACTGGCTCATGATAGCAGAAATTATACTTAATATCTTTATTTCATGTTTGATCTCTTTAATTTTAATCTTACCCTTTTATTTATCCTTTAGCTTTTAAATATCAATTTTATTTTGGTAAAACTGATAACTTTCACATTTTTTTATATTTATTATATTATATTATTAAAGTTGTAAAATCATCCAGTATACATTCATTACACATTTTTTTGCTATACGAAAAACTTTAATAATATAATGGTGACTAAAAAATAATCAAATAATAAATATGGATGACACAGAAAGATCAAATACCCATAGACATTATTAAAATTAATATAAGATTAACTGAAGAAGACTTGCACCCTAGCTACTCTCCATCATAAAAGTGTCCAGCACAATTTCAGCTGAGCTTGTGCTGGAAACTTTTTGTTGCATGCAGTCAGATGGGATAAATTTACTCAATGGAAGTTAAAATGAATTTTTGCTCAATCATTGCACAAGAAGTAGCTTTATACTGCTATACTATCCTCCTTATTTTTTGGAAAACATCAGGTGGACACTTTTATTAATTTTAAAAAAAATAAAAAATATTCCAAATCTAGAACTGGTGGTGCAAATTTGGTCTGAAAACTCAAATTATCTTTGATGGCAGAAATTTTATTTGAATGTTTAATTTCATATTTAATCACTTTTATTTTACTTTTTTATTCCTGTTTTTGCTTTCAAATATCAATTTATTTATTGTAAAACTAATAATTTTCATATTTTTTTAATTTTATTTAACAAGATTATGAAAGATGTAGCATCTCCCAGTATGCATTTAGCTTACAAATTTTTTCAATACTAATAACATTAATATTATAATGGTGAAAAACAATGAATCAAATGATAAATATGAATGACACAGAAAGATCATATACAAGTGGATTTGTTTATAAGGAATACCTGATGAACTGAAGAAGACCTGCACCCTAGATACTCACCATCATAAAAGTGTCCCGCGTAAGTTCGGCCGAACTTGTGCTGGACACTTTTGGTTGCATGCAGTCAGATGGGATAAATAACTCTATGGAAATGAAAATGACATTTTGCTCAATCATTGCACAATAAGTAGTTTGATATTGCCAAAATGTCCTCCTGATGAATTTTCAAAACTCATCAGGACACTTTCTTTGGTTTAACAAAAATAAAATATAGTCCAAGTTTAGCCCTGGTAGTGCACATTTGATCTAACACCTCTACTTGTTATTGATAGTGGGAATTTTCCTTAGATTTTTTTTTCTTATTTTATCCCTTTTATTTTACTTTTTTATTGCTCATATTGCTTTGGATATCAATTTTTAATTTTTAAAATAAATAATTTTCATACTTTTATACCTTTATTTAATAATATATGATTAAAGGTGGAACACCACCTGGTATGAATTTTTCACACAAGTTATTACTATAGTAATAACGTTAAAAATATAATGATGACAAAAAATTAATCAAATGGTAAATTTAAATGACACAGAAAGATCAAATTCCAGTGGAAATGTTTATAAGAAATCCCTTTTGAGTTTAAGAAGATTTTCTGTATGCCTTCTCTCAATTATAAAAGTGTCCAGCACAAGTTCGGCCGAACTTGTGCTGGACACTTTTGGTTGCATGAAGTCATATGAGATAAATTCTCACTATGGCAATAAAAAATGATATTTCACTCAATTATTGAAGTAAATAATGTTTAATATTGTAAAATTATCCCCTGGATGTCTTTCCAAACCTCAGTTCAAAATTTGTTAGCCATACATAAAAGTAACTTTAGACCAAGTCTTGACATAGGGGTCCCCAACTGTCCCAACACCACTTCTGCCTCTTGATAGTAAAAATTTTACTTGTATTTTTTATTTCATATTTGATCCCATTTATTTTCATTTTACTTTTCTATTACTCTTTTTAATTTTAAATATCAATTTATTTTTTTAAAAACTAAACATATTCATATTCTTTTAACTTTATATAATAATATTATTAAAGTTGTAACATCACCAATATTGCATTTGGCATGCAGGTTTTTTCTATACTAGAAACATTAATAATATATATGGTGACAAAAAATTAATTATAAGATAAATATGAATGATAAAAAAAAGTTAAAAACCCAATAGAAATGTGAAAAACAAAAAACTGATGTACTGAGAAACAATTCCACGCTAGCTACTCTCCATCATAAAAGTGTCCAGCACAAGTTCGGCCGAACTTGTGCTGGACACTTTTGTTCAGGTGCAGTCAGATGGGATCAATTCTCTCTGTGGAAATTAAATTAAAAAAATTTTAAATAATTACATTAGAAGTAGTTTGGTATGGCTGAATTATCCACCTTGAGTTTTTCCAAACCTCAGGTGAAAAATTTTTTATCTTTAAAAAAAATTAAATTTTATCAAATTTAGCCCTGATGGCACCCATTTGTTTCAACACCTCTACTGGCTCTTGAAGGCAGGAATTTTTCTTGAATTTTTCTTTTTCATATTTGATCTCTTTTACTTTACTTTTTTATCACTCATGTTACATTTGGATATTAATTTATAATTTTGGAAAAGAAATCATTTTCATATTTTTTAAACATTTTTTAAAAATATTATAAAACGTGTAATATAACATGGCATGCATTTCGCGCACAAGTTTTTTCTGTACTAATAAAATTAATAAAATTCTAATGACAAAAAATTAATCAGATAATAAAATATGAATAACACAGAAAGATCAAATACCATTTGACATGTTTTAAAAAAATAACAGTTGCACTGAAGAAGACCTGCACCCTAGCTACTCTCCATCATAAAAGTGTCCAGCACAAGTGCGGCCGAACTTGTGCTGGACACTTTTGGTCAGGTGCAGTCAGATGGGATCAATTCTCTCTATGGAAATGAAAAAATTATTTAATAAGAAACTTCACTAGATGTAGTTTGATATAGCTGAATTATCCACCTAGAGTTCATCCAAAACACAGGTACACAATTTTTTATCTTTAAAAAACAATCAATTAAGTACAATTTATCCCTGACGGCTCTCATTTGCTTCAACATCTCTACTGGCCTTTGATATTAGCAATCACCACAGAAAAATTGGGGGGTATTGCTAGCAATACCCCTCATTTAAAAATGTTGGGAAGTGGTTGGAAAGCTGTTGGAAGGCTGTTGGGAGTTCATTGTGAAACCAGATTTAAATTAATTGGACAAAGATTTTGTAATCAGTTAGACCTAGGTTCAACCAAACTCAATCACAGGTTTCTTGGAGCTTGGTGATTACTTTGATTTTGAGCTGAGCACAGATTGAGCAAATCTTGAACATATCACTTAACATATCATAATATTCACCTTCCCATCTTGTGGAAAGCAAAATTTGATATTCTTTCTAAGAATATCTACATATATTTTCTTGCCAAGTTGGTAACAGAAGGTTAAACTGTAGTATCTCAATTATTACACTAGACTACATAGATATTTGATAAAACATACAATTCAAATCAATTTTAATATTATTGAGATCACCATAAGTGTCTTTCCAAAGACTTACAAAAAGTATGTTAGTATCAAGACATCGTTCTAGGTAGTAGTTTCAATTTGGATTTTGAACTGACATCTAAAGCATTTTACTATTAGACAGAAGCATAAATAAGTGTAATAAGAGTGAAATTATTCTATTTTGTGATTATAATGTAACAATAAAGCACATTTTTATTGAGAAAATTTTTCTTCCTCCACAAACCAAAATTTACTCTATAGGCTCAAGATTTATTTTTAAGCCATATTATTCATTTCAGTTATCATTGATTTACTTCCAATATTTATTTAAAAGATAATAATAATACATGTGAGAGAATTATGAGCTTAGCATAGCATATGCTAAAAAGTTATTTTTTCGTTTTATTCAAAACTGATTCTTCATTTTTTGCTTCAATTCATCTTTTAACAACCACTATCTTCAGATACTATTCTTACTTAATATGTCAAGTCTCAGATGTGTTGGACAGTTCTCAATAACAATCGATCAAATTTATATGAATGTAATTTCAAGATTTTAAAACTCACCGACCCCCACGATTTTACAGCGAGGCCATTCGAATGTTCATATTTTTGGACTATTTGAAGAAAGAAAACCAACCCTTGTCGGTAATCTTTCTCAAGTGCAGAGTCAGCACATTGGACCACTATTGGGTGACATTGGCTCTGTATCTCACCATTTAAACCAAAGAAGTGCCTTGAATCCTATGAAGCCTTTCTATTTTCATGCTTACTTGGTTCCAGTTTTTGGTAATCAGTATCAACTTTGGGGATGCCTCTTTTCTTCAAGTACACTAATCAGTCTTGCTAAAGAAGCATTTTCTTCTGCACAAATCGATTTATTTCCAATCCTGAACTACGACTCCACTATCTTTTTTAATATCCCGCATGTAATTTTTGAAGGCTCTTTCCAAATATCTCAGAGTACTCAAGATTGGAAAGCTGATCAACTTATCCGAGGAATCAAAACAGTTCTCAAAACACATCAACTTCAAGCAATAAATTTTATGATTGACAATGAACGAATGTTAAAGGAAAAGTTGGATATCATGTGGAGGCACCAGGACAACCATTGGCTTAGAACTGGATTCGATGACTATAAAGATCAGTTTCCTAACAATCAATTAACGCCTGAAGGAAACAGGTCAATACTTGCTGATGATATGGGTTTGGGAAAGACACTTTCAACTCTTTCTCTTATAAGTGCAACTAAAGGTGAAGCAAGACAATTCCAGGTATCAGAAAATCAAGAAGGTATTAATCTGAGTTCAGCCACACTGATTATATGCCCCCTGGCAACACTATCGAATTGGATCAATGAAATAAGTGTGCACTTTGAAGATAATGCGCTTCTTTTCAAGGTTCTTTATGGGAAGGATTGTCAAAATACTAATGTCAATGAGCTACAGGACACTGCTATTGTTTTAACGACCTATGATATAGCTAGCCCAACGATGTCAAAAAATCAAAGCCAAAAAAAGATACCGGTGACTCAAATGCTCTTTTGGTATAGAGTTGTTTTAGATGAAGCTCAGTTAGTGCCCATTTCTATATCTAAAACTTAAAACTAAATTTTTATAATCAATTTTTATAAATATTCTTTTAGTTACATTAAAAATCCTTACTCGCAGAGGGCTCAAACAATATTTGACTTGGAATCCCAACACCGACTATGCTTGACTGGAACTCCACTTCAGAACAGGCCCACTGACCTTCAAAGTCTCATATTTTTTCTTAGAATCGAAAAGTGGCGAGAATACTGGTTATGGAAGAATTTCCTTTTTCCAGGTTTGCAAAAAGGAAAGGCTAATTCTATTAAATCAATCAATCACTTAATGAAAGTCATAAGCCTACGTAGAACAAAGGATGCAATTTTGTCTCTTCCAAAAAAGATTCAAAGGGGGATATCGGTTCAATTAGCAGATCCATGGAGGTCTAAACTTGATGTGCTTCAAGAAGGATTCACTGAGCGATATGGGCCCTCCAGAAGCACTGACTTCCCTTGGGACTCATCTGAGTTTCTAAGAGAGCTGATGATTTTAAGAAAATTCTGCAAGCATCCAATCTACAAAAATCTGGATGAAACTCCAACTTTTGATTTCACCTGGCAGCATTCCGCAAAGATTTGTCATCTTATAGGCCACTTAAAAAACTTTTTGTCTGGTGAAAGGGATATAAATTTTCCAAAAGCTGTTATATTATCCAACTTTTCAGACTTTTTGCAGATGTAAGTGATTCTATAATGAATTGTTTTACAAAATTGTGTTGGCTTATTAAAAACAATTTTCTAATATTTCAAAATAGAATAAAAATGGCTTTAGATGACCACAATATTAGGTATACCCAGCTTACGGGTGAACTCAGCAGGACAAAGCGAGACAAAAATATGCATGAATTCCATTTTAATAAAAATTGCCAAGTTTTGGTTGGAAAGATTCAGGCTGCAGGAGTGGGTATAGATCTCAGGTGTGCTCAAAATGTATATATAATGGTGAGCTCAATGTCTTTTATTTCATATTAAGAACAAAAATATTAAATATTTTATATGTTCAATGTTGAAATAGGAGCCAAATTGGAATCCAGCAGTTGAGCAACAGGCTGTTGATCGGCTATATAGAATGGGGCAGCAAAATGAAGTAAATGTTTTGAATTATTTTGTACAAGGAAGTATAGAATTCAGCATGTATAAGATTCAAAGGAAAAAAATGGAGCTAACAATGTAAGCCAAATTTCATTTCTATAAATTTTAATGATAATAGTAATCATTAAAATTATGTTTTTGTTTTCAAGGCTAAGTGTCCCAAACAGTGGAAATGAGGAGTATGAGTGTGCAAACCTATTATTAAGGGAGTTTGTCAATCACTCACATTAGAGGAAGAAAGAATTTCAAGGAGAGCAGGTAAATTTATGGGATTTTGAGGATTTAAAATTCTGAGTTGTTGAGGATTTAGAGATGCAAGATATAAGGGAGAATAACAGTCATTCGGCAAACCCCGCGGGACATGAGAAGGATTAAGGTTAGGGGATAATGTTGAAACCAAACTGATTCTTTTGTACAAGGCCAAGTCCTTTAGCACACTTCCAGAGTAGGTTGAATTATCTCGAATATCAAAGTGTTGTTGGTCAAGATATTGTGCAACTTTAGAAAAATCTTCAGACCTCCATTGCATTAAGATACGTCTTAACGATCCATCATTATCAATTTCGGTGTCTGAACAACACTTGATGTTTGTGAAAAGGTTGTGATAAGTTTCACAATGTGGAAGTTGTTTAAGAAGTTTAGTTCGGTTAACTGAATTCTAAGAATCTTTGTTATTTGAAATAAAGGTCATAAATAAAAACGGTTGAAAAAAAAGGGATTTTCATACTTTTTTTTTTATTCTATATTTATGCTTTCTCACTTTGATTATTTCTTGAGAGCTATGAGAATCCTTCCCGAGTCTTAATCTATCAGCATGACCTAAAAACCAACGGTGAAGAACTCCTATTTGATTTGAGAAGCTAATTTGAGTTGAGTCAATTGGATATGCAATCAAATTATTGGTTTTTAAGGCATTGTCCCAGTGTTTAATGAGAATATTTGCCAAGACCCGGTTCCATTTGTCAAACCAATCTAGGTTCCAAGCGAAAGTTGATCCTGGGAAACCACACATGCGAAGGTACTCAATAAAAGATTCAAGGAAAATTGGTGGAAACTTTTCCAAAACTGCTGAATTTGATTCTGGATGAGGTAGTTCAAAGGCAATGTTGCAAGAATTCATGTCGAATGATGAAGATCTGTCTAATTGCTCTTCAGTAGGGTTTTGTTTCCATCCATTTGATTCTGGTGACATATCCAAAAGTGAATGACAAAAATTGTGTATAGATCTACAAAAGTGAGAATTGAATGGAGGCAAAGTCTCATTAAAAATTCTATTAAGTGTTCTTGTGTTTGTGGGCAGGTTTCCATGAGGAAAGTAAGAGCTACTAGGGTTCATAAATAATTAGATTAAGAAAGTGTTCAATTAAATTAAACAAAGAGGAAGGATAAATTGTTGAGCTCCAAAACTTTATGATCAAAGTTGATTTAAGGAGAAATATCACAAAAATTAAGAATAAGAAATATTTCGACTTTATGGAATTATAATATGCATAAATTATATTTTTATATGCAACTTGAACTCAAAAGGAATGGTATAAAATAAAGAGAATGATTATGTGATAAAAGCAGACTCATTTAAGAAACGGATTTTTTTTTTCTTTTCAAAAAATTCTTCCACAAAAATAATTTGTTAAATGTGAGGCTATGTTCATTTTTTGATTACCAAAAAATTATTTTTGGTCCAATATGATAGTAATACATATTCTATTGAGTAATTTTTTTCAACCTGAATAAATAGACTAGAGTGTCACTTCATCACATTTATGTATGAAAAGTTATACAAGGTTTCAGCTTTTATGTAATTCTTTAAGGTTTACACTTTTGTAGCATCTATTATTTGAGTATTTTTGATTTTTTCTTTATAGAAAATTCTACCTAGTACAGACCAATTTTCAAATTGAAAGAAATATGTTTGTGATTGTTTTTTACAAAATATTAAACTTATTTTTGGGTTTAACTTTGATTTTTGGGGTAATTTTTTAAAAATTATGTTAAAAATATGGATTACTTTTCTTATAGTCCATAACTAAGAATTTTTATCAAAATCAAATAATCATAGGGTAGTTAGATATAACTCAGAAGGCATTTGATAGAAAAATAATTAAGATGCTTGTGCGTACAACAGAATTTTTTCTATGATAGAAAATATTCTGATAAACATGCATGCATTGTTGTACAAATGCAGAGAGTATACAGAATACAAATAAAGTAGACTGCATAACTTTAAATTAATATATAATATATACGATTAAAAATTAAACATTTAAACTTAAATAATTTCAGCACATATTCCATCATATTCTTTTGATAGAAAAATGTAGCTTATATTAGCTAGTGCCTTTCAAAAAAAGGAATACCTTCAATCGGTAACTTCGAATAGCTAACTTATTCCTACAATTATCACAATTACAATGCCTCCATTTTTTCATGTATGTCAATGTCAAGATCTTGGATGTGTCAATAGAAAGTATCAAACTTCTTCTGGGTCCTTTGAAGTTGGTATGGATTTCAAAAGCTCTAATTCTTATGCAAAACATCAAGAGGAAAGAAATAGGAAGGCCCAGATGGTTATTTCTTCCAACAATCCACTTAACATTGGAAGTTCCCGCTCCACAGAAACAGTAAGCTGTATATCTATAGTTCAATGTGAGAATAAAAGTCTTTATGATGTTTCAATGATTTATTACATAGGGGCAGAAGTATCTTCAACAGTCTCTAGAAACTCAAATCTTGGGGAACGGTATAGCCAAATAATTATGTGGCAGGCAGCAAAGCTTTCTCTGATTCATCATTTGAGCAAAGAAGGTTGTACTCAATTTTTGGATGAAGAAATTAAGAATCTCAAACTTCTAGGTGATAGTGGAATACTGGATTCTGATAGCATTGTCCGCCTGGTCCCACGCTCGATAGATACAGTTTTTAGTCGATTAAAGCTCAATCAATCATTTTTCACTAAAACATGCTGTTCTAAATGCTTTGCTCTTTATGAGTATAACTCTGAATCTCAACCATCTATACTATGTTGCAATCAACCGTTTCTTTCATCATCAAAGCGCTATTTAAAAATGTTTGGAGCAGGACAAATTGCAGTTAAATGTGATGAAAGGCTGTATTTGATGGAGGAACATCAAGAACATGTAAAATACTTATCTCTTAAAACATTTCATCACCATTCTTTTATCGACTGGATTAAGGAAAAGATCAAACTGTTCAAATTTGAGCTTCTGATTGAGAAGAAAACCCCTGTGGCAGAACGTGTAGAGTGTGATTTGATGAAGGATGTTTGTGATGGTTCAATTTGGAAAAACTTTCCCATAACCACTCCAGCTCTGGATAGCAATGATGATGAATATATGATAACTTCAGGAAACTTAATGTTTACTTTATATGTTGACTGGTTTAGGCCTGGTGGCAATAGGATTGGAGGTCATCAGAAGTCTGTAGGCAATATTATGATGGTGTGTATGAACCTACCTCAAGAAGATAGATACAAAATGGAAAATCTTTTTTTGTATTCTATTATACCCTGACCAACAGAACCCACAAGTGAACAGCTTAATCACCTTCTAAAACCACTGGTTAATGATCTACAAACTCTATGGGATGGTATATTGATTGAAAAGACACATCTTTATCCACGAGGCCGGAAATTAAGAGTTGCATTGTTCTCTTTGATAGGTGACATTCCTGCAATACAAAAATTGGCTGGCTTTTCGAGTCACTCTGCAAAAATGTTCTTCTCTTTCTGTAATATCTCTAAAGATGAAATTAGTGAAAAGAATGTGGGAAATTTTTCATTACGGAATCATGAGGATCATATGTGCTGGGCAACAAAGTGGAAAAATTCTAAGTCACATTGGGAGCGTGTATCAATTGTTCAAAATCATGGGGTACGATGGAGTGAGCTGAATAACCTTGAATATTGGTGTCCAACTGAATATTGCTCAATTGATGTTATGCATTCACATATGCTTGGCAACCTAAAAGATCACAGTCTAAGCTATTTTCAAATCCAAAATGCAGCAAAAGATCTAGAAAGAAAGCTGGAAAAGGATAAAAATTGGCATGTAAGAGAAGAAGATGATGATTTCTTTTCTGATACTTCACTGCACAAACATTCGAAAAAACGTAGAAGTAGCTTAAGCACCACAAATAATGATGATGATGATACAGGACACACGAGACAGCACAAGCGGCAAAGACGTACGAGTTCAAGACAGTCATCAAGTCATCATGGACTAGATAATGAAGGATTGGGAACAAATCGATCAAGAAGCCAGAGTAGGTCATCCAGCTCCAAATTTATTCCTCCATATAGCAATGTGGCCTCAATACAGTCTCACAGCAGTGACAGTAGGAATTCATTGTATAACTTAAGGCAAAGAAGCATTAGCATATCACAGAGTGAAGGATCTCACTCATCAAATGAGACAGCTAGAGATGAAGAAAATAAAAGGAAAGGTAAGGAGAAATAAAATGAAGGTAGTAGTAATCCACGAATCACAGCAGCAGAGCTACAGGTTGTATGGAAGATGATTGATCAAGTAAGAAGACCTTCCTGGCTAACACGAGTTCCAAAATCAGTAGGATCTAAAAAGGCAGGATCCCTCAAGGCAGCAGAATGGCACATGCTGTATACTCTCTACTTCCCTTTGTCACTTATACCCCTTTGGTTTGAAAAATTTAAAGAATCTGAATCTTCAGCTTCCTCAGCTGATAAACCAAGAGAATATTATCTTCTCAAGTCACTTGTAACATTATGCTCGATCACCAATTTTTTGACATTAAAAAATATACAGACTAATGAGCTTAAAGATCTAGATCAATTTCTGTTAGAGTATCGTGAGTGCCTTAAAGAGGGTTGGAAGAATATTAATGCAAAGCCAAATCTGCATATCACTCAACATTATCCTAAAATGATAAAGTGTCTTGGTCCACCATCAGGTACAGCTACTTGGTCTGAAGAGTGGGTGAATCATATATTATCTGAAATTCCAAACAATCACCATCCACGTATGTAATGTTTGTAAGAAATGATTTAAAAACTCAGCTGTGCTAATATATTAATATTTACCACAGGAGAGATACCGCTAACAATGCTCAAACATTGGTATCGGAAGTCTAGGGTATTAGATCTTGGTGAAGCTAAAGATAATGATCAATGTGAGACTAAAAAAATCCATATTGATCTCAATAAACAAAACAAATGGATCCATCTAAGTATGGCATTATTTACTAAATGGGTAAGGGCATGAATGGGAAAAGAAACTTCAAGACGGGCTTTGACACCATCAGAGAAAAGTGGGGATCCGGTAGTTGAAAATGTAGCAAGCATATTGATACATGGAAAGAGGTTTACTAGTTACCATCGACACATTTCTAATTCAACAATTGAATTCTACTATGGAAAAGATAGCCAGTTTGGGAAAATTGATGATCTTTTCAGATCAAAGGAAGAGATTGATCAAATATATTTAATAGTAAGTCCTTTCAAAGAGCTCCGTCCAGAAGAAACATCAAAGGATCCCTATGAGCTTTTCCCACAAGTGCATTTTCAGTTAGTAAGAGTAGCCAAAGCAACTCAAATTGTGATTAAGAAAGATGCAATAATTGGACATGCAGCTACTGTCGAGCACAAAAAAGGAATGTTTGGAATCAAAGACGAGGTTGTTACTGCCATTGGACTGCAGACAGTAGTGAGTGAAAAAATTAATCAAATTTATTTTCTGTTGACTAACATCTTTGTGTTAATTTGGGATTGGGGAAATCTGTAGGATTGGTGATATTTGTAAATGGTGAAAGAAATAATTCAATGCTCAATTAAAAAATGCAATTCATCCAACTTACCTTATCATAAATCAGTGAACAATTACTTTGGTTGCTTTTATTGCAAGAGAACCCATGCTTTCAATGAGTCATTTTTATCTTAAATGTAAGAATGAAAGAAATAAAATCATGATAATGAGAAATATGATAAAATTTTTACTTAATGAATGATCTTCTTGCTCATTCATCTACTATAAATAGTTTGACCTTCCAACTTTAGCTGATAGCTATATATTATTCACTTTATTTTTCGACAAGAGAACATACACGTTTACAAGACTATATACATAGTATCTTTTTTTACTTTAGCTTTGATAGGTATAAATTTTAACAACTGATTATTTTTATTTTATTTTATTTTATTACAGTTCATTATGGATGATAATTTTGAAGGGATGTCTGTTGACCCAACCGATTCTGATTGTTTTCCGCCTCAACATACTAATACTGAAAATACTCCTCCACCACCCTCTGCTGATCCACCTCCAGATGCATCTCAATCTGTACCACCTAATCCTAACCCACCACCTAATCCCAATCCAGGCCAAGAGTCTCATTCAGAACCGAGAAATTTTAATCCCAATCATCCTTCTGCTTCTGAAAGTGCTGATCAGCAAGCTGATCAGCTAGGAAGAGATTGGGCTAGTGAAGTATTGAGGGAATTTTTCGGAGACCAATCATCATCTGCTCAGCCTAACCAAGGAGCAAGCACAAGTGGAGCAGGTAAGTCAAATTTGTAGTGTATTCTTTTATTGAAAAATAACCAATTTAATTAACTTATTTTAATTGTTAGTGAATCCCTCAATCATTATGGGTATCAGTGATTACCACAGACTCAATTCAGCAGAGTCTCATGAGCGAGAACGGGGGTTAAGGGCTGTAAGAGGCTTAGTTAGAAGGAATGATGTTCCCAGGAGCTCGGACAGTCTAAATAGAAATATTTACCACTTTCTGAAGTATTGTCTTGGGGGACCAACACAAATATCAAAATATCCTGCGAGCCCAACACCTTTGGAGATTGAAAATTGGAAAGATTGGAGCCAATTCAAACTGTCCTAACCCAAGTCCAATCTTCTAACCGTGCCAATTCTGCAGCTGATCGACAATTTCTGATAACCAATTCTATAGCCTTCTTGCGATCCAAAATTCGACTACCCGAGTTTTTTCCAGAACCTGAGCCTCGAGGACTAAAAGGAGGAGCACCGATCCCACTTTCTGTCAAAAGAAACTTAGAGCGTGAATTGCAAGAAAAAGGTTTTCGGAAATTCGCGTTTGATTGGACTTGCCGTGATTTTTCAGAATCAACTTGGAATCAAGTCATGGGAAGCATAGTATGCGACCAATGTACCAGATGGCTCACCACCTTGAATACAATCGATCAGTCAAAGCTTCAGTTCACTCAATGTGTTATTGAGAAATGGGTAGTTAATAAGGGGAAGGAGATGATAAGGTTGTTTGGGCAAGAAGAGGAAAGGGTAGCAAGAGAAAAGATTGAAAAGAGGGCAAGGGCACAAGTAAAACGTTATCGGACCAAGGTAAGTTTTTTATTTTACTTTGCTTTTTGCTATTATGAAGCTGATTTAGTTGGAATTCAGATTGCTAGTGCACGCTACAAGTTAGCAAGAGATCTCTGCAGTGGTGTGCCAGGTTTTGTTGTGCTTTTTCATGATACTAGGTGCATCTCTGATATCGAGGAAGGCCCAGCACCATCCCCAACTGCACCTATCCGAGCTATTCCTGGATGGCGAAATCCTGAACTCAATGATTTGTTTAAAAAAATGGATAAGATGACAAAGGACTTAGCCCATACACCAGCTCAAAAAAAATCAGCATTAAAAACATATTCACGGTCATCAGAAAGGACAGTTGCACAAAATGGTATATTCAATGTTCCCAAATACCTCCCCAAGAATTGCTATTCAGCAACATTTTTGCAAGGATTATCTGTGAATGAACGTGAGTCACTTGGGGTTGGAGCTGATATTGATCTGGTAAAGATTCGGGAATCAATTAATAGAGCATCAACATCATCATAACTTAGGTATAACGGTGATCTTCTGTGTAATATAGCTATCTTATATTGAATTTTATGTATTCTGTTTTTTTTCAAAGCAGCTTGGTAAATGTTATAAAGTGATATTGAGAGAGAGTAACATTTTATTTAAGAAAAACAAATAATGTATGAGATATAAAAATGTATTTTCAACAAATTGATGGTCCATACCTCTTTATGTCACATTTATGTATCCATATTAATTTCAATCGAATTTAATGTTGACCAATACATAGTGAATACACGCCATGCCACTTATACTTTCCAGGCATTGCTACCATTAAATATGCCAGTATCAAAAATTAATTTCGATCGAAATTAATGAGCATGATAATCATGAATTTCTGGAGTCAACTGCTTATTTTTATGCATGGTGCCTTGCCAACATTAATTTCGATCGAAATTTCTTTTGATACTGGCATATTGCATGGTGTCTATTCCTGGAAAGTGTAAGTCGCATAGTGTGTATTCATTACGTATTGGTCAACATTAATTTCAATAGAATTTAATATTGACATTTTCATATTGAACCCAAACCAGCAAACGACCCAAAAAATTCTTCATAAAACTGCTCATTAATTTTGATCGAAATTAGTGAGCACCATATACATATTGAATGGTAGTTATATCTGGTGTGTGTAAGTTGTAAAGCTTGTGTTCAATGTTTATTGGTCAACATTAATTTTGATTGAAATTAATATTAATGTGTAAATGATATTTACATGCTCAATATGCATTGTAATGTGTTTACTTAACAATAGAGTGCCCTACTTTTCATCTTACATAAAAATGCTTGGTAGCATGTCAAATTCAATTTTTATTAAAATTAATGTTGACATGTTACCATGCATAACAGTAAGCAACTGACTGAATAAATTGATGATAATCATGAACCTTAATTTCGATCGAAATTAATGTTGCCAAGTGCAGATTGAAAAAAAGCTATGCCACTTACACTAGCCAGGCATATTTACTATTTATTATGTATTGGTCAACATTAATTTTTATAGAAATTAATATGGATATGTAAATTTTATATTTACCCTCAACATGTATAGTAAATTTCAATACTTAAAAATACTTGCCGTCCTTTACATGTCATGAAAAAAAGCATTATATCATTTCAACATTAATTTTGATCAAAATTAATGTTGGAATGCCATTATGCATTGAAACAACTAACTGACTGAAAAAGTTCATGATCAAAATGCTCATTAATTTTGATCAAAATTAATGTTGACCAATACATATTGAATATAAGTAATCTCCACTTACTCAGACCAGATATAACTACCATTCAATATTTATATGGTCAGCCTTAATTTCGATCGAAATTAATGGGAAGTTTTATGAAGAATCTTCTGGGTTGTTTTCTGGCTTGGGTTCAATATGCAAATGTCAACATTAAATTCGATTGAAATTAATATTGACCAATACATAATGAATACACACTATGCCACTTACACTTTCCAGGCATATATACATGCAATATGCCAGTATCAAAAGTAATTTCAATCGAAATTAATGTTGGCAAGGCACCATGCATAAAAATAAGCAGTTGACTCCAGAAATTCATGATTATCATGCTCATTAATTTCGATCGAAATTAATTTTTGATACTGGCATATTTAATGGTAGCTATGCCTGGCAAGTGTAAGTGGCATAGCATGTATTCATTATGTATTAGTCAACATTAATTTCGATCGAAATTAATATGCACATGGACTATGCATAAAATTCCTATAAGTATAGGTAAGCTAAGCAGTTAGATAAACTGGTTTGATCAAGTACACCATATAAAAATTGATGTTTTAATGCCTTGGTTAATTTTGATCAAAATTAATTTTAAGCCATGCATGTTGAATTTTATCTATGTCTGTGTAGTCCATGTGAAATGGCTTGTATTCAATATGCAGGGGTCTATATTAATTTCGATTGAAATTATGAGGTTCATTGCCTCATAAATTTGATGGTTTCTGTCAGTGTTTCATGCATGGTGCCATCTGATACTTGTTGATTCCTATCAAAATTAATTTCAACACCAATATATTGAATACAAACCATGGCACTTACAGTACTTGGTCATAGCTAAAATTTAATATGCTAGTCTCAAAATTAATTTCGATAGAAATTAATCAGGATCCATGAAGTTTATCAATAGTGTATGAGTTAAGTTTCAAGTCATATCTTTCATCATTTTCTTGCACCCATTTCTAGGTTATCTCAACAATTTTTTTCAAGTTTTATTATATTAATCAAAACTGTGGTAAGTTGTGAAAAACTAGCTAATCCAAATCTCAAATTGAATATTAATATTTTAATAATTTTGAATGTTGCTTAAGGTATTTCATTGGGTGATTCATAATAATATTTTATCAACTTAGTAGTCCTATAACTTTTGAAAAGTAACAATTTTGGTATAGTTAGGGACAACAATGCAATATCTTGTGCAGACTAAGATATATTGCAAAATAAAACTATTCAATTTTTTTTCCCTTAGTTGTATCCAAGTTTATCAAAGGTTTGGTCACGGTGCCCACACCCTAGCCTGACACTCCTCCTGTCACTTAAAAAACAAATTCTTATCTTAAATTCTAATGTTACCAATTTTATATTTATAATTCATTTCTTGTTTGATGAGGCATATCAGTATATATGTGAATCTCGCATTGTCATCTGAAATTAAATTTAACAAATATTCATAAAGGATTATCCTTTTTTTTCATATAATATACTAATTAAGTGTATCTCCATTGTTTAGGAGTAAATTCTAATTTAAAAAATTTTGTATTTACCCGTGGCAATTTGAATATGGGATATAAATTTGTTATTATTTGTTTTTCACACTAAAAGTCCCCAAAGAATTACTAGTATTTTCTGTTAGCTACATCAAATTTCGCTTCAATATAAACAGATTGTGATTTAGCATGTTACTCAGTTTACCCCACTATGAATAATACATGTTAAAAAAAGCTCAAATAATATAAAATCCCCCTCTTTATGTTTTCTGTTTCTTTCATCCTCACTTTAATTTTAATCTTATTCAATTTTTTATCCTATTAAAATATCAACTTCAATTTTCTAGAATAGAGTTTCTTATAATTATTCATCATATTACATCATAATTTTTTGATATTGAATACTTTTTTTTAATATTCATTAATCAATATGTCTAGTATACAAAATCCTACACCTCCACTTTGTATGTATATCATGTTCCTCTCTCTTAATTTATATATTTCACTTATGTTCTATATCTTTTTTTTCAAAAATTTGATTTTCCAGCACCCAAATGTGTTTCATCCCACTCTCTGATTGATACTCGCTTTGAAGCTTTTGAGCTTGCACCATGTCTGCCACATGGCATGGCACCTAACCCTCCTGTACTTAGCAATGAGAGGCAGGAAATAACAAGAGTTCAGTATCGCAATTTACTTGAATTGGCTAGAGATAAAACAGAAGAGCTTGTCAAGATCCTTAACAATAATCCTTCTCCTTCATATTTATCTAACCCTTGTAATGAATTACTCCAATATGTGAAAAGCCTTGAAAAATGTATGTTCATCACCTTTTTTGTCTCCTTTTAAATTAGTAGATAAGATTATTAATATTTTTTTTTCTTCATATATATTTGTAGCTTATGAGGAGGGTATGATTCCTCCTGATGAAGTCATTGTCATTAGGGATGATGATGAGACAGATGAACCATCAGCTTCAACTCATGCTTCAACTTCTAAGGAAAATCTTGAAACACCTGTTATCCGCTCCAAGAAAAAGAGATTATCCCAAGGCTCCTCTTTTGTTCGACGTATTAAACCGGCTTCTGCTAATGAATTTTCTGATGTATCAAATAATAAATCTCAAAAAAAAAGCAAAGGTTTTGATAATGAGTATATTCTTGTTTCCTTTTTTTTTATTGTTATTCTTTTATCTTTAAAATTCAATCATATATCTCTTTGATTGCTTACATATTGTACTTTTTATCTTTCTTTTGATATTTTGTACCAGAAACTCACCTTCTGTAGATTGTTCCATCCATAAACGCCCTCTCCCTGATGAAGATGATGAAAAGAGCAATGAAAATAGCGATGATCAACTGTCAGAATATGAAGCTATGCTTGTTCATCAAAAAAAGCAAAGTTTAAAATCTTCTTCAAGACATGTTGATATGTTTGATAAAGATGATGATTCAAACATCTCATCACCAAATTCCTTCATTTCTAAGAAGCAATACCCATCACCTCCTAAATTACCTACTTTGACCTCTTTGAAAGCTTCTCTAGCAATGAAATCAACTCCAATCAAGATATCGAAAAAACCTCTAACTTATTCACCCTCAGTTCTAAAAGAATCTGATTTGCAGGAGGAATTCTGTAAAATTCATAATTTTTATAAAGGTAGAATCAGCACGGCAAAGGTCCTCAGGTCGTGGTTGGAAATTGTTACTCTCCTCGAATTACGCTCTTCTACTTCTTCCCAAGAACCCATGTCAAATATTCCAATGTTTACTTTTCATTGGGAAAAATCTTGTGGAGAAGATTGGCTTTCAAAACTTACTGAGTTATGTAAGTTACCATAATTTTTAGTCTTGACTTTTGTTCTTTTACTTATTTTTTTTCCTTTTGTAGCAAATATTTTTTTAGAGATTGATAGCTCACAGCTATGGGTACTCGATAATATTGATTTCAAAAAAATGGAAGATTTATGTGATCCTGATGGTTTAAATACTGAAATTCTTTCCTCAACAAAGAAAACGGATCACCCTGAATCCAATCTTATCCGAATTCTCATGAGATTAATGATCCCAAGTGACCACTGCCGTTCTTCATGGGTATCTCTTATATCATCTTCACTTTATCTGACTGCACATGAATTCAGCCAGCTTCCATCACATCAAAACATTAACTCAGATTGTCCAATTGAACGTGGTCTTCAGCTTCTAGCTCACCTTTTAAATCTGAAGAGTCCGATTTCTGATGGCTTAGAAGTTGGTCCCACTGCACTTCAAACCCGTGATATATCAATGTCAACTCTTCTTCAAATCAGCAATATTATCATTGATATAATTATGTCAATTATCATTCTTAAATCAAAATATTGTGCTGCAACAATATCAAGTGGCAAGACTAGTGAAGCTCAACAATCAAGTGAGAAAAACGAAAATACTGAACTGACTATAATGAGAGAGAAACAAAAGGCTGCACTAAACAAAATAAATTCTGAATACTCCCACCACCGATATCAATCTTTCACATTCTATATAATTGATGGTGTCCGTGGTTTATTTCTGAGCTCTCAAGATCATAGATTGGCTTCAGCAGCTGATTGCTTGGAGGTAATATCAGAAGTTAAGTTTCTTAATTTACATGAAAAAAAATCATTTGATGGAAGAAATAATTTGGAAAAATTTAAATAACTATATTTTAACATTAATAAAACCTTTTATAGGCAAGTGTGATCCATTTCTTTAAAATTTGATACCCCAAGTCCTCCGGGAATTGCTAGGGCTATTTCTGCAGATTTTCTTAATCACTGGAGCTCCATTCAGCCAGTATCACCTTTTTTTGCTAAACATAGCCTTTCAATAAATTAATATTCCAACATGTAAATAGATAAAGTTCTGTCTATATGATATATCATGTATAATTCAAGTTATTTTCCTTCAAATACGTCAAAAATGTGACCATCTTTGAAATTTATTAAGTAACCTTTGACATGATTTTCTAAATTAATTATTAAAAAAAATTATTGTAAGTCCAGCAATAACAAAGATATTAAAATCTACTTATATGATTTCAAATACTTGTATTAAATTCTTAAATATTTTATTGTTTATATAAAAATATGATAACTGCTCTAGTTTTGTTACTTTACCTTTAATATTATATAATCTATTAATTATTACAAATATTTTCGTTGATTGTAACATTTTTAATCAGAAGTAGAACAATTTAAATAATTAAATGAGTACATTCTTAAAAAAATACAATTTAATCTATTATTGATTCAAAATTCTTTCTTCAACTCTTTATTATTACCTTTTTTATTAATAAGCCTGTTTGACCTAAAATACTATACAGTTAATTTGGTAGCATTAAAAGCACATTTTTATGGCTAATATATTTCAAATTCTTTATTATAGTTTTTTTTATTTTAGAACCTTTGCTACCAATTTAATAAAAATGACATTTAAAGATTTCACAACTTATATATTTCCTCAAAAGTAAATCAAATTTTCTTATAATATTATGAAAAAAATTATTTTATTTCACAAATAAAAAAAATAGATAATACTATAATTATCAAAACTGAAAATGTTACAGCTACTCCCAGTATTTATCATTTTTAAATTTGCATTAAGTTGTGTATATATAATATAAATTTTTAATATTTATATATCTAGATTTTTTAGATTTGTCTTAACATTAGATAAATAATACTTTGCTGATTCTATTTCTTCCTCTATTAAGTCATCTCTTTTCAAAAAAACTCTCAAAGCACTAATCAAATATTCTAACCTAAATTTTTTTTTTAATTTCTAAGTATTCTGAAATATCAATATCAAAAACATTAAGCTTTTCTATAGCATGAATAAGTCTAGTGCTGATTTGAATAGAAGAACCTATCCTAGTGAAGCCAGGAATTTCATGACATCTTGAGGTAAAATGCCTTAGTTGATTGGCAGGCCATAATGTCACTGTTATTCCATTAGTTGCTTCAAAGTTGATTTTACTTCGAATTTTGGGAAACATAAGTTCTCCACCTATTTGTTGTGGTTGGGTCTTATCATACTTCATATGAATGGTGTTTTTTTCTGTATCTTTAGGAAAAAATATTCCTAAAGTATACTCACTTGCATCCTTATCGAGATGAACCTCATTAGAGAACCCATTACCATTCCCTCCAGATGTCCAAGTTAAATTACTAGCAAACGGTACACCCTCTTCTTCACTAGAAACTTTTGAAAATCCAGGAATACAAAGTTTTGTGCAAAGATTAGTTGCCTCATTGTACTTTACATATGATATTTTTTTAAAAAAAAATTCAAAGTACATTGCAATCCTCTTCATTCGTTTTTTATATTCATCCGTTTTTACAATATCATCAGTGTATTCATCTGCAAGGAAAAGCATTCAAAAATTCAGTATTTAAATTAAAAAAAGTGATACTTACGAATATGTAAAGATTTCTTTCTATCTAAAATAAAGCCACCACCAAACATTTTTCCAAAACCACCAGCTCTTTGATGATAACCATTATTTTTAATTTCATGTTCGCAGTAAGAAAGATCCTTAATGCATCTCACCGTAGCTTCTAACATATCTAGTTCTTTGAGCTCATGAATTTCAAAAGTCTGCACAAGAACATTAGGTATTAAGACACCTTTTGGTTTATAAATACTACATCCAGGAAAAAAATTGTAATAATTATTGCAATCTGTCATATTATTTGCATAAGATCGTGCATAGAAATGTGGCTTCTTCCCGTTTGTATCCATTCCAAGAGCGTTTACAAGTTTCATTCCAGTAGCAATGTCTTTCGCCCACCTATTGTTAGAGTTCTTCCCTGGCCGTTTTTTTTTTCAAATCGTTACTCATTGATGGTTCAATCCTAAGAGAATTCAATTTTGATTTAAAATAGAAAAAAATCAAAAATTAGAAAATAGTAACATAATTTCAATTATCAGTCAATGATACCTTTAACTTTATCATATCTTCAATATTAGAAATACAAAAGTTAGCCTATCTACATATTAGTAAATTTATATACTTTTTCTTTATTTCAAATATTAAGAAAGCGTTTCAAAGGTATACTTTATTAAATTATACATATAAAGAGTATAGCTTTATCCTGTATGCATTCAGCAAGTACAAGATTTGGCTCTACACTTAATATTAATAATATAATGAAAGTATAACTCCAATACACTAGTAATATTAAAAAATTTACAGAATTATGATATCCACATATATAAAATGAAAAATCTTGCTCTGATCAATATATTGACTTAGAAAGTTATACTTCAATAAATTATTAATTTTTAAATTGTAGCATTGTCCTGTATGCTTTCAGCAAGTACGAGACTTTGAAACAACTTAAAAATCAAAAAATTAAAGGTAAAGTACAAACAATCTAATTATTATTATGAAAAGCAAAACATTATCCTGTATGCTTTCAGCAAGTACGAGATGATGTTTTACTTTTCATATTAATAATATAATGGTTGAGAAAGTATTAAAGAAATATAGAAAAATGATAAGCAAAACATGAACTTACATGTCTATAAAATCTTCTTCCATTTGTAGCTGATTGATCAAAATTAATTATAAAGTTTATTTTATAATCACTGTTTTAAAAAATAAATGGTTAGATAAATAAATTGAACATTTTTGATAAGGAATAAAGAAATGTAAATTGACAAACAAATAAAAAAACTTTAAGTTAACTGAAAAAGAATTATTTTATAATGAATCGAAAGGGTACAGTAAAAGATACCATAAAAATAAATTCAGAATTAGAATCATTAGATTAACTTGTCAAAAGTGTAAAAAAGTGTAACAAACCAAAATGATATGAAATGCAATAGCAAGAAAAAGTTGCTTACCGGTAATCAGATAAGGTCAAGAGAATAGTACCAATAATTCAAAATGATAAAGCAAAAATATGATTGATAATTTTTGAAAAAGGTAAGTGAGAAAGAGAAAGGAAAAATAAATTGGGTGGCAAACAGATGTATATATCATGAATTTTCACTGATCACATGTTCAAAAAAATGCAGCTCTCCAAGTCATATGATAAACTTCATCTAAATTCCAAGAATGATGTTGCCAAGGCACTGTACACAGCATGATCATTTTTTCCTATGCATATACTAATTCCAGCTAGAATTTACTTGGCTGCATGTTGTACAGATGCACATTTGTGGAAAACTGAATTTCACATCTAAAAAAAATTGACGCCACATAATTCTAGCTACCATGTTTCACGTAGCTAAAAAACATACACTCATCACATTTAAATTTACATTGCACCAAAATTAATTCATTTTTGAATTTTTTTAAAGGAAACTATAATGTGCACCACCTATTTCTAAAATATGAACCTCCGCACCTTATTAAATTGGGAGACTTTTAATTATGCAATTTTTTTGCCGTGACCTTTTTCCTGATCTTACTTGGTTCAAAATATTGAGACATGGCCAATGTTGATGAAAGAAACATTTGATTTTGTTTCTATGTGTAACAATGGAAGGCAGTTTCTTACTGGCTGAAGAGTGTTGTATATTTTATTTGAACAAATTTTTATTTTTTTATGTATTTTATTTAAAAATTTACTTTTTATTGCAGCCAGATTTATACTGGCTGCTTTTTAGAAACCTTAATTTATGACCCAAGCCTTTGAAATTGGCTTGGGTCCCTTACATTGCAATTTAGTACTTCCAGCCAGGTTTCCCCTGGCTGGAAGTGTCTCTTTCAAGCAATCGAAGTCGCTAAAAGCGACTTCGATTGCTTGCTGTAATGTTTGCCACCCTCCCAGCTAATTTACTAGGCTGGGAGGTGGCCAAAGCAGTGTGCAACGCGCGTTGCTGCTGCAAGTAACACGCTTTGCACAATCGCTACCATATTTCATGCAGCTGATATCAAGTCAGCTGCATGAGATATGCGCAGCAGAAACGCGCGTTGCATGCAGCAGCAATGCAGGCTGCATGCAACGCGCATTTCTGCTGCATGCAATGCGCATTACTTGCAGCAGCGATGCGTGTTGCATGTGCTGCATGCAGTGCATTGCACAGCCAGTTTTTTTCTGGCTGTGCAATGCACACAGAGAAACCAAAGTCCCTGCAAGGGACTTTGGTCTCTAAAATGGAAGCAACTTTCCCTACCAGGTGCAATCTGGTGGGAAAGTGAGAGAAACGTTAAACCGAAGTTGTTTGAAAGCAACTTTGGTCTTAAAAACATTAAAAATCATAAAAAAAAATGAGAAATGTAGAAAAAAAAAATTAAAAATTAAAATGTGAGTATAAGAAAAAAAATAAGTTCTAGTGATACCAAAAATCCAAGCCAATTTCATTTGGCTTGGTTATTTAATAATTATTTTTTAATACATTAAATTTAAAATTCAAACACCATAAAATATATGAATTTTTTTTATATGAATATTATAAATTTAATCTACCTCTTTCTCATAATTATATTTATAATTTTGTTTTTTTAATTTTTGACATTTAAGTTTATTTTTTGGAAATACAAAATTAAATTTTCAACTAAATTTTTTAGTAAGGTAAAATAAATTATAAATTTGACATTTTGTAATTGAATAATGAAAAAAATTTTAAATTTATTTAAAAAATATTTTTGTTAGAAGAATACAAATATTTTAAGGGTAGAAATATGGTGCAAATTGTAAGTAAAAAGAATTATATTTTTTTTTGTGAGGGGTTATTTCTATTTTTAAAAATATTTTTCAAAAACATTCATTAAATACTGAATTAAATTACTTTGAAACTCAAATTTTTTGTAAAATAATTAAAAATGAAATAATAATATTGTTGTATTTGATATAAAATTTGAATTGGTAATATTAATGTCTCTTTAAGTAAATTTGAAAATCATTTAAAAAGACCATGTTGATAAGTACTTCATTTTTGATATACAATGGTTATATATATATCTTATATATATTTCTTGAGTGTTATTTTTATATACATTCAATAAAATTTGTAATATAAAATGCCATTTAATAATTAATTAATGTTCAACTTAGTTATAACAACTTCATATTTAATACCAGCCACTAGTATTTACTTTTTAATTTAAAACTCCAATATAATATGAGAGTATCCTTATTTTGTCTGTATGTAATGAACAACAATAACAGACCATAAATGAGTGGGTAATTAATTACAATAAATAGTTGAAGAATAACCTATAAGAAATGATAAGTTTATCAAAAAGAGTACATTAAAAAAATATACTTTTGAATTTTTTTTGATATAATTTGGGTAGTTAAATGAAAATTTAAATTATCAGACATCAAAATGGATAAAATCTAAAAGTAGTGTTTATATAATAAGCCTCATATAAAAAAAGGATAAAAAATCTACTATGTAGCTAAATTATTAAACATTAAGGTATTATTAAAATTATTGAAAAACTTATTTTAAAGTTATAATGAAATCTAAATGTGAAAATAATGGTGGGATAATAGTAAGACTATGTGGAAACATGTCGGCCGGTCGTCTAGAAGAAGGAGAAGGATAGAAGAAAGAAAGAGAGGAGGAGAAGGAGGAAAGGAGTATGGGTAATAAAACAAATAAAATTTAATAAAATTATTTAATTTATTGAGAGAAAGGCAACGACGAGTGAGCTGAGAAGAGATAACAATTTGGTTTTATAAATATTAATATTATTTAAGTAAGAATTCTGCGCGGCAACCAATATAATTACTATCAGACTTAAAGCAACCTTTAAATTGTTATATAAAATTTTAATTAGAATTTTATTACTAATAAAAAAAATATAAACGTAATATAAAAATTGTATTTAATTTGTTGAGTGTATAATAAGTGATAAGGCTACAGGGGATTATCCAAGGCCCTTTTATAGGCAATGGGTCCTCTGAAGCGCTACTATATCAGTAAATACAATGATTAGAAAGGAATAAAACAAACATATCAAAAGAGTAAATGAAACATAACAATATAGAGAAAAACATGAAACAAATAATTAAAAGCCCAATTAAGAATCCAATTTCCCCGCCAATAATCCCCAAATCAGTAAGTGACAATAGTAAATAACTAAACAAGAGTGGAAACATAGGAACTATGAGAAATATAATTCCCAACAGATGGTACATCCTGATTAGAGGACATTTTAAGTGAAACAAAAAATAATTTGACGCAACAAAACAAGCAATTAATCTCAATTTAGTCCAAATTAATTTATTTGTTTTTTCTAACACAATTAAGGGTCAAAAGAAGCGTCCTTAATAATTGTTTAGTATCATATGAGAGGTATTAGTTAATATATAAATTTAAGTAATTAATTTAAATATATTATAAATCAAATTTACACTTGTAATTATAATATATGTTTTTTAATTAATTAAATATAAATTTATAATTATTAAATACATAAAAATGCGCCATTATTTGTAGAATATATTATATTATGCTCAATTTAATTGTATATAAAAATATATATAACCAATAAATTTAATGTAACATTTGTATATAATAAAATTCTTATATAATTTCATTATGTAATAAAATATTAAGTTATATTCATTAAATACAAGTCTTACTCACTCTTTAAGGTTTTATAATTTATATATCATTTACTGGACTCCTGGAATAGCCTGGCTGACACTCCCTCACTCTAAAAAAAACAATAAAAAAAAATGCTAAGATTTTTTCTTTTTGTATTTTTTCAACAGAGCAGGCAGATTTGAAATTTCTTTGCCAGGTATCCATGCATCATGTTCAGATGATTTGTTCTTATATCTCAATAAATATTCAGTACCTCTTTCAGAAGTGATAATTCTATCATTGAGAATTTTATCAATTTCTGCTGTTTCTGTGACTTCCTGAGGGTTCTTCTTAGGTCTTCCTCTTCTTTTTGGAAATAAGTCACTGTTGGAAGTATAAGGTTTAAGCAAAGAAATGGGAAAGACAGGATGTTTCCTATCATATGGAGAATACAATACAACTTCTACTGCATTATCACCAACCATTCTTTTAACAACAAATGGTCCTACAAAAGGATCTTTTAATTTGTGGTTACCTTGTAAATTGAAATGGACAGTAGAGATCAACACTTCATCACATTTGTTAAATGTGTATTCTTTATGGGATTTATCCCATCTTTTCTTTTCATATTCAAATGCTTTATCAATACAACTCTGAGCATGTTTTCTGCATAGCTGTTGCATTTGCATAAAAGATTTTACACCAGGGTGTAGTTCCAACTTAGGTAATTTATTATTGAGAATCTGAGCAGGAGTGTTTGGGACATAACCTAACCAAAGCTCAAAAGGCTTTTTCTCAGTGACAGAATGAACAGTGCTATTATATGCAAATTCAAGACCAGGCAAAAGAGTGACCCAATCATGAGTAAATCTGTCATTGTCTTTATATTCTAAACCAAAGGCACAATACCTTCTAATCATATCTTCCAGAGTTTGAATCATTCTTTCAGCTAGACCATCAGTCTGAGGATGGTGAGCTGTAGACAATTTTAACTCACAGCCACAAATATCCATCAAAGAGGTCCAAAACTCAGAAGTGAATTTTGGATCCCTATCAGAGATAATGGCTTTTGGAAAACCAATAATATTAAACATGTAAGACCACCATAAGAAAGCTAATTCTTTTGTGGATACATCTTTGTGGGTTGGAATAAATTTGCACATTTTTGTGAATCTATCAACTATTACCCAACAAGAGTTAAAGCTGTCTTTACCTGCAACAGGAAGACCAGTGACAAAATCCATATTAATGATTTGCCAGGGAGCATTAGGTGCTTCAATATGTTGTAATAACCCTGCTCTCTTACCTGTTAATCTTTTAGATTTTTGGCAGGAATCACAAGATTCAACATATAATTTTGTGTCTTCAGACATATTAGCCCACCATGCAGTGTTTTTGATTCTAATCAATGTTTTTTCAAGATCAAAATGACCAGCTAATATGTCATCATGACAAAGTTTGAGGATAGTTTCTTTCATTGAAGGAGGAATAACAATTACATTGGTCAGCTTCCTTCTATAATAAATATAACCATCTTCAATAGAAAACTTTCCTTTATTTAAAGCATTTTGGTATTTTGCAGGAAGAGTTTTTATTAATGCTTGAATTGAAGCATTCTTAGGATCATTCAAAATAGTAACTAATTTATTTAAGTCAGAATCTTTATCATATGAATCCAGTATTAACTGTAATAACTCTTCTTCCATATCAACTATAAATATACCATGTATATGAACAGTGTCATCCTCAGGTACATAAGCAGGATTGGAGTCATTATTTGGCAGAGGCAATCTGGAGAGCATATCAACATTAGAGTGAACATTTCCAGCTCTGTGGATAATAGTCATCCTTCCTCTGTATTCCTGAACAGCAAGTTGCCACCTGAACATATGTCTGTTAGGTGTTTTGAGGTTTAAGAGAGATTTCACAGCACTACAGTCAGTTACCAACTCAAATTTTTGGTCATCCAAGTAGTAATGAAGTTTCTCAAGAGCCCAAACAACTGCTAAGCACTCCAATTGAGTGGCACCATATTTCAATTCACTATTTCTTAAGGTTCTTGAAATATAACAAATTACAACCTCTGAGGATTTATCATTAATAATTTGCTTTTGGTGAAGGGCAGCACCCAGACCAATAAAGCTTGCATCTGTATAAAGTACAAATGGCTTGTTAAAATCTGGGAGAGCCAATATAGGGGCTGACATTAAGCAATTTTTCAATGTATTAAAAGCTTTTTGACAGTCATCATTCCAGAGAAAAGCAACATCTTTTCTGGTTAGTTTTGTAAGAGGCAAGGCTATGACCTGATAATTTTTAATATATTGTCTATAATAGCCACACATACCTAAAAAACTTTGGATTTCTCTTACAGAAGTTGGTGCTTTCACATTTTGAATGGCAGCAACTTTATTATGGTCTACACAAATTTGTAAGCCTGACACAACATGGCCAAGGCCTTTCAAAGATTGAAAACCAAATTTACACTTTTTTAAAGATAAGGTCATATTGATTTCATCCATTTTTTGGAAAACTCTATTTAAGTGAATCATATGTTCATCAAAAGTTTTAGAAAAAACAATAATATCATCAATATAAACCATGAGCCAACCTTCAATAATTTCTTGATGGAAAGTGTTATCCATGACTTTTTGGAAACTGAAGGAGCATTTTTAGGGCCAAATGGCATCCTAACATACTTATATATTCCCATATGAGTAGCAATAAGCAAAAAATTTTGAGAATTTTTCTCAACTGGAACTTGATGATACCCTTTATTACCATCCAGACAACTAATAAATTTTGCACCTTGCAAGGTAGCATGTATTGAATTAATTCTGGGTAAAGGATAAATATCATCAACAGTATAAGTATTTAAAGCTCTGTAATCTCCACATAATCTAGCTTTATCTTTTTTATAAGAAATTAAGACTGGGGAGATGACACAATATTTGGGGGTGACATCCACTTTTTCAATGATATTCATTTTCAATAATGTTTCAATATTATCTTCAATATCTTTTCTTTTTGATGGAGAAGCAGGATATGGTTTTTTCTTAAGGGAAGGAGGAATATCACTCAAATTACAGGATAAGGTAATTTTCATCTCTTCCTGAACAATTCCCAAGACATGAGAACCATGAGCAAAAGCCATAGGGAAAGAGGTAATAGAGGCAACAATAGAATCCTTTTGTTCATTAGTCAAATGATCACCAAAAGAAGCGGTATTTATTTCATGTAATAAATCATCCATTTCAGTTGTTGTTCTACCTTTACATTGGGTCAGTGAGTTACAAGATTTCAACAAATGCCCAGAAGGTTTAGGAGAAGAAATTTTGAATTTTCTTTTCCCATTCATTCCTAAGGTAAAGCAATTATTTGCTGGGTCCAGTTTCACACCAAACATGGTTAAAATATCATTTCCCATAATAAACCAATTGCTCAAATTATCATTTTTCATGACAACAAATTCACAAATAGCTCTGACAAAACCACCATTATATTTGAAGAATACAGAGGTTTTGTATTTGCCAATAGGAAATAAGGTAGAACCATACCCTCTCCATTTTTCAGAAGTTATAGGCAATAATTTACTTAAATATTCCTTATCCACTGAAGCCAAAGCTTTTTCAGATACTACACTTCCTCCAGCACCAGAATCAAGAACTACATCAACATTTTTACCATTAATGATAACAGGTGCCTTTAAAGGGGATATAGGAATAGAATTGTTAGTAATATCTTTAATTATCTCAGCATTTTCCACTGAAGATAAATTCAATACACAATCTTCAGATATATTATTTAAATAATGGACATCATGTTCCAGCATTAAAACATCTTTAACAGATTCATTGTCATAAGAGATATTACTTTCACAGTCACTGGAAGAATTATTGACATCAAGTTCAATTTCATCAGTGTCTTCATTTTGTTCAACAAGATGAATTTTCTTGTCACAAACATGACCCTTCTGCCACGGTTTGTTACATTTATAACAAGTATTTGTTGCATATTTTTTAGGTGCAACTGGGGCAGAGGGTTTACCAGATTTTTCTGGGAGCTTTACAGAAGGTTTATTTTGATCATTATAAGATTTACTAAGGTAATTCTTTGGTTCATATCTATGGTTGAGTAGTACTTCATTACAGATATTAATGAAAGAAGAATTTTCCCTTACATGCTCAGTTCTAGCAACAATCAAATCCCTAAGAGAATTTGGTAATTTATACAAGATTTTATCTCTCCAAATATCATAATCCATCTTTGGATCAATGGCTCTAAGTATTTTAGTTATTTTCATCAGAAAAACAATGGGCTTTTCAACAGAGGAGGATACATATCTAGTATTCTCATACAGTCTTTGCTGAGCTAACCTGAATTTTGAACCACCAAACTGATTCTCAATCAAGGATTTCCAATCATTCCATGTATAATGATTGTTATCTAAGAGGACAGATTCATACCACATCAAGGCTACATTGGAAAATAAAGAAATTAGTTTAGAAACAATTTCCTCATCAGGTAGTTTATAAGATCTCTTTAAATTATCAATTCTTTGGATAAAGTGTTGCCAATCAGAGGAAGAATCACCATCAAAGGTAGGATATTGGTCCAACTTAGGCCAATTTTTCTGACTACTGGGATGGACCATTTTTTGGTTTGAATTATTCATTAGTAATAATTCCTGAAGTTTAGCCAGGTGTTCAGAAATTTCATTATTTACAGAAACAGCTGGTGCATGACCATCACAAGATTTTTTGCTAGTAGCAAAAGATTTTACAGACTCATTGTCAGTTTGTTTAATGGTTGAAATATGAGGAAGAAAGGATGAACTTTGTTCAGGTTTTTTCCCTTTATTTTTATGCAGCTTACTGGCAGAAATCTCATTTAATTCATTATTTATGGTTAAGGTTGAGAACTTTTCCTGTAGGTCAGACACATAGTTTCTTATTCTTTGAATTTCAGACATCTGGTCATTCACTTTTGCAAGAGATAGAACATTTCTGTCCTCAGAAACTGAGTGTTTGGTACTTAGTGCATGGAAGTCATTTTTTAGTTTCTTCAACTCATTTTGTAGAGATTTTATTTCATTTTTGAATGAATAATTTTCCTCAATAAGGGGTTTCAATTCACTCAATGTCTTATGCAGACTGATATTTCTATCTGAGATAGCTCTATGGTCACTTCTTATTTGTTTTTGTTGACTAAGAACAATATTCAAGGTGTCTTTGATTTTTAAATAAGCTGTATCTTGTACAGAAGAACTCACTTTACATTGCAAGTGTAAATTATTTAATCTATCATTTTCATGGATTAACACATCTCTCACATGTTTGTCTTTCACAATATTAAAATCAAGGGTATCTTTCAATATTTCCTCAGAAGTTTTTTCAATTAAGTTATAGATTTCAGGGGGAACAGAATCATTTTTAATTGCAAGAGAAGGATTAATTAAAGATGTAGAAGTTAAATGTAAAGGTTCATCAAATGACAATTTGCTAATTACATCAATAGGGCTACTAGTTACAGGAAGCTGTCTTTTAACAGGTTTAACTGTTCTTTCACCATGTTCAATAATATTACCTGCAGAAGAAGATTTATTAGAAAACATACCCAAGTGACTATCAACCAAATTACTTACCATGGCAGAGGAGGAAACTTCCCCTGGGACTGGGTTTGGGATTGTGCTTGGGCCTTGTTTCTCCTGCTTTGTTGGTAGGGATGAGGAGGTGGATGGAAATTGGGTGTTCTGGATGGGCCAGGCTGATGATGAGGAGGGTGTTGCACATTCTGTTGGTAGTGACTCATTAGATAATCCCATTTCCATTGCTCTACTTCCATAGTATTTGGATTTTGGATGGTTGAGCTGGGTGGCTGTGAAGGTTGAGCCTGAAACTGAGGCTTATTGGGAGGCAACTGAGGAGGGGCCTGGGCCTGAATCTGGTTCCTGAGTTCTTGAACCTGATCCCACAAGATGTCTACCTTTGCTTTGTACGTCATATTTTCTGTCTTCAACTCTTTTATATGACTGGATAGGTTGCTGATTTGTTGTGGCAGAGGAAGTTTTTTATTTTGAAGCCTTTTGGAAGACCTTCTTGAGGCACTAGAGGCTTTACTTCCTTCTGTGGTACTGGGGGAAGGGGGTTTGGTTTGTTTGCAATTCCTGTCATTTCCACATCCTGCAGTATGTGAATTCTTTGTGTTAGCATAAGATTTTTTATGACCAACTTTAGAAGAACTTACAGTGTCAGCATCATAGTCAATTTCTATCTCATCCACTTGCATGTTATCCATTTTTTCTGTCAAATTGTTGGACATACTAGTGGGAAGATTAATATTTTACTTTGTACTTTATAAAAAAAATAATCAAAGTTAGTCAATAATTGCTCCCAATAATATAAAAAAAATTTTTTAATTAATTAAATTATAGAAAAAATAACTTTCAATATAAAGTAATAATTAAAAAATTAATTTTTTAAAAAATTGGATTGCAAGTTTAAATTGGGAATAACAAGTTAGTTAATTCAACCAATTGATTACCAATATTAAATATTGCAATATATTGGGACTAAGCACAATGTACTTTTAAGTCAACCAAAATTAACAATAATTAATAATAAAAAAAAAATTAAATTAATAATTCAATTTGTATTAATAATAATGTCAATTCTTCTAGGACTAAGAGGATTTAACACTCTATAATGGTCAACTAGGAAAAAAAAAAAAAATTTAAAAATTGAACACTTACACTCAGTGAATCAGCAATTAAGCCACAATCACTGTTATTGCAATAAAAATATAGTAATATGAGTGAGAGGCGCAAAGGTGAACTTACTATAGTGATCGAAAAATCACTTCAAAATAATATAAAAATTAATATTATATAAACCTAAGATGTCGAACCCAAGTTCGAAACACAGTCGCGGCAAAAGTTTCGTTTTGCTAGGTGGTCCGTGCGTTTTGTCGTTCGTCGCCAGGCTTCGATCGTCGTCGTCGTTTGGAAAGGCCCTCAGTTGTCGGCCGGTCGTCTAGAAGAAGGAGAAGGATAGAAGAAAGAAAGAGAGGAGGAGAAGGAGGAAAGGAGTATGGGTAATAAAACAAATAAAATTTAATAAAATTATTTAATTTATTGAGAGAAAGGCAACGACGAGTGAGCTGAGAAGAGATAAAAATTTGGTTTTATAAATATTAATATTATTTAAGTAAGAATTCTGCGCGGCAACCAATATAATTACTATCAGACTTAAAGCAACCTTTAAATTGTTATATAAAATTTTAATTAGAATTTTATTACTAATAAAAAAAATATAAACGTAATATAAAAATTGTATTTAATTTGTTGAGTGTATAATAAGTGATAAGGCTACAGGGGATTATCCAAGGCCCTTTTATAGGCAATGGGTCCTCTGAAGCGCTACTATATCAGTAAATACAATGATTAGAAAGGAATAAAACAAACATATCAAAAGAGTAAATGAAACATAACAATATAGAGAAAAACATGAAACAAATAATTAAAAGCCCAATTAAGAATCCAATTTCCCCGCCATTAATCCCCAAATCAGTAAGTGACAATAGTAAATAACTAAACAAGAGTGGAAACATAGGAACTATGAGAAATATAATTCCCAACAGATGGTACATCCTGATTAGAGGACATTTTAAGTGAAACAAAAAATAATTTGACGCAACAAAACAAGCAATTAATCTCAATTTAGTCCAAATTAATTTATTTGTTTTTTCTAACACAATTAAGGGTCAAAAGAAGCGTCCTTAATAATTGTTTAGTATCATATGAGAGGTATTAGTTAATATATAAATTTAAGTAATTAATTTAAATATATTATAAATCAAATTTACACTTGTAATTATAATATATGTTTTTTAATTAATTAAATATAAATTTATAATTATTAAATACATAAAAATGCGCCATTATTTGTAGAATATATTATATTATGCTCAATTTAATTGTATATAAAAATATATATAACCAATAAATTTAATGTAACATTTGTATATAATAAAATTCTTATATAATTTCATTATGTAATAAAATATTAAGTTATATTCATTAAATACAAGTCTTACTCACTCTTTAAGGTTTTATAATTTATATATCATTTACTGGACTCCTGGAATAGCCTGGCTGACAAAACACTTTAATTTATACATACTTTCAACTATGTTCAGATAAAAAAATTGTTAAAATTGTATAATAACATCTAGTTAATAGTGATGCAATTTTATTTAGATCAAGAATAAATTTTTCTGAGGAAAAACTAATTAAATTGAGATATGGCCATCTCCTTTCAAGAGATAGAATAATAATAAAAATTTAAAAAATTATAATAAGTATTCTTAATCACCATTTTTAAAAAGTCTCTAGTAAAATTCATTATAATATATCATTCATTGATTACATTATATGGAGTTTCATCTTGAAGTAGTGATGTTCAGCTTTGAACTTATGTTATGAAAAACAAAAAAGTTAAAAAATATATAGTTATACTAATGAAAAAGCGAAAAATAAAAATACTATTATAAATTAAAAAAATAAAACTACATAAATTTTATTCTGCTCTAATGATGGAAGGGTACTATGTATGAATTTCCACATGTTAAATCCAAACCTGCTTTAAGGCTAGTTTACAGGTAGAGCTATTAAGTTACCTTAAATTCTAAAAATAACTTATGCATTTTACTAATTTTTTTTTCTTGTTTTCTTTCCAAAGTTGTTAGAGTTGCTTAATTAATACTGTTATCTTGATTGTAAGATATATAATTTTTTTTGAATACATGATTTATTGTTTCAAAAATTATATTATAAATTTAAATCATTTATTTCATTTTCTAAAGCTTCGTTGTCAAAGACACAACTCCATTTTCTATTACTTAACAAATATATAAAATGTGATAGTAAAATTTGAGGAATTTTCTTTTTGAGAGGGTCAAACTATATTGTGAAGATTTTTATCTAGAAATTCTTGTACTCTAAAACCAAATAATTTTCTCCCTTAAGTAAGCCATTTCAAAAATATGAGAATATAAACAAGAATATTAACTTATCTTATTTTTATTTTCTTTACTGAAAGTTTTAGTTCAATCCTTTTTTTATATGACATTAGTATAAAAACATGGTTAAATGCTACTATATAATTAATTTTTATTACATATATATATATATATATATATATATATATATGAAATATTTAGAACGTCATCCTTTTTTATTTACTTGAATAAATGTCTCAATTATAATACCCAACACTTATTAATGTTTCCCAAACTCAATAACAAATTTCTCATATGAAATATTAGCTTCTAATATAAGAAGTTTATCTATAGATGATATTCAACATGTGATTTTACTTTTTAGATTCAGCTAAAATTAAACAAAAGGAGAAATCATGCATATGTGTATAAATGGTAGCCATATGTTACTTAGAGGATTGTGAAATTCACTCATCAGAATGGTTTAAGTATTAAAATAAATTGAGGTCATTATTTTCTAGTATTTGAAACTAATTAGGAAATTATTCTAAAAATATATTTTAATGTGTATCATGTTTAAAAAGTTGGAAATATGATTTTTGAAAATTGTGAGTTTCTTATGAGATACCAAGCTTTAGTTTACATTGTTTCAAGTAGAATAGAATTTTAGTATTAGAAATTGAAAGCAATGTACCATTATCAGATTTTAACTGTGTTCTACTTATAGAATGATTACATAACATTAAACATTATTTAAATCAAAAAGGTTTAAAATATATTTAGAATTTTACCAAATTTCACCATTTATTAATCTTTGATTTGAAAACAAACTATGATGTACACTCACTAGAAATAAGCAATCCCAATTTTAACATAATTTATCAATCCAAAAATAATGAGTCAATTAACATGAAAATATATATTATTTCAAAACCAATTCTCTAGATTTAAAATATGATGCTTTAATGAAAAATTATTACAAAACTTTAATGCAATGAAGTCTCTTAAAAAATTCAAAAATAGAATATCAAAACAAGTAATTTCTGCAAAAAAAACTACTAACTATTGTAGATAAAGCATAAAAATAAGTCATATTTTTTAAAAAAATGATCTAACAATATTTATTTTTGTTAAAAAAATCAAAACATTGTTAAGTTTGCTTGTTATAATAATGTTAAAATCCACTAAACATTATCTAAAGGTGGTAAAATATGTTAAAAATAAGTTGAATTTTATGAGATAAAAATCAACAATTTTGTATCATTTCCTGTTGTGCTATGACTTTATTCCACCCTTTTTATCTGATTCTTCCAGTATTACTTTGCTATGATCACTAGTTTTCAAGTTAAAATTTACAAATGTTCATTATACTTGATAATATGAAAAATAACTCAAACTTTTATAACTACAAAATAAGATTTTGTAACTCCTTCTTTCAATCAATATTTGAAGAAATTTTTAGTTTATTTGAGTAATGATTTTAAGAATAACAAAAAATTTGAAATTCACAAGGAATTATTTCCAGAGACTATAATTATTTACTTGTGTAATGCATGAGCTAATTATCAATGATGTAAAACATCAGAAAAGTAAGTTATAGTTATAAATCTACAGATTATACTGTTTCTGGTATATATATCTTCAATAAATCTTTTAAACTTATCTTAGCCTACATACCACACAATAGAAAATCATTATATTAAAAAAGGAAAAAATTCTATGATAATATCATAAAGAATGATAACCATGGATTAATATTCCATAAAAATGGTTAATAATATTTTAAGAGAACCTAAATCAGTATTCTTTCATCAAAATATATCCTTTTTGTCTTTGTAATTTATTCCAAACAAATTTTTTGAAAGTTGAATCTATATATCTAATGCCAAAACCACTATTAAGTTCCCTCTTAGACTTTTTAAGAAATTATATATATATATATATGTATATATATATATTATTTATCAAAAATTGAAATAAAGAATAAAAACATAATTTTATTTACCTTTAATTATTTAAATATAGAGTATTTTCAGAATGCATTGTGGTTACTTGTGAAGGTTAGAAGATTTGAAGTTGGATTTATGAGTTTTTAGAAGGGCAAATATTGTAAAATTCTTTCATAAATATTTATTTCATAGTTTCAAATGTTGAAATCTACAAACTAATGGGATTTAAAATTATATTGAGATTTAAAATCTGTTTTCTACTCAAGTAAAATAAAATAAAATGATGAGATCAAAATTGAAATTAAGTTTAAACTTTTGATATGCTCTATCTTCAATTTTATTGATAGTGCATCAAAAATTTAATAATATTTTTTTCCTTCATCACTTTTTACATAAAAGATAGTTTTATCATTTTATGAATTAAAGATTGCTTATATAAATTTAACATCTATGTCAACTGTTTATGACTATTAATCTATATAATAAATTTTTTAGAAGAAAAAATAACATCAGTATATACTGAACTTGAAATTATTCAATTTAAAATAGTTTACAGGTAGATAATGAAGGGTGATTTCATTTTTGAATATGAACTATAGAAGTCTTATTTTATCAATTTTAATTCTTTTTGAGCTCAAATGTATCCACCGCAACTTAAGTAAGAATAAAAATTATTTTTATTGAAATTTACATGAGAAAGTAAGCCTATTATTCAAAATTAAACTTGCTCTAATGGTGTTTTTCAATCATTATTTCCATTCATAACAATAAAAAACATTTCAATTTGCTGATGTTTTAGTTTTTGATATCCCCAAGTTTATATCTCAGGTGTACTATTCACAAAATTATTAAAAATATAATTTTCGAAATACATGATAAACTTGAAAGTGAGGGGGCATTAAATTTTTAAAAATGAATTCTAAATTCAGGATGGATAGTATTTTTTCTATTTTCACAAATGAACAATTTTTTGTTTCAATTAATCCAGAAAGAAAATTTTGTTGTAAGCATATTATATTATATTTATTATGATTTTAAATACTATATTTTCAAGATTTGTGTTTAATATTTCCTGTGAAAGTTAATGTTAATGTGAATTTAAAGTAAGCTTGAAGAAATTTAATCAATAGGCATATTGGATATTTAAAATAATATTTTGCTCCAATCTTGAATCATCCTGGGCTAAAAAATATCCCAAATAATGTTTTGGTGGGTCAATTTGGATTTAAGTAGGATTAAGTGAGGTTTAATAAAGGACAGATAAAAGGCTAAATTCATTACTAGTGACTTTTTTCTCAAAATAGTTATAAAATATGTATCATTCTGGAATCAAGCTTCAATAAAGTTGAATTGAAACAGAGATAATTTCTAGCAGCACAACACCATATTTACAAAGGTGTAAAATACCTCAAATATTACTCATAATATAGGAAGGCAAGGAATCTACAAAATTCACATTTCAAACGAGGATTTATATTTTGAATTTGAAATTGAGAAATGGAATATTATTTTCCAATTTAAATATCTATTAGTCATTTTAACAAAAGTTTTCAGTAATCAGATTGAATTTTGATGGTATTTTGTTGTAGATTAATCATTTTGATGAGACATTTACTCAAAATTACTGGTTTCGTTTCTAATATTCCATGTGAAATTCATTACGAATCTTTTTGAAAGTGAATGGTTGACATATTGGATATGCAAAAGCTTATGTTAGATCAAAGTGAGATCAAAGGGAGCTTAACTGATGATCAAATTAGGATTTTACAAGATCAAATGGTGATCAATGTAGTTTCATCTTGAGCTCAATTTGTGACAAATCTCTGACTAAATGTAAGGCCAAACAATTTCCTACATGGTGATGATGTGTGCATAATTCAAGCATAGATTTGTGGCTCAACGGAGTTCAAGCAAGGGGTATTGCTAGCAATAACCCCCCATTTTTTCTGTGGTGATACTTATAATATTAAAACATAATGGTGACAAAAAATCAATCAAATGATAAATATGAGTGAGGCACAAAGATCAAATACCAGTGGACATGTTTATAAGAAATACCAGATGAACTGAAGAAAAATTCCACCCTAGCTAACCTCCATCATAAAAGTGTCCAGCACAAGTTCGGCCGAACTTGTGCTGGACACTTTTGGTCACATGCAGTCTGATGTGATCAATTCTCTCTATTGCAATGAAGATGAATTTTTCTTCAATAATTGCACTAGAAGTTGTTTGATATGGCAAAATTGTCATCCTGAAGTTTTGGTAAAGCTCCAGTGGATTTTTTTTTATTTTTACAAAAAAGAAATTATAGTCCAAGTTTATTGCCACTGATGGGCGTTCACCCCATCATGTCTACTTGCTCTTGATGGGAGTAATTTCACTTTAATTTTTTATTTCATATTTGATCCCTTTAATTTTACCTTTTTATCCCTCATATTGCTTTTGGATATCAATTTATTTTTTGTAAAACAAATCATTTTCATATTTTTTTACCTTTATTTAATAATATTATAAAAGGTGTAACATCACCCGGTATGCATTTGGCACACAAGTTTTTGCTATACTTATAATATTAATAACATAATGGTGACAAAAATCAATCAAATGATAAATATGAGTGAGGCACAAAGGTCAAATACCAATTAATCAATAGTTCTTTTTAATATTATAAATTTTTTGATTAAATAAAATGGTAATAATGAATTATATTTCTCATCCACAATTCCACTCTAATGATTCCCACTGCACAAAAAGGGTTCACTCAGTCCTTTCTTTACTGCTTGTGCATATATTTTATTGCCCACAGTACTACAATTTTTTGTAGTGATTATCCCACATCTGATTCAGGAATATTTTTAAACAATATAAGTTTTTTTTACAAAAGACCTTATCATATCCAATATCCCACAAAAAATACAACCTGATTTTGTATTAAAGCCCATTAATTATTAAGAAATTGTTAAAATAATTAGATTAGACCCTGGCACAGCTAGATCCATACCAACCGACCTAAAGTCTTTTCAATATTGAAAACAATTAAATAAAATTATGATATCATACTAAATTATGGGCACCAACCATAATTCAGCACTTCTCATTTGCTCTGCTACAAAATGAGTGCATGTAGCATTTTTCTAACGTCAGACTGTTTTTCTTCCTTCCCTCACACCTTTAGTCCAGAACAAAAATTTAGTATGAGTTTTGGTCAAAATGGTTTGCCAGTGTTATCTGTATGCAATATGAATTCATATTGAAAATTTCTATTTATGCATAAAATATACTCGTTATGGTAAGGTAAACTCTTACAGTCGCCTTGCTGTAAGCAGAATCCGGAGGAGATATGTGGATTTAGCTGAAAACCCCGTCCTTCCAATAAAAATAATAAAATGGGAATTCTAAATCACTAAGCTAACCAATCTACTTGGATCTGATTGATAAAAATAATGAAACTCTAAAATATTTAACGCTTATTGAGATTTAAAGAAAGTGGCTGTTGATAAAGAAATACTGATAACAACAATTAAGGTGTACCAGTGAAAGATCTGAAAAGATTGACTTTTATGTTTTTATAATAATTTAAGTTTTTATGAGACAGCAATAATCAAGTCCCAGTGATGAAGACCTTTCTAAAGATACCCTGTATGAAGTGTTATTTAAACTGTTGAATTGTATTTCTAAAATTTTATGTAAAAAATAATAATGTTATAAGGGTATTACAAGTTATTTTAATTTGTTGAGTAATAAAAAATGAGACTGTGGTGGTTAAAGATTAAGCTGTATGATGTGTCCCCCCTCCCAATTTCGAGTTTGAGACGCGCTTAAGTATTCCTAGTCACGTGCCTAAGTTTTCCCCTCCAGAGCTCTTCCAGAGTCAATCCGGAGCCCGTACGGAGTCCGTACGGAGTCTGTACGGAGCCGGAACGGAGTCCGTACGGAGTCCGTACGGAGTCAAAGCGGAGTCCGTACGGACTTCCGGACTCAATTTAGAACCTTAAAACCATAATAAAAAATCTAGAAAAATCACACATAATAGAGCTACTTCCCCTTTACCTTCCAAACTAATTTTCGTAGTCTGCGCAGCTCTAATTACCCCGTGAAAATTCATCAAAGTTAAGTAATTTTTGAAAAACGTAAATATTTCTATAAAACTTTAAAATTCATTTAAAAATATAAGAAAAATAGTAAAAATTCTGGGAAAATTTCCCAAGGTTCTTGAGTGACTCGACTTGATACTTATAAATTTTTCAGACCGTAAAAAATAAGTTTTCTCCGCAAAATAAATTGTTTTCGTGTAGGCATTTGCTTGTGACCAATTTCTTCATATTTAAAACTCCAATAAATTAAATAAAACCCTTTTATATAAAAAAAAATAATAACACCAATCTTGCACGCCGTAATAACTCCATTTACGTACTTAGGTGCCGTACTAAACTTTAGGCTACCACATCCTCCCTCCAATCGAGAATGTCCCCATTCTTAAAACTTTTCATAAGTGGTTGAACACAATATTCATCTTTAACCTTCAACCACCATCTTCTTTAATCAACTATAAAATTCATCTTCATCAATATGTCTTCCAAAGAACTTGTCGCTCCATGTGAACTCTGCGCTCGATACCAGGTACCTTGTTTAATGTCCAATCCTAATCTTCCTGGCAGGACAGCTTGCGACTTATGCCGTGTGAAAAAAGTCAAATGCAACCGGCCAATAGTTCCTTCTAAAACAAACGTATATTTAGGACCAGCAGCTCTCCCTGATCCCTCAACTTCTAAAAAGCGATCCAAAATTCCTGTCTTCTTAAAACAAATAAGATCAAAAACAGCTTCAAAAGTTCAATCTTCATCAACGGATCCCGGCCTAATTTTGCCTTCACAAGATCCTAATCCTATAACGCCAGTACCCCCAACTAACTTTGCTGAGACTATGTTTCCTGGCTCTAAATGTAAGACCCTATTTATCTTACTAAAAAAAAAAAACTTTTAATCAAAATTGACTAAACCTATAACTTAATAACATATTTGAACTTCTAGCTGTCGAAATAACCAACACTGATGATGTTGGTAGAGTGAAGACGGACTATATCAATCATTACCCAAATTTTCATCGCTATCTTTTTCTTGACTTTACTAATGAGTTGAAACGAAAAATGCTGGCCTATTTTCAAGAAACTCCAGCTAATAACCATGAAGACCTCATGAAAAGAAGAATTTTAATGCAAAGCTTTGATAATGATGTTGAACAATTTCAAAGAAATTATCTTTTCTAACAGTATAACTTGATAAAATTTTGTTTTTGCTTGGTCTTCTTAAACTTTCAACATAAATGATGTTTTCTTTCTTCTCTGGCTTGATATAACATAAAATAAAATAAAATAAATCTTGTGATGATTCCACTACTGAGAGCAAGGTTTGAATCCCTTCAGACTCCCATATACCAGTCTTCCTTCTTGTCACAGCATTGAGAGAGTGGATCTTCCTATGAGCCGAATACTCCTGATTCCAACCTCATAGGGCCCCCCACTGAGCCGAATTCTATGATTCCAATCTCGCCATAAGGTCCTCCAAGCTTCACACCAAAAAAAAAATGGCCTAACTATGAGGCACTAAAAAAAAATCATTCCCTAAAATCCAACTACCATCCTAACTTCTGATTCCTTCATCACAATTTTCAAACTTTGCTATACAGCAAACCCATAAAATACTTTTGCCAGGCTTCCAATAATAATTTCAACTTTAGACCATGTTAAAGCGCCACAAATTTCACCTAATTAACCATTATGCTTTCCTTAGCATCATTACCACCTAAAATTTTAACCTCCTAAAGCTTATCAGCACCCAAGTCCAGAAATAATTGAATAACCAGTTTAAAGTCTTAGTGGACAGTGATAAATTAAAAGATTGAATTGAGTTATCCAAACAAGATTGACATTCCTGTTTAAAGTCTTGGTGGACCAAACATATAATCGATTGCCAGTTTATGGTCTTGGTGGACCAAAGATTGTTTAAGTGCATAAATATCTTGATATATTCCTAAGTAAGGCCTAGGCTTGACCAAAGATTGAATAAATTTGATAATCCAGTTTAATTTCATAGTGGACCAAACATTTGATCGACAAGTAATCCAGAATAAGGCCATAGTGGTCCAATGAATGTTGAATTATCCTGCAGATATTAATTTTCCAGTTTAAAGTCATAGTGGACTAAACAATGAATGAACTACCAGTTTAAAGTCATGGTGGACCAAACATTTAATCGATAAGAAATCCAGTTTAAGGTCATGGTGGACCCAGCACATGATAATAGTCCAGTTTAAGGTCTTGGTGGACCTAAAATTTGATAACACTCCAGTTTAAGGTCTTGGTGGACCTAACAAATCCAAAAAAATTTTAACGATAGTCTTGAAAATTAGCCAGTTTAAAGTCTTGGAGGACTAACAGCTCCATAATTCGTATAAAACCCTTAAGGAAAGTCTTGAACAGTAGCCAGTTTAAAGTCTTGGAGGACTAACAGATCCAAAATACGTATAAAAAAAAAAACCTTAAAGAACGTCTTGAAAAGTAGCCAGTTTAAAGTCTTGGAGGACTAACAGATCCAAAATACGTATAAAAAAAACCTTAAAAAACGTCTTGAAAAGTAGCCAGTTTAAAGTCTTGGAGGACTAACAGCTGTCTTGAATTAAAATCCCATAGGTATTGAGTTTCCCTAGACCCTGTTTCCTGTCTAGACTAAATGAATAAAACTAAAAAGAATGAAAACTAAAAAAATAAAACTGAGAAATATAATAATTTTTATTTAATTAATTAATTTTTTTATTTTAATATTTTTTTTTTTTTTTTTTTTTTTATTTTATTATTATTATTATTATTTTATTTTTTTATTTTATTTTTTTTTATTTTTTTTTATTTTTATTTTTATTTTATTTTTATTTAATTTTAATTTTGTTTTTAATTTAAAATAAAAGATTTTAGAAAAGATAGTTTTTGAAATAAAAGTTAAAATTTAATTTTTAAAGAAAGATAAATGAATGTGAAAAGAAAGATAAAAAAGTAATAATAATAAAAAATTTCAAAATAAAATTTTTTAAAAGATGCCCCCCGGCCATTTGATGAGCCGTACCCTCGACATCATACCCACATCCAAGTGCAACTTGATGTGGTTACACAATTTTGAGAAATTGAAAAGAAAAGAAAATAAATGAAAGTTTTTAGAAGATAATTTTTATAATGATGATCACTGGGTGGGCTCCCTCCAATTTATAAAAATGATTAGAGACCACCAGTGAGCATCACCTTTACAATAATTCATAATATATATTAAAGAAAAGAAATCACAATCTAACATAAAAAAATCAAAAACAAAATAAAATAAAAGAATCTTGAATCCGGCGTTGAGAGCGGTGTCTCTTGATTCGTTCCAGTTTATAGTCTTAGTGGACTTCCTATAATTAAAAGACAAAGCCAGGATTCAACTAGAAACAGGGAAAATTTTGGAAACAAACATTATGGGGTAATTGTGTATAGAGCAGCCAGCCCATCAATTACCCCCACACTTGCCAATATTAAATTAAGAAGGTTCCCCTGTGAACACTTCTTCCAATAAATTTTAAAAATTTTCCAACACTATCTTCACCCATATTTTAAGAATTTTAAGTTTTCGAAAATTTCAAAGAAGGTTTTCTTGAATTTCGTAAAGTTTCATCACAGTTTCGTTGCCCATATGCAGTGTAACAATAGTAAAGTATTTTGATAAAAAGAAGATAGTTTATCCTCATTGCGGAGGTATCAATAAAATTTCGTTGATATCATAGTTTATCCTCGTTGCGGAGGAATCCATAAAATTTGATAAATGTCATTAAAATTGTAGTTTATCCTCATTTCGGAGTTCGTCCATATAGTTTCATAAATGTCATAGTTTATCCTCATTGCGGAGGAATCCATAAAGTTTCATTGATATCATAGTTTATCCTCATTGCGGAGGAAGACTTTGGCACTCCTGGTGCCTCTAGGATAGAACCGTTTCACTTGATCGGCCGCTACCCTCTTCTTCAATACTACCCCATCCAACTCTTCTAGCACATATGAACCGCCGGAAACTTGCTCCTTGATTTTATACGGTCCATTCCACCTATCTGCAAACATTTTTCCCCACTGACTTTCCAAACTCCTATTATACACCAGGACCATATCTCCTGGGTTCAAAGGTTTCCTTAATCGATGTGCCAACCGCTCATCCCAATATCTAACTGATTGATTTCGGATCTTCATCATCCGTGAATATGCCTTTTCTAAATATTCTTCTTTCTTTTCTAGCTGCATCATTCTTGCACACAATAATTCTTCAGTAGTTTTGACCGTGTCCCAGTCAACTCCAAGATATGATTAAGCTTCTAAATCAACCGGTAAAACTGCTTTCTGTCCAAAAACAAGTTCATAAGGTGAAAATCCGGTCGTCCTTTTGGCAGTGATTCGATCAGCAAATAAAACTAAAGGTAAATAGTGCCTCCATTTTTCGGCACTTGTCCCACACATTTTAACTAAAGCATCCTTGATAACTTGATGCCCTCTTTCAACCATGCCTTCAGCTTCAGGATAATATGGGGTTGCTACCCTAACCTTTGATCCAACTTTCAATACGGCCTCTTTAAACTCTGTCCCAAATTCACGACCTCCATCTAACGTTACCAACTTCATCACCCCATACCTATATACCCAATTATTCAAAAAAAATTTTGCCACATTTTTGGCAGTTAAATTAATAAGAGGCGCTGCCTCTACCCAACCAGATAAATCATCTCTGGCCACAATTAAATATTTATACCGTCCCTCTTTTATATGAACGGCATCTAAACTAACTCTTCCAAAGAGCGTATATTCACCGGTCGCGCGTCCAGGTTCTTTTGGCCTTAAATAACTTCATCTTTGACATTCTTCGCATGACTGAACCCACTGTTTAACAGCCATCTTCATGCCAGGCCACCAAAATCGATCAGAAATTCTTCTAAACGTTTCTCCCACGCCTCTATGCCCGAGATCTTCATGCAGTGATTTCAAAACTAATTCTTGCCCCTTCTGTTGAGTTATAACTACTTGAGGATTTGGATACCTCCTCCTCATTAAACGTCGACCAGATAGGTAAAACGTAGATGACTTCCTCTTGATAGCCACCCATTCATCGTCTTCACAATCTTCTGGCCTCTCTAAAGTCAACAAATATTTGACTAACAAAAAATAAAAACCAGTCTGACCCCAGACTTCATCTTGAAAATCGATTAATATAACATCAATAGGGACTTCTCTATCACCAATATCACCTGCACATGAATGAGCCAATAATCGTTGACCCCTAAATAAATTTTTAATCGAGCTATGTCGACGTTTTTCTTCTGAACCTTTGGATCCTTTGAAAACCGTATTCAAAAATACCTCTTTCTCTTTATCCACCTTTTTATTTAAATTCTCTAATTCTCCAACATATACACCATTCCTTAATTTACTACTATCCCACACTACCAATCCATTTTCCTCTACATACACCACATCTTCTTCTACCTCCTCTCTGCCGAATTTATCTACACATTTTCCAACACCTTTATTAACATAAAAACTATTTTCCAGTTTATCCTCTTGGTGGAGGTCATCATCATCATAATCTAAACACAATAGTCCTGCCAGTTTAACCTCATGGGGGAGGTATGGAAAGTCTTCAGCTCCTTTAGTGCTGGCTTTGATAATAGGTATATCTTCATCGAACTCTTCTGAGTCTGAATCTTCTTCAGTGGGTGGTCTCCTTGATAAACCATCTGGCATAGTAAAAGTTTTGCCAGGCTTATGAACTAAATCAAACAAAAAATGTTGAATAAAAGCTACCCATCTCGTCATGGGTGCGTTCGGTAAACTTGGGGAATTAATCATCTGGATTAACGATTTCGCATCCACTTGCAACTCAAAATGTTGCCCCCACAAAATATGCTGAAGTTTCTTCAGTATTTTCGCCACACCACATAATTCCAATTTTGGTTGAGAATATCTTGATTCGACCTCAGTAAATACTACAGATTCATACCTAACTGGCCTGATGTAACCAGCTTTATCCACCTGAGACAGAACCGCCCCAGCTGCAACCTGACTTGAATCAACTGCTAAATAAATTCTACCAGCATCTTTTCCATAATCTAACTTGTGCAGGACTAAATCCTTCCCTACAACCTCCTTCAACTTCACAAACGCCTTCTCACACTCTTCATCCCACTCCCAGTCTGCATCCTTTCTCGTTAACCGTCTCAATGGAGCTGCCAATGAAGAAAAGTCCTTGATAAACATTCTAACATATACGCAAACGCCTAAAAACCCTCTAACTTTGGTCGTATTCTTGGGTCTTGGCCAGGACTGAATTTTGTTAACTTTCTTCTTGGACATAATCCTACCCTCTCTACATACCACATGGCCTAATATTTCTAAGGCTGGCACACAACATGAAAATTTTGAACCTGAAATAGTTAAACCAGCCTCTTCAATTCGAAACAAGATTCTTTCTAAAGTAATTGCAAACTCCCAAATGAATTTGCGTATCCCGGGATTCTCTTCCAACACCTGGTTATCATAGTCGGTTGTTGGTCCCTTAATTCCTCCATCATCTATAAAGATTCCAGCATATTGTGGAATTTCATCTTGAAGGATCCAAGCCATCTGAGCTTGATAAACTGCAACCAAATTTGTTGCTCCTTGAGGTAATCTTGTTAACTGTAAACGTCCAAGTGGCGTATCGAATGTAGTGAGAGGCCTTGAGTCCGGATGTAACTCTCTCTCATCATATCCACCCATAATATCTCCCAAACCATAGCACACTCTCCCTACAAACGCTTCAACAAACTCCTCAGCACTAGGTGGTATCCCAGCATCCTTTATTGTAACCCTATTTAATTCCCTAAGATCATGAACAACTCTAAGCTTGCCATTCGGTTTCTTGATACAAAATACAGGACTAGAATAACTTGACGTTGATTGCTCATACAGTCCAGTGCGTATCCGTTCTCTGACAACTTCAATATAGGCTTCTTTTAATGCAGCCGGAATAGGAATCGGTTTCTGCTGCCACGGTTCATGACATACCACAGGAATCTTGTAAGGCTCCCCATAGGAATGCTTCAACACACCCCTCTCCTCTTCTACAAAAGCAATGGCCTTCTCTCGCTTGACCATCACATCCAACAACAACTTCTTCTCTTCTCCAGACAACCAACCATCAGGTCCAAAATTAACAACACCCAGTCTCTCAAAAGTGATTCTTGACGTCTCAGAAAATTCAGGCAGATTCTTTACCAAGGGACTTTCATAAGGATCTCTTGATAACCTTGGTCTTCTCAAAGGTGGATTTAATTCAGCAGGTAGCGGTTCATTAATAGGTCGAACTTTATTTGCTACTTTCTTATATTTGGCTGCATCCACATCTAAATAAACTTGAGGTAAAACATCGCCATTAAAACTTTCATCAAATGAATCTTCTTCATCGCCAGAATCAGAATAAGAAAAATTAGAAAAATATTTTATTTCATTTTTAAATTTTATCCTTTTCTCCTTTCCCTCGTCTAATTTATAAACAGATTTTCCAACACCTTTGCTTCCCTTATCCAACAGTAAATCACCTGTAAAGAAAGTCGGCAGTTTATCCTCTTGCTGGAGGACCGGAATTGAATTTTCACAAAAATTATTTTTTTGAGTTTTAATTATACTGAGATTTTTAATCGGATTTTGATAAGATTTTCGCAGTTTACCCTCTTGCTGGAGAACCGGAATAACATTTTCACATAAATTATTTTTTTGTGTTTTAATTATACCAAGATTTTTAATCGTATTTTGATAAGATTTTTGCAGTTTACCCTCTTGCTGGAGGTCCGTAATAGAAGGAGATAATTGTAGTTTAACCTCTTGCTGGAGGCCATAAAACATACCCTTCCAATTTTTATCCAACCTTATTTGGCCCATTTTGCCTTTTTCACCTTTTTTAAATTTAATAGAAAAACCGGGTAAATCCAATAAACATATAGAAAAGTCCAAAACGTATTTGCACTCCAACGTAATATTAACAGAAAATAATTGAGAATCCACTTGAATTATCTCCAAGTGAGCTGACCTATTGCAATCCGGGATCTCATCCTGAGGAGAGATTACAACATTTGAGCGATCAGCCCCTGCTACCCCAAAAAATGAGGGCATCCATAATAATTTGAATCCTGAATAAATTGAAGACATAACAATAAAAAAAATTTCAGCCGAGTTTAGGTAGTTTATCCTCATTTCGGAGGAATTAAATTCTTGATATCCCCTGGAGATAATCCATAATTTTGCCCCAAGGGCTTATCCACCGATTCCATAAAACCCAAAAATAAATTCCCAGAATTTGTCCTATAAAAGGACATAAAAAATAAACAACAATTTTCCAAAATATGAGTGCATCCACTTTATGCACCCTATTGTCCAATGGCACTACACTCTTTATTAGTGCAGGGAAAACCATATCCTCCTTAACAATCTCTCCCTGAGATTTTAACAAATCCACCATATCCATATCTTCATTGGAGACAGTCTCTGCTTCTAAAGACAAAACCTGAGGCAAGAAATCCTCTAAATCCGATTTCAAATCATTCGACACAAAATTATCCCCATCATCCAAAATTTTGTCATTAATGACAACAATATCTTCATCTTCAAAAATCTCTTCTTTCCCAACAGAATTGTTAACAAAAATAATATCTTCAGGCTGGACAAAATCTTCAGGAATGGCTGATTCCAAAAATTCAACAGAAGCTAATTCTTCTAAACCGCCCTCTTCTATCTCTTGATCAAGAAAAACCTCTTTTCCAGAGTCCAAATCAACAGAATTATGAGTATCCAGATGTTCTAAAATAGCCTTCTTTAGCACCTCCATACCAGGAATCCTAGTTTCTCCATCTGGGAAATCCTTCATTAAATTCGAATTAATAAGCACCATCAAAACATCTTTCTTAACCTTTTCCCCCATAGCATCCCAAAAAAAATACTTTGATGCATTATCATGAAATAAAATTTCATACTCCAACAAATAATCCAGAACCACCTGAAATTCAACCATAAACTGATGATACTGATGCAGAGATGTTACACCACCTTTTGATTGCCATTTCCTAGCTATATCCTTTAGATCCTCCAATGAATAAACTTTTGGCCACCTTTTTTCCATTTCCATCTTGAGCTTTCTCCAATCTTGATCTTTATAACCATCCATAGAAATAACCTCCTTTTCCACCTCTCTGTCCATAATAAAGAACCTAATCTGCTTCACCATATCCAAAGGTAAAGCACCATCAATCGCAGCTGCAGTTTCATACCTATGTAAAAATCCTTCTAAATCATCTCCAGAAAACTTGGGCCCAACCCAAGATACAATCCTTACTGATGCCCTAACAGGTACACCAGCAGCCAACACAGCAGTTCCACTAGTAGAAGACATCCCAAAACATAAGAAAAGCGTTAACAACCGTTAAAATAACAAGCCTCTTGCAGGCCAATAACAAAAATCTAATTAGAGTTCCAGAGAATAAGCCTCTTGCAGGCTAAGAAAGTCCTAGATCCAAGTAAGTCTTTTAAAGAAAGCTAGAGAAATCGAACCCCATGTTGGGCGCCAACTATGGTAAGGTAAACTCTTACAGTCGCCTTGCTGTAAGCAGAATCCGGAGGAGATATGTGGATTTAGCTGAAAACCCCGTCCTTCCAATAAAAATAATAAAATGGGAATTCTAAATCACTAAGCTAACCAATCTACTTGGATCTGATTGATAAAAATAATGAAACTCTAAAATATTTAATGCTTATTGAGATTTAAAGAAAGTGGCTGTTGATAAAGAAATACTGATAACAACAATTAAGGTGAACCAGTGAAAGATCTGAAAAGATTGACTTTTATGTTTTTATAATAATTTTAGTTTTTATGAGACAGCAATAATCAAGTCCCAGTGATGAAGACCTTTCTAAAGATACCCTGTATGAAGTGTTATTTAAACTGTTGAATTGTATTTCTAAAATGTTATGTAAAAAATAATAATGTTATAAGGGTATTACAAGTTATTTTAATTTGTTGAGTAATAAAAAATGAGACTGTGGTGGTTAAAGATTAAGCTGTATGATGTGTCCCCCCTCCCAATTTCGAGTTTGAGACGCGCTTAAGTATTCCTAGTCACGTGCCTAAGTTTTCCCCTCCAGAGCTCTTCCAGAGTCAATCCGGAGCCCGTCCGGAGTCCGTACGGAGCCGGAACGGAGTCCGTACGGAGTCGAAACGGAGTCCGTCCGGACTTCCGGACTCAATTTAGAACCTTAAAACCATAATAAAAAATCTAGAAAAATTACACATAATAGAGCTACTTCCCCTTTACCTACCAAACTAATTTTCGTAGTCTGCGCAGCTCTAATTACCCCGTGAAAATTCATCAAAGTTAAGTAATTTTTGAAAAACGTAAATATTTCTATAAAACTTTAAAATTCATTTAAAAATATAAGAAAAATAGTAAAAATTCTGGGAAAATTTCCCAAGGTTCTTGAGTGACTCGACTTGATACTTATAAATTTTTCAGACCGTAAAAAATAAGTTTTCTCCGCAAAATAAATTGTTTTCGTGTAGGCATTTGCTCGTGACCAATTTCTTCATATTTAAAACTCCAATAAATTAAATAAAACCCTTTTATATAAAAAAAAATAATAACGCCAATCTTGCACGCCGTAATAACTCCATTTACGTACTTAGGTGCCGTACTAAACTTTAGGCTACCACATCGTTAAGCATCATTTTTTTTGCATTTTTCAATCATTATGCATATTTATGCATATTCATATGCATATTCATTATACAGATTTATATGCATATTAATATATTTTATTCATATACGTATATGAACCTTTTTTTTGCATATTCAATATGCATATTTTTAATGCATATTCAATATGCATATTCAATATGCATATTTTTTATGCATAATCACTATGCATATTTTTTATGCATATTTATTCTTCATAGTCATTATGAATACACTTTGGATAGGCAATTCACATCAATTTTTAGCATGCAATAAGTATCCACCATGCAAGTTCAAATGCATATGCATCTATATCATACACGCAACATATATTCAAGTTTAATATTTGAATATTAAGGTATGCTAAGTGATGTTGTTCAACCTTTTGCCAAACCTGAGATTAACTGATGTTCAATGTGGTTCTTAAGCTCTGCTCAAGGAGGGATTGTTCTGGATTCAATCTGTGACAGTTTATTTTTTCAATGTTTTTTCATCAGATTTAAAAACATCTTTCTGACAGTTTCAGGATGGTTTCCCAACAGTTTCCTGACAAATTCCCAATAATTTCAAAAAGAGGGAACTGCTAGCAGTTCACCCCCAGATTTCCCGTGGTGACTCCATGAGCACACTGCATCCACCAAAAATACCAAGAGAGCCCTAGAAAATCCAGTAAAACCAATACCCAATCCATGAAACCATCAAATAACAATAGGAATACCAACATATATCGATTCCAAAACACCATAAATCCTCCAAAAAAAAATCACCATAAATCCTCCCAAATCACCATAAATCCACCCCAAAAAAAATCTAGTTAACTCCCTTCAACCAAATTAACACCTGCTAACACCATGATTTTCTTCCAACCAAGGTCCAATCAAATTTTCACCTAAGTAGCTTACCCAGATTTGGAATGCCACACCGGGCCACTTCAGGCGGCACCTCCGACGTTGGGCGGCCTGCCCACCTCTGTTTTAGAAGATTAAGGAGCGCTTCTGGAGGGTTTTTATTCAATTTGGGTGGTACAGGTGCCAAATTTGTTGGTGTGCATGGGCTCTTAGATAGTGGTCTGTGTGTACATACTGAATAGGACAGTTTTGGGGCAACTTTAATTATCATACAACCATCCGGAGGTGATATCCTAGTTCCTCACTCAGTTTTCAATGTTTTTTGGCCACAATTGGCTGTGTTTGTTGCAAGGTTAGTTCTTCATTTAACTCAACTTTAGCAACAGGTTCTCTGGTATAGTCTTGCAAGCTATATCAAGTATTATTGCTGTCTCTGGTGTGGATTTGCAGCCTACACCAAGTATCTTTGCTTTCTCTGGTGTGGACATTGGTCTACATTTCAGTTCTTTGGACTGTTAGTCTGTCTGGGGAATATTTTCTTGGCTCATCAAGCAGGCAAGTGTGTTGAAAAAGGGGCTTTAGCAAACAGGAGCCAACTTACTTTGGCAAGACTGAAATGTAGACCAATTTCCACACCAGAGAAAGCAAAGATACTTTATGTAGGCTGCAAATCCATACCAGAGACAGCAATAATACTTGATATAGCTTTCAAGACTACACCAGAGAACCTGTTGCTAAAGTTGAGTTAAATGAAGAACTAACCTTGCAACAAACACAGCCAATTTTGGCCAAAAACAGTGAAAACTGAGTGAGGAACAATGATATCACCTCTGGATGATTGTATGATAATTTAAGTTGCCCCAAACTGTCTTATTCACTATGTACACACAGACCACTATCTAAGAGCCCATGCACCCCAACAAATTTGGCACCTGTAACAGCCAAATTGAATAAAAACCTCCAGAAGTGCTCCCCAACCTTCTAAAACAGAGACGGGCGGGCTGCCCAATGTCGGTGGTGCTGCCTGAAGCATCCCGGCCTCCCTGAAGGCAGAAAACCAATAAAAACACCTAATCCACTTAGAAAAAATAACTACAACTACTAAAACCTTTAAAACACGGAATATTACTTTAACAACATTGAGACATGAAATATAGAGCTAAATCAGACCTATCCAATGGTACTAAGTACTTAACCCTAAGACTTGTGGTTAGCCCATTGTAGACAATCATATAGTACTAGCTATAGGCCTTGACCAAGGGAGTTGGAGAAAAACCTGAAAGAAAATCCCCTGTCCCTTTAGAAAGATAAGTGAGATTTACCTGCTACAGTAAATTGGTTCCTGTTTAACAAAATGCCCCTTTTCCAATACACTTGACTGCTTGATGAGCCAAGAAAGTAGTTCCTGGACAGACTACCAAACCAAAGAACTAAAATGTAGACCAATGTCCACACCAGAAAAAGCAAAGATACTTGATGTAGGCTGCAAATCTACAACAGAGACAGCAATAATACTTGCTATAGCTTGCAAGACTATAACAGAGAAAACAGTTGCCAAAGTTAAGTCAAATGAAGAACTCTCTTGCAACAAAAACAGCCAAACTGTGGCCAGAAAACAGTGAAAACTGAGTAAGGAACAATGATATCTCCTCCGGATGGTTGTATGATGATTAAGGTTTCCCCAAACTGTCTTATTCACTATGTACACACAGACCAGCATCTAAAAGCCCATGCACACCCACCAATTTGGCCCCTTTACCCGCCAAATTAAAAAAAAACCCTCCAGAAGCGCTCCCCAACCTTCTAAAACAGAGGCAGGTGGGCCGCCCAACGTCGGAGGCGCCGCCTGAAGTGGCACGGCCTCCCTGAAGCCAGAAAACCAATAAAAACACTTAATCTACTTAGAAAAAATAACTACAACTACTAAAACCTTTAAAACACAGAATTTCACTATAACAACATTGAGCCATGAAATATAGAGAAACCTTAGCTCTGTCCAATGTTAATAAGCACTTAACCCTAAGACTTAAGGTTAACACTTAAAACACAAAAAACAAACTTAAGCAGCTATCTTTTATAAATGAAAAATGAGGAAATGACCCCTTAAAACTTAGAATATGAAAAATGTCTTCAAGACATAAAATATATAGAAAAACCAGGGCTATCCAATGATAGTACTCACATACCCGCAGACGCAATTTCCATGGAATAAAACCAGAAAAGTACCCAATTCCTTAGCAGATGTCAATTATGACATGCACAAACAGTGCCAAATCACACAACAAAGGCCCCTGGCAATGTTGGAAGACCACACCGTAAAACACTAAAAACAAAATTAAACAGCTATCTTTTATAACTGAAGAATGAGGAATTGACCCCTTAAAACTTAGAATATGAAAAATATTAACCAGACATGAAATATAGAGAAAAACCGGGGCTATCCCATGATAGTACACACATACACGCAGTCTAATTATTCATTGAATAAAACCAGAAAAACACCCAATTCTTCATCAGATGCCAATTAAGACATGCACAAACAGTGCCAAACAACACAAAAAGGCCCTGAAAATGTTGGAAGACCACATCCTCCCTCCAATTTAGAATTTCCACATTCTTTCTTCATCAAACCACCATGTTCAACCTTCTTCACAAATCTGCCTCTGAAATGAGTCCTTTCCAATACTGCATCGACAATAATGTAATCTGCACCAGCACACCCCATGTAAATCCATACAGAACATCCTGTGATTTCTTCCACTCCAGAAAGAATTCCTGCTACAGACCTGTTCCATTATCTTCTACAACAGCTTCACCTCCACCTCAACCTGGTCCATCTTCTACCAGCATCAAAAGATCTAGGCCATCCATCTTGATTCCCAGATTAATCAAAAAGCTACACCCTTCCCAGAAGAGTGCCAAAACCACAAAAACAACAAGTTCCACCATCGCTGGTCCATCTGATGGTAAAAACTTCCATTTCATCTTTCAACTTTGTAAAACTGATGACTTCTCAGTTCCTCCATCTTCTGACAGTGATGATAACAATGTAAGATCCATTGAACCACCAACACCAAACCACTTTCCCACAATTAAGGCCAAGTTCCAACAACACACATCTCAACAGAAAAAACTTCTGCTAAACTACTTCCAATCCACTCCTGCTAGAGATCCACAGGAAATTGAGAACAGAAGACAAGTCATTCACCAGTTCAAGGCTAATTCTGAACACTTCATTTCATCTCTTGATTCCCTCTGTAATTCCACTAGTACTTGAGCTTGATTCAGAAAAGAAAAATTGACCACACCCTCTATAGGATTTAACCTCAAACAACCCTCAGTTTTAAGTCTTGGGGGACCATCCTCATTTTATAGTCTTGGGGGACTCAAAAACCTTCTGTTTAAAGTCTTGGGGGACTCAAAAACCCTCAGTTTAAAGTCTTGGGGGACTCAAAAACCTAAATCATAAACCTGGAACCAGATATCTACCACATTAAGACACAGAGAAAAAACTAAAATCCTGTAGTAATTGTGAATAGAGCTTCCAGCCCATCAATTACCCCCAAACTTACCCTTGCTAGATTCAGAGGCTCCCCCTTTGAATACCCTCCGCCAATCTTTCAAACCCCTTCCAGCACCAAAACCCATTCCTCAGTTTATAGTCTTGGGGGACGACACCATCAAAAAATCCTCAGTTTAAAGTCTTGGGGGACTAACACAGTGTTCAGTTTCAAGTTTTAATGAACTAATCTTGAAACTAGCCAGTTTAAAGTCTTGGAGGACTTCAGGAATTTTGCATAAAATAGATGCAGCCAATTTCATACAGAACACACCTACAGCCAAACTGCTGAACTTCCACCTTCACTGCATCATCTACCCATCACTTACACAAATCTTCTTCTTATCTCTTTCCATCATCTTTTCTCCCACAGATCATGGCTGGATCCCATGATGTTGACCCCTCCAATCTTCCTTGCTTCACTGCTCCCAAGGACTATGCCTGCAAACAGTGCATCCACATGTGCAGACCTTGCAAATTCACTCTTCCAACTCCTGAAGCCAAATTCTACAACAGGGCCTGTGATTCTTGCTACTCCAAAATAAAGAAATGTGACAGAGATGCCAACTACCCTATTCCTCCTCCTTCACCTTCTCATAAATACCTGTCCAGATCCCCTGCCAGATACACAGAGCTTGGTCTAGCCTCTTCATCTTTATCCTCAGCACCATCCAGAAGATCCTGGAACTCAGTTTCCAAAACTCTCCCAAAAAGGCCTGCTTTAACTTCCCAAGAAACAGCTTTTATCTCTGCCAAATCAGCTCCTAGGCTTCTAGGCTGCGTCCAGGCGGCCTGCCTGCCTCACTAGACAGTGAAAATCAGGCTTGAAACCTCCAAAAACAACCAGAAAATAGCCAAATTCCTCCAATCAACGAAAACAACTCAATGCAATTACCTCCCACTTATCCCAGAGCAATGCAGCCAACATCTCCAAGGTCCAAAAACTCCCAAATTTCCCAAACTTCTAGGAGACCTTCCAGAAGACCCCAGGAAAAAACCAGAGCACCCAACACTGCACCAAAGCAACAACTTTGTCCCCAGTTAAGGCAACAAAACTACACCCCTACTCTGTCAGCCAACTATTCTTCTGAAAGTTCCATTCCTTCGAAAGCTCCATCCAGAAGAGATCAATCCGCTTCCAAATAATCCTCTCCTGCCCCATCTTATAACAACCTTGGTACTCCATCAACAGCACCCCATCCAACTGAATCAAGCAGAAATATTAACAACAGCAACAGCAGACCTGCTTCTCCAACTAGGCCCCAGGAAAATTAGCCTCCTAGTTCACCTTCCCAAAATCTTTCAGAGGAAGACCAAGAGAATCCATATCTTTCCCTGATTGATCCACCTACTATCACCATTCCAAAATCTTCAGAAGTCCAAATTCCGGCCGATTACAAATTTGATGAGCTTCCAATCTGTAAGGACCACATTAATTCATCCAATATTTTCAACAAAAATAATTACTGATCCAATTCCTCTTGTCTAGTTGGCACCCCTCCTCCTGATTCTACTATTGAAGTTGGCCAACCTCCAGAAACTTCTTTGACTATGGATTATGGAGACATGAAACAACACCCCAGCACCATGTGTTCAAACATGCTGAAAGCTTTTGCCCTCCATGGACCATTAAATGACTTTGAGAAAACCTTGAGGAAGAAACTACTGGACTACCACTGGAAGATGTCTAGGATCATTAAGCACACTTTCCAACAATCCATTCCTGCCTCTTCTTCTTTTTCAGCCAGGCTATTCCAGGAGTCCAGTAAATGATATGTAACTTATAAAACCTGAAAGAGTGGGTAAGAATTTTATTTAATGAATATAAATTAATATTTTATTGCATAATAAAATTATATAAGTATTTTATTATATAAAAGTGTTATATTAATTTTATTGGTTATATAAATTTTTATATACATTTAAATTGAACATAACATAATATATTCTACAAATAATGGCGCATTCTTATGTATTTAATAATTATAAATTTATATTTAATTAATTGAAAAATATATATTATAATTATAAGTGTAAAATTGACTTATAATATATTTAAATTAATTATTTAAATTTATATATTAAATAACACCTTTCATATAGTACTAAAAAATAATTAATGACGCTTCTTTTGACCCTAATTATGTCAGGAAAAACTAATTAAGTAATTTATACTAAATTGAGATTAATTACATGTTTTGTTGCATCAAAGGATTTTTTGTTTCACTTAAAATATCCTTAAATCAGACTGTACCATCTGTTTGGAATTATTTTTCTCATAGTTCCTATGTTCCAATCTTTTTTAGTTATTCACTTTTTTTTTATATACTGATTTGGGAATTAATGGCGGGGAAATTGGATTCTTAATTGGGGTTTTAATTATTTGTTTCATGTTTTTCTCTACATTGTTATGTTTCATTTACTCTTTGATATATTTGTTTTATTCTATTCTAATAATTGTATTTACAAATATAGTAGCGCTTCAGAGGACCCATTGCCTATAAAAGGGCCTTGGATAATCCCCTGTAGACTCATCACTTATTACACATTCAACAAATTAAATACTATTTTACTACGTTTATATTTTTTATTAGTAATACAATTCTAATTAAAAGTCTATATAACAAATTAAAGGTTGCTTTAAGTCTGATAGTAATTAAAAGTGTTTGCCGCGCAGAACCCTTACATTAAATAGTATTATTATTAATAAATTCTAAGTTTTTGTCATCCCTCAAAGTTGCTAGCCGTTGTTTCCCTCTTAAATAAATTAAATATATTATTGTAATTTATTTCTTTTATTTTCCCTTGTCCTCCTCCTTCTCTCCTCCTTTTCTCCTATTTTTCTTACCTTCTTCTAGACAACTGACCGACATTCTTCCTCTTCTGAACTTCCATCCAAACCCATTCCTGCCCATTATAATCCATATAATCTCTCCAGCAGGATGCACTTCAAAGAACACAGTGTTTTCCACAGCTCCAACAAAAAACAAAAACGACATCACAATCCAGACCAGCCTCCAGAAACTTCATCATCCAGACAATGAGCTTCTGACAAAGGTTAAAAACATAACAATAAATAAATAATAAAAACAATTAATAACTATAAATTCTAATTTTTTTAAAAAAAAAAATCTACTAGCATACTAAAATTAAAAATTGATAAATACAATAAAAAATAAATAAAATAAAATAAAAGATAAAAAATAATACAAATCGTATCCCCCAGCCAATTGATGAGCTGATCCCCTGATACCTTTCCCACATCCAAGTGCACCTTGATGTGGATACACCTTAAATAATTTAAATGATTTGAAATAAGAAACATAAATTAAGGGTAATAATGAGAATAAAAAAATAAAAAATGACATTAATGAAAATAAAAATAAAATAAAATGATAAAATAGCATTGCCCGGCCAATTGATGAGCCTTTCCCTACCAATGCTTTCCCACATCCAGGTGGCCCTGATGTGGTAACACCCTATATTTTTGATTTTATAATTTTAACAACCCCCATAAAAGAATTAAAAGATAAAAGAGAAAAAAAAGAAAATAATCTGAAACTACTATCTAAAAAAATCATAACTAAAAAATCAAAGAAAGTCCAGCTCCATGGATGGTCCAGATTAAAAGAAGGTCCAGTCCATAGAAATGATCACTGGGTGGGCTCCCTCCAATATGTAAACATGATGGGAGACCACCAGTGATCCACCACCAAACTAAAAAAACCAATGATAAAGAATCCAGTCCCAAACCAGTTTAAAGTCATAGTGGACTTGAAACCTGAATAATAAACAACAGACTAGAATTCAACTAAGAAAAACAAAAGACTTGAGACAGACATTCTGGGGTAACTGTTCTCCAGAGCAGCCAGCTCATCAGTTACCCTGTCAGCCTGTATATCCCCAGGACTGAGTAAAAAGTGCTTATAAGTTAAGTTAAACACATGAACTATACATGGGAACAATAAATGAGAGTACACAAACAGTATACATAAGTGAAATTATGATAATACACAAAAAATGCCATTATAACACCTTATATACACGCATATATCCACCTTTTATAGGTCTTATGTACTTAATATTAAGTTGGAATATGTTAGAGTAATCTTAAGAACCTTAAGTATAAGGCTACATAATTTTTAAGTACACTTAAAGCTGTTATATTCATTGTTTTACGCAAAAAACAAGAAATGCGCCTTATTTCACTTAAAAGTTGACTATATGCGCTATAAAATTGAGAATATCAAAAATGCGCATTGACAGATCAATTGAGCTCAATTAGGACTATTGATTTGGCTATTTAAAAGAATAAAAATAACACTTTTCAAATTTGGTGTTTTTTATGTCAGAAATGGCTTCTGTGTACTGGTCACATACTGCCTGCTTTTTTCCTGTGTGAATAGCTTCATTTTTAGCAAAGCTAGCTTTTTCACACTATAATTACCCCACATTCTACGCCCACTGTGGGGAAACACACTAAAATAGGCGACAGGCGCTTATTTAGTGTCCTAGCTTAATTAATAATGCATTGACCTTGTTTATATGCACTAATTTCATTAATAACCTCACTCTTGGCACCTTATTTCATCACCACGCTTAAATTCGCCTAATTTTATTCAAGGATTTACCCGTGAAAGCGCCTGCCAAGGACTGCATGTAGTTACCCCACATCTCATGCTCTTTTTTAAGTTTTTGGGTGGTTTCTCAGTCAATTTTGGTTATTTTTGGATGGGAATTTCACGTAGTATAATGTCAGGATTAGCCCCTCCATTTCTACTGTAAGTCCCTCTTATTATTATGCTATAATTAACCTTAAAAAGTCTCCTTTAGCCTTTTATATCATTGTTTTCCACACATATACTCTCTTTTTGTCTTTTCTTTAATTTTGATGGATCTCCCTTTTTATTAATAGGATTTTAGTGGTTGTTGCTTTCATAATTATGTTATGGGTTACTAGAGGCGTTGATGGAGAGGTCTATTACTTGTATGAGGCGTCATTAACATTGTATTGGATGGTACATCAAGGTGTTTATTGAGGGACTTAGTGTGTATAAAAGGAGGAGGTTTTGGGTCTTGTTTTCTGCATTCTTTATCAATTACAATTTAACCAATATAACCAAACAAATTACAATACATATCAATTAGTACTTTTATAAGTTTTTTGAATAGTATCTGAATTATAAAATCTATTTTTCTACCAACTACAAAGATTGTAAGCCATATATAAAACTAGTGAGAATTATATTACTGAGACCTTTAAATTTGATTATATTTTACTACTCATTGGATTTATACTACAGTATTCATATAGGAACATTTAAATCTTCTAGACAACTGACCATTCAAGCTATTTCACGTCCTTGTACTTGACATTAGCCTGAAAATTGGGGACCTTTCCTCAAGAATTCTGTTAGAATCCAGTAAGTAAAAATTTCAAAGAAGGTACACATAAATAATATCCCTATAGAAATATTTGGATAATTAAAACAGGTTGGGGTCACTTATATAGTGATTTCAGAAAAAGAAGCCCTGTTATATAATAAAATTGTGATATTGAATCAACAATTTCACCACTTATTTAACATAAAATTGTTATTAGTGGGAGTCTGTCAATAGACCAATTAAATGTGTGATCTTTGCAGATAATAAACCAATTAAACTGATTAATTGTTTTCATTTAACAGGACTCTTAATCTTTTCTTTTTATTGGTTTGTAATATTCATTAAATATTTAGAAAGAATCTTACTAACAGTTATTTTCTTTTAAATATAAAAACACACGGCTACATATTGTAGACCAGTTAAATCAAGTGACCACATAAAAAGCATATTTGACTTTTGGCACTTAAAGATTCACTTCATACCAATAAGTAAGCAATAAAATTGTCTTCAGCGGTATTGATAAATACTGATAAAACTCCTTTATGAAGTTTTTTATATCTAAATTCTCAATTCTTTAAATTCCACGTGAAAATGTGTGACAACAATGACATTGTAAGTAATAAGGCAAAACCTTATAACTTAAGACCTAGAGCTGAAGACCTGTTACAGGACATTCAAATGGAGGGCCAGGACTCTCCCATAATCAACAACACTCTGCCAAGGTCTCTGGAGGAAAGGGAAAAGCTTTTAATGCAGGTTTCAATAAAGAAGTCAAAAAATACATTACAAGAACAAGTTCACTCCCTATCCACCCTACTGAACACCTTGACAATAAGAGTCAACAACATAGTGGACCAGATCAACAATCTGGATAAGAGAGCAGCTCAAGGTTTCATAGAAGTCAACCAAGCTCTAGTGGACATAAAGACTCAACCACCAACAGTGGCACCCAACAATTCCATAGCAACACCTCCAGCCCAAGAGGAGGACCAAAAAATTACAGTAAGCAAATGGAAATGGGATTGGTACTCCCAAAATTACAACAATCCTCCTCAACAAGGATACAGCAGTCACCCTTACAGGGGAAAGCCAAGGAGAGGCAGGGGAAATGGAGTAAGACCTTGGTGAGTCATCCAACTTCTTATGATCAATTGCATCAACCTAACAATGAATTACTTATAGGTAATGAGATTGATAAGGAAATATTGGATATAATTGATAATGATTTAAAAGATTATTCATTTGAAAAAAATATGTTAAACTTGTCATTGCACAAAGACAATGTAGATAGTTTTATTGATCACCAGGATAATGCTATAATTATTAAATTGGAATCAAATGATGAGTCTTCTGAGTTGGACACAGAAAAAATAGAATATTTTTTAAAAGGAAATCAAATGGAATCAAAGATAATAAGTAAATTATTATTGAGAATTGAAAAATTAGAAGAGTTCTCAAAAGAGTCAAACAATAATACAGAAAAGGTATTATTACAGCTAACACAATCATTGAGTGAAACAGCCAATAGATTAAAAATTATTGAAAATTCAAATAATTAATTAATCAATGAGAATAAAGGCTTAAAATCTGAGATTAGAAATTTAGAAAATAAATTAGAACACTCTCAGAATATTATGGCTACCATTGAAGGACGTGTTAAATTATCTTTTTCAAATGTAAATGACACGCTAACTCATGTACCAGTAATACAGGATAGGTTACAAAGAGTGGAAATAGAAGTAGCAAACATGTTGAAAAATACTGAAAGAATAAAAGATAACACTTCTTATGTAGGAAGAGTACCTGTTTTCATGAAACATGCAAATGAAACACCAATGATGGAACATGAACATAGTATCATGGGCTCTGAGAATAATAATTCAGTAAAAGATGAAATACATGATCATCTTTCTAAAGTAAGTGAATTACTCAATATTCCTCAGGTTAGGGAAGCAAATCCTAGCCAAAAGAACTGGCCTAAGTTGGATCAGTACCCATCTTTTGACGGAGATTCAAAATCTGATTGGCAGCAATTCATACAAAGAATTGATAACTTAAAATTTTCATACAAATTACCTGATGAAGAAATTACTTCAAAGTTAATATCTTTATTTACAGATGTGGCCTTATTATGGTTTGAATCTGTATTGAGTGAGGGAATTAATTACTCCTGGAATGAATGGAAGGCACTAATTGAAAGGCAATTTGGTGGCCCAAAATTTAGAATCACTCAACAAAGATTGTATGAAAAGGCCAGATATAATCCAAATGCTGGAGATAAACCTATGGTATTTTTAATGAATTTAATAAAAATCATGAAAGCCATGGATCCAAAAATGGATTATGAAGAGTGGAAAGAAAAGATAATATACAAGTTACCTATATCAGTTAGAGACATTATTGTAGCTAGAACTGAAACCATCAGAGATACCTCTGGGTTAATTAATATATGTAATGAAATATTATTAAACCACAAATATGAAACCAAGTATATTAATTACAGACAAAGTGTTGACGTGGTAAAACCTACTACAAGTAAATTACCAGTGGAGAAGAAAAAACCTTCAGCTCCCCTTGTCCCTAAAAGACAAGAGAATAACACTTGCTATAAATGTAATGAACCTTGTGTTAAGGGTCACATGTGTAAGAAAAGAATAAATGTTATTGAAACCTCCCAGAATTCTGAACCAAGTAATCATGAAGATGAAAATATGGAATCCAGTGAGGATTGTAAAAGTAATATATCTTACAGTGATGATGAGAATGAGATATTTGTATTAGAACAGGATATAATGTTCCTGAATGATGCTATACCTCATACAGATACATCTTTAACTTCCATTGAAGAAGCTGAAATAATTAAAGATGTATCTCATGATACTTACAAAATAACAACTATTAGGGCACCTGTTATTATATGTGGAAGAGAAATGAATGCAATTCTTGACACTGGGGCTGCAGGTAGTGTAGTTTCTATTAATACATTAATGAAATTTGACAGTAAGTATAAGGAAAAACTAGAACCTGTTCAGACAAAGAACTGGAGGGGTTTTGGTCCAATATTAAATCCAATTGGCAAATACAAAACTGCTGTATTCTTTAAATATAATAATGGATATGTAAGAGCAGTTTGTGAATTTGTAGTAATGTATAATAATAATTGTAGTGATTATTTTATTATTGGCAATGATTTATTGACAAAATTTGGCATTAAACTAGATCCTGCAAACAGTTGTTTCACCATAGGAGTGAATGGTAAGAGAAAATTCAAGATATGTTCTAAAAATTCAGTGTATGCCATTTCTCCTAGAGAAGAACAACTGCAAGGTGGAAGAACCACCAATGAAGTGGTTGAATTGGAAAATGAAATCCAAAAGGCCTCTTTCAGTCCTCAACTCTCAAGAATTGAAGAAGAAAATATTTTGAGATTAATTAAATCATATCCTATGGCATTTGCTCATGGTTCAAATGAACTAGGATTGGTCAAAGACCATGAGATGAAAATCTCTCTGAGATGTGATTTGGATAATATTCCTGGAAGCCTAAAAAAGAAACCTTACCCAGCATCTCCTGCAAAAAGGAATGATATTGAAGACAATATAAAAATGTTGTTGGAAATGGGTATTGTTGAAAAAGTGGACACAACACCTAAGTATTGTGTCATTTCACCAGTATTTATCTCTTATGAAAAAGATAAGGCAAGATTATGCGGTGATTATAGAGCTCTGAATACATACACAGTAGATGATATTTACCCTCTACCAAGGATAGCTTCTATCCATGCTACTTTACAAGGAGCAAAATATATTTCCTGTCTGGATGGAAAGAAAGGTTACCACCAGATTCCTGTGGAAAGAAATTCTCAAAATTACTTATTAATAACCACACATATGGGTATATATAAGTATGTGAGAATGCCATTTGGCCCAAAGAATGCGCCTTCAGTCTTCCAAAAATTGATGGATAGTGTTTTTCATCAGGAAATGGTTGAAGGATGGCTATTGGTCTATATTGATGACATCACAGTGTTTTCAAAAACATATGATGAACATTTAAATCACCTGAAAAGAGTCTTTCAAAGAATGGATGAAATTAATATGACAATTGCATTAAAGAAATGTAAATTTGGATTCCAATCTTTGAAAGTACTTGGACATTTTGTATCTGGATTACAAATTTGTGTTGACCAGAATAAGGTGGAAGCAATAAAAAACATTGGTATACCTAAGAATGTAAAAGAAATTCAAAGTTTTTTAGGTATGTGTGGATATTATAGACAATATATAAAAAATTACCAATCTATTGCAGCTCCTTTGACAACATTAATCAGGAAAAATGAGGCTTTCATTTGGAATAATGAAAGACAACACACCTTTAATAAATTAAAGGAATGTTTAATGACAGCTCCAATTTTGGGACTGCCTGATTTCACCTTACCTTTTATCTTGTACACTGATGCAAGCTTCATAGGTTTAGGTGCTGCTTTACAGCAAAAACAGATAATAAATGGAAAATTATCTGAAGTAGTTATCTGTTATATATCCAGAAACTTAAGAAAAACTGAATTAAGGTATGGTGCCACACAGTTAGAATGTTTAGCCATGGTGTGGGCTTTGGAGAAGCTTCATTACTATCTGGAAGACCAGAAGTTTGAACTTATAACAGATTGCAGTGCATTAAAATCATTTCTAAACATGAAAACACCTAATAGGCACATGTTTAGATGGCAACTAGCTGTACAAGAGTACAGAGGAAGAATGAAAATCACTCACAGAGCAGGAACATTGCATTCCAATGTGGATTTATTATCTAGAAGTTCTTTGCCAAATGATGCTGACAACCCAGCTTATGTACCTGAAAATGAGGTTATACGTATATTTGGGATTTATATAGTGGATTTAGAAGAAGAGTTTATGCAAACTATATTGGAAAATTATTCATCTGATAAAGATTTGACTAAACTATCTACCATTCTTAATGATCCAACAAATGCCTCCATGAGTGCATTAATTAAAAACTTGCCTCAAAAGTATAAAAATGCATTGGAAAAAGGTAAATTATCAATTGAAGATGGATATGTATATTACAGAAAAAAGTTAAGTAATGTTATAGTAATACCACCTTCTATGAAAGAGTTAATGTTGAGTACTTGTCATGATGACATCTTAGCTGGTCATTTTGACTTTAACAAAACATCAACCAGAGTTAAAAATACAGCCTGGTGGATAAACATGAAAGAAGATGTACAAAAATACATTGAAACATGTGACTCTTGTCAGAAATCTAAAAGATTAACTGGTAAGAGAGCTGGGTTGTTACAACAAATAGAGCAGCCAAAAGCTCCATGGGAAATCATAAACATGGATTTTGTAACTGGCTTGCCTTTAGCAGGAAAAGAAAGTTTCAATTCTTGCTGGGTAATTGTGGATAGTTTAACAAAAATGTGTAAGTTTATCCCTACCCATAAAGAGGTATCTGCAAAAGACTTGGCATTATTATGGTGGACTCAGATGATGAATACTGCTGGGTTCCCCAAAGCCATAATCTCTGACAGAGATCCTAAATTTACTTCAGAGTTCTGGACATATCTGATGGAAGTATCAGGTTGTCAATTGAAATTGTCTACAGCACACCATCCACAAACTGATGGGCTGGCTGAGAGAATGATACAAACTCTAGAAGACATGATCAGAAGATATTGTGCCTTTTGATTAGAATACAAAGACAATGAGAAATTCACACATGACTGGGTAACATTAATTCCTGGCCTTGAATTTGCTTATAGCAGGACAAATCATTCTGTAACAGAGAAGAAACTATTTGAACTCTGGCTGGGATAAGTACAAAATACCCCAGTAAATCATTTAAATAAATTACCAAGGTTAGATATACACCCTGGTACTAAATCCTTTATTCATATGCAACAAATGTGTAGAAAGCATGCAGAAGAATTCATACAAAAAGCATTTGAATATGAAAAGAAAAGGTGGGACAAATCTCATAAAGAATTTGAATTCAAAAAGGGAGATTGTCAGCCAGGCTACTAGACTTACCCGGTAAAATAATTAATTATTTTACTGATTTAAAGCCAAGCCTTTCTTCCTAATAATAACTATTTATTTATTTACTTAAGTAGTACTTACAATTAACTAAAGTTAAGTACAATAAGTAGTATAAATAAATAATATAAATAAAATGTCCCTTACAATTTTACTCCCTAACACCGTGCTCAAAAGTATATGTCAAAGGGAGTAAAATTAATAATAAATTTATAATATAAAAACTTTAAAACAATTATATTACCTCAGTGAGAGATCTGTAATCCCATGAAAGTAATGTAATTGATTATTTATTGTGTAATAATTGTGACAGTCCAAGGAATTCAAACTTTGTTGCTAATAAATTTGATGCCCTTGTTGATGTACTAATTTATTACTTTCTTATGTATTTATTTACTCCTTTTCTCGTCATTCTTTTCTCTCACACTCACAGTAGACAGTGTAAATTCCTTACATTTTATTTCCTCATATTTTGCCTATAAAAGGCCTCTGATTTTGTGCTTTTCAAACCATTCTTTTATCACCTTACTTTATTATTACTATTTACAACACCATACTTATTTTTATATTTTATCACATTAGTAGTTACAAGAGAATAATTCTAATCAATAGATTATATTAATATTTAAAAAATCTACCTCTTATATTCGAGTAATAAATCATTTAGATTAAGAAATATGTACCAATTTTTGAGAGTTCATTTAAATCCTTAAAATCCTCGTAGAAACTTCATACCAAATCTTCTAGACCAAAAGCGTACCTTGAAAATTGAGGGCTTTCCAAATTATTGACGGCACAACGATATTTGAGGCCTAATCGAGGGGACCATTGGTGTGCGAGTACCTGTAAAGGACGAGAAAGTGAGAAAACGACGAACGTCATACGTCACGTGACAAAAGTTTTTTCTGCGAACGGGAATCAAACTGCGCTCCAAAAATTTAAGTTCATATACTGACTAAACGTCGTATATATCATGGTAACTATTGTTATTACTATTTGTGGGTTACTCTTCACTCTTCATTTGCAACGTATTTCATTTTACTCAGCACTCTGTAAGTGGCATTAATTTGCTTATTTTTCAGGGGGAGGTGTCTGGTAATTGGACTTTATTTTTATTATTATATTTTTTTTATTTTTCCTGGCAGACCATTATAGAGCAATAAGTGTTCTTAGACCCAGAGGTAATAAAATAATTAAATTTAAATATTATTTATTATAATTTTTCAGTTGACATTTGTCCTGATTAATTTAATTGTTCCAGTTGACAAATTGTCCTGACAATAATATTTTTAATTAATATATAATTAATATTTAATTACTTCAGTTGACTTTGAGTCCTGGTAATTCAATAAATATTTTAATTAATAAAACTCATATTTAATTATTCCAGTTGACATTAAGTCCTGGTAATTAAGTGATCAAGCTTAATAAAATTTTAAAATAAAAATTTATATTTAATTACTTCAGATGACATTAAGTCCTGGTAGTTAATTTATCAGTTTAATAAAATTTTGTTAAATTAATAAAGATTCATATTTTATTACTTCAGTTGAAAATAAGTCCTGGTAATAAATTAGTTGATTTAAATCCTGAAAATAATTAATTAAAAATTATTAATAAAAATTCTAATTTATTTCTACAGTTGATTATATTATAATCCTGGTTTTAAATTTTTTCTTTATTATTAATAAATTAATTTTATTTAAGTTGATTTTTATCCTGAAAAAAGAATTTATTTTATTTTATTTTATTTTTTAATAAAAAAATTTAAAAAAAAAGACTAATTAATCTTATTGTCTCTTTTCTTCATTTCAGTAAAATCTTAAAATGACTGACCAAAGTGGTTCTGCTGCACGTGAAGAAGAACTAGACTTAATTGATTATGATGAGCCTACTTCTGTAAGTTCTCCTTTAACAAGAAGAATTTCTCAAACTAATAAATCCTTGCCCCAAAAAGGATGTAGAGATGGAAGAAGTAGAAATCCTAGTGGACACAACTCAGGATCAGAAGCCCATGATAAACTCACCAGAAGAGCTTCCAAAAGGCTTCAGGATAAAAAAGATGCCATTGTCTCAGCAGGTAAAGAATCTTACTACTCACATAAAGGAGTTAAGGACAGAAAGCTTGAGACTAAACGTAAGGGTAGATGCTTTGAAAGAAAAGGTGAGAAGAACAGATACTTTTCTCCAAGAGAAGAAGAAACCTCTTCCTTCCAGGGATCAACAACAATTGGCTCCCCAGTCCTAAGAGAAGGTGGAAGTGTCCAAGTGGCAGTGGGACTGGCTAAACACTCAGTGGGACAACCTGGCTCAAAACCAGCATCAGTTACCTCAGGCAGGTCCATCAAGGCCCACCCAGGTCAACCCCACTCTTCCCCACCCTTATCAAGGAGGCAACACCACGCAATATTTGGGGGGGACTTGCTAGCAAGTCCTCAACTTGAATTCAGATGGAATTCAGACTGAACTCAGACTGAACTCAGACTGAACTTTACTTTGAACTCATCTTGGGCTCTTAACCAAACATGGATGAGTCTGTGCTTGAGTAATAGTGAAAGTTTAATAAATAATTTATAGAAATAATAACAAGGGAAGATTAATAATCTGATCCATTCACAGAATTTTTTTCACAAAACTCATTTTCATTTTCATTTTGAATTTCACCTGATCACTTAAAAGACTGAAAATTATACTATTTATTTCAAAAACATCACTTTTAACCTCTCTAATTATTTTATTCTATTTTTTTTGAAAAAATATAAAATAATATCAGTGGTTCTCTTTAATGATAACTCCTTTTAACCAAGAATTTGAAGCTTTTATTTTTTAAATTAAACCATATTACCTGATATTTTTTTTTTGTATTTTTATTATTTCTTATTATGCAATATAATTATTTTAAACTCAATGGAATTATTTAATAAAAATATTGAACCATAAAAATTCTCAAGTTTCTATTCTAGAATACTGTGAAAAGACTCATAATTAAGAAAAATAAAAGATAGAAATATGTTTTCATAATTTCTGTTTCAATGAAGTTCTCTAATATCTTCTTTACACTTAGCACTAATAATTGATAAATTGTTTAATTATATGTCTAGAAAGAAGTATAATTCTTATACAAGTGAATTTTAATCCAGTTTTTTCCATTTTTGTATGCAAGAAGATGATTAAAATTAAAAGGAAATATCTTTTTGCTCTTTTTTTTTCTATCAAATATTCAACTACTAAGAATTTTCACAATATTAATTTATTCAATGTAATACACATATGATTTTCTGGAACTCTTCATGATGTATTTCATCAAAATTCAATGTAAATATGGTTATTTGGTAGAGTAATCTCATGAGTTGAAATAATTAATCACTACTTAGTGAATTTTTCATATGAAAGACTGAAATTCAAGCTAGATGTAAAAATTTAAAGATAATTAAAACAAAGTAGTATAAATTTATTTAAACTTTAATTTTAGTACTTGATTTTGCTTCAATGCTGTATTGTGGGATAATTTCAGTGTCAACCTGGGAATAAGCACCATATAATTTGAAAAGTGATCTCATGTTAAAAAATGTGCTTCAGGTAGATATTTTGATTGTATTATTGTTCAAGAACTGAATTAAATAGGTAAAAGTGGTAATTTTTCATAATTCTATCAGTTTCAAATTAAAAAACTATTACATGATATTCATTTTGTAAAAAAGACACAATAGGTAATTTAGATTATACCCATGTAGAAAAGCAGCTGTAAAGGCAATCATCTTTTTATTAAAAATAATATTATTCCATGTTTTAAATGAAAAGAAAAAATATTTCAATTCTATGGTTTTGAAAAATAAATTAAATGAAACATTTCAGGTACGCTTTTTTAGTCATTAGAATCAAAGTTTTGATAGGAGTAATTCACAACTGAACACTTACACGCAATTGTAAAATTATATATATGGGTTCAAGATTTATCAATGATTTATTGGAATTATGATATTTATGCTGATTGGTAGATCTTATATGATGTTTCTATTCAGTTTCTAAGTGTATGAAAAACAATCCCTTTGATATTTCATTTAAACAGAAGAATTTAAAAATTTTCTTGAAATTGGCCTTATCACAAAGCAATACTGGAATGGTTATATTGTTATAAAAATTAATTTAAATATCAATATTTCAAATCTTCATAACAGATTTTAAACTAAACATAAATATTAAAATTTGACTTTTTATAAAAATATATATTGATTTAAAAGATATTTACTTATTTTTTTTTTTACAAAATGACCAATTTTATCCTGTGAGGCTTCCATTCAACTTAAATGTTTAAGTCTAAAAAATTAATATGATGCTCTGAATACTCTATATAATGTGTACCTAAGGCAAAAATAATGTTTTTTTGAAGTACTTTAAATCTAAGCAGAAGAGCTGATATCTTTTTTATGTAATATAGTTGTATAAAATTGATTTTTAGGTAGTTTTGTAATACGTAATATGGAAAGAAATCATATCATAATAATATATAATCAACTTAAAACTTTTTTTAATATAATATTATCTAAAAATAATTCTTAATATGTACTTATTTTTAGAACTTCAAAGTGTTTAATAAAAATATTTTGATATAAAAATATAATTATTTTTATATTTAAAAGTAATTAATAAAACTTCTAAAAAAGTATAAATTTTTTCATGGCTTAAATTATTATGAACCACACTTGGAAACAAGATTGCATTGAGAGTTCAATCTAAGTTCCACCAAAAACATGATAAATAATTTTTTTGAAAATGTATATAGTCATTGAAATGAAAAAAAATTAGTAAAAGAAAGGACTCAGATATTTTATTCTGTTACTGAATAGATTATCATAAATATATTGAGGTAGATAACTTATTGAAGTTTTTTAAATTTGCAGTTATTACAGTCAATTATCCAGTTATATATAGCAATCACAAAACAAGAAATAAGCCTAAATGGTTATATATGTGGATAAATCTTTTCCTCAACCTTTACCCTAATTATTTAATTTAATTCAAAGCTATTTTTAATCTAACCAACATATTTTACTATTACATTTAAAAATAAATACAATAAACTCAAAAAATACATAAGTTCAATAGTTTAAAATTTCTTTAAATGTTTTATTCTAGTTTTTAACTTTTTGCTACAATTTTCCTATTATATTATTTATTTATATCATGTATAGTTATCAAAAGAATTCTGTGAATTATTGTGTAAAAAAGCAAAATAGTATTTCATTATCAATTATTTTACTATATTACTTTCTTAGTCTTAAAGTGCATTGTAAATCAAAAATATAAAATAAAGACGTATAAACTATAGGTTTAAGTTAAAAAATATCAATAAAAAATAATTATCAATCATTTTCCATATTGGCATAATAGAGCTGTAGATTGAGGGGGTGGACTCTGATGTTCGCCCGAAGAACAAAGTTCACACTCCATTTTTCACTACCTCAATGGACAACCTCTCAATCTCTCCACACAAATTTTTCTGCTTTTTCATTTCTGTTAATTCTATTACCACTCACCACCCTTTTATTGCCCTCCTGATACATTTGCTACACCCTTTAAGCTTCAAAATCTATGTTTAAGCCCTCCTCACTACTCCCCTCCACTCTATTTTCACTTTTAACACAACTACACCCCTTTTGCAACCTCTCGCTCACCTCCCATTCCCCTCACTCACCCCACTCACCTCCATTAGCCCTCACCAGCCTTTCTCTCACATTCTAAAACTATTACTCACCTCCCCAGTTTATTGTCCACATCCCCCAGCTCTCGCTTACCTCCCCTAGCCCTTTCTCACCTTCCCAATCTTTCCAGCCCTTCACTCACCTCTTCCAGCCTCCCCCAGTCCCTTACTTTGGCTGGAGATGTGAGCGAGGTGCTGTAAAGACTAAGGAAGGCTGGGAGAAGTGAGTGAGAGGCTTTTATTACCTCCCACAGACTTTCAAAGCCCCTCGCTCACCTCCCCCAGCTTCCCAAGTCCCTTAATTTGGCTGGAAATGTGAACGAGGTGCTGTAAAGACTAAGTAGGGCTGTGAGTAGTAGGTGAGAGGCTTTTATCAACTCTCCTAGCCCTTTAAGGACCCTTGCTCACCTTTTCCAGCCTTCCCGAAGTGGCTTAGGGGATTTTATAACCTCTCCCAGCCCTGTAAAGCCCCTCTCTCACCTTCCCCAGCCTTCCCCAGTTCCTTTATTTTTCTGGGGGAGGTGAGCGATGAGATTGAAGAGGTGAAAAAAGTGTTGGGGAGGCATGCAAGGGCTTGGGAAGTAGCCAACTTTTTATAAACTTGAGAATAATTAATATGTATAAATTAGAAATAACAAGGAATAAAATTTGGAGGAATTATAACCCATTCCAAGTGGTAAATAATGTAACTAAATACATATTTCAGAATTTGAGTTGCTTGTGTTTACTAAAAAAATGTGGCCAATTATTGAAAAAGGAAGATTTTTGTAGGGAAGAAACATGAAAAATGAAAAAAATACAAAGTTAAATAAAACTAAATAATGACAGTGGGCTGGGAAAGGTGAGTGAGGGTCTGGGGGAGGTGTGAGAAATGAAGAGAAGAGAAGGGAGAGGGGGGGAAGGAGAGGAGAGTTGTTTTCTCACTGTGAAGGAAAGGAATAGGGAAAATGGGTAAGTAGATGGCAAGTTTAGAAATGAGATAAGGGGGTAGGATAGGAAGTCAGATTGAAGATAAGGGAGAATTAGGGGAGGGAGGCATCAGATGGAAGTCCCACTTGTAATTCTACCAGGAATCAATTCAGGAAGCAAAAAAAAGCACTAGACATCTAGTGCACACTTTTTTCCTGCTGTGAATATTTTTTGAACTATTAATCAACTGTGGTTCAATGAAGGTTCAAATCAGTTTCAAGGTGTTTTCAAAGTAAATTCAATATTTCTTCATGATTGTTTCATCACCACCTCAATGTGTGCTGAAAAAGATATGAATTAGGGTTCAAGGTTGCGGACTTGCTAGCAAGTCCGCCCCCCATATTGCGTGGTGCAAAAGAAGAAGAAAGCCCAATATGATGATACCCAGCAAACCCTGGTACGTCCCTCTATTGATTCTCAAGTGTCTTTTCTTGTGGCTGACTCTGTTCCTTCAGGTAAATCTGGTAGGGAGGATGAAACCTTGTGACCTATAGAGGCTGGGAGTAGTAGACAAATCACTCATGTATCTAATCCTTTACTTTTAATTGCTACCTCAATGATTAATCCTAATATGGCTGTGATTGATGAAACTCTTGACCCTGAGTTCTATGAGAGTCTGGAAAGTTACTCAGTTTCCTTATTGAGAAACACTCCAGATGTAGCAAGAATTAATGATGAGCACTTGAGAGATATTATTGCCAAGCAAAATCATATAATGAACAATATGCAATTGACTCGGAGATATAATAGTTTGTTAACTGATCAGGGTTATCAGGAATTAAGAAGTGAATCACAGAGAGTCTCTGATGAATTGTCTCATTACAAAGCAACCCATGAAAAGAAAGTTGCTTTATGGCAAAATATAAAAAATGATTTGTCTAAACTAAAAGATACTGTATCTGCCTGTTGCCAGGAGGTAGAGATAGATAAGATAAATCTGAAAAGATTGAATGACCATTTTTCATCTTTTCAAAATAAAAATCAGTTATCTTTTTCAACTATCAATGAGAGTTTATCTAGTCTTCCAAGAATGAAAACAAGACTAACAACCATTGAAGAAAAATTGAACTCATTGTTAAATGACCAAAAATATTCTGACATTTCTGTGAAGGAACATATAGTGCAGGATGCTCAAATAGTACCTGTGGCTAGTTCATCTAAAGTAAAAATAACTCCAGAGATACCTGTTGATAACACTGAGTTTCCATCAAAAACTGATGATGCACCAGGATCTGCAACAGAAGGATTAAACAATGAGATTTCAGCCCAATTAGAGAAATTACAGCTGCTTCTTACTCAGAAACAAGCTAGTACTAAGGAGACTCCTTCAAATCAAAAGAATTGGCCAAAACTTGACCAGTACCCAACATTTGATGGTTATTCTTCCTCTGATTGGCAACAATTTATTTGCAGAATTGATAACTTAAAAAATTCTTACAAACTCCCAGATGAGGAAATTGTCTACAAGTTAATTTCTTGGTTCACTAATGTTTCCCTGATGTGGTATGAATCTGTTCTCCTGGATGGGAATGACTTCTCATGGGAGGATTGGAAGAAATTAATTAAAGCACAATTTGGTGGCTCCAAGTTCAGAATGGCTCAACAAAGGCAGTATGAGGAAACTAGATATAGCTCTTCTACTGATAAACCTATTGAGTTTTTAATGAAACTTGTAAAAATCTTTAGGGAAATGGACCCAAATATGGAGTTTGATTTATGGAAGGACAGGATCCTCTATAAATTACCAATGTCTCTGAGAGACTTGATAGTGGCTAGGACTGAGTTCTCCAAAGAACCCTCTTCTTTCATTAATACTTGCAATGAGATACTTCTAAACAATAAGTATGATTCCAGACAATTCATTCCTAGGACCCCTTTGGAGAAACCCTCCACTTACCAACAGAAACCTCTGGAAAAGGTTGGTAAACCTTCTGCCCCTGTTGCACCAAAGAAGTATGCAACAAACACTTGCTTCAAGTGCAACAAGCCTTGGCAGAAAGGCCATGTTTGTGACAAGAAGATAAATCTTGTAGAACAAACAGAGGAGCATGCTGATGACACAGTGGTACTGGATGATACATCAAGTGATTGTGCCAGCAATATTTCATATGAATCTCAACAAGAAATCTTGATGCTGGAAGAGGATATCCATTATATAAATACTATTGACATTGATAATAATGATTTATCTACAGTTGAAGATGCTGAGATCATAAAGAAAATTGAGGATAGCTCAATTATTATTGCCCCTCTTAAGGCACCAGTCTTGATCAATGGAACCAGCATTGAAGTTGTTCTGGATTCTGGAGCTGGTGGAAGTTTAGTATCTGAAAGAGCACTTGCTTCAGTAGATCAAGACTATAAATCTAAACTGATGCCTATCACTTCTGAAAATTGGAGAGGGTATGGCTCTGTTTTGTACCCCATTGGTAAATACAAAGCCACAGTGTTTTTTAAATAAAACCATGGTTTTGTAAGAGCTATTTGTGATTTTGTTGTCATGAAAAATGATAACTTGAGAAATTGGTTTATTGTAGGGAATGATATTTTAACCAAGTATGGCATAAAATAGGATCCTTCAAACCAATGTTTCACAATGGGGATGAATTGGAAGAGAAAATTTAAGATTTCCTCCCCTAAAAAAATTTTAAAACCAGACTTGAACACATGTATATCTGTGGTTCAATATAAAGGAAGATCTACAAAGGAAATGCATGCCCTTATGTCTGAAATTGACAATGCCTCTTTTGGAGAACAACTTTCTGGTGAGGATAAAGATTCCATCATTAACTTGATAAAGTCTTTTCTTATGGCCTTTGCTCATGGGTCACATGAACTGGGATTAGTTAAAGAGGAAATGAAAATTTCATTGTCTTACCCATTAACTGATATACCACCTAGTTTAAAGAAGAAGCCTTATCCTGCTTCTCCCACAAAGAGAAAAGATATTGAAGACCATATCTCTACCCTTTTAAAAATGAATATTATTGAAAAGGTAGTTGAAACACCTAAATATTGTGTTATCTCACCTGTCCTAATTTCTTATGAGAAAGATAAAGCCAGGTTATGTGGTGATTATAGAGCACTAAACACTTATACTGTTGATGATATCCACCCTTTACCTAGAATTAGCTCTATACATGCTACTTTACAGGGTGCTAAATATATCAGCTGTTTGGATGGTAACAAAGGATATCACCAGGTACCTGTTGAGAAAAATTCTCAGAACTTTCTGATGATTGCCACTCATATGGGTATTTATAAGTATATTAGGATGCCATTTGGCCCTAAAAATGCCCCTTCAGTTTTCCAAAAAGTGATGGATAACACATTCCATCAAGAGATAGTTGAAGGATGGCTGATGGTTTATATTGATGATATCATTATATTCTCAAAAACATTTGAGGACCATCTTAAACACCTGTGTAAATTATTCCAGAAAATGGATGAAATAAATATGACACTTGCTTTGAAGAAATGTAAATTTGTTTTCCATTCTTTAAAAGTTCTTGGTCATGTTGTTTCAGGCTTACAGATATGTGTTGACCAGAACAAAGTGGCAGCCATACAACAGGTGAAGGCTCCTACAACAGTGAGAGAGCTCCAAATATTTTGGGAATGTGTGGATACTATAGACAGTATATTAAAAATTACCAAGTCATAGCTTTACCCCTTACCCAATTAACTAGAAAGGATGTTGCTTTTGTCTGGAATAGTGAAAGACAAAGAGCCTTTGACACTATGAAACACTGTTTGATGTCAGCACCAATTCTTGCTTTACCTGACTTTAATTAACCATTAGTTTTGTACACTGATGCCAGTTTCATTGGTCTTGGTGCTGCCCTCCATCAAAAAAAAGTGATAAATGATAATGTTTCAGAAGTAGTAATTTGTTATATTTCAAGAACCTTGAGAAATAGTGAATTGAAATATGGTGCTACTCAATTAGAGTGTTTAGCTGTAGTATGGGCTCTGGAAAAGCTTCATTATTACCTAGATGACCAGAAATTTGAAGTTGTCACTGACTGCAGTGCAGTTAAATCCCTTTTAAACTTGAAAACACCTAACAAACATATGTTCAGATGGAAGTTGGCTGTTCAAGAGTACAGAGGGAGAATGACAATTATTCATAGGGCTGGTATTGTTCACTCAAATGTGGATATGTTATCTAGGTTACCTTTACCAAATAATGACTCTAATCCTGCGCATGATCCTGAGGTCAAAATTATTCATATACATGGGATATATGTGGTTGATATGGAGGAAGAGCTATTACAGCTTATTCTGGAATCATATGATAAGGACACTTACTTGAAAAAGTTATGCACCATATTAAATGATCCAAAGAATGCTTCAATATAAGTATTAATTAAAACCCTTCCACCAAAGTACCAAAAAGCTTTGGAAAAAGGTAAATTTTCAATTGATGAAGGATATCTATATTATAGAAGAAAGTTGAGTAATGTTATTGTTATTCCTCCTTCTATGAAAGAAATCATCTTGAAAATTTGTCATGATGACATATTAGCTGGACATTTTGATCTTGACAAAACAATGATCAGAATTAAGAACACTGCTTGGTGGACTAATATGTCTGAAGACACAAAATTATATGTTGAGTCTTGTGATTCTTTCGAAAAATCAAAAATATTAACTAGTAAAAGAGCAGGATTAATGCAACATATTGAACCTCCTGATGCTCCATGGCAAATAATAAACATGGATTTTGTAACAGGATTACCTATTGCTGGTAAAGACAGTTATAACTCTTGTTGGGTTATTGTGGACAGATTCACAAAAATGTGTAAATTTATCCCTACCCACAAGGATGTTTCCACTAAAGAATCAGCTTTCTTATGGTGGTCTCATATGTTTAATACTGCTGGTTTTCCTAAAGCCATAATCTCTGACAGAGACCCTAAATTTAATTCTGAATTTTGGATGTCTCTGATGGATGTTTGTGGTTGTGATCTGTAACTTTCTACTGCCCATCACCCTCAGAAAGATGGTTTAGCTGAAAGAATGATTCAGACTTTAGAGGACATGATAAGAAGATATTGTGCCTTTGGCCTTGAGTATAAAGATAATGAAAGAATGATTCAGACTTTAGAGGACATGATAAGAAGATATTGTGCCTTTGGCCTTGAGTATAAAGATAATGACAGATTCACTCATGATTGGGTTACCTTACTTCCTGGGTTAGAATTTGCTTATAATAGCACTGTTCATTCTGTTACTCAAAGAAAGCCTTTTGAGCTCTTGCTTGGATATGTTCCCAATACTCCTGCCCAAATTCTCAATAACAAAATACCTAAATTGGATATACATCCTGGTGTAAAATATTTTCTTCAAATGCAACAACTATGTAGAAATCATGCTCAAAAATGTATTGAAAAATCATTTGAATATGAGAAGAAAATATGGGACAAATCCCATAAAGAACACACTTTTAAAAAGGGTGATGAAGTGTTGATTTCTACAGTCCACTTCAACTTACAAGGTAATAACAAATTGAAAGATCCATTTGTTGGTCCATTTGTTGTCAGAAGAATGATTGGAGATAATGCAGTTGAGGTTATTCTGTATTCTCCATATGACAGAAAACATCCTGTTTTTCCAGTATCTCTTTTGAAACCTTACACATCCAATAGTGATTTATTTCCAAAAAGGAGGGGAAGACCAAAGAAAACCCCAAATGAAATCACTGAAACAGCAGAAATTGAAAAAATTCTAAATGACAGGATAGTCACTGCTAAAAAAATGTACAGAATACTTATTGAGATTCAAGAATAAATCATCTGAATATGATTCTTGGATACCTGGGAAGGAGATATCTAATCTTTTACTACTCTACTAAAAAAGTATAAAAAGAAAAAATCATAGAATTTTTTTTCATTGTTTTTTTAGAGTGAGGGAGTGTCAGCCAGGCTACTAGACTTACCTGGTAAAATAATTAATTATTTTACTGCGGTGAAGCCACACCTTTTTTAAAATTCTTATTAATAATTAATTATTTAATATTTACTTATGTATTACTTACAACTAACTAAGATAATTATATTAAGTAGTGTAAATAATTAATTTAAGTAAGTGTCCCATACATTTTTACTCCCTAACACCGTGCTCAATAATGCAGTTGATTGGGAATAAAAATTAATAATAATATTATAATAAAAAACCTTAAAAATATTATATTACTTCATTGAGAGATCTGGATTTCTGTGAAATCAATATAATTAACTCAAATGTGTTGTATTAATTGTGACAGTCCAAGGGAACTCATACTTTATTACCAATGAAAATGATGCCCTTGTTGACATACCAATTAATTTATTTTTTCTTATGTCATATATATACTCCTTCTTAGTCAGCTTTTTTCTCACATCCTTGCAGTAGATGATGTAAATTCTGTGTCTTTATTTCCCTCATGTTTGCCTATAAAAGGCCCTCACTTTTTGTACTTTTCAAAACATTCCTTACTTACTTACTTTATTTTAATTACATACAAAAAACTATTTATTATTATCAATTATTGTTTTATTATTTACATTAAAACGGTGATTATAAACCTTTAAATATAATAGTAATCTACCTCTTTACCTCTTGTTTTTTGAGTAAATAATCTTTAATAAAGAAGTATAAAAAGATAAAATTATAGCATTTTTTTTATTATTTTTTTAGAATGAGGAAGTGTCAGCCAGGCTACTAGACTTACCAGGTAAAATAATTAATTATTTTGCTGAGTTAAAGCCACGCCTTTCTTCCTAAAAATAATTATTTATTTAATTACTTAAGTAGTACTTACAATTAACTAAAGTTAAGAACAATAAGTAGTATAAATAAATAATATAAATAAAATGTCCCTTACAATTTTACTCCCTAACACCGTGCGCAAAAATATATGTCAAAGGGAGTAAAATTAATAATAAATTTATAATATAAAAACTTTAAAACAATTATATTACCTCAGTGAGAGATCTGTAATCCCATGAAAGTAATGTAATTGATTATTTATTGTGTAATAATTGTGACAGTCCAAGGAATTCAAACTTTGTTGCTAATAAATTTGATGCCCTTGTTGATGTACTAATTTATTACTTTCTTATGTATTTATTTACTCCTTTTCTCGTCATTCTTTTCTCTCACACTCACAGTAGACAGTGTAAATTCCTTACATTTTATTTCCTCATATTTTGCCTATAAAAGGCCTCTGATTTTGTGCTTTTCAAACCATTCTTTTATCATCTTACTTTATTATTACTATTTATAACACCATACTTATTTTTATATTTTATCACATTAGTAGTTACAAGAGCGTAATTCTAATCAATAATATATATTAATATTTAAAAAATCTATCTCTTTTATGTGAGTAATAAATCATTTAGATTAAGAAATACGTACCAATTTTTGAGAGTTCATTTAAATCCTTAAAATCCTCGTAGAAACTTCATACCAAATCTTCTAGACCAAAAGAGTACCTTGACAGAGATGAAGTCCTCATATCAACACTACATTTTAACTTACAAGGTAATGATAAATTAAAGGATCCCTTTGTAGGACCTTTTGTAGTAAATAAAATGGTTGGTAATAACGCAGTGGAAGACATATTATATGCTCCATATGATAGGAAACATCCAGTTTTCCCTATCTCATTATTGAAACCTTACCATGCAAATGATCCTGACTTATTTCCAAAAAGAAGGGGAAGGCCTAAAAAGCAACCTGAAGAGATTGTGGAAAAAGCATAGATTGAAAAAATACTCAAGAAAAGAATCCTTACTAAAGAAAAAGGAACTGAGTATTTACAGAGATTTAAAGGGAAATCAAATGAATTTGATAAATGGATACCTGAAAAAGAAATTTCTAATTTATCCACCCTTCTTAAAAAATTTAAACAGAAATAAATTTCTGTTCAACCAGCTGATCGGTTAGAAAACCAGTACTCATAATGTTTTATTATGTTTTATTTCTTTAGAGTATAATCTTTAATGCTACAGATTTAATCTGAATACCTGAAAATTACAAATAAATAAATAAAATGTATAACTTATCATTTTTTATTGTTTTTTTTGGGTGGGCCAGTGTCAGCCTGTATATCCCCAGGACTGAGTAAAAAGTGCTTATAAGTTAAGTTAAAGACATGAACTATACATGGGAACAATAAATGAGAGTACACAAACAGTATAAATAAGTGAAATTATGATAATACACAAAAAATGCCATTATAACACCTTATATACACGCATATATCCACCTTTTATAGGTCTTATGTACTTAATATTAATTTGGAATATGTTAGAGTAATCTTAAGAACCTTAAGTATAAGGCTACATAATTTTTAAGTACACTTAAAGCTGTTATATTCATTGTTTTACGCAAAAAACAAGAAATGCGCCTTATTTCACTTAAAAGTTGACTATATGCGCTATAAAATTGAGAATGTCAAAAATGCGCATTGACAGATCAATTGAGCTCAATTAGGACTATTGATTTGGCTATTTAAAAGAATAAAAATAACACTTTTCAAATTTGGTGTTTTTTATGTCAGAAATGGCTTCTGTGTACTGGTCACATACTGCCTGCTTTTTTCCTGTGTGAATAGCTTCATTTTTAGCAAAGCTAGCTTTTTCACACTATAATTACCCCACATTCTACGCCCACTGTGGGGAAACACACTAAAATAGGCGACAGGCGCTTATTTAGTGTCCTAGCTTAATTAATAATGCATTGACCTTGTTTATATGCACTAATTTCATTAATAACCTCACTCTTTGCACCTTATTTCATCACCACGCTTAAATTCGCCTAATTTTAGTCAAGGATTTACCCGTGAAAGCGCCTGCCAAGGACTGCATGTAGTTACCCCACATCTCACGCTCTTTTTTAAGTTTTTGGGTGGTTTCTCAGTCAATTTTGGTTATTTTTGGATGGGAATTTCACGTAGTATAATGTCAGGATTAGCCCCTCCATTTCTACTTTAAGTCCCTCTTATTATTAAGCTTTAATTAACCTTAAAAAGTCTCCTTTAGCCTTTTATATCATTGTTTTCCACACATATACTCTCTTTTTGTCTTTTCTTTAATTTTGATGGATCTCCCTTTTTATTAATAGGATTTTAGTGGTTGTTGCTTTCATAATTATGTTATGGTTTACTAAAGGCGTTGATGGAGAGGTCTATTACTTGTATGAGGCGTCATTAACATTGTATTGGATGGTACATCAAGGTGTTTATTGAGGGACTTAGTGTGTATAAAAGGAGGAGGTTTTGGGTCTTGTTTTCTGCATTCTTTATCAATTACAATTTAACCAATATAACCAAAAAAATTACAATACATATCAATTAGTACTTTTATAAGACTTTTAAATAGTATCTGAACTATAAAATCTATTTTTCTACCAACTAAAAAGATTGTAAGCCATATATAAAACTAGTGAGAATTATATTACTGAGACCTTTAAATTTGATTATATTTTACTACTCATTGGATTTATACTACAGTATTCATATAGGACCATTTAAATCTTCTAGACAACTGACCATTCAAGCTAGTTCACGTCCTTGTACTTGACCTTAGCTTGACATACCCCCACACTTGCCAAAAAAAATCTAGAAGCCCCCCCTGGGTACCTTCTAACAAAAACACAACATCCAACACAATAGACCAAAGCCAATAAGAGCAAAGAGTCCAGCACTTGAAAACCAAAGGAATTCCAGTTTAGAGTCATAGAGGAATAAAACCTGTAAAAAGAAACCAATGCTGGGGTTCAACCAAATTAAGAGAAAGGGTTGGAAACAGACAATCTGGGGTAACTGTTCTACAGAGCAGCCAGCCCATCAGTTACCCCAACACTTGCCAAGATCAAATCTAGAAGCCCCACCCATGGGTACCTTCTAAAAAAAAGTTTCCAACACAAAAGTTGCTCTGCAAACCCCAAAAAAATCCAAAACTTGAAGAACGTTCCATAGTTTATCCTCATTGCGGAGTCAATCTTCTTCATGCCTAGTGCCTCTGGGATAGAACCTCTTCACCTGGTCTGCAGCCACCCTCTTCTTCAAGACTGCACCATACAACTCTTTCAAAACATAAGAACCTCGAGACGCCTTAGATCTGACTCTGTAAGATCCTTTCCATCTTTCAGCAAACATTTTCCCCCACTGACTCTCCAAACTTCTATTATATACCAAAACCAAAAAACCAGGTTTCAAGGGATTCCTGAGTCTATGAGCCAACTTCTTGTCCCAGTATCTGACTGATTGATTCCTAACTTTCATTATTCTGGAGTATTCCTTCTCTTGACACTCTTCTCTACATTCCAACTGTTGCATCCTGGCACAGAGCAATTCTTCTGTTGAGTGCACCTCATCCCAATCAATTCCAAGATAAGAGGCAGCTTCCAAGTCCACTGGTAGAACAGCTTTCTGACCAAACATTAACTCATAAGGAGAATAGCCAGTTGTCCTCTTCACAGTGACCCTATCAGAAAATAACACCAAGGGTAAATAATGTCTCCACTTTTCAGCACTATCCCTCACATCTTTACCAAAGCATTCTTTATAACTTCATGACCGCTTTCAACCATGCCTTCAGCTTCAGGATAATGAGGTGTAGCCACTCTAACTTTAGAACCAACACTAGCCACAGCTTCTTTAAATTCAGCACCAAACTGTGGCCCGCCATCAACAGTCACCAACTTCATCAACCCATACCTATAAATCTACCCCTTCTTCAAAAACTCTGCAACATTTGTGGCAGTCAAATTAACCAGAGGCACTGCCTCAACCCAATCAGACAAATCATCCCTGGCAACAATTAAGTATTTATATGTGCCCTCTTTAATATGGAGAGCATCCAGACTAACTCTTTTAAAAACAGTTGTTTCACCAGTAGCACGGCCGTCCTCTTTAGGTTTCAAGTGACTTCTTCTTTGACATTCTTCACAAGATTGAACCCAACCCTGCACAGCCAACTTTATACCTGGCCACCAAAATCTGTCAGCTACTCTTCTATAAGTCTCCCCTAAGCCTCTATGACTAAGGTCATCATGCAAAGACTTTAACACAACTTCTTGACCCTTCTTCTCAGTCACCACAACTTGAGGATTAGGATGCCTCCTCCTCTTCAACCTTCTTCCTGACACATAAAATCCAGGACTCTTCTCCTTGATTGCCAACCAAGTATCATCATATCAACTATCTGGCCTGTCTAAGGTCAACAGATATTCCACCAAAATAGAATAAAACCCAGACTGACCCCAGGTCTCATCTTCAAAATAAAATAAAACTACTTCCAAGGGTACAATTCTGTCATCAAAATCACCAGTGTGAACATGAGCCAATTGAGCAGCGCAACCAGGACACCAAACCTTAAGTTTTGGCACGTCCTTCTCTTTCCACTGAACCTTGTTAGAATCCAGTTCACTAACAAAAATACCCTTTTCCAATTTTTAACTGTCCCAAACAACAACTCCATCTTCATCAACAAAAAACATCTTGATCACCAGAATCAAGATCAGATCCAGCCAGTTTAGCCTCTTGGGGGAGGTAAGAAAAATCTTAAGCACCCTTTGTGCTAGCCCTAACCACTGGAACATCTTAATCAAACTATTTGGCCTCAGAATCTCCATCTGTAAGTGGCCTCCTTGATAATCCTTCAGACATTTTAAAAGTTTTGCCTGGTTTGTGTACCAGGTCAAAAGAAAAATGTTTAATAACTTTCACCCACCTAGTCATTGAAGTATTTGGAAGACTATGTGTATTGATCACCTGGACTAAAGATTTCGCATCCACCTGCAGCTCAAAATGCTTCCCCCACATAACCGTCTGTAGCTTCTTTAAACTTTTTTCTACACCACACAATTCCAATTTAGGTTGAGAATACCTAGATTCCACCTCATTAAACACCACAGACTCATACCTTACTGGCCTGGCCCTCCCAGCTTTATCTTCCTGAGACAAAACAGCACCAGAACCATTATCCAACTTGTGAAGAACAATATCTTCCCCAACAACCTTTTTTAAACTTCTGAAAAGCCTCTTCACACTCTTCAGTCCATTCCCAATCTGCATCTTTCCTGGTCAACCTCCTTAAAGGTGAAGCCAACAAAGAAAAATCCTTAATAAAAATCCTGACATATATACACACACCCAAAAAACCCCTGACTTCAGTAGTATTTTTAGGACTTGGCCATGAATGAATTTTATAAATCTTTTTATATGCCATAATCCTTCTCTCTTTACATACCACATGACCCAGTATTTCTAAAGCAGGAACACAACAACAAAATTTTGACCCCGAAATGGTTAAACCATCCTCTTCAATCCTAAACAACACTCTCTCTAGAGTTATTGCATATTCCCAAACAAACCTCCTCATTCAAGGGTTCTCCATTAACACCTCTTTACCATAATCAGTGGATCGTCCTTTAATTGCACCATCATCAATAAAATTACCAGCATGAGTAGGAACCTCATCCTGAAAAATCCAAGCCATCTGTGCTTGATATACTTCCACTGAATTAGTTGCTTCTTGAGGCAACCTAGTGAGCTTAAATTTTCACAAAGGAGTCTCAAAAGTTGTGAGAGGCCTTGAATCCATATGAAGTTCCCTCTTATCATAACCACCCATAATATCACCCAAACCATAACACACCCTTCCAGAAAAATCTTCAACAAAATCCTCTGCACTTGGTGGCATACCAGCATCCTTGATAGTGACTTTATAAAAAGGCTCTAAGATCATGAACCACCCGCAACTTTCCATTCTGCTTCTTTACACAAAAAATTGGACTTGAGTAACTGGATGTCAATTGTTTGTATAACACAGTCCTTACTCTTTCCCTAACAATCTTCACAAAATCCTCTCTGATAGCAGCTGGAATCTGAATAGGTTTGATTTGCCAAGGTTTATGACAAACCACAGGAATCAAGTAAGGTTCCCAATAAGAGTGCTTCAACACACCCCTTTCCTCCTCAACAAAAGCCACAGCTTTTTCCCTTAGCACAATAACGTGCAACAACAACTTCATTTCTTCTTCAGACAACCACCCATCAGGACCAAAATTAACAACTTTCAACCTTTCCACAGTCACCCTAGACGTCTCTACAAATTCTGGAAGATTCTTCACCAATGGAGTACAGTACGGATCTCTAGACAAAGGAGGTCTCTTCAAAGGTGAATTCAAACGCACAGGCATAGGCTCATTGACAGGCCTAATCTTCTGCGCTACCTTCTTATATTTTGCGGCTCCACCTTCCACTTGAGGGATCTTCAGGAAATCTTCACCACCAGACCTGGAACAAAAACCAAGGGTTTCCCCAATGCTCACAGGTGTGGCCCAGGTAATTTTTTTGAAAGGTGTAGAAGAAACCCTAGCGGTGCACAATTGGGAGGACTTACTTTTGGACCCTAATCTCAACACCCCAAAACCTTTCCGCATATCTTTCAATAAAGATATATAACCAATCTTTTTCCTTGAGCTTGAATTAAAAATAATTGAGAATCTTGAAAGAGAACAGAGACTTGATAAAAAACTTGATTAATACTTGCAGAGAAGAGAAAAATTAAAAAGGGAAAGTTGAAAATCCACTTGGTATATCTCCAAGGGAGCTGACCTACTACAACCTGGGATTTTCTCATCTTGGGGAGAGGTTGTAGCACTAGGGTGATCAGCCCTACTCATTCTAAAAAAGACAGACCCTAAATAGAGCCCAAGCCACACTCCAAAAAACCAGAGGCAGCACCCACTTCTTTCCTTCTCCTGAAACAATCCATGCACTGGAACATTGAAGATAAACCAGGCCTGGTCTCCCAACCATCCTCTTCAGGGGATGGTAACCTCATTTGAAATCTCCTTTCATCTTCACCAGTCAACTCCAGACTGATTCCCAAATCATATTGATAGCCAATTCTTTCCTGGAAATCCATCAAGAATGGCCCACCCAGAACAGCTTTAACTGTTCCCTTGGCAATATAGAAATGAACCTTCCCTGAGGCTCTGCCAAAATCTAGCTTCACAAACTTGGAAGTTCCGACCAATTCAGTGACATGGCCACCAATCCCTCTCAAATTTCCACCAATACCAGTTTTGATGGGAAGGCCCAAATGATTTGCCTCAAACAAAAAAATCAGGTTTATCTGAGAACCTGAATCCACCAATGCCCTTGCCTCCCTGCCATTCAGAGTGACATTGACATAACCCAGAGGAGCAGAAAAATGAGTTTCCAACCCCTCACCAAACTTTTCAGCAGAATCACAGATGTATTCCACCTCCCTAGAAGAAACTCTTCTCTTGGTCAACAACTTTTTCTGTCTATCAGCCAAACCTGGACTGATAGAATTCAATTCCCCATAAGAAAGGGAAACCTGACCCTGATTCATCCTTTCCAGGACAGAGTCCATAACATTAACTTGACCATCAACTACTGGCCTCTCAAAGTGAGCTCCTTGATTAACTACCTTGGTCCTAGAAGCTTCTTGAGGACCAGCACCACCAAAAGATTTACCATTAACAGGGACCAAACCAGATCCCTCACCAGAACCTCTAACTCTGGAAGGCTTTGGCAATGAAGCCAAAGGGACAACCTCCACTGACATTGGCTCACCATTCATGTCCAATTCACCAAAACTAGGGGGGCCCATGTCAGCCATACCCTTCTGCATCTTGTACAGCTCCTCTTTGCTGTACCTCTTCCTAGCTGCACTCAGCTTAGGATCTGCCTTTGAAGCATTTGGCTTTGGTTGGGCCTGATAACTGCTCTTAGGCCTTCCCACCTTTCCTGCTTCCACATCATAAACACCAGCTAAGCATTCCTCACTTGACTGTCCACCACAGGAATACAACTCCAATCCCCCAAAGGAAAGAGAAAAAGAGACCTTATTGACCTCCTTCCCATTTCCCTTGACATCATCATCCTCTTTACCAGAAGACTTCCCCTGCTCAGGAATCTCCTCAAAAATTGGCCTCCTTTGATTGAGACTACCCCTTCTCCTGACCAAATCTACAGGAGCCTGCCCTTCACTGGGCTTCACAAATGAACCGTCAGGGAGCTTGAAAACCCTGCCATCAAATTCCACCTTTCCTTCAGACACATCCCTGTTCAATGCCCAAAAATCATTGGACCTGTGCCCCCTCCTACTGCAATAAGAGCAGACCCAAGGATCACTCCTACCAGCCCTCTTATCAAAATCCCTAGGCTGAGAAGGTGCCTTATTGACCTTCTTAGCCTCCTGAACAAAAATATGCAGCTGCTTTGTGAGATCAGCCAACTGCTCCACCAATGGGTCCCTCTCCTGTTTGGGAACCTGCACCAAATTCTTCTCCTCCTTCTTCACCCTAACTTCCTCTTCAGCCAAAGCCTCACTGACTTTGCTGACATATTTGGCACAACCCTCTTGATAGGTGTCCACAGCCAAAAACTTCAAATTGGCCTCCACAGCCTCCTTCACCTTATCCAAGGCAGGCAACTTCTGGTCCCCATTAGAAAGAGTCTTCATCAAGTCCTTCCTTGAAAGCTCCTTCAACACATCCATCCTGAAATCTCTAGCCAGGGCAGACCAAAAAACATCCTTGGCAGAATTTTCATGTGCCAGCTCCTCCACTTCCACCAAGTATTCCACCACAGGATCAAACTGTAGCAGAAACTTTCTGTAACTATGCAAGTTACCAACACCACCATAAGATTGCCATTCACTGACACCCTTGTTCAGATCCCCCATAGTGAACCTGACTCCCCATCTATCCAATATCTCCCTACACAATAACTTCCAATCCCTCTTCTTGTAGCCAGACATGGCCACAATCTCCTTCTCCACCGCCCTATCACCAATGAAGAAGATAATCTGCTTCAACATGTCCAGGTAGGAAGCACCATCCACTCCAGCAGCAGTTTCATTCTTCTCCAGAAATCACTTGACATCCTCCCCATTAATCTTGGTACCATCCCAAGTTTTAATCCTTACACACTCCTTGACCATCACAGCAGGAGGACTATCTCCCCCACTGACAGTCACCACAGGAATAGAGGAACCAGAAGCCATTCCTCCAGACCAAAACACCAAAAAGAGCCAACCAAAGAAAACAAAGATTCCAAAGAACTAGCAAGTTCTACCCCATGTTGGGCGCCAGAAATGTAGATAATCCTATAGTACTAGCTATAGGCCTTGACCAAGGGAGTTGGAGAAAAACCAGAGAGAAAATCCCCAGTCCCTTTAGAAAAATAGAGTGAGATTTACTTGCTAAAGTAAGTTGGTTCCTGTTTTGCTAAAGCCCCTTTTCAACACACTTGACTGCTTGATGAGCCAAGAAAGTAGTCCCCAGACAGACCAGCAGACCAAAGAACTGAAATGTAGACCAATGTCCACACCAGAGAAAGCAAAGATACTTGGTGTAGGCTGCAAATCCACACCAGAGACAGCAATAATACTTGATATAGCTTGCAAGACTATACCAGAGAACCTGTTGATAAAGTTGAGTTGAATGAAGAACTAACCTTGCAACAAACACAGCCAATTGTGGCCAAAAACGGTGAAAACTGAGTGAGGAACAAGGATATCACCTCTGGATGGTTGTATGATAATTAAAGTTGCCCCAAACTGTCTTATTCACTATGTAAACATAGAACACTATCTAAGAGCCCATGCACACCAACAAATTTTGCACCTGTACCAGCCAAATTGAATAAAAACCCTCCAGAAGCGCTCCCCACCTTCTAAAACAGAGGCGGGCGGGCTGCCCGACATCGGAGGTGCTGCCTGAAGAGGCCCGGCCTCCCTGAAGCCAGAAAACCAATAAAAACACCTAATCTACTTAGAAAAATTAGCTACAACTACTAAAACCTTTAAAACACGGAATTTCACTATAACAACATTGAGACATGAAATATAGAGCTAAATCAGCCCTATCCAATGGTACTAAGTACTTAACCCTAAGACTTAAGGTTAGCGTGTAAAACACAAAAAACAAAATTAAACAGCTATCTTTTGTAACTGAAGAATGAGGAATTGATCCCTTAAAACTTAGAATATGAAAAATATTATCAAGAAATGAAATATATAGAAAAACAGGGGCTATCCAATGGTAGTACCCACATACCTGCAGTCCAATATCCACGGAATAAAACCAGAAAAATACCCAATTCTTCAACAGATGTCAATTAAGAGATGCACAAACAGTGCCAAAACACACAACAAAGGCCCCTGCCAATGTTGGAAGACCACAATGTGATTGATGACATTTGTGGTTTTTGTTGTCCACTCGTCCTTATAGGTACCTCAATTGTGATGGTCCCACAGTCTCCAGCCTCAAGATAACAATGCACCATTGAAGATTCAGAAACGCCCCCAACTTTCGGTGGTTCTCTTGGTCTAGAAGATAAAACTCAAGGTCCTACGAGGGTTTGGATGGGTTTAATGGGCTCTTAAAAATTTGGTACGTATTTTCTTAAAAATCTTTAATTGTTTTTACTCAATTAATAAGAGGTATGTTAGGATATTATTATAATTTTATAGATTAGAATTACGCTGTTTGTAAATGCTAAAATGATAAAATATAGTAATAAAGAGTTTAAATGATATATAATAAAATATGTTTTGTAAGTAAGGAATGGTTTGAAAAGTACAAAAAGAGAGGGCCTTTTATAGGCAAAAATTTGAGAAATAAAGACACGGAGTTAACACCACCTAATACAAGGGTGTGAGAAAAAGAATCTAAATAAAGAGAGTCTGTGAAATAATAAAAGATATACTAAATGGAGCATAAATAAAGGTATCATTTTTATTTGAAATAAAACTTAAGATCCCTGGGACCGTTGTGGTGTTCCGAACCTGGGTAGGCCTTTGGAGTGCATATTTGGGGGTATTTGGTATGTAGGATGTTATTGGGGTTATGGTGTTATTAGTGGATTTTTTCATCTTTAGGTAATATTTAGTAGTATTTATGGAGGCTTAAGCTAGGTTCACTTATTATGTCTCAGCTTAATGTCCTTTCTTTTCTCTTCATTTTGGTATCCCTATGGGTGGTTACCTTGTTTTATAGGGTAGTTATGGTGTTGTTATTGGTATTTATTGGAAGTTTATTTCTTAGGGGTGCTTATGTAGGCTTAAGCTAGTGTCACTTATTAGGTCTCAGCTTATTTTCCTTTATTTTATTTTTATTTTGGTATGTCTTATGTGTGTTTATCTTGTTTATTAGTGAAGTTAAGGGTTTTTAGGTTTTTTACGGTTTTTATGGGTTGTATGGGTGTTTTAGGGCCTAGAAGCGGCCTTCCCACCCCTAAGCGGAGGCCCTTCTTGAAGTGGGGTGCCCGCCTGGGCACTGGGGAAGCGCTAAAATGCGCTTTTATGCATGAAAAAGGCTCGGAAAGCTGGATTTTGGGTGGGGAATCGGTCAGGGTGGTCTGTGCGCTGGCTGTATGATGCATGTGTGGGAAGATTTTTAGGAAGGCATCTTATCTCTTTACTCATCACCTCTCGGTTTCTCACTGTCTCATTGTCTGGTTTTTTATTGAAATATATTACTGTTCATTTCAACTCTTTCTGGCAGTCTGTCTGGGACTATTATCTTCACTTTTAAAGCGGTCAAGAGTGTTTAATTAGAGGGTCTAGCAAACAGATCTCCAATTTTCTGCAACAGGTAAATCTCATTTTTTTTCTAAAGGGACAGGGGTTATTCTTTCTGTTTTTTCTCCAACTCCCTTGGTCAAGGCCCATAGCTAGTACTATAGGATTGTCTACAACGTCACATTTAGTACAAAACATTTGATTTAAAATGTTGATTCAACAAAATCTAAATTTCTTAATAATGGAACTTGAAAATCTCTTTCTTTTTATATTTTTTTATATTTTAATACTATTTTTATTCCCACTCATCTGTATTATTGAGCACAGTTTTAGGGAGTAACAATGTGTCAGCCAGGCTACTAGACTTACCCAGAAAAATAATTAATTATCTTACTGAGATGAAGCCAAGCCTTTTAATCCTTATTAGTAATTAATTATTTACTAACTACTTATGTATTACATACAACTAACTAGCTAAGTACAATAAGTAATGTAAATAATTAATAAAAATAAGTAGCTGTCACATACATTTTTTCCCTAACATTGTGCTCAATAATACAGATGAGAGGGAATAAAAATAGTATTAAAAATATAAAAATATAAAAAGAAAAAAACTTTTCAAATTCCTTTATTTAGACTTTGTTGAATCAACATTTTAAATCAAACGTTTTTGTACTAAATGTGACGGACCAAGGGATTCAAATTTTTATTTCAAATAAAATGATACCTTTTATTTACGCACTATTTAGTATATCTTTTATTATTTCATATACACTCCTTATTTAGTTTCTTTTCTCACATCCTTGTATCAGGTGGTGTTAACTCCATGTCTTTATTTCTCACATCTTTGCCTATAAAAGGCCTTCTCTTTTTGTGCTTCTGGATCATTCAATTCACTTACATTATTAAAACCAATACTACAATAAAATACTTATTACTATTTTTATTGTCTTTAGTACTTACAGTCACGTAGTTCTAAATCTTTAATTATAATAATATTTAAAATCTTACCTCTTATCATTGAGTAATTGATCTTTAACTATAAGAAAAATACATACACTATTTTGAGTCCTCTAAAATCCACTTTTGCCATCCTTGAAATACCTTGAAAAATCTTCTAGACCTGAAGGACCACCCAACAATTGGAGGCCTTCCTAAATTGTTGACAGCACATTGTTATCTTGAGGACCGGAGACCGTGGGACCATTGCCATTGAGGTACCTATAAGGACGAGTGGACAACAAAAATGACGAACGTCATATGTCACGTGACTTATTTTTTTGCTGCCAACGGGAATCGAACCGTGCTCCAAAAATTAGGCTTATATACTATCTAATTGTTATATATTTCTTGGTAATTATTGATTACTATTCATGGGTCACTTTGCACTCTTCATACTCTACGTATTTCTTTTAACTCAGAACTCTGTAAGTGGCATTAATTTGCTCATTTAACAGGGGGAGGTGTCTAGTAAATTGGAATTAAATTTTTTTTAATATTTATTTTATTTTTCCTAGTTGACAAAGATAGAGCGATTGTGTTCTTAGTCCTAGCGGTAATAAATTATATTTTAAAAAAAATTATTATTCATTATAATTTTCAGTTGACTCTTGTCCTGATATATTTAAATTTTATTTGTTCCAGTTGACAAATTGTCCTGAAAATAAATTTTTTTTTAAAATTCATATTTAATATTTCAGTAGACATTATGTCCTGTTAATTATTAAATTCTCAGTTGATTTAAAATCCTGATAATAATTATCATAAAATTGTTAATAAGAAATTTAAATTTAATTCTTCAGTTGATTATTATATCCTGGTTTTAAATTGATTATTATTTTAGTTGATTTTATCCTGAAAAATTTTATTTTGTTATTTTTCTTTTAAATAAAAGTAAAAATACAAACTAATTAATCTTATTGTCTCCCTCTCTCATTGCAGTAAAATTTAGAAACAACTGATTAAGGTGTCTCTGCTGCACGTGAAGAGGAATTGGATTTAATTGATTATGATGAGGCTACTTCTGTGAGTTCTCATTTAACTAGTAAATTATCTCAAATTAATCAATCATTTCACCAATCAGGATGTAGAAATGGAGGAAGTGAAAATTCTGGTAGAAACAACTCGGGAACAGAAACCTGTAATAAACCCCCCAGAAGAGCTTCCAAAAGGCTTCAAAATAAAAAAGATGCCCTTACCTCAGCAAGTGAAAAATCTCTCCACTCAGATAAAGGAATTGAGGACAGAAAACCTAAATCTGAGATCAAGAACAGAATCTCTAGAAGACATGTTAAGAAAAATAGAGTCCTTTCTTCAAGAGAAGAGGAGACCTCCTCTTCCAAGGGACCTTCCACAATTGGCTCCCCAGCAACCAGAAAAGGTGGAAGTGTCAAAGTGGAAGTGGGATTGGTTGAACACCCAGTGGGATTATCTGTCCCAGCATCAGCAACCTCAAATGCCTCAGGCAGGTCCATCAAGAACCAATCAGTTCAACCCCACACTTCCTCACCCTTATCAAGGAGGGAGAAAAAGAAAAAACAACATTCAGTTCTTGCCCAAGCCTTTGTAAGCCCCTCTATTGAATCTCAAGTACCATTTCTTGTTGCTGATTCAGTTCCTTCAGGTAATTCTGGAAGAGGAGATGAAACTGTGAGACCAGTAGAGGCTGATAATAGTAGACAAATTGCTCAATATTCTAATGTATCTAATCCTTTGGTTTTGATTGCTACTTCAATGATAAATCCTGATATGGCTATTATTGATGTAACACTTGAACCTGAGTTTTATGAGATGCTGGAAAGTTACTCTTTTTCCTTATTGAAAAACACTCCAGATGTAGCCAAAATTAATGATGAATATTTGAGGGATATTATTGCTAAACAAAATCATACAATAAACAACATGCAACTGACTCAGAAATAAATAGTTTGTTAACTGAACAGGGTTATCAAGCATTAATGAGTGAATCACAGAGATTTTCTGAGGAATTGTTTCATTACAAGGCAACCCATGAAAATAAAGTTTATTTATGGCAAAATATCAAAAATGATTTGTCTAAACTGGAAGATACTGTATCTTCCTGTTTCCAGGAGGTGGAGATAGACAAGATGAATCTGAAAAGATTGAATCACCATTTTTCATCTTTTCAAAGTAAAAATCAGTTATCTTTTGCAACAATCAATGAGAGTTTATCTAGTCTTCCTAGTGTGAAAACCAGACTAACAACCATTGAGAAGAATTTGAACTCATTGTTTAATGATCAAAAATATTCTGAGATTTCTCTAAAGGAACATATAGTACAGGATGCTCCAAAGTTACCTATGGCTGGTTCATCTAGAGGAAAATTGGTTCCAGAAATACATGTTGATACCCCTGAGTTTCCATCAAAAATTGATGATTCACCAGGACCTTCAACAGAAGGATTAAACAATGAGATTACTGCACAACTAGAGAAGTTACAGCTGCTCCTTACTCAGAAACAATCTGGTACTAAGGAGACTCCTTCAAATCAAAAAAATTGGCCAAAACTTGACCAGTACCCATCATTTGATGGTGATTCTTCTTCTGATTGGAAGCAATTTATTTGCAGAATTGATAACTTCAAAAATTCTTACAAACTCCCAGATGAGGAAATTGTGTCTAAGTTAATTTATTTGTTTACTAATGTTTACCTAATGTGGTATGAGTCTGTTCTCCTGGAAAGAAATGACTACTCATGGGAAGATTGGAAAAAATTGATTAAAGCACAATTTGGTGGCTCCAAGTTCAGAATGGCTCAACAAAGGCAGTATGAGGAAACCATATATAGCTCTTTCACTGATAAACCTAGTGAGTTCTCAATGAAACTTGTAAAAATCTTGAGGGCAATAAACCCAAATATGGAGTTTGAGTTATGGAAGGACAGGATCCTTTATAAATTACCAATGTCTCTGAGAGACTTGATAGTGGCTAGGACTGAGTTCTCCAGAGAACCCTCTTCTTTCATTAATACTTGCAATGAGATCCTTCTAAACAAAAAGTATGATGCCAGAAGATTCATTCCTAGGACCCCTTTGGAGAAATCCTCCACTTACCTGTCACCGGACGACCTATGCACAAGGTCGAGGATGTTCCTGAAAGTGAGATGAGGGATTTAGAAACTTCTTCGAAGCACAGAGGAATGATTCGAAGGTCACTTGAAGTAAGAGCTACAGGTTCGAGGTATGTTCGAGAAGAATTATAAGATAGTTTCAAAGGTAGTAGGAATTCTTAAGATCTCACAAAGGGTTGGAAACTCAATAATCAAAGGTTTAGGATTTAGAAATGATTTATTGAGAAAATAAAAGAAAGATACAATAACAATGATTTAAATTAAAGATTTTACCACTATTAAATGTAAATACGTTTTATAATTTAATTCTAAGGAATATCAAACCAAATACCCAACCCTTTTATATCCTTTATTTCTCATTGCACCATTCCCATACCATTGACCATTACTAACATACACTTAGACCCTCTTTGCTAAATATCGGTCCATGCTCAATTTACCCCTTTTTATTAATTAACAAAACTTTTAATGAAAACTACTACTGTACTATTACATTGATCCTAGCGCTGTGCATCGCTTATTGAAAATGAGACTAAGGCACCCTATTGGGAGATTGACTAATTTAGATTTAGAGTTTAGGCTAGGGCAGTTAAATAGTAAGTACACAAAGGGGAATCGCAGTTGCTATGGAGAATTGCTTTCTGCGCTTTGAGTATAGATTTAGGACTCGATATTATTGATTTAATGAGCTGCTTTTGCCTCGAGTGTCACGTTGTGCGTGACAGATGCCCAGGTATAAGAATCGCGAGCTCCGTTGAGCTTGAGCCATCTTCTCACACTAGTTTCCCTTCTTCTATATATATTTTTTTCCTTATTTATTAATTTCCCTATTATAATGAATTGTCCTACTCCCACACCTACGCCTCCACACCCTAAAGCGGATGGGGGAATGATTAGGCAACAGTTTTCCCAAGCTTGCACGGCTTGTGAAAGTATGGAATACTTCTGTGTCGAAAGTACAGCGACTCGAGGCCCTTGCCAGAAATGCGAGTTTTGCTGTTGGCGACGAGTGGTGTGCGATGCATTGACAAAGAATGCAGAGATTGAACAAAGGTTTACTAAGACCAAGTTTTGGGTGATCCCTAAAACAAAAGAGGTGGTTGAAGACATTTGGGATGTCTTGGATGGAGATGATCAATTGGTGGGGTAGAATTATAAGGAGCTCAACAACAAGATCACAACCTGGGTAACCCAGGCCACAATATGGTAAGGTAAACTCTTACAGTCGCCTTGCTGTAAGCAGAATCTGGAGGAGATATGTGTATTTAGTGGAAAACCCCGTCCTTCCAATAAAAATAACAAAATGAGAATTCTAAATCACTAAGCTAACCAGTCTACTTGGATCTGATTGATAAAAATAATGAAACTCTAATATGTTTAACGCTTATTGAGATTTAATGAAAGTGGCTGTTGAGAAAGAAATACTGATAACAACAATTAAGGTGTACCAGTGAAAGATCTGAAAAGATTGACTTTTATGTTTTTATAATAATTTAAATTTTTATGAGACAGCAATAATCAAGTCCCAGTTATGAAGACCTTTCTAAAGATACCCTGTATGAAGTGTGATTTAAATTGTTGAGTAGTATTTCTAAAATGTTATATATAAAATATAAAGTTATAAGGGTATTGAAATTTATTTAATTTGTTGAGTAATAAAAAAAATGAGAACGTGGTGGTTAATGATTAAGCTGTATGTTGTATCCCCCCCTTCAATTTCGAGTTTGAGAGGCGCTTAAGTATTCCTAGTCACGTGCCTAAGTTTTCCCCTCCAGAGCTCTTCAGAGTCAATCCGGAGCCCGTACAGAGTCCGTACAGAGTCGGAACGGAGTCCGTACGGAGTCAAAGCGGAGTCCGTCCGGATTTCCGGACTCAATTAGAACCTTAAAAACTATAATAAAAAATCCAGAAAAATTACACATGATAGAACTACTTCATTTTTATATTCCAAACTAATTTTCGTAGTCTGCGCAGCTCTAATTACCCCATGAAAATTCATCAAAGTTAAGTAATTTCTGAAAACGTAAATATTTCTATAAAACTTTAAAATTCATTTATAAATATAAGAAAAATAGTAAAAATTCTGGGAAAATTTCCCAAGGTTCTTGAGTGACTCGACTTGATACTTATAAGCTTTTCAGACCGTAAAAATAAGTTTTTCTCTGTAAAATAAATTGTTTTGTGTAGGCATTTGCTCATGAGCAATTTCTTCATATTTAAAACTCAAATAAATTAAATAAAACCCTTTTATATATAAAAAAATAATAACGCCAATCTTGCACACCATAATAACTCCATTTAAATACTTAGGTGCCATACTAAACTTTAGGCTACCACATCCTTCCTCCAATTGAGAATGTCCCCATTCGTAAAACTTTGCATAAGTGATTGAACAATTCCAAAAGAATTATCTTTTCTAATAAAATAATTTGATAAATTTGTTTTAGCTGGTCTTCTTTTAATTCTTTATAACAAAAACGTTTTTTCTTCTTCTCTGGCTTGATATAACATAAAATAAAATAATATAAATCTTGTGATGATTCCACTACTGAGAGCAAGGTTTGAATCCCTTCAGACTCCCATTAACCAGTCTTCCTTCGTGTCACAGCATTGAGAGAGTAGATCTTCCTATGAGCCGAATACTCCTGATTCCAACCTCATAGGGCCCCCCACTGAGCCGAATTCTATGATTCCAATCTCTCCATAAGGTCCTCCAAGCTTCACACCAAAAATGGCCTAACAATGAGGCACTAAAAATCATTCCCTAAAATCCAACTACCATCCTAACTTCTGATTCCTTCATCACAATTTTCAAACTTTACTATACAGAAAACCCATAAAATACTTTTGCCAGGCTTCCAATAATAATATTAACTTTTAGACCATGTTAAAGCGCCACAAATTTCACCTAATTAACCATTATGCTTTCTTTAGCATCATCACCACCTAAAATTTTAACCTCCTAAAGCTTATCAGCACCCAATTCCAGAAATAATTGAATAACCAGTTTAGAGTCTTAGTGGACAGTGATAAATTAAAAGATTGAATTGAGTTAACTAAACAAGATTGACATTCCAGTTTAAAGTCTTGGTGGACCAAACATATAATTGATTGCCAGTTTATGGTCTTGGTGGACCAAAGATCGTTTAGGTGCATAAATAACTTGATAAATTCCTAAATAAGGCCTAGGCTTGACCAAAGATTGAATAAATTTGATAATCTAGTTTAATGTCATATTGGAACAAACATTTGATTGACAAGTAATCCAGTATAAGGCTTTAGTGGACCAATGAATGTTGAATTATCTTGCAGATATTAATTTTCCAGTTTAAAGTGATAGTGGACTAAACAATGAATGAACTACCAGTTTAAAGTCATGGTGGACCAAACATTTAATCGATAAGAAATCCAGTTTAAGGTCATGGTGGACCCAACAGCTTGATAACAGTCCAGTTTAAGGTCTTGGTGGACCTAACATTTCTCTATCCTTGAACCCAGATTTTGCCACCAGCTTTCTTCATCCTAGTTTCAAGTTTTCTTCTTCAAAAAAATATCTCCTAACAAGATGAAACCTTCTGACTTCATTGCTTCAGCTGATCAATCTTGCAAATATTGTGCTTTCACCCATAGGGAATGTATCTTCACTTTCAACTGGCAAAAGCACACTTATAACAGGGCCTGTTTATCCTGTTATGAGAAGAAAAGAAAATGTTCTGGCTTGAACTGTGGTTCTTTCCCCATTACTGCTACTAGCTTCGCCGCCTTCTGCAAACCTCCTCCTTCTTCTTCACCTTCTACTCCACCCCCTATTCCATCAAACTCTAAAGATCCCATCCCTTTTTCTCCATCAGCCTATTTAAATCTTTCTCCATCACCTAATCCTCTGGGTCCTTCTCTCCAATCTAGACTTGCTGCTACTCCCCCAAGAACTCTTGCTGCTCCCAGGGCCATGCTTAAACCTTCTAACAATTCTTCTCCTACTTCCAACATCTTGAAGCACAAAAGGTCCTATAATAGCCAGCAATCTTCATCTTCTCTTGTTTCATCCAAAAGGCCCAGAACATCTACTTCAAACACCAAATCCAACGCCAGTCCTCCTCATCTATCAAAAATAAAAAATCCTTTTTTAAACATAAAAAATCCCACTCCATTACCAAGTAAGCCGTTTATCTATGATCATGATAGTGTTGACATAGGTTAGTTGTCTCTTTTATTTTTTTAATCTTCAGGTTTTAATTTGCTGATATTTTAATTTGATAAGTGTCCACCGGTTCTCCAATTTCATATTCAGCTTATGAACTACCAGAACCTAATCCAAGCTTCCCTAGAGTTCCAATTCACCTAGTGTCTGAAAAGCTTTTTGCCAATTTTAATAACCTTATTGCTTATTTCCAACAATACCTGCCCTCTGATAGATCAGAATCATGGATGAGAGAGCAACTGTTAAGAAACCATTTCAAAATAGCCAACTGGCTTCAACACTATCGTGACCGTGAAATAAGATTCGAATCCCAGGAAATCAATCAAGGTCCTTCTAAATTTTCTAATTTCGATTCTTCAAAAGATAACAACCCTTGATGGTGTTCTTCCTGGTATGTAGCTTTCTTGAATAATGTTTGAAAAATAAAATATAAACATCTAAACTACCTAAAACTAAAATACCTTTTATTTTATTTTATTTTATTTTTTTTTTTTTTATTATTTTATTTTTTTATTTTTTTATTTTTTTTATTTTTTATTTTTTTATTTTTTTTTATTTTTTTTATTTTATATTTTTAGTTATTTTATTATTATTATTATTTTTTTACCATTTAAAATAAAAGATAGTTTTGAAATAAAAGTTAAAATTTAATTTTTAAAGAAAGATAAACGAATGTGAAAAGAAAGATAAAAAAAGTAATAAAAATTTTTAAAATAAAATTTTAAAAGATGCCCCCCGGCCATTTGATGAGCCGTACCCTCAACATCATACCCACATCCAAGTGCAACTTGATGTGGTTACACAATTTTGAGAAATTGAAAAGAAAAGAAAATAAATGAAAGTTTTTAAAAGATAATTTTTATAATGATGATCACTGGGTGGGCTCCCTCCAATTTATAAAAATGATTAGAGACCACCAGTGAGCATCACCTTTACAATAATTCATAATATATATTAAAGAAAAGAAATCACAATCTAACATAAAAAATCAAAAACAAAATAAAATAAAAGAATCTTGAATCCGGCTTTGAGAGCGGTGTCTCTTGATTTGTTCCAGTTTATAGTCTTAGTGGACTTCCTATAATTAAAAGACAAAGCCAGGATTCAACTAGAAACAGGGAAAATTTAGGAAACAATCATTATGGGGTAATTGTGTATAGAGCAGCCAGCCCATCAATTACCCCCACACTTGCCAATATTAAATTAAGAAGGTTCCCCTGTGAACACTTCTTCCAATAAATTTTAAAAAATTTTCCAACACTATCTTCATCCATATTTTAAGAATTTTAAATTTTGAAAATTTTCAAAGAAGGTTTTCTTGAATTTCGTTAAGTTTCATCATAGTTTTGTTGCCCATATACAGTGTAACGATAGTAAAGTATTTTGATAAAAAGAAGATAGTTTATCCTCATTGCGGAGGTCATCATAAAATTTCGTTGATATCATAGTTTATCTTCATTGCGGAGGTTAATAAAATTTTCGTTGATATTATAGTTTATCCTCATTGCGGAGATCAATAAAATTTGATAAATGTCATAGTTTATCCTCATTGCGGAGGACTACTTCAGCACTCCTGGTGCCTCTAGGATAGAACCGTTTCACTTGATTGGCCGCTACCCTCTTCTTCAATACTAATCCATCCAACTCTTCTAACACATATGAACCGCCGGAAACTTGCTCCTTGATTTTATACGGTCCATTTCACCTGTCTGCAAACATCTTTCCCCACTGACTTTCCAAACTCCTATTATACACCAAGACCATATCTCCTGGATTCAAAGGTTTCCTTAATCGATGTGCCAACCGCTCATCCCAATATATAACTGATTGGTTTCTGATCTTCATCATCTGCGAATATGCCTTTTTTAAATATTCTTCTTTCTTTTCTAGCTGCATCATTCTTGCACACAATAATTTTTCAGTAGTTTTGACCGTGTCCCAGTCAACTCCAAGATATGATTCAGCTTCTAAATCAACCGGTAAAACTGCTTTCTGTCCAAAAACAAGTTCATAAGGTGAAAATACGGTCTTCCTTTTGGCAGTGATTCGATCAGCAAATAAAACTAAAGGTAAATAGTGCCTCCACTTTTCGGCACTTGTCCCACACATTTTAACTAAAGCATCCTTAATAACTTGATGCCCTATTTCCACCATGCCTTCAGCTTCAGGATAATATGGGGTTGCTACCCTAACCTTTGATCCAACTTTCAATACGGCCTCTTTAAACTCTGTCCCAAATTCCGGACCTCCATCTACCGTTACCAACTTCATCACCCCATACCTATATACCCAATTATTTAAAAAAAATTCTGCCACATTTTTGGCAGTTAAATTAATAAGAGGTGCTGCCTCTACCCAACCAGATAAATCATCTCTGGCCACAATTAAATATTTATACCGTCCCTCTTTAATATGAACGGCATCTAAACTAACTCTCCCAAAGAGCGTATATTCACCGGTGGCGTGTCCAGGTTCTTTTGGCCTTAAATAACTTTGTATTTGACATTCTTCGCATGACTGAACCCACTGTTTAACAGCCATCTTCATGCCAGGCCACCAAAATTGATCAGAAATTCTTCTAAACGTTTCTCCAACGCCTCTATGCCCAAGAACTTCATGCAGTGATTTCAAAACTAATTCTTTCCCCTTCTGTTGAGTTATAACTACTTGAGGATTTGGATACCTTCTCCTCATTAAACGTCGACCAGATAGGTAAAATGTAGATGACTTCCTCTTGATAGCCACCCATTCATCTTCTTCACAATTTTCTGGCCTCTCTAAAGTCAACAAATATTTGACTAACAAAAAATAAAAACCAGTCTGACCCCAGACTTCATCTTGAAAATCGATTAATATAACATCAATAAGGACTTCTCTATCACCAATATCACCTGCACATGAATGAGCCAATAATTGTTGACCTCTAACTAAATCTTTAATTGAGCTATGTCGACGTTTTTCTTCTGAACCTTTGGATCCTTCGTAAACCGTATTTGAAAATACCTCTTTCTCTTTATCCACCTTTTTATTTAAATTCTCTAATTCTCCAACATATACACCATTCCTTAACTTACTACTATCCCACACTACCAATCCATCTTCCTCTACATACACCACATCTTCTTCTACCTCCTTTCTACCGAATTTATCTACACCTTTTCCAACACCTTTATTAACATAAAAACTATTTTCCAGTTTATCCTCTTGGTGGAGGTCATCATCACCATAATCTAAACACAATAGTCCTGCCAGTTTAACCTCATGGGGGAGGTATGGAAAGTCTTCAGCTCCTTTAGTGCTGGCTTTGATAATAGGTATATCTTCATCGAACTCTTCTGAGTCTGAATCTTCTTCAGTGGGTGGTCTCTTTGATAAACCATCTGGCATAGTAAAAGTTTTGCCAGGCTTATGAACTAAATCAAACAAAAAATGTTTAATAAAAGCTACCCATCTCGTCATGGGTGCGTTTGGTAAACTTGGGGAATTAATCATCTGGATTAACAATTTCGCATCCACTTGCAACTCAAAATGTTGCCCCCACAAAATATGCTGAAGTTTCTTCAGTATTTTTGCCACACCACATAATTCCAATTTTGGTTGAGAATATCTTGATTTGACCTCAGTAAATACTACAGATTCATACCTAACTGGCCTTATGTAACCAGCTTTATCCATCTGAGACAAAACCGCCCCAGCTGCAATCTGACTTGAATCAACTGCTAAATAAATTCTACCAGCATCTTTTCCATAATCCAACTTGTGCAGGACTAAATCCTTCCCTACAACCTCCTTCAACTTCACAAACGCCTTCTCACACTCTTCATCCCACTCCCAGTCTGCATCCTTTCTTATTAACAGTCGCAATGGAGCTGCCAATGAAGAAAAGTCCTTGATAAACATTCTAACATATACGCAAATGCCTAAAAACCCTCTAACTTCGGTCGTATTCTTGGGTCTTGGCCAGGACTGAATTTTTTTAACTTTCTTCTTGGACATAATCCTACCCTCTCTACATACCACATGGCCTAATATATCTAAGGCTGGCACACAACATGAAAATTTTGAACCTGAAATAGTTAAACCAGCCTCTTCAATTCGAAACAAGATTCTTTCTAAAGTAATTTCAAACTCCCAAATGAATTTGCGTATCCCGGGATTCTCTTCCAACACCTGGTTATCATAGTCGGTTGTTGGTCCCTTAATTCCTCCATCATCTATAAAGATTCCAGCATATTGTGGAATTTTGTTTTGAAGGATCCAAGCCATCTGAGCTTGATAAACTGCAACTGAATTTGTTGCTCCTTGAGGTAATCTTGTTAACTGTAAACGTCCTAGTGGCGTATCGAATGTAGTGAGAGGCCTTGAGTCCGGATGTAACTCTCTTTCATCATATCCACCCATAATATCTCCCAAACCATAACACACTCTCCCTGCAAACGCTTCAACAAACTCCTCAGTACTAGGTGGTATCCCAGCATCCTTTATTGTAACCCTATTTAACTCCCTAAGATCATGAACAACTCTAAGCTTGCCATTCGGTTTCTTGATACAAAATACCGGACTAGAATAACTTGACGTTGATTGCTCATACAGTCCAGTGCGTATCCGTTCTCTGACAACTTCAATATAGGCTTCTTTTAATGCAGCAGGAATAGGAATCGGTTTCTGCTGCCACGGTTCATTACATACCACAGGAATCTTGTAAGGCTCCCCATAGGAATGCTTTAACACACCCCTCTCCTCTTCTACAAAAGCAATGGCCTTCTCTCGCTTGACCATCACATCCAACAACAACTTCTTCTCTTCTCCAGACAACCAACCATCAGGTCCAAAATTAACAACACCCAGTCTCTCAAAAGTGATTCTTGACGTCTCAGAAAATTCAGGCAGATTCTTTACCAAGGTACTTTCATAAGGATCTCTTGATAACCTTGGTCTTCTCAAGGGTGGATTTAATTCGGCAGGTAGCGGTTCATTAATAGGTCGAACTTTATTTGCTACTTTTTTATATTTTTCTGCGTCCACATCTAAATAAGCTTGATGTAAATCATTTACTTTTGTATCGCCATTAAAAATTTCATCAAATGAATCTTCTTCATTGCCAGAATTGGAATAAGAAAAATTAGAAAAATATTTTATTTCATTTTTAAATTTTACCCTTTTCTCCTTTCCCTCGTCTAATTTATAAATAGATTTTCCAACACCTTTGCTTCCCTCATCCAACAGTAAATCACCCATAAAGAAAGTTGGCAGTTTAACCTCTTGCTGGAGGACCGGAATTGAATTTTCACAAAAATTATTTTTTTGTGTTTTAATTATACTGATATTTTTAATCGGATTTTGATAAGATTTTTGCAGTTTACCCTCTTGCTGGAGTTCATAAAACATACCCTTCCAACCTTTATCCAACCTAATTTGGCCCATTTTGCTTTTTCACCATTTTTAAATTTTATAGAAAAACAGGGTAAATCCAATAAACATATAGAAAAGTCCATAACGTATTTTCACTCCAAAGTAATATTAACAGAAAATAATTGAGAATCCACTTGAATTATCTCCAAGTGAGCTGACCTATTGCAATCCGGGATCTCATCCTGAGGAGAGATTACAACATTAGAGTGATCAGCCCCTGCTACCCCAAAAAATGAGGGCCTTCATCCCTTTCCAACAAACATAATTCACCAGAAGCTGTCCGTTTTATATGCGGCTTCTTGGTGCAAACACAACACTGGCATAGAGTAGTAATCCCTGGCCGTGTTTCCCAACCTTCATCTCCAGGAGGCGCTAACCGCATATGTAACCTCCGCATATCTTCACCAGTGATCTCCAAACTAATCCCCATGCCAGCTTGATACCCTATCCTGGCCTCAAAACCCATCAAAAAAGGACCACCAAGAACAGTTTTGACTGCTCCTCTGGCCACATAAAAGTGAACCTTACCAACAGATCCACCAATGCCTAACCTGACATGCTCAGCTGTACCCATTAGCTTTGTTGCATGCCCTCCAATACCTCTGAGGTTTCCCCCAGTTCCACTTTCAATTGGCAAGCCTATACTCGTTGCTTGCTCCAATGAAATTAAATTAATTTGAGACCCTGAATCGACCAAGGCCTTTACTTATTTACCGTTAAGAGTTACCACCAGGTAACCCAGGGGAGCGGAAAAATGTGTATCTACATCTTCCCCAAACTTTTCAGCATTTTCACAAATATATTCCACCTCTCCAGTGGAAACCCGACGCCTTGTCAAATGCTTCTTTTGCTTTTCAGCAAGCGCCGGACTAATCGTAAATAACTCCCCCAAAGATAAGGGAATCTGCAGTTGATTCACCCTATTCAAAACTTTGTCCATCGCATTAGCTTGACCAGAAACTACTGGCCGTTCATACTGGACCTTTGATTTAACAACCTTGGCCCTGGGTACCTCTTGAGGTCCAACTGAGCCATCTTCACCTCCCATAATAACATCTTCACTTTCTATAACCCTAACTCCGTCACCAGCTTCTTGCACTAATCCTGATTCACCGCTAGTCCTTCTTACACCCTCCATTGGGATGGGACCGCTAAAACTTGGTCTGGGTAAAGACGCCAACGGTACGTCCTCCTCAGAATCCAAATCATCCTCTGGAATAGGCTCACCATTTAAATCAAACTTGCCATAACTAGGGGGCCCCATATCAGCAATCCCCTTCTGCATTTTATATAATTCGTCCTTAGAGTAAGGGTTCAATTTGTTGGCGGCAGTTTGTGCACTAGAATTTTTGTCCTTTGAGTAAGGGTTCACTTTGTTATTTGTCTTTCCAGGATTAGCCCTCAATTGGCTCTGAATGCTACTTTTTGCCTTAGTAGCAGCTGCTCTTCTAGCAGCATTAACATTGTATTCGCCAGCCATACAGCTACCCTCCACCTGGGCAACCGTCGCCAGCTCTAAACCTCCAAAAGAAGTAGAAAATGTGGCTTTACTGACCTCTTTCTCTTTACCTTTGTCAGCTTTTGCACCATTACCATTACCATTTTTGCCACCCTTGGCATTAACATCTTCATCCATCACCTCTTCAAATCTGGCTCTCCTTTCAGCCGTTAAACTTCTTCTGACCAAATAAGAAGGAGACTGTCCATCACTGGGCTTGATGAATGAACAATCAGGAAATTTATAAACTTTACCATCAAATAAAACTCACCCAGAATCCATATCCTTATCAAGAGCAAAACAAACTGTTGCTCTGTGCCCCCTCCTATTACAATAGGAGCACACCTTTGGCTTATCATAGCCACCTCTATATCCATTACTACCACCATTCCCACCATTTCTCCCATTGCCTGGGAAGCAGTTACCATTATTATTTCCATTATAATTTCGACGTTCATAACCTCTGGATTGATAAGAAGTCGACGTCGATGAAGAAGCGATTGGGGCCTTGTTAGCCTTCTGGGTTTCTTGAACAAATATTTTTAATTGTTTCGTTAAATCGGCCAAATTATTGACCATCTTATTATCTACATTGCCCTCAACTTTAGCAGCAGGTAATCCCATTTGTGCCTTCTTGGCCTCCTGGGCTTTGACCATAATATTGTTGTTTTCGGCCAAAACTTCGCTAACCTTGCTAACATATTGAGTGCATGACTCTTGATATTTGTCCAACGCCAATAACTTTAGATGGGCTTGAATGTTGTCCTTGATAACCTCCAGAGCCGGCAGTTTCTGCTCACCATTAGGCAGTTCCTTCATCAAATCTTTTCTTGAAAGATCCTTCAAGACATCCATTCAAATATCCCTGCTGCATGCTGACCAAAACAAATCTTTTGCCTGGTTCTCATGCACTAACTCGTCCACCAGTATGAGATATTCCACCACTTCATCAAACTGAACACAGAGCTTTTTGAAGTCAGCCATAGAAGAAACACCACCTTTTGCTTGCCAGTCTCCAACAATTTTATTGAGGTCCATCATAGTAAACCTAACACCCCATCTATCAAACATAGCTTTAGAAAGCTTAACCCAATCCTTGTCCTTGAATGCCTGCATAGCAATAACCTCTTTTTCCACCTCCCTATCAGCAATAAGAAACCTAACTTGCTTCACCATATCCACATGAGAAGCACCATCAACAGCAGCAGCAGCTTCATATCTGCTAATGAACCATTTAACCTCCTCCCCATCAAACTTTGGGCCATCCAAAGAAACAATTCTAACTGAGGGAGTAAGAGGGTTAGAAGATCCAGAAGCAACAGCAGAAGAAGACTTCCCAATATGTAATGAAAAGCTTTAACAATCGATAAAATAACAAGCCTCTTGCAGGCCAATAACAAAGATCCAATTAGAGTTCCAGAAAATAAGACTCTTGCAGGCTAAGAACGTTCTTGATCCAAGTAAGTCTTTAAAGAAAGCTAGAGAAATCGAACCCCACTTTGGGCGCCAACTATGGTAAGGTAAACTCTTACAGTCGCCTTGCTGTAAGCAGAATCCGGAGGAGATATGTGGATTTAGTGGAAAACCCCGTCCTTCCAATAAAAATAACAAAATGAGAATTCTAAATCACTAAGCTAACCAGTCTACTTGGATCTGATTGATAAAAATAATGAAACTCTAATATGTTTAACGCTTATTGAGATTTAATGAAAGTGGCTGTTGAGAAAGAAATACTGATAACAACAATTAAGGTGTACCAGTGAAAGATCTGAAAAGATTGACTTTTATGTTTTTATAATAATTTAAATTTTTATGAGACAGCAATAATCAAGTCCCAGTGATGAAGACCTTTCTAAAGATACCCTGTATGAAGTGTGATTTAAATTGTTGAGTAGTATTTCTAAAATGTTATATATAAAATATAAAGTTATAAGGGTATTACAATTTATTTAATTTGTTGAGTAATAAAAAAAATGAGACCGTGGTGGTTAATGATTAAGCTGTATGTTGTATCCCCCCCTTCAATTTTGAGTTTGAGAGGCGCTTAAGTATTCCTAGTCACGTGCCTAAGTTTTCCCCTCCAGAGCTCTCCAGAGTCAATCCGGAGCCCGTAAGGAGTCCGTACGGAGTCAAAGCGGAGTCCGTCCAGATTTCCGGACTCAATTAGAACCTTAAAAACTTTAATAAAAAATTCAGGAAAATTACACATAATAGAACTACTTCCTTTTTATATTTCAAACTAATTTTCGTAGTCTGCGCAGCTCTAATTACCCCGTGAAAATTCATAAAAGTAAAGTTATTTCTGAAAACGTAAATATTTCTATAAAACTTTAAAATTCATTTAAAAATATAAGAAAAATAGTAAAAATTCAGGGAAAATTTCCCAAGGTTCTTGAGTGACTCGACTTGATACTTATAAGCTTTTCAGACAGTAAAAATAAGTTTTTCTTCATAAAATAAATTGTTTTGTGTAGGCATTTGCTTGTGACCAATTTCTTCATATTTAAAACTCAAATAAATTAAATAAAACCCTTTTATATATAAAAAAATAATAACGCCAATCTTGCACGCCAAAATAACTCCATTTACGTACTTAGGTGGCATACTAAACTTTAGGCTACCACAACGAGTTCGAAGTGGGGTGTCGAAGAAGAAGTCGACAAATTGGTGGAGGAAGATGAAGATGAAGTCCCTGTTCCAGGGCGGGCACCCAAGAAACAACGGGTGGTCATTGAAGATGACGAGGAGGAAAGAGAAGCAGAGGTAGAGGTAGAGGTGGCGCCAAGGTTATTCTTAGAACCTGACCCCATCTTCGAAGTAAGCTTTTCGTTGTTGTTTTTTAAGGATGAGGTTACTGATGAGTTTTGTTTAGACATCGAATATCATTGAAGACCCAATTGGGGAGCCTGCATCGCTTTTACCAACTGAGGCAAACCCTCTGGTCATGGGTGGAAACAAAGAACCTGAAGACACGCTGGACCAGGTGTGGTCGAAGAAACCTCGTCAGGGTCGACGAGTAAGGTTCGCAGAAGAGTTGTGTGGGGAGGTCGATACAATTATTGACGCTGCTTCCTTCGACGTGGCAGAGGAACTCTTGGAGATTGGAGAGGTGGTTCCAGTAGGAGAGGAGGAGGTATTTGAGAAATGCAGGAAGGAGATAAGGGTAGTTTTGGAGAAGATGAAAAGATTGGTTCGAGAAAAATTAAAAGAGAAAAATTTGAAATGAAAAGGAAAGATGTAAAGAAGTAGAAAAATAGAATTGTATTTTAGTTTTATTTTATTTTATTTTATTTTATTTTTATTTTTTTATTATTGTAGGTGAATATTATTATTTTTATAAGATTTGGGAGAGAGAGAAAAAAAAGAAGTTTTAAATAAAATTTTGCTTTAGAATTTGAAAGAAGAAATTTAAATAAGAAAGAAAGAAGTTATTTAATTGAAGGAAGTTTTAGGTTTTTTAAAAGAAAAATTTATGTAAGAGAAGAGAGAGAAAAAAAAACGGTTGGTGATTGAGATGAGTTTGTTGAATTGAAAATTTAATGAAAGAAGAATTTGTTTTTTGCAAAAAGTTGTTGATTGATTTTTTTAGGAAATTTTAGTTGAAAAGAGAGGAAGAAGAGAGAAAAGAAAAAAACAGAATTTAGAATTTAAAGAGAATTTGAAAAGAAGAATCATTTGTTTGAAGAATTTTTATAGGGAGATTTAGAGGTTGAAGTTAAGTTTGAGGAAATGGTCGTGTGGTACTAGATTTGATGATTCGAAGGAAAAAAGTTTTTAAATAGAGAATAAATTTTTAGAAAAGAAATTTTTAAAGAGAATTTTAAATTTAAGAAAAGAATGTATTTAGAGAATTGAAAAAGAAAAGAAAGAAAATATTTAGAGAGATTTAAGAGTTTTTTATTTTATTTTATTATTTATGTTTATTCTATTTATTTTATTTTATTTTATTATTTATGTTTATTCTATTTATTTTATTTAATTTTATTTTTATTTTATTTTATTTTATTTAATTTTAATTTTGATTTTACTTTTAGTTGGTTTTGGAGAAAATTTTATAGAAGGAGAAGAAAGAAAAAGAAGAGAGAAAAAAAAGAAAACAAGGCTAAGAAATTTAAGAGGTGTTTTAGATTTTTTACAAGAAAAAGAAAGAAAGAAAAAGAAAAAGAAAATTTAAAATAAAAGAAATTTTAAGGTTTTGGTTTTAAAGGATATTTCAAATGAAAAGACTTTAGGAGTTCAGGGGCGTTAGAAACATTGATGGCTGGTTCCCAGGATGTTTTGTCTGAGTCATTGAGGAAGCCTTCCCATTCCACGAGGTATTGAAATTTCCCCTTGCCTAATCTTGAATCAAGGATATGACTTACTTCCCACTCTAGATGATCTTCTACTTCAACCGGTTCCGGAGGGGGTTGGTTCTTGCCCAGGTATAATTCTCGAGCCAGTTCCAGGAGAGATACATGGAAAACAGGGTGAATTGCCTGCCATTTAGGAGGTAACTTGAGTCGAAATGCAGCTTTGGAGACTTCAGAGTCAATTTCGAATGGTCCCAAGCGCTTTTCAGCCAGTTTCTTTGATGGTCGTGTTGTTCAAATGTTTCGTGCGTCGAGCCATACTTTTTCGCCTGGATTAAAGGAAGGAGCAGATTTTCAATGTTTGTCGGCCTGTTCCTTGTATGTTTGAATCGCTGATTCCAAATTTGTTTTAAGTTCTTCTTGGAGTCCTGATATAGTTTGAAGATAATGTTCTGCAGGATGATTAGTTCCTACATGGATTGAGTTGAATCGAGGATGTCGTCCATAAATGGTTTCGAAGGGAGATTGTCATGTCGAAGAATGAGTCGAGTTATTATAAGCAAATTCGGCCAATGGTAACCATGTGGTCCAATCATCTTGTTGGTAACTGACATACATTCGAAGATATTGTTCAAGGATTTGGTTAACTCTTTCTGTTTGACCATCGGTTTCAGGGTGATAGGCCGTGGAGAGGTTCCTCGTAATATTGAGTTGTCAACACAGTTGGGTCCAGAATGTGGATACAAACAATGAGCCTCTATCTGAAATAATATCATTTGGTAATCCATGTTTGGAGAATACATATTCTAGGAACAATTTTGACAAATCTTCTGCTGTAGCAGTAGTAGGGGTTTTAATGAAAATAGACATTTTTGAAAATCTATCTACTATTACTAATATAGCATCAAAATCATTAGAAAAAGTAAGTTGAGAAATGAAATCCATCGATAAAGATTCCCAATGTTTAGAGGGAATAGGAAGTGGTTGAAGCAACCCATGCTTCCGGTGACGGGGAGCCTTATTCCTATTACATTCGTAACAAACTTTTATATAGGCCTTGATTTCCCTGGTCATACCTGGCCAGAAGAAATCCCTCGCTATTTACTGGTAGGTTTTATCAACCCCAAAATGACCAGCTAATGGAGAATCATGTCGACTGTTGAAAATCCATAATTTTATCTCATTGTTGTCGGGTATGACTACTCTACCTTCGAAGACTAATAGACCTGATTCAATACTAAACCTTTTGGCCCCTTGCTTCAAGAGTATTTTGTCTTTTAACTCTAAACAATATTTAACTTTTGACTGAGCTTTGAGGATGTTGGATAGTGGATTTTGAAAAGATTGAATTGTCATCAAATTAAGTTGATGAGTCGTTAACATTGATTCGTTGAAGATTGATTGCACATTTGCTGGGTTCTTGTCAGCAAATGCGTCCCCCCGCTTTGGGTAAATGTCGTCCCAACGTGACAAGATATCTGGGACAATGCAGTTTTTTCCTGGGCAATAGGGAATAGAGAAGGAAAATTCAGACAAAAATTCAGCCCACCTGGCTTGACGCCTGGTTAACACTTTGGAAGACATGAAGTATTTTAAAGAATTATGATCTGTTAAGATTTGAAAAGGACTATCTAGGCTGAGAAGAAAAGAACGCCATTTTTTAAGACAATGGATAATAGCTAAAAGCTCTTTGTCATGAATTTCATAATTTAATTCTGCTGCAATGAGTTTTCATGACTCAAAAGCAACAGGATGAAACAATTTTGTTTCAGGATTTAATTGGGAGATGACCCCTGCAATAGCATAATCGCTTGCATCTGTCTCAACTATTGTAAAAGCAGAAGGATCAAAATGTCAAAGAATTGGGGCTGTGGTGAATGCCATTTTTAGTGCTTCAAATTCCTTTCATGCTGTAGAAGTAAAAACAAAAGGAATGTCTTTTCTAAGAAGAGAAGTAAGATTGGAAATAGTTTTAGAGTAATCTTTAATAAATCTTCTATAGAAGTTTGCAAAACCCAAAAATCCTTGGAGCAATTTAATGTTTTTGGGCTCAGGCCATTCCAGGATTTTCTGGACTTTTTTGTCATCCATGACTAAACCGTCAGTGGACAACCTAAAACCCAAAAAATCAATTGATTTGAGGTGGAATTCGCATTTATTATGCTTGACGTAGAGACCATGATCTCGAAGACGATTTAGGACCTGTCAAACATGATGAATATGTTCATCTAGTGTTTTCAAGAATATTAGAATATCATCTAAATAGACGACTACAAATTGTTCAAAAACATCTTGAAAGATATCATTAACAAAAGTTTGAAAAGTTGAAGGTGCGTTACATAATCCAAAAGGCATAACTAAATATTCAAAACTACCAAATCTAGTGCGCATTGCAGTCAGTGGTTCATGACCTTCTGCAATGCAAATCAGATTGTAAGTGCCTCTAAGATCAATTTTAGAAAAGAAATTAGCACCATTGAAAAGGGTAAGAGGTAATGACATAGGAGGAACAGGATATGCATTTTTCTTTGTGACTGTGTTGAGCTTTCTATAGTCAACACACAACCTAAGACTACTGTCCTTCTTTTTTACAAAGAGGACAGGGGAGCCGGTTGGAGATTTACTGGCTCTGATGAAACCTTTGGCTACATTCTCTGCAATGTAGTCTCGAAGAACTTGAGATTTGTCCTTCAATAAAGAATAGACAGGACCTGCCGGAGGTACTGGGCCTATTAACTCTATTTGATGGTCGTAGGGTCGATGAGGTGGTAACTTATCGGCCTTGCGGATTGAGAAAACATCGAGGAAATCGTGATAGATTTCTGGTAGAGTTGATTTAATGGCTTCAACGTTGATTTGGTCGTCCTCTTCATCTTCAAGAGAATCTGTCGAGGGGATACCTGTATTGAGAGAGCAGAATTCAATTACTTAGAGGCAATTTAAATCCTCTTCGAGTGAAGTCATTGAGCTAGAAGGGTTAGCCAATTGCTCATTTAGAGAAAGATCAGATGCTTGCAAGTCATCTGGCAGAGACTTGTCCTCTAGCAGGATGTTGTCAGGCGGGTTGTTTAACTCCCTATTGACCTGCATTGAAGAATCAGAAATATACTTAGAGCGTGGGGTGATCAATCCCTTAGTCCAATAAATTTTGGGATTCCAATGCGTTAAAAATTCATGGCCAAGAATGGTATTGTCCATCCTTGGGGCATCCAAGACTGATAATTCCCACTCAAAGGGGGGAAAGTTCGGAAAGTTGAAAACCCATAAAACTTTCTTACTTACCCAATATTTGGGTTCCTCTGATTTGACCAAATAGATTGGAGTTTCATCGACATCTGTAAATGTTAGTTGAAGCTTCTTGGCAAAAGATAAACTAACAAAAGAAATTGAAGCTCCAGAGTCTATAAGACAACTGAAGGGGATATCCTCCTTAAAAAGAATGAATCTCAAGCGGTTTAAGGCAACTCAAGTCCTAAGACATGGAGGTTCTGTGCACTGGGAGAGATAAGATAGTTTGCTTTGCACACAAGTAAACTATCTACTAGTTTTTTGACTTCAAACTAGTACCTTCTCTTTCCTTCAACTTTACACAGTCTTCCAACTTGTGCTTACCCCCACAATACATACATAACCTATTATCTGCTCGTCTCTTCCTCTCAGCTTCTTTAAGTTCCCCTTTAGGATCCAGTACTTTGCTGATATCACCTGGGGTCGAGCCTTTTGGTTGAGGTTTATCCTTTCCCTTATTGGGTTTGGATTGAGTCGAGGAGGATTGATTTGTTCGTGGGTGTGAAGAAGGTCCCAATTTAAAATTTTGGCCTTGAGATTTGTTGGCATATCGACGATGTTGAAGTCGTCCTTGATAAATGCCGTCAAGTTTGAGGGTTCAATCCATTAAATCCGTTAAAGTAGTCATCTTCTGACCGTGAAGATTTAATTGATCCAGAATCCTTGAAGGAAGTCCTTTCTTGAAATGATACTTAAGGGCAGCATCATTCCAACCTACTCGAGTTTGAAGTGCTCTGAAGTTTGAGATATATTCAGAGGCTTTACCATTATCACTCATGCGAAGAAAATCAAGTTCAATTTCTGCTTTGTCAGTTTCATTAGGGTCCCCAAACAACGTAAAAAGTTGGTCTTCAAATTTTTCCCAATTATTGATAAGTAAGTAGGTTTCTGTCGAAGAAAGCATGAGCAGATAAGGTTCAAACCATCTTGCTGCTTTCCCAGCTAGGAATGAAGAAGCGTAAACAAACTTTGATCGGTTGCTATTAAAGGTCCAAGAGTCATTATGGAACAGTAGCTTGCAGGTTTGCAAGAAGGGTCGCAATCTGTCGGGGTGATCTCCGTTGAATTGGTCAGGAGATTTCATAGAAGGAGTTTTGAACTTAGATCCCTCTGAAAACGTTGGATTTGAAAGGGTTTTCATGAAAAGTCTCATGAAATCTTCCAGAGAGTTAGATGGTCCAGGTTCTGAGGATTGACCAGAAGGGTGATTGGCTGGGGCTGATGGTGCCTCGTGCATTGTATCCTCTCCTTCTTCTTCATCACTAGAATCCTCAAAATCTTGTGGGATGTCTTCTACAGATTGAACTGAATGTTGCCGTTCCCTAAGGTTGAGTGGTTCCAAAGAGTGAGTGCGGGAAACAGACCTTGTGGCTGTTGGCCTGCCCCTAGTGCGAGCTCTAGTAGTAGCGCCCGGAGGAGGAGTGCGTTGAACAGGTGCCATTTTAAAACTTTAAAAACACCTAAAAGGACGTAGTAGTGCAAAGAATGAGAACTACGGAGAATTAAATTATACTGTCACCGGACGACCTATGCACAAGGTCAAGGATGTTCCTGAAAGTGAGATGAGGGATTTAGAAACTTCTTCGAAGCACAGAGGAATGATTCGAGGAAATGATTCAAAGGTCACTCAAAGTAAGAGCTACAGGTTCAAGGTATGTTCGAGAAGAATTATAAGATAGTTTCAAAGGTAATAGGAATTCTTAAGATCTCACAAAGGGTTGGAAACTCAATAATCATAGGTTTAGGATTTAGAAATTATTTATTCAGAAAATAAAAGAAAGATACAATAACAATGATTTAACTTAAAGATTTTACCACTATTAAATGTAAATATGTTTTATAATTTAATTCTAAGTAATATCGAACCAAATACCCAACCCTTTTATATCCTTTATTCCTCCTCGCATTGACCTCCCTCTCATTGCACCATTCCCATACCATTGGCCATTACTAACATACACTTAGACCCTCTTCACTAAATATCCGTCCATGCTCAATTTACCCCTTTTTATTAATTAACAAAACTTTTAATGAAAACTACTACTGTACTATTACGTTGATCCTAGCGCTGTGAATCGCTTATTGAAAATGAGACTAAGGCACCCTATTGGGAGATTGACTAATTTAGATTTAGAGTTTAGGCTAGCGCAGTTAAATAGTAAGTACACAAAGGGGAATCACAGTTGCTATGGAGAATTGCTTTCTGCGCTTCGAGTATAGATTTAGGACTCGATATTATTGATTTAATGAGCTGCTTTTGCCTTGAGTGTCACGTGGCGTGTGACATTACCAACAGAAATCTCTGGAAAAGGTTGTTAAACCTTCTGCCCCTGTTGCACCTAAAAAGTATGCAACAAACACTTGCTTCAAGTGTAACAAGCCTTGGCAGAAAGGCCATGTTTGTGACAAGAAGATAAATCTTGTTGAAAAAACAGAGGAGCATTCTGATGACACAGTAGCACTAGATGATATGTCAAGTGATTGTGCCAGCAATATTTCATATGAATCTCTACAAGAAATCTTGATGCTGGAAGAGGATATTCATTATTTATATACTATTGATATTGATAGTAATGATTTATCTACAGTTGAGGATGCTGAGATCATAAGGAACATTGAGGATAGCTTAATTGTAATTCCCCCTCTCAAAGCACCAGTCTTGATCAATGGAACCAGCATGGAACTTGTTCTGGATTCTGGAGCTGGAGGAAGTGTAGTATCTGAAAGAGCACTTGCTTCAGTAGATCAAGACTATAAATCTAAACTGATGCCTATCACTTCTGAAAATTGGAGAGGTTATGGCTCTGTTTTGTCCCCCATTTTTAAATACAAGGCCATAGTATTTTTTAAATATAACCATGGTTTTGTAATAGCTATTTGTGATTTTGTTGTTATGAAAAATAATAATTTAAGCAGTCGGTTTATCATAGGAAATGACATTTTAACCAAATATGGCATAAAACTAGATCCTTTAAACCAATGCTTCACAATGGGGATAAATGGGAAGAGAAAAATTAAGTTTTCCTCCCCCAAAAAATTATTAAAACCAGAATTGAACACATGTAATTGTGTGGTTCAATATAAAGGAAGATCTACAAAAGAAATGCATGCCCTTATGTATGAAATTGACAATGCCTCTTTTGGAGAACAACTTTCTGGTGAGGATAAAGATTCCATAATTAACTTGATAAAGTCTTTTCCTATGGCCTTTGCTCATGGGTCACATGAACTGGGATTAGTTAAAGAAGAAATGAAACTCTCATTGTCTTGTCCATTAACTGATATACTGTCAGTGTATCTAGTATTTAAGTATGATATAATAGTATTTATTTATGGTCCTACTACTTATTGATAAATGATTTAGTGATTAAACCTCAGGGGAAGACTAATAAAATAGTTATACTCAAATAAAACTCACAATACTTGGATTTAAATGTGTGCTAGTGGTGGAAAATAGATGAATATAATATAGTTATAGCTTATATAAAGATAATATCAATTTATAATGGCTTTATAATATATTTCTAAATGCTAATAATTGTGTTTTAGTGTTTACTTGAATTTTAGTAAGTGAATGATGATAAATAACTGTCAAAATCCCTCCTTACTTATACCCAAATCCCCTGGAGTGCACAGACTTTCAATCCAGATGATGTCACTGCTATCGCCGGCAATTACAGCACTGTGAGGGCCCATCACCTCCCCATGGCGTCCACTTCAAGCAGATTCAACACCCAGACCTCCAGTAAGGACCCTCCATCACAATTAATGATAACACAGACCTATACCATAAATAGAAAATCCAGATAAAAGCGGATACCATAAAGAAACAGGTAAAATAAGTGATCCAAAAGAGATTTAATGAAACCCAAAGTGTATAAAGGAAAAAAATGAAGTTTCCAAGCCCCCAATAACATCCCCAAGCATCCACATTAACCCAGTAATGACCTCCCAACCCATAAATCTGTGAATATCCATCTAAGGAAGCAGATTAAGTTGTCCAAACTGAGTGTATGCGCCTGATATAGATGTCTATGCTTCTGTAGACGTTGTGAATCCACTTATTTTGTTCATATGACCTAAAATAAGCAGAAAATTAAAGGTTATAGGCTATTAAGAGGCTAAAACCCACTTATAGACCTAAATATACATAATATACTGCATATTTCACTGAATATGAGCTTTATGTATACATTTAAGCTTATGTATGTCCATAATTACTTAATATCACTTAAGATAAGTATATTATGACTCCATTAACACCTTAATAAGTATTATTAGGCTATGGATAAGCTATTTAAACTACTATAAGTTATTTAATAGTGTAATTATTATATATATATGTATAATAATCATATATATAATTGGTTTAACCTTAATTTTAAGAGATAAGCTTAATGTACTTAAGGTTATCTTATTTTAAGCATAAGAAATACTCAGTCCTAGGGGATATCTAGGCTGACATATACCGCCTAGTTTAAAGATGAAGCCTTATCCTGCTTCTCCCACAAAGAGAAAAGATATTGAAGAAAATATCTCTACCCTTTTAAAAATGAATATTATTGAAAAGGTAGTTGAAACACCTAAATATTGTGTTATCTCACCTGTCCTAATTTCTTATGAGAAAGATAAAACCAGGTTATGTGGTGATTATAGAGCACTAAATACTTATACTGTTGATGATATCTATCCTTTGGCTAGAATTAGCTCTATACATGCTACCTTACAGGGTGCTAAATATATCAGCTGTTTGGATGGTAATAAGGGATATCACCAGGTACCTGTTGAGAAAAATTCTCAGAATTTTCTGATGATTGCTACTCATATGGGTATTTATAAGTATGCTAGGATGCCATTTGGCCCTAAAAATGCCCCATCAGTTTTTCAAAATGTCATGGATAACACATTCCATCAGGAGATAATTGAAGGATGGCTGATGGTTTATCTTGATGATATCATTATATTCTCAAAAACATTTGCGGGCCATCTTAACCACCTATGTAAAGTGTTCCACAAAATGGATGAAATAAATATGACACTTGCTTTGAAGAAATGTAAATTTGGTTTTCATTCCTTAAAAGTGCTTGGTCATGTTGTTTCAGGGTTACAGATATGTGTTGACCAAAAGAAAGTGGCAGCCATACAGCAGGTGAAGGCTCCTACCACAGTTAGAGAGCTCCAGGATCTTTTGGGAATGTGTGGATACTATAGACAGTATATTAAAAATTACCAAGTCATAGAATTACCCCTTACCCAATTGACTAGAAAGGATGTTGCTTTTGTCTGGAATAGTGAAAGACAGAGATCTTTTGACACTATGAAACACTGTTTGATGTCAGCACCAATTCTTGCTTTACCTGACATTAATCTACCATTTGTTTTGTACACTGATGCCAGTTTTATTGGTCTTGGTGCTGCCTTCCATCAACAACAAGTAATTAATGATAAAGTATCAGAAGTAGTAATTTAATATATTTCAAGAACCTTGAGAAATAGTGAATTGAAATATGGTGCCACTCATCTTGAATGTTTAACCATAGTGTGGGCTCTAGAAAAGCTACATTATTACCTAGAAGACCAGAAATTTGAACTTGACACTGACTGCAGTGCAGTTAAATCCCTTTTAAACTTGAAAAAACCTAACAGACATATGTTCCGATGGCAGTTAGCTGTTCAGGAATACAGAGGGAGAAGGACAATTATTCATAGGGCTGGTATTATTCACTCAAATGTGGATATGTTATCAAGGTTACCTTTACCAAATGATGACTCTAATCCTGCTTATGACCCAGAGGATGAACTTATTCATATTCATGGGATATATGTGGTTGATATGGAGGAAGAGCTATTACAGCTTATTCTGTATTCATATAATAAGGAAACTGATTTAAAAAAGTTATGCACCATATTAAATGATCCAAAGAATGCTTCAATACAAGCATTAATTAAAACCCTTCCAGCAAAGTACCAGACGGCTTTGGAAAAAGGTAAATTTTCAATTGATGATGGATATCTATATTATAGAAGAAAGTTGAGTAATTTCATTGTTATTCCTCCTTCTATGAAAGAAATCATCTTGAAAATTTTTCATGATGACATATTAGCTGGACATTTTGATCTTGAAAAAACAATCATCAGAATTAAAAACACTGCTTGGTGGGTTAATCTATCTGAAGACACCAAATTATATGTTGAATCTTGTGATTCTTGCCAAAAATCAAAAAGATTGACTGGTAAGAAAGCTGGATTAATGCAACATATTGAACCTCCTGATGCACCATGGCAGATAATAAACATGGATTTTTTAACAGGATTACCCATTGCTGGAAAAGACAGTTATAACTCTTGTTGGGTTATTGTGGACAGATTCACAAAAATGTGTAAATTTTTCTTTAATGACAAGGATGTTTCCACTAAAGAATTAACTTTCTTATGGTGGTCTCATATGTTTAATACTGCTGGTTTTCTTAAAGCCATAATCTCTGACAGAGACCCTAAATTTACTTCTGAATTTCGGATGTCTCTGATGGATGTTTGTGGCTGTGATCTGAAACTTTCTACTGCCCATCACCCTCATACTGATGGATTAGCTGAATGATTCAGACTTTAGAGGACATGATAAGAAGGTATTGTGCCTTTGGCCTTGAGTATAAAGACTATGAAATATCCACTCATGATTGGGTTACCTTACTGCCTGGGTTGTAATTTGCTCATAATAGAACTGTTCATTCTGTTACTCAAAGAAAGCCTTTTGAGCTCTGGCTTGGATATGTTCCAAACACTCCTGCCCAAATTCTCAATAATAAAATACCTAAATTGGATTTACATCCTGGTGTAAAATATTTTCTTCAAATGCAACAACTTTGCAGTAGTCATGCTCAAAAATGTATTGAAAAATCATTTGAATATGAGAAGAAGAGATGGGATAAATCCCATAAAGAATACACTTTTAAAAAGGGTGATGAAGTATTGATTTATACAGTGCACTTCAATTTACAAGGTAATGACAAATCGAAAGACCCATTTTTTGGTCCATTTGTTGTCAGAAGAATGGTTGGTGATAATGCAGTTGAAGTTATTTTGTATTCTCCATATGACAGAAAACATCCTGTTTTTCCAATATCTCTTTTGAAACCTTACACATCCAATAGTGATTTATTTCCAAAAAGGAGGTGAAGACCAAAGAAAGCCCCTAATTAAATCACTGAAACAGCAGAAATTGATAAGATTATGAATGACAGAATAGTCACTTCTGAAAAAGGTACAAAATACTTATTGAGATTCAAGAATAAATCATCTGAATATGATTCTTGGATACCTGGTAAAGAGATATCTAATCTTCCTACTCTACTAAAAAAGTATAAAAAGAAAAAATCATAACATTTTTTTATTGTTTTTTTAGAGTAAGGGTGTGTCAGCCAGGCTACTAGACTTATCCAGTAAAATAATCAATTATCTTACTGAGATGAAGCCAAGCCTTTTAATCCTTATTAATAATTAATTATTTACTACCTACTTGTGTATTGCTTACAACTAACTAGCTAAATACACTAAGTAATGTAAATAATTAATAAAAATAAGTAATTGTCACATACATTTTTACTCCCTAACACCGTGCTCAATAATACAGATGAGAGGGAATAAAAAAGTATTAAAATATAAAAAATATAAAAAGAAGAAAATTTTCAAATTCCTTTATTAAATTTAGATTTTGTTGAATCAACATTTCAAATCAAATTTTTTGTACTAAATGTGATGGTCCAAGGGATTTTAAGTTTTATTTCAAATAAGGTGATACCTTTATTTAAGCACCATTTAGTATATCTTTTATTATTATTTCTCATACACTCTTTATTTTGTTTCTTTTTCTCACACCCTTGTATTAGGTGGTGTTAACTCCGTATCTTTATTTCTCACATCTTTGCCTATAAAAGGCCCTCACTTTTTGTACTTTTCAGATCATTCCTTATTTACAAAACATATTTTATTATCTATTATTAAATCCTTTATTACCATATTTTATCATATTAGTATTTACAACAATGTAATTCTAATCTATAAATTTTAATAATATCTTAAAACACCTCTTATTAATTGAGTAAAGACAATCAAAGATTATAAGAAATATGTACAAAATTGTTGAGAGCCCATTAAGCCCATTTAAACCCTTGCAGGACCTTGAGTTTTATCTTCTAGACTAAGATAACCACTGACAATAATTTACATTAAATTTACCTATAACAAATTAACTAATTACAAAACGGTAAAGTTCGTAAATAATTAAAACTAATATTAAAATGTCCCTTATATTCCCATTTTCTAACACCGTGCTCAATGACAGGTTAAAAGAAATAGAAATTAATACTAAAATAAAATAAAAATTTAAATAAAATTAACTATCTACAAAAAATTCAAATTACTTATTTGAAATTGACATTTACAGTAAATTTTAAATACATTAATTTATTGCTGTCATATACAGTAAATACACCTTTCTGGCACCTTCCTTTTAGAACAACTTTATTATTTGAAAATACTCCTTCTGGAATTTTCCTTTTCTCTCTCTCTCATACTACTGTTTTTAGAATTTTATTGCTGTTCTGTGTCTCTCCTTTGCCTATATAAGGCCTCTCTTTTGGTTGTTTTTTGATCATTCCACTACTTACTCATACTACAAAACTATTTACTTTACTAAAATATTTATTACTATTTATTGCTTTATTATTTGCATTCACGTAATTCTATTCCATTAATAATAATAATAATAATTCTTATTCTTACCTCTTTATATTGAGTAAATAATCGAAAAGATAAGGAAATACGTACCCAAACTTGAGATCCAAAAATCCCCTTGTCACTGCCGTTGGACCACTGTTAAAAACCTTCTAGACTTGAAAGACCCCTTGAAAGCCACTGCAAGTTTTAGTCAAAATGAACTACACAGGCTTGCATAAGGTCATAAAACTCAACTTTTCACCTTAGTTCTTGCTTTTTTTTCCTCCACCTGTGCTATTTTTCATGCAACCATTAAGTTACTGTTATGCATCTGTTACACTGTGTCAGCCAGGCTATACCAGGAGCCCAGTAAATGTTATGTCAATTTACTGGAACTAAAGAGGGAGTAAAAATATTCTTATTATGTATATAAATTAATATGATATTGCATAATGAAATGATATAAGGATTTTATTAAATACATATAAAATAAGTATTAGATTAATTTCATTATTATATAAATTATATATACATTTAAATTAAGCATAATAAATGTTATATTCTATAAATTATGGCGCATTTTTATGTATTTAATAGGCATAAATTAATAATTAATTAATTATAAACATATATTATAATTATAAGTATAAAATTAACTTATAATGTCAGGCTAAGGTCAAGTACAAGGACGTGAACTAGCTTGAATAGTCAGTTGTCTAGAAGATTTTAATGGTCCTATATGAATACTGTAAACTAAATCCAATAAGTAGTAAAATTTAATCAAAATTTAGGTCTCAGTAATATAACTCTCACTATTTTATATAAGGCTTACAATCTTTGTAGTTGGTAGAAAAATAGATTTTATAATTCAGATACTATTCAAAAGTCTTATAAAAGTACTAATTGATATGTATTGTAATTGATTTGGTTATATTGTGTAAATTGTAAATGATAAAGAATGTAGAAACAAGACCCAAAAACCTCCTCCTTTTATACACACTGAGTTCCCCAATAAATCCCTTGGTATACCATCCAATACACAGTTAATGACGCCTCAAAACAACTAATAAACCTTCCCATCAACATCCCCAGTGACCCATGACATAATTAAACAAGTAACAACCGCCAAAGTACTGTAATAATAAGGAAAATCCATCAAAATTAAAGAAAAAGACAAAAAGAGAGTATATGCGTATAAAACAATAATATTAAAGACTAAAGGAGAATTTTTAAGGTTAATAATAGCTTAATAATAAGGGGGATTTACTGTAGAAATAATGGGGCTAATCCTGACATTATACTACGTGAAATTCCCATTCAAAAATAACCAAAATTGACTGAGAAACCACCCAAAAACTTAAAAAAGAGCGTGAGATGTGGGGTAACTACATGCAGTTCTTGGCAGGCGCTTGCACGGGTAAATCCTTGACTAAAATTAGGCGAATTTAAGTGTGGTGATGAAATAAAGTGCCAAGAGTGAGGTTATTAATGAAATTAGTGCATATAAACAAGGTCAATGCATTATTAATTAAGCTAGGACACTAAGTAAGCGCCTGTCGCCTATTTTAGTGTGTTTCCCCACAGTGGGCGTAGAATGTGGGGTAATTATAGTGTGAAAAAGCTAACTTTGCTAAAAATGAAGCTATTCACACGGGAAAAAAAGCAGGCAGTATGTGGCCAGTACACAGAAGCCATTTCTGGCATAAAAGACACCAAATTTGAAAAGTGTTATTTTTATGCATTTAAATAGCCAAATCAATAGTTCTAAATGAGCCCAATTGATCTGTCAAAGCGCAATTTTGATATTCTCAATTTTATAGCGCATATAGTCAACTTTTAAGCGAAATAAAGCGCATTTCTTGTTTTCTGCATAAAACAATGAATATAACAGCTTTAAGTGTACTTAAAAATTATGTAGCCTTATACTTAAGGTTCTTAAGATTACCCTAACATATTCCAACTTAATATTAAGTACATAAGACCTATAAAAGGTGGATATATGCATGTATATAAGGTGTTATAATGGCATTTTTTGTGTATTATCATAATTTTACTTATGTATACTATTTGTGTACTCTTATTTATTATTCACATGTATAGTTCATGTGTTTAACATAACTTATAATCACTTTTTACTCAGTCCTGGAGATATACAGGCTGACATATAATCTAATAAAATTAATTAATTAAATTTATATATTATATGAAACCTTAAATATGTTATTAAACAATAATATTGGGCGCTTTTTTGATTCCTAATTGTGTCATCAAAGTATTAAAAAATTTTAAACACTTATTTAAATATATTATTAATGTTTTATTCTAAAAATCAGTAATTTTGTTATAATAAGTATTTGTTTTAAATTAAATTAATTATTACACTAATAAAAGTAATTAAAATAATTAATTATTCATGTTTTATTCTAAATTAATTAATTACATTTTTTTCACGTGTTAAAATAAGTTATTTTTCATGTTTCAGTTAAATTGGTTATTATTTAAAAAATTATAAGACATGTTTCAAATTAATTAAATTATTTTTATGTGTCTCAAACTTATTTAATTACTCACTAAATTTATAGTAACTGTTTGGGTTTAAATTGTTTGATATTTGGGCTATAACTCATGTGTTTTTTAATGGTGTCATATTTCCCCTTATACTTTGTCAGCCAGGCTATTCCAGGAGTCCAGTAAATGATATGTAACTTATAAAACCTGAAATAGTGGGTAAGAATTGTATTTAATGAATATAACTTAATATTTTATTGCATAATAAAATTATATAAGTATATTATTATATACAAGTGTTACATTAAATTTATTGGTTATATAGATTTTTATATACAGTTAAATTGAACATAATATAATATATTCTACAAATAAGGGCGCATTTTTATGTATTTAATAATTATAAATTTATATTTAATTAATTGAAAAAACATATATTATAATTATAAGTGTAAAATTGACTTATAATATATTTAAATTAATTATTTAAATTTATATATTAAATAACACCTCTCATATAATACTAAACAATAATTAATGACGCTTCTTTTGACCCTTAATTGTGTTAGAAAAAACAAATAAATTAATTTATACTAAATTGAGATTAAATACATGTTTTGTTGCGTCAAAGTATTTTTTGTTTCACTTAAAATATCCTTTAATCAGACTGTACCATCTGTTTGGAATTATTTTTCTCATAGTTCCTATGTTCCAATCTTGTTTAGTTATTCACTATTTTCACTTACTGATTTGGGAATTAATGGCAGGGAAATTGGATTCTTAATTGGGTTTTTAATTATTTGTTTCATGTTTTTCTCTACATTGTTATGTTTCATTTACTCTTTGATATATTTGTTTTATTCCATTCTAATCATTGTATTTACAAATATAGTAGCGCTTCAGAGGACCCATTGCCTATAAAAGGGCCTTGGATAATCCCCTGTAGCCTCATCACTTATTAAACACTCAACAAATTAAATAACTATTTTATTACGTTTATATTTTTTTTATTAGTAATACAATTCTAATTAAAAGTCTATATAACAAATTAAAGGTTGCTTTAAGTCTGATAGTAATTAAAAGTGTTTGCTGCGCAGAACCCTTACATTGAATAATATTATTATTAATAAATACTAAGCTTTTGTCATCTCTCAAAGTTGCTCGCCGTTGTTTTCCCTCTTAATTAAAATTAAATATACTATTACAAATTATTCCTTTTATTTTCCCTTGTCCTCCTCCTTCTCTCCTCCTTTTCTTCTATTTTTCTTACCTTCTTCTAGACGACTGACCGACAACTGGGGACCTTTCCAAACGACGACGACGATCGAGCCTGGCGACGAACGACAAAACGCACGGACCACCTAGCAAAAACAAAACTTTTGCCGCGAGTGTGTTTCGAACTTGGGTTCGACATCTTAGGTTTATATTATATTAATTTTTATATTATTTTGAAGTGATTTTTTGATCACTATAGTAAGTTCACCTTTGCGCCTCTCACTCATATTACTATATTTTTATTCCAATAACAGTGATTGTGGCTTAATTGCTGATTCACTGAGTGTAAGTGTTCAAATATTAAAATTTTTTTTTCCCTAGTTGACCATTATAGAGTGTAAAATCCTCTTAGTCCTAGAAGAATTGACATTTTTTATTAATACAAATTGAATTATTAATTTAATTTTTTTTTATTATTAATTATTGTTAATTTTGGTTGACTTAAAAGTACATTGTGCTTAGTCCCAAATATATTGCCATATTTAATATTGGTAATTAATTGGTTGAATTAACTTGATTTTTATTCCCAATTTAACCTTGCAATCCATTTTTTTAAAATTAATTTTTTATAATTAATACTTTATATTGAAAATTATTTTTTCTATAATTTAATTAATAAAATTTTTTTTATTATTTGGAGCAATTATTGACTAACTTTTATTATTTTTTTATAAAATAAAAAGTAAATTATAAATCTTCCCACTAGTATGTCCAACAATTTGGCAGAAAAAATGGATTACATGCAAGTGGATGAAATAGAAATTGACTATGATGCTGACACTGTAAGTTCTTCTAAAGTTGGTCATAAAAAATCTTATGCTAACACAAAGAATTCACATACTGCAGGATGTGGAAATGACAGGAAATGCAAACAAACCAAACCCCCTTCCCCCAGTACCACAGAAGGAAGTAAAGCCTCTAGTGCCTCAAGAAGGTCTTCCAAAAGACTTCAAAATAAAAAAGCTTCCTCTGCCACAACAAATCAGCAACCTATCCAGTCATATAAAAGAGTTGAAGACAGAAAATATGACGTACAAAGCAAAGGTAGACACATTGTGGGATCAGGTCCAAGAACTCAGGAACCAGATTCAGGCCCAGGCCCCTCCTCAGTTGCCTCCCAATAAGCCTCAGTTTCAGGCTCAACCTTCACAGCCACCCAGCTCAACCATCCAAAATCCAAATACTATGGAAGTAGAGCAATGGAAATGGGATTATCTAATGAGTCACTACCAACAGAATGTGCAACACCCTCCTCATCATCAGCCTGGCCCATCCAGAACACCCAATTTCCATCCACCTCCTCATCCCTACCAACAAGGCAGGAGAAAGAAGGCCCAAGCACAATCCCAAACCCAGTCTCAGGGGAAGTTTCCTCCTCTGCCATGGTAAGTAATTTGGTTGATAGTCACTTGGGTATGTTTTCTAATAAATCTTCTTCTGCAGGTAATATTATTGAACATGGTGAAAGAACAGTTAAACCTGTTAAAAGACAGCTTCCTGTAACTAGTAGCCCTATTGATGTAATTAGCAAATTGTCATTTGATGAACCTTTACATTTAACTTCTACATCTTTAATTAATCCCTCTCTTTCAATTAAAAATGATTCTGTTCCCCCTGAAATCTATACCTTAATTGAAAAAACTTCTGAGGAAATATTGAAAGATACCCTTGATTTTAATATTGTGAAAGACAAACATGTGAGAGATGTGTTAATCCATGAAAATGATAGATTAAATAATTTACACTTGCAATGTAAAGTGAGTTCTTCTGTACAAGATACAGCTTATTTAAAAATCAAAGAAACCTTGAATATTGTTCTTAATCAACAAAAACAAATAAGAAGTGACCATAGAGCTATCTCAGATAGAAATATCAGTCTACATAAGACCTTGAGTGAATTGAAACCCCTTATTGAGGAAAATTATTCATTCAAGAATGAAATAAAATCTCTGCAAAATGAGTTTAAGAAGCTAAAAAATGATTTCAATGCACTAAGTACCAAACACTCAGTTTCTGAGGATAGAAATGTTCTATCTCTTGCAAAAGTAAATGACCAGATGTCTGAAATTCCAAGAATAAGAAACTATGTGTCTGACCTGCAGGAAAAGTTCTCAACCTTAACCATCAATAATGAATTAAATGAGATTTCTGTAAATAAGCTGCATAAAAATAAAGGGAAAAAACCTGAGCAAAGTTCATCCTTTCTTCCTCATATTTCAACCATTAAACAAACTGACAATGAGTCTGTAAAATCTTTTGCTACTAGCAAAAAATCTTGTGATGGTCATGCACCAGCTGTTTCTATAAATAATGAAATTTCTGAACACCTGGCTAAACTTCAGGAATTATTAATAATGAATAATTCAAACCAAAAAATGGACCATCCCAGTAGTCAGAAAAATTGGCCTAAGTTAGACCAATATCCTACCTTTGATGGTGATTCTTCCTCTGATTGGCAACACTTTATCCAAAGAATTGATAATTTAAAGAGATCTTATAAACTACCTGATGAGGAAATTGTTTCTAAGCTAATTTCTTTATTTTCCAATGTAGCCTTAATGTGGTATGAATCTGTCCTTTTAGATAACAATCATTATACATGGAATGATTGGAAATCCTTGATTGAGAATCAGTTTGGTGGTTCAAAATTCAGGTTAGCTCAACAGAGACTGTATGAGAATACTAGATATGTATCCTCCTCTGTTGAAAAGCCCATTATTTTTCTGATGAAAATAACTAAAATCCTTAGAGCAATTGATCCAAAGATGGATTATGATATTTGGAGAGATAAAATCTTGTATAAATTACCAAATTCTCTTAGGGATTTGATTGTTGCTAGAACTGAGCATGTAAGGGAAAATTCTTCTTTCATTAATATCTGTAATGAAGTACTGCTCAACCATAGATATGAACCAAAGAATTACCTTAGTAAATCTTATAATGATCAGAATAAACCTTCTACAAAGCTCCCAGAAAAATCTGGTAAACCCTCTGCCCCAGTTGCACCTAGAAAATATGCAACAAATACTTGTTATAAGTGTAACAAACCATGGAAGAAGGGTCATGTTTGTGACAAGAAAATTCATCTTGTTGAACATAATGAAGACACTGATGAAGTTGAACTTGATGTCAATAATTCTTCCAGTGACTGTGAAAGTAATATCTCCTATGACAATGAATCTGTTAAAGATGTTTTAATGTTGGAACATGGATGTCCATTATTTAAATAATATATCTGAAGATTGTGTATTGAATTTATCTTCAGTAGAAAATGCTGAGATAATTAAAGATATTACTAACAATTCTATTCCTATATCCCCTTTAAAGGCACCTGTTATCATTAATGGTAAAAATGTTGATGTAGTTCTTGATTCTGGTGCTGGAGGAAGTGTAGTATCTGAAAAAGCTTTGGCTTCAGTGGATAAGGAATATTTGAGTAAATTATTACCTATAACATCTGAAAAATGGAGAGGGTATGGTTCTACCTTATTTCCTATTGGAAAATACAAAACCTCTGTATTCTTCAAATATAATGGTGGTTTTGTCAGAGCTGTTTGTGAGTTTGTGGTCATGAAAAATGATAATTTGAGCAATTGGTTTATTATGGGAAATGATATTTTAACCATGTTTGGTGTGAAACTGGACCCAGCAAATAATTGCTTTACCTTAGGAATGAATGGGAAAAGAAAATTCAAAATTTCTTCTCCTAGACCTTCTGGGCATTTGTTGAAATCTTGTAACTCACTGACCCAATGTAAAGGTAGAACAACAACTGAAATGGATGATTTATTACATGAAATAAATACCGCTTCTTTTGGTGATCAGTTGACTAGTGAACAAAAGGATTCTATTGTTGCCTCTATTACCTCTTTCCCTATGGCTTTTGCTCATGGTTCTCATGTCTTGGGAATTGTTCAGGAAGAGATGAAAATTACCTTATCCTGTAATTTGAGTGATATTCCTCCTTCCCTTAAGAAAAAACCATATCCTGCTTCTCCATCAAAAAGAAAAGATATTGAAGATAATATTGAAACATTATTGAAAATGAATATCATTGAGAAAGTGGATGTCACCCCCAAATATTGTGTCATCTCCCCAGTCTTGATTTCATATGAAAAAGATAAAGCTAGATTATGTGGATATTACAGAGCTTTAAATACTTATACTGTTGATGATATTTATCCTTTACCCAGAATTAATTCAATACATGCTACCTTGCAAGGTGCAAAATTTATTAGTTGTCTGGATGGTAATAAAGGTTATCATCAAGTTCCAGTTGAGAAAAATTCTCAAAATTTTTTGCTTATTGCTACTCATATGGGAATATATAAGTATGTTAGGATGCCATTTGGCCCTAAAAATGCTCCTTCAGTTTTCCAGAAAGTCATGGATAACACTTTCCATCAAGAAATTATTGAAGGTTGGCTCATGGTTTATATTGATGATATTATTTTTTTTCTAAAACTTTTGATGAACATATGATTCACTTGAATAGAGTTTTCCAAAAAATGGATGAAATCAATATGACCTTATCTTTAAAAAAGTGTAAATTTGGTTTTCAATCTTTGAAAGTCCTTGGCCATGTTGTGTCAGGCTTACAAATTTGTGTGGACCATAATAAAGTTGCTGCCATTCAAAATGTGAAAGCACCAACTTCTGTAAGAGAAATCCAGAGTTTTTTGGGTATGTGTGGCTATTATAGACAATATATTAAAAATTATCAGGTCATAGCCTTGCCTCTTACAAAACTGACCAGAAAAGATGTTGCTTTTCTCTGGAATAATGACTGTCAAAAAGCTTTTGATACATTAAAAAGTTGCTTAATGACAGCCCCTATATTGGCTCTTCCAGATTTTAACAAGACATTTGTCCTTTATACAGATGCTAGCTTTATTGGTCTGGGTGCTGCCCTTCACCAAAAGCAAATTATTAATGATAAATCCTCAGAGGTTGTAATTTGTTATATTTCAAGAACCTTAAGAAATAGTGAATTGAAATATGGTGCCACTCAATTGGAGTGCTTAGCAGTTGTTTGGGCTCTTGAGAAACTTCATTACTATTTGGATGACCAAAAATTTGAGTTGGTAACTGACTGTAGTGCTGTGAATTCTCTCTTAAACCTCAAGACACCTAACAGACATATGTTCAGGTGGCAACTTGCTGTTCAAGAATACAGAGGAAGGATGACTATTATCCATAGAGCTGGAAATGTTCACTCTAATGTTGATATGCTCTCCAGATTGCCTCTGCCAAATAATGACTTCAATCCTGCTTATGTACCTGAAGATGATACTGTTCATATCCATGGTATATTTATAGTTGATATGGAAGAGGAGTTATTACAGTTAATACTGGATTCATATGATAAAGATTCTGATTTAAATAAATTGGTTACTATTTTGAATGATCCTAAGAATGCTTCAATTCAAGCATTAATAAAAACTCTTCCTGCAAAGTACCAAAATGCTTTAAATAAAGAAAGTTCTCTATTGAAGATGGTTATATATATTATAGAAGGAAGCTTACCAATGTAATTGTAATTCCTCCTTCAATGAAAGAAACTATCCTCAAACTTTGTCATGATGACATATTAGCTGGTCATTTTGATCTTGAAAAAACATTGATTAGAATCAAAAACACTGCATGGTGGGCTAATATGTCTGAAGACACAAAATTATATGTTGAATCTTGTGATTCCTGCAAGAAATCTAAAAGGTTGACAGGTAAAAGAGCAGGGTTATTATAACATATTGAAGCACCTGATGCTCCTTGGCAAATAATTAACATGGATTTTGTCACTGGTCTTCCTGTTGCAGGTAAAGACAGCTTTAACTCTTGTTGGGTAATAGTGGATAGATTCACAAAAATGTGAAAATTTATTCCAACCCACAAAGATGTATCCACCAAAGAATTAGCTTTCTTATGGTGGTCTTACATGTTTAATATTATTGGTTTTCCAAAAGCCATTATCTCTGATAGGGATCCAAAATTCACTTCTGAGTTTTGGACCTCTTTGATGGATATTTGTGGCTGTGAGTTAAAATTGTCTACAGCTCACCATCCTCAGACTGATGGTCTAGCTGAAAGAATGATTCAAACTCTGGAAGATATGATTAGAAGGTATTGTGCCTTTGGTTTAGAATATAAAGACAATGACAGATTTACTCATGATTGGGTCACTCTTTTGCCTGGTCTTGAATTTGCATATAATAGCACTGTTCATTCTGTCACTGAGAAAAAGTCTTTTGAGCTTTGGTTAGGTTATGTCCCAAATACTCCTGCTCAGATTCTCAATAATAAATTACCTAAGTTGGAACTACACCCTGGTGTAAAATCTTTTATGCAAATGCAACAGCTATGCAGAAAACATGCTCAGAGTTGTATTGATAAAGCATTTGAATATGAAAAGAAAAGATGGGATAAATCCCATAAATAATACACATTTAACAAGGGTGATGAAGTGTTGATCTCTACTGTCCATTTCAATTTACAAGGTAACCACAAATTAAAAGATCCTTTTGTAGGACCATTTGTTGTTAAAAGAATGGTTGGTGATAATGCAGTAGAAGTTGTATTGTATTCTCCATATGATAGGAAACATCCTGTCTTTCCCATTTCTTTGCTTAAGCCTTATACTTCCAACAGTGACTTATTTCCAAAAAGAAGAGGTAGACCTAAGAAGAACCCTCAGGAAGTCACAGAAACAGCAGAAATTGATAAAATTCTCAATGATAGAATTATCAGTTCTGAGAGAGGTACTGAATATTTATTGAGATATAAGAACAAATCATCTGAACATGATGCATGGATACCTGGCAAGGAAATTTCAAATCTGCCTACTCTGTTGAAAAAATACAAAAAGAAAAAATCTTAGCATTTTTTTTATTGTTTTTTTAGAGTGAGGGAGTGTCAGCCAGGCTATTCCAGGAGTCCAGTAAATGATATGTAACTTATAAAACCTGAAATAGTGGGTAAGAATTGTATTTAATGAATATAACTTAATATTTTATTGCATAATAAAATTATATAAGTATATTATTATATACAAGTGTTACATTAAATTTATTGGTTATATAGATTTTTATATACAGTTAAATTGAACATAATATAATATATTCTACAAATAAGGGCGCATTTTTATGTATTTAATAATTATAAATTTATATTTAATTAATTGAAAAAACATTTATTATAATTATAAGTGTAAAATTGACTTATAATATATTTAAATTAATTATTTAAATTTATATATTAAATAACACCTCTCATATAATACTAAACAATAATTAATGACGCTTCTTTTGACCCTTAATTGTGTTAGAAAAAACAAATAAATTAATTTATACTAAATTGAGATTAAATACATGTTTTGTTGTGTCAAAGTATTTTTTGTTTCACTTAAAATATCCTTTAATCAGACTGTACCATCTGTTTGGAATTATTTTTCTCATAGTTCCTATGTTCCAATCTTTTTTAGTTATTCACTATTTTCACTTACTGATTTGGGAATTAATGGCAGGGAAATTGGATTCTTAATTGGGGTTTTAATTATTTGTTTCATGTTTTTCTCTACATTGTTATGTTTCATTTACTCTTTGATATATTTGTTTTATTCCATTCTAATCATTGTATTTACAAATATAGTAGCGCTTCAGAGGACCCATTGCCTATAAAAGGGCCTTGGATAATCCCCTGTAGCCTCATCACTTATTAAACACTCAACAAATTAAATAACTATTTTATTACGTTTATATTTTTTTTATTAGTAATACAATTCTAATTAAAAGTCTATATAACAAATTAAAGGTTGCTTTAAGTCTGATAGTAATTAAAAGTGTTTGCCGCGCAGAACCCTTACATTGAATAATATTATTATTAATAAATACTAAGCTTTTGTCATCTCTCAAAGTTGCTCGCCGTTGTTTTCCCTCTTAATTAAAATTAAATATACTATTACAAATTATTCCTTTTATTTTCCCTTGTCCTCCTCCTTCTCTCCTCCTTTTCTTCTATTTTTCTTACCTTCTTCTAGACGACTGACCGACATACTTACTCAAAATCAGCTATTTGTTATTATATTTTTATTATTGTTTGTATATACTTTATTATGACGCTTCAGAAGGCCTTTTGCCTATATAAAGGCCTTGGGTAACCCCCTGTAGCCTCACCACTTATTATACACCCAAACTTGAACATATTTTTAATATAATACATTTATTTTTATTTTTATTAGTATTACAACTCTAATTTTAATTTTATATAAATAACTAAAGGTTGCTCTAAGTCTGCTAATAGTAATAATTGTGAACCACGCACTGATATATAAGTTACAAAATTTAAATATTATTAATTGAACCTCCTGTTGTGTCACTCCTCAAAATTTTGTCTTTGAATTTTCTTTATTTTTCACCCTAATTTTCTTACGCTTTTAAATCTAATTTTTTATAAGTTCTTTATTTCATTACCTTTCTTTATTCCCTTCTCCTTTTTTCCTCCTCCTTCTAGATGACTGGCCAACACACTATGTGGTGTAACAAAAATATGAGTGAAAGTGAAATAAAGATGACTAACTAGCAATATTTTTTGTGAAAGTTGCACCCACCATTCTTGAACTAGCTTTAAATCATTTACTTCAATATCTGTATCTCACCTTGGTAAAGTAATTTTTTCTTCTTTTTTTCATCTTGCATACACACTTCCCAGTCATGCATGCACATGAAGCTTCTTAGTTTTAGAAGGGATGGGTTTCTGTTATTGCTTTTCTTTGGAAGCCAGGAAAGTAACTAGCATCTACAGAATTCTGTTAATTTTTACCTTTTGCCTGTGCATTGGCCTGTTTCAAGCACAAGTCTCTTTGTCATGTGTGACCACCACTTGTGATTTCTTTCACTTTATCCCTTTTTTTCCTTCAACTCACCCCAGTCACCCAGTCACCCACTCACCCACCCACCTGTTGCTCAACAACATCAGAAATCACCATTTTCAACCTTAAGAAGAAACCATTACTTCCAATGATCATCATCTCCCCCTAAGACAAAAAACAGCTTTACAATTTTTTTTTCATAAGTCAACAATAAAAATATAATAAAAAAGTGCTAGTGACCTGAGTTTCTTCAAATTTTTTAAAACTTAGGCAAAGTTTAATGTTTGATGTTTGAAGTTTGAAGTTTTTGCATTTTTTTCATTTTTTTACAAGAAAATATAATATAATCTCATTTCAATTCATGCTGCATTGCAAAAATAAATGATGGAGACAGACTATGAGCAACAATGACATGGAACCACACTCAAATTTGTGCTGCTATGAAAATTGACAGAGGCTAATGTTATGGGGGGGCTAAGGATGAGTGACAGCAGCTTGCAACTGGGTAAAATTAGGATGTAGGAATCAGTTGGGCAAGTTAATGAGTGCAATTGGGTGGGATTTCTGTACAGTAAAAAAAGGGGTCCATACACAACAATAAGTGCTCATAACATACAGAAAAGCTATAGCAACAGCTGTACATGCACTTAGTCATATATATATCCTATTCTATTAGAATTAAATCTTCAATACTATACTTGCTAATAAAAATATCTCACATTAGAACCTTATATACTCACCCCCCCCCCCCCCACTTACCAACTAATCAAACTACCCAACTCAACCCACTAACACTCTATATCCCAAACCCCACAAAGCTCAATACCCCTGCTTCAACAATCACTATGTATAAAAAATAAAAAAACTCACCACTCCTCTTCTTAAAGTCCTTCCTCCTGCCCACCTTCTCCTCTTTCAAATCAAAAAAAAGCAAAAAAAGATCCACATGTCCATTTTCCCTTTCCTCTTGGCGAGGGCACCAAAAGATGAATTATAACATATATATATAAGATGATAATGTCTAAACAAAAGCTGATGACATATGATATAAGTAATGGTGAATAGCTAAGAAATTTGACTGATATGTTGTTAGAGCAATAGTTAAAAATAAAAAATTGAACAAGATGAGGTAGTGTGTGTGAGTGATTTATGTCCATGGAATAAATATGTAAATATAGAAAGATAGATAAATATTAAGATAAAAAAATATCATGTAAGAGTTCATTTCGGGTCGTCACAGTCATCTGGATTAGAGACTTTTAAAATTTTTCGACTGAAACAAAACAGAAATGATCAGAAAAGAGTCAATGATTGTAGATAGATAAAGGATGAATGGACTAACCTATAATCCATTTCATCCTTCAAGAGACTTCGTTCATCACTATGATCATCCTCACTATCACTACCACCACCACCACCACCATGATGGCCAGCCAGTTCGTGTTCTTCATCTCCCTCATCAGCATGATTTCTGATATAGCCAATCAGACTACTTGGATCCAGTCGTTGATCGACAGTGATAGTATTCAAATATGCAGGATTCGACCGGTCAAGTTGAGAAGTGTGTTGGGAGGATTTGATTCTATCGTCTTGGAAATGATCAGATTGACTAAACGCAAAAAGAAAAATGAACGAATGAATGATTAGATTAGTGTGTGATTTAATTTTATAGAATCAGTATAAAAAAAGCTTAGAGATGATAAAAAGAACTAACCGAGGTTGAGGGAGAGATGCTGTTGGATAAGATGGATCCATATCCTCAGGATAGGAGGTGGATTGAGGATGTTGATTTACATAAGAGGTCTTATCATGAAGACTGTACAACGTCGGAATCGTATTAGGATCTGAATAACAAGTTGGGGTTCGTCCAGCGCCGCCATTTGGCGAAGTATCGTTAAGTTGTTGTTGATGATGATGATCAGAGACATAAAACCCAGCAGCAGTAGCCGCGACGACATCACGGGACAGGGCGGTGTCTTCCATAAAATAACTCTTGGGATTATTATCTGATGCATAAGGATCTAAATAGGCGGTTGAGGCTGTACTAAAATGATCTTGTTGTTTATGAGATAAAGGGCTAGTACTCTCTTTGGCCGGCAGCTCGATATCACGATAAACCCCTACATCTCGCATGTGTACTGGCTGTTGACGATCGTGATCATCAGGATCAAAAAAGATGGATTCATCGAATGCAATATCTTGATCAACTTGACGACGACGTTGCCTTTGACGAGTGAGACAAAACCAACCAGATACAGCTATCAAACCAGCGACAATAAGACCTACGGTGACAAAGACACCGGCTACAGCGGCCGTTTTAGAGAAAAAGCCACCGCTGGAACCAGGGCCGGTATACTGACCATCTTGCAGCGTTCCAGCGGTGACGACCGGGGTAGCTAGTACAGGAAACGAATCGGAAGAGGAGACATGATCAAAAAAAGCGATGGAGGTAGAGGTGGATACGGCGCCTTGACTGTCGGTGATATAGACGGGAAGAAAAGAGGATTCGGTGCGAGTGAAGAAGACTTGGGTGGTGAAAGTACGATAGACGGTATAGGTGGTCTGAATGGATAAGGTGGGAATGGTAGGAGAAGAAGTGGAAGTGCGTATGGGAATGGGAATAGGAAGGGAAGAGGTAGAAGGAGGAGGATATGGGGAAGAAGTGGAAGTAGAGATGTAGGATGAGAAAGGGGGGGTGGTGGTAGTGGTGATGGTGGTGGTGGAGGTGGTGGTGGTTGGCTGAGGAAGGGATGAAAAGGACGACTGAGTGGAAGAAGTGAGGAAGTCAGAAGAAGAGGAAGAGAGGGTGGAGAGGATGGAGGTAGGAAGGGGAGAAGAGGAGGGAAAGCGAGAGAACGAGGAGAGCGCAGACTGTGGTTGAGACAGGGTGACGGGTGGTAGAAAAGGCTTGAAAGAAGAAGAAGAAAAAGGAAAAGAAGAAAAAGAAAAAGAAAAAGAAGATGAAGAAGAAGATGATGATGTTGTGCTATTGGCTGCTTTGTAAAGAAAAAGGAGAAGAAGAATAATAATAATAATAATAAAAATAATAATATTAATAATAATAATAATATTATTATTATTATTATTATTATGATTATTATTATTATTATTAGTAATGTTAATGTTAATTTAATATTAATCAATTAATTCCTTTCCGCCAGTCAAAACACATCAAATCATCATCATCATCATCCGTCCCTCAAAACTTACCTGGTCGTCTTTGTGTCATCGTTCAAGTCCACCAAACAACCAGCCAACAACTGTCCGGCCGCACATCTCACTCTCACTCTCTCACCACAAAAAAATTTGCTTCACCTTCACTTTACACTACGCACCAAGTAAGATATCCCCGACAGGGATATATCCAGAATGAGTTAGGGATATTATATGGAGGGAAATAAGGTCAGAAAAATATGTGTAAGAAAAATATGTGCAAGAATAATATGTGTAAGGAAAATATGTGCGAAAAAAATATGTGTAAGAAAAATATTTTGCAACCCTGGGAAATTGTGTCTTTTTTCAATTTTTTTTCTCAAAAAAGTATTTTTTTACTTATTTTTTAATTTTTCCTTATTTTTTTACAATTTTTTTGGAAAAACAAATCTCATGGTTGCAAATGATTTTTCTTACGCTTATGTACTTTTCTCGCACATACATTTCTTACTTATATTTTTCTGACCTTATCTCCCTCCCTAAAATATTCCCAACTCGTGCTGGATATGTTGCACGGTATCAGCCAACTGGACTCCGGAAAGAACCGGAGAACAGGAGGTACCGCTGCAACAGTATATCTACAATAATGACTAAGTACATAACATCCCCCCCCCCCACTTAGTCATTAGAATAATTCCAACACTACCACCGTGATCCCCCTCATTAACCTTTCATCCAATAAAATTACCAACTCAATAAGAAAAGAAAAATAAAATAAAAATAAAAATTTAAAAAGAAAAAGAAAAAAGTCATATCTTTATCAAGTATCCCCCCCAGCCACCATTACCATTTATAACCATTTCACCCAAAACTAAATACTAAATAAGAGAGAGAGTGAAAGAAAAAGAAAAGAAAATTAAAATTAAAATGAAAATAATAATAATAATAATAATTTTTATTTTATTTTTATTGATTTATTCTACCACACACAAACTTCCTTCCTTCTTAGTAAAGTGAGAGATGGGCCCTGTGTCTTAGTGAGAATATCAGCACGCATTTGAGCAGTAGGGACCCATTCTAAAGTAGCTTTTTTGAGGAAGAGTTGTTCATTTACAATATAAAAAGATCTATCAACATGCCTTGTTCTTTTATTTCCAGGATTATCTTTTGCATTAGCTATTGCACCCTTGTTGTTACAAAAGATTTTTATTGGAGGAATTTCAGGGAAGATGTCTTTGAGAAGATTTGAGATCCAGATAGCATCCTTCATACCCATTCCAAGTGAGACATATTCAGCTGTCATTGAGGAGTCACTAACTGTCAGTTGACGCCTAGAGGTCCAAACAATGGGGCATGAATTAAGTAGTAGAAGATGACCTGACTGAGCTCTGGAGAATTCTTTATTATTCCAGGTTGCATCAGAGAAGGAGGTGAGTACAAGGGGAAGATCACGGTCAGGATGAATATGGAGTTGGAGTTTAGCTGTATGTTGAACATATCAAAGGAGATGATTGAGTGCTGTCCAGTGAGTAGAGGTAGGTTTTGAAGAGAATCTAGCTAGAAAATTGACAAGAAAAGAAAGATCTGGCCTTGTTGCCACTGCTACATAACTGAGAGCACCCAAGATAGAGAGATATTTAGTTGTATCAATAGCTTCATCTTCATCCTTGGCTGTTTCAATGACAATGTTATTTGGAAGGGGGGAATGAGTAGTGAGGCCACAAGGGTTGTGAGTCTTCAAAATCTTCTCAATGAGTTGGAAATTGTTGAGATCAAAACCTTCAAGAACCTCCTTGATTGCCACTCCCACTATTCCATCTACTTTATCACTCCACCTCACCTTCAAACTACCATCCAAACCATCCTCCAATTCCTTCAAGACCATTACACTACTACCAGTCACAATTCCATCATCCACATGAATCCAAATCACACCCATAGAATCTTTCTTTCTTAGAATATAAAAAGACTTATCATATTGACTTGCCCTATATCCCAGAGCATCCAACTTGCTGGCTATGTGGAGCCACCAGCATCTAGCAGCTTGCTTTGTGCCATAGAGAGCTTTCTTAAGGCATAAAGCACTATCTTTATCTTTCAGCTGATAACCTTCAGGAGGACGTACCCAGATTGCTTCATCAATAGGACTGTGAAGGTAAGCTGCAGTGACATCAAAAGACTTTATTGGCCACTGGTGATAAGCTGCAAGAGTAAGAAGAGTGCACTGGGAAGCAAAAGTTGCAGTAGGAGCAAAAGTTTCAGTGAAATCAATGCCATATTGCTGAAGGAAACCTTTTGCTACATAGCAAGCCTTGAATGTTGGAGATGGGGAAGAAGGATTTTTGATAGTGAATACCCATTTGGAATTTGTGATCTTGGCACCTTCAGGGACTTTGTCTTCATACCACACATCCATGTCCTTCATGTTGTCCAATTCTCTTTTGCAAGCTTGTTCCCATTTTCGGCAATCAGGTGAAAGCATAGCTTGCAAGTGTGTTCTTGGAACAACAGATGAGTGAGACATACCCTTTTTGATAACATCAGAAACTGATTTTTCTTGAGAAAGAAGCACTACGCAATATAGGGGGTGGACTTGCTAGCAAGTCCTCAACCTGAACTGAGATGGAACTCAGATGGAACTCAGACTGAACTCATACTGAACCCAAACTGAACTCTACTTGAACACCCACCTAAAACTGTTCTGCTGAGTGGTGTTCATTCCTGATTGTATGGTTCCTTTATCAATAGCTCAATGTGTGTTCAATCTGTTGTGAGTTTGGGTCCAAGGTTGCGGACTCACTAGCAAGTCCGCCCCCCATATTGTGTGGTGAAGAGTCTCTTCATCCTTGAAATCACCAGGTTTTAAATTATTGAGGATGTGATCAATAGAACCTTTGGATGGTGGATCAGGTGGTGGGGCTTGGAGAGAGATATCATGGGATTGGAGATTGTCACCAGGAAATTTGGCCATTGCAGATTCAAAAAAGGTGTTTGTCTCTTGATGCCAAAAAATCCAACCAGTATTGTTCAAGGAGTAACCCACACACTTGCAAATGAGAGCTCTTTGATCAAGTTTTCGTCAAGTTTCCTTGTGGATATGGACATAAGCGGTTTCACCAAAGATTCAAAAATTAGAATATTTGGGGTCACAGTTGTGCATCAGATGTAAGGGAGCTTTGTCACCAGTTTTGAAATTGGGGAGGAGATTGTAAACATAAGCTGCCCATTTGTAAGCAAGTCCCCAGAAACATTCTGGAAGTTTGCTAGCAAGAAGAATTGTATTTGCAATATCACTGACAGTGCGGTTAAAACGTTCAGCTGTGCCATTTTGCTCATGATGGTAAGGACAAGAAATTTCATGAGTTGCTCCAATTTCATCCAGTATTTGAGCCATCTGTTTCCTATGCATTTCACCTCCATCTGTCCTTAGAGCTTGAAGTTTTTTGCCAGTGACATTTTCCAACTTTTTATAAAAGGAAACAAAAGCTGAAGTAGCATCAGATTTGGATTTGAGCAAAAAAACTTCACCATATGAGGTTGAACTTTCTCTAAACATAGCAGCCCATCTACCACCATTGGCTGCAGGATCCTTAGGTCCAACCAAGTCACCAACAATAAGACTCATTAAAGATTCAGGTCGTTTTTCTCTTGTTGCTGATGCTGTTCTTGTACTTTTGGCAATTGCACAATCTTCACAATTGATTGATCCAGGTGGAATTGACAAAGGGAGACCAGAACCTAAAGATGGACGGATGACTTGTTTGACAATTTTTTCACTTGCATGACCTAGTCGCCGGTGCCAATTCATGAGGGAGCCTTTCATAGCAGGTGGTTGATTGATAACTGCATTCTTTTTCACTGTTTGCAAAAATGAGTGGAGCAAGAAAGAATTTGAAGAGGGAGAAGAAGATCCAGCTGCACATTCACCACCTGAGGTTACATCAACACTAATAAACTTGTTAGATGTTTCAGTTTCACACCTTTCAATCAATTCTTCTACAGACACATCCTCAGATTCCTCCAGTTTTGAGTTGATCCAATCAACACACTTGTAGAGTTTCTCTATGTTTGCAGCTGCAATGTGGGATAAATGGATGCGGTTGAATTCGTCAAGTAAGTAGTGGTACAATTGATATGGTGTCCAATTAGTGTCAATATTGAGTTGAAGCTCTGAAGTGAGCATTTGATGAATGATGTTGAATGTCATCAGTTCAGCTTCTTGATCAGCTGGAATTCTTTGATTGAAAGTATAGTCAATGGTACCAACAATGCTTTTAACTAATGCCAAGGTACTTTTGTGCCAACCCTCCCAGTTGTCCAAGTCTTTGTTGAGCTTTGGCAAGTTTTCAGTAAGATCCAAAACTAATTTCATTACCTCTAGACGTTGCTTCATTAACAGCAGACTATTTACACGTTGAGTGGAGCAGGTAGATTCATAGGAGGGAGCCAATGAGGCATTGGATGATGAAGACAATGTCATGATGTTGCAATGATGAGTATAAGACAGGAGAGTGGAAGGAGTACAAGAGAAGAGAGGAGTTTCCAAGCAAGGGAGATAAATTCCAAGAGAGAGGGAGGGTTTCAGAGGGAGAGAGAGGGTTTATGAGGGGCAGGGTGACAGGTTAAGAGAGAGGGGAGTGTTCCGAGATGAATTTTGTGAATTAGATATGTTGGGAGGGTTAAATTTTACCAGTGCATAGAATTAAGTCTTTTCAGACTGCACTGGGGGTCTTTTGGCTACTCACGCTGCTCTTCTGCTAACGTAGTGGACTCTTGGGTCACTGATAGCTACTTATGCCAATGCAGGACAGCCCATAACCTGTTGCACGGTATCAGCCAACTGGACTCCGGAAAGAACCGGAGAGCAGGAGGTACCACTGCAACAGTATATCTACAATAATGACTAAGTACATAACAGGATATACCCTTCGGGGATATCTTACTTGGTGTGTAGTGAAGTAAGATATCCCTGATGGGGATTTTTTTTTATATTATTTCTTGCAATCTCACCCGACGAGGGGCATGAAGGAAAGGAGACACTTTAGATGCTATGTACATGTATGAGAGATGGAAATGGGCCAGAAACAAAGTGCAATAAAAGGAAACATATTGAGGCTACTGTGAGAGGGGCACATTGTGAAGAAATCTACCAGAGGAAACTAGAAACTGAGCAACTAGGGGAGTGATTGGAGAGGGAATCCCTGATGGGGATATCCAGCACAAGTTGGGGATATTGTAGGGAGGGTCATAAAGATAGGAAAATCTATCTATCTGTTACGGACCTAGATCCTTATGTACTTAGCTATCAACTATATCTACCTGGAGACACATCATCACTGGTTCCTCCGGTTCTATCCAGAGTCTAGCTGATGCTGTGTCAACAGGTAAAGTAATACATATATGGTTCTATCCGGAGTCTAGCTGATGCCCTGTCAACACTATCTATATCTATCTATATCTATATATATATAATCTATAAGGGCATCTACCACCGTGTCTGTAAGATGGGTTGGTATGCATACTTTACTGATAATTGAGGGTATATTCATTCACTGTTGCATTATCACCCCTCATTAACTATTCATTTCTGTAAATATTGGGTAAAAGTAAGTATATATCACCACGCAATATGGGAGGCAGACTTGCTAGCAAGTCCACAACCTTAAACCCAAATTAATATCTAATTGAGCACACATTGAGGTGGTGTTGAAACAATCATGAGGAAATATTGATTTTAATTTTAACACAACTTGAAATTTATTCAAACATTTAGTGAAGCACAGTTTATCATTAGAAAAACAAATCTTGATGCTTGACTTACTAGAATTTTTGTAGGAATATTGAAGTATGTGAACCCCACTACCAAAAAAAAGTGGGCACATCAATAAGATTGTGAAAAATAATGTTTTTTGTTTTTTGTTTAAAAATATAAAAATTGTTGTATAAATTGAACTAGATCCCCTTTGCATGCTTTTACAAGATTTTTTACTAATAACTTTATAAAGGAATCTCCCAATACTATAAAAAGTTATTCAAGAAAAAAAATTATTAAAATGATACTTTTCATCAAAATTTTATTAGTAAAAATTTCCTCTTATTTTTCATTTAAAAAGATAGCTGTTTAATTTTGTTTTTTGTCTTTTACGGGCTAACCCTAAGTCTTAGGGTTAAGTGCTTAGTACCATAAGAATGCGCTAATTTTTCTCTACATTTTATGTCTCAATGTTGTTATAGCCTAATTATGTGTTTTAAAGGTTTTAGTAGTTGTAGCCTATTTTTCTAAGTATTTTGGGTATTTTTGGAGGTTTTTGGTGGTTTTATGGCTTCAGGGTGGTCTGTCTGCCTCAGGTGGGCCTCCCAATGTCAGGCGGCCTGCCCATCATGGTGCTAGAAGGATGGGAAGCGTTTTTACAGGGGTTTTGTTGATGGGTCTCTTGGTCAAGAAGGTTTATCTGAAGGTTCTACGAGGATTCTAAGTGGATTTTTGGACTTTCACAGGCCAGGTACATACTTCTTTATCTTTGTGATTACTTTACTCAAGTTAAAAGAGGTAGTGCTTCAGGTATTATTATAAATTATATCTTTAGAATTACAGGATTGTAAATACTAATGGTATGAAGAATAGTAATAAATTTGATTTAACTCATGTGTTATATAAATTGGTAAGTAACACTACGCAATATAGGGGGTGGACTTGCTAGCAAGTCCTCAACCTGAACTCAGATGGAACTCAGATGGAACTCAGACTGAACTCAGACTGAACCCATACTGAACTCTACTTGAACACCCACCTAAAACTGTTCTGCTGAGTGGTGTTCATCCCTGATTGTATGGTTCCTTTATCAATAGCTCAATGTGTGTTCAATCTATGGTGAGTTTGGGTCCAAGGTTGCGGACTTGCTAGCAAGTCCGCCCCCCATATTGTGTGGTGTAAGTAAGGAATGAATAAAAAAGTACAAAAATGGAGGGCCTTTTATAGGCAAAATGTGAGAGATAAAAACACAGAGTTAACAACACCTAATAAAAGTGTGTGAGAGGAAAAAACTAAATATAAAGAGAGTATGTGAAATATAAAAGATATACTAAATGGTGCATCAATAAAAGGTATCATTTTTATTTGAAATAAAACTTGAGTTCCCTTAAATTGTCTATTGGCTGGTTGTCTAGAAGAAGGAGAAGAAGAGAGAAAGAACAAAGAAGAAGAGGAGGAACTATAGGGAGAAGATAATAAAGGATAAAGAAATAAAAAGAAATAATAAAAAGATAATTATTCTGAGATAGAGGGAGGTGATGAGATTCCTTGGAATTTGATACAGTAGTGAGGGTTATTTAAATTATAATATTTTATTTAAGTAAGAATTATTCTCAATGCCCGGTGAACACTATTATTACTATTAGACTTATTGCAACCTGTAGTTATTTATAAAAAATTTAAATTGGAAGTGTAATACTAATAAAAATGATAATAAATGTATTATATTAAAAAATATATTCAAGTTTGAGTGTATAATAAGTGGTGGGTTAAAGGGGATTACCCAAGGCCCTTTTATAGACCAAGGGACCCCTGAAGTGCCACAAATCAATAAATACAAAATAGAAATAAGCTAAAGCAAAATATAACAGAGTAGAAATGAAACATGACTATTAAGAGAAAAATATGAAACAATTAACTAAAACCCGTGAATAATTAACCATTTTCCCACCATGACTTCCCAAAACACTTAATTAAAATAATTAGTAACCAAGTAAGTCTGAAACATGAGAACAATGAGTAAAATAATCCAAAACAGACATTATAGTGACATGTAAAGGTTTTAAGTGAAACAAATAAAATTATTTTCACGCCAAAAATTTATATAATAAATTCAATCCAGTTTAAAGCAATTTTAATTAATTTTTTTAACTATGTAATTAATTAAATAATTATTTTAAATGAATCATATAATTAATTTAGTGATATTTGTAATTTAAAGTGGGGATTTTAATACTATGTTATTATATAAGTATTATAATTTATTTAATAATTTTTCCTGACACAATTAAGGGTCAAAAGAAGCACCCAATATTATTTTTTAATAATATATGAAGTTTTATTTAATATATAAAATTAATTTATTAACTTAATGACATTATAAGTCAATTTTACATATATAATTATAATTTATGTTTTGTAATTAATTAATTATTAATTTATAATTATTAAATACATAAAAATGCGCCATTATTTGTAGAATATAAAATATATTATGCTTAATTTAAATTTATAAAAATTTATATAACAATAAAATTAATATAACACTTATTTTTAATAAGATACTTATATAATTTTATTATGCAATAAAATATTAATTTATATACATAAAATACAATTCTTACGCCCTCTTTAAGGTCCAATAAGTTAAAATATAATTTACTGGGCTCCTGGTATAGCCTGGCTGACATTGTCACACTTAGTATAAAAAATTTGATTTAAAATGTTGTTTTAACGGAAATTTAAATTTCTTAATAAAGGAATTTGAATTTTTTTAGATTTTATTATATTTTTAATACTATTTTCATTCCCTCTAAACTGTATTATTGAGCATGGTGTTAGGGATTAAAAATGTATAGGACATTTATTTTTATTAATTATTAAAATTACTTAATGTACTTAGCTAGTTAATTGTAAGTAATACATAAGTAAGTAATAAATAATTAATTATTAATAAGGATTTAAAAGGCATGGCTTCATCTCAGTAAGATAATTAATTATTTTACTGGATAAGTCTAGTAGCCTGGCTGACACTACCTCACTCTAAAAAAACAATAAAAAAATGCTATGATTTTTTGTTTTTATACTTCTTTAGTAGAGTAGGATGATTAGATATCTCCTTCCCAGGTATCCAAGAATCATATTCAGACAATTTATTCTTGAATCTCAATAAATACTCTGTACCTTTTTCAGTAGTAACTATTCTGTCATTCAGATTCTTATCAATTTCTACTGTCTCAGTTATTTCCCTAGGGGTTTTCTTTGGTCTTCCCCTCCTTTTTGGAAATAAATCACTATTGGATGTGTAAGGTTTCAAAAGAGATATTGGAAAAACAGGATGTTTTCTGTCATATGGAGAATACAAAATAACTTCAACTGCATTATCTCCAATCATTCATCTGACAACAAATGGACCAACAAATGGGTCTTTCAATTTGTCATTACCTTGTAAATTGAAGTGGACTGTAGAAACCAACAATTTATCACCCTTTTTAAAAGTGTATTCTTTATGGGATTCGTCCCATCTCTTCTTCTCATATTCAAAGGATTTTTCAATACATTTTTGAGCATGACTTCTGCAATGTTGTTGCATTTGAAGAAAACATTTTAAACCAGGATGTAAATCCAATTTAGGTATTTTATTATTGAGAATTTGGGCAGGAGTATTTGGAAAATATCCAAGCCAGAGCTCAAAAGGCTTTCTTTGAGTAACAGAATGAACAGTGCTAATATAAGCAAATTCCAACCCAGGCAGTAAGGTAACCCAATAATGAGTGAATCTGTCATAGTCTTTATACTCAAGGCCAAAGGCACAATACCTTCTTATCATGTCTTCTAAAGTCTGAATCATTCTTTCAGCTAATCCATCAGTCTGAGGGTGATGGTCAGTAGAAAGTTTCAGATCACAGCCACAAACATCCATCAGAGACATCCAAAATTCAGAAGTAAATTTAGGGTCTCTGTCAGAGATTATGGCTTTAAGAAAACCAGCAGTATTAAACATATGAGACCACCATAAGAAAGCTAATTATTTTTTGGAAGCATCCTTGTGAGTAGGGATAAATTTACACATTTTTGTGAATCTGTCCACAATAAACCAACAAGAATTATAACTGTCTTTTCTAGAAATGGATAATGCTGTTACAAAATCCATGTTTATTATCTGCCATGGTGTATCAGGAGGTTCAATATGTTGCATTAATCCAGCTCTCTTACCAGTCAATCTTTTTGATTTTTGGAAAGAATCACAAGATTCAACATATAATTTGGTGTCTTCAGACATATTAACCCACCAAGCAGTGTTTTTAATTCTGATGATTGTTTTTTCAAGATCAAAATGTCCAGCTAATATGTCATCATGACAAATTTTCAAAATTATTTCTTTCATAGAAGGAGGAATAACAATGACATTACTCAACTTTCATCTATAATATAGATATCCTTCATCAATTGAAAATTTACCTTTTTCAAAAGCCTTTTGGTACTTTGGTGGAAGGGTTTAATTAATGCTTGCATTGAAGCATTCTTTAGATCATTTAATATGGTGCATAACTTTTTTAAGTCAGTGTCCTTATCATACAAATCCAGAATAAGCTGTAATAGCTCTTCCTCCATATTAACCACATATATTCCATGAATATGAATAATTTCATCCTCATGATCATAAGCGGGATTAGAGTCATCATTTGGTAAAGGTAACCTTGATAACATATAGACATTTGAGTGAATAATACCAGCCCTATGAATAATTCTCATTCTCCCTCTGTATTCCTGAACAGCTAACTGCTATCTGAACATATGTCTGTTAGGAGTTTTCAAGTTTAAAAGGGATTTAACTGCACTGCAGTCAGTTTCAAGTTCAAATTTCTGGCCATCTAGGTAATAATGTAGCTTTTCTTGAGCCCACACTACGGCTAAACATTCAAGCTGAGTGGAACCATATTTCAATTCACTATTTCTCAAGGTTCTTGAAATATAACAAATTACTACTTCTGATACTTTATCATCCATCACGTGTTTTTGATGGAGGGCAGCACCAAGACCAATAAAACTGGCATCAGTGTTCAAAACAAATGGTTGATTAAAGTGAGGTAGAGCAAGAATTGGCGCTGACATTAAACAGTGTTTCATAGTGTCAAAAGCTCTCTGTCTTTTAATATTCCAGACAAAAGCAACATCCTTTCTAGTCAATTGGGTAAGGGGTAAAGCTATGACTTGGTAATTTCTAATATACTGTCTTTAGTATCCACACATTCCCAAAAACTCTGGAGCTCTCTAACTGTGGTAGGAGCCTTCACCTGTTGTATGGCTTCCACTTATAAATACCCATATGAGTAGCAAACATCAGAAAATTCTGGGAATTCTTCTCAACAGGTACCTGGTGATATCCCTTGTTACCATCCAGACAGCTGATACATTTAGCACCTTGTAAGGTAGCATGTATAGAGCTAATTCTAGGTAAAGGATAGATATCATCAACAGTATAAGTATTTAATTCTCTATAATCACCACATAACCTGGCTTTATCTTTCTCATGAAAAATTAGGACAGGTGAGATAACACAATATTTAGGTGTTTCAACAACCTTTTCAATAATATTCATTTTTGAAAGGGTAGAGATATTGTCTTCAATATCTTTTCTCTTTGTGGGAGAATCAGGATAAGGCTTCTTCTTTAAACTAGGTGGTATGTCAGTTAATGGACAAGATAATGAAAGTTTCATTTCTTCTTTAACTTATCCTAGTTCATTTGAACCATGAGAAAAGGCCATAGGAAAAGATTTTATCAATTTAATGATGGAATCTTTATCCTCACCAGAAAGTTGTTCTCCAAAAGAAGCATTGTCAATTTCAGACATAAGGGCATGCATTTTTTTTGTAGATCTTCCTTTATATTTAACCACAGAATTACATGTGTTCAATTCTGGTTTTAATAATTTTTTTGGGGAGGAAATCTTAAATTTTCTCTTCCCATTCATCCCCATTGTGAAACATTGGTTTGAAGGATCCAATTTTATGCCATACTTGGTTAAAATATCATTTCCCATAATAAAACAACTGCTTAGGTTATCATTTTTCATGATAAAAAAATCACATACAGCTCTTACGAAACCATGGTTATATTTAAAAAACACTTTGGCTTTGTATTTACCAATGGGGGACAAAACAGAGCCATAACCTCTCCAATTTTCAGAAAGGATAGGCATAAGATTTGATTTATAGTCTTTATCCACTGAAGCAAGTGCTTTTTCAGATACTACACTTCCTCCAGCTCCAGAATCTGGAACAACTTCAATGCTGGTTCCATTGATCAAGACTGGTGTCTTGATAGGGGAAATAACGATTGAGCTATCCTCAATGTTCTTTATGATCTCAGCATCCTCAACTGTAGATAAATCATTATTATCAATATCAATAGTATTTAAATAATGAATATCTTCTTCAAGCATCAAGATTTCTTGTTGAGATTCATATGAAATATTGCTGGCACAATCACTTGAAGTATCATCCAGTGCTATTGTGTCATCAGCATGCTCCTCAGTTTTTTCAACAAGATTTATCTTCTTTTCACAAGAATGGCCTTTCTGACAAGGCTTGTTGCACTTGAAGCAAGTGTTTGTTGCATACTTTTTAGGTGCAACAGGGGAAGAGGGTTTACCAACCTTTTCCAGAGGTTTCTGTTGGTAAGTGGAGGGTTTCTCCAAAGAGGTTCTAGGAGTGCTCTTCTGGAATTATACTTTTTGTTTAGAACAATCTCATTACATGTATTAATGAAGGAAGAATGTTTTCTGGAGAACTCAGTCCTAGCCTCTATCAAGTCTCTCAAAGACATTGGTAATTTATAAAGGATCCTGTCCTTCCATAACTCAAACTCCATATTTGGGTCCATTTTCCTAAAGATTTTTACAAGTTTCATTAAGAACTCAATAGTTTTATCAGTAGAAGAGCTATATCTAGTTTCCTCACACTGCCTTTGTTGAGCCATCCTAAACTTGGAGCCACCAAATTGTGCTTTAATCAATTTCTTCCAATCTTCCCATGAGTAGTCATTCCTATCCAAGAGAAAAGATTCATAAAAAATTAGGGCTACATTGGTAAAAAAAGAAATTAACTTAGACACAATTTCCACATCTGGGAATTTGTAATAATTTTTTAAGTTATCAATTCCGCTTATGAATTGCTGCCAATCAGAAGAAGAATCACCATCAAATGTTGGATACTAGTCAAGGTTTGGCCAATTCTTTTGATTTGAAGTAGTCTCCTTATTACAAGCTTGTTTCTGAGTTAGAAGGAGATGTAACTTTTCCAACTGGGCAGTAATTTCATTGTTTAATCCTTCTGTGGATGATCCAGGTACATCATCAATTTTTGATGGAAACTCAGTGATATCAACAGGTATTTCTGGAACTAATTTTTCCTTGGATGAACTAGGAACAGGTAAATATGGGGCATCCTGTACCATATGTTCCTTCAAAGAAATTTCAGAATAATTTTGATCATTAAACAATGAATTCAATTTCTCTTCAATGGTTGTTAGTCTGGGTTTCACTCTTGGAAGACTAGATAAACTCTCATTGATTGTTGAAAACCATAACTGGTTTTGATTTTGAAAAGATGAATAATGATCACTCAATCTTTTCAGGTTCATCTTATCTACCTCTAGCTCCTGGAAACAGATAGACACAGTATCTTGTTGTTTAGACAAATAATTTTTGATATTTTGCCATAAAACAACTTTCTTTTCATGAGTTACTTTGTAATGAGACAAATCATCAGAAACTCTCTGTAACTGACTCCTTAATGCTTGATAACCCTGTTCAGTTAACAAACTATTATATTTCTGAGTCAATTTCCTTTTGTTCATGATATGATTTTGTTTAGCAATAATATCCCTCAAATAATCATCATTAATTTTTGCTACATCTGGAGTGTTTCTCAATAAAGAGACAGAGTAACTTTCCAGATTCTCATAAAACTCAGGCTCAATTGTTTCATCAATAATAGCCATATCAGGATTTATCATTGAAGTAGCAATTAAAACTAAAGGATTAGATACATTAGAATATTGAGTGATTTGTCTACTCTTATCAGCCTCTACTAGTCTCACAGTTTCATCTCCTCTTCCAGAATTACCTGAAGGAACTGAATCAGCAACAAGAAATGGTACTTGAGATTTAATAGAGGGGCTTACCAAGGTTTGGGAAAGATCTGAATATTGTTTTTTCTTTTTCTGCCTCCTTGATAAGGGTGAGGATGTGTGGGGTTGAATTGACTGGGTCTTGATGGACCTTCCTGAGGCATTTGAGGCTGCTGATGTTGAGACAGATATTCCCACAGGGTGTTTAAAAAATCCCACTGCCACTTTGATACTTCCACCTTTTCTGGTTTCTGGGGAGCCAATTTTGGAAGATCCCTGGGGGGAGGAGGTCTCCTCTTCTCTTAAAGAAAGGCATCTATTTTTCTTACCTTTTCTTCTAGTGAGTCTGTTCTTGCTCTCAGTCTTAAGTTCTCTGTCCTCAGTTCCTTTATGTGGGTGGAGAGATTCTTTACTTGCTGAGGTAAAGGCATCTTTTTTATTTTGAAGCCTTGAAGTCTATCTGGGGGGTTGATGGAAGGCTTTTGTTCCTGAGCATTTGTCTCCAATAGTATTTCCACTTCCTCCATTTCCAAATCCTGATTGGTCCAATAACTGATTAATTTGAGCCAATTTTGTAGTCAAGGGAGAACTTACAGAAGTAGCTTCATCATAATAAGTTAAATCCAATTCCTCATCACGGCCAGCAGAAGCACCTTGATCAGTCATATTGTAATCTTAACCTGAACTGACGGAAGGAAATATTAAGATATATTAGTTTTATTTTTGCTTTATTAAAAGAAAAATAATAATAATAAATTTAAAATATAAAAATTTTCAGGACAAAAATCAACCAAAATAATAATCACAATTTTATTAATTCAAAATAATTTTATATCCAGGATTAAAAGAAATCAACTGAAGTAATAAAATTAATTTTTAATTAACAATTTAAATTTTGATAATTATCAGGATTAAAATCAACTGAAGGAATTTAATTTTCAGGACTTAATGTCAACTGAAAATAATTTAATTACCAGGACTTATTGTCAACTGAAAAAATTTTAATTACCAGGACTTATTGTCAACTGAAATAATTTTGATAACCAGGACTTAATGTCAACTGAAATAATTTGATATAATTAATTTATAATATTATTAATTTACTGTCAGGACAATTTTTCAACTGAAAAAATAATATAAAATTCTAATTATCAGGACAAAATTCAACTGAAATAATTAAAAAAAAATTAATATAATTAATTTAATCACTTATAGGACTAAGAATAAAATAGTTCTCTCTTTGTCAACTAGGAAAATAAAAATTCTACTTTACCAGACACCTCCCCCTGTAAAATGAGCAAATTAATGCCACTTACAGAGTGCTGAGTAAAAAGAAATACATAAACTTGGAAAAGTGCAAAGTGACCCACAAATAGTAATCAATATAATTACCACAAATATATGACTATTGTCAATATATAAGCTTAAGTTTTGGAGCGTGTTTTGATTCCCGTTCACAGCAAAAAATAAGTCAGGTGACTAATGACGTTTGTGCTTTTTGTCCTCCACTTGTCCTTATAGTTACCTTGAGTGCAATGGTCCAATGGTCTCCGTCCTCAAGATATTGATGCCCCGTTTATGATTCAGAAAGGGTCCCAACTGTTGATGGGTCTCTTGGCCTAGAAGGTTTATCTGAAGGTTCTATGAGGATTCTAAGTGGATTTTTGGACTTTCACAGGCCAGGTCGTATTTCTTTATCTTTGTGATTATTTTACTCAAGTTAAAAGAGGTAATGCTTCAGGTATTATTATAAATTATATCTTTAGAATTATGGGATTGTAAATACTTATGGTATAAAGAATAGTAATAAATTTGATTTAACTCATGTGTTATATAAATTGGTAAGTAATTAAGGAATGAATCAAAAATTACAAAAATGGAGGGCCTTTTATAGGCAAAGTGTGAGAGATAAAAACACAGAGTTAAAAACACCTATTAAAAGTGTGTGAGAGGAAAAAACTAAATATAAAGAGAGTATGTGAAATATAAAAGATATAATAAATGGTGCATCAATAAAAGGTATCATTTTTATTTGAAATAAAACTTGAGTTCCCTTAGATTGTCACACTTAGTATGAAAAATTTGATTTAAAATGTTGTTTTAACAGTGTAGAAAATCCTATAGTACTAGCTATAGGCTTTGACCAAGCGAGTTAGAGAAAAACCAGAGAGAAAATTCTGTGTCCCTTTAGAAAAATATAAGTGAGATTTACCTGCTACAGTAAATTGGTTCCTGTTGTTAATAGCCCCTTTTCCGATACACTTGACTGCCTTATCAGCCAAGAAAGTAGTCTCCAGACAGACCACCAAACCAAAGAACTGAAATGTAGACCAATGTCCACACCAGAGAAAGCAATGATACTTGATGTAGGTTACAAATCCACACCAGCGACAGAAATAATACTTGATATAGCTTGTAAGAGTAAACCAGAGAAAAAAGTTGCCAAATTTGAGTTAAACCAGGTCACCAGAACTTTAACCTGCTTCTTCTTCTTTATCTTCTGCTCCTTCCAGAGAATCACACTGTTCTATTCCCAAATCACTTCCTAAACAACCTGCTTTATCTTCTCAAGAATCTGCTTTTATCTCAGAGAATTTGGCAAAATCAGCTTCAAAATCAGCTCCCAGGCTGCTAGACCGCATCCAGGCAGCCCTCCCAGCATTGGGCGGCCACCCGCCTTGCTAGAAAGCAAAAATCAGGCTCAAAACTCCCAAATTCAGCCAGATAAAAGCCAAAATACACCATTAAACACCAACAAATCTACGCAACAACCTCCTAGTTCTTCCAGAGCAATGTGCAAACACCAAATTTTGTCCCCAGACAGCCCCAAAAATTCCAAAAACTCTAGAAAACCTGCCAGAGGACCTTCTGAAAACACCAGAGCACGCAATGCTGCTTCCAAACAAAAATCTCCAGTTACTTTAAGAAGAACTAACTACACCTCTCCTCTGGCCACCAATTATTCCTCTTATGGTTCCCTTTCTTCTAGATCTTCATCCAGAAAATCACAATCAGATTCCAGGTCACCTTCTCCTGATCCTTTCTTCAACAACCCTGGTTCTCCACCACCAGTGTCCAACCCAACTGGGCCAAGCAATAATAATATCCACAACAACAACAGCAGCCCTTCTGCTCCAACCAGGCAACAGGAACACCCTTCTTCTCCTTCATCTTCTCAGCAATATTTAGAGAATGATCATGAGAATCCATGCCTCTATCTGGTTGATCCTCCTTCAACATCAATTCAGCTTTCTTCAACAGCTCAACTCCTGGCTGCTTACAAATTTGATGAGCTTCCAATCTGTAAATACCAAATTAATAAATCAAATTTCTTTAACAGAGAACAATTACTGATCTAATTCTTCCAGGTAGTTGGAACCCGCCTCTTGAAACTACAATTGGGATTGGCCAACCTCTAGAAACTACCTTAATGCTGGATTACGCCAACATGAAATAACACCTAAGCATGATGTGTTCAAACAGGCTTAAGGCCTTTGCCCTCCACAGTCTGTTGAATGACTTTGAAAAGAATATGAGTAAAAAGCTTCTTAATAATTACTGGAAGATGTCTAGAATAATCAAGAACACCTTCCAACACTTGATACCCGCATCTTCCACTTCTTCTCAAAAATTAACTTCCACTCCAGTACCTGACCATTACAATCCATATACTCTTTCCAGCCACCTACACCACAAAGAACACAGTTCTTCTTCTAATCCTAACAAAAAGCAAAAATGCCACCATAATCCGGACCAACCGCTGGAGGATTCTTCTTCCAGACATTAAAATAAACAAGAAAAAAATTAATAAGTCACTAAATAGAGAGAACAATAATAATTAACAGAAATATATATTAAAAAATTTGTTTTATTTTTATTTTTATTTAATTTATTATTTATTTTATTTTTATTTTCATTTTTATTTACTTTATTTTAAACTACTAACATACTAAAAAAACTTTAAAATAAATAACAAAATTAACCAAAAATATGAGATTTAAAAAGTTAAAATGAAATAAATAATAATAATAACATGAGACAAATAATAGTTACTAATTGTATCCCCCAGCTAATTGATGAGCTCATCCCACCACGCAATATGGGGGGCGGACTTGCTAGCGAGTCCGCAACCTTGGACCCAAACTCACCACAGATTGAGCACACATTGAGCTATTGATAAAGGAACCATACAATCAGGGATGAACACCACTCAGCAGAACAGTTTTAGGTGGGTGTCCAAGTAGAGTTCAGCATGAGTTCAGTATGAGTTCAGTCTGAGTTCCATCTGAGTTCAGGTTGAGGACTTGCTAGCAAGTCCACCCCCTATATTGCGTAGTGTCCCCTGATACCTTACCCACATCCAAGTACACCTTGATGTGGATACATTTTTCAATAATTTTTAAATAAATGGAAATAATAAAAAAATAAAGATGAAATAATTAGAAATTGAGAGAATAATAAGAGAAAGAAAGAAAATAGCATTTCCCCACCAATTGATGAGCCTTTCCCAACCAATGCTTGCCCACATCCAGGTGACCCTGATGTGGTAACACCCTATAATATAATTTGTGATTTTTCCCTCTTTATATCCTAATAACTCCCATAAAAAATTAAAAGAAAAAATGAGAAAAAATAATAATCTAAAACTACTATCTAAAAATAGACACAAAAATTAAAGAAAAGAAAAAGAAAAAAAATCAAGCTCCATAGAAAGTCCAGTCCAAGGAAATGATCACTGGGTGGGCCCCCTCCAATAAGTAAAAGTTTATGGGAGACCACCAGTGATCCCCCACTAAACCAAATAGATAAAAGAAGCCTGTCCCAAGCCAGTAATCCAGTTTAAAGTCATAGTGGACTTGAAACCTGAATAACAAAAACCAGAACTAGGATTCAACTAGGACAAAAAATACTTGAAACAGAAATTCTGGGGTAACTGTTCTACAGAGCAGCCAGCTCATCAGTTACCCCCACACTTGCCAAAATAAAATCTAGAAGCCCCCCTAGGTACCTTCTAACAAAACACAAAATCCAACACATTAAACCAAAACTAATAAGCGTGAAGAGTCCGGCACTTGAAGACCAAAAGAATTTCCAGTTTGAAGTCATAGAAGACTAAAACCTGTGAAGAAAAACCAATACTAGGGTTCAAACAAATTAAGAGAAGTGGTTGGAAACAGAAAATCTGGGGTAACTGTTGATAGAGCAGCCAGCCCATCAGTCACCCCCACACTTGCTAAAATAAAATCTAGAAGCCCCACCCATGGGTACCTTCTAACAAAAAGTTTCCAACAAAACAGATGCACAGCATCACCAAAATCCAAAATTAAAGAATGGTTTATAGTTTATCCTCATTGCGGAGTCAATCTTCTTCACTTTTTGTGCCTCTAGGGTAAAATCTCTTCACCTGATCTGCAGCCACTCTCTTCTTTAAGAATGCGCCATCTAACTCCTCCAAAATATAAGAACCTCCAGAACCCTGAGATCTGACTCTGTAAGGTGTAGACACTCTGACTTTAGAACCAATAATTTTCACAGCTTCTTTGAATTCAGCTCCAAACTCTGGCCCACCATCAACAGTCACCAACTTCATCAACCGATACCTAAATACCCATTCTTCCTTTAAAAATTCTGCCACATTTTTGGCAGTCAAATTAACCAGAGGCACTGCCTCAACCCAAACAGACAAATCATCCCTAGCAGAAATCTAGTATTTATACCTGCCCTCCTTGATATGGACAGCATCCAAACTGACTCTTCCAAACACAGTTTTTTCACCAGTAGCACGGCCAACCTCTTTAGGTTTCAAATGACTTCTTCTTTGACATTTTTCACAAGATTGAACCCAACCCTGCACAGCCAACTTCATACCTGGCCACCAAAATCTATCTGCTACTCTTCTATAAGTCTACCCAAAGCCTCTATGACCAAGGTCTTCATGCAAAGACTTCAAAAAAAATTCTTGACCCTTCTTCTGAGTCACCACCACTTGAGAATTTGGATGTCTCCTCCTCATAAACCTCCTTCCTGACACATAAAATCCAGGACTCTTCTTCTTCATTGCCACCCAAGTATCATCATCACAAGTATCTGTCCTTTCCAAGGTTAACAGATATTCAACCATAATAAAATAAAACCCAATATGACCCCAGGTCTCATTTTCAAAATCCAACAAAACAATATCCAAGGGTACAGCCCTATCATAAAAATCACCAGTGTACACATGAGTGACATGACCGGCCCATCCAGGACACCAATCCCTAAACCTTGGAACCTTCTTTTTCTTCCACTGAATCTTAAGAGAATACAGTTAACCAACAAAAACACCATTCTCCAATTTCAAGCCATCCCAAACAACAGCCCCATCTTAATCAAAAAAAACATGCTGAACACCAAAATCAAGATCGGAACCATCCAGTTTAACCTCTTGGGGGAGGCAAGAACAATCATCCAGTTTAGCCTCTTGGGGGAGGAGAGAAAATCTTCAGCACCCTTTGCTCTGGCCCTAACCACTGGAACATCTTCATCAAATTCTTCAGAATCAGAATCATCATCTATGGGTGGTCTCACTGATAATCCATCTGGCATCGTAAAAGTCTTACCTGGCTTGTGCACCAGGTCAAAAGAAAAATGTTGAATAAATGCCACCCACCTAGTCATTGGAGCATTTGGAAGACTAGTTGTGTTGATCACTTGAACCAGAGATATAGCATCCACCTGTAGCTCAAAATTTTGACCCCACAAAATGGTTTGTAGCTTCTTCAAAATATTTGCTACACCACACAATTCCAACTTTGGCTGAGAATACCTAGATTCCACCTCATTAAAAACTACAGACTCATACCTTACTGGCCTGACCTTCCCAGCTCTATCTTCCTGAGACAAAAAAGCAACAGCAGCAATATAACTTGAGTCCACTGCCAGATAAATTTTTCCAGCTTCCCTTCCTTAATCCAACTAGTGAAGAATAATATCTTCACCTACCACCTTCTTCAATTTCTGAAAAACCTCTTCACACTCTTCAGTCCATTTCCACACCGCATCTTTCATGATCAACCTTATCAAGGGTGAAGCCAACAAAGAAAAATCTTTAATAAAAATCTTGACGTACACACAAACTCCCAAAAATCCCTTAACTTCAGTAGTATTTTTGGCCCTTAACCATGACTGAATTTTATTAACTTTCTTCTTTGCCATAATCCTTCCCTCCTTACATAAGACATGACCCAGAATTTCCAGAGCAGGAACACAACAACAGAACTTTGACCCAGAAATGGTCAAACCAGCTTCTTCAATTCTAAACAATACTCTCTCTAGAGTAGTTGCATATTCCCAAACAAATCTCCTTATATCTGGGTTCTCTTTAAGCACCACATTTTTATAATCAGTGAAGGGTCTTTCAATTCCACAGTCATCAATACAAATACCAGCATGAGTCAGAACCTCATCCTGTAAAATCCAATCCATTTGAGCTTGATATACTGCTACTGAATTAATTGCTCCTTGAGGCAACCTAGTGAGCTGAAACCTTCCCAGAGGAGTCTCAAACATTGTGAGTGGCTGTGAGTCAGTGTGGAGTTCCCTTTAATCATAACCACCCATAATATCACCCAAACCATAACACACCCTCCCAGAAAAGGCTTCAACAAAGTCCTCCACACTTGGCTGCTTCCCCGCATCCTTGATAGTGACTCTATTCAAGGCCCTAAGATCATGCACCACCCTCAACTTCCCATTCTGTTTCTTGACACAGAAAATTGGACTTGAGTAACTAGAAGTTGGTTGTTCATAAAATCCTGTCCTGAATCTTTCCCTAACAATCTGCACAAAATTGTCCCTAATAGCAGCTGGGATTGGAATAGGTTTGATTTGCCAAGATTTATGACAAACCACAGGAATCAAGTAAGGTTCCCCATAAGAGTGCTTCAACACACCCCTTTCCTCTTCAACAAATGCCACCTCTTTCTCCCTGAGCACAATAACGTGCAACAACAACTTCTTTTCCTTATCAGACAACCACCCATCAGGACCAAAATTAACAACTTTCAACCTTTCCACAGTCACCTGAGCAGTTGCCACAAAATCAGGAGGATTCTTCACCAGTGGAGTACAGTACAGATCTCTTGATAAGGAAGGCCTCTTCAAAGTAGGATTCAGACCCACAGGCATAGGTTCATTGACAGGCCTAATCTTCTTCCCTACCTTCTTGTACTTTTCTGCTCCACCTTCAACTTGAGGGATCTTCAGAATGTCTTCACCACCAGACCTGGAACAAAAACCAAGGGTTTCCCCATTTCTCACAATTGTAGCTCAGGTAATTTTTTTGAAAGGTTTGGAAGAAACCCTAGCAGTGCAAAACTGGGAGGACTTACTTTCAGAACCCAATCTCACCACTCCACAGCTTTTCTGCAATTCCACATCTTCATCCTCACTTCAATCTTACAAATCTTCAAATATTGATTCATCTTCTAAAATTATGCAGTTTATCCTCATGCCGGAGGCCCAAAAATTGATCTGGACAATCTTCTTTCTTCTAAATTAAGTGCAGTTTAACCTCATGCTGGAGGCCCAAAAATTGATCTTTATGAACTTCACAAAAATAATTCTTTTCTACTTTTTTAATTATCTTCAGACTTTTTTCTTGCTTTTCCTCAGTTATCTTTAATTTTTTATCTTCTTTTCTTGAGTTCTCTTCCATCCTACAAAAATAACCAGGGGTTTCCCCAATGCTCACAGATGTGGCCAAGGTAATGTTTTTGAAAGGCATAGAAGAAACCCTAGTGGTGCAAAATTGGGAGGACTTACTTTTAGACCCCAATCTCACTGCTCCAAAATTTTTCCTCATATCTTTCAATAAAGATATATTACCAATCTTCATTTTTGAACTTGAATTAAAAATAATTGAAAATCTTGAGAGAGAACAGATATCTGATAAAAAACATGAAAAATAATTGCAGAGAAGATAAACATTAAAAAGAGAAAGTTGAAAATCCACTTGGTATATCTCCAAGGGAGCTGACATACTACAACCTGGGATTTCCTCATCTTGGGGAGAGGTTGTAGCACTAGGGCAATCAGCCCTCATTACTCTAAAAAAGACAGACTCTCACTAGAGCCTGAGAGACACTCTGAAAAACCAGAGGTGGCACCCACTTCTTTCCTTCTCCTGCAACAATCCATGCACTGGCACATTGAAGACAAGCCAGGCCTGGTCTTCAACCATCATCTCCAGGAGATGATAACCTCATGTGAAGCCTTAACTCATCTTCACTGGTCAACTCCAAACTGATTCTTATGTCAAATTGATAACCAATTCGTGCTTGAAAATCCATCAAGAATGGTCCACCCAAAACAGTTACACATTACCTTTGGCAATGTAAAAATGAACCTTTCTGGAGGCCCCACCAAGATCCAGCTTTAAAAATTTGGCTGTCCCAATCAACTCAGTGATATGGCCACCAATTCCTGTCTTGATGGGGAGGCCCAGAAGAGTAGCCTCAAACAAAGAAATCTGGTTAATCTGAGAACCTGAATTCACCCATGCCCTTTCCTCCCTGCCATTCAGAGTAACATTGACATAACCCAGAGGAGCAGAAAAATAAGTTTACAACCCCTTGCAAAACTTCTCAGCAGAATCACAGATGTATTTTACCTCCCCAGAAGAAACCCTTCTCCTGGTCAACAATTTTTTTGTCTATCAGCCAACCCAGGACTGATAGCATACAATTCCCAATAAGAAAGGGAAACTTGACCCTGATTTATTCTTTCCAGAACCAAGTCCATAACCTTAGATTGGCCAGAAAATACTGGCCTCTCAAAGTGAGCCCTTGGCTTCACTATCTTGGTCATAGAAATATCCTGAGGACCAGAACCACCAACAGATTTTCAATCAACAGGAATCAAACCAGATCCCTCACCAGCACCTCTAACTCCAGAAGTCTTTGGAAATGAAGCCAAAGGAACTTCCTCCTATGAGTCAGAATCAACATCCATAGGCATTGGCTCACCATTCATGTCCAATGCACCAAAACTGGGGGGCCCATATCAGCAATCCCCTTCTACATCTTATTTAGCTCCTCTTTGCTGTAATTCCTCCTGGATGCACTCAGCTTAGGATCCACCTTTGAAGCCTTAGGCTTTGGTTCGGCCTGAGAACTGCTCTAAGGCCTTCCCACCTTTCCAGCTTCAACATCATAGACACCACTTAAGCATTCACCACTTGACTGTCCTCCACAAGAATACAACTCCAACCCACCAAAGGAAGTAGAAAAAGAGACTTTATTAACCTCCATCCCTTTTCCCTTGAAATATTCATCTGCCTTAGCATAAGACTTCCCCTGATCAGGGATCTCCTCAAACCTTGAGCTCCTCTGATTGAGACCATTTCTTCTCCTGACCAAATTAACAGGAGCCTGCCCCTCACTGGGCTTCACAAATGAGACATTAGGGAATTTGAACACCCTGCCATCAAACTCCACCTTTCCTTCTGACACATCTCTGTTCAGAGCCCAACAATCATTGGACTTGTGCCCCATCCTTCTGCAATAAGAGTAGACCCAAGGATCACTCCTACCAAATCCTGTAAAAATCTCTAGGCTGGGAAGGAGCCCTATTGAACTTCTTAGCCTCCTGAACCAAAATATGTAGCTGTTTTGTCATATCAGCCAACTGCACCATCACTGGTTCCCTCTACTTCTTGGGAACCTCCAGCATATTCTTCTCTTCCTTCTTTACCCTACTCTCCTCTTCAGCCAAAGCCTCACTGACTTTGCTGACATACTTGGCACACCCCTCTTGATAGGTGTCCACAGCCAACAACTTCAAATGGGCCTTCACAGCCTCCTTCACCTTGTCCAAGGCAGGAAACTTCTGGTCCCCATTAGAAAGAGTCTTCATCAAGTCCTTACTTGAACCATCCTTTAAAACATCTATCCTGACATCTCTAGCCAGGGAAGACCAAAAAAATCTTTGGCAGAATTTTCATGTGCCAGCTCCTCCACTTCCACAAAATATTCTACCACAGGATCAAATTGCAGCAGAAAGTTCCTGTAACTAAGTAAGTTAACAACACCACCATAAGACTGAAATTCACTGAAAACCTTTTTCAGATCGACCATAGTTAACCTGAAACCCCATCTATCCACCATTTCCCTACACAACAACTTCCAATCCCTCTTCTTGTAGCCAGACATGGCCACAACCTCCTTCTCCACTGCCCTATCACCAATGAAGAAAATGATCTGCTTCACATTTCTAGGTAAGAAGCACCATCTACACCAGCAGCAGTTTCATATTTCTCCAGAAACTACTTCACATCTTCTTCATTAAACTTGGTACCATCCCAAGTTTTAATCCTAAGACACTCCCTAACCATCACAGCAGGAGGACCTTCCCCCCCACTGACAGTCACCACAGGAATAGATGAACCAGAAGCCATTCTTCCAGACCAAAATCAACAAAACAAGACCAACCAAAGAAAACAGAGATTCCAAAGAACTAGCAGGTCCTACCCCACATTGGGCGCCAGAAATGTAGACAATCCTATAGTACTAGCTATAGGCCTTGACCAAGGGAGTTGGAGAAAAACCAGAGAGAAAATCCCCTGTCCCTTTAGAAAAATATAAGTGAGACTTACTTGCTACAGTAAATTGGTTACTGTTGTTAAAAGCCCCTTTTCCAATAAACTTGGCTGCCTGATCAGCCAAGAAATTAGTCTCCAGAAAAAACACCAAACCAAAGAACTGAAATGTAGACCAATGTCCACACCAGAGAAAGGAAAGATACTTGATGTAGGTTGCAAATCCACACCAGAGACAGCAATAATACTTGATATAGCTTGCAAGACTACACCAGAAAAAACAGTTACCAAAGTTGAGTTAAATGAAGAACTTACCTTGTTACAAACACAGCCAATTTTGGCAAAAAAAAACAATGAAAACTGAGTGAGGAACCAGGATATCACCTCAGGATGGTTGTATGATAATTAAGGTTGGCCCAAACTGTCTAATTCACTATATACACACAGACCACTATCTAAGAGACCATGCACACCAAAGAATTTGGTGTTTCTGAGCCCCAATTTGCATAAAACCCCTTTAGAAACACTTCCCAGCCTTCTAGCAGTGAGGCGGGTGGTCGTCCCGACGTCAGTAGGCCCACCTGAAGCTGAAGGACCACACTGAAGCCAGAAAACCACCAAAAACCTCTAAAAACACCCAAAATACTTAGAAAAATAAACTACAACTACTAAAACCTTTAAAACACATAATTAAGCTACAACAAAAATGGGACATGAAACGTAGAGAAAAATTAGCCCATTCCAATGGTGCTAAGCACTTAAACCTAAGACTTAAGGTTAGCCCATAAAATGCAAAAAAAAAAAATTAAACAGCTATCTTTTAAAATGAAAAATGAGAAATAATCCCTCAAATACTTAGAATATATAAAATGTCATCAAGAAATAAAATATAGAGAAAAACCGGGGCTATCCAATGGTAATACTTGATCCCCACAGTCCCAATTTTTGTCGAATAATTCCAGAAAAACACCCAATTATTGAACAATGCCATTTAATACATCAAAACAATGCCAAACAAACCAAAAAAGGGCTCCGCCAATTTTTAAAGACCACAATGGAAATTTAAATTTCTTAATAAAGGAATTTAATTTTTTTTAGATTTTATTATATTTTTAATACTATTTTTATTCCCTTCTCAACTGTATTATTGAGCATGGTGTTAGGGAGTAAAAATGTGTGGGACATTTATTTTTATTAATTATTAAAATTACTTAATGTACTTAGCTAGTTGATTGTAAGTAATACATAAGTAAGCAATAAATAATTAATTATTAATAAGGATCTAAAAGGCTTGGCTTCATATTTGTAAGATCATTAATTATTTTACTGAATAGGTCTAGTATCCTGGCTTACAGGTTTTATGCAATTTGGTGCGCATGAATGCCAAAGTTGTTGGTGTGCATGGGATTTTAGATAGTGGTCTGTGTGTACATAGTGAATAAGACAGTTTGGGGGAACTTTAATTATCATACTTCTATCTGGAGGTGATATCATTGTTCCTCACTCAGTTTTCACTGTTTTTTGGCCACAATTGGCTGTGTTTTTTGCAAGGTAAGTTCTTCATTTAACTTAACTTGGAAACTGGTTTCTCTGGTATAGTCTTGCAAGCTGTATCAAGTATTATTTCTGTCTCTGGTGTTTATTTGCAACCTACATCAAGTATCATTGCTTTCTCTGGTGTGGACATTGGTCTACATTTCAGTTCTTTGGTTTGGTAGTCTGTCTGGAGACTACTTTCTTGGCTGATCAGGCAGTCAAGTGTGTTGGAAAAGGGGCTTTAGCAAACAGGAACCAATTTACTGTAGCAGGTAAATCTCACTTTATTTTTCTAAAGGGACAGGGGTTTTTCTCTCCAGTTTTACTCCAACTCCCTTGGTCAACGCCTATAGCTAGTACTATAGGATTGTCTAAATTTCTGGAACCCAATGTGGGGTTTGAGCCTGCTAGTTCTTTGGAATATCTGTTTTCTTTGAATGGCTTCTGGGTCTTCTATTCCTGTGGTGAGTGTCAGTGGGGGGGAACATCCTCCTGCTGTAATAGTTAGGGAGTGTGTTAGGATTAAAACTTGGGATGGTACCAAGTTTAATGGTGAAGATGTGAAGTGGTTTCTGGAGAAGTACGGAACTGCTGCTGGTGTGGATGGTGCTTCTTACCTGGACATGGTGAAGCAGATTATTTTCTTCATTGGTAATAGGGCAGTGGTGAAGGAGGTTGTGGCCATATCTGGCTACAAGAAGAGGCACTGGAAGTTATTGTGTAGAGAGATGGTGGTCAGATGGGGTGTCAGGTTCACTTTGTTGGATATGAAAAAGGTTTTAAGTGAATGGAAGTCTTATGGTGGTTTTGGTAACTTGCACAGTTACAGTAAGTTTCTGCTACAGTTTGATCCTGTGGTAGAATATTTGGTGGAAGTGGAGGAGCTGGCGCATGAAAATGCTGCCAAGGATGTTTTGTGGTCTGCTTTGGCTAGAGGTTTCAGGATGAATGTGTTGAAGGAGCTGTCAAGGAAGGACTTGATGAAGACTCTTTATAATGGGGATCAGAAGTTTCCTGCCTTGGAAAAGGTGAAGGAAGCTGTGGATGAACATTTAAAGTTGTTGGCTGTAGGCATGTATCTAGAGGGGTGTGCTTAATATGTCAGCAAATTCAGTGAGGCTTTGGCTGAAGAAGAGAATAGAGTGAAAAAGTAATAGAAGAATATGGTAAAGGTTCTCAAACAGGAGAGGGACCCAGTGGTGGAGCAGTTGGCTGGTCTGACAAACAGCTACATATTTCTGTTCATGTAGCTAAGAAGGCCAATAAGGCTCCTTCCCAGCCTAGAGATTTTGACAGGAGGGTTGGTAGGAGTGATCCTTGGGTCTGCTATTATTGCAGCAGGATGGGGCACAAGTCTAATGATTTTCGGGCTCTGAACAGAGATGTGTCAGAAGTGGTCTCAATCAGAGGAGGACAAGGTTCAAGGAGATTCCTGATCAGGGGAAGTCTTCTTGTAAGGAAGATGATGATGTCAAGGTAAAAGGGAAGGAGTTTAATAAGGTCTCTTTTTCTACTTCCTTTGGAGGATTGGAGTTGTAGTCTTGTGGTGGAAAGTCAAGTGGTGAATGCTTGGCTGGTGTTTATGATGTAGAAGCATGTCACCGGACAACCTACGCACAAGGTCAAGGGTGCTCCTGGGAAAGTGAGATGGAGAAAGGAGTTTAGAGAATTCTTTGAAGCACAGAGGAAATTTTCAAAGCAGTGATTTGAAGATGACTCAAAGGAAGAGCTACTGCTTCGATATATGTTCGATAAGAGTTCTAATATAATTTAAAGGTAATATTAATATTCTTAATATCTCACAAAGGGTTGGAAACTCAATAATCAAAGATTTAAGTTTTAAAAATTATTAATGAGAAAAATAAGGAAATGTAAAATAATAATGATTTAACCTGAAGCTTTACCACTATTAACTATATATAAATTTTATAATTTAATTCTAAAGAAATATTGAACCAAAATCCAACCCCTCTGATATCCATTACTCCTTCTTGCATTGACCTCATATCCATCCATCATTCTGCCCACCACAGACCACCAAAAATACAACCATTACACCTGGACCCTCCTCACTAACATCCATTAACCGTTTAATCCTCCACTAACCATCCCTTCCATGCTCACTATCCCTGTTAATAACCCACAGATACTTAATAAACCTTTTGAGGAATGTTACATTAACTATTGCGCTGTGCGTTGCTCATTGAAGAAAAGACTAAACACACTATTGAGAGATTTACTAATTTAGATTTAACATTTATATTAGCGCAGTTGAATAGTGAGTACACAAAGGAAAGTCCCAGTTGCTATGTAGAATCTTTTTCTGCACTTTGAGTATGGATTTAGACCTCTGTATTATTGATTTAATGAGCTGCTTTTGCCTTGAGTGTCACATGGCGTTTGACAGATGCCCAGGTATAAAACGCAAGCTCCATTGATCTTGAGACATATTCTTCCCACACTACTTTCTCTAACTCCTTCATTTATTAATTATTATTTTTTCTTGTATTATTTTGAGCTTCCCTATTCCAACACCCACGCCTCCACACCCCAAAGCAGATGGTGGAATTGTTATACGGCAATATTCCCAAGCATGCACCACCTGCGACTGATGGAGTATTTTTGCGTCAAAAGCAAGGCCACACGAGGTCCTCTCCATAAATGCAAGTTTTGCTGCTGGAGATGGGTGACGTGTGATTCTCTCTCAAAAAATGAGGACATTGAGCAAAGATTTATCAAGACTAAGTACTGGGTAATCCCAAAGACTAAAGAGGTGGTCAAAGACATTTGGGACATGTCATTTGTGGACGATTGTTTGGTAGAAGAAGTTGAGGAAGAGGTTGAGAATACCGTGGCAACTTGGGTAACCTAGGCCACAGGTAGAAAAAGAGGGGTGGAAGAGGAGGTGGATGAGCTGGTTGAAAAGGATGAGGATGAAGTTCCCATCTCAAACTGGACTCCGAAGAAGTGGCAGATGATCATCAAAGATGATGAAGAGGAGAAGGAAGTGGCAGTAGAGGTCACCCTGAGGCTATTCTTAGAGCCTGGCCTGGTTTTTGAAGTAAGTCTGCCTTTTCTTGTTTCAAGATTCTGTTACTGATGACTGGATGTTTATAGAATTCAGATGTCATTGTGAAAGCTCCAATTGTGGAAGCTGAGCCATCGCTGCCCATTGAGGTAAGTCAACTGGCAGTTGGTTTGAGGGAGGATAATGATGAAACACTTGACCAGGTATGGTCAAAGAAACCTTGGCAGGGTCGACAAGCTCAATTCATTGATAATTTAAGTGATGAGATTGACAAGATTGTCAATGCCGCCTCCTTCAATGTGGCAGAAGAATTACTGGAGATTGGAGAAGTGGTACCGGTAGGAGAGGAGGAGGTATTTGAAAAATACAGTAAGGAAATAAGGGTGGTATTCGAAAAAATGAAAAAATTGGTTCAGGAGAAAATACAGGAGAAAATTTGAAATGGAAAGAGAAAAAAGGAAGGAAGGAAAAAGAAAAAATAGAAAGCAATTTGTGTATTAACTTATTTATTTTATTTTGTTGTTTTAATTGAAATTTTAATATATATTTTATAAGATTTTGAAAAAGAAAAAGAAAAAGAAAAAGGAAGAAAAAAAGATATTTGAATAAAATTTTTGTTTTAAATTTTGAAAGAAGAAAAGAAAGAATGTTTAACTGAGGAAATTTTAGTTTAATTAATGAAAAGAAAAAATTTAAGTAAGAAAAAAAAATAGTTGATTGAAACAATTTCTTTTGAAATGAAAAAATAATGAGAGAAAAATTTGTTATTCATGAAAGTTTTATTTTTTGAAGTTTTGAGGAATTTTGGTTATTTGAAAAGAAATAAAAAAAAAGTTTTGAAAAAAAGAATTTGAAAGAAAGAAGTAATTTTTTCGAAGAATTTTAAAAGAGAGATTTAAAGGTTGAAGTGAAGTTTGAGAAAGATTGTCATATTGAGTTTGTCAAATATTTTGATAGTTTGAAGAAAAAGAAATAAGGGAAAAGAAAAAAAAGTTTGAGAGGAGAAAAGAAAGATAATTAAAGGAATTATTGATTTTTAAGATTTTATTTTTATTATTTTATTTTATTTTATTTTATTTTTATTTTTAACTTTTAATTTAATTTTAGTTTATTTTATTTTATTTTATTTATTTAGTTTATTTATTTATTTTTAAAGAAGGTTGAAAAAAGCTTTTGAAAAGAGAAAACAGAGTAAGGTTTTTAGAAGAGAAGAAGTTTTAGAATATTAATAAAAGAAAAGAAAAGAGAAAGAAAAGAAAAAAAAGAGAAGAGAAGAGAAAAAATAAAAGAGAGTTCTAAGGTTTTGGTTTCAAAGGATATTTAAGATGAAAAGATTTTAGGAGTTCAGGGGCGTTGGAAACATTGATGGCTGGTTCCCAGGATGTTTTGTCTGAGTCATCAAGGAAGCCTTCCCATTTCACAAGGTATTAAAGTTCCCCCTTGTGCATTCTTGAATCAAGGATACGGCTTACTTCCTACTCTAGATGGTCTTCTACTTCAACTGGTTCCGCAGGAGGTTGGTTCCTTCCCGGGTATGTTTCTTGAGCCAGTTCCAGGAGAGATACGTGAAAAACAGGGCGAATAGCCTGCCATTCAGGAGGTATCTTGAGTTAAAATGCAGTTTTGGAGACTTCGGAGTTGATTTTGAATGGTCCCAAGCGTTTTTTGGCCAGTTTCTTTGATGGTCAAGTTGTTTGAATTTTTTGTGCGTCAAGCCATACTTTGTTGCCTGGTTTGAAGGAAGGTGCAAATTGTTGATGTTTGTCGGCTTGTTCCTTGTACCTTTGAATCGCTAATTCTGAGTTTGATTTAAGTTCTTCTTGGAGTCGTGATATGGTTCGAAGATAATGTTCCGCAGGATGACTAGTTCCTACATGAATTGAGTTGAATTGAGGATGTCTTCCATAAACAGTGTCAAAGGGAGATTGTCATGTCAAAGAATTAATTGAGTTATTATAAGCAAATTTGGCCAATGGTAACCATGTGGTCCAATTGTCTTGTTGGTAACTGACATACATTCGAAGGTATTTTTTGTTTGCCCATCGGTTTCAGGATGATAGGCTGTGGAGAGATTCCTTGTGATATTGAGTTGTTGACACAATTGAGTGCAGAATGTGGATACAAACAATGAGCTTCTATCTGAAATAATATCATTAGGTAAGCCATGTTTGGAAAATACATATTCCAGAAACAATTTTGACAAATCTTCTGCTGTAGCAGTAGTAGTGGGTTTAATGAAAATAGAGATTTTTGAAAATATATCTACTATTACTAATATAGCATCAAAATTATTAGAAAGAGGAAGTTGAGATATAAAATCCATCAATAAAGATTCCCAAGGTTTAGAGGGAATATGAAGTGGTTGAAGCAACCCATGCTTCTGGTGACGGGGAGCCCTATTGCTATTACATTTGTAACAAGATCTTATATAGGCCTTTATTTCTCTGGTCATTCCTGGCCAGTAGAAATCCCTTGCTATTAACTGGTAGGTTTTATCAACCCCAAAATGACCAGCTAATGGAGAATCATGTCAACTGTTGAAAATCCATAATTTTATTTCATTGTTGTTGGGTATGACTACCCTACCTTTGAAAACTAATAGACCTGATTCAATCCTAATCTTTTGGCCCCTTGCTTCAAGAGTATTTTGTCTTTTAACCCTAAACAATAATTGTCCTTCAACTAAGCTTTGAGGATGTTGGATAGTGGATTTTGAAACAATTGAATTGTCATCAAATTAAGTTGATGAGTTGTTGACATTTATTTGTTGAAGATTGATTTCACATTTGCTGGGTTCTTGTCAGCAAATGTGTCCCCCCGCTGTAGGTAAATGTCATCCCAACGTGACAGTATATCTGGGACAATACAGTTCTTACCTGGACAATAGGAAATAGAAAAAGGAAATTCAGACAGAAATTCAGCCCACCTGGCTTGACACCTGGTTAACACTTTGGAAGAAATAAAGTATATCAAAGCATTATGGTCATTTAGGATTTGGAAAGGACTACCTAGGATGAGAAGAAAAGAGCACCATTTTTTAAGACAATGAATAATAGCTAAAAGCTCTTTGTCATAAATTTCATAATTTAATTCTGCTGCAATCAGTTTGCATGACTCAAAAGCAACAGGATGAAACAATTTTGTTTCAGGATTGAATTGAGAAATGACCCCTGCGATAGCATAATTTCTAGCGTCTGTCTTGACTATTGTTGAAGCAGAAGGATCAAAGTGTTGAAGATTTGGAGCTGTGGTAAACGCAGTCTTCAATGCTTCAAATTCCTTTTGTGCTGTAGAATTAAAAAAAAGGAATATCTTTTCTAAGAAGAGAGGTAAGATTTGAAATAGTTTTAGAGTAATCTTTGATGAATCTTCTATAGAAATTTGCAAAACCCAAAAATCCTTGGAGGGATTTAATGGTTTTGGGCTCAGGCCATTCCAGGATTTTTTGGACCTTTTTGTCATCCATGACTAAACCATCAGTAGACAATGTAAAACCCAAAAAATCAATAGATTTAAGATGGAATTCACATTTATTGTGCTTGGTGTAGAGACCATGATCTCGAAGGCAATTTAGAGCCTGTTGAACATGATGAATATGTTCATCTAGTGTCTTTGAGAAAATTAAAATATTGTCTAAGTAGACGACAAAAAATTGTTTGAAAACATCTTGAAAGATGTCATTAACAAAAGTTTGAAAAGTAGATAGTGCGTTACATAATCCAAAAGGCATTTGTCACCGGACGACCTACGCACAAGGTCGCGGATGTTCCTGCAAGTGATATGAAAGGTTTCAGATACTTCTTCGAAGCACAGAGGGATGGTTCGAGGAAGTGATTCGAAGATGACTCAAAGGAAGAACTACTGCTTCGAGTTATTTTCGAGAAGGATTCTAATATAATTGAAAGGTAATATTAAAACTCTTAAGATCTCACAAAGGGTTGGAAACTCAACAATCAAAGATTTAGGATTTAGAAATGATTATTGAGAAAATAAAGAAAGATACAATAATAATGATTTTTACTTTAGAGTTTTATCACTATTAACTATAAATATGTTTTATAATTTAATTCTAAGGAATCTTGAACCAAAAAACCCAACCCTTTTTATTTCCTTTACTCCTCCTCGCATTGACCTCATACTCTTCCACTATTCCGCACACGACAAACTATTTAAAATATATCTGTTACACCTGGACCCTCTTCACTAACATCCGTTAACCCCTTAATCCTTCACTAACCATTCTGTCCATTCTCACTACCCCTTAATAACCCACAGACATTTCATAAACCTTTTAATGTACTATTATATTGGTTATTGTGCTGTGCGTTGCTTATTTGAGAAAAAGACTAAGACACACTATTGAGAAATTGACTAATTTAGATTTAAAGTTTAGACTAGCGCGATTGAATAGCGAGTACACAAAGGAAGGACACAGTTGCTATGGAGAGTTGTTTTCTGCGCTTTGAGTATGGATTTGAGCCCTTTAGTATTGGTTTAATGAGCTACTTTTGACTTGAGTGTCACGTGGCGCGTGACAGCATTACTAAATATTCAAAACTACCAAATCTAGTGCACATTGCAGTCAGTGGTTCATGACCTTCCACAATGCAAATAAGATTATAAGCGCCTCTAAGGTCGATTTTAGAAAAGAAATTAGCACCATTAAAAAGGGTAAGAAGCAATGACATAGGAGGAACGGGATATGCATTCTTTTTTGTGACTGTGTTGAGCTTTCTATAGTGAACACACAACCTAAGGCTACCGTCATTTTTCTTTACAAAAAGAACAGGGGAGCTGGTTTGAGATTTACTGGCTCTGATGAAACCTTTGCTAAATTCTCTGCAATGTAGTCTTGATGAAATTGAGATTTGTCCTTCGAAAAAGAATAGACAGGACCTGCCAGAGGTACTGGACCTATTAACTCTATTTGATGGTTGTAGGGTAGATGAGGTGGTAACTTATCGGTCTTGCAGATTGAGAAAACATCAAGGAAATCACCACAGGAAATCTGGGGGTGAACTGCTAGCAGTTCCCTCTTTTTGAAACTATTAGGAATTTGTCAGGAAACTGTTGGGAAACCATCCTGAAACTGTCAGAAAGATGTTTTTAAATCTGATGAAAAAACATTGAAAAAATAAACTGTCACAGATTGAATCTAGAACAATCCCTCCTTGAGTAGAGCTTAAGAACCACATTGAACACCAGTTAATCTCAGGTTTGGCAAAAGGTTGAACAACATCACTTAGCATACCTTAATATTCAAATATTAAACTTGAATATATGTTGCGTGTATGATATAGATGCATATGCATTTGAATTTGCATGGTGGATACTTATTGCATGCTAAAAATTGATGTGAATTGCCTATCCAAAGTGTATGCATAATGACTATGAAGTATAAATATGCATAAAAAATATGCATAGTAATTATGCATAAAAAATATGCATAATGAATATGCATAAAATATGCATATTGAATATGCACTAAAAATATGCATATTGAATATGCAAAAAAAAGGTGCATATTCGTATATGAATAAAATATATTAATATACATATAAATATTTATAATGAATATGCATATGAATATGCATAAATATGCATAATGATTGAAAAATGCAAAAAAAATGATGCTTAACGAGTATATTTTATGCATAAATAGAAATATGCAATATGAATTCATATTGCATACAGATAACACTGGCAAACCATTTTGACCTAAACTCATACTAAATTTTCATTCCGGACTAAAGGTGTGAGGGAAGGAAGAAAAACAGTCCGATGTTAGAAAAATGCTACATGCACTCATTTTGTAGCAGAGCAAATGAGAAGTGCTGAATTATGGTTGGTGCCCATAATTTAGTATGATATCATAATTTTATTTAATTGTTTTCAATATTGAAAAGACTTTAGGTCGGTTGGTATGGATCTAGCTGTGCCAGGGTCTAATCTAATTATTTTAACAATTTCTTAATAATTAACGGGCTTTAATACAAAAACAGGTTGTATTTTTTGTGGGATATTGGATATGATAAGGTCTTTTTTAAAAAAAACTTATATTGTTTAAAAATATTCCTGAATCAGATGTGGGATAATCACTACAAAAAATTGTAGTACTGTGGGCAATAAAATATATGCACAAGCAGTAAAGAAAGGACCAAGTGAACCCTTTTTGTGCAGTGGGAATCATTAGAGTGGAATTGTGGATGAAAAATATAATTCATTATTACCATTTTATTTAATCAAAAAATTTATAATATTAAAAAGAACTATTGATTAATTGGTATTTGACCTTTGTGCCTCACTCATATTTATCATTTGATTGATTTTTGTCACCATTATGTTATTAATATTATAAGTATAGCAAAAACTCGTGTGCCAAATGCATACCGGGTGATGTTACACCTTTTATAATATTATTAAATAAAGGTAAAAAAATATGAAAATGATTTGTTTTACAAAAAATAAATTGATATCCAAAAGCAATATGAGGGATAAAAAGGTAAAATTAAAGGGATCAAATATGAAATAAAAAATTAAAGTGAAATTCCTCCCATCAAGAGCAAGTAGACATGATGGGGTGAACGCCCACCAGTGGCACTAAACTTGGACTATAATTTCTTTTTTGTAAAAATAAAAAAAATCGACTGAAGCTTTACAAAAACTTCAGGATGACAATTTTGCCATATCAAACAACTTCTAGTGCAATTATTGAAGAAAATTTCATCTTCATTGCAATAGAGAGAATTGATCACATCAGACTGCATGTGACCAAAAGTGTCCAGCACAAGTTCGGCCAAACTTGTGCTGGACACTTTTATGATGGAGGTTAGCTAGGGTGGAATTTTTCTTCAGTTCATCTGGTATTTCTTATAAACATGTCCACTGGTATTTGATCTTTGTGCCTCACTCATATTTATCATTTGATTGATTTTTTGTCACCATTATGTTTTAATATTATAAGTATAGCAAAAACTTGTGTGCCAAATGCATACCAGGTGATGTTACACCTTTTATAATATTATTAAATAAAAGTAAAAAAATATGAAAATGATTTGTTTTACAAAAAATAAATTCATATACAGATGCAATATGAGGGATAAAAAGGTAAAATTAAAGGAATCAAATATGAAATAAAAAATTAAAATAAATATACTGCCATCAAGAGCAAGTAGACATGTTGGGGCAAATGTCCACCAGTGAGGCTAAACTTGGACTATAATTGCTTTTTTGAAAAACAAAAAAGTGCCAATCTGAGGTTTAAAAAAACTTCAGCATAACCATTTAGCCATATCAAACAACTTCTAGTTCAATGATTGAGAGAGAATTGATCACACCAGACTGCATGTGACAAAAAGTGTCCAGCACAAGTTTGGCCGAACTTGTGCTGGACACATTTATGACAGAGAGTAGCTAGGGTAGAATTTTTCTTCAGTTAATCTGGTATTTCTTATAAACATGTCCATTGGTACTTGATCTTTGTGCCTCACTCATATATATCATTTGATTAATTTATTTTCACCATTATATTATTAATATTATAAGTATAGCAAAGCCTCGTGTGCCAAATGCATACTGGGTGATGTTACACCTTTTATAATATTATTAAATAAAGGTAAAAAAATATGAAAATGATTTGTTTTACAAAAAATAAATTGATATCCAAAAGCAATATGAGGGATAAAAAGGTAAAATTAAAGGGATCAAATATGAAATAAAAAATTAAAGTGAAGTTCCTCCCATCAAGAGCAAGTAGACATGATGGGGTGAACGCCCACCAGTGGCACTAAACTTGGACTATAATTTCTTTTTTGTAAAAATAAAAAAAAATCCACTGAAGCTTTACCAAAACTTCAGGATGACAATTTTGCCATATCAAACAACTTCTAGTGCAATTATTGAAGAAAATTTCATCTTCATTGCAATAGAGAGAATTGATCACATCAGACTGCATGTGACCAAAAGTGTCCAGCACAAGTTCGGCCAAACTTGTGCTGGACACTTTTATGATGGAGGTTAGCTAGGGTGGAATTTTTCTTCAGTTCATCTGGTATTTCTTATAAACATGTCCACTGGTATTTGATCTTTGTGCCTCACTCATATTTATCATTTGATTGATTTTTTGTCACCATTATGTTTTAATATTATAAGTATAGCAAAAACTTGTGTGCCAAATGCATACCAGGTGATGTTACACCTTTTATAATATTATTAAATAAAGGTAAAAAAATATGAAAATGATTTGTTTTACAAAAAATAAATTCATATACAGATGCAATATGAGGGATAAAAAGGTAAAATTAAAGGAATCAAATATGAAATAAAAAATTAAAATAAATATACTGCCATCAAGAGCAAGTAGACATGTTGGGGCAAATGTCCACCAGTGAGGCTAAACTTGGACTATAATTGCTTTTTTGAAAAACAAAAAAGTGCCAATCTGAGGTTTAAAAAAACTTCAGCATAACCATTTAGCCATATCAAACAACTTCTAGTTCAATGATTGAGAGAGAATTGATCACACCAGACTGCATGTGACAAAAAGTGTCCAGCACAAGTTTGGCCGAACTTGTGCTGGACACATTTATGACAGAGAGTAGCTAGGGTAGAATTTTTCTTCAGTTAATCTGGTATTTCTTAAAAACATGTCCATTGGTACTTGATCTTTGTGCCTCACTCATATATATCATTTGATTAATTTATTGTCACCATTATATTATTAATATTATAAGTATAGCAAAACCTCGTGTGCCAAATGCATACTGGGTGATGTTACATGTCAGCCAGGCTATTCCAGGAGTCCAGTAAATGATATATAAATTATAAAACCTTAAAAAGTGGGTAAGACTTGTATTTAATGAATATAACTTAATATTTTATTGCATAATGAAATTATATAACAATTTTATTATAAACAAGTGTTACATAAAATTTATTGGTTATATATATTTTTATATACAATTAAATTGAGCATAATATAATATATTCTACAAATAATGGCGCATTTTTATGTATTTAATAATTATAAATTTATATTTAATTAATTAACAAACATATATTATAATTACAAGTGTAAAATTGATTTATAATATATTTAAATTAATTACTTAAATTTATATATTAAATAATACCTCTCATATGATACTAAACAATAATTAAGGACGCTTTGTTTGACCCTTAATTGTGTTAGAAAAAACAAATAAATTAATTTGGACTAAATTGAGATTAACTGCTTGTTTTGTTGCGTCAAATTATTTTTTGTTTCACTTAAAATGTCCTTTAATCAGAATGTACCATCTGTTTGGAATTATATTTCTCATAGTTCCTATGTTTCCAATCTTGTTTAGTTATTCACTATTGTCACTTACTGATTTGGGAATTAATGGCGGGGAAATTGGATTCTTAATTGGGGTTTTAATTATTTGTTTCATGTTTTTCTCTATATTGTTATGTTTCATTTACTCTTTTGATATATTTGTTTTATTCCATTCTAATCATTGTATTTACAAAGATAGTAGCGCTTCAGAGGACCCATTGCCTATAAAAGGGCCTTGGATAATACCCTGTAGCCTCATCACTTATTATACACTCAACAAATTAAATACTATCTTACTACGTTTATATTTTTTTTATTAGTAATACAATTCTAATTAAAAGTCTATATAACAAATTAAAGGTTGCTTTAAGTCTGATAGTAATTAAAAGTGTTTGCCGCGCAGAACCCTTACATTGAATAATATTATTATTAATAAATTCTAAGCTTTTGTCATCTCTCAAAGTTGCTCACCGTTGTTTCCCTCTCAAATAAATTAAATATATATTATTGTGATTTATTTCTTTATTTTCCCTTGTCCTCCTCCTTCTCTCCTCCTTTTCTCCTATTTTCCTTACCTTCTTCTAGACAACTGACCGACAACTGGGGACCTTTCCAAACGACGACGACGATCGAGCCTGGTGACGAATGACAAAACGCACGGACCACCTAGCAAAACGAAACTTTTGCCGCAACTGTGTTTCGAACTTGGGTTCGACATCTTAGGTTTATATAATATTAATTTTTATATTATTTTGAAGTGATTTTTCGATCACTATAGTAAGTTCACCTTTGCGCCTCTCACTCTTATTACTATATTTTTATTGCAATAACAGTGATTGTGGCTTAATTGCTGATTCACTGAGTGTAAGTGTTCAATTTTTAAAAAAATTTTTTTTCCTAGTTGACCATTATAGAGTGTTAAATCCTCTTAGTCCTAGAAGAATTGACATTTTTTTAATACAAAATTGAATTATTAATTTAATTTTTTTTTATTAATTATTGTTAATTTTGGTTGACTTAAAAGTACATTGTGCTTAGTCCCAAATATATTGCCATATTTAATATTGGTAATTAATTGGTTGAATTAACTTGATTGTTATTCCCAATTTAACCTTGCAATCCATTTTTTTTTAAATTAAATTTTTTATTACTTTATATTGAAAATTATTTTTTCTATAATTTAATTAATAAATTTTTTTTATTATTTGGAGCAATTATTGACTAACTTTTATTATTTTTTTTTATAAAATAAAAAGTAAATTATAAATCTTCCCACTAGTATGTCCAACAATTTGGCAGAAAAAATGGATAACATGCAAGTGGATGAAATAGAAATTGACTATGATGCTGACACTGTAAGTTCTTCTAAAGTTGGTCATAAAAAATCTTATGTTAACACAAAGAATTCACATACTGCAGGATGTGGAAATGACAGGAAATGCAAACAAACCAAACCCCCTTCCCCCAGTACCACAGAAGGAAGTAAAGCCTCTAGTGCCTCAAGAAGGTCTTCCAAAAGGCTTCAAATTAAAAAATCTTCCTCTGCCACAACAAATCAGCAACCTATCCAGTCATATAAAAGAGTTGAAGACAGAAAATATGACGTACAAAGCAAAGGTAGACACATTGTGGGATCAGGTCCAAGAACTCAGGAACCAGATTCAGGCCCAGGCCCCTCCTCAGTTGCCTCCCAATCAGCCTCAGCTTCAGGGTCAACCTTCACAGCCACCCAGCCCAACCATCCAAAATCCAAATACTATGGAAGTAGAGCAATGGAAATGGGATTATCTAATGAGTCACTACCAACAGAATGTGCAACACCCTCCTCATCATCAGCCTGGCCCATCCAGAACACCCAATTTCCATCCACCTCCTCATCCCTACCAACAAGGCAGGAGAAAGAAGGCCCAAGCACAATCCCAAACCCAGTCCCAGGGGAAGTTTCCTCCTCTGCCATGGTAAGTAATTTGGTTGATAGTCACTTGGGTATGTTTTCTAATAAATCTTCTTCTGCAGGTAATATTATTGAACATGGTGAAAGAACAGTTAAACCTGTTAAAAGACAGCTTCCTGTAACTAGTAGCCCTATTGATGTAATTAGCAAATTGTCATTTGATGAACCTTTACATTTAACTTCTACATCTTTAATTAATCCTTCTCTTGCAATTAAAAATGATTCTGTTCCCCCTGAAATCTATACCTTAATTGAAAAAACTTCTGAGGAAATATTGAAAGATACCCTTGATTTTAATATTGTGAAAGACAAACATGTGAGAGATGTTTTAATCCATGAAAATGATAGATTAAATAATTTACACTTGCAATGTAAAGTGAGTTCTTCTGTACAAGATACAGCTTATTTAAAAATCAAAGAAACCTTGAATATTGTTCTTAGTCAACAAAAACAAATAAGAAGTGACCATAGAGCTATCTCAGATAGAAATATCAGTCTACATAAGACCTTAAGTGAATTGAAACCCCTTATTGAGGAAAATTATTCATTCAAAAATGAATTAAAATCTCTGCGAAATGAGTTTAAGAAGCTAAAAAATGATTTCCATGCACTAAGTACCAAACACTCAGTTTCTGAGGACAGAAATGTTCTATCTCTTGCAAAAGTAAATGACCAGATGTCTGAAATTCCAAGAATAAGAAACTATGTGTCTGACCTACAGGAAAAGTTCTCAACCTTAACCATCAATAATGAATTAAATGAGATTTCTGCAAATAAGCTGCATAAAAATAAAGGGAAAAAACCTGAACAAAGTTCATCCTTTCTTCCTCATATTTCAACCATTAAACAAACTGACAATGAGTCTGTGAAATCTTTTGCTACTAGCAAAAAATCTTGTGATGGTCATGCACCAGCTGTTTCTGTAAATAATGAAATTTCTGAACACCTGGCTAAACTTCAGGAATTATTACTAATGAATAATTCAAACCAAAAAGTGGACCATCCCAGTAGTCAGAAAAATTGGCCTAAGTTAGACCAATATCCTACCTTTGATGGTGATTCTTCCTCTGATTGGCAACACTTTATCCAAAGAATTGATAATTTAAAGAGATCTTATAAACTACCTGATGAGGAAATTGTTTCTAAGCTAATTTCTTTATTTTCCAATGTAGCCTTGATGTGGTATGAATTTGTCCTCTTAGATAACAATCATTATACATGGAATGATTGGAAATCCTTGATTGAGAATCAGTTTGGTGGTTCAAAATTCAGGTTAGCTCAGCAGAGACTGTATGAGAATACTAGATATGTATCCTCCTCTGTTGAAAAGCCCATTGTTTTTCTGATGAAAATAACTAAAATCCTTAGAGCAATTGATCCGAAGATGGATTATGATATTTGGAGAGATAAAATCTTGTATAAATTACCAAATTCTCTTAGGGATTTGATTGTTGCTAGAACTGAGCATGTAAGGGAAAATTCTTCTTTCATTAATATCTGTAATGAAGTACTACTCAACCATAGATATGAACCAAAGAATTACCTTAGTAAATCTTATAATGATCAGAATAAACCTTCTATAAAGCTCCCAGAAAAATCTGGTAAACCCTCTGCCCCAGTTGCACCTAAAAAATATGCAACAAATACTTGTTATAATTGTAACAAACCGTGGCAGAAGGGTCATGTTTGTGACAAGAAAATTCATCTTGTTGAACAAAATGAAGACACTGATGAAGTTGAAGTTGATGTCAATAATTCTTCCAGTGACTGTGAAAGTAATATCTCCTATGACAATGAATCTGTTAAAGATGTTTTAATGTTGGAACATGATGTCCATTATTTAAATAATATATCTGATGATTGTGTATTGAATTTATCTTCAGTAGAAAATGCTGAGATAATTAAAGATATTACTAACAATTCTATTCCTATATCCCCTTTAAAGGCACCTGTTATCATTAATGGTAAAAATGTTGATGTAGTTCTTGATTCTGGTGCTGGAGGAAGTGTAGTATCTGAAAAAGCTTTGGCTTCAGTGGATAAGGAATATTTGAGTAAATTATTGCCTATAACTTCTGAAAAATGGAGAGGGTATGGTTCTACCTTATTTCCTAATGGCAAATACAAAACCTCTGTATTTTTCAAATATAATGGTGGTTTTGTCAGAGCTATTTGTGAGTTTGTTGTCATGAAAAATGATAATTTGAGCAATTGGTTTATTATGGGAAATGATATTTTAACCATGTTTGGTGTGAAACTGGACCCAGCAAATAATTGCTTTACCTTAGGAATGAATGGGAAAAGAAAATTCAAAATTTCTTCTCCTAGACCTTCTGGGAATTTGTTGAAATCTTGTAACTCACTGACCCAATGTAAAGGTAGAACAACAACTGAAATGGATGATTTATTACATGAAATAAATACTGCTTCTTTTGGTGATCAGTTGACTTGTGAACAAAAAGATTCTATTGTTGCCTCTATTACCTCTTTCCCTATGGCTTTTGCTCATGGGTCTCATGTCTTGGGAATTGTTCAGGAAGAAATGGAGATTACCTTATCCTGTAATTTGAGTGATATTCCTCCTACCCTTAAGAAAAAACCATATCCTGCTTCTCCATCAAAAAGAAAAGATATTGAAGATAATATTGAAACATTATTGAAAATGAATATCATTGAGAAAGTGGATGTCACCCCCAAATATTGTGTCATCTCCCCAGTCTTGATTTCATATGAAAAAGATAAAGCTAGATTATGTGGAGATTACAGAGCTTTAAATACTTATACTGTTGATGATATTTATCCTTTAGCCAGAATTAATTCAATACATGCTACCTTGCAAGGTGCAAAATTTATTAGTTGTCTGGATGGTAATAAAGGTTATCATCAAGTTCCAGTTGAGAAAAATTCTCAAAATTTTTTGCTTATTGCTACTCATATGGGAATATATAAGTATGTTAGGATGCCATTTGGCCCTAAAAATGCTCCTTCAGTTTTCCAGAAGGTCATGGATAACACTTTCCATCAAGAAATTATTGAAGGTTGGCTCATGGTTTATATTGATGATATTATTGTTTTTTCTAAAACTTTTGATGAACATATGATTCACTTGAATAGAGTTTTCCAAAAAATGGATGAAATCAATATGACCTTATCTTTAAAAAAGTGTAAATTTGGTTTTCAATCTTTGAAAGTCCTTGGCCATGTTGTGTCAGGCTTACAAATTTGTGTAGACCATAATAAAGTTGCTGCCATTCAAAATGTGAAAGCACCAACTTCTGTAAGAGAAATCCAAAGTTTTTTGGGTATGTGTGGCTATTATAGACAATATATTAAAAATTATCAGGTCATAGCCTTGCCTCTTACAAAACTAACCAGAAAAGATGTTGCTTTTCTCTGGAATAATGACTGTAAGAAAGCTTTTAATACATTGAAAAGTTGCTTAATGACAGTTCCTATATTGGCTCTTCCAGATTTTAACAAGCCATTTGTACTTTATACAGATGCTAGCTTTATTGGTCTGGGTGCTGCCCTTCACCAAAACCAAATTATTAATGATAAATCCTCAGAGGTTGTAATTTGTTATATTTCAAGAACCTTAAGAAATAGTGAATTGAAATATGGTGCCACTCAATTGGAGTGCTTAGCAGTTGTTTGGGCTCTTGAGAAACTTCATTACTACTTGGATGACCAAAAATTTGAGTTGGTAACTGACTGTAGTGCTGTGAAATCTCTCTTAAACCTCAAAACACCTAACAGACATATGTTCAGGTGGCAACTTGCTGTTCAGGAATACAGAGGAAGGATGACTATTATCCATAGAGCTGGAAATGTTCACTCTAATGTTGATATGCTCTCCAGATTGCCTCTGCCAAATAATGACTCCAATCCTGCTTATGTACCTGAAGATGATACTGTTCATATACATGGTATATTTATAGTTGATATGGAAGAAGAGTTATTACAGTTAATACTGGATTCATATGATAAAGATTCTGATTTAAATAAATTAGTTACTATTTTAAATGATCCTAAGAATGCTTCAATTCAAGCATTAATAAAAACTCTTCCTGCAAAGTACCAAAATGCTTTAAATAAAGGAAAGTTTTCTATTGAAGATAGTTACATATATTATAGAAGGAAGCTTACCAATGTAATTGTTATTCCTCCTTCAATGAAAGAAACTATCCTCAAACTTTGTCATGATGACATATTAGCTGGTCATTTTGATCTTGAAAAAACATTGATTAGAATCAAAAACACTGCATGGTGGGCTAATATGTCTGAAGACACAAAATTATATGTTGAATCTTGTGATTCCTGCCAAAAATCTAAAAGGTTAACAGGTAAGAGAGCAGGGTTATTACAACATATTGAAGCACCTAGTGCTCCCTGACAAATCATTAATATGGATTTTGTCACTGGTCTTCCTGTTGCAGGTAAAGACAGCTTTAACTCTTGTTGGGTAATAGTTGATAGATTCACAAAAATGTGCAAATTTATTCCAACCCACAAAGATGTATCCACCAAAGAATTAGCTTTCTTATGGTGGTCTTACATGTTTAATATTATTGGTTTTCCAAAAGCCATTATCTCTGATAGGGATCCAAAATTCACTTCTGAGTTTTGGACCTCTTTGATGGATATTTGTGGCTGTGAGTTAAAATTGTCTACAGCTCACCATCCTCAGACTGATGGTCTAGCTGAAAGAATGATTCAAACTCTGGAAGATATGATTAGAAGGTATTGTGCCTTTGGTTTAGAATATAAAGACAATGACAGATTTACTCATGATTGGGTCACTCTTTTGCCTGGTCTTGAATTTGCATATAATAGCACTGTTCATTCTGTCACTGAGAAAAAGCCTTTTGAGCTTTGGTTAGGTTATGTCCCAAACACTCCTGCTCAGATTCTCAATAATAAATTACCTAAGTTGGAACTACACCCTGGTGTAAAATCTTTTATGCAAATGCAACAGCTATGCAGAAAACATGCTCAAAGTTGTATTGATAAAGCATTTGAATATGAAAAGAAAAGATGGGATAAATCCCATAAAGAATACACATTTAACAAGGGTGATGAAGTGTTGATCTCTACTGTCCATTTCAATTTACAAGGTAACCACAAATTAAAAGATCCTTTTGTAGGACCATTTGTTGTTAAAAGAATGGTTGGTGATAATGCAGTAGAAGTTGTATTGTATTCTCCATATGATAGGAAACATCCTGTTTTTCCCATTTCTTTACTTAAACCTTATACTTCCAACAGTGACTTATTTCCAAAAAGAAGAGGAAGACCTAAGAAGAACCCTCAGGAAGTCACAGAAACAGCAGAAATTGATAAAATTCTCAATGATAGAATTATCACTTCTGAAAGAGGTACTGAATATTTATTGAGATATAAGAACAAATCATCTGAACATGATGCATGGATACCTGGCAAGGAAATTTCAAATCTTCCTGCTCTGTTGAAAAAATACAAAAAGAAAAAATCTTAGCATTTTTTTTTATTGTTTTTTTTAGAGTGAGGGAGTGTCAGCCAGGCTATTCCAGGAGTCCAGTAAATGATATATAAATTATAAAACCTTAAAAAGTGGGTAAGACTTGTATTTAATGAATATAACTTAATATTTTATTGCATAATGAAATTATATAACAATTTTATTATATACAAGTGTTACATTAAATTTATTGGTTATATATATTTTTATATACAATTAAATTGAGCATAATATAATATATTCTACAAATAATGGCGCATTTTTATGTATTTAATAATTATAAATTTATATTTAATTAATTAACAAACATATATTATAATTACAAGTGTAAAATTGATTTATAATATATTTAAATTAATTACTTAAATTTATATATTAAATAATACCTCTCATATGATACTAAACAATAATTAAGGACGCTTCTTTTGACCCTTAATTGTGTTAGAAAAAACAAATAAATTAATTTGGACTAAATTGAGATTAATTGCTTGTTTTGTTGCGTCAAATTATTTTTTGTTTCACTTAAAATGTCCTTTAATCAGAATGTACCATCTGTTTGGAATTATATTTCTCATAGTTCCTATGTTTCCAATCTTGTTTAGTTATTCACTATTGTCACTTACTGATTTGGGAATTAATGGCGGGGAAATTGGATTCTTAATTGGGGTTTTAATTATTTGTTTCATGTTTTTCTCTATATTGTTATGTTTCATTTACTCTTTTGATATATTTGTTTTATTCCATTCTAATCATTGTATTTACAAAGATAGTAGCGCTTCAGAGGACCCATTGCCTATAAAAGGGCCTTGGATAATCCCCTGTAGCCTCATCACTTATTATACACTCAACAAATTAAATACTATCTTACTACGTTTATATTTTTTTTATTAGTAATACAATTCTAATTAAAAGTCTATATAACAAATTAAAGGTTGCTTTAAGTCTGATAGTAATTAAAAGTGTTTGCCGCGCAGAACCCTTACATTGAATAATATTATTATTAATAAATTCTAAGCTTTTGTCACCTCTCAAAGTTGCTCACCATTGTTTCCCTCTCAAATAAATTAAATATATATTATTGTGATTTATTTCTTTATTTTCCCTTGTCCTCCTCCTTCTCTCCTCCTTTTCTCCTATTTTCCTTACCTTCTTCTAGACGACTGACCGACATTACACCTTTTATAATATTATTAAATAAAGGTAAAAAAATATGAAAATGATTTGTTTTACAAAAAATAAATTGATATACAAAAGCAATATGAGGGATAAAAAGGTAAAATTAATCTCACAGAGATCAATTATGAAAAACAAAATACTAGTAAAATTCTTGCTCTCAAGAGCCAGTAGAAGTGTTGAAAAAAATGGGAGCCATCAGGGCTAAATTGTAATAAGGGACCTTTTTTTTAAAGATAAAAAATTATACACCTGAGGTTGGGAAGATCAACAGGTGGATGATTCAGCTAAACAAAACTGCTTGTAGTGAAGTTTAATAAAAAAATGTTTTTTTGTTGCCATATAGAGAATTGATCCCATCTGACTGCACGTGACTAAAAGTGTCCAGCACAAGTTCGGCCAAACTTGTGCTGGACACTTTTATGATGGAGAGTAGCTTGGGTGGAAAATTTCTTCAGTTCGTTCATCTTGTATTTCTCATAAACATGTCTACTGGTATTTGATCAGTCTGTATCTTTCATATTTATCATCCGATTAATATTTTATCACCATTATATTATTAATGTTATTAGTATAGCAAAAACTTGTGTGCCAAATGCATACCATGTGAAGTTATACCTTCAATAATTTTTTAAAATAGATGTAAATAAATATGGAAAGGAATAGTTTTACAAAAATTAAATTAAAATTTTAAAGTAAAAAGAGGAATAAAAGAGTAAAATAAAAGTCAAAGAGTTAAAATATGAAAAAAATACTGGTAAAATTCCTGCTATCAAGAGCCAGTAGAGGTGTTAAAGCAAATGGGAGCCATCAGGGCTTAATTGTAATAAGTGACCTTTTCTTTAAAGATAAAAAATTATACACCTGATATTGGGCAGAACAGCAGGTGGATGATTCAGCTAAACCAAACTACTTCTAGTGAAATTTGATAAAAAAAATTTTTTGTTACCATACAGAGAATTGATCCCATCTTACTGCACATGACCAAAAGTGTCCAGCACAATTTCGGCCGAACTTGTGCTGGACACTTTTATGATGGAGAGTAGCTAGAGTGCAGGTCTTCTTCAGTGCAACTGTTATTTTTTTAAAACATGTCAAATGGTATTTTATCTTTCTGTGTTATTCATATTTTATTATCTGATTAATTTTTTGTCATTAGAATTTTATTAATTTTATTAGTACAGAAAAAACTTGTGCGCCAAATGCATGCCATGTTATATTACACCTTTTATAATATTATTATAAAATGTTAAAAAAATATGAAAATGATTTCTTTTCCAAAATTATAAATTAATATCCAAATGTAACATGAGTGATAAAAAAGTAAAGTAAAAGAGATCAAATATGAAAAAGAAAAATTCAAGAAAAATTCCTGCCTTCAAGAGCCAGTAGAGGTGTTGAAACAAATGGGTGCCATCAGGGCTAAATTTGATAAAATTTAATTTTTTTTAAAGATAAAAAATTTTTCACCTGAGGTTTGGAAAAACTAAAGGTGGATAATTCAGCCATACCAAACTACTTCTAATGTAATTATTTAGCATTTTTTTAAATTTAATTTCCACAGAGAGAATTGATCCCATCTGACTGCACCTGAACAAAAGTGTCCAGCACAAGTTCGGCCGAACTTGTGCTGGACACTTTTATGATGGAGAGTAGCTAGGGTGGAAGTGTTTCTCAGTACATCAGTTTTTTGTTTTTCACATTTCTATTGGGTTTATAACTTTTTTTTATCATTCATATTTATCTTATAATTAATTTTTTGTCACCATATATATTATTAATGTTTCTAGTATAGCAAAAACCTGCATGCCAAATTCAAAATTGGTGATGTTACAACTTTAATAATATTATTATATAAAGTTAAAAAAATATGAATATGTTTAGTTTTTAAAAAAATAAATTGATATTTAAAATTAAAAAGAGTAATAGAAAAGTAAAATGAAAATAAATGGGATCAAATACGAAATAAAAAATACAAGTAAAATTTTTACTATCAAGAGCCAGAAGTGGTGTTGGGACAGTTGGGGACCCCTAGGTCAAGACTTGGTCTAAACTTACTTTTATGTATAGCTAACAAATTTTGAACTGAGCTTTGGACAGACATCCAGGGGACAATTTTACAATATTAAACATTCTTTACTTCAATAATTGAGTGAAATATCATTTTTTATTGCCATAGAGAGAATTTATCTCATATGACTTCATGCAACCAAAAGTGTCCAGCACAAGTTCGGCCGAACTTGTGCTGGACACTTTTATAATTGAGAGCAGGCATACAGCAAATCTTCTTAAACTCAAAAGGGATTTCTTATAAACATTTCCACTGGAATTTGATCTTTCTGTGTCATTTAAATTTACCATTTGATTAATTTTTTGTCATCATTATATTGTTAACATTATTACTATAGTAATAACTTGTGTGAAAAATGCATACCAGGTGGTGTTCCACCTTTAATCATATATTATTAAATAAAGGTATAAGAGTATGAAAATTATTTATTTTAAAAATTAAAAATTGATATCCAAAGCAACATGAGCAATAAAAAAGTAAAATAAAAGGGATAAAATAAGAAAAAAAAATCTAAGGAAAATTCCCACTATCAATAACAAGTAGAGGTGTTAGATCAAATGTGCACCACCAGGGCTAAACTTGCACTATATTTTCTTTTTTGTTAAACCAAAGAAAGTGTCCTGATGAGTTTTGAAAATTCATCAGGAGGACATTTTGGCAATATCAAACTACTTATTGTGCAATGATTGAGCAAAATGTCATTTTCATATCCATAGAGTAATTTATCCCATCTGACTGCATGCAACCAAAAGTGTCCAGCACAAGTTCGGCCGAACTTATGCTGGACACTTTTATGATGGTGAGTATCTAGGGTGCAGGTCTTCTTCAGTTCATCAGGTATTCCTTATAAACAAATCCACTTGTATATGATCTTTCTGTGTCACACATATTTATCATTTGATTCATTGTTTTTCACCATTATAATATTAATGTTATTAGTATTGAAAAAATTTGTAAGCCAAAAGCTGTTGGGAATTCATTGTGAAACAAGATTTAAATCAATTGGACAAAGATTTGGTAATTGGTTAGACCTAGATTCAACCCAACTCAATCACAGGTCTCTTGGAGCTTGGTGATTATTTTGATCTTCAGCTGAGCACAGATTGAGCAAAGCTTGAACATATCACTTAACATATCATAATATTCACTTTCCCATCTTGTGGAAAGCAAAATTTGATATTTGGTCTAAAAAAATCTACAGATATTTTCTTTCCAAGTGGGTAACAGAAGGTTAAACTGTAGTATCTCAATTATTACATTAGACCAGATAGATATTTGATAAAACATACAATTCAAATCAATTTTAATATTATTGAGATCACCATAAGTGTCTGTACAGAGACTTACAAAAAGTATGTTAGTATCAAGACATCGTTCTAGGTAGTAGTTTCAATTTGGATTTTGAACTGCCATCTAAAGCACTTTACTATTAGACAGAAACATAAATAAGTGTAATAAGAGTGAAATTATTCTATTTTGTGATTATCATGTAACAATAAAGCACATTTTTATTAAGAAACTTTTTTTTCTTCCACAAACACAAATTTACTCTATAGGCTCAAGATTTATTTTAAATCCATATTATTTATTTCAGTTATCATTCATTTACTTCCAATTTTTTTAAAAAAGATAAGAATAATACATGTGAAAGAATTATGTTCTTAGCATAGCATATGCTAAAAATTTATTTTGTCATTTTTTCAAAAATGATTATTCATTTTTTGGTTCAATTCATCCTTTTAACAACCACTATCTTCAGATACTATTATTACTTAATATTTCAAGTCTCAGATGTGTTGGACAGCTCTCAATAACGATCAATCAAATTTATATGAATGTAATTTCAAGATTTCAAAACTCACCAACCCCCAATATTTTACAGCGAGGCCATTTGAATGTTCATATTTTTGGACTATTTGAAGAAATAAAACCAACCCTTGTCAGTAATCTTTCTCAAATGCAGAGTCAGAACATTGGACCACTATTGGGTGACATTGGGTCTGGATCTCACCATTTAAACCAAAGAAGTGCCTTGAATCCTATGAAGCCATTATATTTTCATGCTTATTTGGTTCCAGTTTTTGGTAATCAGTTTCAACTTTGGGGATGCCTCTTTTCTTCAAGTACACTAATAAGTCTTGCTAAAGAAGCATTTTCTTCTGCTCAAATTGATTTATGTTCAACCTGAACTGCGACTCCACTATCTTTTTTAATATGCCGCATGTAATTTTTGAAGGCTCTTTCCAAATATCTCAGAGTACTCAAGATTGGAAAGCTGATCAACTTATCCAAGGAATCAAAATAGTTCTCAAAACACATCAACTTCAAGCAATAAATTTTATGATTGACAATGAAAAAATGTTAAAGGAAAAGTTTTATATCATGTGGAAGCACCAGGAGAACCATTGGCTTAGAACTGGATTTGATGACTATAAAGATCAGTTTCCTAACAATCAATTAACCCCTGAAGGAAAGGGGTCAATACTCGCTTATGATATGGGTTTGGGAAAGACATTGTCAACTCTCTCTCTTATAAGTTCAACTCAAAGTGAAGCAAGAAAATTCCAGGTATTGGAAAATCAAGAAGGTATTAATCGGAGTTCAGCCACACTGATTATATGCCCACTGGCAACACTATTGAATTGGATCAACGAAATAAGCGTGCACTTTGAAGATAATGTTCTTCCTTTCAAAGTTCTTTATGGGAAGGATTGTCAAAATACTAACATCAATGAGCTACAGGACACTTCTATTGTTTTAACGACCTATGAAACAGCTAGCCCAACAATGTCAAAAAATCAAAGCCAAAAAAAGATACCGGTGACTCAAAAGCTCTTTTGGTATAGAGTTGTTTTAGATGAAGCTCAGTTAGTGCCCATTTCTATATCTAAAACTTAAAACTTAATTTTTATAATCAATTTTTTAAATATTCTTTTAGTTACATTAAAAATCCTTACTTGCAAAGGCCTCAAACAATATTTGACTTTGAATCCCAACACTGACTATGCTTGACTGGAACTCCACTTCAGAACAGGCCCACTGACCTTCAAAGTCTCATATTTTTTCTTAGAATCAAAAAGTGGCAAGAAGACTGGTTATGGAAGAATTTCCTTTTTCCAGGTTTGAAAAAAGGAAAGGCTAATTCTATAAAATCAATCAATCACTTAATGAAAGTCATAAGCCTACATAGAACAAAAGATGCAATTTTGTCTCTTCCAAAAAAGATTCAAAGGGGGATATCGGTTCAATTAGCAGATCCATGGAGGTCTAAATTTGATGTGCTTCAAGAAGGACTCACTGAGCAATATGGGCCGTCCAGAAGCACTGACCTCCCTTGGGACTCATCTGAGTTTCTTATAGAGCTTATAATTTTAAGAAAATTCTGCAACCATCCAATCTACAAAAATCTGGATGAAACTCCAACTTTTGATTTCACTTGGCAGCATTCCGCAAAGATTTTTCATCTTATATGCCACTTGAAAAACTTTTTGTCTGGTGAAAGGGGTATAAATTTTACGAAAGCTGTTATATTCTCCAACTTTGCAGACTTTTTTCAGATGTTAGTGATTCTATAATGAATTTTTTTACAAAATTGTGTTGGCTTATTAAAAACAATTTTCTAATATTTCAAAATAGAATAAAAACGGCTCTAGATGACCACAATATTAGATATACCCAGCATATGGGTGAGCTCAGCAGGGCAAAGCAAGACAAAAATATGCATGAATTCCATTTTAATAAAAATTTCCAAGTTTTGGTTGGAACAATTCAGGCTTCAAGAGTGGGTATAGATCTCAAGTGTGCTTAAAATGTATATATAATGGTGAGCTCAATGTCTTATATTTCATATTAAGAACAAGAATATTAAATTTTTTATATGTTCAATGTTGAAATAGGAGCCGAATTGGAATCCAGAAGTTGAGCAGCAGGCTGTTGATTGGCTGTATAGAATGGGGCAGCAAAATGAAGTAAATGTTTTGAATTATTTTGTGCATGGAAGTATAGAATTCAGCATGTATAAGATTCAAAGGAAAAAATGGAGCTAACAATGTGAGCCAAATAAAAATTCTATAAGTTTTAATGATAATAGAAATTGTTAAAATTATGTTTCTGTTTTCAAGGCTAAGTGTCCCAAACAGTGGAAATGAGGAGTATGAGTGTGCAAACCTATTATTAAGGGAGTTTGTCAATCACTCACATTAGAGGAAGCAAGAATTTCAAGGAGAGCAGGTAAATTTATGGGATTTTGAGGATTTAAAAGTCTGAGTTGTTGAGGATTTAGAGATGCAAGATATAAGGGAGAATAACAGTCATTTGGCAAACCCCGGGGGACATGAGAAGGATTAAGGTTAGGTGATAATGTTGAAACCAAACTGATTCTTTTGTACAAGGCCAAGTCCTTTAGCACACTTCCAGAGTAGGTCAAAGTATCTTGAATATAAAAGTGTTGTTGGTCAAGATAATGTGCAACTTTAGAAAAATCTTCAGACCTCCATTGCATTAAGATACGACTTAAAGATCCATCATTATCAATTTTGGTGTCTGAACAACACTTGATGTTTGTAAAAATGTTGTGATAAGTTTCACAATGTGGAACTTGTTTGAGAAGTTTAGTTTGGTTAACTGAATTCTAAGAATCTTTGTTATTTGAAATAAAGGTCATAAATAAAAATGGTTGAAAAAAAGGGGATTTTCATACTTTTTTTATTCCATATTTATGCTTTCTCACTTTGATTATTTCTTGAGAGCTATCAGAATCCTTCCCAAGTCTTAGTTTATCAGAATGACCTAAAAACCAATGGTGAAGAACTCCCATTTGATTTGAGAAGCTAATTGGAGTTGAGTCAATTGGATATGCAATCAAATTATTGGTTTTTAAAGCATTGTCCTAGTGTTTGATGAGAATATTTGCCAAGACCTGGTTCCATTTGTCAAACCAATATAGGTGCCAAGCAAAAGTTGACCCTGGGAAACTGCACATGTGAAGGTGGTCAATAAAAGATTCACGGAAAATTGGTGGAAACTTTTTCGAAACATCTGAGTTTGATTCTGGATGAGGTAGTTCAAAGACGATGTTGCAATAATTCATGTCAAATGATGAAAATCTGTCTAATTTCTCTTCAGTAGGGTTTTGTTTCCATCCATTTGATTCTGGTAACATATCCAAAAGTGAATGACAAAAATTGTGTATAGATCTAAAAAAAAGAGAATTGAATGGAGGCAAAGTCTCATGAAAAATTCTATTAAGTGTTCGTGTGTTTTTGGGCAGGTTTCCATGAGGAAAGTAAGAGCTACTAGGGTTCATAAACAATTAGATTGAGAAAGTTTTCAATAAAATTAAACAAAGAGCAAGGATAAATTGTGGAGCTTCAAAACTTTATGATCAAAGTTGATTTAAGGAGAAGTATCACAAAAATTAAGAATAAGAAATATTTTAACTTTATGGCATTATAATATGCATAAATTATACTTTTATATGCAATTTGAACTCAAAAGGAATGGTACAAAAGGAAGAGAATAATTATTTGATAAAAGCGGACTCATTTGAGAAAAGGATTTTTTTCTTTTCAAAAAATGTTTCCACAAAAACAATTTGATAAATGTGAGGCTATGTTCATTTTTTGATTACCAAAAAAATTATTTTTGGTCCAATATGATAGTAATACATATTCCATTGAGTTATTTTTTTCAACCTGAATAAATAGACTAGAGTGTCACTTCTTCACATTTATGTATGAAATTTTATACAAGGTTTCAGATTTTTTGTAATGCTTTAAGGTTAATGCTTTTGTAGCATCTATTATTTGAGTATTTTTGATTATTTCATTATGGAAAATTCTACCCAGTACAGACAAATTTTCAAAGTGAAGAAAATATGTTTGTGATTGTGCTTCACAAAATATTAACCTTATTTTTGGGTTTAACTTTGATTTTTGGGGTAATTTTTTAAATAATTATGTTAAAAATATGGATTACTTTCTTATAGTCCATAACTAAGAATTTTTACAAAAATCAAATAATTATAGGGTAGTTAGATATAACTCAGAAGGCATTTGATAGAAAAATAATTAAGATACTTGTGTATACAATAGAATTTTTTCTATGATAGAAAATATTCTGATAAAAATGCATGCATTGTTGTACAAATGCAGAGAGTATACAGAATACAAATAAAGTAGACTGCATAGCTTTTAATTAATATATAATTTATCTGATTAAAAAGTGAAAATTTAAACTTAAATAATTTCAACACATATTCCATCATACTCTTTTGATAAAAAAATATAGCTTATATTAGCTAGTGCCTTTCAAAAAAAGGAATACCTTCAATTGGTGACTTCCAACATCTAAATTATTCCTACATTTATCACAATTACAATGCCTCCATTTTTTCATGTATGTCAATGTCAAGAGCTTGGATGTGTAAATAGAAAGTATCAAACTTATTCTGGGTCCTTTGAAGTTTTTATGGCTTTCAAAAGCTCTAATTCTTATGCAAAACATCAAGAGGAAAGAAATAGGAATGCCCAGATGGTTATTTCTTCCAACAATCCACTTAACATTGAAAGTCCCAGCTCCACAGAAACAGTAAGCTGTATATCTATAGTTAAAAGTGAGAATATAAGTCTTTAGGATGTTTCAATGATTTATTATATAGGGGCAGTCGCTATTGGGGGCAGAAGTATCTTCAACAGTCTCTAGAAACTCAAATCTTGGGGAACAGTATAGCCAAATAATTATGTGGCAGGCAGCAAAGCTTTCTCTGATTCATCATTTGAGCAAAGAAGGTTGTACTCAATTTTTGGATGAAGAAATTAAGAAGCTTAAACTTCTAGGTGATAGTGGAAGACTGGATTCTGATAGCATTGTCCGTCTGATCCCACACTCAATAGATACAGTTTTTAGTCAATTAAAGCTCAATCAATCATTTTTCACTAAAACATGCTGTCCTAAATGCTTTGCTCTTTATGAGTATAACTCTGAATCTCAACCATCTATACTATGTTGCAATCAACCATTTTTTTGTCATCAAAGCGCTACTTAAAAACATTTGGAGCAGGACAAATTGTAGTTAAATGTGATGAAAGGCTGTATTTGATGAAGAAACATCAAGAACATGTAAAATACTTATCTCTTAAAACATTTCATCACCATTCTTTTATCGACTGGCTTAAGGAAAAGATCAAACTGTTCAAATTTGAGCTTCTGATTGAGAAGAAAACCCCTGTGGCAGAACGTGTAGAGTATGATTTGATGAAGGATGTTTGTGATGGTTCAATTTGGAAAAACTTTCACATAACCACTCCAGCTCTGGATAGCAATGATGATGAATATACGATAACTTCAGGCAACTTAATGTTTACTTTATATGTCGACTGGTTTAGGCCTGGTGGCAATAGGATTGGAGGTCATCAGAAGTCTGTAGGCAATATGATGATGGTGTGTATGAACCTACCTCAAGAAGATAGATACAAAATGGAAAATCTTTTTTTGTATGCTATTATACCCGGACCAACAGAACCCACAAGTGAACAGCTTAATCACCTTCTAAAACCACTGGTTAATGATCTACAAACTCTATGGGATAGTATATTTATTGAGAAGACACATCTTTATCCACGAGGCCGGAAATTAAGAGTTGCATTGTTCTCTTTGATAGGTGACATTCCTGCAATACGAAAATTGGCTGGCTTTTTGAGTCACTCTGCAAGAATGTTCTGCTCTTTCTTTCATATCTCTAAAGATGAAATTAGTGAAAAGAATGTGGGAAATTTTTCATTATGGAATCATAAGGATCATATGTGCTGGGCAACCAAGTGGAAAAATTCTAAGTCACATTGGGAGCATGTATCAATTGTTCAGATTCATGGGGTACGATGGAGTGAGCTGAATAACCTTGAATATTGGCGTCCAACTGAATATTTCTCAATTGATTTTATGCATTCACATATGTTTGGCAACCTAAAAGATCACAGTCTAAGCTATTTTCAAATCAAAAATGCAGCAAAAGATCTAGAAAGAAAGCTGGAAAAGGATAAAAATTGGCTTGTAAGAAAAGAAGATGATGATTTCTTTTCTGATACTTCACTGCACAAACATTCTAAAAAATGTAGAAGTAGCTTAAGCACCACAAATAATGATGATGATGATACAGGGCACACAAGACAGCACAAGCGGCAAAGACTTACGAGTTCAAGACAGTCATAAAGTCATCATGGACTAGATAGTGAAGGATTGGGAACAAATTGATCAAGAAGCCAGACTAGGTCATCCAGCTCCAAATTTATTTCTCCATATAGCAATTTGTCCTCATTACATTCTCACAGCAGTGGCAGTAGGAATTCATTGTATAACTTAAGGCAACAGAGCATTAGCATATCACAGAGTGAAGGATCTCACTCATCAGATGAGACAGCTAGAGATGAAGAAAATAAAAGGTAAGGTAAGGAGAAAGAAAATGAAGGTAGTAGTAATCCACAAATCACAGCAGCAGAGCTACAGGTTGTATGGAAGATGATTGATCAAGTAAGAAGGCCTTCCTGGCTAACACGAGTTCAAAAATCAGTAGGATCTAAAAAGGCAGGATCCCTCAAGGCAGCAGAATGGCACATGCTGTATACTCTTTACTTCCCTTTGTTGCTTTTACCCCTTTGGTTTGAAAAACTTAAAGAATCTGAATCTTCAGCTTCCTCAGCTGAAAAACCAAGAGAATATTATTTTCTCAAGTCACTTGTAACATTATGCTCAATCACCAATTTTTTGACATTAAAGAATTTACAGACTAATGAGCTTAAAGATCTAGATCAATTTCTGTTAGAGTATCATGAGTGCCTGGAAGAGGGTTGGAAGATTATTAAGGCAAAGCCAAATCTCATATCACTCAACATTATCCTGAAATAATAAAGTGTCTTGGTCCACCATCAGGTACAGCTACTTGGTCTGGAGAGCAGGTGAATCATATATTATCTTAAATTCCAAACAATCACCATCCACGTATGTAATTTTTGTAAGAAATGATTTTAAATCTCAGCTGTGCTAATTTATTAATATTGACCACAGGAGAGATACTGCTAACAATGCTCAAACATTTGTATTGGAACTCTAGGGTATTAGATCTTGGTGAGGCTGAAGATAATGATCAATGTGAGACTAAAAAAATCCATATTGATCTCAATAAACAAAACAAATGGATCCATCTAAGTATGGCATTATTTACTAAATGGGTAAGGGCACAAATGGGAAAAGAAACTTCAAGACGGGCTTTGACACCATCAGAGAAAAGTGGGGATGGGGTAGTTGAAAACGTAGCAAGCATATTGATACATGGAAAGAGGTTTACTAGTTACCTTTGACACATTGCTAATTCAACAATTGAATTCTACTATGGAAAAGATAGCCAGTTTGGGCAAATTGATGATCTTTTCAGGTCAAAGGAAGAGAATGATCAAATCTATTTAATAGTAAGTCCTTTCAAGGAGCTCCGTCCAGAAGAAACATCAAAGGATCCCTATGATATTTTCCCACAAGTGCATTGTCGGTTAGTAAGAGTAGCCAAAGCAACTCAAATTATGATTAAGAAAGATGCAATAATTGGACATGCAGCTACTGTCAAGCACAAAAAAGGAATGTTTGGAATCAAAGACAAGGTTGTCACTGCCATTGGACTGCAGACAGTAGTGAGTGAAAAAATTAATCAAATTTATTTTCTGTTGAATAACATCTTTGTGTTAATTTGGGATTGGGGAAATTTGTAGGATTGGTGATGTTTGTAAATGGTAAAATAAATATTTCAATGCTCAATTAAAAATGCAATGCATCCAACTCACCTTATCTTAAATCATTGAACAATTATATTGGTTGCTTTTAATGCAAGAGAACCCATGCTTTCAATGAGTCATTTTTATCTTAAATGCAAGAATGAAAGAAAGAAAATCATGATAATGAGAAATATGATAAAATTTTTACTTAATGAATAATATTCTTGCTCATTCGTCTACTATAAATAGTTTGACCTTCCCACTTTAGCAGATAGCTATATATTATTCACTTTATTTTTCCCCAAGATAACATACATGTTAACAAGACTATAAACATAGTATCTTTTTTTACTTTAACTTTGATAGGTATAAATTTTAAAGACTGATTATTTTTCTTTTTTTTTCTTTTATTAAAGTTCATTATGGATGATAATTTTGATGGGATGTCTGTTGACCCAACTGATTTCGATTTTTTTCCACCTCAACATACTAATATTGGAAATACTCCACTACCACCCGCTGCTGATCCACCTTCAGATGCATCTCAATCTGTACCGCCTAATCCTAACCCACCACCTAATCCCAATCCAGGCCAAGAGTCTCATGCAGAACTAAGAAATTTTAATCCCAATCATCCTTCTGCTCCTGAAAGTACTGATCAGCATGCGGATCAGCTAGGAAGGGATTGGGCTAGTGAAGTATTGAGGGAATTTTTTGGAGACCAATCATCATCTGCTCAGCCTAACAAAGGAGAAAGCACAAGTGGATCTGGTAAGTTAAATTTGTAGTGTATTCTTTTATTTAAAAATAACCAATTTAATTAACTTATTTGAATTGTTAGTGAATCCCTCAATCATTATGGGTATCAGTGATTACCACAGACTCAATTCAGCAGAGTCTCATGAACTAGAATGGGGGTTAAGGGCTGTAAGAGGCTTAGTTAGAAGTAATGATGTTCCCAGGAGCTGGGAAAGTCTAAATAGAAATATTTACCACTTTCTGAAGTATTGTCTTGGGGGACCAACACAAATAGCAAAATATCCTGCAAGCCCAATACCTTTGGAGATTGAAAATTGGAAATCTTGGAACCAATTCAAACTGTCCTAACCCAAGTCCAATCTTCTAACCATGCTAATTCTGCAGCTTATTGACAATTTCTGATAACCAATTCTATAGCCTTCTTGCGATCCAAAATTTGACTACCCAAATTTTTTCCAGCACCTGAGCCTCAAGGACTGCAAGGGGGAGCACCTATCCCACTTTCTGTCAAAAGAAAATTAGAGCGTGAATTTCAAGACAAAGGTTTTTGGAAATTTTCCTTTGATTAGACTTTCCGTGATTTTTTGGAATCAACTTGGAATCAAGTCATGGGAAGCATAGTATGTGACCACTATACCAGTTGGCTCACCACCTTGAATACAATCAATCAGTCAAAGCTTCAGTTGACTCAATGTGTTATTGAGAAATGGGAAGTTAATAAGGGGAAGGAGATTATAAGGTTGTTTGGGAAAGAAGAGGAAAGGGTGGAAAGAGAAAAGATGGAAAAGAGGGCAAGGGCACAAGTAAAATGTTATCGGACCAAGGTAAGTTTTTTATTTTACTTTGCTTTTTGTTATTTTGAAGCTTATTTAGTTGGAATTCAGATTGCAAGTGCACACTACAAGTTAGCAAGTGATCTCTGCAGTGATGTGCCAGGTTTTGTTGTGCTTTTTCATGATACTAGGTGCATCTCTGATATTGAGGAAGGCCCACCAACAGCCCCAACTGCACCCATCCAAGCTATTCCTGGATGGCAAAATTTTGAACTCAATGATTTGTTTAAAAAAATGGATAAGATGACAAAGTATTTAGCCCATACACCAGCTCAAAGAAAATTGGCATCAAAAACATATTCACGGTCATCAGAGAGGAAAGTTGCACAAGATGGTATATTCAATGTTCCCAAATACCTCCCCAAGAATTGCTATTCAGCAACATTTTTGGCAGGGTTATCTGTGAATGAACGTGAGTCACTTGGGGTTGGAGCTGATATTGATCTGGTAAAGATTCAGGAATCAATTAATACAGCATCAAGATCATCATAACTTGGGTATAACAGTGATCTTCTGTCAAGGGGTCCTTTTGGTCTAGAAGATTTGGTACAAAGTCTTTATGAGGATTTTAAGGGTTAAAAGGATTCTCAACAATTTAGTATGTATTTCTTGATCAAAGATGATTATTTTACTCAATGATAAGAGGTAGAATTTATATATTAATATATTTTATAGATTAGAACTACGTGAATGTAACTACTAATGTTATAAAAGTATAAGAATAATTTGTTTATTGTAAATAAGTAAATAAGTAAGTAATTGAAGGAATGAATCAAAAGTACAAAAAGGAAGGGCCTTTTATAGGCAAAATGAGAGAAAACAAAAAACGGGATTAATATCTCCTAATACAAGAGTATGAGAGGGAAAACTTAAATAAAAGAAAGTATGTGAAATAATAGAACCTGTACTAAATGGAGCATCAAGGAAGATATCAGTATTATTTAAAATAAAACTTAAGTTCTCTTGATTGTCACATTTAGTACAAAAAATTTGATTTTAAAATGTAGATTCAATGGTATTTACATTTCTTAATAAAAGAATTTGAATTTTTTAGAATATTACTAATTTTATTCCTACTCCTCTGTATGATTGATCACCGGTGTTAGGGAATAAAATATGTATGGGACAGGTACTTATTTTTATTAATTATCTACCTTTCTTAGTGTACTTAACTAGTTATTTGTAAGTACTAAATCAGTAGTTTCAATAATTAATTTATTAATAAGTATTAAAAAGGCGTGGCTTTACTTCAGTAAGATAATCAATTATTTTACTGGGTGAGTCTAGTAGCCTGGCTGACATCTTCTGTGTAATATAGCTATCTTATATTGAATTTTATGTATTCTATTATTTTTCAAAGCAGCTTGGTAAATGTTATAAGGTGTTGAGAGTGAGTAACATTAGGGGGTATCAATGTTGACCGATCCGCAATTAAATTAATTGCGGAAAATAATCCTTATACCCCAATTATCTTCCGCAATTATTTTTGCTAATAATTGGGTTATTAGACACTTTATGTGTCAATGTTCACCTCTTATCCGACATTTATTTACTCAATTTTCCATAACCACATCTTGGACAACTTTCTGGATATCCCAGCCTTCTACCTTGCTGCGCACTTCCATTCTCATCCCATCCTGTTCATTCTATCCGCTCAGAATTTCTCCCCATTTCATCTATTTGATTCTTCTCCTTTTCATCTCGCTATCTCATCTTCTTGTTTCTGCTCCTTTTCATCTTCATTTATAATAACATGCCTCGTCATCCTAGATCTTCTCAAAGGCAGCTATCACCCAGTTGTTCTTCAATTCCTACTACTTCCTCTTTTCCCCGCTCAGCCAAGAAATCAAAGACTGTTCAATTAAAAAAAGATGATCATCTCATTCTTATCAACTGGCTGAAAACCAAATCTAACTATGATTCTTGTTTTGGTACTGAGTATGCCACTAAAGTAGGACGGCCCCCCACATCAAAAGTTAATGGCTATCTTCTAATGGCAAATGAATTACGCAATAAGACCAAGGGAAGGATTGATCTTTTGCCTAAACAGATGTCTGAACGCTTCAAGCATTATCGAGCAAAATACAAGAAGGCAAAGGCTCTTTCATCTTCCACTGGTTTTGGGGTTACTGACATTGATATAACTAAGGGTATAAAATCCATAGACAATAAACTTGATTCTTTATGTCCTTACTTTAAAGAGATGGATGCAATTTTTGGAGAGCGAGCCGATGTTAATCCTGTAAACATGTTGGATGGAGAAGATCCTATCTCCGAACATGATGTCGAAGCAAATCTTTTCCCATCCTCTTCCTCCACTCAAGCCTCCCCTCTTCTAAATTCTACGAATCTAGATAGCTTTGCTATTGATCCTATTGGCGATTTAACCCAACCCAATCTAACTCAGGTCTGTTTCTTTTATCTTATCAATTCTATTTTTTTATTTACTTATATTTTTCTTATTTCTTAAAAGGCTGATGAACAAACCCAGGATCCTCAATCAACTGAGTCTGAAGCTAGTGACAATGATGAGGAGGAAAATGCTACGTTGAACAAAAAGAGAAGGGCTTCAACTAGTCTAAATTTCCTCTCCCAAAGAAGACAAAAAAGTGATACTTCATCACAAACACCTTTTTCTTCGATGGAACAGTTTTTAGAGAAACGTGATGCTGGTAAGTGATATCATACCTCTTATTACTTTACTCTGCTTTTCTTCTACTTTATGTTAATTTTTATTCTCACTCTAGAACAAGTGGAAATTGCTAAAGAGACACTGAGCTTTGAAAAGAAGAAATACGAGCTCTCTTTAAGGAGGGATGACAGAGTACAAGATTTGGAAGAGAGGAAGTATGAGCTCTCCTTACGGAAGGATGATCGGATCCAAGATTTGGAGGAGAAGAAGTTTGAGCTCTCTTTACAGAAGGATGGTAGGGCCCAAGATTTGGAGGAGAAGAAGTTTGAGTTAACTCTTAGTATTGAAAAATCCAAAAATAAGGAAAAAACACTCGAGCATCAAAACTTAATGGAACAGATGAAGTATAAGCATGATCTCCAAGAAAGTTCTAAAAAGAAAGATTTCTTGATCGAATGCATTAAAGCAAACAAATCTGTTGAAGAAATAGAACGTTTAATGAAATTTTTTGTTGACTAGTTTCTTTTATTTCTTTCACACTTCATGTGTTCATATTTATTTGTACATAAATTTTACAATTATTTTCTGTATTATACATACAATGGGGCTGGGAGGATAGCGAAAGGCATGGGGAGAGAAGACAAGCATGTGTTGATAGAATTGAAAGGGATGGAGATTGGTGCAAACAGAGTGTGAAAATAGGAGGATGAACTCTGTTCTTCGGGCGAAGAACAGAGTTCACTTCCATAAAATATTGAAAGAGATGGAGATTGGTGCAAACAGAGTGTGAAAATAGGAGGATGAACTCTGTTCTTTGGGCGAAGAACAGAGTTCACTTCCATAAAATATTAGCTGAAACATAGTTTTCAATTCTGTAAAAACAGTTGTAAGTAATAGAAAAAGTCACTGATTTTTTTTAGATTTAATCTGAAATTTTTTAATAAAATTATTGTATTTAAGAATTGCAATATTGTCAATCAATTTTTATTGATAAACTTAATTTAATAAAGTATTATTTAAATAAGTTGCTTCAAAAAATACTTTGCATTGAGTAGACTCATGGAATGATTTTTTCTGGCTTCCATTCAGTTATCCTCACACTTTCACAATGTTTTCAATATAGATCCATTATTATTTGTGTGATACTTCAAGTGAAAGTTCAGTATTACTTCAGTCTGAGTTCCATCTGATTTCCATCTGACTTCAAGTTGCGGACTTGCTAGCAAGTCCGCCCCCCATATTGCGTGGTGTCTGTTTAAAGGAGGATATAATGATTAGGTAGGGGGGTAAAGTGAGTAGAAGGGGGGGAAGGGGGGGTGTTTGAGGCGCCTAAAGAGAGGGAAAGGGGGGGTTTGATGTGGGTAAAGAGAGGTGAAGGGGGGGTTTGAGGCGCCAAAAGAGAGGTGAAGGGGGGGTTTGAGGGACATAAAGAGAGGGGAAGGGGGGAGTATTGAAGCACCTAAAAAGAGGGGAAAGGGGGTGATGAGGGACCTAAAGAGGGGGGAAAGGGGGATTTGAGGCAGCTAAAAAGGGGGTAAAAAGGGGGTCAGAGACAGGTAAAGAGAGGGAAAAAGGGGGGCCTTGAGGATCATAAAGAGAGGTGAAGGAGAGAAAAAAAAACAAAAAAATAAAAAGATAAAAAAGAGAAAAAAGCAAAACAAAAATTAGTTTACCCTAGAACAAAAATAATAGAAGAACTTACAAAAAAAACAAAAAAACCAAAAAAAAAGCAAAAAAAAGCAAAAAAAAAGCAAAAAAAAAGCAAAAAAAAAATCATGATTAGCAAATAAAAAACCATGAAAAAAGAAAAAAATGACCTACCTGGTGAGTTGAGTTGAGAAAATAAATGCAACCAAAATATTTGAGGGATGTTTGAGGAGAATAGGAAAAGGATATGAGTGATGAATGAAAAAAAAAATCACTGACAAAATATGCGATATAAGAAAATATGCGATTTCATGTTGAGGAAGTGAAAGAAAACCAATGAGCAATCCAAAAAAAAGATATTCACCGTAAATTCAAAAAAAAAATGAATATGCAACAAACCAAAATACAAAACCAAGTGATTAAAGTACACAAAGAGGACATTTGGAAAGTATGAAAACATAAAAATTAAAAATTAAAAGGGTGAAGAGAAATGTTGAAGAGTAATTGGCATTATAATGGGGCATATGCCGGTTGATTGAATGATTTGTGAATCAAGGGAGGGGAGTGCCAGTGGTGGTTCAGGATCCTCTTCTTCATAAAGATCATTCCACTCATCCTTTAAATCAGCTAGAATATTGTGGAGTATTACGCAAGTCAAGATCCAATGATTTGCAGTTTTGATCTTCAATTTTTTTTGAAATTGGATTCTGAGCTCCCGAAGACTAGAAAATCGTCCCTTTAAAATACCTATAGCATGTTCAATTCGTACTCTTGATTGTGCAAGGTGATAATTAAATTTAGTTTTGGGGTCATTTTCTGAAGTTGCACCACGGAAAGCAGGTATAATGTACTTTCCACTTGCATATGCTGAGTCTGCAAGGAGGTACTGAGATTCGTCAAAGTATGATTCAGGGGATTGAGAAATCCTCATTCTTTGGAAGACGGAAGAGTCATGACATGATCCAGGGCAGCCACTGTGAAAAGCAATAAATTTTTTATTGACATCGCATACAAGTTGAACGGCAATAGAGTATCTAGAAAGAAGATAAAAAGTTAGATTGTGAAAGATGAGAACTTGGAGAAGATTTTGAAGAAACCTTTTTTTGCGATCAAAATAATGGTTGCCATCATGAGCAGGCTTTTGACTCAAAAGGATGGTTGTGCCATCAACAAAACCTATACAGCCAGGGAAACCTTCAGCTTGCATTACTTGAGAGGATTCAAGTCGCTGTTCTGGAGTTGGCCAAGCAAGAGTTTGAGACTTGAGGGAAAGGATAGCAATCATACAGCGCTTGGTGTATAATATCACGGTACCATATCCTATGTTAAAGAGATTATCCAAACGTCTTACGGCAGCACCATTTCCATTTGAGCCAAAGCGACATAGAGCAACAGCAAGTTGGATGGCAGGATTACGCTGTTTGTTATGAGAATTGTTATGGAAGATAGGATGATCGGAGATGAGTTGATAAAGTTTGAAGAAAGAATCGGGAGAAGTTCTAAAAAGTTGTGTGAAGTTTAAATGAGGAATGTTGAGAATGGAGGCCAGATCATATCGGGGATCATGATAAAGATTTGGCCCCCTGGTGATGATGTAACACTTTTTGGAAAGAAAACACATATAAGCTAAAGCATCTTCCAAATCAGAGTCAGATTTATAGTAAAGAACTAAAAGAAAAGTGATAGCATTCATTGTTGAGTGAAGTAGCTTCCTAGTAGAGAGGTGTTTCATTGTTGCCGGTGGAAGGGTTAAGTGATGAGGGAAGTGGGAATTCACCGCCAAATGTGCAGTTGGGGTGTGTAGATAGAAAAAAAACTTAAGTGTTCTCCACCAAAATTAAGTAGCATAGAGTGAGGAAATACTTAAGGATGGCATAAGCAATTATAAGTCATGTGACTTTCTTAAAAATCCATCATGGATGAGATGAGTTTGGGATCAGGAATTAGGAATGGAAATTGGGGTATAAGAGGCGGGATAATGCATTATCGTGGATTTCTTATCCACTAGCCCTGGGGCTAGTGGATAAGAATCTTCCGCAATTAATAATGTCTGATCCCGGGAAAAAAAATTCCTGATCCCTAATTGCGGATCCCTGAACATTGATACCCCCTATTTTATTTAAGAAAAAAAATAATGTATGAGATATAAAAATGTCTTTTCAACAAATTGATGGTCCATACCTCTTTATGTCACATTTATGTATCCATATTAATTTCTATTGAAATTAATGTTGACCAATACACCAGGTCAAAAGTTAGATGACTTGCAGTCAAGTGGTTTTTCAGGTATCTTAAAGTAACATCAGAAGTAACCTTTGAAGGAAATTTTTTTCTTAAACTAGTTACAAGCCAAACCAAAACTGTGAATGTCACTGTACAAAAAAAAATTAGAAAAATTATATCTTAATGCTTATTGTTGAAGCTGTCTATCTGATTTGAACTTGAGTAATTTTCAAAAAATTTGCCTTAGTTCTATATTAGCTTCATTTTCCAGGCAAGAAGTCCTTCATACTAAGTTCCTTTACAACATTTATTTCAGGCCATGCAATACCTTTTCATTATTTTCTTCCTTCAGGCTGGAAACAAAGACTTTACCAGGACAAAATTCAATGAAAGAACATATAAAATTCTCATAACCTGTTTTTGTGAAGGAAGTGTGGGTTTAATTTAATCATTGAAAATTTTACTACATGAAATAATATAATTTTATTAATTTTACCATATTTTCAAAATGAATTCTAGAAAATAACGTGAAATTTTTTAAATTACTTGATGAATTTTTTATGGTATAAGAGTTAGAATCTCAATTTAAAAATAGACTTATACTTGAAATTTTATAAATATATATATATATATATAAGAATGCACTCATTCAGATTAATCTGAAACCTGTAATTTTTAAAATTGAATCATAATTTCAGGAATATACTTCGCCATAATCTAAAAAAAATAGATGAGTTGATCATTTGAGGTTTTACCCTATAGTGATAAACAAAATGTTTTGAAAAAAAAATATGAAAGAGCAGATAAAAATATAAATAGGCGAGAAAAAAGTGTACTTTCACCAAACATAACTAGCTAATCAGGCACCTTATAGTACTCAATCTGATTTTATTTAATTTTTTTAATAATTATTTTAGTTAAAGGGTAATTTTAGAAACTTAGGGAGGGGAAATTTAAAGTATTTAAACAGATTACATGTATGCTGTATGCTATGATGAAAAATAAGGATTAAAACTAGAATTCTTTTTTGTTAAAAACAGTACAGCTGCAGTTAGTATAAATAAATGAGACAATTTATCCTTCTGTAAAAACTCAAGCTGTTTTGCTTTCAAACTAGCTTGACTTTTACAATAGTAAAGTTCTATAAAAGTTGATAAATCTTCCAAAATGACCTTTTTCTCAGCATCAAAAATGAACTACTCTGTCACAGACAAATTATAATTGTGTGTTTCTTCTAGAAAGACTTTTGGAAGTTTCCCAGTAAAATATTCTTCAACAATATCATCCATAGGAAAACTCCTGGGCCCTGAAAAAGGCTGAACACCTTTCATTTCTGGGGGTTTAGGGACCTTCAATTTTTGATCAACCTTTTCCTTTTAGCTTACTTATATGTTTGAGATTGAAAACTTGAAAGAAATTTAGACATCCACCCTTTTTTAAGTTTATTTAATCTTCAAGTAAAAAAAGCACTCCTCCATAAGATTGGAGTTATGACACTACTCCCATCCTGTCTTTCCTCAGTATCAGAGTGAATACAGATATCTTTAAAAAATCCAGTAATTTCAGGGACCAAAAAATATGAATAAATTTTGATTATTCCATCACACAACTTAAAAAATGTGATGATAATGTATAATAACTATTTTAGAGCTATATAAACAATACTATTAATTCTCTTCTTTTAGAAAGTTTAACTTCAATTTTTTCAGATTCACCTTTTCTATCTTTTAAGAATAGGTTTATTTATCATTAGCTATATAAGAAAATTTATTAGCCTCTCATGTGCTGCACCTCTGAAGAGATCTGAAAACTGCCTCATCTATAATACTTTCATCTAAAATTGAAAAGTTCACCAAACCCTTCCCATAATAGCATTTCATCCATCCAATCACAATATAATTTACTATACAAGATATGTAAAACATGAGGCAACATGCTGCTACATGTTCTCCTACATATGCTAACCAATATGTTTCAATCCAACATAGTACCTTAATGATATGTTGGCACACTTTTGTACATACAAAATATCTACCATGTCCTCATGACATGATGCAGCGCATTTATTCATATCGCCAGGACATGGTAAATTTGCCTGAAGATGAGGTGGCATGTTGCATCATCTTTTACTTTCTGGAAAATAGTGAAGGTAGTTGGTAGTGTAGTTGCTTACATGCATACATGAGGTGACATGTCGCCTCATGTATGCATGTGGGAAACTTGCTTTCTCACATTGTAAAAATAAAAATTATACAAAATAAAATTGAATAGTGTAATTTCATACATGAGGCGACATGTCGCCTCATGTATGCAATAACAGCAGCTCAGAGAAAAAACAGGCAAAATATGAGGCACCATTTTGCCTCATCTTTTGCTTGTTGGTCAAAGGAAGATGCCACATACACTAGGCCATATTTGCATAAAGATGAGGTGGAATGTTGTGTCATCTTTTGCTTTCTGGAAAATAGTGAAGGTAATGGGTAGGGTAGTTGTTTACATGCATACATGAGGCGACATGTTGCCTCATGTATGCAATTATAATATTATGTATTTTTTTTGTATTTTTTTTAAATGTGAGAAAGCAAGTTGCCCCCATACATACATGAAGCAACATGTTGCCTCATTTATGCATGTAAACAACTGCCCTACCCATTACCTTCACTATGTGCCAGAAAGAAAAAGATGAGGAAACATTCCACATCATCTTTTTGAGAAAATATGGCCTAGTGTATGTGGCAACTTCCTTTGACCAACAAGCAAAAGATGAGGCAACATGGTGCCTCATCTTTTGCCTGTTTTTTTTCTGAGCTGCTGTTATTGCATACATGAGGCGACATGTCGCCTCATGTATGCAATTACAATATTTAATTTTATTTTGTTTAAATTTTATTTTTTACAATGTAAGAAACTACACTACCAACTACATTCACTATTTACCAGAAAGTAAAAGATGAGGTAACATTCCACCTCATCTTTATGAAAATGCACACTAATGTATGTCACATATGCCTTTGACCAACAAGCAAAATATGAGGAAACATGGAGCATCATCTTTTGCCTCTTTTTCTTCTGGGCTCCTATTATTGCATACATGAGGCAAAATGTCGCCTCATGTATGCAATTAGAATATTAAGTTTTTTTTCATTTTTTTTCAATGTGAGAAAGAAAGTTGCCCACATGCATACATGAGATGACATGTTGCCTCATCTATGCATGTAAGTAACTACCCTACCAGTTAGCTTCACTATTTTACAGGAAGCAAAAGATGAGGCAAAATGCCACCTCATCTTTATTCCTATGCACCCTAGTGTATTTCACATCTGCCTTTGACAAAAAAGCAAAAGATGAGGCAACATTGTGCCTCATCTTTTACCTCTTTTTTTTTCTGAGATTTTGTTATTGCATACATGAGGCGACATGTCTCCTCATGTATGCAAAGTAAATATTCAGTTTTTATTTGTATTTTTTTTCAATATGAGAGAGCAAGTTGCCCACATGCATATATGAGGCGACATGTTGCCTCATGTATGCATGTAAGCAACTAACCTACACATTACTTTCAATATTTACCAGAAAGCTAACAATGAGGGAGAATGCCACCTCATATTTATGCAGATGAACCCTAGTGTATGTCACATCTGCCTTTGACCAAAGAGTGAAATATGGGGCAACATGGTGCCTCATATTTTGCCTCTTTTTTTTCTGAGCCGCTGTTATTGAAAACATGAGGCAATTATTTGCCTTAAACTTTTGTTGAAAAGTTTATCTGATTCATTTTAAAACTTCATTCTATGAAAAAAATCAGAGTATATGATAAAAATATGCTAAGTAAGAATGAAAAAATTGAAGTAAGTAAGTGTTATTTTGAAAGGCTTGTGCGAGGCCTTGTGGCTGCCAAAAGGGGGGCAGGGTGGGGCACCCCAGGGCATGACTGTAGAGCACTTCAAGTTGCTGAAGTTTTTTGTAAATATATATTGTTGAGTATCTTTATGAATTTCTTTATTTGTACTGGAACTTGAGTTCAGTGAATTAAAATCTGGTTTTACTATTTAAAACTTTTTAAGAGAATTCCAGAGGAAAAATATAATATAATATTTTTTATTAAAAATAAATTATTTTATTAGATAGACTTAATCTCATAAACTTACTAACACTTTTTTGACTATAAGAAGTTGAACCTGCGCTATGGATTTTAAACAGAAATCAAGTAAGATTACAAGGCATGTGAAATAATAGATTTTTCATATACTTTGACTGAGATCCACTTTTATTTTAACTCATTTTTGTGCAGTTTTTTAAAACAGGACTTTAAAGTAAGAGCATATTCCAGGCCCTTCAGATCCTGCATTTTTATTTCAATACTAGATAATAGAAACATGAGAAAATTACTGGATGTATTTATGTGTCCATAAGCATTTTTCACAAGTCAAAAATTTGGTTTCTTCTTTTGTAAAAGTGGAAGTTTCAGTATTTTTTTACTTTTCAATTTTTCCTAATCTATTCTTTCAATTTGGGAGAAAACTTAATTCATATTTTAAACAAGTGGAGTTCAAATTATACATGAAAAAACCAATCATTAATTTTTCAAATTTTCATTGGTCAAGTGGGACCTCTTGTAACTTCGATCTATGTACAAATTATAATTCAATTAATATTAGCTTCTGACATATTTCCTGATGGTTTATCTCAACTTAGAGTGATTGAAAAATCTCTGAAAATTATTTGAAATCTGTTCATCATTCAAATCATGTGACTTACTTTTCCAAGAAATGTTTTTAGTCTTTTATAAATAGTAATTTCTTCCTGAATTATTGTCTTTCCTCTCATAATTAATTTATATTCAAGATGGAATCATTGTATAATTCCTCTCCCATCTGTATTAGCTTACTTCAATTTCACATATCTGACTTCAGAAGCTTCCCAGGTTTTATTGAGAGACCTTTTTCACTTCATCTCTCTCATACATAACATATTATCAGGGCTAGGGCACATTCAACTCATATTAACATTAGTAAACAGTGCCCTTCTAATTCCCACATCCTCTATGTAATAATTGGCCTCTCAGGATATCAAAATTTATTTTCTCCTGTTGGGGGTTTAGCTTCTAGGGCAGGATTCATCCTCTATATGAGTTGAAGATACATTATTACCCCAAAAAGATACCAACTTCCCCCTAATAATTAATATTTTGAATTTCTATCTTTCTAATTTCCTAATAACTATCTCCCAAAGACTTGAGTCACTCCCCAACATAATTAATCTTATTCCTGACTATAACCCATTGATTAATTTGGGCTGTCCTGTGAAAGATATATTCAATCAAAACAATTAAATATCCTCTATCTCCCCTGATTCTTTATTTCTTATCAGGCCTTATCATTCTATAAAAGACATCAATGAAGATTTTTTGCACAGAGGAAGGTGAAAAACATGTCAATGAGAAACTTTTCACCTTTCAAAAAGAAACTACAACAAAGTATGTGATAAAAATGGAAAGAATACTCTATTCTCCCCACACGGAGCAAGTACTGTCAGATGCTGCCAAGGGGGAAGAAGTTAACAGGAGGGATCAATGCAGGGGATAAATATAATAGAGGTAAAAATACTTATATATCATTTCAAAAACAAACATACCTAAAAATAGGTCAATCAGCAACTGCGCACCTTACAGCAACTACAAAAAAACATGTGATGAAATAAGAAGGTACAAAAAGATGAGTTTCTGTGGTTAGGATTAAAAGAATAAGCAGAAAGTAAAAGGAAAGAACCTGGAAAAAGGACTCTATTATCCCAAAAAAAATCAAGGAATGTAAGTTTCAGCCAAGGGGGAAGCAGTGTACAGGAGGGAGAAATGGAAGTGATAAAGAGAATAGAGAAAAAAAATTTTGATGGGGAAAATGGAAACAGCAAGAAGAGGCTTGATTATATGACAAATCGCACCATATAAAACAATAGAAAACAACACAATGTTGACTAAGACTACTAAACTACAATACAGAGAAAGAGAAAGGTTCACACTCAAAGACAGAATTCACACAAAAGGAATTTTTTTCAAAAATACCATCTTTCCCCTCAAATTATTCCTCTCATGACTCAAGTAAAAGAAGGAAAAAGATAGTACATTTTGCATAGTGATACCACCACTGAGAACAGACCTCAAGCAAAAATTATCTTATGATGAAATTTGTTGAGAGAAGGCAAAAGAAGCTCTAAAAATTGTTGGGCCATCAGGAAGTTCTAATCCACTAGGTGTTGGACCCAGCTCATATAATGAAAAATATAGTTCTGATGTAGATAGTTCAAGTAATTATAGCTGAATCATCATTAGATAAAATTTTCCCTAATAAATATCTTCCTTATAGTCCGCATTTCAGGAATTTTCTGCCTGTTTTAGAACTTAAATTAAATGGGGATCAGTTGCAACACCAAATGATTTAACTTCTTATTTGGATCTTAGTACTAAGGATTTAATGATGGTTCAAAATTTTATTTTTCATACACTCATTACCTCATGGTTCAACTGTGTTTGACACCATTTAGGGAAGACTGGAACAAATCTCAAGGAAGAAGAATGAATTTTGCTAAAAAAAATTATGATGTGGTTTCTTTTTTTCTAGTTGTGAATATAGAAAATTCTGAAAGTAAAGAGAAGAATTTAATTAAGTGTATTTCCATTTTTGTATAAATAAAAAACCTTTTAACTTAATTTTAAATCAATGAAGATGAAATTATATATCTTCATGATTAGCTGAAGGAGTATAAAAATCCCATGGAAAAATTTGGCCACAAATTCACATCAAGCCTAATGTCCATTTAGCCCAAAATTTTCCTGAAGTTCTGCAAATATTTGACCCAGCATCATCAGAGGAAGCTTGGGATCATGAGAGTATGAATCAAACTTTAAGATCTATCCCACACAATATTAATAAACTCATTTTTTCATAATTCTTTTTATTACCCATAATTTTTTACATTATTTTTTTGTTTTTATTTGAAATGGACAAAATGTTAATGGAAATGTTCATCATGATAGTAAATATTCAATCTCTTCTTGAGATGAATGACAATTGATTTAAAATACAAATTAAATATTTTTTCAATATAGAAAAAGGAAAGACTTCAAAATAAACTGTTATATTGCTCTGTGAAGAATATGATATATGGCTGGAATATTTAAACAATATTTATAGAAAAATGTCTTTTTTAAACATTTTTTAAAAAGATAAATTCATTGGTGCTTTAAAATTTCTACAATCTACAATTACTGATCTCCAATAACAAAACATTGGTGGAAAATACTTCTCATTATACTCAAAACAACAAGGTTATGAGAATATCAAGAGGCAAAAAGATTGGAGTTTTTTTTTGAGAACGTGGAAGTCACTGAATTTTACCAGATCAAATCTTTATTCTAGTTAAATTGTATGATGCTGTTGAAAAAAAAATAGAAAATCCTTTCTCAAAAGCAGGATTCAAAACATTTTGGTGCTACAATTGATGGTCTAAAAATGTTATTATTACTCATAAAGATATTATTGGACATGATTCAAGAACTCTCAATCCAATTGGCTTTGGTGGTGTTTTATCAGATACTGTCTGTATAATGTCATTAAGGAATATAACCAGTGAATATTAGTCACCTTTATAATATCCATTATGAATTCAATATATGTATTTTAGACACCAAAGTATGATCTATTGCCTGTTGGAAATTATGCAAGCAGCAATATATGAAGAATTCAAATTGGTCCTAATGATTCAGCTATGAGCAATGTGTCATGATGAAAAATTGTCCCACCAAAGTTCCAACACAGGTTTGACTCAGGTTAGACCACAGGTACTAAACAACCACTTGACTGCAAGTCGTCTAACTTTTGACCTGGTGATACATAGTGAATAAATGCTATGCCACTTACACTTGCCAGGCATAGCTACCATTAAATATGACAGTATCAAAATCAATAAGCATCTTAATCATGAATTTCTGGAGTCAACTGCATATTTTTATGCATGGTGCCTTTCCAAAATTAATTTCCATCAAAATTTATTTTGATACTGGCATATTAAATGGTGGATATTCCTGGAAAGTGTAAGTGGAATAGTTTGTATTCATTATGTATTGGTCAACATTAATTTTGATCAAATTTAATATTGACATTTGCATATTGAATCTAAACCAGCAAGCAACCTAAAAAATTCTTCATAAAACTGCTCATTAATTTTGATCGAAATTAGGGTTGACCATATACATATTTAATGGTAGTTATATCTGGTGTGTGTAAGTTGTAAAGCTTGTGTTCAATGTGTATTGGTCAACATTAGTTTTGATTGAAATTAATATTAATGTGTAAATGATATATACATGCTCAATACGCATTGTAACATGTTTATTTAAGAATAGAGGGCCCTACTTTTCATCTTACAGAAAAATGCTTGGTGGCATGTCAAATTCAACTTTAATTAAAATTAATGTTGACATGTTACCATGCATAACAGTAAGCAACTGACTGCATAAATTGATGATAATCATGAACCTTAATTTTGATCGAAATTAATGTTGCAAAATTCAGATTGAATAAAAGCTATGCCACTTACACTAGCCAGGAATATTTATTATTTATTATGTATTGGTCAACATTAATTTTTATAGAAATTAATATGGATATGTAAATATTATATTTACCCTCAACATGTATATTAAATTTCAATACTTAAGAATACTTGCTGTCCTTTACATGTCATGCAAAAAATCATTAAATCATTTCAACATTAATTTTGATCAAAATTAATTTTGGCATGCCATTATGCATTGAAACAACTAACTGACTGACAAATTTCATGATTGAAATTCTCATTAATTTTGATCAAAATTAATGTTGACCAATACATATTGAATATAAGCTATCTCCATTTACTCAGACCAGATATAACTACCATTCAATATGTATATGGTCAGCCTTAATTTTGATCAAAATTAATGGGCAGTTTAATGAAGAATCTTTTGGGTTGTTTGCTGGTTTGGATTCAATATGCAAATGTCAATATTAATTTTGATAGAAATTAATGTTGACCAATACATAATGAATACACACTATGACACTTACACTTTCCAGGCATAGCTACATGCAATATGAAAGTCTCAAAAGTAATTTCAATTGAAATTAATCTTGGAAATGCACCATGCATAAAAATAAGCAGTTGACTCCAGAAATTCATGATTTTCATGCTCATTAATTTTGATCGAAATTAATTTTCGATACTGGCATATTTAATGGTACCTATGCCTGGCAAGTGTAAGTGGCATAGCATGTATTCACTATGTATTGGTCAACATTAATTTCAATCAAAATTAATATGGACATGGACTATGCATAAAATTCCAATAAGTATAGGTAAGCTAAGTAGTTGGATTAACTGGTTTGATCAAGTACACCATATAAAAATTTATGTTTTAATGCCTTGGTTAATTTCGACCAAAATTAATTTTAAGCCATTCATGTTGAATTTTATCTATGTCTGTGTAGTCCATGTGACATGGCTTGTATTCAATATTCAGGGGTCTACATTAATTTCGATCAAAATTATGAGGTTCATTGCCTCATAAATTTTTTGGTTTCTGTCAGGGTTCCATGCATGGTGCCATATGATACTTGTTAATTCCTATCAAAATTAAATTCAAAACCAATATATTAGGGGGTGTCAGTTCTGGCAAATCCACACTTAACTTAAGTGTGGATTTCAAACCAAATCAGCACTTAAATTTTGCAAAAAAGTCACTTATTTCAAAAATGGGTGTCAGTTCTGACCTCAAATCAGCACTTTTTTCGTGATTTTTTTTTCAAAACCACATGTTGGCCACATCATCCCTTTCTTTCCCATACCATTTTGTACTCTCCAAATGTCCTCTTTGTGTACTTCATTCACTCGGGTTGGTATTTTGGTTTGTTGCATATTCATTTTTTTTTGGAATTTACGGTGAAAATCTTTTTTTTTTGGATGGCTCATTGGTTTTCTTTCACCAGCTCAACATGAAATTGCATATTTTCTGAAATCGCATATTTTGTCAGTGATTTTTTTTTTCATTCATCCCTCATATCCTTTTCCTATTCTCGTCCAACATCCCTCAAACAATTTGGTTTCATTCATTTTGTCATCTCATCTCTCCAGGTAAGTCACTTTATTCTTTTTTTTGATTTTTTGATTACTAATTATAATTTTTTTGTTTTTTTCTGTTTATTTTATTTTTTTTATCTAAATTTTTTTTGTAAGTGGTTATTTTGGATTTCAATGGTATAATTAACCTTTTTTTCTCTCCTTCTTTACTTTCTTTTTTAGCTCCATCACCCTACTCTTCATCCCTCCTTGGCATGGTCATTATCCCCCTTTTCCCTTATTTCACTTTTTTTGGCTCCATTTCATTGAAACACATACATTGCACATTCTTTATGCATTTCACTTACTCCATATTCAATTTCCCCACAATTCCAACATCAATCTTTCTCACTCTATTTTTCCTACTTTTCAATCAAGGTAAGTTTCATCTCCTTTTTTTCATGCCTATATGATATCTCATTCCTTTTATGAAAATTTCATACTTAAATATATGTATGACTCTTATCTGGATAACAGTGAACTTATAAAACTCCTTTTGATCTCATCTTCATTACCACTTTTCAAGTTTTTGTAAAATTTTGAAAATCAGACTCGGAATTAGGGTTAGGTTTATTCAAATCTAATGTTCTTTTTACTGAAGATTCTCCTGAAGGCTACCTTTCATTTCCTACAAACAGATTTGAATTTGATTCAGTGGTTGCTGAGATATTGACCGTTAAAGTTGAGCCTTTTTTTTCCCAATTTAAATTTTTATTTCATTTTTTTATTTAACAAATTAGGGTTAGGTTTAATTAAATCACATGTCCTTTAACTGAAGATTCTACTAAAGCATATCTTTCATTTCCCTAAACAGGTTTGAATTAGGTTCAGTGGTTGCTGAGATTTTGACCTTTGAAGTTGAGCCTTTTTTCCAAATTTCACTTGTCTTATTTCACATTTTTATATTGCATATTTAGAGGATAAGGATTCTGAAACTCTTATATGATTATTATCTAGGCATTTCAATTATATAGGCATATATTTGTTGCTCAAGAATATCACTAAATCTCAAAAAGATAAAGATTTTTGCTTATGGGACACTCTACCTTCCTTTAACTCTTTTCTTGCTCTTCAACTCAAAAAGCACTGTAATAAAGCATTTGAAAAAAATCATGAACTTGAAACCAAAGTTGGAATACCAAATTGGTGTGACTCCAAATGGGAAGATATCAGCCACAAATATCTTTTATTTTCTAATGTTATTATCACTCATTCTGGATTTCACAATAAAATTCACACCGATGCCAAGGACACCAATTTTCTTACTTTTGGTATATTCTCATATATCAAACCAATTACCGGCCAACCAATACCATCTCCAGCTAAAATCAAATGACATGGTTTATATTTTCCAGACCACCGGTGCATCATTGATTTTGGTTTGGGAAATGGTATCATTGAAACTATTTGGAATTCTTCTAAGGATAATCATCAAACGACCAAAGCTCCTCCTGGTTTGGAATCCTGTCAAGATTTAACACATTTTGGTTGCTCATTTAAAATCAGTCATAATTTGATTCAAAGAATCAATAAGGTAATGAAAGAAGGTAAAGTTAATCGATTTAAAAAAACTTTATTTAGATGCAAAAAGTATGGGGATTAGAGTTGTCATCAAAAATTTTATATTTTTTCGTAAATTATTAATAAATATTTTTTATGTATCAATTTCCTCAACTAAAGTAATGGGCCCACGACCTTGTGTTTTATAAATGTTAATCATGATAACATTTATTTGTTTCATGGGGTTCCTCTAGCCTATACCTGTGGAAAGTCCCAAACTTTTGTTTCTAGACTTGTTCTGAATTTTGGCTTGAGGGATTGTCATTACTTTAAACTAGGAAAAGTGATATATATTAGATATTTATTTAATAATTTACGTAATTATATTAAATTTAGATGACTTCCACCACTTACTTCAATAAAATGCAGGGGGGGTATTGCCAAATTTTCAAATCTGACATGTGAAATTGATGACTTAGAAAAATTTTGGTGATATCCACCCCTTGCTTCAATAAAATGCAGGGGAGAGTATTGCCAATTTTTTAAAACAGATATAGAATTTTTTTAACTTGTAGATATTTTGGTGAAAATTTTTGACGAGAATGTGAAAGTAATTGTTTCCACCTTGAGCAGGTTTCTGGCTCAAAGGAATAGCAGTACCATCAACAAAACCAATACATCCTGGGAAGCCCTCTGCTTGCATAACCTGAGATGATTCAAGTCGCTCTTCTTTTGTTGGCCAGGTGAGAAGTTGAGATTACAAGGAGTTGATGGCAGTGATACATTGTTTGGTATAAGTGTTAACTGAACCATACCCTGAATCAAAGACATTTTCTAAACGTTTCAAAGCGGCTCCATTACCATTTGAACCCAAATGACATAGTGTGATGGCCAATTGAATTGAAGGATGTTGTTGTTCTTTTTGAGAATTATTGTGAAATATGGGATGATCCTGAATAAGCTCAAGCAATTTAAGGAAAAATTCCTGAGAAGTCCTGAACAGCTGTCTAAAACTGGGTGTAGATAGTTTAAGAAGTGTTTGGATGGTGTACTTGGAGGTATGAAGTACTTGAGGCTTTCTGGGAAGAAGGTAATGTTTCGTGGCCATTTTTGATAAAAAGACAAAATCTTCTTCTAGATCAGAATCAGAATCGCAATCAGAGTCCAAGAGCAGTTCAAGAGCCATGAAAGTCATTGCTTTATGTAATTTATCACGATTTGAAAGTGAGGAAGGCATAACTCTTATATGATATGATATGAAGATGTAAGTGATGTACGATGTTTTAAGTTATGAAGTGTTATGCTGCGGAGTACTGTGTATAAATGGGATGATGCTGACAAATCAGTGAAATGGGACTTGATGGTGAAATCAGCACTTTTGGTTGAGAAAGTGCGGATTTGAGTGAAATAAGTGACTTAATTCATTTTGAAATCCACCAGTATTGGGGCTAGTGTGTTTTGGAAATCCACACTTATTTAAGTGCGGATTTGGTCAAATTTAAGTGTGGATTTGTAAGTGTGGATTTTCCAGAACTGACACCCCCTATTGAATACAAACCATGGCACTTACAGTACTTGGTCATAGCTAAAATTCAATATGCCAGTCTCAAAATTAATTTCAATAGAAATTAATCAGGGTCCATGAATTTTATTAATAGTGTATGAGTTAAGTTTCAAGTCATATGTTTCATCATTTTCTTGCACCCATTTCTAGGTTATCTCAACAATTTTTTTCAAGTTTTATTATATTAATCAAAACTGTGGTAAGTTATGAAAAACTAGCTAATCCGAATCTCAAATGGAATATTAATTTTTTAATAATTTAGAATGTTGCTTAAGGTATTTCATTGGGTGATTCATAATAATATTTTATTAACTTAGTACTCCTATAACTTTTGAAAAATAACATTATTTGTATAGTTAGGGACAACAATGCAATATCTTGTACAGACTAAGATATATTGTAAAATAAAACTATTCAATTTTTTCCCCCTTAGTTGTATCCAATTTTATCAATTGTTTGGTCACTGGGCCCACACCCTAGCCCAACACTCCTCCTGTCACTTAAAAAACAAATTCTTATCTTAAATTCTAATTTTACCAATTTAATATTTATAATTCATTTCTTGTTTGGTGAGGCATATCAGTATATTTTTGAATCTCTCATTTTCATCTGAAAGTAAATTTAACAAATAGTTTTAAAGCATTATCCTTTTTTTTCATATAATATACTAATTAAGTGTATCTCCATTGTTTAGGGGTAAATTCTAACTTAAAAAATTTTGTATTTACCAGTGGCAATTTGCATATGGGATATACATTTGTTATTATTTGTTTTTCACACTAAAATTCCCCAAAGAATTCCTAGTATTTTCTGTTAGCTACATCAAATTTCTCTTCAATATAAACAGATTATGATATAGCATGTTACTTAGTTTACCCCACTATGAATAATACATGTTAAAAAAATCTCAAATAATATATAATCCCCCTCTTTATGTTTTCTGTTTCTTTCATCCTCACTTTAATTTTAATCTTATTCAATTTTTTATCCTATTAAATTATCAACTTCAATTTTCTAGAATAGAGTTTCTAATAATTATTCATCATATTACATCATAATTTTTTTGATATAGAATACTTTTTTTTAATATTCATTAATCAATATGTCTAGTATTCAAAATCCTACACCTCCACTTTGTATGTGTATCATTTTCCTCTCTCTTAATTTATATATTCCACTTATGTTCTATATCATTTTTTTCAAAAAATCAATTTTCCAGCGCCTGAATGTTTTCCATCCCACTCTCAGATTGATACTTGCTTTGAAGATTTTGAGTTTGCACCATGTCTTCCACATGGCATGGCACCTAACCCTACTGTACTTAGCAATGAGAGGCAGGAAATAACGAGAGTTCAGTATCACAATTTACTTGAATTGGCTAGAGATAAAACAGAAGAACTTGTCAAGATCCTTAAAAATAATCCTTATCCTTCATATTTATCTAACCCTTGTAACAACTTACTCCACTATGTGAAAAGCCTTGAAAAATGTATGTTCTTCACTTTTTTTTGTCTCCTTATAAATTAGTAGATAAGATTATTAATATTTTTTTCTTCATATATATTTTTAGCTTACAAGGAGGGTGTGATTCCTCCTGATGAAGTCATTGTCATTAGGGATGATGATGAGACATATGAACCATCAGCTTCAACTCATGCTTCAACTTCTAAGGAAAATATTGAAACACCTGTTATCCACTCCAAGAAAAAGAAATTATCCCAAGGCTCCTCTTTTGTTCACCGTATTAAACTGGCTTCTACTAAAGATTTTTCTGATGTATCAAATAATAAATCTCAAAAAAAAATCAAAGGCTTTAGTAATGAGTATATTCTTGTTTCCTTTTTTTTATTGTTATTCTTTTGTCTTTAAAATTCTATCATATATCTCTTTTATTGCTTACATATTGTACTTTTTATCTTTCTTTTGATATTTTGTACCAGAAACTCACCTACTGTAGATTGTTCCATCAATAAATGCCCTCTCCATGATGAAGATGATGAAAAGAGCGATGAAAATAGCAATGATGAACTGTCAGAATATGAAGCTATGCTTGCTCATCAAAACAAGAAAACTTTAAAAACTTCTTCAAGACATGACGATATGTTTGATAAAGATGTTGATTCAAACAGCTCATCACCAAATTCCTTCATTTCTAGGAAGCAATAGCTGTCCCCTCCTAAATTAACTACTTTGACCACTTTGAAAGCTTCTCTACCAATGAAATCAACTCCAATCAAGATATAAAACAAAACTCTAACTTATTCACCCTCAGTTCTAAAAGACTCTGATTTGCAGGAGGAATTCTGTAAAATTCATAAATTTTATAAAGGTAGAATCAGCACAGCAAAGGTCCTTAGGTCGTGGTTGGAAATTGTTACTCTTCTCGAATTACGCTCTTCTACTTCTTCCCATGAACCCATGTTAAATCTTCCAATGTTTACTTTTCATTGGGAAAAATCTTGTGGAGAAGATTGGCTTTCAAAACTTACTGAGTTATGTAAGTTACCATAATTTTTAGTCTTAAATTTTTTCTTTTACTTATTTTTTTCCTTTTGTAGCAAATATTTTTTTAGAGATTGATAGCTCACAGCTATGGGTACTCGATAATATTGATTTCAAAAAAATTGAAGATTTATGTGATCCTGATGGTTTAAATACTGAAATTCTTTCCTCTACAAAGAAAACAGATCACCCTGAATCCAATCTTATCTGAATGCTCATGAGATTAATGATCCCAAGTGATCACTGCTGTTCTTCATGGGTATCTCTTATATCATCTTCACTTTATCTGACTGCACATGAATTCAGCCAGCTTCCATCACATCAAAACATTAACTCAGATTGTCCAATTGAAAGTGGTCTTCAGCTTCTAGCTCACCTTTCAAATCTGAAGAGGCCAATTCCTGATGGCTTAGAAGTTGGTCCCACTGCACTTCAAACCCGTGATATATCAATGTCAACTCTTCTTCAAATCAGTAACATTATCACTGTTATAATTATGTCAATTATCTTTCTTGAATCAAAATATTGTGCTGCAACAATATCAAGTGACAAGACTAGCAAAGCTCAACAATTGAGTCAGAAAAACGAAAATACTCAACTTACTATAATGGAACAGAAACAAAAGGCTGCGCTAAACAAGATAAATTCTGAATACTCCCACCACAGATATCAATCTTTCACATCCTATATAATTGATGGTGTCCGTGGTTTATTTCTGAGCTCTCAAGATCATAGATTGGCTTCAGCGGCTGATTGCTTGGAGGTGATATCAGAAATTAAGTTTCTTAATTTACATGAAAAAATAAATCATTTGATGGAAGAAATAATTTGGAAAAATTTAAATAACTATATTTTAACATTAATAAAACCTTTTATAGGCAAGTGTGATCCATTTCATTTAAAATTTGATACCCCAAGTCCTCCAGGAATTGCTAGGGCTATTTCTGCAGATTTTATTAATCACTGGAGCTCCATTCAGCCAGTATCACCTTTTTTGCTAAACATAGCCTTTCAATAAATTAATATTCCAACACGTAAATAGATAAAGTTCTGTGTATATGATTTATCTTGTATAATTCAAGTTATTTTCCTTCAAATACGTCAAACATGTGACCATCTTTGAAATTTATTAAGAAACCTTTGACATGATTTTCTAAATTAATTTTTAAAAAAAATTATTTTAAGTCCAGCAATAACAAAGAATTTAAAATCTACTTATATGATTTCAAAACTTGTATTAAATTCTTAAATATTTTTATGTTTATATAAAAATATGATAACTGCTCTAGTTTTGTTACTTTACCTTTAATATTGAGTAATCTATTAATTTTTACAAATTTTTTCATTGATTGTAACATTTTTAATCAGAAGTAGAACAACTTAAATAATTAAATGTGTGTATTCTTAAAAAAATACAATTTAATCTATTTTTGATTCAAAATTCTTTCATCAACTCTTTATTATTAACTTTTTTATTAATAAGCCTGTTTGACCTAAAATACTATACAGTTAATTTGGTAGCATTAAAAGCACATTTTTATGGCTAATATATTTCAAATTCTTTATTATAGTTTTTTTATTTTAGAACCATTGCTACCAATTTAATAAAAATGACATTTAAAGATTTCACAACTTATATATTTCCTCAAAAGTAAATCAAATTTTCTTATAATATTATGAAAAAAAATTTATTCTATTTCACAAATAAAAAAATAGATAATACTATAATCATCACAACTGAAAATGTTACAGCTACTCCCAGTATTTATCATGTTTAATTTTGCATTAAGTTGTGTATATATGATATAAATTTTTAATATTTAATTATCAAAATTTTTTAGATTTGTCTTAACATTAGATAAATAATACTTTGCTGATTTTATTTCTTCCTCTATTAAGTCATCTCTTTTCAAAAAAACTCTCAAAGCACTAATCAAATATTTATACCTATCTTTTTCTTCTTTCATTTCCAAGTACTCTGAAATATCAATATCAAAAACATTAAGCTTTTCTATAGCATGAAAAATTCTAGTGCTGATTTGAATAGAAGAATATATCCTTGTGAAGCCATGAATTTAGTGACATCTTGAGGTAAAATTCCTCAGTTGATTGGCAGGCCATAACGTCACTGTTATTCCATTATTTGCTTCAAATTGATTTTACTTCAAATTTCGGGAAACATAAGTTCTCCACCTGTTTGTCGTGGTTGGGTCTTATCGTACTTCATATGAATGGTATTGTTTTCTGTATCTTTAGGAAAAAATATTCCTAAATTATACTCACTTGCATCCTTATCATGATGAACCTCATTGGAGAACGCACTACCATTTGCTCCAGATGTCCAAGTTAAATTACTAGCAAACGGTACACCCTCTTATTCACTATAAACTTTTGAAAATCCAGGAATACCAAGTTTTACACAAATATTAGTTGCCTCATTGTACTTTACATATGATATTTTTTTGAAAAAATATTCAAAGTACATTGCACTCCTCTTCATTCATTTTTTATATTCATCCGTGCATACAATATTATTAGTGTATTCAACTGCAAGTAAAAGCATTCAAAAATTCAGTATTTAAATTAAAAAAGTGATACTTACAAATATATAAAGATTTCTTCCTATCTAAAATAAAGCCACCACCAAACATTTTTCCAAAACCACCAGCTCTTTGATGATAACCATTAATTGTAATTTCATGTTCTCAGTAAAAAAGATCCTCAATGCATTGCACCGTAACTTCTAACATATCTAGTTCTTTGAGCTCATGAATTTCAAAAGTCTGCACAAGAACATTAGGTATTAAGACACCTTTTGGTTTATAAATACTACAACCAGGAAAAAAATTGTAATAATTATTGCAATCTGTCATCTTATTTGCATAATATTGTGCATAGAAATGTGGCTTCTTCCCATTTGTATCCATTCCAAGAGCGTTTACAAGTTTCATTCCGGTAGCAATGTCTTTCCCCCACCTATTGTTAGAGTTCTTCCCTGGCCGTTTTTTTTTCAAATTGTTACTCATTGATGGTTTGATCCTAAGAGAATTCAATTTTGATTTAAAATAGAAAAAAATTAAAAATTAGAAAATAGTTACAGAATTTCAATTATCAGTCAATAATACCTTTAACTTTATCATATATTCAATATTAGAAATATAAAATTAGCATATCTACATATTTGTAAATTCATATACTTTTTCTTTATTTCAAATATTAAGAATGTGTTTCAAATGTATACTTTATTAAATTATACATATAAAGAGTATAGATTTATCCTGTATGCATTCAGAAAGTACGAGATTTGGCTCTACACTTAATATTAATAATATAATGAAAGTATAACTCCAATACACTAGTAATATTATAAAATTTACAGAATTATCATATCCACATATATAAAATGAAAAATCTTGCTCTGACCAATATATTGACTTAGAAAGTTATACTTCAATAAATTATTAATTTTTAAATTGTAGCATTTTCCTGTATGCTTTCAGCAAGTACGAGGCTTTGAGACAACTTAAAAATCAATAAATTAAAGGTAAAGTACAATCATTCTAATTATTATTATGAAAAGCAAAAAATTATCCTGTATGCTTTCAGCAAGTACAAGTTGATGTTTTACTTTTCATATTAATAATATAATGGTTGAGATAGTATTTAAGAAATTTAGAAAAATGATAAGCAAAACATGAACTTACGTGTCTTTAAAATCTTCTTCCATTTGTAGCTGATTGATCAAAATTAATTATAAAGTTTATTTTATAATCAATTTTTTAAAAAATAAATAGTTAGATAAATAAATTGAAAATTTTTTATAAGGAATAAAGAAAAGTAAATTGACAAACAAATAAAAAAACTTTAAGTTAACTGAAAAAGAATTTTTTGATAATGATTTGAAGGGACAGTAAAAGATACCTTAAAAATAAATTCTGAATTAGAATCATTAAATTAACTTGTCAAAAGTGTAATAAAGAGTAACAAACCAAAATGATATGAAATGCATTAGCAAGATAAATTTGCTTACTGGGAATCGAATAAGGTCAAGAAAATAGTACCAATAAATCAAAATGATAAAGCAAAAATATGATCAATAATTTTTGAAAAAGGCAAGTGAGACAGAGAAAGGAACAATAAGCTCAGTGGCAAAAAGATGTGGATATCATGAATTTTCACTGATCTCTTTTTCAAAAAAATGCAGCTCTCCCAGTCATATGATAAACTTCATCTAAATTCCAAGAATAATGTTGCCAAGGCACCGTATGCAGTATGATCATTTTTTCCTATTCATATACTAATTCCAGATAGAATTTACTTGGCTGCATGTTGTACAGATGAAGATTTATGGAACGCTGAAATTCACATCTAAAAAAAATTGACACCACATAATTCTAGCTACCATGTTTCATGTAGCTGAAAAAACATACACTCATCACATTTAAATTTACATTGAGTCAAAATTATTTCATTATCAAATTTTTTTAAAGGGAACTATAATGTGCACCACCTATTTCTAAAAAATGGACCTCCCCACCATATTAAATTGATAGATTTTTAATTGTTCAATTTTTTTTCCTTGACCTTTTTCCTGATCTTACTTGGCTCAAAATATCAAAACATGACCAATGTTGCTTTCAGCAACATTTGATTTTGTTTCTATGTGTAACACTTGAAGGCCGTTTCTAACCATCTGTGGAGCGTTGTATATCCTATTTGTACACATGTTTATTTATTTATATATTTTAATTAAAAAATTACTTTTATCGCAGCCAGATTTCTACTGGCTGCTTTTTGGAAGCCTTAATTTATGACCCAAGCCTTTGAAATTGGCTTGGGTCCCTTAAATTTCAATTTAGTACTTCCAGCCAGGGGAAACCTGGCTGGTAGTGTTGCTTTCAAGCACCAAAGTCGCTTTTAGCGACTTTGGTTGCTTATTTTTACATTCGCCACCCTCCCAGCCAATTTACTAGGCTGGGAGGTGGCCAAAACTGTATGCAACGCGCGTTTCTGCTGCAAGAAACATGCGTTGCACACTTGCTTCTATATTTCATGCAGCTGAGTTGAAATCAGCTGCATGAGATATGGGCAGCACATGCAACAGGCATTGCTTTCAGCAGCAATGCGCGTTGCATGTTCTGCATGAAGTGCATTGCAGAGCCAGTTTGTTTCTGGCTGTGCAATGCACACAGAGAAAACAAAGTCCCTGCAAGGGACTTTGGTTTCTAAAATGAAAGCGATTTTCCCCACCAGGTGCAATCTGGTGGGGAAGTGAGAGACAAGTTAGACCAAAGTTGTTTGAAAGCAACTTCAGTCTTAAAAACATTAAAAATCATAAAAAAAATGAGAAAGGTAGAAAAAAAAACAAAAAAAAATTAAAACATGAGTATAAGAAAAAAAATAAGTGCTAGTGATACCAAAAACCCAGGCCAATTTCACTTGGCTTAGTTATTTAATAATAATTTTTTAATACATTAAATTTAAAATTAAAACACCATAAAATATAAGAAATTTTTTTATATGAATATTATAAATTTTATTTACCCCTTTCTCATAATTATATTTATAATTTTGTTTTTTAAATTTTAACTTTAAAGTTATTTTTTTGGAAATCCAAAATTAAATTTTCAACTAAATTTTTTAGTAAGGTAAAATAAATTATAAATTTGACATTTTGTAATTAAATAATGAAAAAAATTTTAAATTTTTTAAAAAATATTTTTGTTAGAGGAATACCAATATTTTAAGGCTAGAAATAATGTGCAAATTGTAAGTAAAAAAATTATATTTTTTAATGAGGGGTTATTACTATTTTTGTAAATATTTTTCAAAAAAATTCATTAAATACTGAATTAAATTACTTTGTAACTCAAATTTTTTGTAAAATAATTAAAATTGAAATAATAATATTGTTATATTTGATATAAAATTTGAATTGGTAATATTAATGTCTCTTTAAGTAAATTTGAAAATCATAAAAAAAGACCATGTTGATAAGTACTTCATTTTTGATATTCAATAGTTATATGTATATCTTATATATATTTCTTGAGTGTTATTTTTATATACACTCAATAAAATTTGTAATATACAATGCCATTTAATCATTAATTATTGGTCAACTTAGTTATAACAACTTCATATTTAATACCAGCCACTAGTATTTAGTTTTTAATTTAAAACTCCAATATAATATGAGAGTATCTTTATTCTGTCTGGATGTAATTAACAACAATAAAAGACCATAAATGAGTGGGTAATTATTTACAATAAATAGTTGAAAATAACCTATAAGAAATGGTATGTTTATCAAAAAGAGTACATTAAAAAAATATAATTTTGAATTTTTTTTTTATATAATTTGAGTATTTAAATGAATATTTAAATTATCAGACCTCAAAATGGATAAAATCTAAAAGTGGTGTTTATATAATAAGACTCATATAAAAAAAGTATAAAAAATCTACTATGTAACTAAATTATTAAATATTAAAATATTTTTAAAATTATTGAAAAACTTATTTTAAAATTATAATGAAATCTAAATGTGAAATTAATGGTGGGATAATAGTAAGACTATGTTGAAACACTTTAATTTATACATACTTTTAACTATGTTCAGATAAAAAAATTGGTAAAATTTTATAATAACATCTAGTTAATAGTGATGCAATTTTATTTAGATCAAGAATAAATATTTCTGAAGAAAAACTATTTAAATTGAGATATGGTCATCTCCTTTCAAGAGATAGAATAATAAAATAAATTTAAAAAATTTATAATAAGTATTCTTAATCACCATTTTTGAAAAGTCTCTAGAAAAAATCATTTTAATATATCATTCATTTATTATATCATATGGAGCTTCAACTTGAAGTAGTGATGGGCAGCTTTGAACTTATGTTCTGAAAAACAAAAAAGTTAAAAAATATATAGTTATACTAATGAAAAAGCCAAAAATAAAAATACTATTATAAATTAATAAAATAAAACTACATTAATTTTATTTTGTTCTCATGATTCAAGGATACTATGTATGAATTTACACATGTTAAATCTAAACCTGCTTTAAGGCTAGTTTACAGGAAGAGCTATAAAGTTTCCTTCAATTCTAAAAATAACTTAAGCATTTTAATTCTTATTTTTTTCTTGTTTTCTTTCCAAATTTGTTAGAGTTGCTTAATTAATACTGCTATCTTGATTGTAAGATATATAATTTTTTTGAATACATGATTTATTGTTTAAAAAATCATATTATAAAGTTAAATAATTTATTTAATTTTCTAAAGATTCATTTTCAAATACACTACTACATTTTCTATTACTTAACAAATATATAAATTGTGATAGCAAAATTTTTAGAATTTTCTTTTTGAGAGGGTCAAAATATATTGGGGGGCATCAATGTTGACCGATCCACAATTAAACCAATTGTGGAAAATAATCTGCATACCCCAATTATCTTCCGCAATTATTTTTGCTAATAATTGGGTTATTAGACACTTTACGTGTCAATGTTCACCTCTTATCCGACCTTTTTTTACTCAATTGTTCATAACCACATCTTGGACCACTTTCTGTCATAACCACATGTTGCACAACTTTCTGCCATAACCACATCTTGCACTACTCTCTGGATATGCCTTCTACCATGCTGAGCACTCCCATTCTCATCCCATCCTGTTTATTCTATCCGCTCAGAATTTCTCCCCATTTCATCTCACTCTCTCATCTGCTTGTTTCTGCTCCTTTTCATCTTCATTTATATTTTAACATGTCTCGTTGTCCTAGAACCTATCAAAGGCAGCCATCACCCAGTTGTTCTTCAAATCCCACTACTCCCTCTTTCCCCCGCTCAGCCAAGAGATCTAAGACCATTCAATTAAAAAAAGATGATCATCTCATTCTTATCAACTGGCTGAAAATCAAATCTAACTATGATTCTTGTTTTGGTACTGAGTATTCAACTAAAGTAGGACAGCCCCCAGAATCAAACGTTAATGGCTATCTTTTAATGGCAAATGAATTACGGTATAAGACCAAGGGAAGGATTGATCTTTTGCCTAAACAGATGTCTGAACGCTTCAAGCATTACCGAGCCAAATACAAGAAGGCAAAGGCTCTTTAATCTTCCACTGGTTTTGGGGTTACCAACATTGATATAACTAAGGGTATCAAATCCATAGATGAAAAAATTGATTCTTTATGTCCTTACTTTAAAGAGATGGATGCAATTTTTGGAGAGAGAGCTGATGTTAATCCTGTAAACATGTTGGATGGAGATGATCCTATCTCCGAACATGATGTTGAAGCAAATCTTTTCCCATCCTCTTCCTCCACTCAAGCCTCCCCTCATTTGAATGAGACATATCTAGATAGCTTTTCTGTAGATCCTATAGGTGATTTAACCCAACCAAATATAACTCAGTTCTGTTTCTTTTTTATTTTATCTTATCATTTCTATTTTTTATATACTTATCTTTTTCTTATTTCTTAAAAGGCTGATGAACAAACCCAGGATCCTCAATCAACTGAGTCTGAAGGTAGTGACAATGATGAGGAAGAAAATATGACCTTGAACAAGAAGCGTAGGGCTTCAAGTAGTCTAAATTTCAACTCACAAAGAAGACGAAAAAGTGATACTTCATCACAAACCCCTTTTTTTGTCTATGGAACAATTTTTAGAGAAACTTGATGCTGGTAAGTGAAACCATACCTCTTATTACTTTACTCTACTTTTCTTCCACTTTATATTAATTTTTATTATCACTCTAGAACAAGTAGAAATCGCTAAAGAGACTCTAAGCTTTGAAAAGAAGAAATATGAGCTCTCTTTAAGGAGGGATGATAGGCTACAAGATTTGGAAGAGAGGAAGTATGAGCTCTCTTTACGGAAGGATGATCGGGCCCAAGATTTGGAGGAGAAGAAGTTTGAGTTAACTCTAAGTATTGAAAAATCAAAAAAAGAGGAGAAAACACTCAAACATCAAAACCTATTAGAGCAGATGAAATATAAGTTTGATCATGAAGAAAATTCCAAAAAGAAATATTTATTGATAGAATGTGTTAAAGCTAATAAATCTGTTGAGGAAATTTAATGTTTAAAGAAATTTTTGGATGATTAGTTTGTATTATTTCTCTCACAATTCAACTGTTCATATTTATTTGTACATAAAATTTACAATAATTTCCTGTATTTCATTACTCTATCTGTCAGGCTAAGGTCAAGTACAAGGATGTGAACTAGCTTGAATAGTCAGATGTCTAGAAGATTTTAATGGTCCTATATGAATACTGTAGTTTTAATCCACTAAGTTATAAAATATAATCAAATATAAAGGTCTCAGTAATATAATTCTCACTATTCTTATATATGGCTTACAATCTTTGTAGTTGGTAGAAAAATAGATTATTTAATTCAGATACTATTCAAAAGTCTTATAAAAGTACTAATTGATATGTATTGTAATTTATTTGGTTATATTGGTTGAATTGTAATGATAAAGAATGAAGAAACACAACCCAATAACCTCCTCCTTTTATACACACTGAGTTCCCCAATGATTCCCTTGATGTACCACCCAATACACAGTTAATGACGCCTCTAAACAACTAATAGACATGCCCATCAACATTCCCAGTAACCCATGACATAATTAGAAGAGTAAAAACCGCCAAAATCCTGTAATAATAAGGGAAATCCATCAAAATTAAAGAAAAAGACAAAAAGAGAGTATATGCGTATAAAAAAATAATATTAAAGACTAAAGGAGACTTTTTAAGGTTAATAATAGCTTAATAATAAAGGGGATTTACTGTAGAAATAATGGGGCTAATCCTGACATTATACTACGTGAAATTCCCATTCAAAAATAACCAAAATTGACTGAGAAACCACCCAAAAACTTAAAAAAGAGCGTGAGATGTGGGGTAACTACATGCAGTTCTTGGCAGGCGCTTGCACGGGTAAATCCTTGACTAAAATTAGGCGAATTTAAGCGTGGTGATGAAATAAAGTGCCAAGAGTGAGGTTATTAATGAAATTAGTGCATATAAACAAGGTCAATGCATTATTAATTAAGCTAGGACACTAAATAAGCGCCTGTCACCTATTTTAGTGCGTTTCCCCACAGTGGGCGTAGAATGTGGGGTAATTATAGTGTGAAAAAGCTAACTTTGCTAAAAATGAAGCTATTCACACGGGAAAAAAGCAGGCAGTATGTGGCCAGTACACAGAAGCCATTTCTGGCATAAAAAACACCAAATTTGAAAAGTGTTATTTTTATGCATTCAAATAGCCAAATCAATAGTTCTAAATGAGCCCAATTGATCTGTCAAAGCGCAATTTTGATATTCTCAATTTTATAGCGCATATAGTCAACTTTTAAGTGAAATAAAGCGCATTTCTTGTTTTTTGCATAAAACAATGAATATAACAGCTTTAAGTGTACTTAAAAATTATGTAGCCTTATACTTAAGGTTCTTAAGATTACCCTAACATATTCCAACTTAATATTAAGTACATAAGACCTATAAAAGGTGGATATATGCGTGTATATAAGGTGTTATAATGGCATTTTTTGTGTATTATCATAATTTTACTTATGTATACTATTTGTGTACTCTTATTTATTATTCCCATGTATAGTTCATGTGTTTAACATAACTTATAATCACTTTTTACTCAGTCCTGGAGATATACAGGCTGACACTATCAATCATTACTTGCATTTTTGTATTTTAATGTTAAATATTCTTTTTTTAAATAAAATTTTCATGTCTCCTTTGAAAATTTGACGATCCCCCACCCCTGGATTTTTTGAAGTAAGGGGTGGGTATCACCAAAATTCTTTCATTTCATGAATCTTGAAAGTCTTATATGAAACTTTGGCTTTACCACCCTCTGCATTTTACCGGTATCCCAAAAATTCTTACATGTCAAGAATTTCACAAGTCTTATAAGAAATTTTTGCAAAACCCCCCATGGATTTTATTGAAGTAAGGGATGGGTATCACCAAAAAATTTTCACCAAAATATTTACAAGTCAAAAAAATTCTATATCTGTTTTAAAAAATTGGCAATACTCTCCCCTGCATTTTATTGAAGCAAGGGGTGGATGTCACCAAAATTTTTCTAAGTCATCAATTTCACATGTCAGATTTGAAAATTTGGCAATACCCCCCCTGCATTTTATTGAAGTAAGGGGTGGAAGTCATCTAAATTTAATATTATTACATAAATTATTAAATAAATATCTAATATATATCAATTTCCCTAGTTTAAAGTAATGACAATTACTCAAGCCAAAATGCAAATCAAGTCTAGAAACTAAGTTTGGGACTTTCCACAGGTATAGGCTAGAGGAACCCCATGAAACAAATAAATGTTATCATGATTACCTGTTATACAACCAAAGGTCATTGGCCCATCACATTACTTGAGAAAATTGATAAATATAAAATATTTATTAATAATTTATGAAAAAAATATAAAATTTTTGATGACAACTCTAATCCCCATACTTTTTAGGGAGAAGCTGGATCTTTGTTACTATCAATTCTTTAATGGTGATAAGACAATAAGTTTTCTATGTTTCAAACTATATTGAGGCTGACTTACCAATAGTGAAATATTTTTAGTCCTCAATTTTGGGCCCAGTTGAGTGTATGAGGTCAATATGCATCCATACAGAGATATCCTTGAGTTAAAAATGTTTTTTCAAATAGGTACCCCAGAGAAGAACAAAATTCAGAGTCAGAATGATGATTGGCTATAACAAACTTACTAGATGAAATGGAGACAATATTTTCATGCATGCACACACATTATAGAAGTGAGATTAAGACCATCTAGAAAAGAAAAATTGTGGTGGTTGGGGTGTCCGGAACAATAGACACCAGGTGCAACCATAGCAAAACCCAAAAGTGGAACCAAAACTTCCAAACCAGGATTGGCATGTCTTGATGGTCCAAGAGCAGACAGTGTGTTACAGGGAGAAGAAGGAGCAGGAGAAGGAGGATGAGGAGGATGAGCAGTTGTTGCAGATGATATTGCTGTTCTTGAGGATGTTGCTGGTGTTGTGCCAGATATGAGTGTTGCTGTTGAAGGAGACTGTGGTTTGGAATATGAAGATACTTGAGAGTGGGGTGGATTCAAAATTGAAATTAGCCAAGACACATTAACGGGTTGAGTAGGATATATCTTGGAAATTTGATGTTGTGGCTCAGCAGGTGGAATACAGTAAGATGTGATGGATGCCACTTCTGCAGGAACACAGAAAAACAATAAAATTTGATGACTTGATTATATTCTGGAGTGAATATCAAAGATGCAGTGTCTAAAAACGAGTAAGGCTTTATTATATACACAGAAGTGTGTGATTAATTTTTTTGGAGATAGAGCAATAGCTAAACATTTAAATTGATGCAAACTTATCAAATTGTCTGTCCAGGGAAAATAAAATAATACAAATGTTTATGTTAAAAAATGATTGAATTCAAAAGAAAAAAATAGTAAACCACCTTCTTGACTTTAATGACTGACACACTTCTGGCTCTCTAATGGCCCATGATTTTGGTACTCGACTTAAAAGCAAAAGTATTGCCAGCACGATCACGTGGGCTAAGCCGAAGGAAACATAGAAAAACAACTTGGATTGAATGACGGCCAAACTATCCGCTGTCTGTCATACTTGCAATAATAAAGTTTTATTGTTGGGAAAATGGGGACTAACAAAGAAAATGGATGTTAAACCAACTCACAATAGAAAACATGCAAAAAGCATCTACATAAAAAGGTGGCTTCAATCAGTATGATGTTAATTAAGCTTGAAGAGGTTAAGGTGGTGGCGAGGAGGTGGTGGTGGTGGTGGCAAGGGGGTGGAGGAGGAGGTGGAGGTGGTGGAAAAGAGGGGGAGGAGATGGTGGTGGCAAGGAGGTAGAGGTGGAGGTGGTGGTGGTGACGAGGAGGAGGTGGTGGTGGTGGTGGTGGTGGCAAAGAGGAGGTGGTGAAGGTGGTGGTGGTGGTGGTGGCAAAGAGGAGGTGGTGAAGATGGTGGCCAGGAGGAGGTGGTGGTGGTGGTGGCGAGGGGGTGTAGGTAGAGGAGATGGTGGTGGCCAGGAGTTGGAGGTGGTGGTAGTGTTGGCAAAGAGGAGGTGAAGGTGGTGGCAAGGAGGTGGAGGTGGTGGTGGTGACGAGGAGGAGGAGGAGGAGGTGGTGGTGGTGGTGGCAAAGAGGAGGTGGTGAAGGTGGTGGCGGTGGCAAGGGGGTGGAGGTGGAGGAGATGGTGGTGGCCAGGAGTTGGAGGTGGTGGTGGTGGCGAGGAGGTGGAGGTGGTGGTGGTGACAAGGAGGAGGAGGAGGAGGTGGTGGTGGTGGCAAAGAGGAGGTGGTGGTGGCAAAGAGGAGGTGGTGAAGGTGGTGGCGGCGGCGAAGAGGTGGAGGTGGAGGTGGTGGCAAGGAGGTGGAGGTGGTGGTGGTGGTGGTGAGGAGGTGGAGGTGGTGGTGGTGGTGAGGAGGAGGAGGAGGTGGTGGTGGTGGTGGTGGCAAAGAGGAGGTGGTGGAGGAGGTGGTGGTGGTGGCGAGGAGGAGGTGAAGGTGGTGGAGAAGAGAAGGAGGTGAAGGTGGTGGCGAGGAGATGGAGGTGGTGGAGGTGGTGGCAAAGAGGAGGTGGTGGTGGCAAGGAGGAGGTGGTGGTGGTGGCAAGGAGGTGGAGGTGGAGGTGGTGGTGGCAAGGGGGTGGAGGAGGAGGTGGAGGTGGTGGCAAAGAGGGGGAGGAGATGGTGGATGTGGTGGTGGTGACAAGGAGGAGGAGGAGGTGGTGACAAGGAGGAGGAGGAGGAGGTGGTGGTGGTGGCAAAGAAGAGGTGGAGGAGATGGTGGTGGCCAGGAGTTAGAGGAGGTGGTGTTAGTGGTGGCGAAGAGGAGGAGGTGAAGGTGGTGGCAAAGAGATGGAGGTTGTGGCAAAGAGGAGGTGGTGGTGGCGAGGAGGAGGTGGTGGTGGAGGTGTTGGTGGAGGTGGTGGTGGAGGTGGTGGGGAGGGGGTGGAGAAGGTAGAGGTGGAGGTGGTGGAGGTGGTGGAGGTGGTGGTGGTGGCAAGGAGGTGGAGGTGGAGGTGGTGGAGGTGGTGGAGGTGGAGAATAAAGTAGCATAAATACACTAAAAAGATGGGTAAAAAATGATAAAAATGAGGTCAGTTGAAGGTGTAGGTGATGAGTGGGAAGTGGGCATTCATCTCCAAATGTGCAATTGAGGTGTGTAGATAGAAAAAAAACTTAAGTGTTTGCCACCAAAATTAAGTAGCATAGAGTGAGGAGAGACTTAAGGATGGCATCAGCAATTATAAGTCATGTGACTTTCTTAAAAATCCATCATGAATGTGAGGAGTTTGAGATCAGGAATTAGGAATTGAAATTGGGGTATAAGAGGCAGGATAATGTATTATTGTGCATTCCTTATCCACTAGCCCTGGGGCTAGTGGATAAGAATCTTCTACAATTAATAATGTCGGATCTGGGCAAAAAAAATTCCTGATCCCTAATTGCGGATCCCTGAACATTGATACCCCCTATTGTGAAGATTTTCATCTAGAAATTCTTGTACTCTAAAATAAAATAATTTTCTCCCTTAATTAAGCCTTTTCAAAAATATGAAAATATAAACAAGAATATTTAATTATCTTATTTTTATTTTCTTTACTAAAATTTTTAGTTCAATCCCTTTTTTTATATGAAATTAGTTTAAAACCATGGTTAAATGCTACTATATAATTAGTTTTAATTATATATATATATATGAAATATTTAGAAGGTCATCATTTTTTATTTACTTGAATAAATGGCTCAATTATAATTCCCAACATTTATTAATGTTTCCCAAACTCAATAACAAATTTCTCATATGAAATATTAGCTTTTAATATAAGCAGTTTATCTATAGATGATATTCAACATGAGATTTTCCTTTTTAGATATAGCTAAAATTAAACAAAAGGAGCAATCATGCATATGTGTATAAATGGTGACCATATGTTACTTAGAGGATTGTGAAATTAACTCATCAGAATGGTTTAGGTATTAAAATAAATTTAGGTCATTGTTTTCTTGTATTTGAAACTTTTTAGAAAATTATTCTAAAAATATATTTTAATTTTTATAATGTTTAAAAAGTTGGAAATATGAATTTTGAAAATTTTGAGTTTCTTATATGATATACCAAGCTTTAGTTTACATTGTTTCAAGTAGAATAGAAATTTAGTATTATAAATTGAAAGCAATTTACCATTATCTGTTTTTAATTGTGTTCTACGCATAGAATGATTACATAACATTAAACATTATTTAAATCAAAAAGGTTTAAAAGATATTTAGAAATTTACAAAATTTCAACATTTATTAATCTTTGATTTGAAAACCAACTATGATGTACACTCACTAGAAATAAGCGATCCCAATTTTAACATAATTTATCAATCCAAAAATAATGTGTCAATTAACATAAAAATATATATTTTTTCAAAACCAAATCCTTAGATTCAAAATATGATGTTTTAATGAAAAATTGATACAAAACTTTAATGAAATGAACTCTCTTAAAAGATTCAAAAATCAAATATCAAAACAAGTGATTTCTGCTAAAAAAAACTACTAACTATTGCAGATAAAAAATAAAAATAAGTCATATTTTTTAAAAAAATTATCTAACAATATTTATTTTTGTTAAAAAAATCAAAAACATTTTTAAGCTTGTTTGTTATAATAATGTTAAAATCCACTAAACATTATCTAATGGTGGCAAAATATCTCAAAAATATGTTGAATTTTGTGAGCCAAAAATCAACAATTTTGTATCATTTCCTGTTGTGCTATGACTTTATTCCACCCTTTTTATCTGATTGTTCCAGTATTACTTTGCTATGATCACTAGTTTTGAAGTTAAAATTTACAAATGTTCATTATATTTAATAAATGAAAAATAACTCAAACTTTTATAACTACAAAATAAGATTTTGAAACTCCTTCTTTCAATCAATGATTGAAAAAATTTTCAGTTTATTTGAGTAATGATTTTAAGAATAACAAAAAATTTGAAATTCACAAGGACTTATTTCCAGGGACTATAATTATTTACTTTTGTAATTCATGAGCTACTTATCAATGATGTAAAACATCATAAAAGTAAGTTATAGTTATAAATCTACAAATTATACTGTGTCTGATATATATATCTTCAATGAATCTTTTAAACTTATCTTAATCTACATACCACACAATAGAAAATCATTATATTAAAAAAGGAAAAAATTCTCTGATAATATCATAAAGAATAATAACCATGGATTGATATTCCATAAAAGTGGTTAATAAAATTTTAAGAGAACCTAAATCAGTATTCTTTCATCAATATATATCCTTTTTGTCTTTGTAATTTATTCCAAAACAATTTTTTGAAAGTTGAATCTATATATCTAATTCCAAAACCACTATTAAGTCCCCTCTTATAATTTTTAAGCAATTATATATATATATATATATATATATTATTTATCAAAAATTAAAATAAAAAATAAAAACTTAATTTTATTTACCTATAATTATTTAAATATAGAGTATTTTCAGAATTCATTGCGGTTACTTGTGAAGGTTAGAAGATTTGAAGTTGGATTTATGAGTTTTTAGAAGGGAAAATATTGTAAAATTCTTTCATAAATCACCACGGGAAATCTAGGGGTGAATTGCTAGCAATCCCCTCTCTTGAAATTTAGAGTGTCCCTTAAATATTCCAGGTTTATGAATACTTTATAAACATAAGTAAATTAGAGTTAGATTTACATTTATTCTCAGATTGATTATAGACAGAATATCAACTGATTCCAAATTATGCACAAGTTGATCCTCCAGAACTTGATTTTGGTCCTCTGATGAGCACAAATTGAGCACAAATTGATCTAACCTAAGCTTATGCATATATAATAATTCAGGATACTTGCTCTATTAAATTTGATAATAAAATAAAATATTGATGAATTTATATAAAAAAATCATTATGTAAGATATTAAATTATAAATTTAGGCATCATAGGAGGGCACTTAATAGAACTTAATTATACTATGTGACACCTTAATACTTTATCACACAGTTTGAAACATTTAAAACAAAATGAGTCATGATGCGCAATGAAATTGCTTGGACAGACACTTTCAAAATTAATACTGACCATAATACACAAGTATGAAACCTTGGCATCTATCCAATAAAAGATTTTCCTTCTGATAAATGGATTTTTCTCAGTTACTCCCTGCTAAAAAGTGTCCTTCTGAGGTTTGTCTGACCTTCAGGGGGGTAATTTGGCCACATCACACTACTTCTATTTCCATGATTGACCAAAACATTATCCTCATTCCCATTTAAAGAGTTGATCTCATCTGATTGTGGCTGATCAAAGGGGTCCACCACAAGTTTAGACAAAATTTTGGTGAACACTTTTTTGATGGATAGTGACTAACTGGTGCTTTCCAAAATTGTCCACCTCAAGTTAGGCTAAACTTCAGGAGGATAAATTTATTATGAATACCAAATTAACTGAAGAATACTTTTTCCGTAGCTACTCTGCATCATAAAAGTGTCCAACTGAGGTTTAGCCATAATTCAGGTAGACACTTTTGGAAAGGCACAGTCTGATGGGTTTAATATCTATATATGGCAATAAGTATCAGTTTTTTATCAACATGGAGCTAGAATTAATTTAATATGGCCAAAGTGTCCACCTGAAGTTTGGCCAAAATACAGGTGGAAATTTTTATGAGGATTACTTGATGAAATGAAGAAGACTTGCAATTACTTTCCATCATAAAATTTTCAAACTTAAGTTTATCAAAAATTGTGGTGACACTTTTGCCAGATCCAGTCATATGGGATCAACTCTCTATATGGCAATGAGAATCAATTTTTAGTCAATCATGGCATTAGAAGTAATTTTATATGGAAAAACTTTCAACCTGATTTTTGGCCAAAAATAAGTTGGAACTTTTTATGAGGAATACTAGATTAACTAAAGAAGACTTGCACCCTACTACTGTCCATCATAAAAGTTTCCACCAGAAGAATTCTCAAACTTGTGGTTGACACCTTTGGCCTGGTCCAGCCATATAGGATCAATTCTGCATATAGAAATGAGGATTTAATTTGGTCAATCATGGTACTAGAAGTAATTTGATATAGATAAAGTGTCCAACTAAATATTGGAAAAAAATCAGTTGAAAACTTCATTTAGTTTTTCAAAAAATCAATTTAAGTAAAATTTTATTCCTGATGATGCCCATTTTATCCAACACCTCTTCTGAGCTTTGAAAGTAGGCATTTAGCTTGAATTTTGACTTTCATATAAAATCCCTATTATTCAACCTATTTCTTTTTATCCCTTTTTTTTCTTTTAGATATCAATTAATTTTATGTAAAACAAATCATTTTCATAATTTTTTACCTGTATTTAATAAAATTATTAAAGGTTTAACATCACCCTGTAAGCATTTGGCACATGTTTTTTTGCTATACTAATAAAAATAATAATATACTGGTATCAAAAAATTGATCAAATGATAAAATATTAATAAAACAGAAAGATCAAATACCAGTGAATATGTTTTAAAAAAATACCAGTTGCACTGAAGAAGAGCTGCACCCTAGATACTCACCATCAAAAAAGTGTCAAGCACAAGTTTGGCTGAACTTGTGCTGGACACTTTTGGTCAGTTGCAGTCATATGAGATCAATTCCTGCTATGGAAATGAAAAAATTTTTTTGGATAAAAAACTTCACTAGAAGTAGTTTTACATAGCCAAATTTTCTACCTAGATTTCATCCAAACCACAGGTGCACAATTTTTTATCTTTGAAAAAAAGTCAATTTAGTACAATTTATCCCTGATGGCTCTCATTTGCTTCAACACCTCTACTGGCCTTTAATAGTAGGAATATTACTTGGATTTCTTTTTTCATATTTGATCCCTTTAACTTAATTTTTTATTCCTAATATTTCTTTTGGATATCAATTAATAATTTTTAAAATAAACTATTTTAATATTTTTATACATTTATTTAATAATATTATAAATGGCATAACATCACCTGGTATACATTTGGCACATGAGTTTTTTCTATACTTATAAAATTAATAATATAATGGCGACCAAAAATTAATCAAATGATATTAATGAGTGAGGAACAAATATAAAATACCAGTAGACATGTTTGTAAGAAATACTAGATGAACTGAAAAAAAATTCTACCCTAGCTACTCTCCATCATAAAAGTGTCCAGCACAAGTTTGGCCGAACTTGTGCTGGACACTTACGGTCAGGTGCAGTCAGATGGGAGCAATTCTCTCTGTGGAAATGAAGATACATTTTTGATATAAAATTACACTAGAAGTAGTTTGATATGGCAAAATTTTCATGCTGAAGTTTTGGTAAAGCTCAAGTGGATTTATTTTTTATTTTTACAAAAAAGAAAATTTAGTGCAAGTTTAGCCCTGATTGTGCTAATTTAATTCAACATCTCTTTTTTCTGTTTATGGCAGGAATTTAACTTGGATTTTAATTTTCATCTTTTATTTCTTTTATTTTACTTTATTCCTCTCATATTGCTTTTGGATAGAAGTTTATTTTTTGTAAAATAAATCATTTTCATATTTTTTTACCTTTATTTAATAATATTATAAAAGGTGTAACATTAGGGCTTTTTAGATGTTTTAGTGGTTTTTTGGCTTCAGGGAGTTCCACCTGCCTCAGTTATACAAGTCTGGGGAGTGTTTCTAGAGGGTTTTTACTCAATTTTGCTGTCAAAGGCACCAAAGTAGTTGCTGTGCATGGATTTTAGATAGGTGGTCTGTGTGTACAGACTGAATAAGACAGTTTGGGGCAACTTTAATTATCAGACAACCATCTGGTAGTTATATCATTGTTTCTCACTTAGTTTTCACTGTTTTTGGCCACGATTGGCTATGTTTGTTGCAAGGTTAGTTCTTCATTTAACTTAACTTTGGAAACTGATTTCTCTGTTGTAGCTTTGCAACCTACATCAAGTATTTTTTCTGTATTTGTGCCACAAGTGCACTGGGTCTTTGGTTTTGTCATGGATTTCTCTGCATTTCAGGTTTTCCGGCTCTTTGGTTCTCAGTGGTATACTATTGGCTACTGTCTTGACTTGTAAAGCAGTCAAGGAGTTGTTTGAAAGGGAGAATTGTAACAGTCTCTAATTTTCTGTAGCAAATTAATCTCACCTGGTTTTTCTCAAAGGGACAGGGGTTTTTCTCTCTAGTTCTACTCAAACTCCCCTGGTCAAGGCCTGTAGCTAGTACTATAGGATTATCTACATTTATGGAACCCAACATGGGGTGAGGATTTGCTAGCCTTTTGGACTTTCTGTTACTTTTGGACTCTCTTTTGTGGTTGGAGATTGGTTTTCTGGAATCCATTTGACCATGGCTTCTGGACCCTCTATCTCTAGGGGTTAGGGTTAGGGTTAGGGTTAGGTTAGGGTTAGGGTTTAGGGTTTAGGGTTTAGGGTTTAGGGTTTAGGGTTTAGGGTTTAGGGTTTAGGGTTTAGGGTTAGGGTTAGGGTTAGGGTTAGGGTTAGGGTTAGGGTTAGGTTAGGGTTAGGGTTAGGGTTAGGGTTAGGGTTAGGGTTAGGGTTAGGGTTAGGTTAGGGTTAGGGTTAGGTTAGGGTTAGGGTTAGGGTTAGGGTTAGGGTTAGGGTTAGGGTTAGGGTTAGGGTTAGGGTTAGGGTTAGGGTTAGGGTTAGGGTTAGGGTTAGGGTTAGGGTTAGGGTTAGGGTTAGGGTTAGGGTTAGGGTTAGGGTTAGGGTTAGGGTTAGGGTTAGGGTTAGGGTTAGGGTTAGGGTTAGGGTTAGGGTTAGGGTTAGGGTTAGGGTTAGGGTTAGGGTTAGGGTTAGGGTTAGGGTTAGGGTTAGGGTTAGGGTTAGGGTTAGGGTTAGGGTTAGGGTTAGGGTTAGGGTTAGGGTTAGGGTTAGGGTTAGGGTTAGGGTTAGGGTTAGGGTTAGGGTTAGGGTTAGGGTTAGGGTTAGGGTTAGGGTTAGGGTTAGGGTTAGGGTTAGGGTTAGGGTTAGGGTTAGGGTTAGGGTTAGGGTTAGGGTTAGGGTTAGGGTTAGGGTTAGGGTTAGGGTTAGGGTTAGGGTTAGGGTTAGGGTTAGGGTTAGGGTTAGGGTTAGGGTTAGGGTTAGGGTTAGGGTTAGGGTTAGGGTTAGGGTTAGGGTTAGGGTTAGGGTTAGGGTTAGGGTTAGGGTTAGGGTTAGG